>OY743104.1:5590529-8383294 GCA_963555685.1 Acrobasis consociella | reverse complement strand
TTTTTTGGTTTGAAAGGGCATGCTTTTATAAATTTTATCTAAATTGGTTGTGTAGTTGGGTGTTGAGGTTTTTAGTTTTTAAACTTATTCTTGTTACAAACGTCGAAATAGGATAGGGTTAACATGAACAATGCCGTCTCCATATTTTCTAGGTTAATTCATACTGTACTAGTATGAATTAACCTAGAAAATATGGAGACGGCATTGTTCATGTTCATTGTCTTTATAGTCTAACTGTACAATGTTTTATGATAACTGACTAACGTCATTTAATAAATAACGTGTAAAAATATACTGAAACAATGTCAAGGGTAAATAGGGATGTGGACTAGGTAAAAATATTTTATTATATTCAATCCGTCAACTAGATTATTCAATAATAAAGCACCTTTATTTTTTCGTTTAGCAAAGTAGTGAAAATTCAAAAGATACAGCATTTTGAAGTTTCGGAGTGGAGGTGGTTTACGTCACCTTTGGTAGAAAATCGCTTTTAATATTTGCTAATCAGAGAAAAGAAAAAATATATAAACCATACTTTTCATAATCTATCTGATGAGCACAAAATATTCCTATTTAGTCCCTAATAGCCTAATGCTGAACAGCTTTTCTTATAAAGCATATATTGAAATACGAAAATTATTTATTCATATTTCGATGTGTTCCTTGGGGAAAGTTGTTTAGCATCATCACCCTTAAAATAGTTTCAGTATATTTTGTTAGACCCTGTATAAATATGAAGTGATTAAAACAAATTACAAAAATAACAAATATGAAGCCGCGTACCCGGTTGAGGACGGTGGTGGAGGACACACTGTCGCCGCTGCTCGCGCCGGTCTTGGACGAGTTAGCCTGAGACTCCACCCGCTTCTTCTCCCGCAAAGCGACGATATTGCGGGACCGCATTTGCAAACCGGGTTTACACGCCTGCGCATGTGGGTCGACACGTGAGTCACTTAACACTATGATAATCCTACCCGCGAGCAGAACGCAATAGTAGAATAAATCCACATAAATTAATTAATCTGGATACAATTTTTTTAATATAATTCTGAAATGAACGTCCATGTTTCTCTTATAGATTATTTGTCTTGTAGATCATTTCAAATAATTGTTTTGTAGTATTAAAAATTCAAAAAATTAACTAAACGTCTTGAAACATAGTCAATTCTTAAAAATGCTAATAAAACTCGTTTCACTTATTAAAGTTGTGAAACAAAATGGTGGCTTGTTAACTGAAAAGTGGATGATTTATTATAGACTAAGAGGGGGCCGTATGCAACCCTACCTCATCGAGTAGCAAAATGTGACATATGTAGGGTGATGCATATTAAAAAGATATGTTTTAATATACAGGGATGCCTGGGCATAACGTGGAGCATTTTGTACAGTCAGCAAAATAGTGATAATTTTTTGTCTCATCGAATAGTAATTAGGTACTTACGTAGTACATTCGATATTCCTTATCAAAAAGTGCCAAAATGTATAGGGTTGCCTCACCTAATCCTGGTACTTTTGTGAGTCAGGCCGATTTTAAGGTGGCAATTTTTTTGAAAAATCCCTCGTCATGTAGCAAAATGCCGATTTTAAGGTGGCAATTTTTTTGGAAAATTCCTCTTCATGTAGCAAAATAAAACTCGTGGCGTTCGATAGTTCTATTCATCCTCTCAATATTTAATTTAGGTTGCCGGTCCTATACCTGGAGTTTTTCTTAGTCGGCCGAGTTTTATGTTCAAACAAAAATTGAATGATGCAAGAACAACGTGGAATTGAGTCCAATGGATGGTGTGTGAATGAGGTTGATAAGATGTAATGACAGATCATATGTTGGTTTATATTATAAACAACCTTGAAGAGGAGAAAATACAAATCGGGCCCAAAGTCAAAGTCCAGCTATCAGACGGCTATGATTTTTATAGTCAGTACTACTATTGGTTATCATTTGTTAGTATAGCAAGAAACCTGTGGGGTTATTCCACAACTTTTTTAAATAATCACTTTTTGCTGACTGTACAAAATGCTCCAGGTTAGGCCCAGGCAACCCTGTACAAGTACTTTAAGACATATCTTTTTAATATGTAACACCCTACATATGTCAATTTTTGCTACTCGATTAGGTAGGTTTGCATACGGCCCCCTCTTAGTCTATTAGTAAAACCAATTATTACAAATGGCGAATGATTTTAGAGGTGAAACTGCGTAAAATGTAGTCTAGACTAGTTTTAGTCCGGGCATGATCACCTATGGGGCAGAATGATATGATTTTTGCGAAGTCATGTTGACCATGACCACCTAGGCCATATGTGGAATTTTTCGACAGGCGAACAGGATGAGATGATTAAAATGTAAAGCAGCATGCAACATGTAAGTTTCAGACAGAGAAAGTTGAATCCGTCGCAATAAACTGACTCTCTGAAACGTAGATTCTGTAACCGAGACCCGTAGCAGGTCATTATTTGACGCATGTGCACGCCCTAAACATTGTTGCCGGTACCAAGCTGCCGGTGCTGGTGTAATAGCCTACCCTACCTAACGAAAATTCTAATTTTATTGACGCAAACCTAACTCAACTTATTATATCGTCTATATGGACAAAAATATTTATCTTAACTCACTGTGTTTGAAATGACGTAATGGCAGTAATCAATCGGACCCAAGTTGTGAAATTGTAGTAACACAAGTTCCACGTAACACGTTTAAATTTTCTATTTTCAAACGTCTATCTATTATTCTATCTCACCTACATAAGTACTAAATTATATTATATTTTCAGTATGCATCATACAATGTTTAATACATTGTATGTATATTATTTATTAATAAAAGCAAAACTTCAAGAATGAATAGAGTCGAATAAATTATATAAAACTAAAATTAGATATTATTAACCAAATTATGTTAATTCATTGCAGAAAGTAGTTATCGAAAACTTATAAGAGTTAATGATTTTCGTCAATAGACTATTATAATGTAATTAAAGGTCGATCTGAAATATGTTCTGTTCTACATATGAGCATATATTTACGTTAGTATATTTATTAGAAGCTCAGTTTTCTAGATTGTGGCCCCCCGTAGGGGAAGTTACAGCACCTCCGCCGCTGAACTTAGTAGACCTCGACTCCAGACTGGACAGTCTTCCTGCCTTGGGACCAATATGCTCAAATATTTATACCATAATATACTAAAATGTAATAAGCCTTATACAGGCAAGAGAGAGTTAAAGAGGGGCAAGGTAATCTTGCAACAGATTCAGCTGCTTCGGAACCTGCATCTTCGCATTATTCCGGTCCGAGCAAAAAAATACCTATTACTTCTAAATCTTCAAATCAACTGAATCCCCAATTGCTAAAAGAGCAAACTACAAATATATGATCCAGTCTGTCTTGTCAGTCAAGATAGTACAAATCCATCGCAATAGGATAACTTGCTACAGGTAGGTATGTGAGATTTTACAAATCATCACATCTTTATTTCTAATGAGCAGACAGGGCACTGTCTGTGTATTCCTGTTTTAAACAAGAAATGTATGCATTACTTTTGCATGCAATATATGCAATAGGTATGTTATTGATTTCAAGGCACTCTATCAAGTTAATAGAGTAGGTACTCGTAGTATATTAGATAAGTATATCTAACTAAGTTTTATATAAAATTATCTTATAATTCTTAAGATAAAAGTAGTCCAAACAGACTAATCATGCTGATTATTAACCTATTCAAGTCATTTAGTTTCTTATTCTTTTAATAAGAATGTAATCTAGACAATCTTGAATCTAGATTTTGTCTATTACCTAGACAGACTTATGATATGGTATATCATAAACTTTTCTCCATATTGGGAATCGAACCCAAATAAGTTTAGACACTATGTTTAAATTAAATATAATAATGCAAACACAGAATAGTCTATAAATAATTTGATACTTAAAAGCTGCTTTGAAACCAAATTCCATTCTCACAATATTTTTTCACACATACTTTGAAACCAAAGATTTATTGAGTTTCTTTGCGTCAGCTCTCAGCCATACGCAGAAATGCTTGTCAAGTGTTTGGGAGTGTATGTTACCCATTAAAAATAGAATTTATGAATAGAAAGAGTCAAATAAAATATGTTGAAAAGGGATAGTAATACAATCCACTTTTGTTTCTCTATCGATAAACATTTCCTGAAAATGTTGTAATATATTTAACCAAGTTTTAGTTGTTTGAATTTATGCCGAACAGAGCTTCAATGACTCAAAGACTTAAATCTATGAATAACATATGTGCTTAGAAATATTTGAGAATGAAATTAACGAAGCATATTGGCGATTCGTTACACTGTCTGCACAAACTTTCATTGACACCATGTATAAACATTAACGCGCATCACCTCTTTTTTATGACTTTACTGTACGCAATGCGGAAGTACAGAGCAGGGCCATACCTAACTATAGAGCCCTATAGAGGGACAGTGAACAGAGATACAACAACAACAACACGCACAAACCTTAGTGCTTAATGTTCGCCACAACTTTCGCCGCTTCACCTGTGTTAGAAAAAAAAGGCTTATTTCGACGGACATATCCTATCCGATTTTACATGGAAATACATATTAGTATTGTACCAAATTTGTGGGTAGGTACTAATTTTTACAACAAGGCGCATGTCACTGTCTATAAGCTCGATGTCAAATTGCCATTGGTCCACTGCCCTATAAAAAAGTAATTCCTTTCTTAGGCAGTTCTTAGGCCAATTTTACTATCTACGAGGCATACAAAAATAGTCGCGAATTAACACCGATGTTTGACATTGACAAAGGCAGTTCGCAACACGCTGTGTCGTTAGAGGTTAGTAGTACTCATAGACATAGAATTTTTTGTATGATAGATCTATGGTAGTACTATTTATATTTATTGTACAATAGACATAATTATAAGGGATTTTTAATAGAAACTCGCTTTTTAGTCTTTTCGCATTGCATTCTGGGTGGGCCTTAACTTTAAACCCGACCGAAATTCAGGACGCCACATGATAGGTGTCTCATTTATCGCGAGGCGCATTTATTTAGACAACACATTGATTTTAATCTTTTCATAAAACGAAAACAAGAGAATAATTAATAGCATACAATTATAACAGGTCGGGGAAACTGATAGATTTACTGATGTTGAAGTCAATTGAAATCCTTGTTATTTGCTTTTCAGTTGTCAGATTTAACAGTTGGAAATTTGTAACGGAAATAATTAAATCTTTATTTTAGCATTTTTTAGGGTTCCGTAGCCAAATGGCAAAAACGGAACCCTTATAGATTCGTCATGTCTGTCTGTCTGTCTGTCCGTCCGTATGTCACAGCCACTTTTTTCCGAAACTATAAGACCTATACTGTTGAAACTTGGTAAGTAGATGTATTGTGTGAACCGCATTAAGGTTTTGACACAAAAATAGAAAAAAAACAGTAAAATTTGGGGGTTCCCCATACTTGGAACTAAAACTCAAAAATTTATTTTTTATGAAACCCATACGTGTGGGGTATCTATGGATAGGTCTTCAAAAATGATATTGAGGTTTCTAATAGCATTTTTTTCTAAACCAAATACTTTGCGCGAGAGACACTTCCAAAGTGGAAAAAAGTGTGTCCCCCCCCCCGTAACTTCTAAAATAAGAGAATGATAAAACTAAAAAAAATATATGATGTTCATTACCATGAAAACTACCAGCGAAAATTGGTTTGAACGAGATCTAGTAAGTAGTTTTTTTTTAATACGTCATCATCATAAACGGCAATTTACCTTTCATTCAATCAACTCAAATATAAAAATTAAAAAAAACACACTACAAGACTTTTATATTATGTTATTCGCTACTACGGAACCCTTCATGGGCGAGTCCGACTCGCACTTGGCCGCTTATTTATAAGATATGTCAGAATTATAATTTTTTTTATAAAAGCTAAGTTTTCTAGAGTTTGTTTTCATGTATACCCACCTGTACATTACTTAATTGAAATCTTTGTTATTTGCTTTTTTGTGTCAGATTTAACAGTCTGAAATACTAAATTCTTTATTCTATTTTATCATTTTTTTATAAGATATTTTACGATTATTAAAATTATAGTTTAAGCTAAGTTTTCTAGTTTTTTTTTATATATACCGACCCGTACGTTACTTATACATTTATAAACAGTCCCACACACCGCTAAGCCGGTAACCGTGGCAAAGGCGTTGTCACCTTGCGAGTAAATCGTTTAAATTTGTAATAAGCGGCCAAGTGCGAGTCGGACTCGCCCATGAAGGGTTCCGTAGTAGCAAATAACATAATATAAAAGTCTTGTAGTATGCTTTTTTTGAGTTTTTATATTTGAGTTGATTAAATGAAAGGTAAATTGCCGTTTATGATTTATGACGTATTAAAAAAAAACTAATTGCTAGATATCGTTCAAACCAATTTTCGCTGGTAGTTTTTATGGTAATGAACATCATGTATTTTTTTTAGTTTTATAATTCCCTTATTTTAGAAGTTACGGGGGGGGGACACACTTTTTTCCACTTTGGAAGTGTCTCCCGCGCAAAGTATTCGGTTTAGAAAAAAATGATATTAGAAACCTCAATATCATTTTTGAAGACCTATTCATAGATACCCCACACGTATGGGTTTGATGAAAAATACATTTTTGAGTTTCAGTTCTAAGTATGGGGGGGGAACCCCCAAAATTTATTGTTTTTTTTCTATTTTTGTGTCAAAACCTTAATGCGGTTCACATAATACATCTACTTACCAAGTTTCAACAGTATAGGTCTAATAGTTTCTGAAAAAAGTGGCTGTGACATACGGACGGACAGACAGACAGACATGACGAATCTATAAGGGTTCCGTTTTTGCCATTTGGCTAAGGAACCCTAAAAAGACAAGTTTAAAAGATATGACGAAATTATTTCCATTCGACACATTTAGACAGCGATGTCAATAATGTGAGTACGAACTCATTTGAAGACCTGTCCTTTGCCATACTTCAACGACCATTGTCTTTTACCTTGATATTAAGTGATAATCACTATACATATTTATATAAAATAATCCAACGATGATCGCATATAAATTAAACGCTTGCAATGCATCGTACCTGTAAATGAGTTTCAACTAAAATCATCTATAAGCCGAATACTTGTATTATAAACTAAAGGTGTAACACTGTTAAAACAAAATCATAACATCTTCAAGACATTAAAGCTGCAAATCAAATATTCGATTATTTTTTTCGATTATTCGCATTCTTATTACTACTAGGCAATGCCATTATTCTGAAACATTAAGAGACGACTCAACTTCGTTCTTTTTTATGCTAATTAAAGAATATCACCATATTTGAAAAACGATAAAATAACACATCTAAGTTGTTGAACTAAGTATAGTTTAACAACGTTAGTGTTCATGTAATGATACTTTTAAAAAGTTACAAATTACGTCAAAGGAGGCATGAATGCTGTCATTGTCGTTAGACTTGTATATTTAAAAAAAAAGTATATACAACTACTTATACATTCATTGATTTTATCACATCAAAATATAAAATATGCAATGAACTGTAAGGCGCGCGGTCAAAAAGTTACATATTTATAATGTTTTTAACTTCTTAATAACAACATCACACCTAATGATCTAAATAAAAACAGGTCCGTTTTATGCTAATAATACGAGTATGATTCATTGATGTCTCGGTCTACTCAGTTGATATTCAACATTAAGGATATGTCTAATAGTTTTAAAAGTATCTATAGATATAGTAAATAGTATCTATAGTTTTAAACTACAATTATACTTCAAGTTTATACTACAAGATTGATAGTATGAACTAAAAAACTGAATTAGAGGGAGTTTATACTATTGATAGTGATATCTAATATTCTAATTTGGCATTAAATAAATCATACCATGCCACAGATCTTTTTAAAATTTTGAATCCAGTTTAAAAAAGTATATATGCAGACCACCACTGAAGGAGTTCCCCGTAGTTCGTATGTTCCCCAATTAGGAAAGTTATTTTTTGGTTTGAAAGGGCATGCTTTTATAAATTTTATCTAAATTGGTTGTGTAGTTGGGTGTTGAGGTTTTTAGTTTTTAAACTTATTCTTGTTACAAACGTCGAAATAGGATAGGGTTAACATGAACAATGCCGTCTCCATATTTTCTAGGTTAATTCATACTGTACTAGTATGAATTAACCTAGAAAATATGGAGACGGCATTGTTCATGTTCATTGTCTTTATAGTCTAACTGTACAATGTTTTATGATAACTGACTAACGTCATTTAATAAATAACGTGTAAAAATATACTGAAACAATGTCAAGGGTAAATAGGGATGTGGACTAGGTAAAAATATTTTATTATATTCAATCCGTCAACTAGATTATTCAATAATAAAGCACCTTTATTTTTTCGTTTAGCAAAGTAGTGAAAATTCAAAAGATACAGCATTTTGAAGTTTCGGAGTGGAGGTGGTTTACGTCACCTTTGGTAGAAAATCGCTTTTAATATTTGCTAATCAGAGAAAAGAAAAAATATATAAACCATACTTTTCATAATCTATCTGATGAGCACAAAATATTCCTATTTAGTCCCTAATAGCCTAATGCTGAACAGCTTTTCTTATAAAGCATATATTGAAATACGAAAATTATTTATTCATATTTCGATGTGTTCCTTGGGGAAAGTTGTTTAGCATCATCACCCTTAAAATAGTTTCAGTATATTTTGTTAGACCCTGTATAAATATGAAGTGATTAAAACAAATTACAAAAATAACAAATATGAAGCCGCGTACCCGGTTGAGGACGGTGGTGGAGGACACACTGTCGCCGCTGCTCGCGCCGGTCTTGGACGAGTTAGCCTGAGACTCCACCCGCTTCGTCTCCCGCAAAGCGACGATATTGCGGGACCGCATTTGCAAACCGGGTTTACACGCCTGCGCATGTGGGTCGACACGTGAGTCACTTAACACTATGATAATCCTACCCGCGAGCAGAACGCAATAGTAGAATAAATCCACATAAATTAATTAATCTGGATACAATTTTTTTAATATAATTCTGAAATGAACGTCCATGTTTCTCTTATAGATTATTTGTCTTGTAGATCATTTCAAATAATTGTTTTGTAGTATTAAAAATTCAAAAAATTAACTAAACGTCTTGAAACATAGTCAATTCTTAAAAATGCTAATAAAACTCGTTTCACTTATTATTTTATTGTCTAAGTGAAACGTCAACTACGTTTGTTTAAAACGTCGCGGCGCCTCGTTGCTTCGCCTCTTACAATAAGCAGTGTGACACTCATCACATTTTGTTTTCAAAGTCTTATAGTGGGAGAATATCAAAAAAATATTTTCAATGTTAAATAGCTATCATAATGCTCAACGGTTATCAAAATGTTAATTATCACCATGCTTACGATTAATTAAACCAACTTTTTTAAATGACGGCATCACTGCTGCACGGTTTTCACCTTAATACTAAAATATAACAAAATGTGCAAACACTTCAAGCACAACGAAAAACAAGAAGATGAATATATATATATTATTACACAAATAAATAGCTAAAATCACATGTCATATCTTCAAACATATTTAAGATATTCAATCTCATGCATCGTATCGTATCGTGTAAACATCCTTACACAAATTTTCGCGTACGTAAAAAACACGATAAACTTCAGGTAAGCGCAAGTAACCAACTTAAAAATTAATAATAATGTTAATATCATAAATCACAGCAGAGCATCTATTACGGCGAACTATAAATATACAGACAGGCATTGTACAACTGTTAAATTATAAACTGGTACAAGTAAAGCCTCGCTTTATTCCGTACATATGTTGCAATAAAATTTTTAAATAAATAAATCATTCGTTTAAATATTTCAATAGATGCTTTAAATGCTCATAATATAAATAAATATAACATACATACAGATATAAAATAAAGCAAATTAACGTAAAATTATACACATACAATAGTGCAATGACGTAACAGACGATAAGACCATTGGCCTAATTACTGTTTTGTTGAATAACAGTTTGACAGTTGTTGCTGTCAAATATTTATTAGATTGACGTCTCTTTGATGAGATGCCGCATTGTACGAACTTTTTGAATTGCCTCTTATTTTAACATTTCATAATAATCCAAGGGTCTTTAATGTACTTGGATGGACCGGTTGTAGAAATATCAAATATAATGGAAAATACTAAAATAAAAAAGCTTAGCCACAGTATACAAAAATACGTAAACGGTACTGGAATTGGTGAGTATGAGAACATTCGATGATAAGATTAAAATAATTTAGTATAGTTAAAAATTGCTACACTCGGTCAGACACAATAAAAAAAACAATTGAACTATTGCATGTTTTGAACTTTCATACAGACACATAGAATTTGTCTACCCCGTGCCACCTTAATGTAAATGTCAGATACTGGCGAGAAATATATTTTGTTCGATATGGAGCCCCAAAGTAGTTGTGCACGTCACTGCAATTAAATTACGTCCACAGCCTTAAGTGTCCTGCAAAGTGTTAAGACTATACAAAATGACGTGTATACAATTACAGGCTCACATGTAGATCACGTGTCATGCTTTAGGACATTTATCATGATCATACGTAACGTGAAAAAACAAAATACTTTATAATTATTAAATAAAATGTCTCGGAATGTTTGGAAACCGCTTGCTCGCTACCTATCTACCAAACTCGGCTCTTTATTTTAAGCCGCTTTTAATCGCGCGCAGCGTGAGTGGCCACGCGTCTTGTTTTTATTTGATAATTTGGTCAACTTTTAAGCGCCTACTTTTTTATATTTGGTATTTCCCCTTTTCATATGTAACGTGATTTACCAGTCAGCCTGTATAATGTGTATAAAAGAAAACATCGTTTAAGTATGTCACAGATGTACCACAGATTAAATATAACATTGTATACCGTGGCTAGTATTTTCAAAAGATAAACTTACCATTTCGGAGTTGCTACTGGCCAGTCCAAGGCGGTTGAGGGCGTTTGAGTACTGCATGGACTGTGCGATCATGGCAGTCTGAGCGACGGAGTACGACACGGGCGGCGCCAAAGGCGAGTATATGAACGGTGAGCCGTACATGGCTTGGCCGTACATCATGCATTGCACTGGAAAAAAACCAAATCAAGGTAAAAAATAACAAAAAATATTGTTAAATAAAAAAAAAATGTCATCATTATTTTCATCGTCACCACACTGCTGGGCGGCCTATTTCTCTAGTGTCATCTAGTGCCTATTTCATAGTGCCATTCTTATTACATACGAGTAGTGTGCGCCGTCACTCGTGTCGCAGCCTTTAGTAATATCATATACGGATAATTTTTTTTTAATAAAGTCATGGTAATTTATTTTCTATCGTGGTTATATTAAAATTGTATAGCTACAAAATTAAATATCTACCTAAGGGATAAAACGTTTGTCACTTTGTTGTAGCAAACAACATTTCCTATTGTGTATTTACATACATATATAATATCACGCCTATTTAAAAATAAAAAAATAAAAATATGCATAGAGATTTTAATTATTTTTTTTTTGAGTTTTTTATTTTATTTTACTCAGTGTCAAAGGTTTCCTACCATATTATTGTCTTCATGTTTAAATATGTAGGTTATTTCTTGATTAGTATAACGCCATGCAGTAACGCTTGTAGCGTTACTACATGCCTGCCTGCCCTATACATTGTCCTTTTTTATTAAGTACAAATATTTTAAGGGGTGATTCAGTCCATCATATGGAATAACTTTTCCCAATAAATGTATGTCGAAATACGAAAAGAAAATTTTCATTTTCCATAGTAATGATATCACGTGACTACTTCGATTTGTATGAAAACCGAAAAAATATTTTTCGTATTTCGATATACATTTATTGGGAAAAGTTGTTCAAAATGATGGACTGAATCACCCCTTAAAATATTTGTACTTAATAAAAAAGGATATTGTATAGTAGTTTCAAGACGGACGGAATTCGAGGTTTGAACCACTACATGAAATATCGAAAGTTCGAAAAAAATATTTAAATAATCTAAGAGAATTTGGTTTCTTAATATCGAGCCGAGATATAAAAGCAAAAGCTTCTTTCGAACAATGTTACTTACTGGGTTGAGCTGGAAACTGTCCAGAAGTAATGTTCGGGTCTGGGTCGCTGGAAGTGGAGGGGATGGGCGCCGGAGCCGCAGCCGGCGCGTAGTACATTGGGAACATGCCAGCTGTTTACAGTAATTAGAATTGTTAACGGTCGTTCAGCACCAATAGATGGCGTTCAAAACTCAACATCAGCTTATTCATTTTACTTTATAGATGCTCAAGTTTGGTACAACGCCATCTATCGCTTCTTGTGCCATGAACATATAAAAAGATTACACTAAGCGCGGATTCAAACGTACTACAACCACACTACAACACATGTTCGGGCGCTATTTTGTAAGAAAATAAATAGTAGACTTATGTAACAAGGACTACATTTTGTAGTCAATACCGACCGCGTGGTTAATGCCGATACCGCCAATACCAGAAACAATAGCCGCGTCATATGATGCCATGCGTGTCTTATACGGTTCATACGCAACTGCAATGAACTTCTGCGCAGCGACAATATTTACACACGCTACGATATAGTGAGGTTGTGGTACGTATGCAACAAGCCTAAGGCAACGCCGGGTCACGATCGAAAACGAATACAAATCAGATCGCACTGTATTTTAACAGATTTCTATCCGTGACGTAACTGTTAAGTAAAATTAAGAACAGCGCTACTCCGTCTGGTATGACCAGATCGGGAGAAATCATGCCAATATCACAATGCGCATTGCGGTAACCTGCGATGCTTCATATAAATTGCATACATGCAGATCACTGCGGATTATTTCTAAAGTATCGTGGCCCAATGAAGACTTATACCTTAAGAGATACTTACAAAACACATCCAAATTGCATGCACGATAATTAATACGCCACGAAATATAAACCTAGAATGTACCTGGCATAGCGGCCATTTGCTGTGGAATTATTGGGTTGATGAGGGACATCTGCTGAGGGATGCCGACGCCCAGAATAAAGGTGTTCATGTTGTTCATGGGTGCGGGGGTCGGCCATTGCGCTTGCGCTGTAATATAATACATAGCAACACTTAGTTTGCTTGCAATATTATAGACGTTAGATACACATTTGATCAGACGAGAAGGCGAATTTGGAACGATCGAAATATCTTTTTTCTTAAACTATATTACCCCCCACTTTAAGCAGAAGTCTACTTTCAACAGTATTTATACACCTAGGACGATTAAAGAATACGTCACAAACAGTAAAAAAAAATCTAGTTAAATGTCACAAAGATGAAAGGATTTGTGAAATTTGTGATCGGGACCTTTTTAATCTCCCCGAGGTGTGTATTTCCAATGGTCAGGCAGAACATGCTTTTTGGCATGTCCCGTATTGAATATCTTCCAACTTTTATAGCCTTTTAGTATTCAAGATTGAGCTACTTGAAATACTCTTTTAAATCAAAGCGATAGATGTAAAAATGCCTTTTCGTCCGAGCAATGTAAATTGTCATCAATTTGACAACGTCGATCCAAAAACTCACAGTTTCAAACAACCAACATTCATCCACATCAAAATTAGTATAGTTTTAGCACTCAGGGTAGACATCTATCCGCCGTCGGTCGTGCACAACTGTTGGAACAATATCAGTGTGTCAAAAAAGCAATGCACTGTCGCGTTGGTAACTGTTCCTATATTTGTAGAACTTCATACTCGTTGCGGCAAAGGATAATACGGATGTGGACTTAAAAGTTCTTTATTAGCACATCAGGTTTCCAATAGTAGAGAATTGGCTTGTCAACTATAGAATATAAAAGTGTTATAGGTGTCTTTAATCGAACATATAGTCAATTTTAAGAAAGTATTTAAATAAAAATATCTTTCAAAGAAAAACTTTACTCAAAGAATCTTCATCGTGACGTCACTTGCTCAAATAAGTTTGACCTCTTGCTTAAAAATGAAGGTCATAGTAACACCTTATTTTAAAATCTGATTAGAGAAACCTTCTCCTAGAGGCTATTCCTCGAAATGATTTGCGAATAGTAGAACCCTATATATACCTACCTAATAAAATTTCCACTCATTGCTTTTTGACCTCCGCTGAGCAACGAGCACAGTTCTTCATATGTTTTGTTTTTATTTATATACGTAAACGTATTCAAATTTACACAACTGCACATCAATACAAAATAACATAAAACTTCTTTACCTGATTACCTATTTGAATTAACGATAAAAAATGCGCTTTCTTTTAATCATATTTTTTAAAATGTAGATCGAAGAACATAAAAATGATAGAGTATTCGTCCATGCAGACGGCGACATGTATTCTTGAAAAATGACGACGCCTGTGCAAATATTTTTTTTGTTTTCAAACTAAATTCTTTTTCCTTTTTGATGGACTGCCAGCATTTGACTGGACTCACTGTAAAAGTTTTACTTCCGACTGTAGAAGTAATGCCGACTTACCGACAGTGGTGGTGAGGGTGCACGACGGCTGCGCCTGAGTCGCGCTGGCCGTTTGTTTGCGATGGGACGTGCGCGGTGACGGACAGTGGTGCTTGTGGGTGCTCGGCTCTCCAATCTCCGGTTGTTTGGTACGCTTGATTCCGTGTGGCTGTAAAATAACGTTTATGAGATTTTGAACGCTATTTTGTACTAAAGTAGTTATGTTATCGTAGTAAGTAGCACAGAGGTAATAAAAGTATTACATACAGAACGGAATATCCCTGGGGTCCCCCGTGCGTCCCCGCACCTCTCCCCAATTCTCGCCTTGCAGGGGCGGCTGCAGGCGCTTACCGCTGCCAGCTCAACACCCTCCACATACCTTAGGAGTTTCCGTTCTGTATGTAATACTTATATTATATTAATTCCGTGGTGGCATACATTAACACGTCTTACCTAGGGGACTGTTAACATAGCCAACGTCCTAAAACCCAAATGCCAGTTTTATAGTGATGTTGGAAGAGAACATGAAAAACGGAATCTAATTATTGATGAATGCTTACTGCGTCGCCTTTAATATTTTACCATAATTCGGACTTCACTCATTGAGTCAATTGTACTGAATTTTAACGCTTGGGAGTTTCCTTTGGCAGCGAGATTCATATGAACCATTCCAACTCAAATCCACCGTCAAGAGCAAGCTTTTAAATTAAAAGAGACCCTTGTAATTCATAAAATATTACAAACAATTGCAAAAAATGTTTTAAATCTCAGTGTGAAATATTGAAAAGGGAGTAAAGGACAAAATATGTTTTAACTGAAATAGATTTAGCAAACGACATTTAATGTTTATGAGAACGAGGGTTACAAGTTTGGCAAATTGGATTTTGGTGTGGGAAAGAGAAGTGGGGGTAATAAAACTTACCGATGGCTCGGTAAAAGAGACAGTCCCCGCGATGGTCGGCTGGAAAGACGCGTTACACCGCGCCAAGTGTTCTTTCTTCTTCTTCCTAGTGTCGTTCGAAGCTTTGTCCCTGTCTCCCTTGGATGAGCGACTCTCGCGGTGCGTTTTCATCAGCTTTTTTTCCATCTCCGCGTTGTGCCTGTTTATATGAGCCCCATTGAAAGATTCAATGTTGTTATACCGGTTTGAAACATAAAGCACACGTCATACATAAACAGGGCGATTTTTGAACCACCAGTCAAATTTTATAAAAAACCAAAAAAACTCCTACCATAATACGCGTTAAGGAACTTCTTTCCAATCAAAGTTCTAATTGAGTTAAGTTGTTCCCGGAAAGTGTTAAGTGTAAACCTGCCCCGTTAGCAGGGCACCGGCGACAGCGTTTCTCGAACTTAATCGTATATTACTATCTCGGTAAAAATAATAAGCGGGATGGTACGAGTCCGTCGCGCGATATAAGCTTTATCTAGATATATCTACGGTCCCATGCTATGTAGCATAATAAAAACTCACTTGCTCAGCAGTGTCTCGGTAAGTCGAGTGGGCTGGTTGTCGTCCAGGTGGCACACTGGGCTGTTGTTAGCCACGAGCACGCCACTCTCACCAGAACTCAATTCTCCGGAATCCCGGGAATTCACAGCCATCGGAGATAGACAACTGAGGGTTATTAAAAAAAAAAAATTTTTAACGGACAACGGCCATCAACACGGGGAGCGCGAGAGTCATCTAAATCAGTTTCGTCTACACTTCTTGCGAAAATATTCAAACAACGAAGGTTAATTTGCCAAGCAAATTAAAAACCACCGACTTGACTTTCAAACGTTTTAAGCAGACATGCTGACAGACAAACATTGGCGTCAAACTATAAGACCCTATTTTGCGCTGGGGGTTAAAAACAAGTAATAAATGCTATTATTAGAGTGTCTTTGGGAGTATAATTTTTCACCTCTTTAGAGAAAGATTTTTTCAAAATAGTGATACATTGATCTTGTGTTTTGGAATACAAGCTAAACAAAGCTTATAAACATCAATGAAACCTCTCCAACCCGTCTGGCCTGCGTGGAGAGTGTAGGCCAAGCAGAGGTCTTGGCAGCTCTGGCCAAGTTTGGCTCGGGTAGTACAGAGAGGGTCGTGCTCCTGCAGTGGAGACAAAAAGACCTGATGATGAATCTTGTGTTTTGAACCGTGAGCTCATTTATGGTTATGATTGATGAAGAATCCAGTTTAAACTGTAAGGAAATTTTTTGATCGTTCAATTTCTTATGTGGTAGACTCAGGTGCATCACAAAACTTTATTTCTGATTTTTATGTAAATTGTATGACAAATATAATAAAATTAGAATATTCTATACAAATAAACACGGCTAATAGTGACAAGTTAATTGCTTAACATAGGGAAAAGTTATTAGTTAAATTTGGCTATTCTAGCCATTTTTTACATTTCTAACATCAAAATTTCTTAATGATTAATTAATATATCAGCCGATTATTCAATCTGACAGAAGACATCTTTTATAGTGGACAGTCCGCAAGACATGTAAAAGATCTCGTAGCGTCATTATGTAAAGAACGTAATGAGTACTTTTAGATCTCGTTCCGTGATAGATAAAGGCAGGTTGCACAAATACGTTTACGCAGTGAACGTGTAAAGTGTTACATTTACCTCAAAGGGTGGACTTTGTTTATGGTCAAGTTGTTTTCATCTGTATTCCCTTGGTACTCTTCGTAAAACGATTGGTGGCTGTCGAAATATCTGAAAGAAGCAATTCAAATTAAGTACATGCTAGCTAATGCTACGTATTTGCGCCAAAGTAAAAAATAGAACAAAATATGATTTGTCTTTTCCTAACTTTTATTGCTTATATGTATTCGATTTCTTATTATATTAATTTTTTTTGTTGCACATGTATTACGCCTTAGGGCGGAAAACGCCACTTATACGGCACAAGAGAAATTAAAAGTTTTATCCAAATAAGATTTAAAACCTTTCTCATTACCTCTGCAACGTCTCATTGTAGTTCAACTGGTTGTAGCTGAGCGGGGTTTCTGTGCTGGACTTGCTGTCATTATATTCGTGGTGGGGGGAGATACCTCCGAGCATTACCGAGTCGCGCTCCTGAAAAAATATGTTTCATCTTATCTACTCCAAAAACGATGTCTTAATCCTAAAAGCTCAAAAAAGGTCAAAAATTTAAGCAATGAGTAGAAATTTTATAAATCAGTTATTAAAAATTAATTTTGTTTTCACTACGATAATATTAAGGCAATGAATATGAGTTCTTTTGAGTCCGATATAGATTTTTTGTTTTTAATGACATACAAAAGGCAAGCTTTCTCCGTACATGGCTCTAAACGAAAATTTGCACTAAAGAAAATTAATTTATAACAGATTTTTTGTTCGAAACTATTTTATATATATTTATCAGACTTCCAAAAAGAAGGAGGTTGTCAATTCGCCGCGATCCTTTTTTTATATATGTTCACGGTTTATTCGAAGACGCCTGGACCGTGTTGGAAAATTCTTTTTTTGTTCGAAAGGGCATAAAATTAATTTATTTATAGATATGTATTGTTAATGATTGTTTAAACGAAGATAATTTGTATTAATGTCAGGTGGTAGAATTTTTATCAAAATCTGTTGTGTAGATTGGGCGAGAAGTTTTTAGTTAAAATAATTAATTAAGATACTTAAACGTATTCACAAAATATGCCAGTACAAAATCGGTTCAAGGTTTATAATTGCAATTTTACGATATGAGATTAGATAAAGATAAGAGATTAGAAAATGTTATAAGCTCACATAGTAGCTGTTGTCGGGTTCTTGAATCTCCAGTCGGAACTCGTCGTCGGTCTTCGGCTGTTCCTCCATGAGGCTCTCCATGAAGGACGCCAGGTCTTGGCACTTCTTGCTCATCTGTTGTTTGGCCACTTCGGCGGGCTTCGTCAGAACCTAAACAATAAACGAGATTGTTATAGACTTTTTCCTTCCGATCGGTCGTTTTCCTAAGGGACTTTCCGCAGCTGACATGAAGTTAACCTTTTACCCGCTAGCGCTTGTTTACGTCACTTTACCTCTGACGCCAGGCTTAGTAAAAATAGTACAATTAAGACAACTTTCACAACTAAAGTGGTCAATGGCGCGCAAAAGGTAATAGACCTGAAATTATACTATCTAAAATAACTTCATCTTCTGTCATATCTTTATCCTGGTTTTAGGAGTGTGTGTGACACAACACATCTGTTTCTTTTTAAAAATATTTCGTACCTTTCTCCTAGAAACATTCCAATTTAAGTCGCCTGATCAGGACGCTTCATACCCGAGATAATGTTAAGAGATAACAATCACGCCAGCCATCTACACAGTTAATATGTCATCAAAAGGATGTTTGATTTAATAGGAGTAGGTTTCATTAAGCTTATTTCTACACACAAGATATCTCTTCATCCCCGTCAGTATATTATATATTTTTGACTCACTTCATTCAGGACCCTGAGGATGTTGTCCCTTAGTGCTTGCGCTTTAGCCTTATCGTCCTCGGACTGCTTGGTGATCTTCTCTGGTTCAGGGGCTTGGAACACGTCTGGGTTAGAGGGGCCCTTTGAAAAGACGCACACATAAAGACTTATATACAATAAATAAACGCCAAATAATGTACTTTCACAATAATTCCCCGACTAATTGGACAAAATGGTGCTTGTTTGTACGTAAGATAAATAAATACCAATGAATCACACAGATTGAGCTAGCCCCAAAGTAGGTTCGAGACTTGTGTTATGGAGATCTAACTCAACGATACGAAAGTACTGTTGCATGCTGATAGTTGTTGCTCAACACTATGTGTATTTGTTTAAAATATAGTATCGTTGAGTTACAACCCCTCAATTTGTGTGATTTGTCCTTATCATTTCAGCCGCATAGCGTCCACTGCTGGACATAGGCCTTTCCCAAAGATTTCCAAAATGTCCTTATATATTTATTTATTAATTAAAAATCCGAGATCCAGGTCAATCTGAAAAATATAATTTTCCACCTTGACATCACCGGGGTTCGAAGGTTTTCCTTTTGTCTTATTGATATTTATCTCTTTTGATACAATTACCTTCATAAACACTGTAAGATATTATGCCATTCATATTGCTAAACTTACCTCAATAATGTGATGTTTACCGTTGACGAATTCAAGTTTGCGGGACCAGGGGTTTATGAACGAAGACCATTCAGTCTCAAGCCGAAGATAGTCACCATTTTGGGTCATCATTCTAAAACCAAAAGTCATAATAATCCGTCGATTATCGAATTATATTAAAATATCGAATATCGTCAGCAGCATGCTAAAATGCTTATCCGTGCTGACAAATGTAGCACTGGAGTCTTTTCCCACACCAATTATTCTGGAGGCGAAAATGTGCAGGCACACCGAAGTATAATTTACTAAGGCAGCTAAACATCGGAGGAACGGAACGAAATCTCAAAATAAGCGGTGAACTACCGTCCAATACTTTGGAACTTAAACACGGTGATTTTTTAATGGTTTTGGAGCCGAAGGCCACTTCATGGGGATTTAACATTCCCTATAAGATCTAATTAGCCAGTTAAAATAAAAATTCGGAAAAAAAAATGTTGACTAAAACTCGAAAGTAAAATCGTGAGATCAATTAATAGCACCACCGCCAGGCACCGCAGGCCAGCCGGCCGGAGTTCGTCCGGGATCACGCCAGTTAGGCGACAGTTTTGGACGGGCATAACTACGTGGTCTCGATCGAAAATCATTTACGCAAATGACAAAAAAATCATTGGGTTTACGTATATGGATAGAAGAATTTATTTACTATACGACATTTTTTTTCCAAAACCAATGAAATGTCAGCGTGTATTAATTAATTCTGTACCAATATATTGGTAGTTGCATAAAAAAACGTGACTGACCTGTACGGCTTGGACCGAGGCATGCCGCCTTCCTTGACGATAGTCTCGTACACATGTCGGAGGTACCCCAAGTCGTCCGGGTGGTACAGCTGTAGAGCATCCTTGTTGGTGACATCCTGGGGCAAGAAGCCCAAGTACGGCACCGACTCGGGGTCAATGTACTCGATATGGCCGTCGGCGGCGTGGCGCATCACGAACGGAACTGCCTTTATCACGTGCTCATTTGGTACTGGAAAAAATTAAATTATTTATTTTTTTATTTATCGCTTACGTGCACTCATAAAGAAAATGGTTAGTAGTTAAATGCAGGGTCTTGCGAAATCAGTATTAAAGTACCAGGGGGACGCCCAGTATTATACTAAACAGCACTCGGATTTTATGTTATTAAGTTATCGCTGGAAAGACAGGATTTTTGTAGTTTGCCTGACAAATAATAGACTATACTCCGTACGTACAAGTAAGTAGACAGGCAGGGGGCGCCCCTCTGCTCACTTGTTCGACCGCCGGAACGGCTAGCAGTGGGAACTTGCCTCAAACATTGCATAAAACTTACCTTTAAAAGCAGAGGAGAATGGCGTAGCCTGGATGACCAAGTAGGTCACCTTGCCTTCCTCGTCACTGATGTTTTTGAAGGTCAACTTGAGGAGGAAAGGCATGAAGATCACCTTCCGCTCTTTGACTCCATAACCGCCGCTGAGGCCTCTGTACCGCCTTATGCGGCATACCATAGTCGACACGGAGTTTGCTTGTAACTGAGCTAAGAGGAACAAGTAATGGTTAGTAACCCTAACTTTCTACTATTGACCGACCGAAGTTACCATTGTCACTCGATATCGCCGTCCTTGACGGATTACACCCTTATTACCAGATTAATCCCTTTCTGAGACATTGTTTGTCTACCATCAGAGGATCATCTACTACTTTTCGAAAAACGATGATATTAATCGGTAAAAAGTCGACTTAGACGGCCTTCTACTTTCTTGAAACATACGCGTCGTCATTAATATTTTATTTTGATGACAACATTTCAATGGTAGGCCTCTCAAGGATTTCTAAAATGACCGATCTAAAGCGGCCTATGTACAGCAGTGGACGTTGTGCGACTAAAAAATGATGATGATGATTTCAATGGTAAAAATTAAATGGAACCAGTGAGACTGGATCCATTTTTTAAAGAACTCCAATGACAGTTCCTTTTTTATAAATATTACAAAAAGTGAAAGTAGTCTATGCCAAGTCAACTTTGCGTTAATGAACACTAGTGTCTCCAGTGTTCATGTTTATATTAAAAGATATTTTAGTTACCTACTTTAAATAGTCAAATTGACACGAAATAATTTGCATATAAAACAATTATTCAAATACTTTAATTATTCACAATTAAAATGATCAAAATTGAATAATAATTTTTGTTTGTAGCCATAAAAATGCAACATTTTTAATTATTTGTCCCATTTTGATGAAACTAATATTGGCAGATGTAAGTTTTTGAAAATCGGAAGATTCTTGCGTATAAGGAATAAGGAAGGGATGAAAATTTTGAAACACTCGTATGTTTTGTTTGCTGTTGGGAACATTCCTCTTTACCATATCATTATCATTTCAATGTACCTATATTACCTTATGCATATTGAATAAATAAAAAAAAATCTTTGGCCATTCAATTGTTTTTACGATATAATGAAAATTTTGGGCGTTGAAGTAAAACTGAAATGACCAATCTGTATCAGCGAATGCTAAGTCTTTTATATCATTTTTCTTTTATTACAGCATGACACGATAATATGAACAAATTAAAACAAAAAGAAAATATACCAAAGATTATATATATATATATGTAGGTAATATACTTATAATAAAATTCGGAAGAGAGATTATTTAAAAAAAATAGAAAATAAAAATATTATACGTAAGAACTTAGCATTCACCTCTGTCATCCATGTGCCAATTGTACAATTGAACATCCAAGATAAATGTAGTAGCGTAGTTCGCTTTCAACGTTTGAACAATCTGATCCTGGCGTACATACGCCACATAGGTTGGCTTATATAAGCTAGCCGTGTGTGCTATATATGAGTCCAATAAGCGGAGTGCAACGTGACCTGGCACGTAACCTGTCGCTCGCTGTGCTACATTCTCGGTCCGCTGCGGAACAAAAGCTAACCGCGTATCGCTTTTACGTCACTAAGGCCCGCCAAACACAATCGCTTTTTACTTCCGCAAAATATCCGAACGCAATTTTTCCGTTCAAACTCTGTGGTCCGCCAAAACATGCGATACAAGTTCTGTTCAAATCTGTATATAGCAATTCCACACAAAATGTATGTATACGGAACGATTGGATCGAACCGTGTCGCTTTTCGAAACGAGCTGAGCCAAGTGACGTCATCGGTCGAGTCGCACGTCACTGCAAAATCGATATTTGGTAATAATGTAAATCAGGTTTATCCGGGCTGTGATTATGTCTATAAATACGTTGACGGATAATTACGGAAGAAAACTCTGAACTTCTTGAGGTTAACTTGCGATTAAGAAACACCGACGCCACAGGTCGCTATGAACAATTTAAAAAGGTACCCAAAAGCTGAAACGGTACCGTTTATTTAATCTGATATCAATTAAAAAGGTAGAAAAGACATCATCTATACATATAATAAAACAGTAAAAAAAGTGTGTCTGTACATTAAATATATTTCCAAAAGAAATATTGGGGGCGATGGAGACGTAGTAATAGAGCAAGAATTTAAAAAAAAATGTCTGTCTGTTTGTCTGTTTGTCTGTTTGTCTGTTTGTCTGTATGTCTGTTTGTCTGTTTGTACACGCTAATCTCCGGAAATACTGGACGGATTCGAATGAAACTTTTTTTGTTATATAGCTATTAAGCCTGGGCAACATATAGGGTATAAATGATTTTGGAAAATGGAACGCCTGATGCAGTACTACAATGGTCCAGCTAAACTATAAGAGATATAAAAATGCCGCCTTAGTAAAAGTTGCTCAGCCTGATGAGCATTTTCCAGAGACATAAAGTCCACGCGAACGAAGTCGCGGGCTTCGGCTAGTTTAGGTAATAAAATACAAAAAAAGAAGCGGTCAAACCCTTCCTGATTTTTATAAATTCACCGAACTATCTCAAAACAATTGAATAGATAACTATGCTTTTTGTGTCATCTTTATTTCGCGAAAGTATTTTTCATTTGTTTAAACATATAACAACCACATCCCGGATATTGCCTTATTCTTATAGAAACATAAACATGCAGAAAATCACTTGACGAGAATTGGCACAATGGATAATTTGCAATGAGCGATTTACCTTTTTCTTGCGTACCATTTTCAGTTTTCGGGACAGCAAAACCACTAGTGATTTGCGCCGCGAATGTATTCCGGTCCTGTAAATAAAACAAGTACATAATTATAAAGAAACAGAAAAGTGTCGAAAAATCCGCCATCTTGAAAAGAATAAAATTACTTTTTGGAACGAAGTTCCTTTTCGGACGGAACGGGCTTGGCAAGAAAAAGTGTCAGATTTTTCCATCACGAACTTTTTTAGGGGCTGGGCTTTTTTTAGGGGCTTCAATTTTTTTAACTTCTTTCCAACCGAGTGCCACGACACAGTTTTTTTAATTTTTAATGACGAATTTAACAACATCTTACAAGCTGAAATCCATCTAACCGTTTAAGCTGAAAAGCGAACCAAAGAAATATACATAGGCACATACATACACTCGAAAAACATAACCCCCCTTTTGACGCAGCCGGATAAATATGGGTCATAGTCATAACATAACATTAAAACATGAATTTTTCGGGGTATAGCTAGTGTTTCCCCTTAATTAAAATAAATTATTTGAAAGGAAACTGAGCTATCATTGAAATTTTGTCATGCTGATTAATATAATATATACTG
Source organism: Acrobasis consociella (assembly GCA_963555685.1). Taxonomy (NCBI): domain Eukaryota; kingdom Metazoa; phylum Arthropoda; class Insecta; order Lepidoptera; family Pyralidae; genus Acrobasis; species Acrobasis consociella. The sequence continues at coordinate 8,358,960 of OY743104.1, read as the reverse complement.
TTATTGAGTGAGAACGTGAAACATTTCTTAGCATTTTTTGCGAAAACGGACACTTTCGGCAAACATTTAACGTAGAATTACGTTGTAAAAAATAAGAGTTAAAAAAAATTGCTTACCCTCGGATGTACAAAGTCTATGAACGACCTGCCGATCCACATGTCCTTGGGGAAGCCGAGCGTGGTGGTGAGCGACGATGTGGTGTACATCACAACGCCGTCGTGCATCGATATCACGCACGAAAATCCCTCCTAAAATAAAGTAGGTCTCAATAAGAAGAGAAGCGCAAAACATATAAAGATCTCCTTCGAGATTACATGGGGTCCAAAAGCAAGTCTTTTGTGACTGCGACGTTACGGGCGGGCAGTTTCTTTGCACAAAGAATTTCTATTGTTATACAGAAGGATAATTCTGCCAGGATTGTGTGTAGGTGCTGCCCATGCTGGTCTGGGAGAAATAAAAAAAAAACTTAGAATGTACCAGCTGCTTCTCTTACACGAAGATCGTAAAAGCCGATTGAGGGAATGGGCAAAAATGCAAATCATGTTAACAGGCGATGCGGCTAGCAACCCATCACTGTATTGATTGCTTTTCCATCTTCTCGCCCACCATGACGCTAAAAGTGGCTTTTGGGTCTTGCGGCGAATAGAAAAATAAATAACTAAAAATCTAGTGGTTCGTCCCGAACTGTAAACATGCGTCTGGGCAACTGATACATTCAATAAGTGTTTCACTTATCCAACACGAGGAGATTATATAAATTACTACACATGACGAAATAAATGGGCATTTACTAATAAAAACACTACACCATACCTCACAATCACTAAAACTGCTCTCCAACTCCATTTGGAGCTATCTATGACACTTTATGACACGTCTTCGTCACATAAATTATTTTACTGCCTATGTACGATGTCAGAATGCTAACAAATATTAAATTATTTCGTTACTGAGCGCTTCAACGTGACCTTTGCAACAAGACTGAAACTTTTATAGCTTCAAGCTAACAGGCGAAGTCTGGCAAATACCGTGAGTTCTGGTTAGCAATACGGTTCTCCGTTGCCAAAAGTAGTCTCTTACATTTACTAGCTAGCATTTACTAACCAGTATTTCTACTGATACTACAGAAAAGATAGTATGTAGTTTAAATAGGTGATACTTTAATAGTAGATTGTGTTACACGGGGTTAACGTAATATTTTTAAGAGAAGGGATTCATGTATATCGTCCGATATAAAACTATTACCGTACCCGAGTAGCTCACTCTACATCAACCTATGAGAAAAAATTTAAAATAAAAAACATATTGCAAAGAAAGGGAACCATGGTTAAATAAATAGGAACAAATTGAGCTAGCCCCAAAGTAAGTTCGAGACTTGTGTTATGGGATACTAACTCAACGATACTATATTTTATAACAAAAACATATTTAAATAAACATCCACAATACCCAGGACAATTTGAAAAAGGCCATTTTCCAACTTGCCCTGACCGAGGATCGAACCCGGGGCCTCTGGATGGCGGACTAGCATGGTGACCACTACGCCACGAAGGTCATGGTTGGAATGAACGATCGTTTTTCGAGTAGATGAGCTAAAAAATCACTTACTGAGCAAAACGTCAATGATGGGCGACTGGTAACGAAGTTCACCGATGAGTTATTCGCCAAGGGCACGTTGCCAGTTGCCACCTACAAAGAAGATGGTATTTTGAAAATGATTTAAAAATTTAAGTTTAAATTTAAAAAACTCATAGTTAAACATGAAATATTTCCATTCTTTATAGGGTTTAACAGAATATATTGAAAATATTTTAAGAGTGTGTTCAGTTTATGATACTGAACAACTTTCCCCAAGAAACATAGGTATATCGAAATATAAAAAAAAACTTGCTTTCCATACAAACTTGGATCGTCTGATTGGATGGGAAGGTCAAAAATTATTTTTTATATATCGATGTATGTTCTTTGGGGAAAGTTGTCCAGTATCATGGACTGAATCTACCCTTAAATAGTTACAGTGTATTTTGCTAGACGTTATAGTATTGAATGATTAATAAGGCGACATCTATAACCACAATAAGTAGGTTACCTGGGTCAAAAATAAATTAAAAATTATTTTGTACCGTTAATAGAATCAAACGTCAAAAAATAATGTCATTCGTTATTGATCATTTTAGATTTATTATTTATCGTCATTTATTTATTATTGCCGGAAGTACTGATATTAAGAGCGTTATTTGATTCTAAGAAACTATGACGTCATGAGTCTTTATTTCATACCGATCCCATTGAAAATGTTTGCTTTGACGTTAAGAAAAGTGTATATGATTTGAGTAGTTGGAAACTTCCTTATTAAATCAAATTTAAGTATTGATATTCTGTTAATCAGCCTTAGTCAAATTTACAATAATATCTGTATTTTATAAACAGACATAATCCAGTATCTTCATCATCATCTGCTTGTTTGACTAATTTTAGTTTTACATTGGGTTCAGACGCAAGAGTGCTTGACTTCGCATCTGTTTCATTAGATAATTTTATCATTATCGCCATTCGATCGACTTTTGAGATTTACCTACATTATCGTTTTCTATTACCTACATTATCGTTTTCTATTACCTACATTATCGTTTTCTATTAATGAAAACTTGAGGATTTTCAGCAACGGACGCGTAATTTATTTATTCGATTCTAAATATTCTAATCAATAAAACATGCACACACTGAATACCTTTTAGTTAAATGTTTTACTGAATGCGAAATGTTACGCGTTTCTGAAAGCTGTTTGTCATAACAATGAATAAACTATTATTCCTATACTAGTTTCCTGAACAGAAGGCGGAACTGCTCAAAACTTTATTTATCTCGTCAAAATCAAATGTCAGTGGCAATGAACGAGACTACGACTATCACTCTCACTCCCTCTGTCACCTTAGGTCTGCTGCTTCGATGCCAGAGCAGTTTCGCACTACGTCTGATCCGAATTCACTCCGCATCCGTCAAAATTCAATCCGGCATGGCCGTTGTACTATTTTCATTAAAGTTTATGCACTACATCCGATTTTTTCATCCAATTTCTATCCGACATCCGAGATTCTAGTGCGCCAGCTAAAATTGATATAGTACTACGGCCATGCCGGACCAAATTTTGACGTATAAGGATTGAATTCGGATCGAATGTAGTGCAAAACCGCTCTCAGGTCCGCTTTCCGGTTTTTAGGGTCCCATGGTAAACAAGGAACCCCTAGTTTCGCATTGTCTGTTTGTCGGTCCGCATTTCTACTCAGAGACGCACTTGGCCGGCTTTATTCTTTATTAACTACGCACATGATAGTTGCAGTACAGTTTTTCCTATTAACTGCGCACAGGCTGGTTGTGATACAGTATTATTTTTATAACTGTACAAGTACAATATGTCGCGTCGCGTAGTTATACTTTTGATTCTTTTTTAACTTTGCTCAATAAATAAATGAAGAAGCACACCTCTTCTTTAACGCTGATGTCCGCGGTCACGACCTCCATGCTCTCCGCACTCTTTTCCAGCGCATGCTGCGACGGCGGCGGCGCGTCAACTGCACAACAAACACACAGACGGAAGATAAACATGAACCTACATTAAAAACAATACTTCAACCGAATCTGAAATAAAGACACGTCTACATACCTCGTAGATAAAAATAATTATCTATAATAATCTGACATATACATACCATGCATTTCCGACTGAACCCGACTTTACTTTACCTCCCACTAGGTCTAGCTTTGCCGTGCTTTTAACCCGACGTGAAGTACCTAAATAATATATAAAGGGAGAGTATTTATACAACTGACACGAAGGTTCGATCCCCTTGCCCTCTGGAACGATAATAATTATTTTAATATAAAGTTTTGACCAGAATTGCGTCTTATAACTAGAAAAAGCAGAACTAGTATAGATGGCGGATTTCATGTTATATTGAACTGAATGCCGCAAGAGTTTAAATATATTAATATTGGGATATATGTACTAACACAAATAATTATTTTTGTTTTATTTCTATAGCTATTGGTTGTTTTTGTTTACTCGACGATATTTCTTACAAATGCTAAATCCTTTTTTATTATTAATAATAAATTAATAAAATACCAAAAAGTTTTAACGACCACTTTGTTGATTTGCAATCTGGTCTCTATATAATAAATAATAAGGCCATAAATTAAAAATATACCTTTTTGTCTCTTCTGATCCCAAATTTTATTTAAGTGATGTAGTTTATTTTTAATAAATATAGACGAAAAAACAAAACAAAAAAAGTTGTGACGTCATTTATACATTAGAGAAGTTAGCAACAAGTACATAAGTAAACTAAGATGTAAACTGCTAACGTGAATATATCCACGTGAGTGTAAGTGTCACAATAACTGTATACTATCATACAAGCTAGCTTAGCTGACACCTGTCAATGTCAAAGTTGTGAAGTCTGTTTTTGGATTAGTCAAAATATAGCACAGGAATAAAACTCCCGATATCGCAGTATAAATGACGTCACGAGGCACTTACTTACGTCTTTTCAGACTAAGTAAACCTTCATAATCGAAATGCTGTATGAAAACAACGTCATATAAAGAAATAAAAGAATATGGGTACCGTATTAAGACTAAAGTTTTATTTATTATTATAAAATGTTAAAATTTTGAAATGTCATCAATTAAGTTGCCGTAGACCGCCAATATTGTAAGGTGTAAATTTTTAATACAGGCCCCTTATTTTAATTATTTTTAAAAGATGATATTTTCCCAATTTAAATATATAAATGACGAATTTCTCGTGGACATACTTATACAAAATCTCCAACACACTTCTTACTACTTAAAAAAGTTATTTTTTCCTAATCTGGTATTTAATCACAACAACTCAAAAAAAAAACGAAAAAAAAAACTTTTACTAAATTAAAAATGATATTTTTTTTTTCAAAAATTGAGTGTAAGTGAAACATAAATACCAGACTTTCGGACAAGATCAAACTTCGCCTTGATGACATCAGTCTTCGGAGCTAGTAAAACGCTGTACTATCAGAACGAGTAAAATAAGCAATGGTGTATGCTTTAATTTAATTTAGTTGACATAAATTATTAGTTAGAAAGTTAAAAATGATCTGATGACCTCCGTGGCAAAGATTATATTACAAAACACTGGTAAAACAAATTTTAAAAAATATTATCATCGCATAAAGTCTGTTGCTGGACATATACCTCTCCCAAAGATTTCCAAAATGACCGATCTAGAGCGGCTTGCATGCAACGCCTTCCAACAATTTTGTTATATAAGTTCGTCTGATTTGTAGATATGCGTCCTAAGCTTCGCTTGCCTAAAATTTATTATAATTAAACGCAATAAACATTATCAAAACCGAGATCAGATATATTTTAGGGTTCCGTAGGAAACAAGTTTCGCCATGTTCATCTGTATGTCTGTTCGGAGTTCTACTCAGAGTCTATAAGCGAAAGAAAGGTGTAATTTGGCATATTATACATGCCGACAAAGTAGCAAAAATTTTCTTTTTTACCTTAACTCCCATAGATAGTAAGTGGCATTGTGTGGGTTGTCGTTAAATAGGTCTTTTAAAAATATTGTGAGTTTGTGAACACTATTTTGAAATTTAGGGATTCGTTTCTGAAATCGGTATCGGGTTTTATAGTTCAAATTTTTGTTAGAGTCAAGTGTCTCCCCCACTCTTTCTCTAGGCACTTTGTATATGAGCACGTGAAAAAATTCACGGCAATAGTGTATATAACAAGTTCAGAGAAAAGCAATCAGAGCTAGAAGGGTTTACAAATTAAAGAGTAATAGGCGACTAATTTATAAAATGTACTCGGAAAAGTAAAATTTTATACAAATTCAATATAAAATTAGTTTTTTTTTACGTTTTTAGTCCCGTGGACTTAAAGTTGGCATGGCAACCACGGAACCCTACACTGCGCGTGGCCCAAAACGCACTTGGCCGTTTATCTATTTTTATTTGATTTATATGTAAATGACAATTTTTGTATATTTGTGTACTTAATGCAAAATATTTTTACGTGTTTTACATAGGTAGGTATTTTTTTCTTCTTACGCGCGATTGTTGACGTGACGCTGTACCAAATCTATTTAAGTTTACATACATACATACGTAATATCACGCCTGTTTCCCACAGGGGAAGGCAGAGACTATGGACCTCAAGTTTACATGTTTATAATGCACACAACCATAAAAACAAATGCACGACGAGATAACAACTACTAAACGAAACGCCTAGAACCTCTACAAAGCGACATTATAATATACCCTTTCGAATCCAACGAATCTATCAAACATGATATAACTGAGACTAAATTGGTAAAATATATGAATGTTTTTTTATCTATTTTTTCATGTATTTACTACTATAATTCACAAAGTGATACTATACTTCACAAATGTAAATATGTAAGGTAAAAGTATATGATACACAAAATATGTTTTTAAAGTAACAATGTATGAACTAATACGTACAGATGTACATAGTTACCGGTAGGTCATTTTAAACACTAAGTACAACTCTGATCCATCAATATAAAAAAACTTCCGTAATGAGACCAACTAAAAAAAAAATAGGTGTATATATAATATAAAAATATATGAGCAAATTATCCTGTTCTATACAAAATGAAATACCTATTTTTAAAAACGCGAAAGTTGTTTAAATTATCGGTTAAAAGACCTACCTGTAACACCTTTATTTAAAATATTCCTATACGTATTATAGTAAATACATGCTAACTTAATTCTGTGCCGAAACTAAAACAGTATTTTCAGTAGAAGAATCAAATCAAACAATTATTTAAAATCCTAAAACGCTGGACCAAACTACTAATATTGCAACCTTGTTAAAAATATATATCAATTCGATAATATACATATAAATTATATAGTCTGTGCATATATATATAAAATATATACACACATATAAACTATTAAGAATGTGGATATATATAAGGTCTAACAAAATATACTGACGAAATTATATGATGAATTATACGATGACGACCTCCGTGGCGCAGTAGTCACCATGCTATTCCGCCACTGGTCAGGGCAAGTTGGAAAATGGCCTTTTTCAAGTTGTCCTGGGTCTTGGATGATCTATATGTCGCAGTTGAATTGTATAATCCGTTGTTATTCAAAAACTCTAGTTGTTTGGCAAAACAGCTCGGCTTTGTAAAACAGCTGAAAATATTTCAACTCGTTTGTCAATGAGTTACGTAATTACGTTTAACAAAACAGCTAGCGTTGAGATAACATACAGGGTTACCATTATTAAATAAAACTGTGTTACCAAACGAAATAATATATGAGGAGACAATAGTTGTTCTTCATTATTTTTATATTACTCGTGTGATTGAAATAAAACCTCAATTCAACTCCTTACTAAATAATTCAGTCTCCAACATCATAAAACACCAATGAAGAATAATAATCAGCTCGATGCAATTGGATTAGAAATATAGAAATTTTGTAAACCCGACAACTCAATGGCGCAGCGATTTCTTACGGCCAATTGATCCACGTGAATTGTCCATCTTGCCGGAAGGCGGGCGTCGAAATAACAATATGGGATTCAAGCTAAAGGTCTGCTTTATTCTTTTCAATCTTTTGTCCTCCGAAATCACAAACGATGCCCCCGATGTCTCTCGATAAAAACAGCTTAGTCCCGGAACGCGGCGAAGAATTTACTTTATGGGAGGCCATATTTGTTGTTATGACACTGACACTTCACAAGCCACAAGACCCACAAGTGGCAGAATTCCGAAATAATCGTTCTACAATCTTACGTTAGCTATTTTGTTTAACGTAACACATTGGACGATCTAGCTGAATGATTTTCAGCTATATTACAAAACCGAGCTGTAATGCCAAGCAGCTAGTTTTTGAATAACAGCGGATTATACAATCCAACTGCGACATATATATGTATTTGTTATAAAATATAGTATCGTTGAGTTAGTATCCCATAACACAAGTCTCGAACTTACTTTGGGGCTAGCTCAATCAGTGTTATTTGTCCCTATATATTTATTATTTATTTATTATAAGGGTGAATTCAGTTCATGAATTCAGTCTTAAAATAGTTTCAGTATATTTTGTTAGACCTTATATAGTTATATACGGCAAAATAAGGTATACACTTACATGTGAAGAAATTAAGCATAAGCAGCATACTATAGATTGAAGTATAAATGATCATTATAAAATATAATCATAATACTACCTCTGTATACTCCGCCCAAGTAACAGTAGTAAGAAAATATGAAAGGAATAGTCACCCACCATCATGCTTCTCCTCCTTAGAGTCCTCAAAGACAGGCGCGGGCTCTGGCGGTCTACATTCCTCCTCTACTTGAGCCTGAACAGCCAAAGTCTCTACCTGACCCTTCTTCTTTTTTGTATCTTTGTCTTTTGTCCTTTTTTCTGGCTGCGGTGTATTGCTGTAAAATTATTACTTTATAAAAGGCCGCATGTGGCAAATTCAGATCTTAATTTAACATTCAAATTTAAAGACATCGTTAATGCCGTGACTTAACCAAGTTGTTCTTGAATAAATAGCTCAAAAAAGACAAAGGATTTTTGATCCTATAATTTTGCTTAAGGGGACGCACCGTGAAAATGGGCATTATCTTTTTCTTATTTCTCAGCGAATATCAGAAATTTAGAACTGATACATGCTAATAGCATACTAGAACTCTTTTTAAGCATAATTGTGGTTGTGGATACATGATTAGTTAATTTTTGTAACACAAACTTGCTCGTCAAAAACACCTCTACCAAAACATATACGGTCTAATTTCTCACAAATGAGAGGGACATCAGCTTTGAAACATTTTATGCAGATCAGTAATTATGTAATCTTCAAAATTGTGGTGCAAATTTTTTTTTTGTTGCTTTAGTTTTAATTTTAGAGCTATTTTTCTCTAATTGATCAGTTTTGCGTGGCTTAAGATTTCAGTCATATAAGCCCTTTTACCTTCCTGAAAATTATTGTAATTGCCGTCTCGCTTTTTCGCGAGTGTATTTAAATAAACTGTTCTTGTTGCACAGATTTTTGACAGTTATACATCGAATTGTCAGATGGCCGATGGGCCTCACGGAGCAAGGACGCGTCGCTCTTCACAAAAAAAATGACATTTGATTTCGTAAAATTATTGTCACAGTGTAGAATAATACCACGAATATATATGGGTCGAACAGTCTGTAAACAAACGTGCGAGTAACTTTCTTAAACTGTGTCACTTGTCATAATGTCAAAGGAAGTGTCAAAGTATAACGTGGCATAGATTGATTACCTGATAGACATGGTCGGCATAGATTTTTTTTCATACAAGTACCGTACATACAATATCGATTTAGAATATTTTAGTTTTATTTAAATGCAATAAATTAATTTTATAATAGCCAAAGGAACTTATCTATAGATACTCTTCGGATGTATTTACTTTTAGATTTCGAGAAATATACACGTACATACTGTACCACTGACTGGCTGACTGATTGATATGGTTGTTTGTCCTGCGCCGTGCTGATAGCCGTAAGGAGTGAAGCTCTTTTGCTTGGTGGGGGAGCAGAGAGGGGGGGGGCTTTCTGCTTATCCCTCTAAACAAGCAACCAAGTGAAGCTTGAGGCCTAAGGCAGAGGTCACCTACGAGGCCGTAGGCCGAGCCATTCCCACCACGTGCTTCGTCGTTCTTTTTTTTGCAAACCAAGACGGCCGCCAAAAGCAATTTTTTGGAATCCAGGATGTCGTCTGGGCTTTAGAAAATTAAACTTTTTTCGTTAGTAACGTCTCACTGGGACTTTGTAGGAGTCTGATTTTTGCATGAGGGGGTAAAGCACCCCGTGGAACTCGAAACTGGATTCAGATTTTGGATCCAAAATGGCCGCCCACACATTTTTCTTCTTTTCTTAAGTAACTGGAGCTTTTATCCATTTTCTGAACTGGAAACATATCTTAGCCTACCTCAACAGCTGCACGAAAAACCGCGGGCTGCTTGCAGCTTGCGCAACGCCTAAAGAGCTAGTAAATTTGTTAAAATTGATATAAAATATCGATTAATAAGTATAAAATATCGATAGTCTATATACTATATTTGTAGCCTTAAAAAACCATAACAATATCGATAGGACTATTGATAATATTGATTACTGATAGTTTACAATAATATCGATGACAAGTAAAACTATCGACAGTTTTTAGGGTTCCGTTTTAAACAAGAAACCCTTATAGTTTCATCATGTCTGTCTGTTTGTCTGTCATCCGACGTTTTATTTAGAGACTATAAGTACTAAAACAAGCTATAATTTGGCTATATTAATCATGCCAAAAAAAAACAGTGAAGTAAAATAGGGAAAATATTATATTGTAGCTCCCATACAAGTTTTTTTTTACTAACCCATCGTGTAGAGTATCGTTAAATAGGTCTTTCAAAATATTTTGAGCTTGTTAACACCATTTTTGATTTAAGAATCCGTTTCTAGAATATTTGTATTTAATAAAAGTTAAAATAAAACTATCAAACCTAATTAGGGTTAACGAATTTAAAAAATCATAAAATGAAAATAAAATAAGTTTTTAGACGTTTTTGGTGGCGTAGACTTGGCTTGGCCGGTCGATTTTACCATTTGTCCGGTACGGAACCCTAAAAAGATAAAAGATCTAGTTTAACTTTTAAAAATTGGGTAAAAATAAAGGACTGAATCAAACTTTCTTGGCACTTGTTTAAAGTTTTGCCCATTGCATCGTTTACAGTAGCACAACTGTACTGTAGACAAATCGGCATAAATAAGATTGTTCTCCTAGAATTTACACTACATAGACGTTCCGCAAATTCGACAGTTAGTAGACGATAGTTCCTACAGTAGTGCCAATATACAAGGTGGAAGGGATATACCCGTAATAAATCGAACCACGGGCTACACTAGACCACTTACTATAATCAAATAAAAAATAACAACCAAAAACTAAAAAAAATGGCATTTCCATACAAAAGTGTGCAGCCGCCTGGAAAATTTGTATGAGAATGTCAAATTCGGTTTTTTTTACTGTTATTTTATAATTATAATATAGTGATCTAGTATAAGCCTGTGGTTCGATTTATTACGGGTATGTCGCTTCCATGCTGTATATTTATTATTTTTTCAACACACTTGCTCGTAAAGTGGCTCTAATTTCATCGGTTTTAGATATATAAAGTAGTTCATAAAACACGCTTGCGTTATAAACGCAAATAGTGAAGTTATATTATGCAACGGCAATATTTTCAATTTTTTTTAAATTCCGAACTAGCCCACTGCTTGGTGGCACCAGCTAGTAAGTCCGCGTGCCGCGCTGATTTTAATAAGTATAACGGCGTAAAAGCAGCCCTGTACATCACAGTTTTATGGTTGAGTTTATTTAAGGCTGCTATCAACGCTAGTCCTCAAAAGTCATTGAAATACAATCCGCTGTTAAACTATTTCTGTTTTTTCTAAAGGCTGACCGGTAGACAAAGCATAAGCATTAAGTCCTTGTACGGACATGACCTTATTCAATTCTTTACAAAAACATAATATGTTACAAAAATGTAAACATATTAGATTTATTACGTCATGTCTTTCATACTGTAACCTCTACATATTTTTAACTCTATCTGCATTGCGTTTAGACATTACTACAAACCTAGCGGAAAAGAACGGACAACTTTTGAATCAATTTTGACAGATTTTGAAAAATAAAAACGTAGAGCCAAGCCTTAACATTTTTAGATATGCAGTTGCCTAGACGTGTGACCTTTAACGTGTTCACATCATCATTATATCAGACACAGGAGGTGCACTGCTGAACATACGCCTTCCCAAGGGCGTCGCCAAGGGGGACAGGGAGGGGCAGCTGCCCCCCCCCCTGTCCAGTTTTTTATTGCATAGTCAAGAGCTCGTGCTCGTGTAGCTTTACACATTGGACTCTGTACTGTCACAGAATATATATGTATATAGTACTAAGATACTGTTGTTAATACAATTGCTGTAGATGTAAGGCTCGTAGTACAAGTGAAAAGCTTCATGTACTGTCGACTTTACCTACAATTCATACCTACTTTTCTCATTCATAGAGAATGAGAAAGGTATGAATAGTAGTAGGTAAAGTCAGCTTGCCCCCCCTGCGCCATCGGCTGGCGACGCCCTTGCGCCTTCCCCAAGGATGTCCAAAAACTGTGTTTGTTTTAATTATCAGTATCATCTTACTCGCTCTCTCCGTATTTAGTCGGCTCTGTATGTCTACTCTCTCTCAGGTGTCAGATTATACAAGCTGCCTTAAGGCATCTGACATAGCTTGACGACTAACATACAATGATGACAGCCGGGACCAACGGCTTAGCATGTCTTCCGACGCAGGTCGATTTCGAGAAAATTTGCCACTTGTGGTCACCCATCCAAGTGCAGACCATGCCTGGGGTCACTTAACTTGCTAAGGCGCTAGTAATGAGTTCTCCCATCGGGCTACTAAGCTCACCGAATTAACCAATTTATTAGCCAGAAGTCCCGCTTCTTGGCAGGACCTTACCATATTAATTTCAGTATGTATAATTTTAAGATAAATTCAACACAAACCTGCTGCCAGAGGTGGAAGGTTTCCCGCCATAACCACTACTGCCGCTTGAATGGCTTCCAGAATGTGTAGACTTCGAACTGTGGCTGCAACAAGTAAAACATTTTGAAAATCACCACAACAAAAGCAAATTTTTGATTTTTTTTTTATTTTACGTCGATTATTCTATTTTTAACCTCCGAGAAAAAAGAGGGGTGTTATAAAGTTTGATGCTAGTTTTCGTCTGTCTGTGTCTTCCTAGCGCTCGAACGGATGGACCAATGACGGATGGTAATTCAGATGTATTTTTTATGTTTGTTACCTCAGAATTCGTCATTTATAAAAGGAATTGGAAAATTCTCTTGCGGAGATGAAAAATATGATTTTATATAGATCACACTGACACGTTATCTAAATCGGTTTACTTAATAGATTTGTTTTAAATTTAAAATAATGTAGAAAGATTAATGTCATCCAAGTAAATGTAATATAATTGTTACAGATGCGTACTATGCTTTGTGGTGTTGACCATCACAAGAAATTAATTGGTAAAAAATATATTATTCACAACTCATGTGAGTCACATAAAATCGTGTTCACAAGCTTACAATATTTTTCAAAGATCATAACCCAATTAATTTTAACCTACGCAATGGGCTCGTCGAGAAAAAAATACTACCACATTACTTGTATAAAAGCAACCTTTAAAAAAATAACAATTTAATATTACCACTTTTTTGGCATGATTTATATAATACCTAAGTATGCCAAATACCATTACAAGAAATTAAGACTTTTGGTTAAAAATTATATAATTCAACAACTCATGTGATTCGCATTCTTCTTTTTGTGGGTGACTTCACCGACATAGACATTACCTTCTCCTGGACTGGCTGTTGCTGCAGCTGTTGGAGTAGGCGGAGTCCGAGATCTTCGCATTATTCTCCGAGTCGTCTAGATTATCCATGATGGTTGCGCGCTAATGTTTCCTGCAACAAAAATCCCACGTAAGTCTTTTCGTATCGCTGGTTAATCATTAGCCAAGTGCGTGTCGGGCCACGCGCAGTTTAGGGTTCCGTAATTAAATTACGAATGTACTTTGACGTTCATGCCACTACAACGTCCAGAAACGATTTTTCTCTTGAATATCTCTTGGATTTGTACGAATTTTTCGTTTTCCGAGTACATTTTAAAAGTTGGTCGCCTATAACTTTTTAATTTATAAACCCGACTTAGCTGTGATACCTAGTTTTCCTTTAATCTATCAAACCCCGACGGTTCACATGTGAACCGCTAAACAATAGAAAATCTATTGTGTCTGCGATTCCGGTAGTTGAAGGATTTCATAATATATATTACAGCTGTGAATTTTTAACGTGTTAATATATAACCGTTTAGCAGATAGAGAGGGGGACACTTACTTTAACAAAAAATTTCATTGTTATAAAACCAAATATTTACAATACAATACAATACCAAATATTTCAGAAACGTATGCCTAAATCGAAAAATGGTGTTCACAAGCTTACAATATTTTTTTAAACATCTATTTAACGATAACCCACACGATGGGGGTTTAGTAAAAAAAAATGGACTCGAACTTTACTTGTATTAGAGCTACTCTAAAAAAAATTGTTTTACCACTTTTTCGGCTGATGATGATTTATATACTTGCCAAATTACAACTTTCTAGTACTTATGGTCTGTGACTAAAACCGTGGACGGACAGACAAGGCGAAACTATGAGATTTCCTTGTTTACTACGGAACCCTAAAAATCATGCTCTACAATATGTTGCACTATTTAACATATAAATTATTAATATAAATGATAGCAGGTAGTATGACCGAAAGTAAGTTTTATTCTTTCAAAATTTTAAAATCTATAGAAGTTTATACACAGGCTTTTGGTATCGTAATGCCCTCGGCCCCGTCTACCCTGTCAAGCATAAAGACGTAATGAAGTATAATATAGATAGTGCAGAAATGCGGAGCGTTTTTTCAATACTATGTTGCAGGAGAAAAAAGAACTTTTATCTACGTATATTTATGATATTTAAATATTTATTAAAAAGTAATGGCTTATAATTTTATATAACAACTAGCTTTTCGGGCGCTGCGCGGGCTGCAAGCAGCCCGCGGTTCATCGTGGGGCTGTTGAGGTAGGCTAAGATATGTTTCCAGTTCAGAAAATGGGTTAGTTTGTATGGAGGAAAATTGTCCTTGTATGGCGGCCATCTTGGATTTTGAAAAAAATCTAAAAACAAATGACGGTCGTCAAATTGCTTATAATTTTCTACATTATGGAAAAAAAATCACACCCCTAACCCCAACCGTCTTCGCAGGCCGTACCCCTTCCACATCAGGTTTCCGCAAATCCTCAAATGTCAGATTTTTCTGGTACTCACTGGAGCACCCTCTATACGACCGCACATCAACCTAAACCCCACCAACACCGCAACAGGGCAAACAACTATGTCAATCAGTCAGTGAGTGAGTGGTCTAGCTTTTCGGGCGCTGCGCGGGCTGCAAGCAGCCCGCGGTCTTTCGTGCGGCTGTTGAAGTAGGCTAAGATATGTTTCCAGTTAAAAAATGGGCAAGTTTGTATGGAGGAAAATTGTCCATGTATGGCGGCCATCTTGAATTTTGAAAAAAATAAAAAAACAAATGACGCTCGTCAAATTGCTTACAACCCCCCACATTTTGGAAAAAAAATCACGCCCCTAACCCCAACCGTCTTCGCAGGCCGTACCCCTTCCACATCAGGTTTCTGCAAATCCTCAAATGTCAGATTTTTCTGGTACTCACTGGAGCACCCTCTATACGACCGCACATCAACCTAAACCCCACCAATCCCGCAACAGGGCAAACAACTATGTCAATCAGTGAGTCAGTCAGTGGTATTGTAGGTTTATATATTATAACTAGTGTTTCGGGTGCTGCGCGTGCTGCAAGCAGCACGCGGTTTTTCGTGCGGCGGTTGTTGGCTAAGAAATGTTTCCAGTTCAAAAAATGGGTGAAAACTGCAGTCAGTGGAGAAAACATGAAAAAATGTGTGGGCGGCCATCTTGGATCCAAAATTTGAATGCAATTTCGAGTTCCTTGAGGTGCTTTACCCCCACATGCAAAATTTCAGACCCCTACGATGTCCCAGTGAGACGTTATGAACAAAATATATTTCATTTTCTAAAATTCAGACGCCATCTTGGATTCCAAAAAAAAATTCAAATTTGGATTTGTCTGCTCAAAAAACATATAGATATTGATTTTCAGCCAAATCGCAAGCATTTGACTTTCGGCGGCCATCTTGGATTTCCAAAAATTAAAAAAAAACCCGGCGCTTACTGGATTGGCTCGGGCTTCGCCCTCGCCCGAAGCTCGCCCTTCGGGCTCGCGTCACTCGGCCTGCGGCCTCGTGATGGGGGGAAATTACTTGGGGGAGGGGGAGGGGGAGGGGGAGGGGGAGGGGGAGGGGGAGGGGGAGGGGGAGGGGGAGGGGGAGGGGGAGGGGGAGGGGGAGGGGGAGGGGGAGGGGGAGGGGGAGGGGGAGGGGAGGAGGGAGGTGATGGGGGGGGGCTCAGCCTTCGGCCTCGCCACGGAGCTCGCCCTTCGGGCTCGCGAGCCGGCTTCGCCCTCGGCCTTCGGCCTCGGGCTGCGCCAAGTTGCTTGGGGGGGCCGTTTGTATGAAATTTGTATGGGGGGAATTTTTTTTCATAAAAATTAAAAAAAAAATACTGGCTCTGGTAATTGATCAGGTACCCCTTTCATTTTGTCTATGGGGGCAAATCTCCAGGTCCAACCTTTTAGCCAGGCCGTACCCCTTCTACATCAGGTTTCTGCAAATCCTCAAATGTCAGATTTTTCTGGTACTCGACCAGCTCACCCCTATACGTTCCACTATAAACCATCACCCCTACTGTTTGGCAACCGGTCAAACAACTATGTCAATCAGTCAGTCAGTCAGTCAGTGGTAAGTGTAGCTATATATAATATAATAACTAGCTTTTCGGGCGCTGCGCGGGCTGCAAGCAGCCCGCGGTTCATCGTGGGGCTGTTGAGGTAGGCTAAGATATGTTTCCAGTTCAGAAAATGGGTAAGTTTGTATGGAGGACAATTGTCGTTGTATGGCGGCCATCTTGAATTTTGGAAAAAATAAAAAAACAAATGACGGTCGTCAAATTGCTTACAACCCCCTACATTTTGCAAAAAAAACACACCCCTAACCCTAACCGTTTTCGCAGGCCGTACCCCTTCCACATCAGGTTTCTGCAAATCCTCAAATGTCAGATTTTTCTGGTACTCACTGGAGCACCCTCTGTACGACCACACATCAACCTAAACCCCACCAACCCCGCAACAGGGCAAACAACTATGTCAATCAGTCAGTGAGTCAGTCAGTGGTAATGTAGGTTTATATGTATATTATAATATGATTGATATTGAAATTTTATGATTAATAAAGATTCAATTTGTTTATTTTTCTTAAATATTTCTAATTGTTTAAGTTACATACAAAAATGTAATTATTAAGAAATCTAAAAATAAGAACTAAAATATCTTACAAAATAATAAATAGTGTTAGGTTCATAGACATAGATTTTTTTTTACTACGTTAGATCTATGGTTAAGTTTATGTAAATATTTAGTGAAAAAAATTACAACTAAGTATTTTATAAATATAATAGAATTAATTATTAATATTAATTGGTTTTTAAGGCTTGCAACTAATACTTATATTATACAGTATAGAATTCAAATCTTTTATAAAATTTATAAGCTTGAATATTATCACAGTCGCCTTGAAAACAGATACACCTAAATTGGAAAATAATTTTCATTAGCATTTCCCTTAATATACCTCGTGATTTCAGACTTAAAATAGGAGCATCTCTTCCATCTCTTCCTGTGGTTATTGTAAGAGGCCGTAATAGACTACTCGTACGAAAACAGTTCTGGTAGGTACGACAATACTTTTTCAAGGAGGATTGAGGCAACCTTGGTTGACAAAGAACTTAGGCAAACTTAGGGAACTCACAAGAGAGCGACGAAACGCTTCAGCACGGCCGGTGCTGGGGGGTACGAAAGTGACGTACTATTTCTATGTCGAACCAAATTAGACTTTATCATAATACGTTAGTGTTCAAGGTTGCTTGACCCTGAAACGCAGACACGCAGTAACGTCCTTCTTTCGTACCGCTTTTGGAGTAACCCCTCTGAAGCGTTCCGTCCAAATATCTAGGTTCCGTCGCAAATAGCAGCATGCGAAAATTCTGACAGATCAGATAAGATGCAACCCTCAGTGTCGTCGAAATGCATTGTAAAGTAAAGATGACAAAAAGATATAAAATGAATTCGCTTTTGCAAAACTCACAGTTACATTACAACTATGTGGGTTTGATTATTCTTGCGCCTGCGCATCATTCGCATCGCCCACTTACGTCTAAAATACTATACCTAAATATACCTAGTTGCAATAATAAAATCATTAAGCAATGTATAGGTACAATATACTCTGGCAAGGTTTTGATACCATGTCATAAAATAAAATTAATATAAGAAATGCGAAATGATATACTGATATATACCTAGTGGCGCAGTTAGTGTAGCGCTTTAAAGGTCACAAGACTCAAGCTCATAGAATATTATAAAGATAAATTCCAATGCCTTAAAACATGACAATCAAGAGATAAGAAATTCAGGAAAGATTTATTCAAGGTTATGACTTGGTAATTAATAACCAATTAAAACTTGAGTAAGCACCCAATTTCGTAGCCTACGGTGCGTCACACGCTCCGGTAAACTTCACCGCGAGTTGGCGCGCACGTGCCGCTCAGTTTTAAGCAACATTAGACGTGACGTACGCCCGCGTGGAGAGCTAGGTAATCCACGGAGGTAAGTCACGTTGCACGACGCCCGCCCGACTCGTTGGCCCCCTCGAGCGGATGGATGCCATTGATTCATCGACTTTTAGGTACTTTATTCCTGTATACTAGATACCTATGTAGGTTTATGTTTATGAAATGAAGATCTCTTAAACCGCTCCAACGAATAAGACGTAATTTAGTATTTAGATAGGGTTTCGGAGAGGACAAATAGATCTAAATTTATCGGTAAAAATTTTTGATAACCAATTTTTCTGGGTGTTGAAAACGAGCCTAGCTCCGCTTCCTCTCGTATACCGCCGTTGCGTAGATCTACGCGAAATGCATTGTTTAACTATTGTGTCTGATATTCCGGCATAAACAAGAGGTTAATAATAAAGATAAAGGCGAAACGACTAAGAATACGGGATTCGAAGTCGATACCTGAAGACTCAAGCTACCCAACACTCGATTCAACATTTGGAGCAATTAGTCGTTTTAACCAATAAGATGAAACTGGTACTGAATAAACGTAGCAATAAAAAAGAACTTAATATTTTCACCTGACCGCAACAAAGCTGAAATAAGCAATTTATTTGAGCTACGCTGCGGTCTTTTGTAATGCAGAAAACTGCATGCAGAAAGATTTAACAAAGAAATTCATATTACACATCATATTTATACACTGCGTTGCAAAATGCACCCGGTCTTTAATATTATATAAATACATTTATTATATACCTACTATTAGGTCGCCACGAACTGTGAACTGAACTCGCGAACCCCATTTCTCGGTAACCCCTTGACCCATTTGGACCAAGCTGAATACCATAAAGCAGTAAGTAACACCATTCCGTGGGTCGGAATGCAATTTTACCATTTCAGCCGTATAACGACCACTGCTGGACATAGGCACATAGGCCTCTCAATGATATCCAAAAACTACCGATCAAAAATGGCCTGAATCCAACGCTTTCCAGCGTTTCTGGTCAGGTCATCTGATCATCTTGTAGGTGGGCGTCGGCGCGGTCGCCATTCGAGAACCTTTTTGCCCCATCGGCCATCGGTTCGTCGCGCTATGTGTTCCACCCACTGCCACTTCAACGAGCTAATCAGCAGGGCAATTTCAATGACTTTTGTTCTCCTACGAATTTCCTCATTGATGATTAGATCACGTGGCGTTGGGGCGTTGAGCGGCCTTGAGCCTTCATGAGAACCATAGTAAAGGACCACGTTTCAAAGCCATAAGCAAATCTTATACCTTTAAACGAGCAATTCTTGTATGTATGTATATATGTTTAGTACCTGGGCGACCGAGCTTTGCTCGGTTACATCTCAAACAATAACTACATTTTTTTAAACTTGTCTAAAAACAATACAAAATAAAAAATTATATATAAATTTGAACATAAAAGAAAACAAAAGCAAGTCACCGAGTGGGATTCGAACCCGTAACACTCTTTCTAGCAGTCAGCATCCTTAACAACTGAGCTAAGCCGATGGCGGCCGGCGCGCCGAAATTAGCGACCATATTCTGCGTGGAAAGAAAAACGCATGAAAACTCGAAAACACGCGTTTTCCCAAACATAAAACTAATCTAGATCGATAGTTTACCCCCGAAAACCCCCATATACAAATTTTCAGCGAAATCGTTAGAGCCGTTTTCGAGATCACAGAAATTTATAAATAAATATATATACATACAAGAATTGCTCGTTTAAAGGTATAAGAGTACCTGGGCGACCGAGCTTTGCTCGGTTACTTCTCAAACATTAACTTCATTTTTTTAAACTTGTCTAAAAACAATACAAAATAAAAAATTATATATAAAGTTGAACATAAAAAAAACAAAACTCGAAAGCATAAATCTTATTTACGTAATCATATTTATGAGAAATATATATTGTTAAAGGGCGCCGAGCGAACGCAGCGCCCCCAATCGCGTTTTATTACATTTCTCAACATATTTCAAAAAATCCCGACGGACAATCCGTGGTTATAATTAAAGTACGTCTTTTTAAAACATTAGATTATTTTAATTTTATTTCGCTGTAGTTATTATCTGTATAGTATAGTAGATACTGTTTATAATTTAAAGTGCGAACGTAACGCTTTTCTACGCACATTTGCGAAAAACGGCCACTTTTAGCTAATGTGCGTAGAAAAGCTTCACGTTTAGTTCATAAAAAAGTTAAAAGGGTTATCTAGGATTTGATCAAGTCGAAATTTTCAATGATATCACCGTTTCCTTTCAAATAATTTATTTTAAATGAGGGCGCCACTGAACCCCGGAAAATTCAGGTAGCCCCTTAACTACATTTTTTTAAACTTCTCTAAAACCAAATATTAATTAAAAAATGATATATAAACTTGTTCATAAAAAAAAAAGTAGTCACCGAGTGGGATTTGAACCGGTAACACTCTTTCTTGCCGTTTTCGATATTCATATCGGAGAGCATTTGTCACGGAGTAACGCCATCTATTGTCATTTTCTCTTATTAAACAGCTCGTGTGCGCTAGGCGTAGTAGTTAGTTTTTATAGCATTATCCGAGAAATGGCGCCACATGTATCGGTAAATATTGGTAAATTTTTCGTTTTGCACTATTGCTTTATAAGTCTCAATAAAATAAAAACTCGAAAGCATAAATCTTATTCACGTAATCAGTATAGTTAAATGTAAGACATATTTATGAGAAATATATATTGTTATCTCAAACTAATTACATTAACTATTTTTTTTAAACTTGTCTAAAAACAGTACAAAATAAAAAAAATATATAAACTTGAACATAAAAAAAAACAAAAGTATGTCACCGAGTGGGATTCAAACCCGTAACACTCTTTCTAGCGGTCGTCAGCATCCTTAACTACTAAGCTAAGCCGATGGCGGCCGGCGCGCCGAAATTAGCGACCATATTCTGCGTGGAAAGAAAAACGAATGAAAACTCGAAAACACGCGTTTTCCCAAACATAAGACTAATCTAGATCGATTGTTTATCCCCAAAAACTCCCATATACCAATTTTCAGCGAAATCGTTAGAGCCGTTTTCGAGATCATAGAAATTTATAAATAAATATATATATAAATAAATATACATACAAGAATTGCTCGTTTAAAGGTATAAGATTTATAAATTTCTGTGATCTCGAAAATGGCTCTAACGATTTCGCTGAAAATTTGTATATAGGGGTTTTTGGGGGTAAAAAATCGATCTAGATTAGTCTTATGTTTGGGAAAACGCGCGTTTTCGAGTTTTCATTCGTTTTTCTTTCCACGCAGAATATGGTCGCTAATTTCGTCGCCGCGGCGGCCATCCGCTTTGCTCAGTGGTTAAGGATGCTGACCGCTAGAAAGAGTGTTACGGGTTCGAATCCCACTCGGTGACTTACTTTTGTTTTTTTTAATGTTCAAGTTTATATATTATTTTTTATTTTGTACTGTTTTTAGACAAGTTTAAAAAAAGTTGTTAATGTTTGAGATGAAACCGACCGAGCTAAGCTCGGTCACCCAGGTACTGCAATTTATATAAGCGTATCCCAACTGTCATCATTAGATGACTATAGCTACCTATGGCTGTGGCCTACGCTCGTAGGCTTCTTAACACATGAGACAAACTTCTCCGAATGAAATTGACCTTGATATTACTTTATTTAGTCAGTCAACTAGATTATCCAAAAATAAAGGACCTATATTGTTTCGTTTAGCAAAGTAGTCAAAATTCACGAAGATACAGCGCTTCGAAGTTTTGGAGTGGGGGTGATTTAAGTCACCGTTGGTTTAAAATAGTAGTTAATCGTGACGTCACGCGAAATTTAAATGCGCTGTATCTTTGTCATTATTTGCTAAGGAGAAAAAAAATACATAAAACATACTTTTTATTAATCTATCTAATGAGCTAAAAAAATATTTTAGTCCACATCCCTATTTTGATGGTAAATTTATGAAATTTGTATATTTGGTGGCATATTTAGGTATTTAATAAAATTAAAAGATTGAACATGAGCCAAATCCGTCACAGCGTTGCCGAAGTACTGGTAGGATAGTATGTAGTTTGTAAAATCGCAGTTCAGGGTGAACTACTAGTTAATAAATAAGAGACCTATACTTAAATCTAACATTGAGGAGTTATTTTTATTTAAATTTATTTTATTTAAAAGGTATGCTTACACTGATTATGATTACAGTACCTGGGCGACCGAGCTTTGCTCGGTTACAACTCAAACATTAAAATTTTTTTTAAACTTGTCCAAAAACAGTGCAAAATAAAAACAAATATAAACTTAATCATAAAAAAAAAACAAAAGTAAGTCACCGAGTGGGATTCGAACCCGTAACACTCTTTCTAGCGGTCGCTATGCTAAATCAAGGCGGTCGCGGCGCGACGAAATTAGCGACCATATTCTGCGTGGAAAGAAAAACGCATGAAAACTCGACAACACGCATTTTCCCAAACATAAAAGTAATCTAGATCGATTGTTTACCCCCGAAAACCCCCATATACAAATTTTCAGCGAAATCGTTAGAACCGTTTTCGAGATCACAGAAATTTATAAATATGTATACATACAAGAATTGCTCGTTTAAAGGTATAAGATAAGATATTTTGGATATACAATAAATCAATCAGATAGGTATACATAGTTATAGTTGTTATTATAAGTATCTACGCCAATCTTATAGCTTGAAAACCATAATACTCCTTCGGAAGTCGGGCAACACGATATATACAACAATAACTACATAATAGACGTTTCTCATAAAGGGAGGGAAGACCGGCGCACGTGTCGTGCGTCGTGCCACGAAAGTATTGACGGGGATTATTAGGTAACGATAGTTACCTTGTGTATCAGGTCTATACTTATACATACATACATATTATACTATAGCAAGTAAGTACCTATAGTTCGTATTGAGCGAGCTCACTGAGCGAGTCATGAAGCGAGTACCTACCTAAACTAAACCTTGCTGACCTAAAAAAGTTATCACTAGGGTTTGCTCCCGGGAATTCCCGGTACTCATTTTTCCTTTATTTTATTCCTTTACCTAGTACCGGTACTGATAATGTAGTTCCCGAGACTTTCGGTACTTTCGGGACTTCAATAATTATTTTTTATAACTATGATATTCCTATTCTTCCTTTTTCCTAAGTAATGTTCCTATTTACTAATTAATTACTACATTACATATGCTATTATATTTTAATTTAAGACTGATTTCATGGCCCTGGTCACTATGAAATTTTGCCTCAATTGTGGTCATGTATATTTAATCACTTCATCCTATAGATCTAGGTAAGAACTAAAACTTCTGGGAAGTAACCATAATCTTTTTATGTTTAGTTTTGGAATTATTTAGAAACTCGAGAAAACTCCATAGAAATCAAAGAAATGTATTAGTTCGCTTGAAATATTCAATTTAGCTATTTTTATAATGGGATCTTATGAAAAGCTGTTAAACTTACTAACTCAGATAAAAAAAGTAAAAATAAAAACGCAAATCAGAACGAAAATAATTATTTTTTCGAAATTTCAAAATATTTTTTTTTTGGCGAGTCCCATTGATTCCGCATTTTATTTAAACGAGAAAAGTTTAACATTATAGTCCACTATATTATAAAAAAAAATCAGGCGTGATTGATGCGGGACTCCAGAGTTATTTAATTTTAAATTTTGAGGTTAGGGTTGTCACTTTTTTTACTGTAATATTTCTTAGATAACTTTGACTCCTAATTTACTACTTTTTTCGATGTAAAATTAAATGTTATGATTTTTTTCGACTCCTTTCACGTCAGAGTTAAAATATAATAGGAAATTCTATTAATCATATATTTTAATCATACATTGCACATCACAATGAATATTAAACAACAACGCCAAAAAGGATGTAGAGGGGGAGGGCGCTACTGTTGTCGCTGTTGGTGGCAGTATCAATTCGTCGGGTAACGGATAAAATAAACGTTATTGCAAGCCGCCTTTAATATTCATTATAAATAATACTTACGTGTCGTTTACAAAAAATGCACATCACCTTCGATGTTTTTTCTCATGTATTCATTACAATAATACATTGTATTGTATACTTTCTTCGATGAAGGACATTATGTGATATTGGGAAGGGGTCCGCCCTCGTCAAGCGCTCTGCTAAAACCCAATATCTATACATAATGTCTGGAGAAGCGGGGGTGAGGCGTCATGGAGCCGTCAAAGACCCATGGCGCTGCTTTGCCTCCGCAGGAACTGACCCATTCTGCGGGGGGATGTCCTTCTGGGCCTCGACCGGGGGACTTAATGCTAGGGGAGCATGAGGGCGCCAACCCTCATGTTGGTCAGCGAGTGGCACAATCTTTAGGTGAATACGCAGCTAGGAAGTTGACTCGTCTTCAAGTCCTAAATCTATTGGAATCAAATGCTCGGTTGCAGGGGCCAAAGATTAGACCAATGGATTTAGGAGTGACTCAACGAACTGAAATTGTCATCCAGGCCATGTACCCTGACGGCGTTCCCGATATTATCAGGAATAGCTTAAAAAAGGTTCAAGCGACATTAACAAAATTCTTAAGCAAATCTGAAGAGAGATACAAGACCTGTCACAGGAAACCTAAAGTGTTTGAAAAAAATAACAAGGCTTGGCTTTCGACTATATTTGACCTCGGAGTGTGCATACAAGAATCAGTCATTAACGCTGAAGAACATATATCTCCAGACAAAGGACAAGAACAGCCAATTACTGAAGGCACTCAAACTACATCAAAATCAGCAGCACCTCAAATTGCAGAACTGGAAGAAACTAACATTGGACAAGGACAAGATTCTCATTCTACAACCAGGGCAGATTTCAACCCGGAAACAGCAACGTCTCGTTGTTCGTTTCGTTCCGTTTCGTTGGGTGCTTCCACTTCTAAGCAATATGAAAGTCTAAGCGATCGTCAGCAGCGCCGGGTAACTAAACGTCTTGCAGAAGATTTAGAATATGAGCCTGCCGCCAAAATGTTAAAAGTTTTCTCTAAAATTGCAAAAGACGAAGAAGGCAATAAACTTAGTCTTAAATCTACCATTGATCTCGAGTTCGTCATCAAAGAATGTCTAAAAACCCCTACTGGATCTACAACAATTGCAAATATGATAAAATCTCAAGAAAGTAAACGTCAACAACAACAGTATAGCCCTGACGAAGCTGCTTGTTTAATTATAGACAGAAAATTTACTGTGGAGGATTATACAATACTTTATGATGGTGCGAAAGCAAGAGGACACAATATCTATCCACCTTACTACAAAGTGCAAACTTCGAAAAAAAAGTGCTATCCTGAAGAAGTTCTAGTTACAGAAAGAGAAGCAAAAGTGTCTCTCTTCAGCCTAATAGTGCACTCTTTTCGTCGAGTTGTTGAGTCATTGGATGAAATCATTAACGAGTACTGCAACCACAAACAGATCGATAGTATCAATTGCATTTTTCAGGGTTCTTGGGGTTTTGATGGCAGTACTGGCCAATCGCTTTATAAGCAAAGTTTTTCAGACGGCAATAATGACGAACATTGTTTATTTGCTACAACTTATATACCGTTAAGGATAAAAACTAACGATGGTTTTGTACTGTGGTCAAACCCAAACCCGCAATCTTATAGGTTTTGTCGCCCAATAAAAATTCAGTATCGATCTGAAAGTAAAGAATTAACTATTCAAGAAAAAAGACGGGTTGAGGAGGAAATAAAAGATCTCACTCCCATTTTTGCTGAAACTAGCGCCGGGCATAGTGTTATTGGAGAACCCAAATTATATTTGACCTTAATTGATGGCAAAGTATTTAACGCAATCACGGATACTAACTCGCAACTACGATGTGCGTGTTGCGATGCTACATGCACAGAATTTAATAAACTGGATAAGATTTCGAAGAGGCCAGTTAATCCGGAAACACTAAAACATGGGTTGAGCCCATTACATGCTTGGATTAGAATTTTTGAATTCCTGCTCCATTTAGGATACAAAAACGACCCAGCAGTGCAAAAATGGAGGATTTCACAAAAATCTGTAGAGGCTACGATTGTTCAGGAGCGGAAAAAAAGGATCCAAGCTGAAATTTACGCAAAAATGTCTTTGGTAGTCGATGTGGTCCGCCCAAATTCAGGCACATCTAACGACGGAAACACAGCCCGCACTGCACTATCGGATTTACATCGAAAAACATTTGCGAACATTCTGGGCATAGAAGAATGGCTTGTAGACGATTTGCATGTGATATTAGTGGCGCTGTCAAGTGGTTTCGAAATAGATCCCGAAAAGTTTCAGCAATTTTGTTCGAATTTGGCTGCAAAGTATGTAGAAAAGTACGAGTGGTTCTATATGTCTGTTACATTGCACAAAATATTATCTCACGGAAGCCAAATCATAAAATCTAGCCCTTTACCAATTGGTATGCTTAGTGAGCAAGCTTCAGAATCGCGCAACAAGTTCTGGCGTTAGGATAGAGAGCACCATACGAGAAAATTGAACCGGAAGACAACTGTGCTTGACCTATTTCACCGTGCTTTAGAATCGTCAGATCCGTTTTTATCCATGATTTCACTTAGAAATCGTCAAAAAAACAATAAGCGTTTGGTCCTTTCCGAAAAAGTTCTCTCGCTTTTAAAACCATTATCAATAAATGTTCTAAATCATGGAGAACTAGCACACCTAGCACAAGATTCAATAGAAGAAACCGATGATGACGCAAATGAAAATGTTATTTTAAGATCTGAAGAAATTATAGTGTCTTCGGAAGACATTTAATGTTAATCTACACTAATAAGAGTATAAAGATAAGTTTTTTGTATGTTTGATTGTAATCGATGAACTCAATTTGAAACCAGTATAAATTGATGCCTTAAATGGCAACTCGAGCAGCTGTTCACTGTACATCACTAAATTTATTTATTGCGATTACAAACTGTCATTTACATTAACTCTGTACGGAACCTTCGGTGCACGAGTTAAACTCGAACTTGTCTAGTTTTTTTATTATATTCATTTAGTATTCAGAGCTTATCCACAATTAACAAAATAGATCTTACTTCTTCATGAAATTGGTATAGAATTATTAAATTTTGAATTAAAAAAAAATTGAAAATAAGTGTTTGAAATTTGACAACCCTATTTCCATAGAAATTCTATGGAAACTTTAGAAATGTAATATCTCCCAAGTCCCACTGTTTACGAATTTGATTTTTTTGTGAGATGTATATAAATGTAATGTGCATGTTTTGCATTTAAATTCAAATGCGGAATCCAAAGGATTATGAAGATAAACAAAATTTAGTGTAAATACAAAAAAATACTGTTTCTCTTTGTGTATCGTAGATACAACACTTAAACTTCGTATGGAGTTAGGTATTATGTCGTCACAATAGTAAATAATTAAATAGAGTATATAATGTTATTATTTTGGAAAACAGAAATAATATTATTTTTTGCTGGCGTCAGCATATTCTTTAATAACTTTAAAACTAAACATAAAAAAGGCATGCTTCCTTTACAAATGTTTTATTTCTGATTTGGATCTATACGATGGATGGATAAAATATAGGCGACCGCGATTGAGGTAAAATTCCACACCGTGGCGCTTACAGTACTTTTGATAATATACCAACTTTAAGGTGTTCAAAATAGGTTTGTGTAAATAGCATCTAATTCTTAACATCTTGACGAGTATATAGAGTATCGTAAAAAGTTTAAATATTTTTGCGCTTCTAATTTTTACTACTTTATATTCTTTAAAACGAATTTATAACTTGTTTTGTTGTGTAATTGTTTTAGTTGATTTATTATTAAGAAAGAACAATTGAACTAAAAAGAAAACGATTAATATTTTTGTTAACCTAATCACATTTTTAGAAAAATTAAGTACAAATTGGTATTTTTTCTTTTTTTAATAAGCATTTAACTTGGGTACCGAAATTCCCGAATTTCTCGGTTTTTCCGGTACTGGCTTAGATCTGGTACCGGTAATTTAGAAACACTCCTTAGTACCGGGAATTGCATCCCCTAGTTATCACCCTATCTGATTTGAAAAACTCTCACTAGGTAACCAGGGGTTACTTCATAAAATAAAACATACATTAGTGACGTCCTATTTCTATGTCAAATTAAATAACACTTTATCATCATACATTAGGGCTTAATATGGCTTGACACTGAAATGCTGATACGTAGTATCGTCCGTCTTGCGTACCGCTTTTAAAGTAACCCCCCTGTGATTACTCTGTTCTTAATTAAAAAATATGTAATATTTGAAAGCTAGTTTAAAAAAATATTCCCCAAAAAAATCCCCAAAACTCCACAAAAATAGGCAACAAAGCCCCCAATCTGACAACCCTGATACCAATGTCAACGAGCATTTGCGCGTTTTGTTAACTGTTACACTGGACGTCAAATCACCATAATATATTTGAGTTGTTCTTTTCTTAAAAGATGTAAAGTTTAATCGATATAGCTTTTTGCTGCGCTTATATTGATGAATGGCTGATAAAATTAATCATAATTGATAAAACATTGTAAAAAAAATACTTTTATACAAACAAAACGGATGCGTTTTGTTTGTATAAAATTGCTAGTTTATTTATGAGACAATTAAGATAGTGAGATGTCCATGAAGTTAGCCTTTGACTTCATGGAGACGTCCCCGCACTCTCCCACTCTCTTATATGTATACTGGAAACGCTAATTTAGTTATTGGGGGTTGATGCTTGAAGGCTTTTGCTAACAAAAGTACATGGCGCTACGGATATCAAATCGTATCGGTAGTTCCGCTACTCATCACTAAATGACGTTTTTAATAGTCAGGTTTTTTTTTATTTGCTTAGCAAACAAACTTGTTTGTTTTATACATATTAAATACTAGCTGTGCCTGCAGCCTTCGCTCCATTTCGGGATAAATAGTACCCTTAGATGTCCTTCTCCAAGTCTCATCTATATCCATACCAAATTTTATCCAAATCGGTTCAGTAGTTGAAGCGTGAAGAGGTAACAAACAAATATACAAACTCACTTTCATTTATAATATTTATAGGATATAGGCTAGGACTAACCAAAACCATACACAGTTTAATAGTCTATTGTCACAATTGGCAAAACAATATCACAAAAATGTTATCTAACATAATATTAAACTTGTAGGCATAACAAAATAATTAATCAAAAATACCTCTATATTCCAATTTTACACCCATTGAGCAGCAATCTAAGTTCATAAAATTTCTACATATATTAATTGAAAACCAACACTTCAATTGTGACCATATGTGATATAAATATGATGTGATATATTCGAAGTTTATAAATTATGCAACAAAAACCATTTTGTCCCATTCATCCTTTCCGTTTATGCAGGTTTCCTAAAAGATTCATGCACGCACAGTCCGTTTGCAGGGTGCAGGGTGGATTTTCAGACTTTTGACACATGGCCCTTGAGCTCTGAGTGCCCTATTAAGAATAAAAATGAAATAATAAAGAATATGTCAAAATAAAAATACATATTTGTATTCAATTAAACCTTCCACAACCACCAATAGTAAAACAATGAACATAGCAATTATTAATGCCTTGCGGATCTT
Organism: Acrobasis consociella; assembly: GCA_963555685.1. NCBI lineage: Eukaryota > Metazoa > Arthropoda > Insecta > Lepidoptera > Pyralidae > Acrobasis > Acrobasis consociella. The sequence goes on along the minus strand of OY743104.1, from coordinate 8,328,896 downwards.
TAACCAAGGCTTTAATATATCATCTCACTGTCATATCCATTAAAAAAACAATCAAATTCCACAATATCATAATAAAAAATTACATTTTACTAAATCAGATGAAAGTATGACTTGGCATAGAGAAAACTGGAAAGAATAGAAATTTTGCACTGAACCCATATAAATGAATAAAAAAAATATTGGAAGACAGTATTTATTACCTACTTGGTATAATCTTATACCTTTAAACGAGCAATTCTTGTATATTTATTTACGTATATATTTATAAATTTCTGTGATCTCGAAAACGGCTCTAACGTTTATGCTGTAAATTGGTATATGGGGGTTTTTGGGGGTAAACAATCGATCTAGATTAGTCTTATGTTTGGGAAAACGCGTGTTTTCGAGTTTTCATGCGTTTTTCTTTCCACGCAGAATATGGTCGCAAATTTCGTCGCGCCGGCTGCCATCTGCTTAGCTCAGCGGTTAAGGATGCTGACCCCTAGAAAGAGTGTTGCGGGTTCGAATCCCACTCGGTGACTTCCTACTTTCGTTTTTTTTATGTTCAAGTTTATATATAATTTTTTATTTTGTACTGTTTTTAGACAAGTTTAAAAAAATGTAGTTAATGTTTGAGATGTAATCGACCGAGCAAAGCTCGGTCACCCAGGTACTGTTACTGATTAAAGCAGTGCTGATTTTATCTATCAAATTCTTTTTAAACTTACGCTCTTTAAATTGGTACTATACTGGTAGAAAAGGCACAGAATTAATAATAGTATTACATACAGAACGGAAACTCGCACCGTCCCCCGCAATCTGGTGTCCCCGCAACCGTTCCCCCGTTATTGTGAGGTGTAGGTGGCAGTAAAACAGGGTTATTGGTAGTTGCACGTTAACATTACGCGAGTCACTTAGGATTATTGAATTATAATGGTGAGAAACTGCGCACATTATTATTGTTTATCCACGAAAAACAATAAATAACGAAAATTTTATAGATTTCCGAGTGATAAAAACAGGTAAGCTAAGCAACAAATTCTGTGGTGGCGACCCTGATTGTTTAACTCACACATTTGACGTGTGCACGGACGGATTGTTTCGTTTGTAGTAGTACTAGGTATATATGCTGCTCCGTTTGTATGAAGTGCCATACCTGTGGAAAAGGCCCTGGGCCTTAAATCTACCTGTTAAAATTTTTGTAATAAAGTTAAATAAATAAATAAATACTATACTTAGAACTAGGTACCTATATAGATATAGTCATACAAGTCAACACATTTGGGATGATCAGGTTTATCATGAATATAATAGTAAAAAACAAACAAGGAAATAATAAAATAGCACAGCGCTTCTAAAGTTAAGAAATACTTAGGTAGGTAAATATATAAGTACTTACTTTTTTAACAGACATCAAAAAAGATGGATACTTTATCAAAACATATCACTATCTATATCTTTATCATTACACTTATATTACTTTTTTATGTACCTAGGTATATTCCCCTGCCTGGACCAATTTGGAAAATTCTTTTTTGACTGAAAGGGCTTACTTAGGTGTTTTTTTATTAGGATATTTTTCAAAATCGGTTGTGTAGTTTGGGGATGACAGGATTTAGTTTTGAAAAAAAATGATTATGCATATACTCAATAAATATAACCTCAAGCCTCCACATGTTTGGTGTGGTAATAACACTAAGGATGATTATTTATCACTAGATATACCAATAACATCACCTTTTTTTTATAAAGTTATCTGTCAGTAACACCATTTGTTGGATTTAATTTTACTCCATCGCAATAACTTCAAGATTTTAGGACACAAATTTTATTCTGAATCTTAGTATCATTCGGTAGGTAAATACCTATATAAATTCAGCACAGAAGGTAGTTATACAAAACACAAAAAGAAAAATAAAACTTTTTAGCCGATAAGATCTTGTGCATATTAAATATTGAACGAAATTGTTTTTATGGAATATTTCAACGTATATGTATAAACTTACCCGTTTTGTAGTTAGTTATCCATACGATAAATACCAACAAAGTTCACGCACAGTAACTGGGTAGGTATACTTTGTCAACACTTTTTTATTAAGATAAACTTCTGCGGTCAACTCTGAATATTCATGAAGATTACACTGTAATATTCAATATACTTTCTAAAAACAGTATTTTACCACTTCTATAGCAAATAGAATAATAATTACAATTGTACTCCGTTACAGGTACGAATCCTACCACACAATCTTCGAAGTACAAAATAAACTGGACTGGTATACAGTGACAGATAGAAAAGTGATGTGCGTGATTAATTCGATAATTGAATTCTATCGATAAATAAGGTTGCTGAATCTCAGATCAAGTCCAAAAATCCAGTCACACGGAATGCCACACGAATCAACTACTCTTCGTCCACGTCCGGAATATTCAGATATTGATTTTTTTCAGTAATAAATGATTGTTTTGTAAAAGTTAGGTTAAAGATAGAGACTGATTTTTGCTGCTTACAAAACTTTTATGCAAAAGTTACATATTCTCTCGAGCGGTGCGGCCTCTTATTGGCTATCCCTTGTATGGCGTGATTATGGGTTCCGTAGGGCCGCAATATTATTCTTTTGTTAAAATTTAATTATTAAAAATACGTTTCGCCTGTAAGTAAAAAATATTATTAAAAGATAGTTTTCGAATATTGAATATTTTAATATCGATATTATCGATAGCTCAACAGCCAAGCACTATAGTTCACGCTCAGAAACACGTGAATCGGTTGAGCGAGCGGGATAGCAAATAGACACGTAAAAATACTTGGTTGGATTGTAAACACAGCTACAGACTCCAGCATTACAAAATAGCTCTTTTCTTCTCTACAACAGAGTCTAAGGATTGTTGCGTTTGATTGACCATTTCCGAGCCGATCGTGTTATGAGTATAGCTACATAGTTACATATATATTGAACCAATTAAATCACACACATTATCTGCCGTCTGTCTTTCTTCACGTGGCAGAACACTTTGTTGCACGTAACAGGGGTATCAGCGCTACAAAGCGTTTTCCCTAAACGAATTAAGGGCTTCACACACGGCAGCTTTAATGTAAAGATGTACATTATAGCACGATAGGTCTAACATCTCTTATCATATTTCCATAGAAATCGTCAGGATGTAAAAATATACATTACAGCTGATGTCGTGTGGTGGTCTCCTGACGATTTCTATGGAAAGATGTAATGAGATGTACCGTGCTATAATGTCCCTTCTTTACATTACAGCTGCAGTGTGTAAAGCCCTTAACGGGAAAGAAATTAAATTACTGCCAACTTCGAAGGTTAAAACCTACTTTGTTATGTTGCTACCCGCTGTTGCTACCTCTGTCAGATGATGAATTGTTGGTCACTTACCCAGCACTTACCCATTTACGATATAGTATTGCTATATTTGTCATAATATGTACTTACATCATTTTATATTTTATATCGGATATAAAATTGTTAGGTACTTATATAATTTCTGGAGATATTGAGTTGAAACCTGAAAAGTTGTTAGTTTTTCGTGTGTTAAAACCTACTTTGGTTTGGCCAACATTGGTTTCAGATTTTATCGAACATACCTATAAACTAAGAGGGGGCCGTATGCAACCCTACCTCATCGAGTAGCAAAATGTGATACCGGATTTACACATGCGTGTTCGCTATTCGCCTCGTCATTCGACGAAACATTCCACGAACTATTCGTGTACGAATGCCGACGCGAACTGCTGTTTACACATTCGTGTGTTGATTCATTATGAGATTCGCACACGAATATGGAGGACGTGGACATAATGGCGGCATGCACGCTACATTTACAATTATGTCTTCTACCCGGGTATTAACCCACGCTTAGGTATATACCTGTATGTGGTGGGTAGATTGGGATGTTTATTTAAAACCAGCCGAAGCCCGCGACTTCGTTCGCGTAGACTTTATGACTTCGGAAAATGCTCATCAGTCTGAATAACTTTTGCTACGATGTCATTTTTAGGGTTCCGTACCCAAAGGGTAAAAAAGGGACTCTTCTACGAAGACTTCGCTGTCTGTCCGTCTGTCTGTCATCAGGCTGTATCTCAAGAACCGCGATAGCTAGACAGTTGAAATTTTCACAAATAATGTATTTCTGTTGCCGCTATAACAACAAATACTAAAAACAAAATAAAATAAATATTTAAGCTTTTAGCTTATTTGGGGCTCCCACACAACGCGATTTTTTAAAGATAATGGTACGGAACCCTTAGTGCGCAAATTCGATTCGCACTTGGCCGGTTTTATATGTATACTGTATAGACTAGTGGACTTTATCCGTGTTATTATAAAACGCAGACTAGCTGTACCCGCGGGCTTCGCTCCCCGTGGGGATTTCGTGATAAAGAGTACACTATGTCCTTCCCCGAGTCTCAAATTATATCTATACCAAATTTGTTCTATATCAGTTCAGTAGTAGCGTGAAGAGATAACAAACAAATATACAAACTCACTTTCGCATTTATAATATTAGTAGGATATAAATTTAGTGAGAGTCCTCTAATTATATGTAGAAATCTATCAAAAGGTCATTTAATGTATAAAACAATGAATATATCTAAAAGAGAAAATAACAAAGATTAAAATCACTGATGCTATAAGTATTTATTAAATATAGAGATATCATCTTATTTGATGTCTGATTGCCTATTTTAACATATAATTAGGTCTACACACATTTGCCCACAAAAAATGTTAACTTAGACCTTTCAATTCGTATGTTTCCATACAAGTCATACAACTACATATACGTCCTGTTGGGTCGGGCGCTAGCTGCCAACTGCCGGCAGGCGAAAGTGTAAACAGCCAGTTCGTGTTCGCTATTCGTGTCCTTTGATTCGCGTCCGAAAAACCGCCCTCAACGCGAACTCGCGAATCGCGAGGCGAATAACGAACTGACTGTTTACACATGCTAGTTCGTTATTCGCCTCGTCATTCGCCTCGCGATTCGCGCGAATGTGTAAACGCGGCAATATGTAGGGTGTTGCATATTAAAAAGATATGTCTTAATGTACATTGTACAGGGTTGCATGGGCTGGGCCTAACCTGGAGCATTTTGTACAGTCAGCAAAAAAGTGATCCTCCTCTTCAAGGTTGTTTATAATATAAACCAACATATGATCTGTCAATACATCTTATCAACCTCATTCACCAGCCACTGGACTCAATTCCGCGGTGTGCTTGTCCCCAGCCGAAAAGTGTCGAATATTAAATGTTGACTATACTAGATCTTTAGTATAAAGCTGCCTTCAAATGTTTATCGATAAATGAAATTTGTGTATTCAGTAATTTTTGAGAAATTCGTCAAAAGCATATTTCGCCAGGGAAACGTTCCTCTGGCGGAATTTTGTCAGGAATCCGAAAATCAATTAGTAAAGCAATTAATGTATCATAAGAGATAAATGTTTATGTACAAATGGACTTTGTATTGTGACGTAGTGATTATTTTGAAAGAAACAATATTTAAAAAGACCAAACTCTTTAATTTAATTTTTAACAACTATACAATGAGTGCCGAAAATAGTCACAGGTAAGGGTCGTAGGTTCACAGCCACGAGATTTGTTGTTTCAGAAGAGATTTCCAAAAGTACTCAGCTTTGAAGCAGCCCGGCGTCCAGTCGTGGTCGAAAGAGGACGAGACTCCTCACGCCTTCTTATTTATATGGCCGCGCGGGGTGGAGAGCGGGGTAAGGAGGGAAGCACCAGTGGACTTCGTCACAGTATGTCATAGGCCTCCAAAGTTATTCAAAATTCCGCTGGGGAAATGTTTGCCCTTTTGCTGGATCTCACAAACGGTTTGGAATACAGACTTGATTTTTTTTATTTATTTGTTTATATATGTAATTTAATTTTAATTGTTAATGTATGTAAATACAGAATCCAAAAAAACACAAACACTTACGAATAATAAATATAAACATAAAAGTAGGTATTTTGGTTCTAGTGGCTTAACTAAGCGTCATATTGGAAAGATTTAAATGTCGATTTATGTATTAAAACTGCCTCCAACATTTGGGAAAGTACGATTGTAATAGAGTAAGTATTAAAAAAGATACAACCAAAAATAATATCCCACTGACATCATCATTCTTAATCGGTCTATTGGACGGTTTTGGTCTATTAGATGGATATTATGTGACCAGTTTTAACTAATTCCAATATTTAATGTCTTAATTTAACTATGCATATTCCAAAAATTAGCTCAATCCAATTTTACTATATTTTCTTTATTACTATAAAGGAAATATAGTAAAAAAACCAGTGAAACTTAAAACTTTGTTAAAAACCGACTAATCGGATGGCTATGCAAAAGCTTCATATAAATTTCTGTAATTTCAAATATTACAATGTAATACCACTATAAACGTGGTACAGGTAGGTACACAAGTCTTAGTTATAGTAAAATTTATAAATTGTTTGTAGTTATTTGTGTATACTTGACTAGAAAAAGAGTTTATACCTCTCTTTCACCAGCCGTAATGCAGCAATGTTTGTGTTTTGATGGAAGGTTTAGGGTAGAGAGTGCAAATGATTACTGAGTATTGTGAGTACATTTTGTTTAGACTTTTTGATACATCGCATTACTGCAATTATAAATAAAATAAACTAATCGTCATTAAACTCGCGAAAAAGAAATTAATTATAATAGTATTAATTTCGTCGCGTCGTAGTACCTTAACATTCATTCCTACTTCATACAAACCTGCTATCCTCAAACGTTCGTCTCGTCCCCACTCGACTTTAATCCTTATTCACGTAAATTAAAGTCCACTTTTATATGCCTGTATCCGTTACTATTTGCAGCGGGGTCTCTGACCTTGCGGCTCATTGGTATCAGTAAAAGCGCACTACTTGAAGAATACTTTCAATAGCATTAATTGAAGTGTTGTTATGTTACCGTAAAAAATATCCGTTATGTGAGTATTTTAATAAACTAAATTACTACTAATGATCTCAACTGGGTTGTCAAGTAATTTTTAATAAGATTTGATTCGCAATCCGTTTCGAGGAAATAACCTCTAGGAGAAACTATCTCTAATCAGATATTTGCAAAAATCCCATTGACCTTCATTTTCAAGCTAGGTCAAGCTTATTTGAGGAAGTGATGTCACGATGAAGATTTTTTTGAGTAAAATTAGCAATTTCGACTTTTAGTATAATACTGAAGTGCCTTTTTTGAAACGCGGTGTCACCTAAACTACTGGTTTTTCCATACAAAAACCGTTCATTTAGTGACTCCACGTTTCAACAATGGCACCACTGTTTTATAACAAGTCACTGTCATTGTCTGTCATCTACCAATACAACAACAAGACAACAACTAACTTATCGATAGTAATTTAAAAACAGTAGACATTGACAGTTGAAAGATGTCATTGTTTTTTTTTTAGTGCAGGCATAGGAAAAATTGTCGTCACTTCCGGTGTAATGTTTAAAATTACATTTCAAAAATCCTCATAACACGTAGAATTTTTTTATTTAAATTACTTTCTTAAAATTGTCTATATTTTCGATTTTTGACACTTTTATAAGTAATTCTTAGTCAATAAACAATTTATTCAATATATTTGTAACATATTCTAAGTTCATATTATATAATTTGAAGTACAACTTAATACACGTATAAGACCTAGGTTTTACGATAGTTTTATATGTTCACACCCTAGATTTCCATAAAGGATATATTGATTACGTGACTAAAACCTGTGCCCGAGCGGGAGCGTGATAAGAAAATAAACTATTACGAAACAGGAATATTCTTTTAACTGTCCACACTTCACTTTGTACGTAATTCGTTCAGTCAGCTGATCCGTGTACGACCTATGTAGGAAAATAAAATAAAATAAGTTTGGAAAATCCAAAAGAGCACGCCCCAAAGGGTCCATATTTTTAAGCTATTGCATAGCTTCTATCGCGGGCCTTGAGCGCGGGGACCGAATCCAGAAATTCCGTAACGAAAAGACCTCACGCTCCACACTCCGCCTATCATGTAGGTTGCCGCTTCGTCTCCGTCGTCCGTTTGCGACGTTGCCGTCCTTCCTTGTAAAAACTCACCGACCGAACGGAACCACCGTAATGCAATAGCTTTAGCTTTTTAGCGCGGCAGTCCCCGAGTGCCACACGTCTTTTTTTTTAAATTCTTACGCATATAGAAAAATAAAGATATATATAGATATACTAAAACTATGAAGAACAGTCGATATTTTTTTTTTGTTTTTTAATAACAATTAAACCACATCGAATCAGACCCTGAAAAATGAAAGGGTTCTATTCCTGAGCATACTCAAGCGTACGAGAGAAAAAAAGACTCGATTAGTAAAGTATTTCGGTCGTTATCGTGTTAACAAGAAAAGCCTCCGCACATACAGACACACGGACGTCCAAGACAGAACTTTTTTAAACTGTTTTTTAACTAGTTTAAATAACAAAAATGACATCAATTCAGGGTCATCTGATATACATAATTATTATTTTTTGCTTTTTAGTGCATTTCGATTTGAAGTCGGTTATTATTTTTTTTAAAAGTTATTATTTCACATCTTTTAGCAGGCAGAGAACTAAGCTCATTGCATTTATTTATTGTATGCTGAATGTTTTTTTCTGGAAATAATAAATAAATAGTTATCAAACTAGCCCGAATGGCCCGATCGGATCGCTCGACAAATTTCAACCTAATTATATTAACATTTAAGCAGAGTTCATTTAAGCAGACTGGGTCATTGACCTTGGTCTGCGAGGTTACCAAAAATCACTTAAGCCGGTATGTTGAATGCAATTTGCCTGTCGTGCGCACACCGTTGAAACTGCAACACGTTGCAATAAATTTTATATTTTATTATATTTATTTATTTTATTTTTTATTATTTTGTTTTGATGATTGCTCTGTTCCATGCGCTTGAACCAACGGATTTATGACATAACATATTGCTCTAGTGGGCCGTATGCTTGTTTTCCTCTTGGCATCGTGGACGGCTGTGTTACCTTGTCACAAGATGCTACAAATATATCTGCAGTAGGTATATATTAAAAAAAAACACAAATCATAAACTTTGCACTTTTTACAAGAGACTTGCTGTCTTTCTTTCTGGAGTTTTATTCTCCAGATCCAAAACCCTTCATCAGATCTTCATTCAAATTATAAGAAATTAATCTTATAAGGGATTCTTCCAAACAAACATGAAATCATTAGACGGAAAGTGATATGAGCATACATGAAGTCGGTTGAAAAAAAGAAGGTATTATTAATATTTGAGCTGCAGTTGTCTGTTGAGGAACTTCGGTCTCCAGCTCAAAGATCTTTTCTCCGATCTTAAAAAAAATTACATAAGACCAACCTTGCAATGCATTCTTTAAAAAGACACATATATATTTTAAATCTGTTCATATTTGACGGAGTTATGAGGTAACATACACAAATATTTGAGCAGCAGTTGTCTGTTAATAAGGAATTTCGGTCTCCGGGTCCAAGACCTTTTCTCCGATCTTAAAAAAAAATTACATGGGACCAACCTTGCAAAGCATTCTTTAAAAGGACACGTATATTTTTTAAATCTGTTCATATTTGACGGAGTTATGAGGTAACATACACAAATATTTGAGCAGCAGTTGTCTGTTAATAAGGAATTTCGGTCTCCAGGTCCAAGACCTTTTCTCCGATCTTAAAAAAAAATTACATGGAACCAACCTTGCAAAGCATTCTTTAAAAAGACACATATATTTTTTAAATCTGTTCGTATTTGACGAAGTTATGAGGTAACATACACAAATATTTGAGCTACAGTTGTCTTTTTTGAGGTATTTCGGTCTCCAGGTCCAAGACCTTTTCTCCAATCTTAAAAAAAATTACATGGGACCAACCTTGCAAAGCATTCTTTAAAAGGACACATATATTTTTTAAATCTGTTCGTATTTGACGAAGTTATGAGGTAACATACACAAATATTTGAGCTACTTTGTCTTTTTTGAGGTATTTCGGTCTCCAGCTCCAAGACCTTTTCTCCGATCTTAAAAAAAATTATATGGGACCAACCTTGCAATGCATTCTTTAAAACGAAATATATTTTTTTAAAATCGGTTCATATTTGACGGAGTTATGAGGTAACATACATAAAACATATATACACGTCGAATTGATAACCTCCTCCTTTTTTTGAAGTCGGTTGAAAATAGTTTTTTTTTCTTAATATGTGTGTGTATATATTATCTTACAAGTGCAATGTATGATACATAAAGACATTTAAGTTTGAAAAATCAGATGTTTTGTGCGAAGTGACAGTACCCACCTCAACGCTTCGCTTATGAGGCGTACAAAATATGTTCAGTATGCTTATATACCTATCTACGTATTACTATACACTAGTTTAATAAATTAATTTTATTGAACATCATCATCATTTCAGCCGCATGACGTCCACTTTTGGACATAGGTCTCTCCCAAAGATTTCCAAAATGACCGATCTATAGCGGTTTGCATCCAGTGCATTCAATTTTTTAAATGATTAAGTTATATGTATGTATTCAATATGTATTAAATCATCCATTTTAACTTAATTTTTATGTATTGTGCGATTTGTGCGCGTCTGTACGTGTGTATGTCCCCAGCGGAAAAGTGTCTTATATTACCCCTTCAAACGTCGGACGCCCGGAGCGGGCGTCTGATATATTATTTTACTATTGTGTCTGCACTGACAACAGGTGAAGGGTTAAACCATGTCTGGAGTGCTATTTTTCATTGAGGGCCTCAGCGAAACACAAAACGCGTAGATTTCCAACTCACCGCTCGCGTAAAATACAAATTGATCGTATTTTTTAAACCGTCGTTTCAGCGAAAAACAATATTGTTTTACGCAGAAAACATCGATAATTTGTCTATGCTTTTCTAAAAATTCGAAGATGATTAAAAAAGCAACGTGAAATGGAACGGATTTCCCATGATTGGTTTCGATGACATATCTACGCTACAAATGTCAAAATTACGAGTGGTCAAGACCACTCGTTGCAAATCCTTCGCAAACTACCGATTCAAAAATGCGCCCGTTTGGAAACGCTTGCGCAAACCCTTCGTAATGTGATAAGTGATTTTAAAAATACGTCTCCTGGTCAGTCCCATACATTTTACTTTTAATTACATAGAAATGATAACACATGGCAATACTTACTTCATTTCAAAATAAGTACAAACTTTTTATTTTGATTCTTAATTTTAAAGCAGTTTACATGTGTTTAAATCTTTATAGCATTATTCGGTTATTATTTCTCAACTGTTTATTGACGTTTAGTCATTTAATTTAGGTTTTTTATTATTATTTCCAATTGAAAAGCGCCATCTCTCAAAATTTCGTCAAATCCAATTGGAACTCGTAATCACGTCGCACGTCACTACCCAAGATAGGTAGATGGCGCACATCTTTTTATACCTATTTTTTCTAGGCTTGGTGACAATTTGTTCCAGGGATTGGCAATAATCATTTGATATCCACTATCGATATTTTTGTAAACATGATTGATTTTTCATACTCATAACATAACTATAAAATTGTATCAATGAAAGAATGGGCGATTGTTTTCTACGCGAATTCAATCGAATTGAATCCGGTTTGGCCTACCTAGGTACCTAATAAAGTATGAACGCTATAAGGTCCGAATTCCATATGTACCTATTGATTTGTTTAATATAATTATTATACGGCTCTGGATACAAGTCCTTTAGAGCCTATCTTTATATCTTAGTTTTTACCCGAATACGGCACAGCCAAACGGAAGCGAAGGGTTATGATTTTAGCAGTTTATGTGTGTATAATTTAGGTACGCAGCGACAGTTCGCGACATCGACTGTAGCTGCGACAGATGGCGATAGTTCGCAACATTCTATCGCAGTGACAGTTATACCGCATTTACACATTCGTGTTCGTTATTAGTGTCGTCATTCGCCTCGCGATTCGCACGACTGTGTAAACGCGGTACGAAGACATGAATCGCAAGGCGAATAGCGAACTCACTGTTTACATATGAGAGTTCGTTATTCGCCTCGTGATTCGCGCGAATATTTATGCGGCATTAGAAACAATGTCGACGTTGTACGCGTGCATTTACAGCACAGAGTAAAGATATTCCTACTACGTACAATAATTAGTGTTGCCGATCTATCTATCCTAATAATAAGTTTTTTTTTTCAGAAGCAGCTACATTATGTGAAAATATATCGTATACCTAATTCACTTAAATCTTCACTTGTAATACTTAATAAATAAATAAATAAAATAAACCAAAAAAAATGAATAAAAACATTGCAATAAGTAGTAATGTTTTAATAATTTAATAATTATTACAGTTTCATCTAGTCTCAGTAATCTAGTCTATCAATGAAGAATGATAATCAGCTCGATGCAATTAGATATCGAAATTTTGAAAACCCGACCAAACCCGACAACTCAATGGCGTAGTAGCGGTTTCTTACGCCCTTCATTTGAACCACGTAAATTTTCCATTTAGCCGAAAGGTTGGCGTCGAAATAACAATATGGAAACCAAGCAGAAGGTCAGCTTTATTCTTCTCAACCTTTTGCATTCCGAAATCACAAACGATGTCCCCAATTTCTTTCAATGAAAACAGCTTACTCTCGGAGCGCGGTGAATTTACCTTTTTGGAGGCCATAATGACAACCACCACAAGCCACAAGTGGCAGAATTCGGAACCAAAATCTACAATCTTAACTTACACTTTGGATGATCTAGCTCAGCTGTTTTACAAAACCGACCTGTAATACCAAACACCTAGAGTTTTTGTCGAACAGCGGATTATACAATCCAACTGCAACTTAGGTAATAGGTACCTATATACTAAATACTGTAAATTTTTTAACGTGTCCATATATAGCCGTTTAGCAGATAGAGGGGGGGGGGGGGGGGACAAACACTTGACTCGAATTGACCAAATTTGCACTATAAAATATAATATTTCAATAATTAGTAAAGTGCGTGACGGGCCACGCGCAGTGTGAGGATCCGTAGTTGCTACTATTATTAATTCTGTGACTAAAGTCTAAAAACGTATAATCTATTGAATAATCTATTGAATTTGTATGAAATTTTCCTTTTCCGAGTACATTTTATAAGTTGATCGCCTATAACTTTTTTATTTGTAAACCCTAATTAGCTCTGATAGTTTTCCTTTCAACTACATATAAGGTACTGCCGGGTGACAAGGCCCACAGTTTTGCAAGGCCCAAGCGCAGAAAACCATTTAAAATACATTTGACTCGCGCCAACTTCATGGTACGTGTGAAACAGACCAATAGGAACGCAAGAATGCAGCAACTGGCAGCGCGTGGCCACCATTTCGCTAGTGACGGCTAGTTGTTCGCTGACTTTGGTCACGGCCACTCATTTAGCTAAATAATGCTCTCACAAAACGTTAGTTTTCACTTGTTTATACTACGATTTGTAAGTAAATTTTTGTAAAGTGCGTTTATTTCATCATTATTCTTTTGATATTAACATAGCCATGTGCTATTATATATGTATTTATTTCTAAAATGATCAATGTGTGTTGCGAGGCCCACGCGTTTAGGAAGGCCCAACAAAATTGTTGCTTGGGGCCTTACAAAACTCGACTGGGCCTTCCAACCCTACTGCAGTCTAACAAGGCCCCTTAATGTTGTTATAATATGAGTAATAAATTTAAAAAAAAAAATTTTATTGATGTACAGAGCTTACTTATAGATACACACAACTTATAGATACATTTATGTTTTTTATTTATTTGTTCTTAGATCATTAAATGTTTTCCCCGAAGAAGAAGCGGGGGAGTTGGTGTGAAGGAAATTTAAAATCTGCTATTGAAGCAGTTCAAACAAATTGTCTAACTCAACGCGCTGCAGCTAAAAAATACTACATTCCCAGACGAACTTTAAGAAATGATTTAAAATCACGCGTTATTTCAAAAGTAATAGGAAAACAGACTACCCTTAATAATACATACACACATAATATCACGCCTGTTTCCCACAGGGGTAGGCAGAGACTATGGAACTCCTCGTGCTACGATCCTGACTAACTTAATTAATAAACTAATTTGCAGGGCCTTGTTACACACAATAGGGGCCTTCTTAACCATATATGTGTGATATGGCCCAATTTATGAAAATTATAAATCAAAAATCTTTGATTATAATTACTTAATTCTAGCAGGAATAACATTATTTTTAAGTAAAATACTAACATTTATACACTTAACACCTAAAAATCAAATATCTGGGCTGTTTTCTTACATAGTGTTAAAGAATATTTTTCTAAAAAAATGTTGATAATTTTAGTAACTGATTGCTGTTATCAAGTTCATGAATATAACATTCTTCATTATTTATACTTTTTTGATGTCTTTAATACTTACTTTTGCGCCAAACGGCTTGAAAACGCCAAGGGCCTTATTAACCAGACCATGTTCAGTAAAGCCCAAAATAGAGGTTTTTAAAATTGTTTAAAACACGAACATATAGTCATCATAGCTTTAAAAACTACATTTATTTGGATTTTGAAATAATCTTAGCTTTTATTGTAAACCTTTTATTCCTTTAGGGTGGTAAAATAAAGGTTTTATTTCAATTTGTAAAAAAGTGGGCCTTGTCACCCGGCAGTACCTTACATACTATATACTCACAATATTTTAGAAAGACCTATTCAAAGATAACCAACACATGGTGTTTGTGGAGAAAAAAAAAAGATTTTTCCTGAATGTATTTTACGACTTTTTTGCCATGACTAATATACATGCATATCCATGTGGACGGACAGACAGACAGACATGGCGAAACTGTAAGGGTTCCATGTTTACTACGGAACCCTAAAAATGGATCTCTAAATCGAAAAATGATGTTCACAAATTCACAAACTTGAAATAAGTATTTTTAAAAGACCTAGTCAATGATACCGCACACTTTGGGTTAGTCAAGAAAAAAGAAATGACTCCCGCTTTACTTTATGAGATTTGTCAAATTTCACTCAACTTTGCGTCGTGTTTTTGAGAAAAGTGCAGGATAATCATTGAATTTATTTATATATTATGAAAGATAGTATCATATTATTAAGTATGAGTGAACCATTTTGCCTATAAACTTGCTTGTTTTAGTATAATTCACCGGAATCCAACGTGCGTTTTGCCAAATTTCGCAAAACGCGTCGCGGGGCTTTCGAGATTTTCAAATCATTTAACCATTAACACCCGGTAAAAAAAATAGACAAAATAGCTGAATAAGTATTTTCTGACATGAGTGAAGCTTTTTTCATTGTTTTATATAAATTCACAAGGAAAAACAAAATAACAAATCGCGTAATTTTCACCGAAATCGATGTAAATAAAGTCGCTTGTATTTGTGTTCTGAGCTCCTATTTTAGAAAAATAAAAATACCGTAACAAATGCCATTTCATGCCCTTTTTAATATGTAAAACACATCATATCACTTAAAAATTTATTTAAATAGGATGCGGTTTACTCCCCGACGGCAGTCTGCGCGCAGCGCTTACAGCGCAGCGAGAGGACGTATTTCTTTGCGCTAACGCAGACTCCGTAGTCACTGAGCCATGACGTGCGTGAACCATAGAGCGACTGATAGGATTTGATCGTTGGAAAACTTGATTACTTATAGTAATTTATTTGTGTCTGTCGTACTGTCGTAAATATAATGGGCAAACGAGCTAAAAATAGAACGTTTGGTAATGTGAAATGGAAAAAGAAATACTATGGTGCCACTCACAGCTAATTCTGCAAAAGGCAAAAAGTAAGCTTAAGTAAGTAACTATACAAGACGTCTGTCAGTTTAGTGTCTAGACTGGACCTGATTTTCCAATTAAAACTGAAATTATTAGGTGAGACGATTAGTTTGCAACCGACTTCAAAAAAAGGAGGAGGTTATCAATTCGACGTGTATATGTATATATATTTTTTTGAAGTGAAAACTTCTTAAGCGGCGTTGTGCACTTTTTTTGGAATGGGTAAAAAATGTTAAACTCGTGTCAGGACACGTGACCTGATCGAAAATTCGTAAGACGGATGGAGAGTAGACAGCTGGCGCGGCGTAGGAGAGGGAGTATCCTCTCTTTCTACGGCGCGGCGAAAATGTATGCCTGCGCCTGCTGTTTCGTTTAGGCGGCGCAGGGCGCTTGCGCGAATGTTCGTGTGTGTTTATGTTACAGCGTGCTACGCGCATCCATGGATGGTGACAGCTGATGGCTCGACCGTCTGTGTAGTGGCCATACTGCTGTGTATTTGAAAATGATTTTGTTGAAAATGAATTTGGTCATGCTTGTGACATTTGTGACAGACTGTGGTTCAGAAAAGATTTGAAATATTTTATACTGATAATTAAAGCAATTCGTGCAAAATTATTCCCTAACCATTTCAAAATATCAAAAATGCACAACGTTAATATTCAGGTTTTCACTTCTGCCGGCACTCCCAGAGTGCAACCCGTCGTTTTTTTTGTGTATGTTACCTCATAACTCCGTCAAAAATGAATCTATTTCAAAAATATATGTCTCGTTTTTAAGAATGCAAGGTTGGTCCCATGTAATTTTTTTTAAGATCGGAAAAAAGTTCTTAGCGCTGGAGAACGAAATTCCTCAACAGACAACTGCAGCTCAAATATTTATAATACATTCGCAAGCTCATATTACTTTCTAATATAAACCGATTCTAATGATTCAATGTTTGTTTGGAAGAATCGCTTATAAGATTAGATTCTTATAATTTGAATGAAGATCTGATGAAGGGTTTTGGATCTGGGGAATAAAACTCCGGAAAGAAAGACAGCAAGTTATTTGCAAAAAGTGCAAAGTTTTTGATTTGTGGTTTTTAGGGTTCCGTAGCCAAATGGCAAAAAACGGAACCCTTATGGATTCGTCATGCCCGTATCGTACGTATGCACATCCATTTTTCCATTTCCATTCAATAAGAGTGTGCACATCTGAGTCTACACATTTAATTTGTTGGTGAATGTAACCATTTTATTAAGTGCGGTGCTCCAAATTAAAAGAGGATTTACAGCGAGCGACATTTACGTTCCTTTTCATCACGAACAGTTGAATAACCCATATAAAATACGAACAACTGTGAAAACTATTTGATTTAACAAACATACAGATAGACAGACAAAGGGAAAAAAAAAAAAGATTTGATTCTATTTTTTATAAAGTCCCCTCTTAAATAATTCCAATTAGCTTTCCACTGCGGCTAATTTGTGGGTGAATGAGAATAAGACATTCTCCTGCAGGGAAAGTAGCTTATACGTCTTTTCCAGGTTCTTTAACTATCTCCATGTCAAACTTTATCAAAATCAGTAAAAAAAAAATCTACATCTATCTATACATATAATAAAACAGTAAAAAAAGTGTGTCTGTACAGTAGAGTAGAGACGTAGTAATAGAGCAAGAATTTAAAAAAATGTCTGTCTGTTTGTCTGTTTGTCTGTTTGTCTGTTTGTCTGTTTGTCTGTATGTCTGTTTGTCTGTTTGTACACGCTAATCTCCGGAAATAATGGACGGATTCGAATGAAACTTTTTTTGTTATATAGCTATTAAGCCTGGGCAACATATAGGGTATAAATTATTTTGGAAAATGGAACGCCTGATGCAGAACCATAATGGTCCAGCTAAACTATAAGAGATTTAAAAATGCCGCCTTAGTAAAAGTAGCTCAGCCTGATGAGCATTTTCCAGAGACATAAAGTCCACGCGAACGAAGTCGCGGGCTAGTATACAATAAAATAACAATCAATGTGACAGCTGCGACGTGGACAACTGATAGCCGCATACTTTTTTTTTTAATTTTTCTTCTTCGTGGATGACGAAAAAAAGAAGCTTTTGAGTAAAAAGGTTGTTGATACATGAATTAGTAGGTAGGGAGTGATGCC
The DNA here is from genome assembly GCA_963555685.1 of Acrobasis consociella. Taxonomy (NCBI): domain Eukaryota; kingdom Metazoa; phylum Arthropoda; class Insecta; order Lepidoptera; family Pyralidae; genus Acrobasis; species Acrobasis consociella. The sequence goes on along the minus strand of OY743104.1, from coordinate 8,310,952 downwards.
AGGGAAAGAAAAATTACCTGCTTACTTAAAATGACTTAAAAATATAACTTTAAAAATTGGGTACTAAAAAATGTTGTAAACTTGTAACATTTGAAATATACCAGAAAGTTTAAAGTTTATCATTATCTTGGTAAAACATAAAAAATAATCAACAATTTAATTCTTTTTCGCCCTTATACGGGTTCCCTTTTTAGTTGGAGAGCTCTTTTAGTAACAACACTTATAAAATGTCAGAATTCTACGGAATATTTTTTACGTTCTCGTATAATTTCATTATTTTGTGCTATCTGTCTGAATCTTTATCTAGGAGTAATATTGTTCTGTGATCTTTATGAACCAAAGCATAGTTGGTTAGAGGTTGGAAAGGTGTAGTTTGCTTAGCGAGCCGCCTGTATATATTGTTAGTGCAGTCACAACACCCTAGATGGCGCTGTGGGTATTTTTGGCGGCTGTCGCTAGTATAGTTGCAAAAAAACTGTTTTAACCCTTAGCACCACACGCTATTTCTGGCCACGCAACTACACACGTGGGGGAGCGTGGTCCCAAATTACAAAACATGCATAAAAATCTATAAAAATACTCAAACGTCTAAAATCACAAGAGTTTTGAACATGGTACTTAGCAAATATCAAAAATAACTCAAGATTAGATCACATATTTTCTACATATTTTCTATCAAAATAATAATTAAAGCCTAATTAAGGTTTTTCCTGACATTCGGCAAATATTTTTATGTCTACAGAATGATTCCGACACACATTTTTCATACATTTCAGCACACTCTTGGAGTGTTGCTGTCTTTGAGTCGTGGGCACAAATGGCAGCGAGATTTCTTTGGTCTTTTATTTAGGCTCTATCCTTGTGCAGGTAGCTCAACACCAACTTCACGGAGAAACTTGTCAATCATATCTTTCAGCTCTATCAGCAGCTTTCAGCGGTAAAAGAAACTACAAATAAACTAACGTAATTACACTCGTGGGGGACTAGGCTCCCCCATCGACTTGTACCTCTTAAACAAAGCACAGTAGCCAGGCGCGCGTTCACTCCCTGCGAGACCTTTGGCGGCACGGGGAATACCCGAACACTCAAGTGCGTCGCGTTTAAAATATTTAAAATATTTGCTAAAATGTGAGCCCACGTGTGGTGTTAAGGGTTAAACCGATATCCGTGATACACATTTCCTTTCGATTAATTGGTGAAGGAATTGTAATAAAATATTATTTTTTAAAAGTTATTAGTTATTTTATTATTTATTATGTACAAAAAACCTGTATACACTCAACAAAAATAATCGTCGCGACACCACACTGTTCAATGCGAAATAGAAAGACGAAACGAAAATAACTGGCTTGCTTTCTATGAGAGAGAGAGAGAGAGAGAGAGAGACAGACAGAGAAACACGCGCACGCCGCACGGCTTACAACTTTAGCAAAAAGTGTCGTTACAACTTTTGGTCTTAATTTTTTCCGTCTTCTTCGCAACGCGCGATAAGGAACTACGTTCCAAAAACAAAAGTAAGTCACCGAGTGGGATTCGAACCCGTAACACTCTTTCTAGCGGTCGGTATCCTTAACCGCTGAGCTAAAAACAAGGCGGTCGGTGCGACGAAATTAGCGACCATATTCTGCGTGGAAAGAAAAACGCATGAAAACTCGAAACCACGCGTTTTTGCAAACATAAAACTAATCTAGACGATTGTTTACCCCCGAAAACCCCCATATACACATTTTCAGCGATATCGTTAGAGCCGTTTTCGAGATCACAGAAATTTATAAATAAATATATATATATATATATATATATATATATGCCGGGATGAGCCATCTTTATCTTTGCTTTATCTCAGTACATGGATATGCAGTTTACAAATACGTAAACAATCAAGTATTGTTTTAACAAAATCCTGGGGCGGCACGCACTATTAAAGTTGAGATGTAATTCGGTCGTGTAAGGAGCATGGCATGCGTCACGTGCGTATACGCTCCAGGAGATTGTCCTCCGTTTTTGTGAACAAGCAGTCCAATAGAATATCATAAAATAAGATATTAATCAATAATAAAAATAATGAAAGTAAATCCAACAATAATGATTAAGTATCATTATGGACAGGGCAATAAATGAGTTTCTTATCCGGAACTATATAAAAATATTAATTGACATTTGTGAATATTATGTGATATTTACTTAAAAACCATAGTGATTAATGATGAAGACCATCCTGTTCCGACATCAGAAGTGGGATCTGAGCAGACATGCACCAGTACCAGATTCGGTGAGTTCGTCTCTTGTTGGCAAAAACGTATAAATTTTGCATTATTTTTGCATCAACACTATTCTGTCACTAATCTCGTCTGTCAGTCTGTTTACAATTTTGTAATTATGTGTTATGTTATGATTCAATTGTTTTGCTGATATTTATTAATTCACAGACGAGACACTATAAAAATTACTTGTGATAAAAGAATCTACGAATAATAATAATTATTCGTAGCTTGGAATATACAATATGTACTTGGAATAATGTTTTATCCCTTATCTATCTTTTTTACATCGATAGTGTGATGCAGAAGAAGTTTTTGTGTGTGATTTATTGCGCCTATAAAGAATTAACAGTTAAATTTTGAAATCAATTTGTGCAGTACATAGATTGAGAATTTTATAACTCCTCTGCCCTTACATGTTTGTGTAAGCATTTTAAATATTTTAAAAAGAAGATGACAAAGTTTCTGCGTGCTTCGTTAAAATCAAGAATAAACCTTACATATTTCCGATGAACGATATGTGCTAATTTAATAGATTTTGTTATGTTTGATCAAGTAAAGTTACTTATATCCAGAAATAGAAAACATGAAATGCAATCTACACAATATTATACTCGGTTGACAGCAATGAGTACCTATTTTAGTGATATGATATTGTGATGAATTTATTTTCAAATGGACATGTAGGAAGTAGCTTCGAGCAACATTATTAAAAACTTTCCCTCATATTCTATTTTAGTTACTTATGACATGTTTTTTCCCTCTTCCTCTTTGCAATATTTGACATTGAAGGAACGAGACAAAGATATTTTGGCCGAAATAGGTTTGGCAAGCGTTTGTAAAGGTTTTTGTGAAAAAGGGGTTTGAATATTAAATTAGAGTAAGCTAAGTTCTTCATCTAAAAATAGCTTTCTTATCCTAATATTTATAAAGAAAAAGTAGTTATTCGAAAAGTTGATATTCCTGACACTCAAAATAATGAAATGTGAATAGGTTATACAATTATTTAACTTTTGGACATTATCGACAAAATAAAATAATGACAATTAATAACCTTATTAGTATGACACAAAATATTGTGCCTGATTTACACAGTATCTGTTCGAGTATATTGTTTTCCAGGAGGGCTCCTACATACTTAGGTATTCAATTATCTTAGACAGCAAATAAAACATTGTAAGTAATTGATCACTTTTTGGATCAGATAAAAAAAAAGTGAATTGTGTTCTTAGATAAAGTACATACACACCTAGGATAACATCCTGTCCTAGTTTGGATTACCTAAGGATGGAATAAAATCCTCAAAATAGATGATTCTAAATGTCTAATAGTTTTGAGAGAGTGCATATTTTTCTGATGCACAACAAGACAACCTTAGTATGCACGTAACTGAAAATTATTAGTATTGTATGAACCTTTTCGGTTTTTAATTTATTTGGAACTATACATTTAACATTAAAATTGGATTTCTTTTAATCATAATAATATAAACCTGAAAATGGTTGTACATTTCAGAATTTAGTAGACTGATTTAAAATAAATATTTAGTTTTATTTAGGATATTTGTCTGTTTTGGTACAATAAAATTTATAAAAATGAAAAATGCTTTATTGTACTATTTAAGTTGTTTTTATACATAGTGTCGGAGAACCCTTTTAGTAGTGAGCCTGTGCTAGGTTTACTTATAGTTTAAAAAGGTCCCTTTGAAATATTATACTTACTTAAAATAATAAACAAGTCAAACTTAGAATTCGAGTCAGCAGAAGAATGTTATCAGTATCACCTTGGTCAATAAAGATCCCGAACATAAAATCACTACCTACAGTATTTCACACATACGCACTTACCAAATGCTTCGGCGCGATCTTTCATGTATCTCAAGTGGCAGAAACAAAATAAGTTTTGTTCAGAATTTATTACCCTAACAAGCTTTGACGACGATAACGTTCATACCAATTTGTAATCTTAGTTATCGTCACGAAACTATAAGCACTTCCTTTACTGTTTGTAAAAAAAATCTTATTGTATGATGCGACGAATTGCATTCTTTATAATAATTAACGCTAGACTTATAAACTACCGTAGAAGTATTTTGTGTTTAATTTTAAGAACTGTACGTATTATAAAAATGCATTACTTATAAGAAGTGAACAAGAATATATATTTGGCATAATCGACCACATTGAATATGAAACAAATAGCTAGTTAAAAATAATAAAAAATAATTGAGATATTGCAAATAGTTACATAAGTACACTCAATTAAAAACAAAATCGAAACAATTTAATTAATGTTTGCTAATCATTTCAAATGGTATGAGATGATAATCTCATCATCTTATTACTTTGAACTGATCTCAGTTATGTTTAGTTTCAATTTCATATTAAATAAATTAAAAATAAAAACATTTTAAGTCTTAATTTTGACATGGACCATCGATCGTCGAGACGAGACATCCTTATACATATTTGTGTAAAACAATATCATCTCCATGGCTTTTTTGCCAATATACTTAGTAAATTCTTCATTTTGCATAAAGAAAACATTTTCTAAATATGCAAACTTTATACTTGTTTGATATTTTAACAAATTCTTCACATAGGCATTTTGACAAATTAAAGGATACCTACCGATTTGTTTCATTTTGTTAAAAGTAAATTGTATGAGGAAAATATCTATATTCTTTATGAAAAATAAAAGGAGTAAGGACTATTAAACCCATACATTATGAAACATTTGAAGTAAAGAATCCGCACAGATTTTTTATTTTGATTGGTAATGATAAAATTATTTCTTATCACTGATTGTAAGCACAATATTTTTTAATGGTATGTAATAAAAATAAAAAATAAAAATTAGAAGTAAAGTCAGATTATTGTAAAAATTCTTACAAGTGAGCTTATTTTTCTTTTGTTTTGTGTGATTTATATTATGTAACATGTTGCGGAATCGTCATTTTCCGCACACATTTATTTTCGGTATGAAGTATTTAAAGTAATAGCACTAATGACAATTCTTAAACATATCGAAATCAGCATTTACGGTTTTCATAGTCCGTGAGCATGATATTGTAGTTGACTTGATGCGCGTTACCAGGTGGTGCGGGTGCATCTTCTTCTTCTTTTTCTTATATTTAAGAGCTGGGCTCTTGTCGGTGGAGTGCTTTCCATGTCTCTCTCTCGGGTGCATACGGAGTTGATATTTCTCATGATGTGCCATATGAGAAGACTACGTATGTTTAGAGTGAACCCTTTTATAGGGAGATAAACACAATCTGCGTATGTTATGAGCCCTTTTGAGGGAGGTATTTATAAAAAAAAAAGAGCCCTTAAGAGGGAGGAAAATGAGCCCTTGCGAGGGAGGAATTATGAGCCCTTTCGAGGGAGGAATTATGAGCCCTTTCGAGGGAGGATTATGAGCCCTTTCGAGGGAGGAAAATGAGCCCTTTCGGGGGAGGATTATGAGCCCTTGCGAGGGAGGTTAACGCGATTTGTGTAGTATGAGCTCTTGCATAGAAGGTTTTTCTCATATATAATTTGGGAAGGCATGATGTATTGTACTCGCACTGGTAACAGCTACTTAAAAAAAAGAAATATAAAAAGTTTTATTTTATTTAGAAAACAGAATTACTCCACTAAGTTACGAAGTACTTATTATGAATTGCAATTTCAGTTGAAACATCAAAGATTTTCTTGAGAATAAAAATAATAATTAAATACCTACTCACATAATAATACGTTGGTAAAACGAAATTTAAAAAAAAATATTACAACGCAGTCTATCATGTTATGGTTTTTGATTTGATTGAATGATTACAAATTTATTAATAATATTGATCTAGACACGCAATAGTAGATGTGCGTCAATAGAACTTGACAAAAATGAGCTAAATTTTTGGTAATGCTCTTTTTTAAAATTCTGGTATATCTTTGGAAACAAATAAATAGGAACAATTTAACTAAGTCAGAATTGGCCGAGTGGATGATATACTTTGCAGGCACATAATGTACACACGAGGACGTGCGTCTCGCAGGATGGCCGTGTCGGGATGAGCCATCTTTATCTTTGCTTTATCTCAGTACATGGATATGCAGTTTACAAATACGCAAACAATCAAGTATTGTTTTAACAAAATCCTGGGGCGGCACGCACTATTAAAGTTGAGATGTAATTCGGTCGTGTAAGGAGCATGGCATGCGTCACGTGCGTATACGCTCCAGGAGATTGTCCTCCGTTTTTATGAACAAGCAGTTCAATAGAATATCATAAAATAAGATATTAATCAATAATAAAAATAATGAAAGTAAATCCAACAATAATGATTAAGTATCATTATGGACAGGGCAATAAATGAGTTTCTTATCCGGAACTATATAAAAATATTAATTGACATTTGTGAATATTATGTGATAATTACTTAAAAACCATAGTGATTAATGATGAAGACCATCCTGTTCCGACATATATATATACAAGAATTGCTTGTTTAAAGGTATAAGATATATTTATATTTATTTATAAATTTCTGTGATCTCGAAAACGGCTGTAACGATTTCGCTGAAAATTTGTATATGGGGGTTTTCGGGGGTAAACAATCGTCTAGATTAGTTTTATGTTTGGGAAAACGCGTGGTTTCGAGTTTTCATGCGTTTTTCTTTCCACGCAGAATATGGTCGCTAATTTCGTCGCGCCGACCGCCTTGTTTTTAGCTCAGCGGTTAAGGATACCGACCGCTAGAAAGAGTGTTACAGGTTCGAATCCCACTCGGTGACTTACTTTTGTTTTTTTTATGTTTAAGTTTATACACGGTGATTTTTTATTGGTTTTGAAGCCGAAGGCCACTTCATAGGCATCGTTAGTAAGACCTAATTAGCTAGTCCAAATAAAAATTCAGACTCAAAAAATGTTGTCTAAAACTCGAAAGTAAAATTGTGAGATCAATTAGTAGTACCGCCGCCATACATCGCCCGCCGGCCGGCCGGGGTCATCGACATTAGGCCGGCGTATAACTACGTGGTCTCGATCAAAATCATTTACGCAACTTTTTTATCTTATGACATACAGAAATTTGGATTACGTATATGGATAGAGGAATTTATTCACTATACGACATTTTTTTTTCCAAAACCAATGAAAAGTCAGAGTGTATATAATTTTTTATTTTGCATTGTTTTTAGACAAGTTTAAAAAAAATTACTTAATGTTTGAGATGTAACCGAGCAAAGCTTGGTCGCCCAGGTACTCATTAAATATAAAATAGATATTCATTTTTAAAATCCGTGACCTAGAATCAAATACCTAAACACAAAACTGCTGCATAGTAAAAGGTGTTATTACTTATTTTAAGTTAATTACATAAGCGTTTATTAAGACTATGTTTTAAAAGAGTGTTAGAAATAGAAGAGATATGGACAGTCCCTTCAACCGCAGCGCCCTAACGCGCCGCAGCCCCCCGCCCACGCCCGTGCGCTCACCCCCACAACCTGAACCCAGGAGAAAACAGGAGCAAGATGAGACCCCAGCCATCGTATCTACTCTGGAAATCCAGAACTGGATGACACAAATTGAGCAGTGCCTGAATGAGGTTTGTACTATTTCAACAGAAGGCAAGTTAAATTCCTAACAGAAACTGCGCATTCCCAATTTATGCCGAAAAGTGGGCCATGGAACATCGCTAATGGCCGTCCATTATCAGTCTCTGAAGCAGAAAGCAATTCTGAATCATTCCAACATCCAAGATCTTTTGGAAAAACAGGACCTCACCCGACAACTTCAAGACCTTCAACAAACCATCAAGGAGTCCACTAAACCTACCTTGGGAGCAGTGTCCTTCGCCGATATGGTAAGGAAAGGTGAACAGAAATTTGTACAGCCGACCAATACAAGCTCTGTGGCTACTTATCCCTGTGACAAAATGAAATCCAGTGAAGAGACGAAAGCCCTTGTGCAAAAAATTATAAAGCCCGAAGAAATGAAGTTGCAAGAGGATTGCGCAAAACTAAGAACGGCGGTGTTATTATCAGCACCGACACCAAGGCGGACATAGAGAAACTTAAACAGTCGCCGCATCTCACGACCTCTGGCCTTACTGTGGATGAGCCGTATAAACGCAAGCTAAGAATCGTTGTAATCGGAGTGCCCTATTTGATTGCATTGACCATCAAAACCTAGCCGACGACCCTCAAGGCATATCTCTTGATACTTTTTTGACCTCTATTAAGCTAAGTCATAAGTCGGGAAAAAAGGACTCCCAGTCATGCAACTACATCATTGAAGTTACGGCACAAATACGCAAGGCTATTATAACCAAGGACAGGGTGTTTGTGAATTGGTCGTCCTGTTCTGTGAGGGATATCACCTTGGTAACTAGGTGTTACAAATGTCAGCAGTACGGACATGCGGCCAAGACATGCAGGGCTGACACCGTCACTTGCGGTCATTGTGGGGCACTGGGTCACACAGTAAAGGAATGTACGAAAACTGCTGAGCCGCCGAAATGTGCAACATGCCTGCACTACAAAAAACCGTGCAGTCAAAAGACTGTGACCCCGATTGTCCAGCTAAAATTATGGCCGAAAAAAGGTTCATAGACTCCATAGATTATTAATGTGCCAAATAATACCATTCTTTTGGATTTTTATTATGTAATTTTTCTTTATATAGTATACATTATGCAAAACTTAGTTTACTTTTAGATTTTTTATTTGATTTGATACATTCTCCATTTATAAGTGATATATTGTTATTATTTTTATTTTATTTTTACCTGTAGTTGACATGTTCGATTTTATAAGTTTTTATGATGATGGCGAGTCCTGGTGACCCGTAACACAGGTTCTTTGGAAACCTATCATAGGCTACCAATTCTCCACATCTTTTAAGGTCACCGTGAACCGAGACAACCGTGCGCTACACTTTACGTTTAAAATGATCCGTTTCGATCTAATGCCAGCCAGACCAGAGCGGCCGGCGAGCGGTAAGCGCGGCGTCGCCCTGCCTTAGTCGGGTTGACCGCGAGTCGACGTACCGAAGCTGAGCCTGTTTGGTTACGTGCCTACGTCAGGTTGACGATCCCTTTCCGAGTTGATAAGTGTGCTGTGACCTTTATTGTTTATTTCAATACGAGTACAAATATGTTATTATTATTCCAAATGTCTATTATTTTTAACCATAATTATCACGTGTCCTAATTTTGAAAATACGATAATTATGAAAAAAACAATAAATTCCTTTGCTATATAATACAGAAAACCTAACGAACCTTATCTACACTCCACCGCAAAGTGCTTTTTGTGTCTGTGTTACTTAGCTTGAGTCGGTCGCTCGCTTTAAGCCCCTGCCGTCTATATATTAACCATATAAGTTTTTTATTGCACGCCTCATAAGCGAAGCGTTGAGGTGGGTACTACTGTCACTTCGCGCAAAACATCTGATTTTTCAAACTTAAAATGTCTTTATGTATCATACATTGCACTTGTAAGATAATATATACACACACATATTAAGAAAAAAACACTATTTTTAACACTCATGATATTTTTGATGTCATTTTTGTTATTTAAACTAGTTCAAAACAGTTTAAAAAAGTTCTGTCTTGGACGTCCGTGTGTCTGTATGTGCGGAGGCTTTTCTTGTTAACACGATAACGACCGAAATACTTTACTAATCGAGTCTTTTTTTTTCTCTTACGCTTGAGTATGCTCAGGAATAGGACCCTTTAATTTTTCAGGGTCTGATTCGATGTGGTTTAATTGTTATTAAATAAACAAACAAAAAAAATCGACTGTTCTTCATAGTTTTAGTATATCTAAGTATATATATCTTTATTTTTCTATATGCGTAAGAATTAAAAAAAAAATTATGGACCCTTTGAGGCGTGCTCTTTTGGATTTTCCAAACTTATTTTTATTTTTTAAGCCCCTTATTCGATATTCATCTATCTCCATGTTGATAAGCTTTGCAAAATAAATGTTAATAAAACAAAAAGTCAAAAACACAACATCTCCTTCAAACTTTTATTTAATGAATTCTCAGTATACATACATTTCCGTGTGCATAACTTGGTAAATAAATAAATCTCCGAAGCTTACGAAAAAAGACATCATGACATTCGGCCGCTTTTTGTAAGGTCTAGCGAGGCTATTGTAACTAAAAAAGATGCCACCATAAATTCCAACTGTTGTATCATTTCATCATCATCGGTAATAAATTTAATGTAAAAATAAGAAAACATAAGTTGCGCATTTATCATTTAATACTCTAGATTTATCAAAAAGAGATAAAAAGACAACAAAGTAACAGCGGAAATGAAGACAATTGGGCTATCCTGGCCTGAAGTGCAGCGCGTTGCTCAAGACAGAACGAGATGGAGAAGTACTGTAGCGGCCCTCTGCCCCACCCAGGGGACAAAGGACAATAAGTCAAGTAAGTCAATCCTCAGTAGTCCTTCAGAGCCAGAGCCAGGGCCGCTACATTACCAAGGAGATTTGACCAGGTTACTGGTTTTTACACAGAGCGACTGCCGTCTGACCTCTACAACCCAAAGGGTAAACCAGAACCAATCCTTGGGTAGTTTGGTGATCAAACGCTAGATGGCGTTCGGGACCCACAGTTTAAACGTGCCTTTCGAAACACGGAATCAAATTTTTCACAAACTATGCTCCCAGTGGGATTCGAACCCATAACCTGCGGATCACAAGGCAAACGCCTTGACCACTGGATCACGGAGGCAGTCATTAATTTATATTATATACTTTTGTTAATTTTACATTATGGTTTATATAAAATGATGATTGAAGGTTAGTAAAAAGTTAAAAATTGATTATTACTTTAGTGTCGGAGTATCTTAAAAATTAGTTTTTTTTTGGTCAACACGCGTCTTTACCCTTGCGATTAGAATGAAGGCTGACGGGCCACCCCGCAGGCCATTCTGACCTCTCTCGCTAATTGAGTATGTACCGCGAGTGAGCCCAGCCGAGGCCGCTGATAACCGGCCCCTGTGCCAGGTCTGTGGAGCGAGAGTAGCACACGGACTATATATATACAGGCAAAAGCGGCGTAACGGCGTTGTCACCATGAGTTTTTAGTGGGTGAGAGGCGGAGTAGGCGGTAGGCACCTTTTCCTCACGTGGAAAAGGTAAGGTTAGGTTGGGTTAGGTTAGGGACTGCAATAAACCCCCCCAATGGGTTCCCGGTTTTTTGTACCGGGGGGGCTCAGTACCCGTGGTACCGTGGAGCCACGGGGAAGCCAAGAGGAACCCGCGAGGGGGCGCTCCTGCGGTTAGCGCTAACAGTGAACGCCCACATTGGGGCGGCGGGGGAGTGGGAAGTTCTCCCCCCACCCGGGGAGGGGCGCTCCCGCGGGCTCGGCTTCGGCCTTGAGCCTGCTGGGATGCGCCCAATGGGGCGGCGGGGGAGTGGAAATTTCTCCCCCCACCCGGGGTGGGGCTACCGGGGGGGAATGTTTCATTGCTCTCCCGGCGCTTCAGGCGGGGCCGGTGGTTGATGATTGGTTGCGGAGGTCAGGGAGAGTCGGTGCTACGTTGCCGCTCTCCCTGTCCTCCGCGACCGAGCGGTGCCGCACCGCGTTTGCGGCGAGAGGTAAGCGGCGGAGCCTCACATCTTCTCCGCCGCTGGGAGCCGGTTTATCTGGCTCCCATGGGCCCACAGGCGGTGGACTGCGTGGGAGTTCGCCGCCTCTCAATTGGCCCGAGGAGGTACGGCGCGTCCGTGAGTTCCGGACGCGCCTACTTGGTGAGTGGGGGGGCGCTCAGACGCCCCCGAGGAGGGGCTGCTTCGGCGGCCAGCCGCGCCGGGGTTCGCGGTTGTATTTCCTTTCCCGTGTCCCCGGCAAAGGCGGGTATCCGTAACAGGGATCTTTCCTCCGTATAAAAAAAAAGGGACTGCAATAAAAATGTCTGGAAAACCCATGCCAAGAATACTTAGAATTGTGGTCTCCTTCCACGAGGACCGAAAGATCACGGTAGCGAAGATGCCAATCTGTCAGAACGCTATATGCGAGCTGACGTTCTCCACGGTGATATGCGTAGTACACCGACGATGTCCCCATTATCGATAAGGCTCAGTTGGTGCTCTTTGCCGATGATACGGCACTTCTTGCAGTTATTTTTAACTCAAAGTACGCTGCAAACAACCTCCAGACAATTAAATCCAGCCCTATTAGACGCCTTGCCTGACAAACTCTTCAAATAGAGGTTTTTAGTGAACAAGAAGCAGACATTGATCTCAGAGAACATAAACGTACTGTCACCCTTGAAGATTGTCAGGAAATATGTTCTGAGGCACTTGCACGTCAAATACCTGGGAAAAAGTTCGGCAGATGCGTCAGCTTGAAAGCCCACATCGTTACAATGGTGACGATGGCGAAGATGACCCGGGGGAAGCTCTATTCAGTACTTTTCTCTCGCTTCTCGCTATGTACGCGGCTCAAGATTAAATCAAACCTAGGAAAAATCTACGTCTAAGGGGCCAATGGGGCCCCGCGTTACTTAAGAAATGCCCTCATCCATCGGACTTAAAGTAGGAACGCTTTTTTTCTCGCCTAGCGAAGGACATGTATTTACCGTTGCACTGCCACATCATGAGGATGGGGGAATGGGGAAGATAGTTTAGGCGGCGGCAGCACTCCACTAATGTTAATCACAACAGTGCTGTGGGAACTTCCGCCGTAAGACGGAAGGTGAATAAAGTACTGAAAGTAAAGCAAAATTACTGCCTAAAATTATTGCATAAGTATTCAGTTTTTGAGAGATCCACACCATGTTAAAATTCCAAATGACTTTGATCACTACGATGTAATGTGTGATCGTTTTTGAGGTTTTAAAGTAAACAAGGAACCTTTATCGTTTCTCCATGCCTGTCTGTGTGTCTGTCTACGTTTTTGCTTAGATACAATTAATACCAATGGCATGGGTTGGGTATGTAGAGGTATTTAAGTACCTCAAAGTCTTAAAAAAAAGTTTTTCACAAGTGGTTTTTGTTTACACGAGACTTATATTTCGCTTGAAACCTAAATATTTCAGACGCGTCATATAGCGACCACCTCAGAAATATTTTTTTCCTTACGAGCAGATACCAGGTAGAAACCACAAAATGTCATCCGTATATTGTCTATGATATAGTTGATTTCTGAACGAAAAAAAAAATACGCCTGTAGAAAAAAAACTTGACATTTCGCTTGTCAAATTCAAAATTTTGCTCGTACGGTGGATTTTTGTATGAGTTGTACTTGTAATTTGATATTATGGCGGAAAAAAATCCGGTAAGTGATACTTTTTGTGTTTTTATAATAGCCGATAGGTTGAATTATATGTAATATGTTTCGGTTTTACATGATATTAGTTTTTCTTTGAAATATTTACGCCGAAAGTATGTGGTCAACATGTGACCTTTGCCTATCTGGAAAAACTTATTGTGGTTATTATGTAACCACTGCCCTACAAGCGTTTATCCATTTAAATAAAGGCAAAGCCACATTACACATTATATATTTTGTATGTTAGATAGGTAGGTTCTTGGATCGTAGAATAACTGATACCCAGCCTATGTCGTTCTCCATGGTCCAATATAACTCTACGTTAAATTTCATCAAAATTGGTTCAGCCGTTTTAGCGTCAAAATGGAACATACATACATACGAACGTACATACATACATACATACATACATACATACATACATACATACATATATACATACATACATACATACAAACATACATACATACACACTTTGGCATTTATAATATTAGTAAGGATTCGACAATGCCGTTTATACCCAAAATTTTGATACCTCGGGGTTACATTGATGTTAAAATAAGGTTTTATACAAAGAAACACACAAATCTTTCCTCTTTATAATATTAGGCTTAGATTTAAAATTCCTTAATTATGATGTGGATTCACCTTTATTTTTTTTACTATAATTAAATGTTGTGACATAACTGGGCAGTGGTCAGATATAATCCACATCATATATATTTAAATGGGCAGTGATCATATCCAAACCACACGGTTTTTTTATAGGAAATTGTAGGAACAAAAACATATTAAGAAATTCGTTTTTTCATTATCATCCAATCTACCATTATCTATACATATAATAAAACAGTAAAAAAAGTGTGTCTGTACATTAAATATATTTCAAAAAAAAATATTGGGGCTAATGGAGACGCTAATCTCCGGAAATACTGGACGGATTCGAATGCAACTTTTTATGTTATATAGCTATTAAGCCTGGGCAACATATAGGGTATAAATGATTTTGGAAAATGAAACGCCTGATGCAGAACCATAATGGTCCAGCTAAACTATAAGAGATATAATAAAGCGGCCAAGTGCGAGTCGGACTCGCCCATGAAGGGTTCCGTAGTAGCAAATAACATAATATAAAAGTCTTGTAGTATGTTTTTTTAGGGTTCCGTAGCCAAATGGCAAAAACGGAACCCTTATAGATTCGTCATGTCTGTCTGTCTGTCCGTCCGTATGTCACAGCCACTTTTTTCCGAAACTATAAGACCTATACTGTTGAAACTTGGTATGTAGATGTATTATGTGAACCGCATTAAGGTTTTGACACAAAAATAGAAAAAAAACAGTAAATTTTGGGGGTTCCCCATACTTAGAACTGAAACTCAAAAATTTATTTTTCATCAAACCCATACGTGTGGGGTATCTATGGATAGGTCTTCAAAAATGATATTGAGGTTTCTAATAGCATTTTTTTCTAAACAGAATACTTTGCGCGAGAGACACTTCCAAAGTGGAAAAAAGTGTGTCCCCCCCCCCGTAACTTCTAAAATAAGAGAATGATAAAACTAAATAAAATATATGTTGTTCATTACCATGAAAACTACCAGCGAAAATTGGTTTGAACGAGATCTAGTAAGTAGTTTTTTTTTAATACGTCATAAATCGTAAACGGCAATTTACCTTTCATTCAATCAACTCAAATATAAAAATTAAAAAACATACTACAAGACTTTTATATTGTTATTTGCTACTACGGAACCCTTCATGGGCGAGTCCGACTCGCACTTGGCCGCTTATTTTAAATTTTTATATTTGAGTTGTTATGATTAATGACGGATTAAAAAAAAACTACTTACTAGATATCGTTCAAACCAATTTTCGCTGGTAGTTTTTATGGTAATGAACATCATATATTTTTTTTTGGTTTTATAATTCCCTTATTTTAGAAGTTACGGGGGGGGGGGGGGACACTTTTTTCCACTTTGGAAATGTCTCCCGCGAAAAGAATTCGGTTAAGAAAAAAATGATATTAGAAACCTCAATATCATTTTTAAAGACCTATCCATAGATACCCCACACGTATGGGTTTGATGAAAAATAAATTTTTGAGTTTCAGTTCTAAGTATGGGGAACCCCCAAAATTTATTGTTTTTTTCTATTTTTGTGTCAAAACCTTAATGCGGTTCACATAATACCTACATCTACTTACCAAGTTTCAACAGTATAAGTCTTATAGTTTCGAAAAAAAGTGGCTGTGACATACGGACGGACAGACAGACAGACATGACGAATCTATAAGGGTTCCGTTTTTGCCATTTGGCTACGGAACCCTAAAAATGTCGCCTTAGTTAAAAGTCATCAGGCTGAACAGCCTGATGAGCATTTTCCAGAGACATAAAGTGCACGCGAACGAAGTCGCGGGCTTCAGCTAGTCTGTATATAAAGATAAAATAATTGCCAGGCCTGGCTAAGGGATAAATTTCTAGTACTTATAGTATCTGAGTAGGACGGCGGACTGACAGACAGACAGACATGGCGAAACTATAGGTAAAGGTTCCTTGTTTACTACGGAACCCTAAAAAGGGAATCCAACTAGTGTTTATTGGTTTGCTAGCGCATCACCTCAAATATCGCCCATTCTCTCGATCAGATATCGCTCATTCTCTCGATCGACTTTTAAAATAAATGAGGTAAGTTTTTTGTTTTCTTCCAGACCAGCACGTAAAATAAATAAAACTATGTACTTCAAATAAATATTGAAATTAATTAATAATTTTTAACTCTAAGTCGGCATTTGCAACTACGGAACCCTTCACTGCGCGGGGCCCAATATGCACTTGGCCGGTTTTATTCAAAATATCAAAATCACGGTGCTTATAAACTAAAGTCCACGCTGACGAAGTCGCGGGCAACAGCTAGTAAGAAATATGCACTTATGTCAATACAAATTGTATTGTTTTCATAAATACTGTATTTTCGTAAAAGGAACTTATATTTTTGTATACATTTTATGAAATGTACTATATCTGCCAAAAAAGTAGGCAACAGCTCTCCAGCTGGGAAGTACACGGAGTACAACAATAGAACGGGAGGCCCAACGACCGCGGGTCACGCGCGTCTCAGCTCCCTGAAGCCGTACCCACTCTTACGAAAGTTTGAAAGTTTGCTGACGTGTATTTGTTGAACGTTTTTGTAGCCGTCCCAGAGAGCAAAAATAGCGACATAAATAAGACTTTTGAAAGCTACAATCTCCTAAATATCAAAAAAGTAATTCCATTCCGCAACAACACCAAAATGTTTGACCCTCCCTTCACCACCTGTGAGGATGTCATAGACCGCGGGAGTGAGCACTGATAATGAAGTCCCGCGCGGGCGAGGAATAATTGCGTCACAACTCACAAACACAATAAATTGTATTTTTTTATATATACATATATTATATGTATTTTAGTCTATAAGGTATTTATAATATGGGCCATTAATATTTAAGTACCTGGGTGACCGAGCTTTGCTCGGTTACATCTCAAACATTGACTACATTTTTTTAAACTTGTATAAAAACAATACAAAATAAAAAATTATGAACATAAAAAAACCAAAGGTAAGTCACCGGGTGGGATTTGAACCCGTAAAACTCTTTCTAACGGTGCGCATCCTTAACCACTGAACTACACGGATGGCGGTCGGCGCGAAGAAATTAGCGACTATATTCTGCGTGGAAAGAAAAACGCATGAAAACTCGAAAACACGCGTTTTCCCAAACATAAAACTAATCTAGATCGATTATTTACCTCCGAAAACCCCCATATACCAATTTTCAGCGAAATCGTTAGAGCCGTTATCAAAATCACAGAAATTTATAAATATACAATGTCCTTTTTAATTAAGTACAAATATTTTAAGGGGTGATTCAGTCCATCATTTCGAACAACTATTCCCTATAAATGTATATCGAAATACGAAAAAAAATATTTCATTTTCGATAGTAATGCTATCACGTGACTACTTCGATTTGTATGAAAACCAAAAATTTTTTTACGTATTTCGATATACATCCATTGGGAAAAGTTGTTCAAAATGATGGACTGAACCACCCCTTAAAATATTTGTACTTAATTAAAAAGGACATTGTATAAATAAAAAAACTTGAGAGGTGTCAAGCAAGGGACACCCGGATGGAAAAAAGTTCCTTTCGATTAATCAGGAGTGAGAGAGACAGACAGAGAAACACGCGCACGCCGCACGGCTTACAACTCTAGCAAAAGTGTCGTTACAACTTTTGGTCTTAATTTTTTTCGTCTAGCCTCCTTTTGCAACGCGCAATAAGGAACTTCGTTCCAATAAATATACAAGAATTGCTCGTTTAAAGGTATAAGATATTATTTGTACGTAGTATATTATTACTCTGTGATATTATGTTGCCTAAAATAAATGGTTTATTATTATTATAATACCACCTGTACCACACTCCATACGCGATAGCATCAAAACTACTGGTTAGATTTGAACGAAATCAACTGTATTTGAGAGTCTGAAGTCGAAACTTTGTAAAATAGCCGGCCAAGAGCGTGTCGGACCACGCACTTGGGATTCCGTTATTGCGAATACTCATTTTAAGATTACTCACGTTACGCCTAAATTTTTTTTTAATTTTGCATGAGTAGTTTATATTTGTAAGAAAACATACTGAACTAATTTGTAATGCTAGGAGACAAGATTGTGTTTTCCAGGTGTTATGTAGGCGATTAGTTCAATAAATATCTTTCTGTTAATTTGGATTTTGGAATATGTTATTAAATATTTAAAAGTCTGCTACCCAGAAGTTCGATCACCAAGGGTTCGATCCCCAATCAGGGTAAGTTGGAAAATGGCCTATTCAAATTAGCCTGGGTATTGGATGTTTATCTAAATATGTATTTATTATAAAATATAGTATTGTTGAGTTAGTATCCCATATCACAAGTCTCGAACTTACTTTGGGGCTAGCTCAATCTGTGTAATTTGTCCCTATATATTTATTTATTAATTATTAATTATTTTTTTAGAAAACCAATTCAACTAATTAATGAACAAACAAAGAGACAAGATTGTGTGTTACCTATACGTGTTAGGCGATTAGGGATCTTAAAGTCTTTGTGGTATTGTTATGTTAATTTAGAATAGTTTACCTAAATTTGTTAGAAGACAAGATGTAGGTATTTCTTTTTGGCCTGTTGGGGTCCTGGTGATCTGTTGTACAGGCTCACTAGTACAGTCAATGAAGGCAAAAATCTGCTGTAACCTCCGATTTCGTTAAACCTCCATAGATTTGGATGAAAATTTGGGATTGAGTTTGTTTTACACTCTACTTCAAAAGTGACATATGCTCGTCTTGAGTTTTTTGCATTTAAGGGGTGTAATTCACCCCATTTCTTAAAAATGAAAAAAATGCAAATTTACCCGTTCTGGCTTAAGTAATAAAAAAAAATGGTTTTTAATATTTATATGCATGATTTATGATTTTAATAATTTTTAACCATTTTAGCAACCACCCAACCCTTAAATAAAAAATCATGAAAAATATTAATATTACAACAGTTTGTTTGATACTCATGACATAATATTTGGTTGACAGTGAAATTTTAACCCTTAAAAACTACCCCGTTATTGAAGAATCACTTTAAAAATTGGGTTAAAAAAAACATTTATTGCTCTCTTTAGAACGCCATTGCCGCGTGACAGCGGCAATAGGCACTGGTCCCATTATGGTTTGGCCAATGTAGTAGTCAAATATAACCATAAGTCTATGTACTAAAGAGCGATCAATAGGTGAGGCATGATTAAGAGCATACACCCAATCAGTTACAGTTCCAACAGATGTTCCCGAATCAGTTACAGTTCCAACAGATGATCAGCCGACACCTTAGCCGTAGGCATGTGAATGGGCAACGACATTGTGTTGTTGTCTTAGTTTGGTTAGGACATTGCAGACTGATCACCTGATTGTCTGATAAGTAAGATGATCCGTGCTTCGGAGGGCACGTTAAGCCGTCGGTCCCGGTCACTGTCTTTGACGTTGGTCGTTACCTAAAACCATGTCAGAGGCCTTTAAGGCGGTTTAAAAACTTTGACACTAGTGTTAGTCACTAACACACACGATAAGAAGAGATTGAGCTGAAAATTTTGCATACCTGTATATATCGCGTGGCAATGCAATATTATGATGACTTGGAGCTGGTCTCATGATGGAGCTGGAAAGCGGTCATAGGAACTCTATAATGAAATCAGGCAATTCCATCAATCAAGTATTTACCTACTTTGGTCTCACAATAAAAGATTGTCAAAAAAATTAAACCTATTGATTTTTAGTTTAGTTATGAAAATAAATTCCTATAAAATTTTGGTAAAGTAGTCTATAACTACAGTAAGCACCTAAACGAATGTTTCGTGTAAAATAAATTACCATTCGTAAAATAAAAATAAATTTATCGCACTAAAAAGAGAACACCTTCAGGATGGATTCGAACTCTAGATGCCCAAGTCAATCAGATCAATATAAAAACAAATTGGACGATTTAACCTATGACAACCATAGAGTTAGGATTGTACCTAATGACAACGCTGGTGTACAAATCCGTCTATTGCATGTCATAATAGAAAATAAAATTTCTTTGTTATTTCATTGTCACTACAAAAAATTCTATGTCTATGGTCACTACAAATACAAAATGGTGGTAAGGCGCTTAGGCCCATTGTGCCAATATCGCCATTTTCAAAAATTTCTGAAAATGTCTCGACTATCAATTTTCATATGTTTATTGAAACTGCTTCCAAAATTTCACGGGAATCGGTTGAGAAATACGACCTCTAGGGGAGCACACACGGACATACGAAAGCATTTTTGGCCAAGCTAAAACGGAGACCTCTCTCGCTTCGCTCGCTCGGTCAATTATTCAATTCACATTCTTCAAACTACGACTTCCAACTAACCTTTGTGCAAAGTGTCATCACTTTGCACAAAGGTTTCTTTAAAGTTAGATATATAAGCATTCTTTAAAGTTAGCTATATATTATACGTTTTTCTAAAATATATATTTTATTAATATATATATATATATGTATATATATTTTATTAATATATAATTTGTGTTGTTACATTATCTCCGTTAATTTTTAAGATATTAGGTTCATCCAAAAACCATTTAAATGTCAATTTTAAGAGCTATAAGATCGTTTTAAATTAGATTTTTAAAGCCCTTATTTTTTAAAAGATAAAGGGTTAGAGGGTCCCGGTTACATGGTTCTCGCAGTACCTCGGTTATTTTTCATCCTATAAAATTTAAAAAAAACAAAATCTTTGTTTTATAATAAAAAAAATCAAATTCCGTTCTTCATAATTTTTTACGAATACCCAATATTTTGAAGTTACTTTCAAAAGAAAATAAAATGAAAAATATCGATTTTATTAAATCATACCTTTTTTTCAAAAATAAGCATTCAAAACCGAACAAAATTTTTGAAGTCATCACTCATGCTAAAAAAAGAAAGTCTTAGATTTTTGTGGAAATGGTATGGGTGAAAGTTTTATTATTCGTTTTTTCAAAAAATCCGAAAGTGTCATTTTATTTTTATCATGACTTGCTTAATTTTGATGCTATTAACTTTTTACAGTACTCATTAGAAATATATTTTCGAGTACTATAAAAAGTTTTTAGGAAGTAGGTATATGTCATAAAATGCATCGGTGTCCCGTTATTTAAGTTTGAATGCTTAGATTTAAGTACTCACCGAAAAAAATATACATACAATTACCTATGCTCACTTTGAGTTAATATAAGAAGGTTTTTTTAAAAAGAAGGGATTTTTTTATTCGCTTCTATTTTGGCTATGACACATTTTTTGTAAAAGTCATAGTTTTTGAGTTATTTATGAAAAGTCTTTATCACGAAAAATCACAATTTTTCTAAAAACTTTATACAACAAATTTTGCTTAGAATTTATCTCTCCATCGATTCCTGGGGTTATTTCATTAAAATAATTTTCATCCCCGAGAAGGGGTGGCATCCACCCGTTGGCACTATGTCACTTTTGTTTCTTAAGGTATCCCCCCCCCACATACTCATCAATTTTCATGAAAATCGATGAAGATTCAACGAATTTGGAGGTAAAAACCTTCATTGAATGTACTACATGAATGCCTAGTGCAGACACTACACTCCTTACAAGTACTTATTTCTTGTAATGAGTAAATAAAACATTTTATTTTTATTAATTTCCTTTTTGAATCACAGATCTTTTCACTCCGGTTCTTTGGGAGGCTTGCGTGGGGATACAGATCCAACACGAAGGGGCCCTTTGGAGATGTTGATGTTTTGTAGCGCTCCCGCCAAAATTTAATCATTGTTATACTTGTATCTTACGAAAGGTGCAGCAGGACAAAGATCTATTTGGAATTTTATTCTCATAAAAAAATACATTTTACCATTCTTTTATAAATTCTGTGGTTTATCTACGTACTAAAATAATTACATATACTAATAGGCATTAAGTACGTCGCTTTATGTGATTTTAACTTTTTTTTAAATATATTTATGCTCTTACACTTTTTCAGCTCATAAGTATTGACTTTTTTTCGTAATTGCTCTGTGGTAGGTATAATTAAGATAAGTTTATTTTTGGTTCGAAGATAGTAGTTGTTTTTTATTGTTTTAAGCTAATGTTGGATTTTGTAGAATTAATAGTATTTTTATATTACATATATTGTATGTATTATACATATAAAGTAATGTCAAATAAAATATTTTACTTTTATCATTTACCTATAGTTATTTTGTTGTTCTATAGGTTATAGAATGAGATCGTAATTTACTGATTCATCATTCATTCATTCATTCTGATGCTGGGATATTGCAATAGAAACGTCAACTGCCGTAATCATGATTGCTGACTATTGTAAGCAGGTGGTGGCTCGCCGTTCAAAAGTTCTTGGGGTTAAAACCGTAAAAGTAGGGTTTTTTTCCAATTTACCCAGGAATTAATTAAGTTTTTCTACTTATAAGCAACTATTTTCCGAACGGGGAACGGCTGCGAACATCAATGAGGTGTACCCAATTAGCAGAAATTTCATTCTTCTTTCCATGACATCCTTTCGACCGATGCGGAATATGATGCCAGATCATATTCCGCATCGGTCGAACCATGCTGCCGATGGCGCAGAAAGGATCTCAAATGGCGGCCACGGACCGGCAAGTGCAGCGTAGGAGACCCAGACACCCACCTGCTAGATGGTCAAACGACCTGTGCAAGGTTGCTGTAAGGCGCTGGATGCAGGCCACTTCCGGTAGGTCGTTTTGGAAATCCTCGTGAGAGCCCTATGTCCAGCTGTGGACTTTCTGTGGCTGATATGATGATGATGACATACACCTAGATTTTTTTAATTGTAAATGTATGTTCGACTCCCATGACATTATCGATACGGCTTCAGCTACGCCTCTGATTATATTTACCCTCCTAATTTCCTTGATGGAGCGCAAAATCAAAGGTGGATTCCAATACTACAAGGGCTTCTTGTTATGCAGCCCAGGGCCTTTCGGGTATGAAGGGCCCACAACCTTAGAAAAATGTTTATTTGTTTATTTATTAAAACTTTATTGATCCACAATTAACAATAATAATTGTTTAGAATTGGCGGACTTAAAGCTAAGAGCGTTCTCACCAGTCAACCATAGAGATAAACAGATAAATAATAATAATGATGTTATCAATGTTTTGTTATTAACTACTCCAAGATTTATTAAACTTATTTACTTGCAATGTATCTTGTATGTATTTTGTAAAGTTTCAGGTCAAATCTTGCGACTCAATATTCAACCAGTAATCCTTAACCGATTAAGCTAAAATTTTGAATAATTGTGTAAGTCGGATGACAATACATTATTATAGAGTCAATGAGCTGTTCTGATGATGGAGCCGGGAGATATTCAACAAAACTCAGTTATAAAACAACATAATATCCTAATTTAGTAACTCGCATACAAGTTAAGTGGGAGTAATTTCATTTTTTTCGACTATACCCATCGTGGGGGTCGTTGATAGGTCTTTTAAAAATATTGTGAGCTTGAGAGCATCTCGTTCCGTAGTTGCGATTGCCGACTTTGAGTATTTGTGAACGAAAAGTCGGCATTCGCAACTATTGAACTCTAATTATTGCTTATTTTGTGTCTTAAGTCATGTCCTTTCTTTTCATTTCATTTCATTTCACATAACCTACTTTGATTAATTTAAAGCTACATTATGAATTTTAACTGGCAAATAATAACTTAGGCACGCCCTCGAGTAACAGTACCCCAGGGCCTGCAAACTCATGGCCCACCCCTAAAGCACGTTAGCGACTGGTTTTTTCCTCTCACAAATGTTTTGATACGGTCGACGCTTGGACGTCAGGATTTGCGAAACATTTGGGGTGTGGATTCTCGAGGTTCGAGTTCTTGACGCAGTTTTACACGAACCTGCGAACGTGATTGATACGCGGGACTGCAATTATCGTCACAAGTAAGTATATACATTCAAGTAAGATATTTACTACTAGCCGGAGCCTGCTACTTCGAGTGGAATTTATGTCTCTGGCAAATGCTCATGAGATTGAACAACCTTTCAAGGCGTAATTTTTTTATTTCTTATAGTTTAGCTGGACCATTATGGTTCTGCATCAGGTGTTCCATTTACCAAAACAATTATACCCTATATGTTGCCCAGGCTTAATAGCTATATAACAAAAAAAGTTTCATTCAAATCCGTCCAGTATTTCCGGAGTTTAGCGTGTACAAACAGACAAACAGACAAACAGACAGACATTTTTTTTTAATTCTTACTCTATTACTACGTCTCCATCGCCCCGAATATTTTTTTTGGAAATATATTTAATGTACAGACACACTTTTTTTATTGTTTTATTATATGTATAGATATAGATTACAACATGCATTTTTTTAAAATAATATTTATAACATTCAATGTTTTTTTAATGACAAAGTTTAAATTAATAGTACTTAATCAAGTATTTTTTTTGCAAATTTGGATAAAATTGTGTCTCATTTATTAATGGCGAATAAATTAAAAAGGAAACATTTAAATTAATATAAATTAAAAATATTACAGTTAATGTTAAAAATTTTGTATAAAATATTTATTTAAAGTATGTAACTTAACTGATCTTTTTCTATAAAAAATAATTATTATTGTTGAATGTATAAATAAACTTAACTACTGGACCCCTCTTCGGGTATAGGCCTCCTCCAGAGATTAGCGGTACAAACAGACAAACAGACAGACATTTGATTTTCTTAAACATCTAACATTATTACTATGTCTGCATCATCCCTATTTTTTGGAAATATATTCAATGTACAGACACATTTT
Organism: Acrobasis consociella; assembly: GCA_963555685.1. Lineage (NCBI taxonomy): Eukaryota > Metazoa > Arthropoda > Insecta > Lepidoptera > Pyralidae > Acrobasis > Acrobasis consociella. The sequence continues at coordinate 8,286,025 of OY743104.1, read as the reverse complement.
CTTTACTGTTTTATTTATATGTTTATAGAAATGGAAATTAAGAATACATATATATTTTTTTTCTGTATCTCTAGAATCATATATTTATCATAGATCTAGAACCTTATTTTTTTCTATTGTCATTCATTACAGATATTTATGGATTAACAAAAACGAAACCATTTTAGAAGCAAAAAAATAATTATTGTGTAATTATTACCAAATGTAATAACTTTAAATGAACAATCCCTGTATTTTTGTATTAAAACGAGCAATTCAGACAACAATTTCGATGAAAACTTATTGACCGTAAACACTACAAGGCATAGTACCCAACTGCAGCAATAATATTTACTTGGATTATGTATTTTTGCTACATTACTATTTTCATCATCATCCACGCACAACGTCCATTACTATTAGATTAGGAGGTCACGACAAATTTGGTAACGATAAGGGATATGGCTGACTCTGGTTTTATAGAATAAAGAGCACCTCTCTGATGCTAAATATGTTGGTCTGCCTGCGTGGAGTGGTTGCGTTACTTAGATATGGCGCCTGAAAAGTTGGTTATCGTGACCAAACAAAAAATGATAAGGTAAATGGCTGACTCTGCTAAGGTAACTAACTTTTCAGGCGTTCTATCTAAGTAACGCAACCACTTCACGCAGGCAGACCAACATATTTAGCATCAGAGAGGTGCTCTTCATCCTGTAAAACCAGAGTCAGCCATTTACCTTATCATTTTTTGTTTGGTCACGATAACCAACTTTTCAGGCATCATATCTAAGTTTCACAACACAACAGTTTCACGCTGGCCGACCGACAAATTTCGTATCAGAGAGGTACTCTTTGCTTTGTGACACTAGAGTCAGCTATTTACGTTATTATTTTTTTCATTTGTTCACGATAACCAACTTTTCAAGCGACATATCTAAGTAACGCAACTACTTCACGCAGGCAGACCAACATATTTAGCATCAGAGAGGTGCTTTAAAGTTCATCGGACGTAACTTTGGTAAATATCCCGCTGGCTGGAGGTAAGTTAGAAAAGTTAATATTTCCGTTTTTAATACGGAACAAATTCTATTATTAGCATAATTTAGTAGAACATATCCAGATCTAATTATCTGCATTAGTCATCAGTCTGCCAGACGGGTGATCCCGCTGGGTGTAGACATATCTCTTCATCCTGTGAAACCAGAATCAGCCATTTACCTAATAATTTTCTTTTCTTGTCAAGGTAACTAAATTTTTAGGCGCCGTATCTAAGTAACGCCACCACTTCACGCAGGCAGACCAACATATTTAGCATCAGAGAGGTGCTCTTCATCCTGTGAAACAAGAGTCAGCCATTTATCTTATCATTTTTTTTTGGTCACGATAACCAACTTTTCAGGCGCCATATCTAAGGAACGCAACCGCTTCACGCAGGCAGACCGACATATTTGGCATCAGAGAGATGCTTTTCATCCTGTGAAACCAGAGTCAGCCATTTACCTTATCATTTTTTTTTTGGTCAAGATAACCAACTTTTCAGGCGCCATATCTAAGTAACGCAACCACTCCACGCAGGAAGACCAACATATTTAGCATCAGAGAAGTGCTCAGAGTCAGCCATATACCTTATCGTTACCAAATTTGTCGTGACCTCTCGTTCTAAGGATTTCCAAAATTATCAATCTAAAGCGTCCTGCATCCAGTGCCTTCCAGTGACCTTGGTCAGGTCGTCAGACCACCTTGTGGTGTTCTACGCTTCGCTTGTCTGTGCGTGTTCGCCATTCGAGAACCTTTTTGCCCCATCGCCATCGGCCATCGGTTCAGCGCGCTTTTTTGATTCTACATAGATTACATTCGTTTTCAGTTTTCAAATTGTTTTTTAATCCCTAGAGATTTTCTTTTTCACTTTTCAGTCCCGAGAGAACCAGCAGTAACTTTAGCTCCAAATGTTTTGGGATGAAAACAAAGTAGATGAGATGAAAAATAGTTTATGACACATGTGTGGTAAATTGTCCGTAACAGTCGAGGCGGGTTGACAAATTAGCGGGCGAAGCCCGCGCGTTTGTCTATGGAACCGAGACTTGTAATAGACAATACCATACGTGTGCCATACTACGTTTTTCCACACATTAGTGAGGAAAAAAGAACTTTAATAATAAAACAATTTTAAATCTCGCTAAAGAAAATTTGAAATGGCGCGCTTAGTTTTTTCTATATCAGGCACATTTCGCGCATGCGCGAATCTGAAGTGCTATTTTTCATTGAGGGACTCACCGAACACACAAAACGTGTAGTTTTCGAACTCACCGCTCGCGTAAAATACAAATTAATCGTATTTTTGAATCCGTCGTGTCAGCGAAAAACAATATTGTTTTTCGCAGAAAACATTGATAATTTGTCTATGCTTTTCTAAAAAATTCGAACATCAATAAAACAGCAACGTGAAATGGAACGGATTTCCCATGATTGGTTTCGATGACATAATCTACGCTACAAATGTCAAAATTACGAGTGGTCAAGACCACTCGTGCAAAACCTTCGCATACGATACGACCGATTCAAAAATGCGCCCGTTTGGAAACGCTTTGCGCAAACCATTCGTAATGTGACAAGTGATTTCAAAAATGCGTCCCCTGTTGTGATACGAGAGGTACAGAAATAAATCGATTTCGAATGTGTGCATAATGAATGGTATACATACATACATATATACTATCACGTCTTTATCCCTAATGAGGCAGACAGAGCATTTTGGGTCTTGCGGCTGTATGCAGAGCCTAGGGCCGCAAGACTCAAAAGCCACTTTTAGCGTCATGGTGGGCGAGAAGATGGAAAAGCAATCAATACAGTGATAGGTTGCTAGCCGCATCGTCTGTTAAAATGATTCGCATTTTTGCCTATGGTATGGAATGGTATTACATAAGTAAATTCACTGTGGTAAATAGCACTTTCCGAGCTAATGTGTTAAAAATATTTTTACAGCCATGCACCAAAGCCGAAAAGGGAAGAAGAGAACATTAGTGAATTTGGCTGCTCAGGCTCAAGTACAGGGGGCATGTAGTCAGCACGGACAGGCGCAGGTCTTCGAGTGCCCCAGGGCGGGGCCGCACGATGGTAGGTGACTATTTCGATCATAGTTAAGAGATACTCTGGCAAAGTCAGTTTCATGCTATTTGATTTAATTACTTTGTGTGTTAGCCACCAGTTAGTTCATGCAAACTGTTGCCGGCCGGCGCCCACCCACTTCTGTAGCACAGCATACCTGCCTCCAACACGCTAATGCATGACCCTTGTTGATGGTTTTATACATATATATATTTGAACTCGTTTGTATTATGGAAATGAATTAGTTGTCTCATTAACTTAGATAAAGTAATTGAATACTAATGTCAATCAGAAACAGTCGTCATTTTCACATTAATAAAATAAGAAATATTATTACGTACAAACTCTATTTCGTATGCCGTATTGCCGTATGGCTTCCGGCAGAGTAGGATAGGGCCACTCCAACCAAATCTTCCCGTGGATGTCGAAGAAGGCGACTCAGAAAATACAAGCTAAACAAAGCATATAAACATCAGTGAGCCCTCTCCAACTCATCGGGCCAGCTAGGAGAGGGTAGTCTAAGTCCTCTGGCTGCTCTGACTAAGTATGGCTCTGGTAGTATAGAGCGAATCGTGCTCCTGCATTGGAGACAAAAAGACTTGATGATAATGAAACTCTATTTCAGTCTAGTTAGATCAATAATGGCTGCGTGGTCTATAAACTGTTTTTGTCAAAGTGTGTGGGTGGAGGTCTCTATTTTCACCCGTGCTGTAAGCCAGCGCTGGCATGGCCAATAGATACCAAAAAAGTATTATTTGCCAGTGATATTGGCGGCCAGCGATGGCTTCGTACAAACCTACCTTATCTCATTCGCGACGTTATTACATTTACGAGGTAGGTCCTAATTTAGGTTTGGTTGAAGAATTGTTATTTAGGGTCTTGTTTATCTTCCGTTTGTGCTTGCTGAGCAGTTGGCGGGCCGCCGTCGTCGTCGCACGCGCTTCCGCAGGTGAATAAGAGCGTCCAGAGTATGAAGATCGTGACCTCGGACGGCAGCGTTGAAGAAAAGGTGTGCTTCTTTCGTTTATTTACTTACTAAGAAAAATTACAAAAGGAATCATCATGTCACGAATAATAAAGTATTTCTTTGTGACATATTATAAAACTATCTGAATAACTAGCTTCGGTCATGTGTCTACACCCAGCGGGATCACCTGTCTGGCAGACTGATGACTGATGCAGATAGTTAGATCTGGATATGTTCTACTAAATTATGCTGAAAATTGAATTTGTTCCGTATTAAAAACGGAAATATTAACTTTTCTAACTTACCTCCAGCCAGCGGGATATTTACCAACGTTACGTCCGATGAAATTTAAATTGGTATTAACTTTTAGATCTGTGGTTGTTATGTTCACTAAAACCAAAACCATTCTTCTAACGTCCTTACTTCAGCCACAATCAAGCTGCAAAGAAACCTCCAGCCAGCAGACTTTTCCTTATAATCACATTATTTTTTTAACTTTTACACTAAATTAATAAAATATAAACTATTTACAAGTATAATTTTACTTAAATTACCTATTCGCACATCTTGCCTTAAAATTATTAAATTCAAAATACCTATACAATTTGAAATCTATTAGACTACAAAAAAGTCTACCAATTCAAGGTGTTTACGAGTAGGGTAGGTTATTATCAATGCAAATCCCGGTTAGTGATATTGTGTTAATCACATTTGCGTAAAGAATATTTGCATTTCCGATATTGATAAGAATAACTTTTGCACTAAATTAATAAAATATAAAATATATTTTATTAATTTAGTGCAAAAGTTAAAAATATAAACAATATTTTATTAATTTAGTGCAAAAGTTACAAAAATAATGTTATTATGAGGAAAAGTCCGCTGGCTGGAGGTTTCTTTGCAGCTTGATTGTGGCTGAAATAAGGACGTTAGAAGAATGGTTTTTGTTTTAGTGAACATAACAACCACAGATCTAAAAGTTAATACCAATTTAAATTTCATCGGACGTAACGTTGGTAAATATCCCGCTGGCTGGAGGTAAGTTAGAAAAGTTAATATTTCCGTTTTTAATACGGAACAAATTCAATTTTCAGCATAGTTTAGTAGAACATATCCAGATCTAACTATCTGCATCAGTCATCAGTCTGCCAGACAGGTGATCCCGCTGGGTGTAGACACATGCTTCGGTCCGCAGTGTTACCCATGTGTTAACCTAGGGTATCAGCTTGCTGCATACCATTTTTTTCAAAATTGGTGCAGCCGTTTGCGCCTGCAGAAGTAACAAATATAAACACATACACACAAACATTCGCCTTTATAATATTTGTGTGATTATGTAATATATATCAAAGAAAAACCAAAAAGCGGACATCGGGCTTCGAAGCAGCAGAGCTAAGAACGCAACCGCTAAGGCACCAAACACACGAGCAGCATTTTGCTGTCGACCACCCAACAGCAAGCTGTCGACGCAGTAAAACTGCAGCTGTCGACGCAGCAAACTGCGCTGTCGACGAAGCAAAATGCCGCTGTCGACGGCTACAGTCCATCAATGTCGACAGCTTTGTTATAGTACAGGCACCAGTATAAAAATGAACTGAGGAGGAAACACTATTTTTGCTTTTGCTTCGTAGACGCAAACGTAAAAGACAAAATTGTTTAATACTTATGGGTTCACGAAATATTAACGTACAAAGAACACAGTAATTTCTGTACTCTTTATCCGCTTTTATGAAAAGATGAGAAAAAGTTTTTTAATTATATTCGGATGTCAATAGCGTCATTTGACGAGTTAACTGCCACTTTAAAAGACTCTTTAACTCCCAAAGAGACTTTAATGCGCCAAAGTATTTCAGCTGAGGTAAGGATTGCCATGACAATCGTAAAGTAAAGCAATTTTGCAAATTAAGAATCTTTCTTGATTTATTTTTTAATAAGATCAACAAAGTACACTTTTAATATCTAATTAATCACAGACAATAATAAACAATGAACGAGAGGTAATTATTTTAAAAAGACAATAGTGGTGTTTAATCAAGTAAAACTTACAGTATTTTTAGATTTTCAGCCAAATTAATAGAATAGAATTTGTTTCTTAATAATTTTTTTTTCAATATAGGATCAATAACAAAATCATCCAGTTTTATACATGTGCGCTCTAGGTCTATTTGTACTCGACTGACGAAATATTAGACGCGCAGCACACCGCAGCATGCCGCGGCTAGCTGTCGCCATTGGTCGACGCTCGCGCCGACGCGAAGTTGAAGTTGCTGCCGCAACGCAAAACCTGTTTCGACAGCATGCAGTTTGCTGCGTCGACAGCATGCAGTTGGGTGGTCGACAGCAAAATGCTGCTCGTGTGTTTGGTGCCGATGACAGAGAGTGCGATTTATGAGATAATGAAACGACGCAACCCCATCCAGTTTAGGCTCGTTTGATTCGTCATGAAAATTATTTTAAGATCATTGTTTTAGATATAGGCTTGTTTTAAGTAATACTTGTTATTTCAGGAGGGGTTTTCGTGCGTGATCTCTGTGCCTGGTGGCGTAGTGCTGTCCACGGCTCCGTCGCTCACCGCCGCGCTCGGCTTCCCTAAGAACATGTGGATCGACAGGTCGTTCGTAGACTTCGTACATCCAAGGGTAAGTTAGTTCTTATTTCTTCTCCTTTATACAATATAATATAATAGTCATTTATTCATTCGAATATTGTGGAAACAAAAGGTGTTTACAGAATATCACAAGAGCAAACATATTCTGCCATCATAGGCGTAGGAATTTAGATAGATATATGTACATACTATTATTAATCATTTATTTATTTTGTTACATACATATATATTAAATTTACATTTAGAAATACATTCGAATTTGAAATCTGCATATAGTACAACATTTATTTTAAAATTATCTCATTCAACATAATATTTCATTAATATTATAGTAACATTTATTTAAGAGCCAGTGGAAAAGCTTGCATTTCAATTTATTATAAAAACATAATTCTGTTATTTGCATTGTATAGTTCGACTGCCATACAGAACACATGTCTTTTTTATAAATTTTAAGTCTCTGTCTCGGTACATACAGTTTAGTGGGATTTCTGCCACTTTACAGCGAGAAGTATTTTTCTATGACATCAACTTGCGGAGGAAGTGCAAAGTTTTTGCGAGAACCTCTGTGTAGGTGACGGCTAAAAAACGGTTGCAGGCACGATACTCCCTCCCGGTCAACGGATTCGTAATTAAAGGGTTCCGTACCTCCGTCCAACTCTTCGCGTATTTCGTTACACTTTCAAGTAGAGCCTTCTGACATGATTGGGTTATAAACGCTGAAAAAACACGTTTCTTTTGACGAACCCCTTATATTTTCAGTTTTATTTTATTTCCAGTTTTTATTCTTATAAACTGTCTAAATATCACGGTTCATGACATACAGCCTGGTGACAAGTCTTAGTAATAGGGTTCAGTTTTTACGCTAAAGTCCTGAGGGCCTTTGCTTCATCTCTGGCACCGACGACGCTCAGTGCCAAAACACTCCCAGCACAAGATGTGCGGTTCCAACCTACCTAGGATCTCGATGTAATCAGACTTTTTACAAGCATTTATTTTATTTTCACCTGTCCTGTTGTCGTATATCGCGTGACAATGTAATATTATGATGACTAAAAGGTGATCTGAGAATGGGGCCGGAAGGTGGCCATAGGAATTCTGTAATGAAAGGATGCACCCCATCGAGTTTGGGCTCGTTTGATTTGTTTTAAAGAGCACTTCAAACTTTTAAGTTCATTATTCGTTCTAGATAAAATAGATTTTCATAGTTACTTGTTTACAGTTTATAGGGTCAAACCTACGAATAATTCGTAGGGTCAAACCGTAAAACCACACGCAGCGCAAGATGAGTGACATAAGTTGCGTCGTTCATATAATTTCTGTTTATTAAATTTCTTACATATTTCTTTAAAATGTAAAGTGTTGTTGAATGGTTGTATACTAAGATAGAGCAATTTGAAACAGATATTTTATAATTTACCACATCCCTTTATCTTTAGATAGCGCTTTTTCCATTTGTTTTTTTTCCTAACATACTGTTTCCGAATTTAAAAATTATAAAAAAATATCCTCTTATAACCATAAATAATTCAAGTGCATATTTTATTTAGAATTTGAGATCTGGAAGTTACGCCTGCAATTTGAGCTAACGGTTGTGTATGGACACTTGAAAAAATTCACAGCAGTAGTTTATATAACAAACAAAGTTTAAAGAAAAAAGTATTAGAACTAAGAAGTGTTAAGAAATTATTAAGTTTTAGTCGACCAACTTAAAAATTTACTCGGTCAGTGAAAATTTCATACGAATTTAATAGAAAATTAGTTTTTAGACGTTTTTAGTAGCGTGACCGACCAAAGTCTGCAGTCTCAACTACGGAACCCTATACATAGCGCGTGGCCCGACACGTACTTAGCTGGTTTTGTTTTTACTATAATAAATAATAATGAATCGTTTCATTTACAGGACCGGAATATGTTCGTGTCGGAATTATCTAGTGTTTTAGCAGTCTCGGAGATTGAAAAGGATACGCAAGAAAAAGGTGAATCCCATTCTTTGATCCGTTTCGTTTGAAGTGGTGGAACAGATTGTTTACCTAGGTCACGGTAAAGACAGTATTGTATCTTCATACAAAATTACAAACGGTCGAAACTCAAGTTATACCTACGCGCCTTGAAGGTCAGCATACACTTGTTCCGTGACTCGGCATACAAACAGTCGGGAATGCGCCGCAGGATTCTTTTTCTTGTGGGATAATAATATGGCAAAACACAGACAATATTGTGCTGTTTTTGGGTGTTTGAACTCGTCAATAAAGTAGTTTTTATATAGGTACCTACTAGGTAGTACGTTGTTTATTAATTTTTTAACAGGCAAATATTTCACTTTTTCCACTGAGTAAATTACCTGGATTAAAAAATTAATAAGTGATAAGGTTGAATTGAAGACAGACTTAACCCACGACCACGAGTGAGCTATTTTACCTACGCTCGCGATAAAAAAAAACTAGTAGGTAGGTAGTGGTTTCCTAGGCTACATAGGTATCTACTTACTAATGTGGGTACTTAGCTACTTACATACCCTATTATTGATATATGCAATTTATGTTTATTAAGTATGCTAATAATCAAAAACATAACACGCTTCCTTTTTTATTCACCTTACAATCACAAAACTAGTCACTCAAGTAGGTTGATGAAATTAAAATACGGGCAGCCCTAGCGCACGCGTGGCGTAGGTACGTTTTTCAAGGACAGCGCCGAGTTGTCTACTGTATGATATCTTTACCGTGCCTAGGTAATCATTCATAGTGCCAATACTCGTCGAGTTATTTTCTGCACGATAACTACGTTTCTATAAGAACTGCACTGTTCTGTACATACTTTAAGTCGCATTTTTGGGGACTATATCATTGTTTATGAAATAAGGTAGTAGATATCCGAAGGTAGATAAAGAAGGAATTAGTCTGGTGGCGTAGTGTAAATTTGCAATATCACAATTGGTCATACTAGTCCGTTTTTTGAGGAAAAAGAGTACGCAAATTTTTAGTTCAGCTATGCCACTTTTTAAAAATGTTATACACGTCTACCCAAGCCCAAAACGCCCGGGAGCCAGATTGAACTCCGCGTCAGGAGGGGGCGAGGGGGGCCCAAAGTACAGAGCTCCCGGCGTTCAGAAAAAACATTCTGGCGGATTTTTTTGGACTTTTAAGTCGCGTTTGGTGTCGTTTCCAGATAACCCGATGATCCCTAGTTCATTCCTCATACCAGTTATTTTAGGGTTCCATAGCAAAATATGACGCAATACTTAAAATAATAAACTTTTTGTTGTAACGTAATGTATACAAATCCTTACATTTTTGTATAAAACTTGATTTATAAAAAATACTATCCGAAAGCCCATTTATTGCTGATTATAAAAATATAAACAAAAAAGAGATTTGTCAGGATCGTAGCAAGTGAAGGTCCATAGTCTCTGCCTACCCCTGCGGGAAACAGGCGTGATATTATGTATGAACAATAAATATACATTGAACTATTTTCAATATTATATAAATTAATTATTGCATTTACCTAATAGAGCCGCATAGAATGGTTTATTTTGAACTACTATGGAACTTTTCATTTGTTCTTTCTGGCTATAACGACTGGTATCGTTAGATTCCTTGTAACGCCCAAAATAGGAAACTCTCGATCGTAGAGTACTAACCTGGTAGAGGGGGTAAGGGGTAGGCAATCAAAGATGGCGGAAGAGCAGTTTGGTTTACACGCCATAATCATCGATAAATCCTGGACCGATTTACAAAATTTAAATGACTTCTTAGAGGTAATTATATGTTCCATGTATTGTCCATATACATCTTAGATGTATTTATTACAGTTGATGAGTTATGTAAAATGAAATATTGAAGTTAACAGAATTTTATTTACAATATCCTCCACAATAAGATAATTCAGTGCATTTGAGCTATAACATTTGGCACTGCAAGATTTCAAGCACTTACATCTAATCTATAATTAATTCTAAGCATGCTTGAGCAGCCTTAGGACTTTGGGTCCACAGTGGCACCCAAACTTCTCCCTCTTTCTGCCAACCCCACTCTGACGGGTAAGGAATATTCAGATTTTTTATTAGGAAGATAAAGCATTATCTACAGATATGATAAATTATTTACCCATTGGTAAGTCCATGTTTGAGTAACAATGTGACAACAAAAGATGGAATAGCTCTTCTTTGTTTGATCCTTCACGAACAAAGTTAGCCCATCCTTTTGGAATCCTTGTATGTTTGCTACCTAATAAGCGTTGGCCAGAACCTCATTTCTCGAGCTGCCATTCTTTCATTTATCCCAAATCACGTCCAGTCTTTTGACATTAGATAGAGTTATTTAATCAGAGAGGGTGAAAACACATTGGTAGCATAATCTTCAAATGTTTTTGACGGTCCTGGGCTCATCATATGAACTAAAGCCGAACCATCTAGTATCTTAGCTGTTACTGTGGGAGCTGTTGGACAAGAAGGACAGGCAAATCGAAAATTTGCCTCCTACAGAAGCTGCCCTCAAGCAACGTACCTTAAGAGCAGTTTTACAAGCTGTTTATGTTTGAGGGCAGTGCCTAATAAAATATCAGAATATTCCTTGCCCACCTTAATGGAGTTGGCAGAAAATGGAAAAGTTTGGGTGCCACTGTGGACCTAAAGTCCTATGGCTGCTCAAGCATGCTTAGAATTGATTAGATGTAGGTGCTTGAAATCTTGCAGTACCAAATGTAATTGCTCCAAACGCTAGCTCAAATGCACTAAACTAGTAGTTCGCCACGAACTTAGACCTCGCGATTATATCTTCAACTACCAAGCAAAGCAAGCAAGCAATCCAATACACGACAATTGAATTTACCGACTAAACAAATTAAACAACTTTAAACAAGCAAGACAACAAAAAATCATACGATTCTAGAAAAAAACAAGTTAATCTTGTAAACTTATAAAAAAATAACCATAGCGAGTTCAAAGAGTTTTAAAATTTTTGTTGGACATCTATTATTTTTTTGTGAACTATATGGTATGTATTGAATGTACGCAACAAATATTTGTCAATTTTCTTCTTTATAAAAAAGTTCCCCAGACAGTTGTTTAAATAAAAAAAATGCGTTTTTATAATGGCAACAAAAGTATTATGACATTTTTGAAAAATTTTTTAAATGGCGGGTAAATGATAGTTTTAAAATTTTAAACCCCCTAATTTCCGCCATTTTGAAAAAATTCTAAAAACTGGCTCGACGAAAAAATTCTATTTAGTTGCTGAACCTGCTTACAAAATTTCATGAGAATCGGTTAAGAAATGCGACCTGTAGGCAAGAACAGACAGACAGACAGACAGACAGACGGACAAAAGAATTTTTGGCTAATCTCGAAACTGAGACGCTTCGCTCGCTTCGCTCGCTCGGTCAATTATGTTATTGTGGAGGAAATCTATATATGTATAAATAAATCCCTATTTTCCTTGGTCACGCCATCACCGACGACCTCACGACATCACGACCCGGGAACGATATGGAATAGCTTTTATCCCGAAATTCCCATGGAGAGCGAAGCCCGCGGGCATTGCTAGTTGTAATTAAAATAGCTTATATATAAAATAGCTCTGTAGCTTAAATATTTCATTTTACATAACTCATCAACTGTAATAAATACATCTAAAATGTATATGGACAAAACATGGAACATATTATTGCCTTTGAGAAATCTTTAAATTTTGAAAATCAGTCCAGTACTTATCGAATTATGGTGTGAAAACCAAACTGCTCTTCCGCCATCTTTGATTGCCTCCTACTCCCCCCTCCGCCACTTTAGCACTCTAGGACCGAGAGTTTCGGGTTTTGGGCGTTACAAGGAATCTAACGACGGACTATCCTTTGTTTCTATAAATATTTGGTAAATTCTTTTTAAAAGTATATATTCCATCGCATTTTTTTAAAGTAATTTAGTCCTGTTTATTTTTGTAATGACGTTATATGACGTTGACAGATAGTTAATGTCATGGACATTTCCAGTTTAAAAAGTACTTATTATAAAACATTATAACAAGTTATTTTTGATTATCAATAATGAAACATGATTATCGGATATCATTCACTTTATAAATGTGGAATTATAAGCTAATAAAATTTATTTAAAAAAATATTTATAACTTAACCATTATTATCTATTACTTTCTAGAATCTTCGATAATAGACAAAAGTTAGTCATTGAGTAGATTTCGGGTAGGTATAATTTTTATAAAACTACCTACATCTTTTCGTATCGAAGTAGATCCAAAATGTAACAATTCATTTTAATATTGGCTGGCTTTAAATGCAAATAAAAAACTAATTTCTTAACTTGGCGGGCGTGTGGCTGTCAGTTTGTTTTTATTCTTTTTTAACAATAATTTGATTTCAATAAATTTCAAGTGATAGTGTTCCCTGTTATAGGGAACTTCGTTACGTCCGAAATCATCTGTACCTAACTGCATATGGTTGCGTGAAGAACGGATAGTCTGTTGTCTGCGTTGGGCCTAAAACTGTCAACATTTGAAGTAGGGAGTTTGCTGCGGTGGTTTGCAGCTGGGCGCGTCGCAGATCAGGCGGCAGCCATTTCGTTTGCGTCGCGCGTCGCGTTGCCGACAACTCTCTCCTAACCCTGAAGTTAGAGGGTACCTCTAACTTCATGCTCCTGACATTCCGCATTGTCCCGCACCAAGACTCCTCGACCACAGTCTCTTGTTTAAATAACAACATTATCAAACTGTGTACACGCTATACTGTAGAAGATTACCTATTTTTCGCCGGACCTTGGGGTTACTCCATAAAACAATACGGTATTCGTACGATAGTAACGTCTTATTTCTATGTAAAAATTAAATCAGACTTTAATTCATTTGTGCTCAATGTTTCTTGATACTGAAACGCGGATACGCAGTAATGTCCGTCTTGCCTACCACTTTTGGAGTAATCCCCCTGTGTCGGTCCCTAATTTAGTGCTAGTTTTATAGAAAGGACAATATAGTTGTTGTGTCTATTTTTGATTGTCCTTTACCCTAGTCTTTGTTTTGTTGGGCTATTTTTATTTAATATTATTTTTGCTCGGGTTTATCCCGAAGCAGCAATAATAAAAAGTTAGTTTAACCATTACCTACTTGTTCTTCTTAGCTCAGTCTCCAAAGAACTCCGTGTCTGCTGTGGTATGCCGCTTAAGGCGGTATAAAGGCCTCAGCACGGGTTACGGAGTTAAAGACCGGCCGACGACCTTCGTTCCTTTTCTCCTCAAGTTGACCTTCAAAAACTCCAGAGAAGGCAAGGTGACTGACTTAGTCATCCAGGCCACGCCGTTCACCTCTGCTTTTCAAGGTAAGGTTCAAGAATAAAGCTTATTTTACTTAACGACTTTGTAGGTATAAAGGTACGTAATATAATATACCTAGGCAAAATTACAGCTTTCCAATACAACAGTCTCGGAGCTGGAGTAAAATCATTAAGACCAGCTTTGTAGGATGGCCGGAGTTAACTCACAATATAATATTTCACGCAAACGTGGATCGTGCTCCTGCAGTGGAGACAAAGACCTGATGATGATGATGATCAAAAAAATGAATCAATTTTTATAACGGTATGTTTTTTTTGTACGTATGTTACGCGATATCTTCGTCAACCGTGGTTCGATTTTGATGATTCTTTTTTATTTGAAAGCTTTTATTTCCAAGTTAGTCCCATATTAATTTAGCGAAGACACGATGAAGAACTTTGGAAATGTGGAAGAAACTCCTAAAAGAAATTGAAGTCGGTAGTTTTATTTGTTAAAAAATTAATTATTATATATATGTCGCAGACGAGGGTCTGAGGAGGCCTGAGCGGGATAGCAAGATCGGCATCTGACATCTTGGGTGACGTGAACTAGCCATTTGGTTACTTACAATACGAAAACAGACTAATGCCAGGATGGAAACTTACTTACATTCACATCACCTTATCGATGTCGCCGCAAGAGAGACCTTATGTGGGCATTATAAAAATGTGACGATAAGTCAACGCTCCACCTCGCGTTGACCATGGATTCCAACCACATGTGTTTGAATACTGTAACCCCCCCCCTGCTAATAGATTTTTTTATTTTTCAACTAACCCAACTTATCCTATCAACTTTGATATAAACATTATTTCATTTATTTCTAACTCACTATCAACGCTATAAACATTATTTCTAACTCACTATCAACTCGCTATTTTGAACTTGCTATCTATACTCGCTGTGTTTGGAATGACGTAATGGCAGTAATCATCTAGTAGAGGACCCAGTTGTGATTCATAGTAACACAAATTCTAACGTAACACGTTCAGCACTTATTCTTCTTATTAGTACGTCTACCTAATCTATAAATACGTTAATTTAAATTTTATTAAATAATTATATTTATACGTAATTTTGTTATCAAATTAAAGTTTATCTAAACTACAAGAAAGTTTATTTAAATCCTATCAAATAATTGAATTTATATTTATCCATAGTTTTGTAACAAAGTTAATGTTTATCTAAATCCTATTACATAATTGAATTTATATTTATCCATAATTTTGTAAAATAGTTAATGTTTATCTAAATAGTTTTGTAACCTAATTTATCCATAGTTTACCTAAATGACAAGTATGCTTATTTAAAGTTTATAAATAATTGAATTTATGCATAATTTTGTAACCTAATTAAAGTTGACCTAAAGTATGTTCTGTTCTACATATGAGCATATATTTTCGTTAGTATATTCATTAGAAGCTCAGTTTTCTAGATTGTGGCCCCCCGTAGGGGAAGTTACAGCACCTCCACCGCTGAACTTAGTAGACCTCGACTCCAGACTGGACAGTCTTCCTGCCTTGGGAACAATATACTCAAACATATAAACCATGATATACTTAAATGTAATAAGCCTGATACAGGCAAGAGAGAGTTAAAGAGGAGCAAGATAATCTTGCAACAGATTCAGCTGCTTTGGAATCTGCATCTTCACAATATTCCGGGGTCTGAGCAGAAAATATTACTTTTAAATCTTCAAATCAACTGAATCCCCGATTGCTAAAAGAGCATACTACAAATATATGATCCAGTCTGTCTTGTCAGTCATAATATGTCAAGTAGGTATGACTAATAAATACCAAAATTACTTTTATTGAGGTTTCTTTTTAATCCCTATTATTTAGGTTTTAATTCCTACAATAGTTTACACGGGAATTGGATTTTAATTCCTAGAATTTTATTTATATGAGAAAATATATTTAAATTTAATGAAAGTAAGGATTTTAGTTAAGTAAATGGTAAATATATCAAACATTACATTTTTATAGTTAAATTTAAATAAATGAAAGGTATTTCAAATTACTCCAGAAATATCACTCCAAAGAATAGATTTAATTTAAAATTGCATAATTAAAGTAACATTAAGACTTAATTTTTCTCAACAAACTTTTATTATTATTATAGATTTGCTTTAATGCATAATTATAGAAGTATTAAAACTTAGTTTGTTCAATTAACTTTATTTTTATTACTATTGATTTACTTTGATCATAAAGCGACTCTAACAATAGTTATTGCTTTCTCTAAAACAAAGAGATATTTATCAAACATTATTTATTTAAACACTAGGAAATAATTTTAAAGAAATAAGTCCTGTTTTCTCTGAATAAACCATTTAAGCACAAATAAAGGGATCGCCTTTATTGCACGTATGTATTAAGAAGTGAGCCTAAGTTGAATTGCAACTAAAATTAAATATAAGTAATTAAACATTTAAATTGATGTAAAAATTTAAATCAGATTTTAGTCAAAGACTTCACAACAAATCACCAATCTATTGAACAAATTAATCTTTGTCATAAATAAAAGAAAGTTGAAATGTAAAAGTAAATCCTACATAATTACCTATACCTATCTCCATTTTTATTCTCTTATTGATTTCCTAATTTCCTATACAGAATACGATGCTAATGTGTTAAGTTACTTTCCAATCTAACAAAATGTGTGTTTCTAAAATGATCCCCGGTGTAAGGAATCATTTCCTAACATGGATATTTTCCGGTGTAAGAAAATATCCGCCTAGAGCTAAGCTAAAGTTTTGAGAGAGCCTCTCTCGCCCTAATCTAAAGCTGCCTATCTAAGAAAATCCCGCCTACAAATGCCTATTTACAAATCCTACTCTGGTGTATGTTGAATATGACTAAAAGTCATATTCCCTAGCTGTTATAAATTCGGAGCTGGTCTGGGTTGACCCTTCTACCTATAGCCCGTTGAGTTCTGAGTGAAATCTCATAGGGATTGGGAGATTCCAAACAGCCTAACTACACAATCTAAAGGGACTACAGTTGCGTCTGTTCTCCTTAATTCTAAAGCGGATTACAATCACACGCCTTTCGGAACGTCGGCTCTTTAGCGTCAAGGAAACATTATAACAACTGTGGGTAGCTAACAAGGCTAATAAATTAAGCCCGCCAAATTCGCTACAAATCTGGCTATTTTACCTAAAGTCTCTATTCCTTTGGAGATCCCTCCATTTCTGTAGGCCAAAGGAACAGAAACTAACGAAGGTTTGACCATTAAAGCCCCAAACTGACACAAAACTCAAACTATAAAACCAAATATAAATTAACAACAAATCTTTAGACACCGAAAGATAAAATAGAACAAACAATGAATTATTATAAATTCATTGAACGAACTAATCTATCCTCCGAAATCAAAAAACCATCACTAAACTGAATTTATACTGAAATTGCTATTAAAACACTATACAAAAACTAATTTCTGCAAATTTACACTAAAATTATTTATTAAATTATTATAATTTACTTGGGACAAACTAATTTATTTTTAAAATTTACTAAACTTTAATTTCAGAATATTTTTACCACATATTCTTAATTAAAGTTATAATCAAGGGACCGCGGGATAATTAAACGACCTATACTGTCAAACCAACGTATCCCGCACACAAAACACTATTTTTTCAAGACTTCTTCGTTTCTTGAGTTAAAATAAAACTTGACGTAATTAACCAGAATTAATACGAAGACGTCCTAGTTGATTGAAGCTCGAAGCGCCAGTGATTCCGTTTCCTCCCCCCAAGGATCCTTTAAAGGGACGTTAGTCCAAACATAAACCACGCCCTTTTTCTTGAAATCGGCCAATGGTAATCGTCCTGCGTCCGAGTTCCATTTTTTTTACCTGCGTCTACGACTGACGCTGTCCCAAAATATCACCACGTTTTTATTTGCAACGGATAATACTTAATATAAAAATTAAGAAATGATGCATTCGTTTTGCACACATTATATATATGAAGTAGGTATGTTGTGATTTTATAAGCATTCTATGAAGAATAGAACGACATAATAGGAATAAATTGTGTATAAATTTATCTCACATTTTGTAAGACAAAATAAGTCCAAAACAGACTGATTCTGACTAATATAAAACTCATAGTTTTGTGATGCAGCGGACGACGAGCCACCATCGCCGCCACACACATGGAACATAGAAACGTTTCGATACACACACAGCTACAGACGAACCGCGCCGCGTTGATACTTACTTGAATGAAACAAGTTAAACTGCTTCCCCCACCAGGCTCCCCACCGCCGGCCGATCGGCGGCCGCCTATATAAAGCCGAAGCGCAGTCATTACAAGGGGAGACTCACTCGAGTATCCCACCCCGGATCGCTGAGAGCGCTTGTTCTCGGGTCGACTCAGGGCTTCCTCTACCCCTCACCCTTCCCGTCCATCCCGGATCGCCGAGAGCGTTTGTTCTCGGGCCGATTCAGGACCTCCGCTATCCCGCACCCTTCCCGTCCATCCCGGATCGCCGAGAGCGTTTGTTCTCGGGCCGATTCAGGACTTCCGCCACCCCTCCTCTTCCCGTTCCTCCCGGATCGCCGAGAGCGTTTGTTCTCGGGCCGATTCAGGATTCACCCCCGTTAGGCACCCCTTCAGGGTGAATCACCGGAGCACCCCTCGGTGCCCGCTTCCGCGCCCCTAGAGCGCCCGGAGCCACGCCCTAACGTAAGCATACGTTAGGGGTGGTGATCCCGATCCCGACCACCGTGTGGTCAGGGAGTACCGTTCCTCCGGGGTGTCTTTTGCACCCCGCTTCTCGCGCCCGTAGAGCGCCCAGACCACCCCCTATCGTAGGTACCCGCTAGGGGTGGTACCCCCTGGACGTGCCCGCGCACGACCCACATACCCGTTAGCGGGAGGGGCTTCGTCTCCCCCCCGCTACCCGCCTATTCTGTTCCGCCCGCGCGTCTCCCGGGTCCGGCATACCGCCCCTCACCCCTTCAGGGTGAGTGGATCCAAGCAACCCCCGACGGAAGGTTGCCCGTAGGAATATTCCTGGTTCCGGAAGTAGAATTCATACGTCAGTCCGTTCGGTGCGCCGACGCACCCCGCTCCTCGACCCTCTGTCGGGATCCCGTGACGTCGTTTGAGGCTGTGTGTTCGTTTGCTACCGCGTATCGCGTCGTAACTCCACCGTGCTCAAACGCTCCTTCCTCTCTGCTAGGTGATTAGGCGGTTAGAGTAAAGGGAAATTGTGAACCTAGAATAAGACTAGTTTAAGAACCTAATTAAATTGCTGTTACCGTTGGTATAGTTGGTTTAAATCCTCACTCCTCCCGGTAGGTTACCTCATAGACCTTCAGACCCCCGTCATACCACGCCGGGTAACGGGGATCTTCTAAATTTATGTCGATGACAAGCGTCCAGGGTTCGACTCCCTGAAAACACTTCATCACATTGGCGCCCAACGAAAAAACCCACACAGGGTTACAGGATCAATCGGGAGATCCACGAAAGGGGTCAGTCGTGTAGCCGTAGAACCTTTTCGTTAGAAACCCTAAGCCGGGAAAATCTAAAGGTCCACCGGGAGTCCGTTATAATAAATTACACACCGCTATACCCACCGCGAAAAAAAAAACCCGCGAATTAATTAAATAAAGACAAAAAAAAAACCGCATCCCCTAAATAAATATTACAAATTCTAAATAGTTTCGTGAGACTTAAATAATAAGAATCAAAGTAATCAAAAAGCAATAATAAATTTAATAATTAAAATAAATAAATAGCGACTCCGCGAACCCGCGTAAAT
The DNA here is from genome assembly GCA_963555685.1 of Acrobasis consociella. Classification (NCBI taxonomy): domain Eukaryota; kingdom Metazoa; phylum Arthropoda; class Insecta; order Lepidoptera; family Pyralidae; genus Acrobasis; species Acrobasis consociella. Next base: position 8,266,262 of record OY743104.1, on the reverse strand, counting down.
AAATATAGTTGTTTAACGGGTAAATAATAGATAAAAGATAAATTAAATAAAATACAAATGCCGACATCCTGGATATACAATTTAAAGAAGGAACAACTAATAGAAGAGCTGGAATCAAGGGGTGTTCCAGCAACCGAAAAAACAGTAGAAGATTTAAGAAAAAAACTCGTGCAAATAATCAGAAGCACAGAAACCGAAAAAGGAACAAACGAAACAACGTCACCTAACGAGGAAGAAAACAATAAGGAAGACTCTCTTATAGAAGACGAGGATTATAAGGAAGCAGAAACCACCAAAATGGAAAACACCAAAGATATGCGGCACATAGAAAAAATATTCACAAAATGGAACGTGACTTTCGACACGACGGGAGACGCGGTGGAATTCCTTGAGAGGATAGACGAATTGATACACACTATTTCCAAAACCAAAAGTGAACTGTTACAGTTCGTACCAAAGCTGCTTAAAGGTGTGACGCAGCGATCGGCAAGCCGACGTCGCCGCGCACAAACGCCTCTGGAACCTTCTCGAACATTCCATTACTCACACAGCTACAAACGATACACGTCGCTGGTAAACTTGCTTCCGTAATAAAACCGGTATGATCTGGTTTCCCCCACCGTGCCCCACTCCGCGCCGGCTGGCGGCCGGCTATATAACGCAGAGCGAGCCCATTAAACGCCGATACTCACTCGGGTATCCGGCTCGGTCGCTTGGATCAGACATCTAGGTACGATCGGGTTTTCCCTTCCCCCTCTCCCCTTCCGAATCCCCTCCATCCCCCTCGGCCGCTTGGATCAGATATCTAGGTACGGTCAGGGTTCCCGAATTCCCTTCCATCCCCCTCGGCCGCTTGGATCAGATATCTAGGTACGGTCAGGGTTCCCGAATTCCCTTCCATCCCCCTCGGCCGCTTGGATCAGATATCTAGGTACGGTCAGGGTTCCCGAATCCCCTTCCATCCCCCTCGGCCGCTTGGATCAGATATCTAGGTACGGTCAGGGTTCCCGAATCCCCTTCCATCCCCCTCGGCCGCTTGGATCAGATATCTAGGTACGGTCAGGGTCCCCGTATCCCCCTCCGTTCCCGTCCGATTTGTGGTCGTCCGCGACACCCCCTCCCACCCCCGTGTGAGGGAGCGCCGCGACGCCGACGTGCTCCTGCGCGTCCCGCTTACCCCTTCAGGGTAGTCCGCCGGAGCAACCCCTTGTTGCCCCGGTGATCCGTGTGCGTACCGCACCCCGCACCTCGGAGTGCCTTACCACCCTCTCCCTAGAGGGGTGGTTTTCCCGACGTCCGCGCACCCGTGTGCGTGTGGCGATACCGTCCCGTCCGGCAGGTCCGTTCGTACCCTGCCCCCCGTTTACCGCTCCGCGCGTCCTGCGCTTTGCACCCCGTGTGCATCCCGTTCCGCACCCCCTCAGGGTGGAACCTATTTTAGTCTGGATAGTTCGTAATATCCTTTGTAGCTGTGTGAACGCGAATACTCCGTATAGTGTTTGGTCTTTGGAATTGCGTAGGCGCTCGGCCATAAGCCAAGTGTGAATCTAGATTTAAGGTAGTGCTAATTAAGTCTAGGTTAAACTAAGACCTGTAGAACCTGTAAATAAATTATTGTTACCGTTGGTATAGTTGGTTTTAAACACACCCTCCCGGTAGGTTTCCTCATTAGACCTTCCAGACCCCTGTCATACCAGGGTGGTAACAGGGATCTACTCAATTTATGTTGATGACAGCGTCCAGGGGTTCGATTCCCCGAAAACGCTTCATCACATTGGCGCCCAACTAAATAACCCACAAGGAGTCACAGGATCATTCGGGAGATCCACAAAAGAGGCCAATTGTATAGTCACATCGCCTTCTTGCTAGTAACTCCAGGCCGGGAAATTCTAAAGGCCTATCGGGCTTCCGCAAATAAAATCATAAGTACCACTATACCAAACCGCGCTAAAAATAAAATTAAAATCCGTACTGTAAATTATAGTAAAATATTTTTATAAAGTCCACGTTATACGAAAAATTAAACACCGCGTAACATAAATATTAAATTAAAATCCGTACCGTTTATAATTATAATAAAGTCCGTATATATCGTCGTTGTTCTAAAAAGAAAATACCGCGTAGCTATAAATAAATTTAAAAATAATTCCCAGATCAAGATTAATATAATAAAATCCGTGTCTCCGCGATCCGCGTAAATAAATACCATTGTATTTTCGCGTTGTAAAAATAAAAATATACACAGAAAACCGGTAATGCCAGTATCCTGGGTGTATAATTTAAAGAAAGAAGAACTCCTGAATGAACTAAAATCGAGGGGAAAACCAGCAACCGAGAAAACCGTAGAAGAGTTGAGAAAAACACTTTTACAAATAATCAGAGAGGAGGAAGCCGAAGACGAAAATTACGAGGAAGCACAAACCTCAAAAATGGAGACTACCAAGGAGCTACAAAACATGGAAAAAATATTTTCAAAATGGAATGTCAGCTTTGACACGTCGGGAGACGCAGTGGAGTTCCTGGAACGAATAGATGAATTGATACATACTATTTCCGAGAAAAAAGACGAGTTGTTGCAATTCATACCAAGATTACTAAAAGGAAAAGCACTTTTATGGCACAGAAATAATAGTCAGAATTGGAAAACATGGCGTGACTTTGAAGAAGATTTCAAGTTATTTTACTTTCCAAGAAATTATGAAGCAAATCTTCTCAGCCGAATAGCCGCAAGGAAACAGTGGTCAGAAGAAAGGTTCATAGACTACCTGACACAAATGCAGACCCTCATTAGAAGGTACGGAAAAATGAGTGAGTTGGAAGCTACCGAAATTATATATAACAATATGAACCCCAGTTATAAATATTACATAAGACGACAGAATTTCCGAAGTATTAGAGAACTAATCGCTATGGCGGGCGATTTTGAAGAAATAAAGAAAGAAGAAATCAGAGCAAATAAGAACGTACAAAGTGAGAAATCCGAACCGCAAAAATCAACCGACCGACCGCAAAATACATCTGGAAAAAACCGCTCAGGAAAAGAGACACAACCAGGTGGAAAGATACATCCCCAGTATAATGAAAAAACCCACTGCTGGAAATGTGGTAAGCCAAATCATGCTTCCAGAGAATGCACAGCAGAAAAGCAGTTATTCTGTAGTGGATGTGGGAAAATGGGCGTTTTGAGCAAAAATTGCTGCAGAAGTCCGAAAATAGGAGCATGTACAGTGGGAAAAGAGATAGAAGGAGACAATAGGATGTTCATAACCGCAAAAATCAACACGAGAGAGTACAAGGCGTTAGTAGACACCGGTTCAACGAGCACCTACATAAATAATAAGGTTTGGGAAAGTTTAAAAAAAATAAGAAATGTACCAATTTGTCAAGAAAAATCTAACCTTATTTTGGCAGATGGCTCAAAAATTCCCGTAGAAAAAAGCAGAGTAGTTGAAATAGAAATCAACGGCACCAAAATTCAACATAAAGTGTTCCTCTTACCGTCTACACCGTACGTGATCTTAGGAATAGATGTCCTACAACGTTGTGGTTTCAGTCTTAATTGGAAAATTCCGAAGAAAAACAGCCGAAAAGGGCTAACCAAACCCGTAAAAGAATCGACAGAGTGTTTATTTATCGGACCACAGAGATCACATCTAAACAATTCCCAAAAATATAAACCAACTGGAGATGAAACGTCAACAAATTATATAAATAAACTAAACAGAAGAACAGTTTGGTACCCGAAGAAAAAAGAAACACGTACACAAGTTTGTGAACCACCAGTTAACCCCAGCGAGAAGTGTACATCCGAGAAAACCCCCCCGAAATCAGGTGCAAAATATATAGCGCCGATACCCCAATACACAACACCTTCAAGGCTTAAATTGCCGATCCGTAATTCCCTAAGACCCCCATTGCGACATAAATTGCCGCCCCAAATGCCAGTTACACGGCAAAACCACCCGTTTCGAAATTTTCCGTCGCGGCATATACCGCCGCCCCAACCGTTTATCCCTTGGCAAACAACGCCACTCCGTTATATAACTTCGCGGCACTCATCGCCGCCCCGTCCGCCGTACCCGCGGCCGATAACGCTGCGGCAACAACCAGGAACGCCACTGACGTCGTCCCTGGGTCCACCACCACCGCCGTTCCCGATGTGCTGCACTACCGCAACCACTCAGCCGCCGCCGCGCAGGAGACGCGGCAAGCGAAGACTCCGCAGCTCCAAACCGAAGTACCGAGACAAGCTGGACAACCAAGCAGTTGATAAAGGCCAGTAATTTAATTTATTATTATTTTAATTTAGTTATCCCTTATAGCCCATTAAAGGCATTAAAAAGTTTTTTTTTTGTTTAACCGTTGAGATTTTAATTAAGTACCATAGTGTTAAATTGTTCCTATTATTAAGTAATATATTAAGTACCGTAGAGATAACTGCACATAAGTAAGAATGTCTATTAGTTTTTGTATTTTTATTTTTGTTCCGAAACAGAAAGTTTTAAAGGTAGTAACTAACCGCAATTATGAATGATAGATGTGTGTATTTATATTTTAAAAAGAGAACCCTTAAAGTTTTTTACCGTAATAGATAAGGCTGTAGTAAAGCTTTTGAAATATGTTTAATCAGTTGACACTTACACTGATCATAACCACCCTAGAATAAGATTTTTGTATGAACTAGTGCAGTATACTATAACAGTAAACAACCTGTTTTTTGTAGTATTGTAAAACCATTGCCCATGCAATTCCACTTTTAAGAGATTTAATTTAAGTTATTTTTTTCTAAAGAGGTCCATTCATAGGGATATTGAGGATCCTAAGATACATGTCACTAAGACGGCGATTTTTCCCCCAGGTAAAAATCTCCAAAAGAGGGAGGAGAATGTGACGCAGCGATCGGCAAGCCGACGTCGCCGCGCACAAACGCCTCTGGAACCTTCTCGAACATTCCATTACTCACACAGCTACAAACGATACACGTCGCTGGTAAACTTGCTTCCGTAATAAAACCGGTATGATCTGGTTTCCCCCACCGTGCCCCACTCCGCGCCGGCTGGCGGCCGGCTATATAACGCAGAGCGAGCCCATTAAACGCCGATACTCACTCGGGTATCCGGCTCGGTCGCTTGGATCAGACATCTAGGTACGATCGGGTTTTCCCTTCCCCCTCTCCCCTTCCGAATCCCCTCCATCCCCCTCGGCCGCTTGGATCAGATATCTAGGTACGGTCAGGGTTCCCGAATTCCCTTCCATCCCCCTCGGCCGCTTGGATCAGATATCTAGGTACGGTCAGGGTTCCCGAATTCCCTTCCATCCCCCTCGGCCGCTTGGATCAGATATCTAGGTACGGTCAGGGTTCCCGAATCCCCTTCCATCCCCCTCGGCCGCTTGGATCAGATATCTAGGTACGGTCAGGGTTCCCGAATCCCCTTCCATCCCCCTCGGCCGCTTGGATCAGATATCTAGGTACGGTCAGGGTCCCCGTATCCCCCTCCGTTCCCGTCCGATTTGTGGTCGTCCGCGACACCCCCTCCCACCCCCGTGTGAGGGAGCGCCGCGACGCCGACGTGCTCCTGCGCGTCCCGCTTACCCCTTCAGGGTAGTCCGCCGGAGCAACCCCTTGTTGCCCCGGTGATCCGTGTGCGTACCGCACCCCGCACCTCGGAGTGCCTTACCACCCTCTCCCTAGAGGGGTGGTTTTCCCGACGTCCGCGCACCCGTGTGCGTGTGGCGATACCGTCCCGTCCGGCAGGTCCGTTCGTACCCTGCCCCCCGTTTACCGCTCCGCGCGTCCTGCGCTTTGCACCCCGTGTGCATCCCGTTCCGCACCCCCTCAGGGTGGAACCTATTTTAGTCTGGATAGTTCGTAATATCCTTTGTAGCTGTGTGAACGCGAATACTCCGTATAGTGTTTGGTCTTTGGAATTGCGTAGGCGCTCGGCCATAAGCCAAGTGTGAATCTAGATTTAAGGTAGTGCTAATTAAGTCTAGGTTAAACTAAGACCTGTAGAACCTGTAAATAAATTATTGTTACCGTTGGTATAGTTGGTTTTAAACACACCCTCCCGGTAGGTTTCCTCATTAGACCTTCCAGACCCCTGTCATACCAGGGTGGTAACAGGGATCTACTCAATTTATGTTGATGACAGCGTCCAGGGGTTCGATTCCCCGAAAACGCTTCATCACAAAGGAAAGGCATTACTGTGGCACAGAAACAATAGTCAAAACTGGAAGACATGGGATGACTTCGAAGCAGACTTTAAATTATTCTACTTCCCCAGAAACTACGAGGCTAATCTTCTCAGCCGAATAGCGACAAGAAGACAATGGCCAGACGAACGGTTCGTTGACTACCTAACACAGATGCAGACCCTCATGCGAAGATATGGAAAAATGAGTGAGCTAGAATCGATCGAAATGTTATATAATAACATGAACCCCAAATACAAATATTATATAAAAAGACAAAATTTCAAGGATCTTAGAGAATTAATAGCGATGGCGGGAGATTTCGAAAATATTAACGAGGAAGAAAACCGAGGAAATAAAAATAATGAGAAAAAACAAGAAAATAACCACCGGGTAGAGGAAAACAAAACAAAATATAGTCAGAAAAATCGCGCAGAAAATGAAACTCAGTTAAACCGAAAAATACACCCCCAGTACAATGAAAACACACATTGTTGGAATTGTGGAAAACCAAACCATGCTTCGAGAGAATGTAAGGCTCAAAAACAATTATTTTGCAGTGGATGCGGGAAACTAGGAGTCCTCAGCAAAAATTGTTGTCGAAGCACCAGAAAAGGAGCGTGCACACTAGGACAAATAATTAAGGAAGAAAACAGAATATTCGTAGAGGTTATAATAAATTCAAAAAAACACAAGGCATTGGTTGACACAGGATCAACATGCACCTACATAAACAAAACTGTTTGGGAAAGTTTTAAGAAACAAGGAAAAGAGGTGAAGAATTTCAAGAAAACAACAGTAATATTGGCAGATGGATCCGAAGTACCAGTGAGTAAAAGCAGGGTGATGGAAATAAAAATCAACGAAAATAGGTTTAAACATGAAGTTTTCCTATTACCATCCACGCCATACGTGATCCTCGGAATTGATGTGTTACAACGCTGTGGCTTCAGTTTATGTTGGAAAAACCCGAAAACCGATAGGAAGGAAGAGCCAATAGCCGAAAAACAATCCACAAAGTGTTTGTCTACTGGGCTAAAGCAACAGTACAGTTCTGAAATGTATTTAAAATCAACTGTATCCCAACAAGTGAGAAACCCCGTAAGGAAAAGTAAAGTTTGGTACCCGAATAAAAAGCACAAGTCTATACGAGTTAATGAATCTGACGTAAACCAGAGCGAGAAGAATGGAAAACAGAAAACTCCCCGGAAGAAGAACCTAATCGAAATACAGCCGACGTCCTCGCAGTCGAAACGCCAACGAGTGGCACACCACCGACCATGCGACGACAGGCAACAACAGCGGTACATACCGCCACCCTTACGGTGCACTCCACCGTGTCAACTACCGCCCCCGCAGAATATACCATGGAATTCCCTACGGCATTCACTGCCACCGAAAATATTACTTTCACGGCTTAAAGTGCCGTCCACAAATCCGTCCCGAATATCTCCATTGCGACATTTAAGGTCGCTCCAAATGCCATACCCACGGCAAAACCCACCGTCCCGATATTTTCCGTCGCGGCACATACCGCCGCCTCAACCAACGACACCATGGCGTACAAGGCCACTACGAGATGGAACCCCGCGGCACTCACTGCCGCCCCGTCCGCCGTATCCGCGGCCCATAATGCCTCGGATACCATTCGGAACGCCACCGTCGTCGTCCCCGAATCCGCCGCCGCCACCGCCGTGCCCGAGCCGCTGCACTGCTGCAGCGCCCGCAGCCGCTCCGCCGCCCCGCGTAATAAACGCGACACGAAAGGAACCGCAGTTCCTCGAAAGGATCCCGAGATGAGCCAGATAGCCAAGCAGAGGATCAAGAAAAAAGGCCAGTAATTGATTTATTATTTAGTTTAAATTATTATTATTTTTCCCTATGAAAGTGTTAATTTTACCAGTAAGATAATTTCCTTTGATAAGAACATGTAAGCATCTAAGTTGTTAATTTTGCCAGTGTTAATCATAAAGTATAGAATTTTCCTTTATAAAGTGCATGTCAGTAAGAAATAGTACATTACCATTAAGTTATTCCGAAAAATAGATAACTAATAGGACTAAAGTAGATAACTAAAGGAAAAACCATCCCCTATTAAAGATCGATGTATTTTTTTACTTATGGAGGGATTATCTTGGGCTATATTATTTGATACCGTACCGTAAAGTGAGATGTTTATTTAAATTAGTTTTTCTCCGTGAATAGAGATCCATAGTTCCAGAGAAATGTAAAGGAATCTTTTGAACATGTACTAAGACGGCGATTTTTCCCCAGGTAAAAATCTCCGGGAGAGGGAGGAGAGTGTGATGTAGCGGACGACGAGCCACCATCGCCGCCGCACACATGGAACATAGAAACGTTTCGATACACACACAGCTACAGACGAACCGCGCCGCGTTGATACTTACTTGAATGAAACAAGTTAAACTGCTTCCCCCACCAGGCTCCCCACCGCCGGCCGATCGGCGGCCGCCTATATAAAGCCGAAGCGCAGTCATTACAAGGGGAGACTCACTCGAGTATCCCACCCCGGATCGCTGAGAGCGCTTGTTCTCGGGTCGACTCAGGGCTTCCTCTACCCCTCACCCTTCCCGTCCATCCCGGATCGCCGAGAGCGTTTGTTCTCGGGCCGATTCAGGACCTCCGCTATCCCGCACCCTTCCCGTCCATCCCGGATCGCCGAGAGCGTTTGTTCTCGGGCCGATTCAGGACTTCCGCCACCCCTCCTCTTCCCGTTCCTCCCGGATCGCCGAGAGCGTTTGTTCTCGGGCCGATTCAGGATTCACCCCCGTTAGGCACCCCTTCAGGGTGAATCACCGGAGCACCCCTCGGTGCCCGCTTCCGCGCCCCTAGAGCGCCCGGAGCCACGCCCTAACGTAAGCATACGTTAGGGGTGGTGATCCCGATCCCGACCACCGTGTGGTCAGGGAGTACCGTTCCTCCGGGGTGTCTTTTGCACCCCGCTTCTCGCGCCCGTAGAGCGCCCAGACCACCCCCTATCGTAGGTACCCGCTAGGGGTGGTACCCCCTGGACGTGCCCGCGCACGACCCACATACCCGTTAGCGGGAGGGGCTTCGTCTCCCCCCCGCTACCCGCCTATTCTGTTCCGCCCGCGCGTCTCCCGGGTCCGGCATACCGCCCCTCACCCCTTCAGGGTGAGTGGATCCAAGCAACCCCCGACGGAAGGTTGCCCGTAGGAATAGTCCTGGTTCCGGAAGTAGAATTCATACGTCAGTCCGTTCGGTGCGCCGACGCACCCCACTCCTCGACCCTCTGTCGGGATCCCGTGACGTCGTTTGAGGCTGTGTGTTCGTTTGCTACCGCGTATCGCGTCGTAACTCCACCGTGCTCAAACGCTCCTTCCTCTCTGCTAGGTGATTAGGCGGTTAGAGTAAAGGGAAATTGTGAACCTAGAATAAGACTAGTTTAAGAACCTAATTAAATTGCTGTTACCGTTGGTATAGTTGGTTTAAATCCTCACTCCTCCCGGTAGGTTACCTCATAGACCTTCAGACCACCGTCATACCACGCCGGGTAACGGGGATCTTCTAAATTTATGTCGATGACAAGCGTCCAGGGTTCGACTCCCTGAAAACACTTCATCACAGTTTATTCCAGTTCTTATTCTCTACTGAGAATTGAATTCAGAATATTTAGGTTTTGTCTATGACCTAGGTCACAGATCTTCAATTGGTGTGTCACAGAACTTTCATAAACTGAGAAGTGCGTCAGGTCAAAACGTCTGGACAAGATAGACTTGATTAACATGATATACAAATTGTTGATATTTTCACCATATTGAAAATCGAATTCAGATGAACATAGAAAATATTCTCAGATAATTCCATACGTCATACATTATGTAACAAAATTCATAACTATCATCTGAAATTCTAGTCAAATGATGGCATTGTATTAAAATAAATAGGTATAATATAATTACCACAAGAAATTCCATTCTCACGGATTTTTTAAATGCTTACTTGTAAAAGTATGCAAGTCATAAAGTATAGAAATTTATTAAATTTTTTGTTGATTTCTAGCGCTGTACTCAGAATTTTAGCCAAGTGTTCGAAATGGTTTATAAATAAAAACAATATTTATGAGTTAGAAAGAGAAACCAATATATGTTGAAGCGAGACAATATCTCAGCTTGCATCTCAACCCATTTCGACTAAATTAAACCATCTTTTACACTAATAGAGACCAAAATTCAATATCAGACTAATAGTTTTTTACTAATTCAGCCAATATGCATACAAAGAAAGTCTATTCATTAGTGGATAAATGAACGTTTCTCATGATTGTTACACAGAATCACTTAGGCAAACATGGGTCAGCCAAACAACTTTTGAAATATTTATTACATCCCTTATCAAAACGAGTACCTGGCACAAACAATCCCTCATTGATAAAAACTTTTATCGACTAAGACATGAATCATGTTACTTTATTGACTTGAAATGAGTATCGTATGAAGTTGGTATACATTTAAACAAAATACAAGTAGCTCAAAATAAACTCATTAAAGTACTCTTTCATTTCGATTTTTTAACTCCTACACCCGAAGTATATTTTAAAACAAAAATAATGAGCGTTAAACAAACATACATATATAACACCTGCTTATTGATTCGTAAAATTTTAACAAAGGACATTCATTGTAACATTACTTTCAAAAAACATTCACAAGTGCAAAAGAGACTAACGCGCCGCGCAAATAACTTATGCCTAATTTCTCCAAGGACAAACTATGGTAAAAAAACACTATTATTTGAAGGAGCACAGATTTATAATAAGCTTCCGTTAGACTTAAGAGAAGTCAAAACGAACACATTTTTCAAAAAATTGCTTAAATCTCATATCCAAGGAAACCCCGGTCTCTTGAGATAATTTGCCACATCTAGTAGCGCAACATCTTTGCATCTAACAACGCCCGCTCACATCGATAGTAGATAAGTTAGCCACTATATTTTTATTTCTTAACTACCGCCTGTTTAAGTACATACAATTTGTACGCTCACTTTTATGTACCTACTAACAATAAAATTGTAAAATTTCTCATGTTAAGTGAATGTAATTCTTTATGAGAAATAAACTTCTTAAACCAGATACATTTATAAATATTTGAGAATGATATGACGAGAACGTAAATTTGCGGATCGTCACAATACCCCTGGCCCACACAGGTATTGAATCTGTGTTCAACAGGGCTTATCGTCTAGCTGGAATAGACCACCATTGTAATAAATCGGTTTACCAATCCAAATCTATTACAATAATCACAATTAAATGAGTCATGGCCAAGCCACAGCAAACTACACAAACGAGTTGTGCACAGTACGGCCGCTCGAACAAGACTGCCCTCTCAGTTGCTAGGGCAACCGGTTTTATATCTCGTTGCTAACGTCTCGCTATTTAAAAATTCAACCGTCGCATCTTTTAGTAAACAACTTTCTCTTTGCACATTTATTATTATTATTTATTATTTATTATTTAGAGCCCGTTAGATCCCTTTGCACATTTAAAATAATTAAAAAAAAATTAATTATAAACTCTCCGACATATATATATGACTATATAGCTACCTCATGTCTTTGGTATATGTGTACAATATCTTCATTGAAATGTGTAGCAACCATCCGTAGGTTATCATTAAAGTTATTGTCATTAACAGTGCATTTCTTCGCGACCAAAGCTTTCAATCGCTCGTTCAATGCCGTCGTTTTATTTTAAAGGCTTCCATACACTGGCCGGAATTCAAGGCACAAAGACGATCAAAATGCAAAATCATATATTTCTCCTCTAACAATATTGGCCACTCGTCAAGAATATGTGTTAAGGCAGGTGTCGAATTCAGAAATATAACCTTGCTGTGCATAGGTCTCGTTCATGTACACCTGCGGTCAGTTCTGCATGGATATTTCCATAACAAAATCGATTACGCGGATTTGCGCCACGCCCTCTGTAAAAAAATATGTATTGGTTTGGTTTAGATACCATAGATGGCGCTAGTTGGATTGGAAATAAGAAAATAAATAATTTACATGCCTCAATCAAGTCTCGTTCTTTGCTAGTTATTATATTATCACAAATTCTACTATTACAATTAAAAACCTTATTGCAGAGAAACGACAGCTAGCTAGGATTCGAACTCGGTAGCATAAAATTTGACTTATGTTTCAATACCACTAACCATCAGACCAATGCGTAGGTATGCAGAGGGTTAAAATTACTTACTGTTTATCCTGTTGTAGTTATTTATGAAAGTTGATATTGTAAGCGACTAAAATCCGTATATCATAGATCTCAAAAGAATTAAAAGGTAGTTTACCATTGATTTATAAAAATGATCTCTTTGTTAAATCATAACGTTCTATACTTTCTTTGAGTAAGTTCAGTTACGATTGCGTTAAACGAGTTTTAATTATTTATTTAATATGAGTTTGCGTTCGAATATTGACATGGCTACGAGGGCCCAAATAACAGCTTTGCGTTAGCAAGGCCTTAATTATTCTTAAATTTCTAGAGAAACTGGCTTAAACGTAAGTATAAAAAAAAGTTTGAATTCACTTTCTGTTATTTACTTTACTACACATGGCCATTGAAACATAAAATTAAAACATATATTCCTCTTTCAGGTAAAGACTGTCACTTTATGGGTAAAACGGTTTCAAGAGGAGGGTTCTGTAACCTTCTTCGCCTACCTATAATTTTTCTAACCCTCTCTATTCCATCTACTCTAAAGAAAATCTAAAGTTTACGTTTAAATCAAACGCAATTACTATATATTTAGACTGTTATAACCGTTTATAACTATATATTTAGACTGTAGACAACAAGGTTGGTTACAGTTCGTTGGAACATCGCAGTAGATTCGTGAACTTATGGTGCAAGGTTATGAGGAAAATGGCTTTATCCCAACCAGATATTACGCGGCAGGATTGTTTGACACATCTAACGGTGCGTCGTGCTCTCCATAGTGAAGGTCTGCATTATCGGCGACATGCTATTAAGCCATTGCTAACCGAAACCCATAAAAGAGCGCGATTAGAGTTCGCTTTGGAATATAGAAATTTCGACTGGAGCAACGTCATCTTCAGTGATGAGAAGACTTTCAAATCTAGCCAACACGGGCGAGTTACGCTGTGGCGTAGGAATAATACGCGTTATAATAGTAATCACGTTGTGCCTAACTGTGAATCTGGTCGTATAACAGTAAACATGTGGGGGTGGATGAGTGCCGCAGGCCCAGGAGAACTAACTTTAGTACCCAGTCAAGCAAATAGTGTAAATTATTTAGACGTGCTGAAGGACGTTATGTTGCTCACTGTGCGAAATATTTTCCCTGTAGAGGATGTGCCATTGATATCGTTCGTGCAGGACAAACCGTTCCATAATTGTGCAAGAGTGGTTTAGGCAGCAATCGGATTTAAGAATTATTCCTTGGTCTGCGAGATCGCCGGATTTAAACCCGATTGAAAATGTATGGGACGTTATGATTCAAAGGTGGGACAATAGGAACGAACGAACTAAGGATGATTGTAATTAGTCCGTCTTTTAGATTATCCAAAAAAAATGTACCCGTATTTTTCAGTTTACCAAAAAAGTAAAAATTCACAAAGATACTGAGCGTCAAAGTTCCAGAGTGGGGGCTTGCGACGTCACACTTAAGTAAAAATCGTGCTTAAGTGTGACGTCACGCGAAATTTCAATGCGCTGTATGTTTGTCATTTTTGGTTTCTCAGAGAAAAGTAAAAATACGTGTACAATATTTTTTAATAATCTAACTAAGGGACCAAAAATATTTTTCCATTCGTCTTGCCTAATTAATAAACTCCATGGGTTCGCGCTTGCAAGCTGTAATCGATCAAAATGGCGGTTATACAGGTTATTAGCTGGGACCGGGATAACTATATATTGTGTTCAAAATGAGGGTAAGTGGGATATATTTTTGTAGTGAAAACTTCTTTAAGCGCGTTGGGCAAGCACGGAAATTGTAAGTATTAAATCTATTGGGCGAAAAGCATTTTTTGGGATGGGGTATAACCATTAAACTCGGGTCGAACCTGTTACCACACCTCTAATGACATCCTGTCAAATGAATATTATGTCAATGTAGTAAGGTTGAGATTTGCTTGTGTCGAGCGGCGCGATCGGGCTTTTCCGGAATTGATCGGCGACAGTCTGCTATTTCGCTTGTCTTCCGAAAGCGTGACATACCCGTAATAAATCAAACCACGGGCTGTACCAGATCGCTATATAATAGTATAATGAAATTAAAATAAAAGTCAAAAAACAAACAGACAAATAACAAAGAAACTGAAATAGACAGCCATCTCGGTAAGTAAACACGCATAGCAAAGAGAAATTATAGGGATATTATATATATATATATATATAAAGTGCCCACGGGTATATCTATATATATATATATATATATATATATATATATATATATACCCGTGGGCACTTTGCAGATCCATCGTGCCGTACGACTAGTATTTGTTGGTTCCGTTTACGTAGTTGGATCCGGGTGCCTTTTCTAGATCCAATGCTAGTCAGCCATGCGCATGTTGTTCCGACTGGAGCCAAAAGTGTCAACTAGAGTAATAATAATAATTACGAGATTTTTATACAAATCCACCTTTTTGGCATTCAACACTGTTACATCCGATTCAAATCAACCAATCAGTGAGCACCGTTGACCTCATTGGCTACAATCTGCTAGTAATAATATTATTACAAGCTTCTATTCAACTTGCAATGTTTATGCAATCAATGTAGTGTTGCCAAACAATAGATATCATTTTTCAATTGAAAAATGCCAAACTATCGACAGTGGTTTATCAGTATGGATATCTGTTTTAGTGCAATACTATTGATAACCAACAATACCATAATTGGTATTTATAGTATCGATCCGACGAAAATCAAACTATCATGAGTATCGATAGTATGCGTTTCATAAAATATCGACACTATCGATATTTTTTGTAATATCGATAGTATCGATAGTTTATGTATTATTAAAAGCAATACTATCGATAGTTTGTTCGTCATCAGAATCGATACTATCGATACTATCAGCAGTATCGATAAACAATCAAAAGTATCTCAAGACTCACTGTCGGTTTTTATTAAATATACCGATAGTGAGTCAATTGACTGTCAATAGTGGACTATCGAGCGGCAACACTTATCCAATGCTTATGGAGTAAATGAGCCGTTCTGATGATGGAACCGGAACGAATTCAACAACCCTCAGTAAATAAAATAACATAGCCCTTAGATCATTTATTACAGGATAAGCCTTACCTGGGTGTTTCCCTCTGCCAAGGTATAAAATCAACTAATCTAATACATTTATAATGTAAGTTGCGTAATCGATTATGATCATTACGTAAATCTGTAAAGTATCGAAAGGACGGTGCAAGTGCTCCGTTAGAATTGCTATGTTAAACAGTTTCCTTGTGTGATAAGTTTTTTATTCTGAGGCCAAACTACTTATTGAAATGAATGAAATAAGCCCAAACTCGATAAAGTTGCGTCGTTTAATTACTGAATTGCATCGACCACCTTCCGTCCTCCGAGATCAGACCCTTGGCATCGTCTGCACTAATGTGCTCACTAAGACAATTCAAACGAGTCCTGCTCCATGAGGTTATGTTGTTTTATAACTCAGTCCTAGTGAATACCTCCCGGTTCCATCATCAGAACAGCTCATTAACTTCATAATATTTTATTGACATGTATGCAAAATTTCAGCGAAATCGATTGAGAATAGCTGGCTGGAAATTGAGCTACAAGATTTGACCCAAACCAAGATTCGTACGTAGATATCTGATACATTGCAAGTTAGTAACTAAAAACAAAAAATACATATAACCTTCTTAAAGATTGCATAACCTTTCACGGACAATGTTTTTTATTTTATTAACGTTGTTTTGTATTTAGAAGTAATTCTGAAAAATGGTATCAATGAGTTTATCTTCTAGTATCGATTACGGTAAAAAGAATCCAGTCTAGTTTGCGACTAATTTCCATGCCAAACGATTTTATCGCTTGTTTACTGCCAAACTACAGTAAAAATATTAATAATGGCATAACACAAACTTGCCAAACCCATTTCATTTTTCGATATTATTTTTTAACTATCCTTCGAGCCGAGACTAAATGTATCAATTACATTAGCAAGGTTCGATAATTAAGTTCAAATTTGAAATACAATTAGTCGATGACGAAGGCGCACACGCTATGAAACTGCGCACTTCCCGCGAGACTACCATTTTATGATTTACAACCTTCCTATTTAATTCCTGTGCTTTAGATTTGAATATAGATTAGCCACTCAACTGTCCTAAGAAGTGCTTACATTTTTTGAAAGACGTGTTAATTTGTGACTATCTGATGCCTTTGACCTCGTTTTCGTGGACATAAAAGCTCGTTACCATTAAAAATAAAAAAATATTACATTTGAATTTGGAATCCGTTACTTTTATATGATTTTTCATTGTCTTTTCTTATTTTGGCGCTAATATATTGAACAATATTTTGCGATATTAAAATAGAGTGGGGTGATATAGAGAACCGAATCGCTGTGATTGCATTACACAAAGTAGGTTTGAGCCAAATGCAGTTTTTAAAATTCTCCATACGCTTGGTATTAGTTAAATGTTTGTGTACCGACACATGTATGACACTTCATAGAAACGGAGCAGCATAAATACCTAGTACTACTACAAACGAAACAATCCATCCGTGCACACGTCAAATGTGTGAGTCGAACAATCAGGGTCGCTACCACAGAATTTGTTGCTTTGCTTACCTGTTTTCACCACTCAGAAATCTATACGATTATCTGTTGCTATACAAGGAACAACTATTAAACAGGTGGATGACATTACCTTCTTGGGAATACAACTGGATAGTGCCCTTACCTGGGAAACACAGGTTGATAAAGTGTGCGGTAAATTGGCAAGCACTAGCTTCGCGCTCAGACGACTATCGGATGTGGTACCTTGAGAGGTGGTGAGGTCTACCTACTTTGCGATAGTGCAGTCTGTCCTGCAGTATGGCCTAGAGGTCTGGGGGTGCGCCGCGGAATGGCAACGAGCGTTTCGTATGCAAAAGCGAGCAGTCCGCGCGATAGTCCACGTATCAGGGCGAACAACCGTCAGACCATACTTTGAAACCCTTGGAATCCTCACGCTGCCATCCCTTTTCATCTTACAGGTAGCCACATATGTCTTTAGTAACCAAGACGTGTACCAAAGACCGAGAGATGTGCACGACATTGCGCTCCGCGATGTTGACCGACTGCACCTGATACCACACAGACTAGCTAAGACTGACAGACTGACTCATGTAATGGGGCCGTCTGTCTTTAATAAGTTGCCACCTGATATAAAACAGGCGACTACATTGACAAGCTATAAAGTCAAGCTAAAAAAGTGGCTTCTTGGGCGTACATTCTACAGTATAGAAGAATTTTATGAATGTCGCTTATAATTCCAATTTAATGTGTTAATTTTCATTCGATTATTTTGTAATTATATGATTATTATTAGTTATGTATGTGTATGCGTAATAAATTTATTTGTATGTTTAATTTATTTTATTTTATTATTCAATTTTATTTTTGTATGACGTGTAAATACTTTTTATGAATAAATATGATTATGATTATGATTTTAAAATTTACGTTTTTTATTGTTATCCGTGGATAAACAATGATAATGTGCGCAGTTTCTCACCATTGTAATTCAATAATCCAAAGTGACTCGCGTAATGTCAACGTGCGACTACCAATAACCCTGTTTTTCTGGCGCTTACACGTCCTAATAACAGGGGAAAGGTTGCGGGGACACCAGATTGCAGGGGACGGTGCGAGTTTCCGTTCCGTATGTAATACTATTATTAATTCTGTGGTACCGGACTATAATAGGTACAATGAGACCTCCTCTTTGTGACAGTAAAAGATCTGGCCGTCCACGTAGTGTTCATACGAAAATTTCAAAGCAGTAAGGGAAAGAATTCGAAGAAATCCTGTCCGAAAGCAAAAGATTTTATCACAGGAGATGAAGATAGCACCTAGAACCATGTCGCTTATTTTAAAAGATGACTTAGGACTTGCTGCCTGTAAAAGACGTACTGGTAATTTTACAACTGATAATTTAAAAAAGAATACATACATACATACATACTATCACGTCTCTATCCCTAATGGGGCAGACAGAGCATTTTGGGTCTTGCGGTTCTATGCAGAGCCCAGGGCCGCAAGACCCAAAAGCCACTTTTAGCGTCATGGTGGGCGAGTAGATGGAAAAGCAATCAATACAGTGATAGGTTGCTAGCCGCATCGCCTGTTAACATGATTCGCATTTTTGCCCATTCCCTCGATCGGCTTTTACGATCTGCGCGGGAAGAGAAGCAGCTGGTACATTCTAAGTTTTTTCATTTCTCCCAGACCAGCATGGGAGTAAAAAAGAATAGAGTAGTAAAATCGAAAAATCTACTGAAGCGGTACGCAATGGGTGGTCGCAGAAAAAATTGTTTACGGATGACCATTTTTTTACCATTGAGCAACATTTTAACAAATAAAATGACTGTAGGTATTTATGCCCCAAGCTCTAAGAAAGCTTCCCAATAAATCGACAGAGTGCAGCGTGGCATTAGCCGACTTTAGTGATGGTTTGGTGGGGTGTTAGCTATGAAGGAGTGACTGAGCCATACTTTTGTGAAAAAGGTATCGAAACATCGGCATAAGTGTATCAAGATACCATTCTTGAGAAGGTATTTAAGCCCCTTAACAACACTATGTTCAATAACCAAGAATGGTTCTTCCAGCAAGACTCGGCACCGGGTCACAAAGCTCGGTCAACGCAGTCTTAGTTGGAATCGAACGTTTCCGACTTCATCAGAGCTGAAAACTGGCCGTCGTCTAATCCCAATCTTAATCCGCTGGATTATGTTTTATGGTCAGTTTTAGAGAGTACGGCTTCCTCTAAACGCCATGATAATTTGGAGCCCCTAAAACAATCCATACGATTGGCAGTGAAGAATTTTCCCATGGAAAGAGTGCATGCTTCTATTGATAACTGACCTCAACGTGTAAAGGGCTGTATTGCAGCCAATGGAAACCACTTCGAATAAGCTTTTTATATTTTAAATTGTTTTATATTTATGTATTAAAAGCGAACAATTTAAGCTTAAGCCGAAAGTAACACAGACACAAAATCAACTTTGTCGTGGAGTGTAGGTTAAGTTATATAACATCCACCCATTCATCCATCCATTTCAGCCGCACAACGTCTACTGCTGGACATAGGCCTCTCCCAAAGATTTTCAAAATGACCGATCTAGAGCGAAGTTATATAACAATATAAGTATAAAAGAAGACTAAATATATTAAGAATTGAAAAAATTTGATTTGATATTATGATATTATTAACATCGAAAAAATTAATGTTATTTGTAAGAAAATTTGTTTTGTTACTATAAAATTCTTCATAATAAATATTGTGAGTATGGAATAAATATTCCGTATAACGAAAATTTATAAAACTTTTGTCTGTTAAAGAATGCACACCCAAACTATGCACACTTCCCACAAGACTACCATTTTATGATTTACAACCTTCGTCCTAATCCCTGTGCATTAGATTTGAACATAGATTAGTCACTCAACTGTCCTAAGAATTTTTAATTCTTTTAATGATGTATTTATTTGTATTTATACTAACTAATGCCTGTGACTTCGTTCGCGTGCACAAAAATGCTTATCAGACTAAACAACTTTTGCTGTGGCGTCATTTTATTATTTCTCATAGTTTAGCTGAAAATTTATAGTTCTGCATCAGGTGTTCCATTTACCGAAATCAATTATACCCTGTATGTTGCCCAGATTTATACCAATAAAGTTTCATTCAAATCTATCCAGAATTTGCGGAAATTAGTGTGTACAAAAAGACAAACAAACAGAGAGACATTCTCTGTATAGCTAGGAAGTGATAATATTGATAGTTTTGAATGAAGTTTGTTATATAGAAATGGACCTATGAAGCAGAAAAATCTGTGAGTAAATTGTGTGGAAAAGAGGGAAGAGGGAGCTACAAGTTTACTACGCTTGGATTTGTTTGGAATGTAAGGGATGTTAGAATGCTGCTGAGAAACAATATTTAGGATATACAGTTGTCTAACTGATAGGACTTCACAAAATTGAAGTAATTGGAATGTAGGGTACATAAAGGGCTAAAACGTGCAGACCTTCAGTAGGGTTCTCTGAGCTCTTTCGAGTTTTATTAGAACAGTCTTACAAGCGCCACCCCAGGAGGATATGCAGTAGGTCAGTAATGACTGGCCCAGGGATAAATAAGCCATCTTAACTATGTTGGCGTCAGCCACATGACGAAGTTTTTTAAATATGTATATTAATTTACGAATTCTACCAGCGAGGATATTAACATGGGGTTTAAAATTTAGGTTTTGATCTATGATGATCCCTAAATATTTCACTGAGTCAGAAGGAGGTATAGGAGGACAAGTGCAGTTGGGATAAGTGCTATTATTTGTATGAGAATGAGCAAAAATTGAGAGAGACTCTAAGATCTGTTTTTTTGATTCTAAATTGTATATTGAGAAGTTGACAAGTTGAGTTTTTTGTACGTTAAGTGTAAGAAGATTGAGACGAAGCCAATTTAAGATAGAGTCCAGGCCGAATTGAGCGTGCTGATATGTCTCCTGCCATGATTTAGCTGAAAAGAGTAGGGCAGGGTCATCTGCATATGAGACTATTTTACAATGTGGGATCTGGAGTGAGAGGAGGTCGTTAATATACACAAGGAAGAGAGTAGGACCCAATATACTTCCCTGGGGTACACCATACTGGACAAGGAGATCAGAGCTAAGTCTATTGTTAATAGATACACATTGAGTACGATTTGTTAAGTAACTCTCGAAAAGTTTAAGTTGGTTGCTTGCGTTGCGTTGGTTTAAGTATATTTTGTTAGACCTTATACATTAGACAATTTATATAAATATTTCAACAATAAGTAATTACATACATTTAGATGAGGAGGAGCTCGGTGGTACAGCGGGAGTGCGCATTATCAGCGCTTTCGCTGGTAAAGCGACGCAGGGCGTGGTCCGCACTTGGATATGTCACCACAAGTGGCATGAAAATTTCTCGAGCTCCTCCGTGCTTCGGAATTCGTTCGTATAAGCCGTTGGTCCCGGCTATCCGTCATTGTATGGCAGTCGTCAAGCTAGTCTATTGCATTTAGGTAGCCTGAAAAATCTGACACCAGTGTTGGCCACTTACACACACGAAAAACAAACTTACAATCGGCCATCCGTCAAAACCACGTCCTCGTGTGTTAAAATGATAAAACTTAATAAATCTGTCTACTTATTGTACCGTTTAGTGCGGGAAGTAGTGTCATAATCATAAGGTGCAAATTTTGGTATCGAAAGAATTCACTTGGCACAGATGTAATATACGTAAAGTTAAGCTAATTTAGCCCGGTAGCCATCCCCCACCCCCTGGGGGGTAGGTAGGGGGGGCATTCGAAGTTACTCGCCGCCGCGCTTTAGAAAAAAATTCATATCAGCTTCTATTTACCTATTATTTATTTTTTGTTGCACAAAATACAGGTATTCTGGTAAAATAAATCAGTTAAAATAAAAATAAAAATGCGATCCGATTTTAATATTTTTTAATCAATATTTTCCCTTTTTAACTATTAATCTTTACATTAAATGTGAAATTGTACTCAAAATTGAATTCCTCATGCCTGATTTATCAAAAAATGATACCACACTTGAGGTGTTAGATAAATAGAAGCTGATATGATTTTTTTTCTGAAGCTCGGCGGCGAGTAACTTCGAGTGCCCCCCCTACCTACCCCCCAGGGGGTGGGGGATGGCTACCGGGCTAAATTAGCTTAACTTTACGTATATTGCATCTGTGCCAAGTGAATTCTTCCGATACCAAAATTTGCACCTTCCATATATTGGGTGACACTACTTCCCGCACTTCATCACCACAAAAAGATATTTTGTACATATTGTCTAAGTCTTTATACTAGTTAAAAATTCTCACTCGCCAAAACGCTATTTTCTATGGCAAATGTACAGATGACATGGACTTTGACGTTACCAGTCCATATCGGACCTCTCTTTCTAATTGAAACTTTAACGTATCACAAGTTCGTCGCTGATTAAGATATATTATAAATTCTTTCATATTTGTTTACTGTTAATAATGATTTTAAATAAGCAAATAAAAAAAAACGTGCATATTCTCTAATATTATTAGATATGCGTCGGTGTCCTCGATACTTGTTGGTCTGGTAAACTCTGTTGACGTATTATATCATAGAAACCCACCAATCACCGCGGTATCAAATAGGTTCCATGATTAAACGTAGGTTTAGTTCATGGTATAATAAAACAAGGTAATCTCTTCCCGTGACAGCTGATGACGTAGGTGGAACTTGACTACGTCATCAGTTTGATTTGTTGCCACTGTGTGAAATTGAATTACCCGAGCGTAATGCATTTTTTAACTTTATATACCAATTTCGAATTAATAATCCATTATATCAACTTATAAAATATTGAATTGATGAATCACGCGAGATACTAAATAGCTAAATTACTTAATATTTTATTTAATATTCATTAACTAATTGAGAAAGTCCTTAAATTTAGTGAAAAACAATCTGTGGCAACACTTATCGTGTCGTAGTCAAGTTCCATCTCGGGAAGAGAATTCCTTGTTTTATTATACCATGGTTTAGTTATGCTAGCGAAACTTCATTCACCAATTGTCATAATCGCAAAAGGTCACCTTCACAAATGAGAAGGTTGCAGCTACATTCCGCTTTAATTATAAGCAGTCATGCATATTCACGAATTGAATATCAGTGAGTTTTCAGCCATGCACACGCAACCTATAAAATATTTAAAATATCGAATAAGTATGTACATTTAAACACAAACCAAGTTATATTCATCACCACAAAAAAGATCATAAGAGCATTACAATAACTACGACGTAACTGTCTTATCATGTAAGCACACTTTCTCGGAAAAATTGTATATTTTAGTACAATTTACACTAATCTTATACCTTTAAACGAGCAATTCTTGTATATTTTTATATACATATAATAATAAAAAACTTGAGAGGTGTCAAGGGACACCCGGATGGAACGAAGTTCCTTTCGGTTAATTAGTGAAGGGATTGTAATATTTTTTTTAGTTATAATAATATTTTATTATTTACTAGCTGTTACCCGCGGCTTCGCTCGCGTTAAATCGAATAGTTCCTACCAAATTGATTTATAACTTTTTATTTGTTTGAGATGCTTTTGTGCGAAACGTACTTTGTTTTTATATACCATAATATTTTAGGGGAGGTAGCTGTTCACTTTTTTGAGACATTTACCTTTCTCTCTTTGTGTTATAGCGCATTAAAAGACGAACGAACGTTACGTTAATCCAATGACTCGTTCTATTTGAGAAACATCCCGGTCCCTATCTAACGACCAACGCTCAGCGCGCTCCGTCGAAGTCTCTCTCGGTGTTTGGGATATGTGCCTGTTCCTATCTAATGATAGGCGCTAAGCCGATCAGTAGAAGACTCTTTTACTCTCTGAGACCTATCCCTCTGGGCCCGTGACGTCATCAACGATATCGCGCTCGGTCTAAGCCGCGGTTAGACCGAAAATTTTAACTTTGCACTTTAATATTTCGATCAGTTCAGATATTATAGGCAGTTATTCTCGTAATTATGGCATATAAAACTAAAAATGGTTACCAGTACCTTCTTCATTTAACCAATAACAACCACAATTAAACAAATAAAGACCGTATTTTTGAAGAGTTCGACCAATTTTCAAGAACTAGTACAGTAAAACCACATCACACAACATACGCATATGTCCGAGGTCAATTGCGTACTGGGCACTGGCGCTAGCCATCCCTTGTTGCCCACCTATCCCAAAATATTTTTGACCGTGGTATGCTCGCCAGATGTGGATTGACCCAAGACCTATGAGAAATAGGTGCGTGGATTTTGAAAAAAAAAAACTACAGGTAGGTCTTTGTAGAAGTGTCTACATACCTACTTTTTGTGGAGTTTCATGATAATGAGTGAAGGCGTTTTTTCTCGTTAGGGATAGACATGATAGTACAAACGTAACCTACATAGCAACGTAGCACAAATTAATATTTAAAAAATCTAGAAAAAATCTAGAATAACTAACTATATAGGTAGGTTAGGTACTTAGTAGCAATCCCTACATCTGAGGAGCTTGATGATTCAGAATGGCCAACGCTAAGGGTGGAAATTCATTTTTGGATTGATGAACTGAAGTAGTGTTATCTATCGCCCGTCCCGAAAACGCCATCTAGCGACAGCTTTGTGATCATCACGTTCTGATAAATGATTTCGCTTAATTTTGATTTCGTGATATCTTCTAAACTATACATTTGATTGCCATATTGTAAAGGACAATGTTAATCTACTTTAAAAAACCAAGGTATCTAAAATATTTAAAAGGATAAGGATTAATATCCTGTCGGTGAAAATATTATTTAAAACTTGTACTCGTGGCATAAACATAAAAATTGTTATTGTGAACTAACCTTAGGAGATAGACATATGCTATCGCGGACTTTTTTGTAGACCTTTTAGAGACCTACAACTTTTTGATACATTGTTTTTATATATGTTTTAAATCTTAGCCAGCGTTAGCTCTGAAAGTGCCAAACTGCAGTGTCCGAATTAACTTTTTTGACAAAAACTTTAGTAAACATAAGTAAAATACATACAAATTATATACATAAACCATCCGGAATAAACGATCTATCTAATAGTGAAAACTGCAACAAAATCTGTCCAGTAGTTTTTTAGTTATAAGCGTACAGAGAAACAGGCACACGGCTTACAACTGTAGGTACCTACCAAAAAGTGTCGTTACAACTTTTGGTCTTAATTTTTTTCGTCTAGCCTCCTTTCGCAACGCGCGATAAGGAACTACGTACCAATAATAATATAATAGGGCATAACGACGCGAGTAACTTCGGAGAAAGTGCAGCACACCCCTCGACACCCCTGAGTCGCTCGCACCGGTGTTGCTCCTTTGCCGGCAACTACTGTCGGTGCGTTTGAGGGGCCCATCTAGTGGGCGGCAAGCCACCACCTGCCTATAATAGTCAGTAATCATGATTATGGCAGGTGACGTTTCTGTTGCAATAACCGAGTATCAGTCCATCCCAAATTCATTCCATAACCCTTAAACCTTTTCCTTTTACATGGAATAGATTTTTCTTCTGCCAATACCTATTCAAGGGTACACCTTTAATAGGTATATCCAGGAATAGGTTTTGGCGGGAGCGCCACATGACAACAACTTCTCCAAAGGGCCTCTACGTGTTGGATCTGTATCTCCACGCAAGGCTCTCAAAGGACCGGGGTGAAAAGACCCGTGATTCTCAAAGGAGATACAAAATAATAATATAATAATAATCATTTATTCACAACAAACGGATTTTTAAAATAAATTTAGACCTGGCTCTCGGAGTAGGAAAACCTTTATCCCGAGAACCAGATCTTCCCTTATATTACATGTATTAGATAAAATATTTTGTTTTCTGTGATCTCGAAAACGGCTCTAACGATTTCGCTGAAATTTGGTAACTATATGGGGGTTTTCGGGGGTAAACAATCGATCTAGATTAGTTTGGGAAAACGCGTGTTTTCGAGTTTTCATGCGTTTTTTTCTACGCAGAATAAGGTCGCTAATTTCGTC
Organism: Acrobasis consociella; assembly: GCA_963555685.1. NCBI lineage: Eukaryota > Metazoa > Arthropoda > Insecta > Lepidoptera > Pyralidae > Acrobasis > Acrobasis consociella. The sequence continues at coordinate 8,240,249 of OY743104.1, read as the reverse complement.
CTGCCGGGACGCGGACGGCAAGAAACGAGTGTAACGGGTTCGAATCCCGCTCGGTGACTTACTTTCGTTTTTTTCATATGTTCAAGTTTATATATCTTTTTTTAAATTTTTATTGTTTTAGACAAGTTTAAAAAAATGTAGTTAATGTTTGAGATATAACCGAGCAAAGCTCGGTCGCCCAGGTACTGCAAAATTAAACAATGAAATATTTTAAGCATTAAGTCACTGCCATCAACATAATTACGTCATATGTACGCAATAATGCTAAAATCGAACAAATAAACCATCGTTACAGTGGCATAAGACACTGTCAATCAGCAAAATATTAAATCGAGTCACTACTCACTAGGCTAGTATGTTACCGCGAATATAATAAACGTGTTCACCACCGTGAAATTACAAGAGATAATGCTTTCATTAACAGATTACCTATCTCGTTTAAGTATATGTAACATTTCGGCAAAAATTATATAACGATGTTCACTACTGCGAAAGTGTGAGCATCAGAGAAGCATAAAACAAGGATTATTGATTACGTATCACTTTTCACTATGACCATGTTACGCTACCACGAAAATAGCAATTTATCATTAATTCGAAATGAGTTAAAATTTTAAAGAAGAATCCCATAGAGCGAAAAAACTGCGAAACGTAGATAAGTAAAAACAACCTAAAGCATTGTCTACCAAATAAAATAAATGTTATTTGAAACACGTCACAAACGATATTATGCTATTTGCCGCAAAATTAACTACTTTACTAGGAGAAAATTATACCACATTACCTCAAAAATAGGAAATAATGTTTGTTATCTACACTAATATTATAAAGAGGAAAGATTTGTTTGTTTGATTGTATTGAATAGGCTCCGAAACTACTGGATCGATTTTAAAAATTCTTTCACTGTTGGATAGGTATGTTATCCCTGAGTGACATAGGCTATGTATGTACCACGGGCGAAGCCGGGATGGACTGCTAGTGACATATAAGGGAGATAAGCACCGTAAACCACAATAAGTACCGCGAAAATAGTCGAGGACTTTCGTACCGTAGGGAACGTCAAAATGATTACCGATAAGATAACTGAAACATAATTGCTCGGAAGAAAGTTACACCTTGTTGGTGTTCGTACTTAGAAAAAAAACTGCAACGACATTAAAATTAAACTCCATAAGTAATATGTCTATTAAACTTGATAGAATCTCAAAATGCTACGATAAAGAATTATAATAGCCAGGTGTAAATTGTTAAAATTCACGTAAGAAAAAAAAAAAGAGATGTAAGTGTGAAATTTTCAATAATACATATTTGTTGTTGTGACACTGACAGCCACAAACCTCAAATAGCAGAATTCCGAACGATTACAATCTTCCGTTAGCTATTTTGTTAAGTAACACATTGGACGATCTAGCCATACGATTTTCAGCTGTTTTACAAAACCGAGCTGTAATGCGAAACAGCTAGAGTTTTTGTTTAAAACAAACAGCGGATTTTACAATCTAAGTGCGACATAGTCATTACGTTACTAGCTTTTTTTTTTGAATAGGCGTACATAAGGAGGAGGTGCAAGGGAGGGAAGCGTGTTTGGTCGTAGATGGTCTACTAATGAAATGCTAATTTTGTCTTTAATAAATAAAGTACCTGGGTGACCAAGCTTTCCTCGGTTACATGTCAAACATTAACTATTTTTTTTTAACTTGTCTAAAAACAATGCAAAATAAAAAATTATATATAAACTTAAACATAAAAAAAAACAAAAGTAAGTCACCGAGTGGGATTCGAACCCGTAACACTTTTTCTAGCGGTCGGTATCCTTAACCGCTGAGCTAAAAACAAGGCGGTCGGCGCGACGAAGTTAGCGACCATATTCTGCGTGGAAAGAAGAACGCATGAAAACTCGAAAACACGCGTTTTCCCAAACACAAAACTAATCTAGATCGATTGTTTACCCCCGAAAACCCCCATATACAAATTTTCAGCGAAATCGTTAGAGCCGTTTTCGAGATCACAGAAATTTTTAAATATATATATACAAGAATTGCTCGTTTAAAGGTATAAGATATATAGGAACAAATTACACTGATTGAGCTAGCCCCAAAGATTTTAAAGTACCTAATTACATAAGTTTTAGGTTATACTGTATTGATATGTAATGATTTGTGTAAATTTGAATACTTTTTCGTAAGTTAAAGCCGATAGTGAATATCAAGTTTACTTATAAAAATAAAAAGATATTAAGGACCATGCAAACAAAGTTATGAGTGAAAAGTTTATCAGAAGTTAATGCCCTTCAAAATGTTATTTTTTAGTATTTTTTCAATAAAGGTAAGTTTCTGAAATCTGATTAGATATACAATATAACAAGGTAACAAAAACCGTGTCCGATCCGTGAAGGTAATTTTGGGTAGCTTGTGTATGTTCCATTTATCGGTTTCTCCCATTCCTGAAATAACAAAAAATACTGCAGCTCCATACATCTTGGAACGGTAGGTATTTAGTTTTGCATGGAGCTGCTGATTTATTTTGTGATTTCAGGAATAGGAGAAACTCAAGCTGCCCTACATTACCTTCACGGATCGGACAGGGTTTTTGTTACATAATGTAAATAGGTGTTCTACTTTTGCATAAATTCTGTTTTTTATTTACTACTGTTTCTCATAGATGAAGATGAATTGTAAATAGGTGTTCTACTTTTGCTTATATTCTGTTTTTAATTTGCTACTGTTTCTCATAGATGAAGATGAAAAGTAGAGTATGTAACTCGCGTAGGGGAATATTTTTACTTCGGGCGATATACATGAATCCCTTACTTCACTCAGGATTCCACCGTAGAATCACTCGTTACGATCGTAATTCAATTATAACAACTAAATAATAAATAAATAAATATATAGGGACAAATTACACTGATTGAGCTAGCCCCAAAGTAAGTTCGTGACTTGTGTTATGGAATACTAACTCAACGATACTATATTTTATAACAAATAAGTACATATATAGATAAACATCCAAGACCCAGGACAATTTGAAAAAGGCCATTTTCCAACTTGCCCTGACCGGGAATCGAACCCGGAGCCTCTGGGTGGCGGACTAGCATGGTGACCACTACGCTACGGAGGTCGTCAAGAGTGTTTCAAAATAGCGCCCTTACGTTAAAAACATTACCTTTAACCCTTATAACACAATCTACTTTTTGCTCTTTGCATAAAACACTGTATACGTGTCATTAATATCTGTTCCATCAAATAGACATCAGTCAGACATTACGTAAATAATAGATTTCCGGTCTATAAATAAGGCTATATAGTTCCAAAACGGAAATGCTTGCATCCATTTGCATCGCAATTACTCTTAGAAAATATCTGAAGCATCATGAAGTTGAATAGATTTGGGATAGTAACAAATATAATTTTATATATTTTTGAAATATTGTGCTGCGATCCTCTTGGCGTAAGTTGATTTAATTTTTCAAAAAAATAACCGACTTTATATTGAGTTACATTCTATATTTGCTATTTTTAAGCTTATAATAGTTTTTTTTTAGGGTTCCGTACCCAAAAGGTAAAAACGGGACCCTATTACTAAGACTTCGCTGTCTGTCCGTCTCTCCGTCTGTCCGTATGTTTGTCACCAGGCTGTATCTCAAGAACCGCATTAGCTAGACAGTTGAAAATTTCACAAATTATGTATTACTGTTGCCGCTATAACAACAAATACTAAAAACAAAATAAAATAAATATTTAAGGGGGGCTCCCATACAACAAACGCGATATTTTGGCCTTTTTTTGCTCGATATCAATAATGGCAACAGGTAGGCACTTGAAATATTCACAAAATACTCATTTGTATTTTTATTTTAATAATAAATAATAATAAAAAATATATTTAAGGGGGGCTCCCATACAAAAAACTTGATTTTTATAGATAATGGTACGGAACCCTTCGTGCGTGAGTCCGCCTCGCATTTGGCCGGTTATTTTATTTCGAATTCGCCCGCCGCTCTAGTGCCAGCCGCTGATTTTAAAAAGCAAAACGGCGGGACAGCTAGCTTTTGCATCACAGTTTTATGGCTAAGTTTAATTAAAATCAAAAAATTCAGTTTACTGGGTATTTTTCCTCGCAAGTGTGTTCAAAAACATCGTATGATATACGTATGATATAAATTCCGCTTTGTGTGTTATTATAACGCACTTATATCGTAATTAACAATTCCAAACCGTCCCGGCGTCTTGGAATAAATCGGTGAACATACATAAAAAAGCGGCCAAGTGCGAGTCAGACTCGCCCATGAAGGGTTCCGTAGCAGCAAGTAACATAATATAAAAGTTTTGTAGTTCGTTGTAACTTTTACTGACCGATTTTTTCTAGATTTAGTTTTAACCGAAAGCTGTGTATGTTTGTCATCATACATGTATTAGTATATAGTGTATTTTAAATACATCTTTAAGCACTTATCGCATTTAGATTAAATATTTTCTGTTTTCCTACAGGTTGACTGGTAGAGAATGCATTAGCATTAAGTTCACCTTTTGTACCATTGTGGTCAATAAAGATTTTAATAAATAAATAATATATATACATTTTATACCCCGAAATACTTAGTCACGGAATGTAGGTTAGAAGGTGGTTGTGTGTTGTTTCCAAATTCAGAGCCAGAGCCATAGTTAGAGTCACGAGGAAGAAACCATTGTGCCTGCTCATACCTATTTACAAAATGCGACCTGTAGAGGAGAACAGTCGGATCGGACAGCCGGACAGTCATTCGAGTCAAGATGCTTCGCGCTCGCTCGGTCAATCGAAAAAAAGTGTGTGTGTACTTATGTACACGCGTTAGAAGTTATACTTCTTTGGCGTGAACATAGATACAGTACAGCCAGATCGTGGGCTAACTTCATACTGTCAACTTGATTTGGTCGGATAGTGGTCTAAACCTAGTAACAAAGTTAGTCTGCGTTTTATAATAAGATGGATTTTGTTACAGAAACAGGTGTACATGGTCACGGAACACCCGAGAGTGACGTATTATGACAGAAATTACGTCAGATATGCCAATTTGACTTCGCAGCGTTATGGACGAGGAGATCCCATGTATTATGTTGGCTTACACTTAGATCTCCTGTTTTCTGTCGGCAATAATGTGACAGTAAGTTCAGTATGTTCGGGCATGTAGGTAAACTTCACCAGACCCGGATCTAAGGGGGTTTGCGGCAAAATCAAACAGCTGTTGACTAGTAATGTACTCTGCAGAATGGTAGCAAAGTCACAGGGCAAGGTACTGTTAATTAAACAAAGGGAGCTTATTTTTCAGGTTGACTTCTACATCTACGAGCTTCTAACGAATGTGTACAAGCGCAGTTTCGTAGAAATGCACTTCAAACTCTGTGATCTACTTCAGAAAGACACGTTTTTTGGTACAGCCTTGAGGAAAAACTTGAGGCCGGATCAAACATGTCCTTATTCTCCGGTAAGCTATGACGCCAACAACCACTTTCTACCATCACACCTCACGTCACCGACCATCGCTGACTGTTGCTGACACTTAGGTAGCGTTGCCAGGCGTCCGGATAAAGCCGGACACAGTCAGGCTTTTTGGTTGCGTGTCCGGCCAAATTAGAGCGTGTCCGGCCTGTCCGGCTTTTGTTAGGCTTTTTACATTTCATGAACGACCAAGCGCCGAGCGCGGCCGAGCGCAGGCGACGAGAGTCAAATGTCGCGTCGGTCGCTCACGCAGGCCGCGGGGCGCCCCGCCGCCACCTGTACCGCTACCATAGGTTGCTGTCGAAAACTTACATTACGTTACTACAGTCGCTAGCGAGTAAACGCGGTTCGAATAGATTTCGATACAACCCTTAGCATGAGTGAATTACACGTTTACTATACTCGCTAACGTTAACTCGATTCATCGAGTAGTTAACGTTACGCGACGGACTGATGTGCCTAACTTCACAGCAAACAAAGCTCTCTCTTTCTAACTTCATTGAAAAGACAGAGTAAGGGCAAAATTACGCAAAAAGCTGAGTATCCAGGCTTACCTTTTAAAATATAGAAATAATCTTGTTAATTTAAAGCGTCATAGAAGAGGCTCCCTTTGTAAAGTGTTGGTGAATTTTGTATTTGGTTTGGTTATTTTGTCAATGTGACAGTTCTTTTCTGTCGTAATCGTAAACAATCGGTCGATTCGCTTGTTACTCGTTGAAGAAAGTTTTAACTTTTCTTTATAGATATGTACCTTTGTTTAATGGCATCTCTTTCTTGTTGTGTGGTTGGGAAATTGATAAATCTTTTTAAAATATTGGGGTGGTTCAAAGCAGTTGTTACTTCTTGAATATAATCACTCATAGCTTCTTGGGAAAAATGGTTTGCCTTACCAGTGATACGTTGGTAACTAACTACCTTGTGCATAAAATAGTAACGCACATAAAACCTGCAAGATTTGTTTTATTGTTGAATAATTACAACACTAACACTTATATATTTAAGTACATAGGTACACCTTAGGAATTTACCTTTGATTCCAGCGACACTCTTTGCGTAGATTTCAAATCCGTATAAATTAATAATAAATCGCACAAATCCTCAAAAGCTTAATTGTTAAGTCTATATTCTTTTATAAAATTATTCTCACTTAGGTATATGTTGAAGTGGATTTCTCAATTTAAGTATTTCTCAAATCTGCTTGAAATTTTCCCTGTTCACGTCGTTCGTCTTCGTATGCAGCCTTCTCTAACATATCCCACGCTAAATAATGTCGCTAATAATTTAATAAACATGAATTGTAATACGGTTTTCACGCTCCAATTTGCTAGTGAAATAGATTACTACAGTCGTTACGGTATTTTTCGATAGCTTCTGTCAAATTTGTGACTTATGGTACCGATGTTCTACAGCAACGGCTACAAAACGTTAGTCGCTAGCGATTACTTTTCGATAGGTAATTTACCGCTGGACTGATACTGCCGATTTTTAGTTTTATGAGTGACCGCCAGGGGCGCTGTACTTTTCTCCATACAAATGTTTACGCAGTCGCTAACGAGTACGGTCACTGTAAACTCATGGTAATGCTACTGTCGCTCTGTCGTTATTGTTCATTCCTCGATTGATAGCGCACGTGCCGTTCGTTGCGTTGCGTGGCGGCAAGATTTATGATAATAATCGAAAAAGCTTGGTTTTACATAGATTTTTTTTGTACCTAATGCTGAGACAAAATCCTCAATAATGTAGGGTGTCCGGCTTTTCTACCCAAATGTCCGGCCAAACTGGCTGGTCTGTCCGGCTTTTAGGTTTGGCGACCTGGCAACCCTACACTTAGGTACAACTATCCTAACTCTATGCACAAGACATACTTTTGCCTTTTCCGTAAGCATATCGATACCTGTGTTTATCGTTAACGGCAATCCCTAGATATGAGTTTGACGTAAAGTTTAATGTCGAAAATGGTAAAAAATTAGCGGAAATTCACGTATTTGATAAAAATTTATACAAAAAACTTAGGTATTCTTGTAGTATATAATGTTTATTGTAATCATTTTTGCCATCTTTTTATATGCAAAGTTTTAACGAAAGTGTGTTCAATCAGCTAAAAACAACTTACCTGTGAAATGAAAAACCTCGAGAATTTTTCATTATATTTGATCTGCAGACCGGCACAACCCAGTAAGTCAACCTAAGCACACATTTTTGAGTAATATTCCCAAGATTTTTGAAGTAAACGCTAAATACATATTTTAAAGCTATTGCATAGCTTCTATCGCGGGCCTTGAGCGCGGGGACCGAATCCAGAAATTCCATAACGAAAAAACCTCACGCTCGCGCGTTGCCGCTTCGTCTCCGTCGTCCGTTTGCGACGTTGCCGTCCTTCCTTGTATCGAACCACCTTAATGCAATAGCTTTACCGCGGCAGTCCCCGAGTGCCACACGTCTTTTTTTATAAAAATTGCGTATTAATTTACTTTCCCGCCGTACTGGGGACTGATTAGCACCCATTCCATAGACAACGTGTAAACGACATTTGAAATTGGTCTCATTTTTTATGCTTGATTTCTTTGGAGTCTCCTCTCTATGTACCTTTAGGTACAACTATCCTAACTCTATGAAGACACGACGGTCGCGCATCGCGGCGACACCAGTCGTCGACCACCGACCAGTGCAATGCTTCCTCCCCGCCCTGCGTATACAAGGTCCAATAAAGTATACTGAAACTATTATAAGGGGGAATTCAATCCGTGATATTAGTGAATAACTTTCCCCAAGAAACATATGAAAAATATTTTTTAGCTTTACATACAAACTTGGATCAGCTGATCGGTCAACTTGTATGGGAGGCCAAAAATTTATTTTCATATTTCAATACGTTTTTCTTGGGGAAAGTTGTTAAATATCATGGACTGAATTCCCTTTTAAAATAGTTACAGTATATTTTGTTAGACCTTTTATGTAAAAATCTGTATACAAAATTTTATGCAATTTGTTTGTTAATTCTGGCACAGCTCCGCTCCCCTTTTTAGATATGATGAAGAACTTTGAAGACGTAGAAAAAACTCCTGAAAAAAAATGAAGTCAATGATTTTTTTTATTCAAAAATCAAAATTAAATTAAGTATCTTCAATATTTTTTTCACGTTTTTTCTTCGATCATTTTTTCATTTTACGTATATAAAAGCCCTAAACACTGTATAAACTCTATTTGCATCATAACTTTCAGGGTGTATACAATTTCTACAACATGTCGATCCCACTGTCCGTCATCCCTCGAAGTTTCCCCTTCGTCAAAGGGAGGATATACGCAAACGTCTCATCGACTGAGACCGGCGAGCTGCTGGGCACAGGGCATATCAACATGGAGTTAAAGCGATGCAGACGAACTAAAACATAAAAAAAGAATACACCTAATAAGTGTTATTTAAGCTTGTTATATTTATTTTATTGGTTCATGTACACTTGACTATATCAATTCAATTTTGTTTTTTTTTTTGGAATTTAAAATGGCGACTTGAAATTAAAAAAAAATCTTCCGATAACGAACCATAGAGCCAAAATCCATATTTATTTGAAAAAATATTTAACTTACAAATAGTCAATTTGACATAAAATAAATAAGTAGCACAAATAGGAAATTAAAGGTATTTTTCGCACTCAGTATAACAATGCCCTTACCCCCTGGCCACAGCCCACGGAGGCGCGGATTGCGGCGCGGATTGCGGCGCGGCAGGCGGTGAGCGGCCAAAACAAATGGTAGGGAATGTATGGAGTATGCCACAGCTGCCGGCGACGCGTATGGCGGCGCGGCGCGAGGCGCGGGGCGAGTCGCGCGGCGCGCGGCCGCGCGACGGGCGGATGAAACAAATGTACGCGCGAGTATCGAGGTGGCCACAGCTCGGCGCGGCGTCAGCGACGGCAGCGGTGGACGTAATCAGCATCGCGCGACCGAAATAAATCATTTTGTTTTTACCGCGCGGTGAGCTTATATAAATAATGAATTCGGAACAATTTATAAGTGAAATACTGATTAGACCAGCATCGTGGATGTAAAAAAATCCACATCATAAATATAGGCGAGTTATAAAAAAAATTGTGGATCGAAAAAAACAACAATTCCCTTCTATTTTAATAGTTAGCTGTTCTCTTAATACGTCCACCGCCACCGCCGCCGCGGTCGCAACATGTGAGCTGTGGCACAATATAGATATCATACAGTATTGTATCTTCATACAAACGGTCGGAACGCAAGTTATACCTACGCGCCTCGAAGGTTGGTATACACTTGTTCCGTGACTCGGTATACAAACAGCCGAGAATGCGTCGCTGTGGCGAACGGTGTTTTGATGCAAGCAGTAGTCATGCGTTAATAATATAGCGAAACACAGACAATATTGTGCTGTTTTTGGTTGTTTAAACTCGTCGGTTAAGCACACAGAGATAACTGTCGGAATAACAACTCGGTATGGGCTGAATTAAACTACTGTTTATCCGGTAAACTATGAAATTATATTATTTGCACTTTTACTTGGAAGTGTATACGTCTGACGCCTAGCACAGTCTGTAACAGAATGAACGAGACAACTGGGCGTTGCAACTAAATAAAGACAGCAACTTGATTGCTTTAGTATTGCCATAATGAAAAATAAAGATTGATTTTTGCAAATTAAATCATATAAATCAACACGCCCCCTCAAAAATTAATCTTTTATACAATAAAAAAGTCCCTATGCAGAGCATACATAACTTCCAAGTTTATCTGGGGAATCACAAAATAATGATCCAACATTTGTTGCGAGGATTAGGAAAACCCAGTAAAACCTAATCAGATCATTTCATTCATTACATTAGTTTCATTAACCAATTTCATCAATTAGTATATCATTTTCGAAATGTCACTTATATATCTATGTATATAATTAATCAATAACAAAATCAATATGTATTTTTAAAAAAAAAACATTATTGTAAACCCATGTTCCACCTCATCGCAGGTAGGTAATGGTTTCGTCTTTATCAGTGCATCTGCTAGAAGTTGACCAGTGGGAATGTAATTTTATTTCATTAGATACATATTTAATGTCTAGTGCGTTTATCATCAGTTGAATTATTTGCAATATTATTTGCAATTTATTTGCAATATGCTTATACATAAACAGTCTACATATACGAGTATTATTACGGGTGTAACGATATCAAAATATATACTTTTGGCTTAAAACAAACCACTAGGCTTTATACAACGCTATGTACTAGCACCAGACTGACAGTTGTTTCTTTGTACTCCAGGTTACTGAACAATGCTTAAATAATTGAAAGAACTACCCAGTTGTACTTTTTCTGTCATTTTTCCTATTTCCGAGCCAATCAGAATACCCCTTTAACTGTCGGACGCCCGGAGCGGGCGTCTGATGTATTGTTTTACTATTGTGTCTGCTATGCCGACATTCGAAGGGATAAATATAGTATATTGTTATAGTCACACCTTTAACAACTTAACTTTAAGTCAACTTTGCCTTTTAACACTCGGACCTAAGCACTCTTTAATACATTGTCACATTATCAACTATTTTTATTTGAATACCTGATATTAACACTTATAATTAAATCAGGTTTAGTTCATAGCATTACATACATAAGAAAGCCTTTTACATGCTTCATAATTTACTTTCTAAGGAGTATTTACAGGATTGAAATCCTGCATACTAAATTTAGTTAGAACTGCACTTTGGTCTAACATTATTTCATGATCATATCAAGTAATTTTAATACCAAGAAACCTATTTGAAATCTTTCATCTCAAATTTACGTTTGAAATACTTTTTAAAACTGTTCATTGTATTTTTTTTTATCACACATACTATCACCAAATCTTCTACATATAGTACCATGTATATATATAACGAACACGTTTGTACATCTATCAACTAATGAATTTTGAAGGCCTTTTCTTTAAATGACAGCTCAAATACTTTATGCCAGCACCTGCTTCAACACATATGCTTCATTCAGTTTAAAAGATCTTTTATTTTTTGCTCGATACGTCCTTGAAATTTTCATGTCAATTTCCTTTAGTTTCGTGGTTCATATGGTGGGCTTAAAAGTAATCTTGATAAGCAAAACTAATTATAAATCACCTAGCAATTGTGTTAGTTATTCCTGCAACAGGTAGAAAGGTTTCATCATAGTCTTTTAGATATTTTTGACTGAAACCTCTAGTAATAAGTCAAATATTGTAAAGGGTCTCCAAATTCATCATTTAGAATCAATACTGAAAATCCCTGCATTGATTTGGTAGTATGTTCCCTGAATTATTTGTCAAAAGAAAATTTAATTAATACTAATTGCGCTTTCCTACTGAACTCTATCATCTCGAGTTTTCTTATTTCTCGGTTTACACAAGATTGGTTAAGCACAGATAAGGTGTTCATTTTTCCTATACGAAATAGGGGACGACCTTCAAGCCTATCACTCTTCCAAGTTTCAAAAATACCTGTTCTTTTAGTATCTGTAACCACTAATGAATTATCACAAGCTTTAGCTCTTGCTTATTCCAATTTTATTATGTCGTGGTTCATTTTGCGAACTAAACCTATGAGAACTCTCATAATCATCAGATTTATAGGTTAGATTTATAGATAGATTTATATAATCATCATATCTTATTTTAGATTTCTCAGTCAATTATCATCAGATTTATAAAGAATATCTGATTTTAAATCTCTCAGTTAATAATCATCAGATTTATAGGGTATATCTGACTTTAGATTTCTTAGTTAATAATCATCAGATTTATAAAGCATATCTGATTTTAAATCTCTCAGTTAATAATCATCAGATTTATAGGGTATATCTGACTTTAGATTACTTAGTTAATAATCATCAGATTTATAAAGCATATCTGATTTTAAATCTCTCAGTTAATAATCATCAGATTTATTGGGTATATCTGACTTTAGACCTCTCAGTTAATAATCATCAGATTTATAGAGCATATCTGATTTTAGATCTGTCAGTTGTTAAGAGACTATTCCAGAATTTCCGAAAATCTCTTCAGATTGCCATGTAGGCCTGGATTGTCTCATCCACAATGCCATACCTGACAGTTCCAAACCTTTCGTAATTTGGATTCCTAACTTTTTACTTTATATATAACTATTTTGTTTTACCTACTCGTTTTATCGTGCACATAAACCGTTAAACCAAAAACCTTTAATATTTATATATATTACGGCTCATTTCAAACTGTATTTTTCATTAAAGCATGTTAAATTAATTAAGTAAACAGCAGTTAAAACAGCCTCACCCGAAATACTTTTTCTAGACTTGCACCATTGACCATAGAACGAGCTTTCCCAGTAGTAGATCTTACCATTTTTCCAAAACACCATTTAATTGAGGCATCTTTGGAACTGATAAGTGGCAAGTACTTCCCGTTTCAACACAATTTTTATTTCAGTGGATAAATACTCCGCACTGTTATCACAATATAAATAAACTAATTTTTAATTTAATTAGCTTCGTTTTTAGCAACACAACCTTTCAGACCAGAGAAAACATCAGACTTTTTTTTTGTTAATAGTTACGTAATACAGTAAGGAGTAAATTGGTCAGGCCAAACAAGATAATTTTTGTTGATTTTGAAGAAGTGATTGGGCCACACACATCGAACTGTATAACACATAATAGTCGTTCAATATATCTTTTGTCTTTAGTCTGATTGAATGGTAGTCTACTCTGTTTCCCATATATTCAGCCTCACATAATATATTGTCACTCAGTACTACTTTTGATTTGATCAATGTCATCTACCATTTTATTAGTTATCAACTCAAAAAAAATATATTTTTCGCGTGGCCTAGGCGCTGTGCTGATGGCATAATATTTATTACAGCCAACATATACACTTGGAAAACAGGGTAGCAAACATCCGCAGACACCACAAAATTTAAAACAATAAAATTATTAACTCACATACCTTTCATTAATGTTTTACCGTCTTTACATATTTCGACGCCTCACTCGCCGAATGGTTGCACCGTTGCACCTTCGAGATCAACAGCAAACCCTATGGTGCCTCAGGGCAGTAAAGCATGGCTTCTATTGTTCCTCCAATGCCCACGTTGCTAGTAACATTTCCCTTTTTGGTATCTGAAATAAACTTATAGTGTATAGCAATTGAAATATTTTAAGGTTATATGTAACGAAAATACTTCTCTGTTAGTTTATTTAGATGCACCAAAATCCAATTTAATGTGTTATAAAATTGGTAGTCTCGACTCTCGGCCATAAAAGCAAAACTTGATGACGTAGATGGTTTGATTCATTTTGACTGCTTAATTTGTTCTTGTTCTGTTCGTAGTTTTCTGCAGAAACATTCTTTTGAAATAGTAACAGTAATTTTTCACCTATCCGTCCACAATGATAACACTTTTTAAAAAAAAGACTAATTTTTACTTATATTATCATTTGATGGTAGTTATTTGACGGACAATAATTCGCGTTTTCTTTTTTTTTTTTTTTGTAACGCCTACTTCCCAGTCGATCGATACTCTAACGTTCGTAAAGAGTTTCCGAATTGTGCAAAATACCCATCGCCGAGCTATTCTTTCGCAAATTGTATAATTGGATCACTATCACAAACATTTAATCACACATGTCTAACACATTTATTTGACTTAGTAACACACGACACACACTCAATTCACTTAGTAACAGTATTATTATTCACTTCTAACACATTTTAATTTCTGTAGCCTACATTTCAAAAAGCTGTATTTCTCGCGATCAAACGGTTATAAATTTATTTTTATTTTTTAAATCCATCGTAAAACACGAGTAACGGTTTTAAATTTGCGAATTGAGATATTTTTCTTAGTTAGATATTTTAAATGCCTTATGCGTAATTGGGTCCATAACCTGTTGGAATAACAACTCGGTATGGGCTAAATTAAACTACTATTTATCCGGTGAACTATGAAATTATATTATTTTCACTTTTACTTGGAAGTGTATACGTCTGACGCCTAGCACAGTCGGTAACGGAATGAACGAGACAACTGGGCGTTGCAACTAAATAAAGACAGCAACTTGATTGCTTTAGTATTGCCATAATGAAAAATAAAGATTGATTTTTGCAAATTAAATCATATAAATCAACAATAACATTTTTTAGGTTACTTCAAAACTCCGAAAGGTAAGTAAGACTAATAAAAATAGTTTTTATATATGTACCTACTAGTATGTTGTTTATTTTTTTAAATAGGCAAGTATTTCCCTTTTTCCACAAATACCTAGATTAAAAAATAAATAAGTGATAATGTTGAAAGACTTAAGGCGGCCCTTCCCGGTCCGTCTATCGTCAACGCGAGCATGGTTGGAAATGCTTGTTGTTTCATCCAGCGCAATGATAGAAAAAAAAGGAAAGTAAGAAGAGAGAGATAGCACCTGAGCGCTCAGTTTGCATTATATTGTACGATTTTAGTATTATTATTTACTATTCATTGAACGAATATTAACTTTTCACAGTGCGGTGCGGAAATTTCATAAAACTTGTTCCAGGTGATACTTTTTTTTCAGTAAGTCTTACGAGTGTGTGAAATAAATGTTTTTCATTTAGAATCTTCATTACATTTGCAAGGTTTCTATGCAAATATTTTCTTTACTTATACAATTCATGAGTACTATATGATCGGCCGAAGTTTGGGTAAAATTTGTACAAAAAAACAGATTTTTGGAGACTTATACTGAATTTGTTTTTCCAAATTTTAATTTTTGATTTCGATAGAAACCTAGATATAGCGCACAAGATTCCTGTTAGTTCAAAACTTTCCAAGAAAGATCTGTTACAACTAGAGATGGGCCGCGGGAAGAAATGCAGGAAGGTAAAAATGGGAAGGAAAGGGAAGGAAGGGAAGAAATGAATTAATTCCCATTTATACCCGGTATTTTTAATAATACCCGGGTAGAAATTGATTTTGTTAAATTTACTTTAATATTGATACAATATTTTGATTTAGCAGCTTAGTTTAATAAAATATCGTTCAGAAATAAAAGGCTGTTTAGTTAAATCATGTTTATTCTTTGATAAATAAAAAAAAAATAGCAAATATAATGATTTCTATTTTGAACACAGCCGTATTATAAGAATCGTTTTCCTTACTTTTTACTACGTAAGAAATCTAAAATTTAAACATTTAATCAACATATTGCTAAGTATGCATGGCTTTAATCTATCCTGATCATTGATATATGTTAGTTAAGAAGCACATATTTGCAAATAAGTTTTAAACTTAAACAAATATTCGTCAAGTTTAAGTATGGCACATTACATTAAAGTACGTTAGTATAACTATAACGGTTTATAAAAATCACAAAAATCAGTCTTATAATAGTCATATAAAATCAGCATCAAATACTATGTTCGTATATTAATTGACTCGAGCTTAATAATCACAGTTTGATTGACTTAATAATAACATGAGATACAAAGGTATGTATGTATATATGATAAACATATGTATCCCTACGTGCACTTAAAAATTAACAATCTATAATTTAATCATCATTACTGTCAGTTATACTATCACAGTTTAAAAATTCAACTTCAGGTCTACTCGGACCTGGTAAAATATTATATTCTTGCTGCTCTTCTTCAGTGAACACATTGCTTTCATAGTCTTCGCCATCATAAAATAAATCATCATGAGATTCATGTTCCTCAGATTCTTCGTCACTGTGGTTGTATTTGTTAAGAAGATCCCAGTTATACGACGCAAAGGCTATTTTAGCTGCTCTCTCGGGCATTAATCGATTTCTTTTTCTCGAGTGTATGTGGCCATGTTTGCTAAATGATCGCTCTGTTGCGGCGGATGTACAAGGAGCCGTTAGAATACGAACGGCAATTTTACTAAGAGCTTTAGCAGAACAAAGCCCTTTCCACCATGTTACGGGATTTATAGTATCTACTTTTTCCCATAGAAAGCGGCTCCTCCAAAATCCATCTCTTGCTTTATAATCGGCTATGTCTGATATTACAGAAAATTGAAGTGATTCAGCCATTTGTTCAATAAAACCCATGGCCTCGAGGTCTTCGTTTTCATTTAATTCAACGCCTTGAGTTCTTGGATCCAGAAGATAAGCTGCTAAATGTATAGGTTTTATGCAGTCGATGGTCCTTTTTTCAACTGCATCAAGAATATGTTGTTTGTGTTCGTGACTCAATATATTTATATCAGGCAATATGAATAACAGTTTAGATTTTATATCCTTGAATATCGTATAAACATTGTGAATATTGCATTTGTTGGACTCGAGTTGAAATATGGGACCAGTTGAAGGTTCTAAAATCAATAGGCAATTTTCAATCATAGTCCAAAAATTATCATCTAGAATAGTCGACTTAATTTCTTGTGGCAATTGTGTACTAGTTTCATCAATAGCTAAAGCCAAAAGAGCTGTTTTTGTATTTTTTATACTTCTCAAGGCTGCTACATGACTGCCCCAACGTGTCTTTGCTGGTAATTTTAATGTTTCTCCTGTTTTTTTTTCTTTTATAATTTTCTTTAATGATGCAGTCAAAACTTGGCTCTTTTTGATAGTCTTAATAACATCTACAGATAAATCAATAATTCCATTGATAACATCACATTTTATTATATCATGAGTCAATAGATTCAGTGTATGAGCGATACAATTGAGAGTAATTATTTGTGGATATTTATTTTTTACAAGTTCAAATGCTTTCTGAAGATTTCTTGCATTGTCGCCAATTAGAGTAACAAACTTGGATTCTCCGTAAGTACGCATGATTTTGATTATTTCTTCACTGAGATATAAGCTTGTATGTCTATTATCTGTGGTACACAAACTTTCGGCAAAATAAGGTTCGGGGTTTGAAATAATAAAATTAATGATTCCTTCGTTGTTTAAATTTGTCCAAGCATCACATTGAAGATGTAGATAGCTTGTACTTCTTAAATTTTCGGTGACATCTTTTTTGACTTGGTTATGTACTTTGTCTAAAAGATTTGTAGACATATATTTCCGCGAAGGTATTGGAAACGAAGGCATACCAAATTTCAAAAAGTCCTTCCACAATGGGTGTTCTCCGATATTTAAAGGTGAACCTGAAATAATTACTGCTTTCGCAAATTTCAGCGTTAGTATTTCAATCTCTTCTTCATTTAATGATCGACAATGTGACGTTGAAGGCCGATTTATAATATCTTTGTCAACCTGTTTATTCAATGAATCATCAATAGAATCCCTTGCCATGGATATGTTGGCGTTAATATCATCAATCAAGCTCCGTTTATTTTGGTTGCTGCTTCCTGGTTCCAGCGTATTAATCTGATGGTTTGGAGTAGTTTCGTCTGGAATCTTAGTAGTTGTAATTGTAACATTTTTTTCGATTTTTGTCTTTATATCAAGTTTAATAATAGCTGGACATTTATCACAGTTTAATAAGTGATTTCCCATTTTACTTACATTTGGTAACTTATATTTATGATCACAGTAATTACACATTACTGATTTGTCTGGACTTGACCGGTAGTGTTTCCAGACATATTCTTTTCTTTTTCTTCCATTAGGCATTATCTAAAACAAAAATATTATTTTTTGAGAAAACGTGGTTCATTTTATGAAATACTAGTATACATCTAAAAAAATATATGTGGTCATATGGATCTATATCTTACACATTTTTCCTTTTTATTTACATTTCAGTCTATTTGTATAACAACATAATTAAAGATCTTTACGAAATTATTCAGTTTTTAATTAATCAATAATCGCCAACAGATTACAGATCAGGTACCTAGTTACGTAGGGTAGTATTTGTACTAAGGTAGTTCTTTATTACACGATTGCAGTGGCGGTATGCTACAAATAAATCGGTAGAAGAGTAGCTTCAGTCGGCCAAAGACAGCAAAAAGCGCTGTAGCCGCTTTAAAGTATGTATATGTAAATAAATAAATAAGATGATTACTAGAACAGGAAAAAATATGTTGTTTATTTGGACTGACCGACACTTATGTAGTGTAGCCATGTCGTCAAATACTATCATTCTCTTGAAGCGTTTACTTTCTACGTCTTCTTTCGCGGATACTAAACATTATTTATTTATTAAACACTGATTAAAAAAATATTTTGTGGGTTTTTTTTGTTGTTTACACAACAACAAAACCCTACATATTCATACATGTTTTTCAAATGAACTAAACAATAAAATTTTGTTTGTACTTACCGATTCTGACAAGGCACAATGGAAATAAACAAGCCGAGCGCGATCACTCGACGCGTACGCGCACTGGAACCAACTACACAAAATGGCGAGCTAACTGCGAAAGCGCGAATTGCGCCCTCCCCGCTTCTCCCCCGTTTCACTTACCGTAATCGAATTGTAGGGAGTATGTAGAACTCGTAACGTAAATATCATTCGCCTGTCGTGTACATAAACTCTTGCATTGATAACTTTAATATTTTAAATTAAATATTTCAATTTTACACTTGAATATATAGAAATAAAAATTAATGCCTTTATTACATGTATTAAATAACACCTTCATTCGATTAAAACATTGTTTTTTAAATAAACTTAAAAATATTTCCATAAATAAAAAGCTTTCCATTTCTTCCCGGTAGAAATTGAAATCGGGTGGGTAAAAATGGGTGTAAATGGAAATATTTCCAGAAGTTGGGTTTTTACCGGGTAGGCGCCCATCTCTAGTTACAACGCCATAATCACGTACGAGCGTTTGTATGAAAAGTAAGGCGGGTTGGCCGCTCTTAATACATAACACGAGTAAGCTATCTTACCTATGCTCGCGATAAAAAAAACTAGCTAAGTAGTTGTTTCCTAGGCTACATATCTACTTACTGATGTGGGTACTTAGCTACTTACATATATTATTGAAATAAAATATCATTACAAATGATTATAATGTTATTATAACAATTATTACCTACCTTTTAGTTACCTACCTAGTAAGATTTACGCTAAGTAGAACTACCTATAATTTTTAAGTGAGATTTTGTAGTAGGGTTTTGATTGCTGTAGGAAGCGTATGCGATAATATGGTTAACCCTTAACCGCCTACCATACGTCTCACAGATCCGGTTGATATAATAATTGTGAATATTTTTGCGCCAGAGTTTTGTATCGACTTGTTCGCTCCTGTACCTTTTCCCTTCGCCACTCTGTACCGCACAACGGCTCCTCGAGGTTAGACGTGCGCGCGTTTGCCTCAGGTGAGTAAATAAATACCAGCGTGGGTCTGAGAGACCCCTGTTAGGAGGTTACGTAATTTTTTTTTAATTGTGTATTTTTATTGTTTTAGTTATAATGGTTATTAGTAAAGCTGTAATTGAGCGTTGGGAAAAAATGACAGCATATGTGCCAAAACGAGACATTGCAACGTGATATACGTATCAGTATACAATGCATCTTCCAGATCAATAGGACCCCTCCAGCAGCTGTCCCATGCAGCAGCACTGGTGAAGAGCGATTAGTGGATCGTTAAAACTGTTACACTTGCTAATATTTAAAAAAACCGGCCAAGTGCGAATCGGATTCGCGCATTAAGGGTTCCGTACCATTACATCATTCCGTACATGTAATGAAGAATCGCGTTTGTTGTATGGGATCCCCCCTTATATATTTATTTTATTTTGTTTTTAGTATTTGTTGTTATAGTGGCAATAGAAATACATAATTTGTGAAAATTTCAACTGCCTAGCTATCGCGGTTCTTGAGATACAGCCTGGTGACAGACAGTACCCAAAATTTTCACAAATTATGTATTCCTGTTGCCGCCATAACAACAAATACTAAAAACAAAACAAAATAAATATTTAAGGGATATTAAATATGATAATAATCAAAAACATAACATGTATTTTTATTTAACGCTATCTTTTTCATTTACCTTACAATCACAAAACTAGTTACTCTAGTAGGTACATGAAATTAACCGTTCCTTTACCGTGCCGTCAATACCAGACACAATAGTAAGACAATGAACGTGGACATTTATTAATGTCGTGCGGGTCTTGACTGGTTAAAATACTATAGACGGGCAGCCTTAGCGCACGCGTGGCGTAGGTATATTTTTCAAGGACAGCGCCGAGTTGCAATACTGTCTGTACTGTGGCTGTGGCTACAGATATAGATGTAATAGATAACGCCCGTATCAAGATTTGTATCGAAATCAAGCGTGCCAACTTTTTTAATGCCTACTGTGACGTCACAGGCAATTTTAGTGACGGGAAATTCAAACCGATTCAAAGAAACCGCTCGCTACGATTTAAACGATTTATTGAAGATGCACGCCGCCGCCCTGATCGTCTCGCTCATACTCATAGATTTTATATCTGTGGTCTCGCTCGCTCACTCCGCGCTCGCTAACCATACGATCGATTAACATTCAAGTTAATCGATTTGTGATAAAAATCACAATCGATTTTCTGATTGACGAATGATATGAAATTGGATAAACAAATGATTCTAAACGGAAAATTGTTTGATAATAAAGAATAAATATTTGTTCTCAATTCCGAAAAGGCTATAGTACCATGGACCACATCCATACATTGCGGCAGGTTATAGAGAAGACGAGGGAGTATAATCGGCCGTTGTGTTTAGGGTTCGTGGACTACGAAAAAGCCTTCGATTCGATCGAAACGTGGGCCGTGCTTCAGTCTCTCCAGCGGTGCCGAATTGACTGTAGGTATATCGAGGTGTTGAAGTGCCTATACAACAAAGCCACTATGTCGGTCCGAGTACAGGAGCACAGTACAAAGGATATTCCATTGCAAAGAGGCGTAAGACAGGGAGATGTCATATCTCCAAAACTGTTTACCGCCGCTCTGGAAGATGCCTTTAAGCTCCTGGAATGGGAAGGACTGGGCATTAACATCAATGGCGAGTATATCACTCACCTTCGATTTGCCGACGATATCGTTGTCATGGCAGAATCGATGGAGGACTTAAGTACGATGCTTGAAGACCTAAATCGAGTTTCCCAACAGGTAGGCCTAAAAATGAATATTGACAAGACGAAGGTCATGTCAAATAGGCACGTTACGCCTTCACTTGTTTCTGTTGGGAGCTCCACCCTAGAAGTTGTAGACCAGTATATCTACCTGGGTCAATTGATCCAGGCAGAAAGTTCCAGCTTCGAGGAAGAGGTCTTTCGACGAATTCGACTAGGCTGGGCAGCGTTCGGAAAATTGCGCAGTGTTTTATCGTCTAGAATACCTCAGTGCCTCAAGACGAAAGTGTTTAATCAATGTGTGTTACCAGTGATGACTTATGGCTCTGAAACGTGGTCCCTTACTATGGGTCTCATAAGAAAGCTCAAGGTCGCTCAACGGGCTATGGAGAGGACTATGCTCGGTGTTTCTCTACGTGATCGAATCAGAAATGAGGAGATTCGTAGAAGAACGAAGGTCACTGACATAGCCAAGCGGATTAGCTCATTAAAGTGGCAGTGGGCGGGGCACATAGCGCGAAGATCCGATGGCCGATGGGGCAGAAAGGTTCTCGAATGGCGGCCACGTACCGGCAAGCGCAGTGTAGGACACCCACCTGCTAGATGGTCAGACGACCTACGTAATGTTGCAGGAAGGCGCTGGATGCAGGCTGCTTCCGATCGGTCGTTTTGGAAATCCTTGGGGGAGGCCTATGTCCAGCAGTGGACTTCCTGTGGCTGATATGATGATGATGATGATGATTTGTTCTCAAATAATTTATTTCAATTTAACGTAAATTCAAACTATACCAACTTATTAAAACTAAAAATTGCAAATAATGTAAATATTTTAATTGAACTTTAAAAATAAAACTATTATTATTCTTAAATAATCGGCCAAGTGAGAGTCGAATTCGCGAACGAAGGGTTCCGTACTATTATCTAAAAAAAAACGTTTGTTGTATGGGATGTATTTATTTTATTTTATTCTGTTTTTACCCCGACGAAAAAGAGTGGCATCGTAGCACTCGAACGGATGGACCGATTTCAGTGCGTTTTTTTAACGTTAGAGCAACTTCCCTTGCGGTCGTTCTTAGCCATGTCAGGCTTGTCTCACTCCGCGTAGAGGTATCGAAAATATACCGCTTCAATGGGGGAAATTCGGTAGGGACGATTCACTAACGAGCAGTGAGCAGTGACGCACGCGCGGTTTTGTTCACCAACGTGTGACCACGACCAGTAGTATATGTTCAAAGAGCGAACATATTACATACATGAACTCTGAAAATATTACCCTCGTTTTCTAAAGTGTAAATTAGGAAATGAGCTTGTTTATATCAATATCTATTAAATTGGCTCTTTAATAATAGTTAATATCATTCGTCAGTCCGATATCGATTAAAATCGATTGTTGGTATATGTTGTAGAACGAACAACACTAGTCGCTAAATTTTACTGACGAATGAGAAATTGCCGGTACCACGACGTCGTAGCGATGCGCGACAGTATCGCTTGTTTCGATATTCATTGCTTCTTAACACACAACGTCGGATCAAACGCTCAAAGCAAACGCGGCAATGTAATGTGAATGTAGTTTTTAAACCTTAATCTATACTTATTTAGGTATAATCTTGGGATCACCCACAGATATAGATGTAATAGATAACGCCCGTATCAAGATTTGTATCGAAACCAAGCGTGCCAACTTTTTTAATGCCTACTGTGACGTCACGGGCAATTTTAGTGACGGGAAATTCAAACCGATTCAAAGAAACCGCTCGCTACGATTTAAACGATTTATTGAAGACGCACGCCGCCGCCCTGATCGTCTAGCTCATACTCATAGATTTTATATCTGTGGTCTCGCTCGCTCACTCCGCGTTCGCTAACCATACGATCGATTAACATTCAAGTTAATCGATTTGTGATAAAAATCACAATCGATTTTATGATTGACGAATGATATGAAATTGGATAAACAAATGATTCTAAACGGAAAATTGTTTGATAATAAAGAATAAATATTTATACTCAAATAATTTATTTCAATTTAACTGAAATTCAAACTATACCAACTTAAAAATTTAAATTCAAACTAAAATTAAAAATAAAAATTACAAATAATGTAAATATTTTAATTGAACTTTAAAAATAAAACTATAATTATTCTTAAATAATCGGCCAAGTGCGAGTCGAATTCGCGAAGGAAGGGTTCCGTACTATTATCTATAAAAAAACACGTTTGTTTTATGGGATGTATTTATTTTATTCTGTTTTTACCCCGACGTAAAAGAGTGGCATCGTAGCACTCGAACGGATGGACTGATTTCAATGCGTTTTTTTTAACGTTAAAGCAACTTCCCTTGCGTTCGTTCTTAGCCATGTCAGGCTTGTCTCACTCCGCGTAGAGGTATCGAAAATATACCGCTTCAATGGGGGAAATTCAGTAGGGACGACTCACTAACAAGCAGTGAGCAGTGACGCACGCGCGGTTTTGTTTACCAACGTGTGACCAGTAAATGTTCAAAGGGCGACCATATTACATAAATGAACTCTGAAAATTACCCTCGTTTTCTAAAGTGTTAATTAGGAAATGAGCTTGTTTATATCAATATCTATTAAATTGGCTCTTTAATAATAGTATATCATTCGTCAGTCCTATATCGATTAAAATCGATTATTGGTATATGTTGTAGAACGAACAACACTAGTCGCTAAATTTTACTGACGAATGAGAAATTGCCCGTGCCACGACGTTGTAGCGATGCGCGACAGTATAGCTTGTTTCGATATTCATTGCTTCTTAACACACAACGTTGGATCAAACGCTCAAAGCAAACGCGGCAATGTAATGTGAATGTAGTTTTTTAACCTTAATCTATACTTATTTAGGTATAATCTTGGAATCACAGCTTGGAATACTTAAAAAATTGTTATAAAATGAATTTAAGCATAATTTTTTTTTAAATTACTTAGCTGTGATAGGAAATATGTCCTTGACTTTGGGCGCTTGCAATTTTTGGGCTGTTGTAGTTTATTATCACGTAACGAGGCATTTTTTTATTTTTCGCTGCCGTCCGGCTGCAATCACAGACACGCGCGGACTGTCAGTAGCGGCGGCCAACCTCGACGCTTTGTCTGAGAACTTACACGCGAAGTAGGTGCATTTAAGTCGTCTATCTGTATCTATGTCTGTGGGATCACCGCTTGGAATGCTTAAAAAATTGTTTTAAAATGAATTTACGCATATTTATTTTTTAAACTAACTTAGCTGTGGTCGTAAATATGTCCTTGACTTTGGGCGCTTGCAATTTTTGGGCTGTTGCAGTTTATTATCACGCAACGAGGCATTTTTTTATTTTTCGCTGCCGTCCGGCTGCATTCACAGACACGCGCGGACTGTCAGTAGCGGCGGCCAACCTCGACGCTTTGTCTGAGAACTTACACGCGAAGTAGGTGTATTTAAGTCGTCTATCTATATCTATGTCTGTGGTGGCTACAGATATAGATGTATGTCTGTGGCTGTGGCATACCACGAAAACCGCGCCTCCTGCCGCACCGCGATCCGCACCGCCAGTGGCTGTGGCCAGGCCGTTAGAGTAATGTTGGCGATGCGCCGCCCTTGTAGTGCCTCAGGGATGCTGGCGGAGGCTGGAGTTGACAGTCTGTCAGCAATTATAAGAAAGCGCACAGCATCCTTGATTCACCGGGTGCGGGGCAGCGCCAACATTCTAGTAAAGACGGTTGCGGCTAGATTGGACGTGGACAGTGCTATCATGCCGCACTGGACTCGCGTTCACCTAGTCAAAGACACTAAACCGTCTATAAACTTTGATGTGGATAATATTATACTAACATAGTATAAGTTTTCTTTGTTACTAACACTTAATTGGTTCTTAAGCCTAATATAAAAGATTTTTATTTTATTTTATTTTTATTTTTTTTATAATTCATAAATAAAAGAAAATTCTTTTATTTTCGGATATTTTAAATTTTAAAATAATTTTAGCCATAAAACAAAGCAAATATTTTCTCATTATTTTTACCATATTATTAGGGCTATTGATGGCCAGTAATGTAAGTTTTATGAAAATCGGTTATTTCATGCAGGTAAGGGTTAAACGAGTTACTCATGTAGAGAGTCACCATCATTGGCCGACATGTTTTGATCTCAATTTAATCCTACTAATTACTAGTATAAACGCGAAAGTTTGTAAGTATGGATGGATGGATGTTTGTTACTCTTTCACGTAAAAACTACTAAATGGATTTTAATGAAACTTTACAATAATATAGCTTGTACATCAGAATAACACATAAGCTACAATATATAAAGATATAGTGTGATCCTGCGCAGATGAAGTCGCGGGGGCAGCTAGTTCATGATAATAATGTCAGTGTCCCACGTTAGTGTTTATCAAAAAATAATAATATCTAGCCTTGAAATATGCTTCGGCTCAGAGCACGTTATAAACGTTTGAGTTTATTTAATGATTCAATTCGATAGGGTGAGATTTTTATGGAAAACCCACTCCGAAAAGGGCTAAGGATAGGTATAAATTAAATAAGCATTAAAAAAAACATATTTTTCGCTAATTATTAGCCTAATTTTTATCTTAGCATATCTTATACCTTTATATTTATTTATTTATAAGTATATAAATTTATTTCTGTGATCTCGGAAACGGCTCAAACGATTTCGCTGAAATTTGGTATATGGAGGTTTTCGGGGGTAAACAATCGATCTAGATTAGTCTTATGTTTGGGAAAAAGCGTGTTTTCGAGTTTTCATGCGTTTTTCTTTCCATGCATGCTTGGTTGCTAATTTCGTCCTCGTCTGCCACTATGCGTCTGGCCCAGCGGTTTAAGAAGCGGATAGCAAGAAATAATGTTACGGGTTCGGATCCCACTCGGTGACTTACTTTTGTTTTTTTTTTTATATGTTCAAGTTTATGTATTTGATTTAATTTTTAAATTTTTATTGTTTTTAGACAAGTTTATAAAAATGTAGTTAATGTTTGAGATATAACCGAGCAAAGCTCGGTCGCCCAGGTAATTTTTACTTAAACTAGGATGCGAGATTCTGGTGAAAAGTGCTTGTGTAGTAATAACCCTTGTTACCACTTTTCGAGCAAATAAACGTTGATTTTATTTTGATTAACAAGAGTGAAGGCCTCAACCAATGCGTGAGTTTTATTCAGTGCCCCTTTATATTCGGTACCCTGGGCGGTCGCCCAACCACGCCCTACCGTCAGGACTGCAGCAGCTGCAAGTATTTTCCAACAAGTCAAATCAGATACTTTTTTCTAAACGTCAAAACGAACAGTCAGTGCCGTAAATAGCCTTTTTTGCGCCCTGTGCGAGCTGCTATAACTCCGCCCTTGTTTTTTAGATATTATAGGTACCCTAGAGCAATGCTATGTATAGGTCTACTTTATTTCATTCTGGATGATAAAATAAAGCACAAGGAACTTGGTGTTGGTGGACCAATTATCAATATTTTGGAAGAAAAATCTATTTTTTTAAAGAATTGATGTGGGCAAACAAGCAGATCAGCCATCTGATGTTAAGTGGACCCTTCGCCTATTATACCACCCACTGTGTCTCACTTACTAAAACTCAATTGCAAGTTCACTAGTGCAAATGCGTTGCCCACCCTGATCTTGAACTTATCAGGAGCAAACCGAAAAAATAATAGTTCTGCCTGATCTGGCCGTTCTTGCGCCCCCCAGAGTCTACGCCCTGTGCCTGGGCAACGGTGGCACCGCCCTATTTACGGCACTGCGAACAGTTTCTATAGAATTTTGTATGAAATACAGGCAGATGACATCATAGTTTTTTGGAGTCAATTAGCGCTCTTATTATCAGTTTTTCTGCAATTATAAATTAAAAATCGCGTTAAAATAGATATGTATAAAAACACGTGACATTATTTTGCGACGTTTTATTTTCTTATCAGTATAAAATAATTTATTTTTGGCTTAGGATAATACCTTATTAAAATTCTAAGAATCCTGAAGGGTTTCTTACAAAAATAATAAATGCTGCGTCTATAAAAAATTTCTCAAGCAACAGCTAACTAGTTCGATAAGAAAAAAGTATCTGTTGTACCTTCGTTGTCTCTATAACTCGGAAACTTACCTCATTACGAGTAGATTTTGTTCGAAAACTATTTTTTTCTGAGCGTTGATGACATTTTCCTTAAGTTTAAAATTGGGTACTTTCCTAAGTCAAAAAATTACTTTGTACTAATAAAAAAATAAAGCGTCGCTAAATAATGTCACTTGTCTTCGAACATATCCATTTTAACGTTATTTTAAATTTATTATTGCAGAAAAACTGATAATAAGAGCGCTATTTGACTCCAACAGTCTATGACGTCACCTGCCTATATTTCATACAAAATCCCATAGAAACTGTTTGTTTTGACGTTTAGAAAAAAGTTGCTGATTTGACTTGTTGGAAAATAGCGTATTAAAGTTGTGAAAATAGGAAGTGTATTCTACATCACTCGTCTTTACTCCTGACGGGGTAGGCAGGACTTCGTTCATTCATTGATCTAGCAAGTAAAGCAAGCAAACTCCTTGTAGTAAAAAAAAATCTATGGCTATGCCTTCAATATCAGTTGAAAATATATTTAATATCCAGATTTATTACTTTGGCTGTAACATGCATATTCTTTAGTCAGATATAATAATATAAATAGCCATGCACTTAAACTAGCCAAGTTAAACATTAGAGTCCCCTTACCCTAGACTTCTCCATACAAACGTAGTCTACGTTTAATTTTGAAACCACATGTCAGATTCCGCTAAAAATTGGTAATTGTAAAGAAATTGCAATTATCTAGGTTTATAACTGGTTAACTACAGTAAAATTATGAACTGGAAAGAAAATATAAAGATTTAGAAGTTTTCCATACTGATGGTCAAAAATGATAAATAACACTATATTCTATTTCAAGTTCATATTTTTACCGTTGGAAACCAGTTATTAACTTAGATAATTGCAATATCTTTGAAATTACAAAATTTTGTCAAAATTGGACATGTCGTTTTGAAATAAAACGTAGACTACGTTTGTATGGAAAGTTGTATTTTGGTCTAGGGTAAGGCCCACTCTTAAAGTTAAATAAATATCGAATTACCTCGAATCGGACAAGGTTTTCTTTACAGATTGAGTTAGCCCCGAAGTAGGTAAGTTCAAGACTTTTGTTATGAAATACCAACTCAATGATACTAGGTATATTTTACTAAGTATAAATACATGTATAGATAAACATCCAAGACACAAGACAATCTGAAAAAGATTGTTTTCCATCACGACCTGACCACCAAAATAAATAATAAATAAGTAAACAGGATTCTTTCTCTACAGAACTTGGTGGCTAATTAGATCTCATTTCTTTTGTCGGATTTGAACTTGGCTCCCATTTTCACATTTAGATTTTTAGTGGAATTCTAATTTCTTCAGTTGAGCAAGCTGATTAACAGCGACTTAATTAGGTAAAGGTATTATCTAACATCTTACATCTACCTAATGTGTTACTGTTGTGCGACATCTCTAACTCTCTAATACTTACAAACTTACTACAATCTTATTGTGGTTTTGATATTTAGTCCTGGATAAAATAAGGTAATTGATAACGTCGTTCAAAACGAAAACTTGCAATATATGGGACTTTCACCCCCATGAATCATGATTAGGCACATGCTACAACAGTGAGGTGTATTAATGTCAATAAACAAATTATCATTTCACAAGTTTCGTTGCACCCTTCGCAGTAGGGCTAACAGGGACGTAAACTGAGTAAAAAATACTTACACAAATTGTCTTATACCTTTAAACGAGCAATTCTTGTATATATAGATATATATATATATATATATATATATATATATATATAGATATATATATATATATATATATATATATATATCCTCTGCCAAACGAATTTTTGTAATAAACTATACTACACTACCTATAACTATATACAAGCACAGGCAAAACGTTTAAAAAACTTATGTTGTGTATTTATCGAAAGTTTAAGGTGTATTAATTATAAGACTATAATATTACTAATGTTGTTTTATTTATTATCTACCTACACGAAAGTTGCAATTGTAAACGTTAATCAGTAAGAAAAATATTTGTTGATGTTTCCATTTTCGTAATAAAAAATATTACTATATTTTTTTATATATTATAAAAAATTATATAAAATAAAAAACAATTAATTATTATATTGTTTCTTTTTTTTAGATTGAGCCTGACCTGGGATTCGAACCGCTGCCAATCGGCTCATACGTCAATAATGATAATGCGCCACTAGTTCATCTATCTGTTTTCAAATTTAGTGAAAATAAGATCTACTAGTAAATGAAGGGATTACTTGTTATTTTTTTGAACTGTGCCATCTAGTTTTATTCTGTGGCTCCTAATGCAAAATTTCACAGAAAAGTAAACCTTATGCTTTCCATGCAGAATGCAGAACTGATCAGAAGAAAATTTTCTATAGCAGCAAAATCGTTTGAGCAGGGTTTCAACGCCAACTGAGTGGATTATATCTTAAAATGGCGCTAGTATTTCTAGAAAATAAAAAATGGCGCTAGTATTTCTAGAAAATAAAAAATCAATAAGCTATGTTTTATCGAAAATATATTGTTCTTTGCTATAGTTACTATTTTATTTCATGTCATCACAAATTATCTTAAGCAAATTAAAAATCATATTTTGCAGATGCACGTTGCTGAGCTTTTGTTATTTTAATTTGTGGATACGCCATCTAGTTTAAGTTTTGTGAGTCCAGGTGCAAAACCTCACAGAAAAATCGACTTTATGGTATCCATGCAAAAAAGACCGTGATAGTACAATTCAACTTGTGATTCATCTCTTTCCTTTATGGACGAAACCATTCATTTGCTGTAATAAAGAAACGTTTTCTTTTTAATGGATACAATAAGCACGAAAAAAAGAATTCACAGCAATACATAACTTGAATAAGAACCAACGGATGGTTCCAACATATTTCAATTATTTTAATATTTTAGAATAACAGCGTGGGGCGATGTGCCTTAGAAACTAAAAAACCTTTTTAACAAGGAAGAAAACGCCCTATGCTTTCATTCTAAACAATATAAATTAATCAAATCCTTTATCCAAAAATCGCGATAAATTGATAACCTTCCCCTTTTTGAAAGTCGGTTAATCAAAAAGGTTAAATGTCGATCGTACAATTTTTTTCCAATTACACCTAATATTGCGTATCCAAAGCTTAGGCTTTTATACTCAAAGGTTGCCACGTCCCACGGGACCCTTACTGAGACTCCGCCGTCCACCTGTCCGGTAGTTCGGCTGTCCAGCTGTCCGCCTGTCTACAGCAGAGGCGGCGGGCTAGTACGAGAGGGCTACTTGTCAGAGAATAGAACAGTCTTCTATTCACTTATCACTCGCACTTGTCAGTGCCTGTTCACACGCACTAAACACTTGTCACTTGCCACTCGCACTTGTCACTTGTCAATATGTTAACCTGGCTATATCGCATTTGTCACTCGTCAATATGTAAACCTGGCTACAGTCTGCTATTCTCTTGACACTTGCACTTGTCAATGCCTGTTCAGACGCACTAAACACTTGTCACTTGCCACTCTCACTTGTTACTTATCAATATGCAAACCGGGCTAATATATCTATTCAATAGATCAATAAACATTATATTATCGATATAGACACACATCTCCTCAGGATACAGCTAAAAATCTAGCATCTCAATATAATAACAAACGAGAGAAAAAGCTAAGAATAATCGGAGTAAGTATGTATGTACTGCCATTAATGCAAGTACTCCATACAATTTTAAGTTTTGTACGTACTAGTATTTAAAAAAAAAATGCCTAAGGCAGCAATGTTTGTTATAAAAGTTGATTGTTTTGCATGTTGTGAAATGTTTATTTATCATCTGAAACTAATCTGTAATTTGTATGCCATTACTCAATTAGTTGTATAAGATGAATAATAGTAGGTTTTTAACATATTATAGACTGATAAGAATAATATATTCATATTCATACTTTAATACCTTTTTCAAACGACTTAAAAAAAAGGAGGAGGTTATCAATTCGACGTGTAAGTATTTTTTTTTGTGTATGTTACCTCATAACTCCGTCAAATATGAACCGATTTAAAAAATATATATTTCGTTTTGAAGAATGCATTGCAAGGTACCATACCCATGTAATTTTTTTTTAAGATCGGAAAAAAGATCTTGTACCTGGAGACCGAAATACCTCAATAATAGACAACTGCAGGTCAAATATTTTGTGTATGTTAGCTTCGTCAAATATGCATCGATTTAAAAAATATATTTTTAGGGTTCCGTAGTAAACAAGGAACCCTTATAGTTTCGCCATGTCTGTCTGTCTGTCTGTCTGTCCACGGTCCTACAAAGAAACTATAAGTACTAGAAAGCTGAAATTTGGCATGGATATGTATATTAATTATGGCGAAAAAGTCGTAAAATAAAATATGGAAAAAAATTTTTTTCAGTGTAGCTACCATACAAGTAAAGACGTAGTCAAAATTTTTTTTTTCGACAAACACATTGAGTGGGGTATCGTTGAATAGATCTTTTAAAAATATTGTTAGCTTGTGTGTATTTTTCGATTTAGGGATCCGTTTCTGAAATATTTGGTAAAGTTATAATTTTTGTTCGAGTCAAGTGTCCCACCCTCTATCTGCTAAACGGTTATATATGGCCACGTGAAAAAAATCACAATTATAGCATATATAATGTATACAAATTAAAAAGTTATAGGCGATCAACTTATAAAATGTACTTGAAAAAAGACATTTTTATACAAATTCAATAGATATTAGTTTTTAGACGTTTTTAGTGGCAAGAACTCAAAGTTGGCATTCGCAACTACGGAACCCTACACTGCGCGTGGCCCGACACGCACTTGCCCAATTATTCATTTTAAAGAATGCATTACAAGGTTGGTGCCATGTAATTTTTTTTTAAGATCGTAGAAATGGTCTTATAGCTGGAGACCGAAATACCTCAATAATAGACAACTGCAGCTCAAATATTTGGTGTATGTTACCTCATAATTCCGTTAAATATGCACCAATTTAAAAAATATATGTTTCGTTTTAAAGAATGCATTGCAAAATTAGTCCCATGTAATTTTTTTTTAGGATCGGAGAAAAGGTCTTGAAGCTGGAGACCGAAATTCCTTATTAACAGACAACTGCTGCTCAAATATTAATACATTTGCATACCTACTCATAACACTTTCCAATACTAGTAGTTCGCCGCGAACTTAGACCTCGCGATTAGTATTCTATAATTATAACATAAATTCATTCCCTAAGTAACACCTAGATGGCGCTATCCAATCGCGGACATTTTTATTTTATATTTCAAAAACTACCGAATCGATTTTGATGCCCAACGAACTTGAAAATTTTATCGATATTTCCTACATGCCTACCAAATTTCATCAAAAACAGACCATCGGTTCGGCAGTTATCGCGGTACAAACATACATACATACAATGTGTTTTCGCCCCAAACTCGATTTAGAAACCTTGCTCGCTTCGCTCGCGCAGTCAATAAACCGATTCTAATGATTCAATGTTTGTTTGGAAGAATCGCTTATAAGATTAGTTTTTTATAATTCGAATGAAGACCTGATGAAGGGTTTTAGATGTGTCTTTTATTATTAATATAATACTCAACTGTTCCGTTACCGCCAATACCAGACACAATAGTAAGACAATGAACGTGGACATTTATTAATTTCGTGCGGGTCTTTACCGGTTAATAAGCACTGAGGCCTCACATTATAAGCTTGTATGAAAAAAAACATACATACATACATACTATCACGTCTTTATCCCTAATGGGGCAGACAGAGCATTTTGGGTCTTGCGGTTCTATGCAGAGCCCAGGGCCGCAAGACCCAAAAGCCACTTTTAGCGTCATGGTGGGCGAGAAGATGGAAAAGCAATCAATACAGTGATGGGTTGCTAGCCGCATCGCCTGTTAACATGGTTTGCATTTTTGCCCATTCCCTCGATCGGCTTTTACGATCTGCGTGGGAAGAGAAGCAGCTGGTACATTCTTTATTTCTCCCAGACCAGCATGGGAGTGAAGTAAGAGTATGAAAAAATATTTTTATAATAATTACTTATACTACTTTAATTGTCATGCAATGAGCTTATTCTCTTCCAGCTAAAAGCTGTGAAATAAAAACTTTTTGAAAAAAATAATAACCGACTTCAAATCGAAACGCACTAAAAAGCAAAAAATTATTATTTTTTATATCAGATGTCCCTGAAGATCTGGGTAAAAAATCTCTATAGTACTCATTATTTATTTGGAGTCGGTGCCAATCTTCCTGCCTCAGAGTCCAGCGAAATTTGTTGTCAGATAAAAAAGTTATCATCATTTAAAGTTTAAAGATAATTTTTCTAGGGGCGATTGTTTGTCTGTTAGTACACGCCAATCTCAGGAAATACTGGACGGATTCGTATGAAACTTTTTTTGTTATGTAGCTGTTAAGCCTGAGCAACATAGGTATAGGCTATAATTCATTTTGGAAAATGGAACACCTGATGCAGAGCCTTCCAGATAAACGACAAGAAATATAAAAATGACGCCTTAGCAAAAGTTGTTTAGCCCGCTGAGCACTTTTTGTTGAGTAATAAAATCAAAGATCTGGAACACCTGATGCAGAACCCTAATGGTCCAGCTAAACTATAAGAAATATAAAATGACGCCTTAGCCAAAGTAGTTCAGCCTGATGAGCATTTTTTGTTGAGATATAAAAATCGAAGATCTGGAACACATGATGTAGGACCATAATGGTCCAGCTAAATTATAAGAAATATAAAAAGGACGCCTTAGCAAAAGTAGTTCAGCCTGATGAAAATTTTTGTTGAGATATAAAAATCGAAGATCTGGAACTCCTGATGCAAAAATTTAATGGTTCAGTTTAACTTCAAGAAATATAAAAATGACGCCTTAGCAAAAGTTGTTTAGCTTGCTGAGCATTTTTTGTTGAATTATAAAAATCGAAGACCTGGATCACCTGATGTAGAACCATAATGGTCCAGCTAAACTATAAGAAATATAAAATGACGCCTAAGGCAAAGTAGTTCAGCCTGATGAGCATTTTTTGTTGAGGTATAAAAATCGAAGTCTGGAACACTTGATTCAGAAACATAATGGTCTCTACGTATAATAAAACAGTAAAAAAATGTATCTGTACATTCAATATATATAAAAAAATGGGGCGATGGATACTGTAATATAGTAAAAAATAAAATAAAAAGCTGTCTGTTTGTTATATTATATGATAGTTATATGATAGTTAGCCTGATGAACTTTTATTGTTGATGTATAAAACTCGAAGATCTGGAACACCTGATGCAAAAATATAATGGTCCAGGTCTGTTAGAAATATACATTAATGACGCATTAGCAAAAGTTTTTCAGCCTGATGACCATACTTATACCCTATCGTGGTATTTCGCTCTTATCGGTCCCTGGAAAGGTCTTTGCCAGAATTCTCTTAAACCGCTTGAAGAACTTAGCTGAAAAGATACTGCCCGAAACTCAGTTCGGTTTCCGACCGGACCGAGGCACGTGCAAAGCGATCTTCTCTGTGCGTCAACTGCAGGAAAAGAGCAGATAACAAGGTCAAAAGTTGTACCTCTGCTTTGTTGACCTGGAGAAGGCTTTCGATAGCGTGCCGCGTGAAGCGGGTTGGTGTTAGGAAAGCTTGGATGCACGGAAAAGTTTGTAAGACTACCTAGACTCCTGCATGACGACATGAAATGCTGCGTCGCTGTAGACGGTGAACAGACGGACTTCTTCCCTGTTACCTGTGGGGTGAAGCAAGGATGCGTCCTTGCACCTACTTTGTTCGCCTTATACTTTGCAGTGGTGGTTAGAGAGGTCTTACAAACTATTTCCGAAGGAGTTCGCATCCGCTTCCGCACAGACTGCAGCCTTTTCAATTTGGCTCGACTTAAGGCTCGCACCAAAGTCTCGCATGCACTGATCTTGATGAGAATGTGCTAAACAAGTGGACAAGTTTCGTTATCTGGGGAGCACGATAACATCCAAGTGTGATCTTGATGCTGAGATCAATAGCAGGGTCGGTGCGGCAGCTGCAGCATTTGGCAAGCTGTATTCCAAGGTCTTCTGCTCACATGACCTTAAGTTAACCACAAAAATTTCTGTATATATGGCAATTGTTCTGCCGAACCTCCTATACTCATCTGAGACGTGGTGTGTATACCGGCGTCACATTCGTGCTCTAGATCGATTCCACCTAAGATGCCTTCGTACGATCATGAAGATCAAATGGTCTGATAGAGTACGAAATACCGAAGTCCTGCGACGTGCTAATGTTGGTGGCATTGAAGCTTATTTAATGCGTCGTCAGCTTCGGTGGTGCGGTCACGTATCACGGATGGCGGAGGAGCGAGTGGCGAAGCGTATCTTCTTCTCTGAACTGGAGAAAGGCAAGCGGAAGCATGGCGGACAACTACTCCGGTACAAGGACGTCCAAAAACGCCACATGAAGAGATGTAACATAGAGCCCTCGCAATGGGAACGTTTAGCAGCACAGCGGCCAGAATGGCGTCGGATTGTGGACAGCCAAGTACGCGAGTTCGAGGATCAGCGTAAAACTGATCTCGATTCTAAACGCGACCATATAAAGGCCCGTCCACCAGCCGCCATAATATATCATTATGTGGACGGTGTACTTACGTGTCCACATTGTGCACGGTGTTTTGCCGCAAAGATAGGCTACGTTAGCCATCTTCGAGCGCACGAGCGCCAAATCTATGGATAGGAGTCGAAGGGGTCGCCATGGCCGAAATCGGTCGGACAGATCATCATCATCATACTTATATGCCGGAGTCCTAAAGTCCACGCAGATGAAGTCGCCGGCATCAGCTAGTTTAAATATATATAAATAATATTCATAAATATAAAAGTTATATATAATAATATTAACTTTTTTGTCAGCATTTTTTTTTGTATTTTTATTGCACATATGTGTGTTATACATACATACATACTATCACGTTTTTATCCCTAATGGGGCAGACAGAGCATTTTGGGTCTTGCGGTTCTATGCAGAGCCCAGGGCCGCAAGACCCAAAAGCCACTTTTAGCAAAAGCACATATGTGTGTTACAGCAGCAAATGAATGAATTTATCTATCTATAAAGAAATCAACATTAACGTTTTTTTTTTTGGTCTTGAATTCCAGTTACGAGTATAACTACAATTGGCAAGCAATGGCGGCAACGCAGGTCGCAGCTCATCCATAATTTCGCAGGGTCAACGTCAACTATCTACTCCAAAGCAAGCTTGCCAAACTAAAAGCACATTATATTTCATGTCACCTCAATTGCTAAAAGATTACCAGCACTCACACATTTTTATTCGCAGAACATTTAATATCAGTAATAAGTTTCTGTTAAAAAAAACTAGCAATAAACAATCTAAACCAGTGAATGAGCTTAGCAGTCAATCTGCTTGTCACCGGCATTAATATAGGTGTGTATTATTATGTAAAATATATACTGCCTCCGTGGTGTAGTGGTTAGAGCGTTCGACTCATAACCGGAGGTCGCGGGTTCGATTCCCGGCGGGGGTAACGACTTTGTGTTGTTGTCCTAGTTTGGTTAGGACATTGAAGGCTGATCACCTGATTGTCTGATAAGTAAGACGATCCGTGCTTCGGAGGGCACGTTAAGCCGTCGGTCCCGGTCACTGTCTTTGACATTGGTCGTTACCTAAAACCATGTCAGAGGCCTTTAAGACGGTTTAAAAAATCTGACACTACTGTTGGTCACTAACACACACGATAAGAAGAAGAGATTATGTAATAATAACAGATAAATGTGGCCCCGTCCCACCTCCAAGCGACCGCCCGAAGAGCAGAAGCGAATAAAAAGCGCAAATACGCGGGTCTAGGCGAGCCATATGTATTTGTGTCCTTCGCCGTGGAGACCTTAGGGCCCTGGGGTGTGGAAGCCCGTCATCTGTTTAGAGAGGTCTCCACACGTTTGATCGACCCAAGAGCTGGTGCGTATTGCAAGGCTAAGCCTTTGGCCGAACCAAAGGCTTAGCCTTGTAATACAACGCGGAAATGCTGCCAGCCTCTTGGGGACTCTGCCTGTTGACGGTGGCGATCTGCGAACGATTTTTTATATAAATTGATGTTTTTATTTTGTAATAGTTTTAATTTATAAAATAGCTTTTATTTTAACATAATTTCATTATTATTAGATATTACCCTTTCAAATCTCACAGACAATTTTATAATAATCGCATTTTATATGTGTAACCCCATTTTTTTTATATTTTTACTTTTATATATAATTTTTAAATATTATTTTTAAAATTGAGGAAAATATGATTACATAGGTATATTTTATTAAATTGTTTTAAATATACTAATTTTCTAATAAAAAAAATTGGTTACCCAATAGGGTAGCTATAGTGGTAAGAATATTGATAACACATTTCAACCTAACCTGTTTGGTATAGACTTCCTAACAATAAAAAAAGGTATTGCTTATCACACAAGTCCAAGGTCTTTGTAAGACTTTCTCGAAAATACTAAATTCGGCTGCAATATTAGATTGTTTACTACGCCCCCCTATCTACAAGGTAAAGCGTAAACACTATTGCTAATTATATCGTTACTAATAAATAACATTTTGTTTTGTCTTAAACCAAGGAAATAACGAAACCATCACTAAGCAAAACTTAAATCTCCAATACTGTTAGTACATTACAAATTTATCTAAATATCACATGAGTGTACAGTGCTCTAACTTCATATCAGTTGCCTCCATCCAGCAACATACACATGGATATCTCCCTCCAATATCCATCTCACATAAAACTTATCGCCTCCAACCAGCGATTTCAGCGACCACTTACACCCCCAAGTCAAACGCACGCCACTCACAGTCGTGGCCGCACTGTGCACACAAAACTTAGCGTTCGTTTCAATCAAATAATTTAATTAGTGCTTATCGTAATATGTAACTAACATTTTATTTTATGAGTAAAGAAACAATTTAGGCACTTTATTACATACCTACATATACATCCTATATTTAGGGATTTCAAAAGCATACAGAAGATAATTTGGGGGTAAATTTTAATATGGTTTGGTAACACTGAGTAAGATGGTGTTGTTGTTTGATGAATTTAAAGTTTACCTCATGATGCTACCATAGAGTTAGGATAGTTGTACCTA
Organism: Acrobasis consociella; assembly: GCA_963555685.1. Taxonomy (NCBI): domain Eukaryota; kingdom Metazoa; phylum Arthropoda; class Insecta; order Lepidoptera; family Pyralidae; genus Acrobasis; species Acrobasis consociella. The sequence goes on along the minus strand of OY743104.1, from coordinate 8,201,502 downwards.
AAGGTACCTAGAGAGGACACTCCAAAGAAATCCAGCAAAAATAAGCGGCCAAGTGCGAGTCGGACTCGCCCATAAAGGGTTCCGTAGTAGCAAATAACATAATATAAAAGTCTTGTAGTATTTTTATATTTGAGTTGATTAAATGAAAGCTAAATTGCAGTTTATGACATATTAAAAAAAAAACTACTTACTAGATCTTGTTCAAACCAATTTTCGCTGGTAGTTTTCATGGTAATGAACATCATATATTTTTTTAGTTTTATCATTCTCTTATTTTAGAAGTTACGGGGGGGGGGGGGGGACACACACACACACTTTTTTCCACTTTGGAAGTGTCTCTCGCGCAAAGTATTCGGTTTAGAATAAAATGATATTAGAAACCTCAATATCATTTCTGAAGACCTATCCATAGTATGGGGAACCCCCAAATTTTATTGTTTTTTTTCTATTTTTGTGTCAAAACCTTAATGCGGTTCACATAATACATCTACTTACCAAGTTTCAACAGTATAGGTCTTATAGTTTCGGAAAAAAGTGGCTGTGACATACGGACGGACAGACAGACAGACATGACGAATCTATAAGGGTTCCGTTTTTGCCATTTGGCTACGGAACCCTAAAAACGAGACCAATTTCAAATGTCGTTTACACGTTGTCTATGGAATGGGTGCTAATCAGTCCCCAGTACGGCGGGAAAGTAAATTGAAACGCAATTTTTATAAAAATTATTTAGCGTTGACTGCAAAAATCTTGGGAATAATACTTAAAAATGTGTGCTTAGGTTGACTTACTGGGTTGTGCCGGCCTGCAAATCAAATATAATGAAAAATTCTCGAGGTTTTTCATTTCACTGGTAAGTTGTTTTTAGCTGATTGAAAAAAAAGCACAGACGAGACGAACGGTACCAAATTTATTTATTTTGTTTAAGTTCTTTGTTTGTTTTGTTTGTCCATAACTGACAACTGACATCATAAGTGAGAGGATAATGGTAGTGTTGTTCTATCGAAGTATCAGTTCGATAGAAAGACCATCTAATATCGATAGTTCTTTCAGTATATAGTATATAGATTTTGTCGAATATTACAAGCCTTCCTTTTTTAAGCCATTTTATTTTATTTAAGTACCAAGTCGTCGTCAAAAAAAAATATTATTTTCAAATATATGTCGGCGAGTTCAAGATAATCCCATTTATAATTGTTTTCGGTGTGCAAACAGAAAGTTGTTTACTACAAAACATAACTGCTAGATTTTCAAATGTTTCGACAAGTATAAAAGCGGTCGCCCTAGCGACGAGCGGCTCAGTCTTGTGCGGACCGCCGTACTGTGAACATCTCCTTTGTGTAGCGTGCTATGGACTTGGCCATAACTTCTTTAATTGTGATTGTTGTAATAGATGAGGATTTGGTAAACCGATTTATTACAATGATAGTTGTTTCAGCTAGACGATAAGCCCAGGTGGACACAGATTCAATAACTGTGTGGGCCAGGGGAATTCAGACACATATGATTGGAATCCATGATACAGCGCGAGGCGGAGCGCTGTATTTATCGTCACACTATTAGTGAGTTTGGCTCAGGTCATCTCCTGCTCCGTCATATATATATTTTTTTTAAACAGCTGAGATAATAAGGTCGGTCATTTATTCGTCAAGAGCAGACGTTAAAGTGACGTCAGTTTAGAGTCAGCGTTGAGCAGGACGTCATATTTACGTCAATTCTAAGGCAAGTATCTGGACGTACCATATACGCCGCCAAGATGACGTTTTACTGACGTCTATTTAGGCTCAGGATCTGGACGTACCATATTCGCCACAAAGTGTACGTTTTACTGACGTATATTTAGTTTCAATATCAGGACGTACCATATACGCCGTCAAGATGACGTTTTACTGACGTAAATTTAGGATCAGTATATGGACGTAAGTACCTACCATATTCGTCCCAACGTGGACGTTTTTTTGTTCAAGACTTTTAAGGAAAAAATAACATGTACTCAGTGATACAATTCAGTGAAAAAGACAGCGGAACCGAATCGGTGATAAATAGTTGGTGGTAGACGCCAAGGCGTTGTGAAGTAAGCCACCTGTTAAGTTTTAGTAAAAGTAGGGTTAACATCATTTTTCCATGTCTTTTAGTCTATGGTCTTAAAAAAACATGGTCCCTATATCATTGTCCTTTATTGCATCTTAAATATAGATTATACTACTTACATTGTGTTTTTTTTACCCACCCAAACTACCTATGGGGAGCATATTGCCGTGCTAACGATATCAGCTGTAAGTGTGTTCTTACAATTTATATAATACCCGCTGTCAAAATTCGTGTAGTCAAATTTGTAAATTAATTTTATTTCCTCTAAATTAGGCAGTTTTAGACTCCATCTATTCCGTAAATAATTAAGACGTAAATAACATTAAGTAATAGTTCTAATCATAACCATAAAACCTTATATTTTGAGTAATATTGTATGCAAATGTTAGTTTCTTAGAGAATCCCTAGATGGCGTTGTTCAAAATTAAAACTGGTTATGGTTTCTTTTATGTACATTCTTAATACTTGGTGCATATTTCCAATAAATCGAGTTCAGTCAGCAGTAGTATGTGGTTTAATTTCCATATCGGTGTGCGACGGTAGCGACACCCGTCTCATAAAAGTAAAAGTCGCTTGCTTCTACAAAACACACAAGTTCAATTCATGAGCACGACAGCTCCCGTAGGTCCTACTCCTGACGTGTACGTCTTAGTAACGTCTGTGTAAGACGTCACTTTAACGTCAGTGGCTGCCCTAATCTGTACGGCCCAGTAACGTCCCTATATGACGTCTCTCTAACGTCTGTAAACTGACGTCTTGCGGCTGTGACAAATTGACGTCATCTGTTGGGACCCCCCGACGTCAAAACATGACGTCTCTTACGTCGAGCAGTACCGTAAACGGACGACATAATGACGTATAAATGCTACCTGGGTACACGACTCTATACAACTTTTATTTTTTAAATTACAAAGTATGGCAAAGATGTGAACTCGTAACGTCCTAACTCTTGTACTTAAGCTCTTTTAGAATGAAAAGATTTTAAATAATTTATTTTTAGGGGAAAAAGTGAAAAAAACTAAAAAAAAAATACGTATATGCTATTTTTTTAAGTACTGTACGGAAAAAAAATTTAATAAGCACATTAAATTTTTGAAATGTTGTCAATTAAGACAAATGAAATAAATTCAATTAAGTTGTGTCGTTTCATTTCTGAGTTCCATCTACCACCTTCCGCTACATCGGAGACAGTGGCATATATTACTTAGATGTCAAATTGATTTGGTCGGATAATGGTTTAAACGTACTAGGTTAGTCTGAGTTTTATAATATGACGGAAAAGGTACGGGTACAAATGAAGGCGAATCTTAAAGCGCTCGCAGATTTTGAATATGTTAAAAAAAACCGAAATGCCGTTTCGCAGTTTTGCAAGCCCACTATGTTTAAACATCTTGAGGTACAAACGAAACTTTTAGTAGTTCCTTAGGGAACAAACGATGGCGAATCTAACCCCGGTCGCGAAAATTGAATATCACAAAAATGGCCAAAAAAAACCGGTTTTCAGTTTTAAAAATTCCGCTATGACTGAACCCCATGAGGTACAAACGAAACTTTTGCTGGCACAAACGAGTATAAACGATGGCGAATCTAACTCCGCTAGCCGATTTTGATTGCCTTGTAAAATGGCCGAAAAACAGCTTTTTTGTTTGAAAATTCCGCTATGTCTGAAGTCCTTGAGGTACAAACGAAACTTTTGCTGCTATAAACGGGTACAAACGATAACAAATTTATCCCCACACTAAATTTTGATTATGGTAGATGTAAATAAAAACGAAGGAAATTGGTCACAAGACCAATTTATTATTTGACCTTTGACTACAAATGCTTTTATTATGCCGACAAACAAAATATTTTTAGTTGGTTTTGTTAGGCCATTAACAACATGATATACATTTTAATTGTTCTCCTGCATTTACAGCAGTCTACTTGACAAAATCACAAAATTCGGTAAGGAATATTCAAGTAGAGTAAAATGCCAACAGACTTCTATTAAATGTGTACGAGAGCACTTTTAAGATACACCATATATCCATTCAAATATAAAATTAATTTAAATAAGTATGTTGCACATAGCACCACCTAGTCGGAAAGCTTAGTACTACAAAACAATAAGCGTTCTTAGTAAATGGTGTGGCGTGCCGCGTGCTGTGTCACAGACAGCACACCACACCACAACCTCTCTTCTGAAACGCCATCTATGAATATCTTCCACAACCCCTTCACGTACGCACGCTTTTTATTTATATGGAAGTGGGCTGCATACTTCCGCACGAGCAATTTGTATGGCAGTGTCGATTTTTTTTATGTTTTTAGACTGTTATATACCTCACCTTTCTTGAATAGTCCATTTGAAAATATTGTAAACTTTTGAACACCATTTATCGATTTAGGGATCCCTTTCTGAAATATCTGGTTTTCAATTGCAAATTTTTGTTACAGTCAAGTGTCCCCTCCCTCTATCTGCTAAACGGGTATATATGGATACATGAAAAAATTCACAGCTGTAGTAGGTAATATATAATAGAATTCAAAGGAAAACTATCAGAGCCATAGATAAATAATTAATGATCAGAGCTTAGTATGGTAAACCTACAATTTAAAAAGTTTATAGGTGATCGACTTATAAAATGTACTCGGAAAAGGAAAATCCATACAAATTCAATAGAAAATTATATTAAAAAATTATAAAATATAATACTAAAAATATTGCAGCGAAATACATAACCCTCCTTTCGGCTTCGCTGAAGTCTGAAGACGCGTAAAAAGAAGGTATTGATTTCTACGCTTCCACGCCATCTAAGTACGTGAAGCTAATCTTTTAGGACAATATTCAACAAGAAGTGCATGACGAAGACCCATTACATTAGGTACGCTATTATGTAATAATGTATATGTCACGTTTGGATTGTATATTCGCTGTTAGACAAAATCTAACTGTTTGGCATTACAGCTCGGTTTTGCAAAACACCTGAAAATCTTATATCTATACTCCGTTTCCTTACAAATAAACAATTTCCAAAGAGGGCAGCACTGGACCCCGGAAAATTAAGGTAGCTAGCTCCAACTGCACGTCCCTCTGTGGGCTGAAGCAAGAACTCTCAATGGCATAACATTAAAACCCCTACAGTTGCTTTTCAGAGGGTTGTTTATGAGGGGGTGAAGTTTGCTTACTCCGCGCGCACTGTGACTCGTCATAACTGCTAATTTAAAGCTACTAGGGCAAGTTTGGTATCGTTTCTAGCTAAATAAAGGATGGTCAATTGATTTCTGAAACAAAAAAAGAGCATTTCCATACAAAAAAATTGAAGTTCATTCAAAAATAAAAAAATGAAGAGTCTAACTTTTTTTCTTAATGACCATAAATTTTAAATGTTAACTAGTATCTGCTTTAAAAAAATATATTTCAAAAGGCGCATTCATATTAAATCCAAAAATATAAATTTTGTTGAACATATATAATAATGAATTTGTTTAAAAAAATATTTAACTCGGCGCGGCAGAGACGAAAATTCTTAGAAAAATACAGGACAGCAAAAATACTTTTAAATTTTGCTAAGAAACTGCAACTAGTAAGAATAGAATATTGTTTTTATAGAATAGAGCGAAATTGTAATGTTTTTTGATAAAAAAATATTTTGTATAAACCCTATATATACGTGTATTGACATATTTAAAAACTTACAGATAAACTAGACTTGGTAATAATTTCGAGTGAATTAAAGGTCTGTAAATCGAACAACATATGTATATAATATATAAAATACCTACAATTACATGTATATTTTGTCTCTTATATACATTTGCCTTCACAATCGCACAACTCCGGCTGCAAACACCTGCTTTCTTTCTGCAACTTCACCGGATCTTTTCAATATTTGCTGCGACGGCCGCTGGCATGTCTGTCCATGTAGGTTACCCGTTATCGCCGACTTTGGTCCATGCCCAGTTAGATGGATCAGGAAGATTTTGAGTCGGTGACATCTGACCCCACCCCATACATAGACAGCTTGAAACACCACACTCAGGAAATTTCTATGGCGGTCTTTTTTTTGTAAATGAATGCTTTCAGGCTACGTTCCCCGTAAAAAATTAACTGGGTCTAAAAGAAAAAGTATTAACGATAATATTGGGTAGTTGTTTAATTAGGTACCTAATTTCATCATGTTTATAATACTATAGGCTGCCAAAAAACCATAAGTGGCATAGGGGAAAGCGTTCTATGTTTCTAACGCACTGTATTTACCTTTAGCATTGAAGCTGAAAACAGTACCATGCCCCGTGAAGGCATGAAACAAAGGAAGGACTGTTGCTATTTGTGGTCATGTAAAAAGAAAAATAAAGTTTGTCTCCCAGGACTTGTTAATTAAGAGGTAATGGTGATTTCGGTTAATCCTAATTAATTTTTACCAAGAGTATTTGTTATCTCACGACAAGGTAGGTACTGGTTGTGTTTTCCTTTACCCACAGCTCCTTTAGCCCAGGCACTTCTTGACCACTAGCGACTCCTAGCACCACAACATCGATGTCAACGGTACAAATCATGACTCGTATACAACCCTGCTTTACTGCATCAGCCATATGTACGATCATTCGTGTGTGTTACATGGAGCTAATCTTTGCGTATTGCAAAAGTGCGTTTTGATAGTAAATTGAGTCCATTTGTATAATATATACAAATACACGTCCTCAAAATACAACACAAGAATTTTCGTACAAATGGCTAGTTCAGTAAACCTGGGCTGTACACAAGTCATGATTTGCACCGTTGACATCGATGTCGTGTTGGTAGGAGTCGCTAGTGCGCCATAAGTGCCTGGACTAAAGGCGCTATGGGTAATGGGAAACACAACTAGTACCTGCCTTGTCATGAGATAGCAAATAAATGGTAAAAATTAATAAGAATAAACCGATTTCACCATTACCTCTTAATTAACACGTCCTGGGAGTAAATATAGAATTTGTTTTTCTTTTTACATGACCATAAATAGCAACAGTGCTTCCTTTGTTCCATGCCTTCACGGGGCGTGGTACTGTTTTCAGCTTCAATGCGAAAGGTAAATACAGTGCGATAGAGACAGAACGCTTTCCCCTATGCCACAGAAGGTCTTTTGGCAGCCTATATTATTATAAACACTATGAAACTAGGTACCTAATTAAACAACTACTCAATATTATCGTTAATACTTTTTCTTTTTCAGTTCAATTTTTATAGGGAACGAAGCCTGAAAGCATTCATTTACAAAAAAAAGACCGCCATAGAAATTTCCTGAGTGTGGTGTTTCAAGCTGTCTATGTATGGGGTGGGGTCAGATGTCACCGACTCAAAATATTACTGATCCATCCAACTGGGCATGGACCAAAGTCGGCGATAACGGGTAACCTACATGGACAGACATGCCAGCGGCCGTCGCAGCAAATATTGAAATTATCCGGTGCAGTTGCAGAAAGAAAGCAGGTGTTTGCAGCCGGAGCTGTGCGATTGTGAAGGCAAATGTATATAAGAGACAAAATATACATGTTAGTTGTAGGTATTTTATATATTATATACAAAATATTTTTTTATCAAAAAACATTTCAATTTCGCTCTATTCTATAAAAACAATATTCTATTCTTACTAGTTACAGTTCCCTAGGAACATCTAAAAGTATTTTTGCTGTCCTGTACTTTTCTAAGAATTTTCGTCTCTGCCGCGCCGAGTTAAATATTTTTTTAAACAAATTCATTATTATATATTTTCAACTAAACTTATATTTTTGGAATTTACATGAATGCGCCTTTTGAAATATATTTTTTTAAAGCAGATACTAGTTCACATTTAAAATTTATGGTCATTAAGAAAAAAAATTACTCTTTATTTTTTATTTTTGAATGCAATTCAATTTTTTTGTATGGAAATGCTCATTTTTTGTTTCAGAAATCAATCGACCATCTTTTATTTAGCTAGAAACGATACCAAACTTGCCCTAGCAGCTTTGAGTTAGCAGTTATGACGAGTCACAGTGCGCGCGGAGTAAGCAAACTTCACCCCCTACCCCTACCCCCTGGCGGGGTGTTACCCGATGCCTCCCGGGCGTTTTCCACGTGCCAAGGCTCACTCTTTAATCCGAAAAATATTGGTGTTGGCGTATAACTCCCCAACTAATTATGGTCCTGCATCATGTGTTCCAGATCTTCAATTTCTATATCTAAAAAAAATGCTCATCAGGTTGAACTACTTTGGCTAAGGCGTCATTTTATATTTTTTTTAGTTTAGCTGGACCATTATGGTTCTGCATCAGGTGTTCCAGATCTTCGATTTTGATATCTCAACAAAAAATGTTCATCAGGCTGATCTACTTTTGCTAAGACGTAATTTTTATATTTCTTGTAGTTAAGCTGAAATATTAAGTTTTTGCATCAGATGTTCAAGATCTTAGATTTTTATAACTCAACAAAAAATGCTCAGCAGGCTAAACAACTTTTGCTAAGCGTCATTTTTATATTTCTTATAGTTTAGCTGGACCATTATGGTTCTGCATCAGGTGTTCCATTTTCCAAAATCAATTATAGCCTATATGTTGCTCAGGCAACTATATAACAAAAAAGTTTTATTCGCATCCGTCGAGTATTTCCGGAGATAAACGTGTACAAACAGACAAACTGTACGGGACAGCCGACAGGTAACGTCATAGAAATAGTATTATAGGTTATGGTTAGTACATAGTTGTTATAGGTCGCAAATAAAATATATTTTTATAGTGTTTTTATTCTCCCATAGTTGATAAGATAATAAAGATACATAGGTAGATAATAGGTACTAGGTAATAATAGTGTATTGTGAGCTTTGTAAACACCATTTTTTTTTGTTTAAGGATCCGTTTCTGAAATATTTGGCAAATTTTTGTTAGAGTCCCCCCCCCCCCCTTTATCTATGGTCACCTAAAAATTTACAGCTGTAGTATATACAACGCAGTTTAAAGGAAAACTATCAGAGCTAAGTACGGTTAACAAATTAAAAAGTTATAGGTGATCAACTTATAAAATTTGCTCGGAAAAAAATCATATCTTGATGAAATGTTTCGCCTTGTTCTTCGCTAACGGATTTAGAAAATGAAGTTTAATGTTCATATTACAATCCTCCTACCTCCTATACACCAAAATTTAATGTTCATATTACAATCCTCCTACCTCCTATACACCAAAATTCGAAATCATTTCAGCCACTTTTCTTAATAGTCAGAGCTTTAGAGCCACTTTCTTAAATGATTTCCACGCTTGTTACTTGACATCATTGCATTTCATCTAATTTTTCCTCCGGTTAGTTCAGGTTACTTGTAGCATGTCCAAAATATCTTTTGTAATTATTTTTTACAAAGTCTGTTATGTTGTTTCGTTTTTTTATCACATTAATTTCCCGCAAATATACTTACAAACAATACGGAGCATTTAAACTTAATTCAATTTATTTGTCCCTCTAAAAGAAATCGGTGAATATATTTATTAAACTACTTCTCGATGACATTTTAAAGTCATATTTAAAGATGCACTCTTTAACTGTGAATTGTCTAATTCAGTGTCGGTACCTAAAGTTACAAAAAACCTTTTGTTTATCTTCATTTTACCCTTTTCTAATAATATTTAGCACAATTAGGCAATATTACCTAATCATCATGTATTAATGAGCTCATTAATAAATGAAGCCAAAATAACCCATTTGCGATATGGTTAATGCGAATTACTTGCATTTTTATTAGGGTTCCGTACCGAAAGGGTAAAAATGGGACCCTATTACTAAGACTGCGCTGTATGTCACAAAATACAAATAAAAAAAGTAAATATTTAAGGGGGGCTCCCATACAACAAACGCGATTTTTTATATTGCACTTGGCCGGTTATTAGTAACTAATTAAGAAATTGCTGATTTGCATTTATTTCTATATCCTCACTAATTAAATGCAATAAAAAAGTAATTTAGTGACGTTTTATAGATTTAAAAATGTAGTTCAGACTTTTTGAAGTTAAAATCTTAAAATTCAATATGAAAAAATCCTGCCGTAATGGATTTTTTTTATTGTTTTTCTCGTAATCCACTCCCCAAGCAGCACACAACTTGTATATTATCTTAAAAATATGTGGATTTAGGACCTTAAGTTAAATAATCACTTTAATTTGGCACTAGCAAAGATTAAAATTTATATATCGGCATTTATCTCTTGTGATAATGCTTATTGGTATATAATAGTCTAAAAACATATATCACAGAGTAATAATATACTACGTCATATATATTACAATGCTAACAGTCGTAAATTAACATCTGATAATTTATATTATAAATCATCTTGAAAACTATTAACATATATCGATCATTTGAAAAGCGTAATGCAGTATATTAACATTAATCAATGATTGCATAATGTCTCATACTGTAATTAAACATTTTTGACGATTAAAACCTGTATATTGATCTGTGCTTGTGTTAATATAATGCTAGTCATACACCAGCCTTGACTAAATAAAATATAATGCATTTGCTTAGTTTTTTACTTTATTAAAAAGAAAATAAAGCCAATGAATGGCCAGTAACTATGGTGTAAAATAACTGTAAGCAATATAATATACTTTGTGAATGTAGTAATACAGCTGAACATAATATGAAAGTGTCTTATATTATGCTTATGAAGTATAAATTTTTGTCAGACTATAATAAAATGAAAAGCACTATTTTTGTATCATTGAATGCCTAAAACTTTAATTTTATCTGTCGCCATTTGTTTTCTGTTTTCTTTTGTTATAAAGATAATTTGAAGTCACCAAAATCTGTTCAAACAGCGTTAATGTTGGTTACTTTTATTCACGGATGCCCGAAAGAGCAAATTATATTTGTAAAAACTGTGCTAACAGCGTATACTTTACAAATCGTTTAAATACTAGGTTATGTTTTTACAAATATTTTATCAAAAAAGCATTTTTGCGAGGGCGCCTTTATTTTTTACCGTAATATGTTTACAGTAAATTTATGCCCGCAGGTCCATTTTACTAAAAACACAGAATAAAGATCTCTCATGCAAAATTAATTTTCTATTCACATCACATCACATCTACACGCCATAATAATGTTGACCCAATAAATTTATATTTTTTAAATCTGTGATATTTACAAAGAAAATAACCGAGTACGCATTATAAAAGAATTAAATCAACATATTGTCAAATAAAAAGCTGTATACCAATCGTAATGAAGTTACAAATAATGTCTTTAGCATAGGGATATGCTCTTTACCGACTTTATTAAAGATAATATACAAAAGTTGTATTGTCATTAAACTGCTGATATAAAGCTCAAGGCTGTCTAAGTTGGGGCCCAAATTAAACGTAAAAGAAACGTACAAAAGTTATAATGCTAAAATACGATTTCCATATAAAGCTTGGTGCATTATTTCATGCTATTATATGTTTGATATAATGCTGTTTTGTGCTGCTTGGGTCAGATCTCGCAGAAAGGAAAACCATTGCAGACCTGTGAATCGAGTATGAGCGGAAAAATACTGCGTCATATCAGATTCATATTTTAAATGGCTATTGAGCCGAACAGTATCGCGATTAGATCTCTGATTCGATTATGCTGACGCCGCCGCCACGGCTGACTGCGGTGCATATTAGATGACGGCGACACGGCGGTCCCAAATTCCAAAATATCTACGCGTCACGTTCCACACTCCTTAACTGAATTAGGGCGCGCTAGCAATTCTGCCAACAAATTATGTGACTACCATCCATAGACGTGTGTTCTATTAAAGCTCATTTGTTATTGAAGTTACCTAACCTATCCCAATATAAATGTTCAGGCATTTTCATTGAGTTTGTGCCACCGTAGGTTAATAAACGTGTTAATGTACATATGTATATAAAATAAGTTTTAAACTACACTTACGCGGTAAGTATGTGTGTGTAAGTTACTTTAGCAATATTCAATAAATACATACCCTTATATGTGTCGCACTGTAAAGGACTTTGTTCAAAGTTTAGAGGGGTTAGGCTTTAAGTGGAAATTTTTGCAAAGCCTACCAAGAGTATTTTTATCTAACAAAATATGTCATTTGAATGAGATGCTTTGAATCATCGTTGCCCCATAGTCGACCCTCGGTTGTTTTTGTGTTATAATATTGATATCAATTATCACTCTAATCTGTAGACTGCGCGTACAATATACTTACGTCAATTCATTACCTTATAAAATTTCTTAATTAAAATTACAGTTGGTACAACATGAACCCTGATAGGCCTATGCCTATCAAGGTTCATGTTGTTACAGCATAAATGAGGCAACGCGGATTTTGAGTCAGTAAGTACGAATGTGGGGGGTGGTTGCTCACGTCCGAAGATCATACCCGCCATACCCTACACGTGCCCCCGGGTGGTGCTAATCGAGCGACAACGCCGAGTAGTGTTGCAAGCAATAGTATAAAATATCGATAGTCTATCGATACTATCGCGACCTTGGAAATAGTAACAATATCGATAGGACTATCGATACTATCGATAGTTTTACCTTTCATCAATAGTATTGCCAACTATTGACAATCGATCTATCGATAGTATTGTCGCGTAGGACGATGAATGACAATGTCAACGACATGAAGTCAAACAAACAAAAATATACCTAAAGGATTTCATCAATTACTTTAGAACGATACTTATTGGCCTAGTGATCTTAATGTTGGACTGTGAATCGAGAGACCCCAGGTTCAAATCACAGTCGCATATAGTGTTTTTAAAGTTTTAAAAGTAAAGGAAAAGAAAACACGGGACAGAAGATGAGTGAGAGAGAAGGTGATGAAAATTAGTGGTTTAAGTTTGGAACGTTAATGCGATTATGTTCAAATTAAGGGGGTTTATATAAGCAGTACAAGGCGTGGCCTAAGCCAGTTTAAGTTTGGAAATAAAATCCGAAGAAGGAAGAAGAAAAGGAAAGTAAAAGTGAAGTGGAGTAGTGAGTAAAAAAAAATAACTGGCGCTATGCTTGGACTAGAGATGGGCGCATCTACGTGCGACAAAGCGCTAGCATCAACGCGCCTCGACATCGACTACGTACTGAAGCAGACCTGACTCGTGTTTTTGGACATGGCGTGGTTTGATCTCTCTTTTTGTTCCCCTCTATATAGTTACTCAAATTGTAAACGTTTACTTACTCACATATATTTCACTCATGAGTATTATCTGGTTATACCTTGCTATTTATTTTGTAAAATTAAATTGGAATGTTTTTGGGAATTACTTTGTTAAATACATGGGTCAGTTAGGGTCAGTTAGTAATGCAGATAGGGTCGTAATTGCAATGCAAATTTTATTTTTGTGTAAAAATATGCAATTACTTAGAAACATACTTTAGTAACACTTCTTTAATGTCTAAGTTTTCTCTGTATAAATAAAACATTATTCTGTTTAATAATCAACGTTTTGTTACCCTGTAGCTTTTTAGCATTATTATAATTTATAACTATAAAATAATGCGAAACAGTCTCTTTGTACTACAATATTTAAAGCGTTTCTTTATTATTTCGTTGCATGGGTATTTAATACAACTACTTGTTCAGTTGCGTATGTGCAGTGGTAGTGCAAAATACGGCCAAGCACTCGGCGTACATGGTGGCTCTTTCATACTTACACTCCTTAGAACCAATTGTCCTTACTTCCATCCAATTTATTAAAATGCATTACTCTGAACGTTTTAAATTTATTTATAATTCCGTGTCACTCAATATGGCCCAGATAGCGTCTTTATTATACTTAATTTTAATCTTATTGTTATTTTATATTCATATATAATTGATAAATCCAAATATTTTACGTTAGCTCTTTACAACCCTGGGTCGTTAAATACGAAACATGATGAGTTTCTTACTGCCACGAGTCGCGTGAACGCTGATTTAATAGCTGTAAATGAAACCTGGCTTAAGTCAGGTCGGGAGGGAGGAGCGCCTACGATACCGGGTTACAGACTGAAGAACATCTCACGAGACGTAGTCGGCAACTCGACGCAAACAAAATGGCTGCTGCGAGCCACCACAGCAAACTCCCAATTTCAAATGTAGGTACTTTCAGAACAGATGATTTCAGAATAGTACTGAAGTTCCTGGGAAATGCTCCAATGCAGCCGCTGTAGTTCAACGTAATCACTGGATGACGGCGATCTTTCACAACAAAAACTAAAATTTAAAAATAAACATTGTCAGGAGACAATAATAATAATAAAATTAGGGGCGAACTCAATATTAAAAAAAAAACTAAAATAATAATTCGCCGGTTCTTGACTTAATTATATTATTACGTCCTTTTCCCGACAGAATAGAAAGAGTATCGGGGGGAGTGAACTGGTATCACTCTTCTGCATTTCTTTCTTTTTCATTCGTTAAGCAGTCGTGCTTATCATATTTTAATTGCGATCAACGAAAATTGACCACCAATGTAGGAAGGTGTCGACCTTCCTTATAGATTTAGCCTTTTAGTTTTAAATCTTTTTATCCTTCTGAGTTTCTAGGCATTTCTGCGTGCAAATAATGTTTTAAATATATCAATCTATATTTTTTTACGTGGAAATGAAGTATTCACTGTCGCACAAACAAACACAGTTTATTTCGTTTAACTTTAATAACCAGTCAGGACACGCCCGTATCGCCCATGCGTGTATTCAAACGCTGTGAAAACATACAGACTAAATTGCTTTTATCGTCACTAGGTGTGAAAAACATCCACTTTAGGCTCTGAATTAAATTCCCATGTATAAAGATTGTAAGTACTGACAGTTGTTTATTTTATCCTACTTCCTACTTATTTATTATAAATGCGAAAGTAAGTTTATATATATGTGGGTTTGTTACCTCTTCACGCTTAAACTTCTGAACCGATTTGGATGAAATTTGGTATAGATATTGTTTGAGACTCGGGGAAGGACATAGGATACTCTTTATACCGAAATTCCCACGGGGAGCAAAGCCCGCGGGCACAGCTAATTAATTAATCATTAGGTCTTCTTCTTTAAGTGCCGCTTCATTCCTGAAGATTGGCAGTCAGCTCTTTAAATATTGATTGACAAATCAATATAAGATTTACAGAGCTGACAGTAGGTACACAATATAATTAATACTAAAAGTGTTATTTTCCGAAATAGATTCACTGAAATAGTTGCACACTGCTCTTGTTCTGCCAACTAGGTACCTACTCATAACTTGCAACCTTACATTATCACCACACTGGGCAATGGCTCTGTAATTCAATGGGTCCACTCTGGACCCTTTTTTAGGGTTCGTAGTAAACAAGGAACCCTTATATTCCATCCGCGATTTTAATCAGAGACTATAAGTACAACAGCTATAATTTGGTATGGTTATGTCTTATTAATTATGCCAAAAAAGTGGTAAAACAAAATCTTTAAAAAATATATTTTTTTGTATAGCTCCCATACAAGTAAAGATTTAGGCTGGTTTCAGAGTAAGGCTGCAATATCGCGCGCTTGACCGGCGGACCACTGTGAAACGAGTTTTAGTGTCGCGCGTTTCTTTGCATGTACAGTTGTGTATAATAATTTTCAACACATTAGCTCGGAAAGTGCAATTTACCACACTGAATTTTACTTATGTTTTTTTTTTCTTGTTTTCTCTTTATTGGGGTAAACAAACAAAAACACAATAAATACAGTTATTAAATATTAGTAAGTTGTAAAACAATTGTGTTTTCAACACCGCTTACCACAGATTACTATTAAAAAAACAGTTTCGAACTAACATGTTAGAATGTTGCATAAAATTTTAGGTCAGAATTTCACGAATTTTCCTTTTAAAAGTAAAAGCAGACGTTATCGTAATATCTATACTATTAAAGTGCACATTAAATGACTGAGTAAGCCGATAAAGCGGAGAGCGTTTACCGGAGTTGGTGCGACATCTTGAAAGTGCAAACATTGGACATTTGTTATTATTTCGACGGTGTGTTGTACGTGGAACTTTGTAATTTAATTTGCCTATCAGTTGGCAACAGTCGTATCTATTGTAAAACATATCAAATAACAACATGGCTTCAAGGTATGTGCTTCTGACGTCTAACTTATTAATATTATATTTGCTAAGAAGATGCGGATCTGCTACCATGAAAACCTGCCATATGCGGATATGGCAGGTTTTCATGGTAGCACCTGTAATGCACGCAGCGCAAAAAATTGCGTTGAACTGACTCAAGAGCATCAATGTACTTTTTATAATATGGGTTCCATATGGGCACAGCATATTCAATTTGGGATCGGATCTAGGACTTATACAAGTAAATGTAAGTTGAAGGTCGGGTAAATTTTAAACTAGTACGCATAACGAATCCATACAATTTAAATGCTTTTTTAATAATATTGTCTACGTGTAAATCCAAATGTAATTGACTATCCAGGGTTACTCCTAAATCTTTGATGAAAGTGACAGTGTCTAATGCAGTTCCACATAAAAGGTAAGTATATTGACTTACCTTTTTCTTTTTTGTAAACGTAATGGATTTACATTTGTTAATACTCAGACTCAATCTGTTATCTTTGCAATAGATACTGAAACGGTCGAGATCTTCTTGTAATTCAATGTAGTCTTGGATATTTTCTATGTCATGATAAATTTTAAGATCGTCAGCATAAAGAAAAAAATTACTATGCTTAAAACACTGTTGTATGTCATTAATAAATAAGACAAATAGAAGAGGCCCTAAAATAGATCCCTGGAGGACCCCTGATGTAATGGGAACAAGTTCAGATTCGTATCCGTTAACCACGACCTTTTGCGTCCTATTGCTTATATAGGATTTGAACCAACGCCATAAGTCTACTCGTATACCGTCAGGGACGTGCATCACCGATTATTGCAGGGTAGACTAATTGTGGGGCCTTTGCCCAGCAGTGGGACAAATATAAAGCTCTCTGACTAAACTGACCCTATTAGTGTGTTTACATCCTGAGAGCCACTTATACGCGTCATATTGTTTAATATTAATAAATGTTCCTTTTAGCTTACCGCTTGTTTGAACTTAATCCAAAATAGGCTGGCATCGGCCATTTATGATTATTGCACTTTTTTCCTCAAAAGTTAAATGGTTAAACGCGTAACTTCTCAGTTTTAGCAAAAAAAACACCTGGCGCACAACTTCCACATGGAAACCTTTCCATTGCAAACTGTTTTAAAGAGGTAATAATAGAAAAGAAAAATAAGAAACTTCTCCTAATTTCATCTGTTATCGCAAACAAAACAAAGTTCAGAGCAGAGCGCAACACGTAATCATTTGTAATGCGACAATGCAAATAATTATCATTGGACAAGAAAAAATATCAAATATATACGACTAACACAAAAATCTTCGTGTTCCGTTTTATCCTCGAACATCTTCCGCGTATTTAAATTGGTAGCATAACACAAGCGAGAACCAATAACATTCTAGATTTCATCTCGGTACGCATCACTCACTGAACAAATGAATAGGCCTAAAATCGATATCATTCCTTATTGGTCAAAAGTGAAAAGAGATAAAAAACGTTGATTATTGAGATAGAACTAGCTTAAAGATAAGGACCATTTTTGAAATCTGCGTTTCACTAACCTAATGCTTTTTTCCATACAAAAATTTGCTTTGTTTGTTACTAATGCGTTTCAAAAATGGCATTCATCAGCCAAAGTCTAAAATATTAGTTGTGTGCGCGTATACTTCATGTTTGTGTGCGTGGGTGAAGTACGTTGACGATCATACTACAGACGCAAATCCTTATCCATGCGTTGTGAATGTGTGCAAACCGAGACACGATGAACAATTGTCTTTTAGGTAGGTAGCCCCTAGAGTACATGAGCGTATAACCTAAGTATGGTAGTACGTGGCGGTGGCCTGCATATGGCGCGATGGGAAACGGACGGGGAAGCGCGCGTTTATTTGAAAATAGGGCCTATTTATAATTTATTATAATATAAAAAATGCGGATATATCGTCGCTTGCCTCTCTAACCGACGTATCTGACATTTTTTTCGAAACTGAGTTATCTACACCACCTTAATCAATTTTGCAAGACGAATCGATCTGTCTAATCGACGTATCTGTATGTTTTAACCAGTCTGAGATATCACAAAGGTTGGGGCAGGTGTATCTACACTTTCTTGAATTTTAGAGCTCACTAAAAGACTTATGTCACTTACGACGTTTAGTAAGACTTTGTTTGCAGTACTTGTAAGATCTTTTGGCGTCGTAAGTGACATACATCGTTAAGTGTGATCCTTCGGATCGCTATGCGGTAGGACAAAGTTTCAGTTACGTCAAATAAGATTCAGGGAAGCGGGCGACGAACCACTCTCCAATTTGGCTAAGCGACAAAATGTAGAACTATCGGACGTCGAAGACGAAGATCCATTTCGTGATTATGATGTGGAAGATCCTGATGACCCTGATTTCGTCATTCCGTCGTCTCGACCAAGAAAAGCATCTTTATCTAGCAACGCCACAGTGTGCATTGAAGATGAACCAACTTTATGTGACGAAATAAACATAAAGCTTCTTCACTTCAGTCTTTTCGGCCTATTATTCCACAGTACGAAAAACCTAACATGATTGAGACACATCGCTTGCAAACATGTGAAGTTCTTGGCTGTAACGAGGAAGTGTATAGCGCTTGTGTTAGATGTCTGATTTTACAGTGTTGGGAACATTTTATAACCGATGCTCCTTGTAACGATCATAGTACTCGATCTCAATCTGAATCGTCCAGTGTTTTAAGTAGCATTAATTTTCCTGAACCTAAAATGCTACTTCCAGAATCTTTTGAAGTTGAACGCGCTCCTAAGGAAGCTGAAGAACCTACTTCAAAAAAGCGGACGAACAAGAAAAAAGATAATGCACAGTTAAAAAATCAAGGCAAAGAATACTTGACACAAGTCAAAATGAAAGTTGTGCCAGAACGACGCCTTGGTCCTACTTGCAATGTAGATTCCTGTGAAAGAGAAAGTCGCAGCTGTCATCGCCTAGCGCCCGAAGATCGTGAAAAAATATTTGAAGGATATTGGAAGCTAGGAAACGTTGACCGTCAACGTGAGTTTATAGCAAGGCATGTGGAACAAATTCCAATTCAACGTCAAACTGCAGGTCCAACGTCTACTAGACAGGTCACTTTAAAATATTACTTGACGGTTCGTGGGGAAAGATTCAAAGTATGTGGGTATTTTTTCCTGAATACTTTGAGTATCAGTCAGCGAGCTCTTCGAACTGCTTTAGCCAAAGTGACACCTTTCGGAACAATGGAAACAGATCATCGTGGTGGTCGTACCAAAGACCGACAGGAAACTGATTCGAAATTGAGAGAACTCTTCGAAAGTCATATAGATCGATTTCCAAGGGTCGAATCTCATTATTGCCGTGAAAACTCCTCCCGGGAATATTTGCATGCAGATTTATCCTTGCGTAAGATGTATGATATGTTTTTGGCGACTTCAGAGAACGATGCAATAAAACCCTGTTTTGCAACCTACCGCAGAGTCTTTAAGGCAAAAAATCTGAGTTTTCATCATCCCAAAAAGGGATTAATGCAGTTTATGCATGGCGTATCGTACCGGCAATTCCGAAGATAAATTAAAATTGCAGGAAAAATATGATAACCATATTGAACAAAAAAAGTTGTTCCGTCAAAAGAGAACCGAATGCAAAGAATTAGCTAAGCAGTCTCCTGACTCTTTACAATGCGCAACTTTTGATCTTCAGCAAGTTATATCCTTGCCAATAACAAAAGAAAGTTCGCTTTTCTATAAAATACGTCTATCCGCCTATAATTTTACCATCTACGACATGACATCACGAGCTTGCACTTGTTTCACGTGGCATGAAGCACAAAGCAAAAGAGGATCCTCAGAAATATCAACGGCTAATAATTATATTTATCTGAAAGACAGTGATGTTCGTGGTCTAAAACACATTTATTTGTTTGCTGAATCGGAACTCTATTGTAGCTTCTGCGTTATTGTACACCATCAACAATGCAACAAATCTCGAAGAGATCACATTGCAATTTTCAGCGCCCAATCATGGTCAAAACGAGGAAGACACATGCCTATAGCGCAATTGGCTATGCCTTAAAGAAAGCTGGAGATGTATTTGTGCCGTCACAGCTGGTTCCTATTTACAAACTGGCAAGAAGGAGTCAGCCTTACGATGTCGTGGTCCTGAGTCATACAGATTTTCTTAACTTCAAAAAGTTATCCATAGATTTACGTCTTCTCTCAGTTCGAAGTGATGATGAGGGGCTGCCAATTAATTGGACGAAAATGACCGCATTTCATGTGCGTAAAATTGACCCAACAACGCTTTACTTTAAAACTGACCATCGCCAAACGTCAAACCGTTCCTTAAGTTTAAAACAGCAGTGGTCTTCTATCTTAAATGATGAATTAAGTCTTCTTAATGACGCTCCCCGGAAAATTGCGGTAGAAAAATATGACGACTTGATTTCGTTAACAGCTGGTGATGCGCCAGTGATAAGGCTGCCAGAACATGCAAAATTCTACAAATCGCTTCCACATTAAATTGATTATTGTTGCAGAAGATCATCTAGCAATGTTACTTTTTCATGATTGGAGAGGATGTCTACTTTCTTTGATTATGTGAACGTTTGCATTTTCAAGAGTTCCTATTTAATAATGTGATATTAGTATTTTTAGAATTTGTTTTCAGTTCTATTTCGCAGTTTTTTTTTAGATTATTTACTATGAGTAATCGACGTACTAGGATACGTAAGTATAGGTACAAAAATTGTGATTTTCAAAAGTTATGTTTAAGACTGAATAACTTAATTAGAAATAAGGTTATGTGCATAACAAAGATGTGATCTCGAAGATATTGTATTATGAAACTGTTAGTTTATTAAACAGATGTTGATTATGATTAAATTTTAAACAATGACGTTTTGAAACAAAACTGTTGTTTGAGCTTAACTTACAAATATTTGTTTTACACAAAAGTTTGAAATTTTTGTTACAATTTGTAATTTTTTTTAACTATCAGTATACCTAATGTTAACGTGTTTGTAATTTGTAACTTGTAATTTGATTACAACTGATTATTTCTATACCCTGAATTTTATTACATGATTTATAGTACAATTGCCCGACGTAAGTTACAACAAATACCGTCCAAATCGAAAACAAAGTTCTCTCAAAGAAACGTATCTGCTTTGAAAATTTATTATTTAAATAATAATAATAATATTTGAATAAAATTTACACCCACACGAAGTACTCTATAAGATCAATATACAGGCAGATTTTTATTTTGCTCACGCTGATAAACGTTGAGCTGCCTCCGATTTTAGGTAACCATAAACCGAATAAAGCTTGCCCTGAACATTTTGCTCAATGTCAGTTACGTCAGTTAGAGAGGCAAGCGACGATATAAGGGAAGCTCCGGGTAGACAATGTCTTTGCGTCTCTATGGACAGCACGTCCCTGTATACCGTTGTAGGCTAGCTTATCAAGTAGCAGTTTATGATCGATCCGGTCGAATGCTTTCCGAAAGTCTGTATAAATACTGTCAGTTTGTCTGTTCTTGTCCAGTGTCTTAAAAAGATGTAAAGCATATACCAGTAAGTTAGTAACAGTAGATCGTCGCTTCACAAATCCATGTTGCTGTTCAATTATAAAAGTGTGCAGTGAAGGATATATTAGATTATGCACAAGTCTCTCAAACAGCTTCGACAAAGCAGATAGAATTGAAATGGGTCGATAGCATTCTGCGTTGGATCTGTCTCCTCCCTTAAAAATTGGAACAATCCTAGCCGATTTCCATACTTTAGGGAACACTCCTTCCTTTAAACATTTATTAAATAAAATATAAATTGTTTTACATATAGAATGTGCAGCAGATTTCAAAAAAATTGGGGGTATGTTATCTAATCCGGATCCTTTCGAGGCATCAAGCTTAAGTAATTCTTTTAATACATTATCAAGAGAAATGTCAATACTACTCATTACAAAAGAGGACGAAGGCTTTATGTCTGGAATGTCATCAACATCATAGTTATCAGGGATACTAGATGGCTCAAAAACAGAATCAAAAAATTTTGACAGTAATACTGGTATATCTTCTGGTTTCTTTGAACATTCATTTTTGTAAAACATAGTTTCAGGAAGGTCAGATTTTTTAGGTTTATTTGTATCAATTTATGTCCAGAAATACTTAACGTTATCTTTAATACCATCTTCAACCGATTTCATATACTGTTCATAACATTTGTGACTAACGCTGAAACCGACTTCTTAACAAAGAAAAAATTTCGTAATCACATCTGTTATTGTATTTTTTCCATTTTATCCAGGCTTTGTTTTTGTTTTAGAAAATATGAACTAAGGCCGGCGAGAACCAGACAGGAAACTGGGAAGATTTAATTGTTCTTTGAGGAACGTGTTTTCTAATAATTGAGTATATTTTTTCATAAAATTCAGACACTGCACTTTCTGCATCTTTATTTAATAAAAGTTCCTCCTAATGTATCTCAGAAATGTTTTTATTAATCGACAGCAGCAGTAGGCGCAAGTGATGTTGTATTGCTGTCAATGTTAGTCATAAATAGATCTAGTATCCTTTTTTTATCGTTTTCACCTGTTTAATTGAGTAGCGTAAATTAATTTATAAAAGTTAAATAAGTATTTATTGGACGGGGAATAGTTGCTATGATAAAGGGGTACAGAGTGCGTCACACAGTCCTGTCATTCTAATGTGGGTGTTATATTAAATATGCTGATGGAAAGGTCGGCCCGGCCGACTTTTCCATCCGGCAACGTGAACAAACAGATATACATACAAACAAACAAACGCAGCTCTGCTACCAGCCTAGATCAGGTCTAGAGAACCTTCTAACCTAATTTCAAGCTAAACCTAAAACTAATTAAAACTAATTACAAGTTATGGCAATCTTATTTCTATCACTTACTATTCATATATTAGTCAGACGGCCTCGTCCGTGGTAGTCTCGGAGCCTTCCGAGTTGGCGACTGTCTCGGACCCTCTTCACGGGCCACAAGACAGAGGTGAAGAAACTGTGTCCCTAATCAACTCACCCTGAGCTCATATTACGTCGCCCCAAACGAATATGATGAGATACGACACCCCACTAAATAGTTTTCACCAGACGTTATTTTAAAGGTTATCACCAAACACACAGGTTATTACACAACACCATGCCACGACTTTTATAACAATGTATATGTTTATCACAATTCACGAAGTAGACCCGGTTTACAAACGTTATTGGTTTTCACTTAGGTACATATAACCAAACACCGCAAGTGATTATGTAACCCCATGTTACGTCCTTTATTCATCCTTT
The DNA here is from genome assembly GCA_963555685.1 of Acrobasis consociella. Classification (NCBI taxonomy): domain Eukaryota; kingdom Metazoa; phylum Arthropoda; class Insecta; order Lepidoptera; family Pyralidae; genus Acrobasis; species Acrobasis consociella. Next base: position 8,178,055 of record OY743104.1, on the reverse strand, counting down.
AGCACACTTTATATATTTATAACAGTTCACAAAATTATTTAGGTTTACGAAACGTCACAAACACTAGCTTGTTTCTGATTTAGTCCAAACAAAACATCCGTTTTAAACGGGCAATTATATTATAACAACGTGTCCGCACTTACGTAACGCCATGCTACGCTAGTAAGCCCAAGCGTTCGAAAAACACTGTTTTTACGGATATTAAGTACTTAATTTATGGCACCATGCCTTACAAACAATAACCAAACTAAGGGAACGTTAAAACAAACTATAATTACTTAATTAGCGCCGAACCACCATGGCGTAAATGCGCTGCCCGTTAAACCAACAAAATGGCTTCTCCCTTGTGAGCCGAGCAAAAGACGTACGCGTCCGCGCCGCGAATATGACCCAGTACCCCTCTCTTCATCCGCGCCCCGGGCCCGCCCGGCATTAGACTATAAAGGGCCTGCTAGACGGTTGCCAACAAGCACCTCCGACCAGGTGACCTTGGTCGGGTCTGACCGTGTAGACAGCTGTTGGCGACAAAATTTCGTTTGGCATTCCAACGCCCTTGGTCGTCGGGCGTGCGCTCCCGACCGCTGTCGGGGCTGCCGGTTGGCAACCGTGCAGCCGCCTGTTGCCGACCGCGCTAAGCCATTTGCGAGAAGGATTCGACGCGTGCGGTTGTGCATGCATTAATGATGGCGGCGTCCCAATCCCAATGCGAAAATGAAGGATCTTGACATGCAGTTTTCTTTATAAAATACTGTATTTAATAGGCCATAATATAAATTAACCAAAAAATATCCCATGGATAATTTTTTTAAATAAAATTAAGGAAAAAGCTAGTAGAGCTCATTTTATTTCCAAAAAATAAATATCTAATTTTGGGGCATGATTTTACAATATTTTTTTAATGATAGATTATGTAATTATCTTTCATTTGACATATATTTTATCAAAATCGGTGCGGTGGTTTAGCTTGAAGAAATTTTAAATATATTTTATAAGTTAGTGGCGCCATGTGCCACTAACTTAAAAAAACATATTAAAAATTCTGTTTTCCTAAGGGATGAAACTTTCGCGTATCCATATCCAACGTTTCCTTTTTTTATTCTATTGAGCTCAATAGGACTTAAACCACGCCAACTCGTTGAAATTTCGATAGGTTGGTAGTCATTTTACGAGATATTGTCAGTCTGCGAGTTCTAAACACACTGACGCCAAAGCGCGGTCGGCCGACCGACCCGACCGTGTAGCCGCAACCACAATATAGATATCATACAGTATTGTATCTTCATACAAACGGTCGGAACGCAAGTTATACCTACGCGCCTCGAAGGTCGGTATACACTTGTTCCGTGACTCAGTATACAAACAGCCGAGAATGCGTCGCTGTGGCTAACGGTGTTTTGATGCAAGCAGTAGTCGTGCGTTAATAATATAGCGAAACACAGACAATATTGTGCTGTTTTTGGTTGTTTAAACTCGTCGGTTAAGCACACAGAGATAACATTTTTTAGGTTACCTCAAAACTCCGAAAGGTAAGTAAGACTAATAAAAATAGTTTTTATATATGTTCCTACTAGTATGTTGTTTATTTTTTTAAATAGGTAAGTATTTCCCTTTTTCCACAAATACCTAGATTAAAAAATAAATAAGTGATAATGTTGAAAGACTTAGTACATAACACGAGTAAGCTATCTTACCTATGCTCGCGATAAAAAAAACTAGCTAAGTAGTTGTTTCCTAGGCTACATATCTACTTACTGATGTGGGTACTTAGCTACTTACATATATTATTGAAATAAAATATCATTACAAATGATTATAATGTTATTATAACAATTATTACCTACCTTTTAGTTACCTACCTAGTAAGATTTACGCTAAGTAGAACTACCTATAATTTTTAAGTGAGATTTTGTAGTAGGGTATTGATTGCTGTAGGAAGCGTATGCGATGATATGGTTAATGTTACGTTCGCAGCGTTTCAAAATGGGATCGTAAACAAAAAAAAAATTGTTTCGAGTTGCTTCGTGCTGTATGTAGGGATTGTAATCCGACCGGACTGAACAAACCAGAATAACTTACCGTTCCTTTTTAACCGACTTCTAAAAAGGAGCCAATCAATTCGTCGCGATCTTTTTAGGGTTCCGTACCCAAAGGGTAAAAACGGGACCCTATTACTAAGACTTCACTGTCTGTCCGTCTGTCTGTCACCAGGCTGTATCTCAAGAACCGCGATAGCTAGACAGTTGAAATTTTCACAAATTATGTATTCCTGTTGCCGCCATAACAAAAAATACTAAAAACAAAACAAAATAAATATTTAAGGAATATTAAATATGATAATAATCAAAAACATAACATGTATTTTTATTTAACGCTATCTTTTTCATTTACCTTACAATCACAAAACTAGTTACTCTAGTAGGTACATGAAATTAACCGTTCCTTTACCGTGCCGTCAATACCAGACAATAGTAAGACAATGAACGTGGACATCGGGTCTTGACTCTTGACTGGTTAAAATACTGTAGACGGGCAGCCCTAGCGCAGGCGTGGCGTAGGTATATTTTTCAAGGACAGCGCTGAGTTGCAATACTGTCTATACTGTGCCGCAACACTCCGACGGTCGGCGCCGACGAGGCACCGACCAAGGTCAACACGTCGGAAGGCTTGTTGGCAACCGTCTAGCAGGCCCAACCTGGTTCTAGCTGTAGATGGCGCGAACGGCGAAGCCGCTCATTCTATTCCAAACAGTCGGCAAGTTATAATCCCCAACCACAATATAATTATCAGCATCGGTCGTCTGTAGTACACACGCTAAATAATTAAAATGTGCAGCGTAAATATCGGAGTTTGAATTTGGCGGAATGTACACTGCGCTGATTACGCAACAGTAGGTACCCGATCGCAGTTGAATGACGACGTGCTCGAGATGTGGTGAGTAGGGGAAGTGCATACCATCAGGAGCAGGTACGGTCGACGCCGCTAGCGGTAGGTCTCGGCGCACGCCGACCAGTACACCGCCGCCGTTACATCTAGTTTCCCACTTTCTTTGAGGTCCCTGTCACACGGGAATACTCGATACCTTGAGTCTATTAATTCGCTTTCTGATATACTACTATTCAACCAAGTCTCTGTTAGGACAATAATATCATAGTTATGAGAAAGTACAGTATGTAGTTTGGTACGAAGTCCTTGACAATTTTGATAATAAACTGATAGAATTGTTTATCCATAAAAGAAAATTTGTACAGTGTAAAATAATATTGTCTTAAAGTGTTTTAAAAAATAATTATGTGTTACTATAGCGCTTTGGATAAAATTGATAATTTTATTGAAATACTAGCTGTTGCCCGCGACTTCGTCAGCGTAGACTTTAGTTTATAAGAATCGTTATTTCGATATTTTCAATAAAACCGGTCAAGTGCATATCAGGTCACGCGCAGTGAAGGGTTCCGTAGTTGTTAATGCTGACTTGGAATTAAAACTAAAGAGTTCATCATCATTTCAGCCCTACTTCCGTCCACTGCTGAGCATGGACCTATCTTCGTCGACACATCTCGGTCCTGTGCTGCTCTCATCCAGGTGTGACCCGCGACTTTGATTATTACGTCAACTCATCGCATGGGCTCTGGCGGGCCAGTTGCCCTGCCCAGTTTTGCTTAAAGTTCATGACCGTTGCCAAATTACATTTCTTTGTCCTCGGTTTTACTTAGAGACAATTAGTATCAAAAAGCACTAATTGTCTCTAAGTAAAACCAAGGATAAAGAGACAAACAGAAATGGCGAAACTATAAGGGTTCCTTTTTTCGTAGTAAACACATTATCTCTAGTCACAGTCTAAGTCGATCGGAATTTTGACATTGTAAACTACATGTAAACTCACACTGTTACCGAATGTTACTGCTACGCCGTGGGTCTCTCAAAAACTGAATACTTATGCAATGTATAGTGACTTTGCTAATACTTCATTCATCTTCCGTCTTTTGGCGAGAGTTCCCACAGCACTGATCTGTTGTAGCTCTCTACAGCGGACTGCTGCCACCGTCTATACGTATCTCCCTCTCTCCCCCGTTCTCCCGATGTGACGGATGACTTCTTAAGATCGCCTTAATAATGAGCCGCGTCCATATAAAGATTATTCTTATTCTTATTCTTATTCTTATTCTTATTCCTATTCCTATTCCTATTCCTATTCCTATTCCTATTCCTATTCCTATTCCTATTCCTATTCCTATTCCTATTCCTATTCCTATTCCTATTCCTATTCCTATTCCTATTCCTATTCCTATTCCTATTCCTATTCCTATTCCTATTCCTATTCCTATTCCTATTCCTATTCCTATTCCTATTCCTATTCCTATTCCTATTCCTATTCCTATTCCTATTCCTATTCCTATTCCTATTCCTATTCCTATTCCTATTCCTATTCCTATTCCTATTCCTATTCCTATTCCTATTCCTATTCCTATTCCTATTCCTATTCCTATTCCTATTCCTATTCCTATTCCTATTCCTATTCCTATTCCTATTCCTATTCCTATTCCTATTCCTATTCCTATTCCTATTCCTATTCCTATTCCTATTCCTATTCCTATTCCTATTCCTATTCCTATTCCTATTCCTATTCCTATTCCTATTCCTATTCCTATTCCTATTCCTATTCCTATTCCTATTCCTATTCCTATTCCTATTCCTATTCCTATTCCTATTCCTATTCCTATTCCTATTCCTATTCCTATTCCTATTCCTATTCCTATTCCTATTCCTATTCCTATTCCTATTCCTATTCCTATTCCTATTCCTATTCCTATTCCTATTCCTATTCCTATTCCTATTCCTATTCCTATTCCTATTCCTATTCCTATTCCTATTCCTATTCCTATTCCTATTCCTATTCCTATTCCTATTCCTATTCCTATTCCTATTCCTATTCCTATTCCTATTCCTATTCCTATTCCTATTCCTATTCCTATTCCTATTCCTATTCCTATTCCTATTCCTATTCCTATTCCTATTCCTATTCCTATTCCTATTCCTATTCCTATTCCTATTCCTATTCCTATTCCTATTCCTATTCCTATTCCTATTCCTATTCCTATTCCTATTCCTATTCCTATTCCTATTCCTATTCCTATTCCTATTCCTATTCCTATTCCTATTCCTATTCCTATTCCTATTCCTATTCCTATTCCTATTCCTATTCCTATTCCTATTCCTATTCCTATTCCTATTCCTATTCCTATTCCTATTCCTATTCCTATTCCTATTCCTATTCCTATTCCTATTCCTATTCCTATTCCTATTCCTATTCCTATTCCTATTCCTATTCCTATTCCTATTCCTATTCCTATTCCTATTCCTATTCCTATTCCTATTCCTATTCCTATTCCTATTCCTATTCCTATTCCTATTCCTATTCCTATTCCTATTCCTATTCCTATTCCTATTCCTATTCCTATTCCTATTCCTATTCCTATTCCTATTCCTATTCCTATTCCTATTCCTATTCCTATTCCTATTCCTATTCCTATTCCTATTCCTATTCCTATTCCTATTCCTATTCCTATTCCTATTCCTATTCCTATTCCTATTCCTATTCCTATTCCTATTCCTATTCCTATTCCTATTCCTATTCCTATTCCTATTCCTATTCCTATTCCTATTCCTATTCCTATTCCTATTCCTATTCCTATTCCTATTCCTATTCCTATTCCTATTCCTATTCCTATTCCTATTCCTATTCCTATTCCTATTCCTATTCCTATTCCTATTCCTATTCCTATTCCTATTCCTATTCCTATTCCTATTCCTATTCCTATTCCTATTCCTATTCCTATTCCTATTCCTATTCCTATTCCTATTCCTATTCCTATTCCTATTCCTATTCCTATTCCTATTCCTATTCCTATTCCTATTCCTATTCCTATTCCTATTCCTATTCCTATTCCTATTCCTATTCCTATTCCTATTCCTATTCCTATTCCTATTCCTATTCCTATTCCTATTCCTATTCCTATTCCTATTCCTATTCCTATTCCTATTCCTATTCTTATTCTTATTCTTATTCTTATTCTTATTCTTATTCTTAGTTGAAGGCGAGAGAAAAGTACTGGATAGAGCTTCCCCCGGGCCATCTTCACTATCGTCACCATTCTCAAGCTGAGGCATCTGCCAAACTTTAGATACCTCTAGGTATTTGACGTGCGAGTGCCTCGGCACATTTTCCCAGTAGAGCTGCAAGGATGGCAGGAAGTTAGTATTCTCTGAGATCAATGTCTGCTTAGTGTTCACTTAGAACCTCCGTTTGAAGAGCTTCTCGGGCAGGACGTCCTATACGGTTGTTTGGAGGTTACCTATTTGCGGCGTACTTTGAGTTCAAACGCATTGGAAAATGACCATGATCTTTCGTTCCTCAGGGAAGGAGAGGCCACAATCCTGAGCAGTCTTGGTACGGGTGTTACACACATTTTTATTGCAGTCTCTAACCTAAAACCTTAACTTAAACTTTTTTCTTCGTGAGTGCCTTTCGGCCACAGGAAATCGGACGGTTATGCTTCTCACCCACTAAAAAACTCACGGTGACAACGGCGTTACCGCTTTTGCTAAGTGCGTATGCTAAATCTCGCTCCAAAGATCTGGCACGGCGGCCGCTTATCAGCGGCTCTCAGTTATCGAGAAGAGTCTGAGTGGCCTGTGCGGTGGAACGTCGGCTTTCAATTTTATCTGCTAGGGTAAAGACGCGTGTTGACACAAATTCTCCTTTCAACCTGGGGGACCGTATTTGTGGAACGACGGAATCCCGTTTCCATCGCCCAACTGGCCCACGTTATGGAGGCAGCAGTTGCATGCCACAGGCACGCCTCCTGCGCCTTTTTACGCGGGAAAAATCCCTTCGGGCACCTTACCAGTAACGGGATACCGGGAAGGTTATGTGGCGTTTAACAGTAAAAACTCCGCGGCGTCACCTCTCAGCCACTATGGGCCAGCCCTGGCGCGGCGACCACTATGGCGGTCAGTGCCTCGCTCACGGCACCCCGTGCTTTAGTCAGAGGTCAACCCATGCGCCTATCTTATCCTATTAAGTAGTACCTATTTTGATTCCTTTTTCCACCTTCTCGCCCACAATCGTGCTAAGAATGGCCGTTTGTCAGCGTTGGGTCTTGCCCTAGGCTCTGTGTATTTTGAACAGCGCCATCTATTGGTGACCAAAAAAAAAACTAATAAATAAGAACACTCCGAAAACATCAAAATTGTAAATTTTGAAGGTTCCGTATTCCGTACCCAAAAGCTACAAACGGGACCATGTTACTAAGAGTCCGCTGCCTGCCCTTCAGTCCGTCTGTCTGTCTGTCTGTCACTAGGCTGTATCTCATAAACCGTGATAGCTAGACAGTTGAAATTTTCACAGATGATGTATTTCTCTTGCCGCTATAACAACTAAAAACAGAGTAAAATAAATATTTAATTGAGGCTCCCGTACAACAAACGTGATTTTTTATAGATAATGGGATGGAATGGAACCCTTTGTGCGCGAGGCCGACTCTGACTTGGCCGGTTATTAACTTTATTATTTTAGATAAACCATAACATAAAGTTGACAAAAGTTTTAGCCAATGCAAAATGAATGAATCGAACAAAAATGTTTGACGTGATTCTTTAAATTGATATAACTTTTTTATTTATAAATGGATTTCAATGAAACAAACACTGAATTTTAAGGAAAACTTATCAAAATACAATAATGAAAATTGCAACCGAAGCTGTTTAGCCGTTTATGAGATAAGCATGCACAAACGCAGTTTTACGAACAAAAATGTTTGACGTGATTCTTTAAAATTGATATAACTTTTTTATTTATTAAAGGATTTAAATGAAACAAACACTAAATTTTAAGTGAAGCTTATCACAATATTTTAGTCAAAACCGCAACTGAATCGGTTCAGCCGTTTTTCAGATTAGCGTGCACAAACGCACAGACAAACAGACAAACAGACAAACAGACAAACAGACAAACCGACAAACAGACAAAAAATCTAAAAATCATTGTTTTGTGTTCTATTGCGTTAGTTAAAGCCCCCAAAAGTATTTTTTCTCATTTATCTTCTATGTACAGACAGCGATGGGTTACGATTTTATTATATGTATTGATTGATGATGAATTGACAGTATTAATACCTGATAATATTACCAATATGTACATGTATGTATGTGTTATGGAGTGTGCCCTACTAACTATATTAATATAAAGATTCATATATAATAATATAGTACCTAGGCGACCGATCTTTGCTCGGTTACATCTCAAACAATAACTACATTTTTTTAAACTTGTCTAAAAACAGTACAAGATAAAAAAATATATGTATATAAATTTGAATATAAAAAAAAACAAGTAAGTCACCGAGTGGGATTCAAACCCGTTACACTCTTTCTAGCGGTCAGCATCCTTAACAACTGAGCTAAGCCCATGGCGGCCGGCGCGCCGAAATTAGCGACCATATTCTGCGTGGAAAGAAAAACAAATGAAAACTCGAAAACACGCGTTTTCCCAAACATAAGACTAATCTAGATCGATTGTTTATCCCCAAAAACCCCCATATACCAATTTTCAGCGAAATCTTTAGAGCCGTTTTCGAGATCACAGAAATTTATAAATATATAAATAAATAAATATACAAGAATTGCTCGTTTAAAGGTATAAGATAATGATATTCATAGATGTATAATGAGGATCCTGTGAAGTAAATCATATTTAAAAAAATATGATATAAGAAATAAGAATATGATTTAAGAACCAATTATATCATATTTTTAAAAAAATATGATATAATTGGTTCTTACGATATTGATGTCGTGTATTATTTTGAATCTGTGCCCATAAGTAAAATATTTTTAATGTGTAAATTAAGCTGTAAATGCTGTTATTGTTAATTTTAAAAAAAGATAGTAAGTTCATTAAATCTGGTGTTTTATTTAATAAGAAAGTTTTAGTAGTTTTTTGTGCCCAAAATAAACGTCGACATTGTTCGCCAGCCGTGCAAGTGCCACTCACAAATTTTAATATATTTACTGACTTTTAATTATATAGAAGGTACATAAACAAATATTTTAAGTTGCAATATGAAGACCCTCCCCGCAAATAAATAATATGTAAAGAAGTAACGAGTAAATGTATCTTGAAAAAATTTAAAATAAAAAAAAATATTTTTGCACCGTGCCTTTTATGCTTTTTTACGTATAACATAGAGAAGAAATATTTCAGTAAGATAATAAAAAGAATATAAAAATATATTTTATTTTTAAAACACTTGCCTACCCAACCTTGCTTACAAACATTACCGCAATTATTTAGTCCTGTTTTATCACTTAATCCTAGCAATATCTTGAGGTGTCCTATTAGCAATAACTGGAGAGGTTTCTGTTTTGCGGGCCAGGCTGACTCCGTGCTTGACCCACACGTATCTGTATTGGTGTTGCTTGGCAGCCTCACGAGATTGACGAAACAAAAGTTTATTGTGGAGTGTCAGATGCTCATTCACGTATATAGTTGCAGGGGGGACCCCTGCAACTATATACGTGAATGTGATAGACAGCATGTTTGTATCCACGCCTTTGGCTGCCCGATACGCCGATATAAAGTTGTCACGCAGCATGCGCGTGACAAATTTGACTACGATATTTTTCGGACCCTGGGTTTTCTGGTCAGCGTGAGGTACTCGATGTACGGACACCATCTCGGTAGCTCGTACTGGTAGGTTTATTATATTACTAAGATTCTCCACAATGCTGACAAGGTTTTCGCCGCGTCGCTCAGTCAAGTTTGATATTTCAACATTACACTGCCTAGCCTGCTGTTCCATAGCTACCAATTTTGTGCTCCAAATGTGCTACCAATCTCCAATGAGGAAACCTTGTTCGCAAAATCCGGGCCCTGAGAAGAACTGCTTTCAACCGTAGTAAGAGGATTTTCAAATAAATCCTGTTGTTCGGATAAAAAGGTTGTACATTTCTCTAAATCATTTATTTTACTATTTGTACTCGAGGCGCTTTTTTTTAGGTTATCTATGTCTGTGTGTTATTGAATAATATTTTCATTCATAGCTGAGAGCGAAGAAGTTAAGTTCGTTGTTTAAAGCTGTAGTAACGGCTGAATTTACTGCGGTCGTGATACAACTCGACATTTTTTCCATAATGGAGTCATTCCAAAAAGCCATTTGTTTCTCAAATCTTTCTTCGAAGCGTTGCATCATTTGCATCATATCCTCTTAATCATCATGCAGATGACGTTTGCGCTGGTAGTTGAAGAAGCTTCTGTCAATAGAAGCTGGGATATCTGTATCGGAAGCCATTTTATTTGGCGGTGAGTGCTGCAGCGCCATGTCGCGTAGGTCGGAGTAGCAGGGGGCCGCGGGGTGCGGTGGCGACGGGAGCGGTATGTACTCCCTCCAACCTCCAATTCCGATGATTTCGCAAATTAATATGCACAGGATTTTCGCACAAATCGCAGATCTCTTTACGAACGTTAATACTACGCGTTTGACCACTTTATTTGAATTGCGCGCTACACGACCACACTCATGAGCAATGATTATGATATCATTAATAACGCACACATTCAAAATCATGCGGTAAATATTACGTACCGCACAAGTGCTGTAAAGTGTTTTTTTAAATGTTATAGGAATAAGAATTAATAAATCCAAAATATCGAATATTATTTTTGAAACATAAAATCTCTGCATGCAGCCAGCCTAGACTCATACCGAAATCTTATTTTACTCAAATTATTTCATTTTATATCCCAGTAGGTGAGTAAAATTCTTGTAACAACACTAAAATCCTACTAATATTGTAAATGCGAAAGTGAGTTTGTATATTTGTTTGTTTGTTACATCTTCACGCTTAAACTGAACCGATTTGGATGAAGGTATGGATATAGTTTGAGACTCGGGGAAGGACATAGGGTACTTTGTATCCCGAAATTCCCACAGGAAGCGAAGCCCGCGGGTACAGCTAGTGAATTTATAAATCTGCCCTGTTTGAAAAAAGAAATCCTTTTTTTAAATAATCGTTTGGCTGTTGGTCGATTTATTTCTGTCTCTCGTATCACTACAGATTCGCGAAATGCACCCGAAAAAAAAGAACTAAGCACGCCATTTCAAATTAGATTTTCTGTTTTTTATGCCTTTCAATTCTGTACAAAAATACGCATAATTCTGTATTTAAAAAATATTTTTTTCCTTGTACTTTTTTAATTATTTAAAAAATAAGATTTCAAGCAACTGTATTTAAATCTAAAATCCACGCTGAACTCAAGTATCTCGACGAAACAAACGTGAATACAAGCATGTGTAAACCTCGTTGCTTCCTTTCAGTGTTTTATTTCGACTTGCTTGTATTTTCATTTGAAAGACTTGTTTTCAAATTTGCCAAATAGTGGAGTTGCTTGTTTTGAACTCATTATAACCTAATATTTTTGGAATGGTTTATCGATTATAAAAAATATTCTTTCAACATTATTTAATGCCTTTAGTTGTTATTTCAATTTGGTGAAGATACTATAAAATCTTCACCAAACGAAAATTAAATAGGCTTCGTTCGCGTGGACTTGTCTCCGGTTAATGCTGATCAGGCTGAACTACTTTTCTAAGGCGTCATTTTTATATTTCTTATAGTTTAGCTGGACCATTGTGGTTCTGCATCATATGATGCATAATGGTCCAGCTAAATTCTAATAAACATAATTCTATTGTATTAGTATGCATAATTCTATTTTCCAAAATCAATTATACCCTGTAAAATTCTAGGTCTTTGCCCTATATGTTGCCCAGGCTTAATAGCTGCAAAGACTGCCACAGGGACCCTATTACTGAGACTCCGCTCTCTGTCTATCTGTCCGTGCGTCTGTCACAGGCCTCTATCTCTTGAATCGTTATAGGTAGACATTTGAAATTTTCACAAAATATGTACTTCTGTGGTCGCTATAACAAAAAATACAAAAAAAAATAAAAAAAATAGGGGTCGTCATACAAGAAACATGTTTTTTTGCGTTTTAACTTACCACTGTCTTTTATAATGGAATTAGATAACTAGATACTTGAAAGTCTTCCGTACCGAAATACGTGTAAGGTTCCATAGGGACGTTCGGAACCATCATATACGAGTCCGACTCACACTTGACCGATTTATTAGCTCCAATTCCAAGTAAACAGATCCTACTAATAATACTTTAAACGCGAAAGTGAGTTTTTATATTTGTTTGTTACCTCTTCACGCTTAAACTACTAAACCGATTTGGATGAAAATTGGTATGAATATAGTTTGAGATTTGGGGAAAGACATAGGATAGTTTTTATCCCGAAATTCCCAACGGGGACCAAAGCCCGCGGGTACAGCTAGTAAGAAATAAAAAAACTTGAGAGGTGTCAAGGGACACCCGGATGGAACGAAGTTCCTTTCGATTATTGAGAGAGAGAGAGAGAGACAGACAGAGATACACGCGCACGCCGCACAGCTTACAACTATAGCAAAAAGTGTCGTTACAACTTTTGGTCTTAATTTTTTCCGCCTAGCCCCCTCTCGCAACGCGCGATAAGGAACTTCGTTCCAATAAAACATTATATATAAACTTGAACATAAAGAAAAAACAAAAGTTAGTCGTTTTATCGAACAATTTTAACTTAGAATACCAGGGCAATATTGTATCTAATGTTCCCTCGATTTCTTAAAATAATAATCGACTGCAGGTTAAAATGGAAAGAACAAATTGAAAGTCTTTGTAAACGGATTAGTAGTTCATCTTATCCCTATATAGGTTATACTCTGTATAGGTTATCTAATGAAGTAAATACTGACACACTAATAACTGCATACTATGGCCTGGTTGAATCAGTCCTTAGATACGGTATAATTTTTTGGGAAATTCCACCGATAAAGATCTAGTATTTAAAATGCAAAAGCGCTGTATTCGAGCAATGTTCGGACTAAAAAGTACAGATAGTTGTGAACCGATATTTAAATAAATAATTGGCCAAGTGCATGTCGGGCCACGCGCAGTGTAGGGTTCCGTAGTTCCGAATGCCAACTTTGAGTTTATGCCACTAAAAACGTTTAAAATCTAATTATCTATTGAATTTGTATGAAATTTCTTTTTCCGAGTACATTTTATAAGTTGATCGCCTATAATTTTTTAATTTGTATACCCTACTTAGCTCTTATAGTTTTCCTTTAAACTGCATTATATATACTATAGCCGTGAATTTTTTCACGTGGCCATATATAACCGTTTAGCAGATAGAGGGGTGGGACACTTGCCTCCAACAAAAATTTTCACTTTAAACCCAAATATTTCAGAAACGGATCCCTAAATCCAAAAATGGTGTTAACAAGCTCACAATGTTTTTAAAGACCTATTCAACGACACCCCACACAATGTGTTTGTCGAGAAAAAAAATATTGACTACCTCTTTACTTGTATGGCAGCTAACCTAAAAAAAATATTTTTCCAGATTTTATTTTACGACTTTTTTGCTATGATTAATATACATATCCATGCCAAATTACAGCTTTCTAGTACTTGTAGTTTCTGAGTAGGACTGCGGACAGACAGAGCAGACAGACAGACATGGCGAAACTATAAGGGTTCCTTGTTTACTACGGAACCCTAAAAACATTAGATTATAACATTTCCGTCATTATATATAATGGAAACAGCTATATTTGTAAAAAGTAATCCTCACCTGTTTCCTAAGTTATCTGTTAGAGTAGAAAGAAACCGATGTGAAGACAAATTGCGCATACATCCATCCAAGACTGTTTTATTGCATGATAGTGTATTAGGTATGGCACCGATAATATATAATAAAATACCAAAACAATTTAAAGAATTAAATGTAACTTTGTTTAAGAAAAAAATTAAGTCATTTTTGATAGACAAATGTTATTATAGTATTAAGGATTTCTAATCTGATAAATTGTAAATTGATTTTGGTTTATATATAAGGTCCATAGATTAAGTATATTATTATAGTATAGTTATATAGGTAGCGTATAGATGATAGCCTTTCTGACTACATTTGCACACCGGTGATGGTAAACATGATTGGACGAAATTGAATGTACTAATATCTTGTAACACATGTTTGGCAAATAAATTATCTTTATCTTTATCTTAATAACATACATATTAAGGAATTCTGCTACTTTATTTATACTCGTACTGCCGAAAGATTGTTGGTTACCGTGATCGTATGGGTATATTAGAACAAGTACGGGCTATTTATTGCGCACCCGTTATTTTATATCTATTTATATCATCTTTTTAGGTTGACTATGTCGAGTGGTAGATTTATTTTATTGAGGCGCTCGATAATTATTTCCCACACTTGTTTGTTCGAATTTTTTTTTCCGACTACGAAGAGGAAGGGTAATGATCTTAGCAGTGTATGTGTATGTATGTGAGTTTGTATGTATGTATGTATGTGGCTATTCCATAGTAGCATCTGAACCGCTTAGTATTCAATTTTGACAAATGAGATGTCAATCAATTTGTCGTTATTGTCCGGGTGACATAGAAATAAAAGATGTTTTTTTTTTCTTTTCTTGATTATGGCGGTCAAACTTCGTTGAAGCTTATTTTGCCAGTGTCTAGTAATATCTCTTCTTTATTCCAATTATTCCTAATTCTAAACCCATAACTATACAATCAAAGTTTGGTATAGGTCCTTTGATTGCTTTACGGGAGCTTCTGTCCACGATGTTACACAAAAAAGTGCCTGTCAATTTTTTTTTGTTTTGATATCGAATCGGATATCAAATGAAAGGACCTAATCAATACATTTCAAAAATATACAAATGGCTTCCGTGGTCGGGTATTAGTTTTTTAAAATTTATATTTTGTTGTTATCTAAGCCTTTGCATATTTGCGTATTTTTGCATATCTTATAACTCTTTTGAATATCCTACTAGCTGGTGCCCGCGACTTTGTCTGCGCAGGATTATCACACAATATCTTTTTAAATTGTAGCCTTTGTTTTATTCTGATGTATACCTAAGCGTTATTGTAAAGTTTCATTAAAATCCATCCAGTAAGTAGTTTTTACGTGAAAGAGTAACAGACATCCATCCATACTTACAAAGTTTCGATCTGGCAGCCCTGCCACTGAGTGCATTAAGCTCTTAGGTACATATTTTTTGATAAAATATACGTAAAGGTCGTTAGATTTGACATCAGAGTGTTGCCAAGGTGCTTTCTACTGTTATTACAACTGTGGTATCGTTGTCTTTAATCTATTTGGACTGCAAAGTGGTAGGATTAATAAAGATAAGTTGGAATTATAATATAATTAAATCCAAATAGATTAATTCATTATTTTCCGGGTGACATAGTCTACATTATTTGTATGCAATAAATGTATATAAGGAATTAGTCGAATTTTACGTACAATAACTGCAAGGCAAATATTTCTTTTTTGTTTCGATTTCAAGTGGTGTATCAAATGAAAGGTCTTAGTTAGCACATTTTGAAAAATATATACAGTTAGGTGTAAATGGCTCCCGTAGTCGGGTATTCGTTTTTCAAACTCAAATCTTATTTCGAATGGGTTTGAATTGCAGTTAAGTAGGGGCACCGTAGAAATTTCGCCCAGGGCGCTGGTAGGGCTAAAACCGGCACTGCGTAGACCGTAGATTATTGTTTCTTTTTCTCTCGCAACGAAAATATCGTGTGATTTTTATGCCATATACATGAATGAATATGACAACAATTTTATTAAAATGTTGGTATAATATCACACGTGATGTAATATCTATGAGGGTGGTGTCAGGCAGGCGGCCGGCTGTAAGAGATTTCAAAATAAAGAACTTTCGACAAAATTACATATTATAAGTAATTGTGTTCATAAATAACGTACGAAACAAGTTGCTAATACTTTATCCCTGACGGGGTAGACAGAGCACAGGGCCGTAGGAACCAAAGGCCACGCTTAACAATAAGCATAATTGTTTTATTTTCTTTTTATTAGTCCAATACTTTGAATTACGAAATATTGTAGTTTCGTAAAATCGAAATGGTTCGAATACAATATTTTTAATGGGTTGGGATACTTAATTGTCAACATGCAAAACATCAACAGTAAAAATGTCAACACCGTATAATCCACAATTTAATATCTCAAAGAATCAAAATATATTGATGTTCAACACAAACAGTTCAAAATGTCAACAGTCCAAATTGACAAAAAATCAAATAATAAATGACATAAAAAATTAGAGGCATATTTGTTCAACGATCCACAATTACAATTTGTGAATAAATCAACGTCCAAAATAATCAACAATACAAATTATAATTTTTTTCACGTTACAAATATCATCATATCAGCCACAGGAAGTCCACTGCTGGACATAGGCCTCCCCCAAGGATTTCTAAAACGACCGATCGGAAGCGGCCTGCATCCAGATACAAATATAAATTTCATAAATAGGTTTTTTAGTTTTTGTTTCGTTACAAATATAATCTACCCACAAGTCTGCTATCAAATCAAAACTCACATTTTGTAATTGATACAAACGTTGATTTATACATACTAATAAAATTTGAATATGTAACGTGAAAATAGTTATAATTTGTATTGTTGATTATTTTGGACGTTGATTTATTTACAAATTGTGATTATGGATCGTTGAAAAAATATGCCTTTTATGTTCTAAGTCATTTATTAGTTGATTTATTGCCAATTTGGACTGTTGACATTTTGAACTGTTTGTGTTGTACATCAATGATATTATGATTCTTTGAGATATTTAATTGTCGATTATACGGTGTTGATATTTTTACTGTTGATGTTTTACAGGTTGACATTTAGTATCCCACCCATTTTTAATAACTTATCTAAGTAAGAGTACCTACTTAAGATTTACCGATGTCTTAAGTATGTAAGATTATATCATAGTCTTAAGTAAAAATTCAATGAGTGGGGCAATCCATTTCTTCGTTTGTGGTACCTACCTAAGTATTGTCCGTACCTTTGTACGGACCTTGATACGGATACCTTTTGTAGGTAGGTTGACCATACCTAGGTAAATATCTCGTAGGTAGGTTTTTGTTTTAAAAAAAGATATTTGTTCTGACAATTGAATGCCCTAAATTCTTTTTAATATTTGTCATAAGTATATATTTAATTACTTACATGTGTGTATAAAATAATGCACATGATATGTTTTGGGCAATTTACCCATTGCAAGTGTATTGTGTGTCACATAAAATTAATTATTAATTTGAAGCGATAGATGATTTCTATGGTCTAAACAAAACGGCAACCATACCAATAATTTATTGTTTCCAAAAATTGTATCCAATAGTTAAAAAACTTGTAGCTGCTATGTAATTGGGACATAATTATCGTTAGTTTACACAGAAAAGCTGTAATGAACTTACTAACTTTATGGAACCATAATAAACACACAAATATTACAACTAATTACAGTGACAGTGATGAGTAGTTACTTTAATTTCCGCAGAAAACTTGATAATGGGCATGACGAATGGAAAAATATACTCTTCACATCGGTTAGATTATTAAAAAATATTGTACACGTACTTTTTCTTTTCCCTGCGAAACATAAAATTAAAAAGATACAGCACATTTAAATTTCGCAGGACGTCACCACAGCTACCCTACGATTTTTACTTAGCGGCGACATCGCAAGCCCGGCACTCCGGAACTTTGATGCGTATCTTTGTGAATTTTTACTATTGTGGTTAGCTGAAAAATGTGGGTTTATTATTTCTGGATAACCTAAAAGACGGACTAATTACAATCTTACTTTTCTGACCCTGTCGTCACCCGGTCTAAAGCAGTAAGTAACGCACACGACGCGCAAAAAGTCCGGCGCGCGTCGTCGTGTGCGTTACTGCATATGATTGCATGGATGGGTTCTATTTTCACAGACTGAAGTGCGTCACGGATAGTCTGTCGTGTGCATTGGGCCTAAAAAGGGTATGTAATAACATACATTACCTATGTGCAGAGCACATGTTCCTTATTAACTGCGTGCAAAATCACTGCAGAATGCAATTTGAAGGGCGGGGTGGATGCCCGCGGCGACACCCGGCGCGGCGTATCGACCAACATCGGTTCACGCCGATTGCACTGATCCAGTTTACTTGAAGACCATTATTAACCCCTGACAAAAAAGAGGGGTGTCATAAGTTTGACGCTAACCTTTGTCACTCTGTCTATCTGTGGCATCGTAGCGCTCGAACGGATGGATAGATTTCGAACCGGTTTTTTTTTACGTGAAAGCAAGTTCCCTAGCGGTGGTTGCTAGCTATGTTCGATGAAAACTTTCAGTCGGTTAAATGATGACAAGTTTTTATTTTATTTTAATTTATTAACATATACATAGGTACCTACATATTTTTATAGTTAAGTTTGAGTTTGAGAAACAATTTTATTTTTTGTCATTTTAATGGAAAAGGTTAGCATAAGCAAAATTTAAAAAATAATATTATGGTTGTTGCATCCAAACTACCTACTTTGTTTGAAAGGAAATCCATAAGTGTGTTCATGTCAGAGATAAAGCCAAATATTTGTCAAATGAAAACTTTGCGTTGTAATCTACACATTTTCCTTTATAGTTAGATTTTACCATCTTTACCCCGCTATGGTCCAGCTTTTACCTGGTATTTTGGTAAGCAAACCTTAATATTCACAAAAGTATAACTTGGCAACAGCTAAAGTGAAAAAAAAACGGTAAAAATCTAATAGACAGTAAATTTATTCCTCAACAACGAAATCTCAATTATATTTGAAAATCTTATATAGGAAATTAGGGGAAAAATATTTAATTTTGCTGAAACCTCTTCACTCACCGAAAAACAGATCAGTCTTACCCAGATATACTTAATTATTTTCGGTTCATAAATGATTTGTTTATACTTATATGAATAACGGGAGTTGGAAATTGTAAAACTTTGAGATTTGAACATTTCCGACATAATAAGCTTCTAGAATATAATAATCGAAGATAATTTACACCAAACATGCCAGTACTGTTGGCTTTTTATTTACATATTGTATTGCCTAAATTTTGCGTATACCTACTTCTATAATTTTCTTTCTTACAATGGTTATAAATGCCCAGATCATTAGCTCAATGATTAAATTAGGGGAAGTGGGAGAGAGGGGGGTGGGAGTAGACATGACCTGCTTTCTTAACAATTGTTGTTAATTCTCGAGTCATTGTTAGGAGCCTTCGTTACCTTTGAGTGATATTCTTTTGGAATAAAGATCGCGGGCAAGCGTAGGGCTGTCATCCTAAGGTGAGGAGTATGGTGGCAAGTATAGATTTAACATCATCATCATCCAGGCCAAGTCCCTCATACACTCTAATAATTTCGGAAATCATTTTTTTGTCAGGATATACCTTAAAAAAAAGAACATTTCGCTGTGTCAAAATAAATTGACAACTTCAACTGTCACCTTGACAACTATTTTTGAACTGTCAAACTCAATTACATCCACCACGAAAGTAGAGACTTTGAGAGACGTAAACACAATTCCATGACATCCACATTTCGAGTTTGACAAGAGCTAACATTGCCATTATTAATAAATTACCTCGTAGTCGGTAAATTGCACAATAGGAGTGTATGTAAAAATGTTTGAGCGATGTTAAAAGCTTTGTTCAAAATGTCTTAACACCATTCATCACCAGTGGCTGGGTGTTTCGGCAGAAAATTTTACCAAGGAGTCTAAGACTTACAAGGCATCCTGGAAGTGCCCGGATTGTACACTTGGAGAAAGTCGAATTAGCGGCGCCCATTCACCAGCTACAGCAACAACTAAAGTATGTTCAAGTCATAACGAAGATTAAAAAAATATATATTGATAAATTGCTAGAAGAACATTTGGCCAAGTTTTGCAGAGATATCAGGCGCGACCTTTTAGCTGAGAGTACTGACACAAGAAACAAAATACAAGAACTTACGGAGAGTATTGTGTTCATGTTAGCTAGATATGACAAGGTTAAGGCAGATCTTCTTTCAAAGGAGAATAGAATTAAAGACTTAGAGACAGAGAATATTGAACTGAAATTACGAATAACTGATCTTAACACAGATTGAGTAATTTTGAGCAACAATCGCGCGATAGTACCGACCGGAATTCTCTCTCCTTTACTTTTGTCTATTTTTATGGATTTCGTGACAAAAGAACTTCAGTGCCCGTATCACCTTTACACCGATGACTTGCAACTCTATGCACAGACAGAGGTAGATAATATAGATGTTGCCATTCGTCAAATAAATACTGACTTAGGAGCAACTGGTCGAGACGGTTTGGACTTACGGTCTATTCAAACAAATGCTAGGTGATTTTAGTTAGTCTTTTTTGCCAATACGCCCGTTTATGCCCATTTGTCTTTGCCCTCGACTCTCGACCCATCACTGTACAGCCGACGCGGCGACGCGCCGCGCCGCGCCCCCCTCCTCACACCACACCCGCAGAGCTCGAGCGTTATTAACACGGTATGTAGTTACCGCATTTCTTTTCCTAGCTTTTTTGTGTGATCGATTTTCTAATTTTCTTGCTATAAAGTCACATGTCAGTGTATAATGTGTTAGTCCGAATGTTAGTCTATAATAACGCGGTTAATATCTTGGGCACCTATTGGCAACAGAAATGTGAAGGGACGGTTTGGAAATATTTTAATTTAATTATAATTTTAGCTTGTTTTAATTGTTTGCATTTGTATAAAGTTGAAATGTTGCGAAAAATTCTAGTAACTCCTAAAAATAACATTAACTTTAAAATTAAATTAGGTTTCAGTGATAGTAAATAATTCCTGTAATTGATTGTATTTATAGTTATTATCTTTAGCAGTACAATTACTAATTTAAAAAATAAATGTTGTAACTACATCCTTTAAAATCTTTATTTTCAGCTGTAAAGGGGCTTCGTCTGTTATAAATACCCTTTCAATCCAAGGTTGACTAGAAGAGATCCCTATCTGGGATAAGTCCGCCCATAGATCTAGAAATTTTGTCCGCATTTTATACTGTGCCCTAAGACTGTGCCTTTTCTCTTTAATTGTATTTTTGTGTTTAGGTGTGCAATAAAATTTTCGATACAAACAAAAATAAAATAATTTTAATAACAAAAGGTAGCCAAGTGCTTGTAGGGCCACGCGCAGTGTGGGGTTCGTAGTTGCGAATGCCAACTTTGAGTTCATGCCACTTAAAACGTCTAAAAACTAATTTTCTACTTTGTATGAATGTTTATGAAATTTTCCTTTTCCGAGTACATTTAATTTTTATAAATTGATCGCCTATAGCTTTTAAATTTAGAAAACCCTACTTAGCTCTGTTGTTTTCCTTTAAACTTCGATATATATAATATAGCTGTGAATTTTTTCACGTATCCATATATAACCGTTTAACAGAAAGGGGGTGGGGGGACACTTGACCCTAATAAAAAAATTTCATTTTAAAACTAAATATGTCAGAAACGGATCACTAAATTAAAAAATGCTGTTTACAAGCTCACAATATTTTTGAGAGCCCTATTCAACGATAGGTTAGTCAAGAAAAAACAATTACTTCCACTTTACTTGTACGAGAGCAACCCGAAAAAAAATTTTATTCAACATTTTACCACTTTTACCATTACTAATATACATATCCATACCAAATTAAAGCTTTCTAGTACTTATAGTCTTTGAGAACAACTGCGGATGGACAGACAGATAGACAGACAAACATTGCGAAACTAGAAGAGTTTCTTGTTTACTACGGAACCCTAAAAATGGTGTTACAAGCTCACAATATTTTTGAAAGACCTATTAAACGATATCCCACACAATGTGTTAGTCAAGAAAAAAAATACTCCCACTTTACTTGTATGGGAGCTACCCAAAAAAACCGCGGAAGGACAGGCAGACAGACAAGGCTTAACTATAAGGGTTCCTTGTTTACCACGGAACCCTAAAAATCATACAAAATAAGAGTACTAATCGTCCGTATTTAATGATAAAAAATGCCTGAACACTGTACATACAGCGTCTTATCTAGTAGGTAATAGATAATTACTTTCTTCCTGATAGCTTGACCACCATTATTTAATAAACGTAAAAAAACGGCCAAGTGCGGTTCGGACTCGTGAATAAAGGGTTCCGTAACCGTACGTTTATAAAAATTACGTTTGTTGTATGGGATCCCCCCTCAATTTTGTTTTTAATTTTACTATTTATTTTTAAAGTGAATACCTATACAACTAAATATTCTGTAAATATTTTATGCGTCTACCTGCATTTGCCGTTATTAATATCAAAAATTCAAAATTCACTTTTACTAAGAAAAAAGACTTTTTCAAGCACTTTTACACTAAAATAAGAATTATTTAGATTCCGTATAGTGTAAATTAAAATTCAATTTATTTTTAAAGAAGGGTACCGATATCACGCTTCTCTATGACCACTGCTGAGAAGAAACAATAAATAACTACATATGGACCAATTACACTGATTGAGCTAGTCCCAAAGTTAATTCGAGACTTGTGTTATGGGACTTATGGGATACTAACTTAAAGAAACTATATTGTATAGCAAATACATAAAATATATAGATAAATATCCAAGACCCGGGACAAATTAAAAAAGGTCATTTTCCAACTTGCCCTGACCGGGGATCGAACCTTGAACCTCTGGGTGGCGCTAGCGTGGTGACCACTACGCCACGGAGGTCACGCTCAAGAAACTTTTTCACAGTTATGGTCGCCTTCTCGCAAGTGCGAGAAGGCTGTATGTAGGGTAATGCCTCCACCATCGAGCTAACCCCCCATACCACTCGCCGCCGTAACACAGATTACTATTTAGAAGTTACGCCGTTTTCAGTCAGTTTAGTGTGGGGACTGAGGTACACACTAAACTCGATTTAAAAGTCCCTGAACCTCGATACGCTCCCTGTAAATACAATCACCGTCGCCCCACCACCTTGTGTGTTGTGACGCCGCAGCTGCACACCGGATGCTGCACCTGTTCTTATTTCTAAGAAAGTGCTGTGTTTAGCATATATATGCAACCAAATTATTGACTCGTCGAAAGAGAAGTCTAGCAATCATCCTATTGTGATTTGTATAAGTAGTAGTAATAGTAAACGGCACGGATTATGATCCGTGCCGGTTTAAGTAAATCGGTTCAGTACTGTCGGAAATTAGCGTGATCATACATACAGACAGACAGAAAAAATTCAAAAAAATAATTTTTGCTTTCTATGATTCTTTTTAGGCCTCTCTATCCATTTCAGTCAAAAATACTAAATGTACAGACAAATTATTTTTACTGTTTTATTATATGTATATACATCGTCCTTTTTTATTAAGTACAAATATTTTAAGGGGTGATTCAGTCCATCATATGGAACAACTTTTCCCAATAAATGTATATCGAAATACGAAAAGAAAATTTTCATTTTCCATAGTAATGATATCACGTGACTACTTCGATTTGTATGAAAACCGAAAAAATATTTTTCGTATTTCGATATACATTTATTGGGAAAAGTTGTTCAAAATGATGGACTGAATCACCCCTTAAAATATTTGTACTTAATAAAAAAGGATATTGTATATATATCTATATATAGATTATTGTTTTTGATGTTGATTTGTAAGTAAAATTTCAATTACTTTGTGTTTATGTAATGTTTATACCTGTCTAACATGAATGAATTGTAATACAAAAAAATATCTTTGTTTTTATTTATTACATGAAGACGGCACCTAACAAAAGTTAGTAACTGTCGGTTAAACTCTGATTAGATATATAGGTGTTTTTGCTACTTTTCTTAATATTTTGTTTTGTGTTTGCAATTTTTTCTCATATGTGGAGATGAAAAGTAGAGTGTGCTATATACATGAATCCCTCGCTTCACTCGAATACGTGACTACTAGTATTGCTCTGGATACAAAGTAGCGCCCTCGCCTTAAAAATAATAATTTTAAGCCTTGTACCTACACCATCTACTATTTAATATAAGTTTACTACGGTTTATGTTCTTATAGGTGTACGTACACTCATAAGGGATACGTGCGCACTAGGCCTTGCATTCGAATATTCGAATGTTCGAATAATTCGAATAATAAAGAGGTTTAGATATTATTCGAATATAAAATCTGCGATATTCGAATATTCGACCAATGTCCTCGACGCTAACAATCTGCGCGGGTATATAACTATTTAAAAGTGTTTTTGATTATTCTTGCTCGTATTTCTATTCTGCCGTCTATTCAGGCATCTTTGCGAATGTCATTGGAAGCTAATGAAACTTATCAAAAGAATTGAGGTGTAAATATACCTGCGAAAACCGTTCAATGAACCTGTAATTTGACTTGTATAGTTGAGTACATATGTTTTCTATAATTTGTACCTCTTAATATCCTAAATTGATCATAATTTATTACATGGTCGTGCTAGAAAATTTATACCGGGAACTGGAACACCAAAAATACAAGAGTGCATCTTTTTTGTTCAAAAGTACATTAAAGTACACCTGTTTTTATGAACATGTACCACAATTAAATAATGAAAATCGTCCATGGTCGTGCCAGGAAGAACAACACCGCTAAACTAACAGCTTTGACATACCCAAAATATAATTTTCAAAGTTCGCGCGGGACGTTACGTTGTTAGAGCTCGCCGTCGCAGCGTCGCGGTGTCCCGCCCGGGCGCCCGAGCCAAGCGACAGAATTCGTCAAAGCTCGGAAACGATCGAATCGGATAAACAATGATTATTATAACAGTTTTTAATTTTTATTTAATCATTCATAATTCTAATAATACCGAAAAGTCGAATATTCGAATATCAACAATTTATTATTTATTCGAATATTTGCAAGCCCTAGTGCGCACCTACGATTTTCTCTGTTCACTCAAATGAAGCCGGTATAGCAACGCATTTCACTTCATTGCACACAAAATCGTTTATATTTTATTAGCTCCAAAGTTGAAAGAATTATGTGAAACGCGTTTATTGCAGCGTAGCAGCGATGCAGGGTACAATAATAACGTGTATTTGGTAAATTAAAAATTCCCGACTTCCCAGCGTTCACCCTCAATCACATTTGAACGGCTAAACTGATTTTCATCCTATGTGATATGGCTAAAAACCACTTTTGCTTTCACGTAAAAAAACTACATCGAAATCAGGTCATTCCGTTCGAGAGCTGCGACGCCATAGACAGACAGGCACACAGACAGACGTACACATACATTGGCGCAAAACTTACAACACACAGTTTATAAAACAATTACACACTATTAATCACGAGCTATTTTATTGTTTTAATATTACTTTGTCAATGCGCACCATGGTCCATGACGTATAGAAACGAATATTAAGATCGAATCAAAACACTATTAAATAAGCGGCCAAGTGCGAGTCGGACTCGCCCATGAAGGGTTCCGCAGTAGCAAATAACATAATGTAAAAGTCTTGTAGTATGTTTTTTTTGATTTTTATATTTGAGTTGATTGAATGAAAGGTAAATTGGCGTTTATGATTTATGACGTATTAAAAAAAAAACTACTTACTAGATCTCGTTCAAACCATCGCTGGTAGCTTTCATGGTAATGAACGACATATATATTTTTAGTTTTATCATTCTCTTATTTTAGAAGTTACGGGGACACACACATACACACACACACACACACTTTTTTCTACTTTGGAAGTGTCTCTCGCGCGAAGTATTCGGTTTAGAAAAAATATTGATATTGAAAACCTCAATATCATTTTTGAAGACCTATCCATAGATACCCCACACGTATGGGTTCAATGAAAAATAAATTTGTGAGTTTCAGTTTTAAGTATGGGGAGCCCCCAAAATTTATTGTTTTTATTTTATTTTTGTGCCAAAACCTTAATGCGGTTTACATAATACATCTACTTACCAAGTTTCAATAGTATAGGTCTTATAGTTTCAGATAAAAGTGGCTGTGACATACGGACGGACAGGCAGACAGACAGACAGACAGACAGACAGACAGACCAACAGACAGACAGACAGACCAACAGACATGACGAATCCATAAGGGTTCTGTTTTTGCCATTTGGCTACGGAACCCTAAAAAACACGTTCCTTGTATGACGACCCGTCATTTTTAATAATAATAGTGTATATTAAAAATATCTAGATAAAAACGGTGAAAACTAATCACAGATTTCGTGCCTCACTCGACTATCGAGCACGTTGGAAATGAATCTATGGAATTCGAAAAAATATAGTCGCAGAGCGACGAGAAACTCGGGATTTGTAGACAATTCAAACAAGAGACAAATTGTTTAGAATCCAAACGCATAATAAACGACCGATATTACAAAATTTATTTTTCATTTATGCATAGGTACGAATATTTGTGTTACAGAACAAAAAGAAAGGATCGGTAGCTCATAATTGTTAAACTAACTCAATGAGTTAAACGTGTAGGTTTATTTAAAAACAAGTGGCACTGCATATTATATTAATAGCTGCGTGGGCGTGTACCCCAGGAGTCCTAGTGTTGGCAACTCCAACATTTTAGTTTATAATTTTAGTCTATTTTATCTATGCTAAATTTCATTATCTATGGACAATGTATTTTTACTTTTCTTCTTCCGCTTCAATTCATGGCAGAATACACGAAGTTAAACACCGTCGGACCTTTTTATTCACCAGCCCCAACCTTCTACTCAACCCCACATTTTTTACTAAATTCTACATGGTCCTTCGATGGTGAGGTGCCGCGAGTGTTTGTGATCGTTCAGGACAGTTATATTTTATTTACCGACCAGACTTTAATTTTCCCGCCTGCGTTTTGGCGCGACGGTGCTATTCATGGGACGTCTACAATAACTGAAGCCGCCGATCCACAGTGTATCTAAAAGCTGTCATCAATATTTTAACACAGCAAGTACATCAAATCTATATTGGAAATCGCATCTTATAATAATTCTTTTTTCGATTTCCATTATTTGCTGTGTCGGAAGTCGCCAACGTCGTGAGTACATCCGCCTTACTAGTTCGTCTATTCGCCGCTGCCAAGTTTCTACGGCGCAACAGCGCTAGTGTGCTGCTAACCATTTCCACCACTTCTGGAAAGCTACCTACAGCTGCTTGCCGCTGCGTCAAGATTGCAGCGCTAGTGTGTTTCCCGAGGCCCGCCATCTTCGCTGGAAACTCCCACCACTTCTGGAAAGCTTCCGCTACTCGCCGCTACGTCAAGATTATAGCGCTAGTGTCGCGCGGGAAACAACGCCATTGGTGGAAATTAGTTCCACGTGTCGCCGCAGCAGTCGGGTGTCACTACCAGCACAGGAATTCGCAAGCGCAAGCAACCAGCCAGCCAAAGGATCAGCCATCTTTTATTGTGTTTGGTGTTCGTTTACGCTTTCTGTTCTGACTAAAATTTTTTGTAATTAATATAGCAAATAGCAAGTATTATAAGAGCTAAGTTTGTCAGATTTGTCAAAATGTCTTCTAGTGACACGGACGATACGGTTGTTGCGCCAAATTTAGCTGCCTTGGTCAGGCAGCGCGGCGTTGTGAAGGGGTTACTCACCAAGCATTACAAGTTCATCCATGACGCTAAAACGCAATCTATGAGCGCAAATATTTGACCTTGACCTTTGACCTCAGTTCATTGACCTTTGACCTCTGGGGGTCTTCTTTCTTTCTTAGTGTAAAACAACACTTTAGAGAAAAGTGTTCTAAACAAACGTTGCTCCCTATAACCTTATCTATCCACCCGCGGCATAAAAAGGGGGGGGGGGGGGGTCATCATGACATCACCACCTCCGAAAAAATTTCAAAGTCCAGTCACCCTCATAATAGCTCAGTCGAGACACTAAGAAAATTTTCATCGATTTTTTGATGTCCTATTGGGACCCCTTTTTTGATGCCAGGGCTTAGCGATCGTCATCAGCATCACTTTTTTTGATACTTTTATTTCGACTGGCCCGATTAAGGGATGAAGGGGTGAAGTCAGCACAAACTGTTCCATACAAACGTTGCTCCCTATGACCCTATCTACCCAATCGTGGCATAAAAAATGGGGGTTATCATGACATCACCACTCCCCAAAAAAATTCTAAGTCCTGTGCACCCTTTCGTACCGATTAGGTACATAATACCTACTTTACCAAAATGAACACTCCCAAAATGACCGCTTTTTCATAATGACTACTGCTTTTCCCAAAATGACCACTTTACCAATATGACCACATTTTCATAATGACTACTGCTGTTCCCAAAATGTCCCCTTTCCCAAAATGACCACTTTTTCATAATGACTACTACTTTACTTTATGGCCGTCGAACGACACTTAAAATTTTCATCGATTTTTTGATGTCCTATTGAGACCCCTTTTTTTGATGCCAGGGCTTAGCGATCGTCATCAGCATCACTTTAGGTCATATGAAGTTTTATGCAGCGGGCGATAGTTTCCGAGTTTTTGATACTTTTATTTCAACCGGCGCGATTAAGGGATGAAGGGGTGAAGTCAGCACAAAGTGTTCCATACAAACGTTGCTCCCTATGACCCTATCTACCCACCCATGGCATAAAAAATGGGGGTTATCATGACATGACCACTCCCCAAAAAAAATTTAAGTCCTGTGCACCCTTTCGTACTATAAGGTCGTCGAAAGGCTTATTCGCAAAACGTCTCTTTTGCAAAATGTCTCCTAGTCGTAAAACGTCTCTTTCTCATAATGTCTCTTTCGTAGAACGTCTCTTTCGCAGAATGTCTCTTTCGCAGAACGTCTCTTTCGCAGAATGTCTATTTCGCACAATGTCTCTTTCGCAAAATGTCGCGACAGGGACTTACAATAAAATTACGATTTTCAAAGCAACATCATTTATTAATCATAACTTTAGTACTTAAATTTACTTAAGTATTGCAAATAAAAAAATCTACTTATACAAAATTTCGATTAAAAAAATCAATACTGTTAGTAACCTACACACATTAGATATTAGTTACTACATGAACATAAATTTGTTTTCATTGAACCCATTGCGAATCAAAATATTATTTTTTATATTTTTTTAAATGATTAAAAAAAGTAATTTAATATTAAAATGTCAAAAAAATAAATTTTGGCATTTAAATTTACTTTCGTAATCAAGTATTGCGAACAAAATATATTTTTAATCATTTTCATAAATGATTAAGCAAATATATTATTGACAAAAAGAAAATAAAAATAATATTATATTGATTGTGGCACTGCAATTACTTTGGTTAATTATTAAACATTGCGAATAAAATTATATTTATAATTTCAGATATTTATCATGAATCGGATGCTATTAATGTGTTAACACCAGGTCATTTCCTTGTGGGTGGACCTTTGGTAACAGCACCAGATTATAATTTTGACCAGTGTAATACTCCTGTATTTAGAAGATGGCAGCTTACACAAAAAATGATGCAAACATTTTGGAAACGTTGGTTTCAGGAATATCTAATGCATTTTCTTCACCGTTATAAGTGGTCTTATCAAACTCCTGAACCGGAAATTGGCGATGTAGTATTGGTGAAGGAAGACGATTTACCACCATGTCGTTGGCTGCTTGGTAGAGTGGTAATCAAACATGCAGGTAATGATGGCTTGACTAGAGTGGTAACACTTCAGAATTCCTTGATAAAAAGACCTACGTCCAAATTATGTATTTTACCAATACAAAAGTAGTCGAGACTACTTATTGTTGAAAAAAAAATTGGTTGTTTGTAAAGTAGGTTTACGATCGAGATGTTTACGTGATAACGTCGTTTCACGGAATGACTGGCAGCGCTCGAGATGAGACGGGAGATCGGTCCGTCTCTCTCTCGTTATACCTGCGATCGCGCTCGTGAGGTTTTGGTGTGACACAAGTTTCTGAACATGTCACCCGACTAAAACGATTTTAAAGACGTTATCACGTAAAAATGTGTTTTTATTTTGTGTTATTCTAAGATTTTATGTTTATTGATTAATTTTGTGCAGTAAGTTATGTACATGTTTTTGTTTGTTAGAGTTTAATTAAAGGGCAAGACAGTGCCCTTTGGTAGGCGGTATGTTGAAGTGTTAAAACCTCTTTTTTACATTATGTTTTTTCATAAGAAGAAGTAGTGTGTGTTGTCAAAAGTGTCAAAAAAAATAAACAAGAAAATAAGTCGTGAAAAATATCTTATACCTTTAAACGAGCAATTCTTGTATATATATATATATATATGTATATATATATATATATATATATATATTTATAAATTTCTGTGATCTCGAAAACGGCTCTAACGATTTCGCTGAAAATTGGTATATGGGGGTTTTTGGGGATAAACAATCGATCTATATTAGTCTTATGTTTGGGAAAACGCGTGTTTTCGAGTTTTTATTCGTTTTTCTTTCCACGCAGAATATGGTCGCTAATTTCGGCGCACCGGCCGCCATTGGCTTAGCTCAGTGATTAAGGATGCTGACCGCTAGAGAGAGTGTTACGGGTTCGAATACCACTCGGTGACTTACTTTTGTTTTTTTTTATGTTCAAGTTTATATATAATTTTTTTATTTTGTACTGTTTTTAGACAAGTTTAAAAAAAATAGTTAATGTTTGAGATGTAACCGACCGAGCAAAGCTCGGTCACCCAGGTACTTTCATTTATAAAAGGTATAATTCCTATACAGTCCATAGTCTTGTTAGTAGTTTGATCAGGCGGGTTACACTTGATGGGCTACGATGGCTCCTTCGTGATGACCTACTACTATGTGTTCGCGACCTTTCGCATGCCTCCAGCGATGCGAGTTGTGCTTGTAACTCTAGCTGAGCTACCGCTTTTTCTTGCTCCGCTATTTTTCTGGCATGCTCTTCTTCTAGTGCTGACCTTTGTGCCTTAATCGTAACAGAGGAGCACCGGCTAAAAGCCACACTAGATGTTTCTCCTACATTAGACCTGGTATGTAAATTATTTACACTTCCACTTGCACTGGCTGAGGCTTTTTGGCCCCGCGTTTTCACCATTATGGATTCTTTTTTAAAACTTCTGACACCAAAAATGATAAGGGTTTATCATACGATACCTTGAGGTTCACTTAGCGTTTAAACCATTTTGGCCAAATTGAGTTTATGTATCATCTTTCTCAGAATTTTTTTCTCTATCGATCTGTATATACGATCTGGATATACTATATAAAACGATAAAAATAAAGTTTATGTTGAATGCATAGACACAGATTTTTTTTACTGCGTAAGGTTGAATGTACCCGACTAAGATGTATTAATAAAAATAATGTATTATATTAAGACATACATTATTTTTATTAAACAAAGAACCCTTATAATTTCGCCATGTCTGTCTGACCATTCGCGGTTATACTCAGAGAGTATAATTAATTTGGCACGGGTATTTATATTAATCATGCCAACAAAGTGGTAAAATAAAATTAGGAGTAATTTTTTTTCTCGACTAACCCGTCGTTGAATAGGTCTTTCATTAATAGTGTGGGATTGTAATCACCATTTTTAGATTTCGGAATCCTTTTCTGATATATTTGGTTTTATAGTGCAAATAATGAAGTATAAAGGATAACTATCAAAGCTAAGTAGGGTTATAGACAAATTAAAAAGTTATGAGCAACCATCCTATAAATATACTCTGAAAAGGAGAATTTCATACAAATTCAATAGAAAATTAGTTTTTAGACGTGTTTATTTGCGTTAATTCAAAGTCGGCATTTGCAACTAAGGAACCCTGTACTAAATGAAAAACTTTTTATTACACCAATACAAAAAAAGAAAAAAACAGTAAAAAATAGTTATACAAAAAATACATTTACGCTTATACTGCGTGTGGCCCGATTCGCACTTGGCCGGTTATTCTTTAATATTGCAGCTTTGAAATATGGAACATAAATATGTTCAATATTTCGTAATGTTTCTTTATATATTTTTTTGTTTAGTACTTAATTACGTTTCGCCATTTTATTCAATGAAAATTGTCTTTAGTCTTATTTTAAATGTTTAAGTTCTACGATGGCATAGGCGGACAGACACGGCAAACTTTTAATACCCCTTTTTTCCATTAGTAGTTACAAATGGAACGCGTTACTATAGTTTTCTTACCTATATATACAACGTCCCTTTTAATTAACTACAAATACTTTAACTGCTGCTTCATTTAGGGTGGAAAAACAGTTTAGTCGCATAAAATAAAAAATCCGCAGGTTAGTTTTTTTTTTCACTTCTTCTAACAAAAATATTAAATTATTTTCGCCATCCTCCTGTATGTGGTCTACTAAAATTCATTCATACTTCTAAACACTTATAGGCACCGCCCATCGCCATCTATCTCCCTCTTACTGTAGCAGATTGTGTGTGATAGACAGAGTCATTAATGTCAGTCATTATCATTAATCCTACGTACAGTACACATACATCTTTGTAAGTAATAGTAAATCAATATGAAATAAGCAAAGGTACATACCTGTTACAAATTCAGAAAACCTCAAGCAGGTGCATGAGTCATGGCCTCATGGAGAGTATTCCGTCAATCTCCAAATGGACCATGAGGTCTTATGCGACTGCGCTTTCCACCCGGGCTTACACAAACATTCACACTGACACTTTAAGACCAAACGAGTTGGCATTCAAGCACTCAAAAATACTTCAAACGACGAAATTAAACTAACACACTGCACTGTAGTAGGTACAAATTCGTACATTATCTACGAATATTTAGAATACCCTGCACTCTGGTGAATGCAGTACTTTTGAAACAGTTTAGATAGTTAGGTACTATTACCCTAAATAGGTAAATACTTAGCACTTATCGGCGACACTACGATCAACTTCTGCAAAGCCGCGAATAGAAATTTTACCTATTTTCATGACGGAAATTGCCGGTTAATTTCCAATTAAAAATGGTTAAAACGCTTTTGTTAGTAATTAATTAATCACATCACATGCCACCTAGATAGGCCTATGGACTCAAACAGACTGAACGAAACAAACGGAAAGCCGGCTAGTCAAGGCTAGGTAGGTACATAGCGTCTTAGTGACACGAGGCTAGAGTGAGATGCGACACAAGGGAAGAGCGAGATAAAACTGTCGAGCACGTGTTTGTAGGCACTGTGTCGGCGAATGGTAAAAGAATTAAAAAGACACCGCTTTCGTTTACGATTGCCGCAAATGGCTATTAGAAAAGTACAAAGAAGTGCCGCAGTAGCAAAGAGTTCTTACAGTACAGATGTGACAATTGTTTTTTAACATCCTCAATGAGAATATTGTAAAGAATACATTTTTATCTTTTATTTTAACTTGTAAAACATGTTTCCGATTTAAGATCTACTTAGGCATAGTTACCTTTGAAGTACGTTTTTTAGTTTATACGATGGTATTAGTCTTTAAGTATGTAAGGAGCTACACAGTACATTAAAGCTACAACCTCCTATTTTGGGACCTATTATTGGGAAGAGGATTTTGACCTGGGATTTGGTAGTTTTAAATTTCCATAATGAAGAATAGTAAATATCTCATGACTTAATTTTTTTATAAAACGGATTGGTAATTGGTATGGTAATGGATACACCGATTTTAATTTATTTATTGTTTGAAAGGTGACTCAATCAAGAGTTTATTTTTTGCTAAGATTTAAAATTTTACTTAGCCGGTTTCGCTAGCTTATGTGCTGAATCGCTAAGAGTGTGATTTATCTTACAATAGGTCTAATTGCACTGACCTAAACTAACTAAGGTGTCTAGTCGGCATGATATTGTGAGAGTGTACTACAATAGCAAAGCTATGGAACGAACCATCTGTATTTCAACTTTTCTATGGCAGTAGCTTCGGACAGCTGAAAGTTCGATGACCGTAGATATTGAATGGGTTTTGGAAGGTGATATTTTAAATTAATGAATGAGTATTTGCGTAAAAGGGGCGTGTACAACGTAATAGTATAGTAAACAAATAGTACGCACTACGCAATGTCGTCTACAGGATGTTGTATGCGTCTCTTTAAGGAAAATTTATAAGTGAAGTTATCTCGAAAACTAACCTGCGGATTTTTTATTTTATGCGCCAAATCTGTTGCTCCGCCTTGAATAAAGCAGCAGTTAAAGTATTTGTAGTTAATTAAAAGGGACGTTATATATATACAAGGTGTTTAATACCAACAAATTACTTTCATATGGGTTTATACGTCAATAAATATAATCTTAATTTGACATACGACGTAAAGTATTATTTATAGGTCACTATTTCTTAGCTGTAATCACCATACATTGGTTTTTTTGTAGACGTAAATCCAGGCTAACTTCTAAAGTAAAGGAAATATGTAAATTATGATAATATCATCTTTTTCATCCCCGAAAGAAACTTCTAAGAAACTTTTGTCTTGGACGTTTTAATATAAGTTCTAAAACAAAAGAGTTATGAATTTTTTTAAGTAAAAAAAAAACGTTTTTTGGCTCTCCTGAAAAGTAGGGTTTTGGTTTATACGCCAAGTGAACCTCAAGGTATCGATATTAAAAACACATTTCACTTGAAAGACATATGTGTAATAAGAATAGAAGAGTGACATAGAACAGAAATATAAAAAAAAACGACGGGTTGCACTCTGGGAGTGCCGGCAGAAGTGAAAACTTGAATATTAACGTTGTGCATTTGTTACACACACGAACATTCGCGCAAGCGCACTGCGCCGCCTAAACGAAACAGCAGGCGCAGGCATACATTTTCGCCGCGCCGTAGAAAGAGAGGAGGATACTCCCTCTCCTACGCCGCGCCAGCTGTCTGTCTCCATCCGTCTTACGAATTTTCGATCAGGTCACGTGTCCTGACGCGAGTTTAACATTTTTTACCCATTCCAAAAAAAGTGCACAACGCCGCTAAAGAAGTTTTCACTTCAAAAACGACGGGTTGCACTCTGGGAGTGCCGGCAGAAGTGAAAACTTGAATATTAACGTTGTGTATTTTTGATATACGAAACAGCAGGCGCAGGCATACATTTTCGCCGCGCCGTAGAAAGAGAGGGGATACTCCCTCTCCTACGCCGCGCTAGCTGTCTACTCTCCATCCGTCTTACGCCATATCTCTGGTCTTACGAATTTTCGATCAGGTCACGTGTCCTGACCCGAGTTTAACATTTTTTACCCATTCCAAAAAAAGTGCACAACGCCGCTAAAGAAGTTTTCACTTCAAAAATTCAAAATAGAAAATATAAGCCTTTACGGCTGGCCAGTGTCAGCGACAGCGCCAAACGGTGACGTGTCAAACACAATCATGTCAAACCTATCGGATTTTTGCCAAAGCCCCGTTCAGAAGCAAAGCCGCACGTCCTTTCGGAAACGGGAGGGCTAGTGATGCCATAATAACTCGAATCCGCTTGAGAAGTTTAATGAGACACTTTTTGATAAACGTCAAAACAAACATTTTCTATGGGATCTGTATGAAAGTCACACCATGACGTCAAACTTTTTGTAGTCAAATAGCGCTCTTAATATCAATAAGTAAATCTAAAAACATGTTAGTTAATATTATATTGTTATATTATGTTTATTATTATGCAATAAATTACCTAAAACGTGTTGAAAATGGATATGATCAATGAAAAGTGACATGTAAGTATTTTGTGACCTTTTATTTACTGTATCAAATAATTACATTTATTTTTGACCCAGCATCTACCCAGTTGGCCTAGTAGAGGTATGTTTGACCCATTATTCTCACACTAAGAACATAGGTGTAGTAATTTTGTCAATATACCCATTTATTAGGTACATAGTCTATAACTAAACTGCCTTTATACGTGTATCTACATTAACAGATACTAATAACCGACTGCGAGAAAACTTATAATAAAAAACTCACGACAGTATAACGAGGTTTAAAGGAAAACTATCAGAGCTAATAAGCTTTACAAATTAAAGAGTCAAGTGAGTAAAATGTGCTAGGAAAAGTAAAATAAATTTTCATTCAAATTCAAATAAAGATGCGAGAACTCAAAGTCGGCATTCGCAACAACGGAACTTGGTAAATATGTACTAATATGGGACGTGGAATTTCAGAGGATGGGGGGAGAAATTTGAAGTCAGGTCTAATTTTCGGCACCCAAATAACGGTAAAACATGATTACTTACTAAAATTTTCTAAAGGGGAAGTGGGGAGGGCTACTCCTCAATACCAACTCCCCCCGTGGAACCTATTAATTACTGAGATATTAATGAATAAAGTTTTGAGCAAACCTAACTAAAAACTAGCAAGCTGTAAGTATTGTATTATTTAATGCCAAATTTTTTCTACAGATTATTGGAAAGGAACCGTCTCTGGTGCTGCAGGAAATCCCCGCCCGCTGTAAGAAAACGCAGGCACCATGCGAGCCGTAAGGCCAGGCCATAGCTGCGGAGGCGAGCTTCGCGGCTCCGGCTGTAAAAAAAACCCTCGAGTATAGGGCAAACAAGACTGCTTGAAGTCGGCGTTGGCCAGTCCAGATTTGTCCATTTCCATTTTTATATAGTACATTTATAGACTACCTACTCTTAAAGGTTGTATGCCTACTTATTTTTAAGAGTGATAAAGTAAGTAAGGTTTATGTGAGCCCTATTTCCCCTTACCTTCTAAGTATTCTATTCAATAATAATGCTTTATTATTATCTAGCCGAAGCCCGCGACTTCGTTCGCGTGGACTTTATGTCTCTGGAAAATGCTCATCAGGCTGAACAACTTTTACTAAGGCGGCATTTTTATATCTCTTATAGTTTAGCTGGACCATTATGGTTCTGCATCAGGCGTTCCATTTTCCAAAATCATTTATACCCTATATGTTACCCAGGCTTAATAGCTATATAACAAAAAAAGTTTCATTCGAATCCGTCCAGTATTTCCGGAGATTAGCGTGTACAAACAGACAAACAGACAAACAGACATACAGACAAACAGACAAACAAACAAACAGACAAACAGACAAACAGACAAACAGACAAACAGACAAACAGACAGACATTTTTTTTTTAATTCTTACTCTGTTACTACGTCTCCATCGCCCCCAATATTTTTTTTGGAAATATATTTAATGTACAGACACACTTTTTTTAACTGTTTTATTATATGTACAGATTGGCCGGTTATTAAATTTGTAAAAAACACAGTTATTATGATTGCCATTAATAAAAAATATAAAGAGAGAATACAAAATATTACTAAGCTTTTTTCAGGCGAAGTCCTCCCAGGCTCATTGGTCACTAGGCTTGTCTGTTACTTAGAAGACCTGAGTTCGATTAGTTTACTATAGCTCGGACAAATGTACCTACGTAGTTTCATAGCGTCTTTTTCAAGCATTCACCAACACCCGACATAAATGTACCTAGGTAGGTACAATTGTGAGCTCCTCAAAGGCCCAGACTGAGCAGGTGCTCAGTCTGGGCCTTTGAGGAGCTCACAATAGGCCAAAATAACCTAGGCAGAGTAACTGTTTAAAACAAAACCGTTCTTGACTGCTCTGAGCATAAAATTGTTGTTGATTATTAGCCGAGTGCATCGTTTTTTAACGGCTTTACAAATTTTCTATTATTTACCGTGTAACTGTTAGACAAATACAACGTTGATCCCTTGACGGTTAAAGAAAACGAGTGTTGTAGATTAATTTTAATGTCTTTTTCACATTAATCAAACAGTGCAATATTGCAATATCTTTAAAGTAAATTACATTAGTAATAAATGTCTGAATGTGCTAGACCTGAACCAGCGCCCACGCTCACGTGACACAGGACCTACGTTTACCGGGAAATGGTTGATCTAAAGGAAAAATATTACCTGTTATTATATTGTGTATCACTCCTACAGCGTTTATAACATGTTAAAGCTTATGTTCGAAGAAACACCTCTGCGCATTCATGTTGTTTTTTCCGGTGTCTGAATGTGTGAGTGAGCTTTCTCAAGTCCCTATGAGTAATATAGTATCGCTGCTGTAGTATTTTATATATAAATGCTAATAATCATAATATACTTAAAGTTACGCAAAGGTTTAGTTTTATTATCATTTAAACCAATTTAGGTATCATGATATTATATTTTTTATTTTAAAGTAGAAAGCAACATACCATTTTTAATTTCTTTGTTAAGAAATACAATAAATTGTACATTAAATATAATAGTTACCTTGAACATAATATTTATATTGAAATATTTACTTAATAATACCGAAATATATTGAAATTCAACTAAATGAATTTTGAAAACCTATTTTCAACCGACTTCAAAAAAAGGAGGAGGTTATAAATTCGACGTGTATATATGTTTTGTGTATGTTACCTCATAACTCCGTCAAATATGAACCGATTTTTAAAAAATATGTTTCGTTTTAAAGAATGCATTGCAAGGTTGGTCCCATATATTTTTTTTTAAGATTGGAGAAAAGGTCTTGGAGCTGGAGACCGAAATACCTCAAAAAAGACAAAGTAGCTCAAATATTTGTGTATGTTACCTCATAACTTCGTCAAATACGAACAGATTTAAAAATATATGTGTCCTTTTAAATAATGTTTTGCAAGGTGTGTCCCATGTAATTTTTTTTAAGATCGGAGATAAGGTCTTGGAGCTGGAGACCGAAATACCTCAATAATAAACAACTGCAGCTCAAATATTTTGTGTATGTTACCTCATAATCATAACTCCGTCAAATATGCACCGATTTAAAAAATATATATTTCGTTTTGAAGAATGCATTACAAGGTTGGTCCCATGTAAAAAATTTTTAAAGATCGGAGTAAAGGTCTTGGAGCTGGAGACCGAAATTCCTTATTAAGGCTTGGCTCTACGTTTTTATTTTTCAAAATCTGTCAAAATTGATTCAAAAGTTGTCCGTTCTTTTCCGCTAGGTTTGTAGTAATGTCTAAATGCAATGCAGATAGAGTTAAAAATATATAGAGGTTACGGTATGAAAACCATGACGTAATGAAAAGTATCTCTAGTATGTTTACTTTTTTTGTAACATGTTATGTTTTTGTAAAGAATTGAAAAAGGTCATGTGACGTAATCTATTAGTTACGTTATGTTTTTGAAACTGAGACTTATCAAGTCTACTAGTTCAATGAACCAGAGGTATTAGCTTTCAATAAGAAATCTGAGCAATGACTAACATTCTGGAGGGAAGTCTAGAATGTTCGAACTTCATAATGAAAGATCAATATTTATTAGTTTGAGCCAACGACACGTGCAGAAAAAAATCGCGATCGGTTTTTTTCTAATATATTTTTTTATTATCATAAGATATTCATAATATCTCTTAACCCTTAACTACCTACCACACATTTTTGTCACACAACCACCTATCATACGTCTGTGGGACCCCAGAATGAAAAATAAAGAATTACTATAAATATTAAGGGTGGGTACAGATTTTAATTAAAATTCAGTTTTGAACATTATTATACTCTTTATTTTAAAAAAAGGAACATGAAAATCAGTAATACTTTTTTTAATAACTTCGAATAATTGGCATAATCCACTGTTATTTGCTTACTTACAAACGCTTATAGAAAGTTGGATCTAAAAAAAATATTTTAAGTAATAGGAAATAATCCTTAATTTTTTATATCAATCAATTAACAAGGAACTTTAAAAAAAATTATAACACTCACTGTAATAATTAATTCAATAAAATTGCAGGCTCTAAACTTCGAGCTTTTTACTGCAGTGCATCTTGTTCGTGCCTTCGAGGAAAATTGGCGCTTCGCATTCGAAAAACGTATTGCGTTTTGAGTTTTTTTAAATATTCGCAAGTGGAACGGTTTAACGATCCACTAATCGCTCTTCACCAGTGCTCCTGCATGGAACAGCCGCTAGAGGGGTCCCATTGATTTGGAAGATGCGTTGTATACTAACTAACACCTACGTATATCACATTGCAATGTCACATTGCTTTTACGACGTGTCATATGCGGTCTCGTTTTGGCACATATGATATTTGTTCCCAACGCTCAATTACAGCTTTATTAATAACCATTATAACTAAAACAATAAAAATACACAACTAAAAAAAAATTACGTAACCTCCTAACAGGGGTCTCTCAGACTCGCGCTGGTATTTATTTTTCCACCTGAGGCAAACGCGCGCACGTCTAACCTCGAGGAGCTGTTGTAAGGTACAGAGGGGCGTAGGGAAAAGGTACAGGATCGAACAAGTCGATACAAAACTCCGGCGCAAAAATATTCACAATTATTATATCAACCGGATCTGTGAGACGTATGGTAGGCGGTTAAGGGTTAATAATCGTCATTGTTTTGTTGCACAATTGTTGACGTCAAATGGTTACTTACAGCTAAGTTTACTACCGCTTCCAAAGCGCTAGTGCAGAAGAAGCGGTAACAAACTGCACTGCAGCATTTTCTTCAAGGACGTCAACTCACAAATAAATTAATACTTAAAGTTAATATGGACAGAGAATACATTGTTTGTTATGTCATATCATAATTTAAACTAGTAGTTCGCCACGAACTTAGACCTCGCGATTATTATTTCAAAATAATGTACCTGATTTGGATGAAGTGTAGGTTTACCGATATGCGGATCCATGGTTGTGACCTAATTTCCAAAATAGTTGCCAATAATGACTTTCGATCCAGCTCTGAAATGTCAGGAGCATTCCAACAATACAATCCTATGGATATGAAGTCTACCGTGATTCTGAAATTCAGTTCTGTACCAGTAGCCTTTCACCGAAAAACGACCCATCATTTTTTAAATGACAAAGTCAGCTCGTTGTTGGAAAAACCATAAAACTATTAATGGGTTTTCGTTTAAATGTTTATTTGTAGTGCCATGGCTCTACGCTGCTTATTGGTTTCTTACTCTCTTCGTAAAGCTACTTTCCGGGCTTTGGTTGATGTTGATCTCTTGTTAGTTCGTAGCATAATTACTAATACTACTACAGAAGCACAGACAAGCAGCGATAGCGATTGAAAGAAAGTTCGCTCAACAAAATTGCTAAATTTAATAAACAAGCCAAGAATCAATCAAAGTAAGCAAAAACTGAAAAAAAAACTAATCATAAAATAAGCAAAACTCTTTCATTTTAAGTCGGTTAAATACGATAAAATTTATAGAACTACTTAAGAAACTCAAAATAATAACCATAATAGTTATTCAGAGAAATTACTTCGTGGACCCCAGGGGGCAAATGTATTTTTAAGAAAGTTGATAAGTAACCCGGACTGAATTCACCCTTAAATAATTTCAGTATATATTGTAAGAAGGCTTAGTCAGCTAGACTTTGCGAGTAATTCTAAACCCGTAAGTATAACATATAAAAAAGTTGTTCAGGTAAAAAAGTTGTTCAAA
Source organism: Acrobasis consociella (assembly GCA_963555685.1). Classification (NCBI taxonomy): domain Eukaryota; kingdom Metazoa; phylum Arthropoda; class Insecta; order Lepidoptera; family Pyralidae; genus Acrobasis; species Acrobasis consociella. The sequence continues at coordinate 8,136,708 of OY743104.1, read as the reverse complement.
TAAAAAAAAATAGTTTTCATAATGGCAACAAAAAAGTCTAATGACATTTTTGAAAATATTTTGATGGCGAATTTATGACAGTTTTAAAATTTTAAACCCCCATATTTCCGCCTTTATGAAAAAAATCGAAAAACTGGCTCGACAAAAAAATTCTATTAGGTTGCTGAACCTGCTTACAAAATTTCATGAGAATCGGTTAAGAAATGCGACCTGTATACGAACAGACAGACCGATAGACAGACAGACAGACAGACAGACGGACAAAAGAATTTTTGGCTAATCTCGAAACTGAGACGCTTCGCTCGCTCGGTCAATTAAATTTTTAGAATTTCAAAATTTTAAAATAATGTCAAGTTGTAGATTTAGTTTGTACAAAATGTACCAAATTATGAACATTTGCGTGTACCGATATAACAAACCTTTAAGAGGGACCCGCGCCAAGCTCAAGCAGAGTTTTTTGTCTTTAAGGTAGTCATCGGTCCTATAATAAGCCTTCTCACAAAGTACTTTCTTTACATAAGTTTTGAATTTTTTGTCTGGCATATCAAGGACCGATTGTGGCAATTTATTATAAAAAAGTATACAGTTCCCCATGAACGTCTTACTAACTGTTTTGAGCCTATAAAACGGTGCAAATAATTCATTCTTATTACGTAAGTTTCTATCGGTCATATCGCTTACTTTATTGTATAAGGAAATATTTTTCCTTACAAACATTATGTTTTCAAATATATACTGCGATGCCAATGTAAGTATATCAATTTTCTTAAATAATTCTCTAAGTGAGTCTCTTGGTCCTAACCATAAATAGCACGAATTGCCCGTTTTTGTAAAATAAAAATAGTCTGAATACCGGCTGCACTCCCCCACAATAGTATGCCGTAAGACATTACACTATGAAAATAACTAAACTAGTCTAGCAATTGCTACATCTATCAATTGTCTTATTCTCCTAACAGCATAAGCCGCAGAGCTAAGCCTATTAGAAAGTTTGGTTTTATGAGCACTCCATTGAAGTTTTGAGTCTATTGTAATTTCTAAGAAGGTAGTACTTTCAACAAGATCGAGTTTTTCACCATCTAGCATTATGTCAACGCAGGCCTGCCTTTAGCATTGGCAGAAAACCAATCAGAAATGGAAGACAAGGTGCTGTTCACTGCGCTGGCGTTTGTTCTATGTCGATCTATTTTAAATATTAGTGAGGTGAGGTGTCATCAGCAAACAGCACTATGCCAGCCTGTTTTTCAACCATATAAGGCAAGTCATTGACATAAACCAAGAAAGGGAAAGGTCCAAGAATAGAACCTTGCGGTACGCCTATTTAAACATTAGATCCGTGCGATTTTATGCCATTTAAATCAACAGTTTGATGCCTATCTGTTAAATAAGATTCTATTAGTTTAATTGAATTATCATCAAAACCGTATTGACAAAATTTAAGCAAAAGTGTCGGATGATCTACGCAATCAAATGCTTTGGAGAGATCATGAAATGATCCAATTCTATCATTTTTGTTCTCCCATGCATCATATATATGTGTAACGAGTGCTACTCCCGCATCGGTGGTCGATTTCCCGCCAGTAAAACCGATTGTTGGCTATGGAACAGGTTGTAGGTTTTGAAGTGAAGCAGCATTTGATTGAGCATTATATTCACTTTAAATCTAAATATTTCAGACACGGATCCCTAAATCGAAAAATGGTGTTTCCAAGCTCATAATATTTTTAAAAGACCTATTCAAGGGTGCGCATTTTCTTACATAACTTTTTAACTCATATCATCGCAAGTCCGAAAATTTTTCTCATACCATTCTAAATCATAATGCTCATTCTTTATAAACATTTTAGAATCTAATGATTTTAAACTATAATCATCGGAATTCATGATTTCACTAATCATACACTTTGTTTTTAATAATATTTGTTTTCATATATTTGTTTATACTAATGATCTAAACTCCTAATCATTTGAATTCATAAATATTATATTCATAAATTTCTTAATCATAAGTGTATTCATCCATATTATTGAAAATCATAATGTTTATAATCAAACACAATGTTTTATACTAATAAATTCATTTTCATTTAGTTTTTAAAAATGCGACTGCACTGAAAATCTGATTGCTACCAGAAACGAGATGCTACCAGAAAAGTAGGTTAGGTTAGGTTAAAACTGTGACCACACCGGAAAAGACTTGCTACCAGAAAAGTAGGTTAGGTTAGAACTGTGACCATACCAGAAAAGACTTGCTACCAGAAAAGTAGGTTAGGTTAGGTTAGAACTGTGACCACAATAGCGCGCGAGCCGAGCGAACGAAGCGAGCGTGCCGCGGTAGCGACCGGCGAAGCGCCAGAAACTAATTTTTGATATAAAATAATGATGTATTTACCATTATGGTAAAGAACATTGTAAGTTAAAATATTTTTTTAGTATTGCCTATAAACTATTCACTAAAACTATTCTGAACAACGACGTTATGAGTTGTAGTATATTATTAGTAACAACATTATTAATAAAAACAATATGACAATTGAATGTTATGAAGAAAAAAGTTCTGAAAAAAAAAATTATGAATTTAGACTTTTCTTGATAGTAATAGTATGAATAAAAAAATTATGATCACTAAATGTTATGAGCTCCGATGATAGTAATAAAAATGTATGAATAAAAAAAGTATGAAGAATAAAATTATGAAGAGTGATGATTATGAACACAAATCGGTAGTAAGATAAAGAATATGAATTAGAATTTTATGAGAGCCAATATGGACCCCCTATTCAACGATACCCCACATAATGTGTTTGTAGTGAAAAAAAATATTGACTTCCTCTTTACAAGTATGGCAGCTACCCTAAAAAAAAATTAATTCCATATTTTATTTTACGACTTTTTCGCCATGATTAATATACCTACATATCCATGCCAAATTACAGCTTTCTAGTACTTAAAGTTTCTGAGTAGGACCGCGGACGGACAGACAGACAGACATGGCGAAACTATAAGGGTTCCTTGTTTACTAGAGAACCCTCAAAACCTAACCAAACCATATCAATCAGTCAGCCAGTCAGTCAGTGGTAAAATATGTACTGTACGTGTATATTTCTCGAAATCTAAAAGTAAATAAATCCGAAGAGTATTATCTATAGATAAGTTTATTTGGCTATTATAAAATTAATTTATTGCCACAAAACTGGTAATTAAATAAAAAATAATATTATTAATTAATACTGTATGTACATTACTTATATAAAAAAAATCTATGCCGACCATGTCTGTCACGTAATTAATCTATGCCACGCTATACTTTGACACTTCCTTTGACATTATGACAAGTGACACAGTGTAAGAAAGTTACTCGCACGTTTGTTTACAGACTGTTCGACCCATATATATTCGTGATATTATTCTACACTGTGACAATAATTTTACGAAATCAAATGTCATTTTTTTTGTGAAGAGCGACGCGTCCTTGCTTCGTGAGGCCCATCGGCCATCTGACAATTTGGTGTATAACTGTCAAAAATCTGTGCAACAAGAACAGTTTATTTAAATACACTCGCGAAAAAGCGAGACGGCAAGTACAATATTTTTCAGGAAGGCAAAAGGGCTTATAAGACTGAAATCTAAAGCCACGCAAAACTGATCAATTATAGAAAAATGGCTCTAAAATCAAAACTAAAGCAATAAAAAAAAAATTGTACCACAATTTTAAAGATTACATAATTACTAATCTGCATAAAAAGTTTCAAAGCTGAAGTCCCTCTCGTTTGTGAGAAATTAGACCGTATATGTTTTGGTAGAGGTGTTTTTGATGAGCAAGTTTGTGTTACAAAAATTAAATAATCGTGTATCCACAACCACAATTATGCTAGAAAAGCGTTCTAGTATGCTATTAGCAAGTATCAGTTCTAAATTTCTGATATTCGCTGAGAAATAAGAAATAGATAATGCCCATTTTCACGGTGCGTCCCCTTAACAGACAACTGCTGCTCAAATATTAATACATTTGCATACCAACTCATAACACTTTCTAATACTAGTAGTTCGCCGCGAACTTAGACCTTGCGATTATTATTCTATAATTATAATATAATTTAATTCCCTAAGTAACACCTTGATGGCGCTATCCAAAGTTAGAACGCGTTATGGTTTCGTTTGCTTCATAATCGCGGACATTTTTATTAATATTTCAAAAACTACCGAACCGATTCGGGTACTTGAAAATTCTATTGATATTTCCTATATGCCTACCAAATTTCATCAAAATCAGACCATCGGTTCGGCAGTTATCGCGGTACAAACATACATACATACAATGTGTTTTCGCCCCCAACTCGATTTAGAGACGTTGCTCGCTCCGCTCGCTCGGTCAATAAACCGATTCTAATGATTCAATGTTCGTTTGGAAGAATCGCTTATTATAAGATTAGTTTTTTATAATTTTAAAGAAGACCTGATGCAGGGTTTTCTAATTAATATTAATTGACCGAGCGAGCGAAGCGTCTCAGTTTCGAGATTAGCCAAAAATTATTTTGTCCGTCTGTCTGTCTGTTCTCGCCTACAGGTCGCATTTCTTAACTGATTCTCATGAAATTTTATAAGTAGGTTCAGCAACTAAATAGATTTTTTTTGTTAAGCCAGTTTTTCGAATTTTTTCAAAATGTTGGAAATATGGGGGTTTAAAATTTTAAAACTGTCATATATCTGTAATTTCAAAATATTTTCAAAAATGTCTGTAGACTTTTTTGTTGCCATTATAAAAACGATTTTTTTTCATTTGAACAACTTTTTTGTCTGAACAACTTTTTTATACGTTAAGTATACTTAAACGGGTTAAGGGTGACTCGCGAAGTCTAGCTGACTAAGCCGTCAGCATCATTGTATATCCGTCATATACAATACAAATCTTCTTACAAAATATACAAAAAATATTTAAGGGTGAATTTAGTCCGTGTTACTGAACAATTTTCTTAAAAATACATCTCTCCCCTGGGGTCCACGAAGTAATTTCTCTGAATAACTATTATAGTGATTATTTTGAGTTTCATAAGTAGTTCTATAAATTTTATCATATTTAACACTTAAAAAAAGGGTTTTGGTTTTTTTACGATTAGATTTTTTTTCAGTTTTTGCTTATTTTGATTGTTTATTAAATTTTGCAATTTTGTTGAGCGAATTTTCATTCAATTGCTATCGCTGCTTGTCTGTGCTTCTGTAGTATAGAGTATAAGTAGTTATGCTACAAACTAACAAGAGATCAACAACAACTAAAGCCCGCGAAGTAGCTTTACGAAGAGAGTAAGAAACCAATGAGCAGCGGAATAGAGCTATGGCAATACAAATTAACATTTAAACGAAAACCTCTTAATAGTTTTCTTTTTTTTCCAACAACGAGCTGACTTTGTCATTTGAATAATGATGGGTCATTTTTCGGTGAAAGACTACTGGTACAGAACTGCATTTCAGCATCACGGTAGACTTTGTATGGTTGGAAGGTGCTCCTGACATTTCAGAGCTAGATCGAAAATCATTTGAAGAAAGGGCTGTGATTGGCAACTATTTAGGAAATTTGGTTACAACCATGAAACCGCATATCGGTAAACCTGCACCGATAATTCATCCAAATCAGGTACATTATTCTGAAATAATAATCGCGAGGTCTAAGTTCGTGGCGAACTACTAGTTAATATTAATACTCAAGTGTTCCGTTACTGCCAATACACAATAGTAAGACAATGAACGTGGACATTTATTAATGTCGTGCGGGTCTTTACTGGTTAATAAGCACTGAGGCCTCACATTAAAAGCTAGTATGAAAAAATATTTTTATAATAATTACTTTTAGCTAGAGCTTAGTTTTCTTCCTGCTAAAAGCTGGGAAATAAAATCTTTTTGAAAAAAATAATAACCGACTTCAAATCGAAATGCACTAAAAAGCAAAAAATAATTATTTTTTATATCAGATGTCCCTGAAGATCTGGGTAAAAAATATCTATAATACTCATTATTTATTTGGAGTCGGTGCCAATCTTCCTGCCTCAGAGTCCAGTTGCAAAGAAGTTTAACATGTACGAGTACGTCGTCGTAGCGCCCAAAATACGGATACCTACCACGTCGTAGCTCCCAAATCAATGAACCGATTTTGATTTTTTCTTGTTACAAAAGTAATTCAACCGAGAGTGTTCTTTGACTTTGCTATGATCTATTCAGCCGAGTTACTTACAGCTCTTTTTCGAGTTGTAATAATTACTTGTGTAATATTATTTGCAGATAAAATGTGTTTTTTTTCACATTATTTCGATTCCCGTGGCGTATTCTAAAGTACTTCATGGATGTTTTCAAGGTAAAATAGATACTGAGATTGGCACCGACTCCAAATAAATAATGAGTATTATAGATATTTTTTACCCAGATCTTCAGGGACATCTGATATAAAAAATAATTATTTTTTGCTTTTTAGTGCATTTCGATTTGAAGTCGGTTATTATTTTTTTCAAAAAGATTTTTGTTAATTTTTTACAGGAGTTGGTCAAATATTAAAAAATACAACATAAGTAAGAATGTAAAAGTTTCTTGCCTGACACATAACCACTTCATTACAGCAACAAAATCGTTTGTACGGCTGTCGTTTCGTTTAGACCATGCAAAATAGTACGCAACAGGCGAGATACTTGCACCGTCAAAGGCCTTTACGGTGAGGTTTTCCGAAATTTCATCAGACTATGAATAGGAATTACAGCAAATACTAATAGTTTTGGTATATTTACTGTTCATATAAAGGACCAAAATGTTATTCAAATCTTATTTATATACGAATGACCGATCATAAATATATTTCTCTTTACAATTCAATTTAATTTTGTATCTGAAGTAAAGTTAAAATTGTGGCCTAAGATTAATATTTTTGTATTCAAGGTATTATAAACCAATAGTTGAACAAGTATTTGGTTTTGTTTTTGACTTTTGTGTTCTTAATTGCAATAAAGCATTGCATTAATAACAAAATGGTTTAATAATTCAGGTTTTAAAGATTTTTTTAGAAAACAAAGAAAGTATTTTATAAAAATAAATTACGAAATGGATTTTATTAATGAGTGATTTGTTGCATAATTTACATATACGATTAATGACTAACAAAAAAGTTATTTAATATAACACCTATATAAATTAATTTATTTTAAAAAGCTTATTTTTTTCTTTAATATAGGTAACTAGATCGTAAAAAGCTGATTTTGTTACAAAATACGGGGAACTGTTTACAATTACACTACTTACTTACGCGCTTTCGCAAGTAAAGTGACATCGGGTGTGGGCCGCACTTGGATGGGTGACCACAAGTGACATAATTTTTTTTTTAACTCCTCTATGTTTCGGAAGGTACTATTAAGCTGTTGGTCCCAGCTGTCATCAATGTATGGTAGTCGTTAAGCTATATCAGATGCTTTAAGGCAGCCTGAAAAATCTGACACCACTTACACACGCGGTGTGACACAAAAACAAAACAAAAAACAAGAATTAATCAAGTAAGAATCTAGTTATAACCTGGCTAAGTTTGAATAAAAAAGCTGCCGGTGAAATAAACTACTCGAGTCATACGGATGTCTGTTTCACGTTTCCAGTAAGCGGTGAGCTGATATCGATCTCTAAAAGCCTCACTGACACAGTGCCCGCACACTAAGGGCTGCATACTTTAATGCAGCTCTTGTAAACGGTAAATGCATTTCAAAGAATTTTTATTTTAAAATGTCCTTACTAATTAATTGACGAGAGATTGAAGTTCTTAGAATCAGTCCTCCTTTTAAGTGAAGATATAGTTTAAAAAAACTAAGACCCGATTCCAGGAAAATTCTTATTGAAAAGCACGTTTATTAACTATTGATTTAAATAGCATTACACCGGGAGTCTGTTTAAGTTAATTTCAAAAATTTAAAATTCATACTAAAAAGTACTACGTTTATCTACTTAAATAGCATTACGTACAAGGAAAAATATCTTACTTAACACATTGCAGGACACTCACTACTGTGGACGTAATTCCATTGTTATATTTTTATTGTGTCTGGCCGAGAGTCCTGCAATGTGTTAATATGTGAAGAAATAGAGAGAGATTTATCTAGTTGTTGCAAGCGCTCGATGTGATATCCTGGCCCGTGGATGCAATGTCTAAATTTTATTTTATGAGGTCACACCACCTCCCATTTTGGTGTTTAGGCTGTACAAGAGGTACAGAAGAGGTGTAGGAAGATAAAGCAGTTAAACATAAAGAGAAGCAAATGATACAGTACTGATTTAAATACCTACATACTTAAATTATAGAATTACTTTCAATATATTTTACAGCTCTGGATACATTTCGTTTCTTTATTCCTAATCCTGAGCCTAACTAGTTTTCGATCATCGTGGTGGATCATGGTGAAATGAGGTTTATAATAACACGCAGGACATGAAGTTAGAATTTAGGATGAATAAGAAATGCAGCGTCGTTAGAATCTTGCTAAGCTGTATTCATTTTCGTTGGACAACCTCGCTATAATGAATAAAGTTAAAGTGCACTTTGTTTACACTTTGTTTGAATTTTGCTTGTCCATTTTGTTCGTTTATCCATCCTGTGTAGTGATGGGTCGAATGTTAAAACAAAATTGGGCTAAAAATAGTTTACGCCCAAATAAATGCCTGATGGCTGGGCAGAAACACATAATTAATTTTATGTAAAAAGAAGCTGGATCCAGTCGGTATTTTAAAAACTAAATCATAACTCTTATAAAACGAATTGGTCGTAAAACAGTCTCACCTTAAATTTGAGTAAATTCTTGCTTCCCACAATAAATTCTAGTTTTCATGCGGTCGTGCTGTGTCGACTCGAATAAAGAGCCAATAGAGTGATATTTTGCCAAATTCCAAATAATATCAATTTCTTGTTTTTCATAATCAAATATTATTAATAATTGTATTATTAGTCGTAATCTAATTTTGTGCATAACCAAATTTAGCTATTAGAATGAAAAAGGATATAAAATAGTCAGGGAGGCGAATAGGGGAATTTTCGGCAATACTCGAGCGTGGCAGTTTAAGATATGAGAGATACCTTAGACCTAATAGAACAACCTTGTAAAGTATTTCGCTCTATATGTAGTGACGCGCGCCTAGGATAGACGATCAGATTAGTAAAAAAAAATCGATAGCCTGAAATACTCGAGCGCGTCAGATTAAGATATTAGGGGTTGATTTTAGTGTTTAAAGACTAAATTTAACTAATCTGACGATAAGTCCTTGACGCCGCCGAGTTATAGGGTCGCGAACTTGTAAAAAAAAAAACGTTAATCCGGCATTCTCGAGCGCGATTTTTTTATTTTTTATTTTGAAGAATATAATCTAAAACTTACTAAAAATACAAAATTTGTCGGTTTCCGCATGACCGGAAGTGTGGAGGAGCCATTTCGTCTTCCTAAGAACGCGTTGCGGCATATAAGTCGCGAACGATACATTTTACAAAAAAAAGTTTAAATAAACATTTACGTTGGCTGTATCTATCGCTTTATTGTCATTCTTAAATTCCCCGTTTTATCAAGGAGAAAGAAAGGAAAAAAAGAAACCAAAAAACCTTTTTCGGTCAGATTAAGAGAACCCACCAACTTTTTTGTCAGATTAAAACAATATGCTTTCAGGATACCGAGATAAACCTCCCCTATGAAAATCTGACGCGCTCGAGTATTTCAAAAAACCTTTTTTTTTGCATATTCAAAAATTCATCGTAACTTATCGTCACGCCGAAATCTTCAGTTTTTTTAAAGGGAGCTTCCTTGGGGCCTACTTACTACCTCTTCCGAAAATCTGACGCGCTCGAGTAAATTTTTTTTTTTTGCATTTTTGACTACTTTATTTGCCTACCCCCACCACGCAAACCGGCAGATTAGTATACCGTTGCTATCAGAGGCACTTGGGGCATACGTAGTATGAATATCTGACGCGCTCGAGAATGCCCAAGTAACTGTTTTTTTTAACATTTTTGAAAAACCGTACACGCCACACCCACCGCTAAAATGGTTTTTACCATACGAGCTTTTCTTTTCGAAATTATTACTTATAATTTCGAAAAGAAAAGCTAGATTATATACTTTCGAATTATCTTTCGATTTTGATAGGTCTCGACGGTGCCGTTGAATTACGCCATTTAGATACCTCGCCTCCCTAACAAAAAGGTTTGTTGTGTATTGCATTTACGCAATGCTCATTCCGCCCGGATAAACCCATCTCTAATCCTGTGCATTTTTGTCCCTCCGCCCTTCGCATCGAGTTAGGACGAATAATGTGATTTTCAAGCGTTTGTACAAATTGCTGCATGATTCCAGCAAAAGCCTTTGTTAATCTCATTTTTCAAACTTTTGATACGCACAGTCTTTTTTTACAAGCTTTTTAGCTTGCCCTGTTTGTTGTTTATTCATTTACTAGCTGGTTCACAACCTCGTACGCGTGACATTTAAAAATGATATCAGATTTCAATTAGGCTGGGCTTAATCTATTATTGAAACCTTAAGTGGTAATACCGTCTTAGATACGAACTTGGTAAGAAGACTACTGGGACATTACTAAATTTCTATCTTTTTACGTTTTTTCAAAATCCTAAGTTAATATGTGCTGTACTGTATGGCACTATTATATACCATGCCCTTTGACTTTGACACTTTAAACTTATATCACATCGCGAGAATATTGCGCGCTGTACCTTGAAATAGAATTCAGTAATCGAGAGCAGGTCTACCGTGGACTTCGAAATTACGCAGTTGCGTTTTCGTGTTGAACATCGAACGAATTTCCGCTTCATTGCGTCGATAAAGGCTTGTCTTGGATAATATCCTTTTTCAACGTAATTTAGATATTAAGAGAGCAATTGACTATAAGAAACTATGACGTCGTTAGCCTCTATTGTGTAATTCTAGGTCTATGCAAATCCCACAAACCTAGATTTGTTTACTGTAATAGAAAATGTTTATTTTTTTGGGCTTTAAGCACTCCTTGACGTCAGTTTTCTTTGGTAGCAAGACATTTTTGGTGCCTCTTCCTTTAGTCAGGCGTCTAAATGTATAATGACTCTTACGACGTTTACAGCAAGAGATGGAGTGGTCCTATTCTAAGCTGGAATTCACATGGCAGTAATAGAATCCCTGGGGTCCTTTAATCGATAATAATGCTAGTCCGCTACTCTAGAGGCTAGGTTCGATGTTTTCTTTTTACTTGTCATGGATTTGTATGAAATGTATTAATATAATCCTTTAACCCGTAACTAAAAACCGATTTCACACCCCAAACTACACAACCAATTTTAATAACATTTCTAAGGTACCACCTCGAAAGCACACTTTCAAACAAAAAAAGAATTTTCTAAATTTGTTTTGGCGTCTCAGAATAATCGGTAAACATACATAAAAAAATAAATAAAAGATCGCGATGAATTGATAACGTCCTCCTTTTTTGGAAGTCGGTTAAAATGATTTGAAGAGACTCAAAATCTAAATTTTTGGAAGGAGCTATATTTTATCTTGAAAAAATTAAAAACAAAATTATGTACGATGTAACCATTACTTATTTCGTAGCACAGTTTCGTAGCACATCTACGATGTCAATATTGTTCGTAGCGCTCGTAGACTTATTTATTTCGTCGTAGCTACCAAAGACTATTAGGTTTTCTTTCGCAAAAAACACGCTTTGACTGGACGAGTATGATCACATTTTACAAGGTTTTATTTTTAGTAAAGCTTTCCATTTTTCAAACTTGTATTTAACTTGCAACGTATCTTGTATTTACTCATTTATAGCTAACATGTTCCATAAGATGACAAAATGTTGATGCAGTAAAACATGTACCCATTTTTTGTGTGGCGATACAAACATCTAATAAAATTATTACCAACATCAGTAAATAAATAAACATTAATATAAATAATCGTTAAATATTATTAAATTTCAAAATAGTACGAGATTAAATTAAATTAAATTTAAGCTACTTCGTGTTGTAACAATGAAATGTTTACAATATCACTCACCAATTGGTCATCTTTTGTTTTATATAGATCGCCCAACTGTGGTAGAAGTCAGTGCCGGCTTCGAACCGAGAGGGACCACTCCTGTCTCATATTGTTTGTACAGAGAACTGGGCACACCTGGGGCACATAACAAACCTGTTATCTACTCCAGGGCTTTGTGTTTGTATTTTATTGTTATTTTTATGTATATTTTGTTTAACGAGGTCTACAGTCAGCAACTCTATATAGGTATATAACAGTGGACACACACGTGTAGTTTTTAAATTGATTTTTTTAGTCAAACTTATTTTTTTTTTACAAAATGATTCGAACCTCATCTTTGTTTGGGTCTTATTTAAATTTTAAAGCCACAATAAATTGTGCTGATCTTTTGTATAGATATTTAGTTTCATGCGTTCAAGGTTTAGGCTTGAGTTTGAGTCAGCGTTAAATGATATTTTTTTATACTTCGTTGTCATTATTGTTTTAATTTTGATAAATAAATTTTACTACAGTTTGTTTTTATATTTTTATAAATATATTGACTTTTAGAGTCGTATTAAGGTCAGGGTTGCGGGGTTGATTCCTGTTATTCTAGTATTGTGTAAGAATTTATAATGTCGATTCGTTAGTTAATTTTTAACCGTTTTTATTAGTTTTTTTTTGTTTTTGTTTTTCCTCTGAGTTTTGTTGCATAACAGTTAACATCTTTCTGTGATTTCAAATTTGTTACTGATTTTTTTATTATTGAACGTAGTTGTTGAGTCAATAAGCCTACACGAATTGTTTTTTTTTTAGTTGATTCTTTTACCTGTTTATAGGTGGGAATTGTGGTTTTTGTTGTTCCTTGGTATACCTTTTCTTAAGGTCAGGACTTTGGGGTTTTTGCTGGAGCATCCTGATAGCATTCTTTTCTTGGTCGAGCGGTAGTGTTTACTCGTAAAATAAGCCTCTAAAAGCACATCTTTTCGAGCGGTTTGGCAAACTCGTTTAAAATAAGCCTCTAATAACGTTTCTTCGCTTCAGGATTGTTATCGGTTTTTATGCGTTTTAGCGCGTTTAGAGCGGGTCGTGACTCTACAGCTTAGCAAATGCGGACAGTATATCATTACAGTACAGATCATCACTTTATGTCACAGGTTGCATATTTTCCTTCTTGTTGCGCTTATTCACCATCTTAGTTTTTCTGTTTGAGTGCAGCATGTTTTTATTATGTCTGTATCTCTATTGTTGTTTGGAAGGTCTTTTGATTTAAAATTAATTTTGTAAGTGTGATTTTGATTGTATGTCTGAATGAGTGTATGTTAGTTGGGCAGAAAACTGTTTCTTATTTAGAGCGTTCGCGCGGATTTTACTACGTAAAATCCTTTTCTTGGAAAGGGGGGTATTGTAACAATGTATGTTTACAATATCACTCACCAATTGGTCATCTTTTGTTTTCTATAGATATTGTAAACATTACATGGTTACAGTGTATATGTTAAATAAAGCTGTAAATAAAAAAGTTTTAAGTTTTGTAGTGGGGGTGATTTACCTCACGTTGGTTAAAAATTGTAGCCAGTCGCGACGTCACGTGAAATTGAAATCCGCTGATCTTCGTTATTATTTGCTAATGAGAGAAAATGAAAAAAAAGTATACCATACTTTTTAATAATTTATCTAATGAGGCAATTATTTTTGTCTGCATCCCTTTTCTTAAATTTCCACAGGTAGTGAAACAATAGGTAGGTACCCCTATGCAGTCACATTTTTAAGTTTATATAGTTAAGTCAGATATAGAACGAGAGATTAAGAACGAGTCACTGTAATTAGTAATAAGCATCTTATGTTTGTTTAGATCACATATTACAACTCAATTTTCAACCAATTAATTTAAAATTTTGCATTAAAAGAACGACGGACGACGAAGAAAAGAAAGACGGATGACAATACAATATTGTGGAGTCATGAGTTGTACTGACAATGGAGCCGAACAGAACTAAATAATAGAACTACGTAATCTCATTGAGGACTCGTTTAATTTGTTTTGGCGAGCACTTTATGGTAGACGATCTGACTGATCACGGAGATAGAAGGTTGTCGATGGAACTCAGTAATAAAACGACGCAACCCTATCGAGTTTAGGCTGATTTAATTTTTATAAGTCTAGCCTCTCAAAAAAGCTTGTACAAAAACATATTATTTTCATAAAACACACATAAATAGCAAATTCTATCACGTCTTTATTTCTAACGGGGTAGACGCTGCAAGACTAAAAGGCCGTTTTTAGTGTGATCGTGGGCGAGAAGGTAGAAAAATAGTGATGGGTTGCTAGCCGCATCGTCAATTAATATGATTCGCTTTTTCGTCCTGTCCCTCGATCGACTTTACCATCTGCATGGGAAGAGAGGCAGCTAGTACATTCTAAGCTTTTTATTTTCTCCCAGACCAATATAAAACTCGCCTATTTTATATTTTTCCGCCTAACTAATTAAAATCTGACGTATCTCAATTATTGACATCTCGCGACAACAGACAACACACTTGTGAACTACCTAGTGTCCAAGTTTCATCACAAAGTAGCCTAGTAAGGATCGAAATCTCTTACCTGCTTTTGGAGATATTTTTTAGAAACCATATAAATGATGCTTTTAATTTCAATAAGGAGAATAGTTTTTATTCGATAGTTCTTGTGTTTACATTTTTGCGCCTATTTCTCTTTAAAACTATCGTTTGCGATATAGAGCAAAAAGATTACAACTAAAACGCCCCATTTTAAAAATATGGGCTGAAGGCTAAGCTCCTCCGCGAGGCCGCAGGCTCACACACGACGCGTTAGATAAATAAAATCCCTTCAATCTCTAGCTAGACACTGAAGCTGTGTACGCACGTTTTTCTTTTTTGAGTACGTTCGATATTTTCAGCCAGTGATGTTTATAAAACCTCTCTATATATATTTATATATCTTGTATGAAATTAGCTACATACTTTCCAACAACTCAAATCAGATACTTTTTCAGAACAAACCTTTTCTATGGGATTTGTATGATATACAGGCAGATAACGTCATAGTTAATTTGAGTCAAAGAGCGCTCTTAATATCAGTTTTTCAGCATTAATAAATCTCAAAATCCCACTGAAATTCGATATGATCATTGCAAATGACATTGTTTTGTGACGTTTTACTTTCCTGACAGTACCAAATAATTTATTTTTGACCCAGTAGGTACCCATTACATGGATAGTCCTCCGGACGCGTAGACTATTATACCATAGACATAGAATTTTTTTTTCGACATTTCCTTTTTGTTTGTTAAAAGTTTCTATGCAATATTTGCAATATACCTCTAATTTTAAAAAAGCCTCAAAAAAAATTATCTATGAGTGATTACACAATAAGAGAAATTGTGATTTGGCCGAATTGGTATTAGTTAGATGCAACTTCCTCACTCCTAGGAGCTCGGTGACTCGATGTGAGTACGCATTACTCGCAGTTAGCCAATTCAATGGGTAACTTTAAGTGACGCAAATTAATTCTCGAGATGTTATAATACTGTGGAAGCTAATGCACAAAATGACACCATCAACGTACACAGCATAATAGGCGGTAGGGGTGAAAAGAGGGCATTAAATGGCGCGCTCATTTGAAATAAATTCTTTCTTAATTAGGTTAAAATTTACATCTTGCAAAATGTTTTGGATTAGATATGCCTTTCAATGATTTGAAGAACAATCGTTGATTGTAGTTAAGTAACTCAGTCTAGTATTACAACTTTTAGCAAGTTTTAAAGCTATACGGACTGCCAATGATACTCTCAAAGATTATTTATAAAAGGTCTATCACTTTGCAAAATGTTAATATTAATTTGCAAACATTTTGCAAAATAAAGAATTTATTTTACATAAGTCTTTACCTTTTTTCGCCAGTACTGTAAATGTCGTTACTATTTTTATTTAGAAAAAAACGAATCCTTATTAATTTTCATGCCACTTGTGGTGTTCGAATGTCCCATCAAAGTGCGGACCAAGCGCGGTATCGCCTAACTTGCGTACGCTTTCGCAGTACTCCGCCGGGCGACCAAGCTCCTCACTTCCTCACTATTTGTATTCGCTAAAAGAATCTACGTGGGAAGAGAAGAACAGAACAGCAGCTGTAAATTCTATGTTTTATATTATCCTCTAAGACAGCGTGGGACGATATTTTTCTTCTTGTAGAAAAACAATTTAATCTTGGTTTACCACCTTACCCTAGACGTTTCCATACAAATGTAATTTAGCTTTTATTTTGAAACGACAAAAAAGTTTAGACCAAGTTCTGTTATTTCAAAGAAATTGCTTCCCATGGTAAAAAAAAAACTAACGTGAAAATGATTATAATAAAAATACAGTGTGTTTTCAATTTCGATGGTCACAAGTTTACGATACCATTTTTTTATTCAAGTTCAAATATTTATTTTTGAGTTGCAAAATCTGCTTAAGTCCAATTTTTATTTTATTTTTAACCTTTTTTAGTTAAATATAAACTAATAAATTAAATATTAAATATGAAAAATCCTTAACTAAAACTTAGTAACTAATAACTTAACTAAAACTTAGTTACTAATAACTTAACTAAAATTTAGCAACTAAAATAAACTTAAATACTATAAATAAATAACTTATAAACATTAATTACTTATAACAATAAATAAAAATATTCCGCAAATCCTTCCCCTGTGAAAAAGTGCCCAGCCTGGCAGTATTGCCACGTTGGATAGCAATGCTTATTCTTTGTGCGAAGTCAATACTAACCCCTGGTCTGGTGGTATTTCTTTAATTTAACTTTTATTGGTAAAACGAAAAAAGGTGAAAATTATAAAATTTTGTTTAGATCGGATGTTTCAAAATAAAAGTTAACTAAATACTGACATTTATATGAAAATATAGGAATTTTAGAGAAATGGCGTCGTTAGTCTTTGTTCTGAAATTGAAATAATTGCGTATAAGTCGTTTACAAAAAATAATCCGCATTAAAGCAATCGAATTATTATCTGGTTACAACGCAATTGTCTGTTAATACTGCCTACTGGTTTCAAGGATATTACCTTTTTGTGTGAAGAAATTTGACTTCGTTCATATATTTTCTAAATCACGAAAAACCACTTGTAAAAAGTAACAACCATTTTTATTATTAAAAGGAAACCTTAAGAACAAATAAAAATCAATTTACTTTACATATGTACAACTTGTTTTTATTTGTATTTTTGGTTGCGATTATGGCCTTCGAAGCGATTGCAAAGTTCTAGATAAAATAGTTTAAAGCTCTTGGGATTTTGGATCTGGTTGAACGATGGTCGAAGCGTAGACTTCATAAGCCTTCATACCTTTCGAGTCGGAGGTCGATATTAAAGATGCCTCTTTCAAAAGGGATTAGGAGTAAATAATCTTTTTTGTGCATTAGATAGATTATTATAAGTTGGTATACGTACACTGTTCCACTCCCTGAGGTACGTAGGAGAATCTTAAGTAATAGTCAATTAGATGCAAAAATAATTTTTCAAATCGGTCATAAGCATACCAAAACAAACAAAACACTCTTGAGCTTTCTTAGTATAGATTTGAAGCTTTGTATGCCAATAACACCCGCACATAATAGATGACGAAATCCGAACAGTAATATAAAGCCCACGAGAAGTCGGAATTACCGCAAAAATGCAAAAATTTGGAGAAAGGACTCTATCACAATATTTATCCAAACTGTATAAGAAGGCGATAAAGCGAGATAAACAACTAAAGATAAGTTAAATTTCCTATTAATATATCTTGAAATTATTTGAATTTGAATGTAGGTGCAAATAGATAAATAGCAACCACTGAAGCAAGCCGGATTCCAACCCTTCTCCACCCCCTGATCTTCAAATAATAGAGAATTTATCGAATAATCTTTTATTATTTATAGATTATAATAAGGCTTTCATCAGTATGCTTCACAAAGCCGTATTTGTCGCCCTTCTTAACCAAAATATCGAAATAACCTACATAGAGATAAACAAACACGTAACTTCCGTCCATTGAAACATGCTCCATACAGCGAGGTGATAACCAGGATCATCCTCTATTCCTGCCATTTGGACGTTGTGTCATGTAAATAGCTCCAGCAGAAAGGAAATTGTTCACCTATGCCCTGAAGGAAATTTCCAAAAGGTTCTTTTTTATAATAACTTCAACTTGAACTTGACAACTATTTCAAACAAATAATAATTTTCCAACAGGCATCTTCAAGTAATCGGGACACACACTTAAAAAATATATACATTCGAATGACAACCTCCTTTTTTGAAGTCGGTTAAAAATAAAGCCATCTTCATTTTATAATAAATTATTTAACTTTCAATTGTCATATTTTACGCTGTCAAAACTATATCTAAGTACATAAAAAATCAATCGTATAAACCGCCTTTTATCGTTTCCCGTACAAAGGTGCCCAGAACGCTAGCAGCATTGCCACGCTGGATCGCAATGGCCATCCTTTGCACGAGAAACGAACCCGAGCGGGAGTCACCAGTCTTTTCTGCAATTCTGTGCCCTATAGGGCAGGAGATAGGGCATAGCATCAACAGTGTAAACTAGTAGTTCGCCACGAACTTAGACCTCGCGATTATTATTTCAGAATAATGTAACTGATTTGGATGAATTATCGGTGCAGGTTTACCGATATGCGGATTCATGGTTGTGACCAAATTTCCAAAACAGTTGGCAATCACAGCCCTTTCTTTCAAATGACTTTCCATCTAGCTCTGAAATGTCAGGAGCACCTTCCAACCATACAATCCCATGGATATGAGGTCTACCGTGATGCTGAAATTCAGTTCTGTACCAGTAGTCTTTCACCGAAAAATGACCCATCATTTTTCAAATGACAAAGTCAGCTTGTTGTTGGAAAAAACAGAAAAATATTAATAGGTTTTCGTTTAAATGTTTATTTGTATTGCCATGGCTCTATGCCGCTGTTCATTGGTTTCTTACTCTCTTCGTAAAGCTACTTTGCGGGCTTTGGTTGCCGATTTCTTTTTAGTTCGTAGCATAATTATCAATTAAAATAAGCAAAAACTGAAAAAAAAGTAATCGTAAAATAAGCAAAACCCTTTTTTAAAAGTCGGTTAAATATGATAAAATTTATAGAACTACTTATGAAACTCAAAATAATAACCATAATAGTTATTCACAGAAATTACTTCGTGGACCCCAGGAGAGATAATGTATTTTTAATAAAGTTGTTCAGTAACTCGGACTGAATTCACCCTTAAATAGTTTCAGTATATTTTGTTAAAAGATTTGTATTGTATATCCATCATGGCTTAGTCAGCTAGACTTCGCGAGTCACCTTATTCCCGTTTAAGTATAACGTATAAAAAAGTTGTTCAGACAAAAAAGTTGTTCAAATAAAAAAATTGCGTTTTTATAATGGCAACAAAAAAGTCTTATGACATTTTTGAAAATATTTTGAAATGGCGGATATAAGACAGTTTAAAAAACTTAAACCCCCATATTTCCGCCATTTTGAAAAAAATCGAAAAACTGGCTCGACAAAAAAATTCTATTTAGTTGATGAACCTGCTTACAAAATTTCATGAGAATCGGTTAAGAAATGCGACCTGTAGGCGAGAACAGACAGACAGACAGACAGACAGACAGACAGACAGACAGACAGACGGACAAAAGAATTTTTGGCTAATCTCGAAACTGAGACGCTTCGCTCGCTTCGCTCGCTCGGTCAAATATGACAATCATTATTTGTGACATTTTGTGAATTTTAATAAAAACTTTCAATTCATCTTATATGAATCAACACCATTCAAATGTGGGCAGTAATAAGAAATACGCACGATTTTAAATGCCTAAGTAATATACAATCATGGAGCAAAATCGTCAGGACAATTAGAGGTTTTTAAAAATACATGACACCAGATAGCCACCGGCTATGTCTGCGGAATGCACTGGCTAGAATGGACAAAAGTAATCACGGAATTCTAATTACTTTTTTTTAAACGTTTCTTATTTAATTTAAATATAAACTAATAAATTCGTAGTTTCTTGGGAGTAAAATAGGCTCTTAAGAGTCCGGCGACCCTAGACTTCTCCATACAAACGTAGTCTACGTTTAATTTTGAAACCACATGTCAGATTCCGGTAAAAATTGGTAATTGTAAAGAAATTGCAATTATCTAGGGTTATAACTGGTTTTCTATACTAAAATTATGAACTGGAAAGAAAATATAACGATTTAGAAGTTTCCAATACTAATGGTCAAAAATGATATAAAACACTATATTCTATTTCAAGTTCATATTTTTACCGTCGGAAACTAGTTATAAACGAGAATATGTAATATTAAACTTTAACATAGAACAAAGGGTTTATTAATATTAAGCCGATAGCAGGGTGAGGTGGTCGCGGGGGGCGGCATGCAACTTTGGCTTTGACGAATGCATTCTGAAGCTGAAAGGCTGTTCTGATGTTCTGCCTGCCTTGTCATTCCGCACGATTTTCTGCTCGAAGTAGGACGTCTGTGCTCGCGTTCCCGCCTCTAAACAGTACGGTGTTCAGCTCAGTGCGCAACAAGTTGAATATGCAGGCTCGCTCGTGTGTTTTGAACGTAAGTACTTTTAAATACACTTTTAATTTGTGTGATAAAATGTAATTTAGTATTTAAACGTGTATAATTACTTGAGTTGCGATAGTTTCAATAAGTGTTTAAAATATAATTTTTAAATTAAATTCGTTGACTTAAATTACAGTTTAGTAAGTTTAATTATTATATAGTCGTATGATTATGATTCAATTAATGTAATCTTTGTAATTCTAAATGAAAGTGCCCTTCGAAGAATTTATTTTTAATGTGTATTATTGTTATTTATAGTTTATTATTTTTTAAATGCTTAGTATATCCTTAATGTTGAAATTTATTAGTAATTGAATTAGATCTTAAATTAATATAAAGAAACGTTTTTTCGTAATAAATTTAAACAATCAAAATATTTGTCGTGAGAAAAGTCCTTATATTATTCAAACTAGATAGCTTTTCAAACAAGTTTATTATTATTAAAAACAACGTAAAAATTATTTGCCTAAAAAATCTTTACGTAATTTAACAAATATTATATAAATAGATAGTTTTTTAGTAAAATAATGTTGTTAAAGTAACACCTATAATACTAAAAAAAAAACAAATTTGCTTCAATAATATCGAAATCTCTAGCAACGAAAAATTTTACAAGTCTAAATCAAAGAAAAATGTATTTTTGTGTTACAGATGAAATTAGGTTATCTCGGGGGCTAAGTAGGTCGCAGGTCTTATTTCGCTGGTGCTGGCCTTCATCCCGTACAACCTTGGGCCTAGTACAGCTACAGTACTATCATTGAACAGTGTATATTTGTTTTTAAACCTATAAGCATGTAAAATCGAAACAAACTTTTGGGTGGACTTAGCCCATGATCTATTTTTCCTACATATTCGATTTTGGAAAAAGATTTTTTAATCGATTTTCCATATATTTTTAAAATAAAAATCCACTTTAAAGTTTCTTTTTTCTAGTTAGTCATATATCATTGTGATTCTTTTGCTTTCCAAATTTAATTCAATAGTCAGACATCTATGTCCATTAACAGGATCACTTCGTTTTTGAAAAAGTTAGTCCTTAGACCCCTGGATCAGGCTTGAAAACTATTTTTAGAAGTTACGAGGCAGTAGTGCGCGCGCAGCTCTTTCTAATTGGAGCTTCCGAGCTGAAAGTTTTGCCTCAGACGTAAAAGTTCAGTCAAACTGCAAAGACACGGTGCAAGATGTGTTGCCAGCGAGACTGGGTAAGAACTGTTTGATAACATTATATAAAGTTTTATTCGTTTACCGTAAAGAATAACATAAAATTTACTTGTTTAAAATATAATTCATAATATAAATGCAAATATTTTATCTTATTTACTTTAATTCTATAATAATTTTAATATAAAGTGATGACAAAGTGTTTCTTTTTAGACATTTAGTGTTCAAAATGTTTCAGTTAATGTTTGTAAGGAATAAGTGTTGTTTACTAAAATTGTGTTGATGCAAAATCGTGGTAAATATAGTTTTTTGAAATATCTTGCAAAAAATGAGTTACGAGTATGATATGAAGTCTTTGTTAAAAATAGAAAGAAGAGGAAGATTGTTTTTCATCTCATCTACTCGAAAAAAGACGTTTTCATCCCATAACATTTGTAGCTAAAGTGACAGACGATTATCTCGGGATTGAAAACTAAAAAAAAAATCTTAAGAAACACAATTTGAAAACTGAACACGGATCATAAATAAAAGAATTTAAAAAAAGGATATGTAATTATTAGTGTAAATTTGAATACTTTTTCGTAAGTTTAAGACGAGAGTGAATATCAAGTTTACTTATAAAAATAAAAATATATGAATTACCACGCAAAAAAGTAATGAGTGAAAAATTTATCAGAAGTTAGTGCTCTTAACATAAATATTTCTTAATATTTCTTGAATGAAAACTACACCAAATGATGGTTAGTATCTGTCAGTTGAACTCTAATTAGGTATACATGTTTAGGTGTTCTACTTTTCTATATATTCTGTATTTGCTAGTTGTTTTCACAGATGCAGAAGACAAGTAGAGTGTGCTACTCGGGTACGGTAATATTTTTACTTCGGACGATATACATGAATCCCTCGCTTGATTCAGGATTCCACCGTGGAATTACTCGCTATGTTCGTGATTCAACTGTGGAATTCTTCGTTTCGCTCTAGATTCAAACTATCGCCCTCGCGTTAAATCTATTACCTTTACCCCTTGTAGCACAATCTACTATTATAGCTAACCGCGACATATCAAAAGGACTTCTGCTCATGAAAAACATAGATTTAGACCGAGAGATTCTAAAACTTGCCCCATCCTATTTAGTAGAACAAAAGGTAGGAGTGGTTGGAAGTGCAATAATGATTCTTAACTGACAATTTCAAAACTTATACATTGATGATCAAAAACATATCTTACTTCCGTATGATCTAGAAAGTTGATATTTGGCATATAGGTAGACTATTAGACGTATATAAAGGGAAAAATCCAAAAATAGTAAATATCATAGATTTGTTTCATAAAACCAGCAAAATATTATCCGTGATCAAAAATATATTTCCATATGACCTGGAAAGTTGATATTTAGCGTCTGGGTAGACTATGGAGCTTACACAAAGAAAAAAAAAGGAAAAACGGGAATTTTGTAGATTTGTTTGATAAAACCAGTAAAATATTATCCGTGATCAAACAGATATCCTATTATTACCTGGTCAAAGTCAAAAGTCAAAAATCATTTATTATCTTTGGATATTCTATCACTTGATACTTGTCACTTTTTAGGGTTCCGTAGCCAAATGGCAAAAACGGAACCCTTATAGATTCGTCATGTCTGTCTGTCTGTCCGTCCGTATGTCACAGCCACTTTTTTCCGAAACTATAAGACCTATACTGTTGAAACTTGGTAAGTAGATGTATTATGTGAACCGCATTAAGGTTTTGACACAAAAATAGAAAAAAAACAATAAATTTTGGGGGTTCCCCATACTTAGAACTGAAACTCAAAAAAATATTTTTCATCAAACCCATACGTGTGGGGTATTTATGGATAGGTCTTCAGAAATGATATTAAGGTTTCTAATATCATTTTATTCTAAACCGAATACTTTGCGCGAGAGACACTTCCAAAGTGGAAAAAAGTGTGTCCCCCCCCCCGTAACTTCTAAAATAAGAGAATAATAAAACTAAAAAAAATATATTATATTCATTACCATGAAAACTACCAGCGAAAATTGGTTTGAACAAGATCAAGTAAGAAGTTTTTTTTTTAATATGTCATAAACTGCAATTTACCTTTCATTCAATCAACTCAAATATAAAAATTAAAAAAAATACTACTACGGAACCCTTCATGGGCGAGTCCGACTCGCACTTAACCGCTTTTTTTATATTTCTTAAGGTAAATGTTGGCGTCAAATCATTTTCTCACAGCTAAGTTTAATGCCGCTACAGAAGAAGCGGTAACCACTCGCGGAACTGCAGCATTTACTCCAAAAACGTCAACTTACATTTATACTGATATTAAAATTAGATATGTGGACTGAGAATACATTGCTATGTCATAATTATTAATTCAGCATGATGTCAAGTTTAAAATTAATGAAAGTTGATATTTAGCATCTAAGTAGATTATTAGGCGTATATAAAGAAAAAAAACCAAGAACAGTAAGTTGATTTTTTTAATAAAACTAGTAAAATATTATCTGATCAAAAAGATATCTTACTTCCATATCACCTGGAAAGTTAATATTTCTCATCTAGGTAGACTATTAGGTGAATATAAAGGGGAAAATCCAAAAATAGTTAATATCGTAGATTTACAATACAGTACAATACAATAAAACTTTTTATAAAACCAGCAAAATATTATACGTGTTACAAAATTGTTTGTTACAAAAATATATCTTACTGAAAAGTTTTGTTTGCACATAAACATATAAATAACCCTAATAACTTAAACAAATATCCTAAAATAAAACTAAATATAATTATTAATAAATACTTTATAAAAATAGAATTAAATAATATAAAAATTGACCCCAAATCACTGCGCTCGCAGGGTAGGGCGGGATTCCCCCGTTGAATGGCCAGGCTCAACCTTTGGTCGATGAGGCGTGGGGAAATCTCCTTGAACTACTGACGGGCTTCCGCACCCCAAGGCCCCAAGGTCTCTACGAAAAAATGCATTAATACTTATATACACGGCTTTCCTGAAGTCGCATATTTACGCCTTTTATTAGTTTCTTTTATCTTACTTCCATATGACCTGGAAAGTTGATGTTTGGCATCTGGATAGACTATTGAGCTTATGCAAAGCAAAAAAAAAACCAAAATCTGTGAATTGATAATACCAGCAAAATATCATCTACTATCAAAAAAATTACCTTTTTCTATATGAATGGGAAACTTGATATAATATGAGTATACAAAGGAAAAAATCCAAAAATAGTGATAGTCGTAAATTTGTTTGTAAAATCAGTAAAACATTGTACATGATCAACAAGACATCTTACTTCCATATGACCAAGGGCCTTACCACGACCTCTTATAGCAGTCTTGTTTTAATATTACTTTGTCAATTCGTACCATGACCAATAGAAAACAACATTAAAGTAATATTTCTGTAATATTGTATTTGCTAGCAAATTTTGTGACGTCACATCAAATCATTCACTCAATAGCGTACCAGCAGGAGTACCATCTCCGATGACAGCGTTTATCGAGCATTATCATTCGTTCACTTTGTTTCGCTATCTTGCTCTACGCAATAATAACGAGCGAGATGGTATTTTGCCGACGGGCGACGTAACTTTATCGGGGTTTTTTAACAGGGTCATGCTACGAAGGCATGAGCGCGATCTTAGCCTGGAAAGGGTTACCTATCATAAAGGCGAATAGGTTTTGAACGAATTTCAATATACCGAAAATCATCTCTCATCTCATCTCATTTGACCAAAAATTCAATTGACATATTGCTGAAACGGAGAGGGAGAGGGAGAGGGAGAATATTTGGCGTCTGGGTAGACTATTAAGGTTTGTTTGATAAAACCAGAAAAAATATCATCCACGGTCAAAAAGATATCCTACTTTCATATAAGCTGGAAAGTTGATATTTGGCATCTAGGTAGTAGACTATTAAGCGTATACAAAGGAAAAATCCAAAAACAGTGAATTTTGTTTGATAAAACCAGAAAATATCTTCCATGATCAAAAAGATATCCTATACTTACATATGACCTGGAAAGTTTTTATTTGGCATTTAGGTAGACTATTAGGCGTATACAAAGGAAAAAGTCCAAAAAACTGAATTTCGTATTTCACTTATCACCTTTATATGCAATTAATATTTTTTTTTGCATTGTAGGGTTGCATTTTTATATGTGTCAGATTTGCCGATAAAAAAAATTATATCAGGATTCAGGTGAGCTAATACTAGCTAGGTCAAAGGTTAAGATTCTTGTAAGTAAATTTTCATACCTTATAACGTAACGTAAATACCTCTCTAACCCGTCTGGCCAGCGAGGAGAGCCTGGTATAGCTCTGGTAGTACAGACAGGGTCGTGCTCCTGCAGTGAAGACAAAATGACCTGATGATGATGATAAAGTAAATTTCAGGATTCTCTACAGAACTTGGCGGCCATTTAGATCTCAATTCTTTTGTGGAATATTAATAATGGCTCCCATTTTCCCATTTATGTTTTGGATTAGAGTGACTATACAGAGTTAATAAGTATAATAAACGCATTGTCATTGATATACCTTAATTTCAATGATAATATTATTGACTATGAAAATACTACTAAAAATACTACTAAAAATACGAAAATACGAAAATACGAAAATACGAAAATATACTAAGAATTGGTTAATACAGTAACAAATATATTGGTAGATTTTCGAGCGCGGAATCTGGCAGCCCCACATCGACGCAGACTGTGCGATGTTTGTATAAGCACAGGTATAAGCGTCGGCAAAACTTTGTTCGTAAATCGAAATGGTTTTAGTTTTAATGGAATGTTGATTGTTGTTTAACAAAATTGAATTATTTGCATTATGTTTATTTATTGTTGTAAATTCTTATAAAATCTAATATAAAACCTACCCACTAAAATTATTTTAAGGGAAAATTCAGTCCATGGTTCTGAACAACTTTCTAATAGGAATGTCATAACAACATATCTATCGAATTTAAAACAAAACTACTATATATTCACATTGGATGTTTTTATTTTTCGACTTAGCACGTTTTCTTATTTAACTATTTAAACTGAACATTATGTTTTTCGAGAGTATGTATGGTTATATATTTCTTGTCCATTAATTTCCCTCCGTTCAGGTAATAGGGATGTGGACTGGGTCCGAAAAAGATTACCTATTTAACATTTAGTAGGACAGTCAATATTGTACAAAAATAACGGATTTTTCGGTTTTTAAAAGTATTCAAAATTGACAAAGATACAGCGCATCGAAGTTTCGGAGTGGGGGCGATAATATCACCCACCAAAATAATTTTAACATAGGTATTATGATGTTTTTCTCCTTCAATAATTTTCTGTCCCATGCCATCCCCGTACAACCCCCGTTATCCGATCTCACGCATTCTTCCCACATTTTTCTTGGTCTTTGTTTTCCTCTGTAACCATCGTTAATTTTTTTACCGAGTCGTTTGGCATCCCTTTTCATTACGTGGTATACCAAGTCAACCGATGTATTTTTTTATGTGCGGTGTTTATTAAGAATTGGCGTCACCTTAAATCCCTCTAATGTCTTATTCAGTTTGGTAACTTCAGCAAAGGGCCGGACAGCATCTGGGCCGGGGTGAACGGCTATAACGACCCCTCTTGGCCATACATTTCTCGGTAGATTTGGATCCACCACCACCACTAGGTCATTCACTTGTATTTTTCTTTGTTTCGTCGTAGGTGTGTCGTTGCGTGGCACCAATTGCGGGAGATACTCTTTTATCCATCTCTTCCAAAATTCATCAGCCAGCCCTTGGGCGGCTCTCCAAGTGCGCTTGTCGGCAGGCTCACACGGGCCCAGGGTAGGCAGGCCCATGGAGCTACCCAATAGAAAGTGATTGGGTGTGAGCGCTTCAGGATCGTCGATAGTTACAGGAACATAGGTCAGGGGGCGCGCGTTCACAGTGAACTCGACTTCAGCCAATAGCGTTATGAGAACCTCTTCCTTTGGGTGCTTTTCGTGTAAAACCACTTTAAGCGCGTCCTTGACTGTTCTAACCATGCGCTCCCAGCAACCTCCTTGTTCGGGCGCATTTGGTGCTATCGTTTTCCATACTAATTTCGTCACGGTGTAATCTCGAAGCGCAGGCTCCCACTCTTTCATGGCCGCGCGTAGTTCATTATCCGCACCTCGAAAATTTGTCGCATTGTCGGTGTACATAATACGCGGCCATCCACGGCGCGCCGCCATCCTTCGTAGAGCCATTATTGCTGAGTCTGTACTTAGAGATGCTACCAATTCTATGTGAATCGCTCTTGTCGTCAGGCAGGTAAACAGGGCTCCCCACCTTTTTTCATGTCGTCGTCCGATAGTAACGGTCATTGGACCGAAGTAGTCACAGCCACAACTGGAAAATGGCCTTGAATATGCATAAAATCTCTCCTTCGGGAGGTCACCTTTCACTGGGCGCATTACTTGTGCTTTTCTAATGCGACAAATCGCGCAGCTCTTTGCTACAGCGCGCACAGTTGGGCGTAGTTTCAAAATGATGTACCTTTGGTACGGTCGCGTAAGGGGGTGCCGTCCGTCTAAGATGATGGGAAAGTTCATGGATAGTGTCGCGACCCCCGCGGCGCTGGCCCGGCCGGAGGCTCGCAGCAACCCTTTGCTGTCGAGAAAGGGGCTGAGCCTCCGCGCGCGGCATCGCGCAGGAATCAGTCTTCCCTCTCGTAGGGCGGCGATCTCATCGCCGAATCCTTCTAGCTGGGCTGCTCTCATAAGATATCCCTCTGCTCTCTCGACGTGCTCGTGTGTAAGCGATTGGCGTTTCTTTGTCTTGCAATTCTCGATAAACTGGTACATTCTTCCTACTGTTCTTACAAGGCGCTCATACGACGAAAAACGTGTCACATCTATGCATGATTTATATACGTCAACATGCAACACGTACTCTCTTTCAATTTCACTATTTCCTTCTCTTTCTTGCGGCCACTCCGACTCTGAACTGTACAAGAATCGTGGACCAATAAACCATCTGTCCTTTCTACATTTTGCTTCAAAATTCAATCGCGTTGCGTCATCCGCGACGTTTAGTTCAGTGGGTACCCATCGCCATTGGCTGGGATCCGTATTTTCCAAAATTTCGGCAACTCTATTCGCTACGAATGGCGTGTACTTTATTTCGGAGTTTCTCAACCATTTTAATACTGTCGAAGAATCTGTCCAGTATACAACACGCTCTGCCTTCCATGTGTGCTCTTCTAACACCGCCTTTGTTAGTCGCATGCCTATCAACGCAGCTTGCATTTCCAATTTCGGCACAGTTTGGGTGCGGATTGGGCTTACTTTCGCCTTGCCTGCCGCGAGTGACATCTGTACTTCTCCATTTTCATCTATAGCTCGCCAGTAAACTGCTGCGGCGTAGGCGGACTCGCTCGCGTCGACAAACGTATGTACTTCTAAGTGAGTCACTCCCCCCGTTAGGTACTGACGGGGTAGACGAAGCTCCGCTAACTCTGACATGCCGTGCAGCCATCTTTGAAACTCGCTAGCATTTTCCGCAGGCAGCTCGTCGTCCCAATCTATTTTCAGACGCCACAATCCTTGCAATATAATTTTCGCGCTGATCGTGTAGTAGCTTATAAGGCCTAACGGGTCGAAAATAGACATAACTGCGCTCAGTGCTTCTCGCTTAGTAGGCGCTCGTACGCAAGCTTTCACATCTTGTGGTACTCGAGACATCTTTGTGTTGAACGCTATTTCATCTCTTGTCGAGATCCAATACAGGCCCAGTGTTCTTCCGTACTGTTCGCATGCCCCAACCACCCAACCCAAAAAATTCACCCAACTGTTTAATCTCAACGCAAGTCGTATTACTTGTACATTCTTGCATTCTAGCCCGAACTGCCGCACTGTTAGTGGCGCAGCCCGACAGCTCGAACTCAGCATTTTTATTTATCTTTATTATTTCGTCGACGACTTGCAACGCTTCACTGTCGTTCTCAAAACTTTGCACGTAGTCATCCATAAACGTTGACTGGGTTATAGCACGCGCACCTCGCGGATACTCTTTCTCGTGTTGTATCGCGTTGTAATCTCGTACACTATGGGCCAAAAAAGGCGAACTCTTAGCTGCAAAAATCATAGACGCCATCTTGTACTTCTTGGGCGGGCCCTCTCTTTCGTCGCCACGCCACAAAAACATTTGAGCGGGTCTGTCTGTCTGCTCAATTCGTATTCTCAAAAACATATCTACAATATCCATATGTACGGCTATACATCCTTCTCGGAATCTCCATAATATTCCTGGTAAACTTCTCAGTAAATCTGGGCCCTCCAACAACTCTGTGTTGAGAGACGTGACGCCGTCCATCTTGGCTGCCGCATCAAATACTAGCCGCAGCTTTTCAGGTTTATTCGGATTCGTGACCGCAAAGTGTGGTAGGTACCATAGCTTTGTACTATTCTCCTCGGTACCGTCCGCCGGAACGGCGTATCCTTTTATCAATAAATTTTCAATCTGCGCTGTGTATTTCTCTTTAAACACTGGGCATCCATTTTTTTCTCGATGCCCTTTAGCCTTCTCATGGCTTGACCATAACTTGGCGGCATAACCACGTTGTCGTCTTTCCATGGTAGGGCCACCTGATAACGACCATCTACCAATTGTACATTTTTCTCAAAAATTTCTACTGCCCGCTGTTCTAACGGCGTAAGCGAGCTTTTCCTTTTTTCAATGCCTATCACGTCAATCGCGAAATGCTTTCTTACTAATTCATTCAGCGAATCGTCAGCATCGCTCCGTCTCATTCTTTGCAAGTGACATACAATCTCGCCATCTCGCTCTATCATTCGCGGTGCCGACCCGTGGATAATCCATCCTAGCTTCGTGAATGAGGCAACGGGCTCCCCCCGCTTGCCTTCTAACAATCTCCTAGTAACTATTAAATCCCAATAGTCCGACCCAATTAATATTTTCGGCTCCATTTCACTAGTGCACATCTCCTTTTCAATTTCTCTGAGATGAGCGCATTGTAATAATCTTTTATCTATTCTTTGGCGACTCAACGTCAAGTCTCTCATAGTGCGCGCTCGTATATCATAAGCGCCCTCTGTCGTTAGGATTTGTAAACTGACGAGACGGCTGCCATGTATTTCTGCGTGGGCGTTGATACTGCGCACGGCGAATGCGGCTTCATTTCCTTCCGCACCTAAAGCTTCGGCTAGCTTTTCATCTATTATTGTTGTCGACGATCCTTCGTCCAATAACGCCACGGTGGAAAACACACCTTTAGGTCCACGCAGCGCAGCCACTGGGCAAATCTTTAACAACACCTGTCTATTATTCACGTCGATCGAAGCCACTGTTTCGGTATTCGCCGTCTCTTTCCTTTCGTGGTGTAGCAACGCGTGGTGTGGCATCGTACATCCGCTCACTCCACATTTCTTTTGCTTGCACTTTTCATGCCGGTGCTTAGCGCTTAGGCAACGAAAACAGACTTTCTCTTGCTTGGCCCAGCTCCATCTTTCATTCACTGACATTTGCTTGAGTTTGTAACAGTTTGCTGTTAAATGTTTATTTCCACAGCAGATGCACTCCTCATCCGTCGCATATACTGGCACTGGACGGCGCACTCGGCCTGTATTTCTTTGCTCATGTTTCTTGTCAGGCGCAGTCGATAACTTCGGCGTGTTGAATGCAAAGCGTAAAGCGCGGTCTGCTTCCTCCATCAGAAATCTAGACGAAACGACAATGTCTGGCTCGGCCGTCGTGTTCGCTTGTGCGTAGTCGGTCCATTTTGACTTCACATGAGGACTTAGCTTTTCTACTATCTCTCTTGCAATCATGGGATTTTGCAAGTAGCCCCTATTATCAATCGTGTTAAATGTACACACGATGTTTTGCACTTTTATCGCGAAACTATTAAACTCGCTTGCGGTCGCCCCGGGTGGGCGCAGCTTCTTTATGTCTTCCAACGTGCGATCTATTATCACTTCCGGTCGCCCGAAGCACTGCTCTAATGTTCTCATAATCTGCTCCGGGTCGGTCGCGGTGAATAAAAGCGCAGCCACTGCTTCTTTCGCCTCGCCGCGCAAACTCGTGCGTAATCGAGCGAGGTTCTCAGCTTTTGTAAACTTGTACAGTTCCGTCGAGTCTCTCATAGCCGCCTCGTACGATAACCAATCCATCGGCGCTCCGTTGAAGATCGGTAATTCATGGGCCTGCCTAGGTGCGGGCCTCTGTCGCGTCATCTGTTCCAAAACATCTGCCAGTCGATCGATCCCTCGCTCACGGCTCGGCGTAGACTTCGGCCTCGCCTCCGGATCGCCCCTATCCAGCCCCCTTCTTGGTGAGGGCAAACGTCCTTCACACCGTAGCGGTTCTTCCATCACAGCGTCCCGGTCCAGATCCTTTCGTCCTGCCCCTGCCTGACGAACGTCCGATAGGTACTGCGATGTCGATGGCACGTCTGCTCTTTCTCGTGGTCTCCCCTCCATACTTTGGTGAAGCCACTCGTTGATGCGCTCTTGTACATTCCCCTGTGCTTCTACAGGCGGAATTTGTCCTTCTTCTTCTCTAATTGAAGTTATCTCGACGGCTAATCTCTTTCTTACTTACTCGGCGTCTATTTCCAATTGTTTTTTCTTAAGCATGGCTAATCGCTCCTCTGCTTGTAGTTCAGCTTGCTGAATTCGAGACGCTATGCTCGATGCCCCTGACCTAATCGATGCGGCTCTTCGTGGTGCGTAGTGTGTCATAGTATCTCCCTTTGTCGTGTCTTCTTGGTTTGGTTGCGTTCTGGTGGTATCAGTTTCTGCGGGTAGTCGGTGAAATCCCTCAGTGGTGGGGGGTACTGCGTCCGTAGTAGCTGATGGCGAGGCTGGTGGCTCGTCGAATGTCAGCCTCCTCCTCGCGTCGTCCTGGCTGCCTTCCGTCTTCCCTGCTTGGCTCCGTGTCTTGGGCATCGTCGTTCTTCGCACTTGCAAGCCCTAACGGTCCCTACCACTAACAATCCCGGTCGGGTATACTACCGCGGTGAACCCAGCCGAGGATGGATGGTCGTGCAGGATAGGATAGGTAGGAACTACCCGATAGAGGGTTACGTGTCGATCCAGATACTCGGGTTGAGGGAGGAACGCCGCCAACCTTCGGCTGTGCCCACCAGGAGGCTCCTTCACGAACACAAACCTTATCGGCGTAGCGGACTATTCAACTTGGTAGTTGGCAGTGTAGCCCGATTCACTGCACCGCCAGAGAGGCGTTAGCCCGAGAAACCCCGGATTTGGCACCGTTAGGCCCGGTATTTCTCGAACCCGCAGGTAAACCCGCGTTGTACCACGCAACAAGAAATGCACACCCGCACAAAATCAAATGAAACGGTATGTCAAAGAAACATCACGGTTGACAGTCGTAGACACCTGTGCGGGGTGGCACTTCAATGTCACTGTGAGAGCCTATTCTTCACCAAAACGTGCCTCCCTTCCTGGGAAAGCCTACTGCATACGCGCCTGGCCTCTTGAAATCTTCTTTCCCACTGGATCAAATCTTGAAATCTTCAAAACCGGATCGGACAGGACCACGGCTTCTTCAAATCCGGATCGGAGGACCACGCGAGTTTCTATTACCGACGGAAACCAGTGCGGTATTTTCTCCGAGTTCCTTTGCTCAGCTGGTAGCACGGTGGACTGCAGGTCGTGCACAATGAAAACACTTTTCTCTCTTCACTTGTTTATTCCACTAGGCTCACAATGACACTGAAGTACAATTCTACTCGAGCCTGCCTTATATTTATACATTCGAGCCACAAAAAATCTCAAACTAAAAGAGGGTAGGTGTGCCTAGATATATCCCCTCCACTTTACAATGTCGGTTACCTCACAAGGGGCGTGGCCATGGAAATCCCCAAAATTACCAAGACCTATTACAAATTCGTAAGGAAATTCCATGACCAACCACCTTAGAATACCTATTTACCTCACGTTTAGCACTATATACCTGTGCTAGACGCTACAATTTGTACCAGGGAAATAAATGTTACACCCAGTTCATAACTCATTTACTCAATATCAGTACATATACAACAGGTAGATATATCTAGGCACCCTATATTTACATCTATTTATCCTATATATACCTAGGTACGCTAAAAAGCCCTAACTTTACCGTATGGGAAAAATATCTTTATTTAATTTGCTTATCTATTTACAATATACATATAGCTAACTATTCTGTCCGCAACAAGTGTCTTCAAAGTATTGTTGCACAGTATAAAATGTAGGTTTGAGGTTTTGTTCACTAAGGGGAAGGTAAGTTTTTGAGTAAAAAAAATGGTAAGAAATTGAATTTTTTGCAGTTTTTTATTGGGATTATAGATGGGTATTATAAATTGTAATAAACTACACACAAAATATGTATAGATTCTTATATAGTTGTGCTTAATACTCTAGTTAATTACATAAAAAAAAACAATGATTTTCAAATTTCTACACGAAATAATATTATACAGATTTATAGCACTAATATTTGTAAATTGTAAATTTTTTTGAGAAAATGTGCAATGTCATTGTACATTTTAGCATAAAATATGATTTTAAACAACAATAAGTTTAAAGCTATTTTTGTTATAAGTGCAAATTATTATTTAAGCTTCTTGTCCTCAATCTATTTGTTTCTCAAATAAAAACGTACATAAAATGTAGGTACTTTATTTTGTACATACTAAATACAACTTAAATTACCCTTGTTAAACTAAAAAAAACTGATTGATAAAAAATTGCACTTGTCAATAAAAATATTAAAGCCTTTTTCACCCACTTGCTTATCCTACTGCTCTTTTCGGCATCCTATTTTGTGAAAAATTGGAGTTAGTATAATCAGTATCTAAGTATAATGATTTTAAAAAATATTACACAATCCGTTAAAAAATAAATAATTTAATGAAAAATTTATGAACTAATAAGCATTGGGTACTCAGAATTTAAATAGGGGATTTAGAGCTTAATTTTCGGAGATTGCTGTGTTATTACTTGGAAAGGTAAAAATTAAGCCTACGTAAAAGATTCTGATCAGCAATAGTAGAATGGTAAACAAGGGTTGTAAGTGATTGATTATATCCGAGACTCGAGTTGAAAACCCTACTTTTCAGCAATCTCTGAAAATTAAGCCTACGTAAAAGATTCTGAACAGCAATTATAGATTGTTAAACGAGAGTTGTAAGTGATAAATCACACCCGAGATATTTAGGCGCACGAGCGAGCAAAGCGAGCGAGGGCGCTTATAGTTTTAAGGTGTAATTGATATTTACACTTGAGGTGAACACTCTACTTTTTATAATAAAAGCGAGAAAATATTTAAAAAATGTTATATAACAGATTTGGTTATTTCAGAAGTACCAATCCTCTTACAATTCAATGGAATTTCTTTTAAAAATCGGGGGTAATAAGTTTTCTATGACTGCCTTTGCCTCTATTTTACCAATTCAGACGTCAAATCTAAATCTTCACTATATCAAATTATAAGATATTTTCTTTCCTAGCTTGAATGATGAAAAAGACTTTTTTTATTCTAGCTCTAAAAGGAGGTTGTTAAACTATAAACTCAAAATTCGGGTTGTAAGTTCGATTTTAGGGGGGTAAGTAGATTTGAAAATCGACGGCGGCCAGGCGGCGACCGGCTCCTATATATATATATAATATGCATGAATTTAGTTTTATAACACAAATGGCTAAATGCGGCAAAAGCGTAAGGCCTTAAAAATACGGCTCAAGGCGCGCGAAATAATCTTGTTGAAATCTTTGTTGCAAAATATTTTTTTACTTTTAAAACAAGCGCACTAGCCACCACGAATGGGTGCAAATAAATATTTTTTACAAAAAATTACGAGTTCAAGTGAAGATTTCGATTTAATGCCTGAATGGGTAAAAAAAGAGGCAAAGACAGTCATAGAAAACTTATGATTTCCGATTTCATATAAGCATATACTTCTTAAATAACAAAATATGTTATATAACAGTTTTTTTATTATCGCTTTTATGATGAAAAGTAGAGTGTTTAACTCTAGTGTTAGTATCAATTACACCTTCGAAAAATAAGCGCCCTCGCTCGCTTCTCTCGCTCGTGTGTCTTAATATCTCGTGTGCAATTGATCACTTACAACCCTTGTTTAATAATCTATTTTAACACCCGACTGAGCACACACAAGTGTTCGCCTTCGCAGTGACATTCAAGTAGGAGATTTTTGGTTTGAAATTGTTGGCTGATCTTTGGAACAAGGTACATGTGACGGAATATGTACTATTTATGTCGCTAGAGTGCTTTTCTTTGGTATGTAGCTAGGTTCAAATTCACAGTGTATATATTTTTCTATGTTATTGACTTGAGGAGTCTTGTGGCTCGACATAAATTATCACTGTACGCTCAATCCGTACTAAGTTTAAACCGTTATTCACCTGAACTTAGTTGATATTGACAGATGAGATAGTGTTATTTTAAAAGATGCCTACTTGATTTGGGCGGTGGTTTAAACAAAGTTCCAAAATAGTTACCTGTCTGTAAAATAGTTTTAATTGCTATATTTTTACTCGTTATGTAATGCAATCTTTTCTATAAAATACCTAATTAAAAGAGGGATTGTAAATATGAAACCCTACACTGTACGGTTCTCTGAAGGCGTTATCGATTTTATACTTGGGGACTCGTGCCCTATTTTTTCACTGTCTGCAGTGCCGGACCCAAGAAAATAACTTTGTATTATTGCTAAGCTGAATGAAAAAAATCATTTTCTTTCAAAACATAACTTTTTATTTAAACATTATTTACCAAAACAATATGGTACAAAAGGCGGACTTAATGCTAATAGCATTCTCTACCAGTCAATCTTCGGGATAAAAAGAGAAAAAACTGGTGGTAGGCGTACAAATAAATAATCATAGCTATAGTAATAAAAAACACTCGTAGGATCCTTGACAACATCTGATACCAGTGTAGATCTTAGTAAGGTAAAACCTTTATTGAATCAAAAGTACCTAAAAAATTATTTGCTCTGAAGAAGCTCTTGAATTTATTTCGTTTAGTTATAGATATATCGTGGCGTTGAGGTTGCTCCAGTGATTACTTTAAAAACGACTGACATGTTTAAGATCACCAGATCCTGATGTAGAAGAGGTCTGCAAAAACGGATGTGTTTATTTTCCAAAATGTTGTAGGTATTGTAAGCAATTTGACGAATGTAATTTTTTTCTTTTAAAAATTAATAATGGCCGTTATACAAAGTTCCGAACGTGTACCATATGAGACCGCAGGTCGAGCGGAAAGCGAGGCCGAAGGGTGAGCTGCGTGGCGAGGGCAAAGCCCGAGCCCCTTTATTATAAATTTTAATATTCGTACAATAAGTAAAAATTACATTTTAAGTGACACATAAAAACAGCAAACCAGTACGTAAGTAAATAAAAAAAACCGGCTGCTTTTTTCAAACTGAAAAGATGCGACTAAAAAAAACATTACCCTACTTTTGACGCAATCGGGAAAATATAGTGCTTACAACTTCATAGTTTAGTTTTAAATCAAGAATAGTTATTGTTAAAACATGGCTTTTAACAATTATTTTGCACAAAGTAATTGAATTGCTGTAAAATAATCCGCGTAGGTGCATGATAATTTATTAAGCTGATTTAACCACAGCAAAAGAGTAAATTAAAAGCAACAGTAAGTTGATATTTAAATGTGTAATAATCGAATCTTCTCCTTCTCAATTTCAATTTAAGAGCTGGGCTCTTGTCGAATCATTCGGATCTAACGATCTTCGATATTATACAGGTTGACCGCACATCGCTGGTTGCCATTAATTAAATTATCGACTAGTTAGAAAACCAGTGACAAACAATTTTAAAATGTTTCATGATAGACTAACATAACTGACAGATAAAATATTTTTATTACCGATTAATCATTTTGTTACCATTCCCCCTCTAAAAATTTAATTTTAGTCACTGAATAAAATATACTATTTTGCGACGCTTTGCTCGCTCGTTCATTAAGACTACTAGTACTTATTTTACATTTATATCTCTTTTTTTTTCTGAAAAACCTCCTGCTCTTCGTTTCGGAAATGAACGTCGGCTGAAGTGTTTGCTTCAGTGATTGTTACATCATTTTACTTTATTTTCTGAATTGATCAAAAATAGCTATATCAGTGTATTTTATATATATTTGTCAATAGAAATATTGATTATAACACTTATATATTCAAAATGTTTTTTATTCTTTCAAAGAGCATATACCCCTACCACGAAAATGGGCGTGAGGCTTATATCCCCCTCACGAGGCATTTAACCCGTTATGCAGCTTTATTTTCAATTAAACAAATATTACTTAATTTTTAACTAGTTTTCAAAATGCAACCTTAGGTGATAAATTCAAGTACCAAAGTTAATGTAGATACAGTAATCATGTGCGTTTCATTATTATGTTAGGAGTTATGATAATTATAAAATTTGTTGGGCATATATCCCAAATTTACCCTAAGTCTATTAAATTTTCCCATGCTGGTCTGGGAGAAATAAAAAAAACTTAGAATGTACCAGCTGCTTCTCTTCCCACGCAGATCGTAAAAGCCGATCGAGGGAATGGGCAAAAATGCAAATCATGTTAACAGGCGATGCGGCTAGCAACCCATCACTGTATTGATTGCTTTTCCATCTTCTCGCCCACCATGACGCTAAAAGTGGCTTTTGGGTCTTGCGGCCCTGGGCTCTGCATAGAACCGCAAGACCCAAAATGCTCTGTCTGCCCCATTAGGGATAAAGACGTGATAGTATGTATGTATGTATGTGTCTATTAAATTTTAAAATTGCAGACTTCTGCGCTTGAATACAACCAATGTTGATTAGATGTAAACCAAGTGTAAACCGCCTAGACTGTCACTGGGAGTTTATAGGGGTTCAGTTGGAGATTGCTATAAATGGTTCCGCAAATGGATTCTGGTTGATTTTATAATATGAAATTGGTGTAGTTTAGTGTTATAAATGCTAAAACAACAAGTGAAATGTTTAAAGTGGACAGTCATAGCGCGGCTGTAGTGATATTTATTTGTGGACTGTGGTGGGACTTTCATTCAGTCCACCACTCAATCGGTTATGATAACTATGATTTGTCGCCAGAAACTACCTTGAAGCAATAAAATTACCTGCTGTGAGTTTTCTGCTGAACCTTTGATACTATAATGTTAGGTTAGGAATAAATAAGTGAAAAAATAAAGGTGGGCTCTAATGGACTAATATGCAGAGCCGTTAAGTAAAATAAATACAAAACGCTTGACTGTTTGTAAATACTGAAGAACCAATGTCCATCAATGACTATTAAGACTTAGCCTTTGACTAGATCCCCGGGGTTAGATCTTAAAACAAGTCGCCTTCTGGGAGGGGGGGGGGGAGGGAGGAGTTAGACCGTTTGCATCTCATCAAAATGCGCTACTACATACGTACTCGACAATAGCATGCATAAACATATCTATTATAGTATAAACATTTACTGTTAATGCCTTTCCCATCCCATATATGGATATTTTATTTATTTATTTATTTAAAGGTTGATTTTGTACCCCTTAGCTATATTGAATTCTAAGAATCAAAATCACTAATAGAACACTGAAGAAAAGACTTATATTTCTCCCAAATCGATATATATGGCACATAGGTTCCTTATGAGGTCTAAGGGTGCACTAAGAAAGGATTTTTCAAAACTGACTCCCTAAGGGGGTAAAACGGGGCTTCAAAGTTTGTATGGAGAAACAGGAGTAGTTAGACCATTTTATTCGAAACTTCGCAGAAGTACCCCTGGCCGTAAATGAATAATATAAATTTCAGGATGTACCAAATTTTACCTAAAGTCTGATTTTGTTATTCCGTAGAGTTCTGACAGCTGTCATTTTTTGACATGTCAGAGATCATAAACCTTTTTTGGCCGGGCACAATTTTTATTAAATTCCAGATTTCAATAAGTGTGTGAAAATCTGTGTCCACTTATTTTATTTCTTAGTGAATGTAACCATTGTATAGGGACGTATAGCGAGCAATATTTACGTCTATTTTCATCACTAACAGTTAAATAACTGACAAACTTAACAAACATACAGATAGGCAGACAAACAAAGGAAAAAAATATTTTTGATTCTATTTTTTATAAAAACCCTTCTTATACGTCCCTTCCAGGTTCTTAAACTATCTCTATATCAAATTTAATCTAAATCAGTTCAGAAAAAAATATTTTTCAACAAGAAAACTTAACAGAAACATAATAACAATCAATGTGACAGCCGCGACGTGACAGCTGATAGCCGCATACTTTATTTTTTAATTTTTCTTTTTGATGAATTACGAAAAAATAATGTAATAAGATTTTGACTAAAAAGGTTGATGATACATGAATTAGTAGGGAGTGATGCCAGGGAAAGAAAAATAGCCTGCTGACTTAAAATTACTTAAAAATAGTAAATCGAGGTATAACTAGCCGCGTGTACTAACTGGCCACTTTGTACTAATTTCGATTAAAATAAGACTTTTGTTCACTTTACTCCATCTACGTATTTAGTTTAGAAATAAATAGTTATGCCGCTATCGTTTTAGTACAAAAAAAAACCACTATGGAAGTTAGCGCCAAAGTTTTTGGGGTTATTTTTTGACACTCGCCGTTCGTGTCTCGACGTGTAAGGTGTTTCCTTTATAAATCGGTAAGGTTATTTTGGTTGAAAAATAGTAATTTCTGATAATTTTAGCCAGATCAAGTGTATGAATTATGTTGATATAGAAGTTATAATAGTAAGCAACACTTATTTAATGTCAAATATAGTAAATATACATAAAAAGCTGAGATTGAGGGGGTGGCCAGTAACTCAAAGATGTAATTGCAAAATATTAATTACTGGCCGACTATGCCAGTTACTAGTAAAATAGTAAATGATCGAATTCGATAAAAAATGACTCTTATTTGCATTGTGCATAGGACGTATTATCATATGAAAAAGAATCAGGTCTTTTTATCATCATTTATCAGAAACTGGCATAGATGGCCAGTGAGGTGGCCAGTAACTAATAAGGGAAGTTTTCATTAAATGTATTTGGTGCAAGAAGTTAAATTATGTCAAAAAAGAGGCAATATACTAAAGAAGCAATTAATAATACTATACAATTTGTTAATAATAACGAGGGCTCCATCAGAGGGGTATCTAAAAAAATTAATGTACCGAGAAGCAGTACACAGTTAAAACTACAAAATCCAGAGACAAAATTTAAGTCAGGGCCTGATCCAGTGCTCACAGAAGTTGAAGAAGAAGCGTTGTGTGATTTTATAATCAACTAGCTGGTGCCCGTGAACAGTATCTTTATAAATTGTAGCCTATGTGCTATTTCTTATGTATGAGGTCTATTATTGTAAAGTTTAATTAAAATCCAGTCAGTAGTTTTTACGTGAAAGAGTAACAAAAATCCATCCATCCATACTTACAAACTTTCACGTTTATAATATTAGTATTAAGTAGGATAGTAAGATTTAGCAAAGCGTGGGTTCCCAAGAAAGAAAGAGAAATGTGTGATCAACACTTTCTGAAAGAAAATCCAAAACCAAATCCGTTTCGTGACGGAAAACCGGGAGACATACCTATGGTTTAAAGCTTCTTTAAAGCGGAATCCTTACATAGCAATTCCCACTTCTGAAGAAGTTTCCAGTGCTAGAGTAACGACATAATTCGGACGTGGTTTTAGAAAATTAATAAATATATTGAAACTTACCGATGTTATAAAGGATTAAACTCAAGTATTTATTGCAGACGAGACTGGTTTTAACATATGCCCAAAAACAGGTAAATAAATATTATATTTTATATTGTAATAAAGCCCTTCAGGCAGGATAGGGACCTATACTGAATTGGGTTTCTTTCGGCGTTATCTTTCGGTCGTTCCAAAACGCCTCGTAGCTTTCGCTTTTGCACTAAAAGAGTTTAAAAATGACTTTAAATAAGAGATAAATTAATCCTACATTTAACAAAAACATTTGACTTTGACTTGCAGTCCAGTTTTGGCTGAAAAGGGTTGCAGAAACTTGCACGAAGTTGAAAAAGCAAGCGAACTTTAACAAAGTACTAAAAATTACCTCATTTTTATTAAAATTTATATTCTTTTAGTACTTTCACAAGCTTAATTTTGAAAAAAAAAACTTAATAACTACCTATGTTCCTATTTTAATGATCTAAGAAAAAATTACGTTCTTTATAGATATACTATAAATAAAAATAATATGATTATAAGATTGTATAGGTACTGATCTGTATCATCCATTCTTTGTGCTAGAAACAAGTTTTATGTTATTGTTATGTCTAAAGATAAGTATTGTTTCATTAGGCCAGTTACTAGTTTGGTGATTGACAGTTATTGAAATTTTGTGGCCAGTTTCTACTAAAGTGATAAGTATTTTTCTATTCAATTTATAAAAAATCAAGGATTGTCCTAATTTGTTTTTTTGTCCCCAGAAATTGTTTATAGTGAAGTAGTTAATCGATTGGAGGTACTATAAAAATCATATGTAAATGATATAAAGACAAAAAAAATACTTGAAGTAGCCAAAGCGCTTAAGTGGCCAGTTACTACTCGGTTTACCCTAACTTTAATAATTCGGAATTAAAAAATGTTATAACATTTTAAATATACCAGAAAGATTAAACTTTATCATTATCTTGATAAAATATAACTATTGATCAAGAATGTAATTTTTTATCGTACTTATAAGGGTTCCCTTTTTACTTGGAAAGCTTTTTTAGTAGCAACACTTAAGAAATGTCAGAATTCTACAGAATAAAAAATTAGACTTTTTTTTTTAGAGAGATGAAATGGGGTGAATTATTACCTAGGCCATGCTTAATCGTTTCGTTGCTCAAGTCAAGCCGCGGATGCAGTCGCGGATTGCAGCTAGTTTCTAATAAATGGCTAACTTACTGAGTTTCCTATTCTATCGTTGCACTCCAGCGCGCCCGGCCGCCGCCCGCCTTCAGACGGGAGATTTGTCGGCTGATGTCTTTGATTTTTATTAAGAAACAAGGTGCATATCAAAGAATAATAAATTCAAGTGGAAAATACAAAATCATATTCAAAACTGTAAAAGCGGTTTCAGATCGACACTATGTAGATTAATATCCAAGACGCAGGTCAATCTTAAAAACCTCCTGACCGGAATCAAAGCTGGGATCTCCGGTGTAAACAGCCTGGTATGACGAGCGGCAAGAACGCACCGTTAGTCCGGACCACTTAGTTCTTA
The DNA here is from genome assembly GCA_963555685.1 of Acrobasis consociella. Classification (NCBI taxonomy): domain Eukaryota; kingdom Metazoa; phylum Arthropoda; class Insecta; order Lepidoptera; family Pyralidae; genus Acrobasis; species Acrobasis consociella. Next base: position 8,093,611 of record OY743104.1, on the reverse strand, counting down.
TAAAAAATAAAAACAATTTTTATTAACCCGAACTAATTTATTTATTTTAACTGTTTTAACACTAAAATTACTTTATCAACTGACGTCACTTCACTGAATTAAATTTGAATTTGGAGTATCGCGGTGGACCATGGGTTGCGTTATGGCTCTCCAGTGCTAGTCACTAGAACCCTATGCGGAGGGGTTTAGCCGGGTCCGAAGAGCAGCAGAATGACGACTAACTGGATAACCAAATTTCTATTGATTATATAGCCATATATTGTCGATTAATCTCAAAATTTTGGCAACTAAGCAGATCAGCAATATATGGTCAAAGATTAAGTATGTAACGGCACATGCGAACATTACACGTTACACACTCATTTTAAAATTAGATTTTTTAAATAGAAATATAAACTGTGTTAATTTGTGAGTAATCTAACGTTGGAAAGTACGCGAATATGGTGCTGCATTACTGATTGTTAAATGCAACAAAACATTTAATTTCTAGTTACATTATTCTTTACATCTTGTACCTTTAGATCTGTACATTCACGTGTTAGATCCTTTATTGTACAGGTACTATTAGGCAGACGGTTTCGTAGCAACGGCCTATAAAAGCTTAACAATGCTTTATTTAGTATTACGTATTCTGGGACAAAAGCACAACACATGTCAGACGCACCATGCTGGTGTAAATTGTTCTTTACGGACGCCCTTACCTAAAGACTTTTCCATACAAACCTAATCCAGCTTTATTTTGAAACGACATGTCAGATTTCGGCAAAATGAATAAAAGCTTAACAATATATTTACGAGATCATTGAAATGTTTATTCTATAGTAGATTTGTTTTCTTGTTATTGTTACTTTGTTGTAACTCGAAGATGAATACGCAAAGGCCGGTTTACATTCACATAAATATAGTATAGTTGTTTCAGTTCACGAGCGCTCCTGAGCCATGATTGTGTCTGTTTATATTGACATACAAATGGTCTTTGTGTGTCATTCGTAAATCGTCAGTAGAGAAGAAATTAATAAAACGTCAATAGAGTCAAATTCAATAGTAATACAAGTTCTAAATTGTCAGTTCTTAAGTGCATCTATCTATTGTGTATCTTTATAAGTATATCCTGTAGCTAATTCCTTTTTTACCCGAGTGTACCAAGGAAATGTAATTATTTTATTGTTTAAGCAATCTATTTATGTAACGTATTTATGTCAGTTCTACTTTATCCGATAACTCCAGACTGCACAGAGTACAGGCAGCCTTCAGTGGCGTAGCAGTGGCAAATCGAATTGCCTTCTTTCATTATATTTCTTATTCATTTTCGCTAGGTGCAGTTAATACTATGAAGTGGCTTTGGTGCGGGAGCAAATAATAACTTGGGAATAAGCAAACGGACTAGCAAGCAATTTCTATTTTGATATATTTTTTTAACTTCACTAATAGCAGGTGGCCAACGCTTAACGTCGCTATTGGGGTCTTCATCTTATTATTGACCGAACGAGCGAAGCATCTCAGTTTCGACGAACCACAAGTGAATAAAGACGTCATCATGTAATCTCCATCTAAAATATAATTGATGTTCCTGGGCGTAATATTTTACATAACTTGCCAAATATAAATTTATTACTGTCACTACAAAGAGATTAACTGCTCCGCGGGTATCAAAGCAAAGCCTCTACGCATCAGGAGATCCCATGAATTTACATCGGGCTACTGTATTCCTGCAAATATTTGCTTAACCTATTTTAGTGAAAATATGATTAGTCTTTCAACAAAAAAACAGATTTTAACTAAAACACATTTAACAAACAGTTGTTCAATTTTTATGAATATGAGGATAAGACTCCAACGTTGCACATCGGTGCTCGTGCAACGTCATGTTGATTGTTGATGACTTGGGCCATCATGGCTTCTCTTATCGTAAAAGCGTTGGGCGTTTAGGGTTTCATGCTTCCCTAACCAATTTAATTCACCAAGCACTTACTAACATCCAAAAGCCAGCCGTTCCAGAACCTAGCGGCCTGGTTAGAGATGATGGCAAGAGACCGGATGGCACATGGGTCATCCGAACCATGTGCCATGGAGATTGAGACGGCTCCTTTGTAGCCTCCGAGTATTAGAAACGGCTAACTGCTCTTAAACAGACCAAAACAGCCAAAATGATTGGTTTTCACTTCCTATTGACTTAACGAGAGTTGGTAGTTTAGAGACTTTCGGAATTTGATTTTATCTAAAAAATCTTTGACAAAGTTTGAAGGTTGTAATTGGATTATCAAAAATCTATAAATTTATCAAATTTTGAAAAAGTCATTAGGGGGAAACAATTTTTTTGGAGGCAACGACGAACACCTCGCTATGAATTTAAATCGACTTATCAGTAATCCTAAAGAATAATTTTTGAGACAGAGGGACGGACAGACGGACGCCCGAGTGATCTTATAAGGGCAAAATTTTATAGTTTTTTGTACAAAACCCTAAAAATGATCGCGACAAATTGATAACCTATTCCTTTTTGGAAGTCGGTTAAAAATATAATACATTTTTTTTTAGATTCAATGAGTACAAAGGACGGCTGTCTAGTGACCTTTCAGATAACCAGTGTAAAAAGTGTAACATTTAATGAACTCCTCCCCGACTACGGGAAAATTCTTACTAAAAAGTATAAATTCTCCAATTAATCCGAGCTCGACAGCTATTTACGGCTAATTCATTACATCACTCGACATTGAAACACACAAAAAAAAGCAATCACCCATTTTAGGAGTTTTGCCATGTCTGTCTGTCTGTCCACTGTTTAACTCAGAGACTATTTGTACTAGAAAGCTGTAATTAGGCATGGGTGTGAATATCAATCACGCCGACAAAGTGTTAAAACTAAATCTTAAAAATTGTCCTTGAAATAGGTCTTTATAAAAATATTGTAATTTTGTGAACACCGTTTTTTTATTTAGGAATCCGTTTGTAAATTCTGGTTTTAAAGGGTAAATTTTTGTTAGAGACCGGTGTCCCCCCTCCTCTATCAGCTAGGTTGTATATGGACTTGAAAAAAATCTATACCTTTAATAAAACAGTAAAAAAAGAGTGTCTGTACATTAAATATATTTCCAAAAAAATATAGGGGGCGATGGAGACATAGTAATAGAGTAAAAAAAAATGTCTGTCTGTTTGTGAATTGTTCCACTTAAATCACCTGTCGAATTTGCCCAGGTGATTTAACTCCACAAAATAGAGTCTTAAGTTACCTCAGGCCAGGAGATTTAAGTCGACTACGAAATTGGTCAACTTAAAGCACTCCAAAACCCCAGGTGATTTAAATCCACTAAATAGACAACTTAAATCCCCTGTAGTATTGGTCTGAAATTTGTCTGTTTGTACACGCTAATCTCCGGAAATACTGGACGGATTCGAATGAAACTTTTTTATTATATAGCTATTAAGCCTGGGCAACATATAGGGTATAAATGATTTTGGAAAATAGAACGCCTGATGCAGAACCATAATGGTCCAGCTAAACTATAAGAGATATAAAAATGTCGCCTTAGTAAAAGTTGTTCAGCCTGATGAGCATTTTCCAGAGACATAAAGTCCACGCGAACGAAGTCGCGGGCTTCGGCTAGTATACAATATAAAGCGAAGTTAATAGGAATACTATTAGAGCTAAATGGGGTTTACAAATTAAAGAGTTATAGTCAACCAACTAATAAAATTTGCACGGGAAATGAAAAATTCATAAAAATTTAGTAATATTAGTTTATAAGACGTCTTTAATCGTTAAAGCGTGAGAGATGATTTTAAAATTCGCAACTACGGAACCCTATATTGCGCGTGGCCCGACACGTACTTAGCCGATTATCATTGTTTCTTTTAATACATTTGTTGCAAAGAAATTGTAGCCTATGTCACCCGGATAATAATTTCGATCGATTGACATCTTATTTGTGAAAATTGTACATGCGCTTGGTGCACGGATGCTGCTACGGTGAAACCCACATAAATAAAATATCCACTTTGCTAAAATCATTACCCTTCATTCTTTGCCAAAGTCGGGTAAAATCTGCCTTACACATTACTTTGAAACGGGCCTTTAAAAATATTGCGGTTGGTAGGTACACGAACAAAAGAAGGCTCAAGTTTATCCGACCCCGTCTCTCCTTGCTCTTGTTTTACCTTAGAGCGCAACTCCATTTCACCCCTTATAACAAAGATAAAGATAATAATACGTTAAAAAAACGAATACCTGACTTCAAAAAACTTTTCCGGCTAACAATGTGTATATGTTGCAGTTGGATTGTATAACCCGCTGTTATTCAAAAACTCTAGCTGTTTGGCATTACAGCTCGGTTTTGTAATACAGCTGAAAATCGTTCAGCTCGATTGTCAATGAGTTACGTAATTACGTTTAACAAAATAGCTAGCGTTGAGATGACATATAGGCTTACCATTATTGAATAATACTGGGTTACCAAACAAATTATTGTAAGTAGGTGTAGACGGTCTCAGATGGCTACGCTTTGGTGTATCCTACTTATCTTCGGCTAGAACTAGGTTTAGCCTTTATCATTTTGGCTAGAACTAGGTGCAGCCGATCACAGGTGGTTAAACTTAGGTGCAAGAGTAGGTTGTCTATATTTTAGGTTATAACACTGATAAAATAAAAGATCAAAATGTTGAAGTGACGTTTACATTGTTTTGTTGATACTATAACATATCTCAAGTAATAAGTGATGAGTGGCGGAACTATATAAGGTGTCACAAAATATACTGAAACTATTCTAAGGGTGAATTCAGCCCTTGATAGTGAACAACTTTCCCAAAAAATATGTCTTTAATATGAAAAATATTGTTTGGCTTTCCATACAAACTCGGATCAGCTGATCAGTCAAATTGTATGGGAGGCAAAAATCGCTATTCATATTTCGATACATGTTACTTGGGGAAAGTTGTTCAACATCATGGACTGAATTCACCCTTAAAATAGTTTCAGTATATTTTGTTCGACCTTATATATTCCTACTAAGTAAAATTGATAACCGTAGCGCAATCTATCTATTAGCCAGGCAAATTAAAAAACCCTGACTTTCAAGCGTTAACTCTCAATATCTTTAAACGGCTGAACCGATTTTCATCAAACATAGCTAAGAACTACCGCAAGAGCTACGATGCTGCAGACAGACAGATATAGCGTCAATATTATAACACCTCTTTTTTTTCTCGTGAGTTAAAAATCTTGACGCGGATAGCCATAATTTGTCTTTAAAAGATATTTTGTCTACGGGCACAATACGTAATTCGAATTGATTGGGAAACGCAACACAAGACTACCTACCAGAACAAAATGCTTAACTCAACTAGAAACCTAGTTCAAACCTAAAATAAATAGGAAACACCCAATTTTAACCACCTATGATCGGCTGCACCTAGTTCTAGCCGGAACGATAGAGGCTAAACATAGTTCTATCCGAAGCTGAGTAGGATACAATATACTGTCTTTTTATTTAAGTCGTAGAAGGAGGCTTTAATTATGTATGACTCTTAGTAATTTGTTCTGCACTTGGTCGTCCATTCGTTATTTAATATGTATTTTGCAAATATACTTAACAAACAATAACCTAATTCTATTTACTAACACGGAAAAAGATTCTGCGACGTCCTACCGTAAAAGAAATAAATTGAGAAAGAAATGCGCAAGACATAGAAGCCATCCTTGTAATTAGGGGGAATAAATACATTACCGTGGTCTGTAACGTATAAAACAATGGAAACAAACCCGTTTCTTTGCCCCTCGTGTTAGGCCCGCCGTTCTTCAGGCATTGTCCACATTTCACGTGTCATTATCCACGGCTGTCATTTTCCTTTTGAATGTATATTGTGTATGAAAATCGAGTAAATCGTGCCCACGACTACAAGGCACACTGTACTTGTATTGTGATAGAAAGTCGAAATAAGTGACCGGGCGAGCGAAGCGTCTCAGTTTTGAGATTGGTCAAATTTCTTTTATCCGTCATTTCTCAATCGAGTCTTGCGAAATTTGTAAGCCGGTTTAATAATTAATAAGGTGCATAGATTTTTTGTCTATTCAGTTTTTTTAATTCTTTTTCTTACAAGCTTATATTGTGCAATAATATTACATTGTCATTTGATTTATATTAGCCTCATTAGCATACAAAATTTCATCTCGGAAACTGGGAAGTGGCTTAAATTTAACTTGCAATATTTGACCGAAACAAAAACAAACAGGACAAGCTAAATAAAACCTTTTGATACATGAATAATTGATAGGTGCTAGTTAATTTAATTGCCTATTTATTTTTGTGTACATAAAGTACCCATTCTGTGTACCTTTAGTCGCCTGTCACGTAATTAAACACAATTCACCCTCAGGTGAAAAATGCCTTCACCTCACGGCGCACTGCGTCGGTCCGTTTTAATTAAAGTGTTACCGTGAACGTGCAGCGTCAATTTCTATTGAAACTAGTGTTGGAAAAGTCTTTTATAAATTCGACTTATATATACTTACTCGATTTTCCTTGTTTTGACGGAATAAAACATTAATTCAGAGACAAGGTGGGAGTCATCAAACAAAAAGTCTCAATGTATGTATATCAATCCACTTTGTATATAGAATAAGAAATATCACACTGAATAAATTTACCTAAAGTACATTAATTTACATTTTTTTATGATTCGAGGAAAGCGTTATTTTTTTGCATTAGTAGATTTAAGTGCGTAATAATACTGAAGCACGAATGTTGAACTTATAGTAAGTACTCAACAGACTTGTTCTGTTTTTATGTAGCGCTCTTACGTTTTCTTCGCATTAGTTCTATAAGACTAAGTACCTAACTGTGTATATATTACGTGTGATAAAGATTAATAAAAGGAAAAATCACCCAGAGCGCCAACAAGAAGGAGTGCGTGGCTACTCCTGGCGGCATCCGTTCACGAGTTGACGCGTGGATTAACTGTCGCTGAACTCAAACATATTAAAAAACAAGTATGAAATTTGTTAAGCTATGTCAAATGCCTCTAGGCGGCCTGAAAAATCAAACTATATAAGAGGGAGTCCATCGCCCCTACCCACACCTCCATCAGTTAGGGGTATGTCACAGCGATAGTTTAGGTTGTTGCTGACTTTAATCATCTGATTATCCAAAAATAAAGATGATTCAGTGTTTCAGAAGGCACGTATGCACCGCGGGTCTCTTTCGTGTTTCGAAAAGCACCTATAAACTGTAGGTCTCAAACGTTATCTAGCCTTTGCTCAAACCTATCCAAGAATTGGTTCTGGTCTACCCTTTGGGTTGCGGAAGTCAGCCGGCAATCACTCGGTGTAAAAACCAGTAACCTCGTCAAATCTCCTAGGTTAGGTAGCGCACTCCGGGCTCTTACGAGTTCCCTTGCCCTAGCTTAAAATACAATTTTCCATACAAACGTACTCTACGTTTTATTTCAAAACGACATGGCCGATTTCGGCAAAATTTGTTAATTTCAAAGATATTGCAATTATCTAGGGTAATAACTGGTTTCCGACGCTATAAATATGAACATGAAATGGAATATAGTGTGGTATATCATTTTTGACCATCGTCAGTATGGAAAACTTCTAAATCGTTATATTTTCTTTCCAGTTCATAATTTACTGTAGGAAACCAATTATTACCCTAGCTAGATGATTGCAATTTTTACCGAGATCTGACATGTGGTTTCAAAATTAAACGTAGACTACGTTTGTATGGAGAAGTCTAGGGTAAGGGGATTCTTAAGCGTTACCTACCGTTGAGGATTCAACTGGGAACACGCTCGGATGATAAATTAAATGCAGTTGTACATAAAATGATACTAGCGGGAAACCATCACTTTATCGCAATTAACTTCAACGATTTTCATTACCCATGAAACTATTCGCAAATCTTTTAATACAATATTTAACAAATCCTAAAATCTGTTGACATCGGTATTTCATTTACTCGATTATTCGTTATTTACAAACCCAGTCTATCGTTATTTCTGTTCATATTTTATGTATTTTATCGAAATAATGTAACATCAAAGTTTTGTTACCCATAATTTTGTTTCCACGTAAGTTTCAGTTTTCAAATAGTTGAAATACCTATTTGAAACTAGTGCTAGGAAACTTTTATCCATTTTTCTAGGTTAGGGCAAACCTATATGTTAGGTAATGTTAGAACTACGACCAACACACGCACGAACCGAGCGAGCGAAGCGAGCGTGCCGCGGTAGCGGCCGGCGAGTGCTAGGAAACTTCTATCCATTTTCCTAGGTTAGGGCAAACCTTTAGGTAAGGTTATGTTAGAACTGCGACTAGGGTTGCCAACCCACCTTTTTTTTTCTTTAGTCAGAAGCCAGGAGTGCTATTTTTCATTCAGGGACTCAGCGAAACACAAAACGTGTAGTTTTCCAACTCACCGCTCGCGTAAAATACAAATAGATCGTATTTTTTAAAACCGTCGTGTCAGCGAAAAACAATATTGTTTTACGCAGAAAACGATAATTTGTCTATGCTTTTCTAAAAATTCGAACATGAATAAAAAAGCAACGTGAAATGGAACGGATTTCCCATGATTGGTTTTGATGACATATCTACGCTACAAATGTCAAAATTACGAGTGGTCAAGACCACTCGTGCAAAACCTTCGCATACGACCGATTCAAAAATGCGCCCGTTTGGAAACGCTCGCGCAAACCCTTCGAAATGTGACAAGTGATTGCAAAAATACGTCTCAGAGGGCGCTCAGTGCAGCACAGCCACGTGGCAGCCACAAACAAATCACAATAATGGAGTTTTAGAACGAATCTGTCAGTGTCAAATATTTTTTTTTTAAGAAGACTGTAAATTATTAAGCTTCGCCAGAAGCTCAAAAAAATATGTATTTCAAACGAAATAAATAAAATACTGTTCACTTTTCTAATATACTGTTTGATATTCTTCTCAGACCTAAATATACTTTATTTTTTGTAAAAAAAATTGGAAACCCTATCTGCGACCAACACATTAGGACATATGTTAGTTATTATGTGTACCGTTACATATTGAAACATGTTTTTATGTACAATTTTATCGATAACTTAGTACTTTATATGAAATGTTAGTTCGATATACCGTTTTTCTATAAAAGAAAATAATTTTAAAATGTATATATTTTTTTAATTTTGTTGTTATAATATGAAACTATGATGATAAAGAATTCGTTTTATTTTCGTATAGTTTTTTGGGAAATGAAATTCGATGTCAAAAAAATCTGTATTCTAATAGAAACCCGATACTAGCTGGGTGACTGAGCTTCGCTCGGAGTTCTATTGAAAATAAACCTAGCTATGGATATAAGTCGAAGCTGAGAAATCCATAGATTATAAGATTAGCAAAGTTATAAAATAAAAAAATAAAATAAAAATTGTTTATTCATAAAAAATGTTTGACACTGAACACAGGTAGCAGGGGCCCACCAATTAAGTTTTTATAAACCTGTATCTGGGGAGTCCCGCTCTTTTACATCATAAATCATTACAAAGTAAATTAAATTATATTGTGTAATTACTTATTTGTGTGTTATGAATGTTGTAGTTGTATGAAGTGTAGGTATAACGTAAATTATTAGATAAACATGCAGAGTGAGGGAAAAATAAATAAATAAATGTGTTGTTAAAGTTTTTACATTAAATAAAGACTTTTGTATCATATTAAAAATTTATAACTTACTAGTAATTTAATAATAATACGGTTTTTATAAATTATATATAGTATTAAATTATTATTAATTATATTGTAATTTTATATTACTGGTATTAGTAATGCTTCAGTTTCTTCGTAGCTAAGCTTCTGTATCCATTCAACTAAAGTGATCTTAAGCTTGTATTGAGTTTTGGAATATATTTCTATCTTCTGATTTATTATATTATATAAGTAAGGCGATAGACCTAGGTTTTAATTACTGGCAAAGGCAGTATTGTTTAGTGGTTGATGAAGTATAAAGTTAATTCTTCTTTTATTAAGTAGTTTTTTATCAAATCCTACAGTTTTGTGCCATCTCAGAATAGAGTGCAAAATGTATAATTGTCTTATTGTGAGAACATTGGTATCGGCGTACAACCTTTGAGTTGGATAGCGGTATGGCTTGAAGTACATTAATTTAAGCAAGGAACGTTGAGCTCTTTCCAACTCGATGAACTTTGTTTTTGCAGCACACCCCCAAATTGGTATGCAGTAAATAAGGATTGATTGTATAAGCGAAACGTAAACATTATGAAGTATTTTAGGGTTAGCTATATACCTTAAATTTTTAAAAATCCAGTTTAGTTTTCTTATTCTAGATGTGACCAGTTCAATTTGGGCATACCAATTTAAATTTTGATCGATAATTACACCGAGATATTTGGTAGTAAATACTTTATTGATCATTAGACAGTTACATTGTTCCTGTAATCTTTGACATGTATGAATTTTTAAAGATAAATGTTCAGGAGGTTGATTTAAGTTTCGAATAGAAAAAGTAATATAATTAGTTTTAGTAGTATTTAAAGTAAGCAGTCTGGATCGTAACCATGTCTGTGCAGCCTCAAGTCCCCGTTCAGCCCTCTCAAATACATCATTCCAGGAGTCAGCTAAGAAGACGATAGCTGTGTCATCCGCATAGGAGAATACTTGACCCCCCTCTAACTTTATTTCACACAGACTATTTATATAGATTAAGAATAGTGTAGGGCCAAGTACACTACCTTGTGGGACTCCGAAGGTAATAGGTGTATCAGCACTTGTAAAGTCACCTATTTTGACTCTCTGCTTCCGGTTATTGAGGTAGTCAGAAAAGAGTTTTAGAGGTGTACCGCGAATACCAATTTGCTCGAGAGATTGCTCAAGTGCTGGAACAGAGACGGTATCGAATGCATTTTTCAGGTCGATAAAAACGGATATGCACTTTTTGCCAGAATCGACTTGGGATACTACTAAGTTCGCAAAGGCAGACACAGCATCTTCAGTGCTTCTGCCTGCTCTAAAACCGAATTGACGAGTAGAAAGAAGGTTGTGTTTATTTAGATATTTTGTCAACCTGGAGTTCAGTAATTTTTCTAATATTTTTGAAATTGCAGGAAGCACCGAGATCGGTCTATAATTACTTACTTCTTCTCTGTTCCCACTCTTGAACACAGGGTGAATAATAGAGCATTTCAAAGCTGTCGGAAATACCCCGGTTTGAAAACATAAATTAAACAGGTGGGTCAATATGGGAGTCAAGATAGAACTACACATTTTAAGAAATTTTGTACTGATATTGTCCCACCCAGGAGCACTTGATGTCTTGAGGCTCATTAATACATCATATACCTCTTGACAATCAGTTTCAAGAAGAACGAATGAATTTAGTTGAGACGCCGAGCTAGTAGGACGTAAATTATTTATTGGGTTTATTTTATTCGCAAGATTACTGCCAACGTTTGCAAAAAAATTGTTTACATGCTCTACAGATTCAGAAGGTGTACAAGAGATATTTAAAAGTTCAACATTGCTAGACTTAGTTTTATTGAGGTTATTAACTGATTTTATTGTGTCCCATAGAGTTTTAGGATTTTTGAGGGCAATGTTCAACTGATTTTTTTCATAAGCACGTTTAAGTTTTTTTAAAAGATTATTAAGATAGTTGCGATATCGCCTATACGTTATTTTTATTGTTTCATTATCAGGATTCATCCTAGCCTTTTTCTGCAGCCTGTTTCTGTTTTTGATACATCTGACTAAACCCTGTGATATCCATGGCTTGATGGTTCTTTTGCTTTTTGGAACTGATATTGTTTTGGTATTTTCAGTTATAGATTCGGATATTTTACCAATTAACTGCTCCGTTATTTCGTTAGGATCAGAGAGTTGTAAAAGTGTATTTAAGTTTTTGTTTTTTAGAGATAAGGCCGCTTCAGTAAGGTTTGTAAATGTTTTAAACTTTTTACTACGAATTTTTTTGTTACAATTCTTAGACAGACCAAGGTAGACCATGTGATGGTCAGTGATAGTTTCATCGAGAACCACAATGCAAGCATCCATTTGTTTAGGGTCTGTTCTTAAGATTACGTGATCCAAACAATTTTCATTTCTAGTTGGGAAGTAGTGACCTGGTAAAAGACCATGTATGGAGAGCATGTTTAGATATGCAGATCTATTTGCTACAGTGTCTGTCGGGTCAGTTGGTCTACTGATCAGGTTTATATTAATATCACCTGTAAGAAATACATTTTTGTGTCTAGTCAGTGAACCAAGGTGAGAACCAAGTGAGTCGACAAACAACTGTGCATTTTTATAGGACGGTGATCTATAGATTCCCAACAAAACACAATCACCCAAATCCACTTGAAGACATGATGCCTCTGTCAAACCTATTTCTTTCACAACTGATTTTATTTCATTATTTATATAGATAACAACACCGTCATTTTGATTTATACATTTGGTGGTATAGAAAGAATTGTAGCGATCTAGCTGTGGTATGGGCTTATTTAAATCTAATCTACACTCAGTCAGAACAATAATGTCGATGCTGCTATCTATTGTAGAAACGACAGTCTGTAAATCATCAATGTTAGAGTAGACACTGCGAATATTTTGTGTGATTATGGAGCAATTAAATTGTCGCTTTTTATTTAATTCATTTAATTCATTAGTTGTACAAGCCATGGAAAATGCAACATCAATTTTATCTAATTCATTTAGTATGTTTGGTGTATTATCCATTATCAAGAATTGGGTACCGATAGGACTTAGTGTACCGTGTATAACGAGTTTGTGTAGTAGAAACAATTCCAATTCTAACCAAAAGTAAGGATAAAATTAACTGGTTGTTATATCTTTGTGAGTATATGTATATCTGTGAAGCTACTAAACGTGTTACAAGGGTATGTTTAAAGTAGTATAAGTATACACCTCCGTAAATCACTTTAGAATTACGACTTAACTTGTTGAAATTTACATTTACTGTTAGGCAAGAAAAAATGAGAAGTATGACAAACGTAGCTAGTCACATGGTGGGTCTTGACAGTGATTGTATTTGAGCCTCACTATTCACCGTGATAATCGGTGAGCCGTCTTCTTTCCTCAGGTACACCTTGCCGAAGGCCGTCCAACAGTATTTGTATAACTTCCTCCTTGTAAGGTCCCTGGCCACGAAGTACAGTCGTGCTGCTTTGGCTGTCAGCTGCTCCGAGACAAATATTGGGAAGTCACCATTGTTTTTGAAGCCAATATGTTTCAGACTTAATTTTTGGGATTTATTTTTGTAATTATACGTTTTACAGGCTTTTAGTAGATCAGTCCTTATCAAAGTAGAGGTAAGCTCAACCACTAAGGTTTTGTTGTCTTTGTCCTTATTCTTCTTCACACGATATATATCTTTTATATCATTTTTGGTGATAGTAGTGCAATTCACAGTTTCCGATAGTGTGGTCACCATGTTAATGAGGTCCTCCTTAGTCTCATTTTGTTTGCATTGTACATTTCGTATTTCGATTGAGGTTTTTCGATTTAATCTTTGTAGGTCTTCCACCTGATTTTCAAGGAGTGTTATGTATTCCAGGTCCTTTTTTCTCTGGAGTTCCATTGTTTCCAGTTTTTTTTTTAGGTCCTCATTCTGAGCAGTAACAAAGGAAACATTCGTTTCAATATTCTGAATAGAATGCCGCATCTCACTTATGTTGCTGTTTATTGATCCGTTACTTTTTTCCACTTTTTTAGTAAGAGACAAAATCAAGGATCTCATTTCCTCCTGAAAATCTTCATGGTCTTCACGACAATGTGGACTATTTTTCTTGCGCTTGTTCTTGTTACGTAACCCAACATAATCTGTCGGCGTAACATCTCCTTGCGTCATAGCACAAGTGTCTGAGAGAGAACCATCCTGGGCAGCCATCGTTTTTTAAATATAATATACAATCGATAAATCGTATTAGGACGTATACTGCACCAGTTACAGTTATGTAACTAGGTTAAGTTCATGCGCGGCCACACAGCGCGAGCCAGCAACTACTTATGTCACATTAACCGTCAAATCACAAATGTACTCAGACTGTATTAGGTGCTTTTAATAAAGAATTACCTATTTTACTCGTAGTTCGTAGGCGTCGTAGCAATAGCTGCAGTTATACGATCTCGTAGCGCATGCAGTGATTGAGGTGTTTCACGTCCCCTCCCTATCTTCGTAGACCGTCGTAGCCTCGTAGCATAAACTCGTAGCAAATCTCTGCGCATACGCGTTCCGGGTACTAGCGTTGTCGAGGGGGGCGTGAGCGAGAACAAAATATTTGCTGTCTTGCTTACACTTGAGGGGGTCGAGGTTTGTGCGGGACGCAGCAGCCAGCAACGAGCGTAGGTAGGTTCTCTGCGAGTGGAATATTTTAATAGCGTTTGGTTGCCGTTTTAGCCACACGATGCAAATGAATACGAATGAGTTTCGCGTACACTTTAATTTAATTTTGCGTAAGCAGCGCGCGACACGTCTGCCTGCAATCGAGTATCGGACGAAAGAGGATTATGCCACCAAAAAGGGTTTCAATGAGCTTTATTAAAAGATCTAGATTTAAAAATCAAGCTAGATTTAAAAATCGATACTCGCTGATTTTTAGTGCAACAACGACTCCCAGTCTCACGTTTCTAACAACACTATCTGAAACTTGCATTCATATGCAACAGGTATCAACTTGTACAAGTGGCCGTGCAAAGTGAGTCATGAACTTACGAGTTATAGCTCGGCGCTTGCTTATTTACATAATACACTGTTTAGTGCCTTTGTACCTATTATATTCTAAATTTACTTTTAACCAACTATCAAAAAGAGGAGATATCAATTCGTATGTATTTATCTTTTTCATGTGTGTTCCCTGATTACTCAAAGACGCCTAAACGCATTTGGAAAATTCTTTTGTGTTTAAAAGGTGATCCCTTATAAATTTTAAATAAAATAATTTATTGGCATTAAATGTTGGTGTATAATTATTAAAATACTATTAGAAGCAGTAGCTTAACCTATTTATCCATATTTAATAGAATTTTATTACACACCTATTACATTAATTTATTAATGCGTCGAATTGGATTCATAGTCTTTAATTTTACTCTATTTTTTTTAAAGCTGCCGTTTATGCCAAGATGGTTTGAATTTATTCAACCGGAGCTCTTCAAGTGCAAATGGTAATTTAATATAAATATATTTGGCCTTTTTTCACTTTTTGGTACTAGATTAAATACGTGTCTATTACAATTTCGTCGAAAGAAATGTCTAGCTCGAACAAATAAATCGCATCTTGTTTCACTAAAATGCTTATTTCTAAAATATACCGGCATGGCAGGGTTAATATATTCAGTGAATTGAAAGCAGGTGAATACGAAATATAAGATAAAATGTTGGTTGGTTGCCCTAATGATTCTATTATTTGGACGTAGTTAAGCAAACCAGATCTAACCCTCAAAATGAAGTTGAGAAAATCAACTTTGAAGTTTAGAACGTACTATTTAAATCTCAGGACCATTTTCTAAATAAATAAATTAGTGGTATCATAGATTATACTTAAGAATACACAGTCAAAATACTTTAATGGCGATTAAACTGGAACATGTCCGGATTTTCATGAAAAACATTGAGTGGATCTTTATTGCATAAAACAGTTTGTAGATTTTTTATGAAAATATTGACCACATGACCTGATTTTTGTTATAAATTCAAATATATATTAACGTTTTATTACAAATATCAAAATCTCCTCTAAAAAATATTAAAATATAATTAAATAGTTTTAACTACCTATATTTTTAATTAAGACTTTAATTTATTTATAGGTTACAAACATTATAAAGTTTAACAAAAAAAATATATCACAATGCACTGTACCTGAAAAAATATAAAAGCTGTCGTCATTATCGAGAATCCTGTCATCCCCAGTTAAATTCTTATAAAAATCCTGAGCATCTTCTAGAATTAGATGTGAAAGACTTCATAGCTTCCAATTCAGCACTAGGTATAGTCTTTACACTATAGATCAATCAAGTTTTTAAACTTGATTGTTTTTTGCCACAGCAGTTTTTTTTATATTTAGCTCTTTATACTTGGTGCTAAATTAAAAGACATAAGAAGTCATTTACGTCTAATTTCAGAAGATATTCAGGATTTTTATAAGAATTTAAATGGGGATGACAAGATTCTCGACGATGTCGACGGTTTTTCAAAAGCGCCTGGCTTCGTACAAATACATGAGGACGTAGAATAATATTTATAATCTTTTTAAGATTTTTTAGGAACTAAACATTCTGATATTTTATTTATGTTGAGCATAATATATTTTTTTAAAGAAATACTTAACAAAAGTGTATTCTAATTATTTCTCTAAAACTTTATAATGTTTGTAACTAGTTTTTAGAAAATCTTTGCAACTTAATTAAAGTTTTGATTAAAAATAATGCTATTTTTAATTTTCTAAGAGGTGCCGCGCTTATTGATATTATAAATTATGTATACATAATGTATAAGAATGATTGATGCAATAAAGATCAAATCAATGTTTTCATGAAAATCCGGACATTTTCCAGTTTAATCGCCATAAAAGAATTTTGTCTGTGTTGTGTCAATTCAATTCAATTCAATTCATTTATTGCATTCATATCCAGGTGCACTTGGATGGGTGACCACAAGTCGTATAAAATTTTCAAAAGATCGTCCGTGATTTGGAGGCATTGGTTTCGGCTGTCATCATTATTTACAGCAGTCATTAAGCTATTTCAGATGCCTTCAAGCAGCTTGAAAAATCTGACACCTATGTTAGCCACTTACACCCAAATAATTTTAGATAAGAATGCCATTTGTCTCGACGGTGTCATAGAAGCTTAAAAGATATAAGTAGAGATTTTTCGTCCTGCCCTCGGGAAGGAAACAATAAAATATTTCTGTATGAAGCGACTGCCGCTAGAGTATGTGAGGGTTATGCAGATAATAGCGAAAGTCTGTTAATATGAATGTGGGTGTAAACATACCCGAAGCTTGCGTGTGTGAGTGCGGGGAAATATCGCCCGTTCGATGTAGAAATTACAGCAGACAGCAGTACTTAGTTAACTAGGCTACAATACGCGTGTAGTATAGTACTTATAGACAGATTAAAAATTATATTTAGACCCTGCACTTTAAAGCATTTTCATTTAAATTTATTATGTTCGACGTGATTCTTTAAATTGATATACCTAAGTAGCTTTTTTTAGCAATTAATTGAAATATAACAATCTTAATATTTAAGGTGCAGCTTCCCACAATACATTAATGAAAAACCGAAGGCCGATGGGGCAGAAAAAGGTTCTCGAATGGCGACCGCGTACTGGCAAGCGAAGCGTAGGACACCCATCTACAAGGTGGTCAGATGACCTGACCAGGGTAGCTGGAAAGCGCTGGATGCAGGCCACTCTTGATCGGTCATTTTGGAAATCTTTGGAAGAGGCCTATGTTCAGCAGAGTATGTTGTGCAGCTGAATTAATAATGATTTTTTTTTGTCAGAATGGCTTAACTATGGGGTTTTAATAAACTATGTCGGCCAAACTTTGGTATTGTATAAAAGAGGGGTCTGTGGTATGGTTACACCTAAACGGATGGATCAATTTTGATTTCGATTCAGCCGATCAAAGTTTATTGGGGGTGAGCGCTTGAAAGTGCGCGGATTTTTTTATTTGGCTAATAAACTTGGTGTTTTTGTCGCTGTAAACCTACCTACTTAATTCATTGGGACGAAAACATACCTATTTTCGAACGAATGTGCTACAAGCAACTCCGAGGAGGAATTTCATGCTCACTTCAAGTAAAAATTACACGACACGTGAGCTATTGCATACGGTATTGCACTTCAAAGCAAAGTGACGAGTCGAACATAAGTTATATATTATGAACGGTACTTGCTAAATATTCCCTAAGTACAAATAGCTTGCCAACTTCTATGTCTCGTTTGAAAAGTCGCTTTTATTTACATGACAACTTGTAATAAGAGGAATAAAATAAAACTATATAGAGACGCTTTCCATTCGTCCAAGCTTAGTCTAAATGTATATGTCGGCTGTTCGGCGTTATGTTCTCCTCTAGTCGTATTGTCGTGATATTTTGTGAGATAGATTTTTTTGCCGATTCCGTTATAGGATTTTTTTCAATGGCGTGGAGACATTTATTTAGCTTTGATTTGGCACGTAGAACGCCAGACTTAAAACCATGTTTAGCCCAGTGGGCCGCGGCAGACACCATGTGACCGCATCATATCGGGTCCAGGGCGCCGCGGCGAACACCGTGTGTCCGCGTACCCTCGGTAACTTTAAATGCCTCTACACGGCCGGCAGACAGCGTTTCGATTCTTTTTACAAGGGGAAGTGACCCGCGCGGCCCCAAAGTATAATCTGGTCACTTGGCACAAAAAAAAATTAAAAGGACTTAGAATTTATGGGCTTTTCAACAAGATGTGTCCAAAAACTGTTTTGAGCACATTACATTAAGTGTTTTGATTTTTAATTTAGTGAGGTTACAGTCAGGTAAACATATTTTTTGCCTTTATATAGAAAGTCATAAGAATTATAATAGTTATCTGTCAAGCACGTATCCAATAAGTAATCCGGGTTCCGTAGATAATAATTAACGTAAGAAGTTACCTTTTCGTGAATAATTCTACGGTTTACCAATATTTCGACTTATTTTGTAAAAGTAAATATAAAACACTACTTTTTTATCCTACTGCGACAGACGGAGGGTTATGTTTTTCGAATAAATGTGTATGTGTGTATGTAAGTACTTACAAAGGGAGCAAGAGCAAAAGTTCTTGCGACACGACATCCGCTCCTTTTAATAAAGCAGAACAAAGGCTCCAAAATGTTTGCAAGAGCTATGTCGGTTAGGCAAAGTCGATTGATGAAGCTGAAGACGGAGGATGGCGGCGCGACGTCCTCCGTCTGGCGTAGATTGAGAGGTTTTATGGACAGCTGTATACCTCAGTTTCACAACCCAGTAAACAAATGGCTAAAGACCCAAGAGCCAAGGTAACCCGACACTATACCGAAGATATCCCGGACATCAGCCTGTACGAGATTAGGTTGGTCCTGGCGCCAAGCGAGGATGGAATTAAAGCAGAGCTTCTGAAAGCGGGCGGAACGCCGGTACTGAAAGTCCTTCTAAGGCTCTTTAATTCCGTTAAGCTCGTGGGCGTAACGCCGGAAGCTCGGAGCAGGGACGTGGTGGTCCTGTTCTTCAAAAAGGGAGATAACACCCTATTAAAGAACTATAGGCCTATCACGTTTCTGAGTCATGTATATAATTTGTTTTCGAAGGTCATCACGAATAGTCTCGCAAACAGGTTCGATGCCTTCCAGCCTACCGAATAAGCCGGTTTCCGTAAAGGTTTTAGTACCTTGGACCACATTCATACGCTGCGGCAGGTTATAGAGAAGACGAGGGAGTATAACCGGCCGTTATGCTTGGGGTTCATGGACTATGAAAAAGCCTTCGATTAGATCGAAATATGGGCCGTGCTTCAGTCCTTTCAGCGAAGTCGTATTGACTATCGGTATATCGAAGTGTTAAAATGCTTTTATAGTAATGCCACTATGTCAGTCCGAGTACAGGAGCAGTGCACGAGGGCAATTTCATTGCATAGAGGTGTAAGATAGGGAGACGTTATATCTCCGAAGCTGTTCACCGTTGCACTGGAAGATGCCTTTAAGCTTCTGGAACGGGAAGGATTTGGCATTAACATCAATGGCGAGTATATCACTCACCTTCGATTTGCCGACGATATTGTTGTCATGGCGGAGTAACTCCAAAGGAACCCTAATTTTCAATAACACCACAACCTTCTCCTATGCAAACGCAAAGGCAAATGAACGAGTGAAGCGCGTCTCGCTCGCTGGGGCTCGCAGGTGAGGGCGGCGCGGCATAGTGCAGGGGGAGCCGACAGTAGGACCCGCGCGGCGCCCGCGCATTGAAATACGGTTGGACGTTCTAGCAGGCCGTGACGGACACTGGCGTCTGCCATTTATCATCTCAGAAAATAATGCATAACGTCTCTGTTCTATAAGTGGCCCATTATTTTTAGGTTATTTCTTATCGATATTTAAAAAAAAAATCCCTATAAATTTTTGGACGTTCTTTATTTTTTGGTACGGCCCCAGGGGAAAGTATGCTGTCGACCACATGGTGTCCGACATGGCGTTCAACGTGTTAACAACTTACAGAAAAATTATACTTAATGGCAATTTCTGCATGAACATTTACATGTTATTATTTCCAACCACGTGTCCGTAGTCATTTCAAGGAGAAGAACAAAATAAAAATGTTTTTATTTCACTCATCACAGGAAATAGTCCCTGTGAGGAGTCTGGTGTCTGCTTTAGGTGTGAGCCTGTACGACAGATCACCAGGCCCCCTACAGGCCAAAAGAATATAAACTCGTCTCTATCACTAAAAACTAGGTATAGGTAATCAGTTTTACAACAAATATGAGATTTTAACAACAAAAAAAGTAAATTAATTATAAATTATTTTTTAATGATAAAGAAATCTCCTCCGAAGTAGGCGTCCAGCAGGGAGACCCATTGGGACCAGCGCTTTTTAGTTTAGGTATGCACCCCATCATAGCTAATCTAAATTCTAAATTAAACGTCTGGTTCCTGGATGACGGGAATTTAGGGGGCAAGGTGGACTCCGTTAAAGATGATTTATCTAAAATAATTAAAAATTTTAGTAAAATAGGTTTAGAACTCAATTTAGGTAAGTGTGAGCTCTATGTCTCTACAAAGTTTGACGAAAATGACAGAAATTTAATCATTAAAAAATTTAAAAACATTGCTCCAGATATCAAAGTTTTAGAAAATAGTTCACTTTGCCTTCTAGGTGCTCCACTACTCGAGGAAAGCATTAGACCAATCCTAGAAAATAAATGTGAAACACTTTCGAAAAATATAAGTAGATTGGGCCTTCTGAATTCCCATGTCGCATTTACCATTCTTAAATATTGCCTTTTTGTTCCAAAATTTACATATATATTAAGAGCATGCCCAATCTGGAATCACTTAGACCTTTTGGAAAACTTAGATGCTACCCTCAAAAACGCTTTAGAAAAAATTCTAAATTTAAACCTCGATCACCGCGCCTGGATTCAAGCCTCTTTACCTATTCGATCTGGTGGCATCGGTATCAGAAAAATTTCTAGTATAGCTCTTCCGGCTTTCCTTTCGTCCGTTCACAGCGTATCACATTTGTGTGCGAAAATTCTTAAAATGTCTTCAGCTGATATACACTGTGCAACGGATGCAATCGATGCCTGGAAGACTCTCTGTCCCAATGAAAACATCCCAGAGGCACCAAACCGACAAAAACTCTGGGATGTCCCTCTGGTACAGAGAGATTATAACTATTTGGTTCAAAATTCTATCAGTGATTTAGACCGCGCAAGGCTTCTTGCCGTCTCTGAACATGAATCTGGACACTGGTTACACGCACTCCCCTCCGCCAACCTCGGAACACTTTTCGACAATGGCAGTTTTCGAATTATCGTTGGACTTAGATTGGGTGCTGCCATTGTCGAACGCCATCTATGTTTATGTGGCAGTGGCGTCGACAGGAACGGACTACACGGGCTACACTGCCAACGCAGTGCCGGCAGATTTTCACGCCACGGCTCCATTAACAATATAGTTAAAAGGGCGCTTGCCACCATCGATATCCCTAATGTGTTAGAACCTGTAGGAATAACTCGCGATGATGGCAAGCGTCCAGATGGTTTAACCCTTGTCCCTTGGGAGCGGGGGAGGGCACTCGTGTGGGACGCGACATGCGTCGATACGGTTGCCCCTTCTCGCCTCGGGGCGACGGTGTCAAGGGCTGGAGCCGCGGCTGAAGCAGC
This sequence comes from Acrobasis consociella, assembly GCA_963555685.1. NCBI lineage: Eukaryota > Metazoa > Arthropoda > Insecta > Lepidoptera > Pyralidae > Acrobasis > Acrobasis consociella. The sequence goes on along the minus strand of OY743104.1, from coordinate 8,071,719 downwards.
AGAAGACGCCAAGCGGCGAAAATATTCCTCTTTATCTAATGAATATATTTTTGTTCCGCTTGGCGTCGAAACTCTTGGTCCGTGGGGTCCAAGTACTAAAAAATTTATTAAAAAAATAACCCCTCGGCTTGTCGACGCCGCTGGTGACAAGAGGGCTGGCTCATATCTCGCGCAGAGGATTGCAGTAGCTATTCAGCGCGGGAATGCAGCCAGTGTTCTTGGCACCATGCCACATGATCAAGATTTAGATTTTTAATTTAGTTTTTTAATTTAGATTGTAATTTAGATATTAATTTTAATTGTATATTTATATGTTAATTAATATGTTAATAATAATAAATAAAAAAGTAAATAACTACAATAAACTACCATCCACCACCCCATGATAGATTACCATATATTTTGCTTGTGCAAATAAAATAGTAATTTTTTATTATTATAATGCTTAGAATTCTAATGTATCGCAACGCAATGGACTACCCAACAATACTTACAACTAGTACAGTATTAAAAGAAAGCAAAAAATATTATAAAAAAGATAACACAACCCTATGAACTTATGTTAGGATAGAGCAGTGACACACTGCCACTGTATTACAAAGTAGTACAATCTGTTATATTGTACTATACGTGTTTAGCTTGTGATTGGATTGGATTCACTAGCCACTGTATTAGTATGTAGTAAAATTAGCTTTACAGCCCTACGCTATCTTGTCATCTTCCTTATCGAAATAAATAAGGAGCTTGAAAGAGATTATAATTTGTGTTATCTTATGAAATATTACAATAATAATCATTTTCAGGAGATTTCTTTCTTTCTTAAGAGGGCGGCTATAGGTTAGTTTACTTATAATATGTGTTTAATTTATTTTTATAGATATTATATTTTTTTATAGATACACAACCTAACTTAAGAATCAAAATAAATATAGTGTACCTATAATAATTCATTATGAAATATTAAGAAACAAAAATCAGCCAAGTGCGAGTCGGTCTCCAGCACAAGTACCACTAGCTATTAAAAAATCATGTTTGTTGTATGTGAGCCCACTAAAATATTTATTTTTTTCTGTTTTTAGTGTTTTTTGTTACAGCGGCAACAGAAATACTCGTACATAATCTGTGCCAATTTTAACTGTCTAGCTATCACGGTTTATGAGGTACAGCCTGGTGACAGACAGACGGACAGAGAGCCTTTGCAAACCTATGTAGCGCGACGTTTGCCTAATGTATAACAGGTCGACAGGAGTCGCGGGCACACTGGCGCTCGTCTGTAAGAGCCCTAAGAACCATCTCGAGCTCGTCAGCTTTCGAACAAAAATCACTTCAACATAAAGGCAAAACCATAACCCGCGTTTTTGAGCCGCGGTAGTCAGGTAAAAAGATAAATTTTCCCGGTCTTACAAAATCCGGTACAAGCAAAAGCACATTTATTTAACAACGATTTAGCAAGGTACACTATTCCCATTTTAACCCATATCTTCCCAAGACCCGAAATTTAGAAATAATTGTAGATTTCGTTACGTATATCAAAAAAATACCTCTTTAATAAGACAAAAATAAACCTTTCATTTTTATGAGTTTTTTTGAAGCTGAATTTCAGGACCGCACCTTAAATGGGGCACTGGGAAAATATGGCCACGGATTATGTACAGAGAAATAATATACATGATGTTTTATGTTGCACCTCTTTTAATTAGTACGAAATATACAAAATTGAAAAAAAAAAAACTAATGGGCCAAGGGCAGAGAAATCTATTTTATAGTGTGGAATGATTTAGAGCAATGTTGATTTGAACCCACTTCACATTTACTGCAACAAATCTTCGTATTTTTGCAGCGGTTTTGGTGGATAAATGTATATCTTCGGGAAGAACTTTAGCCATCTTTCATTCATCATATACCAAAGAGGTCTTACTTTGCCTTTGTCATCGGGAGGAAGATTACTATTATCACATGCATGAAAAAAAAGCAGCAACTCTTCAAAGCGATTACGGGTCATGCATGAAGCTACTCCTGGATGATGAATATCAAATCAAATAAAACAAATTCGAGTTTTGTGGTTTCTCTTTCAGGCTTCGCTGTTATATCCTTTTGCCTCCACTTCCTCTTGACCATAGTCTTAGCTTTCTTTGCAGGATATTCAATGGCTTACGTTGTGAATGGCTGTTCCTCCTCTTCTTCCTGATTTATAGAATCAATACCCTCCACAGTTTCTAAAACTTCTGATGAAAAGACCGTACGACGAACCTCAGCTTGAGCCATCAACTAGCGACGCGAAAGATTACTTATCTCTACTGCATCCTCGCTTCCACTATCTTCATCACTCACATCATCATTTTCAGGTGGCGTAATAAAAATGTCAGCAGAAATTGAAAGATTATCGTTTTCTAAGGCCGATATATTTTTATGAACATTCAATCTATAACAAAAAAGAACACAAGTTATAACTCTAAATATATAAAATATACGTTCAAATAAAATTTTGGCAGCCAACTACCACGGTGGCCCCTATTCCCAATGCACCTCAAATGGGGCGTTCAATATAACCTTGCAAAACTCATATATAAAAACGAATTATCATCAAATTCATAATATTAACCAATAGTATAACTAATAACTTACTAAAAACACAGCTTCACTAAAAATATTAATAATGAATGTAAAAGTTACAACTTACCTTTTCCTGGAACTCATGTTGGTAGAAATTTACAAAACTCGAAAATTTATAAGTACTTAAAGAATGAGCACAGTCACTGTCAACTACTTTTAGATTAACTGCAATGATATCTAGTATATGAAAAAATTTGAAGATCTATCCTCACTTTGTAAACATTTAGCTTTGTCACGTAAAATGTAAGTGCACCTTAAATGGGGCAGTGGGAAGATATGGGATAAACAACTACGAGGCAATGAAGGAAAGAAATAAATAAGTTCTATTTTGGAGTCGCGCTTAAATAAGAGCACTGAGAATGCTGATAAGTATGAGTCATTGTGGTACTTCCGCTTTTTAATCCCCCACGCACAAAGACAGGTGTTATTAGTTTGCGGTATTCCCTTTTTCCTCCTAACTTTGAAATCATAAATTTTTCATAAAGACTGTCATAACTTTTTTATCATAATCATAGTTTTGTATAATGTTTTTCCATCATAATGTTTCTGTAGACATAATAATTGTTTCTAATATTTTAATTATTTATAATATGGTTACTCATAACGACTTTGTCATAACTTTTCTTTTCTTAGCCGTAGTCTTAACCACCTGTTTAAAAATAAATATTAGAAGTACCTAATTATGATTATATTTAAAAACATTATTTCAATGTACACATAAGTAATGTGACATATTTTAATGAGAAAAGTTAGAGACCCAAGTTTTATGGTCTGTGTGTCTGTGTAGCTTTTATTTAAACGAATGGACCGATTAAGATGCGTTTTTTTTTGAGGATATTATTAGCAGTACTTGTGTCGGGGATAAGTATTTAAAATTTTCGATTTAATTTTTTTACAGATGTGGAATGAGAGACAAGCAAATTAAGCTCGATCGAGTGAACAGTGGTCGAAAGTCGAAATGATTTGTCGTTACCTTTAAATGAGGGAAATTTAGATTACCCAAATTGTAAAATTGAATAGCTTGCACGGTAGCATAATGCTGTAAATACCTACTTAATTGAAAATAATATCCTAAATTGGTAAAAAATTATATATCATTATTTCCAATTCAGAAGTGTCAGAAACAAAAGTAAATTGTGTCCATATACACTGTGCACACACAAAAATATATAAAAAAACAAATCTTGCTCCATGGCATATGTAATACTATTATTAATTCTGTGTCCATGGCAAAAATATATAGCAATTTTTATTATGGAGAAGTGGTCATGATCTACCCTCACTATGCACCCACCCAATCTCCGTGGGTCCGGGAAGTGCGGGTTGACAAACGAAGGTACTTTCGTAGTATATTATTATAGGCTGTTCCTGTATCCAAGGAAATATTTGAGGGTGTTGGGGAGGAGTGAAGGAAAACGCAGCCGAATATTGCTTGTCCGAATCTCGATCTATATTTTCACGCTTTACATCAATGAAGTGTCAGTTTACAGGTTGCGCCATCTAACGGTCCAAACAGGAATCAAATACAATACAAAGCAAACTAAGAGCATAGGTACTTGTGTGTGGAAGCTAGCTATAGCTATCAATACATATAATAAAATCGTAACCGATCGCTGTCTGTACATGGAAGAAAAATGAGTAAAAATATTTTTTGGGGCTTTTACCAACGCAATAGAACACAAAACAATGATTTTTAGAATTTTTGTCTGTTTGTCGGTTTTTCTGTTTGTCTGTTTGTCTGTGCGTTTGTGCACGCTAATCTGAGAAACGGCTGAACAGATTCGTTTGCAGTTTTCATTGACATATTGTGATAAGCTTCACTTAAAATTTAGTCTTTGTTTCATTTAAATCCGTTCATAAATAAAAAAGTTATATCAATTTTAAAGAATCACGTCAACCATTTTTATTCGAAAAACTGTGTTTGTAACGCTTATCTCAGAAACGGCTGAACAACTTTGGTTGCGATTTTCAATTATGTATTTTTAATAAGTTTCACTTAAAATTTAGCGGTTGTTTCATTGAAATCCGTTGATAAATAAAAAAGTTATATCAATTTAAAGAATCACGTCAAAGATTTTTGTTCGAAAATTTGCTATGAAATAAACTGTACGGTAGCATTGGCTAAAACTTTTGTTAATTTTATATACGGTTTTTATAAAATAATAAAGTTAATAACCGGCCAAGTGAGAGTCGGACTCGCGCACAAAGGGTTCCGTCCCATTATCTATAAAAAATCAAGTTTGTTGTACGGGAGCCTCAATTAAATATTTATTTTACTCTATTTTTAGTTATGATATCGGCAAGAGAAATACATCATCCTTGAAAACTTCAACTGTCTGGCTATCACGGTTCATGAGATACAGCTTGGTGACAGACGGACGGAAGGACGGACAGCGGAGTCTTAGTAACAAGGTCCCGATTTTAGCCTTCGGGTACTATTATTATTTTGTATTTTGATGTTTTCGGAGTTTTTTTATTATTTTTTTTGGTCACCAATAAATGGCGCTGTTAAAAATACACAGAGCCTAGGGCCGCAAGACCAAACGGCGATTCTTAGCATGATTGTGGGCGCGAAAATGGAAAAAGGAATCAAAATAGGAAGTACTTAATAGGTTAGGTTAGGCACAGGGGATGTCCTCTGACTAAAGCATAGGGTGCTGTGAGCGAGTCATGGACCGCCATAGTGGTAGCCGCGCCGGGGCTTTTAGCCCTTACCCCGGAGTTTTTAGTGGTAAACGCCACATAACCTTACCGGTCTCCCGTTACTGGCAAGGTGTCCGAACCGAAGGGATTTTTCCCGCGTAAAATCCTCCTCCATAAATCTGCCTCCATGACGTGGGCCAGTCGGGCGATGGGAACGGGATTCCGTCGCGCCACAAATACGGTCCTCTAGGTTGAAAGGAGCATTTGTGTCGACACGCGTCTTTACCCTAGCGGATAAAATTGAAGTCCGATGTACCAGGCCACTCAGACTCCTCTCGATAACTGAGAGGGTACCTCAAGTGAGCTCAGCCAAAGCCGCTGATAAGCAGTCGCCGTACCAGGTCTTTGGAGCAAGAATAGCACACTGACTTGGCAAAAGCGGTAACGCCGTTATCACCATGAAATTTTTTGTGGGTGAAAACCTTAACCGTCCGATTTCCTGTGGCCAAGAGGCACCTTTTCCTCACGTAAGAAGAAAGGTTAGGGAAAAAATGTTAGGTTAAAATTTAAGTTAGGCACTGCAATAAAAATGTGTGGAACACCCATACCAAGACTACTCAGTATTGTGACCTCCTTCATTGAGGAACGAAAGATAGGTAATGGTCATTTTCCAGTTCGTTTGAACTGAAAGTATGCCCCAAATAACCTCCAAACAGCCGAATAGGACGCCCTACCCGAGAAGCTCTTCAAACGGAGGTTATTAGTGAACACTAAGCAGACATTGATCTCAGAGAACACTAACTTCCTGCCATCCTTGAAGCTCTACTGGTAAAATGTGCCGAGATACTGGCACGTAAAATACCTAGAGGTATCTTAAGTTTGGCAGATGCCTGAGCTTGAAAGTCCACATCAATAGAATGGTGACGATAGTGAAGATGGCTCGGGAGAAGCTCTATCCAGTACTTTTTGCTCGCTTCCAGCTTCGGACGCGGCTCATGATTAAGGCGATCTTAAGAAAATCTATGTGTAAGGTTACTTGAGGAACGTCGTCATCTGTCGGGACTCAAAGTAGAAATGCGTATTTCTCGACTTTTATCTCCCGCCTAGCGAAAGACATATTTGACAAGGCTTACCATTGCACCGCCACATCGGGAGGGCGGGAAAGAGGGGGAGATACGTATAGACGGTGGCAGCAGACCGCTGCAGAGAGCTACAACAGATTAGTGCTGTGGGAACTCACGCCAAAAGACGGAAGATGAATTAAATATTAGCAAAGTCACTACCTATTGCATAAGTATTTCGTTTTAGAGAGACCCACGGCGTAGCAGTAACATTCGGTAACAGTGTAAGTTTACATGTAGTTTACAATGTCAAAATTCCGATCGACTTAGACTGTGACTAGAGATAATGTGTGATCGTAGTAAACAAGAAACCCTTATAGTTTTACCATTTCTGTCTGTCTCTCTGTCCGTGGTTTTACTTAGAGATAATTAGAACCAAGAAGCTGTAATTTGGCAACGGTCATGAACTTAAAGTAAAACTGGGCAGGGCAACTGGCCCGACGGAGCCCATGCGATGGGTTGACGAAATATAGTGCGGGAAGTAGTGTCATCCAATGTATGGAAGGTGCAAATTTTGGTATCGGAAGAATTCACTTGGCACAGATGTAATATACATAAAGTTAAGCTAATTTAGCCCGGTAGCCATCCCCCACCCCCTGGGGGGTAGGTAGGGGGGGCATTCGAAGTTACTCGCCGCCGCGCTTCAGAAAAAAAATCATATCAGCTTCTATTTACCTAACACCTCAAGTTTGGTATCATTTTCTGATAAATCAGGCATGAGGAATTCAATTTTGAGTACAATTTTATATTTAATGTAAAGATTAATAGTAAAAAAGGGAAAATATTGACGAAAATATTAAAATTGGATCGCATTTTTTTTATTTTACCTTATTTATTTTACCAGAAATCATGTATTTTGTGCAACTAAAAATACTATCTTAAGGAATATTTATCTAGCTTTAAAAAAATATATACTTTATTATACATAGCTGTCATACATCTATCTGAAAAAAATCGAACATGGCACGCGGCGGTACCTAGGTATTATTCCAGCCGTCTAGTCTCACATAATTTGTTGAAAGTATTAAGTTGTTTTTTAACTCAAAATATATAGAATACGTACTTTACTTAATTATTGACTGTCTCTTATGGTCTAATGTATCAATAGTAGTATTTTTACATTTATATTAGTTTATTTTTTCATAACAATTTCCACCACATTGTCATAGTTCGGTACATTTAATAGTTTTCTTAGACAGTTGTACCTAACACTGCACCGTAACTTGCACTTGCACCGAATCAGTTGTTCACGACAAGCGGTAGCAGCCACTGGTGCAGTAGTCCACTTCGGTTTCCAATTATTTGGTTCAATTTCCTATCCCTAATCCGCCGGACTGGGACGATTTTGAATCTGCCTCATACGTGCACCCCATAATGGTAAACAGCTCGTAGAAGATTTCTTTTTATTTGTTTTAATAGCCTATATAGTGTCCCATTGTTGGGCAAAGGCCTCCCCTTCTTGCTTAGACGATTCATGATCCAAGGCAACTTGCTGCCATCCACTCATGTAGCTTTCAATATCGTCCCTTCATCTTTTCCTCGGCCTCCCCTACGCCGGCGTCCTTCTGAAACCAATAACGTCGCCTTTCTTGCCCATCTTTCCGGTCCCATACGACAAACATGTCCGGCCCATTCCCACTTCAATTTTGCCGTTTTGACATCCACATCGACAATTTCGGTCTTGGAGCGTAGTTCAGTGTCTCGTAGAAGATGCTGCCGAAAATTCTCTGGCTGTCGGTCTTTTTTTAGAGAACAGCTCTCTCCTGCACTCGTTTAGCGATGAGCACTGACTGGACCTAAAAAGAAAATCGGTAAATAGGTATTGCAGTATTATTTTGGTCAAAATAAAATACAGCTATATATACCTGTCATTTATAGCCACGTAGATATAATTTTATTTTGTGCTAATTTATCAATTTTATCATACATCGTTATAACAATATTTTAAATAACTTGGTTAGAGTTTTCTACGTCTCTGTTAGCGAGCATATTAGTTTACTAGTTGCTGATGGCAAAGTATTCCATGTTTCGTCAGCAACATGCGTCATTATTCTCGTATCAGCATTCAGCTTCTTCGTCGTTACAGGGGTTTATGTTATTTGTTCAACGATCGCTGCAGCTAAGAACAGTCGTATGACTGTTCTAAGCAGCTTATGAAGCATAAAATACTTTTTCATGAGCAACTAGTGAATTTTATATGCTCACTGACAGAGACGTAGAAAACTCTAACCAAATTATTTAAAATTTTGTCAAAACGATGTATGTTGTATGATAAATGATCACAAAATAAAATTGTATCTACGTGGGTTATAAATGACATGTATATAACTGTATTTTATTTTGACCAAAATAATACTGCAATACCTATTTACCTGATTTTCATTTCAAGTCCAGTCAGTGCACAACGGTAAACGAGTGCAGGAGGGAGCTGTTCTCTAAAAAAAGACCGACAGCTAGAGAATTTTCGGCAGCATCTTTTAAGAGCTTGTATAATAATGGTGCTTGTTTACCATGGGGTGCACGTATGGGGCAGATTCAAAATCGCCCCAGTCCGGCGGATTAGGGATAGAAAATTGAACCAAATAATTGGAAACCGAAGTGGACTACTGCACCAGTGGCTGCTACCGCTTGTCGTGAACAACTGATTCGGTACAAGTGCAAGTCACGGTGCAGTGTTAGGTACAACTGTCTAAGAAAACTATTAAAATGTACCGAACTATGACAAGGTGGTGGAAATTGTTATGAAAAAATAAACTAATATAAATGTAAAAATACTACTATTGATACATTAGACCATAAGAGACAGTCAATAATTAAGTAAAGTACGTATTCTATATATTTTGAGTTAAAAAACAACTTAATACTTTCAACAAATTATGTGAGACTCGACGGTTGGAATAATACCTAGGCACCGCCGCGTGCCATGTTCGATTTTTTTCAGATAGATGTATGACAGCTATGTATGATAAATTATATATTTTTTAAAAGCTAGATAAATATTCCTTAAGATAGTATTTTTAGTTGCACAAAATACATGATTTCTGGTAAAATAAATAAGTTAAAATAAAAAAAATGCGATCCAATTTTAATATTTTCGTCAATATTTTCCCTTTTTTACTATTAATCTTTACATTAAATATAAAATTATACTCAAAATTGAATTCCTCATGCCTGATTTATCAGAAAATGATACCAAACTTGATGTGTTAGGTAAATAGAAGCTGTTATGATTTTTTTTCTGAAGCGCGGCGGCGAGTAACTTCGAATGCCCCCCCTACCTACCCCCCAGGGGGTGGGGGATGGCTACCGGGCTTAATTAGCTTAACTTTATGTATATTACATCTGTGCCAAGTGAATTCTTCCGATACCAAAATTTGCACCTTATGACACTACTTCCCGCACTAATAATCAATGTCGCGGGTTACACCTGGATGTGAGCAGCACAGGACTGAGATGTGTCGACGAAGACAGGTCTATGCTCAGCAGTGGACGGAATTAGGGCTGAGATGATGATGAACTCTTTAGTTTTAATTCTAAATCGACATTCACAAATACGGAACCCTTCACTGCGTGTGACCTGATATGCACTTGACCGGTTTTATTGAAAATATCAAAATAACGATTCTTATAAACTAAAGTCCACGCAGACGAAGTCGCGGGCAACAGCTAGTTTGTAAATATAATCCAATTTGTGTTATATTACAAACGCAGTTACATTTTAGTTTAGTACAGTTATAAGTTCAAATTATGGTAATCGTTGTTGAATTGCATTATGGTGTTATTAGTAAAAACAACCTATGTACTTAAATAGTAACATAATATATGACATGACGAAAAAATCTTACACTCTTCGCCTAAAATAAACAAAAAACCCGACTGTACTATACAGTAGTATGGTAATGGAGTCCTAGGAGATAATCTTGCAGGAACCTTGCCCGGAAGAGCGAGATTATTTGGTCTTATATGTCATTATTTTAATTTTTAAACCTAATAAAAGGGGTATCAAATATAATACATTATTGAAGAATATAAAATATAATATGTTTTAATGTTCTATATTTTAATCAATATGTAATTTTAATATTTTTTTTCTTTTTTCGCAGCTTATGGTCAGAGAGACTTCTATGTAAGTATTTTTATTATAAGTATAATAACTGTAAGACATAGTTTTATTCTTTATGTAGTTTTTAAGTAACTATTAAATTAGGTAGACTTACTCACTCCAAGATCAGGTTCAGTCAAAACGAACAACTCCTACTTGTGGATTAAATATGAAAAAAAAAAAACAAGAGTTTACATCTGTCCGTGATGCTTCAGATTATATTTTATATATTACGATAACTTTATAAATTTGTTCGTTTTGATGTACTTAAACAGAGTGTACCATCATGTAACGTAACTTTCTACGTACCAACTGATTCATACGATTTTCATGACGTTTAAAAAATATACTTAGCTACTTGAAACTATTTTAGGGTAATTCTAATCCGTGTTACTGAACAACTGTCCCAAGGAATATGAAATAGTAGATTGTGCTACAAGGGATAAAAGTAATACTTTTAATTTTTGCCGTAGATTAACTATTAGTTTTATTAAACTATAAAAACTTGCATTATTATAGACTGAATTTGCCCTTAAAATAGGTTCATTATGTTTTATACACTATGAAAATGAACATAATTCAATATTTTACTTTAATAAGTATCATGCGACTTACGTTACAAACATCAAAGCAGTTTCAATATTTTATATTCGTACCGAGGGGCGATCTAGGGGTTCAACCCTCCCAAAATAAAGACACTTGGCAATCATTTTATCTATTAAGTCGCATTATAAAAAAACAACGGTGTATGATGTAATCGCAATTATTCAAATTGCATTGTCAGTGAGCTGTCAACCACATATATCATAGTGTTTTTCTTTTATGCATGGACCGACCCCCGTCCGATATATATTTTATTAGTTCTCTAACAAACGTATGGTTCCTGAAGAGTTAAGGCTTGCTAGCTTGCTACATACTTATTCGGGCCGGCATTAATCGGCACAGCCGAGCGGTAAAATTGGACATATGTAGATGAATGTTCGTGAATCACAAACCGCTCGGCCGTTATGACTCGGCGGTAACTGTCAAATTCTGCCAGTCGGCTTCTGGCAATGATTTTTCTAGTATTTAATGAAAACAGAATCGTGCCAGTCAGACCCGAAGGAACTACCCGATCGGCACAACTGTCATAATGAAGCCAAACCTAATGTAGTGGTTGCTTCGGATCGGATTTGTTGTTTGACATATACTGACGAACCGACACTGGCGGCCCGCTTATCTGTGTAGCGCTTACTTATTTGTTTATCAATAAACAAAACATACAAAATCCAGTAAAGTGGATATTTGCATATCGTGACGTCAAATCGAGATTTTAAAAAATGAAACGTTATATAAATTTCACACAAACGACAAAGCGTTTCAAAATAAGCAACCTAGCTATTTTTATTGTTAAGTAAATGCTAAAAAGACGGTTGTTATAAGTGTAATGGTGCATTCATTCGCGATTTCTACTGTTTTATTATGTGTAGAATGATGATTTTATATAAATTTCGTTTTGACTCATTTTGTCTAGGTATAGATGAAAACCATTATTTAATCCGTTGCGTAGTTTAAAATATTTAAGCGTACGTTTGTACGCTTAGATCTACTACTATTTTAACACATACATAAGTACACATATGAAGTTGGCGGGAAGCGACTGCAATGTCCCATTCCCAGTATTTTACCCTTTTCAAAAAAAGGAGGGTATCATTTTGAATTTATATATGTATTTATTTTTATGTATTTTCCCCGATTACTCGAGGACGCCTGGACCAATTCGGTTTTCGTCCAAAAGGGCATACAATAAAGCAAACATGCCCTATAACATATCCTATACCTAGGTGGTCCCTTATAAATTTTATCAAAATCGGTTTTGTACTTTGGCGTTGAAGTTTTTAGTTTTGAAAAATATCTCACTGTCAGTCAAAAGTAGTCAAAACAACTTCTGGCAATGAAGGCCATTCGATTAATTAACTTGAGTTCTGATAGCTTACGAGGAAATCGTTCCCTTTCTAAAAACGTGACGAAAACTGTAAAGTTTCAGAGTCGCTGTGACGGAACGTGTACACATTCAGAGTGGGCACTACTTTGCTTTAATTGATTACAAAATACAGTATGCAAACATTTACGGGTATAATGTATTAATTACCAGTAACGAAAAAGGTAGCTGTCGTGGCGTGTGACAGGGATGAGAACTTACCCTGTCTCATAATCTTCATAAATAAATAATTTAATTAAAAACTTCACATACAAGCTAAATTAAAGGAAAACTATTAAAAAGAATATAAAATATTTTATAATACAAAAATTACCCCAGAACACTATAGTTGCAGGTCGCAGGACAGGATGCCTAAGTAGACTTAACTTTGGCTAAATGCGCATACGCACCACCTTTCCTCCTTCTTAGAAAAGTCAATGCAGGCGTGCGGAGATTTCTTTGTAAATTTTAGGCATCTCAACGCCCCAAGGCCCTAAAATTTCAAATTACAAAGTACTATCTCATGTATTTAAGTACATGTATAATTAGAAACCGATGCACGCACCCGCAGCGCCCTCGAAATTGCAAACTTGTCGCAAACAGACCCCCGTAGGTTTTGCAAGTCGGAAATTTCATTAGACTTTCATCGCAAAAATCAAATATAAATTAATAATTTCGTTTATATATTTATATATGCATCCGGAATTTTTATTAATAAACGAAAACATTAATCACTGGTGAAATTATATGGGGCATAAATACGCATCTTTAGATTCATTATATATCAAATATTATATCAAAATCTGCTTTCACTAGTAACTTCTATAAGACGATCAGACTACCATAGACGTAACAAAATAGGTTCCTGCTAAGCTTCATTTATAAAAGATTTTATTAAATCAGTAATAAACATTTTAAGAATACTAAGTTAATAAATAAATACTTTATTGCGCAAATCAACCAATCAGCATATAAAAGCAATATGATACCATTCCAAATAAACCAGTTAGTTTTAACTGTTTTCTTTCATCTATTATAAACATTTCATGAAGCAGCGAGTCTCTGATACATTAGTGTGAATTGCTACAATCTTGGTAAGGGACAGTGGAGGCAAAGAAAGAAGGGCTTAAACTTAAATAATACAGGCCTGGCTATTATGTATTGTTTTCCCAGGTGACCGAGACCCACCGAGATTGACCAGAAATGAAAGGATATGTCCCAAGTCCCGGAATTGAGAAAAATGTCCCGGATTATTTTTCAACTTTCAAAATCATAACATAAATAATATTAAATCATTATAACTTTTCTCAATACCCATGTTTTAAATCCAGTATAAGTTTTGAAAACCACCTTATTGCGTAGTACTAACCATACTATTATAGAAACGAGTATTACCAAATTTAATTGTGCGACACGAACTTGATCTCTTCCGTAAGGAGGGAAATAGCTATTTCTATTTTGAGCCCCTGTGCTATGCGACAGTTTCTAGCGCTGTGTGTGGCCTTAGGCCCATTAGCCTGGACCCTGTCTGCCCCGCGAGGGAAAGGGACGTGACATTATAAAAAAACACTCGTGCTTGGATTTTTTCAAAGAAGGTACAGTCCAGATTTACTTGTTAATTTTTTTTCTTGTAGTTTCCCTTCGTTTGACAAACCTACGTTCGTTTTTAATACTTTTATTTATACAACAGTTAATAATTTAAAAATTTTTTATCGCGCTCAATAAATTGACTTAATGTAGAACACCGAATTTCCTTGTTTACGAATCTATCAAAAGAAAATAGGACGAAGGATCAAATATGAGCAAAGTTCTTGAGAATCGTATTATCCAAACCTTGGGAGGTTGTTTTCGTTTATTTTTTCCATTTCCATTAATAATAATATGTTTTGTTTAAGAAAGAACGAAACTGTCCATGGATATGGCTCAGGGATATGGTTAAGGCGGACTTCCAGACGAGACTAAATATGAATCGATCTAGCACCGATTTTTTAAATGCTTGGGTTATGCCGATGGCTAAAAGACAAATATTAATTAAAAAATCCTTACAAATAAGTTTTGGTATTCTGTTCCGGATCCGACATAACAAATCTGGCAACCCTACAAGTATTATATCTATTGTGTAAGCCGCCCATTACAAATAAACACCCTTGATAGACTTAATCCCAAACCTTGATGACCTTAATAATACTTATTGTGACTAGTAACAGAGGGTTTAGGCTCTTACAGGAAACGATACTTTTGCAACAGTTTGTAACAGGAGTGACCGCAGGTATACTGTCGTTCATCTGTTAGAGCCCTTATTTTTCTTGAATGTTAGTGTAGGCTTTTAAGGGAAAATAATCAGAAAAGTACTTAAATCAACATAAATTTTACAATTAATAAAACAAGGTTGCTTTCCACCGTCGTCCTTCTGTACATACACGTAGATCTATTAAACTACGCAACGGTTTTTTTAATTATGTTTGTCTTGATTTAACATGTTAATACTCTACTTACATAACTACATATTTGATAGATATCAATTATATGTAGGGTCTGGTGTCTTCTGACTAAAAAATAATTTGACCAAGGGTTAGTGTTGTCATGTAGGTGTATGTAATGATACTGTACTACTGTAATAATCCTCATAGACTACCTGACTTAGGCGGTAATAAGAAAATACACGAAGCAAAAATAAAATAAACAGGAAAGATTGTTTTAAAACTTTTAAGGAACCATCTATGGATTAGGAGTGAAATGCCAAGATTTGGATATATAGGAAAATATGTAGGTACACTCTCAAATTAAATAACAAAATTGCTTCATTCGTTTAGAAGATATTATACCACAGATAGGCACATCGTATACTTATAACTCCCCTCTTTTTGCGTGGGAATTTTTCATGAAAATAAGTATTTTAGTTTCACAAGTTCGATCTTCACAAGGCGTGACTTGTAATACCCACTCATGTACAATCATTTTCAACCACCACTTGCTTCCTGAGAAGTAAAACATCGTGAAGGAACCTGCTTACTGGTATATTAGTTGACTCATGTGCAGGTTTCCTTTCATTAAATACTATAGTAATATGTAATAATGATTGTTATCGGTAGATGACAGTGAGCTACGTCAGATGCCTTAGGACAGCTCATGAAGTGAGTGGGACATCTCTATGAAATTAGAGAGTTAGTCTCGAATGGTCTTAAATGCAAATACTATATGTAGAAACTACGAAAGTTGTTTAAAAGCAACTCGTTTAAGTTGCAAGTAGTCTCAAATGTTGTTTAGCTAACTTCGTTTTAACGTCAAATCTAACACTAGTGTTAGTTAAAACACTTGGAACGAACGTAGTCGCTGGTGAGAAATTTGTAATACGAAACTTTTATAACCAGCTCGATATGTAGTAAACGCATATAAATTGTTACTACCTGTTAATTGACGTAAATATTACGGATCATATTTTTATGTCAAAAATAAATTACTATTAAGCTTGTGTATGTATGGGTTCAAAGTGGATAATACCGCTTGTTTAAGGATCTAAACGACATGTCAAATCAAAAAAATTAAAAAAAAATAACTACTTGTTAGTAGAGTTTATGACGTTGTCACGTTAAGTACTTAATAGATCCATATATTTATATCATTATTTAGAGTAAATTTGACATGATTTATTACAAGTATATTGTGATAAATCAGATCAAACCGATTTTTAAGAATATTTATAAAAAATCGGTCATATAGCGAGTAATCTACCAATTTAAAGAGAGCAGTTTTTAACGGATTTGTCAGTAATAAAGTAGGTAAGCGCTCCTAAATTTGGTAGCATTGTACTATAGCTGATTTAAGGAGCAGCAGAGATTTTTTATGAAAAGATACAATGTTGTTAGCATTAAGTTTTACCTTTTGTATAATCTTTAGATTATTGTGCAATAAATGTTAAATAAAGCACTGTATTGTGACTACTTTTCTATGATCTAGGTTAAGTCTTGTGCTGTTTTATATCAACTTTCCCTTGACCTAGCTTAAGCCCTAATCCACGTTTTTTGTTGCAGCTATTTTCACTGAAGTTATACAATAATATATTGATCTTTCAGTTATATTATAATTACTAGGAATTAAAGTACCTACTCAGTGTCTGAGTATCTCTACTCTTCAACGGCCGGGATGATATGGGAGGTAAGAAAACGTTTATTTTTAACCGTTATTATATTCATACATTAGCCCCTGTTTTATTTTTGTATTTATTTTCAAACAATGAAATCTGGCTACTTACCGGAAAGTAATTTCTTTATACTCTGTCGTGTTCCTTTAATTTCTTTCAGTGTTTAACGCACGCAAGGGTATATTTTTGTTTTCCATATTTTAGTACCTATAGTTTTCATATACCTATAGACTGTTGAAAGTACTAGGCATATAAGAGCGACTAAGTGAAAATTTGTATTACGGGAGTTACTGCGATGAATATAGTTTTAGCCAGATATTTTGATGATTCTTCTGCCGTCATGGTCGCTGGCAGGCTGAAGAAGAATTACCAATGGATGTTCGGCTAACAAGGGTAACCATATCGGCACGGATATCTGTCTATCCTTTTTTTTCATTGTTAATTGCATAAGTCCTTACACACAACACTAATTTTCATTCGGGAATTGATATTTTCAAGCTTTTATTTAACTTGCATTGTATCTCGTATATATGTATTTTCATTAGTCTTTGGCTTCACAATAAAAGCATGTACAAAAAAATTTTTTTTTTTGTAAAACTTATTGTTGTTCGCAAATACTTTTTTACAAATCTGGATTCCACAACCCAGACAACTTGAAGCCATTTTCTCGAAATTGGGATGATTTTTAATTCCATCGCCCTTTTTAACTAAACGTCGTATACATAATGGCGATTAACCGCAAGTATTTTTGATTGTTATAGCTCAATCCAATGATTGACTTCAGCTTGTAAAAGATGCTTTGTTGACTTATTAAAGGCTTCAAGGTATCTGGGTCGTGGAAGCCAGTTTATGAGCCTTATGTAGAGTGTATGCAAACAACAAAAATCCAATTTCCGTGCGGACACCGTCATTGTTGTGTGTAAGGACTTATGTATCACATGACGAAGAAAGAGGGTGTTACCCTTGATATTAATCAGTCTGCCGACGACAGAAGGATCGTCGAAATGTCTGGCTATAAATTATATCAATCGCGTTAAGTCCCCTAATACTAATAACAGTCATCATATAGCGGAAACTCTAAAATCATGTAGTGAGATAAACACAATTGAACGGGATAAAACAGTGATAAGTGGTGTCTTTTATTTCTAGTACTTTAGTACGTAAAAGCTCTTTGTTGACATGTTATTATTATAAAGAACAGAAAATACCACTACTGCTTTATTAAAAAGCATCATATTTTCAAGTAATTATTAATACAAAAAATGCCAGTACATCAAAAACACCAGTAGGCTGAAAGCACGCTCTTATAAGTAATATGTTGTTTTTATATAGGTATACCATTTGTCCTTCCACGTTACATTTAACGCAGTAAAAAATTCTACTTATATGATTTGAACATATATGTATAGGCACATAATTTTGTAATCGTTAAATAAAATTCTTTTTTTTAATTGCCCATCGCAATTAGGAGTCAGAATCAGAATCACTATTTATTTTTATTAGGTTTAGAATAAAAGAAAATAAAGACATATTGTGGCACTAAAAATATTTTTTTACTTTTTTATACTCAATGTCACTAAAATACATCAAACCGTTTAGCCTGCTCAGCTTGGCAAAGAAATGTAATAATGTATTTATTGGAGAAATTAAAGTTCTATGAATGCAATGCGATGACTTGCGACACTAATACAAAATGGGCTTTTTTTCGTGGCAGTTTCCCATATGCTAGTAAATTATGTATTTTGATGTTTATACATTATAATAAGTTTAAAACATAAAGCTCACTCAAAAAAAATTTTAAGTGTTATATCATTTTTGACCATCAGCATGGGTAACGTCTACGTCCTTATATTTTCTTTCCAGTTCATAATTTTAGTACAGGAAACCAATCATTAACCTAGATAATTGCACTTTCTTTAAAGTTACATATTTTTTTTCCGAAATCTGAATGTAGTTTCGAAATAAAACGTAGACTTTCTTTAAAGTTACATATTTTTTTTCCGAAATCTGAATGTAGTTTCGAATTAAAACGTAGACTACGTTTGTATTGAAAAGTATAGGGAAAAGGAATTCTTAAGTGTAGAAAAATGCTTGACCCTGATATGTTGAGAGTAGAGCACTACCTCAGCGGTTCACATAAGGCGTAGCAACACTTACATTAATAACGCATTATGCCAAAATTATAAATATGGCAAAGGCGTATTATGCCTATTACAATCTTATACCTTTAAACGAGCAATTCTTGTATGTATATATATTTGTAAATTCTTTATTGTACAAAAAGGACACTACAAAAATACAGTAGATAACAATACAAAGGCGGACTTATCCCTTTAAGGGATCTCTTCCAGTCAACCCAACGCCAGAGGAGATAATCCTATTAATTAGGGTGGAACACTGTACAATACTTACAAGCTAAAATACAAATGAAAACCTAGTATATGTGTATAAACATAAATCAATAAATAAAACATATACATATATATATATGTATATATATAATATAGATATAAATAAGGACACAATACATACATATAACTCAATCGAGGTCAGGAGTCTTTGTAAAAGTTTTTGACCCTAGCTTTAAAGGAATATAAAGAAGTTGAGGCTTTAATGGTGGGTGGTAGTTCATTCCATAAATGAGCAGCCATGATAGCAAAAGACTTAGCATAAGCTCGAGAGGAGAAAGTGGGGATGTCGAGAATGTTATTACGAGATCGAAGGCGGGGGTTAATGACTCAAAATTGGAATTTGTCTTTAAGGTAATATATAAATAACGGCTTATACCTTTAAACGAGCAATTCTTGTATGTATATATATTTATTTATAAATTTCTGTGATCTCGAAAACGGCTCTAACGATTTCGCTGAAAATTTGTATATGGGGGTTTTCGGGGGTAAACTATCGATCTAGATTAGTTTTATGTTTGGGAAAACGCGTGTTTTCGAGTTTTCATGCGTTTTTCTAATATGGTCGCTAATTTCGTCGCGCCGACCGCCTTGATTTTAGCTCAGTGGTTAAGGATACCTACCGCTAGAAAAAGTGTTACGAGTTCGAATCCCACTCGGTGACTTACTTGTAATTTTTTTTATGTTTAAGTTTATATATAATTTTTTATTTTGCATTATTTTAGACAAGTTTAAAAAAATTAGTTAATGTTTGAGATGTAACCGAGCAAAGCTCGGTCGCCCAGGTACTTATGTCTAATACAAGTATGCATCAGACCTGCTCCGATTTTTCTGTTCTTTATAGTCGCGCCACCCTACTTATTTTTTATTAGATTTCACTGAAAGTCAGCGAGTCTTGATTAAATTAGATAGAAAAGCTGAGTGGAAACCTTTTTGGTTGTATAACTTTTCTTAAGTAGTTCTTTTAATTTCATTAAAGTAGTCGTTTTAAGTTATTAAGCAACTGTAAATAATTTTATGTATAAAATAAAATAAATTTTCTTTCTATGTTTAAATGTAATTTGGAATGAGAAAATAATTACTGTAAGTGGTCTGCATGACAACTTACAGTAATTATTTAACCTACTAAGTAGGTAAGGTAAAGTACATACAGTACTTTACACGCGTTCAACAAAAATATTTTCAGCGCAGCTGAGCCATTGAGCCCCTCAATAAGCCGAGGCAGTCAAAAGCTCTAAGCTTACAATAATTGTTTGCGATCCCTGATTATTCAGTCCAATGCAGTAGCTTCGTTTATAGGTATTGAAAAAAGGTTTCGCATATCTGTATTTTAATTTCTGGTTTCGACAGTGTAAGAAGCACCAGTAAAAAGTTCGTTCTTTACTGCCAGTCCTAATGCAGTGATTGGTTTTTTCATTTAGAAATATCAAAATATTGTAAACATTTTAAGATTTTTTTATATTTAAGTCTATCTTTTACTTCTTTGTAACTTTCTAAATTTTTTAACAATAGTCTTCTACATTTAGTGCAAGTTGGCAAATTAAGATTAACTAAATCTGTTTTATTAATTTTTCAAATTATTTTCTCTTGCTCTTTCTTTCGGATATTAGTTATTAAAAAAAATAGCGCTTTGAATTATTTATTTATGTTTATAAACGGGACACGTAGTATGAATCATTTCTGTGTTTTTTTAAATATTAAATAACTGCCATCACTAGTAATCGATAAAAAGACCGCCGCAGCTCTGAGATGCAACAAAAAAGGTTTGTACGAAGTCCCGTTTGTATGCATAGATTTTGAATATTTTTTTGATATATTTTTCTTTTTTAGATTTATCATGGCGTCTACTCAAGTTGCGATGACACCTAGTACTGAAATAGCTCATACGACCTCGTGGGACGCTCAGGTACGTACCTACCTCTATAAAAAAATTAAATGTCATTTACGAGTATCTACTATCATGAAATTTCGTTAATTTTTTTTTGTTTTCTTTTTGGTTTTAATTTAGTGTATTCCTTCTTTAGTGTATCTACAGTTTTATTGTAGTAGTGCATGAAGCTGCACATAACTAGGTTTTAAACTTTGCAATGACGAAAAACCTCGCTGGTTTCTTTGTTTCGGGGCCCATTCATGTTTTAATTTAATAACCCATAAACTATATACTGATATATGATTTGAAACATATGAAAATAACGCAGTGGTGGTCTTAACAATATTATTAGACTTATTCACTGAGCAAAAAGCTGCAACCTCAGGTGAATCTAGATGCCTCAAAGAGATGCTTTCTGAAGTAATTAATAAACAATCTTAGAATGACGGTCTCACGGTGATTCTTCATTCACTTATATTGATTCTTTGATCTCATGCACTTTTACTATATTTGATTTCTGAGACATTGTTAGGTTTGCTTAAATCTCAGAAATCAACATGAATATTGACGGATACCTATTGAGGATCCATCAATATCCATGTTGTCTTTAGCATTCCTGGAAAGCTCTTCGGAAATGAGTAATACGCTTCGCCAAGCTCGGACGTGGTTTCGACTAAACCCCCAATTAGTACATCCTACTAATTGGCGGCAGAGTTGAAACCAATGCCGTGTGTAACCTGTGGGCCGAGATATCCATAGACAATGCACCACAGGAATGTACCTAGATTCTGTATTGTGATACCGCGTGCAACGAATAACAAGCGCTTGTCTGTAAACAACGTTTAAGGGACGTACGCCTAATAAATTGAACTACGGGCACATCCATACATACCCGTATAAATCATTATATAGTAAAATGATATTAAAATGAAAGTAAAAAACAAAAAAAATATATTCATATTCATATACAAATTAGCATTGAGTGCTTTAATTAACTGCAAATATTCACAGTAAATTAATACGTAATTTTGATCAACTTACCCAATATTTTTTGACATAATAAATTTGCATTTGAAATAACGAACTTTTTTTGTGGAACGTGGATTATTTTTAAACACCTGGAATTCTACAAGCTTGTCAAATAAGTTACATTGTATTTGTCTCATATTTTTCAAATCTCCGGCAGCGTAATGCCGCCTTATAAATTTGACCCGGTCGTGAAATGCGACCTGAAAAATCGGGTGTGTAAGTGGCCAATACAGGTGACATGTATTGGCCACTTACACACCCGAAAAAGAAGAAAAAGAATTGCGTTACTAAACTCTTTTATTTTTCCAGGCATCCCATACTCGGAAGGAGATCTGTCTAGAACAGTACTCAAACTTCGCCTATGATAATGGTAAGTACTTAGTTTTGTTCGTTTGTATTGTTATCTTTTTATTGCTCAAATAACATTTAAAAATAACAAGGTATTATTTAAAAAATATTTTATCTATAACAATGACCCTGAAAAGGTTAAAAGAGCAAATTAAAAAGAGATAGCAATCAAAGTGATGTGGCAAGTTTTAGTACAATACAATCACTCGAAAATTGAATTGTATTCGATTTTTAAATTGTTAACTGAGTTAATTTACAAGTTATCGTGCTGCATTAGTGATTGTTCGTGTGTAGGTAGAAATACATTTCCTTTCTGGTCCTATTTTTCATTAGGTACCTACGGTGTTTGTATATTCTGACTTTATTAACCACTTAACATAGATACTTAATAACAGTATACTTAGTATCCGCTTAGAGCCGCCTAGAGACCTATACAGTACATAATAATATCTAGTGCGTATTTTTTTAATAGCTATTATGATAGAAGGCAATGACGAACATTCCCAGAAATCCTACTGGTAGGAGAAACTTGGTAGGACTACCTACTGGTAGTTTGTTTATTCGGACTTGAGCCTAATATTTCAGCGACGCCAATCTTATGTTTACTGACAAAGGGCAGTAGAGATCAAAGCATGACCTAACTAAGGACTCAAAAGCACACAACAATGTAAAGATGTGAAAAATATGATGATAAATTTGAAATTCTAAATAAGTAAGCTACAATAAACAGAATTTCACAAGTACAAACAATAGAAACTGATTGTGAGATAGAGCCTGTTGGCAGACAGACAGACAGCCCGCGGAGTCAAAACCAAAATAGTACTTTACAAGACAATGTATGAGTACCTAAAAATACTAATATCTTAATAGTGGCATCTGTACACAACAAAAAAGTGAAAAAAACGGCTTTTTCTGAACCGAAGGTTTACTTCGGCAGGGTTAATCTTTGTGTTCCTAAAATGTTTTTCGAAGTAGAGTAACCTTAACGAAGTTTTTTCCGGACTTCGTGAACAATGAACAAATGAACAATTAAAAGTTTGCACTGAAGACAAAAGTTTGCCTAACCTATGGAAATTAACTTTAAGATTTATTTCTTACGAAAATAAAAATATGTCATTTTTTTCAATGAATAGTTAGTATAACCAAAAACAAAAGTTTCGATTTCATTTTTTAAATCTTAAAGTTTTAATACCTACCTACTTCAATTTGTGTATTTTATAAAATATTTTTTCTTTAATCAAGCAAATATGTTATTTTTATTTACCTATTTTTTATTTTACATAGTTTACCATCTAAATCGTGCAAATATGAATTGAGCATCCCGAATATGATACCAAACTGGACATCCTATGCATCTATCAAGATTGATCTGTAGAGGCCAAGAACCTCTAGAAGCTTGCATCAAAAATCTTGATTGCCTACTTCCTATTTCAATCATTAGGCCCTAGGGATAAAACTTACTGTAAATGTGTGTTAACAAAAAAAAATATACCTATCACCCATTCATATTTGTCTTATGCGTACTTTGGAAGCAGTTAGTGATTTTACCAAAGATGCCTTCATTATGACGTTGCGAAGATTCATTTCGCGACGTGGTAGGCCAGCGAAAATATTTTCCAATCTTCTTCTTCTTCTTCTTATATTTAAGAGCTGGGCTCTTGTCGGTGGAGTGCTTTCCGATAATTGTCGCAATTTTGTAGGGGCTGCCAGAGACATAAAAATCTTTTTTGAAGTAAACAATAATACTATAACTGAGTCTGCAGCTCAAGAAGGCTGTAATTCATATTTACTCCTACGCTCAGCCCTCACTTCAGCGGGATATGGGAGAGCAACATAAAATCGGCTAAATTTTCATATAACGCGTTATGGGAAACTCCCACTTAACTTTCAAAGAGATCACATTATTTGCTCAGGTATAGGGGCTATATTGAACAGTCGTCCTTTATGCCCTTTGTCCTCATCTCCTGATGACTTCCTTTACCTATCGCCAGGGCACTTTTTGATTGGTAGACCACTGAATGCGCTGCCGTCAAGAAATCTTGAAGATTTCCCGGAAAACCGACTGAAACGATATGCCCGCCTCGAGCAGATTTAGCAACATTTTTGGAAAAGATGGCAACGAGAATACATTAGTGAACTACAGATGCGCACAAAATGGAAACTAGACAAAGGCAAACTAAAAATTGGAGACCTGGTCCTTTTGTGGGAAAATTCTCTTCCACCATTATGTTGGCAAACTGGGCAAGTAGCCAAGTTGTACCCTGGACCGGAAGGGATTGCACGAGTCGCAATGTCAAAACAACCACTTGATGCTATCGACGCCCCTTTGTCCGTCTGTGTCCCTTGTTCGCCGATCAAGATAATACAATATCTTGATGGGATTTTGAGGGATCTTGTAGGAACGTGGTAGAGTTAAGGAAACTTCATTGAACACACGTATGTACGTTTATTGTTCTTCTTACAAGATTAACATGGAAAGAGAGAGAGCTTAACCTACTTACTCTAATTTATAACTACAAATATTCTTAATCAGCAATACAATGCTACAGTGCGTATAGGTATGTCGCGGTAATATGTTAAATTGGACACATTACTACGTCTCCCCTGAAAGTTCATCGTGACACCACCTCCGCAATGAGAAAAAAAAAACGGAACGGATGGTTGAAGAACGGTCTTCAACGGGGGGGAGTATGTTGGCGCCAACAACGCCTAGTGGTTTCAAGAAGCAAGATTATAGTTCGTATAGTTGTCTCACCCGCAATTAAAATGTCATTTTTATTATGCTTCACTTCAAATTTTAAAACTCACTTTGTTCGATCGATACGCCCTGTATTGTACGTTTGCAAGTTATTAAATTATTTTATTTCATAATCCGAGTTTATTTCCAAAAAAAATAAATTCCAAGTGTCCACTACGAGACAACGCCACTATAAAAAGTGGAGTTGGGCTGACCAGTCTTTGCTGGAGGTGGCGAGGTGGCATTTCCTAGCCGGTCCCCAGTCTGTGCGGGCCCCCTAATATACATACCACAAACAAAGCCCTACCACCCACGGCCCTTTAGGCCCCGTAGGTATCCAATTTGTTTGCAATTTCGTCTATTTTGAATGGCTAATATTGACGGGCCCTCTGCAACTGACGTCCGCCGATCGTCGTTTAATGAATTCATATAGCTTAATCAAAAACCTATTACTAGGAATACTGTAATACTCGTGTATGAATAATGAAGCCTTTGATTTTCCATTTAAATTTGCTTTGCAGGATGCAATAATTAATTTGGTTTGTTTATACCTATTTTCAACCAATTTAAAAAAGGGGGGAGGATATCTGAGTGTATTTTTTTTGTATGAAGTTTACGCTATGTTTTCGCCATTTGTGATCCGAATATAATGATTCTTTTTTATTTAAAAGTCTTTAGGTACCTAGTTGGCCGCATAATTTGGTGAAGATATGATGAAGAATTTTTAGGTATTTACAGAAAAATTCCAGGAAGAACGGTTGAGATTTATGAGGCAAGAAGTTTTGTTTCCATTTCCTTCCTCTACCTTCGTGTTAGCATAGATCTTTTTTAAAACTTGGGCGAAGTGTTTCAAAATAAAATAAAGGGTAGATCCCTAAAAAGTTATCACAGAAATTCCATGACTACCTTTCAGCTGCATCATCAGATCAGCTTCATGGTATTATAACATTGTATTGTCATGCGTGCTAAAATGTCAGGTCAATAGGAAACTATGGATTACAGACAGACCCACAACGGGACAGGTGAAACTGAATAAAAGCTTGTGAAATGAGTAATAAATAGATCGATGATTTGTATTTTTTCATTGCCCCATAAAATATCACGGCTATCAACATGAAATGGCAAGTCGTAAAGCCATAAAAGATGCCTTTAGGCAGCTTAAAAACTGACACTAGTTTTGGTCGAATTCAGCAAAGGCTTTTAGACAAGCATTCCGATAGGCGCGCTATAAAATTTCGGCATGGCTGTGACAAAGGTTTTTTTTTTGGGTCAAATTTTAAAACTCAATTTTTAACCACTTATCCTCAACCGATTAAACTGAAATTTTGCATACTTGTGTATGCCAAATGACAATACAAGTTGATGGAGCTAGAAGATAATATTCGACTTGTATTTGGAGCGAATTTTGTCCGCTGTCTCTTATATTTGGACCACTCTTTCCTGAAGCCAAGTGTATGGAGTTACGTGTGGTGTACTATGTATTAGAAAGCATTGATCGCAGTTCAATTGAATGGCGGATAATACGGAAACCATGCAACTCTGTCTCAGAACTCACAGAGACTTTAAACCATTGTCTGGGATTGAAATTAGTACTAACAGAGGAAGATCAAATACCACCTACCTATACAATTTATTTGACGCTGAGGTTCAATATTGAATGAAACGAAGTAGAAAATTTTAATAAATAAGATCCAGGTCTTCGCTGTGCTGACTTTATTTTTACACTGATATTGCTTACAAAACGGTGAAATTAATCGAGCACGATTCTTTCTCAGAACTCGTAATAAGTTCTCTCACTATTGATTTCCTTTTGAAAACGAACTCAATATTCCATTGATATTCTTCATCTTAGTGCGGTCCCCGTTACTGTGCACCTTAATTAAACATACAAACAAATAAAATATATAGGGACACGTCACACAGGTCGAGCCCCAAAGTAAGATTAAACTTACGTTATGGGATACTTAACGATACTTTTGTAATGAATAAATGTATAGAATATAAATAAATACCCAAGGATCAACAATTTTAAAAGGATCACTTTCCCTGGCTGAGGGTCGAACCAAAAACCTCCGGAGTAGCGAACTAGCGTGTTAACATTACGCCACGGAGGTCGTTAAATTGTTTAAACAAAAATTATTTTTACCTGATGTTCCAAAACATACATACATACCATAACGTCTTCATCCGTAATGGGGCGGTCAGCATTTCGCATCTTGTGGCTATAATCAGATAGAGCCCAGGGCCGCAAGAGTCAAAAGCCACTTTTCGCGTGATGATGGGCGAGAAAATCGAAAAGCAATCAATATAGTGATGGGTTGCTAACCTCGTCGCCTATTAACATGATTTACATTTTTGCCCATTCGGCTTTTGCGATCTACGCGGGAAGAGAAGCAGCTGATACATTCTAAGCTTTTTCTTTTCTCCCAGACTAGCATGGAAGAGCATGTTCCGGAAGACATTTTTAAAAGCAATTTCAGTGCATGCCTTAATCTTACTCTTGGTCTACCTTCACGGAAAGAACTGCAGCTAGAAGGCACTTACCTCTTTTTTTTTGTTCTCTTGCCAGTAGAAGCTTAAGGGTCCCCCGACCCTAGACCAAAATACAACTTTCCATACAAACGTAGTCTACGTTTTATTTCAAAACGACATGTCCGATTTGGGCAAAATTTTGTAATTTTAAAGATATTGCAATTATCTAGGTTTATAACTAGTTTCCGACACTAAAAATATGAACTTGAAATAGAATATAGTGTTTTATATCATTTTTGACCATTAGTAAGGGAAACTTCTAAATCGTTATATTTTCTTTCCAGTTCATAATTTTAGTATAGGTACCCTAGATAGTTGCAATTTCTTTACAATTACCAATTTATACCGGAATATGACATGTGGTTTCAAAATTAAACGTAGACTACGTTTGCATGGAGAAGTCTAGGGTCGCCGGACTCTTAACAACATCTATAAAAATATCTCAGTCTTATAGTGCGTAATATACAACTTTTATGAATTGAAAAAAAAACAAAGATAACTTTTAATCACCACCCAAATTTTTAGAGCATGTTCAGTCCAGCAATAAGTTATTAAAATTAAAAAACAGCGAAAAAAGTCTTTTGAAATGAAAACTATACTAGCCCAACGGATTTTGAATGGGTGACGATACCCGAAAATTGATTTGAAATCACAGTAAAGGCCTTCTCCTTATCCTTTCCTTCCAGATATTTTATGGCTTTCCCATACAATCAGCAGCACTATATATATATATATATATATATTTATTTGTGTAAATATATACAGGCTGACTGGTAACTTACCTTGCATAGCGAAAAATGACACTCAGTAATCTGTTTCCAAATATATAAAAAAGATAGGTAGTATGGACACTCGCGCTACGCTCGATGGAAGCGGGGTTGAAAACAAGCCGAGGTAGGCAGGCAGGTAGCGAGCGCGTATCGCACTAATTTAATAAAAATTTTCTTTGTAATTAACAACTTTTCTGTTGGCGTATTTTTGACGTTACTGATCATGTATTATTTAAATAATGACGCGTTATTACGAGTCAGCCAGTAGAGATGTACCTATATAATCGACGCGTAGTGACAGCCTCTTCGTCCATTGATGCCGCCACTCAATGTCAAATTAACCTTGGCCCAGATGCCACGCTTTGCCACAGACTTAATTGAATTTTATTGAATCCGCTAGTTTCCAACAAATCAAATCAGATTTATTTTTATAATTAATTTACGACTCTAGATACGAGTCCTTTAGAGCTTTTCTTTATTTCTTCGTTTTTTTATTCCTAAGTCTGCATTTCAATCAAAGGTTGCTGAAGGTTCTTTGATTGCTTCAAGGTAGCTTCAAGCGACCAATCTTTACGAGTTCACTGGTTTTCATAGCCAATCAAGTGCGGCGCCTAAAGACCACAGTCCGCAAACAAATATCACTATAGCCACACTATAACTGTCCACTATAAACAAAATCCACTAGAACCAATTTGTAAAACAATTTAGGTAAAGCCAACCCCATCTGAACCTCAATCAAACTAAAAAGAAAACCTCAAAAAAACTCCGTCAAAAAATTCATATATATTTTTCAAAACAAACATTGCCTATGAGATGTGTATAAATATCCAGGGCTGTAGCCAGGGGGTTTGGGGTTCAAACCCCCCGAAAACTCAGTGCCAAGCCGACTAAACGGAGCGTCCGTCAATTACGTACCTTGGGGATAAGGGGGATCATGAAAGCAAAAGATTCGTCATTTGTATGTTAGTCTGGGAGAAAATAAAAAAGCTTAGACC
Source organism: Acrobasis consociella (assembly GCA_963555685.1). Taxonomy (NCBI): domain Eukaryota; kingdom Metazoa; phylum Arthropoda; class Insecta; order Lepidoptera; family Pyralidae; genus Acrobasis; species Acrobasis consociella. The sequence goes on along the minus strand of OY743104.1, from coordinate 8,042,450 downwards.
AGCAGCTTCTTTCCCGCGCAAACCGCAAAAGTCGATCGCGAGTAAATAGGCGATGCGGCTAGCAACCCATCACTATTTTTATTCCTTTTTCCACCTTTTTGCCCGTTTCCAGCTTCTCGAACGGCGAGCGTAGCGAGTGGACGTGTTATAATTTTATTATAAAAATATATTTATTATCAACGTTCAAGTTTAAACTTAAAAATCTGACTCAAACGGTGTACATTGGAGTGGCAATAAAGTGATTCATCGTACCAGCAACGCACACCACAACGCTGCAATAAAAGACACACCAATAAGCGCGAGGATTAAGGTGCGTCCTAAGTTCATAAGAAGAACGGATAAAATATATTCCTTTAACCAAAAGAGGCGCGGATTTTTAAAACAGGGTGATAACTATTATTATTACTGAGTTTATAAATTCACAAGAACTATAGACTTACTTAAGATGAGCATCCTAAATTCTCCCAGTAAACGATCAATAAAGATAAAGTTTATAGCTACAGCTGAAAGTAGCTCCCAACCTGATTTATCAAATATTGATGAAATTGAGACATATTTTGATAAACCTCCAAATAGAAAGGAGAATGATTTGACAAATCAACTAAAGGAATTCAAAATGGAAATACTAAGTATCCTGAAAGAGTCCATTAAGACTCAAAATGAGAATGCGAACATAATAAATAAAAATGTATCATCAATCAAAATAATTTTACAAGATTTAAAGACCTCAACCGAACAGTTGATATTAGAAAATAAACAACTTAAGGGACAAGTTGCCACTCTCACTAATTGTGTGACCACAAACGAACAAAAAATAGCTTCTCTTCAAAATGAAGTTTAGCAATTAAAAGCTCACACACCAGCGCCACAATCTTCGCCATATGCTTCCTATGAGGATTTATTGGCTGAGTTTCAGGACCGCACAGAGCGAAGCAGAAATATTGTCGTAGTGGGAATTCCAGAACAGTACTTCGAAAACCAAAGAGAAAGACAGGAAGTCGATCACGCTGAAGTGGAAAAAGTTTTGAAAAAGATATATCCAGATTGTCCCAAGGCAGACAAAATATTAAGACTTGGCAAATATGACCAGAAAAAGAGTCGCCCAGTAAAGGTTTGTTTCTCCAACCTAGATACCCCAAAGATGCTATTGCGTAATAAATCTAACCATAAAATAAATGGCATCCGAATTTATCATGACCAGATACCACAGCAACAAAAACATATAAAAAATCTTGCAGCAGAGTTAATAAGTCGGTAGGAACATGGTGAGAATGACCTCACAATAAAGTGTGTTAAAGGGACACCAAAAATTATCAATAAAGATGAACAAAAAAACTCTGTAGCAGGACCTACGAAGCCGATAACATAGCGATATTAAACACCTACGGACTCACAAGTACATATAAGGATATTGCAACTTCAACAAAGTCTCTAAGCATTGTATATGCAAATGCTCGCAGTTTAGTTAAAGCGGATAAACTATACGAATTGAAGTGCATCATTGATAACTTCAATACACTTATACACGTCATAATAATCGTTGACACTTGGATGAAAAACGAGAGTGACGCAGCAAAGATGCAATTTCCAAATTATGATCCCTATCACAACTACAGAAAAACATGTAAAGGTGGTGGAGTATCTATTTTCGTAAATAAAAACTTGAAACATGAGTTTCTGAATATAAAATATGATAATGGAAATAATTTTTTTGTGAATACGTCTAAATAAAGTTGGTATCGATTTAGGAGCCATACACAAACCACCCAAATCTAAAGCAAACAATTTTTTAGAAACTCTATCCAGTCAACTCTCAACAAGAAAATAGAGGAATCTAAAAACGATGTTTTTATCTTCGGTGGTATTTATTAATTTTGATCTTCTTAGCAGGAAAACAACTGTTAAAGATTTACAAGGCTGTACTAAAAGAAAACGGATTCAACATATTGAACAAAATAGATAAAGCATATTGCACACGTATAACTCCAAAAATCTTAGACCCTGTTTGTTCAACGATAAAAAGCGATAATAACTTCCATATGGCACTAATCGAAAATAGTATGTCGGACCACAAACAAATTTACTTTGAGCTGAAAAGAATGAAAAAAAAAGACCAAAAAACAACAATACCTGGCAATCAACTACACTAACCTATCGAAAATGATTAAAGAGTGTACTACTAACAACAAAGATGACGATTTTAGTCTATTGGAGACGCTGTTAGTTGAAGCTATTGACAAAAACAAAAATTCAAAAACAAACACCGGAGGATAAGACAATAGAAAAGGAGTTCCTGAAATAGAAGAACATTGTATACGAGCGAATCCAAAATACAAAGTCTGAATGAATATTATAATAAAACCTTTAAAAATTGTATAAACAATCCGCGTAAAATGTGGCAACTCAAAAATAACTTAGCTTGCAATAAAAATAAACAAAATCCAATTCCCACAAAATTAAATACTCTATCTGGACCAATATCAAACATCAAAGATATATGTAATCATTTTAATTCATTTTTCTCGAATATAGGTGCTGAACTTTCAAATAAAATACCCAAATTGAACCGCAATACTGATGTGTCAGGAACTTTGAGTAAAGATAACTATAATGCTTCTATATTAACACAGTTAAAACCTGTTACCTGTGAGGAAATACTAAAAATTATTAACAACTTAGATGCAAATACAAGTAGTGGTATAGACGGAATAAGCACCAAGGTTTTAAAATGCCTCAGTAGCCAAATTGTTGATAAACTGACCCTCTGTATCAACAGATGTCTAAGTAAAGGGATATTTCCGGATTCCTTAAAAATAGCTAAAGTAACACCTATATACAAAACAGGAAGCAAATTGGATCCTGGAAATTACCGACCCATATCTGTATTACCTATATTGTCGAAAATTTTTGAAAAAATTCTACATAATCGGTTAAGTGATTTTTTTAACAATATTCATTTCCTATACAAAGAACAATACGGCTTTAGACCAAAGTCAGGTACTCTTACAGCTGTCACTAACTTGGTAACTGGAATTAGGGTTGATATTGACAAAAAAAACTTACTCTAGGATTATTTATCGATCTAAAAAAGGCCTTCGATACTGTCACTCATGAGATTCTTTTATCAAAATTACATAAACTAGGTCTAAGAGGTCCTGCTCATGAAATATTTAAATCATATCTCAATAACAGACATCAAATTGTCAGACTCGAAGATCAGCAAAGTAGTCCACAGTTAATCACATATGGTGTGCCTCAAGGTTCGATTCTCGGGCGACTATTGTTTCCTAATTTACATCAATGACATAATAATATATAAAATTGGTCTAAAAGGAGAAATTTTACTAAACGCAGATGACACTGCTCTATTTTACCCAATTTTTCACAATTCAATAAAAACAATCATTTAACAGGCTCAACATGATTTAAATCTATTGCACTCTTGGCTACAATCAAACTTATTAACAATAAATACATCCAAAACAAATTATATTATATTTGCTGCCTGCAAACAAATTGGTGATTACAATAACCTTACATTATATGGCGAAGTCATAAAAAAGGTACATTGTGAAAAATATTCGGGATTAACTCTGGACAAACAACTTTCTTGGAAAAATCACATTCAACACATAAGAACAAAACTCACGACTCTTACTGGTTTACTTTGAGGGACAGCTCGGTGTCTGCTAAGGCAAGTGAAATACACAATTTATAATTCTCTTATTAAATCTCATTTAAACTACTTAATTAAATTTGGGGAGCAGCAGCAAAAACTAAGCTTAGAGCTCTTTAAAGATCCCAAAATAAGGTAATAAAAACGCTCTTTGGATACCACTACCTAACATCAACAGAAAAAGTTTATAAAGAAACTAAATTAATTAATATTACTCAGTTATATAAATACAGCACCTGTATTTTAGTAAGAAAAAATCTTACCAAAGATGTACACTCACAAATTGTATTTACAAAAAAATTACAAACTCAAAAAAGATTAACAAGACAAGCAAATAATATCTGTGCACGAACACCTAGAACTAACTATGGGAAAAAGAACATTTTGTTTGAAGGGGTTCGATTGTACAACAAATTACCAAAAGATATAAAAGAAATTAAGTCGTTAAGATTCAGTCATGGCATCTCTTTAATAAAACAACATAACCCCACAGAGTTTTGGTACGATTGATTCGTCTTGAAGTGCTCCACTTTAACCATTTTAAATCACTGTTATAGATTAAAGCACGTTATAAAAAATATTTGTTTAATTAATAACTTATTTTTATTAATAAGGCAATAGCTAGGGCACATCTGAAAATCAGTGTATTGATTGCAAATGATATCTTTTTTCTTATTACTGCAACACATTATAAAATTTAAAAATATGCAAGTCTTCTTCTCGATTCGAAAGGCTACCCAACTATTGAGGTATTGGTAATACCCCTGACCAATGTTAGGTCATGGTAACTTCGTTGTAATTTGCTTTATATAAGTGTGCAAGATGTGGTGCATTTTGGGCAAGACAAAAAGTGGGTCATTGATTGGACAACACTCGCATTTGTTTTTTAGATAGCTTTAGAGATAGACCACCAAACACGGTTTTCGGTCGTTTTTATTTAAATGATAAACGCATTCCTAATCCAGCTAAAATTAGTGGTAACTCCTAATGCCCGGTGCATGGAGCTCGGTGACCCGACGGAAGTGCGCACTTTTGCAAGTAAAGCGACACCGGGCGAGCTTAGCTGAATCTTTTTGCACTGTGCCATATAAGTTCTGCTTAGTTAGAATTCCTGAAGTATATGGTGCCTTGGTTACAGAAAACAAATAATATTTATCTGGTTTTTTGTTCAGCCAGTTCGCCATTTCTCTCTAAATTGAAAATTTCAAATTCAAAATATCTTTACACAAAGGAGGCCGCAACAATTTACATAAGTGTACTATGATATCGGAAATATGGCATTGAGCCAACAATTTGATATATATATATTTGGAATGAGCTGACCACAAAAATTAATCTAATTTAATTTAAAAATAAAATAAATTTTCCTATACAGCTCGTTTTAAAGCTACTGATTTCCTATTAGGATGACATTGGAGATTAGTCAATGAGCGTTGCGTTGAAACGAGTTGCTACATAAACTACCTATTTGCGTTTAAGTCCATTTATTTTAAAAAGATTGACGTTAGATAAGTAGGTAAAACAAATAAAATTTATAAAAAAAAGGAGAAGATTTTAAGATACAAACATATGAAAGCTTGTTAACACGTTGACGGACACTAGGTCACACCACTTTGACACATTTTTTTAGTATGGAACTTTTGAGGCTGTAATGGCAGTTCTGTTGCAGTTGTAAATAAAAAATGTCATGACATAGGACATGAACTGCTATAGCCGTTGCCTGCTATAGACGTCCTGTCACCCCTGCACAGTAAGAGGTGGTTATAAGGAGCAACACAACTGCTATGACAGCTGGGCCGCTGAACTATTATCATTTAAATCATGTACGGGTCCAGAATAGACTCGTCAAATGTGTCCGTTCATGTTTTGCGTGCCTCTCTTTTCACTCTCTGACGATCTTTTAGAAGATTCGTCTTGAGAAACCTCCGACTAAAAAGATTTTGCAATTTTTAACTTGCTGCCCATTTACTGAAAGTTGAGGATTTTCACGGCAGGAATCTTAAAATTTGTCGACAGTTTTTTTTTCATGAGAATAAAGTATAATTCAACATTAAAACTACTATAATTATTTGTAGACTAACTTCCAGTTTCACCTTTGACGTCGACTATATTTTTTCCATTTTAAACATGAATACCGAAAAATAGATACAGATTATTGAGTTTCGCATGATATCTGAATGTTATTTCAATTGTTGCTTCACTATAACATTAAAAAATAAGCTTCTTACATCGATCGAAATTCGTCGAGAATTGGCGCAAAAACAGTCAAATGGAAGCGTCTGCGCAACATGACACTCTTTGGCCGACTGAAGAATGTTCTAGAGGACCGCGACGGGTATAGCCGCTCTGCTGTTGTAAGGTGCGGGGGGGAGGCAGGTGATACATGTATTTTTCAAATGAGTGCAAAATCTTCTTAAATTGACACTAAAAAGATTCGAAGAAGTTAAATAGTGACAGAAAAAAATTTTCTTCCTTATTTTGTATGAATCAAACGACTGTTACAACAGCTCTGCCTACAAAATGGTCGCGAACTAGGAAGGCTATAACAGCTCTGTTACTACAATATGTCTAAAAGGGACTGCTATGCCCGCTCTGTCCGTCAACGTGTTAAGCTGAATTTATTCCTTAACAAATTCCGGGAGACTTGCGGCTTTGGACGTAAAAATTCGATTGTTATTTCTATTGTGGTTGGCAAAGCGATGGTAGGGAATACAACCCACCGATTTCCTTATTCATTAAAGGACGCTTATTGAAATAACTTATTCTTCGGTTTCCATGTCAAGAAGTAGTCCCTGTACTGTGGTACATCTATCGGTTGCTCCCCAGGGAACCCACAGCTACAGAGCGCCTCCACAATGTCATCTAAGGCCATGTTTTTTAAGTCCGCCAAATCTTTCAAGAATATTTGAAACTCTTCAAAATTAATCTCTGTTTTTCTGAAAACGGTTTTTTAAAACTTGTAAGAGAATACGGAAACAACATTACATAAATTTAACTAAAACATGTACTAAATTATTCAATTTCATTTCAAGTTCTACCTTCTTAAATATTATTTTTAGTTTCACATATACTTATTTTAACAAACTGTACATATCTCTTAACACATACAATTATGTGTGTGTGCTATGAACCAAGTGATACATTGGGACATTTTTCATAATGCCCGGGCATTTGGAATAATGAAAGCTACTTTCGGCTAAGTAATTAACTATAATTTAAACTTCCTTCATCACACTGCCTAGACATCTAATAATGCACAAGTACACTGCACGGTCTGCTAAGGTCTATCGACCTAGTGACGAAAGCGACCAATTTGGGTACCTCGAATTATGTACAGGTCATGACGCACTATAACCTTTACTACATAACCTGCGTGGTCTTTATGATTCTGGAAGAACACTATTGACGGCTAGGGGGTGGCCGTAAGACCACCCCTGACCTATTTTTTTTAGAACTTGTCCAATTACCTAGACGCTTTGTACTCGTAATCATAGATGATTTGTAAGGCAGCTTTAATTTCATTTCAAATTAATAATACCTTTCGTCTTCTTCAAAATTGAATACGAAGTTGAAAAACTATGATGATTGTAAAGATGACTAGAAACTATATTGACCTATTATAATAAAATAATTTTATTCCGCTATATTATAAAGTATTAAATAGTAAATATATTGAAATATTTCTTAAAAATATGTATGTATTTATAATCATTAAAAATGTAACTTCATTAAAATTCGAGAACGACTGGACCGACTTAGCTCATTTTGGTTTTTAAATATTTTTGGAAGTCCAGGGAAGGTTTATACGATGAACGAGAATGTGAACGGGAGTGGGAACGGAAACAGAAACGAGAACTAAAGCGGGAGCGTAATTGAAAGTGGGAGCGGAATCGAGAGCAAAAACGGGAACAGGCGGTATGAAGTTTGCCGGGTCAGCTAGTTATTGTATTAAATATTTTGGGGCTAGCTCAATCTGTCAGATATTATAAATAATGAAAATTTATACATTTGCAATACTTAATTTCTCGGTCAGTAGAGGTACTTTTGACGCCTCAGTACGTTACTTACGATAAAAGCTAGAAATCTTTTTTTTGTAATAAAAAAAACCTTCTTACACTTAATTTCCAAATAAATATTTCTTATTTAATTTGTATAGGCAGGCTTTTCTTAACAAGTTTTTTTGAGTGTTACTTACTTTATTCTAAAAAAAAGTGATCCCGTGTCAGTCATGGTAAGGTTCCTATCGTCCAGTAGTTTAGCCTGTCGCATCCAATAGTCGATTCTATACAGGTTTATGGTGGTCCCAGTCCTTTCTCTGGGCTCCAACATTTTGGCGAAGTTCAGAAACTGCTGGTCACGTGATACGACTACTACCTCTTCTTTATCGGTCATCTTGGTATGAGAACAAAAGATTTATAGTTTAACAAAAAAATATTTAGGTATCTATTTGATTAATAACATTTTTATTACACATTATCATGTATTTACTAATCATTTAAATGTTTTAAAATGGTTTTCCCAATTTTATTCACCGTCGAAATGTGTCATAAATAATTTTTCAACTATTTACCAAGCTTGATTTTCTTTCTGACCAAATATAAATAAAATACCATTTAATAACTTGTTTTTACTACAAAAGTTAAGATGAAGTAAGTGCATAAGTGGCGCCCTTATTTAAAATATTTTTTTAATCTTGTAAGTATTTGGTGATAAAATAATTTAAAAGTGCCTTACACCTAACATTATTAAAGGAATATAATTCGTGGTTGTGGTAAATAATAAAAGCGTATTTTAACTATAAATGGAAGTTTTATTGCACTACGAGTTGACAAGAGAACACAACGAGATTACGCGGGAAAAGTACAGCAAAGGCGCCACAGATAAAAAAACAAAAAAAACTATATTGGTTGCGTTCCAATTTACTAACACCCTCCCTAGGGACGCAACCCCATCATCTTTACACAATACAAATGTTTGTCGGCAGTGGTGCCCTTAGTTAGATTATCAGCAATCATTTCTTCACCCTTAACATAACTAAACTTTATATCTAAATTGTTAACGTGATCCTTGAGAAAATGATAGCGGATGTCGATATGTCGTGACCTAGGCAAATAACAATCATTATTGGACAATTTAATTGCACTCTGGTTATCACTAAATATGACGAGTGGATTGCTCTGTTCTTGGCCGAGTTCAGCATGCAGTTGTTGGAGCCACAGCGCCTCCTGCGCTGCCGAGGACATCGACATGTATTCGGCCTCAGCAGTGGATAGTGCCACAGTCTGCTGTTTTTGTGACCGCCAAGATATTGCACCACCCTGTAACAAAAAAATGTAACCCGTGCACGACTTCCTATCGCGCACATCGCTTGCCCAATCGGCATCACAATATCCTGTGATTTTCTTATTACCATCTTTGGTGTATATCAATTTCAAGTCTCTGGTACCCTGCAGATATCTGAAAATTCTTTTTACCGCAGTCCAGTGTGCAGTCGTAGGATTTTTGTTAAATCTGCTCAGTGTATTTACTGCAAATGATATATCAGGTCGGGTACCTTGAGCCACATACAGTAAGGAGCCAATGGCCTGTTGATATGGACAGTCAGTAATTTTTTCTTCTTCATTTTTGTCACCAAGTTTCATGCCAGCTTCAAATGGTGTTTTTACAGGTTTACAGTCTGACATTCTGAACCGTGCTAATATTTCATTTATATATTTTTCTTGATCTAGAATTACTTTGTCCCCGTCTCTGGTAATATGTAGACCAACACATTGACTTGCCGGACCAATATCTTTCATTTCAAAGTGTTGTTTCAGTTTCTCTTTGAAAACAATTTTTATATTTTCTTCAGCAGTAAATAAAATTAAATCATCCACCCAAATGGCTATAAAAGTATTCTTCTCTGTGTTATAATAGACACAAGGATCTGTTTTTGATTGTGTCATTCCTAACTCGTGCAGGACAGAATTTAATTTCAGGTTCCAGAGTCTGCTGGCCTGCTTGAGTCCGTATATAGATTTATGAAGCATGCATACCTGAGATCCAAGTTTATACTCTTCTGGCTGTTGCATGTAAATGACTTTATCAATCTCTCCTTGCAGAAAAGCAGAAACAGCATCCATTTGATCTATTTCTAATCCATACCTGGCTGCTAAAGCAAATAGATAGCGGATAGTTGTGTACCTAACAACTGGTGAATATATTTCTTCATAGTCTGTGCCCCATCTTTGTGCATATCCCTTTATCACAAGCCTTGCCTTGTATCTCAGAACATTCCCACTCTGGTCTGTTTTTGTTTTAAACACCCACTTATTTGGAAGAGCCTTTTTACCTGGAGGGAGATCTGTCAAAGTCCATGTTTTATTTTTCATAAGGGAAGTATATTCCTCGTCCATGGCCCTCTTCCATTCTGTAGCTTGTGGTGATGTAAGTGCTTGCTCAACAGTCTGTGGGTCAGTCAAATCAGTAAACAAACACAATAGGCCCATCTTACCATTTTGTGCCTCATCTTGTTTAGCCTGTGATCGTGCTGACCTCAATGTTATATTACTTTTGTAATCCTGTCTTATCGGATGTGGAGGATGGTAAGTTTCATCGAGTTCTCCAGTGTCAGTGTCATACTCACTTGAGTCTTCACTATTACCTCGTGTATCTGAGTCTTTGCTGGACATCACAGGTGCAGATGTGGATGGCTCCTGAGTGTGTAATATGTTTCTCTCACTGCCTGAGTTTGCATTTTCTAGTGAGCCGGAACTTGCAGTGGCTGTTTGGCTGTCCTTTACTGGAATATAAGTTTCACAATCAACTGGTACACTGACATCCTCATTATAATTTTCAATAAAAGAAACATCTCTACTTTTGATAACTTTGTGTGACTTAGGGTCCATAAAACGATATCCCTTTGTGTTTTCGCAATAGCCCACAAATATCATTTTTACTGATTTTCTATCCCACTTTTGGCGTTTCTCTTTAGGTACATAAACCATAGCTTCAGAGCCAAATATTTTCATGTGTGATAAATTGGGTTTCTTACCTTTCCACATTTCATATGGAGTTTTACCTTGTAATGACTTTGTCGGGGAGCGGTTTATAACATATGCAGCGGTTGCCAGAGCTTCAGCCCAGTAGTTCTTCTCCAGGTTGGCATAGAACAACATGCACCGTGCTCGTTCAACTAAAGTCCTGTTCATTCTTTCAGCCATGCCGTTTTGCTGAGGAGTGTACGGAGTGGAGGTCTGATGAACTATACCATGATTAGATAAGAACTTTTCAAAGTTATTGTTACAATATTCTTTACCATTATCTGTGCGAAGCTTTGTTATCTTATGATTCAATTCATTCTCCACTTTCAATTTGAAATCTTTAAATGTTTCTAAGATGTTTAACTTATCTTTCAGAAAATATACATAGACCATTCGTGTGTAGTCATCAATGTAAGTAATAAAGTATTTCATACCTCCAAATGATAAGTTTTCCATAGGGCCACACAAGTCTGAATGTATTAGTTCCAGTGGTCTTGTTGCTCTAGAACCAACATTTTTGAATGGCGTCCTTGCTTGCCTACCTTCCATACAATGAGTGCATGTGACATTACTTTGTTCCTGAGTCAGAGTCACACCATCAGTACAACTGGGCAGCTTCTTTACATCTGGAATATTCAAATGGCCCATTCGTAGATGCCACAGATAAGTGTTATTACAATTCTGAGAATGTGAGGTTAAATGTGCCACTTCTTTACTGGTATCCATGATATATAACTTGTTGTTCAATGTTGCAGTGCATACCACCTCATCTTTCCCATTTTGAATTTCACACCCGTTTTTATTAAAAGTAACCTTATGTCCATTTTTCACAATAGTACTAACTGAAAGTAGATTGGCAGCTAGCCCAGGGACATACAAAACATTACTAACTTGTATTACTTTATCTTGACTTATATGTATGTCCACACAACCAACTCCCTTCACAGCTAATGGCTCTCTGTTAGCTACAGTGATATTCTTTACAGGTGGCTCTGTGACTTTGTACATCCAATCTTTTCTACTAGTCATGTGCATGGATGCACCGGAGTCTAGAAACCATTTAGCATCATTAATGTTCTCTTTGACGCTTGCTGAAAAAGCTGCTACAAAACTGGAGCTCACTTCCTTTTTTGCTGATTGTTTCTTTGGCTGTCTACAGTTTTTGGCAAAATGACCACTCTTATTACAATTATAACATCTAGGTCCCTTTGATTTCACTGCCTGCACATTATTTCCTGTTTTCTTAGTGTTCGTGTAGAAAGCGGTTGACTTTGATGTGTTAATCTCTTGTATGAGTTTAGTTTTTACTGAGTCAGCACTGATTTGAATACCAGAACTCTCTAGCCCCATTATCATAGGCTTGTACTCCTCCGGTAAGCCAGCCAACATTAAAGTGCCAAGCCACTCATCGTTGACTTCAAAACCAATGTTGCGCAGCTTGTGAGCAGTGTTCATTATTTTACTAACATAGTCTTCAACACTATTACTTGACTCCAGTGTAGTATTTATCAAATCTCTGAGTAGACCTACTCTTCTGGTTAAACCGTTGTCATCAAAAGCCCTTTGTAGATTCTCCCATACTTGTTTTGCAGTTTTGCATTCCTGAACATGTACGTAATTCTGTGGGTCCAACAACAATATCAGCTTTGACTTCGCCTTTACGTCTTTACTTGCGTCTACAGGTTTATCATCGGGGTGTTCAACACAACACCATAAATCCTCGTGCTCCAAGTATGCCTTCATACTAAACTTCCAGGTTGCGAAATTTTCTCTTCCGATCAATTTATCTAACTTGAACATATTATTTCCACTCATCTTGCTGGATTACAAAATTTTCTTAACCTCAAATTCAAAATTGCGCCGACAATTTTTCTGATTGAAGTTAGTCCACTATTTCGATATTTCCAACTGTACCACTACAGAACTACGCTCTGCTACCATAAAGGAATATAATTCGTGGTTGTGGTAAATAATAAAAGCGTATTTTAACTATAAATGGAAGTTTTATTGCACTACGAGTTGACAAGAGAACACAACGAGATTACGCGGGAAAAGTACAGCAAAGGCGCCACAGATAAAAAAACAAAAAAAACTATATTGGTTGCGTTCCAATTTACTAACAATTATTTATAAATGGTAATAATTACTACATAAATGATACAAAATATTTCAGATAAGTGCTTACTTATAATATAGTTTAATGTCTTGGAAATAATAACCTTTATTATTTCCAAGACATTAAACGACACTGAAGGAACTTCAAAAAGAGCAAGAAAATAATAGTACTTAATTTATGTAAGTACTAACATAAGTGTACGAACTTACGCACTAATTTGTGTCTAAAAATAAACCTAAAGTCACAAATCCCTACACACTATAAACTTTTTAGGCCTTTAACAATCAAATATTAGACGAGATTGACTTACGTACCTTTCTCTTGAACCTGTATCTTTAGGTAAATGCAAAATATATGGATACTGCATCAATTTTTAAGTATTGATACAGTGATTGCTATACAATATTACACAGATATAGATCAATATTAACTCCATATTAACTCTGTTTGGCTGTTATTGGTTACTATGGCTGCGAGGAAGTTTAAAATGCATCCACTTGGTCACGGCTTCATCGACTATACAATTCCATCCATCCATCAATCAGGTCTTTTGTCTCCACTGCAAGAGCACGACTCTCTCTGTACTAGAGCCATAGTTGGCCAGAGCAGCCAAAGGAAAGGGCCTACACTCTTCTTGTTGGCCAGATGGGTTGGAGAGGTCTCATTGATGCTTATAAGCTTTGTTTAGCTTGTATTTCCTAAGCCACCACTACGACATCCACGGAGGACTTGGAGTGGCCCCATTGTACTCTGCCGGAAACCACAGGGCACTTACAATTACCGACTATGGACTATACAATTACCACTAATTTCGTCCATACTGCTCTGAGAGAAAATAAAAAAAAACAGAATGTACCAGCTACTTCTCTTTGCGTGCAGATCGTAACAGCTGATCGGAGGAACGGACATAATACTGATCATGTTAATATGCGATGAGGCTATCAATCCGTCACTATTTACTTTGATCGGACTTGTTGTAAAGTTAAGCTAAACTAAAAGAAATTTAATAACCGGCTAAGTGCAAGTCGGATTCGCGCACGAAGTGTTCCGTACTCCATTATCTATAAAAACCACGTTCGTTGTTTGGGAGCTTTTAGTATTTGTTGTTATAGCGGCAACAGAAATACGTAATCTGTGAAAATACCGACTGTCAAGCTATCACGGTTTATGTGAAACGTACTTTTGACTGACAGACAGACGGACAGACACACGGACAACGGAGACTTAGAAATGGGGTTTCGTTTTTACCCTTTGGGTAAGGGTCGGCAAAATAAGTTGTTCAGCCTGATGATCATTTTTATTCACGCGAACGAAGTCGCAGGCATCAGCTAGTCGTAAATACTACGTATCAGGTTTTTCAATTGAGCTATTTAAGATGCTTTTAGGCAGCTTGAAAAATCTGACTCTATACTGTTGGCCACTTACACACAAAAATACTATACAAAAGTGACTTTTGTACGTTAAAGCTTATTTCGGAAAAAAAACTTTTTTCTGCCACTTGGCTACTAAACTGACTCTATGGTTAGCTAGGGTCCATATTATACTAAAGTAGGTAATCTAAAATATTTTTCAAATTTTTCCAGTTATCCTTAAATAAGACCGCCTTTAATGAAGTCGGACAACAAGAATGAGAATTCTCTATTTTTTTGCATTTTTTTTTCAAATACTAAGTTATATTCTGTTATATCTTAACTTCGTGGATATATTCTTCTTTGGTTTAGAAAAGAAAGTTTTGCTCTTTAGTTTTAGACATGACATATCCAAGACCTGTCCAAATAAGAAAAACGGTTTAAACAAGACATTTGAATATCTTGAAAAATTACAATTTCTAACATATATCTGTACCTGCTACCTAATTTACAGTATCTTCTTCAAATCCTAAAGTAAGTATAACTAGTGGTTCTGTGTGAACAGTAGACCTTGCGTATCCTTAAAGCCATGTAATAACTGACACTTTTCCCTTTCCACTGGCTTGGCAAAGCCATTTTAGTGAAATCCGACAGGAAACTTCCCCCTTTCCCCCTTTTACTCCTTATGTAACCTTTTCGCATCATCTTGTTAAGAATTAAGACCAAAATCCGTCTATTTCCCCTATTTTCTCCCCAATCTAAAATTGCGAATGGCCAAAAAATGTAATTACCTGTAGGTGAAAAATAAATAGACGGTAAAAGCAATTTTAGCTTAACTCGAAATTCACAAGACACGCACAGACTTCTTCAGTCTTACCCTCGGAATACAGAGCATTCTCGCCCTAGCGTCATTCGTTTTTTGGCCAATGCCGTGCAGAGGGACAGTAAAGGTTGAAAATAAAAAAGGGATTACTCCAAAGACACAGAAAAATAAGTAGGAACTAAGCCTAGGTGTTAGAACATTCTCAAATTCTCATGAGCTGGCGGCATTTACCCATTTTAAAGTTAAAACATTCTCATATTCTTCTGAGCCCGTTGCATTTTTAAACTTTGAGTTAAAACTTTCTAATATTATTATTCTGAATCAGCTGCATTACTTTTTTTAACCATTTGTATTATTCTTGATTAAACGTAGGTAACTCGATAGGATGGGTGACGAAGAAGAAGCCACTCTTGACGGGCAGTTTTTCGACTTTTCGAAGATGTATGACCCAAAAGGACGAGACGGCACGACGATCACCCTGTACAGGCTGGACTACTGGCTGCGGCAGGCCAAAGTCATGGACGATAGGAAAGTGACCATGACGGACACTGGGATTCTTTTCAACAAGTTTAGGTATCCATTCTGACTATACCTACAGTCTACAGCATAATACCACGTCCAACAAAAAAAATGTAAATAAGACTCGTTCAATGAGACTAGTGGGACAGTGGGACAGACAGGGATAAAGAATTAACACTTATTTGAGTGTGGTCTATGAATGACAATGACCCATCAAACATTGGGCTACCGAGCCCTCAAACCTCGAACCTTATAATAAGAAATGTACATACTTACAAAATTAGGTAGGCCCCTTATTAAGTCGTACTTAATAGCTCAGTGATACACGATACACCTCTGCAATTGGGAGGATTTTGCTCATATAATCACCACGCTGGATAGAATGGTTGGTGATCGCAGTACAAGATATTTATATTACAGTAGGATTTGTTTAGTTTTGCAAACTGAATTAAAAATTTATCGAAATTCAAAATTATTCTAGATATCAGACCCTTGGTGTTGCAGTTGTCCATAGGCAGCGGTGATCACTTACCATCAGGTGACCGGCTTGTTCGTTTGCCGCCCTATAGCATAAAATTTATTAATATGTATAGCAAAACATAAGCTATAATATTAAGCTTTATTCAAAGGACGCTGCTGTCTTTGTCATTCATTTTTAATTAAGTATCAATAATCAAGTAGGTATAGTTATTCATTACAAGTATAATTTTAATTTTAAAAAGCCAACAACAAATGTTTAATGGCAGCAAAATATTATGTTTAGGATAATTTTTGTGATAAAATATTTTTTCATTCCTTAAGAAGATAATGAAGGTCAACATCTCTTCAAATCTTTAAGACTTTAATACTCTTAACTAGTTTAATATTGTAGCAAACATTTTAAACATATTTTCCAGTAAAACTGAAATCAATTTTGAAGAATTTCTACAATTATTAGAAGAGCTAGCAGCATTGAAAGATCTAGAGTTAGAGACGCTTCAAGAGACTCTTACCAACTGTGGGCTTCCGGGCCAGACCGCCGTATATGTACCGGAGTATAAAGATTTCTTCGCGACTTACAAACCCAAAGAAAAAATGGTGTTTTAGCTTAGACCCGACAGCATGGCATATAAGGCGACAGTTTACCACCGCCATCAACTGACGCCATGTCACGATAAGAAAAAATTATGGTGGGCTAAATGATCAATTCGGTTTACATTTAGAATTTCAATCGAATCACCTTGGAAAAATCCACAATATATATTGTGTTATATAAATAATAATAATAGTAAAAATAGCATGACTGTAATCGATTCGCTATGCGTTACTACTTACAACAAAGTCTGTTGTAATCATTTTAAGTTTTATTAAAGAAGAGGAATAAGTTTTATTTACAATAAAAATTAAGAAATATATAGTTGATTCGCTAAAATGATGTTCATGATGTCGGCGCAACACAAAGATCTCATTTTTGAAAGAGCCGATACCACCCTTTGTCGTCGCGCCGACAGTATTACAGCCATTTCAACGAATGAACTGTAAACTGTAACAAATAAATAATTTTATGGTTATTCGCTAGTTTTTAATTTAGCATATCTTTAATTTGTTGTTCGTTAATAATTTTTCATCTTATTTACTCGAAAAACGATGTTTACATTGCTTATTCTCTCGGGACTTAAAAGTGAAAAAGAGAATCTCTAGGGATTAAAACAATTGAAAACCTCTATGTAGAATCAAACATAATGTTGGCAGTCCATAAAAAAATAAGAATGTAGTTATAAAACAATAAATGATTGGCACATGCAGCCGTTAGATAATTTTCCTTTTCCGTGAACATTGTATAAGTTTATAAACCCTATTTAGCTGTGATAGTTTTCCTTTATACTTAGTTATACATTTATACTACAGCTAGGGGGTTTTTATGTGTCTATACACGGTGATTTTACATTGGTTTTAAAGCCGAAGGCCACTTCATAGGCATCGTTAGTAAGACATAATTAGCTAGTCAAAATAAAAATTCAGAAACAAAAAATATTGTCTAAAACTCAAAAGTAAAATTGTGAGATCAATTGGTAGTACCGCCGCCATACACCGCCCGCCGGCCGGCCGGGGTCATCGACATTACGCAGCTGTTGGCCAGCGTATAACTACGTGGTCTCGATCGAAAATCATTTACGCAACTTTTTTATCTTACGACATACAGAAATTTGGATTACGTATATGGATAGAGGAATTTATTTACTATACAAAATTTTTTTTCCAAAACCAATTAAAAGTCAGCGTGTATATAACCGCTTAGCAGTAGCGTGCATTTCATATAGACACATAGCATTTGTTTACCCTGTGCCACCCTAATATAATGTTAGATACTAGCGAGAAATGTATTTTGTTCGATATATGGAGGTATGATTATTGTCTACCCTGTAAAATATAGTGGTGTACGTCACTGCCGTTTAGCACATAGAGCTGTTTCAATTTTTGTCAAGTATATACTTGACTCTCACAAAAATTTGCACTGTAAAACTAAATTGATAAATGATATTGATGTAAAATACGACGGGTTAAAAGAGAAAAAAAATTACACCCTCGTGTACAATAGTATATTTCATTACAAGTGCGGAAGGCTGTCATTGCAAAGAGTTCCGACAAATGTCTACCCGAGCCGAGGCGCAGCCGAAGGCGAGGGTTGACAGTCGGAACAAGTTGCAATGACGGTTCCGCACGTGTACTGAACGACTATTTTTAATACAGTTGCGAAAAATGAAGCAATTTAATAAAATAATAAAAACAATAAACTCAACTAACTAATCATTTATTTCTTATAAAAGTTATAATTCACATATACATTGAAATTAGTACAGTTTTTTTATACTATTCCATTTCATTCGATGTTAATATTTTCGACTTTTTACTTGTAAAACCGTCTCATTGTCGTTTTGAGAAAGCATTTAATTTTGGGTATTCACTTATTTGTTCCTTATTTTCAGCATACTTTTTATCATCGAAAACCTCGACCATAACGTAGAAGGTTTAAATTTTGCTGAGAGTTCGGAGAAGTATGCCAACATAACATTTTCTGAAAAAACTATTTGCTTTTTTCTCTTTTCTCCACGCAATAAATTCGTCGTATGTAGATATGTAGCGACTTTTTGACTTTTTCGGTAAAATGTTCTCCGAAGCATTTTGTGCAATTATACTGTGTTCCGGTGGTGTTAATTCAAAAAAACTAGGGTCGAAATTACTCATTTTGTGCAACAAACAACTAAACTCGCAAAGAAAATTTCTGAAAAATGGCGCCAACCGTGGAATATAAGCAGAGATTTTTTTTTCTTCACCCATTCTGGTAGGCAAAGGGAACTATGCCCATACAGCCAAGTCTTCAGTAGATTTTTTTTATTGATATGAAATGAAATTGAAATTTAATGAGATGAAATGAAATGAAACCTAACCTAAGTCATTCAATCAAATCATTAAATCTGATATTGAAACGAATTAGTAGCTTTTTTTAGAAATATACGTATTTGCATGAACCGTAAAAACTCCTATGACTTTTTTTAGGAAAAACTTCATGGTTGGTTTTTATTTTTAATAGACATTATTTTGACAGTTGGGAAAGACAACGCACGAGTTCGGGAAAGGTAAAAAAAAGCACGAGTATGTAATAGCCCACATCTCGAACGCTATACGTCCCTGCAATACGCCACTTTTTGAGCAACTGTATTAAAAAAAAAACATAATTTTATTTTACTTTTTAGTACACTTTTGATAAATACCAAGTATGAAAACGTGGAAAGTTTTACCAAGCTACTCAGTATACTGACACTGACACACGATGTTGCCTTTTAAACTACACTGGCCCCTTTATTTTCTACTCTTTTTGATCGAATTGTAGCCCTAGATTTCTTTAAGTTACTTCTAAATCTATGGACATAACAATATTTATTGACAAAAGATATATTTAATAAATAACTAGATTTTATATTAATATGTTGTTATTCTTTATAAATACAAGGCTTAGTTTTGTTAATTACGTATGTACCTAATGAACATTGTACTGTGACTTCACTATAAAATAGATTGAATTTAAACATTACCAGGTTTTTAATTATCTAAAAGCTCATTGAGCTTTTGATTTATGACTGAGCTTTTCGTCATCAGGTCAACCGATGATCATTTTGTTGTTCATGTTATATTGATTTTGTATTCAAAGGTTTTAAGGTTTTTATATTATCCATAAATTATGCCACACGTTATAGGTGTGACTTTGCGTAAAGAGGGGCAAGAAATAAGAAGTCAAACAATGGGGAAGGGATTTGTTTTGTTTATTTATTTAATTATTAAAATCTTTATTGACCACAACGGTACAAAAGGTGAACTTAATGCTAATGCATTTTCTACCAGTCAACCTGTTCGAAAACATTTTTTTATCTAATTGCGGTAGGTGCTGAAAGATGTACTTAAAAATAACTACTAAATACTTTGTATAATAAATAAATTAAGCACCAATTTTTTTATCTAATTGCGGTAGGTGCTTAAAGATGTACTTAAAAATAACTAATAAATACTTTGTTTTTATAATAAACAATTTAAGCACCGAACAAAAGCGACTATTGTTCGGATGACGTTTAGTCCGGAAAAAACTTTCACTCTGCTAGTAAACTACCCCAGTTGTTACATACGGACCATATTATACAAAAGTAGGTTCTCGAGAGCCGTAAATAATTAAGTGGGTACCTAACTCAACGCTCCGCTTATGAGGCGTGCATTATTTCAGAGACAGACTAATCGATATGTTAATCGATTCATCATTGTTGTCCGGGTGACAGGCTACAATTTGTATGCAATGAACTCTGAACCAATAAAACATAAATGTACATAACGTTTACATACAAAAAAGAGCAAGTAAATTTTTTTTGTTCCCGTTTCTTGTGAGTTAACAAATGAAGGGTCTTGATTAGCACATTTTTTTTAATTGCCTCAACAAATACATACTGACATTTTTACCGTAAATAGGAATTAGAAATAGGATAAGAAACAAAACAACGTCATAATATGCTGTTATATTTGTATACTAGCTGCGCCCCGTGGTTTAACCCGCGCCTAAAGTAGCCTATGTGTCAATCCAGGATGTCTGCTTCCTGGATACAAAATTTTATCAAAATTGGTCCAGTTGTTGCACACACACACACACACTTTCGCCTTTATTATTTGTGTGATAATGATAACATATTATGTTTCAGGTTCAGGTAGGTTTAGGTAGGTTGCATCCTAGCTTAGATTGAGACTGTAACCGACACTTGTTAGAGTGAATATAGACTTTCCAGATCATGTTGCCCAAAAATCAAAATTTGGCATATTACAGGCATACCATGAAGGCATACTGATGTTGTATCACGCCACGCAGCTGGGTTTATTGGTTTTTTGATAATTAAGAAAACCTCAATGGCTTTTGTTCTTTGACAAAAAGAATGCAATTGACACAGTTATGAAAAAAATACACATTATTCTTTATGGCAGTTTTGACAGGTACCAATTTGATAAAAAGTTGACAAATTTCTAATTTGAGGTTTAGGCAAGATATTTAAATTTTTTGAAAAAATACATTTCTTTTACATTTCATTTTACAGTTAAACTTACACCTAAAATTACAGTCTCTGATTTAAATCTAAAAGAGAGTATAACTATTTGTTCTGCGAGAATAGTAGACCTTACGAGCCCTTATAACCATGCAATGACCGATACTGTCTCATTTCTCCTGGCTTGGCAAAGCTATTTTAGTAAAATCCGTCCGTATTATAATCCTACAGCTAACTTCCCCTTTTTTCGCCCTCCACTCCCCCCTCTCGGAGTTTTTTTCGCAACATCTTTTTTTGAATTAAGTTCTTAGTATGCCTTTCAAATTTTGATTGAAAACCAGCCCTCCCCCTATTTTCCCTTAACCCAAAATCAGGATTAACTGATAAAATTAAATAAATCAAAATACTTGTGTGCCAATTTTTGTCTGCCAAAATTGGTCAAAATTAATCGTCTTTTAGATTAGCAAAAATAATGGACGTAAAAATTCGTAAAAATTCACAAAGATACGGAGCGTCAAAGTTCTGGAGTGTGGGCTTGCCGCTGTATATCTTTTCATTTTTTGGTTACTCAGAGAAAAGAAAAAATACGTGTACAATATTTTTAGAGTTCCGTAGCCAAATGGCAAAAAACGGAACCCTTATAGATTCGTCATGTCTGTCTGTCTGTCTGTCTGTCTGTCTGTCTGTCTGTCTGTCTGTCTGTCTGTCTGTCCGTCCGTATGTTACAGCCACTTCTTTCCGAAACTATAAGAACTATACTGTTGAAACTTGGTAAGTAGATGTATTCTGTGAACTGCATTAGATTTTCA
This sequence comes from Acrobasis consociella, assembly GCA_963555685.1. Lineage (NCBI taxonomy): Eukaryota > Metazoa > Arthropoda > Insecta > Lepidoptera > Pyralidae > Acrobasis > Acrobasis consociella. The sequence continues at coordinate 8,020,581 of OY743104.1, read as the reverse complement.
TGCAAAAATAGAAAAAAAAAACATATTTTTGGGGGTTCCCCATACTTAGAACTGAAACTCAAAAATTTATTTTTCATCAAACACATACATGTGCCGTATCTGTGGATAGGTCTTCAAAAATGACATTGAGGTTTCTAATATCAATTATTTGTGTGTGTGTGTGTGTGTGTGTGTGTGTCCCTGTAACTTCTAAAATTGGAGAATGATAAAACTAAAAAAATATATGTTCATTACCATGCAAACTACCAGCGAAAATTGGTTTGAACGAGATCTAGTCAGTAGTTTTTTTTTAATATGTCATAAATCGTAAACCGCAAATTACCTTTCATTCAATCAATTCAAATAGAAAAATAAAATATACTACAAGACTTGTGTTACTTCCTGCTACGGAACCGTTCATGGGCGAGTCCGACTAGCACTTGGCCACTTTGTATTTAATAATCTAACGGATGGACCGAAAATATTTTTCCAGTCGTGTCATGCCTATTATAGATATAGAACTTTTTCGTCGATCCAATATTTCGAAAATTTTCAAAATGGCTAAAATACGATGATTGAAATAATAGGCTTTTAAAAATATCAATAATGAAAAAAACCTTTTTGTTGTCTTAATTAAGACACATTTTTTTGTCTTAACAACAGACACATTTTTTTGTCTTAACAACTTTTATAACTGATGAATTTTAACTGGGAATTGTGAGGTCTTCAGCTCACAGAGCCAACAGAACAAGTTCAAGTAATCCCAAATATATTTATTTGTTTCTTTCTAAAACACTCTCAAATGCAAACATCAGGATAAAGATTTTTCACAAGACAGATATGGCGAAACTCGAAATAATAGTCTCCTTTCTTATTGACAGCAGTGTGCGAGTCCTACAGTATTCTTACCCTCCGAATATAGAAAATTTTCGCCCTAGCGTGTTCCCGGTTGCATTTTCTCCATCCATTCATCCATGTTCATCCATTGCATGTTACCGGATGATGACAGCAAAAAAGCGAAAACGACAGTTACGATTGAAACTGAAAATAGAAATAGAACACCCAAAGACGAAGAAAAAGAAGTGCGAACCAAGTCTAGGTGTTAGAACATTCTCATATTCTTCTAAGTGCAGGATCCCGATATAGAACGACCTTCACCGTCATGCTTATTTGATGAAACGAATTTTTTTTCCAACCAACCATCCCATGCGATAGTCCTCTATTGTTGGTTGGGTTAGGTCAGTCGCACTCACCCCCCCGATGGGTTCCCGGTTTGTCGTACCGGGGGGGCTCAGTACCCGTGGTGCCGTGGAGCCACGGGGAAGCCAAGAGGAACCTGTGAGGGGGCGCTCCTGCGGTTTGCGCCAGCAGTGAGCGCCCACATTGGGGCGGCGGGGGAGTGGGAAGATCTCCCCCCACCCGGGGAGGGGCGCTCCCGCGGGCTCGGCTTCGGCCTTGAGCCTGCTGGGATGCGCCCAATGGGGCGGCGGGGGAGTGGGAAGTTCTCCCCCACCCGGGGTGGGGCTGCCGGGAGAGGAATGTTTCATTGCTCTCCCGGCGCTTCAGGCGGGGCCACACCGCCGTGGCTGTGGTTGATGATCAGTCGCGGAGGTCAGGGAGTGTCGGTGCTACGTTGCCGCTCTCCCTGTCCTCCGCGGCCGAGTGGTGCCGCACCGCGTTTGCGGCGAGAGGTAAGCGGCGGAGCCTCACATCTTCTCCGCCGCTGGGAGCCGGTTTATCTGGCTCCCATGGGCCCACAGGCGGTGGACTGCGTGGGAGTTCGCCGCCTCTCAACTGGGCCGAGGAGGTACGGCGCGTCCGTGAGTTCCGGACGCGCCTACTTGGTGAGTGGGGGGGCGCTCAGACGCCCCCGAGGAGGGGCTGCTTCGGCGGCCAGCCGCGCCGGGGTTCGCGGTTGTATTTCCTTTCCCGTGTCCCCGGCAAAGGCGGTTAAGGTGGAACTCCGGAGGTTTTTAGTGGGTAGGCACGTCACTCTGGCGTGGAGTCCCACATAACCCGACAGCCTCCCCCGCAGGCTGATGGGTATCCGTAACAGGGATCTTTCCTCCGTTAAAAAAAAAAAAAAAAAAAAAAAGGTCAGTCGCACTCAGTCGCATATTTCAATTTTCAAAGTTCGACAATCGAAATTCGGGACTGATTTTTCGCAGGCAACCCTATACCACCGTGTTTATAATAAAAAACCTTTTATTTTCATTTAATTTTAATTCAATAATCAGACCGGTGCAAAATGCTATATTTGTCGATTTACCTGCTTATACCTGGCATCTCAAGAGTTGTGTCCGGAAAAGAATAGCCAACCTAACGTTTTCATATTCTATGGGCTTCATACTTTCTATTGGTATAGAATTTGTTTAATAAGCAAATCGGTGAAATATAAAAAAAAAATATTAATTAATCATATCCTAAACTGAAATTTGTTAGGCAACCTATATGCAATATCCGTGTATCTTTATTGACATATTAAATTAAACATAAAATACGTTTCATCAAATAAGCATGACGGTAAAGGCCGTTCTATATCGAGATCTTAGACCATCTGAGCCCGCTGCATTTTCCAATTTTAGAGTTAAAACATCCTCATATTCTTTTGAGCATTTTCCAATTTTGAAGTTAAAACATTCTCATATTATTCTCAATCAGCTTCATTCTTTTTCAACCATTTATATTTTATTTCAAACGGAACTTGACAAGATGGGTGACGAAGAAGAAGCTACTCTTGTCGGGCAGTTTTTCGACTTTTCGAAGATGTATGACCCAAAAGGGCGAGACGGCACGACGATCACCCTGTACAGGCTGGACTACTGGCTGCGGCAGGCCAAAGTCATGGACGATAGGAAAGTGACCATGACGGACACTGGGCTTCTTTTCAACAAGTTTAGGTATCCATTCTGACTATATCTACAGTCTACCTCATAGTAATGAATCCAATGAATAGAATTGTATGTATTTGTCGCACTTATCTGGTTAAAATATCTAACTAATTGGAAGCCTAGGCGGTTCCTTGAAGGCCGGCATCCAGTTTGCCTAAGCTGATAATTAATCTAGGTCTGTAGTATTGAAAGTTACATTTGAGGATGACTGACCAAGACTCAGCCAAACGATTTAAATTAAGTTCAGATCTTTTTCCACTGCAGCGCTCGTAGCAAAAAAATAACTTATTTTTCGTTCACGCATCTTATCTAAACTCTTTTTTTTTTATTTCTCTATTTCTTTGTGGTAGCTATTAGTAAATAGTAGTCGTCAATAATCTATAAATTTGTAACCTCCCTTACTCCCTCAAACCACATATTTACATTTAACTTAATGACTTTACTTAGTTCAGTCATCTTGTTAAACGTCGCGTTCAATGACTTGGCTAGTCGTACTTCAGCCATTTTATTGGATGCCGGCTTCTACAGAATTTTACAGAACTGGTTGATTTATCCAGATGGCCGCGACACATACATGAGACTCGTTTAATGGAACCAAAGGGACAGACAGAAATAAAGAATAAATACGTACTTTGATTGTGGTCTATGAAACCCCTCAGCACTTTGTCCTCGCCTGGTGTCGCTTAACTTGCGAAATCGCTAGTAATGGGTACTCCGGCCGGCCCACCGAGCTCCTCCAACCTTGAACCTTATGATAAGAAATATACATCAGAACAGAATTAGGTAGGCCCTTAAAAGCAGTACTTATTAGAGCAGGGCCCACACAAATTCACTCCACCCCTGCAACTGGGAGGATTTGCACATAATCATCACTGAGCGGGTGGGTTGATAGTATGTACTATGTATATTAAAGTAGGATTTATTTTATTTTTGCAAACTGAATGAAAAATTATCGAATTTCAATACCAGGAAGCGTTGCACAAAGGACACTGCTGCCTTTGTCATTAACAAAAAGTCTGATTTTAATTAAAAATAGCCATGACATATTTTTATGACAGTCTAATATTATCTATGTAGTCTATAATAATTATTTCAATTTTGTATTTCCAAACATTTTGAACATATTTTCCAGTAAAACTGAAATCAATTTTGAAGAGTTCCTACATCTGTTAGAAGAGCTAGCAGCAATGAAAGGTCTAGATTTAGAGAAGCTTCAAGAGACTCTGACCAACTGTGGGCTGCCGGGCCAGTCCTCCGTGTATGTTCCGGAGTATAAAGATTACTTCAAGACTTACAAACCCAAAGAAAAAATGGTGATGGGTTAGCCCCGACAGCATGGCAGAGGCGACAGCATACCACCGCTATCGCCTGATGCCATCTCCCTTTACGTAACAATACCTAGGGAGATGAATAATCTATCAAACGACTCAAACTTTATCGATATATCATCTACAATGGCATGCTACGGCAGCGGCTAGCTCCTGTCTTTATAAAAATATCAAAAAGATAGTTCTATTGCGTGAAATGGCTCATGTGATATTACATAATTTTGTTAATTAATTTACTCTTATTTTAGTACGTACCTTTTACTAAGTTTAGAAATTTAAAGTTTATTTTTAAGCTTTTCTATAGTATCGTTTTAATTTAGATACTTGCATACTATTAATTTGTAAAATTATTATTGACATTAATTTTAAACATGTTTTTAAATGCGTTGACCTATACTATAAAATCTCTTTTGTATTTTATTTTTTGTGATTCGCCACCATTACAAAAAAATTTAATTAAAAAGCCATAATACTTTCGTACAAAACATTTGTTACTTAGTTCAAACCTTCGTACTTACGAGAAAACGACCAAAATGAGGTTAGTACATCATTTTGGTCGTACCTGCTTATATTATGTAAATTTACGTACGTTAGAACCAGGAATTGAGCTCCTTTTCTGCGGGAAGGTAGTACAGTACATGTATACAGTACATATAGTGTACCTCAATGTACCTACCCTTGATGAAATCCAATGAATTTTTTTATTAAAAATATAACCAAATATATGTACACCCGCAATTAAAAATATCAATATTTAATATCGCTGACTGAACATGGATGAACGAAACCGCACAAATAATACAAAGCATATCTCGTTCAAATGAAATAAAACCGCCATTGTGACGTCAGGTTGGCGGCTTACTTTTTTTCTATATTTAAAGGGGTACTTTTTTTTTTCTTTTTTGGTAGAGTTAGGTAGAATCAATGTTAGGTTTAGGTTTAAGATATTTATTCTCATTAAGAATTACAAATTCACTTTACATGAGAATAATACAATAAATTCATTACAACAACGTTATTACATTCGGTATGCGCGCACAGATTCACGTACATAGTTAAAATAATTTATAATATGTAACTCGCTTAGTTAACACAATTCGGTGTAGTACCCTCAATTGAATAACAAAAACAAAACTATTGGTTCGACGAGTCACTTAACTACTTCGAGTATCGAGTGATGTAAATACAAAGATGTAAGCTCGACGCTGCTGGAAGGGACATCAATTATCTCAGCTCAGGTTTTCAGTGAAAGTTTAAACGTTGAATGTACATAGTCTTTGTTTTAATACGTGTATCCTATGTAGTATAAATATATATTGTTTCTGTTTCTAAAATGTAATATTTTTATGATATGGATATTTATTTTATGTATAATTATTTAAGAGAAGATATAAGTTTTAGGACTTGTAGGTATGCTTTTTATTTTGTATTTTTATAGTCTTTCGGTCTTGAGTTATTGTATTCCCAATGGTTTTATACTGTGTGTAAGATAATGTTTTAGCAATTTTTTAAACGAGTACATAGATTGCACTTCTTTAATATTTTTAGGGAGGTTATTATATAATTTACAGCCTTCATATAAAATACTTTTTTTGCCATAATTCTTTCTGGGTGCACTTAGTACTAAATTATTAGCGCTTCTTAGTTAGTTGCCTTTTTTGTATTTGTTTCTTTTTGGTAAAGCTAATTTGGGTATGTATGGAGTTGGTCAAGATCTTTCGGATTAATAGACATGTATAATAGATATAACTTTGTTTGATATTCATTAGCTGAGTTTCTGGGTAAGTAATATAAGACAGAACAACAATATATATATTATTTTGAATAAATACCAACGAAATGTATGATCTTGGTCGGTATAATTATCAATAAAGATAAAAATCATAAATCATACTTTTCTAACCCATAAAATCGTTTAAATAATAATTATTTCATCTAACAAACCTTTCGTATACATTTAAAGTCGTATTAAATTCTCGAAATCTATTTACGTTACGTATAATAAACTTTCTGTAGATATATTATTAAGCATAATAATCATTGCGTTTATGAATTGATTAGTAGAAGATTCTTTATATATAATCATCATTAGATATAACAAACTTTTGATATAGCGCCTGGCAGTATGTTGCGGATAATTTTATTAAGACAAGCCAATGCAGGAGGGTTGAAAATAATATATTAATATATCGCAATCACATAATGTAATTACTGATTACGTATTAACATTAATAGATAATTTCCTTCCTCAAATTTTCGTTTGTTAGCCATAAATAAAAAATAAGTGCGAAACGTTTAAAAGTACGAAATAGTGTTATTTGTGAATGGTTACTCTTACAATACTAAGTGAAATTAAATCTATATCATACATATTATAAAACAGTAAAAAAGTGTCTGTAAATTAGATATATTTCAAAAAAAAAAATTAGGTCGAAGGAGATATAGTAATGGAGTAAGAATTTAAAAAAAGTCTGTCTGTTTGTCTTTGTGTCTGTTTGTCTGTTATTACACGCTAATCTCCCTATCTCTACACATACAAAATGCGCGCGCATTTTGTATGTGTAACCAAATTTTTCATACCTTGAGGCTTGGGTGAAAAATTTGTTTTCATAGCTTGGCTATTGGCAAGATTTTTTTGTTAATAAAAAAATTGGTTAGTTTTTGTAGCCTTTATGATATGACTTCTTTTTTTACTATTTTCTAGTCAGATTTTTTACTAATCTAATCGTTTACTGACAAATTTAGATATTTTATTTTTATGTTTGCCCCCACTTATGGGTATCTTATTCACAGTTTCTTTTATGTTATAAAATATCTTAATGGACATTGCCTACTTCTTTGTTTAAACTTTGCACCTTTATAAACCTATCCTATACCTTGAGATTTTTTAATGAGAATATTAAAGATTATGAGATTTCCCAAATTTGAATTATTTTCGTCTGCCTGTCTATACTTTTTAGATGGTATGGTTTTTAAGTCATATATCTTCTAAACAATATGATTTTGATAGTTATATGTTTTGAATGATATGTCTTTTCAACGATATACTTTTTGAATGATATACTTTTTGTCCTGTATACCGCACAAGTTGTATAACAGGTGATGTTTAGTGTACATAAAAGTTATATAAATGATTTTATGCTTTTTAAAATGAAAATATAATGAATATTATAGCTATTAAAAATATACACGCTGACTTTTCATTGGTTTTGGAAAAAAAAATGTCGTATAGTAAATAAATTCCTCTATCCATATACGTAATCCAAATTTCTGTATGTCATAAGATAAAAAAGTTGCGTAAATGATTTTCGATCGAGACCACGTAGTTATACGCCGGCCGCCTACTGCGTAATGTCGATGACCCCGGCCGGCCGGCGGGCGGTGTATGGCGGCGGTACTACTAATTGACCTCACAATTTTACTTTCGAGTTTTAGTCAACATTTTTTGTTCCTGAATTTTTATTTTGACCAGCTAATTAGGTCTTACTAACGATGCCTATGAAGTGGCCTTCGGCTTCAGAACCAATAAAAAAACACCGTGTATACCTTAATGATTATGTCAAATTAACATTATATCTTATGAACGTTATCAAAATGTAAATATATAAAATGTAATTATATCAAGCAATACGCACCCTGAGTTTCTTTATAAACTTTTACAGTAGGTGTTAAAAATTTAAATTGGAATAAAGTTTTTACAAGTTTGTTTTGTGCTCGTTGTATAACCTTTAAGTTGGTTTTTGCAGCAGAACCCCAAATTTGTATAAGGTAATCTATGTGTGGTTTCACAAGCGAGTTATAGATGCAGTAGCGAGTTTTCTTCGGTAGAAATCGGACAATACATCTCATGATAGGATGATTACAGGATAATTTAGATTTTATTTTTGCAATGTGTGGAACCCATGTAAGATGACTATCAAGAATAAGACCCCGGTAAGTTTGTTTGTCGGTTCTGATAATGTTATGTCCATTTATATTTAAAGGATGTAAATCTTCAATTTTCTTATTTTTTGTTTTAAAAATTATATAATTTGTTTTAGATACATTTATAGTTAATAAGTTGAACTGAAACCACTGGTGTAGTATGTCGAGATCTTTTTGGGCGTTAGTGACCACCGTTTGTATTGAGTTGCCAAAGTAGAAAAGACTCGTATCATCGGCATAAAGTGTTATGTCACCCTGCAAACCTATATCGCGTATATTAATGATGTATATGAGGAATAGTAATGGTCGTATGAGACGGGATTAGCTTGACTTTGATAGTTACCAATTTTCACTATTTCTTGGCGATTTGAGAGGTAAGATCTCATCATTTTGTGTGCTGTCCCACAAACTCCTAAGTTTGCCAGTTTTTTCAGTAACACTATGACTAACGGTATCGAAAGCCTTTTTTAAGTCAATGAACACTCCCAGCGCGATCTGTTTTTGGTCTATTTTAGTTTTAATTTTGGTAATAATATCTATTGTTGCCGAAAGAGTGTTTGATTTAGGCCTAAAGCCATATTGCTTGCTTGAAATTATGTTTCTAGATTTAAGATAGCCATCAATTTGGTTGTACAGGATTCTTTCAAAGATTTTTGATAGTAAAGGCAATACATATATGGGGCGGTAATTACTTGGGTTAGATTTGTTTCCAGATTTAAAGATTGGGGTCACCTTTGCAAGTTTTAGGCTGTCGGGAAAAATACCGAGCTCTAGACATTTGTTAATACAGTTGACTAAGTCCGTAATAATTAATTTTTTGACACATTTGATGATTTTTGCAGTTACACCATCGACACCCGCGGCGGTATTACAATCTAAGTTGTCAATAATTTCACTGACTTCGGCCTCTGTAGTGGGAGTAAACTCGAATAGGTCAGCCGAATCCGGAGTTGACGTGCGCTGTGCGGCAGTAAATACGTTGTCTTTATGATACTTCTGCGGTATTTCGTTTGCCAATGATTCACCAATTGTTGAAAAGTAGTCATTAAAGTATCTACAAATACGAGTATCATCTTTGTCGGTAATTTCTCCATGTCTGTAGTTTCGATGGTAGGGTTACCTCTTTTACTTTGTTGCAATATAAGCTATTTATCAGTGACCACATTTTTGCAGGTTTGTTTTGGACGCCTTTAAAGGCTGTATGGTAGTATTCTGCTTTGGTTTTTTGTATAAGGCCGGTAACTTTGTTTCCTTGCTCTTGAAAGTTCCTCGTCTACTGTTATGTCGCTAGGGTTTCTTTTTTTCCTTAGGCAAAGTGCATTTCTTTTGTTTATGCAGTCTATAATTTCTTTCTTTATCCAATCTTGTCTCGGAGGATTCAGTCTTTTGGTTTTCTTAGCTTTGCATTGTTTTATACTGGATAACAAATTCTGTTCCATTGTTGGGTAATCCTCAGTATGTGTTTCAATACTTTCAACTGTTTTGTATAATTTGTTGTAGATTCAGAAATTGTGACCAGAAATGCAATGTTTTTCAAAAGGTTGTATTTGTATGTACTACACGAAGTATAGGTAATGCAGCACGATAATACTATCTTTACAAGATAACGTAGGTATAATAGTAGAAAGACCAATTCATAGAAACTAGATTTATTACGATTGTCGTAGGACTGTACAGTTTTTTACCGACAATTGATGTCGGTAAGTTCAGCTTAGTTTGCTGACTGTCAAAATGCATGTTATCGCTTTTTAAAATCATGAATCATGATTTAAAATGGTGGAATGAGTATCTAAAAATATAAAAGAGGCTAAATTCTCAAACATGATATAGTTCTGCATTTTTGCTATGGTTTATAGAGTAGTGAGAATTCAAATATGCAATTCCGAAATTTAGCCTATTTTTTGTCTTTATCAGACGGCCCAGATATATACAATGTCCTTTTTTATTAAGTACAAATATTTTAAGGGGTGATTCAGTCCATAATTTTGAACAACTTTTCCCAGTAAATTTTTATCGAAATACGAAAAAATAATTTTCATTTTCCATAGTAATGATATCACGTGACTACTTCGATTTCTATGAAAACCAAAAATTTTTTTTTTCTATTTCGATATACATATATTGGGAAAAGTTGTTCAAAATGATGGTCTGTTTTACCCCTTAAAATATTTGTACTTAATAAAAAAGGACATTGTATACCAACATCAAAGCGACAACATGCATTTCGACAGTAGAATAAGCTGAATTCAATTTCACCACCTGTCAGTATAAACCATGTTTAAGCCTTTTCAGTCCTACGAAAAGTACACTTTTCCAACATGGCGTCCAGTTTGAAAAATGGAATTTTCATGTGACGAGGTTCGAGCCATGCCGCTAATGGCTTCTACGTTTTGTACATAGACCTAGATTTTTTTTAAATCTATTGATTTGTGTGTGGTCTTTTTGCGCAGCAAAAAAATCTAGGAGTATGGATTTATCGATCTTCTGCCTTAGCTCGAAGATTAAAATGTCACGGAAGAACTTGAAAGTTGTAGGTAAAAGTTAATGAAACTTGTGGTCACCCTTCCACGTACGGACCACGCTCGGGGTCGCTTAACTTGCGAAAGAGCTAGCAACGCGTTCTCCCATCGGGCCAACCCTTTATTCGCAACCGGCTCCTCGGCTGCTACCATATATTTAAGAAGTGTCTATGGCTGCTACAGCCACTACGTAGACGACATTTGGTTCGTCACACTTTGTGCCTCCCTATAACTTTTGAATGGCTGAACCGATTTTCATAAAACATAGCTAAGAAATACAGCACGTAAAAGTGTTCTTGTAAAAAACCGCATTACTATTTTTCGTCCATTTGAGAGCTACGATGCCACATTTAGATACACATTGGTGTCACGTATTACACCTCTCTTTTTGTCGGGGTTTAAAAAACCATTCAATTAGTGACTTTGCGTTTCAAACATAAATACACGGAATATAAGCTTTCAAAATCCATACGCGTGGCAGACAAGGTAGGTAAATGTTTTCATACATACTATCACGTTTTCATCATGGAGGAGACCATAGACACAGAATTAATAATTGTCGTTTCCGGCAGAGTAGAATAGAACCATTCCAAGTCCTCCCGTGTATTTGGCGACTTAGGAAATACAAGCTAAACAAAGCTTATAAACGTCAATAGGACCTCTCCAACACGTCTGGCCAGCGTGGAGAGTGTAGGCCGAATCCTCTGGTTGCTCTGGTCAAGTGTGGCTCTAGTAGCGCAGAGAGGGTCGTGCTCCTTTAGTGGAGACTAAAAAGACCTGATAATGATAGAACTAATTTTTTTTTACGAGCTGACTGATATAGGCTCTCTCACATTTAAAATGTTATATAGGTACAAGCCAGACTTATGGAATTGTTTTTGCCAGGTACCAAATTCTGTGGAGCTACGTACGATGGGTACTTGTGCTGGCCACCTACCACCGCCGGCGAAACGGCCAGCCAAAAATGCCCGCCCGGCCGACTTATTGACACAAATTGTAAGTACCTACCTACTTACTGTAACCTCCTTTGCTTCTAGACCCCGGGGTGCCTATTCTAACAGATATTCGTGTTCTGTCTGTGCTGTGCAAGATTTTGTTTGTGCATGTGTGCAAGTCTTTGTGTGTGTGCAAGCGTGTTTGCTGCTACAAACACACTGTGGGTGTGGTGAGATGCCTACGCGCGCGCTTGTGTGTGTTCTTTATTCACTCATTTTGTGTGGGATTAAATTATTGAACGATAGAGATCCACTATCTAATATCATAGATAAGAACACGACCTGATAAATTTTAAAAAATATATTGTAAATCAGAAATCTGTACATCCGCTAAGTTAGCTTTTAGTTACCTACAAACTCTTTTATTGATCGAGTGAGCGAACGAGATAGCGAAGCGAGTGAAGGAGCTAGCGAAACGAGCGAACGAGCTAGCGAAGCGAGCGAACGAGCTAGCGAAACGAGCGAACGAGCTAGCGAAGCGAGCGAACGAGCTAGCAAAACGAGCGAACGAGCTAGCGAAGCGAGTGAACGAACTAGCGAAACGAGCAAACTCTCAGCAAAGCGAGCAAGTCTCAGTCTTTAGATAGAACAACAAATTTATTTGCAAGGAAAATTAAAATAAAGACCCCAGACTTTTAAACGTTCAATGTAATGTTCCTAAAGTAATTATACTGACGTTTAGGCGCTATGATGACGCAGACAGACATACAGACACGTCTAACTAATAAGATTCATCTTTTTTTTCGGGGGTTAAAATATTAAGTTTGATATCAATATTCATTTATTTTTATTTATGCAAACCAAACGCCAAATGTCAATTTTAGCCTCTGCCTTACCCTGCGGGAAACAGACGTGATATTAAGTATGTATGTTGCGATGTATGTATGCAAAGCAAATGTTTAGCAAAGCGAATAAATAATAGATATACAATACCTACACAATCACATTTTTATCCCTAAAGGGGCAGACAGAGCCTTTGACTACATTAAGCGTGAAAGAAGATGATTGCTAGCCATATGCAACACATGACCATATGCAACATGACCATATGCAACACATGATGGGTTGCGATACTAAAACCAGAGCCTGTCAATGACCCCAAAAGTTATCGACACATTGCACTGCTAAACTCCATCCACAAACTATTAAAAAGGCTAAGACTGAAGTCACGACACCAGCTCTATAAGATTGACTGTTGAAAAACCACTTTATCATCAAAAAGAATAGAATTTGAATCCACCTATGTGGATACAACCATCAACCCTACTAAAAAACTATCAGGGTTCTCTCTCCCACGCAGAGAATTGTGCCAGCTCCACAGACTGAGAACTGGATGGGGAGGAACTAGATCGTTTGAATTCCGGTGCGACTGGATTGACTCCCCAGCTTACGGATGTGGCGCTCCTGAATAGGACATGGACCACATTATTCGAGACTGCCGGAAGACTGGTTCACCCTGCAAAAAGACGCAATACAATAGATACAGAATAACGACTGTAATAATAGCCATACGATTATTAAATAAATGGACAGGTTCCTGTTTTTCAGAATAGGCATGACGAATCAAAAATGACAAAGATACAGCGCATTGAAATTTTGCGTGACGTCACACTCAAGCACGATTTTTACCTAAGTGTGACTCCGCAACCTCTCCGGAACCTTGACGCTCCGTATCCTTGTGAATTTTTACCCCTCTAGCAAACTGAAAATACGGGTCCATCATCTCTGGACAATTCAAAAGACGGTCCAATTATAATTACACTCTTCGGGCCCTGTCGGACTCTTCACTCCTATTCTCCCATGGATTCACTCAAGTGGGCAAAAGATTCAGATCCAACTTGATGACGGAGCAGGAGATGACCTACGCCGAACTCACTGAAAGTGTGACGATAAATACAACGCTCCACCTCGCGCTATATCATGGATTCCAACCATATGTGTCTGAATACCCCTAGCCCACACAGTTATTGAATCTGTGTCCACCTGGGCTTATCGTCTAGCTGAAACAACTATAATTATAATAAATCGGTTTACCAAATCCTCATCTATTACAACAATCACAATTAAAGAAGTTATGGCCAAGCCCACAGCACACTACACAAAGGAGATGTTCACAGTACGGCGGTCCGCACAAGACTGAGCCGTTCGTCGCTAAGGCAACCGCTTTTATACTTGTTGAAACATTTGAAAATCTAGCAGTTATGTTTTGTAGTAAACAACTTTCTGTTTGCACATCGAAAACAATAATAAATGGGATTATCTTGAACTCGCCGACATATATTTGTCTGTGTACTCGACAATCTCTAGAACTACTAAACCGAATTTAAAGTGGGTATCACTTACAACATCGAGCATTTCTCCGGGATGGTTTATATGTATAAAATAATAACGAGGTCCTCGATCTGATACGAAAATTCTATCACGTCTTCGTCCCCGGATAGACAGAGCCAAGGACCGTCAGATCCAAAGGCCTCAATGTGAAGGAAGGTATTAAGGATTTCTTATTTTGCAGATGATGCTTTCCGGATTTGCGGCTTAGAAGGACTCTGGCTGGACCGTAAACCGAATAAAAGTAGTGTCAAAGGATGGACTAACTACACCCTATGCTTCCCTGCGGACGTCCGCAGCTTGCTCACCAAGGTCTACAATGATGAGCAAGACGAACAGGTAAGTACTTAGTCTTTAAGGCGTGTTCCTAATTCGCGGGGATTAAATGCGGGGCTATCCGCGAGATGCCCTCAGGCTATTGAAAGTGAAGGGAGAGTGGAAGCGCGGAATAAACGCGGAATGACGCGGACGTAGATTTTATAGTTAAGGCCCATTTAGACGGTACCATTTTCTTGCACATTCAAGTGCAATAATTGAATTAATTAATTGAAACGCAATAAATGCCTTTCAATAATTGTAAGCATCTGTTTACATGATGACATAGTTTCAAAACTTGAATGCAGATATTGAAAGGCAATGATTTATTGCATGTCGCGTTTACACCAATACCATTATTGCCAGGCGATAATATCTTTTAAATGTCTTGTCTAGTCACTGTCTGGCAAATACGCGTGACATTTTAGGATATATGGCACGTATATGCATAGACGAATTTTTCATACTCGATTTTAATGATAAAATATATGGTCAAACAGTTTTTTTTTCATAGACGATACCATGTTCTTGTACACTCAAGATCAATAATTGAATGCAATAGTTCACACGCAATAATTTCCCTTCAAGAATTGTAAGCACCCGTTTAGACGATGACATAGTTACAATACTTGAATGCAATTATTGAGTGCAAGTCATGATAGGCAATATTTTCTTGCATCTAGCGTTTACACCAATACCATTATTGCTAGGCGATAATTGCTTTCAAGTTTTGCCTCATCTAAACACTGTCTTGCACGTGCACATACCATTTTATGACGTATTGCTTCAAGTATGGCACGTATTTGTACAGACAAATTGTCTTGCAAGAGTTGATACAATATATGGGCATTGAAATAGGATTTTTGGAATGAAGTTCCTTCGCGGGTCCCTCCATCAACCCGCAAAATTATCCTTTTCCGTTCCACGATTTTATTTTATCTTTCTTTTTCTAGCTGTTTCTTTCCCATGCAGTTCATAAAAGCCAATCGAAGGAATAGCTGAATATGCAAATCTTGATAATAGGCGATGTAAGTAGGACAGCAACTCATCACTATTTTGTACTTCATTTAGTATTTCCTTACTGCGCTGATCGTAAAAGCCGACCGTGGGAATAGGCGAAAATGCAAATCATGTTAAGAGACAATACGGCTAGCAACTCATCACTATTCTTAGTTTATCTTAGAAAACCTTAAATTTTTTCGAAACCTTATCGCAAGTCGCAACAAGTAAGATTTTCTTTTGCGCGTTTACAGTAGGCGATTAAAAAAGTATAATGCCACCTAACGTCACTGTCAAAAGTACAATGACATCTGACAACTGGCAACTGACAACCATGTGACAAGGGTTTTTGGCGGGAAGTCAAGGGAGGAGTTTGCTTTAAATTGTTTTGCAAATTGATTCTAGTGGACTTTATAATATGAAATTGGTGTAGTTTGGTGTTATAAATGATCATTCTCATGGACAATATGTAAAATGTTTAAAGTGAACAGTCATAGTGCGGCTGTAGTGATATTAATTTGCGGACTGCGGTGGGCGTCTGTAGGCGCCGTCCGCCACTCAATCGGCTATGAAAACCAGTGGACTCGTATAGATTTGTCGCCAGAAGCTCCCTCAAAGCAATCAAAGGACCTATACCAACCTTTGATTGTAAATATATATTTACTTCACATCGAATGTTCCCACTTTTTATTAACTTGAGCCTGGCTAAATACGCAACAGCGTCGAGCCAAAATTTAAAAAAAAAAAAACCATGTGACAACCCTTCCGACGTATTTCTTTTACTTATTTACGTAGGTAACTTCTTTCTATGTTCTTTCAAGTTTGTTTGGTGAAAAGAACACAGCAGCCTAGAGAAAACTAGGAAGAACCTTGGATACCGATATATTTCTGTATGTATTGTTTATTTCCGCTAGAAAGGTAGGGTGGACGTACCTAATACCAGCCCCGTACCTAATACCAGCCTTTCAACGTTTTATTAGATAATAAGGTTTCTGTAAATATAACTGGGCAAGAACTTTTTTTAAAAAATATAAACCATTTGGTCTAAAATATTCGTTAAATATGGTTACACTAGACTGAGTACTTTGACGTCAATCGTCAATTAAAGCTAGGCGAGTACGGACGGCGGCCATATTGCTAAAAAATGATAAGTTCCGGAGTCACTAAAACAAGGTATTTCTCTTATTTCTTCAGCTCTACTGTTCTCGATTTGGTTTATTTTATATTATGATAAAGTTGTGAATCGATTTCTAAGTAATAATTTAGGATTTGTCTGTCATATCAGCTGAAATTAATGGGGCTGTAGTTAGATACATCAAATGTATGGAGTATGTAATTCCAGCCACTCTAGGCCACTCTAGGCTGATATTAGGTTAGATGGAGTACCTAATTTCAGCCACCCTAGGCTGGTATTAGGTTAGATGGAGTACCTAATTTCAGCCACCCTATTAGGCTGGTATTAGGTTTAACGGAGTACCTAATTCCAGCCACTTGAGGCTGGTATCACACTAGGCTGATATTCGGTACGTGAAAGGGTGGTATTAGATACCGAGAGGCTGTAATTAGAGCCGAAGGGTACTTTTCTATATTATATTGTTTTAAAAATTTGCAGTTAGATTTATGGTCAATTCCAATGTTAATTATGATTCTCAAATACATAACCTATCAACATAAAAAAGAAACAATTGATTTCAGCTTATACTAAAAGCAGTACAATTTTTTAAAGGTGAAATTTGTACCAAAAGGCTGACATTAGGTACGTCCACCCTACATCTTGCAGAAATAATTCCGAGAAAAACTCCAAACAAAATGTTTTATAAGTTTTCGTTCAATAATAGAAAAGCTAAATGTAAAGCAACATGTCGTTTCTATGTATGTGCCCACGGAAATAAAAATAAGTTTGTGAGGATCACATTAATGAAAGTACCCTACCTAGATATCTACTTACATCAAAAAGTAATGTTGTTGTAATGGAAAAGCCAACAACGATTATGATTTTAGAAAACAACGACAATAATATTGTTATCAGTACATAAGTGATATTGTTGTATTAAACACTAAGTTACCTACCTCTAACCTACAAGCTTTATTTTAATTGGTAGTAGTCAATGGTTAGTCAATGGTGAACCAATTGATGCACTTACAGTGCTTTTTATTTCCTTCTTTTTAAAATATTCCTTTTATTTCAGGTTGAAAAGGAAACATTTACAATGGTAATTTGGGAAATATAATCCTCAATTAAGAATTTCAGTGCAAAAAAGATTACTTTCAATGAAACTATGAATCTGCCATGTATCACAGCTACTGGGATGTTCAACATTTTTAGAAGAATAAGCTATACAATGTAACGTTAATTGAAACGTTCCAGCAAGGACATATATTATATACTAGCCGAAGCCTGCGACTTCGTTCGCATGGACTTTATGTCCCTGGAAAATGCTCATCAGGCTGAACAACTTTTACTAAGGCGGCATTTTTATATCTCTTATAGTTTTGCTGGACCATTATGGTTCTGCATCAGGCGTTCTATTTTCCAAAATCATTTATACCCTATATGTTGCCCAGGCTTAATAGCTATATAACAAAAAAAGTTTCATTCGAATCCGTCCAGTATTTCCGGAGATTAGCGTGTACAAACAGACAAACAGACATACAGACAAACAGACAGACATTTTTTTTTAAATTCTTACTCTATTACTACGTCTCCATCGCCCCCAATTTTTTTTGGAAATATATTTAATGTACAGACACACTTTTTTTACTGTTTTATTATATGTATAGATATAGATTTGGTTGACCAAGCAGCCAATGCAATATTATCACATTCCGAGACACTGACGCTGTGGATGTGCCTGGCTGAGTTTCTCAGAAGAAACAAGCTCTTCCATATCTGCAGACCAAATTTAGTTTCCTTATACCTGTTACAATTAATATATTATTGTGAAATTAATAAAACAAATGACTTTTTCTTATTAAGTATTTCATAAACATCTTAGAAAGAAGCAAACATACAGGGGATTTTTTGAACAAAGATTGTGATTAGTTACTGTGAAACGAGACTAGGTACCTATTTGAAGTTTAACTATAATATAAGATTAATAGTAGGATTGTAGTCCAAAGTAAAAAAATCTTATTCAATGCAGGATAAATTTATTAGAGGTTCATAGGTATTTAGTTATTTTATTGTGCCAAAGCTGTAGTTTGTATACTGAATTACTAGCATTTCGGAACGACCACTCTTAGGAAGATATGGCGAAAAAAATTATCACTGGCGATGGCTTTACTGAGTCTTGGTCTCTGCCAGTAGCAAGATATACTTAAAAGAAGGCTCTTCAGTTCTTATTATTTTGGCCAATTATTGACTGACTTTATTCGTATCCTATCCTAATCAATCAAATCTGGCGACAAATCTATACGAGCCATATATTGAGTGGCTGACGACGCCTAAAAATGCACTATATACAGATACAGATACATTTTCATATCTATATCCATGACGGGGCAGACAGAGCCCAGGGCCGTCAGACCCAAAGGCCACGCTTAGCGTGATGGTGGGCACTAAGATGAAAAAGGAATCAAAATAGTGATGGGTTGCTAGCCGCATCGCCTATTACCATGATTCCAATCTCGCCCATTCCCTCGATCAGATTTTACGATCTGCGCGGGAAGAGAAGCAGCTGGAACATTCTAAGTTTTTTCTTTTCTCCCAGACCAGCATGGAAGAATGCACTATAGTCCGTAAATAAGTATCTAAACGTTTCACATTTTGTCCATGTGCATGAGCAAGGGTACACCGTTCATTGGTACAGGTAAGTATACCCAAGAATGGGTTTTTCACATACATACTTATATAAATATCTACATTCATACTTACATACATGACACATAGATACTTACATAGACTGTTAAAAACATGCCCTTTTATCTTTGCCGTAGTCGGGAGATTATCGAATTGATAATCTCCTCCTTTTTTAAGTCAGTTAAAAAGTATAAAATACTGGCAATTTTTGCACTTTAAAAAAATATATTCGTAAGTGTTCTTTTATTTGAATATTTAGAACAGCTTTGTAACATAGTTACTCCCTGAGGTTACTACTAATTAAAATAACTAGTAGTTCGCCGCGAACTTAGACCTCGCGATTATTTTTCGCAATTCAGTTTCCTAAATAACCCCTAGATGGCGGTATCCAAAGTTAGAACGCGCTATGGTTTCGTTTGCTACATAATCGCGGACATTTTTATTAATATTTCAAAAACTACTGAACCGATTTTGATGCCCAACGAACTTGAAAATTCTATTGATGTTTCCTACATGCCTACCAAGTTTCATCAAAATCAAACCATCGGTTCGGCTGCTATCGCGGTACAAACATACATACATACATACATACATACATACATACATACATACATACATACATACATACATACATACATACATACATACATACATACATACATACATACATACATACATACATACATACATACAATGTGTTTTCGCCCCCAACTCGATTTAGACGACGAGAGGAGACAAATATTAAATTATTTCCATAATACCTGTCTACTTATACAAGTACCTACACTACATATACTTCTTAAAAAATGACGCAATTAATATTTAAATTTGGTTCTGATGAAATAATAAAATTCATTGAAATCTATCGTAATCAGGAATGCCTTTGGGATACTGAAAATAAAAATTATAAAAATCGAGACGCCAGAAATGCTGCACTTGTAGCATTTCAAAAAGGAGTAGGTATTGACGGTTTCGGACCGAAGAAAATAACTAATAAAATAAAAAAATTACGCACTCAATACCATGCGGAGAAGAAAAAAATAAAAGATTCCATGGGCACCGGTTCCGGAGGTGCTGATATTTACAAATCAAAACTGCCGTGGTTCACCTTAATGGATTCTTTTCTAAAAAAAACTTCGGAACATAGAGAAACCACATCCAATTTAGTAGTAAGTAATGTATTTATTTTAAATTTCTAGGTTACTACTATGGATTACGATTACAGCTATGGTCTAGAGTGTTTCACGCGCCTATCCTGTTCTTAGCTATTCTTCTCTAATATATATTTTGCACAATTAAAATATAGCACTGCCTTGCCAAGGTATGGCGCCATCATAATTAAAGTAATGGCAATAATTTTCACGGATTCTTAAAGCTTCCCTTGTACTATTTCTATGGTTCTGTGAGATAATATCATCGAAAGCTCCGCCTGAAGAAATGTCTCTCCAAGCACCAAGTCAAAGACCACTACTTGGACATTCTTCATCTATAAATCCAGGTGGTGTGTAAGATTCAGGTGATGTTTTTCTCAGCCAGTTATGTAAAGCACACGATGTTTTCACGATGACGTCAACCTTGTCTATATTTGTAGTGATTGGCTTTTCAAAAACTCGAAATCGGGCTGACAAAACACCGAAAGCATTTTCAACGATTCTTCTACATCTACACAATCTGTAGTTATAAATTTTTTGTTCTCTTGTCAAATTGTTGCGGCGAGGATATGGCTTCATCAAATAAGGTTTTAAGGGAAATGCTTCATCTCCCACAAGTACTGAATTACTCGGCAAGGCTATGGTATTATCTTCAATAGCCTTTTTTAGTGTACAGTTACTAAATATTCCACCATCAGAGTTTCTACCCTTTGCCCCTACATCAATATATGTGAAACAGTAATCGTAATCAACACAGGCCATTAAAACTATGCTAAATGTACATTTATAATTATAAAAATCTGATCCTGTGCCAGGGGGACATTTTACATTTATATGCTTCCCATCAATAGCACTAGGGAAATTCCATCTAGTTAAAAAACCTCTTTTTATTTTATTCCACTCATCTTCGGATCTTGGTACCTGCAAAATAATAAAATAGGATTTTTAAAATTTTCAGAATGGCTCTTCTATCGTCGCATCACAAGACATCATTCTTGATTGTTTTGAAAATACAGAAAATATTGATCTAAATTCCAACATACATGTACTCGACGAATTAACAGTTTCCCCATCTCCACCGCCCAAAAAACAAAAGAAAACACCTGGTTACATAGAATTGGCCTTAACTAAACTGGAAAATATTTAAAACAGAGCTAGATTAGAAAAAAATGATGATGACCTGGACAGTTTTGGAAAATATATCGTTTCTGCATTGCGAAAACTTAAGCTTAATAAAATATTTCATTTTATTCTAACAAGTTTATTTATCAGGGAAATAAAAAAAACGACTTGCAAGCGTTTACCCCCCTAACTTTTGAACTGCTGAACCGATTTCTATTAAAAATAAGTAGCTAAGAAAATTGGTTTGGCGTAAAAAAAATTGGATCAAATTCAGTCCATCCGTTCGAGAGCTACGATAACACAGACATAAGAGACATTGGCGTCAAACTTATAACACATCTATTTCTTGTCGGGGGCTAAATACTTTCAATTTGTACGTACCTTAATAAAATCTTCTAGTACTGAGTAAATAGCTACAAGTACTTCTACTAAGAAAGTACTAATAGTACATTTAGGTACTCTGAATAATTCTGCCAGTGAACCTAACGAATCTCCGGTGGCTAAATATTTTAATACTATTTCCAGTTTCGTGCGGGCAGGAATAGCGTTTCGCATTGTGGTGTTTTGCTTTTGTATTGAAAAACCAATTTTATGTAATAAATAATGAAACTGGATCCTGTTTACACGGAACATATCTTTGAAGTCTTTTTCATTTCTACTTGTAACTCTTTGCATAGATTATTGGATGCTCCGAGAGCATCTCTTCTGGATATCCATTTTTTTACCCAACTCCTTTTTTTACGATTTTTTTTCATTAATTCTTGCCTAAAAAGAGCAGCTACTATCAACACACCCTCTTTCACTGCACTCATGTTGAAGATTGAATGCAACAGAACAACAAAACTTGAATAAGCGAGAATTGCTTACCATTATTGTATATATGCCGTTTACACCAAGGCAAGTCTTGCAGAGAAACTTGCACGATAGGTTCAAGAATGGTACGTGTTGTTTAGACCATGCAAGTCATTTGTTGCTTCAATAAAATGGTATGCAACAGGCAAGAAACTTGCACCGTCTAAATGGGCCTATTTTTTTTAAATCTTAAATTACTTGTGTCGTGTATATTTTTTAAAACTTTTATATAATCTATAAACATACATACATACATACTATCACGTCTTTATCCCTAATGGGGCAGACAGAGCATTTTGGGTCTTGCTGTTCTATGCAGAGCCTATATGTATATATATTATATATATATATATACATATAATATATATATATTATATATATATACATATATATATATATATATATATGTATATATATATATATATATATATATATATATATATATTTTATATATATACATATAATCGAAAATATAAAATACACACTATCTGTGTGCACTCACACAAATGCAAAGCTGAGCTTACGTCTCGAAAGTTAGGGGGTTACACCATAAAATAATACTATAGTGATGTCCTGTTTTGTCACGTCAAACCAAATTAGACTATATTATCATACATATTAATGCTCAATGATGCTTGACACTAAAACGCGGATACGCACTAACGTCCGTCTTGCGTACTGCTTTTGGAGTAACCCCCCAGTATAACATTATTGAAATCATCATAATGAACAAATACTTGCAGCAATACAAGCTTCGACGTCGGTTTTTAGGGTTTCGTAGTAAACAAGGATCCCTCCAAATTTTTTTTAGAGACTATCACGACTAGAAAGCTGTAATTTAATTGGCATGATTACGTGTATAAGTTTCCGGAATGAATATGAAAAAATACTATTAAAGGTACAAAATTAATTTATTGTTTTTCAAAATAATCTCCCTTGGCGTTTATGCACTTTTTCATTCGATGAAACCAGTTTGAAAACTTTTGTGCCACTCCTCTGTGGTGACCTCTGAAATGTGTTTTTCATACTCCTCGACAGCCTCTTCTGGTGATGAAAATCGTTGACCGCGTAATTGGTTCTTCATTTTTGGGAACAGAAAAAAGTCACAAGGTGCCAGGTCGGGACTGTATGCAGGATGACTCATGAGTTCTACATTTTTCGCCTTCAAAAAGTCGTTTGTCTGTCTGGCCGTGTGAGAACTAGCATTGTCGTGGTGCAGGATGATACGGCGTTAAGGTTATTTTTACGGAGTTCGTCAATAACTTCCGGCAAACAAATGGTCGTGTACCAGTCACTATTCACTGTACGACGATTCTCTAAAGCAACAGTAGCCACGTGTCCAGTTTTATTAAAAAAAGAAGCAATCATCCGCTTAGATGCACTTTTCACGCGCGCCACTTTGGTTGGTTTCGGCTCATCTTGAAAGACCCATACGCTCGATTGCTGCTTTGTTTTGGGATCGTAGCAATAAATCCATGTTTCGTCACCTGTTACTATGTCCCACACCAAATTTGACGCACCTTTGTTGAATCTGGTAAGCATGGCACTGCACCAAGTGACGCGGTCCGTTTTTGGAGCCTCGGTCAAGTTGTGTGGGATCCACCGCGAGCACAGCTTTCTCACACCCAAATGTTTGTGTAGGATTAATTGTATTTGACTCATGCCTATTTCTAAGGATGCGCGAATTTCATGGTAGGTCACATGCCTGTCTGTTTCAATCATACGGCGCACAGCATCGATGTTTTTGTTGGTCACAGCGGTGGACGGCCGACCATCGCGAGATTCGTCACTGAGATTGATACGACCACGCTTGAATTCTGCAAACCAGCTATAAACAGTTGTCCTGCATGGTGCTTCATTGCCAAAAGCTGTTTCAAGCCGAGCGATGCTCTGTTGAGCTGTCAAATTACACTTAAAATCGTAGAAAATCATACTACAAAAAATTTCCCGAGTTAAATCCATGTTGATGCAGACACACAATTTTTTAAATGGCGCCACAAGGTAGAAACAAAAGACAGTCAGATGAAACAAACTGCATTCTACAGCCAAAGAGTTCTATTTTCAAATGTTGCAATAAATTTTTAAATATTGTTTATGTAAGTGGCCAGTTCCGGAAACTTACAGTGCGCCCTATGTATAATTATCAATCACGCCAACAAAATGGTAAAATAAAATTTAGAAAAAACTAATTTTATGTTAGCTTACGTTACATGTAAAGTAGGTTTTTTTTCACTTGGCCAACCCGTAGTGTGACCTGTTGTTGAATAGGTCTTTCAAAAATATTGTGAGTTTTTGAATACCATTTTTTTATATTTATGAAATATATGGGTTCTTAAGTACAATTGTTCCCCCTCTGTCAGCAAAACGTTTATAAGGACACGTGAAAAAATCACGCCAAAAGTAGGTATATATAACGTAGTGTAAAGTAAAACTATCAAATTAAAGTTAAGTAGTTTACAAATTAAGGAGTTGTAGTCCACCAACTAATAAAATGTAGGTACTCAGGAAACGAAAATTTCATACAAAATAATGTCACATCGTATACATTTTTACGTGATTTTAGATGTATTTGACTCCAAGAATCTATGACGCTATAGTTTGCTATTTCAAACGATTCCCCAAGAAAATGTTTGTTTTGTCGTTAAGGAAAGTATCCGATTTGACTTGTTGGTAACTAGCCAATTAATTGGCAAAGGTTAATTGGTATTCTTATCATCATGGTGACCCCTCTTAGTCCAGTGAACAAAACGTCTAGAAGAGACTTACCTAAGTCATTTTTATTATTAATTAAATACCTTATTTTACATACATATTGGCATCGCGGTATTTTAAAATCATGAACACAAGTCTAGAGAACAAATTAACTAAAAATGTCGTTAACGCGTGTCGACTGTTTTTTTACTACTAAAAAAGGAGAGTAATGTTTTCTTCCTAGATTCGTGTATTGGAGTTTATTTAATCCATTAAAACTTCGAATTGCCTTAACAAAGAGGCAAAGGCTATCTTGTTTTTTGAAAATTTTAATAAAAATGACTTAATCGAGGTGGTTATTAGCTATGTTTAATGGAAATCGGTTCGCAGCGGTTTAAAAGTTACCTTATTATAACAATTACATAAAAATTATATGTATGTGCATATATACATAAGTGTATATATAATTATATATTTGACTAGAAAATAGTATAAGGGGACGCACCGTGAAAATGGGCATTATCTATTTCTTATTTCTCAGCGAATATCAGAAATTTAGAACTGATACTTGCTAATAGCAAACTAGAACGCTTTTCTAGCATAATTGTGGTTGTGGATACATGATTAGCTAATTTTTGTAACACAAACTTGCTCATCAAAAATACCTCTACCAAAACATATATGGTCTAATTTCTCAGAAACGAGAGGGACTTCAGCTTTGAAACTTTTTATGCAGATTAGTAATTATGTAATCTTCAAAATTGTGGTACAAATTTTTTTTTGTTGCTTTAGTTTTAATTTTAGAGCCATTTTTCTATAATTGAGAGCCCTTTTGCCTTCCTGAAAAATATTGTACATGCCGTCTCGCTTTTTCGCGAGTGTATTTAAATAAACTGTTCTTGTTGCACAGATTTTTGACAGTTATACATCAAATTGTCAGATTGCCGATGGGCCTCACGAAGCAAGGACGCGTCGCTCTTCACAAAAAAAATGACATTTTTTTCGTAAAATTATTGTCACAGTGTAGAATCATATCACGAATATATATGGGTCGAACAGTCTGTAAACAAACGTGCGAGTAACTTTCTTACACTGTGTCACTTGTCATAATGTCAAAGGAAGTGTCAAAGCATAGAGTGTCATAGATTGATTACCTGACAGACATGGTCAGCATAGATTTTTTTTCATACAAGTAATGTACATACAATATCGTTTAATAATATTTTATTTTTATTTAATTACCAGTTTTGTGGCAATTAATTAATTTTATAATAGCCAAATAAACTTATCTATAGATAATACTCTTCGGATTTATTTACTTTTAGATTTCGATAAATATACACGTACATACTTTAACACTGACTGACTGGCTGACTGATTGATATGGTTGTTTGATCTGCACTGTAGTGATAGGCGTAAGGAAAGAAGCTCACTTGCTTGGTGGGGGAGCAGAGAAGGGGGGGCTTTCTGCTTAACCCTCCAAACAAGCAACCAAGTGAAGCCTGAGGCCGAAGGCAGAGGTTACCTACTAGGCCGTAGGCCGAGCCACTACCACCAAGTGCAAATTGGCATGAGGCATATTAATCATGCCAAAAAAAATTGTAAAGTAAAATAGGGAATAAATATTGTAGCTCCCATACAAGATTTTGTTTATCGTCTAACCCATCGTGTAGGGTATCGTTACATAGGTCTTTCAAAATATGTGAACAACATTTTTCGATTTAGGGATCCGTTTCTGAAATATTTGGTTTTATTAAAAGTTTAAAGAAAACTATTAATCCTAATTAGGGTACACGAATTAAAATTAGTTTTTAGACTTCTTATCGATACTGTATGGATAGTTGTATCGATATTGTGAAGGTTTTTCGAGATCAATTATCGATAGTCAAATTAAAGATAGAGTTATACTATACATCACTTGTAGAAATATTTTTAATAGACACATCTTCCTAGGAAATGCATAGATTGCAACTGTCTGTCTATCACAGTTCTCGAGAAAAAGCCTGGTGATGCAGACTGACAGTGAACTCTTAGTAATAGGGTATCGATTTTACCATTTGGGTACGGAATTCTAAAATGATAAAAGATCTAGTTTAACTTTCAAAAAGTGGGTAAAAATAAAGGACTGAATTACCCTGTCTTGGCACTTGTTTTAAATTTTGCCCATTGTTTACTGTAGCATAACAGCCAAATAAACGTGTATTAAGCGACAAATCTGAATATATAATATTGTTCTCCTAGCATTTGCAATTCATAGACGCTCCGCAAATTCGACGTCAGTTTGGAATAAATGTAGTGCCCACAGTAGTGCCAATATACAACGTGGAAGGGGCATACTCGTAATAAATCGAACCACAGGCTACACTAGACCACTTGATTATAGAATAATGACAGTCAAAAACTAAAAAAAAAGCAGCCGCCCGGCCGATTTGAATGGGAATGTCGAATTTATTTTTGTTTTTTGAATGTTATTTTAATATGCTGTGGTTCGATTTATTACGGGTATGTCTCTTCCATGTTGTATATTAATTATTTTTTCAACATACTTGCTCATAAAGTGGATCTCATTAATTTTTCATCGGCTTTAGACATATGTAAAGTAGTTCATAAAACACGCTTGCGTTATAAACGCAAATAGTGAAGTTATATTATGCAACAGCAATATTTAAATTTTTTTTTTCAACTTCCTAACTCGCTCACTGCTTTGTGGCACCAGCTAGTAATAGTTGGCCAGCCGTGCTGATTTTAATAAGTATTACGGTGGGAAAGCAGCCGTGTGCATCACAGTTTTATGGTTGAGTTTATTGAAAATAAAAATCAGTTTAGATATACGTGTGTTGAAAAACGTCGTGCGATATACGTGCGTATATTGGTTAAACACTCTCGGCTCTATCACGCCCTCGCTTTTGGCTCGGGCACGAAAATTCCGCCTCGTGTGTTATAACCACTATAACGCACATATTTGCTAATATACACAACTATTTTCAATTTAAAAACTATTACTTATTTCAATATAAATATCCAAATTCAATAGAATTGAATAATGCAGCTCTTTTTTATATAGTTACGTATTTACCCCTAACTTATTTTGTACAACATGCTGACTTTTCATTGGTTTTGAAAAAAAAATCGTATTGTGAATAAATTCTTCTAACCATATACGTAATCCAAATTTGTGTATGACATAACAAAAACAAATCGAGACCACGTAGTTATGTCCGACCAAAACTATCACATGACCTCGATGAACTCCGGCCGGCCGGACTGAGGCGGTGCCTGTACTAAATGATCTTACGATTTCACTTTGTTTTTGAATTTTTATTTTGACTAGCTAATTAAATTTTACTAACGATCCTTATAAAGTGGCCCTTTGTCCAAAAAACAATAAGAAATTACCGTGTATATTTTAAAAGTACCTGGGTGACCGAGCTTTGCTCAGTTGGTTACACCTCAGACATTAACTACATTTTTTTAAACTTGTCTAAAAACAGTACAAAATAAAAAAATATAAATAACTTGAACATAAAAAATACAAAAGAAGGTCATCGAGTGGGATTCGAACCCGTAACACTCTTTCTAGCGGTCAGCATCCTTAACCGCTGAGCTAAGCGAATGGCGGCTGGCGCGACGAAATTAGCGACCATATTCTGCGTGGAAAGAAAAACAAATGAAAACTCGAAAACACGCGTTTTCCCAAACATAAGACTAATCTAGATCGATTGTTTGCCCCCAAAAACCCCCATAAACCAATTTTCTGCGAAATGGTTAGAGCCGTTTTCGAGATCACAGAAATTTATAAATAAATAAATATACAAGAATTGCTCGTGTAAAAGTACAAGATTTAAATAAAACATTTCTGTTTTATCTAAAGGCTGACCGGTAGACAATGCGTTAGCATTAAGTCCACCTTTTGTACCATTATGGTCATTTAAGATTTAATTAATAAATAAATTTACCCATGGCTATCTTTTTCTGCACGTGTACACGTTGGCTCAAATTAATAAATATTGATCTTTCATTATGAAGTTCGAACATTCTAGACTTCCCTGCAGAATGTTAGTCATTGCTCAGATTTCGTATTGAAAGCCAATACCTCTGGTTCATTGATCTAGTAGGCTTGATAAGTCTCAGTTTCAAAAACATAACGTATCTATTAGATTACGTGACATGACCTTTTTCAATTCTTTACAAAAACATAACATGTTACAAAAACAGTAAACATACTAGAGATACTTTTCATTATGTCATGTTTTTCATACTGTAACCTCTATATATTTTTAACTCTATCTGCATTGCGTTTAGACATTACTACAAACCTAGCGGAAAAGAACGGACAACTTTTGAATCAATTTTGACAGATTTTGAAAAATAAAAACGTAGAGACAAGCCATAATGTGTACTTATGCAAATTACAGATGCACCCCCTGACTAAATGTAATCCTGGCAACGATGTTGCTGTTTCTTGTTTGTTCCTCCCGGACACAAGTGTATAATATTTTTTGTATAATTAATTATGTCACTGCTTAATAATATAGTTATATTATTACGGCTTTATCCTTATCGAACTAGACAGAGTGGTTAAACCAAAGACGATGTTGTAATAATAGTGGGCATGAAGGCAAAATTATAGTATTGGGTTAGCTATTATTACTGTATAAAAATGTAACTCTAAATATGTTTTTCATAATATCTACATTTTAGAAAGTCTTGAAAATCGGAGCAAAATTTCTTGCGTTGTAATTTCATACGAATAATTTCTAATTACTTAACTTTTTCTATGAAATGTAATGACCACTAAGTTTAAAAGATTTTTTGAACATTCTTAGAACCTTTGCTGTAGATTTTTACTACTACTCTCAATATCCTGAGTAGATAGTTCCCCCCCTCCCCCCCGTTCATCCGTAGTTCGTTATTAGTATGTTTAACGCGTTAAAAAACTCCCTTGTTATGTTTTTATTGAAAGACATCAATGTTTCGCCATATTTTTAGTATCGGATTTTCTGCAAATTGTAATATCTGGAAACTTAATGGTCAACCTGCATACAACTTTAATACTCCAATAAATAACACGACGATAGTATTGTCTTGTTAAATGTCAAACCAATTTAGACTTGAGCACCATTTCGCTCAATGTTGAAAGCACTTTAATAGGACATGTAGATACCTACATAGATACGTATCATCATCATATCAGCCACAGGAAGTCTACTGCTGGACATAGGCCTTCCTCAAGAATTTCCAAACCATAGGTACGTATGAATGCCGTCTTTGTAAAGCTCCAACACTTGTTTCCATAGAGAGCTTCCGGTAGAGAAGAAACGGTAAAGAAGAAGAAAGTAAATGCCACTGCTTCTGTGAACTGTGTTCATATCCGTTTTATTAATTATGAACTGGTATGTCCACTTTGTAGACGTATTGACATTCTAATCATCATTTGAAGTCAGCGCCAAGTCTGGTAAAGAAGAAAGAAAACTACGTCTTCCGAGGAGAGTCAGGATGCCATGACGTAAATTAATGTAGAAAGCTAGTTTTGTTGTTTAATGATTGGCTATCTACATAATTTACATTATGGTATTGAAAACGCTCAAGTACGATATAAGCTGTGCATGTCAGGCCACGCGCAGTGTAGGGTACCGTAGTTGTGAATGTCAACTACGAGTTCACGGTACTAAAACCGTCTAAAATCTAGTTTTCTGTTGAATCTGTATGAAATTTTCCTTTTCTGAATACATTTTTTAAGTTGGTTGCCTACATTTTTTAATTTGTTAACCCTAACTTCGTTGTATATACTCCTCACGTGTCTCTATACAGACGTTTTTTAGAAATAGGGTGGGTCACTTGACTCTTACAAACATTTGGGATATTGTACATTCGTCACAGTTGTAAATTTTTCACCTAAAAACTTTGTGGCGTCTTTTTTATAGTAAATTTAAATTTTAATGTTACCTTTAAATTTCTAGTGTAGTAAATTTTTCGAGATGTAAAGAGGCGTTTTCTTTAAAAAAAAATTAGTTCCTTTACGTGACATAGATGCCGCCAGCAATCACATAAATAGATCTGTCAATGTCTAATTCGGGTGCGCATTGTCTTACATAATCATCATCATCATCATATCAGTAAGTCAAAATTATAAAACTTTGTTGATAGGCAATAAACCCCCAATAATTGTTGGTCGAGGGTTGAAATGGATTTACTTTTTTGTTTAATTAAACGAATTGTTGCCAGAAAAGTAGGTTAGGTTAGGTTAGAACTGTGACCCTAACAACGCGCGACCCGAGCGAGCGAAGCGAGCGTGCCGCGGCAGCGGCCGGCGAAGCGCTAGAAACTATTTTTTGATAGAAAATTAAACAGACACACCGACAGATAAGACAAACTTATAAAACTAGAGTTAAGTCGTTTAATTAAACCGATTGCTGCCAGAAAAGTAGGTTAGGTTAGGTTAGAACTGTGACCCCAAAAGCGCGCGAGCCGAGCGAGCGAAGCGAGCGTGCCGCGGTAGCGGCCGGCGAAGCGCCAGAAACTAATTTTTGTTTGAAAAATAGACACACTGACAAATACGTCAAACTTATAAAACCCATCTTAGTTTTGGTCGAACTACGTTAAAATATTAAATAAAGACAAATCTACGTTAAATTATTTTTTTAGCATTGCTTTTATTAATACAAAAATTATGATACTTGTCCTTTATGAAGTAAACTATTCTGAACAACGACGTTATGAATTTTAGTGTGTTATTAGTAACAACATTATTAACAACAATATGATAATTGAATTTTATGAAGAAAAAAGTTCTAAAATAAGAAATTATGAATTTAAACATGTTCTTGGTAGCAACAGTATTAATAAAAAAATTATGATCACTAAATGTTATGAGCTCCGATAATAGTAATAAAAATGTATGAAGAATAAAATTATGAAAAGTGATGATTATGAACACAAATCGGTAGTAAGATAAAAAATATAATTTAGAATTTTATGAGAGCCAATATGGACCCGTCAATTTTCATAGTGAGAGTTTGTCTTTGGAATCAAAGAGAATATAATCACTATCATTATCAGGTCTTTTTAGTCTCGTTTTGGAATATTTAATATTTTTATTTTACTAAATTTAGTATAAACATATATTATTGTTTGTAAATATGCATTTTTTTACTTAAATAATAGCAAAATACAAGATTGGTTAATTAATTACAAATTTACTACAAGTTATGAACCAAACGGCCTCTTTCATTTTTGACAGAACGATTTCAAACTCTTAAGCGCCATCTTTTGGCAATGTTATAACCTAATTTTTTTTTCACTGTAAAACTCCTCTATCTGTACTTAATACAAAAAAACTTGGGTGGCGAATTTACTATGATTTACTACAACAGTAAGGTAAGTGACGAATCTACATATACTTTTTTATACAAGTGACGAAATAACTTTGATTGTATAGAATTTTAAGTAGGTGACGAATCAACTATAGTGAAAAATGAACAATAACCCACAAATTTGCACTACAAAACCAAATATTTGAGAAACGGATTTCTAAATCAAAAGATGGTGTTGACAAGCTCAAAATATTCTTGAAAGACACAACACAACCCCACAAGATGGATTAGTCGAGAAAAAAATTTCCTACCACTTTTCAATAAAATTTAATTCAAAAAACAATTTAAATATTTTAATTTACAACTTGTTTAGCATAACTTATATATTTACGTAAATACCCATGCTAAATTAAAGCTTTCTAGAACTTATAGTCTCCGAGGAAACCCACGAACAGATAGACAGACAAACATTGCGAAACTATAAGGGTGCCTTGTTTGCTACGGAAACCTAAAAAATACTGCGATCAACGGGTGTCAGACAGAAAAATAAGTAAAGTACTTAGTTGTGGTAACTAGGAAGTATTTAATAAGTTTTTCTTACTTGCGAGGCCATCGTAGGCCACCGCAGGGGCCTAATCCAACATGGTGCTAGTATTTAAGTTACACACGTCAAACCTATTGCAATTCTAGAACAATTTTAAATTGCTATCTGGGGATAAACTTCAACGGGTTGTGGGTGACGAATGGTCTACAGCTCACAAAGCCACAATTAATTCTATCACAGTATTTACCTTCCTGAATGCTAGTCTCTAACTGCACTATTGGACCTGACTCACAAGGATACTTAATTAGATTTGCTACATCCCTAGCGGCGTCAATTCCTAATATTGAGTCTGAATATTGAAAATGGCTCGAATTTCGTCCTGGAGGGTGGCAGAAGTGATCTGATTTGCCTAACTTTGTAAACGCCAAGTTACGAGCACTGCTAGGTATGTTTGACACACTTAACTTATCTTACCCATTTTGTCTCGTCAAATGAAAGGCAATTAAATCGCATTATAAATTTAACTTTATAACATACTAGCTGCGCCCCGCTGTGTTACCCGCGGTATATATTTAAAAAGAAGCCTTTATGTTAATCCAGGGTGCCAGCTTCCTGCATACCAAAGTTTATCGAAATTGGTCCAGCCGTTTGCGCGTGAAGAAGTTACAAACATACATACACACCCTCACACACAACATCACTCACAAACTTTTGTCTTTACTATATTAGTGTAATATACATGAGATAATAACTTTTTAAAAAAAATAATAACCGACTTCAAATCGAAATGCACTAAAAAGCAAAAAATAATAATTATTTATATCAGATGACCCTGAAGTTCTGGGTACAAAATCTCTATAATACTCATTATTTATTTGGAGTCGGTGCCAATCTTCCTGCCTCAGAGTCCAGTTCATGTACGAATAATACCACGTCGTAGCTCCGTAGCTCCCAAATCGATGAACCGAATTTGATTTTTTCTTGTTACAAAAGTAATTCAATCGATAGTGTTCTTTGCTATAGAGCTCTTTTTTGAGTTGTTGAGGCTTAGGCAATTTTAAATTAATAATTACTAATGTAATATTATTTGCAGATAAAATGCGTTTTTCACATTATTTCGATTCCCGTGGCGTATTCTAAAGTACTTCAAGAATGATTTCAATGTTAAATAGGTACTTAGATTGGCACCGACTCCAAATAAATAATGAGTATTATAGAGATTTTGTACCCAGAACTTCAGGGTCATCTGATATAAATAATTATTATTTTTTGCTTTTTAGTGCATTTCGATTTGAAGTCGGTTATTATTTTTTTTAAAAAGTTATTATTTCACATCTTTTAGCAGGCAGAGAACTAAGCTCATTGTATTTATTTATTGTATGCTGAATGTTTTTTTCTGGAAATAATAAATAAATAGTTATCAAACTAGCCCGAATGGCCCGATCGGATCGCTCGACAAATTTCAACCTTATTATATTTAAACTTGTCTAAAAACAATACAAAATAAAAAATTATAGATAAACTTGAACATAAAAAAAAAACAAATGTTAGTCACCGAGTGGGATTCGAACCCGTAACACTCTTTCTAGCGGTCTGCATCCTTAACCGCTGAGCCAAACGGATAGCGGCTGGCGCGACGAAATTAGTGACCATATTCTGCGTGGAAAGAAAAACGCACGAAAACTCGAAAACGCGCGTTTTCCCAAACAAGATTTATCTAGATCGATTGTTTACCCCCGAAAACCCCCATATACCAATTTTCAGCGAAATCGTTAAAGCCATTTTCGAGATCACAGAAATTTATAATTATATAAATATATATACCTACAAGAATTGCTCGTTTAAGGTAAACGGCATAAGATGTATTTCTATAATTAAATATAGTATCATTGAGTTAGTAAC
Organism: Acrobasis consociella; assembly: GCA_963555685.1. Classification (NCBI taxonomy): domain Eukaryota; kingdom Metazoa; phylum Arthropoda; class Insecta; order Lepidoptera; family Pyralidae; genus Acrobasis; species Acrobasis consociella. The sequence continues at coordinate 7,985,929 of OY743104.1, read as the reverse complement.
CTAAAACACAAGTTTCGAACTTCCTTTGTGGCTAGCTCTATCCGTGTGATTTGTCCCAAACATAAGATTTATAGCGGGGTCGTAGTGACGAAGGACTCTTCATACAAACAACGAGCCACTATTAATATTGTATATTTAGTAACAATGTTATATACATAAAACAGAAGTTATATTTTCCAGCACAATGCGCGAGATGTTATTTATAATAATTATTTATGTAGTTGTGATTCGCAAGCTTCGTAGGCAGCCGCAGAGAAGATCAAGAAGTCTGTCGTAGAACGTCACTTTGTTTCTTCTTGTCACCGGGCGAAACTTCTTGTAGGTGGCCAGTGATATCATAGCGAGCGGCTAGGCGCGCAAGAAGGTAAGTGTTTATGTCTGACTGTTGTGTTTATTTGTATGTGTAGTGGGATGTGTGATATACTAAATATATGTGTAGGTATAGTAATATAGTAATTATATATAAATATTTTTATGATTATGTGGACACGCCACAGATTAATCTAGATCGATTGTTTACCCCCGAAAACCCCTATATACCAATTTTCAGCGAAATCCTTAAAGCCATTTTATATATATATAAATATATACTAGCTTTTCGGGCGCTGCGCGGGCTGCAAGCAGCCCGCGGTTCATCGTGGGGCTGTTGAGTTAAGCTAAGATATGTTTCCAGTTGAGAAAATGGGTAAGTTTGTATGGAGGACAATTGTCGTTGTATGGCGGCCATCTTGAATTTTGAAAAAAATAAAAAAACAAATGACGGTCGTCAAATTGCTTATAATCTTCTACATTATGGAAAAAAAATCACGCCCCTAACCCCAACCGTCTTCGCAGGCCGTACCCCTTCCACATCAGGTTTCTGCAAATCCTCAAATGTCAGATTTTTCTGGTACTCACCGGAGCAACCTCTATACGACCGCACATCAACCTAAACCGCACCAACACCGCAACAGGGCAAACAACTATGTCAATCAGTCAGTGAGTCAGTCAGTGGTAATGTAGGTTTATATATTATAACTAGCTTTTCGGGCGCTGCGCGGGCTGCAAGCAGCCCGCGGTTTTTCGTGCGGCTGTTGAGGTGGGCTAAAGAACATGTCCAGTTGAGAAAATGTGTAAAAACTGCAGTCAGTAAAGAAAACATCAAAATATGTGTGGGGGCGGCCATCTTGGATCGAAAATCTGATTGTAGTTCCGAGTTCCGCGGGGTGCTTTACCCCCATGTACAAAATTTCAGACCCCTACGAAGTCCCAGTGAGACGTTATAAACGAAATAAGTTAAATTTTCTGAAATCCAGACGCCATCTTGGATTCCAAAAAAAACATTGAATTTGGGTTTTTGGGGTCAAATTACATATAGATATCGATTTTCAGCCAAATCGCAAGCAGTTGACTTTTGGCGGCCATCTTGGTTTTCAAAAAAAAAAAAAAGACGCTGTGCTTTGTGATAGTGGCTCAGGCTTCGCCCTCGCTCGGAGCTCGCCCTTCGGGCTCGCATCACTCGGCCTACGGCCTCGTGAAAATTACTTATAGGAGGGGGTTTCAAAGGGGGGGGGGGGAGGGGGGAGCTCGGGCTTCGCCCTCGCTCCACAGCTCGGCCTGCGGCCTCGCGGGGGCGCTTCGCCTTCGGCCTTCGGCCTCAGGCTTCGCCAAGTTACTTGGGGGGCCGTTTGTATGAAATTTGTATGGAAGGGAATTGTCCATGTATGGCGGCCATCTTGAATTTTGAAAAAAATAAAAAAACAAATGACTCTCGTCAAATTGCTTACAACCCTCTACATTTTGGAAAAAAAATCACGCCCCCCACCCCAACCGTCTTCGCAGGCCGTACCCCTTCCACATCAGGTTTCTGCAAATCCTCAAATGTCAGATTTTTCTGGTACTCACTGGACCACCCTCTATACAACCATACATCAACCTAAACCCCACCCACCCGGCAACAGGGCAAACAACTATGTCAGTGAGTCAGTGAGTGGTAATGTAGGTTTATATATTATAATATAACTAGCTTTTCGGGCGCTGCGCGGGCTGCAAGCAGCCCGCGGTTCATCGAGGGGCTGTTGAGGTAGGCTAAGATATGTTTCCAGTTCAGAAAATGGGTAAGTTTGTATGGAGGAAAATTGTCCTTGTATGGCGGCCATCTTGGATTTTGAAAAAAAATAAAAAACAAATGACGATCGTCAAATTGCTTATAACCCCCTACATTTTGAAAAAAAAATCACGCCCCTAACCCTAACCGTTTTCGCAGGCCGTACACCTTCCACATCAGGTTTCTGCAGATCCTCAAATGTCAGATTTTTCTGGTACTCACTGGAGCACCCTCTATACGACCACACATCAACCCAAACCCCACCAACCCCGCAACAGGGCAAACAACTCTGTCAGTGAGTGAGTGAGTGAGTGGTAATGTAGGTTTATATATTATAACTAGCTTTTCGGGCGCTGCGCGTGCTGCAAGCAGCACGCGATTTTTCGTGCGGCGCTTGTTGGCTAAGAAATGTTTCCAGTTCAAAAAATGGGTGAAAACTGCAGTCAGTTGAGAAAACATGAAAAATGTGTGGGCGGCCATCTTGGATCCAAAATCTGAATGCAGTTTCGAGTTCCTTGAGGTGCTTTACCCCCACATGCAAAATTTCAGACCCCTAAGAAGTCCCAGTGAGACGTTATGAACGAAATAAATTTCATTTTCTTAAATTCAGACGCCATCTTGGATTCCAAAAAAAAATTCAAATTTGGATTTTTCTTCTCAAAAAACATATAGATATTGATTTTCAGCCAAATCGCAAGCATTTGACTTTCGGCGGCCATCTTGGATTTCCAAAAATTAAAAAAACCTGGCGCTTACGAGAGTGGCTCGGGCTTCGCCCTCGCCCGCAGCTCGCCCTTCGGGCTCGCGTCACTCGGCCTGCGGCCTCGTGATGGGGGAAAATTACTTGAGGGAGGGGGAGGGGGGGGGGAGGGGGGGGGTGAAGGGGGGGCTCGGCCTTCGGCCTCGCCACGGAGCTCGCGAGCCGGCTTCGCCCTCGGCCTTCGGCCTCGGGCTGCGCCAAGTTACTTGGGGCGGCCGTTTGTATGAAATTTGTATGGGGGGAATTTTTTTTTTATGAAAATTAAAAAAAAAATACTGGCTCTGGTAATTGATCAGATACCCCTTTCATTTTGTCTATGGGGTCAAATCTCCAGGTCCAACCGTTTAGCCAGGCCGTATCCCTTCCACATCAGCTTTCTGCAAATCCTCAAATGTCAGATTTTTCTGGTACTCGACCCCCTCACCCCTATACGTTTCACCATAAACCATCACCCCTACTATTTGGCAACCGGTCAAACAACTATGTCAATCAGTGAGTCAGTCAGTGGTAAGTGTAGCTATATATAATATAATATAATAACTAGTGTTTCGGGTGCTGCGCGTGCTGCAAGCAGCACGCGGTTTTTCGTGCGGCGGTTGTTGGCTAAGAAATGTTTCCAATACAAAAAATTGTTGAAAACTGCAGTCAGTTGAGAAAACATGAAAAAATGTGTGGGCGGCCATCTTGGATCCAAAATCTGAATGCCGTTTCGAGTTCCTTGAGGTGCTCTACCTTCACATGCAAAATTTCAGACCCCTACGTAGTCCCAGTGAGACGTTATGAACGAAATAAATTTCATTTTTTAAAATTCAGACGCCATCTTGGATTCCAAAAAAAAATTCAAATTTGGATTTTTCTGCTCAAAAAACATATAGATATTGATTTTCAGCCAAATCGCAAGCAATTGACTTTCGGCGGCCATCTTGGATTTCCAAAAATTAAAAAAACTCGGCGCTTACGGGAGTGGCTCGGGCTCCGCCCTCGCCCGCAGCTCGCCCTTCGGGCTCGCGTCACTCGGCCTGCGGCCTCGTGATGGGGGGAAATTACTTGGGGGAGGGGGGGGGGGTGAAGGGGGGGCTCGGCCTTTGGCCTCGCCACGGAGCTCGCCCTTCGGGCTCACGAGCCGGCTTCGCCCTCGGCCTTCGGCCTCGGGCTGCGCCAAGTTACTTGGAGGGGCCGTTTGTATGAAATTTGTAAGGGGGGATTTTTTTTTTATGAAAATTAAAAAAAAAATACTGGCTCTGGTAATTGATCAGGTACCCCTTTCATTTTGTCTATGGGGTTAAATCTCTAGGTCCAACCGTTTAGCCAGGCCGTACCCCTTCCACATCAGGTTTCTGCAAATCCTCAAATGTCAGATTTTTCTGGGACTCGACCCCCTCACCCCTGTATGTTCCACTATAAACCATCACCCCTACTATTTGGCAACCGGTCAAACAACTATGTCAATCAGTCAGTCAGTCAGTGGTAAGTGTAGCTATATATAATATAACTAGCTTTTCGGGCGCTGCGCGGGCTGCAAGCAGCCCGCGGTTCATCGTGGGGCTGTTGAGGTAGGCTAAGATATGTTTCCAGTTTAGAAAATGGGTAAGTTTGTATGGAGGAAAATTGTCCTTGTATGGCGGCCATCTTGGATTTTGAAAAAAAATAAAAAACAAATGACGGTCGTCAAATTGCTTATAATCTTCTACATTATGGAAAAAAAATCACACCCCTAATCTCAACCGTTTTCGCAGGCCGTACCCCTTCCACATCAGGTTTTCACAGATCCTCAAATGTCAGATTTTTCTGGTACTCCATTTAGCACCCTCTATACGACCACACATCAACCTAAACCCCACCAACCCCGCAACAGGGCAAACAACTATGTCAATGAGTCAGTCAGTGAGTGGTAATGTAGGTTTATATATTATAACTAGCTTTTCGGGCGCTGCGCGGGCTGCAAGCAGCCCGCGGTCTTTCGTGCGGCTGTTGAGGTAGGCTGAAATATGTTTCCAGTTCAGAAAATGGGTAAGTTTGTATGGAGGAAATTTGTCCTTGTATGGCGGCCATCTTGGATTTTGAAAAAATTAAAAAAACAAATGACGGTCGTCAAATTGCTTACAATCTTCTACATTATGGAAAAAAAATCACGCCCCTAACCCAAACCGTTTTTGCAGGCTATACCCCTTCCACATCAGGTTTCCGCAGATCCTCAAATGTCAGATTTTTCTGGTACTCACTGGAGCACCCTCTATACGACCGCACATCAACCTACACCCCACCAACCCCGCAACAGGGCAAACAACTATGTCAATCAGTCAGTCAGTGAGTGGTAATGTAGGTTTATATATTATAACTAGCTTTTCGGGCGCTGCGCGGGCTGCAAGCAGCCCGCGGTTCATCGTGGGGCTGTTGAGGTAGGCTAAGATATGTTTCCAGTTCAGAAAATGGGTAAGTTTGTATGGAGGAAAATTGTCCTTGTATGGCGGCCATCTTGAATTTTGAAAAAAAATAAAAAACAAATGACGGCCGTCAAATTGCTTACAACCCCCTACATTTTAGAAAAAAAATCACACCCCTAACCCTAACCGTTTTCGCAGGCCGTACCCCTTCCACATCAGGTTTCTGCAAATCCTCAAATGTCAGATTTTTCTGGTACTCACTGGAGCATCCTCTATACGACCACACATCAACCTAAACCCCACCAACCCCGCAACAGGGCAAACAACTATGTCAATCAGTCAGTCAGTGAGTGAGTGGTAATGTAGGTTTATATATTATAACTAGCTTTTCGGGCGCTGCGCGGGCTGCAAGCAGCCCGCGGTCTTTCGTGCGGCTGTTGAGACAGGCTAAAATATGTTTCCAGTTCAGAAAATGCGTAAGTTTGTATGGAGGAAAATTGTCCATGTATGGCGGCCATCTTGGATTTTGAAAAAAATCAAAAAACAAATGAACCTCGTCAAATTGCTTATAATCTTCTACATTATGGAAAAAAAATCACGCCCCTAACCCCAACCGTTTTCGCAGGCCGTACCCCTTCCACATCAGGTTTCTGCAAATCCTCAAATGTCAGATTTTTCTGGTACTCACTGGAGCACCCTCTATACGACCGCACATCAACCTAAACCCCACCAACCCCGCAACAGGGCAAACAACTATGTCAATCAGTCAGTGAGTCAGTGGTATTGTAGGTTTATATATTATAACTAGTGTTTCGGGTGCTGCGCGTGCTGCACGCAGCACGCGGTTTTTCGTGCAGCTGTTGAGGAAGGCTAAAGAACATGTCCAGTTGAGAAAATGGGTAAGAATCGCAGTCTGTTGAGAAAACATGAAAAAATGTGTGGGCGGCCATCTTGGATCCAAAATCTGATTGCAGTTTCGAGTTCCACGGGGTGCTTTACTCTAGTAAAGCAAATTTCAGACCCCTATGAAGTCCCAGTGAGACGATACTAACGAAATAATTTAAATTTTCTGAAATCCAGACGCCATCTTGGATTCCAAAAAAAAATTTAAATTTGGATTTTTTGGCCCAAAATACATATAGATATTGATTTTCAGCCCAATCGCAAGCATTTGACTTTCGGCGGCCATCTTGGATTTCCAAAAAAAAAAAAACGCAATGCTTTGTGGGAGTGGCTCGGGCTTCGCCCTCGCCCGCAGCTCGCCCTTCGGGCTCGCATCACTCGGCCTACGGCCTCGTGAAAATTACTTGGGGGGGGGGGGGGGGGTCAAAAAGGGGGGAGGGGTGCTCGGCCTTTGGCCTCGCTCCGCAGCTCGGCCTGCGGCCTCGCAAGGGGGCTCCGCCTTCGGCCTTCGGCCTCAGGCTGCGCCAAGTTGCTTTGGAGGTGCCATTTGTATGAAATTTGTATGGAAAGGAATTGGCCTTGTATGGCGGCCATCTTGAATTTTGAAAAAAATCAAAAAACAAAAGACAGTCGTCAAATTGCTTACAACCCCCTACATTTTGGAAAAAAAATCACGCCCCTAATCCCAACCGTTTTCGCAGGCCGTACCCCTTCCACATCAGGATCTGGTGATCTTCAAGTTTTCGGATTTTTCTGGTTGGTTTCAAAACACCCTGTACACGATGGTATAACATTTGTGACACCTGTCAGTCGGGAACAGGTCAAACAATTATGTCAATCAGTGAGTCAGTGGTAAGTGCAGCTATATATAATATAATATAACTAGCTTTCCGGGCGCTGCGCGGGCTGCAAGCAGCCCGCGGTCTTTCGTGTGCCTGTTGAGGTAGGCTAAAATATGTTTCCAGTTCGAAAATGGGTAATTTTGTATGGAGAAAAATTGTCCTTGTATGGCGGCCATCTTGGATTTTGAAAAAAAACAAAAAACAAATGACGCTCGTCAAATTGCTCACAACCCCCTACATTTTGGAAAAAAAATTACGCCCCCAACCCCATCCATCTTCGCAGGCAGTACCCCTTCCACGTCACGTTTCTGCAGATCCTCAAATGTCAGATTTTTCTGGTACTCACTGGAGCACCCTCTATACGACCACACATCAACCTAAACCCCACCAACCCCGCAACAGGGCAAACAACTATGTCAATCAGTCAGTCAGTGAGTGATCAGTGAGTGAGTGGTAATGTAGGTTTATATATTATAATATAAATATATATACTTGAAGGTAAACGGCATAAGATGTATTTCTATAATTAAATATAGTATCATTGAGTTAGTAACCTAAAACACAAGTTTCGAACTTCCTTTGTGGCTAGCTCTATCCGTGTGATTTGTACCTATATATTTATTTATTTATTTGATACTGCGATAATAATAAAAATATGAAGCCACAGACAGAAAAATTTACGTGACTGCGTATTGTGATCTGATGATTTCTCTGTTCCATGCGCTTGAACCAACGGATTTATGACATAACATATTACTCTAGTGGGCCGTATGCTTGTTTTCCTCTTGGCATCGTGGACGGCTGTGTTACCTTGTCACAAGATGCTACAAATATATCTGCAGTAGGTATATATTAAAAAAAAACACAAATCATAAACTTTGCACTTTTTACAAGAGACTTGCTGTCTTTCTTTCTGGAGTTTTATTCTCCAGATCCAAAACCCTTCATCAGATCTTCATTCAAATTATAAGAAACTAATCTTATAAGGGATTCTTCCAAACAAACATGAAATCATTAGACGGAAAGTGATATGAGCATACATGAAGTCGGTTGAAAAAAAGAAGGTATTATTAATATTTGAGCTGCAGTTGTCTGTTGAGGAACTTCGGTCTCCAGCTCAAAGATCTTTTCTCCGATCTTAAAAAAAATTACATAGGACCAACCTTGCAATGCATTCTTTAAAAGGACATATATATTTTTTAAATCTGTTCATATTTGACGGAGTTATGAGGTAACATACACAAATATTTGAGCAGCAGTTGTCTGTTAATAAGGAATTTCGGTCTCCAGGTCCAAGACCTTTTCTCCGATCTTAAAAAAAATTTACATGGGACCAACTTTGCAAAGCATTCTTTAAAAGGACACATATATTTTTTAAATCTGTTCATATTTGACGGAGTTATGAGGTAACAAACACAAATATTTGAGCAGCAGTTGTCTGTTAATAAGGAATTTCGGTCTCCAGGTCCAAGACCTTTTCTCCGATCTTAAAAAAAATTTACATGGGACCAACCTTGCAAAGCATTCTTTAAAAGGACACATATTTTTTTTAAATCTGTTCGTATTTGACGAAGTTATGAGGTAACATACACAAATATTATAGCTACAGTTGTCTTTTTTGAGGTATTTCGGTCTCCAGGTCCAAGACCTTTTCTCCAATCTTAAAAAAAATTACATGGGACCAACCTTGCAAAGCATTCTTTAAAAGGACACATATATTTTTTAAATCTGTTCGTATTTGACGAAGTTATGAGGTAACATACACAAATATTTGAGCTACTTTGTCTTTTTTGAGGTATTTCGGTCTCCAGCTCCAAGACCTTTTCTCCGATCTTAAAAAAAATTATATGGGACCAACCTTGCAATGCATTCTTTAAAACGAAACATATTTTTTTAAAATCGGTTCATATTTGACGGAGTTATGAGGTAACATACATAAAACATATATACACGTCGAATTGATAACCTCCTCCTTTTTTTGAAGTCGGTTGAAAAAATTAACTCTTTACGCAAATGAGAGACACAACACAACTAATGAAAACACGACATATATACACGCTGAATTTTCATTGGTTTTGGACAAAGAAATGATGTATAGTAAAAAAATTCCTGTATCTATATACGTAATCCAAATTTGTGTATGACTTATAATAAAAAAGTAACGAAACTGATTTTCGATCGAGACCACGTAGTTATGCCCGTCCAAACTGCAGCGCGCGGCCGATGACCCCGGCCGTTCGTTTTGTTAGAAAAAATGTAAGTTTATAGATATATATTATTTTATTTATTAAATATATGTTTTTATTTATATTACTAAATATTAGTAAATCTTTCAAAATTACGTATTTAGCACCTCCTTCTAAAGACTTCTTATTCTCGGCACCAACAGTGGGTTGACTGGTAGATAAAGCCTATGGCTTTAAGTCCGCCTATTACATTTGTAATAAAGTTAAATAAATAAATAAAATAAAATAAAATATATAATCAAGTTCAGTACCTACATTTAATACAATGTTGAAGTTTTATAATCTGAAGTGCACAGCAGTTTCAGTTCTCTCTAATTTTTTACCGAGTTCAAGAAGTTCAATAAACATACTGCGACATGCAGCATTAAGCATTTTCACATTATACTTACTATAACGATAACAACACGATATCGTGAGACTATTAAAATTTGTTTCATAAATTTTCTATAGACAGCTTTCACATTGTGTCGTTTGTTGTCACTGATATGATAACGGTTACGTTACGACGCGTGTCATAGCGATATCGATTCGAACTATTTCTTATTATTATTAATTTTTGAACATATAGACTTCTGCAAGTAGAAAAAAATGGATTATTTCAAAATTGTGTAAGTAATAAATATTAATTGTCTTACTATTAAAAAAACCCTGTACTGTATGTGAGCAAATAAAATTATTTTTATTCACTTCTCATGTACGCGCCTAAATCATGACGCAATCTCCTTCTAGGTCTGCCGGTTCATAAAAGATGTTTAATGTCATAAATTTCGCTTGACACTTTTTGATTGAAATACCCAACAGGATTCAAAGTGTACCTAGTATATAAGACAGTGACTTTTTGTAGTTAGAACTGATTTGAAACAATATTATTATAAGCTTGAATCAAAACGGAACTAATCCATCATGTTTTTAATAAAGTTCATAGTAAGGCCCCAGTACTTACATTTAATACAATGTTGAAGTTTTATAATCTGAAGTGCAGTTTCAGTTCTCTCTAATTTTTTACCGAGTTCAAGAAGTTCAATAAACATACTGCGACATGCAGCATTAAGCATTTTCACATTATAATTACTATAAAGATAACAACACGATATCGTGAGACTATTAAAATTTGTTTCATAAATTTTCTATCGACAGCTTTCACATTGTGTCGTTTGTTGTCACTGATATGATAACGGTTACGTTACGACGCGTGTCATAGCGATATCGATTCGAACTTATTTCTTATTATTATTAATTTTTGAACATATAGACTTCTGCGAGTAGAAAAAAATGGATTATTTCAAAATTGTGTAAGTAATAAATATTAATTGTCTTACTATTAAAAAAACCCTGTACTGTATGTGAGCAAATAAAATTATTTTTATTCACTTCTCATGTACGCGCCTAAATCATGACGCAATCTCCTTCTAGGTCTGCCGGTTTATAAAAGATGTTTAATGTCATAAATTTCGCTTGACACTTTTTGATTGCGATACCCAACAGGATTCAAAGTGTACCTAGTATATAAGACAGTGACTTTTTGTAGTTAGAACTGAAAATATACATTTTGATGCAATACATCATTTGAATTTGAATCTGTACTCCAATTAGTTGTATCACAGAGTAATAATATACCACGTACAAGTTGTATACGTCGGCCGTTGTCGTTGCAATATCGTCGGAGGATATTGTTGTCGTCTGAGCTGACGATGCCCAGAGTGTCGTGTCGTGTAGTAATCGTGATCGTTCCAATGTGAAAATGCGCACTCAAAACTGACTGAATACTTGAATATGTAGCATTACTAAAAGCACATCCTTATATTTATTTGCATAGCTAGATGGGGAGGCGGAGGAGGATAATTGTGGCGCGTGTCTGTGAAACACGAGTTTTTCATTGAGTGCGACTTATACCTCTGTGTACGATACCTTAAAAGGTTCTTTACCTATGTACTTTTGTATTTCTTTACTTCTTTCCTTTTTTACGTCTTTTCTTCTTTACTTCTTACATGCACTCATACATACATTACATTACCATGGTTAGCAGGCAAGTATAGGTGTGTCTAAATATGTAGATGAGGATATATAATAATAATGATTGTGATTTTAGTAATATTATGGTTGAGATATGTCAGAAATTCATTAAGTATATATTTAAATTGCTCTTACAGATGGTAAGTTCTTGAATTCATTGAATAGTGCCGTTCGACCGGCGGCGCCTAGCGACGGCACTACTAATTGATCTTACGATTTTATTTTCGAGTTTTTGAAGGAGATTGCGTCATGATTTAGGCGCGTACATGAGAAGTGAATAAAAATAATTTTATTTGCTCACATACAGTACAGGGTTTTTTTAATAGTAAGACAATTAATATTTATTACTTACACAATTTTGAAATAATCCATTTTTTTCTACTCGCAGAAGTCTATATGTTCAAAAATTAATAATAATAAGAAATAAGTTCGAATCGATATCGCTATGACACGCGTCGTAACGTAACCGTTATCATATCAGTGACAACAAACGACACAATGTGAAAGCTGTCGATAGAAAATTTATGAAACAAATTTTAATAGTCTCACGATATCGTGTTGTTATCGTTATAGTAAGTATAATGTGAAAATGCTTAATGCTGCATGTCGCAGTATGTTTATTGAACTTCTTGAACTCGGTAAAAAATTAGAGAGAACTGAAACTGCACTTCAGATTATAAAACTTCAACATTGTATTAAATGTAAGTACTGGAGCCTTACTATGAACTTTATTAAAAACATGATGGATTAGTTCCGTTTTGATTCAAGCTTATAATAATATTGTTTCAAATCGCTCCATGAGCTCTTAAAACAAGATTGTTATATTCGTGCTTAGAGATGTGACAGAACGAATGAATGAGAGTGAGATAACGCTATGTGTTTTGTATAAATCCATCCCTTTCTTGAGCCCGATGGACGTCACATAACAATATTAAAACAATTTTCTAGCAGTTTTGTTGACGTCACACTAAATCATTCACTCTAATGCGTACCATGAGCTCCTATTCGAGTCTTAGCAGTATTGTTTTACTGTCAAATTAGCAGTCTTGAAAAAGTTGGTCGGTTGCCACGGAAACAAAACTTTTATCAACAATCCGGAGTCTTATAATGCAAATGTATATAGAAAAAAAAGAAGAATGTACGTAAGGACTAAAATTTTTTAATGTATCATTTTTGCGCTGAATATGAAAATCGATTGAGGGAATGGCCGTGAATCTGTATCATGTCAAAAGACTTATTCCCTTTTTCAAGACTGGTCTTTGGGTATTGCGGCACTATCCTACTAATATTATAAATGTGAAAGTGAGTTTGAATATTTGTTTGTTACCTCTTCACGCTTAAACTACTAAACCGATTTGGATGAAATTTGTTATGAATATAGTTTGAGACTTGTGAAAGGACATATTGTACTCTTTATTCTGAAATTTCCACGGGGAGCGAAGCTCGCGGGTACAGCTAATAGGGAATATTTCTTATATATACATATACTTGCTGTACCCGCGGGCTTCGCTCCCCGTGAGAATTTTGGGATAAAGAGTACAATATGTTCTTTCCCGAGTCTCAAACTATATCCATACCAAATTTTATCCAAATCCGTTCAGTAGTTTAAGCATGAAGAAGTAACAAACAAACAAAAAAACAAGCAAATATACAAACTCACTTTCGCATTTATAATATTAGCAGGATTAGTAGGAAGGAAGTAGGATAGGATATTCGGATTCTTATGTTATAGTGCTGCAATACCCTACTGTGCCTAAAATACTAGACCCGGTCAACCGTAGAAAAAGTAGTGGCCAACGGGCCACTACTTTTTCTACCTTTTGTTTCGTGTAACAACACCCTATGCGTTACAACTCAGATAACGTTTGTATTCCATTAGCTTTTCTTACCATACGCTATAAACACACCTAGAATATTTTAACGTACCTACTTGTACATTTATGTAAACACGTTAACTAATAAGACACTGTCTCAATAACGTAGAAGAAAAAAACGTTCCTTTTCAAATAATTTTATTGAAAGCAATTATGAACGGGTCTAAATTCTTTATTATACAAAAGGACCTCACCAAAAAATACAAAAAAAGAAATATTTTTAAGCTATACAAGTCAAAACTTTTGGACACAAACATTGATATTAATGCATAGGTATACAAATTCAATACTTTGAATTGCTCGGCGGGTCTGGAAAGCCATTAACTCTTTGAGATGCGCCAATACCAGACACAATAGTTAAACAATGGAAGCCGGGAGGAATTCCTCCCAGTGCCGGCTTAGAGGATTACGAAGTCCTGAAAAAAAAAAGTAATATTAAATACTTACAGCACTTTGTAGTTAAAATGTGTTAATTTTTTTACGTAAGGATTTCATTCTTATAACAAATTGTGATTCCTAATAAATAACAAAACAATGTAATTCTTAAATGTTTTGACTACATACCTTTTATTTGATATGCTGTAAACTCTCACTTTTGGTTATGTTATGGTTATGACTCCACTTTATCCCGAAGAGAACGGTTAAAGGCTATACCACCTATAGGTGTACACATCTTTATTAGTAGGTGTGTAGGAATTTCCGTAGAAAATCCAGCTGCCTCATAGTAATGCGATGCGTTCCGCTGCAAAAATAAACCAATCACATGAAATTCATGCGAGATGTATCACTGCAAATCACAAGTGAAATTTCACATCAATAATGTTTACATAAAGAAATATTACTTGGTATAAGTTTTATTAGCCATATTCATTGTAAAATCTGATTTACTTTTATTCAAAAAAAATATATAAATGTCGAAATGACATTTTAAATGGCTGCGGATTGCGGTTACCAAAGAGAATATAATATCAATCACTACCTAATTGGTTTGGTATAATACCATTCCATATTACGCTCACGAATGCAATACCGTTTTAAATTTTAATTCATAGCCTTTTTTAAAATATAATAATGGATATTTTATAAAAACAAATTAGGTTTTAATTTCGTACACATTTAGTTACATAATACAGGGCTATATCACATTTTTTTTAAATAAAATAAATATTTTGAAAGACTTCCATCAGAATTAAATGGAACGCCGCGCAAGACAGTGATGGAGCTATGCGTTATCTCACTTTCACAATTGTTTGGGAATAGACATATCATTCGTTCTTTCACATCACTTAGCAAGAAAGAAATAATCTTACTTTTAAAGTTCATGGTACGATTCGAAACAATGTTATTACAAGCTTGAAACAAAACGGACCTAAACCATCATGATTTTCCTGTCAAGCCAATGATAACGCCCCAGACAAGGATAATCCCTTGATTGTCTTTAACAATTTCACATTTTTCTACTTTTCCTTATCCAATCCCTGTTTATGTTATGAATATCGCCACTCAATCGACTATCAAAACTAGTGAACTCGTACAGATTTATCAGTAGAAGCTCCATTGAAGCAATCACAGGACCTACACCAACCTTTGATTGTAACTAGTTAGGATTAGGAATAGAAATAAAGAAATAAAGATGGATCTAAAGGAATTGTATCCAGAGCCGAAAAATTATTTTTTTAAAAATAGACCACCATTTTGATTGCTACTTTGACGTTAAAACAATACTGCTAAGATCGCACTCATGCCTTCGTAGCATGACTCTGTTAAGAAACCCAGATAAAGTTATGTCGCCTGTCGGGAAAATACCATCTCGCTCGTTGTTGTTGCGTAAAGCAAGATAGTGAAACGAAGTGAACGAATGATAGTGCTCGATAAACGCTGTCACCGGAGATGGTCCTCCTGCTGGTACGCTATTGAGTGAATGATTTAATGTGACGTCACAAAATTGCTAGCAAATACAATATTAAAGTAATATTACTTTAATGTTGTTTTCTATTGGTCATGGTACGAATTGACAAAGTAATATTAAAACAAGACTGCTATAAGAGGTCGTAAGGCCCCTGAACTTAATTATATATCAATCTGATATCTGAACTAGTAACAAACAATAAGTACAAAATGGGACCCTGTGGGCATAAGTTGTTTTTTGGCATACTGGTAAGTTGGGCATAATTATATTTTAGGCTAATTTGTTACGGCATAATGTTAATTCGCATAATCTCTTTAGGCGTAATAACTATAAGACTAATAGTATTCAGGCATAATATTTTAAAAAATAACAGAAACAAAATTAAGTTATTTAAGTGTTTATTTTTAATTATCATGAAAAAAAATATATATGACCACCCAGAACAAATGTGAGGGCAAAAGGGAAGTTAGGTTTAAGTTTTTTTTTATGATCACCTGGAACAACTGTGAGACTAGAAAGGAAGTTAGATTCAACTTATTAGCAATTAATAAACAATTTATATACAATGAATAAAAATGTCAGGGGTGTTATCCTTGAGCTACCTGTCCGGTGGTTTTTAGGTATAACATACGGGTACGCAACCCCGGCTTCCCGAGCTGTTACGGACTCCTTTCCTGTATCTTCCGAGTCAGTAACATCCTTGCACCTTAATCCCGTCCCAAACCCAACAAATTCCGTCTATATTTATTTTATAATGTATCCTTCTACTTTCCCACCAATCCAAGGTCTGCCGTGCCGATGGATGCGTGGCTAGGGGTGGGCCTAGTCTCAAGCGCGCCATCTTTTCCCTGGGAACGGGCGCCCCCAGAATAAGGATAGCCTTCACCTGGCACAAGGAGCTCTGCCAGGTGTGACAGTGTGTCACTCCTGTACTCGTGGGAACGCAATGGTTTCTAATTATATAAAAACTAAAAATGGCGGCGATGCAGTTCGCAACTCATCACGTCTCGTTTCCCGTGGGGGCGAAAAGAGGGCTACGGAGAGCCGCTTTGCTACACTGAATGTCAGAGGAGGGCTGGATGATAAAATAGACGAGGTATGTCAAATGATGAGTGAAAGAAAGATTGATGTGTTATGTGTAAATGAGACAAAGTGGAAGGGATCTAAGTGCTCATCCTATGGGCCTTATACGGCGTATTGGTCTGGAGTGCCGGAAGACGCTAGAGCCTGTCAGGGAGTCGGCATTATCCTCTCCGAAAGAATGGCAGAATGTGTGAATGAATACAAGTGTGTAAGCCCTAGGCTTGTCTGGGTTAGGATGAAAGTAGGATTAACTCGAATGTTCATATTGGGAGTGTATACGCCAATAGAAGGTACGTCTAAAAGAAATAAAGAAGAGAGACAGGAGTTTTGGGATAGTATGAGAGATGTATTACGTTGTTGTAAGGAAAATGAAAGGTTAGTATTGCTAGGGGATTTTAATAGTTGGGTAGGAACAAAACGTTATGGATTTGAAAGGGTCCTGGGTTCGTTTGGGGATGAAAGGGTGAATGAGAATGGGAAAAGCTTACTTGAGTTATGCGTGGAGAAGAATCTTTGTGTTATGAATACCATGTTCATGCATAAAATGATTCATATGTATACGAGGGAAGAAAATGGTGTGAAAAGTATGATCGATTTTGTGATAGTGGATGAAAGGCTGAGAAACAATGTGTCAGATACGAGATCTTATCGTGGAGCGGGAATATTAACAGACCACTATTTGGTCGTATCAAAAGTTGCACACCTTTTTAAACGATGGCGTCACCATAAATCGGAACCCTCGAAAAGATTAGAAAGAATAAAAGTTGAAAAATTGCAAGAATATAAAATGATTGACCAGTATAAAAAGTTACTATCTGAAAGTTTTGAAGGAATAAATGAAGAGTGTGAGATTGAAAAAATATGGAACATCCTAAAAAATGGTATCATTAGTTCTGCAACCGAAGTCTGTGGATTAGCTAAGAGACGAAAAGAAACAGATAAGATGAATGTATGGTGGGACAAAGAAGTACAGAATGCAGTATATAGAAAGAAAAAAGCTTGGAAGGATTGGCTATCTCTACGAGCAGACCACAGGATGCAAAAGGCGTCGGATATGGAAGTGAGTGCTGCAAAACAGGAATATAAGAAGATGAATGAATGCGTGAAAAAGCTAGTTAAAAATAAGAAAGAAGAGCAACAGGACGATTTTGATCATAGATTGTCTCAAGATTTTAAGCATAATATAAAATATTTTTGGAAAAACATAAGACGGGTAAGAGGAAAAGTTATGTCATCAGCGCTTAATGAAATCAGAGACAAGAATGGTAGAATGTTAATAGATGAAAAGAGTTAGACGGTTGGAAAGATTATTTTGAAGGTTTATTTGAAAAGAATAGAACTGTAGATTCTAGTATGGAGGGTGAAATACATGGAAGTGATATGGAAGATGAAATTGATGAAATAAGTATGGAAGAGATTGTGAATGCTTTAAATAGTATGAAAGTGGGCAAAGCAGGTGGGTATGACAGGATCACAGTCGAAATGCTTAAAGCTGGACAGGGCATCGTGATTAGTCAGCTGTGTCGCCTCTTTAATTTATGTTTACATCAAGGCTTGGTACCTACAGATTGGTGCAGGGCGGTTATTGTACCGCTTTATAAAGGAAAAGGGTCACAGCTAGACTGCAAAAACTATCGCGGCATTAGTCTTCTTAGCGTAGTCGGCAAATTGTATGCAAAAGTGATGATTGAAAGAATTATGAAAGATACCGATGATAAGATGTGGGATGTGCAAGCTGGATTTAGGAAAGGAATGGGATGTACTGATCAAGTCTTTTCTTTGCGATGCATACTTGAGAAATTTTTGGCCAAAGGTCAAAAAGTGTATTGCGTTTTCGTGGATTTAGAAAAGGCTTACGACAGAGTGGTGAGGAATGAATTGTGGTCAACATTGTCTATGTATGGGGTAAACAGCTATCTGATACGAGCGCTGAAATCTCTGTATAGAGATTCCAGCGCTTGTGTCAGAATTAATGCGGGCTATACGGACTGGTTTAATATCGAAAAAGGTGTTAGACAGGGGTGTGTAGCATCGCCATGGCTGTTTAACTTATTCATGGACAATTGCCTGAAAGATTTGAAAGAAAGTGATTGTGGTCTAAGAATGAATGGATTGCTTATCCAATGCCTACTCTATGCCGATGACCAAGTGTTACTTGCGTCGTCGGAAGAGGATTTGCAAAAGACACTGCGTTGGTGAGTAAGGGTATGAAAGTGAATGTAAGCAAGACGAAAGTAATAGTTTTTGAAAGGGATGAAAGTATAACAAAATGTGATATTGTGATAGATGGAGAAAAAGTAGAACAAGTAGAGGAATTCGTATATTTAGGTTGTATGTTTACAAGAGATGGAAAGTACGAAAGCGATATAGAAAGAAGGGTGGTTGCTGGTAACCGTGTGAATGGGGCATTACATTCTTTTATGAACAGTATGAAGGTGTCTGCCAAAGCACGTCTTGCTGTTCGTCAAGGAGTGTTGATGCCTACTCTTATGTATGGTAGTGAAAGCTGGGTATGGCAGAAAAAGAATGAAAGTCGGATAAATGCAGTTGAAATGCGAGCTTTAAGAAGTATGTGTGGTGTAACTTTGAAAGACCGGATAAGAAATGATGTCATACGTGAGAGATGTGGGGTGAAAGAAGATGTAATTACAAAAATTGAGAAAGGAATGTTAAGGTGGTTTGGACATGTTGAGAGGATGGATGAAAGAAGATTAACAAAAAAAATCTATCGTGCTGATGTGGATGGGAGAACCGGACCGGGTCGACCGCGACGAACATTCTGCGACCAAATAGGAGATGTTCTGAAGAAAGGTGATGTAAGGAGTACCCATAACCGGAGAGCATGCATGAAAAGAGTTATGAGTGTTGATGAAGCAAAAGAGGTTTGTAAGGATCGTAGTAAGTGGAAATCCATAGTCTCTGCCTACCCCCATGGGAAACAGGCGTGAAAATATGTATGTATGTATGTAATAAAAATGTTATGCTTAATCATTTTTATGCTTAAAGTAATGTTATGTCTTGATAAATTATAGTTTGATGACATTATGCTTACATCCTTTTATGCTTTAAAATGTTAGGGCTAAATAATGATTATGCTTAGGTACATTATGCTTAAAATTATTATGCATACTCCATTATGCGAAAGGACGTTATGCTTAAAAACGATTGTGCATTAAACCAGTATGCTATGTGATATTATAGCTTAAATTTGTATGCATATAGATAGTGATCCGTACAAAATTACCGCGAAATACTATTTTCCCGTTTCTTTCTTTTTTAAAAGAGTACACACACAAATGTCATATCGCATACAGCCATAACTTTTTATACATGCCACCCCCCAAGGACATCTATTGACGTCCTTCACAAACGCACAAGTTATTTTCTAACAAAACAGTTAAAACTTAAATGTTATAACATACAAACACATAACATAAATCCACACAGTGCGTTACTTAAAGTTTAATAAAAATGCAGTTCAACATATAAGAAATGAACTAGGCAGCTATTAAGTAATATGTAATTATTATCCTGAATTAAACTTGCAATAAAATAAAATAAAATGAAGTTTTACAGTAAGTAACTGAACTAAAAATATTAGGGTATAGTTAGCAATTATGTAATATCTTGTCTCAGTCCTGGCCTAAAGTTATTTACAGAGTTTATTATACCAGAAATAGTCCACCCAAAGACGTGTCGAACTTTTAAGCATGCCTTCTGTCAGTAACTGTAAATATCGGCGCCTAACAGAATATCCAATTTACGAGCCTTATTGAGCTGTGGATCAGCAAGTTCTATTGTTTTATCTTACCAATCGAAATGACATGTGTTAACATTTTTCTCAGGTAAAAATGATGTTATATCTTGCACAATATTTGCATTAACTAGAAATTTAAAGTTTCTATTGAGTCTAGACCCGATAGAAAATGTAACCATGTGACTGATGTTTTTTAATTTATTGTTTCCTAGGCCTGAAATAAATCCTTGGACTGGTAACCTAGTCAGGCGCAGACGTTGCGCTGCCGCTTCTGATATAAAACATGACTGTGAACCCTGATTTATCAGTGCTCGTAAAGTAGTTGGTTCACCAATGATGGGTTTTACTTGGACTAATGCTGTTGGTAATAGGACTTGTATTGATCTTGCTTTTCTTACAAAACTGTTTAGTTGCTGAACTGCTCCAAAATGGGGTTTCCCACAAAATGTCTTAGGTTTTGCGCTATTTCCGGCTTTTTCTGATTGTGATTGATAAATATGCAAAAGTGAGTGATGGCGTTCTTGGCAAATTTGGCATGTACCGGATTTACTACAATTAATAAAGGTGGGATTGCTCCCTAAACAGTTATAACATATGTTATGTTTACCTACAAAATCTATTCTATTTTCTACAGAGAGTTTTTTGAACTGTTTACAAAAACAATTTATGCCTGATTGAGCAATACTCACACAACATCTTTGATCGAACTTTAGCAAGCATGGTTTTTTGAATTTATTGACAATATACTATTTAACTCATGAAATTCTGTTTTAGGCTCTAAATTCTCTAAAGCACGAAACCTTTTTTCAATAAAGCATTTAAATTTCTCTTACGATGGCAATTCATTTGATTCTGAATTACAGACATACAACTCCCATTGCTTTCGCGTCTCGGGGTCTAGCTTTTCAGAAACGATATGAATAATGAGGATATCACATGTACTTACATTGATTTCTAAGCTTCTAAGAGCACTCAAACAATCACAGGTAGTATCTAACAAATGTTTCAACAAAGTACCAGACTTATGATCCATACGTTTTTGTAAAAGCAATCTATCTAATACACATTTTACAAGGCATTTTTATTATTGTAACCTTGCTCTAATTTATCCCAGCAGTGAACATAGTTTACATCGGTTATAGGGATGTGTCTAAGTAGCTGTTCAGCTTCGCCTGTAAGATGACTTTTAAGTTAGTGTAGTTTAGTTATATTATCTAGTGAATATAAATAAATTACGAAACGTAGTCCATTCTAAATATTTGCCTGAAAAAAAGGGAAGTTTCGGCAATTTTACATTAGAAGCTGATTTGTTTTCACTATGATTATAAGATACAGATAGCAATGTTGTACTGAACTTTTTTAAACTTTGCTTCATTAAAGCTTTGCATTCTTTGTAATGCTCTCCAATTTCATCATAAATACTTGTATAGTCTGAGCTATCTAATTCAACTGGATCTACTTTATAATACAATTTAGTATCATTTTTTCTAAAAGATAACCAATCTCGCTCTAGATTTTCTAATCTTACTTCTATTTGTTCGAGAGACAGCTGTTCTTCGGGGATATTTTTAAAATTGTTAAGCGCTCTTTGTATAGAACGTATAATATGTTTCTGAACATTAATCAGAGATTCCATATTAATTAACTAATAAAAAACAAGCCAAAGTTACTGTTCGAAATAAGTGAATGATAAAATATAAACATAGATTTCTTATTAGTCCAATCTTTGAGTATAATAAAACTTAAAATAAATGTTCCTGGCGAGTACTTCCTTCTTCACCAATAAGACAAACAATAGCTAAGTACGCACTCTCAATGTTGGGCTTCACTTCACTCACAGTACCACGTACATAGTTCCTTTCTACTGCTCCTTCCTAGTTGGCTTCTAATGCAGAGCTGATACAAACAGGTCGCTTAACGAAAGTAAGCCGATTACAAAATGCCTTTGTGAATTAACCAAATATTTCTTCTTAAGATTTTGTACAAGAATTATAAACTGAACGAGAACTAATGTAAGAACCAAGAAAACACATCAATTTGTGTTGAAAGAAAGGTATAGTTAATCTCCCTATAAAGTACTCTGTTATATTTTGCAACAGATATTACGTAAACTGGAAAATATCCTGCTCGAAGGACCAATGTTTATTAAACTTCTTGAACTCGGTAAAAAATGGGAGAAAACTGAAACTGCACTTCAGATTATAAAACTTCAACACTGTATTAAATGTAGGTACTGAACTTAATTATATATCAATCTGATATCTGAAATTGTAACAAACAATAGGTACAAAATTATCGCGAAACACTATTTTCCCGTTTTTTTTTAAAGAGTGCACGCACGGATGTCATATCGCATACAGCCATAACTTTTATATAATCTTCTGGAGTTGTGTTCTAATGAACGTACTCGAAATGCAAACTGCAAACATATAATCTTCTGGAGTAGTGTTCTAATGAACATAATCGAAATACAAACTGCAAACAAGCCCCGTGATGTGCAGTGAAGTGGAAGATTTGTTCGTATATGAAAACTCTTCAACTGTCCAATGAGTAAACGAGTAGTTTCCATCTGGATGGAAGCTACAGTATACTTCAGCTTTATTTTATCGAAAGATGAAAGGATAAGCTAAATTTACATATATCGAGTCGGTTATTCCTTTTGGGGTATCTGGTGGACAACTCGATAGTAAATCAGCTGGCAATTTCAATTCTCTTCTAAAATTGGCATAAGCTGGAGTGACTGTAGTGGTCTCATGTACCGCAGTCCTATAAGATAAGAGGAATAGCGCAATATACTCGTCCCAGTTTTTCTTATGGCTTTCTACTACTTTTGCCAGATGCCGTTTCAATGTCTGGTTAAACCTCTCAACCATTCCATCTGACAGCGGGTGATACGGCGTCGTCCGAGTCTTATGGATTCCCATGATTTCACAGACTTCTCGGAATACTTGTGACTCAAAGTTTCGTCCCTGATCACTGTGCAACTCCAATGGCACACCAAACCTACAGAATACTTCGTTCACAAGCTTTGTCGCTACTGTGGTAGCCTCCTGATTAGGTAGTGCAAATGCTTCAGACCATTTCGTGAAGTAGTCCATAACTACCAAAATGTACCGGTTGCCAGCATTCGTAATTGGAAACGGTCCGGCTATGTCAAGAGCTACTCGTTCCCAAGGAGCTCCGACATTATACAACCTCATAGCTCCTCTGCTTCTAGTCTGTGGTCCCTTAACTGCTGCACAACTCTGACATTTACGGCGCCAGTCTTCTACATCATCTCGGCAGTGTAACCAGTAGAAACGTTCTTTAATTTTTGTGAGAGTTCTTCTTATCCCCAGGTGTCCGCCGGAAGTACCATCATGGAAAGTTTTTAAAATCTCCCTTATCTTCTCTCTGGGGACAACCAATTGTAGATGGCAATCTTTACCTTGAGTACTTTCCCATTTTCGGTAGAGTAATCTATCGTGTAGCACCAGGCTATCCCATTGACTCTTTGTAGCCGTACTGTATTTGGCCACTTCTGACCATTTTGGTTTAGTTCAATAGTGGTTGAAAGTCTTTATCATCTTCCTGAGCCTTTTTCATGGCATCGTTAGTCCAATTTTCATCTATGGAATGAGTACGGATTTGCCGGATGTTTACTTTTTTCTTCTCTTTTCATGCCAATTGCAATGCTTACAGTCCTCCAGGCAAGGTCTTTGAGACAGAGCATCCGCATTGCCATGACTCTTCCCTCCTCGATGCTCAATTTCAAACTCATACTCTTGGAGTAGCTCAATCCATCTGGCCACCTGCCCTTCAGGATTTCTGAATTCCAATAACCATTTCAATGCAGCATGATCAGTCCTTACCAGAAATTTGCGGCCAAGCAAATATTTCTTAAAATGTTGCAATGTCTTTACCACAGCCATTCTCTGCGAGTTACGTAGTAATTTCTCTCTGGCCTTGAAAGAGATTTGCTGAAGTAGGCGATAACTACTTCCTGATCTCCTCTTTGCTGAGATAGAACACCTCCAATACCGGTGTTACTTGCATCAGGGTCCACGATAAACTTGCCTTCCATGTCAGGATATCCGAGGATAGGGGTTTCACATAGACGCATTTTGAGGTCCTGAAAAGCTTGCTTACAATCTTCATCCCAGGAAAATGCTCGTTTCTCTTCTGTCAACCGATGTAATGGCTTAGCGATGTCGGAAAACCCTCTTACGAATCTTCGATAGTAAGAGCATAGACCCAAGAATTCTCGCACCTGTGTCTTATCTGTTGGCGTTGGCCAATCTTTTACTGCACTTATTTTAGATGGATCGGTGGCAATACCTTGTTCCGAAATAACGTATCCCAAGTAGTTGACCTGACGTTGGAAAAATGAACATTTCTTTGGACTTAGCTTCAAATCTGACTTCTAGAGCACCTATAAGTTCATCGTAGGTCACCTCTTTCTTTCCAGTGCCTAGTGCTTCCAAAACGGAGAGAGCGTCATCTCGAAGTGCTAGAGTCAATGCAGTCTGTGCCTCTTGTTCATCCCAATGGCTGGCCTTTTTGATTGTCTCCAACTGCAGTTTAAAGGCAGCCCAGGAGGATTTACCGTAGTAAGGTGGCACCCTAAAATTTTTGGTAAAAGGGGCGACCAGAGAGCTAGTGGCTGGGCCAGATACTTTGAGAAGTTTCACTTCCTTACCAAGCTGTTGAAGCTTCCCTTTTACTTCTGCAATTTCCTCTTTTACTTCTGCAACTTCCTTCTCG
This sequence comes from Acrobasis consociella, assembly GCA_963555685.1. Taxonomy (NCBI): domain Eukaryota; kingdom Metazoa; phylum Arthropoda; class Insecta; order Lepidoptera; family Pyralidae; genus Acrobasis; species Acrobasis consociella. Next base: position 7,961,329 of record OY743104.1, on the reverse strand, counting down.
AAGTCATCCATCCGGGCTGTGGTAGCCCGAAGCGCAGTCAGAACATCTTTGAAAAAGGACTGAAGCAGCTCCTCCTGGCGGCGTGTTTGCTGCTCCTGGCGGCGTGCTTGCTCCTCCCGGCGACGTGCTTGCTCCTCCTGCAGTGCACGCATTTGCTCCTCCTGGCGGGGTGCTTGCTCTTCCTGCAGTACACGTATTTGATCCTCCTGACGGCGTGCTTGTTCTTGCATCATAGCAGTAATCTGCTGCAGAAACGCGTTCATTTCCAATGGAGCGGCTGGTGGGACGGCCGCCGATGTTGTCGCGGCTCCTCCAGAGTTGGACTCCTCGAGCGACTGTTCCTCTGGTGCTGCAGCTCCCGCTCGGGTGGTTACCCCTCTGTCATTTCTAGGCACGATCGGCATCTTTCCTATCCCACTTCTGACACCAATTGTCACGAGAGTGGGTTGGGGATAGGAAAGGAAACACCAATCCTATGGAATAGTGCCTTTTTTTACAACTATAACGTACTCACAGTTGTCACGGGTGCGTACGCGGAAATGTCACTGTACTGTCACTCTCACGGAAACGTCACTGCACTGTCTTGCGCGTGGAAACGTCACTGCACTGTCACGCGCGGAAATGTCTCTGCACTGTCACACGCGTAAACGTCACCGTACTGTCACGCGCGGAAACGTCACTCGCGCGTATTTTACTGCACTGAACACTTCACTTCACCCACTATTACACTTCACTTTTTACTCACTACTTCCACTTTTACTTTTCTTCTTGCTTCTTCGGATTTTACTTCCAAACTAAACTGGCGTAGGCCGCGCCTTGTTCCGCTTATATACCCCCCGGATGCGAACAATATCGCATCAGAGTTCTAAACTCAAGTCATAAATTTTCTTTTGTCTTCTTTTATTTCTGGCCCGTATTTTCATTCCAATTTAATCTAGAGTTATTAGAAACTTCTTACAAAACTTCAAAAACACTACATGACTGTGATTTGAACCTGGGGACTATGGATTTACAGTCCAACACCAAGACCGCTAGGCCAATCGTGTGCTGACGTGAGTGATGAAATTTCCCTTTAGATGAATTCTCCTAGTTTGAATTTGTGACGTTGACATTGTCATTATCACTTATCGCCCTACGCGACAGTATATAAAAACGATTTACGTGAACTAGAAAGTATGGTATATCGAATTACGCAATTTCGTATGTTTCTCATTGCGATGTATATTACTTCGACAGATTATTATTACGAATTGCTTTATACCGTATGTTCCTTGTTGCGATGTACGGTACACCCACGATGTATTATGACAAATTTTCTTATTTCGAATGTTTACGATCGCGATGTACGTCGATCAGAATGTTTTTACATAGCATTTATGTCTTGCTCTAAAAATATCAAAATGAGATGAAAAAATATTATGACGAGGTTGAAATTTTTTCAATCTTTAATTTTATTTTGAATCCCAATAGATTTGCCATTATAAAATAAAGAACAAAAAACTGTATCAGCCACAATATTGTTGACAATTCCCTCTCACTTACTTTTTTTTTTTTTTGTGAATCACTTGAGAAAAATATGACCTGTAGGCGAGAACAGACAAAAAATAATTAACCTCAATGCAGTACTACTTACCTTAATGCATTCATTTTTACACTTTACCTGTTTCTGTGTTTTTGTTTTTGAATTTGCTTTTGGTAAGTATTTTATGAGGTTATTTTGAAAAATGAAGAGACGTCTATAACAGAATCCATACCCGCGTAAGCTGAAAAGTTTTTCAAAATAAGATTTAGTATATTAAAGTGATTAAAATGTAACTTCCATGCTGGTCTGAGGTGAAAAAAATAAAGGGAAAAGAAAAATCTTTGAAACGACTAACTCTCTCTTCTCTCATATTTATAGACGATGCGGCTAGCAACCCATTACTATTTTGAACTCTTTACCACCTTCTCGGCCACCATTACGCAAGTACCTATAATTATTTAAAGAAAACTGGTACGATATCGCTGATGTATCATTACTATTAACATCATCGGCATCCTCATCGTCATATTCATCATCATCATTGTTATTATTATCATCAACAGTATCATCACAGGTAGGTATAGTATTTATGTCTTGCTCTAAAAATATCAAAAAACAAAGAAAACTTTATTTGATTTCGGGATTGTTTTTACTTTTAATTCCAGAATAGAATGATGCAATAAATATGTTTAATAACAATAAATGTTTATTTTTTAATAAATTGTTAAAAAAGCCCTTTGTCTTCAATTTATTATTTATTAAAAATATTTCTCTGTTTGCCGCTTCATTATATTTTTCTATTTGATTATTCATTACAGTTTTGGCTTGATACTTTCATAGACGTAGACGCCGGCTTGTATGTCAAACCCGCCTCAACTGCAATGAACAACTTTCCACTCTTGTGTCATATACGACTATTTTCACACACATGGAACTTCAAATGTGTTTTTGTCTTCAGGACAACTTAAATGCGGCTGAAAGGACAAGGTTGATGGAACATATTGGATTTGGCTTGTCACTGATAGCGTTACTCATATCGCTCTTCATTTTTACGTACTTCAGGTTAGTAATACGTCATGTTTTTCTTTGCATTATGAGTACTAGCGGTTTCGCATGTCAATTGACACTGGGCGCGGTCCGCACTTGGATGGGTAACCACAAGTGGCATACAATTTCTTAAGTTTTTCACTCCTGTCTTGTATGGCAGGCGTCAAACTATTTCAGCTACTTTTAGACAGCTCGGCTGACACTCGTGTTGGCTACTTACACAAAGGCAAGGTTGACAGGAAGAGATCTTTATTTGAGATAAGTCCGCCTTTGTACTGACTGTTTGTCTTGGTATAACGTGTATTTTTGTAAAAGAAAGAAAGAAAAATAATTTATTTGATATATCACAAACACGGTTTAGCAATTATAATAGCAGTTGTATTTTTTTGTATTTTTTTGTATTTTCTTATAAAAACATGTACATTTTTGCCACAGATCCCTCCGAAACAGCCGCACCCGGATACACCAGTGTTTGTTTACGGCCATGACAGTGCAGGTTGTGATTAGACTCACCCTGTATATAGACCAGGCTATAACCAGGAGCAGGATCGCCGATGGAACCAACGACCTCTACTGGTCTATAGAGAGCTTGGTAAGTTTTTAATTATTTAACCAAATTTTTACTTATTTTATTCATGTTAAAAATTAAAAAATATATATACAGTCGATTTTACAAATTAATATATACTAAACTAAACTATATTAAACTATAAATAAACGTTAAACTAAACTATAATGATTATATATAAATTAAAACTAAATTATGTAAAAACTAAATAGAATCAAAAATTCCGCCTCGGATAGTACCTGGTTCAAAGGTGCCCATCACACTAGCTGCGTTCCCTCTTTGTATTGTGATGGCAATTCTTTGAACCAGATACCATCCAGAGCGAGGGTCGAAACCTTTTTCTGCTAAGCGGCGTCCTATCTCACTTATAAAGCTTTTTGCTTCTGAACACCACGGACCAGCAGTTTCAACAGCTACAGGAACGAAATCATAATTTGTAGAAAGGACCGAATATTTTTGTATTTTTTGTTCGCTTGTGTCCATTGGTTTTCATCCAATTTGGCATTAAGAATTGTTTCTAGACCTAAAAGTAATGAATCATCGTATTCTTTGAGTTCTTGTGGAAATAGCCAGGATGGAGCTGTTCTAACAAAGTATGTCATTCGCGGTGTTGCTAGGCAATTACGAAGTAGCAACAAGGCTACATGGGAGGATAAAAATTTAAGACGTTCTTGTGCGTTCACGAAGGATGTCAACTTGGATGCAATTGTTGCAGGGACCCCTTCCTTAAAAATTGGAGCACCTAGAATACCAAAATCGCTATTATTTCTTACTTTCACTCCTGGCATCAAATCTTTAAAATTTTGGATATAGTTGAGAGCTTCATCTCCACAAAGATAAATTTCGCATTTTTTTGAATTAACTTTTAGGCCAATAGATGATAAATTGTTAAATAAACATTTAAGATCTTCTAAAACAACGTCAGGCGGACCCCCTATATTAGCGTCATCTAAATACCAAATGTTTAGAGGAGAATTCAGATTATTAATCGCCTTTTGTATAGCGAGACTGAAAATAAGTGGGCCGAGAGGATCTCCTTGCTGAGCGCCGACCTGAGATGAAATAGGAGTATTGTTATAAAAAAGATGACTTGGAGAAGCATAGCATTGGTGGAGAAAGGGAAAAAGCTTCGGGGTATGTTCCAATGTCTCATTTAAAATAGCATCTCTTTCGACACTGTTAAAGGCATTTTCTAAATCTAATTTAACTATAACATTATTGGAATATTTATTTAAAGAGGCATAATAACGCGTGGCGTGGATTGCAGCTTCGCAACCTTTTGATGTGCCGAAACCTAGCTGGCGAGGTTGAAGATAAAGGGACGCTTCTTCTCTCACAGCGCTACAGCAAAGCTTCGAAACCAAACGCCTTATGGTATTGCCTATGGCAATAGGCCGAATTCCACCGTCTTTTTTTTTGAGCGCGCATAGAGAAGCCCCGTATAAGAAAGGGCATATTTGCGGGTTGAGCAGGCCTTTCAGGAGAAAGTTGCAGAGATTAGTAAGAGCTTCTAGAAGACGGCGACCATTATCACCTGCAGAGACAGAGGTAAGTTCTTTCAGATGGTCTGGGCGGAGGCCATCCAATCCTGAAGCGGATCCCGTCTGAAATGATCTCAAAGCGTTAGAGACCTCTTTGGAAGTGACTGTGAGATAGATGTCTGTAATGTTTGGTTCTTCAGGCATGCAGAGAGGACGAGAAGGGGCGGGATGCCTAAGGGTCAGAGCCTTGACTGTGTCAGGATTATTTGGAGCAATAGAATTATCAGACAGGAAAAGACGGACTGCTCCTCTGAGGTTACTATCATAAACCTTTGACTCTATGGATCGGTAAATAGAATTATTAAATTATTTATTATTTATTATTTATTATTTTAAAATATTATTTTTCGAGTCGTGCCAGGTGATAGTTAGATTTTTTGAGGAGAGTCCTACTTGTGGGCAATCCATTTTTAGTTTGCCGTTGTAAATAAGGAACCCATTTAGTTTCGCCATGTCTGTCTGTTCGTCCGTGATTTTACACAAAGCTGTTTTTTGGGTAGGATATGTATATTAATCACGCCGATAAAGTAGTAAAATAAAATCTTGGCAGTATATAGTGTGTAAAGAAATTTTAAGGAAAACGAAAATTTCATTCAAATTCAATAGATAATTGAATCTCGTGAATCGAAAACCGCGTGATCGTAGCATACGTAGTTACTACGGAACCGTACCTCGCGCGTGGCTCGACAAGTACTTGGCCGATTACTTTCTATTTCGTTCGATCTTGTGCTTTCTCTTTCAAGCCCTTATAAAATAATTCCTCTCACCACTGCGTTCTCCTCTTGCCTCGTTTTTTTACCCGACTACAGCGAAGCCAAACGAAGGATTATGTAGTTGGCCGCTAAGTATGTATGTATGTTCATTTATCTAATGGAATCAAAGTCAAAATCATAAATAATTATCTTGGGGCATTTTTATTGATAAAATTGTCAATTTTGTATATTATCATCGCAGTTGCTGACTACAGATCATTTACTTACAGCTAAGTTTAGTGCCACTTTTAAAGCGCGAGTGCAGCAGACGTGGCTGCAAACTGCATTACTGTATTTCGCCAAAGATCAACTCAAAATACGCATGTGAAGTGAAAAATATTATTGGCTTATCAGGTAGAATATAAACAAAATATTGTACACGTATTTTTTCTTTTCTCCGACTAACAAATATTGACGAAGATACAACGCATTTAAATTTCACATACGTCACTACCCTGTACTATTTGTATCGATAGGTGACGTCACGGGTCATCTTCGATGCTCTCTATCTTTGTGAATTTTTAATAATATGATAAACGGAAAAATGTGGGTCCATTATTTTTTAATATCTAACTGATAGACTTAATTGAAACGTTTTGATGTTTTCCACATCCCCATCCCCATAAAAGTAATATTAATATTTGCACTAGACATTTATTTACCTATGGGCCGAGCATATTATTTTGTTATAAATGTCTAGCAAGTGGCGCCCAGGTAGCATTTATACGTCATTATGACGTCCGTTTACGGTACTGCTCGACGTAAGAGACGTCATGTCTTGACGTCGGGGGGTCCCAACAGATGACGTCAATTTGTCACAGCCTCAAGACGTCAGTTTATAGACGTTAGAGAGACGTCAGTTTACAGACGTTAGAGAGACGTCATATAGGGACGTTACTGGGCCGTACATATTAGGGCAGCCACTGACGTTTGAGTGACGTCATATACTGAATTCATAGGGACGTTACTGGGCCGTACATATTAGGGCAGCCACTGACGTTATACACAGACGTTACTAAGACAAACAAGTCAGGAGTAGGACCTACGGGAGCTCATGATATGTAGTGTCTTGGGTGTCGCTACCGTCGCACACCTATATGGAAATTAAACCACACACTACTGCTGAACTCGATTAATTGGAAATATGCACCAAGTAATAAGAATGTACATAAAAGAAACCATAACCAGTTTTAATTTTGAACAGCGCCATCTAGGGATTTTCTAAGAAACTAACACTTGCATACAATATTACTCAAAATAAAAGGTTTTATGGTTATGATTAGAACTATTACTTAATGCTTTTTACGTCTTAATTTTTTACGGTATGGACGAAGTCTAAAACTGCCTAATTTGGGGTAAATAAAATTAATTAACAAAGACTACACGAATTTGGACAGCGGGTTTTATACAGATTGTATGAACACACTTACAGCTGATATCGTTAGCATGGCAATATGCTCCCCTTAGGTAGTTTGGGTGGGTAGTTTGTTAAAAAAGAGAACCGCCCTGGCTATTGAGTGAAATAACGTGCTGGCAAAACTGGCACTGCCTGAGCTGCGCATTTAAGCTCTACGACGGTTCTAAGTTATTGGTCAGGGGCCCTAGATCAAAAGACTACGGTACGTGTTATATTCTATCCTTACGCGTGATAGTAGGATAGAATTTAGTGCATTTAATTCATTTACGTTTGCAGGCATCTTACCTACGTATCTTGAAGAGACTCAAGAACTTTTATGGATGAAACTAAAAAAACACAATGTAAGTAGTATAATCTATATTTAAGATGCAATAAAGGACAGTGGGACACAATTGCCAGAACAATGATACAGGGACCATGTTTTTTAAGACCATAGACTTAAGGACATAAAAAAATTATTTAAACCGTACTTTTACTTAAACTTAACAGGTGGCCAACTTCACAATGCCTTGGCGTCTACCACCGATTCGGTTCCGCTGTTTTTTTCACTTAATTGTATCACTGAGTACAGGTTACTTTTACCTTAAAAGTCTTGAACAAAAAAACTTCCACGTTGGGACGAATATAGTAGGTACTTACGTCCATATACTGACCCTAAATTTACTTCAGTAAAACGTCCTCGTGGCGTCGTATATGGTACGTCCTGATATTGACCCTTAATATACGTCAGTAAGACGTACACTTTGTGGCGAATATGGTACGTCCAAAAACTGACCCTAAATAGACGTCAGCAAAACGTCCTCTTGGCGGCGTATATGGTACGTCCAGATACTTGCCTTTAATTTGACGTAAATACGACGTCCTGCTCAACGCTGACCCTAAACTGACGTCACTTTAACGTCTGCTCTCGACGAATAAATGACCGACCCTATTATGACCTATAAGTGACGTCGCTTATACGTCGCTGACGTCAGTTTGCTACCTGGGCGGTCCGTGTCCAGGAGTATAAATATTAAGTAACACTTAAAATTAATATTGACGCTAACACACACACTTACATGTACATACGCACGCGCGTCCACGCACATTCACCCCCCCCCCCCCCCCCACACACACACATACACACACACACGCACACTAATATTTTCTTTTTTTGTTTAAATTTTTAAATTTAATAAATTTATTTTTTACCTGGTAGGTACAATAATATAGCGTTATGGAGGAGCGGAGCCTACTGGCACAAGTATTTTTTCACTTAAAAGTAGGCTCCAACTACTATCTATTGTAAATATGCTTCTTACTGAAATAATCATTTTTGATTTTGATTTTTTAAAAATGATGTATCCGGCCCAGTTGCATTCAAACATTTATTTGCTAACTATTTGAATAACTGTAGCCCCCCAGGAAGCAATGCTTTCTCTAATATACCACCGACCAATTAAATCGCAATTAGTTTTAACAAAACATAATCCTGTATAGAAAAATATTTAGTTTTCCAAAAGTCTAAAAAAGCTGTTAGCTTTTTTAGACTTTTGGTTTTTTTAAACATTGCCTCTTTATACCCTCTGTTACTCTGGAATAGTTTACTTTAGCAAGATTATGCTTTATAACGTCCTTGGCACTTATGAGCTTAGCGCGGCCACAGACCTACCGTTTCTTTTCTGTTCTACCAGAACTAGTTCTACTAGAACAGCAAAGAACAGAATGCAACCGGAAGGCAAGAATGCCATACAAAATGTACTGCCCGCCACTGACCTTTCTAGGCGAACCGGTAAGAACGCCCGGTCAGCAAGCCACCGGCCGTCGTCGCCGGTAAGAACGTTCTGACCGGTAAGAAAGAGACGTGGATTACACGGTAGCCCCGTATATCGTGTCGGAAACTAGGCCCGGTCGAACCCGGCGCCGGCGATTTCGCCTCAGTTGCACCTGCACTTGCGTGTAGACGTTTCGCTCGGAGTTTATAGAAAAATGGCGGACATAAGAGAATGTATTTTATTGATGCAGCAATAAGTACCCATGTTTGTGGGCCACGCAGTTATTAGGATATCACAACAGAGATCTCAAAAATCTCGCATGGTAACGAGTTTTGAATTTAAAAGATTTGTTTGTGAAGTGGGAAATTTATAAAAAAAAGAAATTTATCTTATACCTTTAAACGAGCAATTCTTGTATATACAGGATGATTTTGAACTCCCTAGCTTTATTTAAGGAACGCACTCTATATGTGATATAAAAAATACATGTTGAATTACTTTAAACTCGTTTCATAGTAAAAACCAAAGATATCAGGCGTCAAAGATATCCCAAAAACAAACGAATTTGTCGCCCGCGCCGCGCCCGTAGTGGTAACGGCCGCGCGAGACGCGTTTACGCCGCAAGGTCATTGATCTTTATCGTTACGTACTTATTGTATTACGTTTTATAAGGGTAAATTCATTTTGATGCTCAAATGGCTGCTTATACCTCGCGTTTCTACCATTTACACGGTAGCACGATCGTGGTGCGTATTTTATTAGCGTTTTCGCATGTTAAGTAGTCCTGGGTGTGCTATACCAGGATGGGTGACCGTAAGTGGCATAAAAATTTGCAGCCTCCTTCAGCTATCATCGTTAGATAGCCGTCGTAAAGCTGCCTTAAGGCAGCTTGTAAAAATCTTGCAAAGTGTTGGCCACTTTCGTAAACAAACGATAAACAATAAAGGCCGAATTTGGTCTTAATTTTATACCTAATTATAAGTCGCAATTCCCTTCGTACTTTACGGGCTTAGTACCTTCAAAATACTGAAGCTGTTATTGTTACTAAGCAAGGAAAAAAACTTAAGGTACCTACCTAAACACTAATAAAAATGATAGGTACGTAGAATAGTAGGTAATTAATAAAGCATTTACAGCTTCTGCATCGCCGAGCTGCATCTCGCGGGCTGGCTCGGGGGTTCCGCTCAAAAAACTCGAAGATGTCATCTTCTATCTTGACGACTAGACGTGGCGCTCCGCATCCTCATGCATGGGATGGTATCTCGAACTGACCATAGTCGAGAAGCCGTTGGTTTGCGGCCACAATCGTTTGGCGGTGAGCCACTGTAGCATTCGTTATGCCTTGAGCACGAAGTCGAGGAATGCTCTCACTTTCGTAGAGCCTCCTGGCTTCCCCAGTTTTCCCCACTTAGAATGTATACATGCGAACCATTTCGTAATACTATCGTGCGGAATACGACATTGTTATGGATAAGATAAGAGACGCGCGCGGGAAAAGAGCTCTCACAACCTCGAGGGTTTTGCCGACTGCTGACTGGGGCGGCCGGCGCGGCGCGTGCGATGCCGACAGGGTGGCACGGGCGAGGCGAACGAGCAATGGTAGCGGCGCGGTGGGATCTTGCACGAGTGAATCAGCTGTGTGTGTGTGCGGCCGTGCGGCCGGCTGAGCGAGTTCATTCATTATTCGGTTGGCCATGTATTGAAAATTTGCGGATTTTTCGTGATAATTTTTTTAAAACTTTTTTTATTTTTTTTATTGCAGTTTCGTGTTCTATTAGTGATTCTGATTCTAAGATTTCAATAAAGCTAGTGGGTTTAAAATCATCCTGTATATATATTTATATATATTTATTTATAAATTTATGTGATCTCGAAAACGGCTCTAACAATTTCGCTGAAAATTTGTATATAGGAGTTTTCGGGGGTAAACAATCGATCTAGATTAGTTTTATGTTAGGGAAAACGCGTGTTTTCGAGTTGTCATGCGTTTTTCTTTCCACGCAGAATATGGTCGCTAATTTCGTCGCGCCGACCGCCTTGTTTTTAGCTCAGCGGTTAAAGATACCGACCGCTAGAAAGAGTGTTACGGGTTTTAATCCCACTCGATGACTTACTTTTTTTTATGTTTAAGTTAATATATAATTTTTTATTTTGCATTGTTTTTTTAGTTTAAAAAAATTTAGTTAATGTTTGAGATGCAACCGAGCAAAGTTCGGTCGCCCAGGTACTTTTATTTTATACTAGCCGAAGCTCGCGACTTCTTCGCATAGACTTTGTCTCTGAAAAATGCTCATCGGGCTGAATAACTTTTACCACGGCGTCATTTTTATATTCTTTATAGTTTAGCCGGACCATTATGGATCTGCATCAGGTGTTTCATTTTCCAAATTCAATTATACCCTTTAAGTTACCCAGACTTAACAGCTATATAACAAAAAAGTTCCATTCGAATCCGTCCAGTATTTCCGGAGATTAGCGTGTACAAACAGACAAACAGACAGACATTTAAAAAAAAATCTTACTTCATTATTACGTCTCCATAATATTTTTTCTGGATTGGAATATTTTTAATGTACTGACACCCCTTTTTTACTGTTTTATTATATGTATAGATTTATTTACTAAATCTTTATTGAAAATAATAAGTATAATTATAATGTTACAAATGGTGGACTTGATGCTAATGCATTCTGTTCCATGCTTTACGAAAAACAGAAATAAATTTATTGTAATATGTTAGTCAGAGACATATTTATATAGACGTTCACGTATACGTCTTTAGTTCTTTACTAAGATCATAATGTTCTCTCGGCAAGCGCTAGATGCCGACTGAGCGCCGAATAAGAACGCCCGGTGGCCGGTGTGTCTGTGACGGGCACCCGGTTTCAATTCTGTTATTTGCTGTTCTGGGTAGAACAGCAAAGAAAAGATAGGTCTGTGGCCGCGAAAAACTATGAGGTTAACCTCATAGCTTTTGAAATATTTAAGAAAAACTGATAAAACCCATCTTCTCCGCCTCCTCTCCCAAACCCGACGCTAAATATATTGTAACTTTTTACCAAACAATATATGGACTACATATAACAATATGGAGCTGGAATGATTCTTTTATCATTGCGGAGATCTGGATCTAATTGCACCATACCATTTGTGACCTCAGTCAGAATTACGTTACAAGTGAACCCGCAATTCCTGCCCCTGCAATAATTTGGATATTTTAAATATCCTGTCGTTATTTTGATATTTGTTACAATAAACGACGTTAGATTACTTGAAATCCTACATTAAACTAAAAATAATAAGTAGTAAAGTACATTTATTTATTACAAATGTACGTAAACTTAAATTAGCTTTTTAGTTCTTCGCTTACAGACAGACAAACAGATAAACGTTGGGAACTTGCATGGTTTTTAATGCTCTTACATGGTATAAAATAAAATCGCTTCCTGCCTTGTTATGCTTAAATTTACATAATTATTTTAAACTACAAACATAGCAGCGAAACATAACATAACCCTCCTTTGGGTCTCACCGTAGTCGGCTAAATGTGGTAGGTATTCAAGGACCTCTCCTCAGAACTTTTCAACTTGTGCAATTGGCCGAGCTTTCGAGCTCTTTAGAGGACTCTCGTGATATATTGAGGACAGTGTAATAATGTGCCGTCACTGCCATTTTAATAAATATCAACTGGGTGTCTGTCTAGTGAAAAACGATAACAAGATTATTTGGCAGGCAAATTAAAAAACAACTTTTAAACTGCTGGACCGATTTCCAATAAACGTAAATATGAATCATCTCGATCAATCGTTATTCGTGAATACTAGTGTTTATTCTGTGGTTATACCACAATACGTCGCACGCTGCTACCTTAACTACCATTTAGTTTTGTACCAACGGAGCAGATTGATCAGACTGGAATGGCAGTGGCCGCGGCGCACTTTCATTGACAAACCATGTTCACTGCTAGCCGCTCCATTGAAAATCAATGCCAAATCGATCATATTTTTGAAAACCCGTATTCCTTTCAGCCATACGTCTGCGAATCGGCCTACGTCCTTCTCGAGTATGCCAGCACAGTGATGTTTATGTGGATGTTGATTAAAGGGATGTATCTCCACAACGTGGTGACCGGCAACTCTTTGAGGGAGAGGAGGTCTCACAAATTATACCATGTAATCGGATGGGGACTGCCGGTTCTCATTACTGGCTTTTGGGCTACCATGACTCATCTGCACTATAGGCAAGAACCCGCCATTAGGTAAGTCTATTTTAATATGTTACTAGAGCTTGGTGGCCCGGCGGGAGTACGCATTTAATAGGTGGCTTCTTGATCTTCTCGAGTCGAAAGTCTACCCAACTACACAATACCCCTGACCAATGTCCGCCACTGCGATTTCGTTTGGCACTTGCTTAGTTTAAGTCTGGAATTGTACAAGATGTGGGGCATTTTGGGCAGGACAAAAAGTGGGACAACACCGCACTCGCATTTGTTTTTATTATATATACCTACCACAGGTGGCATAAAAAAATCTCGAGCTCCCCCGTGCTTCGGCATGTGCTGCCATAGGTCCCGGTTATCATTATTGTATGATAGTCATCAAGCTATGTAAGATGCTTTGAAGCAGCTTGAATATTCTGACATCTGTGTTTGCCACTTACCAGTGACGTTTTTGACAGGGTAGGCACTAATCTTATTTAAATCATGAGAGTGGCTGCATAGCATATCAAGTAAAATTCATTTTTCGCTGGTATCCGACATTATATTATGGTGACAAGGGATAGACAAATTCTTTGTGTACAAACATTTTTAGAATTTTATTAGATTTACATCTTAATTTCCCAAGGACGTCCTTATTTATTAAACGCAAAAAAACATGAAACATCTGTTATATCTGTGGCCTTAGAACAGTGTGATCAACATATATTTTGCATCATATTTAGGATATCAAAAATGCAAAGACCGACTTTGATAACTATATTTACAAAAGCTTTTACATGTTGATTATTTTTAATTTTATCAATCTATCGCTCGCAGGAAAATCTTGTAATTCACCCGTAAACAAGCGACGTCTTCCGTTTATAATTAATGTAGCCTAAGGCAAACTGTCAAGTGATTCAATTGTCAGTGAGCGTTTTTTATTAGGTGACCATAATTAAAAATAAGACAGGCTTTTCTATAATTTGAAATCTGAGTTTTTAATTATCGATCAGTTACCGGGAAGCAAATTTTTAGATATTAATCCTATTCCACTTGTAAAGATGCAAGTAACGATTTATTACATGCTTCAAGACTTAAAGACTTGTAAAATCTTCGGATTATAAACCTATATTTTTTTTACTTTTCCTAAAATATGGAAGAAAGTTCATACTCCACAGACAAGAACTTAGCTCTTAGAAATATATATATTAAAATTTTTATGTAATTGGTGTGTTCTTTATAAATAAATGACATGAATTGTCTAACCTAACATTCATAACAACAAGTATATTTGCCTGGCAAAGTACTACTGTCAAGCGTCCACCCCCTACCCCCATAACTTTTAGACTGCCCAACCGATTTTCATCAAATATAGCTAAGAACTTCCACTTTACAAACCGCATCGATATCGGTCCATCTGTTGGAGAGCTATTATGCCTCTGACAGACACACACACAGACATTGGCCTCAAACTTATAACACCCCTCTTGTCGTAGTTAAAAATAATTCAGGCTCAGTCCATGGAACACAAGTTTTTATGGACACCTTAGTAATTTGATGTGCCAGAAATTTTACTGCTCAATTCGTGTTTTTGTAATCTGACGATACTAGTAGTAGCTCACCTTGAACTGAATTGCTGACCCTGACTACCCTGACTATCTCGGCAACCCCTTGACAGATTTTGCTCATATTAGAATTTAAAAATTCTGTTGGCTTCATTACACCTATCAAATTTCTTAAAGCCCTAATTAAAAAGAATTAAGATATTGTTTAACAAATATATAATAATAATAATAATCGTTTATTGCTCACCATAATTTACATACATAGGTACAACTTAAACTACTCAGTATCTTAGTTAAAGCAGTAGACTACGGTGGATTGATACCTGAACTAGGAATATTCCTGTGTCTCAGGTTATCAACCTTCCACCCCCAGAGATGGTCTTACATAGTAGTAAGATTAAAAAAAATATATATATATATATATATTTATATACAATATGTATAAGAAGGAAAATATAAATGCAATGAGGATAGAAAACGATAAAAGGAAAAAAAAAAGAAAAAACAAAGATCTGGAGACGGAATGAATGTGAACACAATATGCTTTTTCGTGTTTTTGATTGAATTGCACGTGTCTGCGAGTGTATATGTGTTGTGTGTTGTTGTGTGATGTGTATGATTAATGGAAAACGAGTGTAGTGATAGATGATATGAATGCGTGTGGAAATAAATAAAGGGAAATAAAACCAGGATTCATGAAACGCGTCGAAGTATGCTTTCAGTTTCTTCATATGTGAGTTGTTTTAGTGTGTGCTTTGGAGCTGATTTTAATTTGGTTTTGTTCAAGCTATGGATTTGTAATTTGTCATTGAGGAGCTTGTAAAGGTATGGTCCGGTGTTATATATTTGGCGACAAGTGTGAAAGATGTGAAATGATGGTACAAAGATGCGCAGTCTTCTCTTATTTTTGGGTAAAAGTGAGGGATCGATTTTTTTGTGGTGGCGCAGTACGGAGTTATAGATAAATAGTTGTCGTACTGTTAGCAGGCCTGATTCGTTGTAGAGTTTGTTAGTCGGGTATTTCCTAAGTTTTTGTAACATGACTTTTATTATTGCTCTTTGGGCTCTCTCTAGCTCAATGAGGTGAGTAGTAGCAGCGACCCCAGATTGGAATACAATAAGTAAGGAGAGATTGACATAGTGCATAGTAAATCCTGATTATGAGTTGCATGTCAGCAGACTCTCTAAGATTCCTAAAAATATGCAATAGCTTACGCGTTCTTTTACACACTGCTGTGATATGTGGAGCCCAGTTAAGATTTTTATCCATCAGAATACCTAAATATTTGTGTGTTTCTGTTTGGGTTACAATGGGACAATTACAGTTGACCATCCTTATTACATGTTCTTGTGTGCGGTTTTAGGTAATAATCATCTGGTGGTTTTGTAGCTTCAGTCGTTCTAAAACAGATGTACTTTGTTTTTGCCACGTTGTTGATAGTGAGAAGATTATTATCAAGCCATGCAATAACCTTTTGCAACCCTTGTTCGGCATATTTGTGCACTTCGTGCCATGTATTTCCTCGGAAAATGAGAGCGGTATCATCAGCAAACGCAAGAATACTGCCATTGTCCATCTTTAGTCTGCATAGGCTGTTGACGTATGCCAAGAAAAGTGTAGGACCTAATGTGCTTCCTTGGGGGATTCCGTAAGTGTTAGCTAAACTCGTACTGTACGTGTTGGAGACTCTAACGACTTGGCTAGTTAAGTAGCCTTTAGACTATACTTTAGATATACAGACTCACATACATATATGAGTACAAATGCTGGATTGTTTAAGCAGACATTAGTGAGTTGCATTGCGATGCGTCATTTTACATGTATATTTTGCGACATGAGTCGTCTCACGCGACGTTTTGACGGATTGACGGACAAGAGACGAAGCGGGTGGGAAGGGTGATGCGCTAGGTTGTCTGAGCTGATCTCCGCACATACATACATACATAATATTACGCCTGTTTCCCGCAGGGGTAGGCAGAGACTATGGACAGTATTCGATATGGCCAATTTAGTGGTACAAAATTACACAACTACTGCATTTGACTAAATTATTAATAGTAGCTTTCATTATGATTAATGGAGTAAAATAATACAAATATAAAGAATTATCTACTTATTTATTGATTTTATAAAGTCATATTAAGTTTTTAACAGTGATTAAACATCCATATTAACGGTTCCTCTTTTTTTTTGTCCAAGATTCCTCAAAAACGTTATGTATACGGGTTTGAAGCTGCGAGCATGTAACGCATCACATCGTAGTTTGTGCGATGTCTATTTTTTTTTGTTGCAAGTATAGCTTTCTCTAAATTTTCTCATTTCTTTGTTTTTTGCCTTTGAAGCTTCTTCGGACATTTGACCCAGTGGCAATATACAGTTATCGACTATGTCTGCTCCGTGCACTAAAATTTTGTGCACTGTCATAGGCATCTTATACCAAGAGTAAAGCTCCAAATATATTTTTGTATCAAGGCAATACTGTCGAAATTTATAGGAATCAATTTCTAATCCAAACGAAATTGTTTTTAAAATCACATTAAACCTGTACAGCAAATCTTTGTTGAGTCCAATTATAGAGGAAGTTCTTTCGTATTCCTCAAAAAACGTCGCGCAGTGTTACCGTCATTACTTGTTCCGTAGCCCACTTTGACCTTGTCTATAATCAAACCAATGTCTTTAAACTTCCTTCTTATTTCTGTCTTTCTTTAAATATCTTTTTATTTTGTTCACCTTGAACTTTCCATGATTTAATTTGATCTCGGTAGCATATATGGAGAAAACATTCCATGGAGCGAAGATAGCAATGTCATGGAGATATCCCAAATTGATACACGTTTGTATCAGGTTCAAATACTTTATCTGTATTCATGTCACTAGGGCCAGCTTTACAAATAAAACATCTCTGCGTACTTTTAGTTTCGGATATGGTGTTGCAAATTTTTCCATCGATCATACATAGTATCATGTTATGATTAACAGAAAACGAACGATCATTTATAGTAATTATAGTTGGAGTTAGCAGGTCGATTTTTGATCATCAAACTATGTTCTTCTTTAATTAATCTTTCACTTTCTTTTTTAAAAACAAATTTTATTATTCGGGATTCTGCCATATCACTTGCCCGTCTTCCGTTAATAGTCTGACTGGCATAAGAGATATAACAAACAGGAATTCATCAGTCTTCTCAGGATCGTCGAACTTTTGTTTATATACACTGTGGCCGGATGAACCGTCGCAACTCCATTTATAAACAATCGTACAATATGAGTGATTCACATCTAAGCCATTTAATACGTACGGGATAACCTTACAACAAAGCCTTGATGATGTATGGTCAAGTAATGATTGAAGATTTATTTCCGCAGAAATGTCTGTAACTTCAATATTCTCGACAGATGGGTAACACTGCTGCTTCTCTTAAAAAATTAACTCATGACATGGATATAGATTAAATCCTCTTTTACGTGCTTCTTGTTTAATATTTTCATATTGGTTAACTGTCATTTTATTGCTAATAAACAAAGCTAACGTTTCATCAGGCTTGTATGGTCTTTGTTCCAATGGAGTTTTAGCTATAATTTTTTTATACTTTGAAAGACTTTTCGGAGACGATGTTACAATTTTTTGAATTAGTTTAGCGCTGTATCTCTTGCCACTAGCCCTTAATTTTGCCGCTGCCGCAAAAGAAAATTCTGCACTACTAAATTCTTTTAGTAGACTTTTAACCTTCCTATTTTTGGTTTTAGAACAACTTTCATCAAAACTTTTTTGCCTACCTATTGGTGTAACAGATTTTTTGTTAATAGATTCGATGCCAAAATCTATTTTTTCATTAATCCATTTGTTATATGATCTTATAAAATTATCATAACGCCTGCCTTTTTTGTTCCACTTTTGTCTGAATTTTTCATTTTCTATTTTTAATATACGCTTTATTTTGACTAAATCTTGGTTAATTAAGTCTGTCATCTCTAATTTTTGTTGCACAAATTTAATCAAATGTACTGAACGGTCTTTGAGTTTCGTTGATCGCCATATCTCAAAAAGCTGTTATCCACTTATTGGCCGATCTGTTAAAAAAAATACAATTTTTATTAAACTTTTTATAAGACTCCGCCCTCTTATCTCATATTTGATGTAAAGTACATTAACTACATCTTGCAGTAGATATTTTTGTTATGTAAACTGGTATTTTAGCAATAATTTATTATAATGTAATTAAAAATGGCTTATGGTTTTATTACAAAGTAACATTATATATAATTATGTTATATTAGTAGAGCCATACCTTTAGAAGACGGATCCATAGTTACTCGAATTACATTCGAGTAACTATGGAATGAATGTTAAACCACATAAATAACACTTCAACATTGAAAGTCGCGAGCGCACTGATTAGACGTGTCGGACGGAACAGATCTTGTTACTGGTATTGAAACTCGTATAAACATGTACGGGCAGTACTTTTTACACTCGTAATGTATGCAACGAACGTTCAGCTACGAATATAATATATTGCTTTAAACTTCTGTTTAACTTTGTAAATATACCTATTGTCCCACTAAATTGGCCAGATCGAATACTTTGACGCACGCAACGCACTAATGAGGATTTACCAGTACTGGTCAGCCAGCTTAAAATTTAATTAGCAATTAGCTCCATATAGTTCATAATTATTGTAATCTTTACGATAAGACTGCAAGATAGCAATCGTTAATAGATGATCTTTTAGACCCAAAAAACAAAATCATGTTAACCAACATTGTAATATTAAATAATATCACTATTATCAAAATATACTAAATCTATTTTCAGTATGAATTCATTCCATGATATTGAACAACTTTTCCCAAAGAACATGTATCGGTATATAAAAAATATATTTTTGATTTCCACATTTTTTTTTATTAGCTGATCTTGTATGGTATGCCAAAAATTATTTTTCATATAATTTTTTTTTTAAAAAGTCAACATTTTCGTGTTATTTCTCTCTTCGCTATATTCATAAAAACTGAGTCATTTGATAAGTACCTAATGTGATTTTAAGGAATTTGATAAAAAAATTAGAACTCCCTAAATCTATGTAACTGATTTGAGGGATGCAGAGTTTACATCAATAAGGTCGTCTACCTACATTTTTTAGTGTTCCGGCCTACATAAGTTTTTTTTTCAGTTGCTGGTACGGATACAATTTTTCCTCTTTGTATTGGATTCTACAGGGGCCAAGATTAGCGGTTATATTAGTAAGTGTTTAATAATTTATTTATTTAATTCGAAGGTTTCGGATTTGATCTCCGGCCCGTGCAAGTTAGAGAATAGCCTTTTTAAAATTATCCTGAGTCTTCGATATTTATCCATATATGTATTAATTAAAAATATAGTATCATCGAGTTAGCATCCTATAACAAATAACACATGTTTAAGCTTAATTTGGAGCTATCCGTATCAGTGCAATTTGTTCCTATATATCACGAAATGTCACTCTCCCTCCACAGTACCATCCGGAAAGGAACTGCGTTCCAAAACATAGTCGAATTGATAACCTCCTACTTTTTTGAAATCGGATAAAATTAAAATTTGTTTACTGAAATACCTACAAAATAAAAATGAGATACCATCAAAAACATTAACGTGTACAAAAATGCACATATGCACAAGTCTCGCTACGCAGTTCTTCAGCCGTAAAAAGTTTTGAATGTGATCGATGTAAACAAAGTCGATTAATTTAGCACCCACCTATCTATAGGAGCAGTTATCAAACCACTATGTTATAAATTGATACCGTGTTAGTTAGCTAACAGTTTATAGTAATCATCATATCATTATTATTATTTCTTTTATTTCTTTATTAAATAGAGTGAGAACTTGGCTGGCAACCGCACACGACAAAAGAATGTATTTAAAACAAAATCAATCTAATACGAACTATTTGTGCTTTTATTTATTTAGAAGTAGGTATCTTTATTCACACTATTTAAATTACTTTTGTACTTTAGTAACAACTGCTGTGTGCGATTGCCAAGTCACTCTGTTTTAGAAGAAATAAAAAAAATGATATCATGGTTACAATAAACTGTTTTATAAATTTAGATAAACCTTATCGGCTATATCGTAGATAATATATCCATTTATTTTAGCTTCTTTATACGAACATGATCAACTGACTGGATTTGTATAGAAATGTCGATTTTATTTTTTAAGGTCCCAACATTTGTCGGCCGCATATTTACATTTTGAGCCTCTATACTTTATACACATGGTAAAAATAAAGATTATTGTTTCTGATTTAATTTGTATATCATTTAAATATTAATCTAGAAGAATAATTTAAAAAGCCTTCTCCATTTGATGTTGAACGGCATTTAATGTAACAATTTGACACCGGGTTTTTTTAGACTAATTCGACCCTGCTGAGCTCGATTTTGCCCGGTGTCAACCCGGCAAAATCGAGCTCAACAGCAGCAGCAGGGACAAAATATACTATTGTGTAAATTGAAGCCTACCCTGCACCAATACTTGATCTTTCTATTTCCTTGAGACCATAGTTTACTGTACAACTTTCTCAAACATACTTACATTCTATGCCGTTCAAAGTCGTAAAATTCAGAAATTCTTCTAGACTATAAACTGCTGTCGCAGGTTAAACGAGTGAAACAAGTATTTTTAGATCGGCTTATTCAGTATTCATTCACCCTTAATTGTTGTATTGCGAAAGAGCTGCCACGCCGTGTTCTCGTATAAAATCGTTAGGTATAAAAATGTTAATTTATCAGAAAAATGTACACAAAGAAAGGGGGAGGCTTTTTCTTAACAGTGGGACCTAATTGGCTAACAAAAAATAACAGAATTGAATGAAAAATATCTACGAGCATAAAATAAAGCTTGTTCTCATGTTGTTTTTTAGCTTTCCAAAAATATGAAACAAATCATACAGCCAACGTTCTCGACACTATGCAAGAGGTATAGTGCCAACGCGGGCTGCATGAACATTGCAGCAGTTAACTTTTCTTTATTTGGAAATATGTAAATTATTCAAAGGTCTATATAATGACTGAAGGTTATCAAAATGTTGATTATCGCCTTATTTACAATTACACAATTTATTTTAAATAAAGGGGCGCCACTTCTTTCCTGTATTCGCCTTAAATAGTATAATAATGTGCGAAAAAATATCTAAATGAATAATAATACGTATAGAAAAGTTTTCGCCACGAGTGAGATTCGAACTCACGACTCATATTGGATAAGTGCACTTATGGAACAAAACATACTATTAATTTAGAAATAGATTGCTAGCTTTATGCCTATTAACTCAAGTTATCATTACAAAAATAGTGATAAATTAGTAACTTGAGATGCTCAGCGACTCGGTAGAAATTAGCGATTTTGCAATACACCGAGTGTGCACCGCATTTGTATGGGTGACAAGTAGCAAAAAAATATCTCGAACTACACCGTGCTTTGGCACGTTAAGCTGTTGGTCCCGAAGAATTAGTTAAAAATATCTGACAGACATCTTGAGAATCACCTTGCCCTAGAAATTTCCATACAAACGTTGTCAACATTTTATTTTGAAACTACAGTTCAGATTTCGGTAAAATTAAAGTAA
Source organism: Acrobasis consociella (assembly GCA_963555685.1). Lineage (NCBI taxonomy): Eukaryota > Metazoa > Arthropoda > Insecta > Lepidoptera > Pyralidae > Acrobasis > Acrobasis consociella. The sequence continues at coordinate 7,939,354 of OY743104.1, read as the reverse complement.
TTGGAATTATCTAGGGTTATAATTAATTAGTTTCCGACGTAAAACTATGAAGTGGAAAGTAAATACAAGGATTTAGAAGTTTCCCCACACACTATATTCTATTTCAAGTTCATATTTTGACTGTGAAAACCCAGTTATGTGCAAAATCTTCAAGAATGACAAAATTTTACCGAAATTGGGCATTTCGTTTTGAAATATAACGTAGATTACGTTTGTATGGAAAAGTGTAGTTTGATAAGGGGACTCTAAGTGTTTAATACACACGAAAAACAAAAACTTGTAAAGGGGGCGCCCTGTAACCCATGCGGTCCATACTCGCATCGCACGCTGCCGCTGACAGACACACGTTGTGTATCGCGTGATTAGGGTAGTATTAATATAAGTCCTGTTTCACATTGCGGTTTTAACTATTCAGTTGAAACACGCTTGACGCTCGCGTTAGGGTAGTTCAGACCGAGACGAGAGGCGACGTGGCGCGCACTTTTAAGAAATATAGAACATGTTACACTTGAACGACGCAAGATGCTTTACACACTCGCGTATAATACGGTGCGTGAGTTTAATTTTGACCCTAAGGATCAGATCAAACCGAGACGCAAAGCGAGGCGATATGGCGCGCACTTTTTAAGAAATATAGAACTTCTTTATATTTGAACGACGCAATATGCTTCACACACTCGCGCATAATACGCTGCGTGTGGTACGACCCTAAGGGTCAGTTCAGACCGTGATGAAACGCGACGCGACGTAGCGCGCACTTTCGAAGAAATATAGAACAAAAAGATACTAGTAATTTAGATTTATAAACATATCGGCCGATAAGTGCAAACCGATAAACTTCCATTGGGTATTACTGTACCCCCTACACAAATAACAAGAAAGAAGAAGAGACAATTACAAAACATATTTTTTTTCCGTATGATTTTAGAACTTCTTTATATTTGAACGACGCAAGATGCTTTACACACTCGCGCATAATACGATGCGTGTGTTTCGATGCTAAGGGTCAGTTTATACCGAGATGCGACGCGGCGAAATATAGAACAAAATAATACTAGTAATTTAGATTAATAAACATATCGGCCGAATTATGCATACCGAACAACTCTCAGTTGGGTTTTACCGCCTACTACACAAATAACAAGAAAGAAGAAGAGACAAACATAAGTCTTTTTTTTGCGGTCAAAGATAGCTAAAATACGTACCAAAATTCGACATTCCTTACAAAATATCCAGTCAACTGATAAGTTTCGTCTGTAAATCATGTATAGCATGTTCTCAGTAAACGCCATTCTCAGCCGTACTGCTTCGTAGCCCGAGGTGCGCTTTCCTTCTTTTTTTCTCGAAATGCGTGTCAAAAAAATCTCTAAAATCTTATACCTTTAAACGAGCAATTCTTGTATATTTATTTATATATATATATTTATTTATAAATTTCTGTGATCTCGAAAACGGCTCTAACGATTTTGCTGAAAATTGGTATATGGGGGTTTTTGGGGGTAAACAATCGATCTCGAATTAAGGACCGCTAGAAAGAGTGTTACGGGTTCGAATCCCACTCGGTGACTTACTTTTGTTTTTTTTAATGTTCAAGTTTATATATAATTTTTTATTTTGTACTGTTTTTAGACAAGTTTAAAAAAATGTAGTTAATGTTTGAGATGTAACCGACCGAGCAAAGCTCGGTCACCCAGGTACTATGCTTTATATACAAATATAAAGCATATTTTAGAGATTTTTTTATTTATAATATTATGTGAAATCCGAGACTAAAGTAATGTCACATTTTATTAAAAACCATAGTAGAAAGTGATATTGATTTGTACCACAGAGTTAAAAATGTGTGTTTGTTGTAGGTAAATCTGGTATTTTTATTAAATATTATGAGAGTTCTTATAATGAAGCTAAGGCGGAGTGAGAGCAACGAAATCCATAAAGTAAGGTAAGAATGAGAGCTGCCTCGAACATGACCTTTACTCTGAAAGCGATACTACGTACGTACGTAACTACGTGCTCGTGTCGAGTGTCAAGCAAATAGAGCACAACAAAATGATGATAATAGTTATTCGTATTAAGGGACTTACCGCGATTAATATCGTTTTTTTTCCAGATATTTCAACTGCTCTTCTGCCATCATGGTCGCTGGCTGACTCAATATCGTCGAAATATCTGGCAAAAAACGATATTAATCGTTGTAAGTCCCGTAATACGAATAACAGTAATCGTGACCGTAAAACTCTAAAATCATATGATGATAGTTGTCTTATTTGGTTTAACTATTGGACGACCGTCGTATTATTTTATGGAGTAAACAGTAATAAATCAGCTTTAGTACAATAAAAGGATTTTATAAACAATCGTTTTGTCTCGATGATATCAAACGTATACATTAATAATAGTTTGTTGATTTTAGTGGTATAAACATTTCATCTGCTAATCGCACCTGACCATGTGACCATTAACAAAATTAAGAAATGTTTTTTTGGACCAATAAATAATACATTGTAAATTGTATACATTTACTACACTATTTCTACATTATATTTTCAGAAAAGCAGTCCGCGCTGCATTGGTGCTGTTACCTTTATTAGGAATAACGAATATACTGAATATGATAGAGCCGCCTCTAAACCCAGTGTGGCTATTTGGTCTATGGAGCTACACCACACACTTCCTAAGATCTTTTCAGGGATTCTTTGTCGCTGTTATATACTGTTTCATGAACGCCGAAGTAAGTTACAAAAAATGGATCCACAAGATCTATAACAGTAGGCTTAGGAAGGATACAACCGGGAATATTTAATAATGACATATCTTCCTATATAATTTGTCTCACCCACTTATTCATAAAAAATGCAAACGTTTTGTCGTTCTTTCAGTATCAAATATTGAAAACATGTTTTAATTAAAATAGGTTTAACAAACGGGGGTTAGACAAAGTAAATAGGTAGATATGTCATTATAATTCATTTCCGGTTGTATCCTTCCCTAGCCTATTACTGTTTTATCACACAACAGTAACTTTTGTTTTTAAAAACTACTTGGAAGTAAAAATCCTGTGGAAACATTTTTGAAACGCGGAGTCACTAAATGAGCGACTTTTTGTATGGAAAAAACCATTCGTTTCGTGACTCAGCGTTTTCAAAATAGCACTCCTGGTCAGTTCTCGTTATCCCGGACGAAACTTGAGACATCCTTGTCACAGTCGTCGAACAAAAGTCGCCGCTTGTTTGGGGTGTGATATTATACATTTGGCGAGAGAGGACGAGATATAAGATATTTTTACAAGTTTGTTCGGGTGCAATTTAATTTTTACTTTTACGTATGACATTTTTTTACAAGCTTTTATTTAACTTGCAGTGTATCTTGTACGTACATATCTATGAATGTTTGTTTATGTCAAATCTTGCAACTCAACTTTCAACCAGTGATCTTTAACCGATTGAGCTAAAATTTTGTACACATGTGTAAGCCGGATGACGATACAATATTATGGAGTCAATGAGCTGTTCTGATGATAGAGCCGGGAGATATTCCACAGAACTTGGTTATAAAACAACATAACCTTATTGAGTATGACACATTTGATTTGCCTTGACAAACAGTTTATGACACTTTATAGTAGACCATGCCTATATAGGGTCTGATCACAGAGACGGAAGGTAATTGATGGAACTTAGTTATAAAACGAAGCAACTCCATCAAGTTTGGGCTTATTTCATTTCTCTATATAAGTCTTTCGCCTCACAACAAAAGCTTGTACAAAAAATGATTATTTTGTTGACGTTTTATTCTCTTAACATTCACAATCTGGATTTTTTTAGGTTAGGGAGGTGATACACAAGCATTATGACAACTATATGGCGATGAAGACGACAGGGACTAGAAGCAGGGATCAGAGCCACAGGGGGCATCGAAGGTGTTACAGGTGACCACTGCAAAGGGCGACTCAATACGTCACGATGAAATATTTTCCCAAAGAAACCAATGATGGGATCTTTCAAAAAATTGGGATTGTCAGATTAAGTCAGTTATAACTAGCCTCCTTATTCATAAACAAATACGAACTTTTACCAAGCTATGCTTGTTAAAATATGTTATCTTGATTTTGCAATGTCAACTATTAAAAGAGAGAAAGAAAGACATAACATTTTAACTAAAATAGGTAGGTTTAGCAAACTTTTGTAATTTTTAGGGATTAAACTTTTATTTGAAACGGCAATTCAAATTTTGAAGACTTGATTAGTGAGTCGGGTAATTCAATGAGAAGATAGTAGTTTAAACTTGTACATTTTTAAGAGATATCCCAGCATTGGTCGTATATTTAAAGTTGCTCATGTCGATAAATTGATAAACATAATATCGCTTTGAGAATGTGTCGTTACGCTTGCAGCATGTATGTAGGTATATGTAACTAACAACAGGAAGGTTGAATAGTAGAGAATAACATAGACAGGTAGGTGCCTTTTATCATAAACAGAGGCATAGCTACCGGTATTCTGTCCCGGGGCCAATGGGCCCTCAGACCCTGAACAACAAATCTCATACAGAATTAGCTGAAAATTTTCGAATCTATATTGAAATTCTGGCATAGGCGATGTGCAAAGGAATGCTCGACTTTTACGCCTAGTAAAACAGGATTTTCAGCGGTCTTTGTCCTCTTTATACAATGTGTAAGGGACATATGCATTATAAATCGACACAAGGGGTATAATAGATGACTATAGTATAATGAAATTAAAATAACAGCCAAAGAACATTAAAACAGTCGAAACTTCCATACACGAGTTGCCAGCCGCCCGGGGAATTTGTAACGGAATGTCGAATATTTTTTAGATTTTTTTACTATATTTAGTGATCTAGTATTGCCCTTGATTCGGTTTAATACTCCTAATTATATCCCTTACACGTTGTATAGGGACGGCGAGAGAGGGGGATGTTTGATTTGAATGAACATTTCAGTTAAGCCCCAATTTATTTCGCATGCTTTTGGTTGCCTAGCTACGCCTCTGTTCATTTATAGGTATATTTTACAAGATATTTTAATATTCAAAGCAACGATTAGGTAAAAAGGTATCTTTTAATATAAGTACCTACTTAGTAACCTTCAATAATAAATAATATTAATAGGTAAGTAATATAGATTATATTAGCAATTTGTATCTATACATATCCATCTTACTATATAGGTAATTATTAAATAATATATATTTTTGTTATCTTGTAATATTTGGTTGAAAAATGGTTAGGTATAAACCACTTACTTTATTTTATTATATATTATTCAACCAAATAAATTTGACAGTTAAATAAAGAACTTCCTGTTTCGAGCGGATAATTGTTTAAACTAAGTACTTACATAATTACGTTAACTTTATGATTAATTTAGTGTTGTACTAACTTTATATACTTGTGCGTATTATATAATATGTACGGTATCTATTTTATTATAACGGTTAACTGCGGGGATCTTTTAACCGATCTAAATGAGTTTTCGTTATTTGTTGCAAGGCAAACATTATTCATTTTTGATGTTTGAAATTATTTATAAGTATATGTGTATATTGTTCCTATCTACTTGTATAACCGTCTGACTATTACGCTTTACTATATATTTTGTTAGAATTTATGAGAATGCGAAAACTTTTACTCAAGTCTTAAAATTGAACTTTGTTTTTATTTTTGGAGGGTCTCTTTTTATGGCACATAATTAACCACTTACAAACTAGTACATATTTTAGAATGATGGTAAACTCTAATCTTTCAAAGTACATCTGAGAACGGGTACTTAAAGCTTACCTAGAATGTTTTCCTAGGTCTGGTAGAAAAATACTAAGTATACCTTCCTACTATTCCTCCAATTAGGGCTCTTGCAGACGAGCGACATTATGAGGCGTCCTGTGTCGCGCGACGGTTGCGCGCCATTTGACAGTTTGTGACAGATTGAAACGTGTCGCGCGACCGTTTGTGATCGTCTGCGACCGTCGCCGACAGATTTCGCGGGCTGTCGCTCGTCTGTAAGAACCCTTAGTGGTGGTGGTAGAACGGTGAAATAGAATGCTTTGAATCTTATTTTTGCCGCCCCTTTGAACCTGTGACCTGGGCACGGATGCACTTTGATATTGAGCTAAATGTAAATAATGCAAAGATTGTGGGTAGTGGCATAATGGTTACCAGGCTAGACCGCTACATCGGTGATCGTGGGTTCGATTCCTAGACAAGTTGCGTAGCATGTCATAAAGACGTCACTAGGAGTGATGTAAGAATTCCAACGACACCCTATACATATCATTGATCAACACGGCGCGTCGACAACTCGGAGATAATTTGAGGCGTACGCGCTTTGCTCTTTGTACATCTAGGGATGTTACGAATATTTGTATTCGCATTCGCATAAGCGAATGAATCGCATCATTTTAAAAATTCGCATCGAACGATGCGAATGTTTTGCGAATGCGAATCTATGCAAGTCAATGCATGGTAGAAGTGGGCGGGGTCTCCCGAGTGAGCAATTTTGTGCAGCCGGGCTCATCTATGAGCCACTCAAAAATCGCCTCATAGGAGAAAAGGCTGCCAAATTACTTTTCATAAAATATAATTTGCCTGTGTTCAAATTTGAATACTAAAGATTGTTATTATTTCATATGTTAACCTACCTACTAACTGTACCTTTATTACTAATAATATTTATAATTAATTATAAATATTCTGATTACGTACTTATCTTTTGTATTATTTGTTATTTATATATTTACCGGAATATTCGCATTCGCATTCGCACATTCGCATGACCAATATTCGCATTCGCATTCGCGAATGTCGAAAATATGATATTCGTAACATCCCTGCCGAATGTGTTCAGACATTTCGAAGTTATGGCAAATGAAATCAACTCTAAAACATACAAACTTTAACCCTTTTTATGCATTACCTAAAAAAGAAATTGTCCTTATATATTTATATTTATCTCTATATATATTTGTATTATATGTAATATTTGATGAATTTGACTATGAATTGGTGTTATTTGAATGTTGTGTTTGAGTTATTTGGGTTTCGTTGGAATCCATCACTCGTTAAATTGTAGCTCTACATATGTAGGTTCATATGAAATCGTTGGCATCAATTTAACTTCTTACATACTTACATATAGGTTTTTTTGCACGGTACATAACAATACTGCAATCAATGCAGTAATTAATAGCACCAAAAGGTAAGAAAAATGTCCTAAGTTTCAAACCCATAGAGTTGCATGCGTGTAGTAGAAAAATTTTACATAGAAATCTTTGCTTTTCTCCGTAATCTAATTTACGAGTGCATTTAACCATAATGAAATATATAATACATAAAAAACGAAGTGTCGTGGAACACTCGGTCGAAAAGAAATTAGAGAAATTGCAGCCCCTAAAACTGTCCGCGACGGAAAAAAGGGACGGAAACATCTTACACTTTTTTTGCCTGAAGGATTGGTGGTAAATCCGCCAAGTCCGTACCGTTCGAATAGGTCGATAGTTAATTGCTAAAAAACATACTTTAATTTATAAATAGACAGTTTTTATTCCAGAATTCCCACGGGGAAAGAAGCCCACGGGCACAGCTAGTTCTATATAATGGAAGTGAAGGACGGTGTCACAAGTTCACACGTCCGCTTGTTATAAGTAGGTAATTGAGGCTTTCATTTAAAGTGGGAACGGGAAATTGATGTTATAATTGGGTGGATGACCAGATCAAAAATAAATTATTGGGTACAATTAAACATAAAAAAGACGTCACACAATAGTGTCACTTTTCATTGATCATACACATTTTCAACATGATTTTAGATTTAATATTGCAGAAAAACCAATATTAAAAGCGTTATTTGCCTTGAAAAAAGCATGACGTCACGCTTTCGTATTACATACAAATCCTATAGAAAATGTTTGTTTTGACGTTTAGAAAAAAATCTGATTTTAATATTTGTCATCTAGCTGATTATTTTCTATTTGGTGAGTTTGAAGAGCTCGGTGGTCGGTAGCGCTTTCGCAAAGAAAGCGACGCGGGCGTGATCCGCACATGTACGGGTGACCACAAATGAAATTAACAATTTCTCGAGTTCCTGCGTGCTTCGGAAGGCAGTAGGCACGTACATATATGCAGTTGGTCCCGGCGGTCATAATTGTGTGGCAGTCGTCAAGCTATGTCAGATGCTTTTAGGCAGTTTAATAAAAATCTGACACGAGTGTTGGCCACTTACGCACACATAAAAACAAACAAACATGAGTTTTATAACGATTAGTTTTTTTAAATTTATATTGTAGTAAAGGTGTCCGCGTGTTTGATGTTGATGATGAATGATAAGTGTTGAATAACATTTTATTAGTCTTAATAATAATTTTGTATCATGGGTATGGTACCAATCTTTAAAGGCGCTGGATTCGTGACATTAATAAATAATTACGCTTATGACCAATATAATTTACTCTTTTACTAATAATATATTTTACAAAACACACAACAAATGACTTTAAATGACAATTTTAAGAAACAAAATCCAAATAGACAGGCTATGGAATAGCAACATGTATGGTGGATAAAGGATGCCAAATACTTCAATTCCACCCTGTATATTTCTTTAGAGTCATGTTTTGTTTTAAATATATCTTATTTATAATTTTAATTTAATTACTTGTTCTAGGGTGCGCCGTCTTCGAGATTGCGTGGCCGAGCGCCGGGACGCCGGCAGCGAAAACGAGTTGCCAGAGCCACCGGCAACATTGCCGGTCACGACACAGCCACGCGCTACTTTTATTTTAGTAACAACGCCTGATCTGGAAACTATAATGTTAGATAGGGTCGAGTGAGTATCGCTTGTGACTTAGTTTTTTTCGTCCTAGCACTTTCCATTTCAGTAACTTCTTAGCACTGGCTTATAGTTACAAAACCAGGTAGCAGGTGGGCGACCTCGGTCTCTCTTACATTCAGGCAGGTACATCATCATCACCATCATCAGGTCTTTTTGTCTCCACTGCAGAAGCACGCCTTCATATACTACCAGACCCATACTTGGCCAGAGTAGCCAGAGGAATTGACCTGCGCTCTCCTCGGTGGCCAGATGGGTTGAAGAGGTATAATTGATGATAGTCGCCTTCGATGACATCCACGGGAGGCTCGGATTGCCCCTTTTCTACTCTGCCGGAAACCACTCGGCTATTTAGGCAGGACAGAGCTTTCTTAACTACTTCCTATTCGAAATCTAATGCCGTTTGATCAAACATGATTTGCTCGAAAACTTTTACTTAATTGCCTATAAAACCTACAATCACTGTTCTCTATAGTTTACTGCATCAATGCATCGAAATCTCTAACGGTTAAAAGAGGTAAACGCGAATTCTCGAAATATTGTTAGATCAAATCGTTTAATTTACTAAGTACCTACCTACTTATTATTTTTTTAGGTACGGGATAAAAAAAGAATTAAATAAGACCGTTAAAATAGTTTTAAAATTATTATTTTAATTTTGAAAATTAGTAATCCAAAATTCTGGTACAAATTATTAAATATGTGCATACAACACGTAGTACATAAGTACAGATTGCAAGAATACAATAATTATGTGAGTAATGAAAATCACTAACGAACCCACCAATTATCTGGCGTCAATATACACAACTGACCAATAATTTTATTGATGAGGGTAGTTAGAAAAAGAGCGCTGCGTCTTGCGATATTCATATGACGTACGAGAAAAAAATATTTGGTATGGATACCCAACCTATTTAACTAACTAATAATGAACGAGATTAGAGAACGTAGTTGGTGGTAATGTTGACTTGCTAGGTGAGAACGGCACGTACATGGTCTTATCCAAATTTAATGTAAGTAAATTACTTGACAGCCAGTTCATGACGGTATGCAAAGCAGCCTCAGCATTTAAATGCACCTCATCCCAAGTCTTGCCATTAATAACCAACGCCGTGTCATCAGCATAAGTGATTATTTTGCAATGGGGAACATCCAGATTGCAGAGGTCATTTACATAAATGAGAAAAAGGGTAGGTCCAAGAACACTACCCTGAGGTAGCCCGAAATTAAGTGCTAAGTCTTGGGTGATGTAATCACCAATTTTCACACACTGGGTCCGACAACTTAAGTAGCTAGAAAACATCTCAAGAACAATACCTCTCACGCCGATACGTTCAAGTTTTTTCAATAGTTTGGCGACAGATACAGTATCAAATGCCTTAGATAAATCCAAAAAGATGCCCAAGGACTTTCGCTTTTTATCCAGCTGTTTTATAATTGTTTCAGTATGTTCTAGAATAGCATCCTCTGTGCTTTTACCTTTCTGAAAACCGTACTGGTTTGCAGCTAGAGTATCATTTGCAGTTAGGTAATTAACTAGTCTATTATTAAGAATTTTCTCCATTATTTTTGAAAAAACTGTCAAGACAGGAATTGCTTTATAGTTATTGACACTGCATCTGTCTCCGTTCTTGTGAATCGGATGAACAAGGGCTTTTTTAAATACCTTCGGAAATACACCCTGAGCGATGCACAAGTTGAGTATGTGAGTGAGGATGGGTATGAGAACGTGGTGAGCAGCCTTAACAAAAGAAGAAGAAATACCATCCCACCCCACCGCACAATTTTTTAGTCCTATAATAATGTTTTCAACCTCTGCGCTATCCGTTGGTAGAATTGCCATAGAATGTGCCGGAGATGATGGGGCTGCAGTTTCATAATTGTTTCTGCAGCTCGAGGTAGCAGAACTTATGGGTGTAGTGATTTTGGAGGCGAGAGATTCACCAATCGTGCCAAAGTAATTGTTCACCATGATTACAGATACATCTGGATTGTCAGATAAGGATAAAAGTTCGTTGGAGTTGTCTCTTTCTGTATTTAAGTGGGTGATGTTTTTAATAAGTTTCCAAGTAGTCCTAGGATTGCCTTTAGCCTTTTTAAATTCAGATCTCTCATAATCACGTTTAATTTTCTTAAGTAAGGTATTACAAAAACTTTTGTAGCGCTTGAACGTTATAATAAGAGTCTGATTGCTGGGTTCTCTTTTAGTTCTCCTGTATAATGCGTCACGGTGTCGTATACATCTCAACAAACCAGGTGTTATCCATGGTTTTATAATTCTCTTTCTGTTTGGAACGGTAGTGGAAGTTGTGTGCGACTTGATGGCCGACGAAATTATAAGCTGCGTATTCAGGATCTGAGCTCGATAAAATAGCTGAAAAATCTATTTTTTCTATTTCGCTAACACAGGAGGCTTCATCAAAGTAATCACGAGTACGCAAAGCTCTACGAATGGGTGGTTTACGACTACAGCCCAAAATCAACGGTTTATGATCAGTAAAGAGCGAATCTAATACAAGGGTCACCGCTGGCATGTTTGTCTTTAGAAGTACATGATCCAGACAATTATTTTTTCTAGTAGGAAATAAGTGACCTGGAAGTAAGGCATGAGCGGCTGTACAATTAAGGTAAAACTCGGCATCAGGGCTATTGTTTTCTGCTTTGTTATTTATATTTATATCGCCGATCACAGCAACTGTTTTAAAACTATTTAGTGAGACCAGAACACTGTCTAGAGAATTAATAAAGTTAGTTTTGTTTTTGTGGCTTGGAGATCGATAAATAGCAACAATTGCAGTACATATCTTTTTTAAATTTTATAACTAGGCAATTAGCTTCAGAAAAATCAGGTTTAACAATCGAACAAGGTAAATTTTCTTTTATATAAGCAATAACTCCATCATTTTGATTTGTGTATTCGCTGTTATATGAAGTATAGCCAGGCAGTTTAGGAAGGTTAGGGCATTTGCTAATCCAGCATTCTGATAGTATAAGGACATCAAAGGTAATCTGTACTCTTTTTAGCAACAGCAGGAGTTTATTGAATTACAACCAATGCTTGTGATATTCACATGAAGAACCTTAAGAGAATCAGCATAGATCGGGATGGGCCTTAGGCAATCCTCAGGGCTACATAAAAGAGAGTCACATACAGCTAGGCTGTCAATATCTTTTGCAATAACGAGGTCCTTATCCATAGTCTAACTTATTTAGAACATCGTATAATAGCCATTTTCCGCCAGAAATGTAACTTATTTTCAAGGTTAAAGGGAAATAAGACAAATTTGAGCACATGTCTTGTGTGTAAATGATTGTGTATTGGTTGTGTGTGAAAGGGGATTTATGTATAGTAGAGAAAAAAAATGTAGAGGAATAGAGAGAAGACGAGTGTCGGCACATTATTAGTTGTGGTGATATGCAACCTGCAAGAAAGACAGTCATAGACGGAAACCGAATACCTACAAATTATGACGTTCTAATCTGTGTCACTAATAACTAAAATATAGCTTGTACATTTTTATTTAATAGCCATAATTACATAAGAAATGGTTTAATATGCTACATTAGTTAATCAATCATTTAATGAAGGAGCGTATCCGGACCTCTTAAAGATTTCAATAACCCTGATAACCTGTGCATAAAATAAAAAACAAAAAACCGACATGAATAATTACCGACCAATAGCGCTATTACCAACACCCAACAGCCTCAAAAATATTCGAAAGAGCAATGGCTGGCTGTGTATACAAATTTTGTGAAAAATATGAACTACTTGACGAATACGTCCAACAAGCACTTGATAACGGTAAATACGGTATAGGAATATCGCTAGACATGACCAAAGCATACGATAGAGTTCAGTACGACATCCTATTAAATAAACTACAGGGAATTGGTATCAGAGGAGTTGCCCATAAATGGTCAACACTAATACCTCAAGGATAAAAAACTGTTTGTAGAAATTGAGCATTTTAACTACGAAACAGAACGATACAACACATTCGATCACAATGCAAATCGATTAGTCTATCTATCCCCTAAGGCAGCGTTCTCGGGCGTCTCTTATTCCTCTTGTACATAAATGATCTTCCAAAAATAATGGATGAGCACTGTGTCCTGTTCGCTGACGATAACTCGATCCTTATGCCAGTAGACAAAAATATAAACGTGTGCCAACATCTAAAAAATATTCTAAAACTAACAGAAGCCTGGCTTTACGACCATAAATTTGGAAATTAATAGTTCAAAAACAAAACTTAGAGGTAGTAAAGGAATTCACGCTGTTGGGCGTAGACATAAATAGCAACATCAACTGGAAATCTCATATTATCAAACTCTGTGCTGCGTAAGCGCTCAGAGTAAAGAAATCCACAGACGTCGAAACCGCTTTTGTCACCTACTATGCTTACGCCTATTCCTGGCTTAGCTATGGTTCAAATCTGTGGGGTAACGGAACCGATTGGGACAGAGTCTTCAGTATGCAAAAAGATTAATCAGAATAATAGCCAATATAAAAATTAGAGATAGCTGCGAGCCTTATTTAAAAAAATAAAGCTTACTTACCTTGCCGAGTATTTACATCTTAGAAACATACAAATTTGTACGTAAATATCAACACTTTAACAAAAAAAAAACACAAGAACAGACTACAATTACCTACTTCGCGTCTAAAGCTATATTCGTCTAGTCCTTTTAAAATGGCTATAAAGATATACGTATAACAAACTTCCGGAAGACATAAAAGATATATAAAATTATAAAACACTTCAAAAAAATTTAATAAAATTTGGCTTAAATATTATACTTTAAATATAGTGGGACACAACATCAGGCTATTATAAAAAAAATACTATTGATGAATATCTACATACAAGATAAATATATTACTAATAAATAAATACATACATAAGGTGCACCGGGGCTATTGTAACTAAAAATTGAAGTTGTTTAACTTTGAAGTTTCGTAAATATTATCTGTTAACCATTTTAGTGTATATTTCGGATGAGTAACCTTGTATATTTGATGGAAAATGTTTTAATAGTAATTATGTAATGAATAACTTGATATCTAGGAGTCAAATATATGATTTATTTGTTGACGGCAGAAATAGTTACATTTACCCCACATTGGGGGCAAAAGCAACTAAATACCATAAAACGAAATTCTAATAAGTTTTGCGAATGAAAATAAAATAAAGTTTAAACTCAAAACAAATTTTACAGGATTTTCGATTCTGTTGCCAGCTATTAAGGTTGACTTTCGATTAAATCAAACTTTCATTTCCGTTGGGGGTAAATGCGACTATTTGTAGAGGAACTAGTGTTGGGACACCTGGCATTTGCAAGTTAAAAAAACAGCACCGCCCGCAACCTTATTTTTTTTCCTTCTTTTAATGACAAAGTAACCCGACGGGGATTAACTTCAAAGATATTTACGGGTTACATTGACATCATTTTGATAAACAATTTATTATAATTTACATGGATTTCAATGAAAAACAGTGGATTTTTATAATCAAATTATCATCTTTAATAACGTAATATTGCACGTATAAAAAATATTTGTAAGTCTTATAATCAATAACTACTATAATTGAGATCAAAATTAACAAGATAGATTAATCGTAGACCTAGGTATTCCATACTTTTCAGCAGCTACGTAACTGTTAATTTGGTTCTTTCTTACTGCTTCTACAGCTGTTCGGAGGTTTTCTTCTGAGTATTCCGTTATTTTTTTCCTTTTATAGTTACGAACCATCTAAAACAACAAAAACCAAATTAATGTACCTATGTAGAATTTCTAATTACCATACTTTACCGATCAAACAAGATTCTACCATAAGATATAACAATGCACATGATATCGATAACTTATCTCCAAATACGAGTATTAATCGATAATTACTATATCGACGCGAGACATCACTAGTGATTTCGGTTTCATACAGAATTCCACGGGGCTATTGTAACTAACCTAAAAGTTGCAACCACCTCATGTATCATTTTTGATGAGGCAAATGTAACTATGCTTTTTACTGACTAAAAACAAAACATTCGATCAAGAAAATACAACAAATGTTACTTACGTTACTCGTTTATCACTAACACAATCTATAACAAACGAAAAACTAGGTAAAAATATTTTTTTCGTAATAAAATACGACACCACGAGTCCGAGGCGAAGAAATTCAAAATGGCGGTTGGACATAATGCTTTACCGTTCGCGAAGTTTTGACCCTACTAGCGACATCTGTAGGTTATAACGACAATTGATCATTGCAGTTTAAGATCACAGATGTCGCTTTTCACTAGGACTCGTATATAGATAATTATGTAGATTAGTTCCAGTCGCCCCGTAGTTGCAAAAGCCCCGGTGCACCTTACATAAATACTATCACGTCATTAACACTAATGGGGCAGACAGAGCATTTTGGGTCTTGCGGCTCTATGCAGAGCCCAGGGCCGCAAGACCCAAAAGCCACTTTCAACGTCATGGTGGACGAGAAGTGTTGTGTAGTATAAATTGAATATATACTTATAGTGAGTAATCCTTAATTTATACCTATTGTATTTCTGTACGTACTTCTGAACAACTTTTTTGTAGTCGGTTAAAAAAGTTGTTCCGACAAAAAGCTGCTCAAAATAATTTTGTCATTCTATAAAAAAAATTGAAATGGCTGATATATGATTATTTTATTTTCATCATTTTGAATCTACAAAAAAAATCTATATCGTTTTCAAACCTACTTAAAAAAATTCAAAAGAATTGGTTAAGAGATGCGACCTGTAGGCGAGAACACACAGGCTGACAACCAGACAGCCGGACAAAACCATTTTTGGCCAATCTCGAAACTAAGATGCTTCGCTCGCTTCGCTTGCTCAGTCAATAATTTATTTATTTGCCAAAATTAAAATGATAAGTTTACAATTTACAATAAAGTATACACAATAATTTCGCGCACTCAGCCAAGCCTGGACGGCAAGACGGTTACAATCGGATCAAATCAACAAAGATCTTAGAATGAGTTCTCAGCCCCTGCAGACCACAGACTTTTTATCGGCCTATAGTTTGGTCGGTCTCTTAATCAGTATTATGATATATGCAAGTGCGCATATTACAACGATTTGGTATCCGCCGATAAATAAGTTTGACGGGCTAGACGATTGCCTGCAAACTAAATAATCGGTAAACTATCGGCCAACTGCTAAATCAGTATAGGGCTGTTCCACGCGCGCACACTTGCCGATGGTTTAGTTGGCCGACTCGGACAATTGTTCTAGTACATTCCGAGTATTAGCGCCTTCTTCTCCGTTGTACCAGAGCAATAATAATATTTCTTGACAATTTTATAGCGACGACCTCTCTCATTAAAAACCGATTACCAGCTATCAAATAGGTCGAGAGCAGTCAACCAACTGTTGTTTGGTCTGCGCACCGAACACCAACCCGACTGTTTAGTTGTCTTTGTGTGCGCGCTAAACAACCCAACCCGACCAATCTATCGACCGACCGAAAGTCTGTGGTCTGCGAGGGCTCTAAATATTGCAATAAAAAACTAATTGCTCTATTTTGTTTTTGGAATAACATCTCAATATGTTTTATAGCACGATGCCTTTGCTTTCCGTGCATGCCCAATTGCCCAACGCGGCTAAATAAGTTTTCATTTCAAAACTTTTCAAGATTTTATTTATCACTTTTTTAACATGATTGATATACCCATTAGGGTACAGAACACTTCGTGCGCGAGTCTGACTCGCATTTGGCCGATTAAGGGTCCTCCGACCCTAGACCAAACTACAACTTTCCATACAAACGTAGTCTACGTTTTATTTCAAAACGACATGTCCGATTTGGGCAAAATTTTGTAATTTTAAAGATATTGCAATTATCTAGGTTTATAACTAGTTTCCGACGTAAAAATATGAACTTGAAATAGAATATAGTGTTTTATATCATTTTTGACCATTAGTATGGGAAACTTCTAAATCGTTATATTTTCTTTCCAGTTCATAATTTTCGTATAGGAAACCAGTTATAACCCTAGATAATTGCAATTTCTTTACAATTACCAATTTTTACCGGAATCTGACATGTGGTTTCAAAATTAAACGTAGACTACGTTTGTATGGAGAAGTCTAGGGTCGCCGGACTCTTAAGTATTACATCCGTATATTACACAATAATATTGGGAATTCAACATTATGAAAATGCTAAAACTGTTTAGTTATCTGTAATAGATATCACTTACATTACGAATTCGAATCAATAAGTAACATAATCCGAATCAAAATGATTTTGTTTAATTTGCCCTAAAATAAGTACATAAGTTATAAGCTTTTAAAATGTGATGAAAGGGGAAGCTGACAAGTAACAGAATAAGTGGCCAAGTGCGAGTCCGTCTCGCCCATGAAGGGTTCCGTAGTAGCAAATAATATAATAGAACAGTTTCCTCTAATGTACTTCCACCACTCAAAAAATCATCTACGTAGAAGTCATGTTTTATGACTGACTTGACAAGCTCGTCCTTTGTGCTGTCTGCGAGACTTACTAAGCACTTAGTTGCAAGATACGGAGCTGAAGCCATGCCGAACGTAACAGTATTTAACGTATACGTCTTAAGAGGTTCATTAGAATTGAATCTAAAGATTATTTTTTGACGTGATCTTTGACATTGATTTAGCTCTACAGCTCTGTACATTCTGGATACGTCACTTGAAACAACGTACCTGTGCTGACGAAAACGCAACAAAATTGACAGAATATCATCCTGTACTACGGGTCCGACCATTTGTATCCGTATCCGACAACGCGTAGTTTGGTTGTAGAGCTAGACTCTCGAATGACTCCGTGATGTGCAATATAATGATTGACAGAGCCATCGTTTGGAAGGCCTTTGTCAAGAGACATGTGACCTACTTCTAAATATTATCTTAAAATACTGTAGACGGGCAGCCCTAGCGCGCGCGTGGCTAAGATATTTTTTTCAAGGACAGCGCCGAGTTGCAATACTGTCTGTACTGTGACTGTGTTTATTGATTAGTTTTCATACCTTGAAAAGATAGTATCGTGCTGCAGTATGGATTGTTTGCGACAAAAACAATACTCCTAAGAAAAACACGTTATACAAGTAAGTATATTAAGTGAGACTCACACATTTACTCATTGGTCATTTTTTCTTCTGAACTTTACAAAAATTCTGTTCAGTCTGTTTATGTATTTCATGTTTTTTTTAGAGCAATAACAGTATGGAGTGTGAAAAAATCAGGACGATTTTGCATAATATATCTAGGGTTTGACAAATTATTGACGTCTCTAAATCATGAAAATAGATATCTATTAAAAGTCGATACTTTTTGGTCGAATGATTATAAACTCTTTTTGAGAAAAAAATACGATCTGTAGATTTAGCTGGCACGAGCGCTCGTAGAAGCTGCAATACAACGTGGAAGGGACGTACCCGTAATAAATCAAATCACGGGCTATACCAGATCATAGTGATCGATAGTGTAATGAAATTAAAATAACAGACCAAAAATTTTAAAAAAATCGGCATTCCCCTAACAATTGCCTCGGCGGCTGCACACATACGTCAAAATAAAAAGCGTGCTGCCCTGCCGTGACGAGTTGAGTAGGTATTCAGACTCGAGTATTTCATTCAGTACGAAAGAGTAGTCTGTAGTCGTAGACGCTGCTAATATGTTATAAATCTTCTCTGCATCGACATTATGTATTTTCTTAAGTAAGTATTTAAGCTACATTTTCTGTGCTTAGACTATCCTACTTATTAGGACTAGCTGAAGCCCACAGCCTTGTCCACGTGGTTAAATTTTTTAACAGTCCCATGAAAATTATACGTTTTCCCGCCATTCAGCCGTTTTGAGTTGAGTTTCATACAAACCTTCTTCCCCTATTTTATTACCGTAGATTTTTTGAATAAATAATAAAATAAATATATAAGGACAAATTACACTAATTGAGCTGGCACCAATGTAAATAATATAGAATATGCTAAACTTACAGCGATTTTTAAAGCGGAATTAAAAAGGATTTTGCAGTAAAAAACCCAAAGTATTGACGACGAAAGATTTCTTACAAAATGCTCCAGAAAACAATTATTTACAAATGAAGGTACCTAACTATTCAACATTGTCATTGTAAGAATAGAAGAATATGATTATACTCAAACTATAAAACCACCTCCAATGGAAGAAAATGATTATACTCAAACCCAAGTGCTTCCACTGCAGAACCAAATGTCCCGGCTTATCTCAAACATCTCAAATAAATATTAGCCTTTCTGGAAAAAATGTCCCTATAAATTTAAGTCATTGTAATAATTTTAATATAAACTTTAATTAAAGAAATATATTCTTTTATTTTCCTCGTAGGTGTAGTATAAAGCACTACGTATGTATCACTCGGGGGAAAGTTCTGTTTCTGTTCTCGAGTTTCCTTTCAGCCCTCCGCTGCGCGTCGGGCTTAAACATACTCTCGAACAGAAATAGATCGCTTTCTCCCCTCGATGTACAATGTACTATTGTTTCATTTCTTATCTCTTTATTGTAAATTGTAAAAGTCGTTACAGAAAATATCTTACTAACTAAAATAACCGGCCAAGTGCGAGTCGGACTCGCGCACGAAGGCTTCCGTACCATTATCTATAAAAATCAAGGTTTTATTATTTAAGTGTTTAAATATTTATTTTATTTTAATTTATTTTATTTATTATTTAAATAGAAATGCAACTGAGTATTTTGTGAATATTTCAAGTGCCTACCTGTTGCCATTATTGATATCGAACAAAAAAGGAGAAAAAATCGTGTTTGTTGAATGGGAGCCCTGCTTAAATATTTATTTTATTTTGTTTTTAGTATTTGTTGTTAAAGCGGCAACAGAAATACATAATTTGTGAACTTTTCAATTGTTTAGCTATCGCGGTTCTTGAGATTTAGCCTGGTGACAGACAGACCGACAGACAGACAGACAGCGAAGTCTCAGTAATAGGGTCCCGTTTTTATCCTTTGGAAACGGAACCCTAAAATGATACATTATGCAGACATCGAATAGAACATTTTTATGGATGTAGCTTCAAACAGGTTTTTAAATTGATCGCTAATAATATACTACAAAAAAATAGATATTTTAAATTATTAGAGTAAAACATAAGTAAATAAATAGACACGTATGCATTACTTACACAACAGTATTCGAAGAAAATTTTCAAGAACAATGATTTCTAAAACCACAAAAAGAGGAATTAATACAATACAATACAATACAAAAAAACTTTATTGCACCAAAAGAAATTTACAATTTTGGAACACTTATTAAATAGCAACATGTAGTGAGGTACAAGAGGCGGCCTTATCGCCGAAGCAATCTCTTACAGGCAACCAAAAAGTGAAGGAATGTAAAAATATATAGTAAGATAACAGGTGGCGCATTTAGATTTTTATATACTCAATTAATATAGTAATAAATACAATAACCAGTTGATATTCTAAATATACATAATATATAGCACAATATATAACTAGGTACACACATATATATACTATATAAATATCAACGTACATATAAACATATATTTATAATATATATATATAAATAAATAAGTATCACAATGATGCAAATTAAACCGGTACTGTACACGAGTAGGGAGGGAGAGGGAAGATATGGTAGGAGAAAGAAGTTTACTAAACAAAGGTAAGAAAGTGATTTTTAGTCAAGGTCTTAAAGTTGTTCAACGTTTTGGCGTCTCGAACAGATAGAGGCAGGGCATTCCAAAGACTAGCAGCATAGACAGTGAAGGAGTATTTATAGAAAGTAGTCGAGTAAACTGGAGCATCAAGAAGAAGTTTAGCTGCACTACGAAGAGGTCTAGAAAACGTTTTGAAGAAAAAACGTTCCTTGAGGTACCTAGGGTATGTAGGATTATAGAGGATGGAGTATAGGAGAGAAAGGATATGCCAATCACGACGTAGACGGATAGGGAGCCACTTGAGTTAAATACGAAATTGCGAAATGTGTCATATTTACGAAGCCCAAATATGAACCGTATACATAAATTTTGGAGGCGTTCAAGCTTGTCTAATTGCTCCTCAGTAATATCAAGATAACAAGTGTCAGCATAGTCCAGGATAGGAAGCAATAAGGAGTGAGCAAGCGCAATCTTGGTATCCATCGGCAGAAATTTAATCAATTTTCTTAAGGAGCTTGCAGCTGCAAACATCTTCCTGCTGACTTCGGAGATCTGAGTGCGCCAAGAGAGAGTATTGTCGAAGTACACGCCGAGATTTTTTACAGATTTACTGTATTCGATAGTAACCCCATCAAATATGATTTTAGGAATTGCGTCAAAGTCAATTCTGCTGTAGAACCACGAACTTCCTATAATAATCGCCTGAGTTTTACCAGGATTTACAGTGAGACCATAGTTTTCACTCCAGACAGATATGCGATGAAGGTCACTATTGATATAATCAATCGCAGAGGAAAGGTTATCTAAGGACGATCGTGTGTAAATTCGTAGATCATCTGCATTAAAGTGTAAAAAATTTAATAGATCAAGTTAAGATAATTCTCAATTACTTATAACATTTATAACAGTTGAGTGAACGAGGGAAAAAAGTATTATTATTGTTATTTTTTATAAAGTGAGGAGGTGCAAACAAAGGCTCACTTAACTAGGTCGTGCATGGCGAAACTGTCTTCGTTTTGATGCGTTTAAGTACACCGATGTTAATAGTTATGATGAGTGTATCTTATTGTTAAGTAACTTATAATATAAACAAGATATCAAAAAAAATATGACGGTCTTGTAGGCTCAGTAGTTTAAGATTTAGAGAATCCGAGTAGCTTTTTTGAAGATTATTGCGAATAATCTTCGATATTTTTCTATTCGATCCACGTGAAGGTAACATGGGGACCATACCACGCACCCAAAGTCCAAATGGACCTTTCTAAAGAAAAGTAAAGAACCTCATGAGTAGTCATATTAGCGAAAGGCTTGGTTTGTCGATGAAACCCAAATTCTTGTGTAATGGAGTCTATATGAAGATTAAAAGACAATTTGTCATCCATTACTATGCCTAAGTCACGTGTGTGATTTACTCTTATCAGGAGACTATTATTTATCGTATAGCAATGCTAAATGGGGTTCTTTTTCCATGTGAATTTTATTACATTACATTTTTCAACATTTAAAAACATTTGGGTATCATCGCACTAGGATGCCAATGCATTGAGGTCTGATTGTAGTAACTGGCAATCTTGTATGGATTTTACTGGTCTAAATATTTTTGCATCGTCAGCATACACAAGCATCAAACTGTTGTTAATGTTTTTAACTAAATCATTAACATACAGAACGTGGTTAGCATACTTGTTAAACGTAACGCATTAACAATTCCGCTAAACGATGTTTAACTGTTTTACAAAAACCGAGTTGTATTTCCAAATTGCTAGTGGTTTTGTCCAACAGTGGATTATACATACAAATTGATACAATCCATCTGCGACATCCCCACCACGCACCCACTTTTCTTCATAATAATATTTGAAATTCTATTTGCTTCTTCATATAAAAATCATTTTTCTTGCAGTTTTCAGAAAACTATTTATTTTTAGTGTTATTTGTTGTTTCGTTTTTAAAATATTGTCCAAAAACCAGCACAGTCTTCAAATATTGTTTTCGCGCGCACAAATAAACACTTGTTGCTCTAAGGGTACGTCCCGCTCCAGACAATGAAGTCAGCGGGGTAGGGTGGGGAGCAAGGAACGTCGCGACGGCTGACATTGAACTTCCGTCGGTTTTTCGTGTCAATGACCTTGGGGGGCAAGGGGAATCTGTGTCAGTAGGACAGTAGCGTAGCGCCCGCGAGCGAGATACAAACGCCTGTTGATTTTGGCCATGAAGCACACATGCTTTTGTAGTTAAAACTCACACAACAAACCTCAGAGTACTTCGGCCGGGCCGGTGGCCGAGCTTCTATCCTGTATATCCTATATGTATTTGTTATAAAATATAGTATTGTTGAGTTAGTATCCCATAACACAAGTCTTGAACTTACTTTGAAGCTAGCTCAATCTGTGTGGTTTGTATGTATATTTTTTTACATATATACAATACATAATAGCAATTTGGAAATACAGCTCGGTTTTTGTAAAACAGTTAAACATCGTTTAGCGGAATTGTTAATGCGTTACGTTTAACAAGTATGCTAACCACGTTTAGACGTAGGTAATGAATTGGTCATCTGTAGGCATAATACAGCTTTGGTGACCATAATGGAATAAATAATAAGCGGCCAAGTGCGAGTCGGACTCGCCCATGAAGGGTTCCGTAGTAGCAAATAACATAATATAAAAGTCTTGTAGTTGTTTTTTTTTTAAATTTTATATTTGAGTTGATTGAATGAAAGGTAAATTGCCGTTTATGATTTATGACGTATTAAAAAAAAACTACTTACTAGATATCGTTCAACCCAATTTTCGCTGGTAGTTTTTATGGTAATGAACATCATGTATTTTTTTTAGTTTTATAATTCCTTTATTTTAAAAGTTACGGGGGGGGGACACACTTTTTTCCACTTTGGAAGTGTCTCCCGCGCAAAGTATTCGGTTTAGAAAAAAATGATATTAGAAACCTCAATATCATTTTTGAAGACCTATCCATAGATACCCCACACGTATGGGTTTGATGAAAAATAATTTTTTGAGTTTCAGTTCTAAGTATGGGGAACCCCCAAAATTTATTGTTTTTTTTCTATTTTTGTGTCAAAACCTTAATGCGGTTCACATAATACATCTACTTACCAAGTTTCAACAGTATAGGTCTTATAGTTTCTGAAAAAAGTGGCTGTGACATACGGACGGACAGACAGACAGACAGACATGACGAATCTATAAGGGTTCCGTTTTTGCCATTTGGCTACGGAACCCTAAAAATGAGTGGGTAAACTATTATGTACTCGTATATTAAGAAATGGTAGTCAGGCAGTTTGTTTATAAGTTTATTGCGCTGAATATCGGTCTGTCCCGTCAGGTATTCCCCAAGGATCCCATTTAGGGCCACTGCTCTGTATGTTAATGATTTAGTTAAAAACATTAACAACAGTTTGATGCTTGTGTATGCTGATGATGCAAAAATATTTAGACCAGTAAAATCCATACAAGATTGCCAGTTACTACAATCAGACCTCAATGCATTGGCATCCTAGTGCGATGATACCCAAATGTTTTTAAATGTTGAAAAATGTAATGTAATAAAATTCACATGGAAAAAGAACCCCATTTAGCATTGCTATACGATAAATAATAGTCTCCTGATAAGAGTAAATCACACACGTGACTTAGGCATAGTAATGGATGACAAATTGTCTTTTAATCTTCATATAACATAATCTCCATTACACAAGAATTTGGGTTTCATCGACAAACCAAGCCTTTCGCTAATATGACTACTCATGAGGTTCTTTACTTTTCTTTAGAAAGATCCATTTGGACTTTGGGTGCGTAGTATGGTCCCCAATATGTTACCTTCACGTGGATCGAATAGAAAAATATTTTAAAAAAATTAAAAAAACTGAAGTTTCGCAATAATCTTCAAAAAAGCGGCCAAGTGCGAGTCGGACTCGCCCATGAAGGGTTCCGTAGTAGCAAATAACATAATATAAAAGTCTTGTAGTATGTTTTTTTAAATTTTTTATATTTGAGTTGATTGAATGAAAGGTAAATTGCCGTTTATGATTTATGACGTATTAAAAAAAAACTACTTACTAGATATCGTTCAAACCAATTTTCGCTGGTAGTTTTTATGGAAATGAACATCATGTATTTTTTTTTAGTTTTACAATTCCCTTATTTTAGAAGTTACGGGGGGGGGGACATACTTTTTTCCACTTTGGAAGTGTCTCCCGCGCAAAGTATTCGGTTTAGAAAAAAATGATATTAGAAACCTCAATATCATTTTTGAAGACCTATCCATAAATACCCCACACGTATGGGTATGATAAAAAATAAATTTTTGAGTTTCAATTCTAAGTATGGGGAACCCCCAAAATTTATTGTTTTTTTTCTATTTTTGTGTCAAAACCTTAATGCGGTTCACATAATACATCTACTTACCAAGTTTCAACAGTATAGGTCTTATAGTTTCTGAAAAAAGTGGCTGTGACATACGGACGGACAGACAGACAGACAGACATGACGAATCTATAAGGGTTCCGTTTTTGCCATTTGGCTACGGAACCCTAAAAAGCTACTCGGATTCTCTAAATCTTTATAAACTACTGAGCCTACAAGACCGTCATAAATTTTTTGATATCTTGTTTATATTATAAGTTACTTAACAATAAGATACACTTATCATCACTATTAACATCGGTGTACTTAAACGCATCAAAACGAAGAAGACAGTTTCGCCATGCACGACCTAGTTAAGTGAGCCTTTGTTTGCACCTCCTCACTTTACAAAAAATTACAA
This sequence comes from Acrobasis consociella, assembly GCA_963555685.1. Classification (NCBI taxonomy): domain Eukaryota; kingdom Metazoa; phylum Arthropoda; class Insecta; order Lepidoptera; family Pyralidae; genus Acrobasis; species Acrobasis consociella. The sequence goes on along the minus strand of OY743104.1, from coordinate 7,914,022 downwards.
TAATAATACATTTTTCCCTCGTTCACTTAACTGTTATAAATGTTATTTATAAGTAATTGAGAATTATCTAAACTTGATCTATTTAATTCCTCTTTATGTGGTTTTAGAAATCATTGTTCTTGAAATTTTTGAAGTGAAAACTTCTTTAGCGGCGTTGTGCACTTTTTTTGGAGGGGAAAAAAATCTTAAACTCGCGTCAGGACACGTGGCCTGATCGAAAATTCGTAAGACGGCGCAGGGCGCTTGCACGAATGTTCGTGTGTGTTTATGTTACGTTACGTTCGTGTGTGTAATGTGTCATGCTTGTGACATTTGTGACAGACTGTAGTTCAGAAAAGATTTGAAATATTTTATTCTGATAATTAAAGCAATTCGTGCAAAATTATTCCCTAACCATTCCAAAATATCAAAAATGCACAACGTTAATATTCAAGTTTTCACTTCTGCCGGCACTTCCAGAGTGCAACCCGTCGTTTTTTCTTCTAATACTGTTGTGTAAGTAATGCATACGTGTCTATTTATTTACTAATGTTTTACTCTAATAATTTAAAATATCTATTTTTTTTGTAGTATATTATTAGCGATCAATTTAAAAACCTGTTTGAAGCTACATCCATAAAAACGTTCTATTCAATGTCTGCATAATGTATCATTTTAGGGTTCTGTTTCCAAAGGATAAAAACGGGACCCTATTACTGAGACTTCGCTCTCTGTCTGTCTGTCGGTCTGTCTGTCACTAGGCTAAATCTCAAGAACCGCGATAGCTAAACAATTGAAAATTTCACAAATTATGTATTTCTGTTGCCGCTATAACAACAAATACTAAAAACAAAATAAAATAAATATTTAAGCAGGGCTCCCATTCAACAAACGCGATTTTTTGTCCTTTTTTGTTCGATATCAATAATGGCAACAGGTAGGCACTTGAAATATTCACAAAATACTCAGTTGCATTTCTATTTAAATAATAAATAAAATAAATTAAAATAAAATAAATATTTAAACACTTAAATAATAAAACCTTGATTTTTATAGATAATGGTACGGAAGCCTTCGTGCGCGAGTCCGACTCGCACTTGGCCGGTTATTTTAGTTAGTAAGATATTTTCTGTAACGACTTTTACAATTTAGAATAAAGAGATAAGAAATGAAACAATAGTACATTGTACATCGAGGGGAGAAAGCGATCTATTTCTGTTCGAGAGTATGTTTAAGCCCGACGCGCAGCGGCGGGCTGAAAGGAAACTAGAGAACAGAAACAGAACTTTCCCCCGAGTGATACATACGTAGTGCTTTATACTACACCTACGAGGAAAATAAAAGATTATATTTCTTTAATTAAAGTTTATATTAAAATTATTACAATGACTTAAATTTATAGTGACATTTTTTCCAGGAAGGCTAATATTTATTTGAGATGTTTGAGATAAGCCGGGACATTTGGTTCTGCAGTGGAAGCACTTGGGTTTGAGTATAATCATTTTCTTCCATTGGAGGTGGTTTTATAGTTTGAGTATAATCATATTCTTCTATTCTTACAATGACAATGTTGAATAGTTAGGTACCTTCATTTGTAAATAATTATTTTCTGGAGCATTTTGTAAGAAATCTTTCGTCGTCAATACTTTGGGTTTTTTACTGCAAAATCCTTTTTAATTCCGCTTTAAAAATCGCTGTAAGTTTAGCATATTATTTTAAATTTTGCCGATTTTTTTAAATTTTTTGACTGTTATTTTAATTTCATTATACTATAGTGATCTGGTATAGCCCGTGATTTGATTTATTACGGGTACGTCCCTTCCACGTTGTATTGCAGCTTCTACGAGCGCTCGTGCCAGCTAAATCTACAGATCGTAATTTTTTCTCAAAAAGAGTTTGTAATCATTCGACCAAAAAGTATCGACTTTTAATAGATATCTATTTTCATTATTTTAGAGACGTCAATAATTTGTCAAACCTTAGATATTTTATGCAAAATCGTTCTGATTTTTTCCTCTAGGAAAACTCTATAATGTTATTGCTCAAAAAATTACCAATGAGTAATGTGTGAGTCTAACTTAATACAATTTTAATTTTCCATAGTAATGATATCACGTGACTGCTTCGATTTCTATGAAAACCGATTTTTTTTTTCATTTTTCTATATACGTTTATTGGGAAAAGTTGTTCAAAATGATGGTCTGAAACACTCCTTAAAATATTTGTACTTAATAAAAAAGGACATTGTATACATACATGTAAAGTACCAGGTACTTTCGAGTATGTTCAGTTTTTGAGTGTTCTATTGACTACAAATTCATGAAAAATAAATCAACAATTTATTATTTAAGAATTGGATGAGCTTGGGGATTTGTAGGTTTCCTACTCGAATACATAGTAGGGCTCGGCGCCGACCCCGGAGTATCACTCTAGGGTTTGGATAGTGAGTTTCAACTACAATGCATGTGATTTGTAATCTCGCGTAGCATCTCAACCACTGCTTTAAAAGGGGTCAGCGGGTCTACCGCCTAACTCAAGGCGATAGACGTAGCCATAGCGATTGCGATAGCAATCTTGTTAGCATTGCTATAGCTTTGAGTGACCGCCTAAAATTACCGAGCCCTTGCTATCGCGATAGCTATCGTGAATGAACGATTGTCTTGCGTTTTGTTTGCCAATATTGGTGTAAAATTATGTTATGTTTTTAATTGAATATAAATAGAAGATTTATTTTTAAATGACTACATTTTATATGAAACATCTTTTTTTTTAATTTTTGTAGGTAATTTGAGTTGTTAGTACATAAAAATCGTCAATTTTAAAATGAAAAATAAAAAAGTTTTAAAACAAAACGCGTTGGCGATTGTCAAACAGCTGTTGAATTGATTATAACCTCTACTTATCTTCGTGATTATTACTTAAATAAAAATATTATTGTGTTTGTGTTGTGACTTATGTTATCCTTCGTGTTCGATAAGTTTCAAAATATGTAGGTAAGTGTTATCCTCTGGTATAAAGTCAATTTAAGTCGGTATATGTTACTACTCTGTAAATGAAATTCAAAAAGTTTGCTTTTTGAACTGTAGGTTTTACGAAAGATAAGAAGCCTTAGTTTTATGGTGTTTTAGTTTCTTTTAACGTATTTCAGCATAAAGGCAAATCTCTGCCGTGCAGTGAAGAGTTGGTGGTGTGGATGGAGACCATTGCTAGCCAGGGGGACCTAAGGACTTTCACACGCAAAGCAAACCTCCAATTGCCAGTCGGAGGAATTGGCCTCCCGGCTAAAAGCAATTAGAGGCATTGGCTCCAAGACTGCCAAGGAGTGGCGGCAAGTGAGTAATACTTTATCACAGTTAAAAGTAGAATTTACTTTTTATAATTACTTACAACAAAACTTCAGTACGACACTTTTCTATTTGTTGTCTTTTTAAAGTGGAGTGAGGTGAGGACTGAACTAATCGCAGTCTGTGTTTTGCTTTAGTACTGGAGTTACCTTAAATGTAAGGTCAAGAAGAAGGGGTCACTCATGCGACAATATGGCAGTGGCACATAGGATGGCATTTTGACTCCCAAAGACAATCAAAGATTACTGTCCCTCATGAGAGTCCAAATGTTATACATACACACATATTTTCACACCTGTTTTCCCATGGGGGTAGGCAGAGACTATGGGGAATGCTAATGTCAATATCGAGGTTGATGTATGTTATTCTCTATTTTTTATTATTATATTATTTATTGTCATTTTTTCTACAGGTAGGTTGATTTAGTAGGCTACATGATTTCTGAAAAAAATTTGATAATGGGAACCATAGCTAATTAATTAACAATTTTCTTGTTATTTTCCAGATCGGCTTAGATGATTCCCCATCCCAATACAAAGAGGCGAGGCTCTAAGTTGGAGCAGACACGGTTGGTGCAGGAGGGAGAAAGGACAGAGGCAAACCGAACATCTCAGAGAAACATTCACGGTGCTTTCTATATCTGATTTGAGTTGTTAGAAAATAGGGAATTATATACTTAATAAATATTATAAAACATACAAGTTCATGTGTCGTTCACTTCTATTTATTTATAATTGTAAGTAATCCCCCAAGGGGCAGGCAAGCAGCAGTCATTATTGCAATAGTTCTCATTCCCACTCCAAGATAGTGCGCAAACGATAGATGGCAGGAATAGAGAAGCCAATTAACTACAATAGTTTAAAATTTAAAATCCATGGAAAAAAGTTGGGATTATTAAACCATAATAAAATTTCCTTTTTTTGACCTGTCTATCTCAGCACCTCTAGTAAAGTTAAATCCATTTATCTTAATAAATACTGGACTATTATAAATAAAACTACTTACTAGAAGGTTTTAAAAAAATATACATATATTATGAAAGTTTTTTATTTTTACATAAAGTTATATTAGATTGTCTGTTGCTCTTGTTTCCGTTACAGTAGATACAGTTTGGTTTGTTGAACTATTGGCATGTTTAACTAGTTTACAGTAGATACAGATCAATAAACAACAATTGAATTCTTAGATTAATAATAAACAATAATTGCTTTACATCATAATCGAAATCCCTTTAGTCCCGCAGTCTTGTTCTTCCCTCCTCAATTCATTCTTGATACTTGCTTTCCTAAGGTCTTTAGGTCAAATGATAGCGATGTGAGCGCCACCAATACAACCTATGACCCCAATCATTTACTGAATCTGCAAAAAAATCTTATGTAGGTAAATGAATTTTGACTTAACTTTTATGAGTAGGTACAGAAGCTAAACTATACATACCTTCTTGATACTGGTTCATTGGTTGAGAGCATGTCCCCTCTGCCAGATAATCAGATAAAGATGTCAGCGATAGACAGAGACTAAAATCATTGCCCACTCTTTTGGTAAGCCCCACTAGTGTAAAATTGTAATGCAGCCAGAATCTGTAACAACAGTTCATAGGCATAAGAAGGAAATCTACCAAGTGGTTTAATAAACGTAAACATTTTATTTGATCAATAAATAGGTACCTTAACCTCTAGCTTGGCTTGCTAGTTGTTCTTTGCAAGGGTGTAACAAAGGCATCAAGTTCTCGCAAAACGCGCGGATGTTGTCCTTTCCTACACCGAAATTTTCGACAAACGTCCGCTCCGGCAGCACCATGGGCAAGCTGTTCTCCTGCAGCTGCCGTCTTTGCAGCGTCAGCATCTCTTTCTGCCTTTCCTCCTCCGCTTCAACCAGCAAAAGCATACGCACCATTTCTCACAAAAACCACAACCAAAAGCAGTAAATACAATTAATTAATTTCTAAATCTCAAAACTAGAAAAAAATGTAATTTAATACGAAACAAGAGATAATAAAATCTTAAATAATTATGATAATGTTACGAAAGCATTAAGGTGGGAGCAACAGCTATCATGACAGATAGTCTAGCTTTGGTGAAAGCAATGCGGCCATCTTGTATTTCTTAGGCGGTAAGGTCTAGCTGTCAAATACATACCTTTATCATTCGTTCATTGCTTTCAAATTGTCTTGGTCCACAGAGTACATGTGAAGGCAATATCGCTTTGCTAGGCGGTTCGAAATGGCGGGATGACGTCATAAACTATAGACGTAGCGAAAGCAATCGCGTTAGGCGGTAGACCCGCGGGTCTACCGCCTAACGCGATATTGCCTTCACATGTACTCTGTGGACCAAGACAATTTGAAAGCAATGAACGAATGATAAAGGTATGTATTTGACAGCTAGACCTTACCGCCTAAAAAATACAAGATGGCCGCATTGCTTTCACCAAAGCTAGACTATCTGTCATGATAGCTGTTGCTCCCAGCTTACTGCTTTCGTAACAATATCATAATTATTTAAGATTTTATTATCTTTTGTTTCGTATTAAGTTACATTTTTTTCTAGTTTTGAGATTTAGAAATTAATTAATTGTGATAACTGCTTTTGGTTGTGGTCTTTGTGAGAAATGGTGCGAATGCTTTTGCTGGTTGAAGCGGAGGAGGAAAGGCAGAAAGAGATGCTGACGCTGCGAAGATGGCAGCTGCAGGAGAACAGCTTGCCCATGGTGCTGCCGGAGCGGACGTTTGTCGATAACTTCGGTGTAGGAAAGGACAACATCCGCGCGTTTTGCGTGAACTTGATGCCTTTGTTACACCCTTGCAAAGAACAAGTAGCAAGCCAAGCTAGAGGTTAAGGTACCTATTTATTGATCAAATGAAATGTTTACGTTTATTAAACCACTTGGTAGATTTCTTTCTTATGCCTTTGAACTGTTGTTGCAGATTCTGGCTGCATTACAATTTTACGCTAGTGGGGCTTACCAAAAGAGTGGGTAATGATTTTAGTCTCTGTCTAACGCAGACATCTTTATCTGATTGTCTGCCAGAGGTAACCAGATGCCCTCAACCAATGAACCAGTATCAAGAAGGTATGTATAGTTTAGCTTCTGTATCCACTCATAAAAGTTAAGTCAAAATACATTTACCTACATAAGATTTTTTTGCAGATTCAGTAAATGATTGGGGTCATAGGTTGAATTGGTGGTGGCACTCACATCGCTATCATTTGACCTAAAGACCTTAGGAAAGCAAGTATCAAGAATGAATCGAGGAGGGAAGAAAAAGACTGCGGGACTAAAGGGATTTCGATTATGATGTAAAACAATTATTGTTTATTATTAATCTAAGAATTCAATTGTTGTTTATTGATCTGTATCTACTGTAAACTAGTTAAACATGCCAATAGTTCAACAAACCTAACTGTATCTACTGAAACGGAAACAAGAGCAACAGGCAATCTAATGTAACTTTATGTAAAAACTAGCTTTTCGGGCGCTGCGCGGGCTGCAAGCAGCCCGCGGTTTTTCGTGCGGCTGTTGCGGTAGACTAAAGAACATATCCAGTTGAGAAAATGGGTAAAAACTGCAGTCAGTAAAGGAAACATCAAAATATGTGTGGGGGCGGCCATCTTGGATCGAAAATTTGATTCCAGTTCCGAGTTCCGCGGGGTGCTTTACCCCCATATGCAAAATTTCAGACCCCTACGAAGTCCCAGTGAGACGTTATAAACGAAATAAGTTTAATTTTCTAAAATCCAGACGCCATCTTGGATTCCAAAAAAAATATTGAGTTTGGGTTTTTGGGGTCAAATTACATATAGATATCGATTTTCAGCCAAATCGCAAGCAGTTGACTTTCGGCGGCCATCTTGGATTTCCGAAATTTAAAAAAAAAGCGGCCCTTGTGGTTGTGGCTCGGGCTTCGCCCTCGCCCGCAGCTCGCCCTGCGGGCTCGCATCACTCGGCCTCCGGCCTCGTGAAAATTACTTGGAGGGGGGGGGGGTCGAGGGGGGGGAAGTGGCTCGGGCTTCGCCCTCGCCCGCAGCTCGGCCTGCGGCCTCGCGGGAGTAGCCTTTGGTTTTGGCTTTTGGCCTCTGGCTGCGCCTAGTTACTTGGGGTGGCCGTTTGTATGAAATTTGTATGGAGGAAAATTGTCCATGTATGGCGGCCATCTTGAATTTTGAAAAAAATAAAAAAACAAATGACGGTCGTCAAATTGCTTACAACCCCCTACATTTTGAAAAAATAATCACACCCCTAACCCTAACCGTCTTTGCAGGCCGTACCCCTTCCACATCAGGTTTCCGCAGATCCTCAAATGTCAGATTTTTCTGGTACTCACTGGAGCACCCTCTATACGACCGCACATCAACCTAAACCCCACCAAACCCGCAACAGGGCAAACAACTCTGTCAGTGAGTGAGTGAGTGAGTCAGTGGTAATGTAGGTTTATATATTATAACTAGCTTTTCGGGCGCTGCGCGGGCTGCAAGCAGCCCGCGGTTTTTCGTGCGGCTGTTGAGGTAAGCTTAATAACATGTCCAGTTGAGAAAATGGATAAAAACTGCAGTCAGTAAAGGAAACGTCAAAATATGGGTGGGGGCGGCCATCTTGGATCCAAAATCTGATTGCAGTCTCGAGTTCCGCGAGGTGCTTTAACCCCATGTACAAAATTTCAGACCCGTACGAAGGCCCAGTGAGACGTTATGAACGAAATAAGTTTAATTTTTTAAAATACAGGCGCCATCTTGGATTCCAAAAAAAAAATATTAAATTTGGATTTTTGGGCTTTTTTGGGCAAACTACATATAAATATCGATTTTCAGCCAAATCGCAAGCAGTTGACTTTCGGCGGCCATATTGGATTATCAAAAATTAAAAAAATTGGACTGCGCTAGGGGAAGTGGCTCGGGCTTCGCCCTCGCCCGCAGCTCGCCCTACGGGCTCGCGACACTCGGCCTCCGGCCTCGTGAAAATTACTAACGGGGAGGGGGGGGAAGGGGGGGGTATGGGAGTGGCTCGGGCTTCGCCCTCGCCCGCAGCTCGCCCTTCGGGCTCGCATAGCTCGGCCTCCGGCCTCGTGAAGATTACTTAGGGGGGATCCAAGGGGGAGGGGGGAGTGGCTCGGGCTTCGCCCTCGCCCGCAGCTCGGCCTGCGGCCTCGCGGGGTTGGCCTTTACTTTTGGCTTTTGGCCTCTGGCTTCGCCTAGTTAGTTGGGGTGGCCGTTTGTATGAAATTTGTATGGAGGAAAATTTTCCATGTATGGCGGCCATCTTGGATTTTGAAAAAAATAAAAAAACAAATGACGGTCGTCAAATTGCTTATAATCTTCTACATTATGGAAAAAAAATTACACCCCTAACCCCAACCGTCTTCGCAGGCCGTACCCCTTCCACATCAGGTTTCTGCAAATCCTCAAATGTCAGATTTTTCTGGTACTCACTGGAGCACCCTCTATACGACCGCACATCAACCTAAACCCCACCAACACCGCAACAGGGCAAACAACTATGTCAGTCAGTCAGTCAGTGGTAATGTAGGTTTATATATTATAACTAGCTTTTCGGGCGCTGCGCGGGCTGCAAGCAGCCCGCGGTCTTTCGTGCGGCTGTTGAGGTAGGGTAAGACATGTTTCCAGTTCAGAAAATGGGTAAAAATTGCAGTCAGTAAAGGAAACATCATAATATGTGTGGGGGCGGCCATCTTGGATCCAAAATCGGAATGCAGTTTTGAGTTTCGCGGGGTGCTTTACCCCCACATGCAAAATTTCAGACCCCTACGAAGTCCCAGTGAGACGTTATAAAAGAAATAAGGAAACATCAAAATATGTGTGGAGGCGGCCATCTTGGATCCAAAATCTGAATTTAGTTTCGAGTTCCGCCGGGTGCTTTACCCCGACATGCAAAATTTCAGACCCCTACGAAGTCCCAGTGAGACGTTATGAACGAAAAAAGTGAAATTTTCTAAAATCCAGACGCCATCTTGAATTCCAAAAAAAAATTATTAAATTTGGATTTTTGGGCTTTTTTGGGCAAACTACATATACGAGTAAATATCGATTTTCAGCCAAATCGCAAGCAGTTGACTTTCGGCGGCCATATTGGATTATCAAAAATTAAAAAAATTGGACTGCGCTAGGGGAAGTGGCTCGGGCTTCGCCCTCGCCCGCAGCTCGCCCTACGGGCTCGCGACACTCGGCCTCCGGCCTCGTGAAAATTACTAACGGGGAGGGGGGGGGGAAGGGGGGGGTATGGGAGTGGCTCGGGCTTCGCCCTCGCCCGCAGCTCGCCCTTCGGGCTCGCATAGCTCGGCCTCCGGCCTCGTGAAGATTACTTAGGGGGGATCCAAGGGGGAGGGGGGAGTGGCTCGGGCTTCGCCCTCGCCCGCAGCTCGGCCTGCGGCCTCGCGGGGTTGGCCTTTACTTTTGGCTTTTGGCCTCTGGCTTCGCCTAGTTAGTTGGGGTGGCCGTTTGTATGAAATTTGTATGGAGGAAAATTTTCCATGTATGGCGGCCATCTTGGATTTTGAAAAAAATAAAAAAACAAATGACGGTCGTCAAATTGCTTATAATCTTCTACATTATGGAAAAAAAATTACACCCCTAACCCCAACCGTCTTCGCAGGCCGTACCCCTTCCACATCAGGTTTCTGCAAATCCTCAAATGTCAGATTTTTCTGGTACTCACTGGAGCACCCTCTATACGACCGCACATCAACCTAAACCCCACCAACACCGCAACAGGGCAAACAACTATGTCAGTCAGTCAGTCAGTGGTAATGTAGGTTTATATATTATAACTAGCTTTTCGGGCGCTGCGCGGGCTGCAAGCAGCCCGCGGTCTTTCGTGCGGCTGTTGAGGTAGGGTAAGACATGTTTCCAGTTCAGAAAATGGGTAAAAATTGCAGTCAGTAAAGGAAACATCATAATATGTGTGGGGGCGGCCATCTTGGATCCAAAATCGGAATGCAGTTTTGAGTTTCGCGGGGTGCTTTACCCCCACATGCAAAATTTCAGACCCCTACGAAGTCCCAGTGAGACGTTATAAAAGAAATAAGGAAACATCAAAATATGTGTGGAGGCGGCCATCTTGGATCCAAAATCTGAATTTAGTTTCGAGTTCCGCCGGGTGCTTTACCCCGACATGCAAAATTTCAGACCCCTACGAAGTCCCAGTGAGACGTTATGAACGAAAAAAGTGAAATTTTCTAAAATCCAGACGCCATCTTGAATTCCAAAAAAAAATTATTAAATTTGGATTTTTGGGCTTTTTTGGGCAAACTACATATAAATATCGATTTTCAGCCAAATCGCAAGCAGTTGACTTTCGGCGGCCATATTGGATTATCAAAAATTAAAAAAATTGGACTGCGCTAGGGGAAGTGGCTCGGGCTTCGCCCTCGCCCGCAGCTCGCCCTACGGGCTCGCGACACTCGGCCTCCGGCCTCGTGAAAATTACTAACGGGGAGGGGGGGGGGAAGGGGGGGGTATGGGAGTGGCTCGGGCTTCGCCCTCGCCCGCAGCTCGCCCTTCGGGCTCGCATAGCTCGGCCTCCGGCCTCGTGAAGATTACTTAGGGGGGATCCAAGGGGGAGGGGGGAGTGGCTCGGGCTTCGCCCTCGCCCGCAGCTCGGCCTGCGGCCTCGCGGGGTTGGCCTTTACTTTTGGCTTTTGGCCTCTGGCTTCGCCTAGTTAGTTGGGGTGGCCATTTGTATGAAATTTGTATGGAGGAAAATTTTCCATGTATGGCGGCCATCTTGGATTTTGAAAAAAATAAAAAAACAAATGACGGTCGTCAAATTGCTTATAATCTTCTACATTATGGAAAAAAAATTACACCCCTAACCCCAACCGTCTTCGCAGGCCGTACCCCTTCCACATCAGGTTTCTGCAAATCCTCAAATGTCAGATTTTTCTGGTACTCACTGGAGCACCCTCTATACGACCGCACATCAACCTAAACCCCACCAACACCGCAACAGGGCAAACAACTATGTCAGTCAGTCAGTCAGTGGTAATGTAGGTTTATATATTATAACTAGCTTTTCGGGCGCTGCGCGGGCTGCAAGCAGCCCGCGGTCTTTCGTGCGGCTGTTGAGGTAGGGTAAGACATGTTTCCAGTTCAGAAAATGGGTAAAAATTGCAGTCAGTAAAGGAAACATCATAATATGTGTGGGGGCGGCCATCTTGGATCCAAAATCGGAATGCAGTTTTGAGTTTCGCGGGGTGCTTTACCCCCACATGCAAAATTTCAGACCCCTACGAAGTCCCAGTGAGACGTTATAAAAGAAATAAGTTTAATTTTCTAAAATCCAGACGCCATCTTGAATTTAGGTTTTTGGGGTCAAATTACATATAGATATCGATTTTCAGCCAAATCGCAAGCAGTTGACTTACGGCGGCCATCTTGGATGTCTAAAAAAAAAAAAAAGACGCTGCGCTTTGTGATAGTGGCTCGGGCTTCGCCCTCGCCCGCAGCTCGCCCTTCGGGCTCGCATCTCTCGGCCTGCGGCCTCGTGAAACTTACTTGTAGGGGGGGGGGGAGGACAAAGGGGGGGGGGGGGAGCTCGGGCTTCGCCCTCGCTCCACAGCTCGGCCTGCGGCCTCGCGGGGGCGCTTCGCCTTCGGCCTTCGGCCTCCGGCTGCGCCAAGTTACTTGGGGGGCCGTTTGTATGAAATTTGTATGGAGGGGAATTGTCCATGTATGGCGGCCATCTTGAATTTTGAAAGAAATCAAAAAACAAATGATGCTCGTCAAATTGCTTGCAACCCCCTACATTTTGGAAAAAAAATCACGCCCCCAGCCCCAACCGTTTTCGCAGGCCGTACCCCTTCCACATCAGGTTTCCGCAGATCCTCAAATGTCAGATTTTTCTGGTACTCACTAGAGCACCCTCTATACGACCGCACATCAACCTAAACCCCACCAACCCCGCAACAGGGCAAACAACTCTGTCAGTGAGTGAGTGAGTCAGTGGTAATGTAGGTTTATATATTATAACTAGCTTTTCGGGCGCTGCGCGGGCTGCAAGCAGCCCGCGGTTTATCGCACGGCTGTTGAGGTAGGCAAATATATGTTTCCAGTTTAAAAACTCGGTAAGGTTGTATGGAGGACAATTGTCTTTGTATGGCGGCCATCTTGGATTTTGAAAAAAATCAAAAAACAAATGACGCTCGTCAAATTGCTTACACCTCCCTACATTTTGGAAAAAAAATCACTCCCCTAACCCCAACCGTCTTTGCAGGCCGTACCCCTTCCACATCAGGTTTCTGCAAATCCTCAAATGTCAGATTTTTCTGGTACTCACTGGAGCACCCTCTATACAACCACACATCAACCTAAACCCCACCAACCCCGCAACAGGGCAAACAACTCTGTCAGTGAGTGAGTCAGTCAGTGGTAATGTAGGTTTATATATTATAACTAGCTTTTCGGGCGCTGCGCGGGCTGCAAGCAGCCCGCGGTTTTTCGTGCGGCTGTTGAGGTAGGCTAAAGAACATGTCCAGTTGAGAAAATAGGTAAAAACTGCAGTCAGTAAAGGAAACATCAAAATATGTGTGGGGGCGGCCATCTTGGATCGAAAATCTGATTCCAGTTCCGAGTTCCGCGGGGTGCTTTACCCCCACATGTAAAATTTCAGACCCCTACGAAGTCCCAGTGAGACGTTATAAACGAAATAAGTTTAATTTTCTAAAATCCAGACGCCATCTTGGATCCCAAAAAAAATATTGAATTTGGGTTTTTGGGGTCAAATTACAAATAGATATCAATTTCCAGCCAAATCGCAAGCAGTTGACTTTCGGCGGCCATCTTGGATTTCCAAAAAAAAAAAAAACAGACGCTGCGTTTTGTGATAGTGGCTCGGGCTTCGCCCTCGCCCGCAGCTCGCCCTTCGGGCTCGCATCACTCGGCCTGCGGCCTCGTGAAAATTACTTGTAGGGAGGGGGGGGGGGGGTCAAAGGGGGGGAGGGGGAGCTCGGGCTTCGCCCTCGCTCCACAGCTCGGCCTGCGGCCTCGCGGGGGCGCTTCGCCTTCGGCCTTCGGCCTCAGGCTGCGCCAAGTTACTTGGGGGGCCGTTTGTATGAAATTTGTATGGAGGGGAATTGTCCATGTATGGCGGCCATCTTGAATTTTGAAAAAAGTAAAAAAACAAATGACGGTCGTCAAATTGCTTACAACCCTTCACATTCTGGAAAAAAAATCACGCCCCTAACCCCAACCGTTTTCGCAGGCCGTACCTCTTCCACATCAGGTTTCTGCAAATCCTCAAATGTCAGATTTTTCTGGTACTCACTGGAGCACCCTCTATACGACCACACATCAACCTTAACCCCACCAACCCCGCAACAGGGCAAACAACTATGTCAATCAGTCAGTGAGTCAGTCAGTGGTAATGTAGGTTTATATATTATAATTATAACTAGCTTTTCGGGCGCTGCGCGGGCTGCAAGCAGCCCGCGGTCTTTCGTGCGGCTGTTGAGGTAGGCTAAGATATGTTTCCAGTTCAGAAAATGGGTAATTTTGTATGGAGGAAAATAGTCCTTGTATGGCGGCCATCTTGGATTTTGAAAAAAATAAAAAAACAAATGACGGTCGTCAAATTGCTTACAACTCTCTACATTTTGAAAAAAAAATCACACCCCTAACCCCAACCGTCTTCGCAGGCCGTACCCCTTCTACATCAGGTTTCTGCAGATCCTCAAATGTCAGATTTTTCTGGTACTCACTGGAGCACTCTCTATACGACCACACATCAACCTAAACCCCACCAACCCCGCAACAGGGCAAACAACCATGTCAATCAGTGAGTGAGTGAGTGGTAATGTAGGTTTATATATTATAACTAGCTTTCCGGGCGCTGCGCGGGCTGCAAGCAGCCCGCGGTTTTTCGTGCGGCTTTTGAGGTAGGCTAAATAACATGTACAGTTGAGAAAATGGGTAAAAACTGCAGTCAGTAAAGGAAACATCATAATTTGTGTGGGGGCGGCCATCTTGGATCTAAAATCTGATTCCAGTTCCGAGTTCCGCGGGGCGCCTTACCCCCATGTACAAAATTTCAGACCCCTACGAAGTCCCAGTGAGACGTTATAAACGGAATAAGTTAAATTTTCTAAATTCTAGACGCCATCTTGGATTCCAAAAAAAATATTAAATTTGGATTATTGGGCTCAAACTACATATATATATCGATTTTAAGGCAAATCGCAAGCAGTTGACTTTTGGCGGCCATCTTGGATTTTCAAAAAAAAAAAATTTGACTGCGCTTGGGGAAGTGGCTCGGGCTTCGCCCTAGCCCGCAGCTCGCCCTGCGGGCTCGCGTCACTCGGCCTCCGGCCTCGTGAAAATTACTTCCGGGGGGGGGGGGGGTTAAAAGGGGGGGGGGCTGTGAGAGTGGCTCGGGCTTCGCCCTCGCCCACAGCTCGCCCTTCGGGCTCGCATCACTCGCCCTTCGGCCTCGTGAAGATTACTTAGGGGGGGGATCCAAGAGGAAGGGGGAAGTGGCTCGGGCTTCGCCCTCGCCCGCAGCTCGGCCTACGGCCTCGCAGGGGTGGCCTTTGCTTTTGGCTTTTGGCCTCTGGCTGCGCCTAGTTACTTGGAGTGGCCGTTTGTATGAAATTTGTATAGAGGAAAATTGTGCATGTATGGCGGCCATCTTGGATTTTGAAAAAAATAAAAAAACAAATGACTCTCGTCAAATTGCATGCAACCCTCTACATTTTGGAAAAAAAATCACGCCCCTAACCCCTACCGTTTTCGCAGGCCGTACCCCTTCCACATCAGGATCTGATGATCTTCAACATGTCAGATTTTTCTGGTACTCACTGGAGCACCCTCTATACGACCGCACATCAACCTAAACCCCACCAACCCGGGAACAGGGTAAACAACTCTGTCAGTGAGTCAGTGGTAATGTAGGTTTATATATTATAACTAGCTTTTCGGGCGCTGCGCGGGCTGCAAGCAGCCCGCGGTTTATAGTGCGGCTGTTGAGACAGGCTAAAATATGTTTCCAGTTCAGAAAATGGGTAAGTTTGTACGGAGGAAAATTGTCCATGTATGGCGGCCATCTTGAATTTTGAAAAAAATAAAAAAACAAAAGACGCTCGTCAAATTGCTCACAACCCCCTACATTCTGGAAAAAAAATCACACCCCTAACCCCAACCGTCTTTGCAGGCCGTACCCCTTCCACATCAGGTTTCCGCAAATCCTCAAATGTCAGATTTTTCTGGTACTCACTGGAGCACCCTCTATACAACCACACATCGACCTTAGCCCCACCAACCCCGCAACAGGGCAAACAACTCTGTCAGTGAGTGAGTGAGTGGTAATGTAGGTTTATATATTATAAACTAGCTTTTCGGGCGCTGCGCGGGCTGCAAGCAGCCCGCGGTTTTTCGTGCGGCTGTTGAGGTGGGCTAAATAACATGTCCAGTTGAGAAAATGTGTAAGTTTGTATGGAGGAAAATTGTCCTTGTATGGCGGCCATCTTGGATTTTGAAAAAAATCAAAAAACAAATGACGGTCGTCAAATTGCTTATAATCTTCTAAATTATGGAAAAAAAATCACGCCCCTAACCTTAATAGTTTTTGCAGGCCATACCCCTTCCACATCAGGTTTCTGCAAATCTTCAAATGTCAGATTTTTCTGGTACTCACTGGAGCACCCTCTATACGACCACACATCAACCCAAACCCCACCAACCCCGCAACAGGGCAAACAACTATGTCAATCAGTGAGTCAGTCAGTGGTATTGTAGGTTTATATATTATAACTAGCTTTTCGGGCGCTGCGCGGGCTGCAAGCAGCCCGCGGTTTTTCGTCCCCTGTTGAGGTAGGCAAAAAAATGTTTCCAGTTTAGAAAATGGGTAAAAACTGCAGTCAGTAAAGGAAACATCAAAATATGTGTGGAGGCGGCCATCTTGGATCCAAAATCTGAATCCAGTTTCGAGTACCGCGGGGTGCTTTACCCCCACATGCAAAATTTCAGACCCCTACGAAGTCCCAGTGAAACATTATGAACGAAAAAAGTGAAATTTTCTAAAATCAAGACGCCATCTTGAATTCCAAAAAAAATATTAAATTTGGATTTTTGGGCTCAAACTACATATACATATCGATTTTCAGCCAAATCACAAGCAGTTGACTTTCGGCGGCCATCTTGGATTTTCAAAAAAAAAAAAATTGAACTGCTCTTGGGGAAGTGGCTCGGGCTTCGCCCTCGCCCGCAGCTCGCCCTGCGGGCTCGCGTCACTCGGCCTCCGGCCTCGTGAAAATTACTTACGGGGAGGGGGGGGGGGAACGGGGGGGGGGCTGTGGGAGTGGCTCGGGCTTCGCCCTCGCCCGCAGCTCGCCCTTCGGGCTCGCATCGCTCGGCCTCCGGCCTCGTGAAGATTACTTAGGGGGGATCCAAGGGGGAGGGGGGAGTGGCTCGGGCTTCGCCCTCGCCCGCAGCTCGGCCTGCGGCCTCGCGGGGGTGGCGTTTGCTTTTGGCTTTTGGCCTCTGGCTGCGCCTAGTTACTTTGGGTGGCCGTTTGTATGAAATTTGTATGGAGGAAAATTGTCCATGTATGGCGGCCATCTTGGATTTTGAAAAAAATAAAAAAACGAATGACGCTCGTCAAATTGCTTACAACCCCCTACATTTTCGAAAAAAGTCACGCCCCTAACCCCAACCGTTTTCGCAGGCCGTACCCCTTCCACATCAGGTTTCCGCAGATCCTCAAATGTCAGATTTTTCTGGTACTCACTGGAGCACCCTCTATACGACCATACATCAACCTAAGCCCCACCAACCCGGGAACAGGGTAAACAACTCTGTCAGTGAGTCAGTGGTAATGTAGGTTTATATATTATAACTAGCTTTTCGGGCGTTGCGCGGGCTGCAAGCAGCCCGCGGTCTTTCGTGCGGCTGTTGAGGTAGGGTAAGACATGTTTCCAGTTCAGAAAATGGGTAAAAACTGCAGTCAGTAAAAGAAACATCAAAATATGTGTGGAGGCGGCCATCTTGGATCCAAAAACTGATTGCAGTATTGAGTTCCGCGGGGTGCTTTAGCCCCGTGTACAAAATTTCAGACCCCGACAAAGTCCCAGTGAGACGTTATAAACGAAAAAAGTTTAATTTTCTAAAACCCAGACGCCATCTTGGATTCCGAAAAAACAGTTGAATTTGGATTTTTGCGGTCAAAACACATATAAATATCGATTTTCAGCCAAATCAGAGGCAGTTGACTTTCGGCGGCCATCTTGGATTTCCAAAAAAAAAAACACGCTGCGCTTTGTAATCGTGGCTCGGGCTTCGCCCTCGCCCGCAGCTCGCCCTTCGGGCTCGCATCACTCGGCCTACGGCCTCGTGAAAATTACTTGTAGGGAGGAGTGTCAAAGGGGGGGGGGGGGAGCTTCGCCTTCGGCCTTCGGCCTCAGGCTGCGCCAAGTTACTTGGGGGGCCGTTTGTATGAATTTTGTATGGAGAAGAATTGTCCATGTATGGCGGCCATCTTGGATTTTGAAAAAAATAAAACAACAAATGACGCTCGTCAAATTGCTTACAACCCCCTACATTTTGGAAAAAAAAATCACGCCCCCAACCCCAAACGTCTTCGCAGGCCGTACCCCTTCCACATGAGGTTTTCGCAGATCCTCAAATGTCAGATTTTTCTGGTACTCACTGGAGGACCCTCTATACGACCGCACATCAACCTAAACCCCACCAACCCCGCAACAGGGCAAACAACTCTGTCAGTGAGTGAGTCAGTGAGTGGTATTGTAGGTTTATATATTATAACTAGTGTTTCGGGTGCTGCGCGTGCTGCAAGCAGCACGCGGTTTTTCGTGCGGTGGTTGTTGGCTAAGAAATGTTTCCAGTTCAAAAAATGGGTGAAAACTGCAGTCAGTTGAGAAAACATGAAAAAATGTGTGGGCGGCCATCTTGGATCCAAAATCTTAATGCAGTTTCGAGTTCCTCGAGTTGCTTTACCCCCACATGCAAAATTTCAGACCGCTACGAAGTCCCAGTGAGACGTTAGGAACAAAATAAATTTCATTTTCTAAAATTCAGACGCCATCTTGGATTCCAAAAAAAAAATTATATTTGGATTTTTCGGCTCAAAAAACATATAGATATTGATTTTCAGCCAAATAGCAAGCAATTGACTTTCGGCGGCCATCTTGGATTTCCAAAAATTAAAAAAAACCCGGCGCTTACGGGAGTGGCTCGGGCTTCGCCCTCGCCCGCAGCTCGCCCTTCGGGCTCGCGTCACTCGGCCTGCGGCCTCGTGATGGGCGGAAATTACTTGGGGGAGGGGGAGGGGGGGTGAAGGGGGGGGGGCTCGGCCTTCGGCCTCGCCACGGAGTTCGCCCTTCGGGCTTGCGAGCCGACTTCGCCCTCGGCCTTCGGCCTCGGGCTGCGCCAAGTTACTTGGGGGGGCCGTTTGTATGAAATTTGTATGGGGGGAATTTTTTTTTTATGAAAATTAAAAAAAAAATAATGGCTCTGGTAATTGATCAGGTACCCCTTTCATTTTGTCTATGGGGTCAAATCTCTAGGTCCAACCGTTTAGCCAGGCCGTACCCCTTCCACATCAGGTTTCTGCAAATCCTCAAATGTCAGATTTTTCTGGTACTCGACCCCCTCACCCCTGTACGTTCCACTATAAACCATCACCCCTACTATTTGGCAACCGGTCAAACAACTATGTCAATCAGTCAGTCAGTCAGTCAGTGGTAAGTGTAGCTATATATAATATAATATAATATAACTAGCGTTTCGGGCGCTGCGCGGGCTGCAAGCAGCCCGCGGTTCATCGTGGGGCTGTTGAGGTAGGCTAAGATATGTTTCCAGTTCAGAAAATGGGTTAGTTTGTATGG
The DNA here is from genome assembly GCA_963555685.1 of Acrobasis consociella. Taxonomy (NCBI): domain Eukaryota; kingdom Metazoa; phylum Arthropoda; class Insecta; order Lepidoptera; family Pyralidae; genus Acrobasis; species Acrobasis consociella. The sequence continues at coordinate 7,894,852 of OY743104.1, read as the reverse complement.
AGGAAAATTGTCCTTGTATGGCGGCCATCTTGGATTTTGAAAAAAATCAAAAAACAAATGACGGTCGTCAAATTGCTTATAATTTTCTACATTATGGAAAAAAAATCACACCCCTAACCCCAACCGTTTTCGCAGGCCGTACCCCTTCCACATCAGGTTTCCGCAGATCCTCAAATGTCAGATTTTTCTGGTACTCACTGGAGCACCCTCTATACGACCGCACATCAACCTAAACCCCACCAACCCCGCAACAGGGCAAACAACTCTGTCAGTGAGTGAGTGAGTGAGTGAGTGGTAATGTAGGTTTATATAATATAACTAGCTTTTCGGGCGCTGCGCGGGCTGCAAGCAGCCCGCGGTTTTTCGTGCGGCTGTTGAGGTGGGCTAAAGAACATGTCCAGTTGAGAAAATGGGTAAAAACTGCAGTCAGTAAAGGAAACATCAAAATATGTGTGGGGGGGGCCATTTTTGATCGAAAATCTGATTCCAGTTCCGAGTTCCGCGGGGTGCTTTACCCCTATGTACAAAATTTCAGACCCCTACGAAGTCCCAGTGAGACGTTATAAACGAAATAAGTGAAATTTTCTAAAATCTAGACGCCATCTTGGATTCCAAAAAAAATATTAAATTTGAATTTTTGGGCTCAAACTTCATAAAGATATCGATTTTCAGCGAAATCGCAAGCAGTTGACTTTTGGCGGCCATCTTGGATTTTCAAAAATTAAAAAAAATTGACTGCGCTTGGGGAACTGGCTCGGGCTTCGCCCTCGCCCGCAGCTCGCCCTACGTGCTCGCGTTACTCGGCCTCCGGCCTCGTAAAAATTACTTCCGGGGAGGGGGGAGGGGGGGGGGGGTAAAAGAGGGGGGCTGTGGGAGTGGCTCGGGCTTCGCCCTCGCCCGCAGCTCGCCCTTCGGGCTCGCATTACTCGGCCTCCGGCCTCGTGAAGATTACTTAGAGGGGGGATCCAAGAGGAAGGGGGGAGTGGCTCGGGCTTCGCCCTTGCCCGCAGCTCGGCCTGCGGCCTCGCGGGGGTGGCCTTTGCTTTTGGCCTCTGGCTGCGCCTAGTTACTTGGAGTGGCCGTTTGTATGAAATTTGTATAGAGGAAAATTGTGCATGTATGGCAGCCATCTTGGATTTTGAAAAAAACAAAAAAACAAATGACGCTCGTCAAATTGCTTATAATCTTCTACATTATGAAAAAAAAATCACACCCCTAACCCCAACCGTTTTTGCAGGCCGTACCCCTTCCACATCAGGTTCCCGCAGATCCTCAAATGTCAGATTTTTCTGGTACTCACTGGAGCACCCTCTATACGACCGCACATCAACCTAAACCCCACCAACCCCGCAACAGGGCAAACAACTCTGTCAGTGAGTCAGTCAGTGGTAATGTAGGTTTATATATTATAACTAGTGTTTCGGGTGCTGCGCGTGCTGCAAGCAGCACGCGGTTTTGCGTGCGGCGGTTGTTGGCTAAGAAATGTTTCCAGTTCAAAAAATGGGTGAAAACTGCAGTCAGTTGAGAAAACATGAAAAAATGTGTGGGCGGCCATTTTGGATCCAAAATCTGAATGCAGTTTCGAGTTCCTTGAGGTGCTTTACCCCCACATGCAAAATTTCAGACCCCTACGAAGTCCCAGTGAGACGTTATGAACGAAATAAATTTCATTTTCTAAAATTCAGACGCCATCTTGGATTCCAAAAAAAAATTCAAATTTGGATTTTTCTGCTCAAAAAACATATAGATATTGATTTTCAGCCAAATCGCAAGCATTTGACTTTCGGCGGCCATCTTGGATTTCCAAAAATTAAAAAAAAACCCGGCGCTTACGAGTGGCTCGGGCTTCGCCCTCGCCCGCAGCTCGCCCTTCGGGCTCGCGTCACTCGGCCTGCGGCCTCGTGATGGGGGGAAATTAATTGGTGGAGGGGGAGGGGGGGGGGTGAAGGGGGGGTCTCGGCCTTCGGCCTCGCCACGGAGCTCGCCCTTCGGGCTCGCGAGCCGGCTTCGCCCTCGGCCTTCGGCCTCGGGCTGCGCCAAGTTACTTGGGGGGGCCGTTTGTATGAAATTTGTATGGGGGAATTTTTTTTTTATGAAAATTAAAAAAAATATACCGGCTCTGGTAATTGATTAGGTACCCCTTTCATTTTGTCTATGGGGTCAAATCTCTAGGTCCAACCGTTTAGCCAGGCCGTACCCCTTCCACATCAGGTTTCTGCAAATCCTCAAATGTCAGATTTTTCTGGTACTCGACCCCCTCACCCCTGTACGTTCCACTATAAACCATCACCCCTACTATTTGGCAACCGGTCAAACAACTATGTCAATCAGTCAGTCAGTCAGTCAGTGGTAAGTGTAGCTATATATAATATAATAACTAGCTTTTCGGGCGCTGCGCGGGCTGCAAGCAGCCCGCGGTTTTTCGTGCGGCTGTTGAGGTAGGCTAAAAAATGTTTCCAGTTTAAAAAATGGGTAAAACTGCAGTCAGTAAAGGAAACATCAAGATATGTGTGGAGGCGGCCATCTTGGATCCAAAATCTGAATCCAGTTTCGAGTTCCGCGGGGTGCTTTACTCCCACATGCAAAATTTCAGACCCCTACGAAGTCCCAGTGAGACGTTATGAACGAAAAAAGTGAAATTTTCTAAAATCCAGACGCCATCTTGAATTCCAAAAAAAATATTAAATTTGGATTTTCGGGCTCAAACTACATATAGATATCGATTTTCAGCCAAATCGCAAGCAGTTGACTTTCGGCGGCCATCTTGGATTTTCAAAAATTAAAAAAAATTGGACTGCGCTTGGGGAAGTGGCTCGGGCTTCGCCCTCGCCCGCAGCTCGCCCTACGGGCTCGCGACACTCGGCCTCCGGCCTCGTGAAAATTACTTACGGGGAGGGGGGGGGGGGGAGGGGGGGGGGGCTGTGGGAGTGGCTCGGGCTTCGCCCTCGCCCGCAGCTCGCCCTTCGGGCTCGCATCGCTCGGCCTCCGGCCTCGTGAAGACTACTTAGGGGGGATCCAAGGGGGAGGGGGGAGTGGCTCGGGCTTCGCCCTCGCCCGCATCTCGGCCTACGGCCTCGCGGGAGTGGCCTTTGCTTTTGGCTTTTGGCCTCTGGCTGCGCCTAGTTACTTGGGGTAGCCGTTTGTATGAAATTTGTATGGAGGAAAATTGTCCTTGTATGGCGGCCATCTTGAATTTTGGAAAAAATAAAAAAACAAATGACGCTCGTCAAATTGCTTACAACCCCCTACATTTTGGAAAAAAAATCACGCCCCCAACCCCAACCGTCTTCGCAGGCCGTACCCCTTCCACATCAGGTTTCCGCAGATCCTCAAATGTCAGATTTTTCTCGTACTCACTGGAGCACCCTCTATACGACCTCACATCAACCTAAACCTCACCAACCCCGCAACAGGGCAAACAACTATGTCAATCAGTCAGTCAGTCAGTCAGTGGTAAGTGTAGCTATATATAATATAATATAATATAATAAAAAACTTTCATAATATTATATGTATATTTTTTTTAAAACCTTCTAGTAAGTGGTATTATTTATAATAGTCCAGTATTTATTAAGATGAATGGATTTAACTTTACTAGAGGTGCTGAGATAGACAGGTCAAAAAAAGGAAATTTTAATATGGTATAATAATCTCAACTTTTTTCCATGGATGTTAAGAGGATATAATCTGAATTTGTATCACTATTGTAGTCAATTGGCTTCTCTTTTCCTGCCATCTATTGTTTGCGCACTATCTTGGGAGTGGGAATGGGAACTATTGCAATAATGGCTGCTGCTTGCCTGCCCCTTGGGGGATTACTTGCAATTATAAATAAATAGAAGTGAATAACACATGAATTTGTATGTTTTATAATATTCATTAAGTATATAATTCCCTATTTTCCAACAACTCAAATCAGTTATAGAAAGCACCGTAAATGATTCTCTGAGATGTTCGGTTTGGCTCTGCTGTCCTTTCTCCCTCCTGCACCAACCGTGTCTGCTCCAATTTAGAGCCTCATCTAAGCCGATCTGGAAAATAAGAAAATTGTTAATTAATTAGCTATGGTTCCCATTATCAATTTTTTTTTCAGAAATCATGTAGCCTACTATATCAACCTACCTGTAGAAAAAAATACAAGAAATAATATAATAATAAAAAATAGAGCATAACATACATCAACCTCGATATTGACAATAGCATTCCCCATAGTCTCTGCCTACCCCCATGGGAAAACAGGTGTGAAAATATGTATGTATGTATAATATTTGGACTCCCATGAGGGACAGTAATCTTTGGGAGTCAAAACACCATCCTATGTGCCACTGCCATGTTGTCGCATAAGTGACCCCTTCCTCTTGACCTTACATTTAAGGTAACTCCAGTACAAAAGCAAAACACATACTGCGATTAGTCCTCCGACTGGCAATTGGAGGCTTGCTTTGCGTGTGAGTCCTTAGGTCCCCCTGGCTAGCAATCCAATCCATCCACACCACCAACTCTTTAACTGTACGGCCGAGATTTTCCTTTATGCTGAAATACGTTAAAAGAAACTAAAACACCATAAAACTAAGGCTTCTTATCTTTCGTAAAACCTACAGTTCAAAAAGAAAACTATTTTGAATTTCATTTACAGAGTAGTTACATATACTGACTTAAATTGATTTTATACCAGAGGATAACACTTACCTACATATTTTGAAACTTATCGAACACGAAGGATAACACAAGCCACAACTCAAACACAAAAATATTTATAAATACGTAATAATCACGAAGATAAGTAGAGGTTATAATCAATTCAACAGCTGTTTCACTGTTTGACAATCGCCAACGCGTATGTTTTTTAAACTTCTTTTTTTTCATTTTAAAATTGTCGATTTTTATGTACTAACAACTCAAATTATCTACAAAAATTAAAAAAAAGATGTTTCATATAAAATGTAGTCATTTAAAAATAAATCTTCTAATTGTATTCAATTAAAATCATAACATAATTTTACTCCAATATTGGCAAAAAAAACGCAAGACAATCGTTCATTCACGATAGCTATCGCGATAGCAAGGGCGCGGTAATTTTAGGCGGTCACTCAAAGCTATAGCAATGCTAACAAGATTGCTATCGCAATCGCTATGGCTACGTCTATCGCCTTGAGTTAGGCGGTAGACCCGCCGCAGGTCTGAACGATATTGTTTTGCCACAATCTTGACATAATGCATGGTTATTGGTAATGTTATTCTACGATATTTGGGATTGATTGCAAAATTGAATAATTAACAAATAATGTATTGCTTTCTCTTCTTATCTGCTCGAAAATAGTATATTGTGCAATTAGTGAATAAAAGACGGATTTAAATCTAAGGCCATAGATGAATCAAGGATTGTCGTGATTCAGGATTACTGAATTACTATTGTAGCGAATGATTTCAGTGTTAGAATCCTGAGCGACGCGAGAGATTCACGGCCCTCTTTACTATGAATTGTCTTATATTAACATGTCAGTCAATAAAATGGAATTAAAATAAATAATGAATAATAATAAATTAAATTAAATGTCAGTCCTATAATTTATCATCCCAGTATTCCTTCAGTGTATAATATTTTTTATTGGTCAGAAGAGTTTTTAATTCAGTGTCAAATTTCAGCCCCTGGGATTCTTTTATATACTTTGGAAGATGGTTTTAAACCGTGATAGCTATGTGAGCCATTCTTATGAAAATCGAGGTGTGATGTGGGTAGAACTAAATCGTTTACTCGGCGTGATGCGTAACGGCGAGTTCTGTCACCGTGAAGTTCGAAGTAGTGCGCGTGTTTACGAACGAAGCGGCATAATTCAAAAATAAAATTTGTTCGCTTCTGTAAAATAAATACTGCTTGGACATTAGTCGAGTTTCCCCAAAAGATAATTCCATACCTTATCCAGGCTGCGGCATGGCTATGGTAGGCAGTGAGGGCGCATTCCTCGTTTTTGCCTTTCCGGAGTTCACGCAGTGCATATGAGAATTTGCTGAGTTTACTAACAACGGATTTAAGCGAAAATAGAAATTTTATGAAGAAACAACTGATCAAGTGCGAGTCGGACTTATATATTTTTTTAGTTTTATTATTTTCTTATTTTAGAAGTAACAGGAGGGGGACACACATGTAACGCCTCGGAAGTGTCTCGCGCAAACAATTCAGTGAAGAAAAAATTATATTAGTAACCTCATTATCATTTTTAAAGACCTATCCAAAAATAATACACAAGTACGGGTTTGATGAAAAAAAAAGAGTTTTAGTTCTAAGTTATGGGGAACCCCCAAATTTATTGTTTTTTATTTTTATTTTTGCGTAGTGAAAATCTTAATGCGGTTGACAGAATTAGATGTATTCTTACCAAGTTTCAACAGTTTATATGTAAATTCTTATAGTTTCAAAAAAAGTGGCTGTGACATACGGACGGATAAAACAAAATCTTACGGGATTAAAACACAATTTGAAAACTGAACACGGATATAAATGTATGTAGAATCAAAAATAATATTGGCAGTATAGCAAAAAAAAAAGAAGAATTTATTTTCAAAACATTAAAACGCAATTTTTTTAATTTGGAATGTAATATATTGTCGTCGACATGGTTGTATGTAGCTAAACATTTTATGTTCTTCGTTCCGAAAAAGAAAAAAGTATAATTAAAAAAGCGCAATTTTTGTCTTTGATTCAGTAATTACAGAAGTTTTAGGTTATATTTTATTGATATGTAATTATTTGTATAAATTTGAGTACTTTTATATTAGTTTAATCCGATAGTGAATAAGTATCAAGTTTACTTATAAAACTAAAAAGATATGAAGGACTACGCAAACAAAGTTATATTTATGAGTGAAGATTTTATTAGAAGTTGGTGCCCTACAAATCATTATTTCTTAGTATTTCTTGGATGAAAATGACACCAAATAATGGTGAGTATCTGTCAGTTGAACTCTCACTACTAGTATTATGTAGCTGGTCTACTTTTCTTAATATTCTGTTTAGTATTTTTTTTATAGTTAGGGCGCTACCTAATTCTAATATCATTAGAATTAGGTAGGTAGCGCCTCCGTACGGCCATTAGCAAACTTTTCTAAACCAAATCAGCGTCGGGTTTTAATTTAATAGCTTATGTTAGTTCTAGCTAGTATCCATAGAGGGCTGTTAAGTTTAATTAGAAGGTAGCGCCCTCGTACATGACAAACAGCAAACTCCCGCACTCTGCAAAGCAAATAGGGCGCCGGGTTTTCATTTTATGGTACGAGTTAGTTCCAGCTTCTGCCCATAGAGAGATGTTTAGTTAATATTAGAAAATACAATACTGAAAAATAAAATCTGAAAGGTTTAGTTGATTCTGAGAGAAATGAATTGTTTATGTGTGTAAGCGACCATGTCCTGTCAGTCCCATACATTTTACTTTTAGTAACATAAAAATTGTAACAGATGGCACTACTTACCTCATTTCAAAATAAGTTCAGACTTTTTGGTTTTATTTTTAGATTTGAAGCAGTTTTCATGTGTCTAAATCTTAACAGCATCATCCAGTTATTATTTATAAACTTTAATTGCCGTTCAGTCATTTAAATCAGATTTTTTATTTTTCCAATTAAAAAGCGCCATCTCTTAAAAATTTTGCAACAAGATTCAATCGGACCTCGTAGTAATTACGTCGTTACATATTACCTGACGAACCCATTATGCCGAAGGTTTGTTCAGCATGATGGCCGTGAGCCAGACAGTTCCATGATACCGGATTTACACATGCGTGTTCGCTATTCGCCTCGTCATTCGACGAAACATTCCACGAACTATTCGTGTACGAATGCCGACGCGAACTGCTGTTTACACATTCGTGTGTTGATTCATTATGAGATTCGCACACGAATATGGAGGACGTGGACATAATGGCGGCATGCACGCTACATTTACAATTATGTCTTCTACCCGGGTATTTACCTACGCTTAGGTATATACCTGTATGTGGTGGGTAGATTGGGATGTTTATTTAAAACCAGCCGAAGCCCGCGACTTCGTTCGCGTAGACTTTATGACTTCGGAAAATGCTCATCAGTCTGAATAACTTTTGCTAAGATGTCATTTTTAGGGTTCCGTACCCAAAGGGTAAAAAAGGGACTCTTTTACGAAGACTTCGCTGTCTGTCCGTCTGTCTGTCATCAGGCTGTATCTCAAGAACCGCGATAGCTAGACAGTTGAAATTTTCACAAATTATGTATTTCTGTTGCCGCTATAACAACAAATACTAAAAACAAAATAAAATAAATATTTAAGCTTTTAGCTTATTTGGGGCTCCCATACAACGCGATTTTTTATAGATAATAGTACGGAACGGAACGGAAATAGTAGATTCGCACTTGGCCGGTTTTATATGTATACACATATAAAACCGGCCAAGTGCGAATCGACGAATAATAATTCTCTTATTATATAATGAGAATTATTATTCGTAGTGTATACTGTATAGACTAGTGGACTTTATCCGTGTTATTATAAAACGCAGACTAGCTGTACCCGCGGGCTTCGCTCCCCGTGGGAATTTCGTGATAAAGAGTACACTATGTCCTTCCCCGAGTCTCAAATTATATCTATACCAAATTTGTTCTATATCGGTTCAGTAGTTTAAGCGTGAAGAGATAACAAACAAATATACAAACACACTTTCGCATTTATAATATTAGTAGGATACAAATTTAGTGAGAGTCCTCTAATTATATGTAGAAATGTATTAAAAGGTCATTTAATGTATAAAACAATGAATATATCTAAAAGAGAAAATAACAAAGATTAAAATCACTGATGCTATAAGTACTTATTAAATATAGAGATATCATCTTATTTGATGTCTGATTGCCTATTTTAACATAAAATTAGGTCTACACACATTTGCCCACAAAAAATGTTACCTTAGACCTTTCAATTCGTATGTTTCCATACAAGTCATACAACGGGTACATATACGTCCTGTTGGGTCGGGCGCTAGCTGCCAACTGCCGGCAGGCGAAAGTGTAAACAGCCAGTTCGTGTTCGCTATTCGTGTCCTTTGATTCGCGTCCGAAAAACCGCCCTCAACGCGAACTCGCGAATCGCGAGGCGAATCACGAGGCGAATAACGAACTGACTGTTTACACATGCTAGTTCGTTATTCGCCTCGTCATTCGCCTCGCGATTCGCGCGAATGTGTAAACGCGGCATGACATGAACCTATTGATAGGTTCATGGCACCACAGAGTTTTACGTAGTATATTAATATCTCTTCTCTTATTTTCTTTTCACTGGCTACTTTTTAATTACTTTCCTTAATGTTCGTATGTACCAATTTTATAGTTTATGCATTTTATATTACTTTATTGTTCGTTATATATTATAGTATGTACTCCTATTATTTTAATTGTATAAGTACTTGTATTTTTCTACACTGTAATACTCTAACTGCGCCAACTCCCCCACATCTTTTATAATCTTCTTTACCCAAAGGTTGGCTGGAAGAAATCACTTTAGTGATAAGTCCGCCTTTGTACCTACTATATTTTAAATGTACTTTTGATAATTTTGATTATTGTCATACTTAGTTGGTGCAATAAAGAAATTTTATCTTATTTTTTATCTTATTATTACTCTGTGATTAAACGTTGACTATATTAGTTAAAAGTCGTCACACAATATAAAACTCGTCCAATAGACCGATTAAGATTCATGATGTCAGTGGGATATTATTTTTGGTTGTATCTTTTTTAATACTTACTCTATTACAATCGTACTTTCCCAGATGTCGGAGGCAGTTTTAATACATTAATAGACATTCAAACCTTTCCCCTATGTCCCTTAGTTAAGCCACTAGAACCAAAATACCTACTTTTATGTTTTTATTTATTATTCGAAAGTGGTTGTGTTTTTTTGGATAGATACATAGACGTTATAAACAAATAAAAGAAGATGACAAAGTTTCTGCGTGCTTCGTTAAAATCAAGAATAAACCTTACATATTTCCGATGAACGATATGTGCTAATTTAATAGATTTTGTTATGTTTGATCAAGTAAAGTTACTTATATCCAGAAATAGAAAACATGAAATGCAATCTACACAATATTATACTCGGTTGACAGCAATGAGTACCTACCTATTTTAGTGATATGATATTGTGATGAATTTATTTTCAAATGGACATGTAGGAAGTAGCTTCGAGCAACATTCTTAAAAACTTTCCCTCATATTCTATTTTAGTTACTTATGACATGTTTTGTCCCTCTTCCTCTTTGCAATATTTGACATTGAAGGAACGAGACAAAGATATTTTGGCCGAAATAGGTTTGGCAAGCGTTTGTAAAGGTTTTTGTGAAAAAAGGGGTTTGAATACTAAATTAGAGTAAGCTAAGTTCTTCATAATAGCTTTCTTATCCTAATATTTATAAAGAAAAAGTAGTTATTCGAAAAGTTGATATTCCTGACACTCAAATTAATGAAATGTGAATAGGTTATACAATTATTTAACTTTTGGACATTATCGACAAAATAAAATAATGACAATTAATAACCTTATTAGTATGACACAAAATATTGTGCCTGATTTACACAGTATCTGTTCGAGTATATTGTTTTCCAGGAGGGCTCCTAAATATTTAGGTATTCAATTATCTTAGACAGCAAATAAAACATTGTAAGTAATTGATCACTTTTTGGATCAGATAAAAAAAAGTGAATTGTGTTCTTAGATAAAGTACATACACACCTAGGATACCATCCTGTCCTAGTTTGGATTACCTAAGGATGGAATAAAATCCTCAAAATAGATGATTCTAAATGTCTAATAGTTTTGAGAGAGTGCATATTTTTCTGATGCACAACAAGACAACCTTTGTATGCACGTAACTAAATGAAAATTATTAGTATTGTATGAACCTTTTCGGTTTTTAATTTATTTGGAACTATACATTTAACATTGAAATTGGATTTCTTTTAATCATAATAATATAAACCTGAAAATGGTTGTACATTTCAGAATTTAGTTGACTGATTTAAAATAAATATTTAGTTTTATTTAGGATACTTATTTGTCTGTTTTGGTACAATAAAATTTATAAAAATGAAAAATGCTTTATTGTACTATTTAAGTTGTTTTTATACATAGTGTCGGAGAACCCTTTTAGTAGTGAGCCTGTGGTAGGTTTACTTATAGTTTAAAAAGGTCCCTTTGAAATATTATACTTACTTAAAATAATAAACAAGTCAAACTTATAATTCGAGTCAGCAGAAGAATGTTATCAGTATCACCTTTGTCAATAAAGAACCCGAACATAAAATCACTACCTACAGTATTTCACACATACGCACTTAGCAATGCTTCGGCGCGATCTTTCATGTACTTATCTCAAGTGGCAGGAACAAAATAAGTTTTGTTCAGAATTTATTACCCTAACAAGCCTGACGACGATAACGTTATACCAATTTGTAATCTTAGTTATCGTCACGAAACTATAAGCACTTCCTTTACTGTTTGTAAAAAAAAAGCTTATTGTACTAATGATGCGACGAATTGCATTCTTTATCTTATACCTTTAAACGAGCAATTCTTGTATGTATGTATGTATATATATATATATATATATTTATAAATTTCTGTGATCTCGAAAACGGCTCTAACGATTTCGCTGAAAATTTGTATATGGGGGTTTTCGGGGGTAAACAATCGATCTAGATTAGTTTTATGTTTGGGAAAACGCGTGTTTTAGAGTTTTCATGCGTTTTTCTTTCCACGCAGAATATGGTCGCTAATTTCGTCGCGCCGACCGCCTTGTCTCAGTGGTTAAGGATAGCGACCGCTAGAAAGAGTGTTACGGGTTCGAATCCCACTCGGTGACTTACTTTTGTTTTTTTTATGTTTAAGTTTATATTTTTTTTTTTTTTTGCATTGTTTTTAGACAAGTTTAAAAAAAATGGTTAACCTGTACGCTCTGCGGGTTGACGTAACCTCACACTCGCGCTCGCTCTTGACCTTGTAATGGCGGAAATGCAATTTTTTTGCAAGTTTGCAAATTTCGCTATGTTTATACTTTTAGACAACATTTATTGATAAAACTTACAGGAAATCTTTTTGAATGTATATAGTATCAAATAAAATAGTTTATAGATGTTAGCACCCCAACAAAATTCATAAATTACCCTTCAAAGTATAATAAAGCAAATATTTTACGACTTTACTTACCTACATGATTCCACTTTCGAAGTATTTTTTGCGCCTACTTTTTATATATTTGCGTATTTGTTACATTATCAAAAATACACATAAATACTTTACTGACCTTTATATTTCCAAAATATTACACTGACAAATGAAAAATCAACACTTTCAAAAATCCCGCCGAAGCACTTTGACGTCCCTTTGACGTCCCGATATTTCCAAACTAATTTGACGTTTTATTTTTTATGTGACATTAGTAATTTATGGTACGGAATTGAGAAGTATTATTTTGTCTTTGTCTTTATTATACATTCATCCTACAAAATAATGTGAAAAAAAGAGAAAACAATCCTTTTCAGCAGGGAAATATTTGAGTACACATGTGTACCTCTCCCAAGCGGACGTAAGTTTCTTTTTTCAAGTACACATTTGTATTCCTGCCAAGCGCACAAGTTGTTTGAGATGTAACCGAGCAAAGCTCGGTCGCCCAGGTACTAATAATTAACGCTAGACTTATAAACTACCGTAGAAGTATTTTGTGTTTAATTTTAAGAGCTGTACGTATTATAAAAATGCATTACTTATAAGAAGTGAACAAGAATGTATATTTGGCATAATCGACCACATTGAATATGAAACAAATAGCTAGTTAAAAATAATAAGAAATAATTGAGATATTGCAAATAGTTACATAAGTACACTCAATTAAAAATAAAATCGAAACAATTTACTTAATGTTTGCTAATCATTTCAAATGGTATGAGATGATAATCTCATCATCTTATTACTTTGAACTGATCTCAGTTATGTTTAGTTTCAATTTCATATTAAATAAATTAAAAATAAAAACATTTTAAGTCTCAATTTTGACATGGACCATCGATCGTCGAGACGAGACATCCTAATACATATTTGTGTAAAACAATATCATCTCCATGGCTTTTTTGGCAATATACTTAGTAAATTCTTCATTTTGCATAAAGAAAACATTTTCTAAATATGCAAACTTTATACTCGTTTGATATTTTAACAAATTCTTCACATAGGCATTTTGACAAATTAAAGGATACCTACCATAGACATAGAATTTTTTTTACTACGTAAGAAGACGGAACATGCCTAGTGCGACAAAAAATACGTTAATGTCGCTAATACAAGAGCAAAAGAGATAGCGATCACACTGACATGAGCCAACTTTTGGATGAGAGTCAACCGCGGTAATCCTAGCTGAAGTCAAACGAAAATTGGATTTTTCTTATAGTAAACTGTGTTTTTCCATAAGTTTCCTTACCTTGGAAAGATGGTATTTTGCAGCTTTACCGACTGTGATACAACAACAAACAATAATCCCAGTAAATACACATTTCACGGGTAATTTTGCCAGACACATATTTCTCCAGTTAGTCACTATTTCCTTCGCAACTTCACCAAAAAACCACTCAAAATCATGCATTTTACATTTTCATTGAAAGATAACACAATATTTATTAGTTATTTAAGGAATTCAGTAATATATTGCATAAAATATAAAATTGTCTGATTCCGCTAGGGCTTGACTAATTATTGACGTCATTTTATGTCATGAATATATATATCGATAAAAAGTCAATAGTTTTTTTGTTATCAGTACAAACTTTTTTTGAATAAAATTACAATCGGAATATTTTATAATGAGTTTCGATTTTCGTTGGTAAGATTTATTTCCTAACATTGGTCCCATATATATTATTATGTAATTTTTTTGTTACAGTTAATTTTAACAAGAATATACGCTTATTCTTTTTTCTTATTCTTATAAAAACAATATATATATTATTTCTGTAAAAGTAATTGATTACTTTTTATTTTGACAGATTCCCAACAAATGTCAATTTTAAAAATGGATAACCTTTGTGAATGGACCGAGTTGGGCTCCCAAAAGGTGTTCTATTATTTGCAGTAAACATTTCGAGTTAACGCGTTTTATACAAAGAATGCAGAAGAATTCAGAAGGATTCTTAGCCAACTTTATTTGTTCCTATAAGTGTACAAAGCTCAAGGTCGCTCAACGCGCTATGGAGAGGGCTATGCTCGGTGTTTCCCTACGTGATCGAATCAGAAATGAGGAAATCCGTAGGAGAACAAAAGTCACTGACATAGCCAAGCGGATTAGCTCGTTGAAGTGGCAGTGGGCGGGACACATAGCGCGACGAACCGATGGCCGATGGGGCAAAAAGGTTCTTGAATGGCGACCGCGTACTGGCAAGCGAAGCGTAGGGCACCCACCTACAAGGTGGTCAGATGACCTGACCGGGGTCGCTGGAAAGCGCTGGATGCAGGCCGCTCTTGATCGGTCATTTTGGAAATCTTTGGGAGAGGCCTATGTCCAGCAGTGGACGTTATGCGGCTGAAATGATGATGATGATGATGATGATAAGTGTACATAATTCGTCAATTGGGTGCTGGACTATTTTTCGATGCTGGTTTGTCAACATTTATTGGCATCATAATGTATTTCACCTTTTCACCCAAGAGAAAAAATGATTGAATATTTCATTTTCAGTTATTATTTTATGTTTATTTGCAATGTTTAACATTAATATCGTTCATTAAGGATGAAGGAGATTAGGAGAGACCTTAGTTCCGCTTTGTATATTAATAAATTCATTCAAATTGCAATTAGTATTTGTTTAATAAAATATTAATTCTCAGTACTTACTGGTACACTATTTTTCTTATATATTACTTAACTATTGTAAGGCAATTGATAGCGACAAATATATTTATATATAATGTAATATTACTCTTCTCTTCGCAGATTGTACAAGTCGATTGTCGGCAAAGGAAAAAACACTTCAATCATTTTAATATATCTTATAATATACTGCAACAATTTTAAGGGTTTAGATAGAACATCTATGTTCTCAAAGCGGGTCTCTTGCTACTGTTTTTACGAAACATTACACAAAAACATGCAAAAAAAGGGGCGTGGCATACACATGTTTCTGCTTTCCAAAGCAGATGGAAAACATGCGCAGCGCGGGGCGAGAGGGGAAGGGTTTCTTTTTAATTATTTTACGGTTCTGGGTACGAGTCCTTTATAGCCTATCTGTCCTTTATATCTATATATCTTCTTTTCTTAATTACTATCCTTGGATCCATACCAGGAGTTACAAATAGAGATCTAAACTGATCGTCTATATTAAAATTGCGATCCCGTAAATATTCTCTGATACGAAATCTGAGTTTTCTTTTCGTTTTAGCGATTGCATCTGCAATTGGTAAAACGCAGAACACATCTTCTAATTCTTCGTCAGGCAGAAATGATGATAACAGTAATCAAAAATAAATATTATTAGGTATATTACCTAAGTGTCATTTTTAAAAAGTGGAGTCACCTAAACCAATGGTTTTTCCATACAAAAAACTGTTCGTTTAGTGACTCCGCATTTGAAAAGTAGCACCTCATGATGTGGTTAACCATAGAGAATATAAACCCTAACGTTAAAAAATGTTTCGTTCAAAACAGAAATTATTCGCTGGAGACGGTTTGTGTGTGAAAAATAATATTTTTGTTTCGTGTTTTTTGTGTAAACTCTGATCTGCTGATAAGTCAACTTGTACGGGAGGTCAATTTTTTTTTCTTTTTCACATATGTTCCTTGAGAAAGTTGTTTGCTATCATGACCTGAATTTAGCCTGATAACATATTTTTATCCGTTAATTCCATTTTCCTTCCACGCATCTACTAAAGTACATCTACTGATCTAATCTAACTGATCTAAATACAGCTACTGTGACTTTTAGACTTGGGCGACATCTACACCGCTAAGGACAAAGAGATTAAAATGTTTTAAGTATTATTTCTTGTCATAACATTACCAAGAACATTAATTCATAATCACAATACATTTTTTTATCGATATCGACGAAGTACGTGGCGTGTAGTAGGTACAACCATTTTAAAGTCAGACATGACATTTCGTTTCTGGTCTCATTTTACAATAAGGTAGTTATATCTTGTAGTATGATAGATCTATGATACCTACCGATTTGTTTCATTTTGTTAAAAGTAAATTGTATGATGATTTGATTAAATGAAAATATCTATATTCTCTATGAAAAATAAAAGGAGTAAGGACTATTAAACCCATACATTATAAAACATTTGAAGTACATAAAGAATCCGCACAGATTTTTTATTTTGATTGGTAATGATAAAATTATTTGTTATCACTGATTGTAAGCACAATATTTTTTTAATGGTATGTAATAAAAATAAAAAATAAAAATTAGAAGTAAAGTCAGATTATTATAGAAATTCTTACAAGTGAGCTTATTTTTCTTTTTTTTGTGTGATTTATATTATGTAACATGTTGCGGAATCGTCATATTCCGCACACATTTATTTTCGGTATCTTATATCTTTAAACGCAATCATGTATATTTTTTTTTTTTTTTTTTTAAAGTAAGATTGTATTCTAGAATTACATTATAATTAATTAACTAAATGCTTTTCTATAAATTAAAAATCTTATACCTTTAAACAATTGTTGTATGTATGTATGTATATATATATATTTATTTATAAATTTCTGTGATCTCGAAAACGGCTCTAACGATTTCGCTGAAAATTTGTATATGGGGGTTTTCGGGGGTAAACAATCGATCTAGATTAGTTTTATGTTTGGGAAAACGCGTGTTTTCGAGTTTTCATGCGTTTTTCTTTCCACGCAGAATATGGTTGCTAATTTCGTCGTGCCGCGACCGCCTTGATGTAGCTCAGCGGTTAAGGATAGCGACCGCTAGAAAGAGTGTTACGGGTTCGAATCCCACTCGGTGACTTACTTTTGTTTTTTTTTATGTTTAAGTTTATATTTTTTTATTATTTTGCATTGTTTTTAGACAAGTTTAAAAAAAATTGTTAATGTTTGAGATGTTACCGAGCAAAGCTCGGTCGCCCAGGTACTATTACTTAAACGAGCAATTCTTGTATGTATGTATATATATATATTTATTTATAAATTTCCGTGATCTCGAAAACGGCTCTAACGATTTTGCAGAAAATTTGTATATGGGGGTTTTTGGGGGTAAACAATCGATCTAGATTAGTTTTATGTTTGGGAAAACGCGTGTTTTCGAGTTTTCATGCGTTTTTCTTTCCACGCAGAATATGGTCGCTAATTTCGTCGCGCCGAGACCGCCTTGATTTAGCTCAGTGGTTAAGGATAGCGACAGCTAGAAAGAGTGTTACGGGTTCGAATCCCACTCGGTGACTTACTTTTGTTTTTTTTTTATGTTTAAGTTTATATATTTTTTTTATTTTGCATTGTTTTTAGACAAGTTTAAAAAAAAAATAGTTAATGTTTGAGATGTAACCGAGCAAAGCTCGGTCGCCCAGGTACTGAAGTATTTAAAGTAATAGCACTAATGACAATTCTTAATATCGAAATCAGCATTTACGGTTTTCATAGTCTGTGAGCATGATATTGTAGTTGACTTGATGCGCGATGCATTATTTTTTGTTTCTGAATTTTTATTTGGACTAGCTAATTAGGTCTTACTAACGATGCCTATGAAGTGGCCTTCGGCTTCAAAACCAATGAAAAGTCACCGTGTATGTATCACTGTTTCAATGGATATTTTCAGTAAGTTTAAGTGTTCGTATTTTTAAACCCCAATAAAAAGAGGGGTGTTATAAGTTTAACAGCAATAATGTCTGTCTGCCTGTGGTATCATATATTGTATCAACTGCCTCCGTGGTGTAGTGGTTAAAGTGTTCGGCTCATACCCGGAGGTCGTGGGTTCGATTCCCGGCGGGGGCGGTTGTTGTCCGTTTGGTTAGGATATTGTAGGTTGATCACCCGATTGTCTGATAAGATGATCCGTGCTTCGGAGAGTATGTTAACCGTCGGTCCCGGTCACTATCTTTGACATTGGTCGTTACCTAAAACCATATCAGATTTAAAAACTGACACTAGTGTTAGTCGTCTAACACACACGATAAGAAGATCTTATATCGTAGCTCTCGAACGCATGAACAGATTTAGATGCGGTTCTTTTTACGTGGAACAAGTTTCCTTCCGGTGGTTCTTGGCTATGTTTAATGGAAATCGGTTCAGCGGTTCAGTTGTATGTTATGGGGATGAACGCTTAAAGTTTTTGTTTATTTAAGCCTGGCAAGCAAACTTGTGGATTAATAATCGCGAGATCTAAATTCGCGACGAATCACTAAGAATATTAATATTTGTGTGGTATGATAATATTATTGCATTTTGTTTTGCTTACGAGAACAGATAGTTAGAAGTAAGCGGGGTCAGAAATAAAATATACTTAATTCAGTAAAACTATTTATTTCACTACAAGTTTACATATTTTAACTCTCTGGCACAGAAGGAAAAATGTCAGTATCAAAATACGTCCTATAACTTTAATTGCTATGTCTACAAAAGATCAACATGGGCGGAAGTGGCATAAACTGAAGATTTTAGAAGACTTTTGGAAAAAAATACTACACAACCGTTCGTACACAAGCAATGACACTGAAGCGACGTGTGCGAGAAAAACAAAGCTACCGAGGTCGACATATTTAACCACACTGTCCTGCAAATGCTGATAGCAGTTTTCAAACTATATTAACTATATACTAACATTTAATAGCGTTAGGTAGATCCCTTATCTATTGCGGGAGACACTCACGAGCGTCATCTCACGAGAAGGGGTTTCCGAGCTGTTTTTTAAGTTACATTTTGACCCAAAAATTATCAAACCTTTGCTAAACGTCTTTAAGTTAAAATGTGTTTTGTCTCGTTCTTACTATCACTACTGTCAAATATTAAAAAGATTGAAGGGATTGAAGGGACCAAAAAATGTTTTAAATAAAACAGGTTCAGCAAACGGTTGCTAAAAATTATACACATCCCTCTAAAATCCCCAAAAAAATCTCCAGTAAGTCTATTGGGATAAGGTATATCCCCATTAGAACTAATGTTACGTCACAGCCAATCGGTAGTTCTATTGGGACGAAATATCCAAGTAGTCCTACTGGTGGAACAAACTTGGTAGGACTACTGGAATGGAACTAGCTCTTTTTATGATGAAAAGTTGAAAAGTCATTAGATAGATATGTATAATAATATGTCATAGTTGAATTGTGTTACGGGCCTTAATAAATATTAAATAATTATATTATCATTAGACATATCTAGTAATTGTAATGTAATTAGATAATTGGTTATTAGTTCTTTAGTCTTACAAGATTCAGGGGCGGGCCCTAATTAGCTCACCCAATTCGTTTTGACAGGGGCGGGGCTTATGCCCTCTCCACGTATCGTTGTACTGTCGGGTTTTGAATGCGAGGACTTCATTCTCGCCTGCGAACTTGTATAAGCTAGCGACATATTGTAATAAACTCAAGTGTACGATATTCGTGGTTTATTCTACGCCCACCTGCAGCGAACCTCGTAAGATTTCAGAAGTGGGATCGAAGAAGAAAGATTTCAATAAAAGCCTTTTCAATATGCCGGGGCCATACCAACATAGTTTGCGGAAAAGAAGCATGGACGAGGAAGAGCACGTAGCGACGCCGATGAAGAAACCCTATTGGGAGGAAGTACCTGTGCTATCGGACACCATAATAAGCCGTCGAAGAGTTGATCACCAGGATGCAAAGATCATTTCAAAATTTAATCCTGCTTCGAAAATCTCGTCACGGTGTAGTAACTGGCGACAAAAGTGGAAGATGATAACGACTCCGAGGACGACGTTGGCGGCGCGGATCTGCTACAATTGCAGAAAGCCTGGCCATACTGCCCAAGATTGCTGCGTAGAGGGGTCTCCGAGGACGACGTTGGTGGCGCGGATCTGTTACAATTGCAGAAAGCCTGGCCATACTGCCCAAGATTGCTGCGTAGAGGGGTCTCCGAGGACGACGTTGGTGGCGCGGATCTGCTACAATTGCAGAAAGCCTGGCCATACTGCCCAAGATTGCTGCGTAGAGGGGTCTCCGAGGACGACGTTGGTGGCGCGGATCTGCTACAATTGCAGAAAGCCTGGCCATACTGCTCAAGATTGCTGCATAGAGGGGTCTCCGAGGATGACGTTGGCGGCGCGGATCTGCTACAATTGCCTGGCCATTCTGCCCAACATTGCCAAATAGAGAAATATGAAAACTGAAAATGCTTTGGATGCTCCGTGGCGTCGGCGTCGTGCTCGCGAACATCGAGGCCTGCTCCACCATACTGAACAGGTAATACACGTTTAATAATAAGCCTCATCCCTAAAGCACGTAGATACTAATGGATTAAATTAAAAAAAAACACTCCGTCTAGTGTTATAAATGTTATGATAGTAGGTATTAGCGCGAAAATGGCAGACGTAGACAGAGGCGATCTAAACTTACCATAGATCAACCTTGAATAAATCTAGTCACAATAGAGAAACTAGTGAAACCTTGAACCTCGCTAAAATCAAAATTGATTTAAAATAAGCGAATTTCGCAATCCATGCCGTAATTTTGTTTTAGATAGACTGTTATTTCACTGGCATATGTACGTACACCCCATACATAATGGTTATAAATATTGGTATATAGTAAGGGGACAAGATTGGCTATATCTATTACAGAATATAAATATAGTATAAGAACGTAAGAAATCACTAAGCACCCCATAATACTATCACATTAAACTTTAGCAACTCTTATAGTCTGATCGCCGGGCTATCCATAACTTTACCAAAAACCAAAACTGTTCTTCATAATATTTTTTTTTCTATTTCTTTTGTACTTTTTGTGATGTCGTTCCTTCACAATAGTGATTGACATGTCGATACTTACTCTCGCTTCCTTTCTACACTCACAAAGACTTTCGGTAGCGTCCCTGCTATTGTTCTCTAACTAAAAAGAGAATCACTGTGGCCAAGCATCAGTTAAAAAAGGGGTGAACTTGGTGACCACGTGCGAGGTTATTGATTCTCCAAAATACGTCAGCTATGTAATTGAATATCCCATATCTAGAAGTTAATAATTCCTCTTTGAATATTGCACATCGTAAGTACGAATTTAAGAAGTCAGCGTCGTCGTGTAATACGTCATTTAATAATGTCTTTTTAGTTTATTCAGCGTTAATAAGATACACCTTAAACATTTTTAGGGAGTCTACAACAGTCAGTTTTAAGCTAACTACGATATTTTTAATTGTTCTTCACGAGAGGCGACGCGACTGAGGCATGTAAATAGGTCGTAATTTCGTCTTGCTGATACTGCATTATACCGTGGCATTATATAATACCTCCTAAGCCCGACTTGCTCACATCTGTGTGTAATTTAGTTTGTCTGCTGACAAGTTTATCTTTAAAAAAAATTAAATGTATCTTGTTGCGAGGTGCCTCAAGACCACTTGATCCTTTTTTTTTTGTTATGGTTGTATACGTCTAGCTAATTCTGCGAAACCTTTTTGTATTTGTTTATGAAAGTGGGAGGCTAGCCTAGTGAAGTAACAGACTTTGTGAACATTTCTATGACTTATTGAGAAGCACTGCCTCTTTTCAATTACCCTGGTTCTGATTTATTTGGTTAAGTACACAATAATTTTAGCATTGATAAATAATGGTCCGAGCGAGCGAAGCGAGAGAGGTCTCCGTTTTAGCTTGGCCAAAAATGCTTTCGTATGTCCGTGTGTTCTTCTCTAGAGGTCGCATTCCTCAACCGATTCCCGTAAAATTTTGGGAGCAGGTTCGATAAACATATGAAAATCGATCCATTTTAAGCCATTCTCCAAGTCAAGCCATTTTTTTGAAATTTTTGAAAATGGCGGATTTGGGAAAAAGGGCCTAAGCGCCTTTGGATTATATGGCTCTTATGACCATTTTGTGTTTGTAGTGACAACGAAATAACAAAGGAATTTTATTTTTTATTATGACATACAATAGACGGATTTTTTTTTCAGCTGCATTGTCAAAGGATAAAATAGTCCAATGTGGTTTTTTAGAGATCTGATTGACTTGCGCGTCTAGAGTTCGAATCCCACCAGAAGATGTTCTCATTTTAGTGCGAAATATTTATTTTTATTTTAACGACCGGTATTTTAAAATTTATTTTACAAGTTTTTTTTTTAAGTATTGGTACTTACATGTACTCATGGGAATTACGTAACTACACGAAATATTCGTTTCGGTGCTTGCAGTAGTTATAGTCTACTTTACCAAAATTTTATAAGAATTCATTTTCATAACTAAACTAAAAATCTTTGAATTTGATTTTTTTTGACAATCTTTTATTGTAAGACTACAGTATGTAGTACTCTTCAAGACAAAATAAACGAGCCCAAACTTAATAGGATTGCGTGGTTTCATTATAGAGTTCCTATGACCGCTTTCCAGCTCCATCATCAGACCAGCTTCAAGTCATCAAATAATTGCATTGCCACGCGATATTTACAGGTGCTATTCTGTTGGAACTGTTACTGATTCGGTGTATGTTCCTAATCATGCATCACCTATTGATCGCCCTTTGGTAGTTATGGTTAGATTTGACAACTATGTACACTGGCCCAACCATAATGGGATCAGTGCCTATTGTCGCTGTCGCGCAAACTTGGCGTTCTAAAGATAGCACATGTTCTAGGACTCAATGTCCTCTCACATTAGCATGGGCAGTCACCGTACATAAGTCGCAGGGATTGACTTTACCCAGGGTAGTGGTCGATCTTGGGTCTAGAGAACTGGCTGTAGGTTGCACTTATGTCGCACTTTCTCGGGCTCAAAGACTTACTGATGTCTTGAAGCCCTTCGATTTTGATCGTTTGACAAGAATCAGGTGAAAACATTAGCTGAACGAACATTATCGAGATTTTGAAAAACATATGTTGTAAAAAGTTTCTTCGCTCTGCAATCGCTTTAAGCTTGCGAGGTCTACAGCTCACAGAGTCACTAGTAATAACCAACCGCATCCAGTTCCTTTGTTTTCTATTGTAATACCCTATCAGGATTCATGTTGTACTCATCTAAGTATCTCACTCATGCAATCTAATAGAATACCCACATGCATTATTAAAAGCAATAAATACGATGAAACTGATAGTCTCTGCCGATATTTCGCCTTCCATATCTTGGTTTTAAGTTTAAGAACGAGCATTTTTTTGAGGTTGCCTTATATAGACTGGCTCCCGCCAAAAGATTTAAACTTGTTTGCCAACAATTTGACTAAATCCACCTAAGAGATAGACCGCGATGATCACATTGAGCTAAAAGCTGTAATTAATGAATCGCAGTAACTCACATAATGTTGTTATGCTGTGTGATAAGGCCACAGAAAAGAAAATAATAATAACATGACTGTGCTGTCTGATATATTCATGTTTCCTCTCAACGAGTAACGTCGCTGCACTATGTGATAAGGTGATGCTGTGTCTCAACGAGTAACGTCACTACGCTATGTGATACGGTGATGTTGTGTCTCAAAGAGTATCGTCGCTACGCTATGTGATACGGTGCTGCTGTGCCTCAATGAGTAACGTGGCTAGGCTGTGTAATACGGTGACGGTGTGTCTCAACGAGTATTGTGGCTACGCTGTGTGATACGGTGATGCTATATCTCAACGAGTAACGTAGCTACTCTGTGTGATGCGGCGGTGCTATTTCTCAACGAGTAACGTGGCTACACTGTGTGATACGGTGATGCTGTGTCTCAACGAGTAACGTGGCTACGCTGTGTGATACGGTGATGCTATTTCTCAACGAGTAACGTGGCTACGCTGTGTGATACGGTAATGCTATTTCTCAATGAGTAACGTACCAACGCTGTGTGATACCTTGCTACTGTGCCTCAATAAGTGAAGTAGCTGCGCTGTATGATATGACTACAGAAATAAAAATTAAATGACATGACTAGGCTTTGTGGTACGGTCACGTCTCATCTCGAAATGCTCACACAACATACCCATGTTGTGTGATACGGCAGCAGAAAAATAACATGACTTCGTTGTGTGCTTTGTAATACACAGCAGAAATAGAAAATAAAATATCATGATTAGGATGTGGGTCATTTTTTTATGCTGCGGCCATGCTGCGTGATACGGCAGTATAACGACAAACCGGTAATATAAACTCCCAAAACCTACAACTATAAGTAAACTTAAATGTAAATTTCCATCATTAATTCTACTGATTTTCTGGATTAGAATTCGTCAGATTATAGTTACAGTGCTCGCACACTATAAATTGATCAATTTAAATCTAACAGTTATCGTATGTCACAAGTTCTAAAATCTGGATGTGGTTCGTTAATGACGGACAAATTTAAGGGTTGCGCAACTTACTAGAAAAATAACACTCGTGACAAATTTACTGCCGAAACCCTTTTTTTTATTTCCAGCGAGCGCCGAGTATACCGTCATCCCGGGGCGCCTGTAGCCGGACTACCTGGATTGGAACTCAAGTACCAGATGGGGGAATTGCCGCCGCGAGGACGCGTCGCTGTTAGGATGGCCGAATGTTACGGGCCTTAATAAATATTAAATAATTATATTATCATTAGACATATCTAGTAATTGTAATGTAATTAGATAATTGGTTATTAGTTCTTTAGTCTTACAAGATTCAGGGGCGGGCCCTAATTAGCTCACCCAATTCGTTTTGACAGGGGCGGGGCTTATGCCCTCTCCACGTATCGTTGTACTGTCGGGTTTTGAATGCGAGGACTTCATTCTCGCCTGCGAACTTGTATAAGCTAGCGACATATTGTAATAAACTCAAGTGTACGATATTCGTGGTTTATTCTACGCCCACCTGCAGCGAACCTCGTAAGAATTGTATAATACTAATACATCTCAGTAGCAGTAGAAAGTAGTAGTAAGAGATAGATATGTAAGTAAAGGTACATCTAAGGAGTAGTAGAATATACTAAAATAGATACTTTTTTTTTTACTTTCAATGCTGAAAAACTTACTGTACCTATGTGTTTTTCCTTTGTGCTTTTCAGCAGTGAACGTGTAATGTTTACATTATACATACATATTTTCACGCCTGTTTCCCATGGGGGCAGAGACTATGGATTTCCACTTACTTCGATCCGTGCAAACCTCTTTTTCTTCATCAACACTCATAACTCTTTTTATGCATGCTCACCGGTTATGGGTGTAATATTTGAATTTAAAATTATGTAAAACATTTCTGTTGTTGAAAATGGTATGATCATTTGATCAATGACAAGCTATATTATTTAAATAGGCTTTATTTTCTTAACAGTACCAAATAAATGATTTTGACCAAGGCAACTAACCTTTTCTTCGACCAATGCCACTCGTCATTGATCATATCCATTTTCAACGTGATTTTAGATTTGTTTTTTTGGAAATAAATAGCGCTATTTAATTCCAAGAAACTACGACGTCATTCGTTATTTCATACAAATAACATAGAAAATGTTTGTTTTGACGTTAGAATTATTGGCCAAGTGCGTGTCGGTCCACGCGCAGTGTAGGGTTCCGTAGTTCCGAATGCCAACTTTGAGTTTATGCCATTAAAAACGTTTAAAAACTAATTATCTATTGAATTTGTATGAAATTTATTTTTCCGAGTACATTTTATAAGTTGATCGCCTATAACTTTTTAATTTGTAAACCCTACTTAGCTCTGATAGTTTTGCTTTAAACTACATTATATATACTATACTGTGAATTTTTTCACGTGGCCTCCACGTGGCTCCAACAAAAATTTTCACTTTAAACCCAAATATTTCAGAAACGGATCTCTAAATCGAAAAATGGTGTTAACAAGCTTACAATGTTTTTAAAAGACCTATTCAACGACATCCCACACAATGTGTTTTTCGAGAAAAAAAATATTGACTACGTCTTTACTTGTATGGCAGCTAACCTAAAAAAAATATTTTTCCAGATTTTATTTTACGACTTTTTCGCCATGATTAATATACATATGCATGCCAAATTACAGCTTTCTAGTACTTGTAGTTTCTGAGTAGGACCGCGGACAGACAGACAGACAGACAGACAGACATGGCGAAACTATAAGGGTTCCTTGTTTACTACGGAACCCTAAAAACGTAGCTGATTTGAGTTGTTGGAAACTTTCTCATTTCGAAGTAGCTTGCTTTGTCCAAAAATCGCCTAATTACTTGTGTGAAGCCTTACATAGTAGATAAGGTATATCTACCACTACCTACTTAATTCTTGCATAAGAATTACACAAGAATAAACACATTTAAATATTTTTAAGAGAATAATAGTAAATATCATCTTTTATATAAAATAACATAATACATGATACATGTACGTGAATATATAAATCTGTGTACTATTTTATAGTAGTGTAACAGTTTTAATAATAGTTGAACTTGAAAACAGTGTTCACTAATAACTAATAAATAACTTAACATTTGAGACAACAATAACTTCTGGAAAGGCACAAGAGCAATATATGTAAGTATGTAATAGAATCTAGAAATTAGCCCACAGCAGTGAGAAGTAGGGTAGCAATATCTTCGCGGGTGGATCGAGCCACCAGCTGCATGGTCACTACCCCCTGTGCGGCCGCCAAGCGCGCACGTATCAGCACCGGTTCTCCCTCGCGCCACATACCTCCGCCTCGAATGTCTTTCACCGTGTCGCCGGAAATAGCTGTCTTTGAGAGGCCTAAATGTTCGCAGACGGCTGATGCAGCTTCTCCCGCATCCGTTTGCGCTAGTCCAAACGTATCGCTGGCCTCTGCAGCCGAGGACGCTCTCTCCCACGACGCTTCCCAGTCATCTGATGCTGGGCGAGTCCTAAACTGCTCGGCACATCCGATTTCTATCTCCTCCAAGGGATATATATCAGCGTAACCTTCGGTGCCATCCGGAAGCCCGGTGGTGGCATCACAATCTCGAACTACGAATTCTAAAGTGGCACCAAATGAGCCGAGAGTTTCAATAGGATTCTCCGGGAATTGCAAAACACAAAATATGTTTCCTTGCTTGTCGAACGGAAGCCGCTCACATGCAACCTCATGCAGCATGATGTACCCAGGAATGGTTTCCAATCTCACATGGACCTTTTCAAGCAATTGATCACTTAAAGTGTTTAAACACTCAAATTGAAGAATCAGATGTCGAGCGAATATGTGTTTCACGCAACGTACTTGGTACTCAGTTTCTGGTTCTGTTAATTCGATTGCTTCGCACGTCTTGAATATTGGTCCAAGCTTTTCAATACCTGGAACACTTCTTAACTCATCGGCATATTTTTCTTCCCGCGAGATAGAAGGCACCTTACGTGCTTCCATTTCTTTAGGCACTTCTTTGGTTTCCTGAACTTTTTCTTCAACAGGGACCAAAGCCACGTTGAAACGTTCGTTGATCGACTCTTCAGAAGCGAGATAATCATTCAATGCTCGCTCAAGTAGAATTGGGTTTGGAGTAGAGATGTTAAGGATGTAATCATTTATAAGCTGTTCATCATTAGAGTCTAATATTGCACTGTAGTAGATCGCTCGGTCCCTAACTTCATCATCATCATCTAACTGGCAACGAGATAGAAGTACTCTTACATTTGGAAGTAATTCAGGCCGCGCCGCTCCAAACCTAGCAACGGCGGCAACAGCAGCTGCACGAACTGGTCCAGATTCTAAAATGACACGATTATAAATGTATCTGATGTACCTTGACGGCTGACGAGCTTTCGGACCTTCGCGTCCTAAAATATACAAGATCCGCACAGCCAGGGAAGTGTGTTCACAATCCTCAATAAACTCGCAGAGATGGGCTAAACCAGTTTCTTTTGCCTCAGGGTTTTCTTCAATAAGGCTTATCAAGGCATCAGCAATAGCCGTTTTGTATTGCACACCACCTTCGTCGCGGAGCATTCCAGCTAGGAATGAAGCTAAGGCTTGATGTTTTCGAGGGTATTTTAAGCACAGGCACCTAATTGCATTAACAACAACAATTTTAAATTCATCGGGAATTTCGGTCATAAAACCCGATATTTGCTTCATAAGACGGTCAACAGAGCTTTCAGCTCCAGTAGCAAGCAGAGTGGTCACTGCTAAAGTAGCTACAGAACGGTTGGGATCCGAAATTAAATTTTCCAAGTCGGCCGCGCAGTTGGCGACTAAGCTGGGATGTTTGGTAGCTAACTTGGCCAATGTGCGAGCGCCAGCCAAACGTAGCGTAGCTTTGGAAGAACCACAGAATATTTGCAGTACAGAGACTGCATGTGCGAGGCTTTTAGTTGGGGTTTTCAAATTTATAAGAGCATGGGCTGCTTCATACACTACAATTTCTGATTTGTGCCGTAAACAAGTCTCGATGAAGTCTAATGCTTCGTATGTATTAGGATCTTCGTCGACGATTTTCGCAGCAAGGCGAATAAGATAACTGAGCGTCAACGGGGAACGTATTGGCGAGCGAGCGAGTTTAGTTACAAGTTTCACTGTTGATAGGCGATCGTTTTTTCTTGCGCATGCTACCACGGCTAAAGCATGGTAGGAAACCATAACTTGATCTGACATGATTGATTCCTGTAACAAATAAATAAAAATTATGCCTGAATAATTAATAATGTTGATAAATACTAGAGGCTCTCTTCTCTTTTTGAAATAACCATAGCTTTTTGGCAACTCGAAACTGAGGGGCTTTGCTGGCTCAGTCATTTACCTAAATGCTAGTTTCTGTCAATGCAATCTTGTTTCTATGCTGATCTAAGTAAATGTAAATGGATAAGTTTCCGCTGTCATCTTAATTTAAATATTCTTTTATTTTTAATCTATTTTCCGAAAAATAAGTTCTCAATCTAGTACCTACAAACTACAATAGACATATTTTTATTTGATTTTATTTTTAATTTGATTTAATTCTATAGTACCTGGGCGACCAAGCTTTGCTCGGTTACATCTCAAACATTAACTACATTTTTTAAACTTGTCTAAAAACAATACAAAATAAAAAAGTATACATAAACTCGAATCACCGAGTGGGATTCGAACCCGTAACACCTCTTTCTAGCGGTCCGCATCTAAAACCACTGAGCCAAACGGATAGCGGCCGGCGCGACGAAAAGACCATATTCGTTATTTTTTTTCGAAAAACGCATGAAAACTCGAAAACACGC
Organism: Acrobasis consociella; assembly: GCA_963555685.1. NCBI lineage: Eukaryota > Metazoa > Arthropoda > Insecta > Lepidoptera > Pyralidae > Acrobasis > Acrobasis consociella. The sequence goes on along the minus strand of OY743104.1, from coordinate 7,865,567 downwards.
GTTTTCCCAAACATAAGACTAATCTAGATCGATTGTTTACCCCCGAAAACCCCCATATACCTTTCAGCGAAATCGTTAGAGCCGTTTTCAAGATCACAGAAATATAATAAAAATAATAATAAAAATTTTATTTCAGACTTCTCATCCATATTATAATATACAAGAATTGCTCGTTTAAAGGTATAATATGTAGCAAGGTAACAATTTTCCATTATGGACCATCAATTTAGAGGAGGAGAGAGGGAACCATGGCTTCGCGGGGTGGGGGTGGGACAGGGTTAGTATAACCCTGTCCCACCCCCACCCCGCGAAGCCATGGTTATGGAGATATACATAGTTATAATTGGAGGTTAGAATATAAATTTTTATTATAGACCAATAAAAGTGGAAAAAATCTGATTTAATTTGAGCCTTCCGACACGTCCTGACACAGAGCCCTGCATGGCTACCAAGGGTGGTTTTAGGGTTTTACGTACATACCCAAAGGGTACAAATGGGACTCAATTACTAAGCCTCTGCTGTCCATCTGTCTGTCTGTTACCAGGCTGTATCTCATGAAACGTGACAGCTAGACAGTTAAAATTTTCACAGATAATGTATTTCTGTAGCCGCTATAACAACAAATACTACAAACAAAATAAAATAAATACTGTGGGGCTGCATTTTTAACAAACGTGATTTTATATAGATAGTGGTACGGGGCCTTTGTATGTGAGTCTGACTCACAGCAGCTGTTGGCAGCAGAGAGTGAGAAAGTGGGACTAAAATTAAACCCAGAAAAGACTAAAGTGATGACTAACGGCAACAAAAACACCATAAGAGTAGGATCTACCCATGTCGAATACACGCAAGAATACGTCTATCTGGGCCAACTAATATCACCCATTGATAATATAACTAAAGAAATAGAAAGAAGAACTGCAAATGGTTGGCACAGATATTGGAGTATGGTTGGGGAGTTACACGCCAACACCAATATTTTTCGAATTAAAGAGTGAGCTTTGGCACACTTGTTCCTTAGGTAGACTGATGTGGAAAACGCCCGGGAGGCATCGGGTAACACCCCTCTGGGGGGCAGGGGGAGGGGGTAAAGGTTTCTTACTCCGCGCGCACTGCGATGTTGCGGTGCTAGGAGTCGCTAGTGTTCAAGAAGTGTCTGGGCTAAAGGAGCTGTGGGTAATGGAAAACACAACCAGCACCTACTTTGTCATGAGATAACAAATACTCTTGGTAAAAATTAGTAAGGATTAACCGATTTCACCATTACCTCTTAATTAACACGTCCTTAGAGGAAATATAGACTTTGTTTTTCTTTTTATATGACCACAAATAGGAGCAGCCGTTTCTTTGTTCCATGACTTCACGGGGCGTGGTACTGTTTTCAGCTTCAATGCTAAAGGTAAATACAGTGCGTTAGAAACATAGAACGCTTTTCCTTATGCCACAGAAGGTTTTTAGGTTTTTTTGGCAGCCTATAGAATTATAAACATGATGAAACTAGGTACCTAATTAAACAACTACTCAATATTATCGTTAATACTTTTTCTTATAGACCCAGTTCATTCTTTACGGGGAACGAAGCCTTAAAGCATTCATGTACAAAAAAAAAGACCGCCATAGAAAATAAGCTCCGGCAAAAGCCGCTCTATACAAACATTTCCTGAGTGTGGTGTTTCAAGCTGTGTATGTATGGGATGGGGTCAGATGTCACCGACTCAAAATCTTCCTGATCCAACTAACTGGGCATGGACCAAAGTCGGCGATAACTGGTAACCTACATGGACATGCCAGCGGCTGTCGCAGCATGTATTGAAATGATCCGGTGCAGTTGCAGAAAGAAAGCAGGTGTTTGCGGCCGGAGTTGTGCGATTGTGAAGGCAAATGTATTTAAGAGACAAAATATACATGTAGTTATAGGTATTTTATATAAAATGTATGTTCGATTTACAGACCTCTTATTCACTCGAAATTATTACCAAGTCTAGTTTAAATTTAAGTTTTTTAAATATGACGATATAGGTATATACATATAGGGTTTATACAAAATATTTTATTAAAAAAACATTACAATTTCGCTCTATTCTATAAAAACAATATTCTATTCGTACTAGTTACAGTTCCTAACCAACATCTAAAAGTATTTTTGCTGTTCTGTATTTTTCTAAGAATTTTCGTCTCTGCCACGCCGAGTAAAATATTTTTTTTAACAAATTTTTTATTATATTTTTCAACAAAACTTATATTTTTGGAATCTATATAAATGCGCCTTTTGAAATATATTTTTTTAAAGCAGATACTGGTTCGCATTTAAAATTTATGGTCATTAAGAAAAAAAATTCAGACCCTTTATTTCTTATTTTTGAATGTCATAAATTTTTTTTGTATAGAATTGCTCTTTTTTTGTTTCAAAAATAATCGACCGTCCTTTATTTAGCTAGAAACGATACCAAACTTGCCCTAGTAGCTTTAAGTTAGCAGTTGTGACGAGTCACAGTGCGCGCGGAGTAAGAAAACTTCACCCCCTCCCCCTACCCCCCAGAGGGGTGTTACCCGATGCCTCCCGGACGTTTTCCACATCAGACTACCAAAAGAACAAGTGTGCCAAAGCTCACTCTTTAATCCGAAAAATATTGGTTTCCATACATTTAATGTACATACTGACTCCACTAGTATGAAAGAAGTGATGAAAGACAAAACACTCCACAATACTCTACATTAATACAAAATGCAAACTCTTTAACACCTGCTTACTACCTATCCTCAGGTATGGTTGCCAAACCTGGCCTCTGTCAAACAAACTCACAAATAAACTCACCACATGCCAACGAGCCATGGAAAGAAGCATGCTGGGAATACGGAAATCTGACAGAGTAAAATCAACTATTATTCGAAACAAAACAAAAGTCAAAGACATCATCCAAAACAAAAGAAGATCTAAATGGCGATGGGCAGGTCATGTAGTAAGAGGGAAAGCTAAGTGGTGTAAAACTGTTTCAGAGTGGTATCCAAGAGAAGGACATAGAAAGAGAGGGAGACCGCAGATGAGATGGGACGACGATATAAGAAAGGTGGCAGGAAAGACTTGGCACAGAGTGGCACGAGATAGAAAGGAGTGGAAGAGGCTGGAGAAGGCCTTTGCCGAAGGGCAATGAGACCTGCAGAAAAAGAGGAAAACCGATATAATAGAATAGCGAGAACACTAGTCTGAAAAATAAGGCTATAATAATAATAATAAATGTCCTGATTTAGAAGCCATGTTTCTGATTTTTTACAGCTCCTGTTATGATTTTTAGCTAGCTAATACCTGACAATGCAAGCCAAGGGCCACTCGTGCCACACCATAACTTATACTACATGACCTGGGTGGTGTACATCACTCTGTGTGGACACTGTTGGGCATCCAACGCTTCCCCCACTCTTCCTACCATCTAGTCATGAAAACCAAAATCAACAGTCCATAACAAACAATTTAGACTGCATAAACTAATGCATCAACCTCTTGTATGCCGTTGCAAAGATCTATGTGAGAAAGCACTGTTTAATTATTGTGTCTGGTATTCCAGCATACAAGGGGTTAAAGTTTGTTGTGTGTGCACTGCACTGCACTGTATATTTTATATTGTTAATGTTTGTAAGTAGGTGCAATAGCACTGCAGAACTTAAATAGTGTAACTTTTTCAGGGCCTTAAGTATGCAGGAATATCAGGCAAAATAGTTAAACAATGCAATATTGCGTAGTTCTAAGCAACAGCATATGAGAGGTTAAAAATTGGAACACATTAATTAAATTGCTTCTAATATCAACATTCAACACAGAGACCACACATATACCCCTTCAAACGTTGTCAGTGCAGACACAATAGTAAAACAATACATCAGACGCCCGCTCCGGGCATCCGACGTTTGAAGGGTTAATACTTCATACTACCAATAAAGCATAATCAATGCAAACAAATAATTACCTGAGCTTCATTCACCCATCGCCTTACTAGGTCGGGAACTGTCGCAGACAGATGGAGGGCTGATACTAGAGCAGCAGAGCTAACAGCAGGATTTTTGTCCACAATGGCTTGCTTCATGTACCGTTCTATTGCTTGTAGCATGGTGCTGTCAGTTATACTACAAAGAGCTCGAATCGCAGCTGAACGGTACAAGTCCTCTTGCCCCGTCATGTCTTTCGTGAGAGAAGATGTAACAATGATTACGTCTTGCGCCATAGAACTCAACTCTTTGATGCACAAGTAAACAAGGCGACGCAACACCACGTCCTTCGACTGAAAGAGTTTCGTGGTCGCGAAAAAGAGGTCGGTCGCTTCTTGAGTGGTTAATTTCTCGCCTTGATTGATTAGATATATTATTTTGGTCAGAATATGTATACATTTCCGAGGATTAACTGGTGTGGAATTGAAGTACCTTGCCTCCTGTATGAGGGTTGTTTTATCAAGATTTTGTAAATAATTCCCGGATTCCTCATCCTCCTTTTTGTCTCGCCTGTTCATATTAAACTCACAACACAATACTAGAGTATAAACAAAAAGTGACTTGGTTCTACGACCAACCAATATTATTATTTGTTGCAATGGAAGTGCGAAGAACAATAACCTGTAGCTCTGCACTGCAAGTGCACCAGAGTAGTACACGTAGTATTTGAGTTCTCTACCTATTTACTAAACTGTACTAAAACCCATGACTAAAACGAAGTCTGAGTGCAACTCAAGCAAAAGCAATGCTACGTTATGTACATAAGTAAAAGGAAGGCAGGTTGGCAGGTACCTATGTATAGATAATCTAGTAATGAATGTCATGCATGCATGACATGATGCATAGGTACATAAGAACTCTTTCCGAAATGGAACAAGACTACGTCATCTACGTCACGTGTTCTCTTCCCATGACAGCTGGTGACGTAGATGGAACATGAATACGTCATCAGTTTTCGAAGTGGTTTGTGGCCGCAATGCGACCTTACAATAGAAAACTTTTTTTATTATTCATCGGTTGTCACAACGACCAAAAACTTGTTAATATTCTTTAGCTTGACATCAGTCAATAAATTAGATATAATTTTGTCTGGTATTTATTTCTTTAAAATTAGCCACTTACACTAGCGCCCACAGTGGTGACCCCAAAGTACTCTGTGGTAGCCCCGACGAAAAGCGCAGCCATGGCCACCAAGGAATTCAAAGACTCCACCGACTATTGTTGCAAGCAATATTATAAAATATCGATAGACTATCGATACTATCGCGACCTTGGAAAAAAGTAACAATATCGATAGGACTATCCATAGTATCGATACTATCGATTGTCAATAGTTTGCAATACTATTGATGAAAGTTAAAACTATCGATACTATCGATACTATTGATAGTATCGCTGGTTTTTCATTGATAGTATCGATAGTATCAATAGTAAAGGTACTATTTGAATGAAAAACTATCGATAGTATTATAATATCGATATTCGTCTAAAAAGCAATAGTATTTATTTTATACTTACCGCACAAGTGCGGTAAAGTGTTTTTTAAGTGTTTTAGGAATAAGATTCTATGAATCCAAAATATCGAATATTATTTTTGAAACATAAAATCTCTTCATGCAGCTAGCCTAGACTCATACCGAAACCTTGTTTTACTCAAATTATTGCATTTTATATCCTAATAGGCTACGAATAATAATTCCTAATAGGTGAGTAAAATTCTCGAAACAACAGTAAAATGAATTTATAATTCTGCCCCGTTTGAAAAAAAACATTTTTTTTTAAATAATCGTTTGGCTGTTGGTGGATTCTGTGTCTCTCGTATACAGATTCACGTATGCTATCGATAGTTTTTCATTCAAATAGTAACTTTACTAACGATAGTATCGATAGTATCTAAATTCAATAGTATCGATACTATCGATAGTTTGACCTATCATCAATAGTATTGCAAACTATTGACAATCGATACTATCGATAGTATCGATAGTCCTATCGATAGTCCTACCGATAGTATCGATAGTCCTATCGATATTGTGACTGTTTTTCAAGGTCAACTATCGATAGTTATGTATGGCCAACGCTACCATACCACCGACATTTTCCGGGTTGCGTATATCCAAAATCTGTGATGGTTCAACACCGCCCGGTGTTGACAGTTCACAGATATTGCGCATAACTGCGCGCTGAAATCCCATACAAAATCTGTTTCGGATCAACACTGCCACTTATTTTAGCCGACTTGCAAGAAAGTTGGTTTTGTTATTCATTCCATTACATATTCTTCCACCTACACGCATTCAGTATAGAAAAAACCAAAGGTTTGTAGACTGATATATAAGTAATGTTCTTAATAAGTATTTAAGTAGATGCATCGTTACTCAAAATATTGTCAAATTGTAGTGGAGTTTATATGTATACATATTAATAGGTACAAAAATATTACTATACAAACAACTCCGAAAGATATCAGTTATGTAAGCTATTTAATTGTGTCCATTTTAATTTTCGGAAAAGAGTCATTACGTGACATAGTTTTGTTGAATCTTCCAAGCAATCGTAAATGCAAAATATGTGCGCATTCAACGCGATTTAGGTATTACGAGCTGAGCCGCAACATACTTTGTAGGTGAAACTCAAAAAACTAGGAATAAATGACCTGTGCTGAATTTTGCTCGCGTTAGAATGAGATAGACGTATTGCGCAATACTAATGCTTTTTCATCTTTGTGCGGTGTGACAAATTGCTTGCATAGTGAACTGTGACCTTGACGCGTGCTATTGTTTACAAATTAAAACTCGTAATAGTTAATTAATTATCTTATATCTTCTCCCATGCTGGTCTGGGAGAAATAAAAAAAACTTAGAATGTACCAGCTGCTTCTCTTCCCACGCAGATCGTAAAAGCCGATCGAGGGAATGGGCAAAAATGCAAATCATGTTAACAGGCGATGCGGCTAGCAACCCATCACTGTATTGATTGCTTTTCCATCTTCTCGCCCACCATGACGCTAAAAGTGGCTTTTGGGTCTTGCGGCCCTGGGCTCTGCATAGAACCGCAAGACCCAAAATGCTCTGTCTGCCCCATTAGGGATAAAGACGTGATAGTATGTATGTATGTATGTATGTTATATCTTCTATAGCGGCGAACCACAATACCCCCTTGAGATGACGTTTCTACATTTTACATTAGTACTAGATATCTTTTTCACACCTAATTACCTTTACAATATACTTTTTATTAAGTACAAATAATTTAGAGTTTAAGTACAAATATTTAATCCTTTCAGTCCATCATTTCGAAAAACTTTTCCCAATAAATGCATTTCAAAATACGAAATAATTGCATTTTCGTAGTAACGATATCACGTGACTATACTTCGATTGTATGAGAACCCAGAGAATTTTTGGTATTGCGATATATTGGGAAAAAATGTTCAAAACGATAGACTGAATCACTCCTTAAAATATTTGTACGTAATAAAAAAGGAACATTGTAATAACGATAAGGAATAGATATTGGAGTTTGGCTGAAGTTAAACCGTAATACTGGATTTACACATGCGTGTTCGCTATTCGCCTCGTCATTCCACGAAACATTCCACGAACTATTCGTGTACGAATGCCGACGCGAACTGCTGTTTACACATTCGTGTGTTGATTCATTATGAGATTCGCACACGAATATGGAGGACGTGGACATAATGGCGGCATGCACGCTACATTTACAATTATGTCTTCTACCCGGGTATTTACCTACGCTTAGGTATATACCTGTATGCGGTGGGTAGATTGGGATGTTTATTTAAAACCAGCCGCGACTTCGTTCGCGTAGACTTTATGACTTCGGAAAATGCTCATCAGTCTGTATAACTTTTGCTAAGATGTCATTTTTAGGGTTCCGTACTCAAAGGGTAAAAAAGGGACTCGATTACTAAGACTTCGCTGTCTGTCCGTCTGTCTGTCATTAGGCTGTATCTCAAGAACCGCGATAGCTAGACAGTTGAAACTTTCACAAATTATGTATTTCTGTTGCCGCTATAACAACAAATATTAAAAACAAAATAAAATAAATATTTAAGCTTTTAGCTTATTTGGGGCTCCCATACAACAAGCGCAATTTTTTATAGATAATGGTACGGAACCCTTAGTGCGCAATTCCGATTCGCACTTGGCCGGTTTTATATGTATACTCTACGAATAATAATTCTCTTATTATATAATGAGAATTATTATTCGTAGTGTATACTGTATAGACTAGTGGACTTTATCCGTGTTATTATAAAACGCAGACTAGCTGTACCCGCGGGCTTCGCTCCCCGTGGGAATTTCGTGATAAAGAGTACACTATGTCCTTTCCCGAGTTTCAAATTATATCTATACCTATTTGTTCTATATCGGTTCAGTAGTTTAAGCGTGAAGAGATAACAAACAAATATACAAACACACTTTCGCATTTATAATATTAGTAGGATACAAATTTAGTGAGAGTCCTCTAATTATATGTAGAAATGTATCAAAAGGTCATTTAATGTATAAAACAATGAATATAACTAAAAGAGAAAATAACAAAGATTAAAATCACTGATGCTATAAGTACTTATTAAATATAGAGATATCATGTTATTTGATGTCTGATTGCCTATTTTAACATATAATTAGGTCTACACACATTTGCAAACAAAAAATGTTAACTTAGACCTTTCAATTCGTATGTTTCCATACAAGTCATACAACGGGTACATATACGTCCTGTTGGGTCGGGCGCTAGCTGCCAACTGCCGGCAGGCGAAAGTGTAAACAGCCAGTTCGTATTCGCTATTCGTGTCCTTTGATTCGCGTCCGAAAAACCGCCCTCAACGCGAACTCGCGAATCGCGAGGCGAATCACGAGGCGAATAACGAACTGACTGTTTACACATGCTAGTTCGTTATTCGCCTCGTCATTCGCCTCGCGATTCGCGCGAATGTGTAAACGCGGCATAACAGATATTGTACGCTTAAAATAAATAAACGCACATACAATGAGTCTAGAACATGTTGCGGCTCAACTCGTACTGCGTTGGCTCGTAATAACAGATTCTGGATATACGCTTCCGTGTTGGTGTTCGTGTACAATGTACAACAGCCGTCTACACGGTCGGACGGACCCGACCAGAGGTGCTATTTTTAAAACGCGGAGTCACTAAACTAACGATTTTTTGTATGGAAAAACCATTCGTTTAGGTGACTCCGCGTTTCAAAAATAGCACTTCAGAAGTGCGATTTTTGAAAATTTAGTCGGAACGGAAGTGTTACTCGTTACTCGCCATTGCCATTGCCACTGTGTGAAATTGAATTACCCAGCAGCCCAGCATAATGCATTTCTGAACTTTATGTACCTACCAATTTGGAATTAATAATCCATTATATAAATTTAAAAAAATAATAAATTGGTGAATCACATGACATCCTAAATATATCCTTTTTTGCTTTTTACTACAAGGTGGTGGTGTGGTGTGGTAGTACTCCTTATTGTTACGTAGTCTTGTTCCATCTCGGGAAGAGAATACCATGGAGAATACCTTGTATTATTATTTCATGATTCGAGCAACCCTGGTTCAATCTTGCTGTCTTTCTGGTCGGTCTGTCAGTGTCACTGTCAATTCTGTCATCCAGTCAAGTAGTCAACTGTCTATCAAATTTTCAGAATTTTATGGGTTTCGTTTCAGTTCCCTTTCTATTCCTTTCCAATAAAGTTCGATTCGGCATCGAATGGTATGAGTGCTGTTGGTGAATTGTTCAACGTGACGAATTGTATCAAAGCGGTTTAATTATCTATTAGTTTATATTTGTGTCGTGTTTGTCTTTTCATCCGTACGCTAAAAACAGCGGCGGTTCCAAGATGGACCTTTGGCGTCAACTGGTGATAACTATTACATTGTCTGTAGTTTTAGTGAACGGTGCAGTTATATTGAATGACGGCGATGTAGATGAGCAGGGGCTGTACAGTAAGTCGGACCACGTCGTTATTCTCACTCAAAAGAACTTTGAGAGAAAAGTATATGGACAAAAACATGCCACAGTCGTACAATTTTACAATAGCTTCTGCGGACACTGTCGATCTTTCGCACCAAAGTTTAAATCCATGGCCATTGACTTCGCACCATGGAAAAATATTATAGTTCTTGCAGTTATGGACTGTTCTGTTGAAGAAAATAACGAAATATGTCGGCAGTTTGAGGTGATGGCTTACCCGTCTTTGCGATACTTACATGAACTGTACACCAAAGCAAACGACAATGTCGGAGACCGCATAGCTATGGCAGACACCGCAGAGAAAGTAAAGGCACAGATTATTACCAAAATGCAGACAGAGCAACAGAGAGGAAGGTTACCTTTTGCTCCTGATTTCAGAATTGCATCATATGCAACTTACCCACTCACTTTAATAGATGTGCCTAATGATGTTCTTTATACATTCCTTATATTTGAGAATCAAAACTCTACTGTCGGGTCTGAACTTGCTCTGGATGTCTATGATTACCAACATGTTAAAGTTAAAAGAGTGAATGAAAACAGTGAGCTAGTTACTTTAACAGGCTTGAATCGCTTCCCAGCTCTGGTTGCTGTTGGAGCAAAAGGAGAACCAACCGTACTGACGCCCAAAACTCCGAGTAAAGTCAATTTGTTGTCAGCTATAAATTCATTTCTAGCTTCTAGGAATTATATCTTCCCAGTCCGAGAAATAGACAGTTTAGACACAAATACAAATCAAAATATTGGAAAGATTCCTACAGTCGACTCTGACGTAGTATTCTATAGTGATTTAGAAAAAACCATTAAAACCAGCTTAACCACTGAAATTACGAGACACAAGACTATTTCTGGAGAAGCACTCAGTGCATTATTGAACTACTTAGCAGTGCTCAGAAGTGCATTTCCTGCCAAAGCAAATCTCAAAGACTACATTCATGATTTATATGTCACACTAAGGCAAAAAAATGAGTGGAGTGGAAGTGAGATTTACGATACAGTAAAACGCTTAGAGACTGTACACGTACCAGTATATATAACAAACTTGGATTATATCAGCTGCAAGGGAAGTCAAGCTAAGTACAGAGGTTACAGTTGTGGTCTGTGGACTTTATTCCATACATTGACAGTTAATGCAGCTCAGAATCCTGGCCGTGAAGGCCCTGATGTGTTGAAAGCTATGCATGGATATGTGAAATACTTCTTTGGCTGCACTGAATGTTCTGAGCATTTTCAAGCGATGGCAGCTAGAAATAAAATATTTGACGTTAAAGAAAATGACAAAGCCGTACTCTGGTTGTGGATATCTCACAATGAAGTGAATTTACGATTGGCTGGTGATGTAACAGAAGATCCAGACCACCCTAAGATTCAGTACCCCAGTGTAGGGAGGTGTCCTGATTGCAGAGACGCTGGAGGGAGGTGGAACCTGCCCGTGGTGTATCAATACCTGATGTCTGTGTACAAATCAGAAAACATAAGAGACACAAGCAGAGCCATGTTGGTGTCGGCGAGCCCCTTCTCCAATCTGGACATGGGAATGTCCCTCTTCCAATTTGGCCTCCTGTACATATTCTGTTTATTTATTCTTATATTAGTCATAAGATATTTCTTAACAAAAAGGTTTTACAGAAAACGACTTTACAAGTATGGAAGGGGTAAAGTATAACATTGCATTTAATTTTTCATTATGAGATGATTTATATTCACAGTTATCTCTTGTGTTAATTTTTTGTTGGTTTTCATACTTTGGGTTGCACATTTTTAGTATCATTAAGACTATTAAATTGTATTTTCTATAACTAATAGAATTGGTGCTAACTCTTATTCTCTTAAGAAAAGTATAGTCAACAGTTCTTATTTAATATAGGAGAAATTCATCTCCTATGTCATCTTTTTAACTTTTCTGAATTGAACCATCTGTGCTGTATGTCAAGGCTTAAGCTGACCGAATGGCGATGCGGCTCTCACGTCATATAGTGTAACTCTCCATGCTTAAAGTTAAAACATCTATGCAATGCGGGTATTAAGTTTTAGGATTCAAATTATTTATTTTAGAACCAGTGATAGGCATGTCCTATATGACGTGACCTGGACAGATCACTTGATGTTTCTTTTTCTTATCTAGTATTAAAAACTGCATGCATATGGTACATATATTGAGCAATTTAGATGTGTTAGTAAACTTGACAACTTTGCAGAAGTCAAAGTTACATACTTTGTGATTTGAATTACTTTGTGTGATTCCACTGCCAGTTAGTTCTAACTAATCTATCACACAAAGTAATTCAAATCACATAGTATGACAATAGGAACTTAGAACAATAGCCTTAATTTGCAGTAAATTTTACCTGAAACCTAGAAGGTTTCCTGGATAACACTACATCTCAAAATGTCTTTTATTATGTGCAATGGGTAGTTAAAATGCATGTTATGGTTAATTCAATAAAATTTTCGCCACTTAGTCAGTTAGTTACTGCCTTTTGATGGAAGTAAGTATGTAAGTGTGAGTATCATTTACATAGACTTAAGCAGCATGTTTTCGATAGAACAGTTATAAATGTTATAATATTATAATAATTTTACTCAATCTAACAATAGCGTATTTTGCATTTACGGGTTTCGGGTTCGTTGTTTTTCAGAAACATTACCTACGTCATAGTCATTCACACAAATACGACGATTTGTTTACTGAAATAGTTAACGATTTGCCAGGCTTGGCTTCGATACTACACTTACTTCGGTTTATTCTATTTTATTATAGAGAGATAGAGAGATTAACAGATAGATAGATAACTCTTTATTGTACACCAAAAGAATAACAAAAAATAAAAAAGAAATAAATTTTACATTAAATGAGTACAATGGGCGGTCTTATCGCAGCGATCTCTTCCAGACACAGATTTCTAATATTAAATTATTGCTTCCAGTAGTAGGGATGCATATTGATTTAATATAATGAATTGATTTTTAAAAATAAATTTTGTTATAATTACAGGAAATTCTCGTTTGTGCATTAGGTACCCATTACTCACATTTCATGGTGACATTACGACTACGACATACAACCAATTAAAATACGTGTCCTTACAAAATATTAACATCACAATAAATTTAAAATGAATTATATTCTTACCTAAAAAAATAGTGAAAAACAACTTCGTTCGTTCATAACCTGTGGCAGGTGATCGCCATTCAAATAAATTAAGACGCCTTTGTATACATTCAAAACAATAGGTCCATAATTTGGTTAGTTGACTTATAATAATTGTAGCTATCTCGTAGAAATATGTTATATATAACTATAAATGCTGCTCTGCAGTTCCACAGTATAATTTTCCAAAATTAGTCGTAACCTGAATATCCTTTTTTCTTCGTATTTTATTTATTTAGCAACCAATTCAGTACACAAAAAACCAAGTCAGTATATTTACTGTTTCATTTATTCAAAGAGGGTTATTGATACTGATATACTATCACCTAAAGAAGTTATAGTGTATTAGGCATAGGGACATTAGGGACAAAAGACCTCTTACAGGGAAGGCAGAGCCAGACCACTTTTAGTGTGATGTATGACATAATTGATTGACTTTTTCCACCTACACTCTCACCATCAACTTATCTTAATCAACATCACAAACAAACTATAACTCGTTTGTTTATTTTTTGCCTGTGTAAGTGGCCAACATTTGTCAATTTTTCAAGCGTTACTTGAGCGCCCGTTTCTGGAGGACATCCTTTTCTTTTAAACCGATTTTATTGTTTTTTTTAGGGTTCCGTACCCAAAGGATAAAAATGGGACTCTATTACTAGGACTCCGCTGTTCGTCTGTCTGTCACCAGGCTGTATATCATGAATGTGATAGCTAGACAGCTGAAATTTTCACAGATGATGTATTTCTGTTGCCCTTAGATCTGTTGCCGCTATAACAACAAATACTAAAAACATAATAAAGTGATTTTTATAGATAATGGTACGGAACCCTTCGTGTGCGAGTCCGACTCGCATTTAGCCGGTTTTTGTTTTATCGTATAGCATCACTGTTCCCAGCAATAGGATACAGAAGGTTGCTAATGAATGATAATGATAATAACCATAGAATTAATAAAGCAATTTTTTTTATTACGTTAGCATTTTCTTAGACTGCGCGTGGTCTTGTGTTACATAATTATAGGTTGATTAATAGATATTTATAAGTATAAAGTTATATTAATAATTAATTTATAGATATATATTTTATTTCATCACTTAACACAACACATGAGATCAAAAATCACAATCCACCACTTCCATACTGTACGTATGTTGTACATCTTTAAGTAATAAAGAAACAATATGTTGAAATAGGTAAGATATTTGTAAATATTAGTTAAAATCAATAAGTTGTTTAAATTGTATTTGCCAATATTTAGGAAAATATAGGGGTATTTTAATTTTTCAATTACTATGTAGTTAATAAATCAATTGTTAATTTATAATGGCTCTATTAAGTACATAAAGTTATTCATATAACATATCGAACGAGAACTGCCTTGTTTAAGACTTAGTGAGTAATGTTATAATTGAATTGAATTAGTGCCCTAGATAGGATTATAATTAATATATATACTTATAATTTTATGGGCAATAGGATAGCTAGACTCTTGTTACCATGTTGTTGTTGATAATGCTTAAATTTTATTTATTTTTTAAAATTCCGTAAGTACAAAATTGAATGTCGCGAATTTATTGGCAAAGCATTAAAATTTATTAATGCCCAAAATTAAATTTAATAAGAGAGTGCATTAAAAGTTCCTTCGTTTATATTCAGTTGTTTCACTTGACATTGTTATTTTTATTTATTCCCTTTTAAAATGATTATTGTTTTACATTGGCACAGTTTGGTTCCCCACGTCTGGTTGAATAAGGCTCCGATATAGACGAAGGTCAGTCGAGGTTTCTTAAAAATTTTGAATGTGCTATGGTGGTGGGCGCCGATTGTAAATATGCTCAGCTAATACTAAATTAATTGTTTCTTGAAGGCTTCTTACTGCTTTACCTTATTGTTTTCATGAAAAAAGTGATACTTGAATAAATAATACTTGCTATACAATATAGCTTACCTAAATACTTACATAAACACTATGCTATGGTACTAAAATATAAGAGGAAATATGGCAAATCAAACATAATAGGTAATCGCAAAGGGTAGGATAAGGGCACAGAATAAATACTAAAAAAAAGACATTGATTTTACTTAATTATGTTACAAAAAGAAATTATGTCAATTGTTAAATTAATAACGAGTAATGACGGGTTAGGACATTCTTAAATAAACGAAATTATATCTTATGAACAATTTATAATTATAATGTAGTAACTAAATCCATACATATAATAAAACAGTAAAAAAAGTGTGTCTGTACATTAAATATATTTCCAAAAAAAATATTAGGGGCGATGGAGACGTAGTAAAAGAGTAAGAATTTAAAAAAAATGTCTGTCTGTTTGTCTGTTTGTACACGCTAATCTCCGGAAATACTGGACGGATTTGAATGAAACTTTTTTTGTAATATAGCTATTAAGCCTGGGCAACATATAGGGTATAAATGATTTTGGAAAATGGAACGCCTGATGCAGAACCATAATGGTCCAGTAAAACTATAAGAGATATAAAAATGCCGCCTTAGTGAAAGTTGTTCAGCCTGATGAGCATTTTCCAGAGACATAAAGTCCACGCGAACGAAGTCGCGGGCTTCAGCTAGTATGTAATAAAAATCGCTACATACTAACAATACTATCCTCTATTCACTTACAGTTAACTTAAATACTTATTGAGGAAATATTTAATAGCCTTGAAATTGTTAAAATCAATTTTGATTATCATGTACAAAAATAAAACATTACCTACAGTTATAATGTTAGGACTTACTTCCCTGTTCAAATGTTTTTACAACCAAATAACAGCAAAATAAAAATATTTTATGGAAAATGGGTCAACATAGGATAACACCTTGACAGCATTTCAGTCACAATATTTTTTTAATTTGTTTGTCGGACTCCAGGTGACGTGATGGTGTTTAAAGACTTACCCTCATATACATAAAAATTAACAAACGTGTGCTAAATGTATTTTAGTTAAGTAAAACATGTTTTGTCTCTTTCCCTCTTTCAATATTTCACAGTAAAAGAACCAGACAAATAAAAGGTTTAGCATACATACGTTTGTTAATTTTTATGAATATAAAGGTTCGAAAATAAAAAAATATATATCTCGTAATAAATGAATATAAGTAATAAATCTATTCAGTTCCTAATTTGTATTTTATATCAAAAATCTTTTCTTATTCCTAAGAATCATAATTTATGCTTTAATAATACAGGTAAGTAGCTAACTATAGTTTTTTTGTATGACACAGAACGATGGAAAACATATGTAAGTAATTAAGTATGTGTTCTGGATATACCTATATACATAAGTAACTACATAAACAAAACGTTTACACGTACCCATTTACGTATATGCCAAAATGTTAACCAGCACTATGATTTAAATACAGTTTCGATAAATTTTGAAAGTTGTGATTTTATAGCTAAAGTGGCGCAAAAAACGATCATTGTTAACTTTGGGTAGGTGACCGTAGGTGTACATCTCATTATTTCTTGGCTAAGGTTTTCTTTTGTGTGCGTTAAGGTTTTCTCATACTATATTATATTGACCTCGTCGATCCACTTACTGCTTTCCCATGTACCTATTTACCCTCATATTCATAAAAATTAACAACCGTTAGCTAAACTTATCTAGTTAAAACAAGTTTTGTCTCTATCCCTCTTTTGAATATTTGACATTGAAACAACGAGACAAAACATATTTTAACTTATACTCCATTTGGTTAGGCATTTAAATAAATGTAAACAATCTTGACATGTCTTTTTATTGAGAAATACACTTTATAAATGAATAATTTTGCTAATTACAAAGTAATTATGTTATAAATTATAATAGTATTTTATGCAACAGTTGTATAAGAGGGTTCAAAATATGCGAGTGGCGCAGGTTACGATGCGAGCTTTAGCGAGCATCGTAAGAAGGCGCCATCGAGCATTTTTTGACGTACTTATACAACGTTGCATACAATACTTTTTCTACGACTATATTTACTAAATAAAATACAAAAATAAACAAAGAAAAATATGAAAATGTATGACATCATTTATGTTTGGTAGATAATAGGCATCTATGGTAAACTTTATTTTTTTTAAATTGACGTCTCCCTAGTGAATATATCACGAATATATTAATAAAACGTTTTTCTTATGTTGGCAGTATGATAGATTCAAAGAAAAAAAAAGGTTCTAAGTCTATGGCTAGGAGTATCGTTTTGGCGAAATAACGATACAATGCTGTTATGGGGAATAGACTATAGAGTTTCCTGAAGTCATAAATAATCAATGTTCTTATAATAGTGTTCGTGACTATGTAAAAGGCAGATAACAGTAGAGGAGTAGAAAAAGTACATAATTACATTGTTATTTGCAAAGGTATTGATTTAAAAAGTGTATATTTCAATAAAAAGACATGTCAAGATTGTTTACATTTATTTAAATACCTAACCAAATGGAGTATAAAATATGTTTAGCAAAAGTTTGTTATTATGAACAAGGGTTAAACATTACAATCCTAACCTAAGAGATATTTTAAATATCCTATGATAATAAAGATATATTATGCATTGCGTAATAGGAAATTGCGTGCATTACTTATACCAAACCACACAGAATTAATATAATTATTACATACAGAACGGAAACACCTAGGATTTCGGTGTTATGTGATTATGTCACCACCTGGAGCGTCAGATCTTATCAGAAGGCTTAGTTACATGCCCAATTTATTTTGTACTAGTATTTAAAACGATCTCAAGGTTACTGTATTCCAGTTCGTTAGGCGATGTCTATCGCAATTTGGGGCGAGTTGATAATTTTTTTGAATTAAAACATTTATTAACCTACTTATGTCCGTAAAATATTTAAGCTAGTTTTGAAAAAGATTTTCATACATTTCCATAAAATGAAATGACGATCAATTCATATACGCGGGGCAACGCAAAATAACAACTTTTACCTACTTACACTGCGTTTGAGGCCACTTTGATTAACCCCTTTTTTTCTTGCGAAATTTGAAATTTTCCATAGTTAGAAACAAAGCGAAATTTAACTCCCACTTTACTTGTATGGGAGCTACCCTAAAAAATGTTTTTCGAGATATTATTTTACCACTTTTTTGGCAAATTTAATATACATAACCATACCAAATTGAAACTTTCTATTACATATTTATAGTACGTATAGACACAGGCATGGCGAAACTATAAGGGTTTCTTGTTTACTAATACGGAACCCTAAAAAAAAAAAATCCGTCACTAAGTTTCGGATTTATAACTGTTTTTATGACATAAAGGGGTTCGACTCATGAAGTTAGAGGCTTCGACTTGTTTGTTGTCCATGCTTCGACGGAGAAAATTGATTTGATATAAAATGAGTTTTTTCGTTATTTAAATATGTCATTAGCAGGTTAAAAACTCGTATTAACTTCATAAAATTTGTTCTGGGTACCAATAAAACTATGAGTATTCTCATCAGATATATTTAATGTTAGTAATTATTGCAGCTCTATAGAACACTTAACTCTTTTCTTGGCATAAAGTAAAACAATAACATGTTAATTTGTTAGGCAAATTAAAAAACCCTGACTTTCAATCGTTCACCCCCAACAACTTTTGAACGTCTGAACCGATTTTCACCAAACGTAGCTAAGAACTACTGCAAAAAAACTTGCTTTCATGAAATCAGTCCGTTCGAGCGTTACGATGACACAGACAGACATTGGCGTCAAAGTTACAACACCTCTTCTTATCAGAAATCAATTTAATACAATGCCCTATTTACTTTTCTACTTCTACCTATTACTATTCGCGATACTGGAAACTGCAGTTTAGACTTAAGACAGTAATGCAAAAAAAAGATCTGGATCTTTCTTCAGATCTTGATTCAGAAATTAACTAAGTTTTTATCTAATTAACCTCGTGAATCAAACTAGCCCAGACCCATGGTACCTAACTTAGAAATCTGACGCAAAAAATGCAAACATCTTTATTTAAGTTGTAGAGTCCAACCAACATCATGTCCTTTTGCGAAGTATTCTTAGTTTTTAAAGACGTTTTATATCTGAAAGCGTAGTACAAAATAAAAAATGTGAAATCCTATGGATGGTACATATGGAATATGAATGCTTTTCTATGTTCGCACGCACAATCTCATACTAACCATCCGCTAACAATCACTGCATCCGTAGACGTTGGCAATTTAGAGCTATTTTCGTTTTTGTAAGTAGACTAGTGTATATTACGTTCAATAAAGTGGACAGGTATTTTCCGTCAAAAAACATGACACTTTGTCAAATTGCTATCTTAACTGGATAGGTAAGTACTAGTAGTTTGCCCCGAACTGTAAACTCGCGAGCTGAGCTGTCTGTCACCAGGCTGTATCTCAAGAACTGCGATAGCTAGACAGTTGAAATTTTTACAAATTATGTATTTCTGTTGCCGCTATAACAACAAATACTAAAAACAAAATAAAATAAATATTTAAGGGAAGTTCCCATACAACAAACTCGATTTTTTTGCCCTTTTTTACTCGATATCGATAATGGCAACAGGTAGGCACTTGAAATATTCATAAAATACTCAGTTGTATTTTTATTTTAATAATAAATAAATAAATTAAAATAAATATTTAAGGGGGGCTCCCATTCAAAAAACTTGATTTTTATAGATAATAGTACGGAACCCTTCGTGCGCGAGTCCGACTCGCACTTGGCCGGTTATGAATTATATATTTTTTCCACTGCCCGTTATAAGTATAATACTGTAATAACGTATTTCATTAAAAGTACCTTAACTACCTACTTGATCCACCTCTTTACATTATTTTTATCCCTGGTCTATTACTATAGTACCTAATTCACTGGTGTAATATCTCAGGACACTTTTTTTTGTAAAATACAAAAAGACGCAAAAATTAACATTTTATGGTATTATTTTCGCTTATTATTTTATTAATAATTTTAAATTGATTCTCGCCTGTCGGTTTGATACATGCCGCATACGGGCCTAAGCCAGGGAAGTAATGCCTGGGTGCGTTCGCTCAAATAGTTTGCGGGCTTTGTAGCGCCGACGCAATGGCGAATCGGCCACTTCAAAGACCGTCGACCGTGCGTCACGCGCAGGGTACCTACATTCGCCATGATAATAATATAATTTCAATAGCAAACACTAAGTATAAACATTGCGTTTCGATTCAGAGAATTACCTTATATGTTAATAACTGTTTTATTTTCCGCTGCCGTCGCTGTTTATTTTTTCATTGAAATAAATAAATGTTTAAATAATAAAACGTAACTATTTAAACTAACGAACTAAGCGACGCATCACAGAGGTGTTGGTATCTTTATTACAGAGTACTACCGCTTTGTCGGCACGTATCAAAACGACGTCGAAAATGTAACTATTATATACTTACCTGCTTTTAATGTATATGTAAAAGGCATGCATTGACTTACTGAAAGAATTACTGATTGTTTCAATTGGCGAAACATTGGCTTTCTTAAGTTATGTTCCAAAACAGTGCCAACTATAATTTTTAATATGAAAAGTCAACATATTTGTTTTGTTTCAGGTCTTTGGGGTAAGAGGCTTCTGCCAAAACAAACCGTCTTTAAGTGTCGTCGAAGATTTTGCATATGGAGTATAGTACATAGAGCTATAAATTATTGCTAGCATGTAAATAGGTAGCATTGACAGAATAGAGTTGGCCGCACATCAAGCGGAACATTGCACTCTATAAATTCTGCTATTTTAAAGAAAACGGCCGTTTGATGCTGCCGAGAATTTACTGTGTTTTAACAACCAATAGGATTCTGATATACTATCACTAGCTTTTTCGATGTATTAATAACGAACTGTCGCACAACCTCGATCAGCATTGTCTCTGCCATAAGATGTCACAAACGTGGTGTAACGCTTGGTCAGTGGCCCACCTAACGTAATCTCAAAGTTATGCATAAATTTCCAGTAATGTATGTATTAGGCAGATATAAATAGATTAAGAGATTCAGCACGACGATTTGATGGTGAAATAGGTTTTTATACTCATTTTCTATTGCTTGACTGTCCAGATATGTTTATTCTATGACGTCACTAGACACCAGTAGTGTATTGACATAGATAAACTTAAATATTGTATGAAGACGGTTCGCACATATAAGTTCGTTTGGTTTCATAGGACAATGATGTATTTATTTAACACGACCAAGGAATGCACGCAGACATATTTGAAAAGATTTTATTTAATGATCTCGTACATAAGTTGACGTACATATAGGGGAAAGTGAATGTTTAATACGTATTTATATTTCTGTCGCATTAATTTATGAAAATACGTACTTTTTTATTGATTTTTAAATTAGTAAACAATTTTTGCATTCCTTCTTACAAGTACCTAAATTATTTATTTACATATGTGCGTTGGTAAATACTTCAAATTATTGACGGCTGGAGCTCATGTAATTTCAGTGTCTTGTTTTAGTTTTGCATGTTAAGTGGAAATATACACTAGGTTATTTAATTATAAGTAAAAAGACTACTAATGTGTTTGACTGAACTATCTACATCATAACATATTTAGTTAAAAGTGGATTAAATTTCATTTGTACAAAATATTGAACCTCAAAAAAGTAAATAATGTTTATTGAAAAACTTTTATTTAGTAGTAATAGTTGGAAACGCAGACATGTTTCGCTAGATAAAGTGAAATATCAGAGCGAGTGTTTTACCATCGTGTTAGATCTAGTCGGCGTGTCTGACTTTATTGTGAGAAACAGTCTTTCAGTTAACTTCACTTTAGTATAATATTTAATTTTACTAACGTGATATTACCTTTTAGTAATATTGATTTAAATAATGTTATGTATAACTTAGATATGCTTATATACCGTCTGTAAGCCAGTGATTAAATGTTACTACTTTACAAGTACTAGGTTTCTGTGTTTGTCATTCAAATACCTATAGGTTAATCTGTGATTTCTCGCTCATATTCCAATGTTATTATATTGCTTTTTGTAGAGTAAATGTATTTATTATTTGTAACTGTACTTATTTTATTCCTACACTTATAAGTACACACAAAATAGCAATCCGGTCTCGCTTTCTGTTCTAACAGATACCTATAATAAAAAAAGTGTAGCCTGGTCAAATGATTTTATCTAACTGATTACGATCAACCGTGTGTAAGTATGTCCTATGTCTAGCAGTGGACGTTATGTGTTATGAAATGATGATGACGTATAAAGTATATTTTTTGATACATTTGATTGACTTTCGTTTAAAAAAATAAAACACTGTTATAATCTTCAAGTTTATTGAATATACATTAATAAAAACCACGTCAATACACATACACTTACGGAAATTGTGATTCACACAAATAAAGAAATAATTGTGCCACTCTCAGTGCATCATTTCTAATATAATAACGCTATAAAAATTTGCACATAAATGTACTCGCACTTAAAATTATAACAGTAGATGTAAAAAGATAAACAATAATTACATTCCAGCTACTTACAAAATTATTTAAAAAAAATTGAAGTAAAACAAAAATTATTAGATACGATACTCGCTTATGATAAGGAAGTCCTTTAATTCTTTCGGTACCATTTATAACTTCCGAACCGTAGAGTCATTCCCACACAACTGGAGCAAAACACATCATAAAATATTGTCGCTTGCAATATGTATCAGATCTGTCACGGCAGCAAAAATTTAGTTACCTACAAATTTTCTACAGAATTTGCTGAAATTTTGTAAGTAGCGAATAGTAATTTCTCTGATAATAAAATGACGAGAACTTATCTTTTTATTTGTTGAGCCTGTCGTTTCGAAGGCATATTTTATGGTTCATCAAAAAGGTTACTATTACTAGCAAGTTCCGCCACATACAAAATTATATAATGAGTACTTAGGTATACAAATATATAAAAGTTTAATGAGTTATTGTACTTATATTGAAATACGTAGGAAATATATAAAAATTGAATCGGTGGTGATTTGTGCATGCTACTTAATTAATAAAAAAATTAAAAATAATATTTTTTTAAAAGCAATTTCTTTAAAAACTAATTAATCTACAAATAATTGTAATAAAAATATTAATCTGATTATGGCACACGATGAATTAGGACACTAAGCTGACGATAAAAACTGCCACAATGCCCCAACTGACGAAATCGGGCAATTTTGATTAAACTGACCGGTTGGCGAAATTGACAAATTATAGAAACTGGCGAATAGTGTTCTAATTCCACACAATGGCCGTAATAATAATTAAGATGAGGTAAATAAATTGTTTTATTAAAACATCTGGACAAACTTTATTTTATCATATAAAGTGTCCGTCCACGCTCTTGACGAGATTCACGCTAAGGATGCAGTAGAATGCTTTTCAATAAGAGTAAGTGTAACATTCATATGTCAAGTATGTCTACCACATCCCACTCAAAAACACATTTTTTTAAGCAAGTCGTTACTATAAGATCCGACTTTTCCTAACTACTGTTGTGTAGAGATTAAATATCAGATTTAAGTTAAAATAAAATAAAAATATAATTCTTTTTAAATAAGTTACACAATAGGTTTACAATCACATTGTAGTTCCATTGCAATAAATGATATAAATTAATTTAATTTAATTATAATAAAATTAAATACATAACAAGGCATTGACATAGTATATACAATATTTAAATAAAAATAGGTGAGGTCAATACAGGGAGTCGTAGATGTTACGGTCACACACTGAAAACTTATGAAACTACAATCGTAAAATATCATTTTTTTTAGAAAAGGTTTTTTTAATTAATTCTACGAACGCACTAAATCACAATTATTATTAGAATTTCTAAACTGCACTTTTTGAACACCAAATATTATCATTTACCCTAAAGACAGTTTAGCTAAATAAAAAAATATAGGTATTATATAATTATGTTTGTATAACAGTCATATTAGATTTGTAACCAACTACATAGGGAAAAATTTAGGCGATTGGTCAAAAATGTTTATTTAATAATCGTACGCTAGAACAACTCTTGTACATTGTTTAGTCGTTACTGCTACTCAGATAAGGGTTTAACTCTCTAGTAGTAAATAGACTTTTATTCAATAGAGATCAATCAATGCGTTCCGAGGACACGGTTCCTACTGCTTATTTTGGTAGGTATAACTTCTTATGCAATAAATGTTTTTATATCACCTCAATTTTATAATAAGGAGTGGTACAATAATTCTCGTAAATAATTACAGTTAATGTTAATAATAATAATTATACATCGTTACTAAAATGACGAGTTTACTTAATTTTAAAATCACCTTGTACTTAATTCTATGTTAATAATATTTGGAGTCACAATTTTTGGAGCAATATATTATTAATCCTCTAATACCTACCGTGTAAACAGCATACCTCGATGTAAAATATAATCATGTCCGTTTTCTATATAGGTATGTGTGCAATCGTTAGATTGCAGACGACTCAATATAACATTTTGTCACGAAACAAGTTGTACAAAATTAAAGAGTCATATAAACATGGAACGCGTCGCTTGATCTTACAGAATAAAAGCGCCAGGCTTCTCTGCCGCACTCTTTTGCCTACAGATAAGCTCACTAGCCTCGACTGTCGACCATCTCCACTTATACACAGCTGCAATGCTTCTAGCCAATGCATTTCCCTAGTAGAACCAACCATCGCGTCTGACTGTCCATATAGCTTGTCGACTATATATATAATTATATCTTTACGAAAATATTTACTTATATTGAAAATATTTAAACTTCGAATAACACTGCTTTCGTCGTTCGTAGAGACGGATCGGATAGTCTTCGAGGTAATATTTATAATTGCTAAAACATAGTATTTATGGCATACCAACGAGGGATCTCCAAAAGTGGCACTTGCAAATGAACCCGTCACTCACCTACAAAACTCAGTCTAGCGGAGACACAGATACAAATCAAAATAACTTTGTTGTGATGCAGCGAACAACGCCTTATCGCCGCCTTCCCGAATGCAGCTCTTACATAGCGCGAATATTCTGAAAGAAAGAAACATGGTTTAAACATAAACTAAACATCTTCAGGGTTCACACCTGGCTTTGTTAATCTCTGATCTAACAACACTACAACTTCTGCTGGGTAAATCCATCGCAGCAGTCATAATTTTTTGTGATAAATTAATTAAGGGCAAGTATCTAAATTGGAAAGCACTCCACCGACAAGAGCCCAGCTTTAAATATAAGAAGAAGATCTAAATTCTAGTCACTTTAAGAAATAATATTAATTTTATTAAAAAAGAAACACGATTTGAAAATATATGCAAAATTCATATTAAAGAACAGATAAACACAACTCTTATTATTATCCAGAGTGCATTAACCAATAATTTAATTTTCAATACATTAGCTCGGAAAGTGCTATTTACCACACTGAATTTACTTATGTAATACCAATTCAATATTCTTTTATGGTTTCTGTTTCTTGAAATTTTTAAGAATGGCGGCAATATGGTCATTACAAACTTTTAATAACCATATTTCAGCCATTTCGAAAAATGTTCACAAATTTATAGACTTTTTGTTGCCCTTATGAAGACGCAACTTATACTCGATCAATTTCAAATGGTCAGGGATGTGATGCAAATACGAGATCTACAGCTCACAGAGCCACTAGTAAATAATAAATAAAATATGATGACACTGTCATCACTACTTTCCCCTAGCCGCACATTCCTGGCAACACAGCCAATTGCCGTCAATGAAAATCCATCTTTAATGTGACGCAATATCCGCATGGAAACTTATCTCAAACTCCCGAGATAATTTATTGATTGCCTGAGGTGCTCCACGTGGACGAAATCGAAGACGTCATGGGTACTGGTTGAATAATTAAAATCAATTGATTAAGTAGCTCGATTATAATCGCGTTATGCTTATTCTATTCGTCCTCCCATTTGATCGATTCGTCTCAGTGGCTGTAATGAAATTGGTTCCAAATGGCTGATACGGCTTAGAAGCCATAAAACTGTAATCTAATATGTTGAACAAATAAACTTAGAAGTCAAACAAATTTTATATTACCACATTTTATGACACATGGACTCGAACATTCCAATCGTGTAGTGTGTAAGCCTTCGAAATGACACGACTTGCCTAGTCACGAATATTTTACTGTTGTTTTCAATCGTCGGGAGGGTTAAGAACTTTACTTTAAACGTCTTGTGAACTTGTCAACGTTTCGAAAAAATTGCATCTTACATGGTCACAGACAGATAGACATACTATGACTAACGCGGTGATAGAAAAACATCGTACACGTATATCAAGGGTTCAAGTACCTCTTTACAATGCTTTAATTATTTTTAGTATTTGTTGTTATAGCGGCCAAAGTAATACATATTCAGAAAAAATTTCAAGTACATAACTAGTTAATGTCATTATAATAATTTTTCAAAACTAATAACCCACTTAGTCCCAAGCTAAACAACCGATTTTGATTTAAAATTTCTACGGGACCACCTGACAAGTATGCCCTTTCAAACAAAAAGAATTTTCCAAAGCGGACCAGCGTCATTAAATAATCGGTGGAACATACATAAAAAATTTATAAATCGTGACGAATTGATAACTTATTTTTTTTTTGAAGGCGGTTAAAACGTTGAATAAAATCTCGTTTCTTGTATGGCGACCCCTTTATTATTTACTATATGTTATTTTCAGTACATGTTGTTATAGCGACCTCAGTAATATCATAATCGGTGAAATTTTCAAGTGGTGTTTTCTAGCTATTACGGTTCAAAATATAGAGCCCTGTGACAGAAAACGGAGTCGGATGGGGTCCTGTTAGCACCCTAGGGGTACGGAACTCTAAAAAGCCGTTTGCAATATACCGTGTTATCGCGAAAGAGTAGGTAGGTAGGTAAGTACTCGTATCGTCGTCGACGTGAAATCGCAAATGACGATTACACAACTTTATGAGTTCATTGTGATGTGATGGCTCTGAATAAGAGGCGAGTTAATACAAGGTTAATACAGTTAGTACCGTACCATGACTACTTATTACTCTGTCCGTTCGCTTCGCCTTATAAGAGGGGGCCGTATGCAACCGTTTGACTAAAGTTTTGCAACTTGAACCATGCAAGGGTCAAAATGCAATGAAAACACTGAAGGAATTAATCTTTTATACAAATACCCCACATTGATACTGTAAAGGGTCAGTTCGGATAGAGAGGAAAAATGCCCAAGCAATTTATTTACTCAATTGATAATAGACCGTATTACAAAGTGTAAAAATGTTTACATGACAAAATGCTCGCGGCACAATATAGATATCATACAGTATTGTATCTTCATACAAACGGTCGGAACGCAAGTTATACCTACGCGCCTCGAAGGTCGGTATACACTTGTTCCGTGACTCGGTATACAAACAGCCGAGAATGCGTCGCTGTGGCGAACGGTGTTTTGGTGCAAGCAGTAGTCGTGCGTTAAGGGTCCGGCGACCCTAGACCAAAATACAACTTTCCATACAAACGTAGTCTACGTTTTATTTCAAAACGACATGTCCGATTTGGGCAAAATTTTGTAATTTCAAAGATATTGCAATTATCTAGGTTTATATTAAGTTTCCGACAGTAAAAATATGAACTTGAAATAGAATATAGTGTTTTATATCATTTTTGACCATTAGTATGGGAAACTTCTAAATCGTTATATTTTCTTTCCAGTTCATAATTTTACTATAGGAAACTTAATATAACCCTAGATAATTGCAATTTCTTTACAATTACCAATTTTTACCGGAATCTGACATGTGGTTTCAAAATTAAACGTGTACTACGTTTGTATGGAGAAGTCTAGGGTCGCCGGACTCTTAATAATATAGCGAAACACAGACAATATTGTGCTGTTTTTGGTTGTTTAAACTCGTCGGTTAAGCACACAGAGATAACATTTTTTAGGTTACCTCAAAACTCCGAAAGGTAAGTACTTAAGACTAATAAAAATAGTTTTTATATATGTATGTACCTACTAGTATGTTGTTTATTTTTTTAAATAGGTAAGTATTTCCCTTTTTCTACAAATACCTAGATTAAAAAATAAATAAGTCATAATGTTGAAAGACTTAATACATAACACGAGTAAGCTATCTTACCTATGCTCGCGATAAAAAAAAACTAGCTAAGTAGTGGTTTCCTAGGCTACATATCTACTTACTGATGTGGGTACTTAGCTACTTACATATATTATTAAAATAAAATATCATTACAAATGATTATAATGTTATTATAACAATTATTACCTACCTTTTAGTTACTTACCTAGTAAGATTCACGCTAAGTAGAACTACCCATAATTTTTAAGTGATTTTGTAGTAGGGTTTTGATTGCTGTAGGAAGCGTACGCGATGATATGGTTAATGTTAAGTTACGTTCGCAGCGTTTCAATATGGGAAGGTAAACAAAAAAAAATTGTTTCGAGTTGCTTCGTGCCGTATGTAGGGATTGTAATTCGACCGGACTGAACAAACCAGAATAACTTACCGTTCCTTTTTAACCGACTTCTAAAAAGGAGGCAATCAATTCGTCGCGATCTTTTTAGGGTTCCGTACCCAAAGGGTAAAAACGGGACCCTATTACTAAGACTTCACTGTCTGTCCGTCTGTCTGTCACCAGGCTGTATCTCAAGAACCGCGATAGTTAGACAGTTGAAATTTTCACAAATTATGTATTCCTGTTGCCGCCATAACAACAAATACTAAAAACAAAACAAAATAAATATTTAAGGGATATTAAATATGATAATAATCAAAAACATAACATGTATTTTTATTTAACGCTATCTTTTTCATTTACCTTACAATCACAAAACTAGTTACTCAAGTAGGTACATGAAATTAACCGTTCCTTTACCGTACCGTCAATACCAGACACAATAGTAAGACAATGAACGTGGACATTTATTAATGTCGTGCGGGTCTTGACTGGTTAAAATACTGTAGACGGGCAGCCCTAGCGCACGCGTGGCTTAGGTATATTTTTCAAGGACAGCGCCGAGTTGCAATACTGTCTGTACTGTGCTCGCGGTTTGCACTATATGCCAATAGTTCAATGTTTATTTGCGAGTGTCATAAAAAAATTATCTCCGCTGCGCTTCTCTGTCTGAACTGACTCTAAGAGAAGTTGTTCATACTGACGGTTCAGCCTTCCTGTAAAATATGTCGGCAGAAAAACATAACTTACGTGTTAAGGGGCCGCCGTCAACATACACGTCACGCAAAATTTTAACTTCGAACCCTATTTAAAATAACTTAAACCATAGACCTCGATTTTTTTACTGCGTAAAACTTAAACTTTGTCACACTAATATTATAAAGGTGAAAGTTTGTGAGTGTGTATGTATGTCACTTCTTCACGAGCAAATGGCTGGACCAATTTTGATTTAAAAAAATATGCAGGAAGCTGAAACCCTGGATTAACACAAAGGCTACTTTAGGCGCGGGTAGCACCGCGGGGCGCAGGTAGTTTATAATATTTTTAAAATCACGCCTTTTTTCTATCAATTTTACATGTACCGTCACATTTTGTCCATGAAGATTGTCATTATGGCCCGTTAGGGTTACTGCATGAATTCTAAAATACTCAATGGTTAGTTTTACCCCGAGGAGAGCAGTTTGTTTTTGTCCTAAAAAAGGATGACCACTAAGTAATATAGTTACTATTATAACATTTACCCGAATACAAAAATTAGGTACGAAAATATGGTACAAAGAGTAAAGGATCGCCACGTCAGCACTGGTTCCCAAACTTACCTGAGCATTGAGTAGTTATCTAGACAGCGTCGCAGTTATCGCGCCTTCCTCGCCGAGTCGCCGCGCACCGTAGGCGTCGGCAAGGAGGGCGGTTCCACCACGGCCTGCCACCACCACCCCAGTTAGTACACAAGCAAAGCAGTGCATGTTAAACAACATATTAGAAACACAGAGAAATTATTACGGATATGAAATGTTATAAACTATAATGTCTATGAAAGTCAGACTATGAAAATGAAAATTCATTTTTTGTAATAAAAAATCTACCGACTTCTACATAGACAAACATCCAAGACCCAGGACAGGAAAAAGGCCATTTTCCAACTTGCCCTGACCGGGGATCGAACCCGGGACCTCTGGGTGGCGGACTAGCATGGTGACCACTAAGCCACGCCACGGAGGAGATAGTCTATGAAAGTCTTAGAACTACATGCATGCACGCAACTGATATGCGCAGAGAAGTGATCGACGACGCGCGTTGACGACAACAAGCCGGTCTCCCCCATCATGATTATAATAGCTTAGCTAATGAAAAAATATGCCATTTTTTACATTTTACTATAAGTTTCTTATGCACATTTAGCGTCAACGGTTATTTTAAACGCACGTCGTCAGTCACTCATCTGACAAACATCGTATGGTGATATTATGATACAGCTATTGTAACACATAGATAGATAGACACAATATTAAGAAGATTAAAAAAAACTAAACCAGAGCTATATGTATAAAGACGGTAGTAAGGTTTATAAATATGACTAGATATGTATTTTTCTCATGGAAATGTACAATACCAACGTGAACAAAAATTAAAATGTACAGAAACGTATACTGTACATTTTAGTACAGTATACATTTTCGTAACAAGAAAATAAGTTTGTTACGCGGCTGAAAGTTGCCCTTCAGCGGTTATCGCACATTACACCGCGCTCTCGGTGAATAGCTAATAGTTAGGGAGGCGAATAGGGGAATTTTCTGCAATACTCGAGCGTGGCAGTTTAAGATATGAGAGATACCTTAGACCTAATAGAACAACCTTGTAAAGTATTTAGCTCTATATGTAGTGACGCGCGCCTAGGATCGACGATCAGATTAGTAAAAAAAAATCGATAGTCTGAAATACTCGAGCGCATCAGATTAAGATATTGGGGGTTGATTTTAGTGTTTAAAGACTAAATTTAACTAATCTGACGATAAGTCCTTGACGCGGCCGAGTTATAGGGTCGCGAACTTGTAAAAAAAAAACGTTAATCCGGCATTCTCGAGCGCGATTTTTTTATTATTTATTTTGAAGAATGTAATCTAAAACTTACTAAAAATACAAAATCTGCCGGTTTCCGCATGACCGGAAGTGTGGAGGAGCTATTTCGTGTTCCTAAGAACGCGTTGCGGCATATAAGTCGCGAATGATATATTTTACAAAAAAAAGTTTAAATAATCATTTACGTTGGTTGTATCTATCGCTTTATTGTCATTCTTAAATTCCCCGTTTTATCAAGGAGAAAGAAAGGAAAAAAAAGAAACCAAAAAACCTTTTTCGGTCAGATTAAGAGAACCCACCAACTTTTTTGTCAGATTAAAAAAATATGCTTTCAGGATACCGAGATAAACCTCCCCTATGAAAATCTGACGCGCTCGAGTATTTCAAAAAAACTTTTTTTTTTTTGCATTTTCAAAAATTCATCGTAACTTATCGTCACGCCAAAATCGTCAGTTTTTTTAAAGGGAGCTTCCTTGGGACCTACTTAACACCCCTTCCGAAAATCTGACGCGCTCGAGTAATTTTTTTTTTTTGCATTTTTGCCTACTTTATATGCCTACCCCCACCACGCAAACCGGCAGATTAGTATACTGTTGTTATCAGAGGCACTTGGGGCATACGTAGTATGAATATCTGACGCGCTCGAGAATGCCCAAGTAACTGTTTTTTTTAACATTTTTGAATAACCGTACACGCCAAACCCACCGCTAAAATGGTTTTTACCATACGAGCTTTTCTTTTCGAAATTATTTTATCTTTCGATTTTGATAGGTCTCGACGGCGCCGTTGAATTACGCCATTTAGCTACCTCGCCTCCCTAACCATAAAGTAGGTCAAACGAGCTCGTAGACAAAATCAAGTTGTCAAATAGCGAAAAGAGTAAGTTGGCAAATCGCGCCGGTTTGCGAAATGATCTAGGTGATATACGACTGTCACCCTCATAACGAATACTATGAATGTGGAAAAAGTAGATAATACACGTCCTAACTAAAATCCTGAAATTATTTCAAGTCCATGATGTTGTAGAATTTTCCTAAATTAATATATATATATTTAGTATATTTTGTTAGACATTATATTATACAAGGGAGTTAGTGACCAATAAATGCAGGATTTTTTGAACATATATTGATGGTATTTGAACTTTCGTTAAATGACGATGACTTTTTACGTTAGATTTCAATGAAACAAAGCCTAAATTCTGAGTGATTAAAGCCGTTCTATAATTTTGTAGATAGCGTGAACATACAGACAGGAAGACGAAAAGTATTTCCCTTTATTTATAGCGCATGCTTGCTCAAGTCGTCCGACCACCTAATAGGTGGACTTCCTTCGCATGCCTACTTAATTTGAATAGATAAATCTCTATTATTCTCCCTTCAATACCAATAAAGAATCTCGACTGTTCTATTTTCAAAGCAAACCAATTCATAATCAATGTTTTAATTTACCGCGATATTGCTGTGAAATCGACTAACATGTTTAATAACTTAACCCATACGGTTATCAAATAATTCGACGTTGGTTTTACTCCGTATCTCTAGCTACTTCTACTCGTAAAACATTCTTTGTGAACAAAAGGATATTTCTATTGAGTTTATAATATAACGTGTCGTTAGAGTAATCTTAAACTTGGATTATCAGTCAATTAAAAAGTTGAACACTCATTTGGTTATCTAATACGATAAATTAATTTTAACAGAGAATGATAAGGAACTTTCCTGGGTCATAAATGATTTGGTACTGTTAATAGAATAAAACGTCACAAAATCATGTTACTTATTATTGAAAATATCCGTTTTCAACGTTTATTTAGATTTAATAATGCGGAAAAACTGATATTAGGAGCCCTATTCGACTCCAAGAAACTATGACGTCATTGGTCTTTATTCCATACAAATCTCATAGAAAATGTTTGTTTTGACGTTTAGACAAAAGTATCTAGGCATATAAGGAAGATTTTACGAAAACCAATGTGTCTTGTGTTTGAGTTTTGACAAATAACATCTAGATATCGCGAATATGATAGGAGCATGTATTTTAACCTTTGCCTCTGATAACAGTATTCTAGGAAATTCGCACCAACAAGATTACTTTACAGTATGACACAAGTTTATTTTTAATTTTTTTGCAACATTGAAGTTACTTTTGCCACGTTGCGTAACAGTAGAACCTTCTAGAGACACGTGATCATTGATGACAGTGATAAGGAAAATGGAACGTCTACTGTCCATTGTGTGCAGCGCTCAGTGCCAAGTGCATTGTTAATTGCACTGATACATGGTTTTCTATAACATTGCAGTGAGGAGCGAAAGCATTATCAGCGCCTGCGCATGTCCAACAAGACGGGCGTGAATCTAGTTTGGATTGGTGAACAGCACAACTATCCATTTCTGTCGCTCAGAACCTAACGCCAATCATAGCGCTAAACGTGGCCTTTGGGCCGTATGGCCCAGGGCCTACTCCGTCAGGGCTAAAACCAAGAAAATGTATCTGTATCTAAATTTAGTACCTATTTGATTTAAGCCATTAAGTGCTGAAAACAAATACTTCCTGCAATATGTCACCTTCACTCTCGAGTCTCGATACTGCCAGGTGTTCTTAAAAAAAAAAGTGCCCCTACGCAGTTTTTTCAAGGCCCGCATTTAAATATTTTTAAAGTTATTTAATACAAACATAGTAGGTACATATTAGTATCCCATAACACAAGTCTT
This sequence comes from Acrobasis consociella, assembly GCA_963555685.1. Lineage (NCBI taxonomy): Eukaryota > Metazoa > Arthropoda > Insecta > Lepidoptera > Pyralidae > Acrobasis > Acrobasis consociella. The sequence goes on along the minus strand of OY743104.1, from coordinate 7,831,640 downwards.
GAATATTTTGCTCTTTATGTTTTTGGTTAGTATTCTATATAAAACAAAAAATACACAGAAATTTTTTTTTGAAAACAGCAGGAAAATGGTTAATTATTGAAGTAGTAATAAGCATTTCAAATATAAGAATGGGAACGTGGCGGGGACATCTCACTGTATCTTTCGTACGCGCAAGACCTAATACAGTGACTTCAAGAGCGCTGTACGTGCATCCTTTTTCTGTTACTTGACAGTTTCCCCTTCTACCAGATTTTAATACCTTTTAAAATAACAATTTGTTTTCGGTTTCTGATCATGCTACATATTGATATGAATAATAAAAATAATTGATTAAAATACCGTATTTCTAGTACAATCAAGTTGTCAATATACAACTGCTGCGGCGCTATGGGCATTGGTATAGCCGATCGTATATTTGTAACTGCGGCAGTTATTGAGTTAAACTTTACGTATAAATGATTTGCGAGCAAACGAAGGTAAAAATATCGATCTTCTAAAACACCATCTATAAAAAGTTATAAAAATGCACTTATTTAATTATTTATTTATATATATGTGTATGTGTACAGGTAATGTATTTATGTATGTATTTATATATTATTTAAATATATATGTGTGTATATATGTATATGGAAAATATATATAATTATACATATCGTTTACTTCTTTATTTTTTATGTACTATTTTTATCTTGCAACCCACATTTAGACTATCCCATAATATATAATAACCCAAAGGTTGACTGGTAGACAACGCTTCTAGCGTTAAGTTCGCCCATTGTTCTGTACAATTTGTATTTGATGAACAATAAAGATAAAATAAATAAAATAAAAAAGACTAAAAAACTATTGCTACGAAAAACCTCAGCTAAGACGAACTTGTAATTCCTATTTAAAACTACTTTTTACACAACTAACTAAGCAAACAGGCATACGGCCTGTTTGATGTTAAGTGGATAAGCTACGTAACAAAAAAACCCTATAAAAATTAACATGTACCTATGAATTTATTAAACAACACACTAAAATTCCCTAATCTATGCTCGCGTTGTGCCAGTGCCCTTCACATCTGAAATTTATGCATAATTTGACAAATTAGTTATATTTATTACAGTTTCTAGAAAAGTAGACATAAGTGAAGTCAACTTAGAAAAGAATGTCTACGGATAAATGGGACAAAAATAACTGCAGGACTTTCGTTCGATAGTATTGTGCCTTGTCACCGCTAAACTAGGCCTAAACATAATTTCGTAGCGGTTTATCTTGATAAAACGGCAACGCTGTTAGCAAAAGCCCGAAATCTAAATTTTAAAATAATCTCACTCTCTCTATCGACTAAATCATCAACCTTCTTCTCGAGTCGTAATAGTTCTAGTATACATATGTAGCATTAAATTTTTGACCCATATGTGGTCACGGCTATCCGTGCTCAACGGTACACGAGGTATGTGAATTAAGACATGACGAAGGTCCAACATATCAATTTGATACGACGTCCTTGTTGAAGAAATTGCTGCAGTGCAGTTTGTTGCCGCTTCTTGTGCACTACCGTAGGCGCTATTTATGTGTACGGCTGGCGCTGTGTGGTTTATATTTTGACAAGTGCGAGTGAGAAGTGACAAGTAAACACTATCAAGTGACAAGTAAACACTGTCAAGTGACAAACGCAATGGCACGTGGATAAGCAGTAAGCTCACTATACGTGTAGATACATGTCAATTCAATTCCAAAGCGGCGTTGTGCACTTTTTTTGGAATGGGTAAAAAATGTTAAACTCGCGTCGGACACGTGTCCTGATCGAAAATTCGTAAGACGGCGCAGGGCGCTTGCGCGAATGTTCGTGTGTGTTTATGTTACAGCGTGCTACGCGCATCCATGGATGGTGACAGCTGATGGCTCGACCGTCTGTGTAGTGGCCATACTGCTGGGTATTTGAAAATGATTTTGTTGAAAATGAATTTGGTCATGCTTGTGACATTTGTGACAGACTGTAATTCAGAAAAGATTTGAAATATTTTATACTGATAATTAAAGCAATTCGTTCAAAATTATTCCCTAACCATTCCAAAATATCAAAAATGCACAACGTTAATATTCAAGTTTTCACTTCTGCCGGCACTCCCAGAGTGCAACCCGTCGTTTTTTTATTTCTTGAACAATGTATAGGTACAGTCAGCCAAGTATTTCTTTGGCTGACTGTACAATGTATATAAAAATAAACAAATATAAAACCTAATATATAAACATTTAAATCATAAAAAAATGTCGTGTGTGACGTGCCAGCTAAAGCAAAAGCGGTCAAATAGAACAGGCTGCTATTCACTTGTCACTTCACACTTACCACTTGTCACTTGCATTTGTAAAAATTATCGTTCTTTACCTTGGATATGTCAACGCCGGTGACGCTCTTGACTAGCTCGGGGATGTGCTGCACGATGCTGAGAACCTCGCCGGTCAACTTCGCAGCGCCCACCTCCCCGCCGCCGCACGACACCATCGTCACCTTGCGCGCCAGCGACAGCGGCGCCGCTACTTCTGCGGCCACCTGTTGTGACAATCACAAATAATTTATTTAAATCGATCTCAAAAAGAGAAAAATTTCACGCTAATTTTTCATTGGTTTTGGAAAAAGAAATGATGTATAGTAAATAAATTCCTCTATCTAATCCATATACGTAATCCAAATTTGTGTATGACTTATAATAAAAAAGCTGCGACAGTGATTTTCGATGGAGACCACGTAGTTATGCCCGTCCAAACTACCGCGTGCGGTCGATGGCCCCGGCCGTCCGGCCGGCGGCGCCTAGCGACGCCACTACTAATAATTGATCTCTAGATTTTACTTTCGACTTTCAGTTAACATTTTTTGTTACTGAATTTTTATTTTGACTAGCAAATTAGGTCTTACTAACGATCCTTATGAAGTGGCCTTCGGCTCCAAAACCAGTAAAAAATCCCCGTGTATATGTTCTCAACCCTCATGTTCTATTTATTGTATACACGACTGCAGGTTTTATTTCAACATCAAACATATTTGATTGTTCTATTTATTGTATACACGACTGCAGGTTTTATTTCAACATCAAACATATTTGATACCTTGAGGTTCACTTGGCGTATAAACCATTTTGGCCAAATTGAGTTATATCTATCATCTTTCTCAGATTTTTTTTCTCTATCGATCTGTATACACGCTGACTTTTCATTGGTTTTGGAAAAAAAAATCGTATTGTAAGTAAATCCCTCTACCCATACACGTAATCCAAATTTCTGTATGTCATAAGATAAAAAAGTTTCGTAAATGATTTTCGATCAAGACCACGTAGTTATGCCGGCCAAAATAGCTGCGTGGATGTCGATGACCTCCGCCAGCCGGCGGGCGGTGTATGGCGGCGGTACTACTAATTGATCTCACAATTTTGGTTTCGAGTTTTAGTCATTTTTTTTGTTTCTGAATTTTTATTTTGACTAGCTAATAAGGTCTTTCTAACGATGCCTATGAAGTGGCCTTCGGTATAAAGTTCGACAACCGGTATTCTGGACTGATTTTTCGCAGGCAACCCTATACCACCGTGTTTATAATAAAATAAACTTTATTTTCATTTAATTTTAATTCAATCATCACACCGGTGCAAAATGCTAGACCTGTCGATTTACCTGTTTATACCTGGCAACCCAAGACTTGTCACCGGAAAATAATAGGCAACCTAACGTTTTCATATTCTATGGGCTTCATACTTTCGATTGGTATAGAATTCGTCTAATAAACAAACCGGTGAAATATTTAAAAAAAGAAAAATTTAATTATTAATTAATCATATCCTGGACTGAAATTTGTTAGGCAACCCATATGCAAAATCTTTATTGACATATTAAAAAAAAATACGTTTCATCAAATAAGCATGACGGTGAAGGTCGTTCTATATCGGGATCGTATACTATTAAGACATACATTATTTTTATTAAACAAAGAACCCTTATTGTTTCGCCATGTCTGTATGTCCATTCTCGGTTATACTCAGAGACTATCTGTAATTTGGCATGGGTATTTATATTAATCATGCCGGCCGACAAAGTGGTAAAATAAAATCGGGAGTAATTATTTTTTCTCGTCTAACCCATGTTGAATAGGTCTTTCATACATAGTGTGGGCGTGTAATCACCATTTTTAGATTTCGGGATCCGTTTCTGAAATATTTGGTTTTATAGTGCAAATAATGAAGTAGTACCTGGGCGACCGAGCTTTGCTCGGTTACAACATTTTTTTAAACTTGTCTAAAAACAATACAAAATTAAAAATTATATATAAACTTGAACATACAAAAGACAAAAGTAAGTCATCGAGTTGGATTCTAACCCGTAACACTCTTTCTAGCGGTTCGCATCCTATACTGCTAAGCCAAAACGGATAGCGGCCGGCGCGACGAAATTAGCGATCATATTCTGCGTGAAAGGAAAATGCATGATCATTAGAGCCGTTTTCGAGATCACGGAAATATATAAATATACAAGAATTGCTCGTATAAACGCAATAATGATGGGTATTTTCCTAAGCCAAAAATAAATTATTTTATACTGATAACAAAATGAACGTAGCAAAATAATGTCACTTATCTTTGAACATATCGAGATTTTTATATTCATTATAGCAGAAAAACTGATAATGAGAGCACTATTTGACTCCAAAAACCTATGAGACGTCCTCTGTCTGTTTCATACAAAATACCATAGAACTGTTTGTTTCGACGTTAAGAAAAAGGAATCTGATTTGACTTGTTGGAATAGGGGTGACGACAGGGTCCGAAAAGTATGATTGTAATTAGTCCGTCTTTTAGACTATTCAAAAATTATGAACCTGTCTTCTTCAGTTTACAAAAAAAGTAAAATTTTAAAAAGATACGGAGCGTCAAAGTTTCGGTGTCGGGGCTTGCGGCGTCACACTTAGGTAAAAATAGAGCTTAAGTGTGACGTCACACGAAATTTCAATGCGCTGTATCTTTGTCATTTTTGGTTTCTCATTTTTCTTTTTCAATTCGTCATGCCTAGAAGATGGCACTGAAAGAAGAAGGCTGTACCTTAGGCAGCGTCTCAAGCATCATGTCGACCATGGCCGCAGAGCCGTACTCCTTCCAGGCTTCAGCCTTCTTGGCCATCTGCTCCGCGTCCGCGACCGCTTTCGCTTTGATCGCGTACGCCTCCGCCTGTGGTGGTAGTACATTACACACATTATAAAGGTTAACAAATAAAGTAAGCAAGAAAGGAAAAAAAATAAAAGAAAAGAAAAGAAAGAAAGAAAATAAATAAAATAAAGAAAAGAAAAAAAGAAAGAAAGAAAATCTTTATTCGGCAAATAAGATCTAATGTACTAGTCCAGACTAGACTTATATCTATTAAGAGTGCCGAAAAGGTGGCCAGCTCAGCTTTGTGCTGCGGTGTGAACCACAGCGCTGATTTTCAGCTGGTATTTACCTTGATTCAGGTTAGATAGCTTAATAATCAAATCAGTAAATGAGTTGGTGGAAAAAATCGGACTTAAATTTAAAACGGGGCCACAGGTAACATAACACAGATTCCACACACGAGAACATAACACAGATTGATAACAACAGATGGCGCCATAAACCCACTAACTAAATTGATGACCTTTACATTTGCGGCGAGAGCCGCGGGAGTGTACGCTCCCTCGTTCTCGCCAAAAACCGTTCTGTATGTTATACTTTAATTCTGTCTTTTTAGAGGTAAAAAGTACCAGTAACCTAAAGGGCATGTATGAAGAGATTGATGAGTTTAGATAAAGCAAAAGAGGTTTGTCAGGATCGTAGCAAGTGGCGGTTCATAGTCTCTGCCTACCCGTGTAGGAAACAGGCGTGATATTATGTATGTATAAAGGTTAACAAATAATTTTGTGGAAAAAATCGGATTTAAATTTAACATGGAAGCGCCCATAACACAGATTGATAGCAGGTGGCGCCATAAGCCCTCTAACCTTATTGTTGACCTTTTCATTCACTTATTTCATTATGGGGCGGGAATGTATAAATATAAAAACAGAATTAATATACATACATACATACATAATATCATGCCTGTTTCCCGCAGGGGTAGGCAGAGACTATGGACTGTGCTATGGACCTCCACTTGCTACGATCCTGACAAACCTCTTTTGCTTCAAAATAAAAAATGGCGAAATTTTATATTTAACCCCTCTAACAGAATTAATATAAGTATTACAAAACGGAATCTCCTAAGGTACCGCGTATTATAAAGCCCCGTCCCCCGTCTCCGCACCTCTTCCCCGTCCTCGCCTTGTGGAGGGTGATGAGCGGTCGGCTGCGGGTGCCTAGTCGCCTCGAGAGGGGAGAGTAGTGCGGGAACAGGGGATGGGGACGTATATTGCGTGGGCCAGAGGAGATTCCGTTCTATACGTATTGCTTAATTAATTCTGTGCTTAAATAATTATACACTCCTAAACAAGAGTAACGAAAAGTAAAATAAATACTAATTTAGAAGATGACCAGTGATCGGATAATCGGGCGCTTATATACCTAAACTTCTTTTCTTGAAAGAATTAATAAGTAATCCCTTGTTTATTTTACTACTAGCTGAAGCCCGCGACTTCGTTCGCGTGCACTTTATGTCTCTGGAAAATGCTCATCAGGCTGACCAACTTTTACTAAGGCGACATTTTTATATCTCTTATAGTTTAGCTGGACCATTATGGTTCTGCATCAGGCGTTTCATTTTCCAAAACCATTTATACCCTATATGTTGCCTAGGCTTAATAGCTATAAAACAAAAAAAGTTGCATTCGAATCCGTCCAGTATTTCCGGAGATTAGCGTGTACAAACAGACAAACAGACAAACAGACAAACAGACAAACAGACAGACATTTTTTTATAAATTCTTACTCTATTACTATGTCTCCATCGCCCCCAATATTTTTTTTGGAAATATATTTAATGTACAGACACACTTTTTTTACTGTTTTATTATATGTATAGATAACTCCTAATTGCCTGAAGCCCTGAACCGATTTAAAAGTGTGTGGTATTGTTAGAATCCTCAGGTCATCCCGAGTGACATAGAATACCGTAATTGTCCAAAACCACCGTAAAAAAATTAAAAGTACGAGAGGGTATATAAGCATTATATAAAAAAATATATATCGTTTTCATAATGAGTTCTAACTATATAGTCCAGTCATTTAAGCTTAAATTAGGTAAGAATCTCGGAATTCGAGATACCCAGCTGTAATTCTGTAAATACTTGTCTATTGACACCCTAAAAGTTGTCTCAAAACCTACATATGGTAGGGTGTACGCAACTATTAAATTTCAAGGTCAAAGGTCACATAAATCGTTTTTTTGCGCTTTTTTTGTAAATATCTCATTTCCTATGGGTTTTTTGCTATTTGTATTTATTATCAATATTGTAGAATACAAAATTCTCAACAAATTTTGTTTGAAAAAATTTTTCATACGGTGAACCGTTTTCGAGATAGAGGGCGGGGAGCGCGCGGTCACAGCATCACTTCAGGTCAACCGGTGCATCCGGTCAAAAACGCGCCATATATAGTTGATGAACTATCGATAAATCAATGATTATAAATATTTGTCAATTTTTATTAACTATTATATTATATTTTATCATTTTTTCCTAACCTATCCACTTTTTATTCAGTATTAATTTATTTAACAACACTTACCTGCCCATGTAATTGCAGAATTGTTAATGAAAATATAGGAATTATATTTGAATTTAAACCTAATTAATATTAATAACTTCTTACATGATAAAAAAAAATATGAATTTATATTTTATTAAAAAATATCATTCAATACATTTATTTTTATTAAAAGTAAAAAAATGGAATAAAGGGTACCAAAACTACAATTTATTATTTTAATCACCTTCTTCCTCCTCATCGTCGTCTTCCGGCTGCTGGTAAATTTCAAACTGGTCTTCATTATCGTCTTCAACGACATTTGTCTCAAGTTCTTCCATGATTTCGGGGTCAAAAGTTCCATCTTCGTTAATGTCGTTCTGATATGGTAGAGCATTAAGACAAGCTTGCCCATTACATTGGCCACAAGCTAAAAAGCATTGCAAGCCCGCTTTCCTGCATCCGCATCGCGAACCACAACCACTCTTGCAGTTGCAGAAAATTGTATTTAGCAAATGTTCTGGAGCAGGTGGTAAAATTGTCATGATAGGCTCCAGAAAATAGTTTCGCATTGCCCAACCCCATACCTGGGGTTCCAAATCATGCCCTAACCAAGTTTGAACTTGATAATATACACGTTCGAAATGTTGATGAGCAGCTGCACTTGTTGGTGGAATATTTGAAAGCTGCACAGGTTTATTAAGTTTTGTAGACTTGACGTAATGCATATAACGAAGATGATCGAGACTTTTCACAGATTTCGGAGCATTATAGACTGCCAATAAGGTTTGAGTTCCACTCTCCAATAATCTCTGGGCCGAACAATTTTCTTCCTCAAATGCTGCAGCTAGTTCATCCAAATTTGTCAGTTTCTCAAAAATTTTAAAAATGATTTTTTTCCTTTTTTAAAAAGCGCAGAAGTTGTGTCACATCCACTTAATGCGTGCAGAAATAAAATATGTGTTTTGGAATGAGGATAATTATCAAAACTGTTAGTCGAGTATATCTCCGTTTTTACATTTCCTTTCCCAACTTTTTTAAAGAAAATTTCTTGTTCGTAAGACAGTTTACGCCCATTTAAAATGACGAGTAAATAAAAAATGATAAAATATAATATAATAGTTAATAAAAATTGACAAATATTTATAATCATTGATTTATCGATAGTTCATCAACTATATATGGCGCGTTTTTGACCGGAGGCACCGGTTGACCTGAAGTGATGCTGTGACCGCGCGCTCCCCGCCCTCTATCTCGAAAACGGTTCACCGTATGAAAAATTTTTTCAAACAAAATTTGTAGAGAATTTTGTATTCTGCAATATTGATAATAAATACAAATAGCAAAAAACCCATAGGAAATGAGATATTTACAAAAAAAGCGCAAAAAACCGATTTTTGTGACCTTTGACCTTGAAATTTAATAGTTGCGTACACCCTACCATATGTAGGTTTTGAGACAACTTTTAGGGTGTCAATATACAAGTATTTACAGACTTACAGCTGGGTATCTCGAATTCCGAGGTGAACTTACTATAATGACTGGACTAATTTTTAGCAATCAGGAATTTCAAACGATTCCGGGATCCGGGATTCTAAAAGGCATGTCCGTTTTATTCTTTCGTAGGCATAAAAATGAAGTTTAGGTATATTAGCGCCCGATTATCCGATCTATGGAGATGACATAGTTGTTTGAAAGAGATGTCAGCTGTGCTTGTTACTTTATACATTTACGACACAGGAGAGCTCATCGCACGGTAATGTATTATGCATATGCACCTCCTCTCAAATCACTCTATCTCCTATTTTCAGCCTATATTGGGTATTTTCTTAATATAAAAAATAATATCAATGATCATATCCATTTTCAAGGTGTCTTAACTAATTCATGAACACATAAAAGCAAATGGTTCTATGTGTTCATGAATGTATTAATACAGAATAATTGCGTACCTCTCCGCGAACTTTGACAGCCTCGGCCTCTGCCTCGGCCTCGAGCACCGTCTTCAACTTGTGCGCCTCGGCCAGTTTCTCCAGCTTGAACTTCTCTGCTTCTGCTGGCCTGTGTTCACAATTAACATTGGTGTTAGTTTGTACTAATTTATTTTACTTTTGTATATATTTATACTATTTTATAATATGTATAGATGATTTGCCGTGTGGTTTCCGGCAGAGTAGAATAGGGCCACTTCAAGTCCTCACGTCGATATCCTAGAAGCCGACTTAAGAAATACAAGCTAAACACAGCTTATAAACATAAATGAGTCCTCTCCAACTCGTCTGGCCGGCGAGGAGTGTAGGCCAAGTCCTCTGGCAGCTCTGGCCAAGTATGGCTCTGGTAGTACAGAGAGGGTCGTGCTCCTGCAGTGGACACAAAAATAACTGATGATGATGATGATTATATGAATGAGGAAAGCTTAATACTCGTAAAACAGAGAAAGGCTCTTATCGGTGTCATTGTGTAGAAAGACCACACAAACCCCCCTTCTCCCAAAACCATCTGAGTCCATCCATAAGACAAAGATTACAAACCTTTTTGTAATCTTGGATGGATGGACTCAGATGGACTCAATATTTATGTATCACTCGGAAGAAATTGGAATTCCCGTCTCGTGTACGTTAGTAAAAACCATCCAAGTGTGAGTCGGACTCGCGCACGAAGGGTTCGGTATCATTTTGTATAAAAAAATCACTTTTGTTGTATGGGAGGCCCACTTAAATATTTATTTTATTCTGTTTTTGTTGTTATAGCGGCAAAAGAAATACATCTGAAAAAATTTCAGCTGTTGTTTTCGTGTTTTAGTGGTCAACACTGATGTCAGATTTTCCAGGCTGCCTAAAGGCATCTATCTGACATAGCTTGAGGACTGCCATGTGATAGATGGCCTTCCGAAGCAAGGAGCTCGAGAAATTTTTATTTAATATTTCAACTGTCTAGCTATCATGGTTCATCATGGTTCAAAAAGACCGACAGACAGTGCAATCTTAGTATTAGCGTGCCTTTGGGTACGAATCCTTAAAAATGTGCTATTTAGTGTTTACTTTATCTTGATAAATTTATAGGGCCCAACGCTCCACCCCAAAAAAAGAAAGTCTTAGATCCACCACTGGCAGTCTGCATCGACATGCAACCTTAGTGTGTGATATATCTAAAGCTGCTTACCAATACCTGGCAATCATCATCATTATATCAGCCACAGGAAGGTGAAGAATATATACCTGCGAACGGTGGAATCTAGTTCCTTCTCCCTCCTCTGCACCTCCCACTTCTGCACGGCGATCTCCTGCGTGCGCTCCACCACCGCGATCTGCATTTGTTCCTCCTTGATGCGCTGCTTGGTTTTAGCGGCTTGCAGCTCGTACGCCATTTCCGCTTCGGCCTACAAAATTACAGTACGCTATACATTGTGATTTCCAGCAGAGTAGAATATTCCAAGTTCTTCCGTGAATGTCGTAGAAGGCGACTAAGGAAACACAAGCTAAACAAAGCTTATAAACATCAATGAGACCTTTCCAACCCGTCTGGCCAGCGTGGAGGGTGTAGGCCAAGTCCTCTGGCTGCTCTAGCCAAGTATGGCTCTAGTAGTACAGAGAGGGTCGTGCTCTTGCAGTGGAGACAAAAAGACCTGATTATGATACATTAACCCTCGTCAAAGATAATATAATTACTTAAGTAACAGATACCCGACGCCACAGAAACTATTGGAGGGCCCATAAGTAAGCAAAACTGGAATTACAGGCAGGCACACAGAGATGTCAGCACACACGACCAGCAAAAAAGTGAGAAAGGAAGTGTTGAATATACTTTAAAAATATTTATTGCATTTACAATAAGCAGTCGAAAACGTCATAGGCTATGTCACATCGACATGCATTCGCTATGTCGGTGTCATTGAGCACCCGAGCGGCCATGTTTGTTTGTCACGTGACTTTTTTGAAATAAAATTCTGTACATGTTAACTTTTTGGTCTGGACCTCCACGTCATAGGCCGCCTTCTTGAGCTCGAAGTCCCTCTGGGCCTTCGCTATGTCGGTATCGTTGAGCAGCCGGGCGGCCATGTTTGTTTGTCACGTGACGTCTTTTGCAAATGAAAATCTATATATATTACCTTTTTGGTTTGGACCTCCACATCATAGGCCGCCTTCTTGAGCTCGAAGTCCCTCTGGGCCTTTGCTATGTCGGTGTCGTTGAGCAGCCGGGCCGCCATCCGCTGCTCCTCAGCCATTGCCTCTTTGATCCGGGCCTCAGCATGCGCCTCCGCCTCACCGATGCGCGCGTCACGTTTCACCTCTGCCGTGCGCGCCATTCCGAGAGCTTTTAAGTAACCCTGCAGTAAGTTTTAGTGACATGATGTATGGAGTATGGTGAATTAATTTTATACATAAATCGAGAAAGCGATATGTTATTATAAAACGTAGGCGTATGACAAGTCTTAATATCTCTTTATAGGAGTTTAAACACCTAGCACATGTATTAAACATTAGATGACAAAAAAAAACAAAATAAAAAAGCGGGTATACGGTATTGATCTAAATCTGGGTCTAAAATTCATATTTTTTTAAAGACTAATCAAATCACACAGATAGGCCAGTACAACTAATAACAACAAAACATTAAGGTATTGGAAAAAGCCAAGTCCCGCAGGCTTATTTGCATTTGCCGAACGGTAGCGATGATAGCTTGCAAAGTATTCAACATTGCCTTGTAACTTCATTTAATGCTTTGAATAGTACAATACAATAAAATACTCTGAAACTGAGAGATTAACATAAAATTGATATAAAGCCCGACTTATCGCATACTAATCTTTTCAAGTCAACCTTTGAGTATAGATAGAAATTAATTTTAAAAGAAATGTTCTTTAAACTCCACAGTGTGACATGTGACATGTGTGAAAACAAAGTAATGAAAAGTGTTCTAGGTGTACCAAGTGTACGAAAGCCAACATAAAATTAAAACATTAAAAACCAGTGTGAAAGCAATTATCAACATATATTATAAGGCGCCGAATGTCTTATTAACCGACTTCAAGGAAAGAGTATGAGTCTTTTTTGTATGTGTTTAACAATGAAACTACTTTTACACACATACTTACATAATATCACGTCTTTATCTTTAATATAGCAGACAATGCATTTTTGGTCTTGCGACTCTAAGCAGACAAGAGCTCAGGGCCGCTCGACTCAAAAGCCACTCTAAGCGTGATGGTGGGCGAGAAAGTGGAAAAAGGAATCTTAATAGTGATGGTTCTATATGCATCAACCTATTAACATGATTCGCATTTTTTCCCATTGCCTCGATCGACTCTTACGATCTGCACGGAAAGAGAAGCAGCTGGTACATACCGAATTTTTCTTTTCTTCACCATGGAAGAATAAACTATTTTTAAATTTCCATTATCACGAGTATAACCAGAAATACGAGTATACAATTTACTTAGACAAACTAAAGAAATTGAAGTCGGTTATGTTTTCCTAGTAAAGCTTATATACTTATTACTACCGAAATCTCTCTGTTAACCAGCTGGCACAAAAGAGGTATTTTTTAGAATTGGCAAATAAATGAAAAAGCCTTTTTCACATCCGTTTTCAAATCGACGACGTACCTTAGATCCCTGTCACCATAGAAGAAGAAACATTATATAAACTCTAATATAACAATTACATTATGCTATTTTAAGGGCAAATCATTCCACTATACGAACATGTCATTAAGGGTCCCCCGACCCTAGACCAAAATACAACTTTCCATACAAACGTAGTCTACGTTTTATTTCAAAACGACATGTCCGATTTGGGCAAAATTTTGTAATTTCAAAGATATTGCAATTATCTAGGTTTATATTTAGTTTTATATCATTTTTGACCATTAGTATGGGAAACTTCTAAATCGTTATATTTTCTTTCCAGTTCATAATTTTACTTTAGGAAACCCAATATAACCCTAGATAATTGCAATTTCTTTACAATTACCAATTTTTACCGGAATCTGACATGTGGTTTCAAAATTAAACGTGTACTACGTTTGTATGGAGAAGTCTAGGGTCGCCGGACTCTTAATGACATAGGACCAATGAACAATTTAAAAAAATATAAACATGCCTTATACGTAATTCGGTTACTCTCCAGATTATACACTACATAATAAACACGTAGATTTATTTAAAAAAAAAACGCTTATATTACTCTGATAACAGAACAAAACATTGTAAAGTATAGTCGATAGTATTTTTTTACACTTGGTGTTGATTTTGTCAAAAAGCAAGTAAGTGAAAAAAGCGACATGTGAATTAGGTAGCTGTTGCAAACTTTGCAAATGTACAGCTTTTTTAAAGTTTTGAAATATGTTTGATGGTTAGTTCTTTCCTTTGTGTCAAATAAAAATTGGTTTTGTCTGGTGTGTAATTCGACTGATTTTATTTATATATTTTTAACTACTCATACAGTCTACAACAGTAGCGAAAAAAACTGAAGAATGACCGAATTGTATAATAATATATTCCTAGGTAAAGATTATTCAGTATACCGGACTGGGTATGCCCTTAAAAGTTGCACATTTTGTTCGAATAAAACTCAAATGTGTAGTGTGTACTAAATATGATAAAAAGAATAACATAAATCACTACTTTCCATACTCATAATATAACATAAACTAGGACGTCCCCTACAATAGAGTACAATAGTCGTTTTCTTCATACCTTTTAAATCAATGCAGTGTGATTTATCACTTTATACGTATTTATTTATAGTTGACACCCACTTTATGGTGATTTTTTCAAGAATGTCAAAATTATAATTCGACGCATCATAAACTTATAAATAAGTACGTGATAGATTCGTACAGAGTATATCATAAATATTAAAAGCTAGTGAATGATAGAAAAAATCGCTTAAGTAGTTTGGTGATGAAGCTGTGAGATACTTACATTTGAAAAACCTCTGTACACTACAGCTGTGTGTATAATGTGGCTCTACATGTACTATATAGATCAATACGTCTGGTGTTTCAGATTTCTTGCATTTATTTTACACCAAATAATTTGAACTACGTTAAAGAAAAAAATCATGACATGGAAAAATACTCTATTATAAATATATTGATGATATACCTATTTCGTACAGTACTCAAGAACAACACAAAGATAACAAGAGATAAAAGAAAAATGCGGGACCATCATGTGAAATAAACAAGTGATAGTATTATATGTCGGCACTTGAAGATAAGCGATTTGATACGGAAACCAGTGTTTTGATATATAAATGATTAATGATTATTTTACAGCTGGACAAGAATGAGAGTTCTTGTCCGCGCGGAGTAAGAAAACTTCACCCCCTCCCCCTACTCCCCAGCGGAGTGTAAGCCGCTGTCTCCCGCGCGTTTTGCACACTAAGTCTACCTAAGGGACAAGTGTGCCAAGGGCTTATTCTTTGATCCGAAAAATAATGGTTCCCATACATTGAATGGATACAATGACTCCACTGTTAAGGAATTATTTAAACATGAATGTACTACTGATGTAGTGTACGTATTGTAACTGTAAACATTAGTAATGTACCCCTCCCCTCCTACGTCAAAGTATTTTATTATTGACACGTCGTTAACTACGTTTGCTTAGCGACATCTACGTTTAGCTAACGACGTATCAATAATATACGGCCCAGAGGCGGACTTAATAACCTCGGTCGCTGTAAAAGGTACCTAAAAATATATTATGTCATCTCGGGTAATATACTCGTACTTCACTGCAAAGTGGGTGGGTACAACAAACATTAATGGTAGACAGAACCAACCCCAAATAGGGAAGTGGTGAGGAGAATGATGTTGATGAGAGCCCAAGGCCAGACCTAATGGCTATTTTCAGGGTCATAGCAGGCGTGTAGGTGAAAAAAGTGAAATAAAATGTAAGTGGTTATTTAAAAAAAGGATCTGAAGGGATAGGAAACTGTACATTTCTTATTTATGAATTTTGAGTCTGTGGTCTTTGAGCTTTGTTTTGGTCTAATCAGAATATTTTTAATCAACTGTTTTCCCTTGAGGTCCCTTTTTGCGTAACCACTTACAAATAATGACGGATTGCTAGTCGCATCTCCTAGCCTAGATTACTCGAAAAAATTTCACAGAATCGTTGTTATATTCTAAGTTTTACCTTTTCCTTCTAGACAAGCATGGAAGAATTGTACGACTAACGAGAAAGTGATATAAATAATTACCTCTTCGTCCCTAATATCTTTGAGTGTGTAGGAGACTACAGTTATTCCCATGTTGATGAGGTCACTGGAGGCCACTTCAAACACCTGAAACAAAATAAAGTGCAAACTATAATATAGTATCTTCAATCCATTCCATAAAATAATTAGGTACTTATAACCAAAGATATATTATATTTGGTTATCTAATTGGTAACGTAACAGATACCCAACGCCATATAAACTATTGAATGCAAAACTAGAGTTGCGGGAAGCCTCACAGAGATGACAGCACAAAAGACTAGCAAAAAAAGTGACAAAGAAAGTATTGAATATACTTTAAAAAGTTAAATAACTTTTTTTATAAGGCGATGGGCAGGCATGGTATTACTAAACGTTAAGTATACGACACTAGTACTTCGCCTTGAACTGTGAACTCTCGACTTATTTAAGGCAAAAAACATGATAAAAGCATTAATTTGAAATTAATTAAAACTGTTATTGGGGATTATAGACCTCCTATAGTCCCTGTACTACCTGTAATAGGCCCGTAGGAGATGGTGGGGACACTAGCGACAAATCTTATTCCATTCTGCTGTCACCACAAGGTCAAAACATACAAATAAACAAACCTTTTTAGAGAATATTTTCCTATCCTTGTATATTTCTTCCACGGTCATCGAGCCCATGATAGCACGTTGGTGGCCCTCTAATGTCAAGAGGGCTATGTGCTGGATCTCCTGTTCGGACTTGCCCAGAAACTGTTCGCAGGCTGAGAGCAGCATTTCGGCATTTTGACCTTGAATTTTGACCTGGAATGAAAGAGTATCGATTTTAACCTTGACCTCTGCAATAGTAGAACAGTCCGACATGAAATATGTACTGTCATTTTTATCGACCACTACTTGTTTGCGGTGAAGGAAAAGGGAGACATCGCGTAGATTTCATCTGTTATTAGACGTAGCGTGACGATGGCCTGAACTAATGCTCCCCACCGCACCTCACTCCGCGCGGCCCATATGAAAAGGACGGCGCGAGGGATCTCGTCCTCTTTTGACCACTCCTGGAAGCCGGGCTACAGCGACTCCAAAGCTAGTACTTGCTACTACTCTGGACCAACGAATCTCGTGGCTGCTAACCCACGACCCCTCTTATGTGACACTTTATAGTCTTAATCATCTAAATTTTTAAAATTCGAATTAAACAGTTTGTCATTTTTAATATTGTTTCTTTCAAATAAATCGTATCGTCGCAGTAGTTCTTTCACGCAACGACAGATGCTTGGAAACTAAAAATGAGTTGGACTACACGTAAAAAAACAATCAAGTGGCTTTCAGTAAATTTATGTGGATTGGCTTTACCTGTGCGATACCAGTGACTGATATCGGTACGCCCTGGATTGTGTACACGGTGGGCGACTCCACTTGCAAGGTCATCGTGTTCAATGAAATCCTCTGGACATTCTGGATCGCTGGCCAGACGAACGCCCGCCCGCCTGGCACTAGCAACGGCTTGGAGTAACAGCATCCTATCAAAAGGCACATACACTATTACATATCCATTCATCCTTAGGAGGTAGACATGCAAATGTCGAAAATCCTTTGGGTTTTGCGACTCGGGGGGCTTTGGTTCATTATATTCTAATATAAGTAAGTACATCGCATTCGCCTTGTGGTTTCCGGCAGAGCAGAATAGGATCACTTCAAGTCCTCCCGTGGATGACGTAGAAGGCGACTTAGGAAATACAAGCTTATAATCATCAATGATACCCCTCCAACCCGTCTAGCCAGCGTGGAGAGTGTAGGCCAAAGGCTGCTCTGGCCAAGTATGGCTCTGGCAGTACAGAGAGGGTCGTGCTCCTGTAGTGGAGACAAAAAGACCTGAATATGATGATGATGAAGTACATACATTTTGTAACAAAGTATACTAAAACTAGTTAATTTAAAGCTCAATTCAGTTCATGATACTATTCATAAGATTCCTCAAGGAACATATATCGAGACTTGTAAAATCATTTTTGATCTGAGTTTCTATTCGAAGCCATTTTTTTTTAAATATTCATGTAGGTATTTTCCTTGGGGAATCGTTGTTTACTGTCATGGATTGAATCTACCTTTAAAATAGTTTCAGTATATTTTGTTAGACATTATATGGATACATAAGAATCAGAAATAGTGTTATTATCATTATTGTCCACCGCCTATTATGTAGATAAAAAGTACCCAAGTTTACGCTGTTGATGGTACATTCTATGTTCTATTTTGACTCCCGACCAGCTTAAAAGAAATATTCCTGACAAGGAATCTCAACATTTAATGCATTGTCGAAACTCCACTACGACTTCTGTGTAAATCTCGACAGCGTTGCTTAGAAGTGCAGCATCGGATCCCGTGGTCTGATTTCTAGCTTTTCTCTTAAACTTCTACTTATTAACAACATATAATATAAATTGACTAAAGACTGGGAGTTACTTCATGCAATAATACGTAAGTCGTACGATAGTGACGTCTTATTTCTATGTCAAACTAAATTAGACTTTATCATCGAACATTAGTGCTCAATATTGCTTGACACTGAAACTCGGCTACGCAGTAACTTCCGTCTTGTTTTTGGAGTAACCCCCTGTTTTCAATAATAAAAGTTATCAATCGCAGGCATAGCTGTGGGCAAACGCTATAAAATCTGAGTGGTGCGTCACCTCTGTAAGCATTCGCATTGGCTATGTTTCGCATCGAAGCTGTCAGACTTATTAAAATCGCATTCGCTGTGTAATGAATTTGTTTGTTTTTGTCAGGTTTTTGTAGCTAGATGACTGAAGTGGTCCGAAGTGCCCTAAGGCCAGACTCAAGATCATAATCACGACAACATAATGTTAATGTCAAATTTTGATCGACTTATATACGCTCTTATATTAATAACATGTAATAATTAATTACTACGCTGGAGGAGCGTTACAATCTATGTGATTTTCCTTGCTCCCAGAACAGAATGTGAATAGGTACCAGTCAAGTAAACGCTCAAAAACAAGTTCGTTCATGTGTATACGTAAGTAGGTACATAAGTCTTCAGACCTATCCTAGTCTTTGGTTTGATATTCATAAACCTGTACAGCTTAGTACCTATCATATTTACATCTAGAAATAATTTGTTCGTCTGGTATATTTTAAAATGAGACAGATAGACAGACTGGTTCTTTGTGATTTAAAAAAGGGAAAACCTTTCAAGACAGACGGTAAACAAACACTAATTTAGCATTGGAGAGATTTATTAAACGACGTATTGCGCTAATTTGATATTTCATTTTACATGCATGTCTTTGATGTCCGACTCGCTGTTTACAGGTTTATTGCATTTCAATCGCCGTCGAGGCAAATTGGCCACTCAATTATTACCAACATGCTCAGGGGCACTTGTGCATTCACACTGTTTGTAAAAATTTGGTAGTTTTGCAGACGCTACAGATTATTAGAAATAAACAATGATTGTTCAATCAAATTGTACCCATTAAAAGTAGTCCAACAGAAAATGAAAACGTGTTAAATGTGCCTCTATGACAAAGTAATTTTCCGGATCAATATTAAACAGACAAGACACAAAATTACTCACAAACGTAAACAGACCAAAATCTGAATAATTAAGACTTTAAATCTTTTTATCATCTTTATAGTGACAGCACAAACACACAGAAACAGCAGATACGTTCAACCATCCTTAAAATTAATGGCTATAATATATAGGTACCCACTACACAAAACTGGCTTGATTAATTAAAAGTTCCTCATGGTCATTCCTCTGAACCCATTAACTATTTAAAGGAGAGACAACTAAGTAGACGTTTTAGTGTGGGAACCGAACAGTTGACATTTTGTCTATAAAGAGCCAGAAGCGGTTCTAAAAGCAGTAATAAACTTCAAATTGAGAAGCTCAAACTCCGCAATATATTCACATATAATCATCAAAGCATCCCCGAGGACACTCACACAGCACATTCCGTTTGACTGTCCTACTGAACGTCGAAACCCGAAACATCAATGTACTGTACATTGATGTTTTGGTTTTCGACGTTTCGACCGAACCGAACCCGCGCACGTAGGGTTCCGTACCGTTATCTATAAAAAATCACGTTTGTTGTATGAAAGCCCCTTAAATATTTATTTTATTTTGATTATTTATTTTTTAAATTTAATATACAACTAAATATTTCAAGCGTTTTCATGTTGCCGTTATTAATATTGAGCAAAAAACGGAAAAAAAATACGTTGTGTGGGAGCCCCCTTAAATATTTATTTTATTGTTTTTAGTATTTTTTGTTATATATTATATGGCGACAGAAATATATCACCTGCAAAAATTTCAGCTGTCTAGCTATCACGGTTCATGTGATACTGCCTGCTTGGTGATAGACAGACGGACGGATGTAAAAACAGAAACTATTACTAAGACTACTCCAGTCTTAGTAATAGTTTCTGTTTTTACCCTTTGGGCACAGAATTAATAATAGTATTACATACAGAACGGAAACTCGCACCGTCCCCCGCAATCTGGTGTCCCCGCAACCCTTCCCCCGTTATTGTGAGGTGTAAGTGGCAGTAAAACAGGGTTATTGGTAGTCGCACGTTGACATTACGCGAGTCATTTAGGATTATTAAATTATAATGGTGAGAAACTGCGCACATTATCATTGTTTATCCACGGAAAACAATAAATAACGAAAATTTTATAGATTTCCGAGTGATAAAAACAGGTAAGCAAAGCAACAAATTCTGTGGTGGCGACCCTGATTGTTTAACTCACACATTTGACGTGTGCACGGACGGATTGTTTCGCTTGTAGTAGTACTAGGTATATATGCTGCTCAGTTTGTATGAAGTGCCATACCTGTGCTTTGGGTACGGAACCCTAAAAACGATTTAGGTGAACTGGACAGTATGTTTCAGCGAATTACGCAATATCAGATATGTCTCTTTGCGATGTACGGTACTTCGACAGATTAGTATAACGAATTACGTTATATCGTATGTTTCTCGAGGGTATGCACTATTAGCGCGTGTTGGTTTAATTGACCTTGGGCGTGGTCCGCGCTTGGATTGGTGGTGATCAAAGGTATCTCGATATTAAGAGATTCTTATACATATATCCTTTGAAGATACCTTATCTTTTTTGGGTTGTTTCACAAATCCTTTAGAGCCCACGTGCGTTAGCCTTTGGAAGAATTTACACACACGAAAACAAACAAGCAAGGTTAGTAACTATATAGTACAGACTTCGACCACTAACTCAGATTACACAAAGTTACATGGCGCGACTTGTACTTTTAAATTTACTCAGGTACGGTAATTTTCTACCACCACATGTTTTCGGTAAAGGAAGTCATCATGAGGAAACCTTCACACAAGCTTCACACTAACCTACGTTAACTACCTAGGTGCTATTTAGTCAAATAGTGTGTGAAATGATGAAGACAATTGCAAACCATTCCATGACCTCTGCCCAAAATTCGTCTTTGTGTGCGTCTCTTACATCGTCAAGAGCTTAAATTGGCTTAATCACAAATTGACTGAGACTGTAGTAAGTAGGTTAAGTACCTATACCTAGTGTGCTGTGTGTCGATCACAGGTTTTCCTTGTAAGTTTTTATTTTTTACTGAAGAACTTGTTCTTTTTTTATGGCCAGGAAAAAAGTACTAGATGTTTCTACTTGTTAGGTACTTAACGTTTAATATTGTCAGCAAAAAAACAACCACACATATGCCTGTTAATAAATGTCACCCATTCACACACGAACCTATGCCAATTCAAAATATTGTTCCCGATATAAAAAAAATTATTAAAAATTCTGCTTAAAATAATATTATAATTTTGAGTGTTAGTTACACTAACGCTATGTAAATGGAAATCCATAGTCTCTGCCTACCCCCATGGGAAACAGGCGTGAAAATATGTATGTATGTATGTATGTAACTAACTATATAGGAAATTGAGCTAGATGACAACAAGTATAATCAGTAATCAGACATTTTTCTCTAAACGTTAAAACAAAAATCTTTTATGGGAATCGTATGAAATGACCAACCGTTTTGGAGTCAAATAACGCTCTTAATATTGATTTTTCTGTATTAATAAATCTAAAATCATGTTGGAGATACATATATATAATCGATGTAAAGTGACACTACTCTGTGACGTTTTGTTTTATCTACTGTACCGAATAATTTATTTTACCCAGTCCACAATAATTAAGTTGGAGTCTACTAACCAGCTTTGATGGAAGTACAGTGTAACGCCACTCGACCTGACAATGATTGTTTAAATCGGCATAACTAGTCTTTGTTTTCGGGAACACTACGTAGAAAACGTATAAAATATTCATACACTTTCGTACAAACGAAGTCCCCCTCTGCTAAAATACAGGAAACTAAAACAGGCGAGGCTACGATCGGGCGTTAGTTTATTCAATAATAAGTGGAGCACTCCCAAATGCTATTTTTACCTCAACTAACATGGCTTGGTTGTAAACATGGCAACGCCTATGGATGGAGCTAATTAAATGGAATGGGCGGGAATTACGGAACGTTCTCTCTTAATAATCCCCTTACCCTAGACTTTTCAATACAAATGTAGTCTGCGTTTTATATTGAAACCACATGTCAGATTTCGGTAAAAAATTGTAATTTAAAAGAAATTGTTGGTTCTGACAGTAAAATTATGAACTGGAAAGAAAATATAAGGATATAGAAGTTTCCCATATTGTCAAAAATGATATAACACACTATATTATATTTTATGTTCATATTTTGACTGTGAAAACCAGTTATATGCGTAGATATGAAATTACAAAATTTTGCTGAAATCGGACAATATGTCGTCTTGAAATAAAACGTAGACTAGGTTTAATGGAAAATTGTAGTTTGGTCTAGGGTAAGGGGACTCTCAAGAGCTATAGCTGGAAAGCTAAAGCTAGACGCGGTAATGAATCGATATCAGAATGGACCTTGTTTTAAGTCCAAGTAATTTTGTTGATGGTTTTCGAACGGTATCTCAATCAAACTAATGAAGAAACCTTTTTACATTTTGTTGATAAGTATTTTTGCGATGTAGCTGGCTTTCAGTGGCTTGACCTACATAAATACACGTGGCTTTTGAAATTAAAAAGAATATCTACCCAAAAATAATACGGAAGCTCTTTTTTATCGGGTGATGATCCAGTGATACATAGTTCGCACGTTCGCACATTGGCTAAAAATATTCTATGAAGACTTTCAATGTAGTGCAAACATCTGGCATAGTACATTTTACCACTCGAAATATATTTTTCGAACTCTGATAAGGCATATAATGATATCACGCTTTAAATTACCTACATCTATTCCTACATGAAAACTAAATAAATATTTGTAGTTATTATCCTTACTCATACGAGTGTCTATAAAAAAAACAAATGCACCACTTTACGTACAATGTACTTACATATTTCGAGCATATAACTATTAAAAGAGGGTATGCTGTAAGTCATTAAACCATTGCATGTTATTTTAACCTATTCTAGTTTGAATTATTGAACTTTGTTTTTGGTTTACAGTTAAGTTTACTTTACTAGTTAAAATATATTTCGTCTTGTTCTTAAGAGACTACTGTTTGTCCTGCCAATATGATAGACACTCACACTATGATAACTCATTTATACATACATATAAAAAATATACAATTTTTTAAAAATAAATTCAGGCCCTATAGTATCTTAATTTTTATAATACTGAAAATAAAGAGTAAAATTAAATAAACAAGGCTGTCTGTATGTTAATATAAATAAATAGAATAAAAAAGCTTAAATACTTACCTATAACTGCACCTTACATTTTATCGTACAAATACAACATGAAACATTAAAGCATGTCAGTTTGCCAAATAGGTATACCAAATGAAAATAACCTTGAACTGAGAATAACTAGAGTCATTCAGTATGTTTCATTGTCTCACTAGATAATTGATTTGACTCAAACCATGTGTAGGATATGTCACATGCTTTATACTAGAAAGACAAAAGTCAATTTTTTTTATTCAATGTAGGAAAAATGTATTTCTCATTGAGGGTCATTCTTTTCAATATTAGACCAAAGCTGGGAAGATTACGCCGAAAGAAAACAAGTTCAGTATTGGTCCCTACCTAGCCTGATGGGATTCTTCCATGCTGGTCTAGAAGAAAAGAAAAAACTTAGTATATAACAGTGGTTTCCCTTCCTCCTTCCTTCAGGAAAATGCTGAAAGCAAGCCGCTCTAGATCGGTCATTTTGAAAATCTTTAAGAGAGGCCTTTGTCCAGCAGTGAATATAATGCTGCTGAAAGCATGATGATAAGAACCATGCTACATTTGTATCAGCTTACTCACATTAGTCATGACATGCCATGTATTGGGAATGACTAATTTATCTGGCATTTGTCATAATTGTGTACTAGAAAAACCCCTATATTTATCTATCCATAGGATAAGATAAAATTGGGGAAGTGTGCTCAAATATTTAAGTTTATATTTTTTTACTTTTCAAATCTTAGTCCAAGTTTTTGTGGAACATTTCTGAATAATCCATGTACTTATAATTAAAGAAATCAATAACAAAACTGAAGGTAAATTTTCAAAATAATTAAAGCTGATGTCGTTTGAAATGAAACCAATCTTTTTTGGTATTTTAAACTTATGGTAGAAAAGAGAAGTCACATGCATACATGAACCCAGAAAACATTAGGTAGGTACCTGTTATGTTTTTTTTGTAAAATTAAATAAATTTGTAATTTTTATATATATATAGGTACTGGCCAAACTAGTTCATCCTAAGCGTGCCAGGATATACTAGTTAAGTCCAGCACAATCTAGTTTAGCTTAAATACTTTAAGCTAAACTAGATTTTAAGTATAAAAGTGAATCAAAATGGTGGTGGATATGTTACGGGCAAGGTGATTAACAGGGCCGTAATAATAAGGGCTGAGTATTATGAATAGTTTACAAGAGCATCGGGCTATTTGATAAATTTAAGTATTTTATAATGCCCAACAGCCCGTGGTCCATTTAAAAACTCAACGTAAGCCATAGATTGAATTTATAACTTGGACCGGGCAGTTCCCTACTAAATGTCACGTTTCACATGTTTTATCATTTTGCTCAAAATTTTATAAAAATAAAAGTAATTAAAAGATACCACACAGGTGCAGTTCGAAACATAACTAATTTATTAACAAAGTACCCACACTTACTAATTATCCATCTGTCACATTATAGATATACTTTCAATACATAACATACCTTACCATCAAAACCTTTAGGTTAATAAATTAATTACATCAGAGTATGTAAATCAACAGTTACATTGAATAATTAGACTGATACATATAATTAACAGAATCACTTTAACTCTCTAAATTAACTGATTAACAGTCATTGGGTATTCCGATGATCTCAGGCCACATCTCTGGTGGCGGCAAGTCAATGGACTCGTCCGAACCAGTCCGCTGTGACTGCGACGGCGACGACACCACCGGCGTCGCTGATACTGGTGGGGCACTCTGTGCTAGTCGCCGTGCCAATATCTGGTCAGCGTGGCGGCGATGTAACTCGCCATCTTCCGTTCTCACCATATAAGAGCTTGGGCCTTCTACATGTTCTACAACGGCCCTTTGCCACTTTTCCCCCGGACCATACATACGCACGAGCACCGGCTGTTCTACCACAAATGAGCGAACTGATGGTCTTTGTGCTGCTGCTTCAAGCTGCTCATGCGCGTGTGACGGTTCGCAGTCCGGGTGCAATGTTGACACTGCTGTTCTAAATCTCCGGCCATTCAGCAACTCAGCTGGCGTTTTCGTGGTACTGCTATTTGGAACGGTACGCAGTTCATACAAAACTTTAGGTAATTTTACATTCCAGGGTCTGTTATCGGCAGAAACTTTCTTGAGTTTGTTTTTAAAAGTTTGTATGGCACGTTCAATCTGGCCGTTCGTGGCTGGATGGTACGGCGGTGAGTATAAATGCTGAACGCCATTGCTGCTCAAAAAGTTATTAAATTCACTGGAACTAAAGGTTCTGCCATTATCAGAGACTATAATATCTGGCAGTCCCTGTGTAGCAAAAATTCTTCGAAGCACATCAATAATAGTACTTGTGGTCATCGAGTGTACGACCTCTGCTTCAAACCACCTGCTATAGCTGTCAATGAGTACCAAGAAAGTTTTTCCTTGGAAGGGGCCCGCAAAGTCAATATGTAAACGACTCCAAGGCTTCTCAGGAACGACCCAGTCGTGTGGCTCTCTCGGAGGATTATTTCTAACAGCCTGACACCTCTCACATGCTGCCACTGTATTCTCTATCTGCTGATCGATGCCAACCCACCATACATAACCTCGGGCATATGCTTTAGTTTGGACGATGCCTGCATGTGGGGCATGTAGTAGTCTCAGTACTCGCGCTTGAAGCGATGTAGGGATTATAACTCTATTACACCATAATAAACATTCTTTATTTTGGGAAAGAGCTTCTCGTCTGGTCCAAAAAGGTTGTAGGGTTGGGTCGGCATTAGCTCGTGGCCAGCCATGTAGTACGTGGAACAGGACTCTTCGCAGCAATGGATCCTTTTAGTCTCCGCCGCTATCTTACGACAGTCTAAATTCCAACCTTCGGGTTGTTCTTCCAACAATAATACTTCTTTCAGAGGTTCCTCCTGTAAATCTGATGTAGTGCGACTGGTCCATCTGCTCAAGGCATCTGCATTGCCAATCAACTTGCCAGCTCGATGTTTAATTTCATATTCATAACAACCAAGCTTGAGGGACCAACGCAACATCCTGGGAGAAATCTGGTCAGGGATTGGTTTATGTGGATTAAAAAGTCCAATTAAAGGCTTATGGTCAGTTATAATACAAAACTTACGACCAGACAAGAACTCATGGAATTTTGTTAAGCCGAACATAATGGCTAGGGCCTCTTTATCGATTTGACCGTATCTTCTCTCATGCGGCTGCAAAGTCCTGGAAGCCATCATCACTGGTCTCTCGGATCCATCTTCCATAATATGGGCCAAAACCGCACCTAGGCCATAACTGGATGAATCTGTTATCAACAACAGCTCTTTATTCAGATCGTAACCCACTAAGGTCAAATCTGATGACAACAGATCCTTAGCCAAATCAAATGCTCTCTGTTCAGTATCGCCCCAGACCCATGGTCTTTTACTCTCAAGGAGGCGGTACAGAGGTTCCAATAAATGTGCCTTATTGACAAAAAATTTCTCATAGAAGTTGTACAAGCCTAGAAAGGCACGTAGGGATTCTCTATCAGTTGGTGCAGGCTTCTCTTTGATTTCTTTAATCTTAGTAGGTGATGGATGCAACCCTTCTGCATCAATAAGATGTCCCAAAAACTGGATACTATTAGAAGCAAACACACACTTCTTCAGATTCAATTTAAAACCCAGTTCATTTAATTTCTGAAGTACCATATGTAGCCGTTGGTTGTGTTCTTCTCTGTTCTTCCCGCAGATGGCTATATCATCT
Organism: Acrobasis consociella; assembly: GCA_963555685.1. NCBI lineage: Eukaryota > Metazoa > Arthropoda > Insecta > Lepidoptera > Pyralidae > Acrobasis > Acrobasis consociella. The sequence goes on along the minus strand of OY743104.1, from coordinate 7,804,253 downwards.
AGCAGACATGCCACACCCTCCATGCCCGCAAGGGCTGTTGACATCACTCGCTGAAAAAGACCTGGTGCAGCATTAATACCAAAGGCTAGTCTGTTTACTTTCATCAGCCCTAGCGGTGTATTGAGAGTTAACAGTAACGAAGTCTCTTCATCAACCTTCATCTGCATATAAGCAAGCTTTAAATCCAGTTTACTGAACACTTTTCCCCCACTTAACTTCACAAAAGCTTCTACAGAGGCTGGCAGAGGGTATTTATCAGGATCTATAGCCATATTAACTGTTGACCGATAATCTCCACAGATACGGAGTGAGCCATCATCCTTTTTCACGATCCTGAGTGGTGTTGCCCACTTGGAAAATGTCACAGGTGTTAGAATACCTGCGTCTACCATACGTCTCAGCTCATCGTCCACCTGCTTCTTCAAGGGAAAGGGCACTGGACGAGCCTTCAGGTATCGAGGAACTGCATCCTTACGGGGGGTTAACGACACCTCCGGACCATTATATTCTCCCAAGGTATCCTTGAATAACTCAGGAAATTCACTCACTAAAGTTTTAGCTTCATCATCTGTCCAACATAATCCTGACACTTCTAGTCCAAGCGGCTGGAACCAGTCCCTACCTAACAGGCTTGGTCCTTTGCCTGACACAACAACTAATGGACACTGAGCTTCCTTATTGCCCAGCACAACCCGAACTTGAATGATGCCCAATACTTTCAGAGGGTCACTGGTCCACGTCACTAATTTTAAGTTGGTCGACTTCAATGGTGGTGGCGATATCCATTGCTTATAATAAGTTGCTTCAGAAATAATAGATCTCGAAGCTCCAGAATCCACTTCCATGATGAGTTCAGCTCCATCGATTATCACCTTCACTTTGATTGGATGTAGATGATGGTCAGTACAACTGTGCACCCCTGTCATATACCCCATGCTCGGATCACTTGGAGATAACTTGTCATTCATATTCAAGTCACTTTCCGCACTCATATCACCACTCTCCAATTGGTGCACTTGTCCAGATTTCTTGGTACATGCCGGTGCTATATGTCCATACCTCCGGCACCGATAGCATCTCGCTTTCGTAAAAGTACACCGCTCTCCAGGTTTGTGCTGGCTTGCACAATGTCGACAACCAGATTTTGACATCAAAATTTTGTCAATATCCATAGATTCTGCGACAGTGGACGGAGGAGTTAGTTTCGAATTATCAGTACTAGTCGTCTCATTGGGATAAAAATCCTTGAACGTCGTCTGGTAGTTTAGACACATTTGAAAGGCCGTCTCATAAGTGAGATCTTTCGTCTTCAACAAATCGCGGCGCAAACGATCGTCCCGCACACCCAACACTAGTCTGTCTCGCAATTGGCGTGTCAAATCCGTGAAATTACACTTAGCACCTAATAAGCTAATTGCCCCAACGAAATCCTGAATGCTTTCATTTGACATTTGTTTACGATTGTGAAACTTTCCGGCTTGTAAAATCTCATGCACTTTAGGTTCATAGAATGTGTCCAAAACTGCTAAAATGTCCATAAATCCGACTTCAGATGGTCGATTGGGCACTAACAATGACACAATTAGTGAATACGTGTCTTTTCCACATTGTGATAGGAAAATTGCACGCGCTTTGCCGAAGTTGTTGCCGATGCCGGACGCGTCGAGCGCGAACAGTAACTGTTCCTTGTATTCACACCACTTATGAGTCTTTGGGTTAAACTCGCCGGGAAACACAATATTTACAATATTCGAGGCCATTTTATGCACGCAAATTAATTATTTTAACTCGTCGCCATTAAAAGATACCACACAGGTGCAGTTCGAAACATAACTAATTTATTAACAAAGTACCCACACTTACTAATTATCCATCTGTCACATTATAGATATACTTTCAATACATAACAGTAATGTACTAACTTACCTATGTTATTACGTTAAATTGTTTAATTTCTTTTGTCCTATAATGTTAAATAGTTTTGTTTTCATGTTTCTGCCAGCGCCAGCTCCTAAGAATATCACTATTGGGAAAACTCAAAATTTGCTGTGAAGAGTAGTTTAGGTTCGTTAGGTTTCCTGTAGCCAAAACACGAGCAAGCGAGCGAGTCAAGCTAAGGGCGAAAGTAACAGACACAGATGGTGTAATACCAGCGCCGGCAGCGGAGGCACTCCCTAAACAAAAACACTTCATTTCATTTGTTTATTTTGCCCAAAACGTATTTGCCTTTATTCATAGTGACCGGGAAAAGGGATTAGACATGAATTTTTTTATCAAATTGCCCACGTGACATGGGCATTATGTATACAGGCGGATCACTATTTATAGGGACCAGACTTCTTAAGTTGCCAGTAACAGATACATCGCTTGACATGGTTCAGATGTCTAGCAGCTTTGGGTTAGCAATAAGAACTCAACCAAACTATCTATGCTATATAAAGTAAAAAGTATCCTAACCTTACCATACATTCAATGAAAATTTTACATTGCAAGACTGATCAGGTAATTTACAATTCTTAGACCACAACAGCACACATATTTGAAATCAAAAGTATATTGAGTATTTTAGAAATGTACAAAAATAAAATTATGATAAAAGTTCGTTTTGCTCTGGATTCTTACCTTTTAGTAGCACAATCTAATATTAGAAATAGACGAAAATAAAATATATATAAGTTTTATTTACATAGAGATGTACCTACTTACGTTTCGCCGAACGAAATGTATCCTTCGCATAGCTACTACATATTTACGAGAACAGATATGTAGTAAAAATATTATAAAATTAGATACATACCTATACCATATAAATATATTTACAAATACTTTTCCCAATTACATTACATGATAGTTATGCATACTACAATGATATTGTGACAAAAAATATACTGAAGTTACATACCTGATACAACGAGTGCCTCATTTGGGCCGCAAGTAACAAACCCCCAAGTCATTTTTGTACACAACAACGTAAATAGAACTAATAATTCTTATAAAAACCTGTAAACTATTGTAAATTTTTTACGTCAAAACACAAATCGACTTCATGTAAATGCAGATGGGGATATCGCCGCCGCCGCGCCGCGCTCATTTGGTGTTGCTAGTTGCCAAAGGCAAAAATAATATGTATATAAGTAGTGACTATTCCCAGGCGCGCCCCAAATTGCCCCAAAAACAAATATTTGGTTTCAGGACTTGTATATACTAGAGTTGAATTTTACTGGTCTATGTTTTTAATTAACGAAAAAGAAGTTTTTCAGTTTGAAATCGATAAAGGATTTTGTAAAATTTTGCTTGTCCACTCTGACTAAGAATAAAATTGGCTTTCATAATAGAAAGTATTATGTTGTTTGTAGTATTTTATTTGTATGTTTTTAATGGTTTAATAAACATGTTGAATATTGTGAGAATTTGATAAATATTTAAGTATATATTTGATCATGTTGTTTTATATGAAACATACAAAAATAATCTGAAGATAATAACGTTGTAAGCTATGGTAACAAAATAATTTATACGCTACACGGGATCCTGAATCCTCTTTTTTCTCATAAGTGTATTAATTATAATATGGTTTGTCATGCCGTTCTCATAAAATTTTTATCATAAAAAATGTTTCAAATGATTTTTTTTTGTAAGAATGCTTCTGTAGGCATAATCATATATTATGAGTAATCAAAACATGAGCGTGCGAACGAAGCGAGCTTAGGGCGAAAGTAACACATACACAAAATCAATTTTGCCGTTGAGTGTTGGTTAGGTTTTTTAGGTTTCATAATGTAGTCATAATTTACACTCGACACAAGCTTAAGGCCAAAGTAACACAGACACAAAAACTTTGCCGTGGAATATAGGTTACGTTTCTTAGGTTTTCCTTTGACCGAAACATGAGCGAGCGAGCAACTGAAGCTTAGGGCGAAAGTAGTACAGACAAAAAACAAATTTGCCGAGGAGTCTAGGTTAGGTTTGTTAGGTTTCCTGTGTCCAAAACATGAGCGAGCGAGCAACTCAAGGTTAGGGCGAAAGTACACAGACACAAAAACAATTTTGACGTGGAGTGTAAATTAGGTTTCCAAACTTTGGACGCAATTTCGGAATGAGTTTTGAAAAATACTTTCTCAGTGCGCCCTAGACCTCATAAGAGAACTATCCACCAAATTTGGAGTCTCTAGACCCAGTGGTTTGGGCTCTGCGTTGATATGTCAGTCAGTCAGTTTCTTTTTTTCCGTTCCCATTGCAATTCCCGTTCCCGTTCCAGTTCCCACTTCCATTCCTGTCATTTGCTAGAGCGAGAGAGAGTGTCGGTATGTTTCAGCATGGCCTAGATAGTAAGAATTTCATCTCTCTAGGGGTTGAACTTTGTAAATCCTGAAACACGTTCTTACTCATGTACCGCCAGGAGTATTCTTGTGGAGTTTCGAATAGAATGGTCTAACTACTCCTGTTTCTCCATACAAATATTAAACCCCCGATTTACCCCCTGGGTTAGTTTTGAAAATCCTTTCTTAGCTTAGTCAGTCAATTAGACTACGTTCAAATTTATGGTCTTTTATTCCCCTTATTACCCTAATAGAGGCAGATTTTTTTAAAAAAAGGCTAAAACACGTGTTTGATTACTTTTGTTTTGAAAAATTTATGGCAAGTTCAAAAAAACCTTTCATATCTGAGCTCTTTGTATTAACATAAAACTACTGTCCAGATTTCACATTTATATCTGTGTTTTAGGCTTTGCGTTGTTGAATTAGCTACCCTTGATCTTATATTTTTAGAAAACTGAAATATACGTGTTTGATTATTAATATTTCGGAGTTATAATAACAAATTTAATGGAAATTGGAGCATATTTTAAATATTTTTCATACAAACTATCAACCCCTATTTTAAAACATTAGAAGATGGATTTTAGAAAACAGAAATATACTCTTATCATTTATAAATTTCAAGGAAATGATGTAAAGAAATAGAGAAGATTTTAATCTTTTAATTCCTATTTTCACCCTTAGGGGGTGAATTGTAATAAAACATGAAATACGTATTTAATGAAATGTTTTAAAAGCATGAATCTCAATTTTTATCAAAATTAATGCAGGTTTAAAGAGTTTTCCATACAAACTTTAAACCCCTATTTCACCCCTTTAGGGTTAACATTTTTAAAAATTACTTCTAAGTATGCGTCCGCATTTTGAATTGAAACAACTGTCCAAATTTCACGTTTCTATCATAAGCGGTTACGGCTGCGCGTGCGTCTTATGTCAGTCAGTCAGTGGGAACTTATCCTTTTATATATACAATGACCTTTTTTATTAAGTACAAATATTTTAAGGGGTGATTCAGTCCATCATTTCGAACAAATTTTCCCAGTAAATGAATATCGAAATAAAAAAAAAAACATTTTCCATAGTAATGATATCACGTGACTAGAGATGGGCATCTACCCGGGTATTTACCCACGCTTGGGTATTTACCCGATATGCACCGGGTACATACCCGTATCTACCCGTTTGGGTGGGTAGATTAAAAAATTTATTAAAAAACTAAAAAATGGTTGCCTGTAAAGTCGGTTTTACGGGCGAAGATTTTACGTGACAACGTAGATAACATAGTTGAGTGGGAGAGAGACGCAAGGCATTCGGCGGGCCTCTCTCTCGTTCGGTGACTCATCGTAACGTTACCGAGCGTTACACTTTTTCATAAGTGACTCCCAGCCGCAACCTAATTTAAGACGTTGTCACGTCAAAATTTAGTGCGGGTCCACTATTTATGTGTAGAAATGTTCAAAAAGGTTATTTAATGTATAAAACAATGATTATCTCTAAAAGAAAAAATAACAAACATTAAAAATCACTGATGATATCCATATTAAATATACACATACCAGCTTATTTGTTATCTGATTGCTTATTATAACATATCATTAGGTCTATAAACATTTGCCAGCAAAATATATAAACTTTGACCTGTCACTTCATATGTTCCCATACAACGGGTAGATACGGGTAAATACCCGGCATACTATTTTGTGGGAAATGTTATAATAGGTTGATGGGGGATCAAAGAACTCGTCTATACGAATATCTTTTGTTCCGAGACCAACCCCGAAATCAGTAGTTTTGGCTCTTGGATGAGCAGTCAAAGATACTTACTCTCTATACATGTATAAGGGTGCTCGTATATTGACATCGCATTTGATGACTGATTGCTTATTTTAACATCTAGTTAGGTCTACAAATATTTGACAGCAAAAAATATAAACTTAGACCTGTAAATTTGTATGTTCCCATACAACGGGTAGTTACGGGTAAATACCCGGCATTCTATTTTGTGGGAAATGTTTTAACAAGTTGATGGGGGATCGAAGAACTCGTCTATCCGAATATCTTTTGTTCCGGGACCAACCCCAAAATCAGTAGTTTTGGCTTTTATATGAGCAGTCAAAGATACTTACTCTCTATACATGTATGAGGGTGCTCGTATATTGACATCGCATTTGATGTCTGATTGCTTATTTTACTATATAATTTTAGGTCTACAAATATTTGCCAGCAAAAAATATAAACTTAGACCCGTAAATTTGTATGTTTCCATACAACCGGTAGATACAGGTAAATACCCGGCATTAGATATGAGCGCCGACGGCCAATACCACGGCGGCGGCGTGGTCTAAAAATTTACGAGGCGGCGGCGGCGCGCCGGCGCCGTTTATATTTTTATGGAGGGGGGAGGGGGGACTATTTCTTAAAAATAAAGAAAAAAAGATTTTATTATTTATACTAAAGAAAGCGATATATTTTAATAAAGGAACAGTAGGTATATTCGTGAAAATTGCTTATTCATATCATAAAAATGACATTTTTAATGATAAAATTAACTAGCATCAGTCACATAAATAAGATCGATCGATATAAACACCTCAAAATTGCTTGCTTTTAATTTTCTAAATAGAATTAAAATAAATTATATTTCTAAGTATAAAAACTAGCAGCAGTCATCATTATTTTAATCGACTTCTAAAAAGTAGGCGGTGGTCAACTCCTTGCAATTTTTTTTTATGTACTCGTATGTTCACCGATCATTCAAAGACACCTGGGCCGATTTGGAAATTTATTTTTTTTTGTTTGAAAGGGCATACTTGTTACGTGACCCCATAGAAATTATATCAAAATCGGTTGTGTAGTTTAGGGGTGAAGGGGGTTTTTGGTTAAAAAAAAATATAACATAATAAGATCGACCGATATTAACTCCTCCACATTGCTTGTTTTTAGATGTTGTTTCTTTTTAATAGAAATAAAACAAATAAATCACATTTCTAAAGACATAAACTAGCATCAGTCAACTCGAATAAGGTTGCGCAGCGCAGACCTGTTTCGGTCAATCGAGTGGCGATTAATTGCAATAAGGGGTTACTTCATAAAATAATACGTTAGTCGTACGATAGTGACGTCCTATTTCTATGTCAAACCAAATTAGACTTTATCATCATAAGTAAGTGCTTAATGTTGCTTGACACAGAAACGGATAAGTAGTAACGACCGTCTTGCGTACCGCTTTTGGAGTAACCCCCCTGGTCAGTACACGCCGCGACGGCGCGCCGCTAGTTTCGCTCGGCGGCGGCGCGTCGACGCTAAGATACGGCGACCCGGGACTAATTTGCGGGAAATGTTATAATAAGTTGATGGGAAATCAAAGAACTCATTGATACGAATATCTTTTGTTCTGGGACCAACCCCAAAATCAGTAGTTTTGGCTTTTAAATGAGCAGTCAAACATACCTACTCTCTATATATGTATGAGAGTGCTCGTATATTGACATCGCATTTGATGTCTGATTGCTTATTTTACTGTATAATTAGGTCTACAAATATTTGCCAGCAAAAAATAAAAACTTAGACCTGTAAATTCGTATGTTCCCATACAACGGGTAGATACAGATAAATACCCGGCATACTATTTTGCGGGAAATGTTATAATAAGTTGATGGGAAATCAAAGAACTCCTCGATACGAATATCTTTTGTTCGGGAACCAACCCCAAAATCAGTAGTTTTGGCTTTTATATGAGCAGTCAAAGATACCTACTCTCTATATATTGTCACGATCGTGGGTTGGGGATAGGAAAGGAAACACTAATTCTATGGAATAGTGCCTTTATTTACAACTCTAGGGTACTCACAGTTGTCACAGGTACGTACGCGGGAATGTCACTGTACTGTCACACACACACGGAAACGTCACTGCACTGTCTTGCGCGTGGAAACGTCACTGCACTGTCACGCGCGGTAATGTCACTGCACTGTCACGCGCGGTAATGTCACTGCACTGTCACACGCGTAATCGTCACTGCACTGTCACGCGCGGAAACGTCTCTCGCGCGTATTTTCCGCACTGAACACTTCACTTCACTCACTATTACACTTTACTTTTTGCTCACTACTTCCACTTTTACTTTTCTTCCTTTTTCTTCTTCCTTCTTCGGATTTTACTTTCAAACTTAACTGGCGTAGGCCGCGCCTTGTTCTGCTTATATACCCCCCGGATGCGAACAATATCGCATCAAAGTTCCAAACTTAAGTCATAAATTTTCTTTCGTCTTCTTTTATTTCCGGCCCGTATTTTCATTCCAATTTAATCTAGAGTTATCTAGAAACTTCTAACAAAACTTCAAAAACACTATACATGACTGTGATTTGAACCTGGGGTCTATGGATTCACAGTCCAACACCAAGACCGCTAGGCCAATCGTGTGCTGACGTGAGTGACGAAATTTCCCTTTAGATGAATTCTTCTAGTTTGAATTTGTGACGTTGACATTGTCATTATCACTTATCGTCCTACGCGACACTGCCCCCTCTCGAGACATGATCGTCCAGATCATTATTGCTTCCATGATAACGTGCCAATCGATCCACATGAACTATTTTGAGAGGACTGCGAGGATTACGCTGAATTCGGTAGGTCACGTCGTTAATTCTGGTGATAATTTTGTAAGGTCCTTCCCAACTTGGTTGTAGCTTTGGAGATTTCCCTTTTCTCCTCACCGGATTATGAAGCCAAACCAGTGTTCCTTCCTCGAAGCTGAGGCCATTAGCTCTCCGATCGTAACGAGTCTTCATCCGTTCACTAGCTTTAAGCCCAGCCTCTCTAATCTGCTCATAGACGTCAACCATCTTAATCCGAAGGTCATTAGCATAGTCGGTTATTCCTTTTGGGGTATCTGGTGGACAACTTGATAACAAATCAGCTGGCAATTTCAATTCTCTTCCAAAATTGGCATATGCTGGAGTAACTGTAGTGGTCTCATGCACCGCAGTCCTATAAGATAAAAGGAATAGTGCAATATACTCGTCCCAGTTTTTCTGATGGCTTTCTACTACTTTTGCCAGATGCCGTTCCAATGTTTGATTAAACCTCTCAACCATTCCATCTGACTGCGGGTGATACGGCGTCGTCCGAGTCTTATGGATTCCCATGATTTCACAGACTTCTCGGAATACTTGTGATTCAAAGTTTCGACCCTGATCACTGTGCATCTCCAATGGCACACCAAATCTACAGAATACTTCGTTCACAAGCTTTGTCGCTACGGTGGTAGCCTCCTGATTAGGTAGTGCAAATGCTTCAGGCCATTTCGTGAAGTAGTCCATAACTACCAAAATGTACCGGTTGCCAGCATTCATAATCGGAAACGGTCCGGCTATGTCAAGAGCTACTCGTTCCCAAGGAGCTCCGACATTATACAACCTCATAGCTCCTCTGCTTCTAGTCTGTGGTCCCTTAACTGCCGCACAACTCTGACATTTACGGCACCAGTCTTCTACATCATCTCGGCAGTGTAACCAGTAGAAACGTTCTTTAATTTTTGTGAGAGTTCTTCTTATCCCCAGGTGTCCGCCGGAAGTACCATCATGGAAAGTTTTTAAAATCTCCCTTATCTTTTCTCTGGGGACGACCAATTGTAGATGGCAATCTTTACCTTGAGTACTTTCCCATTTTCGGTAGAGTAATCCATCGTATAGCACCAAGCTGTCCCATTGCGCCCAAAGACTCTTTGTAGCCGTACTGTATTTGGCCACTTCTGACCATTTTGGTTTAGTTCCACTTCGTAGCCAGTTCAATAGTGGTTGAAAGTCTTTATCATCTTCCTGAGCCTTTTTCATGGCATCGTTAGTCCAATTTTCATCTATGGAATGAGTACAGATTAGCCGGATGTTTACTTTTTCCTTCTCTTCCTGCCGATTGCAATGCTTACAGTCCTCCAGGCAAGGTCTTCGAGACAGAGCATCCGCATTACCATGACTCTTCCCTCCTCGATGTTCAATTTCAAACTCATACTCTTGGAGTAGCTCAATCCACCTGGCTACCTGCCCTTCAGGATTTTTGAATTCCAATAACCATTTTAATGCAGCGTGATCAGTCCTTATCAGAAATTTGCGACCAAGCAAATATTTCTTAAAATGTTGCAATGTCTTGACCACAGCCAACAATTCTCTGCGAGTTACGCAGTAATTTCTCTCTGGCCTTGAAAGAGATTTGCTGAAGTAGGCGATTACTACTTCCTGATCTCCTCGCTGTTGAGATAGAACACCTCCAATTCCGGTGTTACTTGCGTCAGCGTCCACAATAAACTTGCCTTCCATGTCAGGATATCCGAGGATAGGGGTTTCACATAGACGCATTTTGAGGTCCTGAAAAGCTTGCTCACAGTCTTCATCCCAAGAAAATGCTCGTTTCTCTTCAGTCAACCGATATAAAGGCTTAGCGATATCGGAAAACCCTTTTACGAATCTTCTATAGTAAGAGCATAGACCCAAGAATGCTCGCACCTGTGTCTTATCTGTTGGCGTTGGCCAATCTTTTACTGCACTTATTTTAGATGGGTCAGTTGCAATACCTTGTTCCGAAATAACGTGTCCCAAGTAGTTGACCTGACGTTGGAAAAATGAACATTTCTTTGGACTTAGCTTCAAATTTGTACTCTGTAGTCTTGAAAACACACTTTCAAGCTTCTTGAGATGATCATCAAAATCTCTCCCCATTATAATGATGTCATCTAAATAGACCAAACAGGTTTCTCCTAGCATACCTGCCAGCACATGTTCCATCAACCTTTCAAATGTTGCTGGCGCGTTACATAGTCCAAATGGCATAGTTTTGAACTGCCATAAACCCTTGCCGGTTGAAAACGCAGTCTTCTCTTTATCCTTAGGATCCAAATCTACTTGCCAATACCCACTTTTTAAATCAAGAGTGGAGAACCAAGTCATGCCACAAAGTGAATCCAAAGTGTCATTGATTCTTGGAAGTGGGTAACTGTCCTTTTTAGTTACATCGTTCAATCGCCGATAGTCTACACAGAACCTAGTCGATCCATCCTTCTTCTTTACTAACACAATCGGAGAGCACCATGGGCTTGGTGAAGGTTCTATCACGCCGTTCTTCTTCATCTCTTGGATCATGTCCTCAACTTCCTGCTCACGGGCAAAAGGTACAGGTCTTGGTCTTTGCCGAATAGGTGTTGTATCCCCGGTATCAATTTTATGTTTTACCAAATCGGTTCTGCCAATATCTCCATCATTTTTAGAGAATAAATTGCTATATTTCAACAAGAAGTTCCTTGCTTTTATTAATTGCAATTTAGTAAGATTACCCTTGCTACCCTCCAGAAGCCTTGCGACATTTTCTTCCTGATTCGTAATTTTCCGCTTTTGCCCCTCTTCACACTTCCTCAACCAGGCTACTTCATCACAGTTTCCGACAATCGTACCCTTTCGCAGTGTTTGCTCCACATCATGAGGATTCAGAACAGGTACCAACGCAACTTGGCTACTTCCAACTAAGGTTCTAGCCGGAATCCATGATGCGTCTGAGATTCCTCCCTCTATAATGGCACATCTCCGCGGTCCACTTCCATTATTAGGCGGTAACATAACAGGGACCGTCGTTTGGGACCTAGGGCTAAGGACAGTGTCCCTCAAACATAACACCTTACCAAAATTTCCTCCTTTCATCGGAATTTCATCATTGCCATGTTTTAGAACACCATTTTTCAAGTCAATATTGCACTGATGATTTTGTAGAAAGTCCAAACCAATAATGCAATCGTCGGAGATGCCTGCGACAATCACTCTTTGCCAATAAAGTGTTGCCCCGATCTTAATGGCTACAATTTTTTCTCCTACAGATGGGATTCGTTGGCCGGTAGCAGTAGTTAACGTGATATTTTTATTTGCTTGAATATACCGACCTCCAATGTCCTTAAGTCTGTGATTGCCGATGACTGTCCGTGAAGCTCCAGTATCTAACGTCAATTGGCAAGGTTTCCCATTAATTAATCCGTCTATCACTAAAGTATTTCCGTCGCTTGTCTGCTTCACAAGAATTTCTGGGGCTTTACTACTACCGGCCAGCGCCCACCCCACAGCCCTGGCCTTCTCTAGTTTTTCCTGTAACTGCTCCGACGTTGAAACCGCTGCATCCACCTGACGTCGGAAAGTTGTACGTTCACGCTTCGGGCAAGTGCTTCGAATATGGCCCCGTTCTCCACACTCATAGCACATTGGGTTGTAGGGTCGTCGTCTACTGTTTTCTGTGACTACAACCTCTCGTAGCCTCAGAGCTCGTGAGTCATGACGAACCGCTTCGACTTCCAAAGCGTGAGCCACTGCTTCTTTCAAGGTGGTGTGGTGATCCAGTCGTACAGCCGCCCTGACTTCGGGATCCCGTATCCCATCAATAAAAACCTGCAAGAGCATCTCCTCCACGACAGATGGTGATGACTGATATGCCTTGCGGACCAGTCTTTCCACTTCCACGGACCACTGTTGTAAGGTCTCGCTAGCCCGCTGACAACGATCTTTAAGTTGCGCCCTGTATACATGCTCCAGGTGGCTGTCACCGTATCTGGCTTCCAGAGCGCCTATGAGTTCGTCGTAGGTGACCTCTTTCTTTCCAGCGCCGAGTGCTTCCAATACGGACAGAGCGTCATCTCGAAGTGCCAGGGTCAATGCAGACTGCGCCTCCTGCTCATCCCAATGGCTGGCTTTTTTAATTGTCTCCAACTGCAATTTAAAAGCAGCCCAAGAGGATTTGCCGTCGTAGGGTGGCACCTTTAAGTTTTTGGTAAAAGGAGCGACTACAGAGCTAGTGACAGGGCCAGACTCTTTGAGAAGTTTAACTTCCTTACCAAGCTGTTGAAGCGTCCCTTTCACTTCAGCAACTTCCTCTTTTACTTCTGTAACTTCCTCCTTTACTTCTGCAACTTCCTTCTCGAAGTCATCCATCCGGGCTGTGTTGGCCCGAACCGCGGCCAAAACATCTTTGGAAAAGGACTGAAGTTGCTCCTCCTGACGGCGTGCTTGCTCTTCCTGCAGCGCCCGTATTTGCTCCTCCTGGCGGCGTGCTTGCTCCTCCTGGCGGCGTGCGTGCTCCTCCTGGCGGTGTGCTTGCTCCTCCTGCAGCGCCCGTATTTGCTCCTCCTGGCGGCGTGCTTGCTCCTCCTGGCGGCGTGTTTGCTCCTCCTGGCGGTGTGCTTGCTCCTCCTGCAGCGCCCGTATTTGCTCCTCCTGGCGGCGTGCTTGCTCCTCCTGGCGGTGTGCTTGCTCCTCCTGCAGCGCCCGTATTTGTTCCTCCTGGCGGCGTGCTTGCTCCTCCTGGCGGCGTGCTTGCTCCTCCTGGCGGTGTGCTTGGTCCTCCTGCAGCGCCCGTATTTGTTCTTGCATCATGACAGTAATCTGCTGCAGGAACGCGTTCATTTCCAATGGAGCGGCTGGTGGGACGGCCGCTGATGTTGTCGCGGCTCCGCCAGAGTTGGACTCCTCGAGCGATTGTTCCTCTGCCGCTGCAGCTCCCGCTCGAGTGGTTACCCCTCTCTCATTTCTAGGCACGATCGGCATCTTTCCTATCCCACTTCTGACACCAATTGTCACGATCGTGGGTTGGGGATAGGAAAGGAAACACTAATTCTATGGAATAGTGCCTTTATTTACAACTCTAGGGTACTCACAGTTGTCACAGGTACGTACGCGGGAATGTCACTGTACTGTCACACACACACGGAAACGTCACTGCACTGTCTTGCGCGTGGAAACGTCACTGCACTGTCACGCGCGGTAATGTCACTGCACTGTCACGCGCGGTAATGTCACTGCACTGTCACACGCGTAATCGTCACTGCACTGTCACGCGCGGAAACGTCTCTCGCGCGTATTTTCCGCACTGAACACTTCACTTCACTCACTATTACACTTTACTTTTTGCTCACTACTTCCACTTTTACTTTTCTTCCTTTTTCTTCTTCCTTCTTCGGATTTTACTTTCAAACTTAACTGGCGTAGGCCGCGCCTTGTTCTGCTTATATACCCCCCGGATGCGAACAATATCGCATCAAAGTTCCAAACTTAAGTCATAAATTTTCTTTTGTCTTCTTTTATTTCCGGCCCGTATTTTCATTCCAATTTAATCTAGAGTTATCTAGAAACTTCTAACAAAACTTCAAAAACACTATACATGACTGTGATTTGAACCTGGGGTCTATGGATTCACAGTCCAACACCAAGACCGCTAGGCCAATCGTGTGCTGACGTGAGTGACGAAATATCCCTTTAGATGAATTCTTCTAGTTTGAATTTGTGACGTTGACATTGTCATTATCACTTATCGTCCTACGCGACAATATGTATGATGGGTGCTCATACATTTACATCGCATTTGATGTCTGATTGCGTTTGCGCACCTCCCAGCAAAAAAATGATAATAAATCAAAGAAGCCTACTTTCAAAGTAAAATTAGTATGGTGGTTTCATATACTTTAATGTCAGATTTGACGTCTTCCTGCATTTTAAGCATTTTGGAGCCCTTGCACACACTTTCGGACACGAATTGCGAAGTAATTACTCATAAAATTCAATTTACCCACCAAATGGGTAGATACGGGTATTTACCTAATCTACCGGGTATATTCCCAAATGGGTAGATTGGGTATATACCCATCGCCCATCTCTAGTCGTGACTAGAGATGGGCATCTACCCGGGTATTTACCCACGCTTGGGTATTTACCCGATATGCACCGGGTATATACCCGTATCTACCCGTTTGGGTGGGTAGATTGGAAAATTTATTTAAAATTTAGTACGGGTCCACTATTTATGTGTAGAAATGTACAAAAAGGTTATTTAATGTATAAAACAATGATTATCTCTAAAAGAAAAAATAACAAACATTAAAAATCACTGATGATATCCATATTAAATATACAAATACCATCTTATTTGTTATCTGATTGCTTATTATAACATATAATTAGGTCTACAAACATTTGCCAGCAAAATATATAAACTTTGACCTGTCACTTTATATGTTCCCATACAACGGGTAGATACGGGTAAATACCCGGCATACTATTTTGTGGGAAATGTTATAATAAGTTGATGGGGGATCAAAGAACTCGTCTATACGAATATCTTTTGTTCCGCGACCAACCCCGAAATCAGAAGTTTTGGCTCTTGGATGAGCAGTCAAAGATACCTACTCTCTATACATGTATGAGGGTGCTCGTATATTGACATCGCATTTGATGACTGATTGCTTATTTTAACATCTAGTTAGGTCTACAAATATTTGACAGCAAAAAATATAAACTTAGACCTGTAAATTTGTATGCTCCCATACAACGGGTAGATACGGGTAAATACCCGGGATTCTATTTTGTGGGAAATGTTATAAGAAAATGATAGGGGATCGAAGAACTCGTATATACCAATATCTTTTGTTCCGAGACCAACCCCGAAATCAGTAGTTTTGGCTCTTGGATGAGCAGTCAAAGATACCTACTCTCTATACATGTATGAGGGTGCTCGTATATTGACATCACATTTGATGACTGATTGCTTATTTTAACATTTAATTAGGTCTTCAAATATTTGCCAGCAAAAAATATAAACTTACACCTGTAAATTTGTATGTTCCCATACAACGGGTAGATACGGGTAAATACCCGGCATTCTATTTTGCGGGAAATGTTATGCCAAAATGATAGGGGATTGAAGAACTCGTCTATACGAATGTCTTTTGTTCCGAGACCAACCCCGAAATCAGTAGTTTTGGCTCTTGGATCAGCAGTCAAAGATACCTACTCTCTATACATGTATGAGGGTGCTCGTATATTGACATCGCATTTGATGACTGATTGCTTATTTTAACATTTAATTAGGTCTTCAAATATTTGCCAGCAAAAAATATAAACTTAGACCTGTAAATTTGTATGTTCCCATACAACGGGTAGATACAGGTAAATACCCGGCATACTATTTTGCGGGAAATGTTATAATAAGTTGATGGGGGATCAAAGAACTCATTGATATAAATATCTTTTGTTCCGAGACCAACCCCAAAATCAGTAGTTTTGGCTTTTATATGAGCAGTCAAAGATACCTACTCTCTATACATGTATGAGGGTGCTCGTATATTGACATCGCATTTGACAACTGATTGCTTATTTTAACATCTAGTTAGGTCTACAAATATTTGCCGGCAAAAATATAAACTTAGACCTGTAAATTTCTATGTTCCCATACAACGGGTAGGTACAGGTAAATACCCGGCATACTATTTTGCGGAAAATGTTATAACAAGTTGATAGGGGATCGAAGAACTCGTCTATACAAATATCTTTTGTTCCGAGACCAACCCCGAAATCAGTAGTTTTGTTTCTTGGATGAGCAGTCAAAGATACCTACTCTCTATACATGTATGAGGGTGCTCGTATATTGACATCGCATTTGATGACTGATTGCTTATTTTAACATCTAGTTAGGTCTACAAATATTTATCGGCAAAAATATAATTTTAGACCTGTAAATTTGTATGTTCCCATACAACGGGTAAATACAGGTAAATACCCGGCATACTATTTTGCGGAAAATATTATAATAAGTTGATGGGGGATCAAAGGCCTCATTGATATGAATATCTTTTGTTCCGAGGCCCACCCCGAAATCAGTAGATTGGATCTTTTATAAGCAGTCAAAGATACCTTCTCTCTATATATGTATGAGAGTGCTCGTATATTGACATCGCATTTGATGTCTGATTGCTTATTTTACTATATAATTAGGTCTTCAAACATTTACCAGCAAAAAATATAAACTTAGACCTGTAAATTTGTATGTTCCCATACAACGGTTAGATACAGGTAAATACCCGGCATACTATTTTGCGGGAAATGTTATAATAAGTTGACGAGAAATCAAAGAACTCATTGATATGAATATCTTTTGTTCCGGGACCAACCCCAAAATCAGTAGTTTTGGCTTTTATATGAGCAGTCAAAGATACCTTATCTCTATGTATGTATGAGAGTGCTCGTATATTGACATCGCATTTGATGTCTGATTGCTTATTTTACTATATAATTAGGTCTACAAACGTTTGCCAGCAAAAAATATAAACTTAGACCTGTTAATTTGTATGTTCCCATACAACGGGTAGATACAGGTAAATACCCGGCATACAATTTGCGGGAAATGTTATAATAAGTTGATGGGGGATCAAAGAACTCATTGATATGAATATCTTTTGTTCCGAGGCCCACACCGAAATCAGTAGTTTTGGCTCTTTTATGAGCAGTCAAAGATACCTACTCTCTATACATGTATGAGGGTGCTCGTATATTGACATCGCATTTGATGACTTATTGCTTATTTTAACATCTAATTAGATCCACAAATATTTGACAGCAAAAAATATAAACTTAGACCTGTAAATTTGTATGTTCCCATACAACGGGTAGATACGGGTAAATACCCGGCATTCTATTTTGTGGGAAATGTTATAACAAGTTGATAGGAGATCGAAGAACTCGTCTATACGAATATCTTTTGTTCCGAGACCAACCCCGATATCAGTAGTTTTGGCTCTTGGATGAGCAGTCAAAGATACCTACTCTCTATACATGTATGAGGGTGCTCGTATATTGACATCGCATTTGATGACTTATTGCTTATTTTAACATCTAATTAGGTCTACAAATATTTGCCAGCAAAAATTATTAACTTAGACCTGTAAATTTGTATGTTCCCATACAACGGGTAGATACAGGTAAATACCCGGCATACTATTTTGCGGGAAATGTTATAATAAGTTGACAGGAAATCAAAGAGCTCGTTGATATGAATATCTTTTGTTCCGGGACCAACCCCAAAATCAGTAGTTTTAGCTTTTATATGAGCAGTCAAAGATACCTTCTCTCTATGTATGTATGAGAGTGCTCGTATATTGACATCGCATTTGATGTCTGATTGCTTATTTTACTATATAATTAGGTCTACAAACATTTGCCAGCAAAAAATATAAACTTAGACCTGTTAATTTGTATGTTCCCATACAACGGGTAGATACAGGTAAATACCCGGCATACAATTTGCGGGAAATGTTATAATAATAAGTTGACGGGGGATCAAATAACTCATTGATATGAATATCTTTTGTTCCGAGGCCCACCCCGAAATCAGTAGTTTTGGCTCTTTTATGAGCAGTCAAAGATACCTACTCTCTATATATGTTTGAGAGTGCTCGTATATTGTCATCGCATTTGATGTCTGATTGCTTATTTTACTATATAATTAGGTCTAAAAACATTTGCCAGCAAAAAATATAAACTTAGACCTGTTAATTTGTATGTTGCCATACAACGGGTAGATACAGGTAAATACTCGGCATTCTATTTTGCGGGAAATGTTAAAATAAGTTGATTGGGAATCAAAGAACTCATTGATATGAATATCTTTTGTTCCGAGACCAACCCCAAAATCAGTAGTTTTGGCTTTTATATGAGCAGTCAAAGATACCTTCTCTCTATGTATGTATGAGAGTGCTCGTATATTGACATCGAATTTGATGTCTGATTGCTTATTTTACTATATAATTAGGTCTACAAACATTTGCCAGCAAAAAATATAAACTTAGACCTGTAATTTGGTATGTTCCCATACAACGGGTAGATACGGGTAAGTACCCTGCATTCTATTTTGTGGGAAATGTTATAACAAAATGATAGGAGATCGAAGAACTCGTCTATACAAATATCTTTTGTTCCGAGACCAACCCCGAAATCAGTAGTTTTGCCTTTTTTATGAGCAGTCAAAGATACCTACTCTCTATATATATGAGGGTGTTTATATATTTACATCGCATAATTTGATGTCTGATTGCTCATTGAAACACCTATTAGTATGTATTTGCGCACCTCCCAGCAAAAAAATGATAATAAATCAAAGGAGCCTACTTTCTAAGTATGATTAGTATGGTGGTTTCATATACTTTAATGTCAGATATGACGTCTACCTGCATTTTATGCATTTTAGAGCCCTTGCACACACGTTCGGACACGAATTGCGAAGTAATTACTCATAAAATTCAATATACCCACCAAATGGGTAGATACGGGTA
Source organism: Acrobasis consociella (assembly GCA_963555685.1). Classification (NCBI taxonomy): domain Eukaryota; kingdom Metazoa; phylum Arthropoda; class Insecta; order Lepidoptera; family Pyralidae; genus Acrobasis; species Acrobasis consociella. The sequence goes on along the minus strand of OY743104.1, from coordinate 7,784,813 downwards.
TTTACCGGGTATTTACCCAATCTACCGGGTATATTCCCAAATGGGTAGATTGGGTATATACCAACCGCCCATCTCTACACGTGACTACTTCGATTTCTATGAAAACCTAAAAAATTTTTTTCGTATTTCGATATACATTTATAGGGAAAAGTTGTTCAAAATGATGGTCTGAATCACTCCTTTAAATATTTGTACTTAATAAAAAAGGACATTGTATAGATAGATAAATAAATAAGAATTTGACTGGTAATGCTGGCTAAAGTTAATCAAATGGCAAAGTATTTGCATTTTGAAATTAATATTAAAAATGCAAAATACATCTCGAAAGGTCAAATAAATCGCATCTCTGTATTTAATAGGAACATACAATGTAAATTTAAAATTAGAAAATAACTAAAAGAAAGTGTAGAACTTTCTTTTTAACAACTTCGATTCGGGCAATACTTTTTGATTTGTATTTTTTTTAAACGGAGCACATAGAGATAACTCGAGGTTTTTGCCCAGTGGGCGAAAACTAGGGCCGATTGGGCGGAAATAATTTTCGCCCGATATACGATATGCAGATGACAGCACTGTTTCAGAGAGGTATATTCCCACCGCAACACCAGGTAGAATTGAGATTGAGGCCGAAAGAGTATTAATGACTGAACGAGCGAATTTATCACTCAAGGCAGCAGTGGCGTTGGGTGAGAATTTGGGCTAGTACAGCTATAAAACGAATTAAATATCTATCTAATTAGGTTTTATAAAAGTTAATAAGCCGTTCCATGTCCAGCTTATTTTTTATTAACTTAGTGTAAGTAATATGTATTAATAGCAGGTGGCACACCAGTGTTGAAGGTGTTGGTAAAACTATTCAATGAAGTACTGTCCAGGTGTAAGGTGCCTCAGGTATGGAAAAATGCAATCGTTACAATGATTCATAAAAAAGGAGACACCTCCAACTTATCAAATTACCGACCCATAAGCCTTCTGTCGCACATATACAAACTTTTTGCAAAAGTCATCTGTAACCGTTTAACCCAACAATTGGACGAAAGTCAACCCGTAGAACAGGCTGGTTTCCGAAGCGGGTTTTCCACAATAGACCACATCCATACTGTGAAACAGCTGATGGAGAAGACTTCTGAATACAACCGGCCCATGTGTGTGGGATTTGTCGATTACGAGAAGGCTTTCGACAGTATCGAGCACTGGGCCGTGTTTAACTCTCTCCATCGCTGTCACGTAGACGCACGCTATGTGGATCTGCTGAAAGAAATCTACGGCTCGGCCACAATGCAGGTCCGCCTGTATACCAACACCAATCCCATACACATAAAAAGAGGAGTGCGACAAGGGGACACCATCTCACCCAAATTATTTACAGCTGCACTAGAGGATGTAATAAATACTCTAAATTGGGAATCTGCGGGAATTAATATCAACGGTGTATATTTATCTCACCTACGGTTTGCAGATGACTTAATATTGTTTGCGGAAACGCCGAATGATCTTCAAAAAATGTTAAACCAGCTTCATGAAGCTTCTCTTAAGGTAGGTCTTAGAATGAACATGTCCAAGACGAAGGTTATGGCAAACGCGTCTGAACTTTCAGTCGCAGATATCACTGTTTGTGGCGAGAGGTTGGACGTGGTTGACAAATACATATATCTTGGACATTGTTTATCCTTTGACCAAGATCTTCGAGCTAAGGAGATTGATCGGCGAATTCAACTGGGATGGGTAGCATTTGGTAAGCTGACAGATATATTAAAAAATAGGAAGATACCACAATGCCTAAAGACACGCCTCTTCAACCAGTGTGTTCTGCCTACGTTAACTTACGGTGCCGAGACATGGACTCTTACAAAGGGAACCATGCATAAGATCGCAGTTGCGCAAAGGGCCATGGAGCGAGATATGCTCGGTATCAGATTAAAAGACCGGATTCGCAATGTAGAGATCCGGCGTCGAACGAAAGTCCACGACGTGCTATCTAGGGTTGCGAACCTAAAATGGAACTGGGCAGGACACCTGGCTAGAAGGAATGATGGAAGGTGGAGTAAGGCTATCACCGAGTGGTACCCCAGGAATGGGAAACGGAGTGTTGGGCGTCCGGCAGCTAGGTGGGTCGATGATATCAAGCGGATTGGTGGAAAAAACTGGATAGCTAGGGCTAGGGATAGGATTCAGTGGCGCAGACAAAAGGAGGCTTATGCCCAGCAGTGGGTCGTTGAGAGCTGACGATGAAGTAATATGTATCTGAGCGTGTTTATACATTTATCATTGTGAGTGTATTTCAATAACCAGAGAGAATTTTCGTATTTTGAATATGTGGGTGCGTGAAATCCAGTCTTGCTGCTAGTTTACGGCTTATGAAAATAGTAAGTGCGCCGATATACGTAGGTTGTTAGTATTAATTTAAATGCATATATGTTAGAAGCCCCTAAGGAAACTCGATGGGAATCGGCTTCTGAGGAGTCTTCGCTACTGCAAGGCAGTTTCTGACTGGGGTGATGCCAACCTTGTTAAATTCAACGCATCCAAGACCCAGGCCTGTCTCTTCTCTACCAAAAAAGCCCCTTTACCATGAGTCCTACCTTCCAGGGCATTTCCATCCCCTTAACCAACAAATTGGAACTCCTTGGGGTGCTTATTACATCAGACCTTAATTTCGGTCAATACATTGAGTACAGAGCCAAGATAGCTGCAAGGAAACTGGGCATACTATCCAGAGTCAGGCAATACTTCACACCCGAGCAGTTGCTTAATCTTTACACTGCTCAAGTGAGGTCTTGTATTAAATACTGCTCTCACCTGTGGGATGGCTCAGCCCAGTATCAGCTTGATGCTTTGGACTCTATCGATAATCGTGCCCGGAGAATCATAGGAGACGAGAATTTAGTCTCTGAAAGACTGCAAAGTCTTGAGCATCGTCGTGGAGTGGCCCGCCTATCTGTCTTTTACAGGCTACACTTTGGAGAATGCTCTCAGCAGCTTCATGATTTAATTCCACCTTCGCCGTTCCACTATCGAACTACCAGGAATGGGTCAGGGCTCCATCCCTATGTAGCACAAAGTCCAACCACTCGTACAAAACGCTTTGCATCTTCTTTCCTTATACGTACGGCTAGAGACTGGAATGCTCTGCCCTCCCACTTATTCCCCGAAAGATACAATTTGGATGTCTTCAAGAGAAGAGTGAATAGGTATTACTTGAGTATGCGTGATCCATCCCAGACCGTTTCGTCGCCTTCCACCAAGTGAGAAGCGGGCAAACGCTACTAAGTTTTAAAAATAAAAAAAAGCCCGATAAACGCCCATTTGCTATGTCGAAAAAAAATTACTCGTAAATCTCCGTTTCAAGACAATATACTCATAATACACTATCTTGAAACGGATAATTAATCATTTTAGGATAAGTTATAATTGATGTTGTAGCTAGGGGGTCTACTCTGTTTAGAAACTTTTTAAAATTCATCAGCTTAGGTATGAAACGACATGTACGCGATCATTATAGAGATAGATACACTTTTTTTAATGGTTTGAGATATTTCACTTTTGGCTAAGGGGTGGAACAAGAGCCATCCTCGCCGGCAACAGTGTCATGTAGAGTCATGCAGACCACTCAGGCCATGTAGTATAGGTTATTGTGCAGCGAGGGTGGCCCTTGAGCCACCAACAGTGTTCATGCAGTCATGTAGACCACCCAGTCATGTGGTATAGTTATGGTACCGCCGCCAACTGTGTTCATTCAGAGTCATGTGACTATCCACGATAATTCAACCTGTAAGTGAGATATTGAAATAGAAATAGAAAATCTTTATTTGGAGCATATATACAACAACAAAAAGTACAGAACATCACTTATAATTAATAAAATATTGCTCCTATGAAAAGGCTCAACTCAATTAGCCTCTTATAAAAATATACACATAGCTGTGTCTCCCTGCCGCGATTGCATTCACTGTAGTAATATTCTATTTATAGTATCGTGATACTATCGTGACCTCGAAAATATATGAATCATATTATTCTAAACGTTTTACATTCGCGGTTTATTTATAAAGTTACTTTATTATATTATTGGCAACTTTAGTCATGCACACGCTAGCGTATAATACGTATTTTACATACTAAAAATATTATCGTGACAAAGTGGCTTATTATCTACCTGCCTACCTTAAAGAGTCCATAAACCTAACATTGGTGTATATTTGTGTCCCTTTTACGACCAAGTGAATTAATGCAATAGTATCGATAATACGTCGATAGTTACTAAACCAAAACTATCGATACTATCGAATCGCGTCGATAGATAGTTGATAGTATCGACTTTTTAGTGGCGATCCTTCCGATAGTATCGATTTAATCAATAGAATCGATAATATTGAAAGTATCGACAAAACACAATAGCATCTATCGCCTAATTTTTACTTTTGATAATATCGATAGTATTGCAGCATTTCGATATTTTTCGATAGGATTATTCACACGATTGACCATTATTCAAGGTCAACTATCGATAGCGAAACTACCGCTATTGAAACAACACTGGATAAACGTCGGGTTTTCGTTTTTCAAACTATAGAATAGTTGGTTCTATAGTACCTGGGCGACCGAGTTTTGTTCGGTTATATCTCAAACATTAACTACATTTTTTAAACTTGTCTAAAAACAATAAAAATTAAAAAAGGTATATAATATAAATTTGAACATATAAGAAAAACACAAATGTAAGTCATTGAGCGGGATTTGAACCCGTAACACTCGTTTCTTGCCGTCTGCGTTTTAAACCGCTGGGCCAGACGGATTGTGGCCGGTAGGACGAAATTAGCGACCATATTCTGCATAGAAAGAAAAACTAGAAAACACGCATTTTCCCAAACATAAGACTAATCTAGATCGATTGTTTACCCCCGAAAACCCCCATATACCAAATTTAAGCGAACACAGAAATAAATTTATGTACATATAAATATACAAGAATAAATGCTCGTTTAAAGGTATAAGACATCTTGTTTGTTATGCTGTTTGATAAGTCCTGTCATCATAGTTGATAGTGATGCTAGTGAACTCACCATTTCTATGGCATTAAACTACAAACAAAAACTTTTTATACATATAGCTGCCTATATGCGATATATATATTTGCGATGTCAAATCGCAAATTTTACAAACGAAGTAATTACTTGGTCAGATGAGTAGGTACTTATTTTTGGAATGAAAGTTTAACGTTTGAATTATTTGCAAAGTAAAACATTTATGAAATCTGTATTTTGTCAAATGGTTACTTAAAAATAATTATGTTTGCCAAATGAGATATTTGTCTTATAATTACTTTTGATAATGTTTTTAGGGTTCCATAGTAAACAAGGAACCCTTATAGTTTCACCATGTCTGTCTGTCTGTCTATCTGTCTGTCTGTCTGTCCGTCAGCGGTTTTACCTAGCGGCTATAAGTACTAAAGAGCTGTAATTTGGTATGGGTATGTATATTAAGCAGGGCAAAAAGCCGTAAAGTAAAAATAGGTATATTGCAAGCTTGCAAACATCGTTTTTTGATTTAGGGAGCCGTTTTTGAAATATTTATTATAGTCAAGTGCCCCCCTTCCTCTATCTGTTAAACGGTTATACATGGTCATGTGAAAAAATTCACCGCAGTAATATGTATTACGAAATTTAAAAGAAAACTATCAGAGCTAAGTAGGGTTTACAAATTAAAAAGTCGTAGGTGATAAGGTGACTGACTTATAAAATGTTCTCAGAAAAGGAAATTCATACAAATTCTATAGAAAATTCGTTTTTAGACGTTTTTAGTGGCGTGAACTCAAAGTCGGCATTTGCAACTACGAATCCCTACATTGCGCGTAGCCTGACACTCACTTGGCTAATTATTTAAATGACAAGTAAACCGGAAAAAGTAATTATCCGATGGCATTGACGCGCGATGGCAAATGTTACATAAAAAATACGCGCAAAAAACATGAACCTTTCTTGACAGTCGGGTAAAAACATTATTTTTATCGAAAATGTATATTCTTGTATTATTATATCTTTAAATACATATGAAGTAGTCATTTTATAAGTTTAGAGTTTACGCCCAATAAAATGGGCATATATTGGGCGTAAATGGTCGAATATCAGGCGTAAATTATTTTCGACTTTTCGCCCGGGCCGAAACCCATCTCTAAGCACAATGCATGTGCTCCTAGGAATGGTCTTTTCGTATAGTATGGGGTATTTCAGATTGACAGATTTAAACATGAAGATTTTTTTTGGTAATAAGCGTGGAAGATAGGTACATTTTCTTTTCATAACATTAATATGTTATATAAATTCAAGGTCCCAGTTACTGTCCGAGAATATGAGATAAACATAATTTTCTTTAATAAATTGAAAACCAGCTACTGGCAACATTGGTCTTATCATCTATCAAATTCAAATTTGTCAAAATCAAAACGTACCTATAATTTAACAGAATCTGAAACCACGGCCTACGGTCAAAGTATCCAAGTCAAAATAAAATATTTCAGAAGGTAGGTTTATAATTTGAATTGAAATTTATTGTATTACCCGATTACCGGAGGAGATTACAGCACAAATTAGACACATCATTTATTATTACCAATTCACGAATTACGAAGTACATTATTTATTTCAATAATATAAATAATAGCAAACTCACACCTGAAATAGGTAGTTGAATTGAAATACCCTCGAGGTAAGTTTAGTTATAAGTTCTTATTTTGCAACTTAACTTTACAGTTTATTAGAGAAAGAACTTAAGGCACTTGCACCTCAATCCTGCATCTCCTGGATAATTCTGAATCCTCTTTTCGTAGGAAAGCAGGAATAAATTGGCATCATATCCTTGCAAGTCTGGGATCTCTGTTTCTTTAATGAAATTTAATTAAAAAATACACTTTATTTCCCTTGTTGATAATTCATGATGTATTAGCCTATATTCCTATATAACGGCGTACAGAATTAGTGCCGAAATAAACCTCCTTGGTTGTTAAGTATTTATCCCACCACGAAACTGCATCTGAAGCTGATCTAATTTGTAGGTTCATTATGTTTTGTCACGATAGTAGGGACTACTTGAAACTATTACTACACTCTGCATTTTTTGACCATGTGACCATTTTAAGAAATGCGACCTGTAGGCGAGAACAGCCGGACAGGCAGGACGAAAGCATTTTTGGCCAATATCAAAACTGAAATGCTTTGATTGCTTTGTCCATTATCCTAGTTGTCATCATAGTGTGGCTGTCAGCAAGCTATGTCAGATGTCTTTAGGAGCCTGAAAACTCTGATACCACGATTGGCCACCCACGAAAAACAAACATTTGTTTTTCTCAATATGTCTCTATTACTGGTTATTAGACAGTCATAATATCTGTAAATATTAGTAAATAAAAATGATTTTTATATGTAACACAAGTTTTTCTTTTTACAGTCGCAAACTTGGAAAGAGGTAAGTAAGTAATTATAGATAATAATAGTACCTAATTATTTAGAAAAAGCTAATGCATGCAAATTAGACTTGGTTTCATAGATTTCTAAGAGGAGAATGTAACGGAGGCATATATTTTTATGAGGCAAGTAGGTAGAGCTCATGAAAAAAAATTAATAAAAAAAATTTGAACGAAGCATCACTTAGAGCAGGTCTGAGGATGAATATGTATGACTGAAATTATGGCGAATGTCGGACTGTTGAATACAACTGTCTCTGTAGGGGTCGAGAGAGAAGGATGACCAGTATGTCTGTGGGCTTCTCCGACTCATTTATTTATGTAGGTAATAATCATTCTCTTTACTATTTAACCTCTTTATTTTCTACTAGTAAGTGATCGTCGTTGTTAGTTGTGCGCGCATTTATTCTCTATATTAGCCAACTGATAAAGACCATCCTTCAAGCCTTCTCTGCTGTCATGATTGGATAGAGATATTTTCGCTAGTAAATTTCTTATTTTATATTATTTAACACTGTGCTTAGGTTTTGTATATTCTAAATTTAACTTCTTTATTCTCTTTCTAGTTTCCTTCTAATTCTTAGCTGTACACCTTCTGTTTTCATTCAATCTTGTGTACCTTACCTATGTAATAAATTTCAAATCGAAATTTATCATTTATTTTCTTCTGTACACATTTCCCTTTCTCTGGGATGCTTCGCCCAGGAGCTCCCAGGCCCCATATGTCTATCTTGGACATACTTTATAATTATACAGGAGTACAAGCAAAGGACAATGTTTTATATAAGTAGTGCTAAAAAGCTAGACTCCATAACTAGCTATGCTTCGGAATCAAGAAAATGATTCAATTACTGTTCATATTGGAATTATAATGTTTTTGAACAAGTTAGTTAGTCTAATTTAATAAAATAAAGGTCTCTTATCGAACGCATGATATTTATTCGATATTTTATGACCTTTGCAATGCATTTGCAATAGTCATAAAATAATGCATAACATTTTGCAAATTATTTATTTTCACTGCGTGATGATTAATGTAAAGTATTTATTTCAAATACTGGCGCCACTTATGCCCTGTCTTCACCTTAAGAGATGAAACTATGGCTATTAGAGTAAACAATGTTTGCACAGTTCAATTGAATCAGTGTGCGGAACCTAAATGTCGTTCATACAAAAACGAAATCAAATAGAGTTCAACCGAGTGTGTTTGCGGAAGAAATTGGAGTCTACGTACGCGTAAGCGTAACGAACAATCTAAAGGTGTAATCACTATGACATGCGTATGTGGGTTCGTCCGTGCTAGTTTTGTTTGTAACGAATAACATTGAATTTTACTAGGCGTTACTAAGTTACTACTGAACCAAAAAGAGATTTGTCAGGATCGTAGCAAGTGGAGGTCTATTAATAGTCTCTGTCTAGTGCCTACCCCTGTGGAAAAAGGCGTGATATTTTGTATGTATGTATTATTAGGCGTTAACTGCCTCCGTGGTGTAATGGTTAGAGCGTTCGGCTCATACCCGGAGGTCGCGGGTTCGATTCCCGGCGGGGGCAACGGCTTTGTGTTGTTGTCCTAGTTTAGTTAGGACATTGTGGGCTGATCACCTAATTGTCCGATAAGTAAGATGATCCGTGCTTCGGAGGGCACGTTAAGCCGTCGGTCCCGGTCACTGTCTTTGACATTGGTCGTTACCTAAAACCATGTCAGAGGCCTTTAAGGCGGTTTAAAAACTCTGACACTAGTGTTAGTCACTAACACACACGATAAGAAGAAGATATTTAGGCGTTCTATTTACTGAGGAGCTCGGCGTACACCAACGCTGTCGCTCCGCGTAGTTACCAAAAGGTTTGGTGATAAGTGGCAGAAAAAATGTCGAGCCACTCCGTGCTTCGAAACGAAAGGAATGTCAAGTCTGTCAATGTCGTATGGTTGTCTTACAGCAATGTCAGATGCCTTTGGGCAAATTTACACCACGAAACACAAACAAACCTAGGCTATATTCGTGTCTGTGTTAAAAATTTAACTCCCTTCGATGGATTTTTATATATTTTGGATAAGCCACCAGCTTTTAGTCTTACGGTCCGAGTCGTACAGGAACCAAAAAGGGTTCTTGCATAGGATTTCAGGCGAATATATATGTGTGTACCTACCGAACTTTATTTTATTTTAGGAAAACCTGAATAGGTAATTAGGTATGAGTTAGTATTGCCAAAAAAAACTAGGTACTAATAAATAAATTTAAAAAAATGCACCAAGTAGTAAAAAAGTATTTTTGTTTTCTTCTTTCCTTCTAATACCTACATGGCTCTTGTTGGTATGATTTTATGGTCAGAGAAACAAATAATGTCGATTATGGCAGAAATAAGATTATAGGTAGTTGTTGGCGTCAGATCAATTACTTACAGCTAAGTTTATTACGCGCTTTCTATACTGTACCCAAATTTTCCAGGGATCAGTGCTGCCCCATTTGTAATAAATCATTTGGAAGGAAACGGAGATGTCATTTAAAATATTTATTTTATTATTATTTTTTATTTATTAAAATTGTGTCTTAATCAAGCCTTAGATAATTTTATGAACTGCTGTTTACAGTTTAAAGGGATAACGTGAAGCTTTTGGCAAATGTGCGCGAAAAGCTTCCCGTCATCACTTAAAACTGTAAACAGTAGTTCAAAAAATTGTTTAGAGTATTATCTAGGGCTTTTTTAAATAGGAAGGCAAAGGACAAAGAATAGAAATAATTATCAACCCAACGGTTTGAGCCATGCGTTGATATGTCAGTCAATCACCACTCAGTCAGATTCCTTTTTCCCATTCCCGTTCACTTTCCCGTCATTTGCAAGAGCGAGAGAGAGCGACAGAACGCTTCAGCATGGCCTAAGTAGTAGCTTACCCCATTTCATCCCTCTAGGGTTTTACTCATTTACCGCCAGGAGTACACCTGCGATGTTTCGAATAAAATGGTCTAACGAATCTTGTTTCTTCATACAAACTTTGGACCCACGTTTCACCCCCTTAGGACGTGAGTTTTGAAAAGTCCTGTCTATTCTTAGTGCACCGCTAGACCTCATAAGGTACCAATGTGCCAAATTTGGAGTCTCTCGGCGGTTTGGGCTGTGCGTTGATATGTCAGTCAGTCATTCATTCATTCAGTTTCTTTTAAAGATAAATAACCGACCAAGTGCGAGTCGGACTCGCGGATGAAGATTATATATAATTATTATATCCCTATGGTTGACTGGGAGAGAATGCTTTTAGCGTTAAGTCCACCAAATGTAAACAATTTTAATTGTGGATCAAAAGTTTTAATAAATAAATAAAAATAAATTAAGAGTTCCATACCATTACACTAATATTATAAAGGCGAAAATTTGTAAAAAGTAAAAGTGGCTTTTGAGTCTTGCGGCCCTAGGCTCTGCATAGAGCCGCAAGACCCAAAATGCTCTGTCTGCCCCATTAGGGATAAAGACGTGATAGTATGTATGTATGTATGAAAATTTGTGAGTGTGGGTGTGTATGTTTGTTATTCTTCACCCGCAAACGGCTGGACCAATTTTGATAAAATTTGGTAAGCTAAAAGCTGACACCCTCGATTAACATACAACACCGGCAAGCTAGTTCTCAGTATATCATAGTTAATGGTAAGTTAGAAAAGATCTATAATAATTGGCTAAGTGCTTGTCGGGCCACGCGCAGTGTAAGGTTCCGTAGTTGCAAATGCCGACTTTGAGTTCACGCCACTAAACATTTCTTGCGGCAATAGAAATTCATCATCTATGAAAATTTCAAATGTCTATCTATCAGGGTTCATGGGGTCCAGCCTGGTGGGTGATAGACAGACGGACGGACGAACGGTAATTTATTTTTCTTTAATTGTTATACTCGTAAATTAAATTTCACGCATATGAAGTCTCGGGCACACAATGTACTCAATTTATAATAATAGATCACACTATCAAACTAATATTAAAGGTGAAAGTGTGTGTGTTGTTTGTTACTTCTTCATGCGCAAATGGCTGACACCCTGCATTAACACAAAGGCTACTTTAGCCGCGGGTATAAAAAGCTCTAGAAGAGTATTCTAAATTGTCGTAAATTAATTTTTTATGCAAATAAAGTCGGGAGCACACAATCTACTCACTTTATAAATTAAAATTTAACAAAAAGCTGTATGCATTTCTGTAAGTTACCTAGTTAGAAAAATCGTACCAGTAGTCTGCATGTCCAGGAGTATTAGTATACTTTGCGGGTTTACAATTTTATGACTAGCAGTTGTGCAATGCATGGGCAGCGGTGATCACTTACCATCAGGCGAACCGCTTATTCGTTTGCCGCCCTATAATATAAAAAAACTTTATCCCATTGATTCATCTCCACTGATTCAGTCAGGTCAACTACCTGATTTTCTTTCATCCCTTATACATATTTATCTAGATCTTTGCGCTGAGGCATTCTTGGCTTATTGGATCTAGTAAAAACGGATTCGTCGCTTTTCGTCGGAAACGCAACTGGTCAGATAAGCATCTCGTCATCTCTCATGATAGACTCGCAACTTGTCAGAAACGCAACTCGACAGATACGTATTTAATAAGAAGTAGTAAATTTCTTCGTTGTACTAGTTGCATATATGCATAATTACTACAAGCTTTTAAATTCTATTTATTAATTTACTGTCAAGTCGAGATTCATGTCTCAAGTTGCGTTTCTGACGAGTTGCGTTTTTGACGAGTTTCAAATCTGCTTACATCAAGACACGCGACCCGGCAGCGTGTCAAAGCTGCAGTATTTTCGAGCTACTTTGGACCCCTCTATGCTATACCTCGAAATCTATTTAACCTAAATAAGTACCATGAAATTTGGCACATATAATAGTTATTGATTTATTTTTAAAAAACCGGCTTTAATAACATTGATTCACCTATCCATTATCAAAATCATAACCCACTTCCGTACGACCTAGAAAGTTGATAATTGTATTCTATGTAGACTATTAGTATACAATGGAAAAAACCAGAAAACTGTTAATGTCGTAGAGTTAATTTGATTTTTTCAAACTATAGATTTTATTAATATAAGTTAAGGTCCTGTCAAAATTATAAGAGCAAACATTTTTATAATCAGTTTTCTTCTCAATTTTGATTTAATTGTATAACTTAGTAGATAATTTTTGAATTTGAAGCTAATTTGCAAGAAGTTTTGATAGCCCAATAAAAAATAAATGTGAAAACGGAAGCCAAGTTCAATATTCGAGTGTGTTTCTATTCTTTTAAATATGTAACAGAATTGCTTGTAAAATACTAGTCAAGTAAAATGTTGAGTTTCTTATAAATAATTTTTACGTTTCTCTCAGCCATTAAGATCTTAATTTTTTGTCGGATATTGAACTTGACTTCCATTTTTTACATTTATGTTTTTGGTGGGATTCATCATAATACACCGTGGGTACTTGGTGAAACCATGTCAATCTTGTTTCTAAATGGAACAAAATAAACAGAGTTAAGGACAAGGTCTTATTTAAGACAAGTCGTTTGTAACTGATTATTAATGTCGTCTTAAGAATTTGAAAATAAAATTCATTAAAACCAACTTTTTAAACATAATCGGCGGAATCTCAAAACTACGGTGTTCATAATGTAAGGATTAACTTCAACAATCGTCGAAAATTATGATGGTGAAGAGGAGGAAGAGTACATATTGATATGATACCAAATAAACACGTACATATTATTTTACAATATTTAAGATGATTATAGCAGTGGCTGTTATTCTGCACCATAATTTTTTTACATCTAATAAAATTAAGCTTCACGTCAACACGGTGCGGCAATCATAATCAGTTTTCTTGAAAGTTGAGATAAATTTTCCCAACAAGCTCTTAATAATTATCAAGCGCGCGAATCGATGTGAGTCGTCAGGGAAGGGGGGATTCGAAGACGTGAGGGGGCCGCAATGTTGGCGCGGGGACGTGGGGAGCTCGGCACCGCGCAAGTCGGCGCCCGTATCGACCGCCCCGGATGTGCATTGCAATGCCGGAGAGATCAGGCGACCCACCTTCTCGCGGAACACCACATCATTCGGATTGAACGATCGAATTCGGATCGGATGTGTTGCAGTTACGGCGTCGGCGCCTAGGTCGTGTCGTGTCGTGCCGTTCTCGTACCTATGATAATAGCTCCACACGCGGTCAGTTTGTCACACATATGCGACCTCTCCTATATCATCTCAAACGTCACTTGACTTTAGAACGTTTAATATTTGCTTATAATAAATGTAACGTCCTGGAAGTAATAACAATACACATGGTTGTTCTAGATATGCAAGAATAGCTTATACTTAGCTAGTTTCAGAAGTATGTAATAAGCTTTCGTCCAAAACTAATAGCTTCAACGAGCTTGAAGTTATATTGTACGGTTTCTTAAAAAAATATATCTTAAAATAGAACAGTGTATTTTACAAACTATACCTTTAGGAGTTTGTAGAAAGAAGCTTATGTGGCTATGAATGCTTATTTGTTGTAACAATAAATCCTAGACTAATTCTGACTACAATAATATCGTTGCACAAAGTTCTGATCTATTTGCCGTTTGTTCAAAGCAAAGAGGATTTTCCAACGTGTTAATGGCTTAATCTCATGGCTTAGTGATGGAGACAAACGGATTTCGATTCCCGATAACAAAGCAACTGTTTATTGTGCCATGTACCGTACAACTATTACATATTGGTTAAATTTATGCACAGAGGACTCCCCGCCGGAACTGTAAGAGGGAGTATCTATTTCCGACGTCGGTCGGTCAATGACACGATCCGGAACCATAGTTGAGCGATTAGGTAGGGTGCAACTTATTACAATTAGCACTCATCTTCCTAGACTCCACAAGTTTTTCACGTACACGGCACGCCCTCCGCCTTGTTATTTCACTTCGCAGACTCTTTAGAGTAGATCAATAACGAGTTTCTTAACGGCTCACTTGTTAATTCTAACAGCATAAATCTGCACCCACGGTCTGCACCTATCGAAGCTACAATGTATTTACAAGAAAACGCATGCCTCGTTCGTTGTTTAGAAAATCCATCAGGGGCATTATTTTAAAATTGACATTATTTTGTCCGCTATTTAGGAAAGTGTAACTTTGTTTCATACCATTCACCATACACCTAGTTTTTTTTACTATTTGTATCCCGTCAATCTCACAAATTAAGACCGAGCGAGCGAAGCGCCTCAGTTTCGAGATAGGCCAAAAAATGCTTAGGTATTGTCCGTCTGTCAGTCTGTCTGATCATGCCTTAGGACGCTTTTCTCAACCGATTCTCGTGAAATTTTGTGAGCGTTCGTTTGATATATGGTATAGAAATTCTAGGTCGATTTAGATTTAGTTTCTTTCAAATGTCAGAATTATGGCGGTAAAAAAAATAAAAATAAATCATATTTGACCCATTTATACCTCAAGGAAGTGTATTAGGTCCGCTCCTGTACCTATTATACACCTGTGACATTCCTGAACTAGAAGAAAACACTATTGCGACCTTCGCTGATGACACGGCTATTATGGCAGTCGGAAACAGTCATGCAGAAGTAGCAGAAAGAAAACACTATTGCGACCTTCGCTGATGACACGGCTATTATGGCAGTCGGAAACAGTCATGCAGAAGTAGCAGAAAGAAAACACTATTGCGACCTTCGCTGATGACACGGCTATTATGGCAGTCGGAAATAGTCATGCAGAAGTAGCAGAAAGAAAACATTATTGCGACCTACGCTGATGACACAGCAGATTATGGCAGTCGGAAACAGTTATGCAGAAGTAGCAGAAAGAAAACATTATTGCGACCTTCGCTGATGACACGGCTATTATGGCTGTCGGAGACCGTCATGCAGAAGCAGCAGAAAAGGTCCAAGCAGCTGTTAATGAGGTTCATAACTGGACAAAGAACTGGCGAATTAAACTAAACGAATCGAAGTCCTATGAAGTGAATGCGCCCTGGTATATAAGAATCGACGGTCTATACCGGGACCTTAACATGCAGACCGTCGGTCGATAAAGTTATCAAGAAATACGCCGAAGCAAATTAGTATAGACTGCTTCACCATGTGAATGTCGAGGTGATCCAGCTCCTCGACAACACGGACATAGTGCGACGTCTCAAAAGAACTAAACCTTTTGAACTAGTGTAGTTTTAAAGAATACATTGATATTATAGTACAGTGATGTGCTAGTAGAGACACAAGAACAAAGTGCCTTCCCCTTAATAGAGACAGTAAGAAAAGTGCCAATGGACACATTCTTAGACAATAACATATAAAAATATAAAAGTACCTGGGCGACCGAGCTTTGCTCGGTTACATCTCAAACATTAACATTTTTTTTTTAAACATGTCTAAAAACAATGCAAAATAATAAAAAAATATAAACTTAAACGTAAAAAAAAAAACCAAAAGTAAGTCACCGAGTGGGATTCGAACCCGTAACACTTCTTCTAGCAGTCGCTATCCTTAACCGCTGAGCTAAATCAAGGCGGTCGCGGCGCGACGAAATTAGCGACCATATTCTGCGTGGAAAGAAAAACGCATGAAAACTCGAAAACACGCGTTTTCCCAAACATAAAACTAATCTAGATCGATTGTTTACCCCCGGAAACCCCCATATACAAATTTTCAGCGAAATCGTTAGAGCCGTTTTCGAGATCACAGAAATTTATAAATAAATATATATATATACATACAAGAATTGCTCGTTTAAAGGTATAAGATTAGGTCAATGTTAAATTACTTATTAGTCTAAGTTTAGGCTAGATTGTAATATTATTAGCGTACTTTATTATTTAAGCTAAGCAGATAGGTACGTTAAGAAAGAAAAAAAATACCCATTTAAAAAAAAATAATTTTAAAAGGTCTTAAATTATTTTTGTTACTCTTATTAAGGCGCGACTTATTCATCTGATAAACTTGAAGAGGTCAGTGGCTATGCAAAAACTGTCTCGCGAGGTCTACAGCTCACAGACTATAGATTTTTTACATGCAATAGATTTAATCCATCATAAATTAATAAAGCTACCTAAATCAATATATTTTTCTTTAGGCAGTAGTTTAATAGTCCGCTAGTTGTACCAAACGACACGACCAAGAGTGCGGTATTAGCCAAGTATTTATTCTGTGGTATTGGGAAGCAGGTCACTTTTTGCGGCTGGTATGACGTAGCTCCGTGAGGCCCGCCGCCCATCGTTTGGCACCACATTTATACAAGGCAGGTAGGTAAGTTGCACATTTTTTATCGTAACTGTCCTGTCTGCCAGGCGAGTTTGTGTGATAGACAACCGTAATGTCACTGTATTCAATGTACTACATTTTAGTTTAGATTACGGAAAACTTGTTTCGCAGGGAAACGGAATGCAAGAGATTGCACAAGCCGCGCCTGTTTAAGGCACTTGAAGGGCTTGTTCCCTCGGAATGCGCAGTAGCATCCGCAACGCATTGTAATAAAAGTTTGGGGCGTAAAAAAGTTGGCCAGTGTTCCGAGAAACACTGTACAGAAAGGAGTTCCCAGAAAGGCGGTCGGCGCCATCGGCAATCGTTACCTATCTACCTACATACCTACTCTTTCTTATCGGTTTTTTTTGATATACCTATTGTATATTGGCTTCTACTGAATATGTATTTAGTTGGAAGTAAAAAAATAAAGTAGTGGCAGTGACTTACCCACTATCTTTACAGAATTCTGTAAGTTACTATTACCACAGAATACATATTAGTACTTACGTACTATTACTACATTATATATGTTCCCACTTACAATATGCAAGCTTTGATTTATCTTAGACGAAAAAATGTATTTGCATGCACTTGACGTTGCTTCGTTCATTAGGTAGGTATACGATATTTAATATCACGGATGGTTTTATTATAAATTTTCAAAACTAGAAACCTTACTTCACTCCCAAACTTGACCACGTGACAATTATGCCCTTTGAAACAAAAATATCCGAATCGGTCCAGGCGTCTCCGAATAATTGGTGAACATACATTAAATAACCGGCCAAGTGAGAGTCGGATTCGCGCACGTAGGGTTCCGTACCATTATCTATAAAAATCAAGGTTTTTGTATGGGAGCGCATCTTAAATATTTTTTTAAAATTTATTATTAAAATAAAAAAACCAACTGAATATTTTGTGAATATTTAAAGTGCCTACCTGTTGTCATTATTGATAATCGAGCAAAACAATCGCATTTGTTGTATGGGAGCCCCTTAAATATTTATTTTATTTTATTTTTAGTATTTGTTGTTATAGCGGCAACAGAAATACATAATTTGTGAAAATTTTACCTGTCTACCTATCACGGTTTTTGAGATACAGCCTAGTGACAGACAGACGGACAGAAAGCAAAGTCTTAGTAATAGGTCCCGTTTTTACCCTTTGGGTACGGAACCCTAAAAAAAGATCTCGACGAATTGATAACCTCCTCCTTTTTGGAAATCGGTTAATGTTTTCGACCGAAATAACAGTTTCAGGGTTGGATTTCTATACAAGTCCACCATTCTCATGGTTTCACCTTATTAAATAAGGAGAACTGCAACTGCTTTGCACTTTGTAAAAACCCTGAGTGTAATCATTTTCGTTTATGAATTCATTTTTGAACATATCACGTAGGTCGTCCGTCACTTTATCACGTATACAATGTCCTTTTTTATTAAGTACAAATATTTTAAGGGGTGAATCAGACCATCATTTTGAACAACTTTTCCCAATAAATGTATATCGAAATAGGAAAAAAAATTTTTAGGTTTTCATAGAAATCGAAGTAGTCACGTGATATCATTACTATAGAAAATGAAAATTATTTTTTCGTATTTCGATAAAAATTTACTGGGAAAAGTTGTTCAAAATGATGGACTGAACCACCCCTTAAAATATTTGTACTTAATTAAAAAGGACATTGTATATCAAAAGCTACTTTTATCGATTTGTATGTTTGATGTTTATCAAAGCAGGAGAGTAATAAACTCTTTGTATCTTAATATTTTGTAAAAATGACCGGCCAAGTGAGAGTTGAACTCGCGTGGAGAGGGTTCCGTACAATTCCAAAGTCGATCACATTTGAAATCCTCACAGTAAGACGCGGGTTAACTACTACTAGCGCTATTTACTGGTGTTTTAGTGAACTATTTTCCGTCAAATGAACTATTATACATTGTAATGTTTTCAAAATTTTAGCCTTTGGAGTTCTGGTATAATGTATAGGCATTTAAGTATGTATATTCATACATATTTATTTAGATTTTTTTATTTATTTAAATGATACATAATTATTATGTATTTACAAAATTACTTTGCTCGTATTTAACTTAATACATTTTCAAATCATTTATCTCTGCAGCCCTGCGTCTTATTTTCAAAACGGTTTATGGTACCTGAGAGTAGATATGAGCGCCGCGCCGGCGCGCCGTCGTCGCTGTGACTTAGCGTCAACGCGCCGCCGCCGAGCGCAACTAGCGGCGCGCCGTCGCGGCGCGTACTGACCAGGGGGCTCACTCCAAAAGCGGTACGCAAGACAGACGTTACTGCGTATCGGCGTTTTTGTGTCAAGCAACATTAAGCACTGACGTATGATGGTAAAGTCTAATTTGGTTTGACATAGAAATAGGACGTCACTATAGCCCCCCATTGCAATCTATCACCAATCAACTGACCGAATCCGGTCGCCAGCAGCCTTAGAAATGTGATTTATTTTAATTATTATAAAAAAAAACAAGCGATTTTGAGGAGTTAATATCGGTCGATCTCATTAAAGAGACTGATGCTAGTTAGTTTTATCATTAAAAATGTGATATGAATAAGCAATTTTCACGAATATACCTTCTGTTCTTTTATTAAAATTTGTCGTTTTCTTTAGTATAAACAAAATGGTTTTCTTTTCTTAGTTATTCTTAAAAATGATCCCCCTCCATAAAAATATATATCGCGCCGGCGCGCCGCCGCCGCCTCGTAAATTTTTAGACCACGCCGCCGCCGTGGTATTAGCCATCGGCGCTCATATCTACCTGAGAGGCGTTTTTATAAAAATGTATATATGATTCGGTCACATTATTATACGATATTCAATGTAGAGGCTGATTTTATGCGTTATCTAGTCATCAACTAAAGTTTAAATGGTATGATGATGTCCAGCGAAGTGATCTGCCATCTTTATGTTGTGGAGAAGCGCACGGCAGGCGGCGCGGGAGCGTTTCTTTTTTGTCCCCGCGGATTCCATTGCCCCATGTCCAACCTGTAAGTCCGGCAGTTTGCCGTGCGTTGACCGCGCGCCTTGCCACGAAGCGCAAAGCCGTTGGACAACTAACGTTGGAACTTTTCGACGGCTCCTGTAAACCTCTGAACGTTATTCTTTAGCGTCTTCAACCTTGTACCGTTCTCTTTCGCATCATAACGCTTTCTTTCATGTTCTTGCACCTTTATAACTTTATTTGCAACGTGTATTTTGTAATTCATGTCTGCTGCATTCCAATTTGTGTAAGCAAATAACGAAAATCGCAGTCGTTACGAAAATAAAAAACTTTTCTTTTCTTTTGCTATTGTGTCCTATACTTAATTGCGATGCACAAATAGATACTCTCGGTTTCGTTAATAGTCTCTCGAGCTTTTGTATCAACGTTGTCGTTTTAAGTGGTTGAGTGCCAGTGGAACAAGTAGCTTAAGTGGATGACGGTGAGCTATACTATTATAATATAGCGCTCATAAAACTCAAGTACACACATACAGTTCATTGCCCTGAAACTATAGGAGGCTGGGTGATTGGCAAAGTTTCATTTCATAGCCATTACTCATTGTCTTAACGTCATTAAGTACCGCTTGCCATGCCATGGGTTGAGCTGTTGTCCTTTGATTTTTATTACACGATGTGCCAGGTTTTCATGGCTTCTTTTAAGACATCATTATTTATTACAGCTATAACAGTGAGTAAATTCATTATGAGGTTAAGCTTTTACACTTGCTTGTTCGTAAGCATTGATGATCATGGTTTTGGATATGTTCTCATCTACCTAGAAAGGCTATAAAGGCTAAAACATCAATGATCCTTGATGAATTGTTGTGGAATGAGCTTTTTGTCTTCATATATTTTGTTAAATTATGTATGACTTGTAAAAATCTATTTATTTTAAAATGCATCGACTTGCTTAGAAAATGACTAATATACATAAACATATGTATCGAAACGTAACTCTTACATTTTCCAAGTTATTTACTTTAAACATCAAACCCACAACGTAATAATACATTTATCACTACAAATTAAGTTAAGACCTTCTTTCACGATATTGCGGCGATCGGTACGTCCCAACCCAAACGTATGATTTCCCTAAATTATCAGTTTACATATTATATTGTCATACCCAGTAGTTACGATAAGTTGCATTTGTAGAAGGCTTGCAATCGCAATTTGTCTGATGCAGTTCGTAGTAATAGCCCTGTAATTTGTCAATGATATTGTATGCATGAGTGTGCCTTCATCATACGTGACATGATGGCTGACGTGCAGCTATCAGAATAGTCATGCTAGATAAGATGATGCAGGAGCAGGAAGGGGATAAAGCAAACAGCCGGGCGAATGAGATAGGGAGAGTGGCCACGGCAGTTGCGCGCGCGCCGTTCATTGATGCGCAGGCGCCTTAGAGGGCCGGGGGGCGGAGGCGAGGAATGCGGCCGCCGGCCGCGGCGAGCAATGACCGCGCCAGGGTCGCTTCCTTTACGAGAAGCGCGGGCCGTCGTACTACAGCCAAGCCCCCTCCCGCGAACCTCTGGCCCGTACTACATGGCCCTCTCGCCTGCGACGCGCGCTTTTCGACCCATAGTCCGTTACAAAAATTAAGTGCGCCGCATTCCGCGACCGCTCTTACTTCTCTTTTCTACCCGAGCTTTAGGCCATTTTCTATCCTTGTTCATTCCTTTCTCGGGTGGGCAGTGCGTTGTTTGGCGTCCAAACTCGAGCGCAGGGCGCGAAACTTGCGCCTGAACGCGCACCATTTTGCTTTTGCCTTGTTTTTAGGTTGGTTATGGTCACGGCACGTCACTCAGTCGCGTCATATCAAGGAACAAATAGGTACTGATTATTATTTATTATTTCAATAAGGTTTTTCGGCGCACTTAGAAGGAACGACCCAGTTAAAGTAAATTATAAGGTTTACTTGATCTTTTTATTTGTGCGGGCAAAAATGAGATACATACATACATACATACTATCACGTCTTTATCCCTAATGGGGCAGACAGAGCATTTTGGGTCTTGCGGTTCTATGCAGAGCCCAGGGCCGCAAGACCCAAAAGCCACTTTTAGCGTCATGGTGGGCGAGAAGATGGAAAAGCAATCAATACAGTGATGGGTTGCTAGCCGCATCGCCTGTTAACATGATTTGCATTTTTGCCCATTCCCTCGATCGGCTTTTACGATCTGCGTGGGAAGAGAAGCAGCTGGTACATTCTAAGATTTTTTTATTTCTCCCAGACCAGCATGGGAGGAAAAATGAGATACTCTTGTGTAATGTATCTATAATGAGAGTAATGAGTTATGTATAAGAAATCGGCCGGGAAACATTCGGAGAGAAGTACTGAGTACATCATAGTCTATCGGACTAGGTTTGTGTGTTGATAATTATTTTAAATAACGGAGAGAAGCAGGTTTGTGTTCGTTTGGCTTGCCTCTTATTATCGTAAAATAAAAACGGACAAGTGCGCGTCAGGCCACGCGCAGTGTAGGTTTCCGTAGTTATGAATGCTGACTTTGACTTCATGCGACTAAAGAACGTCTAAAAAACTAATTTTCTATAGAATTTGTATGAAATTTTTCTTTTCACATTTTATAAGTTGGTTACCTAAATTTGTAAACGTTATTTAGCTTTGACAGTTTTCATTCATAGTGTAAATGAGAAAAATCGAGTAGATGAGTTAAAAATATTGTGTAGTTCAATGAGCCTAGCTACTAGCTAGCGACGTCGCGAGTTCAGTTTCTTTTCAAAATTTGCTCAATCAAGTAAATTACTTACCGTCATCGTTTCTTCTTGTCTTAAATTATGATATTTAAAAATATTCAAAACAGGACTAGGACTCCTGTGTAGGTGTTTATTTGGAACCTTTACTATCCTTGCACCACGTTGGGCGCCAGGTAATCAACTTTTATAAAAATATAATTATTTGCATTTCAGTAGCCAAAATCTATTTTAATTTATTTTAGCCTTCAGTTAATAAGATAATTATTATTAACTAATAATGTAAGTTTTATTTGCGAAAGAAAAGCTTCACGTTCTCACTTTAAACTATACAATGTCCTTTTTTATTAAGTACAAATATTTTAAGGGGTGATTCAGTCCATCATTTCGAACAACTTTTCCCAATAAATGTATATCGAAATACGAAAACATAATTTTCATTTTTCATAGTAATGATATCACGTGACTACTTCGATTTCTATGAAAACCTAAAAATTATTTTTCGTATTTCGATATACATTTATTGGGAAAAGTTGTTCAAAATGATGGTCTGAATCACCCCTTAAAATATTTGTACTTAATAAAAAAGGACATTGTATACGGTGCGTAATTTAATAGTTTAAGTAATCCGAGCAATATTTATAAACGTTCAATTTTGTGTTACATACTCGTAGTTGGCGCTAAATTACTACTGCATTTACGGAAGACGGGTCCATATTGGCTCTCATAAAATTCTAATTCATATTCTTTATCTTACTACCGATTTGTGTTCATAATCATCACTCTTCATAATTTTATTCTTCATACTTTTTTTATTCATACATTTTTATTACTATCATCGGAGCTTATAACATTTAGTGATCATAATTTTTTTATTCATACTATTACTATCAAGAAAAGTCTAAATTCATAATTTTTTTTTCAGAACTTTTTTCTTCATAACATTCAATTGTCATATTGTTTTTATTAATAATGTTGTTACTAATAATATACTACAACTCATAACGTCGTTGTTCAGAATAGTTTTAGTGAATAGTTTATAGGCAATACTAAAAAAATATTTTAACTTACAATGTTCTTTACCATAATGGTAAATACATGATTATTTTATATCAAAAATTAGTTTCTGGCGCTTCGCCGGCCGCTACCGCGGCACGCTCGCTTTGCTCGCTCGGCTCGCGCGCTATTGTGGTCACAGTTCTAACCTAACCTAACCTACTTTTCTGGTAGCAAGTCTTTTCTGGTATGGTCACAGTTCTAACCTAACCTAACCTACTTTTCTGGTAGCAAGTCTTTTCTGGTATGGTCACAGTTCTAACCTAACCTAACCTACTTTTCTGGTAGCAAGTCTTTTCTGGTGTGGTCACAGTTTTAACCTAACCTAACCTACTTTTCTGGTAGCATCTCGTTTCTGGTAGCAATCAGATTTTCAGTGCAGTCGCATTTTTAAAAACTAAATGAAAATGAATTTATTAGTATAAAACATTGTGTTTGATTATAAACATTATGATTTTCAATAATATGGATGAATACACTTATGATTAAGAAATTTATGAATATAATATTTATGAATTCAAATGATTAGGAGTTTAGATCATTAGTATAAACAAATATATGAAAACAAATATTATTAAAAACAAAGTGTATGATTAGTGAAATTATGAATTCCGATGATTATAGTTTAAAATCATTAGTTTCTAAAAAATTATGAAGAATGAGCATTTTGATTTAGAATGGTATGAGAAAAATTTTCGGACTTGCGATGATATGAGTTAAAAAGTTATGTAAGAAAATGCGGTAGACTGAAACCAACACGTAAACGTAGGACAGTGACGGGCTCACAACAATAGACCGAAACAACCTTGGCCGAATAACTGTTTTACACAAAACCGTTCTTCATTACTCTGTTCAAAAACTTACACTTCGACGAGTAACGGTTGGCCGAGAGCACCGTTTTTCTTTTAATAGCCGTACAAATTTTTCTTCATCGAGTAACTGTTAGACAAAACGATGATCCCTTGACGGTTGAACAAAATTTCCTTCACCGACCAAGTGTCAGACCAAAAAACCCTTCGTCTCTTAACGGTCCAACAAATATTGGTTTGCCGCAGAATTATACGCCAGTGATAGTATTTATCAACGGTACGCAACTGCGTCCGACAGAGTTCAACATGCTGAAATGCAATTTTGAAATTCACTTTAACTTTTTGCATTCGCGATAATTCGCCTTTTTTTGCAAATTTACCATTTTAAGAATTCATCTTTCTGGTCCGGGCGATGAATTTATACGATCACGTCCAAATGAACGTCGAGGAAACAAATGGGTGACAGAATCGAACGCTAATTAGTATAGTATGAATCTTAGCAGAGAGGGGGAGAATTAAACAAGAGCATGCTTAGCGCACTAGAGGACGTAGTTGCTGAAAAGAGTACGAACCTTTGTACTTTTTCGGTTCCTAGGGTTCCTTAGAAAACAAGAAACCCTTATAGTTTTGGCATGTTTGTCTGTAGAAATTTTTAATTTGGCATGGGTATGTTATGTATTATAAAAACGCCGACAAAGCGCTAAATAAAATCTTGAAAACAAAAAACTATTTTTGGGTATGGCTGCCGTATCTACATGTAAAATGTTATGATGTCATTTTTTTCATGGTGTGGGGTGTCGTTGAATAGGTAGGTCTTTCAAAAATGTTTTGAGTTTGTTAACGGTAAAAACGGTTAAGGGTAAAAACTTGACCCTATTACTAACACTTAGCTGTCTGTCCGTCCATCTGTCCGTCTGTGTCACCAGGCTGTATCTCAAGAACTGCGATAGCTAGACAGTTGACATTTTCTCAAATTATGTTTTTCTGTTTAAACAAAATAAAATATAAATATTTAAGGGGGATCCCATTCAGCAAACGCGATTTTTTATCCGATTCGCACTTGGTCAGTTATTGTTATAGTCAAATCCCTCTGTCAGCTATAAACGGTTGTATATGTTCACGTGAAAAAACGCAGCAGTATATTATACTGGGCTACTTTTTGAACACCAGCAACATTTCTGGAGCAAATTCGGCCCATGATACTGAACTACTTTCTATTAAAAAGTTATAAATAACCCATATAAAAAAATCGGCCTTCCGTACAAAATCCGTTTGGCCAAGCGCTGATTTGTATGGAAAGCCGAAGTTTCTTTTAAGTTTTTCGATTTGTTTATAGAAAGATTTCAGTATCATCAGTGTTAAAAAGGAACCCTGTATAACGAAGTTAAAAGAAGAACTAAATTAACGAACTTTTTTCTAATCTTCTTTGTGGAATGGGATTTTATAACTTTCTTCAGTTACCGTCGACCTGTGTGGGCTCGTTATTAGACGTTTTCTTTTAAAAATTAGGAGTGAACCGCGTGAACGTAAAGTCGGCATTCGCAACTACGAAACCCTACACGCACTTGGTCGGTTTTTATGTATTATCAGGCCTGTGTCACTGACACCGTTTAGGTATCGAAAATATACCTACAATATTACTATGCGCGCGGCGACCACTCCGAAGTGGCAAATTCAGTGACGTGAAAGAGTTATAAGAATGAAATTGGCTTGCAATGCACTTCTAAGTATCCAACGAAGAGGTGTCGAGTTCTGACGCAAGCTAAATTAAACCATATCGCTAACGACATTGAACAGATATTTGTTTAAATTCCTTCGCTGAGTAAGACTTCTGTACGTGAGTACTAGTACTTATTCTGTGGTATTAAGTGAGTATTAGGGATTTACGGAACAGCACTTTCGCATGCTGCTATCCTTCTCTGTCGCTCAGAACCGTCATGCGAAAGTGATGTTCCGTGCTGACAGTCGTAGCCCAACCCTTATGAGACCATGATATAGTGTCATAATACGCAAGTCATGCTTTTACCATACAGTATTCTCTTCTAAGAATACAGCGAACGTTAAAATTACGAAGGCAAATACTTTAATCGTACAAAACGTTACATTATTTTAGAAGCAACTGTCTTGTTTTATGTTCTGAATCATAGCTGTATAGCTTTACTTCGTAAAACTTTAGCTTCAAGTATCTAGCTTTACTGTTTAATGCTTTTTCATTATTGTCATCTCAGCTGCATAACGCCCACTGCTGGACATAGGCCTGTCCCAAGGAGTAATGGTTTATTTTAACATTTATAATTTAAAACGAGGGCGCCGTTGGACCAAGTCCTGAGTACTAATATGATATTCAAATTTCAGATACAGTTCATTCAGACTAATATTTATGAACTCTGCATTTAGAACTACTTACCCGTAGTTGGCGCTATATAACTGTTTTTACGGAGGACTAAAACTGCGCAACGCCGACACGTACGCAACGTACTAAAATGAAATTCTGAAATTAAAGTTAACGCTTGCCTACTGACTTCCCTAGTCAAGTAATTTATGAAAAGATCTAATTCGCAAATCATTTCGAGTAATAGCCTCTAGAAGGTTTTACTAATCAGATTTTAAAATTAGGTCTTACTTACTTAGACTTTGCAAAAATCCCAATGACCTTGATTTTCAAGCAAGCTCAAGCTTTTTTGAGGAAGTGAAAATTCTTTGAGTAAGGTTGGCAATTTACACTTTCAGTACCTATAACGTTTTGAAAAAATAAATTCTGATTTGACTTGTTGTCATCCGGACTACATAAAAAAATCCTGATAGCACGAAGATTAATTTATACAAATTGCTTTCATAAAATTATCCATTTTTTCGATTAAAGGCAAATTCAACAATTTAATATAATGTAGGTGTCAAGCCAATTGTGTTTGGATTCGTGATAATCAGCTCGGTGTAAATAACGTTACGTATGGAATACAAGTGAGTTACATAATCGAATCAAAGTAATTTTTTTTTTCTACCCGCTAATCACCGGATATATAAGACGGATTCGAATGAAACTTTTTTGTTATATAGCTGTTAAGCCTGGGCAAAATATATGGTATTAATTGATTTTGAAAATTGGAACACCTGATGCAGAACCATAACGGTCCCATAGATTAAAGAAAAAAAAATTCTATGCATATGAATGGTCTAGTTTAACTATTAGAAATATCAAAATGAGGCCTTATCAAAAGTTGTTCTGCCTGATGAGCATTTACATAAAGTATACGCGAACGAAGTCGCAAGCTTTGGCTAGTACTTAATAAATAAAAATCATTCGTATACTCGTAGTAAGAAAAGACAAAGCTTACACGCAGAGAATGTTAAAAAACAACCGTGGCTGAAAAATAAAATGAACGGCTCGCCTGTGATCTTTCGATGGCCTTTTTGTACCGTAACAACATGAATTTCACAAATTACCACGTTTAAATCTGCAACTTTCTTTATATCTCCGATGCACTGCAATGGCCGTGCATTCTCGGACCGATAATTGTAGCCATTTTTGTTTATTTATAAGTCTGTTTACCACGCTGGAAGATTATTTAGGACGCTGATGTCAGTGCTTCGTTGTAAATTTTATTCGAAAAGCCCGGAACAGTGTACTTCTTGGATATTATTGAAGGTGACCATTTTTGGTCGTTTCTGGGTGACTTGGATTGTCTTACTAATCTTGTATGAGTTTTGATAACACTTATTTCAGTGCAGAAGAACAAAATATTACCCCTTTTATTATAAAACGCGGCGTAATTCAAGTACTTGGTCTAAACCATTATCCGCCCAAACCAAGTTCATTTAGTGCCTAATATGGTAACTAACAAATTATTAAATGATGATAAAGACCTGCAATATGTCATTTCTCATCTAAAAAGGGGAGGGGGGGGGGGGGTTCCCCATACAACAAACTTGAATTTTTGGTTCGGAGCCCTTCGTGCGAGGTTATTTGATTAAAACTTGTAGCCAATCGTGACGTTACGCGAAATTTAAATGCGCTGTATCTTCGTCATTATTTGCTAAGAAGAGGAAAGAAAAAATACTTATACCATACTTTTAAATATAATCTATCTGATGAGCCAAAATTTTTTTTGTCCACATCTAGAACTAAGATTACAAGATAGGTTTCGTCGAAAATACAGAATTATAAAAAATGCAGTAGCGAGTAAGACAATGTGAACTAGGCTTTAGGCGTCATTTTCCTTTGGTATGGCATGTTGTAGTAGATATTGTCGATAGTGATGGAACTATTCGAGAATCTGCTTGAATAGTCAGGACGGCGCTCATGCCTGTTGAAAATCAATATGCAAATATCTATGCGCTTCAATTGAATGCGCCGAGCAGGAGACAAATAGGAAGTGGCGACGACATTGAACTCTAGACTTTGACTAAGTAGAAGTTGCAGTTGCAAACTCCTTGTAGGAAACATAGTCATATTGACTTACTTGACTTATTGTCCTATGTACCCTGGGTGGGGCAGAGGGCCACTATAGTACTTCTCCATCTCGTTCTATCTTGACCAACGCGCTTTACTCCAGTCATATTGGTGAAACAATACTTCGCAAGCGGGACTTGAACCAACGGTCTGGTCTTTATACATGTGATCATGTTTATTTAACTGAGCTTGAATGTTTGAAACTTGAGCTGAGCTAAGAACGTGTCCAAACCCGCACTATTTTCTATTCCACCCTTTCGCTGCGAGACTTTATATTAGTTGCCTGTACTGCGCCCAGTGCGAGGCATAGTGAATCTAAAATAAATACCTACAAGAAATAGAGATGTGGATGTACATAAGTTCTGTGCAAAACGAGCAGTGGTTTTTGTTTGGTCGAATATATATACGACGCTCGCAAAATGGGCAAGAAAAGTTTTGTCCGATTAATCTGACGTTCACAGTTAAAGGGTTAACATCCCTATCAGCCCTAAATGCCCGAATACTATTAGTACAAGTGAGGGAAGTTTACAAGTATAATAATTATTTGATATTCTGCTAGCAAATAACGATTTCCAATATTAGATTACGCGGATGTATGTTGCTCCGATCTGTATTGTAATTTGTAACATTTTCAACAAAACTTAATAGACTTTAGAATAATTGTGTGCGATTTATATTTGGCTTACGGAAGAATGACCATGTTTCTACTCCGTCTGAGAGTTTTTCGTTCTTCCAACTACTTCTTGATATGCCTCGCTGTGGGAGTGGGTTTTTTGATCGTTCATTCACCAAACAAGCCGTGATGCTATGGAATGCCCTTCCCGTTGATATAGTCAAAGCTCCTAGTCGCTAAGCGTTTAAAAGTGCTGTGCGCGCTCATTATCTTCACCAACTATCATAGAGTATTATTGACCGAGCGAGCGAAGCGAGCGAAGCGTCTCAGTTTCGAGATTAGCCAAAAATTCTTTTGTCCGTCTGTCTGTCTGTCTGTCTGTCTGGCTGTTCTCGCCTACAGGTCGCATTTCTTAACCGATTCTCATAAAATTTTGTAAGCAGGCTCAGCAACTAAAGAGAATTTTTTTGTCGAGCCAGTTTTCCGAAATTTTTCAAAATGGCGGAAATATGGGGGTTTAAAATTTTAAAACTGTCATATATCCGCCATTTCAAAATATTTTCAAAAATTTAATTAGACTTTTTTGATGCCATTATAAAAACGCACTTTTTTTAATTGAACAACTTTTTTGTCTGGTCAACTTTTTTATACGTTACACTTAAACGGGTTTAGGATGACTCGCGAAGTCAAGCTGACTGAGCCGTGACGGATATACAATACAAAATCTTCTTACAAAATATTGAATTCAGTCCAGGTTACTGAACAACTTTCTTAAAAATACATGTCTCCCGTGGGAATTAAACCCGCGACTTCCGAGTTACAAGGCCAATGTCTTGACCACTATTTTTAAGAAAAGAAGAAAATTGACAAATATTTTTTGCGTTGCGTAAGTACATTCAATACCATATAGTTCACAAAAAGCAATAACTATGTAGGTAGATGTCCAACAAAAACTCAACTCGCTATGGTTATTTTTTCATAAGTTTACAAGATTGACTTGATTTTTTCTAGAATCGTATGACTTTTTGTTGACTTGCTTGTTTAAAGTTTTGTTTAATTTGTTTAGTCAGTTAATTGTGTTCAATTGTCGTGTATTGGATTGCTTGCTTGCTTTGCTTGATAGTAGAAGATATAATCGCGAGGTCTAAGTTCGTGGCGAACTACTAGTAAATATTTATGTGTCGAAGTAGGGTTTATGATTTTATGTAATATTTGTGTATTGTTTACATGCATGAACAGTATTTGTAATAAAGTTTGACAGAATAAATATAAAATTAGAGTATTGTATTGTCGGCCGCCGCCCGTACTATTTAACCGATTTTTTATACATGTTCACCGATATATTCGAAGACACCTAGACCAAATCGATTTTTTTTAATAGGTATACTCAACCGATTTTGAAAAACATTCTATTGGGCCACCCATAGAATGTTTTTCAAAATCGGTTGAGTAGCTTGAGGAGAAGTCTGTTTTTAGTTTTGAAAATTTTACAGATTATAAATCTTTCCCGCCACCAAGCAGCAGCAACTCGTAGCTGAAAAAGTTAAATTGTCTTTTCCACATTCACTTGCTTTTCTTCAAAATCTGACGACTATCTGGCAGTTTTGTAAAATTGCACTATTGGTGACTGAATCAGCCCGCTCATGTAAAAATCCGGCATTTTTTAAGCGACAAATTAAAATGCAGTATTTTTGCAGTTATTCATTCTACGCGATCTTTTTTTAAGAACGAAATTCCAAGAGACTTGGACTTATTTGGAAAATTCTTGTCTTAAGAAAGAAAGGGTAAAGATGCAAGTTGGTCCCATTGTTAGCAGGTGAGGATCTGATAGTGGAAATCTAGGGAACTCAGTCAAATATTTTATGCTCTTCAAAAAAGTTCTTCTGAATTTGATGTTTTTGTCAATAAATAAATCAGAAAGTTTATTTTGGTGAAAACGAACTGATAAAGATTAACCATGATTTGAAGTCCATTTTTTTTGTTAAAAAATTTCTTCTTGGATGAATAGAACATGACTGAAAACATCAAATGATGAATAAATTGATAATTCTGCTAGAATTTAAAAGGGAAAAATAAGGTCAAAGTTTCTATCGTCTACGTTTTGTATTATCGTCGTCGGTTCTCTCAGTTTATAATACCTAATGTAATTTTTCTCTGGTCCTAGTGCATCCTAGTTTACGATATATTAATCGGTTTTTCTCTTCTACCTCTATATAGAGGTAATGATTTCGATATTCTCCGTAATACGAGTATAGAGGCTAAAGATTTGGAGTGCCATGTTGACGATAGTCACGACGCGGCGGTAGTGTCATTATTGATCTATATTGGTTTCTGATGATTAAAATGTCGTTAGTTTCATCATCATTTGATGAGATAAAATACCTAAGAAGCAAAAATTTTAGTTTACTTTAACTAGGTATACCTATCCAAAAACTCAATAGGATTTTCTGCGTTGGAATGCTACATGCATCGGCAAATATTCGTGGTGTAGAGTCATAGCGTCAATATAAATACTTGGAAGGAGGATCACAGGCAGCGCTCACAATGGACGTAAAGAGTTCACTGCCATCCATTCCATCCTGATCGGGAGCCGACGCGCCTAACCGGACGCGGTCGGGCGGCGTCCTGCATACTCGAACCACTATGTAGATGGAACGGCATTAGTATCGGTATACGTATGGGTATGTAGGTTGTTTGTGTCCCAGGCCGGCGCAGTGCAACGCGCGGCCGTGACGCGCCCGCGACCGATGCGCGTCGGTGTAAACGTAAACATCATGCAAGGTCAACCGCCTTGCGATCATCGCATCCTAGTAGATGCAACTTTTTATTGAGCCCTTGCAACTGCCAAGCATCGACTCTTTAAAATAATTGTGCTTTCGTGGGAGATTCAACTTTATTTTAAACAAAAAGACACTTGATGAAACGCCTGAACTAAAGTCTGATTTTTTATTCCGTAGAATTCTGACTGCTGTCATTTTTTGACATGTCAGAGATCATGAAACTTTTTGGCCGGGCACATTTTTTATTGAATTCCAGATTTCAATAAAATCTGTGTCTACACATTTTATTTGTTAGTGAATGTAACCATTGTATTAAGTGCGGTGCTCCAAATAATAAAGGGACGTACAGCGAGCGATATTTACGTCCATTTTCATCACTAACAGTTGAATAACCGACAAACTTAACAAACATACAGATAGACAGACAAACAAAGGAAAAAAATATTTTTGATTCTATTTTTTATAAAGACCCCTCTTATACGTCACTTCCAGGTTCTTAAACTATCTCCATATCTAATTAAATCTAAATCAGTTCAGTAAAAAGTGTTTTTCAACAAGAAAACTTAACAGAAACATAATAAATATAATAACAATCAATGTGACAGCCGCGACGTGACAGCTGATAGCCGCATACTTTATTTTTTAATTTTTCTTCTTGATGAATTACGAAAAAAATAATGTAATAAGATTTTGACTAAAAAGGTTGATGATACATGAATTAGTAGGGAGTGATGCCAGGGAAAGAAAAATAACCTGCTGACTTGAAATTACTTAAAAATATAACTTTCATAATTCGGAATTAAAAAATGTTATAACATTTTAAATATACCAGAAAGATTAAACTTTATCATTATCTTGGTAAAATATAACTATTAATCAAGAATGTAATTTTTTATTGCACATATAAGGGTTCCCTTTTTAGTTGGAGAGCTTTTTTAGTAGCAACACTTATGAAATGTCAGAATTCTACGGAATAAAAAATTTGACTTTAGGTTCTTTTAAGACGCCTGAACTAGGTACTTTTAAGTTGGCGAAGTGTAAGAATAATTTCAATTCTATGGTATGCAGTAAGCTCCCGCCAAAAAAGGTCTGAAAAAGTAAATTTGTCTGTCTTGAACGAAAGGACCGATTTCGATGCGGTTTTTACGTGAAAGCAAGTTCTCTTGCGGTGGTTCTTAGCTATGTTATGCTTAAAAGTTTTTTTTTCATAATATTTATATTTTAGGATTTTGATCACAAGAACCATAAAAATAATAACGAGCCAGCGAAGATTCAAGCGAATATTTCGATGAAATGGGGTAACCGAAATTTAATTCTTGTCTCGTCTCTCCTCGCGCCTTCGCTTGAAATCGACCGCAAGTTCATGTCTCAAGGATGGATTTCTTAAAAAAAGCTAAAGGTTGTTGTCCAACGACCCTGTCGGATGAGGTGCGGGGCGATCCGCGAGGCACCCTGTAGACTTCGACATATTTCGACTGACTGGGGAACGGAGGCGGAGAATGAACGCAGAATGACGCGGAACATAGAATTTATCTGATTTAATTTAAAACAGTGCCTCAAGACGAAAGTGTTTAATCAATGTGTGTTACCAGTGGTCCCTTACTATGGGTCTCATAAGAAGACTCAAGGTCGCTCAACGGGCTATGGAGAGGACTATGCTCGGTGTTTCTCTACGTGATCGAATCAGAAATGAGGAGATTCGTAGAAGAACGAAGGTCACTGACATAGCCAAGCGGATTAACTCATTAAAGTGGCAGTGGGCGGGGCACATAGCGCGAAGATCCGATGGCCGATGGGGCAGAAAGGTTCTCGAATGGCGGCCACGTACCGGCAAGCGCAGTGTAGGGCACCCACCTGCTAGATGGTCAGACGACCTACGCAATGTTGCAGGAAGGCGCTGGATGCAGGCCGCTTCCGATCGGTCGTTTTGGAGATCCTTGGGGGAGGCCTATGTCCAGCAGTGGACTTCCTGTCGCTGATATGATGATGATGATGATGAATTTAAAACAAGTTGTAATAAAAAAAAATTAAACAAGCTTTTATCTAAAATAATGAACATTAAAGTTTAAAAGTGCTCCTCAAGACGAATCAAACGAGCCCAAACTCGATGGGCTTGCTCGATTTATTACAGAGTTTCTATGGCTAAATGGCCATCTTACGACTTCATCATCAGATCAGCTCCATGACTTAGTAATAGGGTCCCGTTTTTACAAAATTTGAGCTCAGTCGGAAACCGGGAAGTGGGTCAAATTTAACTTGCAAGATTTGATTACAGACAGATAGCTAGACAGACATACAGATAGACAGACATAAATACAAACAGCCAGACAAGGGCACAGATGAAACTAAACAACAGCTTGTAAAAAAATTGGATTGGATAAATCTCTAATTTGTCTAAGTATAAATATTTAATGGCTTTAATTGAGCACAACAATTAAAGTTATTAGTAGTTTAGTCATACTTGATAGTCTTGAAAAAATATTACAATAACTTTGGTTGCTTTGGATAAAGTTTTTAGTGAGTAAAGTTTGATCATGTAACTGAATGCGACATTTTCAGGTTTAAAGCGGCTTATACACGACACAACTTGCCATGCAATCTGCAGCTGCGGCATGTCGGAGTCGCGGTCGGCTGTACGCTACACATATAACAATTGCGACAACAATTTGAGTCACAACTTCAGTGCGCGTCCTATCGCGACAGTTGTAATAATGGCTCCTAGCTTTCAAAATTGCCAAAAGCGGGGCTCGCGATTACCTTATATTCAGCTACAATGTCTACTAAGAGAAATAAAAAATAAACATTGGACAAAAGAAGGCTACATTTAAGAAAAAAAAAATGAACTAATATTCTATTTAGAACTAGAAGATTATAATAACTTACTAAAGAGTATGTTTTATATTCATAACTAGCCGAAGCCCGCGACTTCGTTTGCGTGGACTTTATGTCTCTGGAAAATGCTTATCAGGCTGAAAAACTTTTACTAAGGCGTCATTTTTATATTTCTTATAGTTTAGCTGGACCCATATTGTTCTGTATCACGTGTTCCATTTTCCAAAATCATTTAAGTATACTCTATATGTTGCACAGGCTTAACAGCTTTATAACAAAAAAATTCATTCGAATCCGTCCAGTATTTCCGGAGGTTAGCGTAATCATACATACAGACAGACAGACTAAAAATTTAAAAAAAAAGTTTTTGCTTTCTGTTATTCTTTTTAAGTGTCTCTCTATCCATTTTAGTCAAAAATACTAAATGTACAGATAAAATATTTTGACTGTTTTATTATATGTATATAGATAATATGTTGACTTGCATTTTTAAGTTCACTGTAAAAAGACGCCCGCATGTTGTTTAACTTATTTTTAAGAGTGTCAATGACTTCATTGTCTACTTTTCGGTAGATATATCAATTAAGTAAAATATTAAACGAGTCTAATTTTCTTGTCCCACAAATGTGGCAAGTCTTTATAAAGTTCTAAAATATATTTTGCCACACACTTTTTCTTTGCTGTTTATTTTTAATTTTAAGTAACTTAGGTTACATAGTTACGCAGTGAAAGTTTAAACCAAACACTAGGTACCTACTTAGAGAACCGTAGCATAACGTATTGTCGTTTCAACGGTGTGCGCGCGCGACTGAGGCAAATTGCATCCAACATTCGAACCGCGCTACTCATGTTGCGACACGGATACAACTTGCTGTACAGCAGCGGTCGGATACTGCTGACACGCAATTTGCTGGGACACGCCCACAACACGTCTACAGACACACATCACAATCTGCAGCACAGCATCAGATTGTTACAGCAGATTTTATTAAAAATTGTATCGTGTATAAGCGACTTAAAAAAACTAATTTTCTATATCTCGGATGGTTTTAGAAACTCAAAAACTCGGCCTACCTAAGTACCTAGCCTAAATCCTTAATATTCCAGGTTCACCTTTAGAATCTGCAATTCACTTCATCAATGTCAATGGCCTCGATGTTTTGGAGTTGGTCACTCTTTAATAAAACATGGAGATCCTGTTTTTGTTTAGCGTCCTCTCATGCCCGAACTGCCCAACATCTTGTACAATAGAGGACTTAAACTCTGCTAATGACACGGAGTGAGTGTGGCCACACACTGGTCCACAACTATATAAAATCGCCATTTCTCGCTAAGAAGAAGCAGTCCTATTATGACAATCCACATCTACTGCGTGAAACTACGTCTCACGAGAGGAGCTCGGTAGCCCGGTGGGAGTGCGCATTACGAGAACTTTCGCAAGTAAAGCGACACCAGGCGTGGTCCGCACTTGGATGGGGACCACGAGTGGCATAAAAAAATCTTAAGCTCCTCCGTGCTCCGGAAGGCACGTACAAGCCGTTGGTCCCGGCTGTCATAATTGTATGGCAGTCGTCAAGCTATGTCAGATGCCTTTAGGCAGCCTGAAAAATCTGACACAGGTGTTGGCCACTAACACACACGAAAAACAAAAACAAACTGCGTCTCACGAAGTCACGAGGGCCCTGAAGACTGGCGCCGTGTCGCCAACGTCTATCTTCTCGTATGTCCGTCCAGTTGTAGAGAGTCTAATGTGGAATCGTACAAATTACTAAATCCTTTTTTGGTTTAATAAGTGCGGTCAAGTGCAAGTCGGACTCGTGCAGAAGGGTTCTGTACCATTTTCTATAAAAATCACGTTCGTTGTATTAGACTGAGGGGGCCGTATGCAACCCTATCTCATCGAGTAGCAAAATGTGACATATGTAGGGTGTTGCATATTAAAAAGATATGTCTTAATGTTCAGGGTTGCCTGGGCATAACCTGAAGCATTTTGTACAGTCAGCCAAAAAGGGATATTTTTTTGTCTCATTGAGTAGCAATTAGGTACGTAGAACATTCGATAGTCCTAAAAGTGCCAAAATGTATAGGGTTGCCTTACCTAATCCTGGTACTTTCGTGAGTCAGGCCGATTCCAAGGTGGCATTTTTTTTAATCCCTCGTTAAGTAGCAAAATGGAACTCGTGCCATTCGATAGTTCTATTCATTCTCTCAATAATTAATTTAGGTTGCCGGCCCTATACCTGGAGTTTTAATTAGTCGGCCGAGGTTTATGTTCAAACAAAAATTTAATGATGCGAGAACAACTTGGAATTGAGTCCAGTGGATGGTGAATGAGGTTGATAAGATGTCATGACAGATCATATGTTGGTTTATATTATAAACAACCTTGCAGAGGAGAAAATACAAATTGGGCCCAAAGTCAAAGTTCCAGCTATCAGACGGCTATGATTTTTACAGTCAGTACTACTATTGGTTATCATTTGTTAGTATGGCAAGAAATCTGTGGGGATATTCTACAACTTTTGAAATAATTACTTTTTTGCTGACTGTACAAAATGCTCCAGGTTACGCCCAGGCAACCCTGTACATTAAGACATATCTTTTTAATATGTAACACCCTACATAATATGTTACATTTTGCTACTTGATGAGGTAGGGTTGCATACTGCCCCCTCTTAGTCTATATGGAAGTTGAAGTTGAAGTTGACTTGTACTTCTTAGGGTTCCGTACCCAAAGGGTAAAAACGGGACCTTATTACTAAGACTCCGCTGATCGTCTGTTTGTCCGTCTGTGATCACTGATCAGGCTGTATCTCATGACATGAACCGTGATAGATAGACAGTTGAAATTTTAACATGATTTACTTCAACAGGTAGATTAGAGGCTTTAAATATTGCACGCCTCATAAGCGAAGCGTTGAGGTGGGTACTACTGTCACTTCGCGCAAAACATCTGATTTTTCAAACTTAAAATGTCTTTATGTATCATACATTGCACTTGTAAGATAATATATACACACACATATTAAGAAAAAGCACTATTTTTAACACTCATGATATTTTTCATGTCATTTTTGTTATTTAAACTAGTTAAAAAACAGTTTAAAAAAGTTTTGTCTTGGACGTCCGTGTGTCTGTATGTGCGGCTTTTCTTGTTTACACGATAACGACCGAAATACTTTACTAATCGAATCTTTTTTTTTCTCTTACGCTTGAGTATGCTCAGGAATAGAACACTTTCATTTTTCAGGGTCTGATTCGATGTGGTTTAATTGTTATTAAATAAACAAAAAAAAAATATCGACTGTTCTTCATAGTTTTAGTATATCTATATATATCTTTATTTTTCTATATGCGTAAGAATTAAAAAAAAAAATGGACCCTTTGAGGCGTGCTCTTTTGGATTTTCCAAACTTATTTACAAATATTCTGTTTAAAAATAATTAAATTAAAATAATATAAAGTGACAGACGGACGGACAGACAGACGGTCAGCGTAGTCTTAGTAATAGGTTTCCGTTTTTACCCTTTGGGTACGGAACCCTAGAAAGCACATGTCAACTACAACTTCACCTGACGACCTCCGTGGCGTAGTGGTCACCATGCTAGTCCGCCACCCAGAGGCCCCGGGTTCGATTCCCAGTCAGGGCAAGTTGGAAAATGGCCTTTTTCAAATTGTCCTGGGTCTTGGATGTTTATCTATATATGTATATGTTATAAAATATAGTATCGTTGAGTTAGTATCCCATAACACAAGTCTCGAACTTACTTTGGGGCTAGCTCAATCAGTGTGATTTGTCCCTATATATTTATTTATTTATTAACTTTAAAGTCACATATAAGTTATGCGTCCTTTTAATAAATACATATCATTTCTTAAAGGCATTTTTGACATTAATTTTTTTGCAAATAAATACATAAACCTATTAAAAATATATACGGTAAAACTAAAAACATTCCATATCTATAATATGTACTTACTTTGTCGCCGAGCTTGTGACCACTTATTACACGAACAAGCCTTAATTAGGTAGCCGAACGTGAGTTGCTGGTCGAGTAAAAGTTATGCTGTACATAATATACATTGCATTTTATGCCGACATCAAAAGGAACCGTTATTTTCGCGAGCCTTTCGAAAGCCATGACAAAGTACCTACACAGACAACTTTTTTCTCCATCAACTTGTTGGCCGTATGGCCTCAGGCTCCAACGCAGTCATACTCGTACTTGGCGTACTGGAGACTGTTCCCACGCTCAACTTGGGCGTCCCTTTCTCGCAGGCCGCCTCATTCTCGCATCTCTCGTGGACGTAAACACTCATTGTAAGTACTTGATACGGAATACGGACCCTTCATCTGCAACGCCATGTGCTATTTTGTTCGTTTTGACAAGGTTTTATAGTTAACAAGATTTTCAGAACATACCTGTTTATATCAGTTTCCCCTTTCCCCCATCCGATTGAGCCGTTTTTTACATCTGATTTTAAAAGTTTTCGACTTTTAACTGAAGTCTGAACACATCTGTGCAGTTATATTAGACAGCTTCAAATCATCTCTCTCTTATCGCGTATCTACAGATTGGTTCTCATTACTTCTCATAGGATTTTTTTCAGGGTCCAGTGCTGTGTTGTATCCATTTCAAATAAACTATTCAGAAGAAAACGGAGATAGCATGTGAAATTTTGTCTTGGCACTAGATAACCCTTTAAACTATTTTATGATTTACTGTTTACAGTTTAAAGTGAGAACGTGAAGCTTTTCTACGCACATTAGGCAAAAGTGGCTGTTTTTCGCATATGTGCGTAGAAATGCTTAACGTGCTTTCTCCGTTAAATAAATGGTAATAAATCATGGTATCTGCATTTCCTTTCAAATAATTTATTTCAAATGGGGACAACACTGGACCCCGGAAAATTCTGGTAGCCCAAAAGCTTATAGGAATTTCAAGTTTTACAAACGAAAACGATTTAATAAAAAACAGTAAAAACTAAAAAATTGCATTTTCATACAAAAGTGTGCTGCCGCCCGGGCAATTTGTATGAAAATGTCGATATTTTTTTTTTTTTTGACAGTTATTACATTATAATATAGTGATCTATCATAGCCGCGTGGTTCGATTTATTACGGGTATGTCCTTTCCACGTTGTATAGAAACCATGGTAGCACGCAGCAAATTGTCAGCGTGGTTGGTCGACAATGACAATGGACAGAGACAGGTGGAAGGAAATGGGAGAGACCTTTGCCCAGCAGTGGTACGAAACAGGTTAATTAAAAAAAAAATAAGCTAGGTATCTAAATAATTTTCTTTTTTTGTTTGAAAGCGGAGCATACATTTATGGTTATACTTATATCTTTATTACTAGCTGACCCCATAGACGTCCTGTTTTAATATTTTTTGCGCAACTTTATTTCTTTTCTAACCTTTTACAAAGAACAAATAATCTTTTAACTGGCCAAACACAGGTACGGTTCCATAATATCCATAAAATTTACTTCCACTTTTTATAAGGAAACTACCCCAATTTTTTTTCTTTCGAATCTATAAGGGTTCTTTGTACTACGGAACCCTAAAAAGGCCGATTGGTTAAGTGGTTCTCAAGTTATGGAGTGACCATGGGAAAAACATAGGCGTACATTTTATATATACAGATTAGTAGGATTGGCATAATAGGCGAAAACGCTGTGTACGAGATTCCTTACATTAATAATCCTTGTCCTAAAGCATCGGGAAACAAAGACAGGCAATAAATCAATCATGAACATGTAATGCTCAAGGCTCACCTTACTTGAACCTTTATCATTATGCCGCGCAGGTCGCTTGACTTGCTTCCCGTAACGTTATTTTGCGAGTGCTTGAATGCTCAACGAAGATAGGAACCGTAGTTTGTTCCCACAACGTCTTTTCCAACGGCTTTCTATTTGGTCGATCATATATTCCATAAGCAATAAATATTTTAAGTACATCTTATTATGAAGGAGGAAATATACGCACTGTCTATCAAAATACCGCCTTATTATAAACCGCAAACTAACTTTGTTACTAGGTTTAAACCATGGCAACCGTGTCTCGGGTTTTATGCTCATCCAGGTCAAGTTGGAAATTCGATCATCAAACTAGGTAAACTAGGTTACTAAAAACTCTGATATTAAACTGAGAACAACTTCGAATTTAAAAAAATAATAATATTAGTTTTATCACTTATTTTCGAAGTGTTCGCATGTCAACACCACCAATAGATATAGACTGGTAAATAAGCGGCCAAGTGCGAGTCGGACTCGCCCATGAAGGGTTCCGTAGTAGCAAATAACATAATATAAAAGTCTTGTAGTATGTTTTTTTTTTGAGTTTTTATATTTGAGTTGATTAAATGAAAGGTAAATTGCCGTTTATGATTTATGACGTATTAAAAAAAAACTACTTACTAGATATCGTTCAAACCAATTTTCGCTGGTAGTTTTTATGGTAATGAACATCATGTATTTTTTTTAGTTTTATAATTCCCTTATTTTAGAAGTTACGGGGGGGGACACACTTTTTTCCACTTTGGAAGTGTCTCCCGCGCAAAGTATTCGGTTTAGAAAAAAATGATATTAGACAACTCAATATCATTTTTGAAGACCTATCCATAGGGACACGTATGGGTTTGATGAAAAATAAATTTTTGAGTTTCAGTTCTAAGTATGGGGAACCCCCAAAATCTATTGTTTTTTTTTCTATTTTTGTGTCAAAACCTTAATGCGGTTCACATAATACATCTACTTACCAAGTTTCAACAGTATAGGTCTAATAGTTTCTGAAAAAAGTGGCTGTGACATACGGACGGACAGACAGACAGACAGACAGACATGACGAATCTATAAGGGTTCCGTTTTTGCCATTTGGCTACGGAACCCTAAAAAGGCCTATGGTAGTAACTTATTAGTAATCTGTGCTACGGCCTTAAGTCCACCGATTAAAATCATGTAATAAAGTTAAATAAATAAAATCTCATTTTTTTAACCTATTCTTAAATTTTACAAATGTTTAGTCTACTCTATCGGATGTAGGCTTACTGGCTTAGATTATGTAGAT
The DNA here is from genome assembly GCA_963555685.1 of Acrobasis consociella. NCBI lineage: Eukaryota > Metazoa > Arthropoda > Insecta > Lepidoptera > Pyralidae > Acrobasis > Acrobasis consociella. The sequence continues at coordinate 7,742,771 of OY743104.1, read as the reverse complement.
GTAGTTTGCCTCGAACTTTGATTTCGCGAACCCCATATCTCGGCAACCCCTAACCGATTTTGCTAATGTTCATATTTCATGAAACTCCGATTAAAATTACTCGAGTTATCGTCAAACAAACATATATACATACATTGTTCAAACACAAGAGTACTTCGCTCACTCGTTTAACAAAATCGCGACTATAAAGTACGCGAATACAATTAAGTCTTTTTCTGGGTCAAAAATAAATTATTTGGTACTGTTAAGGAAATAATCATCATCATCATTTCAGCCGCACAACGTCCACTGCTGGACATAGGCCTCTCCCAAAGATTTCCAAAATGACCGATCTAGAGCGGCCTGCATCCAGCGCCTTCCAGCGACCTTGGTTAGGTCGTCAGACCACCTTGTGGGTGGGTGTTCAGACCACCTTGTGGATGGGTGGGTGGGTGTAAGGAAATATAACGTCACAAAATAATGTCACTCGACATGATCATATCCATTTTCAATGTGATTTTAGCTTTATTATTGCAGAAAAACTAATATTGAGAGCGCAATTTGACTTAAAGAAATAATGACGTCATCTGCCTGTATTTGATACAAATCCCATAGAAAATGTTTGTTTTGATGTTTAAAAAAGTATCCGATTTGACTTGTTGGAAAATAGCGAATTGAGGTAAATCAAACCATGACTTGAACCTAAGGCATGAACTGTAAACATTTTTAAAATGTGATTTAATATTAGATTATTCATTTATTGGCGGTCGCTTAATGCTATGAAAATTCCTGTCGTTTCTAATCTTATACCTTTAAACGAGAAATTCTTGTATATATATTTATTTATAAATTTCTGTGATTTTGAAAACGGCTCTAACGATTTCGCTGAAAATTTGTATATGGGGGTTTTCGGGGGTAAACAATCGATCTAGATTAGTTTTATGTTTGGGAAAACGCGTGTTTTCGAGTTTTCATGCGTTTTTCTTTCCACGCAGAATATGGTCGCTAATTTCGTCGCGCCGACCGCCTTGTTTTTAGCTCAGTGGTTAAGGATACCGACCGCTAGAAAGAGTGTTACGGGTTCGAATCCCACTCGGTGACTTACTTTTGTTTTTTTTTATGTTCAAGTTTATATATAATTTTTTATTTTGCATTGTTTTTAGACAAGTTTAAAAAAATATAGTTAATGTTTGAGATGTAACCGAGCAAAGCTCGGTCGCCCAGGTACTATCGTATATATGTATATCGTATTCCAATATCCTGGGGAGGCACCGTCGAGCTAACTTGTCTGGGCCATCTCCGCAGCGCCCTAACTTAATATTCATATCCGCCATGTTTACACTTATATCCATACTTTACATAGATGTTCTAGTAAAGGATGCATATAATTGTTTAATATCATTGACTGGATTCATTATTAAAATAGAGGTAGTTTCAGTAGTAGTAAAAATGTGTATGACGTCATTATTAAATTATAGTATGTACTTACATTGTTTGTCCGATATTTATCATGTTTAAGGGTATAATTTCATTTAAAATAATACATACTTGTTAAAAAGATTAATTATTATCAAAGCAGAAAATATATTCATATTTTTTTTTACAAAAATAAATAAATATCAGTAAAACAAATTCCGTCTTATTATAAAATGCATATATTATCCAACAAATTAAGTTGACTTTAGTAATATGCTTTTGTCTCATCTGAAAATTTTAATTTGATTTGGTCGGATAGTGGTTTAAACATACTAACAAAGTTAGTCCGCGTTTCATATAAGACGGATTATGTTTATCAAGAAAATAAAACGAGTATAATAAATAATAAAATAATTATATGAATATAGTAGGTATCGTTGAGTATATTTTATAACAATATATATAGATAAACATCCAAGACCCAGGACAATTTGAAAGAGGGCATTTTCCAACTTGCCCTGACCGGGTATCGAACCCGGGGCCTCAGGGTGGCGGACTAGCATGGTGACCACAAAGCCACGGAGGTCGTCAAGTATCAGGAAAACAAGTAAATATCAGAATAAATCGTGGCACATCTACGTAGCGAGTCAGGCGGGCGGGCGCTTGTTATTTTGAAAGCAGAGACGGTAGGTGCACATTGTTACTTCGCAGGTTTAAAATGATTGAGCTTCCCGTCTTATTATTAAAAGCGCACTTACTTTAGTTTTTTTTTTTTGTAGCCTATACAGTGTCCCATTGTTGGGCAAAGGCCTCCCCTTACTTACTTTAGTACTTGGTTTAAATCATTATCTGCCCAAATCACGATCCCCTCCCGCAATATGTCACCTTCTCTTATGTCATACACATACATACATATTTTCACGCCTGTTTCATGTACCTATGTTCTGAAGAAAGGTGATGTAAGGAGTACCCATAACCGGAGAGCATGCATGAAAAGAGTTATGAGTGTTGACGAAGCAAAAGAGGTTTGCACGGGAGACGATGCTTAGGGTCTGATCATGCAGACGGATGGTGGTCGATAGAACTCAGTTATAAAACGACCTAACACAATCGAGTTTATTTAAATAAAAGCTTGTAAAAAAAATATAATTTTTTCAAAAAACTTATTTATTACTTACAGTCTCTGAGTAGAACCGCGGATAGACAGGCAGACAGATCCGGCGAAACTATGAGGGTTCCTTGTTTACTACGGAATCCTAAAAATGAAACCTGTTGAATTCCCAAATTAAATGAGTTTTTGTAATATACGTAACCCATGTTGTGCGTGTGTCAGCACGCACAACATGGGTTTGATATAGTTTCACAATGGCTACGTCTTAACTTGCTAACTTTGAATATTCAAAAGACCCAAGTAGTCAACTTTTCCATCTATAACCTGATATCAAATAAAATACTTTTATCTAACCTGTCTATTACTGCCCACTCGCACGACAACACCAATGGTTCCTTATGCGACTGCGCATCCCTATCTTCTGTGGAGACAGTTAAATATCTTGGAGTTATGATCGATAACAACCTGAGCTTCCGGCAACATGTCAATCACACTGCTGGCAGAATACGTAAATTGATCTACATCTTTAAACGCCTGAGACATGTAGCTGAACCCCAAATTGTTAAAATGGCTTACTTTGCACTGGGCCAATCCTTGCTATTGTATTGTCTTACCTCTTGGGGTGGTGCGTGCAAATCAGCCTTAATAAAGCTAGAAAGGGCCCAGAGAGCACTACTCAAAGTATGCACATTTAAGCCCTTTCGCTTTCCCACTTACGACCTCCTTCAATTTTGTGAAGTCCTTAGTGTTCGACAATTGTATATTCTAAATACCGTCCTACAACAGCACCGTGTTACCGACTATAACTATAATCGCTCAAAACGAATCCGTCTCGTTCCGTTGACGTCTCCTTTTAAAACTGAGTTCTCTCATCGCTTCTTTTGCTTTATGGGTCCGTTTCTATACAATAAAATGCATTCTAAACTTAAAATCTGGCAACTACCTTACTATTCATGCAAATTAACTTTGACAAAGTATCTTAATACCCTCAATTACAATGAGACGGAAGACCTAATTATCCCACTTAAATAAAGAAACCCAGTCTAAATTTATAACCTTGTCTACTCCTGTACTGTAATGTCGCCAAATCTCAAATTCGCTATTTTCCAACAAGTCAAATCAGATATATATATATTTTTATTTTTATTTTTTTATCTAAACGTCAAAACGAACTGTTTCTATGGGATTTTGTATGAAATACAGGCAGATGACGTCATACTTTTCTGGAGTCAAATGGCGCTTTTATTATCAGTTTTTCTGCAATAATGAAACGTTAAAATGGATATTTTCAAAGACAAATGAAATTATTTTGCGACGTTTTATTTTGTTATCAGTATAAATAATTTATTTTTGGCTTAGGAAAATACCCAATTGTTATGTCAATGCATATGCATACAACTATGCAAAACCCACATCTACCTACATTACTATTACAATTTGAGGAGGAATAGACCTAAATTTCTAGTGGATAAGTTGTGGATGTGATATTTAAAAAAGTGTAAAACACATCAAGTGTACGGGTGAGGGAGCACTGGAGTCAAGGGCGGATCCACCGTTGTGGGCACGATGGGCATGCCCACAACCTTAATAGACTTGTAACGTCAAACTTTTATGGACTATTGATATCGATAGACTGATAATAATAAACGATATGCCTTATTAAAATTTAAAAAACACAATCAATCATGATACGTGCGTGATTCGGAACGTAGCAAAGAGCCATAGACGATACGCTGACATGTTATGGCTTATGTCACATTGTGACATTTTTGACAACTTATTGCCGTGCCGCCAAAACTTCCGAGCCGCGTAGCAAGGGGTGCGTGGCGCTACTTAACTGGCGCTGGCCGACTTTACTTAGTACCTACTTTTGTTTGTGCTGTGAAACGTAAGCAACCTAGCATAACCTAAAAAAGATTACTTATAAAGAGTAAATTACTTTGATTATTTTTTGAACATAATATATATTGTTGTATCATGGTAAGTTATTTTAATGAAATTATTGCACACCCCGCGGGGTGTGCCTTATTATTACAAACGTCAATTCAATAATAACATAACCCAAAAACTGTATTTTAAAATTATTATAAATTGTGATCTAACGATACTTGATAAGAAGTTTTATTAATCAATGAAATAATCGAAAAATGTGACAGTCAATTCCCTGAGATTGCTTATGTCAATTAAAGATTGACGCTTCATAATATCTACTCGGAATTTCTTTTAATTTGGTTAGGTTATTTTCTAATGTAATGATATAAAAGTTTGTTAGAGAAAAAGGTGATAACGCATTATCATATGATAAATCATTGTTATAATCTTTATTTGTGAGTGATTATACTAAGAAATAAAAATCGCTTGTCTTATAAATTTGTGGAGTCTGAGAGGGCATTTTTTTTGGCTTGTGCATTGCATGTTGTTTTGACTTTTACCTGCATTGCTTGATTCACAGGAAGATGAGGTTGAGGGTATTATTGTAGAGGAGAAGGGTGATGGTGGTGGCACAAGTGGCTCTAAGCGGAGTCTTAATACTGCTTCAATGCGAAAGATTAACACATATTTTTTTAAAAAGCCCAGGGTTGAGATTGGAGCGGGGGTATTGACAACTGGTGGTGAAATTGATATTGACTCCCAAGTAATTGATAATATAAATATTGCTTCTACTTCTGATCAGTATACGTCTATAGCTTTAACTGCATCATCATCATCATCTATACCTAGTGGCGGCTTGTCCTTGAACTCTGAATTTGCTTCAGATATTGGAAACTATATTTCTAAAAAAAACATGCATGAATTACCTGATGCAACTAAAGCTGCACTACTAGAAAAACATTGGGTGCCTTCACCTAACTATGACTTTCCGCACCAAGTTTTGCAAAAACACGGAAAAACCTACAGAAAATATGTCAAAAAATCACATCTTGAAAAATTCCATTGGCTTGTGCTGTCACATAAAGATCAGGGACTCTATTGCAAATATTGTGCCTTATTTATCACTCAATCTGCTACTGATTTCGTTAGATCGAACCCTGGACGTCTTGTGACAAAACCATTGAAAGCCTTTAACAACTTATTAGGCGAAGGCGGGTTATTACTGCAACATCAACGCAATCATTATCATAAGGTAGCCGTTGAAAGTGGGAAGAATTTTTTGGCGTGTTATTATAAACCTGAGATCGATATTGCTAACCAGATTTCTACTCAAAGGAAGGCTCAAGTGGCAGAAAACAGAGATCGTTTACGACCAATTATAAAAACTATAATATTGTGTGGTCGTCAAAATATACCATTACGTGGCCACAGAGACGATGGCCAGATTTTAAGCACGAACACCGATCATAGTGACGTCTCCTCTGCAGAAGGAAATTTTCGAGCTCTGTTGAAATTTAGAATAGATGCAGGCGACTCAGTTCTCAAACGCCATTTATCATCAACAAGTTCTACAGCGACTTACATAAGCAAAACTGTCCAGAACGAACTTATCGATATTTGTAAAGAACAGATTCAGAAAACTATTTTACAAAACGTGAAAAAAGCTAAGTTTTTCGCTATTATTTTTGACGAAACTACAGATATATCTCATACCGAACAGATGAGTCTATCATTCAGATATTTTAATGATGGATTTATTAAGGAAGATTTTTTATGCTTCTGTGACGCGTATGAAATGCTTCAATTTGAAGAAACAGATACCTCACACGGCACAAAAGAATTACGGTTAACAGGAATCGCATTAGCGAAAATCGTGGAAAATCTTTGCTACAAATTTGATATAGATTTAGCTTTTTGTGTAGGAATAGGAACTGACAGCTGTTCAGTAATGGCATCCGACGCTAAAGGTGCTGTTCAGGAACTATCTAAAAAAGCCATTCACGCAAAACGTTGTCCTTGTAGCAATCATGTTTTAAATAACTCCTTGGCCAAGTCATCAAACGTCGCTTCGTGTAGAAACACAACTGGGACAATGAAAAAAATCGTAGCGTTTGCTAACGCTTCTGCAAAACGCCATAGCGTATTCTCAGAAGAGCTTGATGGTACGGCTATTCAAAGTATATGCGAGACACGATGGGTTGAAAGACACGACGGTCATTTACAATTCCAGGGTGATAATTTGGTTAAAATTTGTAACGCACTGGAGAGAATATCGACATGGCAAGATAATAAAACTTCAAGTGACGCTCACTGTCTCTTACAAACACTACGTAGCTCTGACTTTATTATATCTTCGATATGCCTAAGCGATATTCTAGGTAAGAAAGCAAAACAATACAAATCGATCTATATGTAAGCTTTTATTTCTTTAAAATATATATACCTTTATTTATATTTTAGGAACTACAGTTTCGTTGAGCCGATTCTTGCAAACTACATCGGTTGACATCAAAAGAGCCATCGATGCAGTGAAGGATGTCATGGAAGTATTACGATCGAAACGCCAAAACGCTGAGTCTGTATTCAAGCAATTATTTTCAGAGGCGACAGAGCAAGCAAAAGAACTGGATGTTATATTAAAATCCCCACGTACAGTTCAAAGACAAACAAACAGGTCCAATTATGAGGCAAAATCGGTGGAAGAGTACTTTCGGAAATCAATCTACATACCTCTATTAGATTCCATAATTAATGATTTGGAGGAAAGATTGTCTCCGGAGGTACTCGACCTATTTCATTTGGGAGCTTTTCTACCAAACCCTAATGTGAGTATCAGGGACTGGGATATCGATAACGAGATAGTGAAAGTGAAAAAAGTGGTCCAGATGTACCGCCTATTCATTAACGATAGTGAGTCAACTGTCATAAATGAATACCGACTCTGGATGACCAAATGGAAAAGAGAATATAAGAACAATTCGGCCATACCAGACTCGGTAGCTCATCTCATTGAAGCATGCGACCAAGATTTGTACCCTAACATAAAAATTTTCTTACAAATACTGGCAACTCTTCCGGTCAGCGTAGCTACCGCAGAGAGATCTTTTTCTACTCTTCGCAGAATAAAATCTTGGTTGCGTGCCTCAATGGCACAGGAAAGATTATCCGGGCTAGCTCTCCTAAATATACACAAAGATGTGAACCTGGATATCGATGACATTATCAACGTTTTCGCAAAAAAGAAACGTAAGCTTGAATTTGTAATTTAAGTAACTACCTAAATAAAGTTATTTAATGTAAAATGTACCCAGCATTTAATTTAATTTGATATTCGTAGAAAATGTAAAAAATAATCAAAATCTCGCCTGGTGGATTTCACTTGCTGATCTCACTTACATTACTTCTGATACAATTATTTACCCAGTCTAGTGACCCGATATTGGCTTACAGGCTACTAGAAAAAAAGAAAAAAATATAAGATATTGATTGAAATAGGTTTGGATCGAAACTGACTATTTAATTTGAAGAAATCGGGTCCGACTTCCTCCTAAGTTTATATCCATTCCTAAGGCCAAAGTCCTGATGCTCAGAAAAAAGGAAATAATCTAATTCAAAAGTTCATAAACGACTTGCATGATTGTTAATGAGCATGTTCATGCTCCGACTCGTACTTAGCCGATTTTCTAGTAGCTGTGACCACAACCTTTTTTGAGGGCTGGATCCGCGCTTGACTGGAGTACTGTGACACAGGCTCAGCCTTCTTCAGGCTCCAGTCTCCTTTAATCAATAGCATAACTTAAATCAATTTGTATTCTATACGTAGTCTTTAAGATTAATGTTTCTTTAAAGTTCTGTTTAAGATTAATGGAGAAAATAAATATACTTTTTACTTTTACTTTTTACTTTACGCGTGGAACTTATAACACTTGTAACACCAATCGGGAATCGAAAAGAAATACTGTCTGTGCGAACTAATGACGTCTTGAAAATCTGAGTTGTCTTCAATTAGTGATGCGGAGAAAGTCAAGTGGGATCCTTGGCGTGCTTTTTTCTTGTCACTCGACGACAAATGAGTAAATTAAATAGCCGTTGATGGCAGTCACCTTTTCATATTGGACGCACCATTCATTATGGCATTCTTTACATTTAATTTATTTTTTTACTGAAAATACTTGAGAACAAGCTTTAATTTTACTAAAACAGCCAGATATTCTTTAATTATAAATTCTCCGGTAAGAATATTTGTCTGTTAGTGTTCATGATTATGCTTAGGACCTAGGTACTGGGTGATTTAACTTTCGTCGTGATTTGCTTTGAGTTAAGTGTCTATATAAGGTCTAACAAAATATAATGAAACTATTTTAAGGGTGAATTAAGTCCATGATACTGACCAACCTTCACCAAGGAACACGTACTTATCGAAATATGAAAAGTAATTTTTGGCCTCTCATCATCATCATCATCATATCGGGCCGAAATCAAAATCAAGTCCGACTCAAACTTAGAGATCAAGATATGTGCCTTAATGTATAAAAGCGGGAAAGTGCGAGTCGAACTCGCCCATGAAGGGTTCCGTAGCAGCAAGTAACATAATATAAATCTTATAGTATTTTTTATTTTATTTTTATATTTGATTTGATTGAATGAAAGGTAATTTGCGGTTTACGATTTATGACGTATTAAAAAAAACTACTTACTAGATCTCGTTCAAACCAATTTTCGCTGGTAGTTTGCATGGTAATGAACATCATACCTTTTTTTAAATTTTATAATTCTTTTATTTTAGAAGTTAGAGGGACACACACACATTTTAAAAATGATATTAGAAACCTTAATATCATTTTTTAAGACCTATCCATAAAGATACCCCAAACGTATGGGTTTGATCAAAAATAAATTTTTGAGTGTCAGTTCTAAGTATGGGGTACCCCAAAAATTATGTTTTTTTTTCTATTTTTGTGTGACAATCTTAATGCGGTTCACAGAATACATCTACTTGCCAAGTTTCAACAGTATAGTTCTTATAGCTTCGGAAAAAAGTGGCTGTGATATACGGACGGACAGACGGACAGACAGACAAACAGTCTCTGAGGGTTCCGTTTTTTGCCATTTGGCTACGGAACCCTAAAAACAATGTCCTGTAAACACCTGAAAACCAAATATTAAGAATCTATAGAGAAGCATTTTTTTGGAATAGATTACACATGTAATACAAACTGAAGTCGAGGCAAGTCTGCAGTGGAAAAATTATATAGGTAGGTATCTAGTTAAATTACTGAAATTACATAATATTTTTAACGTCAGAGAAATGGGGCTAGAACGAAAATCGGGGACCTGAGAAAGGGCGGTCTAAAGTAAATTGAATAAACTACCCTTCAAAAGTACTTCAGGTCGTATTTTCACGGATTCGGGTTTGTCAAACTATATTTCCTTTTTTCAAGTCTTTCCTAAGCTGTACGAAATGTACCTATGCATACATATCTTATACCTTTAAACAAGCAATTCTTGTATATCTTATACCTTTAAACGAGCAATTCTTGTATATTTATTTATATATTTCTGTGATCTCGAAAACGGCTCTAATGATTTCGCTGAAAATTGGTATATGGGAGTTTTCGGGGGTAAACAATCGATCTAGATTAGTCTTATGTTTGGGAAAACGCGTGTTTTCGAGTTTTCATGCGTTTTTCTTTTCACGCAAAATATGATCGCTAAGGCCGCCATCCTTTTGGCTTAGCGGTTAAGGATACGGACCGCTAGAAAGAGTGTTACGGGTTCAAATCCCACTCGGTGACTTACTTTTGTTTTTTTTTATGTTCAAGTTTATATATAATTTTTTATTTTGTATTGTTTTTAGACAAGTTTAAAAAATGTAGTTAATGTTTGAGATGATTCAGATTCAGATTCAGTTTTTATTGCAAGTCACAAGTTCGAAGATGTTACAAAGAAAAAAAGCACAAGTGACGCCCTGCAAGGGCACAGCAAACATGAGGGCAACTAGTTGCCACTTTACTTACAAATAAAATTTTACAATTGATTGTTTTTCATATAAGTAATATTTATATAATAGAGAAATCAAAGCAAATTTGCAGCAAAGTTATCATCGAAAAATTCAGATATTTTGTAATAACATTTATTAATGAGCATCTTTTTTAGATTTTTAGCGAATAGTGAAGATTTTTCTGTATTCTTTAAATAGTTAGGGATGTGGTTGTATATTTTTATAGCCATATAATGGGGGCTGGATGAGACAAGTTTCATTTTGGTGTTTGGTCTTTTTATTACGTTTAGGTCTATATTATTTCTTTTGTTTCTATTTTTCCTTTGTGTGTAAAGAGCTTCGTGTTTCCTAACAAATTTGCATGATTCTAGAATGTATATAGACGTTAAGGTGAGGATTTGATTTTTCACGAAATCTGGGGGCACGGCAGTGCCCCCACCAAGTCGAGCAAAAAAGCGTCACGGCCGTACCATCCTTTTCTCGAAGCAATTCAGACCATTTTCGACCCCCTGTAACTTCGTTGTGGATAAAACTAGAAGACTGAAATTTTCAGTAACCATGCAGGCATTGTAAAGACACGGTATATTTCAAATTTCATTCAATTTGAACCAGTATTTTAAGAATTATAACGGGTCAAATTTCTTAATTTTGTCACTCACTGACTCACCGATCATCAAAATTCTAAGGCACTTCTAGCAGAACTAGAAGCTTCAAATTTGGAATATAAGTAGTGTTTGGTGTATGAATCAAGGAAAAACTAAAAAAATCTAGAAAAGACCGCAAAGAAAATTAAGCCCATACAGCCAAGTCTTCAGTTAAATTTTTCAATATTGGCTTTATTCGTAACGATGTTTTACGGCAGTTATTATTATTGCGTGCGAAGCCGCGGGTTTAAGCTAGTCCCATATAAATATAGGCGCATGGTAGTGTTCCTGCCAAATCGAGCAAAAAATGGGTATTCCCGTGATGAAAACACGTGTAAATTAAAAATTAAAGCCTCAAAGCCTCCCAGAAAAACGCATAGAGACAGGGAGTGGGCTCTTAGAAAAACTGTAGCTGAAGCTCAAGAAGTAGTACCAGAAAAGAGAAAACGGAAGGCTACCTACAAAAATAAGAAAAGTTCATAAGTCAGAGAGAGGGCTTTAAGAAAATTCGTTGCTGGTAGATATACATATATACAATAAGTAGAAGGTACCGAAAAGGAAAAAAGTAGAACTGTCTACAAAATACAAAAAGAAATGAGATCCCATCAAAAACAATACTTGTCAAAAAAACCAAGTCTCGCAACTCAGTTGTTCTGCGGTAAAAAGTTGTGAGATCCATGTAATACCAAGTCGGTTATTAATTTATTCAGTCTCTACTTAAGAGACTTTCTGTCTTAATACGTCCAGTCTCTAAGACCACGATCGTGGTCCATAACAGTTGAAAATCAATTGTGTCTGGAATCTCCGTACTCGAAGCATTACGTTGTAACGTAATAATTAACAGCATCTTATAGTGACGCATATCAATATTAAAATTCTTTAATGTTTTATATAAATATATCGAGACTTGGCCATCGCACTAAATAATTGAATTTACATGTGTTTTCAGGCGATTGAATTTACACGTGTTTTCAGGCGATGGCCAAGTCTCAATATATTTATATAAAACATTAAAGAATTTTAATATTGATATGCGTCACTATAAGATGCTGTTAATTATTACGTTACAACGTAATGCTTCGAGTACGGAGATTCCAGACACAATTGATTTTCAACTGTTATGGACCACGATCGTGGTCTTAGAGACTGGACGTATTAAGACAGAAAGTCTCTTAAGTAGAGACTGAATAAATTAATAACCGACTTGGTATTACATGGATCTCACAACTTTTTACCGCAGAACAACTGAGTTGCGAGACTTGGTTTTTTTGACAAGTATTGTTTTTGATGGGATATGATTTACAGGATGTCATTTGATCAATATTAACTAGTATTCTTATAAGTTGCTTTTGCAATGTAAATATATCATTTACTTCGCAAGAATTACCTGGTATGATAATCTGGAATGTGCATATGCATAATACGCTGCAAGGCACGTTTTAAAGTCAGATACCCTTTTTAGTTGATTTAATGCGTAGGCAAAAGAAGATAACTTATTTTTTAATTTTTGTATGTGTGGTTTCCAAGTCATATTAGTGTCTAGATCAATTCCTAGTAGAGTTGCAGTGTCGACTGATTTTAATTTTGTATTTTTAAAGTTATAGGATAATTGTAATGGACGTTTTTGTGATGGTTTGAATTGTAACATTTTTGTTTTCTTTAAATTAAGTTGTAAATTTTGACTACTTAACCAATTTGTTATTTTATATAGAGCATTATTTAGTTTATTTTCTAATTCAATTGTATCAGAACAAGATAATAAAACCGATACATCGTCTGCGAAAAGTATGCAATCTTCTTTAATTACATCAGGGAGATCATTTATGTAGATGAGAAACAACAAGCAACCCAAAACACTGCCTTGTGGGATAGAGCCGGTAGAGACTGCTTTATTTGATCTTGTAAATTCTATTTTTCCCGAATCAAAATTAGTATTTTTAATTTCTACACATTGTACACGATGTTTAAGATATGATTTGAACCAATTATGGGTGATGCTTCTTATTCCTGAATTAAATAATTTGTCGAGCAGGAGGTCATGCCTGACTCTATCATATGCCTTGCTCATGTCTAGGAGAAGCCCTATAGCGTATTTTTTTAGCTGATGTAACCGAGCAAAGCTCGGTCACCCAGGTACTCGTAGATACAAACGGTGTATATGGTTTAGCTGAATTTGCCCAACCGCTGCCGTTCAAGCGTGAATCGTCGATAACCAACAACAGTGCAACATTTTATTTCAATAAATTTACTTAAATTTAGTTGTTAATACCAGCCAAGGCTATGAATTACTCATACACCACTCCCTGTATATTGATGCTCTTATTGTTTCTGACCTCCGCAGTGCAATGTATGCAATGTGGCGAAGGGTATGCAGAATGGCGCCCTCATTTGAAATAAACATTTATATAGTTTAATAGTAACGTAAAATATAAAGCTCAATTCTGAGAGAGTGATTAACCGTTAGATAACATTTTTAATTGTTTGATGAATACACACATTTTTTAAAGTCATTATTATCATCATCAGGTCTTTTTAGTCTCCACTGCATGAGCACGATCCTCTCTTTATGTTCAGCGCCTGAATTCTCGCGTCGATTTCTTTGTGCTTATTGAATGATTCCGTCGCATCCGCATTAAATTTAATATTTTGCAAAGGGCGCGCTTCTTAAAATGGGTAATGGACAATCTTTTGTGCGGGTTATCGGAAACTTTTTACGTGATTCATGATTTTAATATCGATGTTTTTGTTTTAATAACAGCCGACGGCCATGTTCATTTAAGTATTTTTTTTTCTTTTATTAATTAGCTGTCTTAATCTGTCAATTTATTTTTTATAATAATAATTACATGCATATTACAAAATGGACTAACAAGCGCTACACATTCTGATCATGAATCTAAATGACAATAAGGTCCTTGAGCTTGGTGTTCAGTAATTATAAGAAAATCCCATCCTACGGCGGCAACTTTGATCTCGTGGAGCCAAAAGTCGAATTATAATTTTTAATCGGTGGCTTAGCTTATATTTTCACAGAATAGGTTCGGTTATTTAAAGGCAAGCGTCGGTTCTGTGGCAGAGCCAGAGAATGCCGTTGGACCAGTCCGGTGATGCTCGGTGCAAAAATATTCACAGGCCCGTTCTCGTAACTGCTTGGCCGTATTCGAAACGTCTCGTTATTAACTTGCTTATTGCAGCCATTTTGTTGCATGTTCAATGTAAAGGTGTTTGATAGATGTGAGTGAGGTTGCCTTGCCTGCAAGATGCAGCTTTCGTACTTGATAGCGATCTAAATGTTTTAGTTGTTTTGAACTTATATTTAGCTTTATAGAACGTCTGGCTGAAGAAGATTTATATTATTAGATATAGCAGTAAGTTTATAAAACAATCTATTATTTAGCTGGTTTAACTGCAACCTGAAGTAGAAAATAAGAATAACTTTAGGTAATTAATGTATTAGTATCTTCTTTAGATTCACGGGTCTTTTCACCACGGTCCTTTATGAGGCGTGGGAATACAAATACACCATTTAGAGACCCTTTAGAGGAGTTTGTTATGTGGCGTTACCGCCACAACCCATTCCTGGATATACCTATGAAAGGTGTACGCTTAAGTAGGTTCCGGCAGGAGAAAGATCTATTGCAAGTAAAAGGGAAAGGTTTATGGGTTATGGAATGAGATCGGGATGGACTAATGCTGGGATATTGCAATAGAAACGTCACCTGCTATTATTAGTATCTCTTTTAGATTTACGGTTATGTTAGCGACAAGACTAGAATTTCTTGTCTTGTAGTTTCTCAACTAGTAGTTAATTTATTTTAAGGTCAAATGCTACATACAGCTATTAAGAGTCAATATTACAAGTTTTGGAGCACCTTTAAATTACAGATTAATTAAAACAAAAGCTATATCTAAACGCCAGTTGATACTGTAGAACGAGAGAATAACTTGACAAAAATAAATTGACAAGTTGAAGCGACGATTGAGTTCACAACTCGTATCAAAATGCAAAACTCCGCCATGTAGACCGCTACGGCTTTCTTCGAAGGCCTAGACTCAGACCGTTACTGATTGGGCCTTTGTCGCCCGGTCGCTTTGCTAAAGTGCCGTACTTAAATTAATATGTGTCCGGCGTAATGATTAGCATCGCATTAGTATGTGCCACTGGTCATGTTTGCCAAGCACTCCACTCGAGAAATATTTGAGTAACCGCACTTTGGTGTGCTGAAAATGGCGGCTGGGCACGCTTTGTAATTAGCTGGGAATCTTTGAAACGTATAGGTGATGCTTTTCAGGCCGTTGGAACGAAGAATATTACAAATATGGTAAGGAATTTATTGTTTTATGATATTCAAAGTGGTACAACAGTTTTAGGGTTATGTTTGGTTAAGTCCAAATCATATTTTTTTTAGCTAAATGCTACATAGTTGGACTTGGAAGGCCATCTACATATTATATCGCGACGTGTAGTTTGTTGAACTCTTTTTAACGATTTACTATACCAGTTTCTTTGAACAACACGACAAGTATTCAGAAAATATTTCTGTTTTTCTTTGTAAAAACACTCTTATAGAGATATACTTTAAACTGGTTTTGATAATCGACTAGAATTTTAAAACTTGGGCTCGGTTTATCTTAATATTATAATATAAATGTGTTGTTGTTATGTGAGTAGAGGAAGACCGGTCTTTGTTTATTGAGATTCCGTACCGTCTTTTAGATGCTGGTGTTTTATTCAGTTTATTTTTAAACCTTTTAACGTCTCCAATGTGTTATTTACCCACTTCTAGTTAGAATTTCTATGCTTTCTTTCAGAGTATTCATATCATGGGGCTATACTAACGTCATTGGTAATAAATAATTTTATCAAATGATAATTCTTTTTGTGAATGTTTAGATCTCTTCAAAAACATTTAAGCTTTAGAAAATTATATTAAATTAACTGTAGTATTTCCAAAAAGAGGATGAAATTATTTCTTTCTGCAAAATATCCAATTCCAAGGAACAAAACCAAGGAGTTCAGGAAATTTTCCCGAGTCATAATAAATTGCGCAAACAAAAACAGCTTTTGCGCTACAATGATCTAAGGCTCTAATATCTTCTCCGTCATTTTCAGTGAATATAAATTAATAAAAAAAAAAATTCTGGATCAAGATACTTTCTTATCAAACTGACACAAAAATATAGCACACTTGCCAAAAGAGAACCACCAAAATGTCGTGTGCGAAATGTCTTTCGTTTGGAAAAAAGCGCGTAATATGTACTTATCAAGTGCTGTGAACTTTGCTTTTGAGTTTATAAGTTAACAAAGAGAAAAAACTATACATAAAAGAAGATATGTTTTATTTATTTCATGTGATCCAAAAGACGTGATGCCTTCGACGATATTGCAAAAGTCAGAACAAAGTGTCGTCGTTGCGTGGAACGCAACTACTGTGACCGAGTCGATTTGGCCGGTGTGTGTGTCTAAGTCTACTTACTGCGTGAGTCTACGCACTAATCTAAACATTGTTAACAAAGATGGCCGTTTGACATTGACAGTGACAATTATCATCGTGTTTTCGTGATCGTGTAGTTTTCTTTAATTATAGTAGGACAGATACTACTGTTCAATTGTATAGATATGAAATTGGATAAATGGAAAAAAAAGAGAAAAAAAAGCGGCCAAGTGCTAGTCGGACTCGCCCATGGAGGGTTCCGTAGCAGCAAGTAACATAATATAAAAGTTCTTGTAGTTCGTTGTAACTTTAACCAACCAATTTTTTCTAGACTTAATTTTAACCGAAAATTGGTTTGAACGAGATCTAGTAAGTACTATTAAAAAAACTACTTACTGGATCTCGTTCGAACCAATTTTCGCTGGTAGTTTGCATGGCAAATTGGTAATAAACATCGTATATATTTTTTTAGTTCTATCATTCTCATTATTTAGAAGTTACAGGAGGAGGGGGTGGACACATTTTTCCACTTTGGAAATGTCTCTCGCGCAAACTATTCAGTTTAGAAAGAAATGATATTAGAAACCAATTTATCGTCGAGTCATACATTTTATAAAATGCTTATAATTGCAGGCTTGAAAGGTGATTAGATTCGTTTAGTCGTTATTGCATAGAAATGAGTATACGTTATACGAATCATTAGGTAGGCTCCTAGACGGTTATTATCAGCTATGCAACTGTCGAAATTTGCGATGACGTGTTGCTGAACTGGCGAAAGCTGTCGCGGGCGGGGACACCAGCCATTGTCTGCGCTGAGTCATGGGCGGCGCGCGCGCTATTTGCGTGGCGGCGTAGGCGGCCTAATGCCGTCCTTATCTTTTGCTGCTCAGACCGCTGAGAGACGTGCAGGAATGCTGATATGTTCAATTCTAATAGAAAAAAAGTAAATTTTTCAGGTATTAAGTATTCGTCATATTCGCATTCGCATGTTCAATATTCAGTTGCTTATGTTGCATTTCATAAAGTCAAATAATCTTCTTGTGTTATCGTTTATTGCTATTTTTAAAATATGCTTTTTTCTTCAACGCCAGAGATTTTATCGAGATCTATAAGATTTATACAACAGAAATACTCAAACAGTAAACATTATTCTCCCTCGGACAAAAGGATAAAGCAAAGATATAAGAGCAGCTTTGCCACATATTCCATTATATGCAACTACGGAAGAGAAAATATACAACAATGTTTGTGCACCATGTCTCTTTATCTATATACAGGCTACGTATTTATCCTAACAATAGTAATGGCATAATCTAGAGATGCCCTAGTTACCGGTTGTAGCTGCAAAATAAAGATAAAAAGATAGTCACCTGTGCACTTTTGATTTCGTACGTATCCTAGTACTCCGGCAATCTGGTCCAAATGACTATCCGTTAGAGAGGCCACAATCGTGCGTTTCATTTCTTATTCGGGGCCGTACTTACTCAAGCGTCGGCGAGTAAAAAAGCTAGTTCATTGAATGCTGCAGAAAAACCACAGGTTACTTGAAACTAAGAGTTGGTATTCGAGCCGCTGTGGATATGGCAATATTTTGAAGTTTCCCCATATCATTTGTATCTTTTATTATGATTTACTGCGTGATATTTATTTATCAAGGATATTTTTGAAAAATATGTTTGCCAAGCAGAAACAAATATTTTATTCTTCTACTTTAATACCATGTGTCTTTATTTCTTTGGCGCCATTGTTGTTTGTTTTTTCCAATTCGATGATAGTCCTTTTCCAACTTATTCAGTCCCGGCAATTTTCACCTATAGCTGAATAAGTTTTTTAAGAAATTAAATTCTTTGTACCAATTTTTATTGTAAGGCCGAAGTTAAGACAAATGAAATAAACCCAAAGTTGATCTAGTTGCGCCGACCACCTTGCATCTCCGTAATTAGACCCTACATATTATCTTCCACAAAGTGCTCGTCAAGACAAATCAAACAATGGTCTGATTCGGCCTGAAAATTTGGCATGTCTTTTGTTTCTTCGGCAATTCGAAGCTTGGCAACGTTATAGCATTTGAGGCCTGCTTTTACGCAGATAAAACCGCCTCCGCTGCTACAGCCTTTCTTGCTCATGAAAGAAATTTCAAAAGGTTGAGAAATATTGTATCTGTAGAGCGTAGTTCTGATATAAAATTGTAGCAATTTTAGTATACTTATTTTTTTAAATATATTTTTTTAATATAATAGTATAGGACTTATTGAAAAACCAAAATTTCGCGGTTTTTCTAGTGCTGGTGGTGAGGCTACTGGTTGCGATCATAACAACATAATTAAAAAATCAGAGCTAGCCGTTGGTTTACGATTCTAATATACGATATGACTAGCCTACAAGTCCTACAACCCGCGCCCTACTATCTAATTGCGGAATCGCTGTTTGGATAACATACTTCAGTGACTGATCTGATCATAGCTGAATTTCTTTAAATCAATGAAGAATTCAGATCTCAATAAATACATAATTTATAAAACTTCATATTTTTGAATACAATTACATCAGGACCAAAATATCTAATTTCTACATATTTGTTCTAGACTACTCCAAAACTGTGTGTATAAACATTAAATAAACTAATTACTTAATAAATGCATTGCATACTACATAAACATTAAGAGATAATAAGAATAAATATAAATAAATTAATCTAATAAACAATATAATCAATTGTTGAGAATAATGACGGTCTTATGAAATTAAATTGAGTCTGATCAGAAAATACTGACTGGAAGTAATACCGACCGGCACTAAAAGTAAAACCGCAGTAACCCAACAATCGTCCCTATTGTTATTTATTAGAGTGATCGTATATTTATAAAAAAGTAAAAAATACCTAAGAAACCTTTGGTTCCGACCCCAGTGCGTTCAAATTTTTTATTTGCTTTGCGAAATTGGAATTAATTCAAACTGAAGATATCTAAGTCTCTGTGATTGGCAAGAATATCATTGTTCTGGCGACACATATGAACTATGGAGTTATAATAAGAAGTGTTGTTGGCTTACACGTTAAGGTGGAAAGTATGAAAATTAGGGTTACGAGATCTAAAACGGGTGTTTATTATAAATTTAGTGAGGACAAGAGAACGGCTGAATCCATTTTAGAATGTATTTAAAAAAATGATTCCGACGTGCGTGATTCCAGGGAAACCATATTGAATTTGGTTTATATTCCATAATGATTCGTAGAATGTGATGTTTTATAATCTGTAGTTGTGTGTATCACAATCTGTAGTATGCGTACGTTGATACATCATCTCATCTATCAGTCGGCTATACATATTGGAGTACACTGCGCGATGTCGTGAGAGCCACGAATCGTATGTGCGTGGTTGTTGACACGTCGCCGCCGGCCCGTTAGCGGCTAGCGTGCCCCGCTGAGGCGCAAGTCGCAACCACTCGGCTTACTCAGCGTTTTTTTTAAAGTCTATGAATCATGAAATATGACGCTCTATTGATTATAATGGATGTAAACGGGGTGTCAACCCGAGCATACCATTTGGAAACCCGCCACCGTCATTTTCAGTTGATATCTTTAGAATTATTTTAAAAACTAAAATTTCTTTAGCTTATTTCTATTAATTCAAGTCATGATCACGAATTTATGAGTACGCGTTCTATTATTTTGAAAATCATCTTGACAAACACTCGCTAGTGCAGAACGGAACAAGTTAATATTTTCAGTGGTCATAGCAGAGATGGTGGTAGTGGGTGATGCGGGTCGTAGTGTCCCGATGGGCGCGGGCGGGAACGCTTCGTGTTGCGGTATGGCCGGAGCGGCATGAGCATGGCAGCAGCACCGTGCCGCGGTGAGGGCGAGCGCGGTCGATGAGCCCGACGCAGAGGGCAGCACGGTGCCAGGGGAGGGGCAGGTTTCCTCGGGCCCCCGCGACCGCTCCACCGCCCCGTCTGCCTGCGCACTCAGTACAGCCGCGCCGCGCGCTCACTAATGCGTCATACCGCGATCGAAAACGACGCGCATGCTGCCGCTCTGGAGCAGCAGTTCGCGCGCGCCATGTGAACTTCAGTGTTGACTTATGTAAAGACTAAAATGTGTCGCAGTGACTAAACAGGCATCTCGCTAGCATCATTCGAACTCTTTAAACTATGGACAGTGAATTTGGTGCCTGTACATTATCCTGTGACACAAGTGGTACACGAGGTTGGCGCACGTGCTTTCATCGTATCCGAAACTGAGTAAGTTTGCGTTAGTTTATTTTAAAGTGTGATTCGTTTACTGGCGTCGGCTGGTCCATGAGATGGTGCGGTGTGCGTTATTTTCGCAGCGCACGGTGGACCGCGGCGCCGGCCGCCCGGAATGCGGCCTCCGCCCCACCGCGCGTTGCCGGCGCCGAGCGCGCCGCGCGTAGCGTAATAAATAAAGGCGGGGCGCGGCTGCGTGCGCGCGCACCCTCCCGCGCCCTTCTCGCCCTCGGGTCATTGACTCGCGCCCGACCGCCGCCGACGCTGCCGAAGACAACAATTCTTAGAAGCGACACCGCGTTCTTGGCCCTAAAGCCGTAGCGGCACGCGGTACCTCCAATGTCAATGCCGCTGGCGAGGTGGAACGGAGGAAACGCACAGGGCACGCACGCCTTATCACATCGATATTGCTTGTTTAGTTATTGCGTCAACTCGGATTTTGACCCCAGCCCTGCACCTGGCCGTTTCAAAAAATCCCCCCGGGCGTTTCACTATAGCGTAAGTTCCGAAATCTACAACCCATTCTTTTTTTGCGGACTGGTTTTAAAAATAGCCGATCCACCGTTTTATTTCCTGTCGACAGACCGGTGCCGTTTGCCTGTTCGCTTACAATTTTAGATTTTTTTCTCTATGATGCGAACGAGAAAACATCCGTAGGTACTCAATGGCAGAGCCGTTTTACTCGTCTACCCACGCCAAGCTTGCTTGCCAATCTTATCTCCCAAGCGAAACTCGCGAATAGGGTTGGGTGGTGTTAGTTAATGTTTGATTATGATAATGGTAACATGGACATGACACAATCGAAAAACAACAACAAATTGTTGTCGCTGGTTATTTCATGCGATTTTTGGTTTGTATGTTTGTGTGTTGATTTATTGATTTCGTTCAAAGCTCGTCTACTACGGACGTAAAAATGAGATGGTTAAATGATATATCGGAG
This sequence comes from Acrobasis consociella, assembly GCA_963555685.1. NCBI lineage: Eukaryota > Metazoa > Arthropoda > Insecta > Lepidoptera > Pyralidae > Acrobasis > Acrobasis consociella. Next base: position 7,721,125 of record OY743104.1, on the reverse strand, counting down.
ATAATATTCTATACAATTGGGTTTGCAAATGCCGTTATTATATTATGATCATTGGTCGTTTCGTGGAACGCTAAAAATAAAGCGTGAACTTCCCGGTTGAATGGCGTCGTCGGCGCGGCAAGCGCGGGGAGTGGCAGGCAGCCATTGCCCTCACCCGGTTTGTTTACAACAGAGGCTTGGAAAGCAGCTCAATCCTATGTGCACCCTGTCTTCTGCACGTTAGGGTGCATATTTCCTGCAACTGGCGCCGGGCATGCGACCCCTGCGCTCGCGCCATCTGCGCGCGCACTATTAAAATAAACTGCCGCCGACAGATAGCTAGCAGAAAAACGCGCTTCGACTCAGTCGCCAGGTGCAAAGCGACCCTCGAATGTGATGAAGGTGCGCCTAGTCTTAGGTCAGTTACTGTCATAAGATGCCGTAGGGCGAAGACCTCGTGGGGCGTGCCAATGACCAGTTTGCCTTGCTGGGCCTCACTGTTCGTTAGATTCACGTGTTCTTTAATTTGAAATTGCGCATATTCTCTGTTCTAGTTTATTTTAGATAGTTCTGATATCTTAATTATAGCAGAACTATCTAAAGAATAGATTTTCCATAAGCATTCGTTACTCTGGTAAGACAAATCACCAAGATCCTGTTAAGCCCATCCAGCCTTAGTTAGGAAGATATTTACTGATTTGACCCACGATTTGATATTACAAAGTTTCCGTCGCATGTCTGTTTGCTTGACACTCATCACACCGATCATTGAATACTGTAATTATGTCGTTTTTTTCATTGTTCGGACAGCTAATTAGATATAATTGTTATTTATATTGAAGCTCCAGGGATATTGAAACGTGAAGTATTGCATATTAATCTTGATTTAAAAGTAATTATTCATTAAAGTTATACACTCGTACCAGTCAAGTGCTGATCTATAGAGAACTTTCCAAAATTCTGTAATACTGAGTTTTAGGAAGATTCTAACATCTATTATGAAAGCCACTCATATTTCTAATCAAACAAGATAAATTCGGAATGAGCTACCTATAAACTCCTGACGGTTTTCGTTGCAGTTGCATCTCCACTGCATGGCCATGTTTCTGTAAGGTTAAATTGTAAAGTAAGCTTAAATTATAATCTATTGTACAATTTTCCCTCTTTTCATTTTGAAGTTAATTTATTACTCATCTGATCCTACTATTTATCGAGTACATAGAGGTGTCACGAACGCCGTTAACGCACTATCTCTGCATTTAACTTGACCACCGCTCGTTATTCAGTTACGATGTACACTTGTTAATTATAAATTGCTTCTGGATTATCAGGTGTCACAGATTATAATTCATGTCGTATAATGGGTAGTCAGTGTGCGGGCTGATTAGTTGTGCGGGCACACTCCTCGTGCGAAGTGGAGTGCAACGGAAGTAATGCCGCTGCGTCCGATTGCACACGCGACGCCTGGTATGCGAAGAAAGCTATCTCTCCTGCTTCTTGCCATAAATGCTTGGCGAGATCCGTCGTCATTGTAGATTGTTGAATTGCACCGTCGTAAGATATAAATATTTATTGACCGATTGAGCGACGCGAACGGAGGTCTCCGTTTAAGCTTTGCTAAAAATTCTTTCGTGTGTCCGAATTCCGGATGTCCAGTTTACGCTTTTCTCATCTTCAAATTTTGAGAACAGGTTCTGTAATTATGTAGAATTAATTTAGCGAGCCAGATTTTCAAAAATTGTCGACGTGATGGGGTTAATACTTAAAAGAGTCATGTGAGTCATGTTTTGGCCATTTAGAAAAAAAATCTGTCATAATATAGAACTTTTTGCCTTAACAAATGTTTGGTCCTATTAACTTCCACGGGTTGGTGACTCACACAGCCACTAGTTAGCTTTTAGTCCGTTTAAAATAGCAAAATTTTGTCATGAGTAAATCACTTCCAAACCAGAATAATCTAGTGTTTACTGTGGGACAAACCCAAGCCGATAAATGTTGTACGCTCGTGACTTTTGGCATGATCACAGCCTTTTAATAAGTAAATACAGACTTACCGTCTTTAGTATTTTGTTTAACAATAGTACCTGCTTGGTTTTAAAGTGTACGAAACGAGATATTCGATATTTTTCTCTAACTAGCGAACGGTCAAACACTGTGGGCGTGTAAATTTATTTGTACTAGTTTGGTACCTATCACAGAAGACATTCTCCTAATGTGGGGTAATCGGACGCTCAGGGTGACATAAAAACACCTATACATGAGATATACTTACATCTGAGAATTAAATTTCCTAGTGTGTTAGCTGCAGTTTACTTATTCATGTATGAGGCAGCGCGGCATCTTACAACAATGTTATCAATCAGTTACCTACAAGTTGTGCTCACTATTATTCATCCACCATTGATTTTCTGCCTTAAAGTCACTACTCTGATTATTTTTGATTGTCATCTAATACTTGTAAAGAAGAGAGAGTGAGCACTTTGCCCAATATTATAACAGATGAAAATGCTTCGTTACAATAATTCATTATGAGTATTATTATCCCCTTTAGTACATCTCCCTGTGGTACGTTAACTCTCAATTTTTTCACTTGTTCTTGATTGCTGAGTACGTCAGCATCAATAAACTGCTCATGTTAATTAAATTAGGTAAACACGAACTTGGTACTTAAAAAAATGACTTCACTCCAAGTGCTGTTGCTTCGTTTTTCGAAAGCTGTTATCCGTGGCGCTCGGTTGGACACGTCGCATGAGCTCCGTACTGTCTGCCTGTATACCGTTTCAACCATACGATCATATGCAGTTGTATTGAATCGTATCGTATCATATACAACACAATAGTTAGTTGCGTGCAGATGCGCTGCGCTATGCCGCCGGGGTACTTTCATTCCTTTTGCTTGTGTGTGTTTATCTACGTATTGTCTCCAGAAAAAAACTACGATGTCAGCTGCGTCTGTGAATACTGAGGAATTTTATATTACGCCTTACACACGCTCATTGTCTTAAGTAAATCTAGTATCAAACGAGATTTTCCTCTCGCGTTGAAGTTTCTATAGTGTGAACTAAGTACGTTGTAATCGGAAAGTTAAACAGTAAATTGTGTTGTTGCGTCAACGAACATGTTATGGATTATAATTATTCTATAAAGTCACTATTGTCCAATTATTTGCTGTTTATAGCTGTATTTTTAACAAGTCTATGAATACTTTTATTTTATTAAATTGAATTTTATCCAACCGGATGTCAGTTCTTGCATAAGTTTAGAGTCGAGACCGACACCCTGCTTGTAGCGCGATGGTCACTTGGAGTCCTAAGTTACGTGACTTGGAATCGTATTATCGAATTTAAATGAACGGCGACTGCATGCCTTAGCACCTAGGAAGATCTTTGTGGCTTCTAATTTGATGCATTGCTGGATGCAGAATTGTAGACTTGTTTAACATTCAAGAGGTTATTTATTTGCATTGGATGAAATTTATTGAGCAAAAACATATCATCATTTAATTATCTGATCCTTGAATGACAATTCAAAAACTTCAAGTTTACTGATGTAGTTTAGGTGACGCTTGCTGAATGCATAAAAACGCGAGACAGATACATAAGTAATGAGTAAACCTAAACTGTTCGAAGGTTGAAACAAATAAAAATAGGCAGTATGTTAGTAACCTGTCCAATATTATTTATCAATACAAAAAAACTACTTTACTAAATAAATACTTCATAAATAAGATATTAAATTATTTTAGTATTACAAATGTGTATCTTAAGTTTGACGATCAACTTTTGCCGAAGGTCTGAATTCATCAGTGGAATGTGAAGATACCACAGTAAGTTTGCATTTCCACCAGAGCACAGCGGATGTACTTCATATCCGCCTAAATCAAAGCAAAACATTCAGTGATAGATAACTCTGATTGTCAGTTTATCACCACGCACCGCTTATCTTCGTGGCATATAATATTATATATATTTTTAAATAAGAATGCCACTATTATGCTTTGCAATTTGACTGATAGTATATTTATTATAATACGTTGATACGTCTAGAACCAGAACTAAAATTAGTTATATATAAGCAAAGACTCGTCTCCGTACAACAAATGATAGAACAGGCTTGCAAATCTTGCAATCATCATCTTCACTTTTGGCATAGACACTAGATTAGACGTGGCGCCCATATTTTTAGACTAAGCCAGACTCGCTGTTTCGATATTTAGCGTTAGATTCGCAGCAAGGTCTATCTGAAACCGGTTGTGGTGCGGTCCACGCCACGTTCCGTTACACCAAGTAGAGCATTGCCGCACGCATTCCGCATTTGGCATTAACATTGCTTTCATGGTAGACATAAGCTCGTCAAGACTTAATTGTATTCAACGCGATTCCATTTGTGACCTATTTTAAACTATCTGTGTTACCTACTTTGACACTGAAAGTGTTAAGAACTGAGTAAGTCTGACACAGTTGGGTCCAACAAAAGAACCAGATATAATTTGGTGGTGCTATACAGAAATCAGCAAATAATATTAATTTTATAACCATATTCTTACTTCTTACGGCAATAATACCCTTTGTGCGCTTTTGTCTTTACGATCTTCTTCAACTTAATTGTCTTTGGCCTCCGTTCTCTAACATGTTTTCCTGTCTGTTACACTTTTTAGGTCTTACGCGATACAGTCCTTCCCCAGCTTTTAGGTCATCCTCTGGATCTGTTCTGTTGCGGGTTCTTATTTATTGTCTTGACATCGCTGGATCTTTTTCTAGATGATCGAGCCGTCCATGTTGTGCATTTCTTAATTGGCGCGCCTGAAAGTGGTACTTACATTCTGCCTGAACGATCATACTTACCTTTTTTTTACTTACCTATCCCACTTTCATTCAATACAAAAATATTCAACCCCTCTACTTCATTGTTATTCAAAAATTAATTGAGTTATTTGAGAATGATTCATTGACACAATTTATTTATAGTTATGAGAACAACTTCCTGGTGCGCTAATTTGTCAATTAAGTATGGCCACTGTGTCGAAGGTCGGTGACGGCAAGCCGAACCGACATTTTTCTTTTATCTTAACATATATAACTTTTAGTTATAGTTATTAAATACCGCTCTGTCCTCTGGCTGATCTGGCTCTGGTGGTACACAGCGGGTCCTGCTCCTGCTCCACGTACTGCTGTGGTTACAGTATTGTACTCTTTTCTTCTAGAAGCGTAGCGTCACTATTGATGTGTCGCCGAGAAATTCGAAAAAAATTCCGGAAATTTTCAACATCTTTCGAGGATTATCGGTGAAAAAATTCCTAAGAAATTTCTTGCAAGACATTTATCGGAAATTTTCTGGACCGTTCAGGAAGCTTTTCGTAATTTTCGAGAAGGCACATCACTAAGCATCACACTACACGTTTAGATAGCCCACCTATTAGTAGCCATATTATGTGAATATCAATTTCCCCTTCTGCATGTCAAGAATAAACAGTATGAGTAATACCCAATAATTATAACACTGCTGCCTGCTAAAATGATGCATTTTGGCGTAGTAATGTATGAAACACTGATCATGAATAGTTAATACTTACTAAACGAGCTCATAACGTTTGTTCAAACGAAAGTGCAGTCACAAGCACTAACGTGAAACTTCATTGTACAAAATAATTGAGACAGTTACTGCAACAAAATCCTTAAGTGTCTATAGAAAGCCAGTGACTGTGCTAAAGCCTCTTAGCACTATGTGGAGGGATTTGCCGGTCGATGCTGTGGCTTTGTGGAGCGACGGGCGACAGAATACGTTAATTTACAGCCAATGCGCAGGTAGTCGACCGCCGGCATTCAACAAGTCTCCCCTGTCTACAAAAAGCGGGTTGAAATTTGTGCAACGCATTCCTTGCCTTTTGTGCGTGCCTATGGGGTGTTAGAGCGTTGCAAATAAATGCCGTTATAGAAAACAATTCTAAAACAAAGTGGCTATCACAGGACAAAGCTCGTTTTTAGTCACCGCAGCATAGTTATTGTTTCTTGCTTGACTGTGGGATTTCTAGCCTTTATTTTTATTATTTTAAAACGAATAGCTTTATAGTAAAATAGAACGTATGCATAACTCATGTCTGATTCTATCAAATTCTTTGCTCTCAGATATGGCGCCTCGTACGATGCTGTTAACAAAGAAACCAAAGAAGAAGCAGAAATCAATATGAAAATTATTAAGAGAAATCAATACGAACATTATTAGGAGGTTTCCCTAGATCAGATGCCACTTTTAATGACTTTGATGAACACTGAAACTTCCTAAGACAACATTGATTGGAAGAACAGCCGTAGAAGTTCACAGCCTCGCGCCAGGTAAGAAAGTTTTTGTTACACTTTATATTTTTAATTTAATGCTTGAAAATGAAGATTTATAACGTATAAAATATGTAAGTATGTAGTTGGTTAGAACTCGCTGTTTTAAACATTTCAGGATTGAACTATACTTAATTCAAATACAATTTTCATCCTACCCCCATGGGCGTGAAAATATGTATGTATATTAAAGATAGCCGTTTTTTACTTCAGTTCTACATAGGTATGCCGATTATTCGAAGACGCCTGAACCGATTTGGAAAAACATTTTTTTGTTTGAAAGAATATAGTTCGGAGGTAGTTTCACAGAAATTTTATCAAAATCGGTTGGGAAGTTTGGGGATGAAGTCAGTTTTTAGTTTTGAAAAATTATACATAGCAAAACGGCACCTGCCTATTTTACAAGAGTTAGCTAAACTCGTTACAAAAGCATTATAATGTCTTTATAAAATTTAAAGAATTAGTAAAAATAAATTCTTCGGCTATTTTAAAAAAAAACTTTCATGGAGCTCTAGGCGAAGTAGTTTAAGCATGTTTTGCTGGATGTTGTTTTTACCTTGACACCCCATTATAGAAATACTATACTATATATACTAACCTAATATTAGGTCTCTCTCCTATGCAATTACGTTGTTATAACTGATAGAACATGTTAAGTTATAACTAAGAAATAATATGTCATTAAATGTGTTGTTATTTAAATACCGGTTATTAATAATGTACTTTGATAATTTGCTTAAAGAGAATTCAATTTGTAACAACCCGTTGTTTTCAGCTCGTATCCCTTTGTTTTACGCCCCAAGTCCGAAATGACGTCACGACTAGGGTATACCTGAACACCTACCTCAGCGTTTTACTCGTACTTTCTTACTTCGTACTTTCGTTTTCGTTACTTTCGTACTTTTAGTGCTGTTTCGCTCTTTACTCGTCAGCTAGCGCCTGGTTCTCAGGCAAGCGCATTTGTCCCAGATGCTTCATATAAATCTTATCATTTCTTTTGAATGGCATCCTTGAAACTAAATATAAGATACAAGAATTATACTTATTCATGACTAGCTGTGCCCGAGGGCTTCGCTCCCCGCGGGCTATCTTATGTTCTTCCCTGGGTATCAAACTATAACCATATCAAATTTCATCTAAATATGTTTAGTGGTTGAAGCGTAAAGTGGTAACAAACTTCGCATTTATAATATTAATAAGGATAGTAAAGATTTTTCAAACATGGGTCGGTATAATGATCGGTCATATAATATCACACAAAATGATACGCAACTGGGGATGTGTTTTGTTTTCTAGTAATGATGTTTGATCTAAGAATTTGTTTGAAGCGTCTAATTTTAACATGATCTTTTCTGATTATTCCGCTGTTGCATTGTGCCGGCTACACCGCTTTTTGCTGGCGACCAGCCAACTTTGTTACTATGTTGTATCTTTTAATCCGCCACGAGAAACGTTCTCACTTCCTCAACAGTTCGCGATATTTGTCTCGGATTCGAATACGGTTCCCGGCGTTCCCGCACGCCGCCGTTTTCTACAAGGATCAATTCCCCATGCTGTCAATGACTAGAAATAAATAGATACATGCAGAATCCGAGCGGGCTGCTTTACAACTTAATGTGACATAATTATCATTTTAGCCACAGACTGTTCACCGCTAGATTAACTTTTGGTTTGCTCCAAATTGTCTCTAAGGTTCTTCCGCCGCAGTTTCAAAGAATTTTAACAATCGAGTTAGGTAGAAATAAATAAGTGTTATTATAAAATGTAATTTATCAGCATTCTGCATGTCTACATAATAACAACTTTGCTACGATCCTATATTTTCCCATCGTTTGTTCATAGACCTTCATCTATTGTCATTGACGCCATTATAATTTTCCTTCCTGCTTTGTGGCACGTTTATGTGATTAATATTTTTATTTGTTCGTCTTATCAGCGACGTAATGGTAAGTGTGATGTAAGTAAAAAGTAAATCTAATCTAAATGTGCATTAAGCTAACTCTAAACTTTGTCATACATAACACTCATAACTCGTAGTAATACGAGTATTAATACAAAATTGACGTCATAATCCCATAATACGTCAACTCTAGCCAGTACGTAATCCAACATTTATAAAAAGTCTATCGCATAGAAAATGTAGTCCATACGAGAAGTAACACCTAATCTATCTAGAACGAAAAAAATAAATTAACGTTTCTGTAATGAAACCTTTCGTAGCCTCACCGGCGCGGGCGGTTGGGCGTTCGTTTACATTAAATGTTCTATATATAATTCACCGATGATAGCGCGTGAGTAGTGACGTCCCGACGGGTGCGTTAAACGATATGATTGTCATAACATAACACGGTTATCGCAGCGTGACGCTGCCAGTTTGTTTGCTCTGATTGTTTTCGTGCGGACTATTGGCCGCCGCATATCGAGCTTCGAAAGTCACCTATAGTAGGGTTACCATATCTCAGGATTTCTGGTAATCGTGAGATACCTAGGGTTCTCACCGCAATTGCAAATCTTAGGATTTTTTCTCCGGACTTTTCATTTGGTCATTCTGGTAACCCTTCCTAGTCAAACCAAAGTACCTAGTCATAGTTTTTATATTGCAATTTTTCATTCTGATATAAAGCAGTTCTTTTAACTTCGAAGAATTTTGTGTGTGACTATTGACTTTAGAATTCCAATCGTAACGACGTGCGCATTTAAGACGGCCATAATTGCTTTCATTTTTAAACCATTTGTATCATCGTTATCACATCAGCCTAAGAAATTCTACTGCTGGATGCAGGTCTAACCATTTGATTGCTTTTCTGCATACATTGGGGTGTTAGAATATTTCCGAAATTGCAATAAAAGCAAGAAATCCATCAGTCGTAGCGTAAAGTGTGCACATAGTTTTTTTGCATTAAGTCAATAATTTACAGTCAAATTATTTACATAGCAACAACATAGCATTCAAATAGCTCAAAGTTAAGTCAGATATAAAAGTAAAATTATATGGTAAGGAATCCAATCATTAAACGCGCTAAAACATCAAAATTAAATTCATTCAACCTAGATAATATAACAAAACAAACTTATAAAAGGAGTAATATGAAGCTTTTTATAAATATTAGCTGGGTCCGTCGACTTCAAAAGTTTCACATTACAATGAGTATTGACTCATCTTTAATATTATTATGAGGATGATCGTGTAAACCGATTGAGATTAGTCGGCCTTTTCCGACTAAACTACGTGAGTAAAACCGTGTTAAAATATTTAGTTTTGTAGTAATCTAATAAATGAATGACCGTAGTCTTCAAATTACAGTATTCGAAGGTAAATGAAGGTAAAAATGAGCTAATTACCTACAACAGGTAGTCACATAATAAATACGGAGTGTAGTGTAGACATGAGTATTAAGTGATTAGTCTACACGACCACGCATGACATTTGTACTCGTAATTCGTATTTAGCATTGTAAGTAGGTAACTTTGTCTTAGCTTTTATTTATTTTCACCTGTCCCGTTGTAATCAAATCTTGCAAGTTAAATTTGGCCTACTTCCCGGTCACCAATTGGGCTGAAATTTTGCACGCGATCGCGTGCCAATCCTATATTATAATGACATAGAGCTGATCTGATGATAGAGCTGGTCGGTGGCCATAGGATCGACGCATCGCCGTTATTATATCGCCGCGTGGACGTTGGTTCATAGACAATAGAGTCCGTATGGAGTCATGGAATCAGTCGCGGCAATGCCTGATCCATCGAACGTACTATCATCATCATCATAATCATCACCAGAACTTTTTGTCTCCACTGCAGGAGCACGACCCTCTCTGTACTACTAGAGCCATACTTGGCCAGAGCAGCCAGAGGACTTGGTCTACACTTTCCTCGCTGGCCAGACGGGTTGGAGATGCCTCTCTGATGTTTTTAAGCTTTGTTTATCTTATATTTCCCAAGTCGCCTTCTACGACATCCACGGGAGGACTTGGAGTGGTCCTATTCTACTCTGCCGGAAACCACACGGCTTTACGTATTAATCGTACTATCACCCTACAGATACTCTTTTGACTAATCTGAAAATAAGGTCAGTTATGTTATTTACAAACATCAGTCTTTTACTGCGTTGAACTAAAAAAATATTAGCATCCACGGCCGTTCAATAATGCGCACATCGACAAAAAGTAAAACAGTACCTATTACGTTTGAAATAAGCACTTCGTTTTATTAGTTTTACAAAATTACGAATCAGTTTTAGATTGTATTCAAAAGTGAGAATCCGATAAATGAACGCAATAAGCCAATAAGTATGAATGGCGTCGCCGCAATGATAAGGGCAATGTCAAAGCCATATTGAATACGCACTACGACAAACATCGCGCTTAATATCAGTCGACACTGGAACTTATCTGTCTGTGTTTAGAATTCAATTCACTCTGACAAGTTTTACTTTGTTATTCGTACCAACTTTGTAATCTACGTAGTACGCTTATACTGATTAAACTTCACTAGAGTGATGTTTGCATATTATTCGGAAATTAATAGCAAAAATAACGTTAGATTTATTCTATACAAATTTAGTCATATTTATTTATAGCATTATTTGTTCGTATCAGTATCTAGTTTACTTATTAGTAGTAGTACCTTTGCTCGGTTATATCTCAATCACTTACAATTTTTTTTGAACTTGTTAAAAAACAATAAATATATATATATATATATATAAACTGAACATAAAAACAAAAGAAAGTCACCGAGTGGGATTTGAACCCGTAACACTCTTTCTTGCCGTCCGCGTCTTAAACCGCTGGGCCAGACGGATAGTGGCTGGTAGGACGAAATTAGTGACCATATTCTGCGTGGAAAGAAATACGCATGAAAACTCGAAAACACGTGTTTTCCCAAACATAAGTAATCTAGATTTATTGTTTACCCCCAAAAACACCCATATATACTAATTTCAGCGAAATCGTTACAGCCATTTCCGAGATCACAAAAATAAATTTATATACATATAAATAAATAAACAAGAATTGCTCGTTTAAAGGTATAAGATATATTTGGTTAACTTATTCACGAATTTTATATCACGCCAGCCACACATATTCTCTTCTTAGTCTAATGTTTGTCCGGGAAAGAATGGCATTACATTGCGGCATTATGTTCGCCACTTGTGTTATTTTGGTTGTGCGAAATATCTATTCTTTCTTCAATTATATTCATTATTTAACCTTTATTGTTCATCAAAAGCAAGTTGTACAGAAGCTATTGCTTCTTACTCAACTCTAAAAGCGTTGTCCACCTGTCAACCTTTGGTTTAATGTAAACCAAGAGAATTGATAATTTAATTAAATATGCCAATCAGTAATAGTTTGCGCACGTAGTAGGTACTGATTTGATGATTTAGTATTACTTTTCAGGAAGTAATATTTTAAGTTTTCCAAAATTTAAAATACTCCGCAGATGGTTCATCGTTAGATATTAAACTAGTTTGGATCTCCTAATAATGCAACGACAGTTCTCTTCCTCAGCTGGTGTACAATCGTATACCTCTCAATCACAGTTTACCGCATCGTACACGCGCCAACCGGATCGCACAATGGTATATCGGATGTCATAGGTACCTAATCATGAACCGTCCGTTGGGACTTGGAACTGCATTTATGTATATGAGGGCTGAGCGCCGCGGCGACTGCAGCGAGCTCAATGACGTCACAAAGTACCAAGGGTGCAGAAGTCCAGCTCTTGTATGCACTTATCTGCTACACGCAAAAGTGTGTGGCCTGTTTCCAAAAATATGCGTTTTCTTTAAGATGTCAAAGAGACGTATAGTAGTACCATAGAATTAATAAAAGCGTATAGTATAATAATAACTAGGTATGACTGACAACTGAAATTTTCTCATGGTGATACCAAACAATGGTCCGGTCTTACTTTCTTACCGTAATAAAAAAATACAAACGGTGATCTCCTACCAGGAACTACAATTCTTTTCGTTCTAAAATCTTATTACTTTCGGTTAGTTTAGTAAGATGGTTTCAATCTTCTGTTCTGAACTTTCAAATAGTCCTAGAGAAGCTCCCTAGGGAGGGTATAAAGCGTCGTCAGCAGGCGCTAATGTGTGGGTTATTTCGCAGCGTACTTTGTACGAAGTCTTTTCCGTACTCTCATTAGTTTGTGGTGACGTTGTAAAACTTGGCGAAAAACAGGTGGCGTTGAACCCGTGTACGATGCACTGCGGCCGTTAACTTGCGCCGAGGTCAGGTAGGTATTTCGCCGTGCGCTTTAGTGAAAATATGTACGAGTACAACCGCTCAGCTGACTTACGGTTAGGTACGTTTAACGACTTCGCATTTCAGACCGCATGCTCTTTACCATTCGGAGCCGTTTGCATATCTTATGTTATTACGTTCTGTTGGTCATTTTGCACGGTGGTCTTTGGCCCTAATGTCAAGTGTTTTTTTTTTAACCCCCTATAGAAAGAGGGGTATTATATGCCTGTCTGTCTGTGGCACCGTAGCGCTCGAACGGAGGAACTTATTTTGATGCGATTTTTTAAAAAGTGAAAGCAATTACCTTTTTAAAAATTGGGAAAAAATTGGGGTTAACGTTCGCGAGATAGGGCTTTCGCTAGCAAAAAAAAGATAGCGCTACAGATATCAAGTAGTATCCGTTGTTCCGCTACTCATTACTAGATGGCGTTTTTAACAGTCGGGAGTTTTTTAATTAGCTTAGCAAATAAACTTGTTTATCTCAAGCACAGAATTAATAATAGTATCCTCAAGTGCTACGTTGCTAAGTACTCCAGATTGAGATTCCTATAATGTGTTTGTTCTTATATGGTTTTTCGATGAGACTCTGACGTTTATTACGCGTATGGTATGTTTACTTCATTAAAAAAAAAATTCTTAATCAATAAACTATTTATTGAAAAATAGTGAAATTAAAAGCAAAAGACACACAAAACAAAGTGCCCTCCCCTCAATAGAGACAGTAAGAAAAGTGCCGATGGACATATTCTTATAAAATAAGTACTTTATAAAACAAGGTGAATGTAAAATTACTCATTAGTCTGAGTTTAGGTAGATCGTTTATTTAGATATAGATACGTTAAAATGTGGAAAAAAAAACAAAAAAGAAAAATCTTGTTTTTAAATATATTTAGATGTTTTAAATATCATAAATGTAACTCTCTTACAAGTTACTTGTACTATTAGTACTAGTACTAGTTGTTTACAAAAAAGAGGGACACAGAACACTACGTAAGTGCGAAAATATCGCCGTTGCCTACTACGCATTTGATGCGGAAAAAAACAGGCTTCAGGTGGTGCTTTAAGCTCTTTCACGGTACACGTGCCATACGCAACAAGGTTTGGTTGTAGCGTAGTAGCGAACGGAAAATAGTCCTTATTGCGAAAGTGTTCGGGGCTATGCCAACAACGCAGATGGGGAACGGTGAGGCGCACGCGCGTTGCCATCGATTTCTAAACAAGACAAGCTTTTTCCGATATTCGCTACTGTCATGTAAAGTTTACTTAGCCTTATTATTATTATCATCGTATGAAGCGTGTTAATAAACAGGAAATAATTTTTAATATGGAATAGCACCTGTTATATTGCTGAAAAGTTGGGTATTGCGTATTATATTTAATATGTTAATACGCAGTTCGTATACAACACACAATCACGTCTTTATCCCTAATGGGGTAGACAGAGCAGTTTGAGTCATGCAGCTCTATACAGAAAGAGCCCAGGGACGCATGACGAAAATTTTTAATTTTTCTGGAAAATATTTGTTTTATTTTATTTTAAACATACATTTCACACAATAAAAACCAAATATTTTACAAACGAATCCCTAAATAAAAAAAGGTATTCACAAACTTGCAATATTTTTGAAAGATTTATTCTACGACAAACTTCAACATGGTCGAGAAAATAAAATCGCCTAATTACAGCTTTCTAGTACTAATAGACAGACTCTCAGCTCAGTAAGCCGCGGACGGACAGACAGACAGATATGGTAAAACTGTTTACTACGGAACCCTAAAAAGGATACCACGTCCCAACCGACAATGGCTTATATATTAGATTTTAATTTTCGCCTGCCGTAAATTATTTTATCTGACTGTAGTGTCGTAGGCCTTACACTGCAGTTACGACCTTTACAAATGTGGATACTTCAATTTTACATTTTTACGGCCGATAATGTGTTTACCAGAATTTGTGATAAAATTCAACGGAAGTTCGTCGAAATCTGTCCACCAATGTGTATTTTACGATAAGTGACACAAACAGTGTACTTGTTACATAATATCGACATTAATATATGGCTGTTGGCGTGAATTGTTGTCAATTCGCAAACAATGTTTGGTATTGATGATTTTGACGTTTTTAAAGCTCCATAGCTTCACGGTGTGCCCGATGTTTCAACAAGAAAAGCACGCCTAGTGTTTTAGGTGAACCTGGACTTGTGAGTCTGTCAATGAAAGTTTGTCTTAAAGTCCTGTTTAACTCACTAGCATAGCGTCTATCGTCTAGCGACGACATACGAGACCAATTTCCTTATTTACGAATCGTCCAAAGCTTGGGGCTTTGGATATAAAGGTGCCATAGCACGGTAATGACGCTGTGGCAGCAGAGCAGTATGTTTGCACCAGTGACGTGCACAAATATTTTTGACAGTGTAGTCACTAATCTATATCTATGCATATAATAAAACAGTAAAAAAGTGGGTCTGTACATTAAATATATTTTAAAAAAAAATATTGGGGGCGATGAAGACATAGTAATGAAGTAAGAATTTAAAATAAAATGTCTGTTGTTCAGCCTGATGAGCATTTTTCAGAGACATAAAGTCCACGCGAACGAAGTCGCGGGCTTCGGCTAGTCTTACCTAAATTACGAGAACGGCTGCATATCAAGCAAAATACATTTTTGGCTAGTATCCGAAATTATATTAGGGTGGCACGGGGTAGTCAAATTGTATGTGTGTATGAAACGCACGCTACTGGCTTACACAGCATTGTTTCACCAGCGGATGTCGCTGAAAGACGTGCACTAAATGAAATGCCACGCGGGCGTCACCGCGCCGGAAGCCGGCAATTTATATTACTAGTGATGTAATCATTTTATTTATGCACATTTTATGGTTAGCTATAAATATAAATGGAGCTTGTTTTCGTGAGACACTAACTATATTAATTTGAATAATTTAGCATTGTGGTATAGTATGATCGTTGCGGATTTGTAAACGACTGGCGTCGTTAGAGGTTGTCGCATCGCGGTAAATATTATCGTTTTGCTAAGTGTAAAATAAAACATATGGCTGTATTAATATTGATTTTTTAAAACAACGTTCGGACTTGTAGCATTGTAGTACCTTAAGGTAGTATTCCGGATAAAAAAAGACGCCATTGCCCCCATAATAAAACAGTAAAAAAATGTGTCTGTACATTGAATATATTTCAAAAAAATAATAATGGTGCGATGGAGACATAGCAATAGAGTAAGTATTTATAAAAATCTGTTTGTCTGACGTACACGCTAATTTCCGGAAATATCGGGCGGATTCAAATGACACTTTTTATGTTATATAGCTGTTAAGTCTGGGCAACATATAGGGTATAATTGATTTTAGAAAATGGAATAACTGATGCAAAACCATAATGATCCAGCTAAACTTCTTATTTTGTTCGTTTGAAATATATAAAATAAGGCCTTAGAAAAAGTTGTTTAGCCTGATGTGCATTTTCCGGTGTCATAACGAACTGAACGAAGTCGCGGGCTTCTGCTAGTAGATTAAATCATGTCTTGCTACGTGTAGTAGCCTAGAAGTGAGACATTTCGCTAATAAACGAATATCCTAGTTTGGCAGGACTCGTTGATGTCTTTTCTGTACACGCTGCGCTACATCAATAAATACTTTTAATTTACGTATTGTACTAAAATTAACGTCAGTTACTAAATTTTAATCTTTTAACAGACTAAGTAATTATTCATAAACTCTAAAATATGTATAGAGCGTTATTTTCAATTCAGTCTCGGGCCAAGTTGGGTTTCAGCTTATTAAGATTTAACGTGCGCTGAATACACTATCATTATGTAGTATTAAATTATGATTTGCTATGAATTAATAATTATGTTATAATACATAATTACAGCGTGGTGGCTTTAAGATTATAATTGAAATTTTAACATATGTAATTAGATATAATCAATAAATTAGTACTAATTCACCTGTAGGTTGATTGGTACACACTTTAGTTACAACAATACTATCTCTATGGATAGAAATTGTCTTGGACCTTTGTCCGCTTGTTTTGTTTGCTTTGTAATAAATTTAAAAGAATAAAAAAAAATGTTCACATTTCTATGAAAAAGTAACAATATACTGATCCCTGAACCGTTGGTCAACAGGAAAGCTTTTTAATATGACTAAGCATCCTTTCATATATTATGTTTTAGTTATGTTCGACTGTTCTCTATAGTAGCATTTCTGAATTGATTCACGTATAAATTTCCAAAAGTAAAAACCGAGTTCATCCCTCAACTACACAACCGATATTGATAAACTATGGGACCACCTCGCGAGTATATGAACCCTTTAAACAAAAAGAATTTTAAAAATAGGCCCAGGCGTCTACAAATAATCGGCGAACATACATGAAAAGATCGCGACGAATTAATGACCTCCTTTTTTGGTAAAAACTTGTCGGTTAAAAACATTAGTTACAAAATTAGTAACAATTAGGGATCTTGACCGATGCAATGGACTATATATAAATATCCAGACAGCTCAACCTCTCTCTCTCTCTCTCTCTCATCTAAGCGTTTTCCCAGTTGCATCCTCAGTTGCAATGCTGAGAAGCCCGGGGTCCGCTTTCCGACTTTTTCTTTTCCACTTCGCACGGTCTTGAGCATCCAGACAGCTCAACCTCTGTACGTTCCTAATAATCCTAATGAAGCTGCCGCTAATTGCTGACGTATAAAATGGTTCGGTCAATGCTCAATACCCGCCAGCCCTTTGATTGTCCACACCACACCTAATTAAAGTGATGGGCTCGCGAGCCGGGGCAGGCGCCTGCGCGGCGTCCCGTCGCGGGCCGGCCCACCTTGTTGCACCGTCAACGCATTGGTACCCGCACGTCTGCCGCCGCGCACTGCACCCCACTTCCGTAAATGCAACTACCGCCGTCGGAGGTACAGTCACCTTAACGATGAATCAAATTCAAAGAGATAAAGTTCTAAAATGTTTTAAAATGATAGGAGTTTTTAAATTCTTATTGTGATTTACTTTTAAAACAACAAGTGATCTTGTTCTTCTAATTTTTTCCTGTACTTATTTGATTTTTTTTCTTTCGCAGGTAAAATGGCGATGCGATATGATATGTCGTAGTCGGAATCTGATACGCAAATACACCACCGGTAAGTTTTTATAAGTAACTTAATTTTAGTTTTATATTTGGTGTATCTAAATACTGCTCTTGCGAATTTCTTTCTTGTTTTTATGTGTTTGCTATGCTCATGCTGTGCGCATTCTGTGTTTGATATGTTAGTGTTATTTATGTTAAAGTAATAATTAATGGAATATTATTTGTTGTTTTCAATTGTCAAACAATAGTTTCTCTTTTGTTGCAGACGTGATGTTTTGGGGCGCTGAACATGGATGACGCGGTCCAAAAGCTGAATTATATGAAACTTCAACACATCAACATCTAAGGTAAATATCAATTTCGTTTTATTATCACAATAATTATTTATTATATGTTATAAGTCGTTACATTAGAATAATTTGAATAAGTTAGTTTTATTGTATTTATAGTATTGCTATGCGCTAATTGCGCTTAGCGAATATATTTAATGCTCAGCGATTTTTTTTACCCGCTTCACGTTTTGTAGGTTTTATTTTGATAAGACACAGATAAACGGAGTTTTGTTGTTCGTAAATTAATGTCATTTCTGTACCTGAACAATTTACAAGCAATAATTTTACCGTAATAATCAGAGCTTTGCAAAATAATAAGTGTATTACAAATAAGAGGCTAGCGTGATAGTTGATAGTGATACAAATCATTTGAACGGGTTTATTGGTCCGTTTGACAGCCCGCCAATGGTTCGCGGGCAGCGGCCGCCGGCAGCTACCGCCCGGCAAGCACCACCTCCGGGGATGTATTTCAAAGGTAGGTTACAATGTTTTGTGAGAGCAACGTCATCACAAGCGAATACATTCACCACTACGTCATACAACATGACAGCTTTCTCTCACATTGCGTTATCACTCTCATGTCTGTATTCATCCTGATATCTTTATACATTTTTTGTTTTGTTTTCACCCATGCGCTCGTGCGACTTAATTTTTTATGTCATCACATCAACCATCGTTAATTGTGTACATATATCATTCTATCAAGTAAATTGAGTTATTCCGCAAATTGAACATACTATTGATATTTCATCGTCTCGTGAATTGCATGATTCGTCCATTAAAAATATTAGCTTGGTCAATTTCACTAGTTGCGTTGGTCTCGTGAGTGAAAACGATCGATCGCTATCTCGAATGCGAGAACTTTACTTGATTAATTATGTTTAGGCTCGTTATGAAGATTTCGTTCTTTGTCTGTATTTTTGAAACGGATTTAAATTTAAAAATCGTTCTTAAAACAGTTATATTATCTATTTCCATGTACATTTTTAAAATTTGCCACGAAGTATTTGTACTAAAAAACAGTTGAAGGACTATTATTCATGTAGGTTTAACTATTTTCATTACTTACAATTTAGATTAGTTTGATTCTTTAACAAGTACAAGCTTCTTACAGATAAGTCAGTGAGAGGTTCTGTTAAATAAAGATCTTTTTAGTTACTCTTGGTTTACCTGGAACTTCGTCCGTTTAGGAAAAAATATGTATGAACTAATTTCTAGTGGCTCTGTGAGCTGTAGTCTAATATTATAATACAAACTTAAAAACATTGCGTAAGAAAAAAATATATTTTTTAAGTAATCTGCATATTTCCGCCATATTAAATAAATTCGTTTAACCGAATCGCTAAAAAACATTTTCATTTATCGCACTTGCTCACAAGTTTCACGAGAACCGGTTGAGAAATCAATACGGCCTGTAGGCGAGAACCGACGGAAAATTGGACTTCCGAACGTCCGGAATTCGGACACACTCTTTGCCGAAGCTGAAACGGAGACGCTTCGCTTGCTCGGTCAATTAGCGAAATTGAAAGCGTGGTCATGGCAATGTTTCTATCAAATCATATACCAACATACCTGTAATTTGTTTTGGCCTGGCGAGGCCAGTCTCGGGAAACAGGCGTGTCAATGAGTACGTACTTACGTACCTACATACTTAAAATATTCAGTTAATGAAAAAACACTAGTTTGTTGTAAAGTACATTTTAGGATTTCATACTCAATTTACGAAATCGGATCGGAACCCTTAAAAATTCATTAAGTTCAAGACACTGTTCTTTTTGTACTCCTTTCATTAAACGCAAATATCTTTTTTAAGGGTATTTGCACAAATACCCTTTTTAACGGTATTTATACCCTTTGTAAGTACAAAGGGTATTTGTACTAGGAAGCGGAGATTTAAAATTTGTACTTAATTTTTATTTATTACACAAAAATACAAATTATACGATCTACATTTTTAATTTCGTTCATATATAAAATGTACATCTTTATTTTTTATTTTCATTTGGAATAAAATCTTATCAAGTTAATTTGCATTCTAATGGTAATTCCTATTCTTTTTTTTTTGTTAATTCGTTAAGTATTTCAAAATAGCTTACTTGTAAGGGTAAAAAGTTTGACGTGTATTTTCATTTTGATTTAGTATTGTTATTTTATTTGAAATAAGGGTTGTTCTTTAAATGCTGGTTGTTATAAATTAATACTTACAAATAATAACCCCCTTTTTTATTGGGGATTAAAAGCGGGCCATTGGGCGAATGAGCATTTTCAGAGAGTTGACAAATTAAGACAAAATTAAGGTTTGACCAATGAGATACAAATAACTAACATATCAAAATATTAGTTTTTTACTAAACGAATAAAAACCCACGAGTATGGAGCGGTTAAAAACTCTTGGCCAGTTTACACTGTTTTCATACACGGCCAGTCTTTATCACTCTTTCAAGTTTGCTTTGACCGTTGACATAGGTCACATAGAGTATAAATTCTGCATGAGACCTTTTAGTCCAATATTCTAAACAACTTCATAGGAAGAGTAGTACAAAAAGAGTTAGGCTTCCCTAGTAATGCAAGATAATTTAAAAAAAAAACGCATATAGCCGCGTTAATTCGTTGTATTTTTATTCTCAGTGTATCTTATCCGTTTTTACACTGTTATGAATTAAAAAATAAATTGGTTATGGTTAAAAGAAGAAAATTCTAATAGAATCGCAAAGGATTTCTTTCATGGTTTCAGGTCCATTAGATGCAATACATATTCTGACCAAGTAATAAAACACACCGAATCATGCAATTCTGTAACAGCCACCCTCTCATCAAATATTCATCATACGTGTGTAAATTCAGGAATTTCATCAATTTTGTATTTGTACTAACTTTATCTTATCCTATGTGAACTTTGTCTTCGTGATGACAGAAAAAATGTAATACAAATTGGACACCTTTTTTGTTCAAAAATGCCCATTCATATTTATATACGTAAGAATTATTTGTATGTACTTTTTAACTGGTGTGAGTGTAACAATGCGCAGCGAACATTCTTATCGGGTCATTTTTATTAATTAATTAACATATTGAAAAACATCATTAATTTTGAGTAAAACATATCCAATAAAATCTGTTAAAAAAATCTCTTGTTGAGCAATTAACAGTTTCGTAGGCATGCTTTTTAAAGATTTCTGCTTCAAGTATCAGTCTTGGAGTTTTATCTTTAGATACATATTAGACAATCAAATTACCTTATAAATTAATGATAACTCCGAGAGTTTAAAATAGAAGCTTATTAATACGAAGCAGCGCACGCGCACAGTTACACTTACCCCCTTTTCGCACATCCTGACCGGCGAACAGAGGCTACATTCGTTGCTGTTTGCTCGGCAACTGGGACGTGTGGGGAGGGGCTCAGGCCAACATATTTTAAAACATCTAGCTCCTCCTCAACTGTCGCCGGCGCTTGCTCCCTGCCCCGTGAAAGACATGGGTAGTGAGATGTCCCGTACATCACAAATTCTCACTACCTTGTCTTTCATGTGGATCGAGCATATTTCTGCTTACGTCGTCAAGTCCGAAGATCCAACCTACCCTGGAAGAACAGTCACCGATTTGTTTTTGTGTGATGCTATTATGTATTTGTAGCCCTAATGCGTGTTATTTTGTTCATATTTGAATCAAAAGTAAGCCTGAAATTACCACGTTCATGTTGTGTTCGATTATTGACATTTCGACCGTCGGCTGTAAAATTGATCGTAATTGTATCGTCATTCGCATTCCTAATTATAAACAGGCCTTGTTCGTTACGTAGAAACCAAGTGATGTAAGTACGTTAATTATTTACACGGTTAGAGTGAAGTCCATTAGCTAGTCCGTGGGACGAGTGACGGCAACTTTCGATCTGCTCGTGAAATTTTAACTTGCCCGAAGTATTTTCTTAGCCTTTTGCATATAAAAATACTTGTAAAATACTTTGTATTTAACATTTTAAACGATAACAACATAAATATAAACGGACTAGGGAAATAGTATTTACTTAATATCAATTCTTTAAGTTATACTTATTTAAAGTTAAGTTACCAAGTCTATTTTAATATATTTAATACAAACCTCACGAAAACCTTAAAATTTTCCGGCATCCGGAATTAATGGCAAATTAAAAATAATTTCAACTAAACTTTAATTGCACATAACGATTAAATCAATTCAAATTAAATTAAATATTACAATTATCTTACGACACATGGAAGTAATTTAGTTTAAGTGAACAAGATTTATATACACGCCAATGGGACTGGTAAAACGAAATAAAAACTTGTAAAAGGTTTAAAAATTTAAACGTACGATATTATTTTTTACAATATCTGCAACATTTTCGATAATCGTGAAAATGGGAGTAAAATTGAAGGATTAAAAAGCCGTCATCGCTTTTTGTATGAAAAATATCAGGTACGAAATAGTCTTAAAAGCGTCATTTAGATTAGTGTCGGACAATTATGCATTTTAATTTGAAAAATATCAACAGACAGATTCATCAGTACAATTTGATGAATGACCGCAAAATGCAATGAACAGTCCTCTTTACAAAAGAAAGTTCTTAAACATAAAACTCAATCGAACCCGCAGACGTACATTAATGACTGCAATTTTGTTCTGCCATATGCAGCTCTCTTTATTGCGACGCTTTTAGTTTGATTGTATTATAAACCGCGTGCACCACGATTCATTTGGACAATAACGGTCGCGATCTGATTGGTTGGTAATTATATTATTTTGAGTTTTTTAAGGCGGTTTTAAGAACATAATTATTATTTTTTCGGTTTTTTGACGAAAAATATTGGTTAGCTTGGTTTTCTGTATACTTTTTAACGAAGCGTGTAGGAAGTATGCATGTGAATATGTCAAGTCTTATTGACCGAGCGAGCGAAGCGAGCGAAGCGTCTCAGTTTCGAGACTAGCCAAAAATTCTTTTGTCCGTCTGTCTGTCTGTCTGTCTGTCTGTCTGTCTGTCTGTCTGTTCTCGCCTACAGGTCGCATTTCTTAACCGATTCTCATGAAATTTTGTAAGCAGGTTCAGCAACTACATAGAATTTTTTTGTCGAGCCAGTTTTTCGAAATTTTTCAAAATGGCGGAAATATGGGGTTTCAAAATTTTAAAACTGTCATATATTCGCCATTTCAAAATATTTTCAAAAATGTCATAAGACTTTTTTGTTGCCGTTATAAAAACGATGTTTTTTTATTTGAACAACTTTTTTGTTTGAACAACTTTTTTATACGTTATAGGTACTTAAACGGGTTTAGGGTGCCTCGCGAAGTCTAGCTGACTAAGCCGTGACGGATATACAATACAAATCTTCTTACAACATATACTAAAACTATTTAAGGGTAAATTCAGTCCGGGTTACTGAAAAACTTTCTTACAAATACATACACCCTGGGGTCCACGAAGTAATTTCTCTGAATAACTATGATGGTTATTATTTTGAGTTTCATAAGTAGTTAAAAAGGACTTAAAAAAAAGGGTTTTGCTTATTTTACAATTAGTTTTTTTTTCAGTTTTTGCTTATTTTGATTGATTGTTGGCTTGTTAATTAAATTTAGCAATTTTGTTGAGCGAACTTTCGTTCAATCGCTATCGCTGCTTGTCTGTGTTTTTGTAGTAGTATTAGTAATTATGCTACGAACTAACAAGAGATCAACAGCAACCAAAGCCCGCGATAATTCTGAAATAATAATCGCGAGGTCTAAGTTCGTGGTGAACTACTAGTCATTACTTTTCATATCTCAAAAAATAAGGCCTCAACGAGAGATCATTCATTCACCATGACGACCTTTATGGCACTAAACTAAAACTTCAATTGCCAATTAATTTATTAAACATTTAGTTGCGGGTGATTCAATTCAATTCAATTCAAATATATATTTATTATCATAGGATATTTATAATATCTCTTAATAATCGTCATTGTTTTGTTGTACAATTGTTGACGTCAAAAGGTTACTTACAGCTAAGTTTACTTCCCCTTCCAAAGCGTTAGTGCAAAAGAAGCGGTAACAAACTGCACTGCAGCATTTTCTCCAAGGACGTCAACTCACAATTAAATTAATATTTAAAGTTAATGTGGACAAAGAATACATTGTTTGTTATGTCATACATATTATAATTTTAATTGAATTTTTAGAAGGTCAAAAGGAGATGGCTAAACGACTGCCCTAAGAATGTATAAAGATTTTGTAGTATCCTGTAAAACCGAAATATTCATTAATGAATTCTTATGTTTTCATTTTTACTCTAGAACTTCGGTAAAATAATACGCAATTATAAGTTTTTTATTTGAGTTTCCTCATTTCCTCCATTGTCATCTACCTAAGTGTTGCCAGATAGGAGTTTCTATTTGTTACCTATGTAAGCCAAACGATTATTGAATTTAACTATAATCGAAATAATTAATCATAGGTACCCCTGCCAATGGGGTCCGCTGGCGGTACCCAAACAATAGATTTTCTATTGTGTCTTTTAACTTGGCAGTGAGAGTGTTAAAGGTTTACTCGCCTCACCGAACTATAATTGCAAGTTGTATTAAACATGGTAATATTATAAAAATGATTGTTACCCAAACTGTTGGTGAACTAATAAACAAATACAAATACCTACTGCATTACCGTTAAGAAATCACTTTAAACATTGTAATGCCAACGGTAAACGTTCGCCGAGAGGTTCGGCCGAGAAGACTCTCGACGAGAGCATACCCGCCACCCGTGCGAAGCCAACGAGACTTTTTGACCGAGAATATAGTAGATTTTATAAATAATTTAAAAATAAAATCGATAAATAATCGATAATATGCGGGTAATCTGGCAACACTGGTGTTCGTTGTACCGTTGCGTCTGTTGCGTTTTCAAGTTTTCAAAGTACATTTTTCTTTTTACTTTGACCCTTGTTTGTTTACCAGACTATTGTGTGTGATCGCCTGCCTACTGACCTTTAGCTATTCTACATTGACTTGCCTGCCTATCGATTATGATTAAGAGTTAGCAAAAGCGTTTGTAACCAATCGATCGGGGAAGGGATTTCAATGATTTTATTTTTAAAATTGTTGTCGTTTCAAAAGTTCCTGAAACTTTTTTCACATGAAATATTAATATACAGCTATTCAGCATTACGATACACTAGGAGCCATGTTTATACATTGCTAGGGCAGTCGCCCATACTTCTATTTAGCCATCTCCTTTTAAAATAATGCCAAGTTGTAGATTTAATTTGTACAAAATGTACCAAATGATGACATTTGCGAGTATCTGTATTACAAACTTTAAGAGGGATCCGCGCCAAGCTCATGCCAGACTTTTTTTGTCTTTAAGGTAGTCATCGGTCCTATAATAAGCCTTCTCACAAAGTACTTTCTTTACATACGTTTTGATTTTTTTATCCGGAATATCAAGGACCTATTTTTTCAATCTATTATAAGAATGTATACAGTTCCCCATAAACGTCTTACTTACTGTTTTGAGCCTAGAAAATGGGGCGACTAAGTCATTCTTATTACGTAGGTTTCTATCGGTCAAACCGCTTACTTTATTGTATGAGGAAATATTTTTCCTGACATACATTATGTTTTTAAATATATACTGTGATGATAAGGTAAGTATATCTATTTTCTTGAATAATTATCTGAGTGAGTCTCTAGATCCTAACCCGTAAATAGCACGAATTGCCCGTTTTTGTAAAATGAAAATACAGGAGTATGCCGTAAGACATTACACTATGAAAGTAATTAAAGTACACTAGTCTAGCAGTTGCTACATCTGTCAATTGTCTTATTCTTCTAAAAGCATAAGCGTACATGATTTAATTGCAATTGAGCTTCAATTGCACGTTACATTACAATTAACTCAATTGCAATTAAATTAAATTCTTGAATGAATCCTATGACCCATCGGTTACAACACTTTCCCCATCAGTTACAATTAAAACACTTACAACTAACACTGCACCTACGCGCACGCTAGTGTAGGCCGCGGAACAATTGATAGGGCAAAGTAAAAATCATCATATCTCTGGTTTGTTACAGTTATTTTATACGAAGTAATAAATATATTCTGCATGCTATATGATTAGCTAAATAGGTCTTATGGACACACTGTATTTGAACATCTTTGTAAAAAAACCCCTATTTACTGCGAATAAATGAATTGAATTCAGAAATCTGATTCTTTTTAAGATTTGTTAGAAATCCCTTAAATGATGACCTAAGTTTTGTTACTGGAGAAAAAAAAGGGTGGTGCCCAAAAGTTGCATTGGCCTATGCAAAGTAAATAAATATCTTTTTTTAAATTAGACTCATTTTTGGGGCACACATTAGAAAATTAAAAAAATACATATTTGCGAACCTTACCGTGTTATATCAGAAGAAAGGGCTCGCTATGGGATTTTCAAATACATATAGTTTTTGCTATTATTGTAAAAGATTTTTTCATAAAAGAAGACAACAGACCATTGAACCACTGATCTGCGAATCAACGGAGAATAAAATTTTGAAAAACATAACAATACATTGTTTGTAGATTACAGGAAAACCTATAAGAATTCTATCAATTAAAATAAAGTGGTAAACTCAATACAATAAGTACAAATATACTTACGGAAAATAGTTCACTAATACACTGCTAGATGGCGCTAGTTGTAGTTAACTTGCGTGTTACGCATCGTACGGAACTCTGTCCACGCGAGTTCAACTCGCACTTGGCCGGTTTTTAATTGTAAAACTTTTAATTGTTGGTTGCGAGTTTTCACAATTACAACTTTTTAATTGTTTACACAATTTAAATTTTCACAACACCGGAATTCCGTTAGATTACCGGTCAGGTCAAGATGGAAAAGTATCTTTTTCCGGATTGACCTGGATATTGAATGTTAATCTATGGGTATTATAATGTATTGGTTATAAAATATAGTATCTTTGAGTTAGTATTCCATAAGTCCTGAACTTACTTTGGGGCTAGCGTAATCTGCGTGATTTATCCGTTATAGGAATACAACATGGAAGGGACATACCCATAATAAATCGAACCACGTCCTGTACTAGATCACTATCTATAAATATTATAAAACAGTGAAAAGTGTGTCTGTACATTAAATATATTTTCAAAAAAAAAATGGAGACATATAGAGAAAGAATTTAAAAAAAAAGTCTGTCCGTTTATACACGCCAATCTCCGGAAATACTGGACGCATTCGAATAAACTTTTTTATTATATATCTGGCCTGGGCAACATACCTATAAGATATAGTTGATTTTGAAAAATGGAACACCTGATGCAGAACCATAATGGTCCAGCTTAACTATAAGAAATATAAAAATGACGTTAGAGCAAAAGTTATTCTGCCTGATGAGCCATTTTTTTACAGTGTTCGCGAACGAAGTTGCGGCCTTCGACTAGTAATTGATCATCATCATCATCATCAAAATAAAATAACAGTTACAAAACGAAAAAATTGACATTTCCGTACAAATTGCCCGGACCCGAGTGGTTGTACACTATCTTAGGGAAATGCCGATTTTTGTTTAATTTTCGCCTTTGATTTTTATTTAATTATATGCTATAGTGATCTAGTGTAGCCCGTGGTTCGATTTATTACGGGTGTGTCCCTTTTACGTTGAATATATTTATTTTTCTGATAATTTTTCAGAGATTCATTTACTGTTTTTCATAAAGATTGTGGGAACACATTTGCAACGTGTACCCTGAATGACTTATAAAGAGTGAGCTTATTTTCTTCGTATAGTCTGTGACGAGTTTTCTTCCTGCGAATACGCTACACGAATGTATTGTAAACTAGCTGACCCGGCAGACTTCGTACTGCCAAATATAGCCTGTCAAAATGTACGTTTGTATGGGAAAAAGAAAAGGGCTGTTTTTAGGGTTTTTTCCGGCAATTATTCGAATTTTTCTCGCCGTAAAAACCATCTTTGAATTTCGACGAACATTTAAAAAACAGAATTGGCCAAATTGGTCCAGGCGTTGTTGAGTTATGCGCTTACCAACACATTTTGCGATTCATTTTTATATTATAGATTGTATTCATCGTGGACGTTAATTGCGTGTTGACTGTTGTGGCACTTGTGGCTGACCAAAATATTACGATGAGATATGATTGCAGGTATTGAGTGGAAATTGTAGGAAATCGTTTAAAATTTATGAGAGAGTGAAATGTTTTACACATTTCTGTAAACTTCGAATACTTCAATTGATTGCGTTGAATTATTATTAAAACAAATTGATTTCTGCTTAGTGGCCATTGCCGAATAAATTCATAATACTTTTTCAAACCTACCTGTTGGTAAGCCTACAGGTAGCTTTCAGCAAAATGTATGTTATTATGTTCAGAATTAAAAATTTCAAAATTAATTAAGTTCAAAGTAAATTCGGCTCGCCGGCTTACAAAGAAAGTACATGACTAAAACCTTGGCGCGTTAATTCAGTTTTTTTTTGTAGTAATAGCACAAATTTTTACAAATACATGTCGCCACAAAATGTAATTCATTACGCACACATTCGAAACCGTGCGGTAAATATTACTTACCGTACAAGTGCGGTAAAGAGTTTTTTAAAATGTTTTAGTAATAAGATTCTATAAATCCAAAATATCGAAATTTATTTTTGAAACATAAAATCTCTGCATGCAGCCAGACTCATACCGAAACCTTGTTTTTGTACGTTGTAAGTACACGTTGTAACTACACTAAAATGAATTTACAAATCTGCGGTTTGAAAAAAAAAAATTTTATACCATGATCGTTTGGCTGTTGGTGGATTGATTTCTGTGTCTTTACAAATTCGGGCATGCGCGAAATGCGCCTGGAAAAAGAAAAACTATATTCGCGCCATATTTCAAATTTTCTTTATTTTTTCCTCACTAATGTGTTGAAAAACGTAGTATGGCTTGTGGTATTGTCCATCACAAGTCTCGGCTCCATAGACAAACGCGCGGGCTTCGCCCGCTGGTTTGTCAACCCGCCTCGACTGTATTGAATAATTTACCACACTTGTATCATAAACTACTATATTTGCCTCATTTCTTTGTAAGAAAAGCCGAAAAATATTTTTTACTTTTCGACATTCGTTTCTTGGGAAAAGTTGTTTAGTATCACGGAATGAATTCACCCTTAAATTGTTTTAATATATTATATTAGACCATAAATAACATAGAGGTATATGTATAGGAAATAAGGTGGCGGCATAGCGCTCCGCGCCATTCTGATTTACAATTGAAATTTAAAATTCTGCCGACGACTGTCATGTGAATTGCTATGATATTTGATGCCGATACAATCTGGCCTTTCAACCATTTGGCAATGACCTCCAATTCACTTGTTAGGTCATTGACTACTGAGTGCAGTGCACCGGTACAAATGTTGCTAGTCACTATCTTAATATTTAAAAATAATTTAAAATATGAATTGAAAAATAATTATAATTGAGTTAGTATCTCATAACACAAGTCTCGAACTTACTTTAGGGCTAGCTCAGTGTAATTTGTCGCTAAATACACGGTGATTTTTTACCGGTTTTTGAGCTTTAGGTCACTTCATAAGGATCGTTAGTATGATCTAATTAGTTAGTCAAAATTAAATTCAGAAACAAAAAATATTGCCATGTCAAGTCACACATTCTGTTATTACCTAGTTATTATAAGTTATGGCTTTTTAATTAAAGACCTAATTTAAATCTCGACAGTGCTACCGATTGCCGTGTGGTTTTCGACTGAGTAGAATAGGAATACTCCAAGTCCTCCCGTGGATGTAGTAGAAGGCGATTTAGAAAATACAAGCTAAAAAAGCATATAAACATCAATAGGACCTCTCTAACCCGTCTGGCCAGCATGGAGAGTGTAGGCCAAATCCTCTGGCTGTACTGGCCAAATATCGCTCTAGTAGTATAGAGATGTTCGTGCTCCTGAAGTGGAGACTAAAAAGACCTGATGATGATTGCTACCAAATGTAAACTTTGAAGAAATGTTAGCCTTTTCTGAAAGAGATCCCTGATCTGACATGTAAAAATGGAAATTTGGTAAACTAAGTGAGGAGACCAATATAATTTGTAGGCCTAAACATTGGTTAGGTCATGGGGTTGTAAGAGGGGCCGCGTGTGGCGTTCACAGTTCGGGGCGAACAACTAATTTATTTATTTTCGATGTATTTTTCCTCGAAGTTGTTATATTGCAGCAGACTGGGTGGAAACATAACTGGCAGAGACATTACAAATTTACGATGGTATTAGTCAGGTACGAAATAAAGGGGTATAACTTGGAAATCGATAATTTAGATTACACGAGTTGGGCTTTGCAATTTTTATCGTTGGACCTAGTTCCGAAGTGGTTAGAGGTAAACACATTTTTGATGAATCGATTTTCCCTTACTTAAAAGGGTTTCAAAAAGGTGTAAAGATACTTATTTATATACAAGTACTCGTACATATCGATCGATAGTTTTTTTTAAATATTAATATAACTACTAAATCTAGATTTTCAAAGTATTATATCTATCCTCCCCATACTGATTTGATGCAAGTATTCGGTCGGTTCTTTCAACTCCCTCTCTCTCCTGTTTCCTGACTGCGAATATCTCTTACACTCCTCTATCCCTATCTACGAGTCCAACTGGTTTCTCGAGCTATGAGAGTGGTATAACGAGGTTTGGCATCGCCAAGCATGTGGAACTGTAGACGGTACACATACCGGCTTTGGTTTACGAGCATGACGATGCACTCACCAAGGTAGACCTCATTCATAAACTCTTGCAGCGTAACTGCTGGCTGGGCGAACTCAAAACAGAACAGAACAGAACAACTACTAAATCTGGATTTTCATTAAATAAGGTGTAAAATTAATAAAAGGTTTTTGGGAATTTCTTCGCTAGATATGGTACTTCACGTATGGCCGCTGATTTTTTTTAAATTAGCTTATAAATGTTTAATACCGTCGGCTGATATGTAAAACTTAAATCTCAAACAAATTATGAAATAAACATTTCAAATAACATCTGTTTTTCTTTTAGTTAAATTTAAACATTTGCTTCGTGTTGCTAAAATGTGGTTACATAAATAATTTCTGACGGATGAAGTATTTTTTTTGTAATTTTGAAAATACAAGAAAGTTATTTCATACCCCAGCCAGATAAGACAATATAAACAAAACACGCATTTATTATTGTCGTAACTAAAAAGGATTATTTTGTTTGATAAAAGAAATATTATCGATTCATAAATATCAGATTTCCAGTATGAATGAAGTCGCTATTGTGCTATTATAATGTTTCTGTTCAATAGTATTTCTTCCGTCTTCCCACCCTGAACAAGCCCATATACTTACTACTCGGTAGTTCACTGGTAATTATTAGTACACCTTGCCGAGACCTACTTCGGCGTATCAGATTTCCTTTGTCCCACTTTGAATACGCATGGGAGGACTTGTAACAAACATCCTTTTCTGGAATTTGCCCGGAAGCCGCCATGAGTATATGTCATTCTAATTAAGTACCTATGTATATCTTTTATTACCTCGTTATTTGTTATTTTCTGTGAGTATTTTTATAGACCATCAAAGATGAACAAATTAGTATTTGTGTCGTTGTGTTTAGGATTAAAAAGTTTTGATACATAAATTTTCATGTATTTTCTTCCATTTTGCAATAGGAATAAAGGAAACGCTTCATTTTTTTAAGGTACCAAACTCTATACACTACTTTAGATATTGAAATAATAATTTTTCAAAACGGAAAACCGACTTTATCCCCAAACTAGATAACCGTTTTTGATAAAATTTCTATGGGACCACCTCGAAATTATACATTTACAAACAAAAAAACAATCATATCGGTTTAGCCAGGCGTGTTCGAATAACCCTTGTACATACATAAAAAAATTAGAGTGCCTCCGCTGCCGACGCCGGCTTCTAAAAATATCACTATTACTAACCGGCGGGTATACTGCCGGCAGCCGAGATTTAACACAGGCTGCCGGCGCTAGCACTCAAAATTTGCCGTTAAGTGTAGGTTAGGTTCGTTAGGTTTCCTGTGACCAAAACACGAGCGAGCGAACGCGCGACTCAGGCTAAGGGCGAAAGTAACACAGACACAGATCGTGTTATACCAATTCGGCAACCAGCGCCGGCAGCGGAGGCACTCCCTAAAAGAAATATAGTCGAACACATAAATAACCTCCTCTTTTTTAAAGTCGGTTAATAAAACTAGTGAGCTCGAGATATACTCTAATTTTTAATCCCACAGAAAAAATGTAAACAACTTTATGTCAATGTCAATGTGACATTTCAGGGCTTCTTAGACTGCGGGCCCGTTACAAAAAATATTTATAATACATAAAATCACTTTGACAGACTTGGTACATTAGCTTCAGTAGATTTAACGATTAAATTCGTTTCGTAGTTTTTTCGTTAAAGAATAACAAACATCTATACATCCTCACAAACTTTTGCGTTCATAATATGACTAGTAGGAGTAGGGTTATTAGTCGGGGGCTGCTTGTATAGTTCTGGAAAATATATAATAAACTAGCCGAAGCCCTCGACTTTGTTCGCGTGGTCTCCGGAAAATGCTCATCAGGCTGAACAACTTTTGCTAAAGCTTCATTTTTATATGTGTTATAGTTTAGCTGGACTATGATGGTTCTGCATCAGGTGTTCCATTTTTCAAAATCAATTATACCATATATGTTGGTCGCCCAGGCTTAACAGCTATAAAAAAAAAGTTTCATTCGAATCCGTCCAGTATTTCCGGAGATTAGCGTCCACAAACAGACGACATTTTTTTTTATTCTTACACTATCACTATGTCTCTTCGCTCCAAATTGTTTTTTGGAAATATATTCAATGTACAGATAGACACATTTTTTTAAAGAATAAATAGATATAAATTCATTATTTATAAAAAAAGCGACCCTCATTTACAATACCCCTGAAGTGTTACCAGTACTAGAAATTAAAAATGAGCAAATAATCACATTACTTGCTATAATTTCTTTTATGAACGTTATTTATGTCTAAAAATTTATCACTATTGTTACTTTTAAATTTTTAACTCAGTTTAAACCTAAAACAGTTCCGTAGGAACACGATTTTTGTTAGTTTACGAAAAGTACAAATTGTACATTATTTTTGTTTGTGACCACACTATTGTTTACCTTTTTTCCGTGGGATTAAAAATTAGAGTTTAGAAATGTGCAAGAACTAGTTTTCCAAGTCGGAAATAACTTTAATTATCCCGACTTAATTTTTTAAGTTAAGACGACCTCCGTGGCATAGTGGTCACCATGAAATTCCGCCACCCAGAGGTCCCGGGTTCGATTCCTGGTCAGGGCAAGTTGGAAAATGGCCTTTTTGAAGTTGTCCTGGGTCTTGGATGTTTATCTATATATGTATTTCTTATAAAACATAATATCGTTGACTTAGTATCCCATAACACAAGTCTCGAACTTACTTTGGGGCTAGCTCAATGCGTGTAATTTGTCCCTATATATTTTTTTTTTTTTTATTTAAGTTGATTGATCATAGAGTTATATACATATAATTCACCAACCGTATCGAAAAATCTATATATCCTACATAGTAGCTCCAATGTGTAGTACATTAGACCTACTATGTAGGATTTATAAATTTTAACTGTAATTTTTTTCGTGTCCGTACACAGCCGACACTTGACTAACAAAACTGTTTACTTTAAAAATCAGTTATTTCACAAACAGATCCCTAAACCGAATAACTGGCCAAGTACGTGTAGGAGTTTCGAACAATGCCTAAGTCAAGCACATTTGCAAATGCTCGCATTAAGACGCCAATTAACTACTACTAGCGCTACCTAGTGATGTTTTAGCGAACTATTTTCCGTAAGTGAACGTGTTATATTGAGTTTACCACTTTTTTTTTCAATAAATAGAATTTTAGGTTTTGTCTTACAAGCTTTGGAGGAACTTTATTTTGTATTTTTTTCCTAATTTTAGGCTCAGTACTTAGTTTCGGAGATCAGGGCGGGTCATGGTTAATAAATTTGTTCAAATGCTAATTTGTCCTCCGAAAATTACATTTTTATTTATTTATTTTATTTATTTTATGTGTCTTTGGCTCATAGGATTAAATCATACTACCAACCTCACCTGATTTGGTCTAGTAGATTCGGAGCAAATTGGCTGTGTCAGACGGACGGACAGACAGACGCACGAGTGATCCCATAAGCGTTCCGTTTTTTATTTTATTTTTTAGGATTATCTGGATAAAAGAAGTGAAATTACTATATTGAGTGACGAATATACACTAACACTCCTCCCGAATTACAGCTTTCTAATATTGATAATCTCTGAGTAAAATCCCGGACGGACAGACAGACAGACATGGCGAAACTGCAAGGGTTCGTTGTTCACAACGGAACCCTAAAGAGATAGAAGTTTAGAAATTAAACCTAGCTAATGTGATCAAACAACGGAAGTTTGCCTTTGCACGACCAATTTCTAGTGCATACCTAGTTTTCATTGAATGCCAAAGTAAAAATAGCTTTGACTGAGCAAATTTGCTATCAACTTTAATTAGGGCTTCAGTTAGGAATGTTTTCCGAGAGAACGATTTTAATATTGCTTTTGCACTGAAGTTATAGAAATTCATTGCAGGGTCGGAGGTGCTTTGAAATTAATTTTGTCTCGTCGCTCTCCAGTAGAAACTCTGCTTATGGACATTAGAACTTCATTGCAGGGTCGGAGGTGCTTTGAAATTAATTTTGTCTCGTCGCTCTGCAGTAGAAACTCTGCTTATGGACATTTATTGTCAACATACCCCTTTACGTAATCTAAAGAGATTTTTTTATAACTTACGCAAATGCGCAAATTTTGCACAAAGAAGTTTGTTAAAGATGGGCGATATTATCTTAAAAAGGCATTTAAGATAGTATGATAAGAATATAGTTAGCCACAAAAAAATATGTAATAATACTAAATAAAAACACTTGCTAGTGGCTTTGTAAGCTATAGAACTCGCGAGGTATCCCCGCCCCCAACTCGTTTAAGTTAATCGGATAAAAAAGTTGTTCACACAAAAACGACATTTCGGAAAAAAAACGAAATGACTAAAATATGGTGTTTAAGTTTTTCAAACCCCATATTTAAGCTGTCGTGAAAATTAAAAAAAACTGAATTAACTCTCAATGTAATTAAATTTAAATACCTATATGTTGACAAGCTGACGCCCGCGACTTCGTTCGCGTGGGTAAGCTATCCTATTTTTCAAGTTGGGTCAAATTGCACATGGTGTGCAAATCAAATTTAAAATCGGTTTAGTAGTTTAGGAGTCCATCGCGGACAAACAACGTGACACGTAATTTTTATACGTAAAGATTATTATTGTAGGCTTTGTTTTGATTATACACAACTGTTAGCGTCAAAATGGTACTTACAGCTAAGCTTAGCACAACTTACAAATGCGCTAGGGCAGAAAGAAGAATCAGCAAAAACTGCATTGCAGATTTTCTTCAAGGACGTCATCTTACAGTCAAATTTATATTTAAATTAGATATGCGGACTGATAATAATACATTGTTTGTTATAATATCATACATTATTTCTTCATAATTTTAATATAAATAGGTTTTTTTTTAATTCATTTTTTTTGTACAAGCTTTTATTGTGAGGCCCTTTACTTATTGACACAAATGTAATGATCCAAGACTCTATGGTATTGCGTCGTTTAATTACTGAGTTCCATCGACCACCTTCCGTCTCCGCGACCAGACCTTATTTGTCTATCATAAAGTGCTCGTCAAGACAAATCAAACGAGTCCTACTTAATGGGGTCACGTTGTTTTGTAACTGAGTATCGAATATCTCCCGGCTTCATCATCAAAACGCTCATTAATTAATATTGTTTTCCTCCCTAAAAGTTTCTAATTACTTGAACTGTTTCAACGAGTATCATTTGACTGTGCGATCAATTCACAACTCAAAACAAGGATTTAAATTATCGGTCTAATTT
This sequence comes from Acrobasis consociella, assembly GCA_963555685.1. Lineage (NCBI taxonomy): Eukaryota > Metazoa > Arthropoda > Insecta > Lepidoptera > Pyralidae > Acrobasis > Acrobasis consociella. The sequence continues at coordinate 7,685,106 of OY743104.1, read as the reverse complement.
AATACTCAATTTGCATTTCATCTAGGTATTACTATTTATTATCCGAATGCGTCCGCGTATTTGCAATCTGAATGACCATTGATGTCGCAGATTTGATCTGCCTTCGATCAGCTTTTTGATGGCTCTGGTGCGGTCGGATGCACTCGAGACTAGCGAGATTAGTGACACTTAGAGCTCGTATTAGTTACGAGGCTTTGATGTCCATCCGGATGGGATTTATTCCGATAATTGAAAGTGATTAGGGTGTAGATAATAATTTGCTCTAAGTAACAGTCTATACATATAATAAAACAGCAAAAAAATGTACCTGTACATTGAATATATTTCCAAAAAAAAAATTTGGGCTATAGAGACAGCAATAGAGTAAGAATTTAAATAAAAATGTCTGTCTGTTTGTACACGCTTATTTTCGGAAATACTGGTCGGATAGCTGTTAAGCCTGGGCAACATATCGAGTATAACTGATCACGGACAATGGAACAACACTAGTCTAGCTAAACTATAATAACTATAAAAATGACGCTATTGAAAAAGTTGTTCAGCCTGATGAGCATTTTCCGGAGACATAAAGTCCACGCAAACGAAGTCGCGGGCTTCGGCAAGTTTTATAAATAACATATCCATACATTATATCACGGCAATACTTTGACCGATTTGACGTAAAAATTTTGTAAATACTTATTTTTATTATATAATATAATAATATTTATTTACAATAATTTCACGAAGTTTGAAGATCATAGTTATCATCGATGAAAATACATACTTTACATATGTATAATTACATAACTCTGTACAAACTACCTAAAAACGCGTACGATTTTTACTTCGGATGCACATGAATCCCTCGTTTCACTCAGGATTTAACCTCAAACCTCGTTGCGCTCTGTATTTAAGTAGCGCCCTCGCCTTAGACAGTTATGTATGTATTACTATATAATATTCATTTAAAGCCCATAATAGGCTTAATTAAAATTTCGCTGAGAGAGACACAGTCACACAAAACACAAAACATAGCTGCAATACGTCGGAACCGGAATGTTCGCCTCTGGCCGGAGCGTCGCGTCGGCAGGCGTTCACAAAATTCCGACAGTGTGTGGTGCACTACTTGCTCCGGAAATAAGGTGTCGTCCACTACGTCCGGAACATTTCCGGCATCAGTGTTTTCGTAAGAGAATAGAAACGAGTGCGGAGATACGACTCATTTAGATTATTTTAAACAATGATATGGCTTTAGGAATGTCTATCAATCAAATATGTTGTGAATCGCTGGATCACAATTTTCGTACTTCTCCAATTAACTTCCTTAGATTAGCGGAAAATGCAACTGTTCAATGGTCAACAAAATTATGTTTATTGTATATTTCATGATTTGTCTTTATTTGTTTTAAAACTCAATTAGGTTAATTTAGAACTCAATAGTGAAAAGGTATCATAATTTTAAGAAGTCACAAATAATGTGATTTAAAAAAAGTCAGTAGCGACCTAGCGACCGATAGGACTAAGTTTATTAGAAACATCTAGACACATAAACCCGAGTTCTATAACAAACAGTTTGAAAGTAATAAAATATAAAAAGATAAAACAAACTATATATGTACTCAGTTAACTTTTACTGTATGCTCAGCTACAGTTACTACGTCTGTAGAAACTTTTTAATAAAAAACGACTCCAGCGTGTCGAAGCAAAAATTTTTGTAACACCTTCGAGCTTTTATAGAAAGTTCGCTAAACTTGTTAAAAATTTTCTCCGGTATTTCTTTGAATGTGTATGTTGCTGTTTGCTGTCAAAACGGAATAAAAACTAAAATTTAAACCTGATTTGGGAAAAAGCAGTCATATTCACAAGTCCGGAATAAGAGGGAGCTAGTTTTTGGGGGCGCCAAAATCGTCGAATATTTTCATCCCTAATTTTCGCAATCCAGGCAGTGGTCCATACTGCCCCTCTTGTGTGATCTAGGCAGGATAGTCGAAGTCAGTCGAGGACTCTTATGTCTAATTGGCTTATTAGACGAAAAGAGGTTTTGTCGTGGTTTGTTTGCCGGATCTGATGACACGTTATTAGAGTTTTATTGGAACGTGATAATTACTGATAATGCTCATAATAGTTTATCTTTGTATAATTATCTTGCAATGATTTCGTTACAAGAATATAGAACGTAAATTAACGTTTGTTCGAATATACAAGTGAAAAGTTTGTTCCAAAAAATAATGGTATATAGGGATTATATAGTATATACTTGAGAGCCCTTACTGTCAGGCACACTCATAGCTAGTCCTTGGATTTTTTAGGCACATTATTACAAAATTTTACGAAATCTTTTGAGAAAACAACACCGCAGAAACGCTCTCGCATATAATATCCTTTAAATCCGCATTCGCGTGAGCTTTTATCGACAAAACTAAACCTTCCATCAAAACTTCAATTACAGTAACAGGCTTTTTCAATAAAAACAGAGAGAGGCTTGCTTGTTCGTTCCATTAGACTGGTTTTTAACTGCCGTTTGCAATAACGTTTCCGTGTATAAAACAAATATTGGTAATACTGGATTGTGAAATATTTGCGTAGTAGGTAACGTTAACTTTAACAAGATATATTTTTAAAAACTGAACCCCTAGGATGTGTATTTTCCTGCTGAAAAGTCCGATGATACCCTAATAATAAGGTCTTATATCATAGCATCATAGAAGAGATAAGAGAATAGATAAACATAAATACTTAGCGGCTAAACACATAACCCTCCTTTTGGCTTTGCCGTAGTCGGGTAAAAAATACAATACTATGGCAACTAAGGCTGAAGTGGTATTAATGGCGTTTGGACTTTTTACAGTGGGAAGTATAAATACGCATCCATCCAAGATCGAAATTGCTTTTGCGTTGTGTCTAAAAAGCTTCGACACTGGCATGTCGTTACTTTACACCTACACAAAAGCAATCGCCGTTAAGTATGAGAAACTTGTAGTTCTAATCTTGATTCGCAGCAGATATTACCTACTTGCATCTTCTAACTTCCTTTCAGCATAGTTTCTAAAGCTAAAGCTTCCTAAATCATTTGCTGGAAACTTAATGTTACATAGTACTTTTACTTTCGAACTCACCTAAATATAGTTCTACGCAATTAGTATTAGCTAGCTAAGCTTATTTTCTAGGAAATAACTTCTTCAGTTTATTTAATAGCGTAATCCGATATTGAAAAGCTTCTTGAGAGCTCGCCTCGTTTATCGATAAGTCCTCTTTGACCTCTACCTGTTTTATTTTTATTGAAAATAACAGAGCCAATAATAGTGCATTTATCCTTTATTGAAAATCGCTGTGTGCAGGTTCAAAGTAGTTAATTCCTTGAATTGAAATTATTTAAGTACTTAATTTATGATTACTTTGAACAGATAAGTCAAACAAGAGGCACTAGCGCGCATTTAATTTTGAAATGAAGAACCGGTCAAGTTCTTGTCGGACTCGTACATGAAGGGTTCGGAGGTAGAACCCTTCATATACGTCTTGTCTTGTCCTTAATGTGTTACGGTAAGGAACACTTTCAAGTTGGTATCTAGTTATCATCATCCCAGCGTATTCCCGGTCGCACCCTCAGCGGTAACGCCCCGGAGCCCGGAGTCCGCTACCAAACCTAGGTGGTTTGACGAGGTTACTTTGTTTTTACACAAAGCGACAGCCGTCTGATCTTCCCAACCCAAAGGGTAGACCAGAACCAATCCTTGGATATGTTTGAGCAAACGATAGATGGCGTTCGGGACCCACAGTTTACACGTGCCTTCCGAAACACAAAATCATCTTTCTTTTCGGAAAATCAGGTGAATTTTTTGGGGATTTTTTTATTCAATTTTTGTAACTTTATTTCAACCGAGGGTTTCACGACACTCGTTAACTGCCTCCGTGGTGTAGTGGTTAGAGCGTTCGGCTCATACCCGGAGGTCGCGGGTTCGATTCCCAGCGGGGGCAACGACTTTGTGTTGTTGTCCTAGTTTGGTTAGGACATTGTAGGGTGATCACCTGATTGTCTGATAAGTAAGATGATCCGTGCTTCGGAGAGCACGTTAAGCCGTCGGTCCCGGTCACTGTCTTCGACATTGGTCGTTACCTAAAACCATGTCAGAGGACTTTATGGCGGTTTAAAAACTCTGACACTAGTGTTAGTCACTAACACACACGATAAGAAGAAGAAGACGACACTCGTTTATTTATAGATTGCACACTTTTGTTTCACTGCTGAAAACATCAAGAGCATACTGCATAATGCGCCCTATGTTGCCAGAAACTCGTTAGATTTTGTTGCAGGTAACTCCGGACGCTGTACGCTAATTAAGCAAAAGCCCGTGTATGTTCTATTATTACAGATCGGTGTTTCAGTAACCGCAATGACCACTGGCATGGCCATTATTGCATTTGCGGTTTACGCTAATTCGATGGGTCTGACCTGTGCTGCGTTAATGCTCGGTTAATTAATATTGTTTCCGACACTCCACCGCGAGATCTGTGTAGGCGGCGGCGGCGGCGCGGCGCAACATTTGATAGCAGGGGATGTGATGCGTGGGAATAATACATGAATTTTCCGTGGTCCAGTGAGCGGTGCAGTGACTAGTTTTAAAGTGATAACGTGAACCTTTTCTACGCACATCAGCCAAAAGTGGCCGTTTTACGCAAATGTGCGTAGAAAAGCTTCACGTTCACATTTTACACTGTAAACAGTAGATCATAAAATAGTTTAAAGGGTTGTCTAAGGCTTGGTCAAGACATAATTTTAAATGATCTTCATATCCTTTCAAATGATTTATTTTAAATGGGAGCAGCACTGGACCATGGAAAATTTAGGTAGGTTAAGCCTGCTTGTTGAAACGAGCGATTATTTTGGGCAAAATATTTAATTCGTTTAAAATGGTAAGACGCATCATTTTACGTAAGACGCAAATAAGATGGCAGTCTTTGATCATGGCAGAATCATATCTAAGTACTATACTAACCCAAGGTACATACTTGTCTTTGCGTAACATATTTTTAGACTTTATTTGCATCCTGTTGATGAAAAATAATTCGCATAACCTTCAAATATACAACGTGGAAGGGACATACCCGTAATAAATCGAACAACGGGCTATTGCTAGACTGTATTATAATGGAATTAAAATAACATTCAAAAACTAAAAAAAATCGGCATACCCATACAAAAGTGGGCAGCCTCCCGGGCATTTGCATGGGAATGTCGATATTTTTTTGTTTGTTTTACTTTTATGTTGTTATTATACTATAGTGAGGAAGTAATATAGCCTGTGTTTTGATTTATAAAAGGTATGTCTATTCCACATTGTATACCCTCATGAAAAGCGCAGACACACTCCGCATGGTTAAACGTATTTTGTAAGGAAGGACGAACTTTTTATAGATTTTTAATAACTTTTATACGCTATTTTAACGCTAGTCTGCATTAGGGTACGGTATCCCTGATAGGTTTATGACTCCCATAACACTTCGATGAGAATTGAAAATTTTAATAACATAATAAACCGGCCAAATACTGTATGGCCAAATACTTTACGTTTAAGAAACTAATACCAGACCTCGGGAGCCATATACGGCTAACAAATAATATAGAAGATACCTTTTACCTAAAAACAAAAAAAAATTTTGCTAATTTTTTATATTAAATTCGTTACAAACATTTTTTGCATACAAATTGTAGTCTATGTCATCCGGACAATAATGAAGAATCAATTGACATCTCATTTGCGGTTCGGATTCTACCGTGGAACACACATAGATATCCACATACTTACATACACAGACTGCTAAAATCATTACTCTTCCTCTTGGCTTTGCCGTAGTCGGGTAAAAAAGAAGATGTGATCAAATGAAAAAGGATTCGCGGCGTTATCGCGAACTGATATGATCTTTAATGTACCTTAGCGTAGGCACGAGGGCTGATATTTCAATACCGTTTCTAAGTTAGCTCAATTCATGACTTGTCCAAGTCATACTCACTGGATCATGGATTTCAGTTTCTAAAATTTAAAGAAGCCAATTGACTACCGTTGACAACTAAATTATCAACTAAAATAGTTAATAGTAGCAAATGCCGATTGAGGTAATTCGGTACTTCGGGGTACGTTTTTATATGGGAGGAGCGACAATCGCCTGGCGATCACAGAAGCATGGAACTGTGGCTACATCTTCAACTGAGGCAAAGTGCGTCAGTATTAGCGAGCCAATGAAAGAAGGTCTATCGAATTTATCAAAAAGTATTGTCGTGTACATGTCTTGTGACACATTATTTCAATAAACGCTATATACGGCGATTTTTCAATTCAATTACAAAAAATGTTGATTTAAACTCGTAAGTAAAATCGTGACATCAATTAGTAGTACCGCCGCCAGCCGGCCGACTGGAGATCATCGAGCTCACGCGGCATTTTCAGACGGGCGTAACTAAAATCTCGATCGAAAATCATTTCCGCAACTTTTTTATCTTTTGCCATACAAAAATTTGGATGACGTATATGGATAGAGGAATTTATTAACTATACATTTTTTTTCCAAAACCAATGGAAAGTCTGCGTGTATACGCTGCATCAGGGTACGGTAACAATGATAATATTGTCGTAAATGACCATAGAATGTTGGAACGATACCCAATACCGAAAAACAGTCTAAATTATAATTAGCCAAAAATGCGTCATTACTCATTCATCATATGTGGACAATACTGATGTCACATTTTTTAAGCGGCCTTATGGCATCAGGTTTAAAAAACTGATTTCGGTATTAGGTAGGGCTTTAGCCTCGTAACTAGATATTATTTTGCTATCGTGCTACTACGGCACGAATCTCTAATCATGTTGATGATCAGAATGTAGAAGACATATTGAAGAATATTGTCTTCTATTGGAAATTCTAAAATTTGAGAAGGTACTTTTGTTACCTTTTCCGTTACCATAGCATAATACATGTGTATATCAGCATATATTTCATGAAATTCAACTATGCTGTAGTTCCTACTGATCTCTTTCTGATTGGGTCACCTGCAGCATCCGCTTTGAATCTCAGCGCTGTGGGCGCTCGACTGTAAAACATTATTGCATTTAATCGCGTGCCTAGTTTTGTTGCATTTATTCATATCGCGGGAAAATTGTTTATCGATGCAATGGTTTTCGAACACTTTTCAGAAGATTCCGATGTACAAGATTATTGAATTACTGTTCTAGGTTAGCGTGCCGCGATTTGTACTTCAGTTGCGCATCTCGATCATACGTGAATACACCATCATCATCTCATTTCAGCCGCATAACGTCCACTGCTGGATATAGGCCTCTCCAAAATACATAAATACGTAATCTAATAAATAAATAAATGAAATAATAATTAATTTACTCACGTTGGTAACTACATAATAATACATAATAAATTATTACGCGGCCACTAACTGATCAAATCATTACAATAGTCGTTCAATTTTACAGCTATACTGTTGAATCCTACTTGCGTATATATTTTTAATGTACATGTACCTAACCTGTCCGATTTTCTCATATGCACTGAATTACCGAGTACCTATATGTGTATTTGACTGAACATTTAACCGTGTCACTTCCAGACCAATCCAATGTGGCCCTGCCATCAAAGTCGGTTTGTTATAGATCATAGTGCAGCTATCACAGCCAGCTTTGATGAGCATGGCCTCATTTGTGCGCACATCGTTTGCAACAAGCAGCAAGCAAATTGGAGCCGAACGTTTCTCGGGCCTAGCCTGTCAAAGCGGCGGTGAAATGTCCTTCCGTCTCCATATCACAGCCACTTTGATGTGGTCGGTTTACGGAGACGACAACAACGGAGCTCAGCAACTAGGATACCACGAGTCCGTGGCCCATTCGTAAAAATGGCTGTGCAATGTAGTTAACGGGCATCATATCACAGCCATTTTTGACGAGTTGGGCTGTGCGACGTGACGGCGCATCGGTGCTTGGATATGCAGGACGAATCGTCTCGTCGCTCACAAAGTGGTTGTCATGTGTATGAGAGTCATATCACAGCCAGCTTTGATGAGCGACGGGTCGAGCGATGCCGCCGAGGTTTGTTCCGGCGCCTGAGCGGCAGCGGCGGCTGGGGGTCGACAAACTGGTTGTGACATGGGGCCCGTACTAGCATATCACAGCCAGCTTTGTTGACTTTACGGCTGCTAATATCTGCGAACGAAGATTGTCCTCAAACGCTGTTCTGTAATTATTATACTTTTTTTACTTAATTCTAATAACTTTCTTTTTCTATATATTGTCGACATGCCATTTTTATACTTACTTTTGAAATTTTTGTATTCCCTGAGTACAATTTTATTAACTCACACCGAGAATTATTGATATTTCAAGGAGGTGCTAGCTTACATTTTGTGTTGCAGATTTCATCATAATAAACTACCTAAGTACTTACATTCCTCCGGAATGTTATAGCAAGGTCTCAATAATTTTCGGATTTTGGAAATATCTACAATTTTTTTAATATGGTAAAGTAGAGTCGCTTACAGCTGAATTACCATAAAAATTGTATCATTATTTTAAAAAGAGGTGACCGTACCGAACTTATTCGTTTGTACTAGTCTTTCATTTAGTGTCTTCTCATGTCAAAAGTAGAACTACTCAGCTGAAAGCGACGCGACGTCTCCGAAATGTAGTATATCCCTTAAATCCATAGTGATGTAGACCGACATCATACTGAAATTATTCTATTTAAATTATTATTTTTATTACTTTCAATATTTTTAAAGGTTTTATGATCGATTATAATCTCCTTTTGGTATTTAACAAAAAAAACTGTATAATACCAAAACTTTCTCACGACAACGAACTATAGATCCGTAATCCATGTTTATTCAAATATTTTGTATAAAGTACTTACCTAAATTGTCAAATTGACTCAAAATAAATTGAATGAACATTAAACATACTTTTATCATTCATTAATAAAAATAACGAATTTGAAAAATCATTTGATTTTATAAAGGCCTTTTTCAAAAATTCTATATTTTTTAAATGTTGGCCATAAAACAAAGCTAATATTTTTTTATCATTTTTCCCGTGTTATTTGAACTATTATATTGTTGATATATTATGTAAGTTTTATGAAAATCGAAAAATTCATGCATTAAAGGGATATTAAGATGATGAATAAACATATTTTTATAATTTATAAATAAAAAGAACGAAATTAAAAAAAAATATTTCATTTTATAAAGGGTTGTGTAACCTGTTTTTTTCTAAAATTCTTGACTGTGATAAATTTGCCTGGATAAAAACCTGGATTTTTTTAAAATTTTAGCCATAAAACAAAGCAAATATTTTTCATTTCTTTCCATGTTATTTGGACTATTATAGACCCATGTTTTTTTATTTGGTCTGAGGACCCATGAAGTATGTTTTATGAAAATCGGAAAATTCATGCATTTAAGGGATATTAAGATGATGTTTTGTATATGTTATATACCCATCACCTGTCGATAAATTATAAACAACAATACTTACTTAAAATAATTGGCTCGCATATTCAGTTCTCCCGTTAACAGGTGAAGGGATTATATTTTCTTGTTTTGTATTTGTTTGCGTAATCTGAATGTATTTTGTAATTATTGTGAACTATGACTGTTTTCTATATCTTTTTTATGACACCAACATCACTCATTATTGTTGATTTTATTTATTTCACCCGTGTTTCTTGTTCTGTATTTTTGTGTGCATATTCTAGTATTAATCGAAATGTTTCAAGTGTTGATTATGTTCTGTCTATACGTATGCATTTTAATGACATCAACATCAGACAATAGGGCATTTATGTTATTAATTTTACCCGTGTTTCTGGTTCTGTAGTTTTGTGTAATATCTAAAAAAAAAATAGAATTATTTTGAACAACACCACGAAAAATACGGTGATGTTATCAGTCTTACACGTCGGTCTCGATTTGCATTTTTTTTTAATTGAGTGCAGCTTGATTAAAATAAATGTTTAAGGACCAATGTAATCTACTAGCTATCTTGATAATAAATAAATGTATAGAGACAAATCACACTGATTGAGCTAGCCCCAAAGTGAGCTTAAATTTGTGGTATGGGATACGAACTTAACGATACTGTATTTTATGATAAATAGTAAATACGTATATAGATAAATACCCAAGACCCGAGACAATTTGAAAAGGTAATTTTCTAACTTGCCCTGGCCGAGGATCTATCCTGGAACTTCCGAACGGCGGACTAGCCTGGCTACCACAACGCCACGGAGGTCGTCTAGAATGTCGATGACGTACATCTAGTTAATACAAGTATATTTGCTATAGGCAAATTAAAATTCCCCGACTTTTAAGCGTTCAACCTCAATAACTTTTGAACGGCTAAACCGATTTTCATCAAACATAGCTAAGAACCACCGCAAGGAAACTTGGTTTCACGAAAAAAAACACATTGAAACTGGTCCATCTGTTCGAGATCTACGATGTCAGACAGACAGACAGACATTGGTGCTATTGGCGTCAAACTTTTAAGACCCGACTTTTTGGTCGGAGGTTAAAAATCATCTAAATGTCCTCTTCTAATACGTTCCTAATGTTCCATTTATATATAAAACCAAATAACAGTGTACTTGCTTTTCAGTCCAGTCAGGACGACGAATAATATTCAGAATACATCTGTGGTGTGTTTATTTTAATGCCAAATATTAATCTTTTTCTTTTAATTTTCAGGGTCTCACGAGAAGCTAAAGTTGAAGATTCATTATGCTTAAAATTATTTTATATATATACCTAATTGAACTGAAATTAAATAAATTTGTCAATGGACCTATCAGTTTCTTTTAGTTCACTCTAGCATCTTATTTATAGAGAAGCACCTGGTAGACCTAAACTTCTGTCTCCCCGTTAAGGATATTGATAGGACGTGATAGTATGTACCTATGTATGTTTGTATGTATGTGATATTATGTTAAAAAGAACAAATAAAAATAATAATAACCAGCAACAACAATTCAACAAGTCAAGGCTCTGGAAACAGTTTCCTGTTCAAACCCCGAATTCAACCGAGATGTAGGTAGGATCTAGTGTGCATAACTAGCACAAGCGAGGGTTGCAAAGGGGCAGTGCTCAAACAAAAACTGGAAGGGCAGGGGAGACATTATTTTCAATCATCGACACTCGCATGTCTCCTTGAGGTTGTCTTAAGTAAAAGCACTATCTTGTGCTAAAACTGCATTTTCAAGAAGAGTTGACAATAGGTAGGCAACCTCAGGATTCGGCGTCCTTAAGGGACCAGATCATAAGCATGCTTATCCTGCTTTGGAAAGTTAAATGCTGTTTTGTGATGTGATCGCAGTAGATGGTATGAAGTCTGTACAAAAGACGCTGCTGCTTGTTTTTTTATTTAATATCTCCCTTAATCGCCTCTTACGGCCCCCATGGGATGGCAAATGTACTCTCTGCCCGCACCACACGGTCGTGATACTATGTTACATTATGATCACAACATTATACTTGTCTATAAAACAATATTTTAATCAATAAATAAAATAAATACTTTTTAAACATAATCTATTACTACCTATCTCAAATAAAATCCCTTAGATATCAATTAATTATTTTATTAGTCTGTACACCTTAAATTTACGAAGGCCCCTGTTGGAAGTAAAGAAAAAAATTGCATGTTTTTTGAGGAAATCTGTTGTGGTAGCAATATAATAGTAGTAGGTAGATATAAAAGGCTCTTGCCCTTCAATGGCGAAAAGTTCCCTGTTGACTGTATGGTGAAGATTTTCTCTATTTTGACAGTGAATCTACCTAGGTCGAAATTAAATACGGTTTCGTAAAAGCAGAAACTACAAATTTAAGCGTTGACAGTCACAAACAAGATTTTACGGCTGCATCTCTAGGGGTCACGCACGTATGACATTTCCTTGTATTTGCTAGTATGACGTCATCATAATGGCGGCTGTCGTTTTGGCGCTTATTTTGAATGAATAATTTTCAAATATTATTTTTACCCATTTAGCATGACTTTTCGAAGAAAATAAAAATACCAGATGAATTATCGATACGATAAGATTTAGAAAAAAATAATAAAAAAAATATGAAAAAAATAGCCTTTTAGACTAAATAAGTCTTAATTCAATCAGGCATATTGTCCCGCTTGGGTCTACGGACATAAAAATTACATACATATTTAAGAGTATTAAGATACGCAAGTCCACGAGGTCCAATAATTCATGCAAGACATTCAAGTGATTGAAAATGGCCAGAGATATGGGACTAAAGCATATATCTGAAAATGGCGTTTACAGTGGGCAACACATATGAAGTGACATTTTCTGAAATCTTATTCTGGCCACGTGTAAACCGTAGTTCCTTTGTTATGGCAAGCCCACTATATCAAAATGTCCCCTGTTCGTTTCTACGAGATCCGTTATACGCTTATAGACTGTATAATATAATGATCTATAAGTACATTTGATAAAACTATAAAATGTGTCTGTAAATTAAATATATTTCCAAAAAAATATTGGGGGTAATGGAGACGGAGGAGAAAATGTCGTTCTGTTTGTCTGTTTGTACACGCTAATCTCCGGAAGTACAGGACAGATTCGAATGAAACTTTTTTTTATGTAGTTGTTAAGCCTGGGCAATATATAGTCATCAGAGCGCAAATATGGTCACAGGATTTTTGGGTTTATGATAGCACTGATACCAAGCACTTGTATTGAACATCAAAAACGAACATCAAAAAAGAGGAAAGTGAAAATTCTACTTTAAAGTAGAGGGAAATGGAATACACAATCTAACCCAATTAAAATAGGAACTGTTGTAGTTATTGTAACGGACAACGCTCCACTGCTTCATTGGCCGCTCGGCGTAGTTGTTTCTGCATATTATGGCGAGGACAAGATCTGTCGAGTAGTCTTAGTCAGAACCGCGACTGGTGTCCACAAAAGGCCAGCCGTGCGTCTCTGTCCTTTGCCTTCACAATAACTTCAAATTTTTAAAGGCCAGCGCCGCCGCTTCCTTATTTCTTCTTTAAAACCGATACTTTTAAGGCCGGGGGCATGTTCGCGCCGCTAAGGCATATCATAACTACCCGCATATTATTTCATATATTTTCTCATTGCTATACTGTACGCTCTCATGCTATGCTATACGATACGCGACTGAACTCGCCCGCCACGCACCGCTCCAAAAAAATCATCTAAATCATCCCGCGACGCGCCTGCGGTCATCTCGACCGTAGAATAAAACACCCCTCAACAAGTGAAAAGTGTGTGAAACCTCAGACCTGGGCCCAGGAGAAGATCATCTGGATTGCAAGACAGGAAGCACAGGAGCTCCAGGATGGTGAACCAGCACATTCCCTATTTTACAGTCTGCTCCGCGCACAAAATATCTGTAAAAACAGAAATCCTCTCAGATGTTCTTACTGTCGAACGAAACCTGGAGCCCGGCTCCTGGCAATATGGAGTTATGGACGCGACCCATGCTGATGAATATGGTCCATTTGTTGGAGTACTGTAACGCTGGCCATTTTTAGAAAACATTTGTATCTATTTTTTTCAACTGTGATTTCTATCAATATTGTTCTTGTGTTCTATTGCAATCATGTCGAGTACAAAATATTAAAAGATATTTATTATTTATACTGTTATATTTTATTCCTACTTTAATAACTATATTCTGAATAGTTTAATAGTTATGGGCCCAGAATAACGTAAATATAACGTGAGTAAATAATACTTTTTCAAATATGGATGACTATTCAAAAGTCACGATGGAAAAATTAAAGGGAACCAATAATTATCGTGATTGGTCATTTCAAATGAAGAATATTCTTAATTTGAGAACTTGTGGACATGCATTGCTGGAAAACCTGATGCTTCCGAACAAGGTACAAATTCCATGAGTATAAGTACTACCGAACAAGCCCGGAAAGAGGAAAAGGCTCGAGCACGGCTCTGTTTGAGTGTAGACAAATCATGTTATCCCCATATCGTACAGACAAAAACTGCTAAGGACGTGTGGGATGCCCTTAGAAAGGCTTATGATGACTCTGGATTGCACAGACGTTTGACGTGTTTACGTACATTATGTTCGATTAAGCTAGAACAGTTTGATAGCATGGAAATATACGTTAATGAGATCTTGTCGCTTTCTAATCAATTGCGTAACATGAAGAAACCTCTTGACGATGAATTTCTGGCTGCTATTATGCTTCAAGGATTGCCTAAGGAGTATGAACCAATGATTATGGCTCTGGAGCACTCAAGCATAGACATAACTACAGATATGGTAAAAACTAAACTTCTTCAAGATAAGCAATGGACAGGGAATAATGGTGATAGCAATGAATGCTTGTTTACGCAGAATCGTAACAACAAGTCCAGTTTCCGAGGTGCAAAGAAGAATGCTCCAAGTACATCAAAACACACTAATTCCTCGTCAAATGCGAACAAACTATGGTGTTGGAAGTGTCGATCAAAAGGACATGTCAAGAAGGACTGTCCTCAACAAGATCAAAAAGTATGGACTTCTATGGTGTTGTCTGCACTTAACACTGATAGTTCGTGGATCATTGATTCTGGTGCAACAGACAACATGACTGGATTTCGAGAATGGTTTACATCTCTTGATGCACCATCGACCAAGAAGGTGTATGTGGCTAACGGCAAGAAGTTAGTAGTAAGTGGTAAAGGAGACGTACATTTTACGGTTAAATTTCGTGGTAATACGATTGATATAACCTTGAAAGATGTTATGTTTGTACCTCTGTACTGTGTCTGATGATCTTACTGTAAATTTGATATCTGTGTCTACTCTTTCTGCAAAAGGATTTAAGTTTATTTTTTCTAATGCTGGATGTGATATACTTAAAGCTGGACAAATAGTTTTAAATGCTAGGAAAGTTGGGAGAGAGTTTACATACTTCAAACGGTTGGTAAAGTAAAAAAAATTCTATGTCTATGGGTAAAGTCAATCTGACATCATCTTCGTCTAAGGACATGATGTTATGGCATCAACGATTAGGACATCTTAATTTTGATAGCTTGGCATCACTTAGAAAAGTAGCTAATGATATTGATTTTCAGATTACCACTCGGAAAAATGTTTGTGATGTGTGTCTTAAGGGTAAGCAATCACGCGCTCCTTTTGAGACTAATCATAGTAAGCAGGTGGCAGATGCACGGCTGGCGCTCATACACAGTGACGTCATGGGGCCGATGCCGACCACTTCTCTCGGCGGGAATCGTTATGTTTTACGTTCCTAGACGACTATTCCAGGAAGGTTTTCGTTTATCCTATTGCGAAGAAGAGTGATGTGTGTAAGTATACCATTGATTTTATTAGGTTGGTTGAAAACCAATGTAGTACTACTGTGAAAGTTCTGAGAACAGATAATGGCTCTGAGTACGTTAATGCTGAGTTAACACATTTCCTTAAAAAGAAAGGCATTATAAATCAGCGGACGGTCCCATATTCTCCGCAGCAGAATTCTTCAGCGGAACGACTGAATCGTACTTTACTAGATAAAGTCAGATGTCTACTGTACAATGCGAATCTCGATGACAAGATGTGGGCAGAGGCTGTACACACGGCGGCATTTCTTATTAACCGATCTCCTAGTTCTAGAATTTCTGGTAGGTTGCCAGAAGAGGTATGGAGTGGTAATAAAGTAAGCCTAAAGAATTTGCGAGTCTTCGGTTGCGAGGCATTTGCACATGTAGATGACTGTAAACGGAAAAAGTTAGACCCCAAAAGTAAGAGACTAATTTTTGTAGGTTACTGTGACAATGTAAAAGGATATCGTTTATTTGATCCTGAGGACAATAAGATTGTTATATCACGTGATGTGGTATTCAATGAATCTGTCTTTCCAGGTAGAAACTCTAAAATAGGGCAAAAACGTATGTTTGAACCTATTTATCTTACAGGAGGTGGAGATGAACAAGAGACAATAGATACCACGCCGGTTGAAGCGGAGTCAGAACCTATTTTCTTCGAGTCATCAGATAATCCACTTGAGGCGGAGACAGATGCTGTCGAAATGCCAAGTCATCCTGTTGAGTTGGAGTGTGAATGTACGCCTAGTGCAGATTCGATGGTAACGCCTGGATTAGCACCAAAGTCTTCTGGTCAACGATATAATCTACGTCCACGTACGCCTAGACCGACATGTAACGTAACAAACGTTTGTAATGTAACAAATCCCGTAGAGCCGGCTGTGAAGATAAAGAGTTGTGGCAGAAAGCTATGCAAGAGGAAATCGATTCTTTCGTCTTACACGGAGCTTGGGAGCTTACTGATAAACCAGTTGATAAGAACGTGGTTAAAAATAAGTGGATTTTTACACTTAAACGAGATCCTGATGGAAACATTACACGTTACAAGGCAAGGTTGGTAGCGAAAGGCTTTACCCAAAAATATGGTGAAGATTTCCATGAAACATTTTCGCCAGTTGTTCGTCATTGTTCTATTAGATTGTTATTATCTCTGGCCGTGGAAATGAACCTAAAGATTGATCATTTAGATGTCCAAACAGCATTCCTTAATGGTGATTTGCGTGAGGAGATTTTTATGAAACAACCGGAAGGTTTTGTACGTCCTGGGAGTGAGCACAAAGTCTATAGACTACGAAAGGCTGTTTATGGGTTAAAACAAGCATCGCGATCCTGGTATCAAAAGGTAAAAGATGTCTTATTTTCTTTGGGATACAACCAATGTAAACAAGAGGAGTGTATATTCACTAAGAGATTTTGTAAGTCAGTTGTTTTTATTGCTTTATATGTTGATGATTTTTTCGTATTCTATAATGATAAAAAACTGGCTGATACTTTGAAGAATTCTTTATCAAAAAATTTTAAACTTAAAGATTTAGGACCGATACGAAATATGTTAGGTATTAAAGTAGAACGTGATGCAACTTCCATCAAGCTTAGTCAGGAAAATCGAATTGACAAGTTGTTAGAACGTTTTGGTATGACGGATTGTAAGTCTGTAAAGTCTCCCATGATAACTAACATTAGTTCTGTCAGTGAGAGTACTTGTAATACTACGAATAACATTGTAACTAAGTTTCCGTACCAAGAGTTGATTGGTAGTCTAATGTATCTCTGTGTAACTACTCGCCCTGACATTTCGTTCGCCGTGTCATATTTAAGTAAATTTAACACTTGTTATACGGAATTCCACTGGGTTCAAGCTAAACGTATACTAAGATATCTTAAAGGTACTAAACATAAGGCTTTAGTATTTAAGAAATCGAATCAAAATCCTATTCTTGAGGGATATTCTGATGCGGACTGGGCTTCAGATATTGATCGAAAATCATACACAGGTTATGTGTTTAAATATGGTGGCAATTCAATATCTTGGGGTAGCTTTAAGCAGTCTTATATATCGCTTTCGTCCACCGAGGCGGAGTATTATAGCTTGAGCGAAGCAAGCAGAGAAGCGGTGTTCCTGCAAGCTTTAGTTAAGGAATTGTTAATGACTACAAGTTGTAAAATAGTATTTTATTGTGATAATCAATCTGCTATTCAGCTTGCCACCAATCACACTCTACATAGAAGGAGCAAGCATATTGAAATAAGATTTCATTATGTTAGAGATATGGTTGATAGATTTAATGTTAAAATTGTATACATCCCTACGGATGAGATGGTTGCAGATGTGTTCACAAAGCCCCTGGGCTGTATCAAGCATGAAATGTTTACTAGTCTGCTTGGAGTGGCTTGAGGCCATGATGCCCACGTTATGGCGGGTGTTGGAGTACTGTAACGCTGGCCATTTTTAGAAAACATTTGTATCAATTTTTCTCAACTGTGATGTCTGTCAATATTGTTCTTGTGTTCTATTGCAATCATGTCGAGTACAAAATATTAAAAGATATTTATTATTTATACTGTTATATTTTATTCCTACTTTAATAACTATATTCTGAATAGTTTAATACCATTCGCGTGTGAATTGAATTTGAATGGTAGACGTGGGTCACGTGGGCACTCGCACGGGAATTCTGCGTCATCCTGTGACGCGCGTCGCCTAGTGTTGAGCTCATACCTCAACCAGGGGGGGTGGATTGTAGGCGACGCAATTAATTACTTTTAGGTAGATTTGTTTTTGTTATTTTTTTTTAATTTTGGTTCGACGCCGTTGCGTATTTAGCCATGCTCAAGTTAAAATAGAAAGTGGAAAACAACAATTGATGTGAAGTAAATATATATATATATATATACAATCAAAGGTTGGTATAGGTCCTTTGATTGCTTCACGGGAGCTTCTGGCGACAAATCTATACGAGTCCACTGGTTTTCATAGCCGATTGAGTGGCGGACGGCGCCCGAAGACGCCCACCGCAGTCCGCAAATAAATATCACTACAACCGCACTATGACTGTCCACTTTAAACATTTTACATATTATCCATGAGAATGAGCATTTATAACACCAAACTACACCAATTTCATATTATAAAGTCCTCTAGAATCAATTTGCAAAACAATTTAACCCTTAGCCAGGCAGGGTACACATAGCGAACCACCTCAGAAATATATTTTTTCTGACGAGCAGATGCTAGCTAGAAACCGCAAAATGTCATCCGTCTATTGTCTATGATACAGTTGATTTCTGAACGAAAAAAAAAACGCCTCTAGCAGAAAAAACTTGACATTTTGCTTGTCAAAGTGAAAATAATGGTCAACCGGCAAAATTTGGAGCAAAGTGGAAGTGTTTTTTTTGGATTATGGCGGGAAAAATCCCGGTTAGTGATACTATTTGTGTTTTTATGATAGCAGATAGATTGAATTATATGTTATATGTTTCGGTTTTACATGATATTTGTTTTTCTTTGAAATATTTACGCCGAAAGTTTGTGTTCAAGATGTGACTTCTGCCTGTCTGGAAAAACTTTTTGTGGTTATCATGTAACCACTGTCCTACAAGCGTTTATCCATAAATGTAAAGGCAAAACCATATTTACACATCAAATATTTTGTATGGTAGATAGATAGGTTCTTGGATCGAAGAATAACCGATACCCAGCCTATGTCCTTCTCCGTGGTCCAATATAACTCTACGTCAAATTTCATGAAAATTGGTTCAGCCGTTTTAGCGTGAAAATGGATCATACATACATACATACAAAATTACATACATACACACTTTGGCATTTATAATATTAGTAAGGATACGGCAATGCCGTTTATAATCAAAATTTTGATACCTCGGGGTTACATTGATGTACCCGTCAACTACCGGAATCGCAGACACAATAGATTTTCTATTGTTTAGCGGTTCACATGTGAACCGTCGGGGTTTGATAGTTTAAATAAGGTTTTATACAAAGAAACACACAAATCTTTCCTCTTTTTATTAATATTAGGCTTATATGTGGATTCACCTTTATTTTTTCCATACTTACATGTTGTGACCTAACTGGGCAGTGGTCAGATATAATCCACATCATGTATATTTAAATGGGCAGTGGTCATATCCAGACCAGAGGGTTTTTTTTTAGGAAAACAGGAATAAAAAAAAATTAAGAAATTAGTTTCTTTATTATCATCCAATCTACCATTATCTGTATATAAAGATGAAATAATCGCCAGGCCTGGCTAAGGGTTAAAGCAAACTCCAAATCTGACATGTGGTTTCAAAATTAAACGTAGACTACGTTTGTATGGAGAAGTCTAGGGTCGGGGGACTCTTAAGTCCCATATCTCTGGGCGGTTTTCGCGGGAACGTATTTTCAACCGACTTCAAAAAAAGGAGGAGGTTATCAATTCGACGTGTATATTTTTTTTTGTGTATGTTACCTCATTACTCCGTCAAATATGAACCGATTTCAAAAATATATGTTTCGTTTTAAAGATTGCATTGCAAGGTTGGTCCCATGTAAATTTTTTTAAGATCGGATAAAAGATCTTGGAGCTGTCTCTTTGGAGCAGCGGACTCGAACGGACGTGTCCGCTGCTGGCATTGTTTTCTTGGGCCAGACATGGTCATTGGGCCATAGCCTGACGACCATAAACCGCCCCATTCGCTTTGTTATTACCACCCGAGAGCCGGGAGTAACGCGGTATAAGTGATAAAACGTGTATTTAACAATTTGTGAGTAACTATAGTGAATACTTGAATAGTGATATAAGTTCGGAGGAAATGGTGCAACAGGGAAGCTCTAGATCCAGACCCGAACATAGCTGACGTGGGATGCTTTGGTGAGATCTTTCCGGTTATACATACATACATACATACTATCACGTCTTTATCCCTAATGGGGCAGACAGAGCATTTTGGGTCTTGCGGTTCTATGCAGAGCCCAGGGCCGCAAGACCCAAAAGCCACTTTTAGCGTCATGGTGGGCGAGAAGATGGAAAAGCAATCAATACAGTGATGGGTTGCTAGCCGCATCGCCTGTTAACATGATTTGCATTTTTGCCCATTCCCTCGATCGGCTTTTACGATCTGCGTGGGAAGAGAAGCAGCTGGTACATTCTAAGTTTTTTATTTCTCCCAGACGAGCATGGGAGCTTCCGGTTATATGTTTATTAATTTATCTACAAAATATTTAATTCGCGTATATTCCACTGACAGCTTAGATTGGCTGCCTATAAAAGTCATCAAATATAGGGAACCACGAAGACCCTTCTGAAACTCTGCTGAATTCAAGACGGCAAAACGAAACGCTAATTTCGGAGACTTTTGTAGCGTATCAGTTTTACTTCTCGTCCTTTTGCAGATCCCTTTGTTTTTTTTCTATGCTAGTCATATTATAATATCGACAATATTTAGTAGGTAATCAGTAAGTGTGTGTTGTGTTGTGAAAGTGCTTAAGATAGTTTGTGATTATTGAGTGAAGTGAGTTATTAAAAAACTTGCTGAAACTTGGTAAGAGGTTTCCAAATTATGTCATACCTAATTCCCTGAACTGAATTACAAAAGAACCTGACCTTACTTAGGTGGAATCTACGATTTCACTAAAATGTGCAAGCATGTGAGGATTTTTCCTACATGTAGGACGCATGTCGTTACAATTTTATATTTGATAAATAATACTTCTAGGCAATTTCGAAAAGTTGGAATAGGTACCATTATAAAAACTTTATGATTGGGCGTCTGCGTTCTTACACCCCAATCATTTTCGATAACTTGTTTTCCTTTTGAAATAGGCTTGACATCCTAAACTAGTCGCAAAACGATGCGTAGGCCATACCTGCGCGGGACCCTTATTTTTCTATGCGTACCACGTTGCGTCCGTCCGTTGCATAACGATGAGAGCAAAAAATAATGAAACAATGGTGCACTGCAGGCCAGATGTGGTTATTTTTGTCCGTAACCCAACGCAAGTCTAATGTTAGATAGGTAATTTAAAATGACCCTCTATTTTTATCACTCTGCTAGCCAATGGGCCTGCGTGATAAACCTTTGTCCACAGAAACAAAGAAGCTGGAATTGGGGGAAAAAAGACCAACGCCAACCCGGTCAAAGTCAAAAGCTGTAAAAGAGATAGTTTTTGCTTTGAAAAGGCATGCATTCATCGACGATGTTAATTAGTGTAACCGGAAATAAACGGACAAAAAATTAACGTTAAAACACCGTAGCCCATTGGTCCATTACTAACAGACACAATTACAAATGATCCTTCTGAAAATTCAGCACGTGATGTAAGTAATTAGGAGCCTATTTAAGAATTCCTAATTAAAACGCCACTGAACACAAGATTATAGAAACTTTATTCAACGACAATAAAAACTAGGATGCTGGATGAGACAGTGACAAAAGGAATTAATATACCAGCAAATTTAAATATATAAATAAGTGCCTACTATAACATCCATTATCATAATCAGTTTAATCATATTTATCGTTCATAACAAAAGAATGCAGCTATCCAAGTCATGATCGAGCTTAAGGGCTAGACAGCCGGCGCTTGAGTCTTTGCACATGGTTATCATTGGATGTTCACATTCAAAATTACCATCGGAAGTCATTTGAAGCCAAAACCCAGAAGCCAGGGCCAAGAAGTCAGATGCCAGGAGACAACCATTAAGAGGCCCGGAAATAGCACCCAGGACCCACAGCCAAGGAGTCAGGAGTCGGCAGCTAGGAGTAAAACAACATGAAGTCAGGAGGCTGGAACTGGAGCCTAGGGGTTAGCAGCCAGGTCAAGTATCAAGAAATCGGGAGCCATGAACTAGGGCCAAAAGTCAGAAGCCAGAAGTCAAACATCACGAGGTCAGCAGTCAGATACCGGGCCCGGGGGTCAGGAGTCAAACCTCAAGAAGTCAGGAGAGTTGCCCAGATGTTGGGCGTTAAGAGCCAAAGGTCAGCGGTCAAGAGCCAGGACATTGAGTTTCTGAAAAAAGAAATCAAATGTCGGGAGTCACGAGACTCAGAAGACAGAAGCCATGGAAATCGGAAATCAAAAATCAAAATTTGGATTCAGTAATCGTCAAAAGCGGAAACTGGAAACAGGAATCAGGACATGTACTCAAAAGCCTAAAGGTCCGCATTAACAAATGCAACAAACTATGAATCTTGCAAAGAAGAACACGAAAAGGATCCCGGCGGACGCAAATCAACAAAGCAGTCTATTATCCTTCAAGTATATATTACACACCAGGAATTATATCTATCCTCCCCATACTGATTTGATGCAAGTATTCGGTCGGTTCTTTCAACTCCCTCTCTTTCCTACTTCCTGACTGCGAATATCTCTTACACTCCTTTATCCCTATCTACGAGTGCAACTGGTTTCCCGAACTATGAGAGTGGTATAACGAGGTTTGGCATCGCCAAGCATAAGGATCTGTAGACGGTATACATACCGGCTCTGGTTTGCGAGCATGATGATGCACTTACCAAGGTAGACCTCATTCATAAACTCTTGCAGCGTAACTGCTGGCTGGGCGGACTCAGAACAGAACAGAACAGAACAGAGATCGGATAAAAGATCTTGGAGCTGGAGACCGAAATTCCTTATTAACAGACAACTGCTGCTCAAATATTAAAACATTTGCATACTCATAACACTTTCTAATACTAGTAGTTCGCCGCGAAATTAGACCTCGCGATTATTATTCTATAATTATAACATAAATTCATTCCGTAAGTAACACCTAGATGGTGCTATCCAAAGTTAGAACGCGTATGGTTTCGTTTGCTACATAATCGCGGACATTTTAATAATATTTCAAAAACTACCGAACCGATTTTGATGCCCAACGAACTTGACAATTCTATTGATATTTCCTACATGCCTACCAAATTTCATCAAAATTAGACCATCGTTTCGGCAGTTATCGCGGTACAAACATACAATGTGTTTTCGCCCCCAACTCGATTCCTTGCCAACGTTCAGTATACAATAAAAAATGCAATGAGCTTAGTTCTCTTCCTGCTAAAAGCTGTGAAATAAAAACTTTTTGAAAAAAAAAAAACCGACTTCGAATCGAAATGCACTCAAAAGCAAAAAATAACTTTTTATATCAGATGTTCCTAAAGTTCTGGGTAAATAATCTCTATAATACTTACTCATTATTTATTTGGAGTCTGTGCCAATCTAAGTACCTATTTTACATTGAAAACATTCATGAAGTACTTTAGAATACGCCACGGGAATCGAAATAATGTGAAAAACAAATTTTATCTACAATTAATATTACATAGGTAATTATTAACAACTCGAAAAAGAGCTGTAACTGGGCTAAACAGATCATAGCGAAATAAAGAACACTCACGATTGAATTACTTTTGTAACAAGAAAAAATCAAAATCGGTTCATTGATTTGGGATTTGGGAGCTACGACTTGGTAGGTATCCGTATTTTGGGCGCTACGACGTGGTATTTACTCGTACATGTTAAACTTCTTTGCAACTGGACTCTGAGGCGGGAAGATTGGCACCGACTCCAAATAAATAATAAGTATTATAGAGATTATTTACCCAGAACTTTAGGGACATCTGATATAAAAAGTAATTATTTTTTGCTTTTGAGTGCATTTCGATTTCAAGTCGGTTATGATTTTTTTCAAAAAGTTTTTATTTGAAGCATGGTATAATAAACAAGGTATTCTCTTCCCGAGATGAAACAAGACTACGTCACGATAAGTGTTACCACTCATTGTTCTTTTAAGGTTCAGTAAATTTAAGAGCGCCCTTCCCGGTCCGTCTATCGTCAACGCGAGCATGATTGAAAATGCTTGTTGTTTCATCCAGCACAATGATAGAAAAAAAAACAAAGTGGAAAAAAAAGAGAGATAGCACCTGAGCGCTCAGTTTGCTTCATATTGTACGAAATTAGTATTATTATTTACTATTCATTGGACGAATATTAACTTTTCATAGGGTGCGGAAATTTCATAAAACTTGTTCCAGGTAATACGTGTTTTTCAGTAAGCCTTACGAGTGTGTGAAATAAATGTTTTTTATTTAGAATCTTCATTAAATTTGCAAGGTTTCTATGCAAATATTTTCTTTACTTTTACAATTCATGAGTACTATATGATCGGCTGAAATTCAGGTAAAATTTGTACAAAAAAGCAGATTTTTGGAGATTTGTACTGAATTTGTTTTTCCAAATTTTAATTTTCAATTTCGATAGAAACCTAGATATAGCGCACAAGATTCCTGTTAGTTCAAAAGTTTCTAAGAAAGTTTTGTTACAACGCCATAATCACGTACGAGCGTTTGTATGAAAAGTAAGGCGGGTTGGCCGCCCTTAAGGGCTTTCTCAATGAGGCGTTTATAAGTGAAAAAACGAGGTTATAAACGTTCAGAATAGATGGCGCATAACATAGTTTTGATGAAAACTATTGCTATTCACCCCGTTTTATAATACGGTAGTACCACGAAAGTAGAGATAACCACGGCAGCTAACTTCCTGGCAAGATGGCGACAAAGATGGCGACCACAAATGGCGACATTGCGTACGTTTCATACATTTTTTTAAAGTTTTGGCTCGACGCCGTTGCGTATTTAGCCATGCTCAAGTAATAGAAAGTGGGAAACAACAATTGATGTGGAGTAAATATTTATCTTCACGGGAGCTTCTGGCGACAAATCTATACGAGTCCACTGGTTTTCATAGCCGATTGAGTGGCGGACGGCGCCCAAAGACGCCCACCGCAGTCCGCAAATAAATATCACTACAACCGCACTATGACTGTCCACTTTAAACATTTTACATATTGTCCATGAGAATGAGCATTTGTAACACCAAACTACACCAATTTCATAATATAAAGTCCTCTAGAATCAATTTGCAAAACAATTTAAAGCAAACTCCAACTGGACCCCTTGACTTCCCGCCAAAAACTCCGTTTTAGCGCCATATTCACGATCCAGCGTGCTGTACAGCGGTTCAAGGTCGCTTTGCTGGATGTAGCCCATTCACAGTGTTGCTAACCTTACTTAGGCAAAAAGCAGCATATCCAACTTAAAAAAACAGCAGAAAACAGTAAAATAGTAATCTATAAACATTGAATCTACTGTCTCAAAACCTTTCGTCATATTGTTAAATTTGCATTAATACAATAAAAAAACAAGTAGGAAATCAAGAGTTTTTATTATTATTAAAAATGTTCTTACAATAAAATATTAATTATTTTCAATTTCTCTATCTTCGACATTTTCGGCCTCATTTTTAGGGTTCCGTAGTAAACAAGGAACCCTTATAGTTTCGCCATGTCTGTCTGTCTGTCTGTCTGTCTGTCTGTCCGTCCGCGGTCCTACTCAGAAACTATAAGTACTAGAAAGCTGTGATTTGGCATGGATATGTATATCAATCATGGCGAAAAAGTCGTAAAATAAAATACGGAAATATTTTTTTTTTGGTAGCTGCCATACAAATAAAGAGAAAGTCATTTTTTTTTTCTTTACAAACATATTGTGTGGGGTGTCGTTGAATAGGTCTTTCAAAAATATTGTGAGCTTGGAAACACCATTTTTCGATTTAGGGATCCGTGTCTTAAATATTTATGTTTGAAGTATTTTTTTTTTGTTAAAGTTACGTGTCCCCCCCATCCAGTGGCGTAGCTATCATAGGGCCAGGTGGTGCAGTGCACCAGGGCCCCGGAGCTCAGGGGGACTTCTAGCCTCAGATTTGAAAAAAAAAAAAAAATTAAAACCTTCAAAAAATTAAATAAAAAAATTCTTATGAGCAGGCTCGAGCCTCTAGTCTCGAGCCTGCTCACAAGATTTTCTTTTTTTTTCAATTTCTATTTTTTTTTGTTCAAATCAACATCACCAATGATGAAACTCCTTATTTAACATTTTCAACACATGCGCCAAGCGTCCTCGATAAGCATGTGCTGTTTGTTTGTCTGTTATCGTTATTTCAGTTATATGCTAGTTTGGATGAGTACGCCCGTAGCACATTGGATCAGCTCACGTACTTGACGGTCGTGAGATCAATTCGCCAATTCCGCCCATCAACTTTTTAATTAAGTTTTCATTCGCTCTTGCCTTGCATCAGTTCTTATTTATGATATTTGTGGCGATGTTTTCAACTTTCTGGGGTCTGGGACGTACTACAGTAGTTGATGCTGGGTGTGTCGCTGACTGTTGCAATTCGTAATTCCCTACTACCAGCCTTATTTCACCAAGTATCACCACTAATGCTATGATTTCTATTCCGCACAGAGATATGGGATTAAGTCCCATATCTCTGATTCCGCACATCCATCCATCTGTCACCAAATTCAGGTAAAACTCATTTTCGCAACAAAAAAAAAATCCGATGACAAGATATGTATCATACAGGTTGCAGCACAACGCTAACCGTATAATCTATGATATGGTCCAAGAGCCCAGGGCCGCCAGACGTTACTTATTTTCAAAGTAACAGAATGTATCGTACAGAATAGTGTTAGTGTATACTCTGAAGGTATACATACCTGCTAGCTTGGACCGGCGGCCAATTTACCGGTATCAGGTACTAAAGGTAAATAAAAAAATCTCTCACTTTTTTTAAAGTCTGAGTGATAATTTTTGTATATATTTTACACAATTTTATTAGAAATTTCAAATCAATGTTGCCAGACAGTTTTCGTCGGCGGTAATTTCCGCCCGACGCTTTAAAGTTTGCGAAAAAATAACGTAAGTTTACTTAAAGTCTGAGTCTTGATTTTTAAATATGATATTTCGGAAACTATTTCAGCACAATTCGCAAACAGCCAGACAAATTGTAGCGACCAAATATCCCCCAGACATATCTAAAATCTCGCCTTGAGTATGAGAGTGAGATCATTATTCGTACCATAGATTTAGGATATATATGATATGTATAAGATGGATATAGAGTATTGTAAAATGTGACCAGAAACGAAATATTTCTGTGTAACTTTTTATGGATTGTATTTGTAATTACTACACAAACTATGGGTAAAGCAGTAGGAAACCATCTTTCCAGAATAAGATAACTTATAAATTAACACAGTTTACAATTTGGAAAATCAAATTTTCGTGTGACGATGTTCGAGCCAGGGTGACAATGGGTGAAAACTTGTCTCATTGTCAAATTGACAATATATTTTTATAGAATTAAATGCTAGTAACAAAATTAATTTTCTAATTACTTTTAGTATGGACCTTTCGCCTATAAGTTAACAATTTCTGTCATACTGAAATTTATAATTTGTAATGGAGCACTAAAATATAGTTTAATCATTATTCAAAAATTTTACAAGATTGAAATAAAACAAATTTAATTGGCCTGTGATATAAAATCGTCAAAAATGTTTTGACGATTTTATATCACAGGCCAATTAAATTTGTTTTATTTCAATCTTGTAAAATTTTTGAAAGAAAAATATAATGTGTTCGCTCATACTCAAGGCAAGATTTTAAATATGTCTGGGGGATATTTGGTCGCTACAATTTGTCTGGCTGTTTGCAAATTGTGCTGAAATAGCTTCCGAAATATCATATTTAAAAATCAAGACTCAGACTTTAAGTAAACTTACGTTATTTTTTCGCAAACTTTAAAGCGTCGGGCGGAAATTACCGCCGACGAAAACTGTCTGGCAACATTGATTTGAAATTTCTAATAAAATTGTGTAAAATATATACAAAAATTATCACTCAGACTTTTAAAAAAGTGAGAGATTTTTTTATTTACCTTTAGTACCTGATACCGGTAAATTGGCCGCCGGTCCAAGCTAGCAGGTATGTATACCTTCAGAGTATACACTAACACTATTCTGTACGATACATTCTGTTACTTTGAAAATAAGTAACGTCTGGCGGCCCTGGGCTCTTGCTCTAATAGCTCTCAACCTGATCGGCAATAAAAAATAACCAACGTCTTTCTAAACTCAAGTTGAGTTAAGAAAAACAATGAGGCGGCATCAAACTTGGATGTGAGTGAAATTATAGACGAATTCGCAAAAATTAAAGCGCGCAAGAGATTGTGAATCGGACGGGAGATTCTCTTAAAAATCGTTTTTTCTTTTAATTAATAAATATTCTATATTGTCATGTGCGTCGTTGTTTATTTACTCCCTTTTTCGTCCATTGAACACATGAAGATTTTGATAGAGACGACGTATGGATTTAGCCTACTAGGGATGATTCAACTCACTGTTTCCTTTCTTATTCCTTATCAATAATTTTGAAGGCCAATATAAGTTCAAACTACGCGGAAAGAGGGGAGGAGGGCCCGTTTCTCTCCCTATGCACCAGGGCCCTTGTCCCCCTAGCTACGCCACTGCCCCCATCTATCTGCTAAACAGTTTTATATGGACAGGACACGTGAAAAAAATCACAGCTATAGTATATATAATGTAGTTTAAATGAAAACTATCAAAGCTAAGTAGGGTTTTTACAAATTAAAAAGTTATAGGTGATCAACTTATAAAATGTACTCAAAAAGGAAAAGTTCATACAAATTCAATACTTAGACGTTTTAGACTGCAAGTTGGCATTTGCAACTACGGAACCCTACACTGCGCGTGGCCCGACACGCACTGGGCCAATTATTTTTTTTGTTAAAATCATACATGTTTTTATTTAATTTTTTCATGTGCTTTTCAGTTGAATCAAATAAATAACATTCCTTGATTTCTGATTTTGTATGCAATGTGCCCTATGTGGTTCTCGTAGACATTTTATTTCTTTATTTAATTTTAAGAAAAGACTAGTTTTAAGAAATAAAAAACATTAAACAGCTATCCTTTTTACACTTATTAAACTATCCTGTTTTACTATGAGTAAAAAGCATTGTCTATGAGCATGGGGAATACCCAAGATCGTAGTTCCATAATGTATGGAAATCCCCTAAGTAAAAACGCGCGACACCTGCAAAAATCATCTTTATTACTTTGACTTAAAGACTATTTCCGTTTGTAATTTTTTTCTTGGGATCCAATAGATACCGAAAAACAGTAGAAATTTGTATTAAAACAGAAAACAGGGATGCCACTGCAAAAACAGTAAATCTCCTGTTAAAACAGTAGGGTTGGCAACACTGCCTATTCACGCATCCAGCTGCAAGGCATCCAGCAAGCCAGTGTTGCCGGCACTCACACATTTTGTGCGCCAGTGTTGCCCTCTTTTGTTGCCTTCTGTTGACAGTTCTAACCTGATGCTATGAAAACCAGTAGATTCGTTTAGATAGATTTTCCGCCAGAAGCTCCTAGCAATCAAAGAATGTCTACACCAACTTTGGTTGAAACTAGAGGATCAGGAATAGAGAAACGAAGAAATAAAAATAGGCTTAAAAAGGCTAGTAGCCAGAGCCGCAAAATATTCAAGTTTATTTACGTATCCTGAAGTGCCATTTTTGAAACGCAGAGTCACCTAAACGAATGGTTTTTCCATACAAAAATAGTTCGTTTAGTGACTCCGCGTTTGAAAAATCGCACCACAGAGCCGTAAAAACATTATTTTAAACAACGTCTGCTGTACAGCAAGCGTATTACACAATCCATCAGAGGTGCTATTTTTCAAACGCGGAGTCACTAAACGAACGATTTTATGTATGGAAAAACCATTAGTTTAGGTGACTCCGCGTTTTAAAAATAGCACTTCTGCTCGACGTTCGCGGTGGTGGGGGTGCTTGCTGGATGCAAAATGGATCCAGTAGGTCCAGCAAGCAATTAATATTAATTACCGACGTGACGTTGCTTGCTGGACGTGCTGGAGCTCTAATCTATCTAAGCGAGTCCACTGGTTTTCATAGCCGACTACTGCATCAGGTTATAACTGTCAACAGATAACAACAACAAAAGAGGGCAACACTGGCTCTCTTAAATGTGTGAGTGACTGGATCATGGATACGGCGCTTTAGCGCCATATTCACCATCCAGTTGTGCGATTTTTCAAACGCGGAGTCACTAAACGAACGATTTTTTGTATGGAAAAACCATTCGTTTAGGTGACTCCGCGTTTCAAAAATAGCACTTCAGAGACGTATTTTTGAAATCACTTGTCACATTACGAAGTTACATTAGTTTTTTGCGAAGGATTTGCAACGAGTGGTCTTGACCACTCGTAATTTTGACATTTGTAGCGTAGATCTATACGTCATCGAACGAAACCAATCATGGGAATCATGGGAATCAAGCAATCAATCAATCCGTTCCATTTCACGTTGCTTTTTATTCATGTTTGAATTTTTAGAAAAGCATAGACAAATTATCGATGTTTTCTGCGTATAACAATATGGTTTTTCGCTGACATCACACGACGGTTTCAAAAATATGAATGATCGTATAATATAATATGTATTTTACGCGAGCGGTGAGTTGGAAAACTACACGTTTTGTGTTTCGCTGAGTCCCTCAAAGAAAAATAGCACTCGTGTTGTGGCTTTGACTCTTTCTAATTTTGTGGTGTGGTGGTGCGCGGTACCGCGGTACTCTACCCCTTTATAATAATTTGTGCTGTATCCTAGCGTATCCCCTATTGCTTTCTTTCGTTGCGTTTGTTCCAACTTCTAAATTTTTCGTTGTCTTCATGGAAGGTGAGTTCCGTATCAAATATTTTAGAGATAATTTGAACACGTAGACTAACCATATGCGCTTAACTATTATACCATGGTCTGTTGCAAAGAGTAGGTATAAAATCACTTTGTTTTAGCCTATTGTAGTAATTAGGCTCTGCCTGCAATCTACAGTCTTCCTGAAATTAGGTAATATGCACATTTAGTCACCTAATTTTTCTCATTAAATTGTATTTACAGGCGTGGTATTTTTTTCATACTACCTAAGTACCTACATAGGTACCTACTAACACTAAAAATTATTTGGATTGTCTTGACTCCCACAGTGCTATTACTTTTGTTATAATCTAATATCATTAATTTTGTTAGTAATTGTACTCCAAAATGAATGGTAGGTATGTAGGTAACTTTGAAAGGTTATTACAGGTAGCAGCATGAAAGAAAGAAAGAAAATCTTTATTCGGCAGATAAGATCTTCATGAAACTGTAGATCTCGAAATTGCGCTGAAATAGAAAATCAGTACTGTACCCATGCGCAGTATACCCTCTACATTTGACTCAGCACTAAAGTTATGTGCCGCTACTTGTATTGTAGGAAACATCTTATTTGGCAATTTTTGAAATTATTATCACCATAACATGAAGGAGGGGAGACTTTTGCCCAACAATGGGACATAAATACCTAATAAAAAAGACTCAATAACCATTTTATTGAAAATAGAATATAGCAAATATGTAATGTAGTAGGTAAGTATGTAGTTAGTAAGACTGCTAACTTGCTTAATAAGGTGGTGAGATGACATAGATAAATTTTTGGTGGACCTATGGAAGGATAATAATATGACATCATAGGTACTTATATAAAGGCTAGAATATGTACCTACCTAGTTCATTCAGACAATCAAATGTCTTTTTTAAGTTTTAATTATAAGGAATAACATAAGTACAAAAATTGTGATGAAATGTTAGTAAAAACTGCATCAAAATCTTAAATAATAAGATTGACAATGGTAATTAACTGCACTGTCAGAAATAGTGTATTTTTTATTGCAGAGCGATTTGCAATATTTGATTGTTATCATTGTTAGCAACATTATGACTATTTACTGTATATTAAATTACAGAATCATGTTACTAATGTTTTATGTGGCTTCTGGCCTAAATTTGGACGACACTGCATCCTGTGAATTTCCCCTTTTTATATTTAAATTGATTTTTATAGGCCCAAATGTCTACTACAGGTGCAAGTAACGCGGAGCAGATAGGGATTAATACATCAATAAATTTTCGGCCGTCTCAAAACTTCAGACTCATGAAAAAGTACAAGTCAATGGGAGAGTCCTCGGGAACTCAGTATTCATCTACCGAACATGGCAACAGAGTAGCTGAGAAAGTTGTGGTTCAGCCTCCATTACCTCCTAATTCACCTCCACCAGATTTTGTGGTGAAACAAGAGGAAGTGGATAGTAATGTGTATGAAAACAATGAGCAATATCATAATGCAAGTTCACTTGACCCGGAGACTTCTATCCCACAGAATGTAATAGAAACGCCGAGGAGAATTATGTGCAAAGATTTTGTAAGGGGGGTTTGTAAAAGAGACCCGTGCTTTTTCGAACATGAGATTGACCTTGCGCAACTCAAGGGCGTATACAAATTTTGCCGGGATTTTGCAAATGGGAAGTGCAGGCGTCCAAATTGCACATATGTTCATGCAACAACGTTTGAGAAAGAGAACTTCTACAGAACAGGCCAGTTACCACCTGAAACATTGAGTCACATAGAGAATTGTACATCAATGCCGACAATACCGGCAGGTAAGACACTGAATTTAGCACAATATATTTGGCATCAGGACAAGTGACATTTGCAGTTCTTTGCGAGTGTGTTTATATTCCAAAGTATTTTAAAGATTTTTTTGCTTTAAATGTGTCTGGCATTACCTCACAAAATTATTACGATAATTTTAATTTTATGGCTAATAAGCATTCAATGATGATAATTATGTAAAATAATATATATTTTTTTAATTATTGATTTTTTAAAAGCATTACGTTGCTTGGTTTAACTCACGAAATTCGAATGCTGCTAAAGAAATCAATTGAAACAAAGCCTTCTTCACTTTAAATTGAATGTTGAAATACCACACTTGTGGTATTCAACATTAATTTCTAGTGGGTAATTTTAACAAAGAATAACGCATGCTTCATATGCGTGTGAACTACGTGATGAGAATATTCGTAAGGGTGATTTGAGTCATGGTAGCACAATTGGTCGTGCACTAACCTGAGGGTCGTGGGTTCGAATCCCACAAGTGGCAAAATTTACATCACATGTTTTAAATTAGGATATTTATTTTAAAATTTATACTTACCAGGCTAGCTATAATTTGTATTTATTTGAAGGGAGGCCTTTGCCCATCAGTTGGACAGTATAGGCTAAAAAAATAAAATAAGTAAAAAAATTTTTTAAGTTAAACGGTTTTATTTCAAAGTTAGACAATAATGATGTACTAAATGCTAGAAAATAATTCGTTAAGTCCTAGCTACCACTCATCACACCACTCTCCTCATCAATCTAGGGCATTAATCAGACAAAAAAAAATCGTTGGGCGTAACGTAACCTAAGAAAATATGTGAGCATTGATATGTATAACGATTGACTTGATAGAAATATCACGCGCCCAACGATTTTAGCTAGGACTTACCGAATTATTTTCTTGCTTTTAGTATATCATTATTGTCTAACTTTGAAATAAAACCGTTTAACTTAAAAAAATTTTTTGCTTATTTTATTTTCTAGTTTTTAGTTTTTAGGGTTCCGTAGCCAAATGGCAAAAACGGAACCCTTATAGATTTGTCATGTCTGTCTGTCTGTCCGTCCGTATGTCACCATCACTTTTATCCGAAACTATAAAACCTATACTGTTGAATCTTGGTAAGTAGATGTATTATGTAAACCGCATTAAGGCCATACCCAAATTATCCGGGGTCCAGTGGCGCCGCCATTTAAAATAAATCATTTAAAAGGAAACGGAGATATCATTCAAAATTGTGTCTTGGTCAAGTTCTAGATACCCATTCAAAGTATTTTTTAAACTACTTTTTGTAGTTTAAAGTGAGAACGTGAAGCTTTTCTACGCACATTTGCGAAAAACGGCCACTTTTAGCTAATGTGCGTAGAAAAGCTTCACGTTTGCACTTTAAATTAGTTAGCTCTTATTTTAGAAGTTACGGAGGGGGGGGGGGGGACACACTTTTTTCCACTTTGGAAGTGTCTCTCGCGCAAAGTATTCGGTTTAGAATAAAATGATATTAGAAACCTCATAGTTAGGGAGGCGAATAGGAGAATTTTTGGCAATACTCGAGCGTGGCAGTTTAAGATATGAGAGATACCTTAGACCTAATAGAACAACCTTGTAAAGTATTTAGCTCTATATGTAGTGACGCGCGCCTAGGATAGACGATCAGATTAGTAAAAAAAAATCGATAGTCTGAAATACTCGAGCGCGTCAGATTAAGATATTGGGGGTTGATTTTAGTGTTTTAAGACTAAATTTAACTAATCTGACGATAAGTCCTTGACGCCGCCGAGTTATAGGGTAGCGAACTTGTAAAAAAAACGTTAAACCGGCATTCTCGAGCGCGATTTTTTTATTTTTTATTTTGAAGAATATAATCTAAAACTTACTAAAAATACAAAATCTGCCGGTTTCCGCATGACCAGAAGTGTGGAGGAGCCATTTCGTCTTCCTAAGAACGCGTTGCGGCATATAGGTCGCGAACGATACATTTTACAAAAAAAAAGTTTAAATAAACATTTACGTTGGTTGTATCTATCGCTTTATTGTCATTCTTAAATTCCCCGTTTTATCAAGGAGAAAGAAAGGAAAAAAAGAAACCAAAAAACCTTTTTCGGTCAGATTAAGAGAACCCACCAACTTTTTTGTCAGATTAAAAAAATATGCTTTCAGGATACCGAGATAAACCTCCCCTATGAAAATCTGACGCGCTCGAGTATTTCAAAAACACTTTTTTTTTTCATTTTTAAAAATTCATCGTAACTTATCGTCACGCCGAAATCGTCAGTTTTTTTAAAGGGGGCTTCCTTGAGGCCTACTTAACACCCCTTCCGAAAATCTGACGCGCTCGAGTAAATTTTTTTTTTTGCATTTTTGACTACTTTATATGCCTACCCCCACCACGCAAACCGGCAGATTAGTATACCGTTGTTATCAAAGGCACTTGGGGCATACGTAGTATGAATATCTGACGCGCTCGAGAATGCCCAAGTAACTGTTTTTTTTAACATTTTTGAAAAACCGTACACGCCATACCCACCGCTAAAATGGTTTTTACCATACGAGCTTTTCTTTTCGAAATTATTTTATCTTTTGATTTTGATAGGTCTCGACGGCGCCGTTGAATTACGCCATTTAGCTAACTCGCCTCCCTAACTATCAATATCATTTCTGAAGACCTATCCATAGATACCCCACGCGTATGGGTTTGATGAAAAATATTTTTTTGAGTTTCAGTTCTAAGTATGGGGAACCCCCAAAATTTATTGTTTTTTTCTATTTTTGTGTCAAAACCTTAATGCGGTTCACATAATACATCTACTTACCAAGTTTCAACAGTATAGGTCTTATAGTTTCGGAAAAAAGTGGCTGTGACATACGGACGGACAGACAGACAGACAGACATGACGAATCTATAAGGGTTCCGTTTTTGCCATTTGGCTACGGAACCCTAAAAATTAAGACCAAAAGTTGTAACGACACTTTTTGCTAAAGTTGCAAGCCGTGCGGCGTGCGCGTGTTTCTCTGTCTGTCTCTCTCTCTCTCTCTCTCTCTCTCATAGAAAGCAAGCCAGTTATTTTCGTTTCGTCTTTCTATTTCGCATTGAACAGTGTGGTGTCGCGACGATTATTTTTGTTGAGTGTATACAGGTTTTTTGTACATAATAAATAATAAAATAACTAATAACTTTAAAAAACGAATGCAATATACTAAACGTTCTTCCCACCTTTACAATCAAATAAATAAACAGCTAGAGATATACTCAAAAACATATCATAACATTAAAAAAATACTATATGAGTGGCTACAGAACCTAACCTATTCTGAAATCGAAGTTCTCCTAAATACTCGTGCGGAATAAGAAATTGATAAAAAAAAAAAAAACTTATGAATATTTGTTAAATTTTCAAATATTTCTTTAGTTCATAAAATAGTTTTAAGGGTTATCTAGGGCTTGACCAAGACACAATTTTGAATGATATCTCCGTTTCCTTTTAAATGATTTATTTTAAATGGCGGCGCCCCTGGACCCCGGTAAATTTGGGTATGGCCTTAAGGTTTTGCCCCAAAAGTAGAAAAAAAAACAATAAATTTCGGGGGTTCCCCATACTTAGAACTTAAATCAAAAAAATATTTTTCATCAAACCCAACCCATCTTTGGATAGGTCTTCAAAAATGAAATTGAGGTTTCTTATATCATTTTATTCTAAACCGAATTTTATTCTAAACACGAGAGACACTTCCAAAGTGGAAAAAAGTGTGCCCCCCCCCCCCCCCCCCCCGTAACTTCTAAAATAAGAGAATGATAAAACTAAAAAAAAAAATATGATGTTCATTACCATAAAAACTACCAGCGAAAATTGGTTTGAACAAGATCTAGTAAGTAGTGTTTTTTTAACGGCAATTTACCTTTCATTCAATCAACTCAAATATAAAAATTTTAAAAAACATACTACAAGACTTTTATATTATGTTATTTGCTACTACGGAACCCTTCATGGGCGAGTCCGACTCGCACTTGGCCGCTTATTTATTCTTTTGTTAATCCGGCGACCCTAGACTTCTCCATACAAACGTAGTACACGTTTAATTTTGAAACCACATGTCAGATTCCGTTAAAAATTGGTAATTGTAAAGAAATTGCAATTATCTAGGGTTATATTGGGTTTCCTATACTAAAATTATGAACTGGAAAGAAAATATAACGATTTAGAAGTTTCCCATACTAATGGTCAAAAATGATATAAAACACTATATTCTATTTCAAGTTCATATTTTTACTGTCGGAAACTAAATATAAACCTAGATAATTGCAATATCTTTGAAATTACAAAATTTTGCCCAAATCGGACATGTCGTTTTGAAATAAAACGTATAGACTACGTTTGTATGGAAAGTTGTATTTTGGTCTAGGGTCGGGGGACCCTTAAGGCCATACCCAAATTTTCCGGGGTCCAGTGGCGCCGCCATTTGAAATAAATCATTTGAAAGGAAACGGAGATATCATTTAAAATTGTGTCTTGATCAAGCCCTAGATAACCCTTAAAACTATTTTATGAACTACTGTTTATAGTTTAAAGTGAGAACGTGAAGCTTTTCTACGCACATTAGCCAAAAGTGGCCGTTTTTCGCAAATGTGCGTCGAAAAGCTTCACGTTCTCACTTTAAACTACAAAAAGTAGTTTAAAAAATACTTTAAATGGGTATCTAGAACTTGACCAAGACACAATTTTAAATGATATCTCCGTTTCCTTTTAAATGATTTATTTTAAATGGCGGCGCCACTGGACCCCGGAAATTTTGGGTATGGCCTTAAACTATACTTCTCATTCTATTTAATTCTTTGATCTTAGCCACCCTAACGCCACACAGTTCTCGACACGATACAAAATCTTGACTTGGGTGGGTCATTCATGCTTGTATCAAAGCTCTTCCATTTGGTACCCATATTGATACTTTCCGCCATTTTGTGTGCGGCGATACTTAATTTTTTGTTTTTTTTTAAATAGCGAACTTTATTCTTCTATCTAAGCCCTTTCATTTGATACCCTTATTGGGGTAGTTGTGAAAGATAATGTAATTCGCCATTTTGTACTGGCGGCCCTCTTGGATTTAAAATGATACAAAATAAATTACATTGTATTGTTATCAGAATGAAATGTGTGTGCCAAATTTCAGAACAATCTGTCAACAGGAAGGGGTTGTAATTTAAATTACTAGATTTGACCCAAACAAATAAACAACGGGGCAAGCTAAATAAAACCGTTTAAAAAAATTAACTTACAGGCAAATAATGCATTAAAAAGATTTGGATGCAGTTTTCACTAATATGTAGGGGTTTGATCTGTACTCAGTACCTAATTGTAATGGTACAATGTGTGTATTGTAATTACCAGATAAATTTTTGTTATTTTTGAAGTGATTTTTATGTTACTAGTTCTGTTTTGTTTAAAGCAGGCGTGTTCTTAGCTATGTTTAATTAAAAGTGGATCAGCAATTTACCTATAAGAAAACTTTTTTTACAGAACCAGTACCCGTATTTAACTTTGGTGAACCCCAGAATGCAGAATTTCAATTCAGGTATGGTACCTATCAAACTAATCATAATAATTATACTGAAACTATTACCTAGTCAAGGGCGACTCCAACATACTGAACCACTTTTCCCAAAGGATGCCTGTTAAAATTTGATTTTTTTTTGCTTTCAAAAACATCTTTTATTTCTTTGTGTGTTCACCTATTATATTCCGGCGTATCTGCATCAGTCCAGTGCAATA
Organism: Acrobasis consociella; assembly: GCA_963555685.1. Taxonomy (NCBI): domain Eukaryota; kingdom Metazoa; phylum Arthropoda; class Insecta; order Lepidoptera; family Pyralidae; genus Acrobasis; species Acrobasis consociella. The sequence continues at coordinate 7,646,573 of OY743104.1, read as the reverse complement.
AAAAAATATTGCGACTATAAATTGAGATGTAAGCTATTCTATCTTTGAAGTTGGATCAAATTGCACACGGTGTGCAAATCAAATTTAGGATCGGTTCAGTAGTCCATCGCGGACAAACAACGTGATACGTAATTTTTTTATATAAAGTTTTGTATTACACTTTAAGCATAAGGTCGCTTATAGGATATGGTTTTAACTTATTTTTGGTGTTTAATAAATAGTGTTATAATGTTCTTGCCGGAAAGTTGCTTATTTAGTTCCAAAGAAAGAAAGAAAGAAAGAAAAATTGTTTATTTGGTACACAAATGAAAAATACAATTAAGTACAAATACAAATTTACGAACAGTACCAAATTGGTCTCCGCTCAGCATTTTGCCATGGGGTTACCAAGACGCTGGTCTTCCGCGAATGCCATACTTAGACTAAAAATACAAAATTATAAAGTAGTAATAAAATAGTTATACAGCAGCTGATATTGTAAGTACACTATACACATTACCCACACCCACACACTAAGTATATATAAATACAAATTTAAATATAAATATAGAAACAATTTTTGAGCACTTAATAAATGTTTTTTCAAGTTAACTTTAAATGTTTTAACAGTATTCGAACGCCTAATGGGTGGTGGAATGTTGTTCCAACAACGAGTCGCAGCGTATTTGGAGCTACCTCGAAGGGCAGCAGTTTTATGTCTGGGGCATATGAGGCGATCGGGAACTCTTGCCCGTCGGGTGAACTCTATTTTCAACAGTGTTAGTACTATTTACGTAACGGATCGGATCTCTCAACTTTGTCCGTAGATATGCCTCGCAGTTTGCGTCGAGCATGAGCTACCCATCCCTCCCGGGTGCGCGTCCAGCGCTGGCGCCAGCGAATATCAACTACCTACCGATCCCGCCAATGACCGCGCCGTCTGCTGCTGGTAGCTACCCACCGGCCCCGCCACCGTTCGCGCCGGCGGACGCTGGCGCGTTTCTTTACACAGCTCCACAGCCGCCAGTGGCCGTGTCGATGCCCATGCACGTGTCTCAAGAAGGTTAGTAACATAAGCCTTAAGCAGGCCTGTGTCACTCCCCGATTAGGTATCGCAAATATACTTACATTATTACTAAGCGCGCGGGACCACTCCGAAGTGGCAAATTCAGTGACGTGATCGTATGTCTAGAGTTATAAAAATGAAATTGGCTTGCAATGCACTTCTAGGTATCTAAACGAAGAGGTGTCGAGTCTGACGCGAGCTAAATTAAACCATATCGCTAACGACATAGAGAGTATTTCTTTAAATACCTTTGCTGAGTAAGTCTTCTGTACGTGAGTAGGTACTAGTACTTATTCTGTGCCTTAACTTAGTAACATAAAATCGTTTACTGCCAGATGCAGTTTCTCTGGAATGCACTACCACGACGTGCTGAAAGGCTAGCCAGCTTGTTGCCTGGAAGAAATTGCAGTTGCGATGCCAATGTAGGACCATCGCTATGGCAACTCGTGAAGTAGACATGAACGCGGTCGATTCGAGATAACATTGGCTCCATCAAACCTAGCGACTCTACGGTCACACCGTTTTCCCCTTCAGGGTTTCGGTATTTCCCCCCCCTTCCTCGCAGGGGGTGAGGAATGGGTGTAGATTTTGGCCTCAAAGACCACCTTTCTAACCACGTCCACAATGTTGCGTCCTTGGTCTAACGGATTAATTTAAAGGGTTTCTGGGTCACATTGGTATCCGTGGTCAAATGATCGATCTAACCAAGACCACTATTTTGTGTTCGTGGTTAGACAAATTAAATTAAAGGGTCCTCGGTCAGATTGGTATCCATGGTCTATAGGTAGATATGGCCCCTAAAATCAGCCGCGGTAGGCTCCAGCCTATATACTCAGGCTGCATTGCGCTCAAGTCATTTCGTATTTTTACACCCCATATAACGAATTATCGCTTTTATTATGGACTCGTATCTTTTAAGGCGTAACAGTAACATGTCTCATTTTATTTTCCAGTGTACCCAGCCAGGGCCACAACACACATTCATGCCGAGAAGGAACCCTGCCTCAATTGCAGACTGGCTGAAATAAAGTAAGTCGAGAAGTCATTATCAATTATCTTAAAAGATATAAGTTTGGAAAGACTTAATTACTATGGGAATTTTTAACATCCAAGACCTAGAACAAACATTTGTCATCCAGGTAGTTTGCGGTCTACCTCTTCCTCTCTTTTTTTGTAGCCATGGAAAGGCACTTCCACTATCACAATATGGTCATCAGGTCTGCGCATTACATGTCCGTACCACCTTAGCCTAGACTCTGCAATCTTCTCAGTAACAGGTGTTACTTTGAAACTTCCTCTTACGTGTTCGTAACGCACTTTGTCTTTAAGTGTTACTCCAGCCGCCTAACGTAACATGCGTATTTTGTTAGAATGAAGTTTTTGCTCGTGGGTTTCTTCGAGGCCCTCGTTTCGCTACCACAGAGTAAAGCATACCTTACAGCTGTTTTGTAAACCTTGCCTTTGGTTCTTATCGGCACTATTGGATCGCAGAGAACTCCCGTTAGTGTACGCCACTTATTCCACCCAGATGTCGTTCTATGAGTAATGTCTTTTATTGATCCGTCTGCCGCGATTACTGATCTTAGGTATAGGTAGGATAGGTCCTGAAAAGAGCAAAATCATTAAAATTTCCTCCTCATTTTAGACTGTTCGTGGTCATCCTAATGTAGCTTAGAAGCTTTTTCTTTTCGTCATATAATATACATAGCAATGGTCACCCGAGGGCGCCGAAGACAATGCGAAATATGGCGAAGAAGTAGCAAAACAATTCGAAAGATTTGACTGTTGTTCTGACAGAGCGCCCATCTGACGTCAACCTTCTTTGGGAATGCATTTCGGCGAAAAATATTTTTTGCGACCGGCCTCCACTCCATCCGACGTCAATCCTCTATGAGAATGCAAGTGTAACGTATGTTTATGCTGAGTTCTTTTGTCGCCTCTTTCGACGTCTACAAGAAGACACGGAGTTGTTCTATTTAAATCCCGACGAAATAATGTGTGCAACAAGTCAAACTTATAACACGGGACTCACCCGTTTTATAAGTTTCCCTTGTCTGTGTGTCTGTCTATGGCATTATAGCGCCTAAACATCATCATGATCATCATCAGGTCTTTTTGTCTCCACTGCAGGAGCACGACCCTCTCTTACTACCAGAGCCATATTTGACTTTGGCCTATACTCTCCTCGCTGGCCAGACCGGTTGGAGAGGTCTCATCGATGTTTATAAGCTTTGCGCATCAAAATCGGCCCATTCGTTTAAAGCTATTAAACGAATGGGCCGATTTTGATGCGTTTTATTTGTTTGAAAGCTGACTTGATCGAGATGGTTCTTAGCTATGTTTGTGGAAATCGGCTCAGCGTTTTAAAAGTTATTAACGGTTAACGCTTGATAGTTGACTTTAGTTTTAAATTTTCTTGGCAAATAGACTTGTGACAGGAAGAGAAAGAGTGGCCGTAAACCACTCTGCTAAAGTTCACAAAAAGTTAGTACTGTTTTAAATGGAACTGTTAAACTTTCTTTATTTTACACCTCTATAACTACAGATAAAAACTTTTAATATATGGCACTGTTCTGTTTCAGGTACCAACAAACACTGGCCAAAATTCAGAGCATTGATCTCTTGACACGGCAGTTAAATGAAAATATTGGCAAGCTAGATGCAAGGAAGGAACAGTTGATTTGTGCGATCACCAAAGTGATATCGGAATCTTCTACTGAGCTTCCAAAATCACTTTGGTGATATCCCATATGACATATTTCATATTTTAAATTAATTTAGTTTATATTTTAAAGAAACACGCCGACCGAACTATGCTAGTTTTTAAAAACTTCCAGCCGATTTCAATTCACTGCTGAGGTAAAAGGTCTTCCCCAGTAAAGAGGATCTGCCTGAGATCACTTCACTAAAGAGCCCGGTTACATACATACCCTTAGCCGCTTCTTACGACATCCGAGGGAGAGGAAAGGTATAGGTAATAATATAATATAGGTAAAAGAACGAGCCACAGCGTCTTCTGTTCCTGACAACGACTACTTGTATACGGTTTAACAAAATATACTGAAACTATTTTTAAGGGTGATCTCTGTTAATGATTCTGAACAACTTTCCTCAAGGAACACGTATCGAAATATGAAAAATAATTTATGGCCTCCCATACAAGTTGACCGATCAGCTGACCCGAGTTTGTATGGTAAGCCAAAAATTATTTTTTATATTTCGACACACGTTCTTTAGGGAAAGTTGTTCTCAATCATTATTACGTTATACGGGTGCTATAATATTAAGTAGGCTTGCAAACCGGGTTGGAAAACTGGTCGCTTTCAAATTATTTTTGAAACAACCAAACTTCAGATATCAAAAATCAAAGATTTTTTTAGAATATCTTGATGCGCCTTTGTTTTCTTAACTACGGCTTTATAAATATCTTTGACGAATTTAGAATAGATTTTAGACCTCGCGCTCCATATGAATGGTATGGTTTTTTTCAATTATTTTTTAAAGTTTAAAGACATTAGGATACAAGTCTTTTAGCATAAGTGTTGTAAGTTTATTGTTATCTTTACCGTCGTAACCGCCTATTAGCGTAAGAATTAATTCGTGTACAGTATGATGTTCATAAAAATGAAGGCCCATTTATATAGTGCAACTTTCTTGCCGGTTGCTTACATTTTATTGAAGCAATACATGATTTGTAAAGCTAAAGTTTCATTTAGACCATGCAAGTAATTATTTCCACAACTTATGAAATTGTTTACAACAGGCAAGAAACTTGCACTGTGTAAAAATGGGCCTTTAATATTACAACTGAATGCAATTTTTATATTGCAATATATATTGCCCAAGCCCCGATCCATAGATTCCTCATTTGAAATTTGGAAATCCTTGGGAAAAGCATTTTTAATCGTAGCGTTGAATGAAAAATATTAGAAATCATCTTTTATGAATGTTTAGATATCTCCACAAAGAATTTTAGCGTACATTACGTAACTATTTAGTTTTACAGTATATTATTACTCTGTGGTTTTTATGGGTATCCGTTTATGCCGTAAGCGGCACCCGCTGAACAAAGCTGAATGGGTACATGCATTTTTAGTTTCCACAGAGCAAGACAGTTTGGTAAAAAATAATTTTAAGTTTCAAACGATGCCACTGGATCGCGATTTGGGTCAAAATTTTGATAATATTTTAAAATTTAGTGATGGGAACTTTCACAAAATTTCCATTTGAGAATATTCTCGGCTCGGCACATCTCTATTTGAGATATTTTTGATGTAAGAACAAGTGGTATTAAATATTCCATGTAGAAATAATTAGTTTATTTGCGCCAGGTTTTGCCGACTTGTGTTTGGTTGTAATATGCCAATATCATATAAATGATATGATAATATTTTATTAATATGGGACTGAGTTGAAATCAAATCTCATGTATATAAAAATGTAGATTATATGCAAAGCTGTCTAGTCCACTCGGATCGTATCGTTCAGGCTGATATCAAGTGGTGCTCTCTAAAATTTATACTTTTTGAAGGGAAACCAAAGAACAAGGGCGTATTGGAAATAAATTACAGTTTCAAAAACGAAGATGAAACTCTAAATTTCCTTTCCAAATGTTTGTTAGCCGTCCATTTAAATTATTTTATACATAACATTTGGACGGTTTTATGTACATGAATGAGTAAATCATAATTAATTTATCTCATGTACGTTTTAATAATGAAGTCTATTCCCCACAACAGCACATGTGTCGTTATTTCGCCAAAAAGATACGCCTAGCCATAAGACCTAGAACTGTTTTTCTTTGGATGTACCACGCTGCCAACATAAGAACAAAACTTAAAAGTTTTGTTCTTATATAAAATATAAAACCTAAAAGTTTATATACACAGTCACTAGGAAGATGTCAAATTAAAAAAAAAGTTGACCATTGATACCTGCTCGATGGCGTCTTCTTCCGTTACCTGCGCTACTCGTATATTTTGACGCTTATTAACTATTGCATAAAATACTATTAACGCTCATAATATACTTAGAGTTTTATCTTCGTTATTTATTTCAAATATTATAATTTCAAGGACAACTACACTTGCTGCTGCCAGTACAATCCGGCCATACTGCAATATAATGTATAAGTATAGTTATTATAATAGTCGCTGGTCTACGCTAAAAATACGGCAATTGGTGATCAGGAGATTTCCTTTAGCAGGGTGAACCATCTAAAAAACCCTTAAACCATTTTAGGAATGACAGACTGACATCAATAAAATTGATGACGTCATATCATAACTGACGTTATCAATTTTTTGTATGGAAATAGATTTTTTAAAACCCCTCCTGTGTGGTGGTATCAAAAAACGTCTTTATGAACTGATTCTAGAAATATACTAAGTACATCGTTACATTTTAGTCACCTGTTTTCGGAAAAACCTGCTGGCAGAAAACGGCTGAATTTTTCGGAAAATATACACTTGTTCACCAAACGCCATATATTGCATGTTTATGTCGTGTAGACACGCTACTTTATACTAGTTTCGATTTTAATACTTTAAGTAGTTTTAAATATTTTTTTTAATTTGTGTCATTGTTTGATTTTACCTTAGTATTTTTTTTAGAAAGTAAGTTAAAAAAAAATGTGTCAAAACGGTATAATTTACTTTACCGTTACTTTATTTGAATAATTGTTTTTTTTTTTAAGAATCTGTACTGTTTTGTGTTTTGTCAAACTAAATTAGGAAATAACAGTAGAAACGCGATAGCTCAGTTGGAAGAGCAATGTCGTATAAAGACATGGTTGCCGGTTCAAATCCTGCTCGCGTGGTATATTTTTACCTTGTCTTATTTCCTTATGAAGTTTGACTTCTTTGGGCCCTGTAATATCAAAAGCGAGTACAAGTAGCGGCGAGTAAGTTGAAATGAAACTCTAACGCTGAATGAAATGTATGTATTAATTTTGGGTACAGTACTAATTTTTGACTTATGCGCAATAACAGTCAGCGCTAGAGTTTCGTGCCGCTACCTGTATACACAAGACTATCATCACTACACAGTGAAGTAGAATAATATTCGCAGTGAATAAAATTCATATCAAAACCGTCCTTATCATTAACAGAGTAAAACTTGCTTTGCGAATTGTGACTAATTTCGATCTTAGCAGTGGACATAACCGACTATTTCGACAGCTTTAATATTAATAGTATTTATATTGTATTAGGTAGGTAGGAAATTAAATAATTGTCAGCGTGATGCGTTCCAGCCCGGCCACATTCGGGTTTGATATCGAAGATCTATGAAAAGAAGTGCGAACATCATAGTACTATTATTACCGAATACAAGGGGTATTGTTTTTCCAGACTGCCACAAAAAGTAAAAGTTTTATAAAATTTCTAATAATTAACTTAATATCTTTGTACTTCTGGTCTGGGAGCAAAGAAAAAATGTAGAATGCACCAGCTTCTCTTCCCGCGCCAATCGTACAAGCCGATTGGGGAATGGACAAAAATGGGAATTTTGTTATAAGCGATCCTGCTAGCAGATTCCTTTTTCCATCATCTCGCCCACCATCACGCTAAAAGTGGACTTTGAATCTTGCGGCCCTGGGCTCTGCCATTTTCTGCTTAGAGCCGCGAGACCCAAAAGACCAAAAATGTTTTGTCTGTTGCGTTAGGGATAAAGAGGTGATAGTGTGTATGTTAAAATTTCAAAAGGCTTAATTTTCTTCATTCATTCACTTACATTCTACCTTTCTAGTCAACTTGGTATCTGGTAAATATTGCACCAATGGACCTTATTCACCGGGCTGGAACGCAACAAGCTAATGCGAGGGTAACACTAGCCCATCGCTTAGTATCCGCCAGTATTAAAACGAGAGGACTTGATGTGTCGAAAACACACTCAATACTTTTAATTGAAACAAAAATATATGTACCTTTATATTCAAAGATGGCGGGTACATGAATTCGTCCTGTAAGTGCCAAATTTAAAAAATTAAAATTAATATGATACCAACAGCGAATATCATTTCACCAATCCTTTTTCCTGATCAAATCTAGTTTTTATTTGCCACCGGTCATATCCTGGCAAGTATAGGTATAATCTGGCATACTATACAATGCTGCTCGTGTATGTTTTCACGTTTGTGTAACGATAAAAACAATACCTACCTTACTACACATTTGCCAAACAATACACCGGTGAGACACCGGTGTATTGTATGGTAAGAAAGGTGAAATAATTTTTGTGGAGCCTGTACTAAGCAAAAAAAAGCGGCCAAGTGCGAGTCGGACTCACCCATGAAGGGTTCCGTAGTAGCAAATAACATAATATAAAAGTCTTGTAGTATGTTTTTTTTAAATTTTTATATTTGAGTTGATTGAATGAAAGGTAAATTGCCGTTTATGATTTATGACGTATTAAAAAAAAACTACTTACTAGATATCGTTCAAACCAATTTTCGCTGGTAGTTTTTATGGTAATGATCATCATGTATTTTTTTTAGTTTTATAATTCCCTTATTTTAGAAGTTACGGGGGGGGGGGGGGGGGGACACTTTTTTCCACTTTGGAAGTGTCTCCCGCGCAAAGTATTCGGTTTAGAAAAAAATTGGTTGCCTGTAAAGTCGGTATACGGGCGAAAGTTTTACGTGACAACGCGATCATAGTTGAGTGGGAGAGAGACGCAAGGCATTCGGCGGGCCTCTCTCTCGTTCGGTGACTCATCGTAACGTTACCGAGCGTTACACTTTTTCATAAGTGACTCCCAGCCGCAACCTAATTTAAGACGTTGTCACGTCAAAAAAATATATTAGAAACCTCAATATCATTTTTGAAGACCTATCCATAGATACCCCACACGTATGGGATTGATGAAAAATAAATTTTTGAGTTTCAGTTCTAAGTATGGGGAACCCCCAAAACTTAGTGTTTTTTTTCTATTTTTGTGTCAAAACCTTAATGCGGTTCACATATTACATCTACTTACCAAGTTTCAACAGTATAGGTCTTATAGTTTCTGAAAAAAGTGGCTGTGACATACGGACGGACAGACAGACAGACAGACATGACAAATCTATAAGGGTTCCGTTTTTGCCATTTGGCTACGGAACAGTTTTTTGGGTAAGTTTAGCCTGCACTTCTAAAATCTGTCTTTAGAGATATCCTAGCATATTTTTTTTTTCAATTTTATATTGCATTAGGGTTGGGACTCTGTCAGCACGGAACAGCACTTTTCTAGGCTGTTATCCTTCCGCCTCGTGTTAACAGATGAATCCTAAAACGAATGCGTAACCCCAGCAAAATGTTGCGCCGTAGAGAAATAAAAGTATTACAGATAGTTGGTTTATAGTAAGCCTCAATTTGTTCAAATATAGCAGAATGTGTTCATGTTGTATTTTCGTATTCGAGAAAAACTGATTTTGCTGGAGTAACGTTACCCCAGCAAGATATTTAAAAAAAAGGGCGTTTAGCCTAGAATCAAGTATATGAAAAGAAATCTCTTAATGAGTTGTAAATGTATACCGATAGCAAGGTGTGTTCATCTTATACTTTTGACGTGACAACGTCTTAAATTAGGTTGCGGCTGGGAGTCACTTATGAAAAAGTGTAACGCTCGGTAACGTTACGATGAGTCACCGAACGAGAGAGAGGCCCGCCGAATGCCTTGCGTCTCTCTCCCACTCAACTATGTTATCTACGTTGTCACGTAAAATCTTCGCCCGTAAAACCGACTTTACAGGCAACCATTTTTTTGAGATATTCAAGATTTTGCTGGGGTAACGTTTTGCAATTTTCCATATCTCGAAAAGTGTAAGTAGCAGAAATTTGAAAAAAATACTGTTTTTAGGCCTTACTATGTTCAAATTTGTTTGAATATAAAGTATTTCGATTTATCTACAAATATCGGAAGTAATTTATTATTTAAAAATTTGGAAAATTCCGGTTTACTCGTAAACTAGTACAGTTAGCATCATTGATACCTGACCCCTCCTTTATCTGTATCTTGAATTTTCTTTTAAACTCAAAATAATATTTACATGAAAATGTATATTCAAAAAGACTTTATTAAAATCTCTCCGAATACACATTTTCATGTTAATATTATTTTCAGTTTCTGAGAAAATTCAAGATGTAGCTGGAGGAGGGGTCAGGTATCTCTGATGCTGACTTTCCATTTACTTCTAACAAATAAAAAGCAGTTACATATACGTGTATATCATACCTTCTAACGTGTACAAATTCGGAAACACAAACATTACGCGATATGAAGATATAAAGGAATTTCATCGAATTCCTAGTGGTGTGACTTTGGCAATCGAATATGCGGCTCTCTCTGAACACAAATAGATAAACTATAGTGAACATGTGTGTTCATTTTGTTACAAAACATGCCTGAAAGTTTCGGCTTCAAATCTCGCATGGAATAGAAGTTATTAATAATTGGGCAAGTGCGTGTCGGGCCACGCGCAGTGTAGGGTTCCGTAGTTGCGAATGCCAACTTTGAGTTCTTGCCACTAAAAACGTCTAAAAACTAATATCTATTGAATTTGTATGAAAATGTCTTTTTTCAAGTACATTTTATAAGTTGATCGCCTATAACTTTTTAATTTGTATACCCTACTTGGCTCTGATAGTTTTCCTTCAAACTACATTAAATATGCTATAATTGTGATTTTTTCACGTGGCCATATATAACCGTTTAGCAGATAGAGGGGGGGGGGGGGACACTTGACTCGAACAAAAATTTGAACTTTAAACCCAAATATTTCAGAAACGGATCCCTAAATCGAAAAATGGTGTTCACAAGCTAACAATATTTTTGAAAGATCTATTCAACGATACCCCACTCAATGTGTTTGTCGAGAAAAAAAATATTGACTACGTCTTTACTTGTATGGCAGCTACACTGAAAAAAAAATTTTTTCCATATTTTATTTTACGACTTTTTCGCAATAATTAATATACATATCCATGCCAAATTACAGCTTTCTAGTACTTATAGTTTCTCTGTAGGACCGTGGACAGACAGACATAGCGAAACTATAAGAGTTCCTTGTTTACTACGGAACCCTAAAAAAACAAGAAAATATCATCAATTCTCCTATAAACCGACTAAATACAGGAGGCTACGAAAAAGCGGCCGTTTCATACTTGCGAGTTTCCTACGCATATTAGCAACCTAATAACCGATACAAAGTACAGTCGAGCAGAATTATATTCATGTAGCCGATATTTAAAATGTTTTAAGCATAATTACTATAGTATTATTTGGTGTGAATTCATACTTATTAGTTTTTGGCAATAGGGTTGACAACTCTATGGAAGTGTATGTCGGATAGATTAATAAATGTCGCATCCCCCACTCAAACAAACCAATAAACACGAGTTTTATATTTTATAATTATCTACGAGACAGATTTTAAATTCCTTCTCGTCAATAGTATGAGGTAACCAGAAACATAGTTAAAACTAAGTCTTAAGTTGTTAATTAATAGATGATTGCGATGCACGAGTCCTTTTGTAAAAGAACAAAAATAGGTATATATCAATATAGAAATGCATATAACTTGATCACATGTCACGGTGTCCAACACAAGAAGTTTGTTTTACAGTTCTGTCCCGCTTGCTACTATGTAGGCGTCTCTTTCTTACAACGCCGCGAAGTCCAGGCATACAGTTTTTTTACCATGAGTCATGTTAGTCAAGTCATGCCATTGTGAGACCCGAGACGTTGCTGTTTTGTGCTGGGCTAGTGTATTTAAAAATGGTTAGTAATTTTATTTTTTCATTTACTTGTTAATAGTTTAACTTAATTACTAATTATAATATTTGAAATGTTGTATACTAAGTATTTTTTACTAAGAACAGTTAATTACCTGTTGTAAATGTGAGCATACTGTTGCTAATAATATATAAACGTAAAAGCGTAAATGTCAATATATAATTTCTTTTTATCAAAATGTATAAAACTTGTAGGACTCAGTTTCTCTAAAAAAAATTAAGTATTTTAAAATTTTAGTAATCATTGCAAAATCGACACTCGTATAAAAGGCTAAAAAATCTCGTCGCCGCAGTATTTCATATTTTATAAAGAATGTTTGATCGCTTTAACTCATTTTTGATCTAATATGCATAACATATGCCCAGGCTGCGCACAGGTATGTAGATCGGAGATAGAATCAAGCGCCATCAGTGTGAGTGTGAGAACTGCCGCGCTCTTGCATTTTTTCTTCCGCCTATAATTATTTTATGATAACTCGTATAGTATTCATTAATCTCACATGTAAAAGATTAAAAGGTGATATGTGAAATTAGTGATAAAAGTACACTTGTTAAATAATACTCAATTTATCTGTGATTTTCCTAGTTTAAGTTATATAGCATACAATTATTGTAAAACAGTAATTTGAATAAAAAAATAATCATGCTCATGTATTTTCTTTATCCACAAACTGCAAGAACTTTTTTGTATGCGACTGTACTACCAAAAAAAGACTATTATACCATTTAATTGAGATGGTTACGCTCAAGTATGAAACGGCCGCTTTTTCGTAGCCTCTGTTATTTAGTCGGTTTATAGGAGAATTGATATTTTCTTGTTTTTTTAATATCTTTTATTCCATGCGAGATTTGAAGCCGAAACTTTCAGGCATGTTTTGTAACAAAATGAACACACATGTTCACTATAGTTTATTTATTTGTGTTCAGCGAGAGCTGCGTATTCGATTGCCAAAGACACACCACTAGGAATTCGATGAAATTCCTTTATATCTTCATATCGCGTAATGTTTGTGTATCCGAATTTGTACACGTTAGAAGGTATAATATACACGTATATGTAACTGCTTTTTTTTTGTTAGTAAATGTACTAGTTTACGAGTAAACCGGAAATTTCCGATTTTTTAAAATAATAAATTTCTTCGATATTTGTAGATAAATCGAAATACTTATATTCAAAAAAATTTGAACATAGTAAGGCCAAAGATAATATAATTACTAACGTAGCAGATACCCAACGCCATAGAAACGATTGGAGGGTCCGTAAGCAAGCAATACGGGAGTTGCAGGGTGGCCTCTCAGAGATGGCAGCACACACGACTAGCCAAAAAGATGACAAAGAAAGTGTTGAATATACTTTTAAAAAATATATTGCACTTCATATAAGTCTTATTTAACTAATTAGAGTACTTCTTTATTTAAATAATAGTTATAAAAGATTTTTATGTTTTAATTTTTACCTTAAAGCGCCATCTAGTTACAAGGAAAAGAAATAATAATGTTTATATGACGATGGGTAGGCATGGTAAGGCTTATAAACAGTATTTTTTTCAAATTTCTGCTACTAACAGTTTTCGAGATATGGAAAATTGCAAAACGTTACCCCAGCAAAATCTTGAATATCTCAAAAAGTATAAGATGAACACATCTTGCTATCAGTATACATTTACAACTCATTAAGAGCTTTCTTTTCATATACTTGATTCTAGGCAAAACGCCTTTTTAGGGTTCCGTAGTAAACAAGGAACCCTTATAGTTTCGCCATGTCTGTCTGTCTGTCTGAACGCGGTCCTACTCAGAAACTACAAGTACTAGAAAGCTGTAATTTGGCATGGATATGTATATTAATCATGGCGAAAAAGTCGTAAAATAAAATCTGGAAAAATTTTTTTTTTTTTTGGTTAGCTGCCATACAAGTAAAGAGGTAGTCAATATTTTTTTTCTCGACAAACACATTGTGTGGGGTGTCGTTGAATAGGTCTTTCAAAAACATTGTGAGCTTGTAAACACCATTTTTGGATTTCGGGATCCGTTTCTGAAATATTTGGGTTTAAAGTGAAAATTTTTGTTGGAGGCAAGTGTCTCCCCCCTCTATCTGCTAAACGGTTATATATGGCCACGTGAAAAAAATCACAGCTATAGTATATATACTGTGGTTTAAAGGAAAACTATCAGAGCTAAGTAGGGTATACAAATTAAAAAGTTATAGGCGATCAACTTTTAAAATGTACTCGGAAAAAGAAATTTCATACAAATTCAATAGATTATTAGTTTTTAAACCTTTTTAGTGGCATAAACTCAAAGTTGGCATTCGGAACTACGGAACCCTACACTGCGCGTGGCCAGACACGCACTTGGCCAATTATTTTAAATACATCTTGCTGGGGTAACGTTACTCCAGCAAAATCAGTTTTTCTCGAATAACTTCGAAAATACAACATGAACAATTTTGCTATATTTGAACAAATTGAGGCTTACTATGAACCAACTATCTGTAATACTCTTATTTCTCTACGGCGCAACATTTTGCTGGGGTTACGCATTCTCCTAAAACCACAAATTTGATTCCAATATTCACTATGCACGTAAGAGGCAGGCACGTGCTTTCCATAGAGACTCAAAGACATTGTCTACCCGGACTGTCGCGTAAATCCAACACACTGTAATTTAAGTTACCGTGTTTTGTTTAAACAACGCTCAATGAATTTCTCTCGCTGTGTTTAACATACAGAATAAATACAAAAAAATAATCTTTAACATCTACGAAGATATGACAGGTGAAAATACACTGTATTATCTTTTACTTAAGAGTTTGTTTTGACAAAAACATGCATCCATGATTACAGTATTTTAGCACAGGCCACAGTGGGCGCGCAAAAAAGTTACAGTGTTCTTCAAGACGAATGCGCGGCGGGCAACCGATGTAATTAAGACTGGCGATTATATTGCCGTCTCTTTTTGCCTCGTACCATCTAAGTTTGCGGCGGGGGTCGTGACACACTGACCGGGGATCGGATTAAACTGGCCTTGGGAAAATATAATTTTACAAATATTTTAGCAAATTAGAAATCTCCGTATAATGGGGATCTAGTTTTGATAATTTTTTGGTGTGACGATTTACAAAGTAGATCTCGATTTGTAATTATCTTATTAATGAGATATTACCAAATCGAGTAAACACATTCATTAAAAAGGTAGATGACTGCTCCCAATAAACTTTGGAAATTTCTTAAGGGTTTGGGTGTTGGTAAGCAAAATGTCCTGAATAAGCACTTCGCTGATGCTCCTATCAATCTTAACAGGCTACATTTAATAGTCTCAGGAGTAGGGCTTCCCCGAATTGTCCTTTATTTAATATTGAAAAGATTGCTACGGAGGATGTAGTAAAAATTATTAATTCTATTAAAACGAAGGCAGTTGGCCAAGATAACATGTCTGGACATGATCAGACCAATTTCAGCCTTGATTGCTCCTGTTGTCACCGATATCATTAATTGTTTTTTAGACACTGGTGTATTTCCTAGTGCATAGAAGTATGGGCATATTATTCCCTTACCAAAAAGTCCTAATCCGTCTTCTCCTTCCCATTTTTGTCCTATATCCATCCTACCTCTCCTTTCAAAAGTATTAGAACACCATGTTCAACAATGTCTCACCAAATATCTCAACAGACATTATCTTTTAAGTCCACTTAAGTCTGGTTTTCGTGCTGGGCATAATACGACATCTGCCCTATTAAAAATCACAGACGACATTCGGTGGAATATAGACAATAAAGCCCTTATTCTCCTCCTATTACCGGACTTCACCATTGCGTTCAACACAGTAGATTTTGAGTTGCTTCTGGCAACAATGCAGTCATTTAACTTTTTCCCTAATACTATCGCTTGGTTTCGATCATATTCGACTGGACAGAAACAGTTAGTAAAGGTGGATGACAGGCGTTCTGATTGGTGTGATCTCAGGGCAGGTGTCCCACAGGGAGGAATTTGTCACCTATCCTTTTCTCTATCTTCATTAATGGCATTTCTGCCTCTCTCTCCTCCTGCTATCATTTATATGCTGATGACCTCCAGATCAATAATTTCGATTGGCTGTTACAACCATTAACTCCGACCTCAGGATTATCGCGAAATGGTCTAAGAACTTCGGGCCAGTGGTCAACGCGGCAAAATCTCAAGCCATCGTGAAAGGCAGCTCTCATTTCATCGCCTTTAAATCCATGGCATTCCCTGATGTTGTATTGGGTAATGATGTCATCCCTTTCTCTTAGAATGTTAATAACCTGGGTATTGTCATGGACGAAACTCTATCTTGGTCTCCGTAAATGAATGAGCTTGGTCGGAAAGTTTTTATTTCCTACATTCATTAAGACGTTTGCAGAATTTTCTGCCAACTGACACTAAAGCGCTTCTGGCTCGTTATTGCTATCTATCTTAGAATATGCAGATGTGGCCTTCCTGGATATTACGAAAGAATTGGCTGACAAGCTAGAGCGACTTCAGAACATGTGTGTTCGGTATGTGTTTGGTCTGTCTACGTAAGTTCGATCATATATCTAAATTTCGTTCTCGCCTGAGTTGGTTAACCATAAAAACCCGTCGCATTTTGATGTCATTCAAAATCCTATCTTTACCAAATACCTTTACGACAAAGTCCAATTTTGAGTAGTACTTAGACATTTAAGTATTTCCTAAACACTTGTAATGACTTCGAATCGAGTTTTTATTAATTACAAACACAAAAATGTTTTATCTCTTTATAATTTATAATAGAAGTATTTGGTCAATGAAGCAATTTTATTACAAAAAATATAATTATTCTTAATAATATCATTCCAAAATTAAATTCTAAGAATAAATTAAGACACTATATTTCAAAATAGAGTGTTACTGACATTAATACTTTCTGTGATAATATAAAGATAGACACTGTAACTAAGTATATCGTGTTTTGGTTTAATTAGTATAATAACACTTCGCCTTGGCAAGACAAGTTTATGGAAATATCTTTATTAAATATATATTTTATTAAAAAAATATGATACGGCTACTTAAAAGAGTTTATTGAGAATATAACAAAATAAAAATATTGTAGATTTTTAAATAAATAAGTATCAAAAGAGCAAATAATAGTCAAAAACAGATAATCGTCAATATCCTAAAATCAGGTTTTACAAGATACAGTATGTTGGTTCACACGACAGCGGAGGTTCCCTAATATATGCGTATTTTTTTATTTAAAAATAAATTATAATAGGCCCTATTTTCAAATAAACGCGCGCTTTTCTGTCCATCGCGCCATATGCTGGCTACGTACTCGCTTACTTAGGGTAGGTATACGTATATATATACGCAGTACTCTAGGCAGCTACCTAGAAGACAATTCACCATAGTGTCTCGATTTACACACATTCACAATGCACGGATAGGAATTTGCATCTGTAGTCTGATCGTCTACGTATTTCATCGACGCACACACACGCGAAATTTCCGCACACATAACCAATATCTAAGACAACGGGTGTACTAAGAGGTAACTTAACCGATTTGTGAACTTCAAGTGAAATTACAAAAATTGTTATATAAAACAAGGGACATCGTACATCAGCAATAAAAAACATACTAATTTGTAATATTTCGTTTTATTTAATTATCTCGCGACTCTGAACTATAACAATACTATAGTGTAAATATTTAATCTCGATATGCATATCTTCGAGAAATAAACGACTGACTTTGTAGACTATTTAATATACATATACATATATATATATATAAATGTTAACAAATAAGTTAGTGAACCTCGCCAAAATTGCGGAATTTGATTTAACATGGAGGCTCGGAAGTCATATTGAAGACAGAAAAACATTCTGTGGCGTCATAATTTCAGGTCCACTTAACTTAGTTGCAGATTTATACGCACGCACTTAACAAAGCGTACGTACTTTAAATTCTTACATTTTAACAAAAATATAATGAACAAAGGTAATAATCACTCGATATTTCTTAAATGGTTGCGGTAAGAAATGTCTATATTATCTGAGCAAACGAAAATAGTAAGTTCTGTTCTAAGTATATTGTACAATAGATAACTGGTCAGAGATCTTGAATTAGAAAAAAAAAAAACAACAACAATGGGGCAAATTCCCGCTAGCTAGGTAGTTTTAAACTAGGCACCATTCAATATATATTAACAATTTTGTTTTACTTATTTGATAGCGTACCTATTCATACATTGATCAATCAATTCAACATTACTCGTTAATTAACATAGACACATATACATTAAGTATTGAGCTATTGAATAGACATCAATTTATAATATTAAAGCGCGCATTCGTTTTGACACAAATGTTACAGCAAACCGTACTTCCAAATGCTTTCTACTTTGTAATTTTTTTCTTCCTTTCGACATAAATGCAAGAAGTTCTGTGTTATCCAATAACTATAAACGGATTTTAATGTTTGACACATAGACAGACGGGATATTTATTATTCCAGCCCTAGTAAAACACAAAGCTTATATAAGATCAGCTTTGCAGCTAGACATTTTCTCCTCAAGAATGCTGCCTTAATACTAATACACAAAAAATACTTAGATCTCGTTTACTTTTATGAATACTGACAACGCTCTTTCTTAATAGAAAACTAAGTCTCGTATAGGGCAAGTGCCATGTCACGTGGTAAATTTGAAAATAGGAAAATCCTTTCTTATAATTAACACTACTACAAAGTCGTATGAAAATATATTTTATATAACATTTAATAGTGAGTATATGAGAGGCAGGTGGCATGTAAGTAGAAGTAACATTTTCTTAATCTAAGTCATATATTATGTATATGGGTACACAAAGCTGTTCTTGAAATCGTTTTAAATTATTTAAGAGGCAAATTTGAAAAGTATTAAATAGACAACAAGGTAAACTGCTTAAATTTGTTTAGCCTAGTAAACCTATTCAATATTAGGCAAACTAAATCAATACACAGAAGAGAGTACAAAGAATTACACTAACTAGGACATCAAAGAATTAGCCTACAGAAAAGAGAATACTAGAACTATGCAACTAAATAACATTTAATTTTGTACTTCTTACCGAATCTTACTAGTCTACCATAGACAAAAAGAGATCGTATAGATTATTGTCTCACTTTTTGTATCACAAGCATTAAAAGTAGCGTAAACATTAAACATGTAACTAAATAATTTTGCACGAAATCTTTCAGCTGTTTTATTATTTGTCTATGGTAGTCAAAGTACACCAATGTGGGGTGTAGTGTAGCGCTAAGGCGCAAGCATACTGGATTTGGAAAGTAAGACGTGTGATTTGCGATTTGATCCTAAATATAATGATTCTAAGGCTGGGCTCACATCTACACATATAATAAAACAGTAAAAAAATACTAAATATATTTCAACAAGAATTTAAAGCCTGGGCATAAAAGTTTTAAACATATAGGGTGGAAAAGATTTTCCGGCTTAACTATAAGACATATAAAATTCAACCTGATGAGCATTTCCCGGAGTTCAATGGACCACACGAACGAAGTCATGGGCTTTGGGTAGTCATGAAATAAAGATGATGATTTTGTATACATTTGCCTGTATTATTTATAATCATTACAATCAATACAAAGTGACTATTAGACGAGACATTATAAAATCTCTTACGATAAAAATCTTATAATTAAATTGAATAAAACAGTGTGAGCCCTGCCTGTGGTTGTACAATCAAATACTTGAACAATTTTAGGCTTTACCTAATTTTAATATTATTTATTTTATGGTATGCCGCTACGAGTTATCTACTGTTATAGTGGAATACTGTATTCGGTTGTTTCCCAAGCCCAAATTGTACCCAAAATTTTGAAGTACTACGCTTGTGAATTTTTGCAATAAGTTTAGTTTTTATTTCCTGTTTTTGGTATCTAATACTATATTACAGTGGGTTTAGATGAGACGGACTGGTTTGATTCAGTGACGTATAAATACGTATAACACAACCTGGCAATTTGTAATTTCTTAAATTGTGCTATAATTTTGAGTGAAATTTGTGCTACGTTAGGTGAGTCATATTGTAGTATGAATATTTAACTTATGTTAACAATAAATGTAACTATACATTTTTCCCATGCTGATTATCACATA
Source organism: Acrobasis consociella (assembly GCA_963555685.1). Classification (NCBI taxonomy): domain Eukaryota; kingdom Metazoa; phylum Arthropoda; class Insecta; order Lepidoptera; family Pyralidae; genus Acrobasis; species Acrobasis consociella. Next base: position 7,626,611 of record OY743104.1, on the reverse strand, counting down.
AAAATGAGTTCCTTTTATCAGAATCGAAACTCATTATTTTTTTATGGACACAAAGTTTGGTACGCTGTCAGTCAAAATAGATTTAAAGGTATCTATATCTACCAGCCCTCTGATTCAGTCACATTACTACGAGCATGCCCAAAAAGATATTATAATAAGTAAACATTGGCGGCATAAATGCCACCGCTTAATGCTAATTATCTAGTAAAACGACATTACTTACAACAGTAATTAATTACATAATCAACATTGTTTTCAATAGCAAGGTCTAAATTCGTTCGATATAATTTCTGCACCTAATATAGTAGTAAGGCTAGTAAACTATAAATGAGATTTTTTATATTTCGCAATTTAATCTAAAATATTAAAGGCCTCACTTTTTAAAGCAAACGAGAATCATCGTTTGGGATTTTTAACAGGGGTTTTGGAGTGTTTTCTTGACTTCAAAAAAGAATTGTAGAAACAATAGTCGATAACGTTTTTTATATAGGCTGCGATTGCTTTAAGACAGTCCCATCGAAGCGAGAGTTATTGATCAATAATATTTCAAATCCTAAAACAGCCTAAGCCCAAACTACACTACCGATTTTGATAAAATTTCTATGGGACCACCTGAAAAGTCTACGCGTCTTCGAATAATCGGTGAAAATACATTAAAAAATAAAAGGTCGCTACGAATTGACAACCTCCTCCTTTTTGGAAGTTGGTCGCTCGGAAAAAGAAGTTATTACATCGAAAAAGTCTTCAAAGGTCCAAAAAATTATTTATGTACTTACAAAGGTATCTGATTTTTCTACGATTTGTTTTTTTGTACTAGGACATTTCTATCTACTGACATTTTTCGAGTTATGACGAAATACCGTCACAATATTACCATGAGATATTGAAAACACGAATGTTTGTTTTGTCTGGAGAAGAGCAAAATTAAAAAAAAGTGTTCAAAGCGATTTCCTCCTAATAAAACACAAGTCAAGGAAAACAAATTAAAATAAATTATCTTTAGAATTTAACATGAGGTCTTTTAAATCCTCAAAAAGCGGTATTACTATTCTACGAGCGTAATTTTTTTAAACTCTATTTACATTTTAACGTTCATTTTGCCGGACTTAGGTATGTATAGGTGGACGCTTAGCTTCTTATCGTATTACATAAAGGTTGGTTTAGCATCTTCGATGGAAGCAAGGCATTATTTTATGACAAAACTAGATGACACTTAATGTCATTCATACAAATTTCAATCAAATATTTTTGGCATTTAACTTGCATTTAACAGTAAATTTTATTAAAAAAACCAATGCCACAGATTTCATTTGATCAGAAATAAAGAGCAATCAATAAATCATTATCGTTGTAGTGTTTTCGTGTAAGAGAATGCGTTTTAGGCCGTCTATTTAATATTTTTTTATATACATAATTACTTGGAACTGAACCCTGAAATTATTTCTAGATTAAACTGCCCAATATATTTATTATATTCAGCCCCACTCGTTCGCAGGACTCCGCCACGCAGGTGAGTGATAGCCCACCGTAGATATCCGTTTCGTTGAATGAACTTGAAACAACTAGTAACAAAAAACTAGACGAACCTATTCAGTCAATAGCCTTTTGAGTAATGCTACTTATTTTACGTTTATAAATGACTAAATGCCACAATTTTGCGCTTATGCATATGCATTTCTGATTCTTTCTCATCTTAACGCGTTAGGTTGGAGCCTTGGCTGTGCTGCTTGGGGCCCGGTATGCGCTTTCCGATTTTCTTCTCCGACTATAATATGCAAGAAAACGGTCACCCAAAGATGCCGAAGAATATGCGAAGTGTAGCCGGCCGCCGCCAACGTTAACCCTTCTTGGGAATGCATTCGTGTCCAAAGTTTACCAACGGTTCAAAGTCTGAGTTCCCGAGGACTCTTTGAATTGTACTTAAAGTACTTTTTTATGTGTTTGAAGTTTGGCGACGGCCGAAAATTTATTTTCAGCCGTCTCCAAACTTCAGACGAATATGTATTATTCTCTATGTGACTCAATGTTTCAGGTGGTATCTGGCCCATTCTGTAGTTATTTTTCTCAAACGTTGTTGCATGAACATATATGTGCACTTGGGACGCCTGTACTTTCCTTTTGCAAAATCCCGGCAAAATTTGTATACGCCCTTGAGTTGCGCAAGGTCAATCTCATGTTCGAAAAAGCACGGGTCTCTTTTACAAACCCCCCTTACAAAATCTTTGCACATAATTCTTCTCGGCGTTTATATTAGATTCTGTGGGATAGAAGTCTCCGGGTCAAGTGAACATGCATTATGATGTTGCTCATTGTTTTCATACACATTATTATCCACTTCCTCTTGTTCCACCACGAAATCTAGTGGAGGTGAATTAGGAGGTAATGGAGGCTGAACCACAACTTTCTTAGCTACTCTGTTGCCATGTTCGGTAGATGAATACTGAGTTCCCAAGGAATCTCCCATTGACTTGTACTTTAAGTACTTTTTCATGTGTCTGAAGTTTGGAGACGGCCGAAAATTCATTGATGTATCAATCCCTATCTGCTCCGCGTTACTTGCATCTGTAGTAAATTTTCATTTTCTTTAATTTCATTAGCCGAATCCTTGCCTATGCATAAATTTGAGGACCTGTTTTCTCAAACACCCTTCGGTCGTAATAAACTAAGGTTGTTTTTGTCTACAAAATTCGATGTATACTGAGTCGAGTTGAGGCAGAAGTGCAAACTAATATTTACCATTATAATCAACTTTTAAAAAATCCCGTCGGTATCACGCTGACGCCAATGGCGCAGCAAACTACACCAACGCGAGAAACTTAAACCTTAATCAATAGAGTATTTTGTGACCTAACGTCAATTAATACTGTTCATTATAATCAGCATTTTTATAATAATAGATATTATCTCAATCTGCCTGGTGTTGAGACCAAAATCTATAGTTATAGCGGAAAAACAATAATTTGATGTCGATTTACACAACTTTTCGGATCTACCACAACGCATCTTATTGAAATATTTATGTAGTGAGGAAGACAAACATACAGTAATCAGAAGTTTTAATCTAGACTTCTAAAAACGGACATTTTAATCGCTTAGTTCACATTAAGACCATCTCGACATGAGAACCGACTTCGTTGACGAAGTAACTATCAGAGAAAATAACATCAACTTCTCTTTGTCGAAAAATTTCGAAATACACAACGTTAGTCGACAAGGTATTAGACAAGCCTTAAACAAGCCTTCGAGTAACACTAGTGTCAGATTTTTCGAGCTGTCTAAAGACATCTGACGTAGCTCAGTCAGTCATTTAGTGACTACATCATCAATAATTCTTGTAATAATTAACTGGTGTGCAGGTTTCCGCACGATATTTTTCTTCACCGGAAGCAAGTACTGGAGGTCAAAAATGACCGTACGTACATGAGTACTAAAGAAGTACAAGTCGCTTACACAACTTACACAATGGGACCAATATGAAAATCGCAAAAAGTACAATACAGGGTGGAATTGAATTCGTTGGCATCCTTCATCTACTATTTGTTACGAAGTAATTTAAGACTAATAAAATTTTATCGAAAGTCGTCATTTTCATATTACCTCTAAACATGCGTTACTCTTTGATAAAAAGAAACGAATCGTCATTTAACTCACAGAAAAGAAATTAATTATAAAAGTATCAATTTCGTCGCGTCGTATAACCCTAACAGTCGTTCCTACTTTAAACGTACCTATCATCCTCAAGAATTCGTGTGACACGATTCGTCCCCACTCTACTTTAAACCTTATGAACGCAACTTAAAAGTCTACTTTTGTATGCCGGCCGCTCGCGACGCTTAGCTGTATCCGTTGCTGTGTGCAGCAGAGTCTCTGACCTCTCCGATCGTAGCACGCGCGCAAGACTTGAAGTGTTTTGATACATTGGTAATTTTTCATACTTTTTGATACTTTTTAATTAGTTGTTACTGTACAAAATATCCTTTATGTGAGTATGTTAATAAGTTAAATTAATGCTGATTTTAATTGCTCCCTGTATACACAATTAAAATGTACATTGCGGTAGAATTCGCACGCCGGTTCGAACTATAGTAAAACTTTGGTGGGGGCATTGATTGCGGTTTTATATACCTTCGCTTTGCTGACGTTGTGTATTCCTTTAAATACATGAGCATGTGGCTGTTAGATCACTAACCTAGTTGGTACCTAAAGCTGCCGACGATGCCCCTTGGCCGAAGCTCGGGTACTTGGTCTTCAAGTTCCTGTTCGTAAAGGGTGTTATAGTAATCCCTGGTAGGGCTGGGGGACTCTTCCAGGGTGATGTTGGGGCTTGGGGACTCGCTGCGAGAGCGAGCGGTGTCGTGTCATGTCTCCTCTCGGCGGATGTTCATAATCGGCGCCCGGCACATCGGACACTCTTTGAGTTGCAACGTACACATTGAGCAGAAACCTCTGTAATTAAGACACGGATAATCATTAGCCAAATCAAAACCCACATACAGTTTTCGACGTGTTGTTTAGAAGGAAAGTTCGAAGGATGGACGATTTGGCGTGGTAATAAAATACAGCGAAGTATCGTCGACAAAGGGGAGTCGTGCTCGAAGAAATTTTTACTTTGTTTTTTTTTTTATATTATATTTATATATTTTATGTATAGCTAATGGCACTTGTAATTTAGATAACACATGTGTTGGTAAAATAATTTTCATGAAAAGAGGTGATTTCACCGCGAGACTTTAGATCAGTTGTCGTGCCCCCAGCGAAAGGCATAGTAAACCTAGAATAATTTCTACAACCAAAAAGGGATGTAGATACTTAAGTTATGTGCCACACGAGCAGTGATGTTTGTCGGAAACATCCAACGCTCGCGAAATGGGCATAACAATGTTTGTCGGATAAATCCGAAGTTCGCGGTGAAAGGGATTAAAATGTTTAAGGTCTAAGAAAATATACGAGTTTTTGGCGGGAAGTCAAGGGGTTGTTGGAGTTTGCTTTAAATTGTTTTGCAAATTGATTCTAGTGGACTTTATAATATGAAATTGGTGTGGTTTGGTGTTATAAATGCTCATTCTGATGAACAATATGTGAAATGTTTAAAGTGGACAATCATAGTGCGGCTGTAGTGATATTTATTTGCGGACTGCGGTGGGCGTTTTTAGGCGCCGTCCGCCACTCAATCGGCTATGAAAACCAGTGGACTCGTATAGATTTGTCGCCAGAAGCTCCCTTAAAGCAATCAAAGGACCTATACCAACCTTTGATTGCATTTATATATATTTACTTCACATCAATTGTTGTTTCCCACTTTCTATTAACTTGAGCATGTCTAAATACGCAACGGCGTCGAGCAAAACTAAAAAAAAAACAAGAAATTTACTGAAACTATTTTAAGGGAGAATTTAGTCCACGATAATTAACTAATGAACAACTTTCCCCAAGGAACATATATCGAAACAGCAAAATTTATTTTCGGCTTTCCATACAACTTATATCAGCTTATCGGTCAACTTGTATGGAAAGCAAAAAATTACTTTTCATATTTCGATATGTTCCTTGGTAAAAATTGATCAGTATTATGGACTGAAATAACACTTACAATAGTTTTAGTATTTTTTGTTAGACCTTATACAACGTGGAAGGGACATACCCGTTATAAATCGAACTAAGGGCTATACTGGATTCATAAAGTATAATGATAATAAATTACCAGTCAAGAAACAAAAGAAAATTTCAACATTCCCATAAAAATTGCCCGGGAGGCTGCACATTCTAGTATGGAAATGCTGATTTCTTTTAGTTTTTGACTGTTATTCTAATTTCATTATAATATAGTGATTTAGTACAGACCGTGGTTTGATTTATTACGGGTATCCCTTTATACCTCAGTGCAAGTACAGATCTGCGATAGTGTCACTTGTTTGTTTTGTTTTCCGAGTGTATAAGTGGCCAACACTGGTGTCAGATTTTTCAAGCTGCCTAAAGGCATCTGACATAGCTTGACGACTGCCATACAATGATGACAGCCGGGACCAACGGCTTATACGTGCCTTCCGAATCACGGAGGAGCTCGAGAAAATTTTATGTCACTATGGTGCAGTTTGGTTTCCGGCAGAGTATAAGTGCCGTGTGGTTTCCGGCAGAGTAGAATAGGACCACTCCAAGTCCTCCCGTGGATGTCGTAGAAGGCGACTTAGGAAATTCAAGCTGAACAAAGCTTATAAACATCAATGAGACCTCTCCAACCCGTCTGGAGTGTAGGCTAAGTCCTCTGGCTGCTCTGGCCAAGTATGGCTCTAGGAGTACAGAGATTGTCGTGCTCCTGCAGTGGAGACAAAAAACCTGATGATGGTGAACACTCACCTATGTCCGCACGGCTCCAGTACGCAGCACGCTGTGTCGTCGAAGCAGAGCGTGCAAGAGTCCTCCTTCACGCTGGAGCACCGCATTTGTTCCAAAAATATCCTACGGGGCACAACCTGTAACAACATAGTACTGCTTTTTAGTACATTAGTTCGTTTTTATCGTTCCGTACCCAAAGGGTAAAAACCCTAAATACTTAAGACTTCGCTGACGGACAGTCAGCGAACAGTAAAAAAAAACTTTATTTCCATACGAAATGCAGTAAGGCACGCTAGTAGTTTTTAGCTTCTGCACTAAAATTATATATAGAATAACCGGCCAAGTGCGAATCGGATTCACGCACAAGGGTTCCGTCCATTATCTATAAAAATCGCGTGTGTTGTATGGGAGCCCCTTAAATATTTATATTATTTTGTTTTTAGTAATAGTTGTAATAGCGGCAACAGAAATACATAATTTGTGAAAATTTCAACTGTCTAACTATCGCGGTTCTTAAGATAAAGCCTGGTGACAGACAGACAGCGAAATCTTAGTAATAGGATCCCTTTTTTACACTTTGAGTACGGAACCCTAAAAATGACCTTCAATAAGAGATAAATTTATCCCAAAATGAATTTAAAAATAAAATGACTGACATCAAAAGGCAGCAGTTTGGCACACACCTGTTTCTCCTCATCGGTGAGGTGGCCGTGCTCATTGAAGGCAGAGAACGGTCTGTCGGTGGGCGGGTACTGGAACGGCTCATGGCCGAAGTTGAACCGGCACTGCTGGAACGCCATGAAACTGGCCGCGGCGAAGAACCCCAACCTGAACATATTTTTTATTTATAAAAAAACTTTATTGATCCACAATATAAAATTGTTTACAATTGGCGGACTTGACGCTAAAAGCGTTCTCTCAGTCAACCATAGGGATAAACGAGAGATTTGGTAGCGGCGCAAAATTACTTAAATAAAACAACACATATTACCCAATAAATATTCCTATGTAGGTACAAATACCTACACTTACACGTGCTCTGCATTTTTATTGGATCATAGAAAAGAACTCATCCGATCAAGCCACCCCATAGTAAAAAAAAATACTGTTAATAAATAAATAGTTAGAGACATATTACACTGATTGAGCTAGCCCTTTGTCTTGTTTATATGTAGCTATCACTATTCAGCAGTGTCGTGCGCAGATATTTTTATTGTTTAAAGATTAATACTAGAGAAAATCTAGGCTACAACTTTTCAAGCGTTTTTTCTTGAGGCTGTTACCTGCGGTGGTTTCAAAGATCTTGCAAGGCGTTAGCCGCTGGCCGCTCACGAAAATGACTTCGTTTGCAAGCATGTGAGGCAACCGAGCCAGGTCCAGACTGTTCGATCAGTTTCTGAAGAATCTTCTGCCTACGACTATTACCTGGTGGTCTCAAAGATCGCCTTGCAAGGAGCTAGCCGCTGGTCGTCCACGAAGATGACTTCGTTTGCAAGCATGTGAGGCAACCGAGCCAGGTCCAGACTGTTCGATCAGTTTCTGAAGAATCTTCTGCCTACGACTATTACCTGGTGGTCTCAAAGATCGCCTTGCAAGGAGCTAGCCGCTGGTCGTCCACGAAGATGACTTCGTTTGCAAGCATGTGAGGCAACCGAGCCAGGTCCAGACTGTTCGATCAGTTTCTGAAGAATCTTCTGCCTACGACTATTACCTGGTGATCTCAAAGATCTTCTTGCAAGGCGCTAACCGCTGGCCGTTCAAGGAGAAGATGTCTTTGTTTGCAAGCATGTGAGAGGCAACCAAACCAAGTTCAGACTACTCGGCCAGTTTCTGAAGTATCTCCTGCCTACGACTATTACCTGGTGGTCTCAAAGATCTCCTTGCAAGGCGCTAGCCGCTGGCCGTTCACGGAGAAGATGACCTCCTTCGCGGGCATATCTATGAGACAGCCGAGCACGTCGCCGGGCTTCCACGCCGGCACGTCCGTCACCGACGTCGGCCGAGCCTCGTACCAGACCAGCCGCCGGCAGCCGTCGTACGACAACGAGTAGAGGTCGTCGCCAATGCCGTACCCCTCCTATTTGAAAATAAAGGACTGTTTTTAAGGTCTTGGTAAATTTTTGTAACGTCCGTTAAGAGTTCCCTTACCCTAGACTGATCACAGTCTAGCTTTTATTTAAAAACGACGTGTCAGATTTCGGTAAAATTTTGTAATTTCAAAGTAATTGCACATATGTAGGCATATTACAGATTTTTACAGTCAAAATAGAAAATATAGTTTGTATATCTTTTTTTTACCATTAGTATAGGAATGTTCTACACCCTTAAGTTCATATTTGGAATTTGAAAACTAGTTATATGCATAAACGTATACAATTTTTAGGGTTCAAAGTCAAAGTCAAAGTCAAAGTCAAAGTCAAAAATTTTTATTCAATGTAGGATAAATTTATCTCTTATTGAAGGTCATTTTTTTTAAATATTTTTTTTTAGTGCAGAAGCTAAAAACTACTAGCGTTTCGGAACGACCACTGCTGGGAAGATTACGCCGAAAGAAACCCAGTTCAGTATTGGTCCCTACCCAGCCTGATGGGCTATGTTACAATTACAATACAGATTTACACTTAAGCTATACATTTAAATTATACAATTACAATTTGCAGACAACTATTTCCAAGAATTTTTCTCAGATGATGATAAGTAGTCATTTACATGATAATACGCATTTTGTAATAAATGATTTTTAACGGCTGTCTTAAACTTAGATAATGGTAATGCTACTATATCATCTGGAATTTTATTATAGAGGCGCAAGCCGAGACCCACAAAAGATTTTTTTGTTTTCTCTAACCGCAAAGCTGTGATGGCTAATTTATTTTTATTTCTCGTGTTAATACTATGAATATCACAATTTCTCTTAAATGAGTGTATATTCTGACGCACGTACATAATGTTCGCATAGATGAATTGCGAAGGGAGGGTCAAAATATTTATGTCTTTAAATAGTTCCCTCAAAGACTCTCTAGCACCTAATTTATATATAAATCTGATAGCGCGTTTTTGTAAAACAAATATGGTATTTATATCTGCAGCGTTACCCCATAGCAATATTCCATAGGACATAACACTGTGGAAGTACCCAAAATATACCAAACGTTCCGTTCCCAAAGGGTAAAAACGGGACCCTATTTCTAAGACTTCGCTGTCTGTCCGTCTGTCTGTCACCAGGCTGTATCTCAAGAACCGCGATAGCTAGGCAGTTGAAATTTTTACAAAGTATGTATTTCCGTTACCGCTATAACAACAAATACTAAAAACAAAATAAAATAAATATTTAAGGGGGCTCCCATACAACAAACGCGATTTTTTAATAGATAATGATACGGAACTCTTAGTACGCGAATCCGATTCGCACTTGGCCGATTATTTTAAATTACAACATTTAACCGAATTATGACATGTAATTTTGACATGTCGCTTTACTTGCGAAAGCGCTAGTAATGCGCACTCCCGCTAGGCCACCGAGCTCCTCAAAGCTTCAGTTAATGACGCATCTCTTGCGGGTTAGACAGTTCTTAGGGCCCTAATATCATGTTATTAGGGCCTCAGAACTGTCTTTAGTGCATTGGTGGAAATAGAAATAAGAACACAATAATGAAGGATTATTGTATAGTTATTGGTGTATTGAACGATGTAAACTTACGTGATTTAGAAAGTGGCTGCTCTTGGTGGCCCACCCGATCTGCATGACCCCTGGCGTGATGATCACACACTCGTAGTACCAGCAGCCCTGGTCCACTTGGAACGTGCAGCGAACGCTTTCAAACGAGTTCGAGTCGCATCTGAAACAAAGTAAACATATATAACATATTGTATAAAAGTACTAGTAGTATTTTTTGTAAGGGGCCATCCACATATTACGTCACAACGATAGGGGGGATAAGTCATGCCAAACGTGACAGTATGTGTTAAAGGGGTCGGAAAAAAGTTTGACATGGAGGGGGGAGGGTCCTAAAAGCCGAAATTTTGTGTGGCTTAATAATTGGACGACCCAACACACTATACATACAAATAATAATCATGATAAAAAGGAAATACAAACAAAACATAATATTTAAAAACCTTTGTTTCCACTAGTTCAGTTGTCCAATTCAGTTGACTGAACTGACGTAACTTTTTTAATTGTGTCAAAAAATGTCATACTTAAGGACATAGTGAATTATGATCAGATCACACGTAACGTCAAAAAATATTAAACCTACAAAATACTTATTAGTAACAAAAAAAAATTAATCAAATTAGTGCGTGAAGTCTCGGAATGTTTGGGAACCGCGCGCTCGCTACGCGCTTAGAGCACCTACTACCTACCTACCTTCTTCTTGGCTCGTTGTTAAGCCGCTTATAATCGCGCGCAGTGCGAGTGACCACACTTCTTGTTTTTATTGGATGATTAAGTCAACTTTTAAGCCCCTATTTTTAATATATATTTGGAACGAGAATCAAATACCGAGTGCCCCCCTTGAATATGTAACGTGATTTACCAGTCACCCTGTAGATTAACTCTTTTTTTAATACAAGTTTATTTGCCAGGTAAATTAAACTCCTGGCTTTCAAGCGTTTACTCCCAATTGCTTATGAACGGGTGTACTAATTTTATAAAATAATAGCTAAGAATCACCACAAGGAAACTGGCTATCGTAAAAAAACAACATCGGAATCTGTCCACATGTTCAAGAGTTACAATTTACACAGCCAGACTTTTGGTTAAAGGCCGTGTGGTTTCCGGCACAGTAGAATAGGGCCACGCCTCCTACCGTGGATATCATAGAAGGCGACTTAGGAATACAAGCTAAACAAAGCTATAAACATCAATGAGACCTCTCCAACCCGTCTGGCCAGCGAGAAGAGTGTAGGCCCAGTCCTCCGGCTGCTCTGGCCAAGTATGGCTCTGGTAGTACAGAGAGGGTCATGCTTCTGCAGTGGAAACAAAAAGACCTGATAATGAATGAAACATGTAGTTAAAAAAAATAACTTTCCTTACCTCGCTTCCAGGCCATTACAAGATATCTTGAGATACTGACTGACGTCGTGCGAGTTCAGGATCACGTTGATGCCAGTCATGTCAACTAATTCATACGACAGTTTTCTGTCTGGTATTATAACTGCGAACAACATTCATTTATATCATTTAGAATAACTCTTGCCGACACAAGTAGGAGTAATGTTTTATTGTACACCAAAAAAATAACAATAATTAAAACGTACACACGGAAAAGACATTTAAATTTACAATAGGCAGTCTTATCGCTAAAAGCGATTTCTTATAGACAACCGATGGATAGATAGAATACATATAGTTAACATTAGTAGAAATAAATGTTGCATTGCTTAGAACTAACCGAAATTCGCCAAATGACAAGTCAAATCAGACATTTTTCTAAATGTTAAATCAAACATTTTCTCTTTATTTGTATGAAATAAAGACTAATGACGTCTTAGTTAGAGTTAAATAGCGCTCTTAAAATCAGTTTTTCCGCAATAATAAATCTAAAATTACGTCGATTAATGACAAGTGACATTATTTTGTGACGTTTTATTTTATTACCAGTACCAAATAATTTATTTTTGACCCAGGAAACTTCCTAATGAATATAAGTATTACATACAGAACGGAATATCCCAAAGTCCCGCGCAATATGCGTCCCCGTCCTCGCACCTCTCCGCCAGCGTCCAACAACTTTTGATACCGCATTCACACTTGCGTGTTCGCTATTCGCCTCGTCATTCAACGAAACATTAATTTACTGCACTGTTTACATATGCGTGTTGGTTATTCGCCTCGTGATTCGCACGAATGTGTAAATGCGGCTTGAAAGATACTCACACAAGTTGTCCAGCGCCCACTTGGCACAGAAGCCGACCTGGCGCCACGTGTGGTCTTTGTGGTCGGAGAGCGTCTCCAGCACCAGCAGCGGGTTGACCGGCTCCCGCTCGAGCCGACTCTTGATCGTCAGCTTGTTTTCGGTGGTGCTCGCGAACTTCTCTATGGCTATCAGCGCGAATAGCACTAGGCAGGCGTGGCGACGGGTTATCTGGAAAAGTAGTACTTAAAGAACATACTCAGGAAGTATCATGGCGGTTTGCGTTGAGTTCATACACCTAGATTAATTTTAGGATTCCGTACCGGTACATTTCTGTCGCTGCTGTAACAAATAAACTAGCTTCTCAGGCGTTGCACGGATTTTGGTAAGGCTGTTGAGATAGGCTATCCAGTACATAACATATAACATGTATTGTCCGTCCAGTTTATAAAATGGGTAAGTATTGCAGTCTGTTGAGGAAACATGAAAACAAGTGTGGGTGGCCATCTTGGATCCAACTTCTGAATCCAGTTTCGAGTTTCGCGGGGTGCTCTATCCCCACATGCAAAAATTCAGATCCCTATGAAGTCCCAGTGAGACGTTATGAGCGAAATAAGTTTAATTGTTTAAAATCCAGATGCCATCTTGGATTCCAAAAATTCTCACTTGGCTAATTTTTCGGCTCAAAATACATACAGATATCTTTTTTTAGCCAAATCGCAAGCACTTGACTTTCGACCCTCATCTTGGATTGGAAAAAAGACGCGGCGCTTGGTAGTAAAGATACAGAGAGTCGCCCTCGCCCGCACTCTCTGTATCTGTATATTTTGTAATACCTTTATCATCATCATCACGTCTTTTTGTCTCCACTGCAAGAGCACAACCCTCTCTGTATTACTAGAGCCATACTTGGCCAGAGCAGCCAGAGGACTTTAGCCTATACTCGCCGGCAAGACGGGTTGGTTGTTTAGCTTGTATTGCCTAAGTCGCCTTATATGAGATCCACCAGGACTTGGAGTGGCCTTATGCCGGAAACCACATGGCATTGTACCTTTATATCTATAGTGAAAAAACTATGGTACATCAACTATTTATGCCGCAATTACACATTCGCGCGAATCGCGAGGCAAATGACGAGGCGAATAACGAACTCGCATATGTAAACAGTGAGTTCGCTATTCTTCTCGCGGTTCGCCTCGCGATTCGCGTCTTCGTACCGCGTTTATACATTCGTGCGAATCGCGAGGCGAATAACGAACACGAATGTGTAAATGCGGTATAAGAGTTTCTCCGCGATGCAGAACAGGACCACGCGAATGTTTCCAAGTGGTATCAGTTACCAGGAATGTGAGTAAGTAGTCCAAGGTGTTCGGCGTGAGCACGGCCACACTGTTGGGCCCGGCCAATTTCTCCGCGATGCAGCCCAACACCACGCAGATGTTTCTTTCCACGCGCACGTTCAGTTTCTTGTTGTTCGCCCGCTGCGACGACAGCCCGAACAGTTGAGTTGCCTGTAATGGTTTGGCGAAATCAGATTTTGACACGTCGTTAGCCATCAAGAGGTTTTTTTTGGAATTTTAAAAATCAAATTTACACCCATTTGCAAGATAAATCAACTCACTCTATGAATTCAAAACATCTATTTAAACTCTGTCATCTAAACCCCCTTTTCGCCTCTAATGACACCCGTATAAGATTCTGCCGTCACTAAGTGGGTAGTTCGAAAATATATGTATATGGGTAAATTATTTTATATGCCCTCGATCTAGCTACCTGTGTGAACCTGGAACCCGACGCATACGTTTGTACTCGGTACGTACTAGATTGTAGCAACTTTCGTGTTATGTGTAAGACAGTTAATTAAAGTAATTGGATTCCTGCTGTAAAATAAGAAAGAATAATCGTGCGTGTTTTATTGCGAATGACGCAAAAGGGTGATACGCTTCAGGTGCCGTATCGTGTTGAAATGCTGGTGTTACAATAATAATACTTACTATTTCCGCACAAATACTTAATATGCCTATTAGCATACTGACATAGAGAGTGGCCTTATATTATAGAGAGCGAAAAAATAACGCTATAGTGTCGGCCGCGCTATAGCATTCCGACGCTCTCTCTCGCTCTGCCAAATGACGGTTCTGAGGGACGGAAAAGGATAGCAGCATAGAAAGGTGCTGTTCCGTGCTTACAACTGAGATCCAACCATGGAAGTCACAACGTCGAACAAATCTCATGTCAATTATTTGTTTTGTTGATGTAGACCAGCGCATAGGACCATTAAATTTCTTTCCATGGATTTCATAAGAGGCGGCTGCGTTGAAAGCAAAGCATAAACAAATATCGTTTGCAACTAAGCATAAACATAAAGAGAAAAGAAGTCTAGCGGCCGCTGGTTGTAAAACCACACCCAATGCGATAAAAAATCAAGAATAGAAATAGTGACGTAAAATAATAAGATATTCCAGTACCTACTCGATACCGAAAGTAAAACGAAAAAAAAAAACACTACCAACATGTGTCTCCCTCACCTTCTAACTTCATGGTCTCCACACACAGACACACACATGTCAAATTTATAACATCATAAGAGTCTAAAAAGGTTATGCTTACCCTAATAACAGACTCTTTGGACGGCAGTGGGCAGTCGTCGAACAGTATCGAGATGGCAGAGGGTCCAAATGGATGGTCCAGGGGGATAAGGTTCACCATGGAGGATGCCACCTGGATCCAGCCATCTTCCTCCTTTTCAGCTATCACGTGTAGCTTTAGTAGCACCAGAGACACCGGCGTTTCTTCGTCACTGTAACAATATATGAAGTCAGATGAAAAAAGTAAAATGAATAAATACATAATGGGCAAAAAATCCTTATTATAAGTAGATTCAAGTACCTATTTAAAAATTACATCTCATTTTCCACCATACTGTAACGAGGTTACTTCACGTCTATCTAGACGAAAAGTGGTTGTATGTCGCTCGCTGTGTCAAATGACACAACATCACAAAGACAGAGGGTGTTCGCAGAGAACACACACTGGTTAAACATCATTTCAAATAGCGTAATAGAAAGACATTAATGATACTACGTAATTTTTTTTCATGGTTAGGTTATAGCCACACTTTATGTATATGCAAATAGAAGTGTGCCTATTATCCGACCAAGAAGAAATGCTCAGTCGGCTATGAGACAAAACACGGCACTCTTTTTTTTATTTAAGACTATCTCGCTTTATCACAACGTGTCAGGCCCTTGGTCAGTTGCATAGGCAACAGACATATTTTAAAAAGCCCTGGGCTAGTGCTCGATGATATGTTGAAGTTACACTTCCATAGTAGTATAGTTTGCTGCTGAAGATCAACACTCAGTCGGTTTAACTTGCAATGTACTTGTATGTAAGCATGTTTGTTTTAGTGAAATCTTGCAACTCAATTTTGATTTAGCTGATATTTGGCATACTTGTGTAAGTCGGATGACAATGCAATATTCTTATGAAGACTACATGAAGCTGATTTAACGATAGAGCCGGAAGGTGGCCATAGGATATATTATAACCCTAGAAGAATACGATACAACCTCATCGAGTTTGGGCTTACTGCATTTGTCTTGATAAGTACTTAGGCCGTACTTACTAAAGAAATATACAAAAAACTTATTTATACAATAAAGTAGGCAAATAGATATATCACTTGACCCTTTACGGTTCCTCTTCGGTCATAAAAGCCGTGGCACAATACACTCACACAACGCGCGCCGGGATAGAGTCAAGAGTGGGTTTACTTTTATACCACAGGACACTTTTAGCGTGTCGGTGAAGATGTAGGTGGCAAAATAAGTTTAAAAAATTTGCTAGGTTGTTAACCCCATCGCCTATTAGAACCATTTTGAAATAGGTCTAGTAAGAATCATCTATAATGTTATGTAAATGGTAATGTCAGTCACATTGCGTCCCTCGGTTCTGGGACCCGATTGCATTTGAGGAAGTCACTTATTTATTATAAGTCACCATTCCGTTTACCATGTAAGTATATTGCTGATTGGTTGTGAGTTTTGCTTATACATATTGCTTACACTTTAAAAAATAATGCAATGTTTAGTCCAAGAAACATGTATAAGCGTCGGGAAGAAGATTTCATTGAAACAAAAGAATAAGATGGAAAAATCTTACATGCTGTGCCGGCCCCACAAATACAGTTACAGTTTACCATAGATACCATATACAATCAGTATCAGTACTTGTATATTCTAAATCTGATTTACCAAACATATGTACGTCAAACATTTTCATATTTTCTTTGTTTGTTTTTGTATTTTATTTAGTAAATATAGTCGTAGAAAAAGTATTGTATACAACGTTGTATAAGTACGTCAAAAAATGCTCGATGGCGTCTCCTTACGATGCTCGCCAAGGCTCGCATCGTAACCTGCGCCACTCGCATTTTTTGACCGTTATTTTATTATACAACTGTTGCATAAAATACTATTATGTCCTAACTAGTCCTAACAAAGTTGCCGAGTCAGAATTTTTGCTTTCGACTTTTCCATCCACATGCCCCTTTTGAGCACTCATTGACCGAACAAGTATATACACATGCATTCAAATGTATAGTCATTGAAATATGTATTCAAAATGCTTTTATCTATTTCGGTATCAATTGATGTTCGAGATTACAATTGAATGACATATTTAGAGATAGATTAAAATATATACGTATTATCAATTTTAAGTTGTTAATGGATTTAATAAGATTAAATTCAATTTATAAAAAAAAATAAGAGGCATGCACTTGTCAGTGGAGTGTTTTATATTTCCAAAGTCTTACTTTTATTTATTTGAAGAAATAATTGTCTTTCTTTTTCATCATACATACATACATACATATTTTCACGCCTGTTTCCCATGGGGGTAGGCAGAGACTATTTTCTTCATGTATTATTCTTTCAATTATTCTATTAATTGATTTAGAAAATGTTTATCTCTCTTCTATGATTTGAATTCAAAGTAAAAAATCTAGGACCCTGTTTTATCATAACTGTTATTGCTGACATTTATGGCCATGATACAATAATAATGTCAACATCAAGGTAAGGCTAAAGAAATACATTGGACAAGGGCGGCCATTTATTATATCGATTATATTTTGAAAAAAAAAAGGATTAAGGTTTTTATTTTTGTGTATGGATTGTAGGTAACTTAAATGACTGGCCAAGTACGGGTCAGACTCGCGCACGAAGGGTTCCATACCGTTATCAATAAAAAATCACGTTTGTTGTATGCCCACTTTTACACGCTCAGTGCCATGTGTATAAGTCTTGATACACCTTGATTATTTTACTATTGTGTCTGGAATCCATGGCGGTCAATGGGTTAAATATTTACTCACTGAATGCATTGTGTAACACCACTGATTGAATATAAGTAATTTTAAATTAATTTTTTTTGAAAATCTAAAGCCTACTTTTCAGACCCCTTTTAAACAAATCAGTTGTTCAAAGGGCTATGTATGATGACAGACTAACTCCCAAAACATGGATACATCCAGGATTTCAAATTGAGCCGTCAGATCCCGCGTCTTCCACTGGATCCATCCGGAACTTTAACACAGTTACACACGTCAAACTATCAAAATAATTTTTGCATTAAGAGTTAGAAATGGAAAAACTCACTTGTCAACGAAGGCGGCGATCAACCCGAGCATGTCGAGCACCAGCTGGTCCACGATCGTGGAGTCGACGACTTTCGGCATGCGCATGCGCGGCTCTGCGGAGCTCACCGACACGGGCGTGGCCGGCTCGGGCGGCGCGTACGCGCCTTCCTCAT
This sequence comes from Acrobasis consociella, assembly GCA_963555685.1. Classification (NCBI taxonomy): domain Eukaryota; kingdom Metazoa; phylum Arthropoda; class Insecta; order Lepidoptera; family Pyralidae; genus Acrobasis; species Acrobasis consociella. The sequence goes on along the minus strand of OY743104.1, from coordinate 7,608,603 downwards.
TTTGAACCTTCTCTTTGCAGCAACACAGTCCCATTACCTAAGAAAAGAGTGATTGGCTTTAATCATCAGCTTAACCTTTTTCCCTTGAGCTGCCTGCATAGGCCTGGCAGTTCTAGACAGCCAGATACAGCAGTGTCGCATACTCTTGTGATAATTTTGTCATAACTATGCATGTAAACACACCAAAACTACAGGTAGTTTAGTTCAATAACTAAAAAAGAGGGCCATTTGGGAGCTGATGGTGCTTACTCCACCAACAAGAGCCACTAAACCCTTAAATAAGATGAAGGGAGTTCAAGGCAGCTGATGACGAGGTACAACCTATTTTGTGAGTTACGAGTATTATTAAATTTTTTACTATTTTAATAATACACATTGCCAATAATATAATTTTTAATTTTTTAAATTTTACTTCTTATTTGGTTTTAATTAAAATTTTAATAAGTATGGTTTTAGTTTAATTTAAAATTATTTTTGTCCAATTTATTTATAAGTTTTATAACACAAAAAATAGTGTTGCATAAGAATTTAGAATTCAATCTCTCCAACCCGTATGGCCAGCGACGGGAGAGTGTAGGCCAAGTCCTCTGGCTGCTCTGTATAGAGAGCGTAGTGCTCCTGCATTGGAGACAAAAAGACCTGATGATGATGATGATGAGTAGAATTTAATGTAAATCATCTGATAGGGGTTCTTTAACCCTTCAAATGTCGACATAGCAGACACAATAGAATAACAATACATCAGACGCCCGCTCCGGGCGTCCGACAGTTAAAGGGTTAAATAGAACTTCTTTGAATTTTTAGAAGGGTAACAAGAATAGAAAAAGCAATTATAAGATCAGAATCTGGTCTTACCAGTTTGCAAAAGACCCTCAGGATCAGGAAGCTCTCTTGTTATGGCTAGCAATTACATATACCACATTTGTATTCAAAGTAAGTATGATAGTTATTCTTAAACAAAAGATAAAATACCAAAAGCAATAGGTATTGTCTTAACTGAATTTAATTCCACAATTTTACTTCAATTATAAATAAAACCATAATATTGTATAATCCATGCCTTATATGTTAGTAATGTTTTTTGTTTGGTTTCAGCTTGTTACAATTTACAAAACTACATCAGCTATTCACTATAGCATTGCAAAAACATAGCAAATGTTATGATGATAGCAATCTTGGCTACAGGATGTAATTTAAACAAGTTACCATCAAACTATAATATGTTTTGACCTAGAATATGGTACTTGTTTGAGTTCATACTAAAGATTTCTATGGAAAGATCACACTTTCTATTTTACCGATTCAACATTGCTATCTTCTTCATTTTCTTCCGTGCTAGTCTGAGAGAAAAGCAAAAAGAAACTACCCATTACTTATAAAAAAAAAAAAATGTTTGCTAAACCGTTTTTAGTTCAAATATCTTCAGTCACATTCTTTCTATGTCAAATAATGAAAGGGACAAAACATGTTTGGCAAATGGTTGTTATCTTTTATGAATATGGGGGTAAAGAATATACCAGCTGCTATTTTTGAATGGGCGAGAATACAAATTATTTTGATTCCATTTTCCACTCTTCTGTCTTCTATCTTGCAGCCCTTTACTGTCTACTTTAAGCGTCACAACATAAAATGTTTTGTGTGTTCCATACAATAATTAATATTTCTACCTTTGTTTTTTATTTCTACAGTCTTGCAAAGTGTCAATTACTTACATTGTCATGTAAACTGATACCCCATCACTTCAAAAGTCCATGCTAAGCTGTTTTACATATTGAAGCCCATTACTTGTTATTACTTGTAGGCAATGTTACAGTAATATAACTGCATTCTCACAGGTATTTTTGTATAGTCAGGAAATTACATGATCATTCAACTAGATCAAGTTTTTGCTTCGTGTATTGTGTACCTACACTGTACCTATGCAAAGGTGCAATACCTAATTTTTGTCCAAGAGAAACTTTATTTAAAGACAGCTTGTTAGATGAATTCAGGCACTAAAGATTAAAATTACCTACTACTGGTACTACATGCACAAATGTGTTATTGTTAGAAGCATAAATAGAACATTGATTTTTAACATTAATAAAGGTATTGAGATCCCATTGGACCTACCAAAAATTGCATTACATTCATTCACGAATCTGCTACGAACTTATGCATGACTCATGTGAAGTACGTATCTAAACTACCATCCGCACCGAATTATTTCATAAAATTCAAGAAACAGCCATTTGAGACATTTTATCAAATAATTAGGTAGGTACTTGAGATAGGTATATACATGTGCCATCTGGTCAATACAAGAAGTCTAGATTGCAAAAAAGAAAATACTATTTCACTTACCGTAATTTCGTAGACATGTTTTCTATTCAGGCGTCAAATTGCTAAAGGCAGAAAAATTAGCCGCCTCGAAAATACTGCACAACTAGGTATGCTAATATTTTATAGACGAAAAGGCAGAAAGCACCTAGGTAAGTACTTTTGTAAACAGACCCAATATGTACCCTCGATTTTCTTGCGTGAAAGACAAGACAAAACAGACATACCAAAGAGAAGAGAATCAACAGACAGGCAGGACTAGTAAAAAAAATTCTATGTCTATGGGCAGGACAGCAGCAGTGTTGCCAGTAGTGGTTGGCGAATTAGAACGCCGGAAAATCTAAAAAGGAGGTAGCAGAATAGCAGGCAGACCATAGAGTATTATAAATTAGATCAGGGGTGCCATTTTTCAAACGCGAAGTCACTAAATAAGGATTTTTCCATACTAAAAACAAATAATATTTTACGCGAGCGAGGAGTTGGGAAACTACACGTTTTGTGTTTCGATGAGTCCCTCAATGAAAAATATACTCCAGAGGTAGGCATGAGTTCGGTAGTTAAATCAAAGATCAAAGCGTAGTTATAAACAGTTATGAAATGGATATAGAAAGAAAGAAAGAAAAAAAAGCTTTATTCGGCAATCAAAACCATCACAGCTTACATATAGGTAAATACAATAAAACATACAAATACGAATTGCCGAAAAGGCGACCAGCTCAGCTATGTGCTGATGGCGGTTTGCCACAGCGCTGATTTTCAGCTGGTGCCAAAATAAATGGGTTGAGATGGCTTACATAAAACAAAAGAGAAAAATCAAAAAAATTAACAAAATCTGCTTGTATACATTATTTACACAAAAAAAGATTTTAAAGTTTTAATCTGACTTTTATATCTATTAAAATAAAGCTTACAACAATGTAGTAACTATAATATAAAAGTAACTAAAATATAAAATATCATATAATTGGTGCCATTTTATAAACGAGGAGTCACTAAACAAATGGTTTTTTTGTATGGAAAAACCATTCGTTTAGGTGACACTGCGTTTCAAAACTGGACTTTAGTAAAGGAGTGCTATTTTTCTTTTCTGTGCTTTTTTATTTTAACATGAGTAAAAAAGCAACGTGAAATTGAACATATTTCCCATGATTAGTTTCGATGACATTCTACACTACAAATATCAAAATTACGAGTGGTCAAGACCACTCGTTGCAAATCCTTCGTATACGACCGATTCAAAAATGCACCCGTTTGGAAACGCTCGCGCAAACCATTCGTAATGTGACAAGTGATTTTAAAAATGCGTCCCCAGTACTGAAAGTGAAACTTGCCAACTTTACTCAAAAAACCTTCATCGTGACGTCACTTCCTCAAACAGACTGACCTTGCTTGAAAATGAAGGTTAGTGAGATTTTTGCAAATATCTATACAATGTCCTTTTTAATTAAGTACAAATATTTTAAGGGGTGGTTCAGTCCATCATTTTGAACAAATTTTCCCAATGAATGTATAGCGAAATACGAAAAAAATTTTTAGGATCTCATACGAATCGAAGTAGTCACGTGATATCATTACTATGGAAAAGGAAATTTTTTTTTTCGTTTTTCGATATACATTTATTGGGAATAGTTGTTAGGAATGATGGACTGAATCACCTCTTAAAATATTTGTACTTAATTAAAAAGGACATTGTATAAGTAAGACCTTATTTTAAAATCTGATTAGAGAAAGCTTTTCATAAAGGCTATTCCTCGAAAAGGATTGCAGAATTGTAGGTATTCAAATAAATGTAAACAATCTTGACATGTCTTTTTATTGAAATATACACTTTATAAATCAGTAATTTTGCTAATTACAAAGTAATGATGTTATAAATTACATAATTACTTTGTAATATATATTAATATGTAATATATATATGTAAATAATTTTGCTAATTACTAAGTAATTATGTTATAAATTACATAATTACTTTGTAATTTGCAAAGGTATTGATTTATACCTGTGTATATTTCAATAAAAAGACATGTCAAAATTGTTTACATTCATTTAAATACCTAACCAAATGGAGTATAATGATTTTGTTTTGGTTCTCAACATTTCTCCAGAACGAAAATGTTTTTATAATATTATATAGACTTTCTTCTATTAGGACACAACGAAAGTTTGCACCTTTTTGGACTTTTTTTTAACTGGCCTTTAATTTCTTCCAGAAAATTCGCTGGAAATAACAAGGCGTGATTTTGGACGTTTTGTTTAATGATCTGGCTAAAAATTGGGACAGCAAATACTGCAATCTGGAGGATTATATAATAAAACAACAAACTGTCCCCAAAATCAATTGCCTGCATTAAAAAAACAAGTTAGTATATTTTTTTGTAGGTGCAAGATGAGGTACACAAGTTTACATTGGCAAAAAATAAATTTTGTATGGGGTATGAGGCTTAGTTAAATGAAAATGAAATTTTTACCATTTTTTAAAATGTTTTTAGACTTAGTCGTCCAATAGCAACATTTGATCAAGTTTGCGAGCGATCAAAAAGGGCGCAAAGTTGACCATTTGCTGTAACTTGGGAGAGGAAGCGAACTATCATATGCTGCTTGTATGTATATGCTGCTTGTATATATAAGCGGTCAGTTACATATACAAATATAATTAATCTTATTAGGAAAGTTCGGCAGCAAAAAGATATCGATGAGATAAGTTTGCCATAGCTACGACGATGAATCGGATTGATTAGACAGGTTATTCTTTTATATATTACATTCTTTAATTCACTTCTGGTATAATGTGTATTTATTTGTACCATTTCACGTTTCTTTTGACCCATTAATCTAGTTTTATTTTTAAGGATTCCGTACCCAAAGGGTTAAAACGGGACCATATTACTAAGACTCCGCTGTCTGTCTGTATGTCTCATGAACCGTGATAGCTAGACATTTGATATTTTCACAGAAAATGTATTTTTGTTGCTCCAATAATAACAAATACTAAAAAAAGAATAAAATAAATCATAAGAGGCAGCTCCTATGCAACAAGCATGATTTTTTTCATTTTTAAACACTTAAAATATTCACAGAATATTAATTTGTATATTTATTTAAAAAATGAATATTTAAGTGGGGCTCCCATACAACAATGGCAAAAACAATACGAAATTTTTAGATAGATGATGATAAGGAACCCTGCGTGCGTTAGTCCGACTCACATTTGGCTTTGTTTTATGCTCAAAGATTTTCATGCATTCACTGTAAAGTGCTATTTAAAACAAAGTAAATGAACCCAAACAAAAAAAAGTTGTCTTATTTATTTGAGGACTTCATATGGCCACCTTCTGACTCCATCATCAGAAAAGTTCCTTCCAAAACATTGTATTGCCAACTAGTTTACATAAGTATATTGTTTTGACCTAAAAAAAGAAACATACAAACGATGCAAATCAAACAACGGCTTGTTTAAATTATAAAGTGCGTTATTTCAAATAAAATATATTTTTTTGTATATTTTAACTATTTTGACATCATAATCAAGCATTAATAAATGTCAAATAATTTTGTCGCATAGTTTATATGGGGCCGCAACACTGTGCGACGCCCTGTGGGTTTGTGTGTGGGTGGGCGGGGCGGTTCGATCTTATTCTTATTTTATAATCAACTAGGCATAGTAGCTATACATTAATACAAGTATGGTACAAAAAGCAATTTACTGGCAATACTTATTACCATAGACCAATATTGTTTTTTTAAAGCAAAGGGTCGGGCCAAAGAATTTGAAGGTCGGGCGATCGTCCACGTACGGAATATTCAGATTCCAACTGAGGTGATATTTTTGAAACGCGGAGCTACCTAAATTAATGGCTTTTCCATACAAAAAAGCGTTCGTTTAGTGACTCCGCGTTTGAAAAATAGCACATTCTGATTCCGGAGGCACACAAATTTTCATTTCCCAAGCTTCCGGTATTTGACAAATATGTCTTTTGACACTGACTTGACTTTGAAGTTTCCAAAATACAAATAGGTACCATGGAAGTTTTTGGCGGGAACGGGAAGGCAAGAATTCAGTCAAAGTTTGTTTAAATTGTTTCTAGTGGAGTTTGTAACATTTATATTTTGTAACATCTATAGGATAAAATATACTTTATTACAATACAATAAACTAACCTAACTAACAATATATTACAATACAATAAACTAAACTAACTAACAATAATTACAATTAAAAATTAAACTAACTAAAATAAACTTAAATACTAAAAATAAATTACTTATAAACTTATACAATTACAAATAAAAATATCTCTTATCTATAGGTGTAGTTTGGTATTTTAAATGCTCATTTTCATGGACAATAATAATGTAAAATGTTTTAAGTGGATAGTCATAGTGCGACTGTAGTGAATACGAAATTGGTGGGCGGGCGTAATTAACAATATTTTTAATAGGTAATTACACCTACCAATTTCGTGTTCATGCTCATGGACAATACTTAAGTAAAATGTTCATTTGTTATTAATATTATACAAGTTTTGCCAGGTAAATTAAAAAACACTTGACTTTCAAGATGTGATGAGTGCTGGAACTACTATTCCAACCGATATGGTGGAATTGATATCCGTATCGCCTATTATTTGCCGGACAATTTGAAAATGTTAAACATAGTATTTACTTTAATTTTAAAACATAAAAACCTAGTAGTTCACGTTTGCGTCAGAAAAAGAGTAGAAATTATTAGCAATTTTTAGGTATCTGTTCTTGGAATTGGTATTTGGATTCAAATCTGTGTTTTCATCCGCTAACCCTGGACGCGAATAGAGGGGTGTTTTCACGTAACCAACGGGAATATATTTTGTTAAGATTTAAAATTACTCGAGCAAGAGTGTGTTTCAGTATTTAAATAGAGTTCAATATTTTTTATTGTAATTAATTAAATTTTTTTAACAGCATGCTCGGATTATTATCCAAATTAAGTAAATCATGTGATAAATAACCCACTCGTGGCTTTTTCTTCACATGATTTAATTTGAATTCATGTTTTGTTCGGAGCTTGGTACTTCGTTCGACGTAGGTACATAGTTTTTAAAGGGTCTTGCTTTGCCTCTACCTGCCTCTACAATGATTTGTTGCCATTTCGGTTTGTCTCTGTCCTATCTTCTTCATGCTGATTATATGATTATATTATGGAATTTTTCTCCTGTTTATTTATTTTCATCTTTTTGTTTCTAAAGTCCAAAGCTAAACATACTGGCAAAAGTTGCGCGGAAAATTTACCTATTTCTTCGTGTAAAACGCGATGTACCCAAGTTCAGCATAGTTTATCGATGTGGAATGTGGGCTGGCTAAAAAATACATTATTTATTTAGACCGTCACCTAGATTATCAAAAAATAAAGGACATTATTTCTTCGTTTAGCAAAGTACCTATTATTCAAAGATACAGCGCTTCGAAGTTTCGGGGTTGGGTGATTTACGACACCTTTGGTTAAAATCGTTGAACATCGTAGCTGATCATGACGGACGTCACGCGAAATTTAAATGCGCTGTATCTTTTTCAAAGTGTTTGTTATTCAAGAGAAAAGAAAAAATGCGTTTTCCATATATTTTAGGGTTTCTTACAGTTTCGCCATGTCTGTCTATCTGTCTGTCCGTCCGTCGTTTTACTCACGACTCAGACTTTTTCTATTTCGGCATCTGTTTCTTAAATATTTGGTTTTATACCATTATACATATAAGTACAAATTTTTATTAGAGTTAAGTGTCCTCCCTTCCCTCTATCTGCTAAATGTGCTAAACAATATGGACACGTTAAAAAATTCACAGCATTAGGTAGGTTATATAACGAAGTTGAAAGAAAACTGAGGTTTACAGTTTACATATTATAAGTAAATGTTTAACAAAAAAAAAAAAAAAACCAACAGACTTCAATTTCTTTCAAGAGTTTCTTTTCCATATCTCCAAATTTCTTCACCATGTCTTAACCAAATTAATATGGGACCAACATGAGAGTAATATTAGGGACTAGCTGAAGCCCGCGACTTCGTTTACGTGGATTTTATGTCTCTGGAAAATGCTCATTAGGCTGAACAATTTCGACTAAGGCGCTATTTTTATATTTCTTATAAGTACTTTAGCTGGACCAAAGTCAAAGTCAAAGTCAAAGTCAAAGTCAAATTCATTTATTTATCTTTGGATATTTGTATCACTTGATAATTGTCACTTTTTTTCCTTTCGATTTCTTATAAGGTAAATGTTGACGTCAGATCATTTACTTATAGCTAAGTTTACTGCCGCTTCCAAAGCGCAAGTACAGAAGAAACGGTAACAAACTGTACTGCAGCATTTTCTCCAATAACGTCAACTTACAATTATACTGGTATTAAAATTAGATATGTGGACTGAGAATACATTGTTATGTCATAATTATTAATTAAGCATGATGTCAAGTTTAAAATTAATGTCAATTTGTAAATTTTGTACTAAAACATGTACAGAATGTTCTTAAATTATGACATTTGTGAATGTACAAATACTAACCTTTAAGAGGGACCCGCGCCAAGCTCAAGCCAGACATTTTTGTCTCTAAGGTAATCATCGGTTCCGTAATAAGCTTCTTTATCACAGAGTACTTTCTTAACATAAACTTTAAATTTTCTATCTGGCATACTAAGAACCGATTCTGGCAATTTATCATAAAACTTTATACAGTTTCCCATAAACGACTTACTAACTGTTTTCAGCCTATAGGACGGAGTAAATAAATCATTTATATTACGTAAGTTTCTATCCGTAAAATCACCCACTTTATTAAACAATGCAATATTTTTCCTTACATACATTATATTTTCAAATATGTACTGGGATGGTACAGTAAGTATATCAATTTTCTTAAAAAAATCTCTTAGGGAGTCTCTTGATCCTAAACCGTAAATAAAACGTATTGCCCTTTTTTGCAAAATAAAAATAGTCTGTATATCAGCTGCACTCCCCCATAAAAGAATCCCATAAGACATCAGACTATGAAAGTAACTAAAGTAAACTAGTCTAGCAGTTGCCACATCTGTCAATTGTCTGATTCTCCTAATAGCGTAAGCCGCTGAGCTAAGCCTATTAGCGAGTTTAGAGATATTGCAGGCACCCCATTGAAGTTTTGAATCTATTGTGATTCCCAAGAAAGTAGTATTTTCAACGAGATCTAATTTTTGACCGTTCAGTAGCACATCAACATTGGCTTGCCTCACGTTAGGAAGACTAAATCTAATGCATTGGGTCTTGTTTGCATTCAACATAAGGTTATTGGCTGAAAACCAGTTAGAAATGGCCGTCAAGGTGTTATTTACCGAAGTAGCATCTTCGCTATGACGGTCTATTTCAAAAATAAGAGACGTGTCATCGGCGAACAACACAATGCCAGCTTGTTTCTCAACCGCGTAAGGCAAATCATTGACGTACACTAAGAAGAGGAACGGTCCCAGGATAGAACCTTGAGGTACTCCCATTTTAACAAGAGATCCGTTTGACTTTATGCCATTTATGTCAACAGTCTGAAGCCTATCCGTTAAATATGATTGAATGAGGTTTATTGATTTATCGTCAAAACCGTACTGACGGAATTTGAGCAAAAGTGTTGGATGATCTACGCAGTCAAACGCTTTTGAGAGATCGCAAAAAGAACCGATTGCATCGTTCTTGTTTTCCCATGCGTTGTAAATTTGAGTAACGAGCGCTACCCCCGCATCAGTGGTCGATTTCACTCCAGTAAAACCAAACTGCTGGCTATGAAAAAGGTTATGGGTGATAAAGTGATGTTGCATTTGATTAAGCATTATCTTTTCAAACACTTTGCTCAAAACTGGCAGAATCGATATAGGTCTATAATTGCCAGGATCTGTTCTTACCCCCTTTTTAAATAAAGGAATCAATTTACTGCATTTCATTAAATTTGGAAAAATACCTTCATCAATGCATTCATTAAAAATAAAAGCTAGGTCTGCAGCAATGATATTTATAATGTGGCTTACTACACTAACGGACATACCCCAGTGGTCTTCCGATTTTTTTAAATTTAACTGTTTAAATGCATCAACTATATCTTTGGGGGTAATATGTTTAAATTGAAACTTATGATTACATTGAGCTACATTATCTTTAAGTAAGGCTTCAGCATGTTGAGGACTTGAATTGGTATTTTCAGTAAGTTCCAAAGGAATATTAGTGAAAAAATTATCGAATACATTTACTATATCATTAGGGTTGGTAATATTTTTACCGGCACATTTGATTTCACGAATACCATTATAGATCTGCATCAGGTGTTCTATTTTCCAAAATCATTTATAACCTACTCGTATATGTTGCCCAGGCTTAACAGCTGTATGACAAAAAAGTTTCATTCTAATCCGTCCAGTATTTCCAGAGATTAGCGTGTACAAACAGACACACAGACAGACAGACTTTTTTCAAAATTATTACTCCATTACTATGTCTCCATCGCCCCCAATATTTTTTTTAAATATATTTAATGTACAGACACTTTTTTTACTGCTTTATCATATGTATAGATTTCAAATAAAAAAAGAATCATCAGAATCGGTTCATGGTTGAAGAAGATACCGCGTAACATACCTACTTACGTTAAAAAAAATACATACAGTCGAAATGATAACCTCCTCCATTTTGAAAGCGGTTAAAAAGTTATAGGCGACCAACTTATAAAATGAATTTGGAAAAGGAAAATTTCATTCGAATTGAACGGAAAATTGATTTTTAGACGTTTTTAATGGCGTAAACTCAAAAGTCGGGATCCGCAACTACGGAACCCTACCATATCTAAAAAGCCAAAAAAAACTGTCCTCATCCGCAGGCGTTCGGTCGGGAAACTTAGGCATACTAGTGACCCTTTGAATCAGCGACCAGGTCCAACCAACTGTACGGCCAACTCGCATGGAGAGGGTACCGTACAATGCCAAAGTCAACACATTTGAAATCTTTATACCTTACAGTAAGATGCAAGGTAACTTCTAGTATAGTGGTGTTTTATTTTTACTTTTTTCCGTAAGTGAGTAGGTACCTATATTGAGTTTACCCACTTTATTTTCAATTGATAGAATTCTTATAGGTTTTCCTATAATTTACAAGCAATGGAACTATATTTTGTCAATTTTCGTCTTCTATAATGAATTTTTATTTTTTAATAATAACAAAAATATCTTTGAGATTCTTATAACGAGCCCTTTCATTTTATATATGACACAGTAAGGTTTGCAAAACTTTTTAATTTTCTAATTCGTCCTCCGAAAAAGACCCTTATTTTAAAAATACATTAAATTAGTTTGCCTTTGCACGTTTGTATTTAGGTCATATTTATTACACAATAGGGGTGACGACAGGGTCCGAAAAGTATGATGGTAATTAGTCCGTCTTTTAGGTTATCCAAAAATAAAGGTCCCGTATTTTTCAGTTTCCGTCGAAGACGTCATGCGAAATTTATATGCGCTGTATCTTTGTCATTTTCGGTTTTTTCAGAGAAAAGAAAAAAAAAGTGTACAATATTTTTTAGTAATCTTGCCGATGGACCAAAAATATTTTTTCCATTCGTCAGCCTATCGTACCAAATTTCATTTGATTTAGTCCAGTAGATTCGGAGCAAAATTGGCTGTGGCTGTGACTGACGGACGACGAACAGACAGACGCACGAGATATCCTATAAAGTCGATGATAAATGACCACTTCGTCGTCGGATGATAACTCTGTATTTGGTCATTTTGGAATTTGTAATTTTATTAATAGAAGCATATTGCTGAGCATATCTTTGCAAGCGGAAACCAGAGCAGCGGCCGAAGTTTACCAGCAGCCACCCGCCCCGGAGCAGGCCCTGCCCTGCCCTTAAGCGTATTAAACACGTGAACTTCCCAGAAAATTACTCCACGTATAGATAAAAATTGCATCAAATGCAGTCCTGCAGTTTCAGAGTTTTTAGGGTACAGATAGACAAACCTACGATACGGGCCGCGATAACTCTCAAACTGTTGTAGCAAATTTTGATGATATTATCAATCATACAAATATGTCACAAATATGTCACTAAATGTCACTGATAAGAAAGTCATCATGATGTAACGAATGTCTTTTAGTCTCCACTGCAGGAGCACTACCCTCTCTGTACTATTAGAGCCATACTTGCCAGAGCAGCCAGAGGATTTGGCCTTCACTCTCCACGCTGGCCAGACGTTGGAGAGGTCTTATTGATGTTTATATGCTTTGTTTAGCTTGTATTTCCTAAGTCGCCTTCTAGGTCGCTTCTACGACACGCATGAGAAGACTCGCAGTGATCCTATTTTATTTTGCTGGAAACCACACGGCGAATACGAAAGTGATTTCTCTGAATCACGTGGTTAGCTTCCACCACATGTGTGATTTGTGTACAGTTTGACAAATATACTGGTCCTCTAATAAATGGTACGGCTCCAATTCCACCCAAGACCCGGTCGTGAAAGACTGGCCAAGTGTTATGCTCACGACTACAATGTCTACTGTCGCTTGCTTGGATCGGCGCCTGTTTTTTACATATCTAAACGTATTTGTAATAAAAAAGCCCCTCCCCTAAAAATAGATGTAAAAGTTTGAAGTCATGTCTGTTTCTCTTTCTATGTTCGCGGCAAACCACTAGTTTTAAAATTGTATTTCTTTCCTTTTAGGGTTCAGTATAGTAAACAAGGAACTCAAATAGTTTCGCAATGTCTGTCTGTCTGTCCGTCCGCGTTTTTCTCGAAGACTATTAGTGCTAGAAAGCTGTAATTTGGCATGAGTATTTATATTAATCATGACTTTTGACAATTTTTTAAATTTCATTATAGGTACTAGTTATAGTGATCTAGCATAGCCCGTGATTCGATTGATTACGGGTATGTCCCTTCCACGTTGTACATATATAAGCGACCAACTTATAAAATGTAGGTACTCTGAACAGGTAAATTTCATACAAATTCAATAGAAAATTAGTTTTTTGACGTTTTTGTGGCATGAACTCTAAGTAGATCTTGGCAACTACGAAACCCTACACTGCGCGTAGCCCGACAGTCCCGACACGCACTTCGAACTTTATACTTACTACTTATTTAAATTCACCTAAAATATCGCACAAAAGTTTTTGATAGATAAGATACACATTAGATTTAGTTAACTAAATATCAATTCCAGGCGAAAATACCACATATTAAAATATTCTGCACGGATAGCCTAGCACGAATAAAAAATAAAGAGAAATTATTTGAGCACAAAAATCACGTGACATTTATCGCCCCCGATGGCTTTTTCATCGCGGGACTTTATGACGATCGGCGATGCACTGCACTAGTTGCGTGGTGCAAGCGATGAGATTTATGCAAATTAAATAAATTTTTATAATATCCTTTTTAATCATGGGTCTTTTCACCCTGTGAGGCTACAGATCCAACCTTAACGGGAATACGAAGTTAAGTCAGTGTTACATATTGGGTAGAATATTAGTTGCAATAAATAACGCTGGTATGTATCGGGATTATTCTTACTAATCGGGAATTAACACTGAGCAGATAAGTAATCGTTGAGCTGTTGAAGTGTCAACGGTAGAAGTGTTAAAGGGTAAAGGTGTTTAATACTTCCACACATCGCGATTTTTATCCTTGTAGTGTTACATGATTATCGTTACCTAATAAAATGGGTACCCAAGTAATTATGTAGTCATTTAGACTTTTTGAAAGATTGTTTGGGATAAGTACTAATAAAAAAATAAATCTATGAAGCCTTAAAACTTAATATTTTTATATAATAAACTTAATATAACTTATATATTTTATGAGTAATTAGAAATGACGTATGTATAAAACTTACCTTAGGTATAACTTGTTTGGAAAATTATGTTAAGTATTTGTTTGTTTAATTTTTATTAATGACATATATAAATATTTATTTATAATGTATTACGAAATAATATAAAGATACCTATTTATAATAGTTGGTCACCTACATCGGAAAAAGAAAATAAAAATTCCCTCGGCAATATAGTACGTGTCTAATTAATGAGTGAGGGCGATGAATGTTTACGGTAAAGCGGAGTACGGGTACGGGCATTGGTATGGGTATGATACGGGGCAGTTTGTGTGATGGCGGGCGCGTCATGCCGGTGGCGGGCACCACCGAGGCGGGCGGCAGCGATCGATAGGGCGGCGCGGCGCTGCAGTCGGCCGCTTGCCGTCGTCGCTACACCCTTACGACACTCCGGCGACGGCCCGCGTCGCGATAACACGCGACGATGCGCGGCGACCGCGCCGCCCGCGACACGCGCCACAATAAAGATCACGATAACTTAAAGTCCTCCCTTAAAAAAGGGAACAAGTCAAAAAAGCACAGAGTCGTCTTCGATGAGAGCGCCAATGAATTTTTCGAGGCCGATTATATTATTGTTGTACGAGATGAGTGCGGCTACTCAGACGAAGGCGAAGGGGACGAATGCTCGGGATGTGGCGCGTGCGAGCGCTACCAGGAGCCGGAGCCTGGCGCGCTCAGCCCGCCGGAAGGGTACAAGGATATGGGGCTGTTCAACCGTGACGGGACGCTGCGGGAGCAGGCTTGGTGGGACGCGGGCGACGTGGTGCTGGTGGGTGAGCGCTCGGGCACGGTGTTCACGCCGCAGCACCTGCAGCTGCTGCGGCGGCTGCAGCGCGAGCGGATGTTGCGGTCCACCATCTGTGCAGACTGCGACGCGCACGCCGCGCTCCACCAGCCTCTCGGTGAGTCATCTCACCTCTGCCCTTGGCAAGGACGAACACTATCCGGTCGCCCTTGCTCCGCTTATCGTATTTCTCGCCTTACAGGGTCCACCGTTTGTTCATCTCTAATCCGTGGCATCGCACACGACCCACGTTTCAATGGCATGACCGACAAAAAGAACGGAAACCTTACGACTACCCTCACCTCTCACGCTCAATAAGTCATGGCATGTATCTCATTTCAGTTTAGAATAAGTTTAGTATTTACAAAAAAACATTAGATTGACAATGCACACGCGACTGTAAAAAAAATAACGTCAATGCTATGCGATTGTAGCTAATTTGCATGCAAACTCGTTCCTTATCATTGTTCGTATTTCGGTTAGTACATATAAGAAGCGAAGCGAAAATATCAGCAATGCGCTTAAACTAACAATGAACGTTTAGTCGGAGTCATAACAGTGTATAAAATCATTTTAGATCGTTAATAGAACAAGTGACGTAAGGGCGTCATGTTTCAAAACAGCCGAGAATCTATTGTACTCATCTAAAGTGAGAGCACTTAGTAGCTTGTCTTTTTAAACGTTCATGGTCGAGCGAAAACGATAAAAGGCTGGTAACCGAATATTGCTAAGCAATATCACGAATATTTCGTAATAAAAATACAAGTAGGTAAAGGCTTCGCGTAAGTATTTTGCGCAAAGGAAGAGATTCGGTAGTTACCTTTGTGAAAATCTTATTGGTTTTTCGGAACGCAATAATCTTTTGACGCATTGAATACTCGTAGGATCTCACGTGAAAAACTGTATGATTTCATTTTACAAGAGAAAATCGGCAGACGAAAATTGCGACGCTCTCTCGTCTGAAACTTTTCTGGCATAGGAATATACATACTGAAAGATTTCAGTGGTAATATCTGTTTGAATAAACATGGGGAGTGCTAAGTAAGATAAGACATTGCCTTGACATTGAAATGGTAAATACGAGGTGTTTTTTGACTACTATTTGATCAACTGTTTAATTATAGAGCTACAGTATAAAGTTTATATTAAATGAAATCAGTCGCCGAAACTAAACAGCAAAAAATCATAAACCTAGGCGACAAGCTCTAGAGTTAGTTAAATAACAGTAGGTAGTGTAAGGTGATTTCTAAAACTATACTCTCGTCTGTGCAGCTGTAGGTCCTTAACCAACACAGCTGCTAAAAATTCAAATCACCTCCGAGTCTAGATACCCCAAATCCAATACCTATTTTGGAACGCCAGTTTAGCAAAATCGCAGCGCTGTCTTTTCATTCGTAAAAAGTTATTAGATCACAAATAAACCACATGAAATAACCGGCCAAGTGTGAGTTGGACTCGCGCACGATGGGTTCAATCTATAAAGTTTGTTCTATGAGAGCCCGACTTAACCTTACGGGGGTGACATAGTAATTGCGTGACAAAACACCTTTTAATAAATAAAGAATAAAAAAAAGACTTAAATATTTACTTGTTTTTTTTTAAATAAATTTGTAGTAGCAGAAACAGAAATACATCATCTGTAAAAAGTTTCAACTGTTTATAGCTATATAACGATTTATGAGAGACAACCTGACAGACAGACGGACAGACAAACGTGCAGCGGAGTCTTAGTAATAATATAGGGTCTCGTTTTTACCCTTTGGGTAGGGAACCCTAAAAATCATATCGGTCTAAATAATAAACTTAGGTACTTACGTAATTATACTCTTTATATTAGTATGCCGATGTTTAATGGTCTTTGACCATTTAACTTACTGGTACATAAAAGTATGCCTAAATAAATTTCACCTAACTATGTACACAACCCAAAATTTCTATGGGACCACCTCGGAGGTATACCCTTCCAAACAAATTAAAAAAAAACCAAACAGGTCCAGGCGTCTTCGAATCATCATCATCATGATCATCAGGTATTTTGGTCTCCACAGCAGGAGCAAGCCCCTCTGTATACTACTGTGTACTGTGCCAGAGCCATATTTTTCCGGAACAGCCAGAGGACTCGGCCTTTACTCTCCTCGCTGGCCAGACATGTAGAGAGGTCTCATTGATGTTTATATGCTTTGTTTAGCTTGAATAATATAATAATCCGCAAAAATACATAAAAGATCGCTAAGAATTGAAAACTTCCTCCTTTTTTGGAAGTCGGTTAAAGAACATGTTTTGAGTAGCTACCTGCACATTTACGTATGAGTATAAATGGGCAGGAAGTAGTGTGAAACACGACATCTTGGCCAGAGGTAGACGTAAAGTCGTCTTATGCTTCCATATTTGGCTAATTCGTTAGAAAGGCTTTCATCTTTCATCGCATATAATCTAGGTAAAATTTCACGTTTACTTTAATCTTATTAAGATGCTCTTTTAACTTTTCTTTTAATTATGGGATAAAAGAATAAAACCAATATTCCGCTCGAGAAGCAGTTGGCTCTAGCGTAATCTAATTTGATAATTACTTAGTTAAGTCTCTTTGTACATGCTGGAATGGTAAGGTTCTGCTTTACAAATATCTAAGTGGCTTTATACTAATGAAATCTTAATTCGTGTGTGCTACTGTTTAAACAGAGCCTGCTGTGTCCATATTTTTTGAAATAAGAAATCACAATCAAATTGTAAACTTATTATTCAAGAGCCCATATTAGACTGGTAAACCTACATATTTTTCACGTGCTACATATGAAAAATAGTAGGTGGTATAAAAATATTTTTAATGCACAAGGAACATATTTCTTATAATAAGGATCCACCGACGCAAATAAGACGTGAGATTTGCTGAGCTCTTAGAAGTTTTCGCTCTTGAGTTCAAAGTGCCTGTAAAAGTCTAATTATTCAATAGACATTTGAATCTTTGAATCAGCTGGCAAGCTAGCCGTAGCTAGTAGGAATATATATTTAGTGTAACTATAAAGAACATTTGTTTAATGATTAATAATTTTAGAGAAATAGTAAAGTGCTAATAGGTACTCAGAGTTAATAACCTTGTATGTTATTACTAGGTAACGTATATAAGTTTTTAGAATAATTTTAAAGCGATTCTCAACCACACGAAGTTTGCCTCTAACTGCCCTCTAAAGGTTTGTAAAATTATACATACATACATACATACTATCACGTCTTTATCCCTAATGGGGCAGACAGAGCATTTTGGGTCTTGCGGTTCTATGCAGAGCCCAGGGCCGCAAGACCCAAAAGCCACTTTAAGCGTCATGGTGGGCGAGAAGATAGAAAAGCAATCAATACAGTGATGGGTTGCTAGCCGCATCGCCTGTTAACATGATTTGCATTTTTGCCCATTGCCTCGATCGGCTTTTACGATCTGCGTGGGAAGAGAAGCAGCCGGTACATTCTAAGTTTTTTTTATTTCTCCCAGACCAGCATGGGATGATTGTAAAATTATGACGTATTATTTTAAATGAATGTGAAGTCAATGCCTGAACACCAAGTAAATCGCAGACGGATAGTATTCATCTTCATCATCATCACATATTAGCCGTAGGAAGTCCACTGCTGGACATAGTCGCATAAGATTAATGTTAAATTTGAAAACTGATTTCTCACAAAATCAGTAACGTATATTCACTTTACGGCCTGGGTTGGCGTATTTTGACCACCTAAACGCCTTGAGACTGATAGATACGCTTGATTAGATATTATCAAAGAAGCTTGAAGATAAGGGTGTGAGTGTGGTTTGGGCCACTTACAATTTGTCGACATGTCACAAATTTACAAATATAAAATCGGCATTATTAGGTGCCTGCAGCCTGGCGTTCAACCTCACTGAAAAAAAAGAAAGGAAAAAAATATGTTTTTTTGGTATAAATACAAATAACAAAACATATCAGACACTACGATCATCATATTCCACCAAAATGAACTCCACTCAGCATTCTTTGTATCGCTGGTCTTCCGCGGACGCTATTATAAAATTACTTACAATAAAAGTAGTTCATGTATTCTCCTCGCCATTTCCCTATTTGTGGTCGGCTCTGTACGTCAACTGTTTCCACTTCAGTAAAAGTAATCTATACATATAATAAAACAGTAATTAATAATAAAAGTTCTTTATTGCCATAAGAATTACAATTTTAGGAGTTAGGTTGGGCATTCCTTTTAAGTTATATAAACCTGAGTTAGGAAGACCCGCTCTTAAATAACAGAACATGTGTTTATATACAGACAATTAAAGGTTTTTAAAAACGAGTATATACTTACATGAAACATAGTTCATGTACTGAATTTAGCTGAGTGAGTGGTGAACACTAGTGTGAATGTGTGAAACTATGATCTTCTGATTATTCTTGTATATATTTTATTAATTATAAAATAAAATAGTTAAAAAATACAACAAAGTCTAAAACGAAGAATAAAGAAACAATGTGGTATTTCGACTTAATAAAACATTCTAATAAGTATAAGAAATTATAACAATTGATTAGGTATTCAGGATGATATTGAAAATCGAACAGTACATGGAGCTAGACATTTAGAACTTTTGGGTGCTTAGGATCTTAGATTAAACTCAAATGTAAGTGAGTTCCTCATAGGGGGCGAGAAGAAATTTCAGCAACGTTTCGCAGAATAGCGGACAAATAAATGATCTGGTTCAACTTGTTAGAAGATTTCTTTTCAATGCCAAAAAGTAATATTGCGAATTGCAGATTACGCCGAGACTCCATGTTTAGGAGATTGATATTGTTCAGGTAGGGAGCTTTACGCGGGATGGGGAAGCAAAATCTAGCACAAGAGTTCTGGACACGCTGTATCAGTTTCTTAGTACTGCCTGCGACAATATCAGCATATTTTAGTTCGGACAATATTATAGACTAGCCGAAGCCCGCGACTTCGTTCGCGTGGACTTTATGTCTCTGGAAAATGCTCATCAGGCTGAAGAACTTTTACTAAGGCGGCATTTTTATATCTCTTATAGTTTAGCTGGACCATTATGGTTTTGCATCAGGCGTTCCATTTTCCAAAATCATTTATACCCTATATGTTGCCCAGGCTTAATAGCTATATAACAAAAAAAGTTTCATTCGAATCCGTCCAGTATTTCCGGAGATTAGCGTGTACAAACAGACAAACAGACAAACAGACAAACAGACAGACATTTTTTTTTAAATTCTTACTCTATTACTACGTCTCCATCGCCCCCAATATTTTTTTTGGAAATATATTTAATGTACAGACACACTTTTTTTACTGTTTTATTATATGTATAGACTAGCCGAAGCCCGCGACTTCGTTCGCGTGGACTTTATGTCTCTGGAAAATGCTCATCAGGCTGAAGAACTTTTACTAAGGCGGCATTTTTATATCTCTTATAGTTTAGCTGGACCATTATGGTTTTGCATCAGGCGTTCCATTTTCCAAAATCATTTATACCCTATATGTTGCCCAGGCTTAATAGCTATATAACAAAAAAAGTTTCATTCGAATCCGTCCAGTATTTCCGGAGATTAGCGTGTACAAACAGACAAACAGACAGACATTTTTTTTTAAATTCTTACTCTATTACTACGTCTCCATCGCCCCCAATATTTTTTTTGGAAATATATTTAATGTACAGACACACTTTATTTACTGTTTTATTATATGTATAGATTTAAAAAGATAAAAGCGAGATAAAAGTTTTCACGTAGTAACTGTAGAATCGAGTCACAAAATATCCCGAACTTTTTCGTGTTTCAGAATGCCTTTGTCTCGGCTGTCATCATAATTTTTAAATGTTTCTATCGAAAAAAGGAACTAAGAACTGAGAATTTAAGTAGGTAAGTCAGTAAAACGAGGAACTATCGGAAGGAACCCGGCTGTTATCATTAGATAGCAGGTGTCTAGCTTTTTATTTCAGCCGTTGGACAGTTTGATAAATCTGACACCCGTTTTTGCCAAACACCCTACCACACCACACACACACCCACACGAAAAAAAAAAACTACATCTGACACCTAATAGTAGTCATAAAAGCGAAATTAACTTGCAATAAAACTTAAGCGATAATTAAATGTACAAATATCTTAACCACAAAAACTAAAGCTAAAACAATGTACAGTGTTTTAGCAGCTTTAGTTTTTGTGGTGAGAACAAATATTAGGATATATGTGGCTGTTCACTTCTTTTTAGACAGCGATTCCGAGACTAATCCGACCATTGTAGTTATAATTATTATTTACACGACAGATTTCCGATATTAAGACGATACCACAAAAATTATGTACCTCATTTGTGGGCGGAGCTAGACGTATCGTGTCGATGGCGCGAGGGGGCGCTTTCCTTGATATTATTTTTACGCGCACTCCCGAGAACATGTTCATGAACTCGGGAGCTTAGAACGTATGGAGATAGCAGACAGATATGTTTACAATAATATTTTTAATTCAGTAGATACAAATATGTTAAAAGAGGTGATTCGGTCCATCAATTTGAACAACTTATAGCAGTACATGTATATTGAAATACGAAAAAAAATAACGTCCTCAAACAAATCGAAGTAGTCAAGTCATCTAGTTACTATGGTCTTTATGTATGGTATTTTTTTCATACAATAAAGTTAACATCTTTTATGTTGCTTTCGCCAAGAAATCAAAAGACAAAATATATAAATATAGTTACAAATTGACCGGTCGGCTGATCAGAAAATATTGTTCTTTATATATAAGGTCTAACAAAATATACTGAAACTATTTTAACAGTAGGCTCAGTCCGTGATACTGAACAACTTTCCCTAAGAAACATTTTTTTATTTTTATTTATTTAACTTTATTACATGAAATGTAATCGGCGGACTTAAGGCCGTAGGCCTTTTCTACCAGTCAACCTACAGGTGGTGTTGACATGCGAAGTTTCGGAAATATGTGCAAAACCTTTAATATTAAAACTCAAAACACTTACTTACAAATTATAACACAATACAAACCTACGTACATACCTATGATAATACACGAACATATACTTAAATATATTGTTATTAAATTCTACATATACTACAATATGTACATAACTACACATACTACACATACATACATATACATATATACATACATATATATATATATATATATATATATATTATAGGTATAAATATTAAATAAATATTTTCTATCCGTCTGACAGTTTGTGCAGATAATGATCACGCACAGCTTTTTTGAACGCGAGGCGACTGCAAGATTTGCGAATATCTACTGGGAGGGCATTCCAGAGCTGTACGGCTGTAGCAGTGAAAGAATGACGGAAAAACCCACTCCGATATATGGTATTTCAAGAAAAAGGTTATTGGACGAGCGAAGCTCTCTGTTGTGGGTGATACCCAGAAAAGTAAATCTAGATTTCAGATATAACGGAGTTTTTGGGTCAAAGAGAATCGAGAAAAGCGTACACAGAATGTGTAAATTTCGACGTTGGCGTATGGGTAGCCATTTAAGTTGAGAATGGTAAGGCGATATATGGTCGTACTTACGAAGGCCAAAGATGAAGCGCAGACAGTTATTTTGAAGTCGGTCTAGTTTGTTTAGAAAGTTGCAGTTCAAGTCAGAGTAACATACATCAGCATAATCTATTATGGGGAGAATTAAAGTGTTCACCAGCATAATCTTGATATTGACAGGCAGAAAGTTTTTTAATTTATAAAGCGAACGAAGAGACCCTCTAACTTTCTGAGCAACCTGAGATATTTGTGTGTTCCAGCTAAGATTCACATCCACATGCAATCCCAAATCCTTTACGCTCGTACAAAAGGGAATTTTAATGTTGTTATAGCATACAGGTTGCAGGGTTTCTTGATCTATGCGACCTAACAATTGTGAGCTACCAATTAAGATCACCTGACATTTGTTTGGATTGACCGTAAGTCCAAACCGTCTCGACCAGTCACTTATTGCTCTTAAGTCAGTATTTATTTGACGAATGGCAACATCTATATTGTCTACCTCTGTCTGTGCATAGAGTTGCAAGTCATCGGCGTAAAGGTGATACGTCCACTGAAGTTCTTTCGTCACGAAATCGATAAAAATAGAAAAAAGTAAAGGAGAGAGAATTCCGCCTTGCGGGACGCCAGAATCTAGGTCACACCAGTCCGATGAACATTCATCAAGGCGAACTGATTGCTGACGATTCCGAAGGTAAGAAGAGAACCAGTCTACAGCCGACGAAGAAAGTGAATGATAGGATAGGATAGTTAGGAGGATATCGTGGTCGACGAACATTAAAGGCATTCGAAAAATCTACCAAACCCAAAACAGTGACTTTCGTATCATCCATGCCTGCCCTAATGTCGTCAGTCACTTTTAGGAGTGCTGAAGTGGTACTGTGCCCAGGGCGAAAACCGGACTGCAATGGGTTTAGCAGCCCATTTGTGAGAAAATGAGAAGTAAGTTGCTTGTGGGCACAAGCCTCAAGAACTTTTGATAAAAGCGGAAGTATGGAAATTGGGCGAAACTGATTTGGAAGAGAAGGAGGGACTTTAGGTAGTGGACATATGTAAGCTTTACGCCAGAGAGAAGGGAATCTAGAAGAAGTAAGGGAGAAATTTCAAAACATATAGTGAAATATGAAGTTTATTTTTTACATAAGTACACTGACCTACGACAGCACATGCCGCGCCGTCCGCTCATCGCCGCAATACCTAAAGGCAGCCACAAACGTAGCTAAATGGCGCGAGGCCGCGACATCACTCGAACTTTATGGCACGACTTCACAACACAATCACAGTCACAAAACAAATTCATCAAATTAGTCGAGTGATTTATTATTTTTGATATCACTTGCCTAACGCAACTACGTGTAGTATTTATTCTGTACCCTATTAAACCTCAAGTAGACCCGCGTCTATTACATGATGCATGAAGTTATTAAAACAATAAGAAAATAAATAAAATGGCGCAAGTCACCTAAGTTTGATGTAAAAGTATCTAGGCTGGCGTTTTAATTACACACAATATGACTAGGTATTTTTGAATAACTGCCTATAATTTGGCATAGAGAAAACGTACGCACGATGCTATTTGCATAAGTTCCAATCCAACTCAAAACTGACCAGACCTTGGAAAGTTTTTTGTTGTTTATTTGTTTTCAGTTAGCGTTCCCACGGTTAACATTTATGGCCCCTTTTGTTCTCGCCGCAGGCACGAGCTAACTTAAATTTTATTGCACATTTTTTGCTTGTTGTGAACAGTATTTTTGTAAGTAAAATGCCGACAAAAGAAACAAACAAAACTTCATAAAAGCCGGCAAAAATTGAACCGGTGAATTTTTACTACAAAATCCTTTGTTGTCATATTCAAAGAAATACCGCCTCATGTGAATAACATGTTTTTACTTATTATAGCAAGAAACAAAACCGACTAATAACATCAGTTGACTTTTGTTGCTCTAGTGAATAGGTAGTTCAGTCTCCAAAATATGCGAGTTTAGTGTAAATTAGATTTTTCTTATTAATAACCTATCGCATGAGATGTTTGAATATTTTTGACCAAAATATTAATTTGGAATGTGTTTTACTGTTGTGAATAATGTCGTTATTAATTGTTTGCACATTGTAAAGATACTTGTCGAAATAATAAAAATAATCTTAATTTCTTAGGTACTTAATTCAAAGTGTGTTGTGAATTGATTAAATTACATATGACTACCTAATGACTACTAGGAAAACATGTGATTGTTTGTGAATGAGTGTAATCGTAGCGTGTGTAGACGTCCTTTGCTGCATACGGCTAATGTGTCGGGTAGAGCGGCGAGGCACATAGCAGTCAAAGGTGTGTGATATATGAAAAATATATTTTTTATATTTCGCTATGTGTTCCTTGGGGAAAGTTTTTCAGTATCACGGACTGGACCTACCTTTAAAATAGTTTCAGTATATTTTGTTCGACCTTATATTTCGATACAATAATAAGGTCTTTGGGGAAAGTTACACACATTAAAACATAGTAGGTATGGAATATGTAAAAGAAAAATATTCAGTATAGTTTCAATGTATTTATATATATATAGGTGTACAAAATAAAAATATAAAACAATTTTTCATAGATTTATTGCTAAACATATACAATAAAAATAGCATAATAACAATAATAATTGATATCTTTTGATTATACGATGAGACTGATGTATTAAACATAAAAAAAAAGCATCCTAAGTAATATAATAATCTTGATAAAGTTTGAACTGGACAATCAACTGCTAATAAGATTACATTATGTTCAAAGAATCAGAAAAATATTTATTGCCCAATACAGCAGTATTTATTTTTCACACACATAAAGAGCACTTGTGTAAATCGCCTCCCTATCATAGTTGCAGCACCAGACAGAGCGGAGTAATTTCTCTCAAGAGTCTCTTTCACTAGCAACCATCCAGTATAACATCAATTATGGCATTGCCATTTTTATCTATTTTACCCTCTTCAATCGCAGCAGCTTTTTCTCTTTGTCCAGCTTTTTTCATTTCGTCCTAAGCTGTGGTCCCCCAGTTTTCGCATATTTTGTCATGTGCACGGTTGTAAATGCGCTCAGACATAATTGGTATATCTAAGGAGGCAGGCACTAATTTGTTTGATTTGGGGGTGACCACAACCTGCTACCATAGCTCCTGCTACCCCATCTTTATTAACATCCTCCAATGTATTCTTTATTGTAAATTGTTCGTTGCAAATGGAGCATGATACATTTTTCTGATACAATATTGATGGTATTTAACCCACAATCACAAAGCGACTGGTGGCTATTTTCTTTAATTCTTTAAAGAAGTACTTGATGTTCACTATACGATGTCCAGAAATATTTTCATTAAATTCATCCTGAAACAAATACCATATTGTAATTTTTATTTCATGCTATTAGGTATACATATGCAAAACTATATAGATAAAGGTAATTTCAGACCGCAATACTGAAAAAACTTCGATGTCACAGACAAACAGACATCGGCATCAAACTTATAACACCCCTCTTACTGTCTGTCTGTCCGTCCGTCCGTCTATCTGCGACCAGGCGAAATGCCCGTTTACGAGATTAAAAAATAACTTAAAATATTGTCATATTTGAAAGTATGTATTCTATTAAGTTCTATTTAAAATACACACCTTTCCATTCCACCTGTTGTGATCCTGACGAAATATTTTGATTGTCCAGATCCATAATTTGTAAATCCGACTCCATATCAATTACACCTCCTTGTTCTTCTTGCGGCGGCGATCGACGCGGACAAAGAGTCATCAAACTCTGATAAAAGAGGATTTTTTTTTGACCTGAAAACAGTAGTACTTTTATATTGGCGGATTTACTTCGAAGTTATTCGGTAGGTGCATATTATCCAAAATGTTAGTTGGGTAGAATAAGTTGTAACTTGTAACAGTAGAATAAGACAAAAAGGTAGATACGTATGAAAATAACATAAGTACTCGTAGGTAATTATGGTTTGAAAGTAGGACAGTGCGGTGCCATCTCAGTATGATACAACTTATACCTAGTAGGTACCTATATTTTGACTAGTCAGTAAGATTGGTAGGCACTTATTGACATACCTACTCCCTTTCTTACAAACTTTACATATTTTATCAATATAAGCCACTTATTTAGAAACATTGAGGTAGGTAAGTACTTACCATCTATTAAATTTTTGTCTCATCAGGCTTGCTTTTTCCTTGAGAAATCAGGAATGTTCCCGTTTTCTATTTTACCTATTATTATTATACTTATGTACACAATCACAATGTAAAACAGTAAGTGAAAATAGGGTTCTATTTTCACAGACCAAAAAGTGCGGCTCGGATTAGTCTGTCGTCTGCGTTCGGCCTAAAACTTAATTTTTACAAATAAAAGATCGATCATTCGAAACGTTGGGATGTGCGGACGACTGGCACAGGTCTTACGTCCAAGGAATCCATACGCAGACTGAGCAAGAGATAGCGCTCGGCGAGTTGACGCGCGTGGGGCCGAGAGAGGTATACGGTGGGTGTGGTTCCAATCCACATGAACGAATAGGTCGTAACCGCCAAAACCTTTATTAATAATTTACAGCAAAATTAAATGATCAATCAAAATTTCATCTTGTTATTATTAAAAATGTCTGAAAATCTTACTTATAGTTCAAACGGTTTCTTTTAAGTCGTCCTATTCGAGCGATAATATTGACAAGTTTGCTAAGTAAGACCATATTTCGAAAAATATTTCTATCGAGATTTTTCTTTTCAATCATGTTTTCATCTTATCAATAAACTAAGAAAAGAGTAAAAAAACATATCCTTAAATTTCAAATTTATATTTCAAATACTTTGCGAGATAAATTAGACTCAACACAACCTTTTTTGCGGAGGTATCGTCTTAATTTCAAGAGCGAGTTCAGCGAACCATGGTGTCCATTGTAGAAATATAGTCAAATTAGAACAAAGGTTACGAAGGGACATAGTTATGTCCTACTCCCGCCGTTCGTTGACTCTGCGAGTCGACCTGCGATGTCGACGACCTCGTAAGGTGACCGTGAGAGGAGACGACGTCAACGGGGTAACGCTCGCAGACCTAAGACTGCATTACTGCAATCGTTAGGTTGGCATTTAAATACATTCATGCTCATACCGTAGTAGAAAACGCAGACTTACTTCAGGACATACCCGAATGAAGCTGGCATTAACAGTGACGAAAGAGCTTTAGAGCGGGTAATTTCCTTGTTTTGGGCGGAAAATGGTGTTAACCAATTATACAAGTCTTATCTAAGTTTTACAATAAGACACCTATTTTCATAAATAGGTAGTTTATTTATCGCTCTTCTGTGTTGGTCTGGGAGAAATGACAACACTGAACATTTAAAGGGCTGCGCGGGAAGAGAAGCGGCTGGTATACATACAAGCTGCTACTCTTCCCACGCAATTAAAAAGAATTGTATACTTACTGTACCATCCCAGTACATATTTGCAAATATAAAGTATGTAAGAAAAAATATTGCCCTATTTAATAAAGTGGGTGATTTTTGGATAGAAACCTACGCCTACGTACTATGAATGATTTAGTTACCCCGTATTATAGGCTGAAAACTGAGTCGGTTAAGGCGAACTGTAAAAAAGTTTTATATTTTTTATTGCAAGAATAGGTACTTAATTAATATGCCAGATAGAAAATTTAAAGCTTTTGTAAAAAACGTACTTTGTGAGAAGGCTGATTGATTACAAAGGCGATGAAGAAACGATAACGTCTGGTTAGATCTAGGCGCAGTTTCATCCCTTTTACATGTCTGATATGACATCTTTCCCTAATTTTAATATCAGTATTATTGTAAGTTGGGAGAAAATGCTGCAGTACAGTTTGTTTTCGCTTTTTCTGTACTTGCGCTTAGGAAGCGGCAATAAACTTAGTTGTGAGTAAAATCTGACGTTAACAACTACCTAATATCATCTTAATATGAAGTCAAAAGAAAAATTGACAATAATAAAGTGATACACATATCCATAGATAAATAAATGATTTTCTACTTTTGACTTTGACTTTGCAGCTCGTAAAAGGCAGACGAGACGACCTTACTCAGTTTAAAGAATGGCAGACTACGTTTAGAGATCGAGTGAAAATGGAAGCAAAGCAGAGGCTTTTGCCCAACAATGAAACCTATAGATTTGGCATAGGTAGAATTATTAAAACAACGGCAACCTTGTGACTAATTTGTCTCATTGACGAACATATATTTCATGAAGTTCCGATCAAATGTGCTCAAATATATACGTGTATATAGGTATTAGTAGGTACAATAATGCATTCGAAAAACTTCGATCACATCGGCAGTATCAAATATTACTAGTGGCTCTGTGAGCTATAGACCTCGCGAATCTTCCCCGACCCACTGAAGTTTAATATTTTTCAAAACTAAAAACCCATTTCAACACCAACAACCGATTTTGATTAAATTTCTATAGGATCACCTAAACAATTTGCCCTTTTAAACAAAAAGGAATTTTCTATATCTGGTCTAGGCATCTTCGAGTAATGGTGAACATGAAAAAAACAGTGGCACTGTGAGTGGACACACACAGGGAGTGACGACACAAGTGAAAATTGGTTGTCGGTTTTGGTAAGTGTAGGGAGTTCAATGGTTTTTGCCATCTCAAAAAAAGTCCAAAGCGCCTAATGAAGATTTTACTTAAGAAGATGATTCCGACGAATTAATAACCTCCTTCTTTTTTGAAGTAAGTTAAAAAAGTGGATTAGACAAAAAAGTTGCTGAGGGTAAAATAGAAGATAACATTTTTGAAAAAAAAAAAATGGTTAAAATATATTTACTTAACTCCCTAATTACCGAGATTTCAATCATGAATTTCAACCGATTTTACCAGAATTGGTTGAGAAATACGCGAGAACAGCCGGACAAACTGACTGACAGCCGGACAGCTGCATTTTGGCTGATCTCTAAACTGAGACACTTCGCTCGCTTTTTTCACTCGGTCAATAATTGCTGTGAACTTTTTAAAGCAGGAAAATTGATTCGTTATAAATATAGTGAGAAATAAATTTAAATTGATGCGCGAATTTTCATTTTAAGTACTTAATTCTATTAGTTCTTCAACAAGTTCTCTCTTAGTAACAGAATAAATTACTTTTTCGATGAAAACACATTACGCAAAGAATTCCCTACTAATTTGATTTAAGCTTCTAGGTACAGTTAATTGGATTACTGGAATATATACCTTGTTAAAAAATAAATCTATTATTACTTTTTTAGGTATATGTACCTTTATAAGTAGGTTGGGTAAGAGCTATTACAGATGAATGACAGCGAGTCACAGACAGATCATCAGGGTCACGAGCTGTCGCTGATCTGTCTGAGCGTTGGCTTGATGCGGACCTGTGTAGTATTAAATACAGAACGGAAACTCGCACCGTCTCCCGCAATCTGGCGTCCCCGCAACCCCTCCCCCGCTATTGGGCCGTGTAAGCGTCTGTAAAACAGGGTTATTGCTAATCGCACGTTGACGTTACGCGAGTCACCTAGGATTATTGAATTATAATGGTGACAAACTGCGCACATTATCATTGTTTATCCACGGAAAACCATAAAGAACGAAAATTTTATAGATTTCCGAGTGATGAAAACAGGTCAGCAAAGCAACAAATTCTGTGGTGGCGACCCTGATTGTTTAACTCACACATTTGACGTGTGCACGGACGGATTGTTTCGTTTGTAGTAGTAGGTAGGTATATATGCTGCTACGTTTCTATGAAGTGCCATACCTGTGCCTGTGCGAAGCGACGTGTTTGTATTAAGCTACTAATTTAAAAAGAAAATAAAACGTGCTGCACTCGTATTAAATTTTTTCAACTTACATGAACGAGGTTCCTAACGTGTTCAGATGACACGCGCACGCCAAGCTCACGCCTTGCCCACGCCTAGCGCGCTTTAAGGTTTGTTGTATATAATTTGAGTCCTATCACACATCAATACAACCCAAATTGCATTTACCCAAGTCCAGTGGTATAGGTGAGGCGTTCGCGTGTGAATTCCGGTAAATGCTATGGTGCGTAATAGCATAGGGCTAGGGTTGGGAGTGTCGTCCGGAAGCGCCTACGCTTTTTTTCAATACACGTTATGAGAAGTTTCTTCTTTCCGGATTCTGAAAATAATCGGACGTCTTGTACTGAATGCAAATTATATTTGAATCCAACTCGGTGATGGTAAACATGATTAGACGAAATTGAATGTACTAATATCTTGTAACACATGTTTGGCAAATAAATTATCTTTATCTTTTTCTTTAACTATAATCTAAAATTCCACGCATAAAATATTGAAACTGAATTTATTAAATACATTGAGAAAGCAGTAGAAAGAAACATTACTTATTATAATTGAATCAACAGAAATCCAACAAAGAATGGAAATAGATTGTTCTGTTCATATTTAAATATTTAATCCGTTATTTATGAATAGTCTAGTCAAAACAAATGAAAAATTATAGAAAAATTAAGAATATTTCGCAAAAAACAAAATGCTCCGATATTATCATAATCATTGTCATTTTAAGCCTTTGCCAAAGATTTCTAAAATGATATTAAGATATTAGTGGATAAATAATATAAATAGAATAATTGGCCACGTGCAATGTAGGGTTCTGCAGTTGAGAATGCCTACTTTGAGTTCATATACTAAATATGTCTAAAAACTAATTTTCTATTGAATTTGTAAAAAAAAATCCTTTTCCGTGTATATTTTTAAGCTGGTCGCTTAAATTTTTTTAAAATTTGTAAACCCTACTTAGCTCTCGCAGTTTTCCTTTTCGTTATATAAACTACAGCTGTGAGTTTTATCACGTGTTCACTTAAAACCGTTGGCATCATAAACATCTCTTCTCACAGGCCTACTAGAAGAGATCTTTTTTGAGATAAGTAGTACCTTTGTACAACTTTTATTTTATGTATTCTACATTTTCCGTGTAAATAAATAAAACCGGAACAGTGTAAAATGTATTACATCGTAACAGTAAAGACTGGTGTATTACCCTTGTAACTCAATAATTCGTTGTTAGTCACATGTGGTAGGAATTTTGCACAGAATTTCAAAATTTGCACGGGCAGTAGACGTAATGAACAAATTCTGATTTTCGTGACACACGTATGGCTATTTCCGAAATCAGAAATTTACAAAGCGCTGATGCAATGCCGGTTGTAGCGCTTTAGGTGCCCGTGGGTAAAATACTTGTGTTTTCCCTGACGTTAGAATTTTCTTTCATTTGTATCTTTCGTCCACCTTGTGTTTAATTATAGTGATAACTCGCCGTCCATACTTACGAAATAAAGATGAATTCATTATAAAATATAAGTAGGTGAGTACATACAAAACAAACAATTTTTTAAAACCATGTTTGTTTAAAAAAGAAACTTTTTTGTTTCCTAAACTTTATTTACTCTATAAATCGATACCAAAATTTGTAAAACAAAAAATAATTGAAAGTTTTTTGTACAGTTTAAACTCTTATCACTTGATTGATAAATAAAAGATAGTTTAGAGATAGATATCTACGGATAAATCTTTTAATCATAATTATTTTTCGTTACAAAGTTTACATTCGATATATTTCATTCTGTTTTGTTTAGTAACTATATTTTCCTTTCAAGGGTTGTCCTCCACGGGACAAATCCCACCTAAAGGCTTCCATGAGGACATAGGTCCAACAAGTAGAGGCGAGTTGTGAGAGTTTTTCACCATAATAATTTACTCACTGACAATTCCCAGTAAGAGCAGGGCTATGGATGGACAATGGAAAAACTACATCAAGAATGACATGTACGGGGACTATTGGAGTGACATGTTAGGATTGGAAATAGGGCTATGGGAATGAATATGGCACCTGCCTGACAAATGTTTAGAAACACAGACATAAAATAGATAGGTGGTGGCTCTTTTTTTACTCCTTTACTCAAGTTATTAAATTTTTTGTTACGCTTAGACCTTTGTTACGTGATTATTCAATTATTCCGTTTACTCACTATTTCTGACGCACTCAGTGGCCTGACTCAGTATAATTTTTGTTAATTTTATGCTGGATTTGCTCCTGAACATCCGGCGCCCTGGGCAGTCGCCTAAGCACGCCCTTCCCTAACGCCACTGCGGCACACACGCGCCTCCCCAAAATCAGGAGATGCATGCCTGTAATTACCTCACATGGAAATATTAATGAAGCTATAATCCGACTGAAGGCTTCGCTTGCAAATACTTAGCCACAGATGCCTCATAGTTCGACACGAGCTCGAGGAGTTTTCGTTTTGCATTTTAGTGCTTATTTGTCA
This sequence comes from Acrobasis consociella, assembly GCA_963555685.1. Classification (NCBI taxonomy): domain Eukaryota; kingdom Metazoa; phylum Arthropoda; class Insecta; order Lepidoptera; family Pyralidae; genus Acrobasis; species Acrobasis consociella. Next base: position 7,575,769 of record OY743104.1, on the reverse strand, counting down.
TTGTCAAGTTAAAATGATTATTTCTACCACAGGTTTTTGTAGTGATGCTGACTATCATCTACCTTTATTTCTATAGTCAATATTTGTAAATTTTTTTTTAAATCTTGACATGTGTCTTTTCAAATTTTTCTTATAAACGATTTATTATGTTGCTTATAGAAATAAATATTTCAGTTATTGATGAGATCACTATAAATATTGGTAAACAACTAATTTCAAAACAATTTGAAGTCTGTAAGTAATTAAAGTGCTTAAACGGTTCGCTAAAAGAAACTTCAGAATATCTAAAGCGGTGTCTTCTGGCGAACCATTTATTTAATAAATAAATTATTGTCATAGTTGAGGAAGAAGTTTTATCTTATTAGAATACTTTAAAAAAAAAGTACTTTGGCATAATATTATGTAGCACGATACGAGGTAATTATTACCTACATCAAATTAATCGAACCTGCATCCTCGGAAGGGACAGGACATTCATATTTAATGTTGTTTTGGTAGGTTTCACATCACTCCAGTGTTATCTATTTATAGCATTAGAGGCAGCTACATCCGCGTAGCTCTCTTGTAATTTAAGAGCTCTTGTCGGTGCCAGAGTTAAGTCGCGTAGCAAAGAGCTAAAATAAAATATTCATAGCAGATTTGTAGACTGAAATTGAAATTAAATTTATGTGACTCTTAAATGTACACAAATGTAATACTGGTGCCTGATATGAGATCAACCGGAACAAAGTCAATTTTAGTAGGTCGAATGTTGTTTTTGTAATAGATAGTAAAAAGTGGCCAAGTGCGAGTCGGGCTCGCCCATGAAGGGTTCCGTAGTAGCAAATAACATAATATAAAAGTCTTGTAGTATGTTTTTTTTAAATATTTATATTTGAGTTGATTGAATGAAAGGTAAATTGCCGTTTATGATTTATGACGTATTAAAAAAAACTACTTACTAGATATCGTTCAAACCAATTTTCGCTGGTAGTTTTTATGGTAATGAACATCATGTATTTTTTTTAGTTTTATAATTCCCTTATTTTAGAAGTTACGGGGGGGGGGACACACTTTTTTCCACTTTGGAAGTGTCTCTCGCGCAAAGTATTCGGTTTAGAAAAAAATGATATTAGAAACCTCAATATCATTTTTGAAGACCTATCCATAGATACCCCACACGTATGGGTTTGATGAAAAATAAATTTTTGAGTTTCAGTTCTAAGTATGGAGAACCCCAAAAATTTACTGTTTTTTCTATTTTTGTGTCAAAATCTTAATGCGGTTCACAGAATACATCTACTTACCAAGTTTCAACAGTATAGGTCTTATAGTTTCTGAAAAAAGTGGCTGTGACATACGGACGGACAGACAGACAGACATGACGAATCTATAAGGGTTCCGTTTTTGCCATTTGGCTACGGAACCCTAAAAACCGGCCAAATGCGTGTCGGACCACACGCGATGTGGGGTTCCGTGGTTGCGAATGCCGACTTTGAGTTCACGCCTCACGGTTTAACGACTAAAAACTTCTAATAACTTCTTGGTTAAATCTGTATAAAGTTTTTAATTCCTAGAGTACATTTTATAAGTTGGTCGCCTATAACTGTTTAATTTGTAAACCCTCTCAGAGTTTTCCTTAAGTTCTTTATACATACTACCACATATGCAACTGTTTAGCAGACAGATAGACATGGCGAAATTAAAAGGGTTCCTTGTTTACTACAGAACCCTAAAAACGATACGAGTAATTTCGAAAACGCTTCGGTAAGACAAGTTCAGCGTTGTATCTAGGTAAGTACTTCTTCAGCAAAAAGCATGATGAAGAACGAAACGTTTTCTGTATAGATGTGCGTCTAGATTGTGTGGATGGGTGCGTCTATAAACGTTGAGCGTGCTCCATTCAAGGCATTGAAATAGCAGTGAATAAACATCGTACTCGCACTTACAAAGACCTTTTATGCGGCGGCGGCGCGTCGCGTATCGGCGAGCGCCGCAGCTGTAGTGAAAGCTTAAAGTGCATACGATATCGGATGTTGGACGAGAAATGAGGAAGAAAATTTTTGACTAATCGAATATTTTGTTATTAAATATAATAATTATTATTTAAAAACGTTATTGTACTTAAAAACAAACAATTTTAAACACAGTGGTACAACTGGTGGACTCATCCCAGAAGGGATCTTTTTCTGTCGACCAGGGGAAAAAAGGATATTATATACGTTAATAGGAAATCAGACAGAAGAATGACATACAATAGGTATTAATTAAGGCATAAACACTACAAGTATACATCCAATTCATATACATATAAAATATACTTAGATCTATATTCATACATATATTATATAACTCAATGTATGCATAGAATTTTGGAAAGCATATAGTAAGTTCAGGGTAGCTGAGAATAGCTGAAGTGGGATTGGGATTGGGACCCACCCAATTCTACCTTCACACACCTTCAGGATGGCTACACCCCATTACAGTCCCATTTTATTGTGGCTGCGTCCCTGTATTAATAGACTTAGCTTTATTTCACTATCGAGGGGAACGGGGTCAGTACAGAGATGGCAAAGGATAGAAAGTTATGGAGGGTTGGGTTGACATACAGGGAAATCCAAATAGGGAAAAGGCAAGGAAGAAGAAGGGTTATTTCTCTTTCTGATAAACATCAAATTAATATTATGGAACCATTTCGAATTGACCATTATTTTTTTTACAAAAAATGGTCTTCACTTACGTTAAGGGGTTTCCATTTCCATATCTCCAAGAATCTTATATATCTTCACTTCTGACTTCTGAAAAATAAAATAAAAGCCTTTCAAATCTCGTGGAAAGGGAAACTGTCAAGTAAGAAAAAGGATGCACATATTGCGTTTGTGAGGTCACTGATATTAGTTTTAGCGGCGTACGAAAGACATAGCGAGATATTCCTACCACGCTCCGACTTTTCGTTGTCCAAATATTTGAATTTATAATGCAAAATAATACCTATAAAATAGTGATATTACCTTGTTGTTTTTGTACAACACTGGTTTTTAAAATGCTAATGATTTCTTCATTTAATAACCAATTTTGTTGCTATTTTTAGAAAAAGATTTCTTTTTTGTATATTATTTCTTCTTTCGTATAAAATATTGGATCAAAACAGACACCCTATTCTGTAACTGTATTGTATATACATAGACTATGGTATTAAATTCTGGGCAGCAAACCTAGTGCGGTTTTAACTAGTTAAAAAAGCTAACGTACGATACGAGTAGTTTATGCTCCATTTCGCCACTGCATTCATTACTTTGTCATTTGCATAATTTGTTGTTATCTGTATGTTGTACCAGTAAGTACTTACCAATTAATAATCATTTAGTGCATGCTTCTTCTTTTTCTTATTATTATATATTATTTTTATCAATATTTTTGATACTTGTGTAATTAAACTAATCGTTCTATATTCTTCACATCTTTTTGTATTTGGTTTTTTTGGTATCGTAACGGTTCTACTTATTTTAAAATCATTTGGTATTTTTCCTGTTTTATATATTTCTTGTATTAATTTAAATATCTCGTCTATGAGTGTGTGACATTTAATATATTTAATAAGTTCTATTTGTATGCACAGCAGATAAATTATGAAACAGCCTGCCCAAGAAACAAATTTAGTAATACGAAAAAGTTACTTTGTCGTGAAAATACGATCTGTTTATATGCTCGGTGCGAAACATACATACGTATCATTGATTGAGCATGTCTTTCAAGGACACATATTCAACAAATTGTGACATTCTATCTCCGTCCCCAATCAACCAAACCAAAGATAATATAATTAGTAATCTTTGTTTACTGGAGTAATATCGAGCATTTTGTGTTGTTTAAATGTATGTGTGCCATAGTGGCCAACAAGGAGATAGAAAAAGAAAACAAGGGAAACTAAAACGCAATGGTTAGACGTCTTCAATATATAGTGCGGTTCAAACTGGATGATACAGGCAAATGAATCTATGTTATTTTTTGGTAGAATTAAGGCTTTTTATTTAATTTTGTTTATTATAGTGACCAACACTGGAATGACAGTGATGATAAATAAATGAAATAAATAAATAAATATATGGGGACAAATTACACTGATTGAGCTAGCCCCAAAGTAAGTTCGAAACTTGTGTTATGGGATACTAACTCAACGATACTATATTTTATAACAGATACATATATAGATAAAATCCAAGACCCAGGACAATTTGAAAAAGGCCATTTTCCAAATTGCCCTGACCGGGAATCGAACCCGGGGCCTCTGGGTTGCGGACTAGCATGGTGACCACTACGCCACCGAGGTCGTCAACTATGATGACTATCATCATCATGTTCAAAGTCCGGCGGAGCTCGAGATACCACTAATCCAATTGTGAATCACGCTCAAGATTGCTTAACGCGAATGACAAGTAAGCATAAATGCCGTGCACAACAAGCTCCTCAAATATTCTCCACACAAACGTGATATACCCTGCACCTACATGGCAGAAAAAAAAAATGAAATACGAAGCACAACGCGTGGAAGTTTGATTTTCTGACTTTGATTGTTCCCTCATATGACAGCAAGAGTAAAAAGAAATGCACAGCAATTTTTCCGATAAAATTAAAATCCGTGCACTTTGTCTGCGATGAAAGTGTATCCTGCCTTGGTCAAGTGGACGACTCGAGATGAAAAGATTCCTAAGGAGGAATGTTGGAATTTCGTAGAGTGCACCATTTTCAATGCCAAGCGACTATCGACTCGTTGCAGCATTTTTAAAATAACTATGTACTGGGTAAGGGGACACTTTAATTTGTTGCGGTTACTGAATTTTGTATAGAATATGTATTTAGCTATTTTTTTTTGACATTATGTGTTAAGTGAAGTACTTAATTTATTACTCGTTGATGATGTCATGAACTGTATGCACTAAACTTTGTCGCCTATTTACCAGTCACACCATTATACAGCAGAAATATTTAATGGTTTTTTGCCTGTAAAGCTAGGCTGTTATTTCAAATAACACGAGATGTTTATCTAGATCGGTTCAGGATACTAAATAACATTTAGTATACAACCATTAATGTAATTAAATGTCTGTGTAAGCTGTGTCAGTCTCGGCATAGCATAAAACTGAATTTTTTAAGCTACTAGCCTCGAAACTGCCTCCGTGGTGTAGTGGTTAGAGCGTTCAGCTCATACCCGGAGGTCGCGGGTTCGATTCCCGGCGGGGGCAACGATTTTGTGTTGTTGTCCTAGTTTGGTTAGGACATTGTAAGCTGATCACCGGATTGTCTGTTACCTAAAACCATGTTAGAGGCCTTAAAGCCGGTTAAAAACTCTGACACTAGTGTTAGTCACTAACACACACGATAGGAAGAAGAAGCTACTAGGTCCAACATTTTGAAAAATTACCAAATCTGACAATGAAATTGGTATCAAATTTTCAGGCGAATCGGTTAAGAAGTGCAATTTGTACCTAGAGGAAAGCATGAAATTCGCTAGTGACCGCACTCAAAAAAAATATTAAAGAATAAGCAGGACGACAATCATATCCTTCTTTAGATATATTCCTTGGGAGAAGTTGGTCATTATATGGAATTTTATACAACACTTCTGGACCTATATCTCAAATACCTTTGAAATGTTTCTTTCATTAATAATGAGTTTTTATTTAGACGAAAAATAAATTATATGTATACTTTAAATTTTCTTAAAAACTAAAATAAAGATTAAAAAACTACTCACTACAAATTTACAATTACACTTTCATTTGACAATCAAGGGCGTCGCCAGCCGATGGCGCAGGGGGGGGGGGGGGGCAAGTTGACTTAACCACAATTCTACTTTTACTACAATTCATACCTTTCTCATTCTCTATGAATGAGAAAAGTAGGTATGAATTGTAGGTAAAGTCGACAGCATATGAAGCTTTTCACTTGTACTACGAGCCTTACATCTACAGCGATTGTAATAACAACAGTATCTTAGTACTATATCCAGCCGATGGCGCAGGGGGGGGGGCAAGTTGACTTAACCACAATTCTACTTTTACTACAATTCATACCTTTCTCATTTATGTCCAGCAGTGGACGCTGTGCGGCTGAAATGAAATGATGATATAAGTTATAATAACATTTATTAGAAAAATAGAATAAAAAGGAGTTTAAATTTGAATAAGTGTACGGAATATTAGGAGTGGAATTGGTGAATTCATTCGAGTTTCGACGTACGGGAATGATTGTTCAAGGCTTGAACTTTAAGCAATTCAACTCAAAGACTTAGGACTTTGGTTGCATTATATTTTGGCAACTTTTTTAGAATCTCTAGGGGGGGGGGGGCAGCTGCCCCTCCCTGCCCCCCCTTGGCGACGCCCTTGTTGGGTTGATATTGTTTGGAGTTGTTTATTTGTACATAAATAAACAAAACAAACCTTTTAAGTAAAAAGGGTTCAGAAAAAAGTTAATTGATTTAAGCATTCCTTTGCAAAATAGAATCAAAGATACAATAAAGCCAACGAGTTTCTACAAAGACTTTTCACATCGATCTAAATATTTTGTGACTTCAAGGTCATAAAGTTTTACAGACTGGATACAAAAACTGAGATAAATACTTATCTACATAAATGGGTAAGACACTTAAAAAGATTGATAAGAGAGATATTTCGTTCAAAGTAAATTAGTAAGTAAATTTGAATACCGTAACATCTCCATGTTGTTCAACATGTAATGTAATGTAGTCCCAAACTTAGGAGAACCGATATTAGGAAAATATTTTAGTGTAGAAAATTCTGCACAATGTTACGTCGACATTGATTTATAACCCTTTGAAAACCTCGCGATGCGACAGAAAAACGGAATGTGCTATCGAACTTGTTTTATTTCGCGGGCTTTTTGTGGCATGGAGTGTGCCCTAAAACTCGCACGGCCTGCCAACCACACGCTCGCCGCTGTTGCTGCAATTTTTACGTGTTACCGAGACTGCGCCCACTCATTTTTCTGTGTGGCGTGATGGATTAATTTTATTAAGTATACCACAGATGCACGAAATATATATAAAAATTACAAAACCTGATAATGATTTAGGTATGTTAGTATTTTGATATCTCGGTTAAAAATCCAGGCTCTACTCAAACTGTAAATTCGTTAGGTATCTATCATTGTCTACTTTGATAACCTAAATAAACATTTGACCACGAAAGTCTAGGTACCTACAAATCCATGGTTTTGACGTTTAGAAAAAAGTATCATCTGATTTGACTTGTTCTTCACACCGAAATATTCTGGCCACGTGTGGCGCCGTGGCACCATTCGAAACTAGACCCGTTGGTAACAAGTGGATTAAACTGCACTGCAGCAAGTGCCACGCGGTCAGTGACTCATGGAATTTTTTTTAAGAAACTCTAAAATATATTCATGTAAGAATTGTCTGTGATGTCTCTCCGTTGTGATATCATTCTACGAGTAACTATTTATTGTAACAACGTCTAATTAGTAACAGTAATGATGTCAAAAGTACTTCGAATAGCAAGTAGAACACATCGAATGTAAAACAACGAAAGTTAAACACTTTTTACATCATTTTGATCGAACTTTCTTTGTAAGTTCGTTTGATCTTCAAAAAGTCAAGTTTTAAAACTGTCAATGTTGAAAGTTTACGATACTTACTTATAAATGCCGTGTTATAAACTCGTCACTGTCTCAAAAGTGCTAGCCTACCTAACTTGATTAATTTGCATTTGAAATGCACGTGGGCTTCCAAAACTTGCAGTATAACTTTAACTATACAATGTAGGTACTCGTAGCTGCAGCAGTAATTACGAGGCCACTGTACGCGTGGCTAACCTTCAGACGAATTTAGGGCTAATCACTCCACTTAAAATCAGGGATGGCACAAGGTCGGAATTTATTTTTAAATTAAAACATGTGATGAAAAATTGCGTGGTAAAAGATTTTATTACTAAAATATGCTGTAAAAAATCAATAATTTATTGACCGAGCGAGCGAAGCGAGCGAAGCGTCTCAGTTTCGAGACTAGCCAAAAATTCTTTTGTCCGTCTGTCTGTCTGTCTGTCTGTTCTCGCCTACAGGTCGCATTTCTTAACGGATTCTCATGAAATTTTGTAAGCAGGTTCAGCAACAAAATAAAAATTTTTTGTCGAGCCAATTTTCCGAAATTTTTCAAAATGGCGGAAATATGGGGGTTTAAAATTTTAAAACTGTCACATATCCGCCATTTCAAAATATTTTCAAAAATGTCATTAGACTTTTTTGTTGCCAATATGAAAACGATTTTTTTTTATTTGAACAACTTTTTTATACGTAATGCTTAAACGGGTTTAGGGTGACTCGCGAAGTCTAGCTGACTAAGCCGTGACGAATATACAATACAAATCCTCTTACAAAATATACTCAAACTATTTAACGGTGAATTCAGTCCGGGCTACTGAACAACTTTCTTAAAAATACATATCTTCCCTGGGGTCCACGAAGTAATTTCTCTGAATAGCTATTATGGTTATTATTTTGAGTTTTATAAGTGGTTCTATAAATTTTATCATATTTAACCGACTTAAAATAAAAGGGTTTTGCTTATTTTACGATTAGATTTTTTTCTTCAATTTTTGCTTATTTTTATTGATTGTTGGCTTGTTTATTAAATTTAGCAATTTTGTTCAGCGAAATTTCGTTCAATCGCTATCGCTACTTGTCTGTGCTTCTGTAGTAGTTTAAGTAATTATGCTACGAACTAACAAGAGATCAACAGCAATCAAAGCCCGCGAAGTAGCTTTACGAAGAAAGTAAGAAACCAATGAGCAGCGGCATAGAGCCATGGCAATACAAATCTTATACCTTTAAACGAGCAATTCTTGTATGTATATATATTTATTTATAAATTTCTGTGATCTCGAAAACGGCTCTAACGATTTCGCTGAAAATTTGTATATGGGGGTTTTCGGGGGTAAACTATCGATCTAGATTAGTTTTATGTTTGGGAAAACGCGTGTTTTCGAGTTTTCATGCGTTTTTCTTTCCACGCAGAATATGGTCGCTAATTTCGTCGCGCCGACCGCCTTGATTTTAGCTCAGTGGTTAAGGATACCGACTGCTAGAAAAAGTGTTACGGGTTCGAATCCCACTCGGTGACTAACTTTTTTTTATGTTTCAGTTTATATATAATTTTTTATTTTGCATTTTTTTAGACAAGTTTAAAAAAATTAGTTAATGTTTGAGATGTAACCGAGCAAGCAGCTCGGTCGCCCAGGTACTAAACATTTAAACCTGGTTTTTCCAAAAACGAGCTGACTGTCATTTGAAAAATGATGGGTGATTTTTCGGTGAAAGACTACTGGTACAGATCTGAATTTCTGCATCATGGTAGACCTCATATCCATGAGATTGTATGGTTGGAAGGTGCTCCTGACATTTCAGAGCTAGATCGAAAGTCATTTGAAGAAAGGGCTGTGATTGGCAACTAATTTGGAAATTTGGTCACAACCATGAATTCGCATATCGGTAAACCTGCACCGATTATTTATCCAAATCAGGTACATTATTCTGAAATAATAATCGCGAGGTCTAAGTTCGTGGCGAACTACTAGTTTTTAAATTTGTAAAATAACAGTAAACGTCTTCATTCTACGCAGATCGTAAAAGCCTATTGATCGAATCATGTATCTGAATTGTGTTTTATTTTGATTCCCTTTTTAACCCTAGGAGTTTTATCTTTCGAGAGCCTGTCTTTAACAACTTTGTACCGATCAACCCGTTGCTTGTGTTTTGTCCATGTTATCGTACTTTTTTTTTTAAACTCAGTATCAGCCCTACGTAACGCTGCATGATTGAATAATTGTCAATTTAGCGGCACGAGGTCTATGAGTATACTGCATTCTAGCAAATTAATTTCAGGAAATACCGAAATAAAAGCGACGAAAATAAAAATAAAACATTGTGATGTTAATACATAATAAGTATATTCTACATAGCTTTGCGATACCTTATCTATCTTTTAAAACAACGACAGAATATGTTTGTACCTTACCATACCTACTTTATGACAGTTTTCCTACTAATTATAAATGCGAAAGTGAGTATGTATATTTGTTTGTTTGTTACCACTTCACGCTTCTACCACTAAACCTATTTAGATGAAATTTGATATGGATATAGTTTTTATTCCAGAATTCCCATGGGGAGCGAAGCCCACGGGCACAGCTAGTTTCCGATAAATTGGTTAAGTAACATAACTCTATTACAACTCCAAATATGCCTATTATAGGTACGACTCTCGAAGTAATATGTATTTGTGGAATATAGTGTTCTGAAACATTTCAGTTCTATTTATTGGTTAGATCGAACATAATACCAGCTTAGCGTGAGTGGTAGACAGGAATTGTTATGTTTCGTGAGCGCTCTGGCCGGACATTCTACAGGTCGCATTTATCAACCGATTCTCGTGAAAGTGAGAAAGTTCAATTGTTATTTGCCAATTCAGTTTTTGGAAATTTATAAAAATGACGTAGCCATGGCGTTTTTATGGTGTGCGGTGAACTTAAGCTTTATGAATATTATGCAAAGACAGGTTCACGAACAACAGCTCAAAGAGCGATACAATTGTTATTTTTTATACAAAATTTTCATTAAACTACCACGAATGAAGTAGAATGAAAGAAAAAGTCATTTTCAGTTCTGCGATTTTGTAATTTAATTTTGACATTCGTGATTATTATTTTTTAAGCTACGCATTTAAAAATACTGGCGAAAACGGTATGAGTGGTAGGTACCCAGCGAACGACTCAGGTGTCAATATAAATCATTGAAGTATATAGTGGTTTTCTATAACCACAAAAGAATTGGTAATTGATCTTAAATACAAAAATACAAAGGAGATAAGACGGTAAGGTTAGCGCCCCACTTCGTTCTGATCCAACACGCAAGGTCTCTAGCCCACACAGTTAACCTGTACTCAACAGGGCTTACTATCCAGGAGAATTAATTGTAATGAATCGGATCATCAATCTACTACAATAATCGCAATTAAATGAGTCATGGCTAAGTACACTACATAAACGAGTTGAAACGTATTTCTTTATTTGAAAATCTAGCTGTTAGGCGCTATAGTCAACAACTTTGTCTTTGTACGAGTAAAATAATGGTAAAGGAAAGAACTTAAAAAACAATCTCGTTCCATAGACCTTTTCCTTTTTCTTGCAGATCTTTCTCCCGCCGAAACCTATTCGAGGGTACACCTTTCATAGGTATATTTAGGAATGGGTTTAGGCGGGAGCACCACATGACATCAATTCTCCAAAGGGCGTCGCCTTGCGTGGGGATACAGATCCAACACGTCCTCTACGTGTTGGATCTGTATCCCCACGCAAGGCGACGCCCAACACGTAGAGGACGTGTTGGATCTGTATCCCCACGCAAGCCTCTTAAAGGATCTGAATGAAAAGACCCGTGTCTCTCCAAGGAAATATATCTTGAACTCTCCGACAGTTGTAAGTGCCAAGACTATTAGTATTTTATGCAACAGTTGTATAAGAGGGTAGAGGGTTCAAAATACGCGAGTGGCGCAGGTTACGATGCAAGCTTTAGCGAGCATCGTAAGAAGACGCCATCGAGCATTTTTTGACGTACTTATACAACGTTGCATATAATACTTTTTCTACGACTATATTTACTAAATAAAATACAAAAATAAACAAAGAAAAATATAAAAATGTATGACATCATGTTTGGTAGATAATAGGCATCTATGGTAAACTTTATTTTTTTAAAATTGACGTCTCCCTAGTGAATAAATCACGAATATATTAATAAAACGTTTTTCTTATGTTGGCAGTATGATAGATTCAAGGAAAAAAAAAAGGTTCTAAGTCTATGGCTAGGAGTATCGTTTTGGCGAAATAACGATACAAGTGCTGTTATGGGGAATAGACTATAGACTTTCCTGAAGTCATAAATAATCAATGTTCTTATAATAGTGTTCGTACTATGTAAAAGGCAGATAACAGTAGAGGAGTAGAAAAAATATATTTCAACACTTCCCGTTTTACTATAAAACAATAACCATTTATAATTCCATGCGTGACAGATGAGATAATTTTATTTCACTAAATGTCAACTAAATTGAGGTAGTTTGTAACGAAAAGAAAATAAGCCGATTACAAAAATGTCGAACATAAAAGCTGGCCGAAAACTTATTTATCAATGGCAGCGCTTATCGATGAAAGGAAAAGTTATTATCAATGAAACCGCCGTGTTTTCATTCATAAATAGCTACACATGTAAACACGTAAGTAGTATCTAGTATTTTACGCTTTTACATTTCTTGTCGAACCAATTTGGGAATAATGAAGACAAGCCCATTGAACCCATTTAGGTTTAGCGTATTTAATTTGCGGTGTATGTAAATTTGGATATCATCCATCCACTAATTTACTCTCAATATTTAGGCCTCGTGTACTAAGAATATTCAAAGTTAAAAACCTAGTTCCTTTCATATTAATTTTAAACAATTTGATTGGATATTTATCGCTATACAACGTGCTGCTTGTATTATGTGTTGCAACTACAATAATATGATCAATATTAACAATAACGAAACCCTTGGACCAGGGACGATTCGGGGCGGTTTAATGTATCAATTGATAATTTTGACAAAACATGTTGCGGGTATTTATTTGTAACTAGGTGCCTAAGTTCAACTTTTAACCAAGCATTCCTTTTATAAATTCATTGACGAAGCTTATTGCTTATAATTTTTTGTATTGAATTTGGCAATTGCTGAGTTTCTAATACAAACAAATACTAAACAATTGTTTTTGTCTGTAGTTAAAATCGTTTTATTTTGCCGTTTTCTTATTCAGGTGTTTTATTTTTAAAAGACTAATAATAAACGGTAATGATGACAACAACTTCTCCAAAGGGCCTCTACGTGTTGGATCTGTATCCCCACGCCAGCCTCTCAAAGGACCGGGGTGAAAAGACCCGTGATTCTCAAAAGGTAATAATAATAAAAAAGGCTAGAACATAAACAATGAAAGTAAAAGAGAATAATAAAACATGTCAAGATAGGTTCAGTTTCAGTCAAAGAGTACAACACAATCAGAGTCTCGACTCCGATTTACAGGTGGCAGTGTCCTACGTTTAGCTTTAAACGAGTAAGTCTGGCTGAGGGAGCATTTATACAACTTTTTGTTGACAAAACTGAACTTTATCTCGCCTCGTCATATGCTTTAATCACTTTAGCTTTGCAAAGTTCGTTGAAAAATTTTAACATAAAATTGTCTGTAGTTAATGTTAATATTTTCTGTAGTGTTAGCTACGTCCTACGGCGACCATTCGTTTTGGTCTGATGTAGAAAATCAAATGGAATCCTTAATTCTGATTGAGGAGAAAACGAAACACTTATATGTAAGTACCAAACTGTTTTTCTTATCGCGCAGAACATCGTAGAAGCCGATCACATGTATACAAAACCTCGATTCATGCTAAGAGGCAACCTGTCACTATCTTGATTCTCTCTTCCATGCCAGTCATGACGCTAAAGGCGGAATTCGGTCTCATGACTCTTTAAGGTCCTATTTCTGCTGTAAGGTATCGTGTAAGGTGCATACTCATATGCACCAGGGATGTTCGCACACATCATTACTAGAAAGTTTTAGTTGGAGGCATTGCACACTAAAACTAAAAACCGAGTTCACCCCAACCTACGCAACTGATTTTGATAAAATTTCTACGAAACCACCTGACAGGTATGTCCTTTCAAACAAGAATTTTCAAATCGGTTTAGGCCTCTTCGAATAATCGGTGAATGTACATAAATAAAAAAACGGTAGCACTCCGGGAGTGCCGACAGAAATGAAAACTAAAATAACTGTGTAATTTTTTATTCATCAGGAAATAGTTTATTGTGCGGGACATACTTTTATATGAAGTGTTTTATCCATTATCGTAAAATACTAGGTACTACAAAAATTATATATTACAATTTCATGCGCATTGTAAATTAAAACATATGTTTTTTAATAACAATCTTTTATTCGGTACTTTATTATTAGGTTACCAAAAAAACTAAAAGGTTAAAAATAATTTTATATTTGATAGGAAATAGGTACTAATATAGGCACCATTTTATAAGTACATACATTAAATATGTAGCATCTTTTAATAAAAGTGTGTTACATTTTACGACAAAAGACAAAGAATTCGTATCACGCATAAAAGGTTGTTTTTAAAAAATATGATTTTTTTCAATTTTTTAATACATATTGTGATTCGGGATTATTTCGGGATTGATCGGGCGTAGTTTGTAGCACGTTACGACGTTTTTACGTTGCCCGTAGAAATTCGTAGTACGCAATGTCTTTAATCGAATTCGAATGAAGAAGAGGTTATCAATTATCCGCGAAGTTTTTATTATAAGAAAGAAAAACTACAGCTGGCACCATTGTATTCCCATTATGATCGTTAAATGGTTTAAATAAAACAAAACAAAAAATACTCTGCAAAAGTAATCGAGTAAGCTCTCATATTGCGATAATATGTATACAGTGCTACTCGTAGTAAATAAGTAGTAGTTATAGTAGCGGCGAAACAAACTCGATTGAGGTGGTACTCGAGAGCAAATTGAGTAAAGGCAGGAAGCTTATGAATATCGAATCATATTTGCATCCTTTTTGGAAGGTAATTGCACTTCAAACAGGTTATGTTAGAGTGTGTTTTTAGTGTGCTGTATAATATGTAAGATGATTCGTGCTTCGGAAAGCACGTTAAGCCGTCGGTCCCGGTCACTGTCTTTGACATTGGTCGTTACCTAAAACGATGTCAGAGGCCTTTAAGGCGGTTTAAAAACTCTGACACTAGTGTTAGTCACTAACACACACGATAAGAAGTGTGCTGTGCATTTTGTAGGATAAAATAATTTCAACTTTTTAAGCCATTTTAAAAAAAGGAGGAGCTTGACGACTTAGAAAATTCTTATTTTATAAAAAAAAACAAATTCGAAATTCTAATGTTTATTCAATAATTAGACTTTTTACAAGTCAATAAATAAATAAATAAATAAATTATATAGGGACAAATTACACTGATTGAGCTAGCCCCAAAATAAGTTCGAGACTTGTGTGTTATGAACTAACTCAACGATACTATATTTTTAAACAAATACATATATAGATAAACATCCAAGACCCAGGACAATTTGAAAAAGGCAATTTTCAAACTTGCCCTTGCTGGGGATCGAACCCAGGACCTCCGGATTGGTGGTCTAGCGTGTTGACCATTACGCCACGGAGGTCGTCCAATTCATATTAAATCTATATATATAATTCAATAAAAAAAGGAGGTCAATAATAATTTACATTACGTTTAGTGTATATTAAATTTATTGTTTTTAAAAAAAAACGCTACCGATACGAGCGCTGCGTAACGACCACTGCTGCGAAGAAACTCATTTTCACAGAGTATTGGTCGCCTACTCGGCAGAAGGGCTTTGACATATTATAATAATTAAATACTTATGATATGATACAGCCATCTTTAAACTCAACCATATAAAAAGCGAAGCCGAGCTGACCAGTCCGTCCCGCCAGCACCCGTTCACGAGTTGACACATAGATCAGCCATCTTTGAACTCAAGTATATGCTTAAAAAGCGAAGTCGGGCTAACCAGTCCCTTCCGCCAGCACCCGTTCACGAGTTGACACACGGATCAGCCATCTTTGAACTCAAACATATGCTTAAAAAGCGAAGTCGGGCTAACCAGTCCCTTCCGCCAGCACCCGTTCACGAGTTGACACATGGATCAGCCATCTTTGAACTCAAACATATGCTTAAAAAGCGAAGTCGGGCTAACCAGTCCCTTCCGCCAGCACCCGTTCACGAGTTGACACACGGATCAGCCATCTTTGAACTCAACCATATGCTTAAAAAGCAAAACCAAGCTGACCAGTCCCTTCCGCCAGCACCCCGTTCACGAGTTGACGAACGGATCAGCCATCTTTGAACTCAACCATATTTGGAAGGCATGAAAGTTTGTCCCATTGTCGTCCGGTCAAGATTTGATGATGGAATCCTCGGGTAATCGGGCGAACTCCTTAAATACTAAGTTTGATATTTTTACATTTGCATTCTGAAATTGTGACTTGGTAAAGTGGAACTGATGAAGAAGAGCAGATTATCTTTTAATGTTTTATAAAGACTACATTTTGGCTATGATATAAACCCTTTTCTCTCCCGCGGGTATCTTAAAAGGTGAATGGTATAGAAACAGAGAGCAGGATCAGCATCATCAGTGAACTGATGTACCCGTACATAAATATTTCATTCTTTGTTTAATTTATAATAAGCTACGTAGCTACGTGATTCCCGCTCAAAAGCCAGCAGCGGCTGGTAATAAGCCTTTCCAAGCGGCTTACAGCGTGTGAATATACTTAATTGAAGCGCCTGTTGGGCTCGATATTGTCACTCTCAGTAAATGCCCACTTCATAGAACCATAAATTTTAATGAGAGAGAAAATAGTTCTCTTTACATACGCATTATAATGAGCTTATTTAAAGTCTGATTACCTACATTTTGCCGTATTCTATGCAACTTTAAGTAACCATCATGGTTTGAAATAAAGCAGTTTATTGCAAACACTCCCTTATTTGGTAGTACAGAGAGGGTCGTGCTCCTGCAGTGGAGACAAAAAGACCTGACGATGATAACTAGTGGTTCGCCGCGACCTTGGACCTCGCGATTACCTTCTTTCTTCTTCTATTCTGAGCTGCAAAAGTTTAATATTTTAATATTTAAACGAATTAAATCAAAACCTGGATCAAATACAACATCCGTAAGACTTTTGGATCTTGAAAGAGTAACGTATGTATAAGTACATCCAGCCGCCAACTCTTTTACGCCAACATCTCATCATCATTATCATTTTAGCCGCATAACGTCCACTGCTGGACATAGGCATCTCCCAAAGATTTCTGATGACGACCGATCTAGAGCGGCCTGCATCCAGCGCCTTCCAGTGGCCTCGATCAGGTCGTCAGATCACCTTGCAGGTGGGTGTCCTACGGTTCGCTTGCCAGTACGTGGTCGTCATTAGAGAACCTTTTTGCCCCATTGGCCATCGGTTCATCATGATATGTGTCCCGCCCACTACTATTTCAACGAGCTAATCTGCTGGGCTATGTCAGTGACTTTAGTTCTCTTACGAATTTTCTCATTTCTGATTCCATCGCGTAAAAAAGATATAGTATATATAAAGTATAGCCCTTTCCAAACGCGCGACCTTGAGCCTTCTTATGAGACCCATAGTAAGAGACCACGTTTCAGCCATAAGTCATCACTGATAACACACATTGGTTGTAAACTTTATTCATAAATGACACTGAGGTATTTTTGACGAAAAGACACTGCGTAGCTTTCCGAACGCTGCCCAGCCGAGTCGGACTCGGCGAAAGACCTCTTCCTCGAAGCTGAAACTTTCTGCCTATATCAATTGACCCAGGTCTACAACTTTGAGGGTGGAGCTCCCAACACAAACAGGTAGGGGCGCAACATGGACATTCGACATTACGTTTGTTTCGCCCTCGAGCAGAATGGAATTAAAGAGCCTCTGAAGGACTTTCAGTACCAGCGTTTCGCCCGCTTTGAGAAGCTCTGCTCTGATTCCATCCTCGCCCAGTGCCTTGCTGTTTTAAAGCGGTTTGAGGGCCATCCTAATCTCGTACAGGCTGATGTCCGGGATACATTCGGTATAGTGTCGGGATAGCTTGGCTTTTGGGCAAACGCCAACGTCTACGACTACTTTGTTCAAAGTGGGTCCTTGCGATTTGTGCAGTAATTGCCCAGGCAAGCGTCAGTGACTACCTAACCTAACACAAAGATTAAACCTCGTTATGTCACTCAATATAAGCGAGGAGGCATACTCATATTACCGTAGGAATCAGTGACAACATTATATGTTCTTCAATAATTTTTCAGAATTAAAAGCCGACTTATCCCCGAATTACACAACCGATTGACCAAATTTCTACCATCTGACAAGTATGTTCCTTCAAACAAAAAAAATATTTAACAAATCAGTCTCAGTCAGAATTGATAACCTTGTCCATTTTGGAAGAACGTTTTCAGGATCCATCCGGGTCCATAGGCTGCAATAGCGTTATACCAATAGCTGGACCGTATAACTTTTGCCTACTTAATTTGTCTTTCCAACGACGCTGCAACTGTTTGTGGGTCTTGGCCTCTTCCTTTATTATCATCGTCATATCAGCCACAGGAAGTCCACTGCTGGACATAGGCCTCCTGCAAGGATTTCCAAAACGACCGAGGCCTACATCCAGCGCTTTTTTGCAACCTTGCTAAAGTCGTCTGACCACCTAGCAGGTGGGTGTCTTACGCTGCGCTTGCCGGTACGTGGCCGCCGCAATTCGAGAACTTTTTTAAGTAGGAGAACGAAGGTCACTGACATAGCCAAGCGGATTTACTCGCATAACCGTTCGCCAATGGGGCAGAAAGGTTCTCGAATGACGGCCACGTACCGGCTTCTTCAATAGCCCTTCTTTATTTGATTGTATCACGGGAATAATGGACATCCGCCGGTTTGTGTTCGTTACCAATCTTCTTAGGTCTTTCTAAGCCGTTTCCACCATTTCAAGTTCGGATTAGTGATGTGCCGCTGGGAAATTCGCTGTTCTCGGAAATTTCTTTCCTTGAAAATTTCCGGAAATTTTCAACATTTCTCGAGAACGTTCTCGTAATTTTTTTCGGTAATATTGTATGTGCTGGATAAGGCATATAAGTATATGTGAAACGTGTTTAATTAAGTATATATTCATAGTATGGAGAAGTATACGTAGTACGTACGTTAAAATCCCGAATAGTTACTCGATCTGAAAGTTATTATCTATCTTTAGTTTTATGGCTTTTCTTTTAATTTATGTTCCTATTTTCTTCTAAAATATTTATGTAACGGCTAAAACCCGAAATGCGGCTAAGCCTAGGTTTAGCCGGTCTCAGATGGTTCCACTTAGGTGTATCCTGCTTATCTTCGGCTAAAACTAGGTTTAGTCTTTTTTGGTTAAAACTAACGTGAGATGCAGTCATTATTAATATCAAAACACGGGTAACTCACGTATAGAGTCAGCTACTGCCGACATGTTTCGACCTCATCCGGAGGTCTTCATCAGGGCGAATGTGCCGAGAGGCCCGTACACCGCACCGGCTCGCGACACACTCGCCCTGATGAAGACCTCCGGATGAGGTCGAAACATGTCGGCAGTAGCTGACTCTATACGTGAGTTACCCGTGTTTTGATATTAATAAGGTTTAGTCTTTATCATTCCGGCTATAACTAGGCTGATCGCAGATGGTTAAACTTAGGTGTTTCCTATTTATATTTGGTTGGAATTAGGTTTTTAGTTCAGTTAAGCATTTTTAGTTCAGTTTAGGTAGAAATACTTGTGTTGTATTTCCCGATCAATCAAATTACGTGATTATCGTTTAAAGACAAATCATGGCGACTCTTGTCAAATTTTTAACCCCTGAGAAAAAGAAGGGTGTTATAAGATTGTCGCTATAATGTCTGTATGTCTGTGGCATCGTAGCTCTCAAACGGATGGACCGATCTGATGCGGCTTCTTCTTAGCTTTGTTTAATGAGAATTGGTTCAGCCGTTTAAAAGTTATTGGGAGTTAACGCTTAAAAGTCAGGTTTTTTTAATTTACCTGGCAAATGATAGATGGCTCTTCGTTTATCAATTCCTTTAACATCAGAATATATAGTTCCGTCACTCAACACTTATTACTTAAGATATGTTGTATCAACAAAACAATATAAACGTCACTTTAACATTTTGGTCTTTTATTGTATCACCGTTATAACCTAAAATATAGACAACATACTAGCTAGACTACATAGGAACGGAATAACATATATACTTAGTACTACTACTAATGAAACAATATAATCTGTGCACACGTCAAATGTGTGAGTTTAACAATCAGGGTCGTCACCACAAAATAAATGTAATACCTACTAACGATGCACATTAACGATTGCATCTTGATAATAATCCCAAGTGACTCGCGTTAAGTTGCAAATAAACCGTTTTAAACCGAAATCCGTGGTTTAAAACCCGTTTTAAATAAATTTAAAACTGTTTAAAACCGTGATTACGTCATTACTAGTTTATTAACTTATTATTTTAAAAGTAAATTAATTGAAAACTTTATTTTTGTTATTTTAAATGACATTTAACAATATATTTAGAATTAAGATAGATTAAAAAACTTAACATGCATACTTATTTATTTATTTTTCCATAATAAGCTGTAAGTAGGTATGCTTTTTCTTATTTCAAAGTGTATTTGGCTGTACAACATAAACAATATTATAAGTTACGGAGTGGGAACGACCTTGGCGACCTCAATGACCTTGATAACCTCGACGACCTGGACTACCTCGCCAACCTCCGATGAACTCGACGACCTGAACCACCTTGACCTAGACGATCTCAACGACCTAGACGACCTCGAAAAACTCGACGACCTGGACCACCTCGATGACATCGACCTTGACGACCTCAATAACCTTGACAACATCAAAGACCTGGACGACCTCGACAACCTCGATGACCTGGACCACCTCAAAGACCTCGACATCAACCTTGATGACCTCAATAACTTCGATGATCGTAATCCCAAATCATTAATCTGATTATATTTTGCCCAACCCAAATATATCATAAATAATGCAACAAGCATATTCTGAATTGCATTTTGTGAAAGGTTAGTAAATTCTAATAGAAAATCGTTCTAAACCTATATTAAACCTCAAAAATTGGTTTTAAACGTTTTGAACAAAAAAAAACCGTTTAAAATAGTTTTGCATCTCTACTTGCGTAACGTCAACGTGCGACTAGCAACAACCCTGTTTTTCAGGCGCTTACAAGGCCCAAACGGGGGGAGGGTTGCGGGGACGCCAGATTGCAGGGGACGGTGCTAGTTTCCATTCTATATGTAATCTAAGGTTAACCACCTGCGATCGGGTGCACCTAGTTCTAGACGAAATGATAAAGGCTAAACCTAGTTCTAGCCAAATATAATTAGGATACATCTAAGAATAGCCATCTAAAACCAGCTGCTCCTAGTTCTAGCCGGCTAAACCTAGGCGTAGCTGCGTTTTGGGTTTTAGCTGTTACATATATACAAAAATTTTTTTTTGTCTATTATAAATAAACTTTATTAAACATATACATATAACTTATACTAAAAGCTGTAGTAATATATACTAATAATATAAAGCTGTAATAGTATAACTATTTCACTAGTTGTTTTTATTCTAAATTATTCCAAAAAGTATAGCAATTCCTTTAAAATATTATTTAAATACATAGTTTTATCACATTAAATGTTTGTTTCATTAAGTGTATACCAAATCTCGCCACATAAAGAATATTTAAGAAAACGTTTTACGAAATTGTTCTGAAATTTCGTTGGCAAATTACACGGAAATTTTCTGAAGAAATTTCTTGCGAGAAATTTTTCGGACAAATTTCAAGCAGAATGGAAAACTTAAAAAAACTTTGTTTCACAAATTTTCATGAAAATTTGATTGAACATCGGTCTTGTTATTACGAAAACACATGCAAAAAGAAAATAAAGTTTTCTTTGTAAACTAGGGTACTTTCTCAACTTTTTCCGCTCCAGAGAACGTTTCCGAGAACGTTTCCAGACCGTTTCGGAAATTTCTCGAAATTTTCAAGAACGGCACATCACTAGTTCGGATTCGCAAAATCAGTAATCTATAATACTTTGTCGTACTTTTGCCTGTTTGTTTTGCTGGCAGTGCCGCGGAGTGCGACACAAGCAGAGTCCTTTTTTTACAAGCTTTTATTTAACTCGCAATGTATCTTGTATGTATGTATGAATGTTTGTTTAGGTCAAATCTTGCAACTAAATTTTCAACCAGTTATCCTCAACTGATTTAGTTGAAATTGTGCATACTTGTGAAAGTCGAATGCTAATAGGTACAATATGAATATGAAGTCAATAACTGTTCAATAAGATATTCGACGGAACTCAGAAATAAAACCATATATTTTGTTTTGACGTTTAGTGAAAAGTATCCGACAACCTTTTCTTGTGAGGCCAAAGTGCTTATTAATACAAATGAAAGAAGACCAAACTCAATGGAAATGCGTCGTTTTATTACTGAGTTCCATCGACCACCTTCCGTTTCCGTGATCAGACCCTAAGCATCGTCTACTGTAAAGCGCTCGTCAAGACAAATCAAACGAGTCCTGCGCAATGAGGTTATGTTGTTTTATAACTGAATTCCGTCGAATATGTCCTGGATCCTTCATCAGAATAGCTCATTGACTTCAGAATATTGTATTGTCATCCGATTTACGAGTACACATGCAAAATTTCAGCTATATCAGTTGAGGATAACTGGTTGAAAATTTAGTTGCAAGATTTATCCTAAACAAACATTCATACATTCATATACAAGATATACTTATTGCAAGTTAAATAAAAGTGATAATTTTTCACTCGGCAAATTCGCTATTTCGCAAAAGATTTTTCAGCTCTATGATATTTGCAAAAAGCTTACAAACAAAAGCAAATATTATGACGAGAAAAACGAAATCGAAAAGCGAAGCGCAGTTCGAAAATGTTTCAGTTTTTACTAGATTAACTCGCTCAGCGTCGGACGCTCGCTTCGCATTTGAATTTGATTAACCTTTCAGTACGGTTAACTGAAAACAAAGGTTTATTTCTGTATTATTTATTTAGTGGAATATGCTAGATTTAATGCATTTAGGGCTCTGTGAATATTTTCTCTGCTAAAAAATTGTGCGTATTATTCGATACATTTTTTAAATAAAATAAACATTTGAAACATGTATATTTATTCGATATATATTGGGTATGGGGTTTTTAATTTATTTAAGGAAATAAGAAGGATAAAAAAAAATTGAAAAATTTAATAAAAATTTGAATGGCACCGACAAAAGCTTACCTCATGAATGTAGGCAGACAGAACAAAGCTTTGTTGAAAAACAAAATCAATCGTTTATTCTAACTACTAGAGTGTGGAAACAGCTGAACCGTTCGTATGCCTGAAATACCAGGCACAATATTAAACAATGCGTATTCGAATATGACATAAGACATTATGTGCCACGCCAGTTGTTCAAGTAGACTCGGAGAACTTCACTCGCTTGTTCAATAAAGCAATCAAAACTAAATAATAATTTAAAAATCTCCTCTGAAAAATACAAATAAAATAATAATTAAAATCTCGCCTGTTTCCTCTACGGCACGCAATCGTACTAATATGTAAAATGAAAATAAATCTAACATAAAATGATTCATTATTATTTTAGCTTAAATGCGTATTGATAAGCCGTATACGCTCAAGATCCATGACAGCTATCTTATATATATAAAAGAAAGTCGTGTTTGTTACAACACTTATAACTCGAGAACGGCTGGACGGATTGCCATGGTTTTTGGTTTGTTGGATTTGTTTCCGTCCCGAATAGCAGAATAGATCTTAAAAACAATGAAAACTCGATATGTGTAATGAATACTTAATCATTTCAATAGATGCTGATTTGTTTATTACATGTCAAACATTTGTTGTCCAATCCTGTCAAATAGTTTTTTTTTTCTTAAATTAATTTACGGCTCTGGATACTGGTCCTTTGTAACAACTATTTTTTTTTTGGAGCTTATGGCCTGGTTGCCTTTAAGCCACAACTTTATTTTTTTCTGAAGACATCATGTGTGCGTTCAGAAATTTATTTTTTGTAAAATGTCTACAAAGTTCAGGTACTGTTATATTTGTTTGTTTTAGACATTAATTTTCGAAAATTATTTATTAATTATTTAATTTTTAATTCCCGAAAATAATACCTAAGATTTATTCTACAGTAAAAACATAAAATCATCGGAAAGGAACGGAAAACAAAAGTGTAAATGTCTTTTTATAGGTTGTCTATGATTTTTCTTGATAATCTATTCATACGTAGTGGTTATATACTCTTTTAGCTATTGTCTAATAAAATACTTTTTTGTTTCTATCTATATAAATATATTTTGTATCATTGTTTTACGTTCATCAAAGCCTAAATTAGTTCAGCTAAAAAGTAACACGACATTCATTGACTGTTAGGCGGTACGAAGTTCGCCGGGTCAGCTAGTTTTATAATATATCCAAGCTAGAGATCGAACCCGTAACCTCCCGAACTCTACTACGCCATTGAAGTAATTTGAAACTGCCTTGAGCTATTAATCTAGCCAACCCTAGGCTTTAATGCATTTCGACATGGTATCAAAGCATCGCCATCAAATATTCATTAGCTGTTTTAATCGAGCACAGGCAATACAAGCGAGATTCGAGGAATTTATATCATTATGAACAACTCTGGCTTGTTATGCTATCGAAAGGAGTCTCATTATTAGTTACATCAAAGGGAAAAATACATATAAAATGAATGTTTCGGGGTCCAATGCTGTCCCGATTTGAAATAATTTATTTGAAAGGAGATATGCAAATGAGCTGAAAAAAAATCACGTTCTCTTTTTGAACTATAAACTGTTCATTAAATAGTTTGAAAGGTTATCTAGGGCTTAGATAACACTTTGTGGCAATCACGTCGGGGTCACCAGTGTAGCAGGAGTGAAGAGATATGCTCGACCGTCACAAAGGGCAGATCTTCCGGCCAGGCATAGTGTTGCGCCTAGGGAACCGCGGCTCCGACAGGGTATTGTCGGAGGTTGTTATAGTCAGTATACAACCAGAACTCTAAGATCGAGATGTAGAATACTGCTGGCGCCATCTCGTATGCTTATTTTATGTTGCCGGTTATTGCTTTAATTATTTTTGTGGTCGCCCTGTTATTTATGGAATATTTCTATTTATGCTTTTAGGATGTAGTCCATTATTTCGCTCCCCAGATTATGCCAACAAACAGAAAAAGTAATGGATCGTCAATCTCAAACATATAAAAAAAAGTAAAAATTTACAAACTCTTATATTTACAATTTGTAAAAGTCTATTTTCACCTATCTTGTTAATGGATATGTGACTTTATTCATCCTAAGAAGGTATTACACGTACTTACATAGGTAATATATACGTATAATATACGTATTATATTGTGTATTAATCATATTTTCGTAACAATAACTATATATAAAGCAATATACCTTAATTAATGATATATTAAATAGGTTCGTACATGATAATTTCACAGTAAAGTAGACCTTACCTTTCAGCGTCTTAAGGAAGCGTAAAAAAAGTTATTTTTTTTGCGCTTTTTTTTTCTTTCCATGACGCGTGCCTCACTGCTCACTGCTCACTAGCGAGTCGTCCCTATTGAATTTGCTCCTTCGTAGCGGTCGCAATGCGTACATATATTTTTGATACCTGCACGCGGAGTGAGACAGGCCTGCTCATAGTAAAAATTATAAATAGGTACTAAGGTTTATAATGAAGTAGGTATTAATGTATGTCGACTTTTTCAATTTCGCAGAAAAGCCTATTTCTTATTTGGTCTAGTTGAGTAAATTTGCCAAATAATATATATATATTTCTTGAATACACAGAACATTGTAGACGATATCAAAGTAAACTTTCGGAAAATGTTTCTGTTAAAATATCATGCTCTGTAGATACAATAAATACTTAGAAGATGAGAGAGTTTCTCGGTTAGTAATAATAAAAAATACACCAAATCTAAAATAAGAATTCTGAAGTTAATCTCGACGTTCTGATGAAGATTGACATTGGTAGGCATAAGATAGATATCAATATATTTCCAATGTATTAGCATTTTATGTTTTTGTGTATGAAATATCTAATAACCGGCCAAGTGCGAGTCAGACCCGCGCACGAAGGTTTCCGTACCACTATCTATATAAAATCAAGTTTGTTGTATAAGACTTAAAGATGCTGAAATATCTTATCTTAAATAGCCCCTCTTAAATATTTATCTCATTCTGTTTTTAGTATTTGTTGTTATAGCGGCAACAGAAATAAAAATTGAAATAATAAAAAGATATCAAATCTTTATATATAAAAATTACGTGTCACGTCGTTTGTCCGCGATATAATCTTAAACTAATGGACCGATTTGATTTGCACAATGCACACCGTGTGCAATTTGATCCAACTTGAAAGATAGGATAGCTCACATTTCAATTTATAGTCGCAATATTATTTTATTGCACTGAACTGATGCAGAGACGTCGGAGTCCTAAAGTCCACAACGAAGTTAGCGGGCATTAGCTACTTTAATCTTAAAATTAGAATAAGTTACAATTTAATTATAATACAATTCAATGTTTTTTAACTATTTTACTTTATAATTACTTTTATCAAAATTTTAATAAGACCAGCGTCGTAGTTCACGCTACGACATATTCTGAGCAGAGACCATTTTGGTGGAATATGTATATCTTTAAGTGTTTTATTTATATCAAACTAGCTGTGCCCGCGGGCTTCGCTCCCCGTGGGAATTTCGGGATAAAAGTATGTCTTTGTGCGCTTCTAAACGTATGTGTGTGTGCGCTTCTAAACGTACCTGTCGCAAGTAAAGAGGCTCTTACGTCAAAAAATATTTATAGTGTAATTAATGACTGTTTTAGTATAAACTGTGTATTACCTAAATCTACTACACATAATCGACCAATTGGTGCTAGTGAATTACTTTTATATATAACCATTATAGTGTAAATTGAAATTAAATTGGCTAACTAATCAAGTTGAGCAAGTGATTGTGTCTTGAGTGGGCGGTAGCGTAAAATATTCGTCATTGCAATATATTATAACTCACACATTCGTTCCACAAGTCTCATTCACACGCATGACGTGTATTCAAATTTCATCACAAGAGTCATATTGTCCGTGGTGTAGCGGTCAAGCGCTCACCATTCGGTTTATGGACGCCGGTTCGAATCCCAGCTCGGACATTCAATTTTTTTGTAGCGGTCAAGTGCTCACCATTCGGTTTATGGACGCCGGTTCGAATCTCAGCTCGGACATTTAATTTTTTTTTTTTAACTTTTTATTTCTTATTATATTTTTTACCCAAAGATGGAAAATTGTGCTGGATGTCTAAGGCCAATCGAATCACGACAGTTCTTGGTATGCAGTCTTTGTAGTAAAAAGTATGACCTCGTTTGCGCAAATGTGTCTGAACAACGTTACTACAGCACTCTGACGCCCGAACATAAGGCAGCATGGAAATGCCCTATGTGCATATGCGCGCAACCTCGAACGGACAACACCAATACACCTGTCCGCGGTGGAATGCATGAGGTGATGCGGCATCGTGGAGCCGCGATGGTCAGCCCCCAGGAACACCTTGGGGAAAAGTCACTCATTTTACCGATTGCAACTAATTTAAACACCACATCCCTTAACGATACTATGGAGGTAGCTGACATTCAAATGCTATTCTTCGAGCTGCGGCAGTTTAGAGAGGAATACAGGGAGGACAGAATAAATGAAAGGAAAAGAATGGAAATGCTGACAGAAGCTTTAGAAAAAATTAATATTCGGCAAGATGCAAGCGACAGAAAGTACCAGCAGTTACAAGCGAGAGTTGACTGCCTCGAGACACAGGTGCGGGAGCAGGCAGGGGAGCGAGCGGCGATGGGGAGTGATGGCGAGCAGGCTCTGCTTAGATCCGTAGCTGAACTGAAAGCCGAAATAAACGATCGTGACCAGGACCTACTGCTCAATGAAGTGGAAATTTCAGGCATCGCGGAACAGCCTGGGGAGTCTCTGGGTCACATCGCCATCACTTTAGCCGACAAATTAGGAGTCCAAATAGCTAATGAAGACCTAGTGAATGTGATGCGCGTAGGCCCATCCTCGGGATTACCAGATGCAGCAGTGGCCCCGTCGGGATCTCGTCCACGGCCTATTGTTATTCGCTTAGCGCGGCGAGCACTTCGAGACCAGTTGATCAAGGAGGCGCGCGTACGTCGTGGTGCAACCACCGAGGGGACGGGTCTGCCTGGTCCTCCCCGTCGTTTCTACGTCAACGAGCGGTTGACAAAAGTGAACCGTCATCTATTTCGTCGCGCACGCGAGCTGGCGACGCAACACAGGTGGAGATTTGTCTGGACTCGGGACGGCCGCATATACGCCCGAAAGCATCAGGCTCCTGATGCGGCCAGGCACCGCATCCGCAGTGAGCAGGATTTGGTCCGTGTTTTTGGGCCGGAAGCTGTTGGTCCCTCTGAAAATTAATTATAATGTTTGTCTCAGATTATATATTTCACTCGTTTGTTTATTTTTAATTATTTATATTTGGAACATATTATTACTTAATTTTATACTTAATCTAAATTCCATTGTATATTTACCTTATTCTTTTAGGGTCACTTGCGTTTCTGTCCTTCAAATAACAACTCTCTCCATATGTGTACAATTTAAACATAATAACGTCTACACGAGAAACCTGGAAAATACAAATTGTTTAATTGGTTGCATGAATGAATTATTGCGTACAAATGTATTATGTAACATGTTTAAAATGGCGACACGTTCGTATTTCAGATTATATAAAGTTTCGTCTGGGCATCAAGTAACTAGTTTTAATAATTTTAATTATATTTACACGCAATTATTAATGAATAATAATTATACCATTAATAATGTAACTAATTTCAATAATAGTACAATTAGCAAACACAATGTTATAAGATCTTACCTTTTATGTATGTCACGTAGGAGTATGGTATGTTATTTTTACACATTATTGTACTTGCCACTTATCACTTTTTGGTATATACAAGCGCTTCCATCAAATGTCCGTCAACTATCGCTTAGCTGTGGTCTTCTTCTGAAAATAATTAAATTCCATAGTTTTACATCAATTAAACACTCAATGTCTTGTAGTTACATAACACGGGCCATGCGCATTATGAACGGCCATTGTATTCTAGTTATGGTAATGTGTGATGCAGTAATACAAATAAATAAGTGTAGATGCGCTCGCAAACAATTTCTACATTATATAAATAACACTCCCATCTTTTTTATATATCAAACTTTTTTCTTATTTTATCTATTTACTTATATTATCACACCTTTGGAAGTCAATATCACTCATTTAATTCAACATTGCTTACCTTTCTTTTATATCTTTTATTCCGTGTGTAAACAATAGCTCCTAAGGAGAAACACTTTAAACTGGGTCTTTTTAATGCTGGCTCATTGAACACGGGACATGATGACTTCCTGATAGCTATGTCACGTTTTCAGGCAGATATTGTCGCAATAAATGAGACTTGGCTGCGCTCGGATCAGGAAGCGCGTGCGCCTGCCCCGCCTGACTATCGTCTTCACACTGTTCCGCGGCCCTCGCATATGAAGAAAGGGCGAGGGGGCGGAGTCGGATTTTACGTGAAGCGCGGCCTGCGTGTGCGCGTTGTAAACTTACGGAATCCTGATATTGAACAGATGTGGTTGTCTACGCGAGTAAATGGATATACTTTGGCAATTGGCACGGCTTATAGGCCGGAATGGGTAAAAGTTGACCAGTTTATTGACGCTCTAACGGAATCAAGCCTTTCCTTATCAGACCACGACTACATAGTGTTTTTGGGGGACATTAACATTGACCTAAATAAACAGAATGACGCTGACACCTTAAAATTTATAAATTTTTTGAGTTATTTAGAACTAAACCAGGTAGTTACCGAGCCCACGCACTTCACGAGCCACTCTGAAAAATTGATCGACGTCGTATGCACTAACGCCCCTGTTAGGAAGGTTTTGGTTACGAATATAACTGGTCGTGTGGACGGGCACGCTATGATAAATGTAGAATTAAAATTAAAGAAAACCAAAATACCCCCTAAATTCATCTCGTATCGCCCTCTAAAGACAATTGATATGGACGCTTTTAATAAAGATTTACATTCGATAGACTGGAATTCTGTAACTCAATTGCTTCACGTCGAGGAAATGGTGGATAAATTCAATAATCTTATCCTGGGACTTTTTGACAAACATGCACCTACGAAAACGTACAAAATAAGATATAAACACTCGCTACCATGGGTAACGGATACTTGCAAGCTCATGATAGAACTACGTGACCAAGCCCGCAAAAATTATAGACAAACCAAATCTGACACTGACAAAAAATATCTCGCCGATCTTAAAAAACTAGTAAAAGACAGTATTGCCAATGAAAAGATTGTGTACTTCAATCACCACGTGAATTCAAAAATTGATAACAGCAAAACTTTCTGGAATAACCTGAAAAAGAAAATTTTAATTGATCCAACTAAAAGCGATTCTTTGCCTAAATCTTTTGATAACCCTGACGACATTAACAACCATTTTTTGAATCTTCCCAATACAATTAATAATCATAATAATTTATCACATTTGACATTTTATGAATTTAATCGTTTCAATTATTCAACTTTTCAATTTAAATCTGTTTCGGAAGATGACGTTGCAAAATTCATAATTTCAATTAATTCGAATGCAGCTGGACATGACGGCATCAGTAGGGACATGATTCTTCTTACTCTTCCATCTACTCTGAGTGTGATTACGCAGATAATAAACACATCTCTTCTCACTGGTCGTTTTCCTCCTCAGTGGAAGGAGGCATTGGTGACACCGATACCTAAGACAAACAATCCATCTGATCTCGCCGACCTTAGACCAATTAGCATATTACCTTTTCTCTCAAAGGTTTTGGAAAAGGCTGCACACTCCCAGTTATCTAGTTATATCGAAACAAATAATATTTTGCCCATGTTTCAGTCCGGATTTCGTAAAGGCCGTGGAACGCAAACTGCGCTGTTGGATGTTATCGACAACATTCTCACCGAGCAAGATAGCGGACGTGGAACTTGCCTGACCCTGCTAGATTATTCTCGCGCCTTTGATAGCCTTGAAACACCTCTTTTGATTTCCAAACTTTCGTACTACGGCTTGGACCACCAATCCGTACTATGGTTTGATAGTTACTTGGGTGGGCGGTCTCAGAGAGTAAAACTTATAAAAGATGATGGTTCTTGTCACTTCTCTCAACCACGAGCTGTAAACCGCGGAGTCCCACAGGGTTCTATACTTGGCCCTCTACTTTTTACTATTTACAGTGCTGATCTTGTCAAGGTAATAAAACACTGTAAATACCACTGCTACGCCGACGATGTCCAGGTATACATATCTGATACACCCGAGAATATTTGTGAGGCGGCCCGGAAAATGAATGAAGATCTGCAGAGTATTGCTGATTGGTCTGCCAAAAATTCCCTTGTACTCAATCCAGCAAAAACCAAGATCATGATTTTTGGTTCAAAAGTGCAAATTGCCAAAATAATTGATCAAAATCCAATTATTACTATGCTGGGTACGGCGATAGATAGAGTGGAAGAGGCAAAAAATCTAGGCATTTTAATGGACGGTGAGCTTAGGTTCGAAAAACATGTCAACAATATAGTTAAGAACTGTTTTTACCGTTTGAAAATATTATATAAAATAAGAAATTTGCTAACGGAGAAGGTACGAATAAGGTTATGCGAATCTTTAATCCTATCGCGGCTTAACTACGGAGATATAGTCTATGGGCCTCGACTTTTACAAAGGACACAACGTCTTATCCAGCGTGTCCAAAACGCGTGTTGTAGATTTTGCTACAATATCCCGCCGCGAAGTCATATTACGCCATATCTAAACGACAATTCGATGCTGAATATGGTCTCCCGTAGACAACTACATCTGGCAACTCTGTTGTTTGGAATAATAAAACAAAAAACACCAGAATATCTCTACACGAAGATTATGTTCAATCCTAATCGTAATGCAAGATCCTGTCGTCCACCACTTCTCGTGTATCGTCATAAAACAGCTTCTTTCAGGGGCAGCTTCCGATATCAGGCGACGAAATGTTGGAACAACATACCCCCTCCAATAAGACTCTATACGTCAATTTCATCTTTTAAAACTAGGTATCGCACCCATTTATTAGATTTTCAAAAAATTCTAAATCCAACTCGTCGCTGGTAGCGGAGGCTGTCGCCGAAAGTTCTTCTGGGCCTATGTTACAATTTATTATTCCCACATCCCCTTCGTATATTCCTTTTTAACAACTTATGCGATACGAGTAATGACAATGCCAAGACAATATTTACGCAACAGCAATGATATATATATATATATATGTATTTAAACTTTTGTATTATATTAAACTTTTGTATTATATTACACTATTTGCTTATTTATGTATTTTATACACACACAGCCTCATTTGTCTATTTTCACGTCACTATTATCGCACCACGCATCTCTTCAGGTCACAGCTGAAAATCAGTGTATTGCTCCCGGGCAATATTACCACTGAGCTGTGGCCTATTTGTATTGCTGTAGCACACACATTGAAAATTGTGCAGGTAGGTAGAAGTTTATTTATTATTTGTGTCTGATTTGTGTAGTTTTTTTGTATGTGTGTTATAGCAGCAAATAAATGAGTTTATCTATCTATCTATCTATCTTTCCCCGGTTACATAGATAAACATATTTAATTTATTTCTTTTAATTACTTTTTGCTACCTTATTTGCACGCAAACAACATCTGGTTGCACACAAACGCGGCGGAAGCACCGAGCCGCATCGAACCATTGCATTGAGTTGTTGAGTTTGGTTAGAGCAGTGATGAACGCGTTAATCCTAACTGCAACTTGCTCTTAGCTCCCACGTTAGCGTTCTCGGAACTTGCATGGTTGCATAAGTGCACAATAGGGATGTGAACTGGTTAAAAACATATTATCTTATTTAATCCGTAAAAATATCCAAGAATACAAGATTCATATCTTTTCGTTTAGCTATGAGTTAAAAGTGCTTCAAAGATTCGGAGTGGGGTGATTTACGTAACGTTTGGATGAAAATCGTAGCTGATCGTGACGTCACACGTAATTGAATATTTTGCTAATCAGAGTAAAAAATAAGTATATCATACTTATCATTAATAAAAAAAATTAGTTCACCTCCCTATATTTATGACCTAATAAACTATAACTTCTGTGCTTTTCGCACTATGTTATGTTAGTAGGTTATTGGTATTGTTTCGGAGCCGCTATTGCAAGTGTAGCAAACCCGGGCCCGGTCCGTACTTGGATGGGTGACCGTAAGTAACAAAACTATGAGCCACCTATGTTTCGAAGTTGGAAACGGCTTTCGTCATTGTATGGCAGATAGTCAAGTTTTATCAGATCTATAAAAAATTGACAGCTGCATTGGTCACTTCTTCTTATCGAGTCGAAATGGTTTCAGTGTAGCTTCAATTTCAAATTGTCTTTGACCAGTATGTGGCCACGGTGATCCCTCTGTCATTAGCCACGTTAAGGTCCTCCATGGTACATGTCGTAGGGCAGCCCGGACACGACAGAAGGTGCTCCAATGATTGGATGGCGCCGCAATCGCAAAGATCGGTATCAGCGTGACGCCACTGACTTGGTCACTTACACACAAGAAAATAAAAAAGTTTTTTTTGCAAAAAAAACTTTGTGATTACAATTATAGGAAATCTTCGATATAATTGTTTTCCTCTCCTACGGGTAACGTAAAAGCACAGAATTTATAATAGTGTAATATATACCTATGTATATACCACATACGTAATATACACGCTGACTTTTCATTGGTTTTAGGAAAAAAATGTCGTATAGTAAATTAATTTCTCTATTCTCCAAATTTGTGTATGACATAAGATAAAAAAGCTAAGAAAATGATTTTCGATCGAGACCACGTAGTTACGCCCGTCCAAAACAGCCGCGTGAGTTCGGAGTTCTTTGAACTTCGCCGGCTGGCGGCGGTACTACTAATTGATCTCACGATTTTACTTTCGAGTTTTAGTCAAACTTTTTTGTTACTGAATTTTTATTTTGTGTAGCTAATTAGGTCTTACTAACGATCCTTATGAAGTGGCCTTCAGCTCCAAAACCAATAAAAAATCACCGTGCATACATGTAATATTACATACAGGACGGAAACTCGCACCGTCCCCCACAATCTGGCGTCCCCGCAACCCCTCCCCTGCTTTTGGGCCTTGTTAGCGCCCGTAAAACAGGGTTGTTGCTAGACGCACGTTGACGTTAAGCGAGTCACTTAGGATTATTGAATCATAATGATGACAAACAACGCATATTATCATTGTTTATTCGTGAACGGCTAAGAGTGACTGGTTAGCTTGGCAAGTCAGTTTATAAAGACTGTTCATAAGGTTTTTTTAAATGTTGTACAGGTGAACATTTTAACCACTGGTCAAATTTTTGGATTCAAACGATCCTACTTCTATAAATAGGATTTTCTAGTTACAAACAATCCTCTCTCTACGGGGATATGGCATGTCGACTTAATAGAAGATGTCTGTGGGCTCAGAAAGATATGCGACAGAGTGCCAATAAAAGCTCACGACTCTAATCGGCGACTTATATCCCAAGAATTTCCTTTAAAAAACTTAGGATATATTAAGGCTCTTACAGACGGGCGACAGTATGCTCGCGACCTATACGACTTAAGAATCCCTTTTACCCTCGACTTTTCCATACAAACGTTGTGTACGTGTTATTTTGAAACCACATGCCCAATTTCGGTAACTTTAAAGAAATTGCAATGATGTAGGGTTATGTTATAATTAGTTTCCTAGAGTAAATTATGAACTGGAAAGAAAATATAAGGATGTAGAAGTTTCCGATAATGATGGCCGAAAATTATATATAACACACTATATTCTATTTCAAGTTCATATTTTGACAGCGAAAACCAGTTATATGCCTAGATATGTGCAATATTTTTGAAATTAGAAAATTTTGCCAAAATCGGGCATGTCGTTTCGAAATAAAACCTAGACTACGTTTGTATGGAAAAGTTTAGTTTGGTCTAGAATAAGGAGACTCATAAGCGCCTCGCTTACTAGACAGCAAGGTCCACGATCAGTGACCCCAACGACCAGATTACCTAAAGAAGCCATCAGAACTTCGCACACTTGGCCGTAACTTATTTCTTTTCTGGTCGTTGCGGCTACTGACTATTGTCGTGGCCGCTAGTGCCAAGACTGTGTCACTCCCCGTTTAGGTATCGAAAATATACCTACATTATTACTATGTGCGCGGCGACCACTCCGGAGTGGTAAATTCATTGATATGAATCGTATGTCTAGAGTAGTAGTACTTATTCTGTGCTAGTGAGCAAGGTGCCTTGGTGGAAATATTTACCGTCTTATTATAAAACGCAGACTATCTTTATAACTAGGTTTAAACCATTATCCGACCAAATCAAGTTGACATTTTCAGATAAGACAACGTATTACTAGATATCTATCAACTTGATTTGGTCGGATAATGGTTTAAACCTAGTAACAAAGATAGTCTGCGTTTTATAATAAGACGGTTAAAGTTTAAAAAGCTACGGTTAAAGAGATGCTACAGCTATGGTTGTAGCCTACGAGTCTATTTATGTCGTACAAGCAGAATATTTAAGCCTACGAGGCAGCTACGCCGCTACGATAGCTACGAACGAGATGCTACGAGTCGAGGCGCAGCTTTTAAAAGCTGTGGTGCGCACTATCAAAACCTTCAAAAAATATTAAACACTATATTTTTAGGAATTTGAGCGGCTCTTGTAAATGTTATTTGAAAATCAAATTCCAAACCAATAAGTAACCGTTTCAAATATTTCGTAAATCAAAGAAAAGGATCAAAGCTCGTCGAATTTTTAAGGAAATTTCCGCACGCCTGATCGATGCCTCCGGGGACCCAAGGGCGGGCGCGCATTTCGGACAGCGTTTAAGTATTGCTTTCCAACGCGGAAATGCCGCCAGCCTCTTGGGTACTTTGCCCTGTGACGGCAGCGATTTGGCCTCAATTTTTTATATAATTTAATATAAATTATTTTTAATTAGTTTTAGTTAGTTTTAATTTTAGGTTGTATTTATTTAGTTAATATTATATTGTTATATTATGAATACAAGAAAAGGATTATGGAAATCAATTGGTGAAGTTAATTGGGTAATTATATATTAATAATTTGCCGTGCCCGTGCCCGCGGGCTTCGCTTTCTGTTGTAATTTCGGGATAAATGCTAAGGATAGTTATAGACGCTGACTTTTCATTGGATTTGGAAAAAAATCTTATATTGTAAATAAATTCCTCTTTCCATACACGCAATCCAAATTTGTGTTTAACAGAAGATAAAACAGTTGCGAAATATGATTTTCATTCGGGACCACGTAGTTATGCCCGTCCAAAACTACCGCGTGACCCCATGAACTCCGGCGGATATAGTATGAATTATCAACAGACACAATATTATATAATAAGCTAGCTCAAGTTCTCTATTAGTTCAGTTCAGTCTCGTGACGTACCGCTTATTATGCCGCTATGATGAAAAATACATTTTTGAGTTTCAGTTCTAAGAATGGGGAACTCCCGATTTTTTTTTCTTTTTTGTGTCAAAATCTTAATGCGGTTTACAGAATACATCTACTTACCAAGTTTCAACAGTATAGGTCTTATAGTTTCTGAAAAAAGTGGCTGTGACATACGGACGGACAGACAGACAGACAGACAAGACGAATCCATAAGGGTTCCGTTTTTGCCATTTGGCTACGGAACCCTAAAAAACATTCCCATAAAAATTGCCCTGCATGCACACTTTCGTAGGGAAAAGGCAAATTAAAATAAGCGGCCAAGTGCGAGTCGGACTCGCCTATGAAGGGTTCCATAGTAGCAAATAACATAATATAAAAGTCTTGCAGTATGTTTTTTTTTAAATTTTTATGTTTGAGTTGATTGAATGAAAGGTAAATTACCGTTTATGATTTATGACGTATTAAAAAAAAACCACTTACTAGATATCGTTCAAACCAATTTTCGCTGGTAGTTTTTATGGTAATGAACATCATATATTTTTTTTAGTTTTATAATTCCCTTATTTTAGAAGTTACGGGGGGGGGGGGGGGGACACACTTTTTTCCACTTTGGAAGTGTCTCCCGCGCAAAGTATTCGGTTTAGAAAAAAATGATATTAGAAACCTCAATATCATTTTTGAAGACCTATCCATAGATACCCCACACGTATGGGTTTGATGAAAAATAAATTTTTGAGTTTCAGTTCTAAGTATGGGGAACCCCCAATTTTTTTTGTTTTTGTTTTAGTTTTGTGTCAAAACCTTAATGCGGTTCACATAATACATCTTCTTACCAAGTTTCAACAGTATAGGTCTTATAGTTTCGGAAAAAAGTGGCTGTGACATACGGACGGACAGACAGACAGACATGACGAATCTATAAGGGTCCCGTTTTTGCCATTTGGCTACGGAGTATAGCTGGTGAGACGATTTATTACAGGCATGTCTCTTTCAAGTTGTATGGTGGTAAACCGTAAACAATACAATAAGCATAATCAATTTATTTAACGTTAGTATTAATATAAAGGCGAATACCTTTTATGTAGCCCAAAATATCTGACTGTAGAAAATATTTTATTATTACGTCCGAGGTAACTCGAATCATATTTTCTCTTCGAACGAAACATCTAATTAATTTAAAATTAATTGACAAAGAAATTAATTGCTTTCAAATTTAGAACAGAAATTGCTTTGAGTATTTTTCCACAGCGTTTAGGTACATCGTCATTGAAATCACTAAGGAAAGTACGATTGAAAGGGCTGGATAATATTTTTATTAATATTTGGGTTTCAACGCTTTTAATCTCAATATTTTAAGTAAATTGAGTCTCCGTCTTACTTCTTACGTTCGTGCGCGTTCCCGATTGCATCTCAGCTGTGCTGCTTGGAGCCCGTGCTGGGTTTTACGGCTTTCTCTTCTACAATGCATGCAATGTTGTCATTTCAATGACCATAAAAGCAGGTAGGTGAATACACAGCAACATAATCCCACCTACAACTTCCAAAATGTTTGAGGCTCCGCGGCCGTGAGTATTTGAGATGTCAGTACAATACATGCCCGTATATTAGTATCACGCGTTTATCCCTAATGGGGCAGATTTTTGGTCTTGCGGCTCTAAGCAGAGCCTGGTAAAAATCCCTTGTAATAAAAGAAAAAACCTCGAGGATGTAACCTCCTTTCAGAGAAACCTTGTACTTAATCTCAGCCCGGAGGGATTGCCTCCGATCTTATCGGCGTTAGCGGAGGCACGAGCTCACGGACTGTATCATGCTCAATCAGGAAAATAATATGACGCGGGAAAACACAGCTAACTTATGTCGAGGTCTGGGAGCTCAGAGCTTTTAACAATATTTCTTTGAAAAGCTCATCAAGTGGAGTGGAGGGTTTCGAAGCTTGTTCGACTTGAAGATTTCCATAAGAACTGAGTAAGTATTTCTTCTTGGAAATATTTTTTATTATGCCCTTGGTTTTAACTTGTGATTTAACCGTTACACAAATGTACTTACACCTTCGAATCGAATAGATTATACGACCTAGAAGTATAACGGATGACAACAAACATGTAGATATATTCGCAGTAAAAGAGAGAATAAAGGTATATCCTCATATTCGTAAAAATTAACAACCGTTTGTTATACTTATTTTAGTTAAAACGTGTTTTGTCCCTCTCCCTCTTTTCAATATTTGACTTTAAAAGAATGAGGCAAAACATATTCTTACTAAACTAGGTTTTGCAAATGTTTGTAATTATTTATGAAGATAGGGTTTAGGATATATCGTAAACAAAAGAGTAAAAAAAAATTTTTCCGTAACCGAAAAATTGAATTAACAAACATAATTATGAGGACTGCCTATTGAGCAAATAATGCTTGTACCAGACAGACCTGCTCTTTCTTAACTTCTATTAAGCTAAATACATTTCAAAATAGAAGAGTAGGTATTACTCACGCAAGTGAGTAATCGCACAGGATACATGTTGAGATTTTATCAATTTCGTTATAAAGATATGTCGATTGTGCATCGTTTTAACGCTTTGCAAATTTAGATTTTTCACAAGAATAAATAGCCATTTTATCATAAAAGCTTAACTAATACAAAAAGAAGGATCTTTTTGTATTAGTTAAGCTTTTATGTAATTTTACTACCAACGTATCGTATTAAGTAATTTTAATATTTAACAATATGCATTTAATAGATACGACGGCTTGTACGATAGATATTGCGAGGTTTTCAATAGTGGAAATTAGCTGATCATGTCGGAAAGCTATTACGGGAATTACTTGGTGCATCCTGCCAGCGGGCGATGTTACGGGCTTAGCTCCACGGGCGAAACTGCTGAGCTTAATCTAGATTAGCCTTCCGTGCTTTTCCGATAAATCAATTAACTTATTAGCAAAACTGTTTTATT
Source organism: Acrobasis consociella (assembly GCA_963555685.1). Lineage (NCBI taxonomy): Eukaryota > Metazoa > Arthropoda > Insecta > Lepidoptera > Pyralidae > Acrobasis > Acrobasis consociella. The sequence continues at coordinate 7,536,417 of OY743104.1, read as the reverse complement.
GCTGATTCAAAGGAATAAGTACTTAACGTATTCAAAATGGAACAACCTAATGCTTGAAGCGATATAAAAAGAGATTCAGTGTTAAAATACTTACATGATTATTAATCTGTAGTGCTTCTGAAATGTTTGCGCAGGCTAGAAAAAAATAATGCTAATAGGCTATTTTACCGTGTATGTTTTTGGTTAATATTTTATATACAACACAAATACCACTAATAAAAAAATATTTTTCGAAAACACATGAAAATTGGATAATTAATGAAGTAGAGTAGCATTTCAAATATAAGAGTGGGAACGTCTCACTATCTCTTTCGTACGTGCGAGACCTTAATAGCACTGACGTCAAAGCGCTGAGAGTGCATCCTTTTTCTTGTTATTTGGCAGTTTTCTATCCATCAGATTTTAAAAGCTTATATACTTACTTATTTTTGGGCAGAAAAAACAAAACATTTTGTTTTCGGTTTTAGATTATGTTACATATTGATATAAATAATAAAAATAATTAATTAAAATACCGTTTTCTTTACGCAGAGTACTCTCAAATAGCAGCAACTTTTCGTAATAAAGGGGATGATTTAATGCAAGCCCTATTCCGATGGAATATTTTTTAATTTATGGCTGAACTGTGCTGGATTTGTTCGAATATTCTGAATCTCTTAGGAGGCGAAATAAGCCGATATCTCTTTGGCCGGCTTTCACAAGGAATTAAGCTATGCATTCTGTATGCGAGTGATATCACAGGTTTAGCTCAGAGTGACCTTCGTTGACAGGTGTCGCTGGCATTCTGTCTCTCGCGAGCATTCTGTCGCTCCACCAACGAGAACAAAACGAGAAGAGTATTTGCGAAATCCGCGTTTTTATATAAACCCATTTCTAGCAAAATTATTTTATCAGTCGTTTAAACAACGGTAAAGCTGTCTTTCTTAATGATTTAAAAAGAAAAAAAAAACAATACTTTTGGCACTTTTAGGGTCAGCTCAGACTGAGATGCGACGTAACTTTTGATGAAAAATAGAACTAGTGCACTACACAAAAATAAACTGATTTCAGCGAGGGGTAAGTAATATAAGATAGAACAATAAACTATACATTATTTGAATAAATACCAACGAAATATATGATATTGGTCTGTGTAATTATCAATTAAGATAAAAATCGTAAATCATATTTTTCTAACCCATAAAATCGCTTAAATAATAATTATTCCATCTAACAAACCTTTCGTATACATTTAAAGTCGTATAAAGTTCTCAAAATCTATTGGTCGTTACGTATAATAAACTTTCTATAGATATATTATTAAGCATAATAATTATTACGTATATATGTCGCAATCACATAATGTACGTATTAACATTGATAGACGATTTCGTTCCTCAAATTTTCGTTCGTTAGTCATGAATAAAAAATAAGTGCCAAACATTTAAAAGTGCTAAATCTGGGGGCACGGCAGTGCCCCCACCAAGTCGAGCAAAAAAGCGTCACGGCCGTACCATCCTTTTCTCGAAGCAATTCAGACCATTTTCGACCCCCTGTAACTTCGTTGTGGATAAAACTAGAAGACTGAAATTTTCAGCAACCATGCAGGCATTGTAAAGACACGGTATATTTCAAATTTCATTCAATTTGAACCAGTATTTTAAGAATTATAACGGGTCAAATTTCTTAATTTTGTCACTCACTGACTCACCGATCATCAAAATTCTAAGGCACTTCTAGCAGACCTAGAAGCTTCAAATTTGGAATATAAGTAGTGTTTGGTGTATGAATCAAGGAAAAACTAAAAAATCTAGAAAAGACCGCCAAGTCTTCAGTTAAATTTTTCAATATTGGCTTTATTCGTAACGATGTTTTACGGCAGTTATTATTATTGCGTGCGAAGCCGCGGGTTTAAGCTAGTCCCATATAAATATAGGCGCATGGTAGTGCCCCTGCCAAATCGAGCAAAAAATGTGTATTCCCGTCATGAAAACACGTGTAAATTAAATTATTTAATGCAAAAAACGTACCTACGTGCGTATTCGTACTTATTACGAGTGCGTAAGGTTGTAAATAAATTATTATACCACGCGCTGCGATGCTAGCGAGTGAGCGCGGGCCGTTACGACGCGCTGCGCGGTGCTAGCGCGAGGGCGCGGGGCGGGGACAGTGGCGGGGCGCGCGGAAAGGTGAATGCATGGTATAATAAAACAGGTATTCTCTTCCCGAGATGGAACTTGACTACGTCACAAAGTGTTGCCACTGATTGTTCTTTTTAGTAAATTGAAGGACTTTCTTAATTAGTTCACTAATATTTAAAAAAATATTAAGTAACTTAGCTATTTAGTATCTCGCGATTCTCGCGTGATTCATCAATTCAATATTTTATAAATTGATATAATGGATTATTAATTCGAAATTGGTATATTAAGTTCAAAAATGCATTACGCTCGGGTATTTCAATTTCACCCAGTAGCAACACATCAAACTGATGACGTAGTCAAGTTCCACCTACGTCATCAGCTGTCACGGGAAGAGAATACCTTATTTTATTATACCATGGGTGAATATCGCCGAGCGAGCAGCAGCCGCGCTCATACGCGCGAGCGACCCAATGCTGTTCGGATGTGCCCAGAATTCTTACCTATAAGTTTGCGATTTTCATTGATAATTTCGATTGCTATATTAGTTTGACGACTAAAGGCTACTCTCATTGGTTTACTGATATTATTTGCTTACAATTTGGACGTTGTTCGGATAAATAATTTAAATTAAAAAGCAGGAATCCTCAATTTGTGAATACAACAGACTAAGAAGCATTTACCGTCCAGATTTGTCAAAAATTGTAACATCAAAGCCTCCCAGAAAAACGCACAGAGACAGGGAGTGGGCTCTTAGAAAAACTGTAGCTGAAGCTCAAGAAGTAGTACCGGAAAAGAGAAAACGGAAGGCTACCTACAAAAATAAGAAAAGTTCATAAGTCAGAGAGAGGGCTTTAAGAAAATTCGTTGCTGGTAGATATACATATATACAATAAGTAGAAGGTACCGAAAAGGAAAAAAGTAGAACTGTCTACAAAATACAAAAAGAAATGAGATCCCATCAAAAACAATACTTGTCAAAAAAACCAAGTCTCGCAACTCAGTTGTTCTGCAGTAAAAAGTTGTGAGATCCATGTAATACCAAGTCGGTTATTAATTTATTCAGTCTCTACTTAAGCGACTTTCTGTCTTAATACGTCCAGTCTCTAAGACCACGATCGTGGTCCATAACAATTGAAAATCAATTGTGTCTGGAATCTCCGTACTCGAAGCATTAAGTTGTTACGTAATAATTAACAGCATCTTATAGTGACGCATATCAATATTAAAATTCTTTAATGTTTTATATAAATATATTGAGACTTGGCCATATACAGGGTGGAATTGAATTCGTTGGCATCCTTCTAAGTATCGACTATACCGATGATACAAAGTAATTTAAGACTAATAAAATTTCAATCAAAAGTCGTCATTTACATATTTAAGAAAACCTCTAAACATGCGTTAGACTCTTTGATAGATACCCTTACTGTAATTATAAATAAAAAAACTAATCGTCATTAAACTCACGAAAATAAATTAATTATAATAGTATCAATTTCATCGCGTCGTGGTACCCTAACATTCGTTCCTACTTCAAACGTACCTACTATCCTCAAGCGTTCGTGTGACAAGACCCGTCCCCACTCGACTTTAAACCTTATTCACGTAAATTAAAGTCTACTTTTGTATGCCGGCCGGTCGCGCCGCTCGGCTGTATCCTTGCGAGGTCTTTGAACTTACGGGTCTTAGGTATCAGTACGCGCGCACGACTCGAAGTGTTTTGATACTTAATGCATTTTTCATTGCAGTGTTGTTACCATACAAAATATCCTTTATGTGAGTATGATGATAAGTTAAATTAATGCTAATGATTTCAATTGCAGCCTGTATATATCTTTGAGAAAATGTCACAAAAAAGTACGATAAATACAAACAAATTCAATTTCAAATGTTTATTCAGTAACTTGACCTTTACATGCACTTTTACACGTCAATAAGTAGAATTTACAGTAATTTAATTTATTTTTAAAGAAAAGCTACTGATACACGCAACTGGCAGTGATGAAAAAAATGTCTCTTATATTTTTCTATTTGTCACCGGATATTAGCCGCATCTTACACGGTGTCTCATCGGCTCGACCCACTGGTCTACAGGAATCAAAGTACTTTTAAAAGATATGCGTTTAGTCGTTTATAATAACCGGCCAAGTGCGAGTCAGACTCGCGCAACATTAACTGTTCATGTTTCAGATTCTCGTCCATTCTCTCATATAGTCCATCTGCGTAGAAAGTGAAGAATAACTAGTAGATTCTACGTTTTTCCTTTATCCTAGAGGAGCATGGAAGAAAAATACATAGTCATAATAAATATTGGTTTTGCATGTATAAACTTTAATAAAGTATTCATCATTATTTTCATATAAGCTACAGTAAGTCCACTGCTGGTCTTAGGCCTCGTCTAAGGATATGTAAAACGACCGATCGGAATTTCGGAATCGGTTTTCCTGAAACCTTGCTTAGGTCGTCCGACCACCTATGAGGTGTCCTACGCTGTGCTTACCGGTACGTGGCCGCCATTCAAGGACCAAGTCCAGAATTTATTTTATTCTGTTTTTAGTATTTGTTATTACAGCGCCAACAGAAATACATCAACTGTTTCAATCGTCTAGCTATTACGGCTCATTAGATACAGCCAGGTGACAGACCGCAGGCGGACATACGGACAGCGGAATCTTGATAATAGGGTCCCGTTTTTACCCTTTGGGTACGGAACCCTAAAAATTGTTCCGGAATGATACATTCAGCGTAGTTCGACATGCTGTTAAAATATTTGAAATCGAAATAGACTTTTTGATGCTTGTATTGAATGAAATGACATATTTTTTGTGCTTCGTAAATATCACAGAAAACATAACAAAGGAAAATGAAAAGCTGGATGGGAATGTACAGGAAACTAATTGGTCGAAGTATTCTTTGCTGAAATGGATACTGTTGTACGATGTGAATATTGTATTTCTTTTATTCACAGCTTTTATAGCCTTTTTTAAATTGTCGTGGGTATTGGATGTTATCTATTTTAAAATTAGTATCGTTGTGTTAGTATCTCATAATACAAGTTTAAACCTAGTTTGGGTCTAGCTCAATATTCCTTGCCTTTTCCATATTTGGGGTCAACTCTCTCCTCTCCACAGTTTTCTAAAATTTATAATGCTGTATGTTATGTGATTTTTGTGGTTTCCGGCAGAATAGAGCCACTTCAAGTCCACCCGTGGATGTCTTAGAGGACGACTTAGGAAATACAAGCTAAACAAAACTTAGAAACATCGTCTGGCCAGCGAGGAGAGTGTAGGCCAAATCCTGTGGCTGCTCTGGCTAAGAATGGCTCTGGTAGTACAGAGAGGGTTGTGCTCCTGCAGTGGAGACAAAAAGACCTGATGATGATGATGATGATGTCATTCGTCCTCATCTGTTTATTTATTTATAGTTCTATCACTACAAATACTAACCAAAAACCTTATGCGATCCGGCCCACTTACAGAAACGGGTCACGTGACCCCGATTCTATTATTATTGATAAAAGGTGGTCATGTGTGCAGTTCCTATGAAATAATTCGTGAATCTGTAAGGCACCCATTTCGTATTCATTTATGTAGGACTATACCCTTCGTCCAATGCCATTGTCTACAGACTTTATTAGATGGCGTCTTTTTAGCATTTAAATTGGATTTATTGAGATTGCCATGACCATGACTAATGTTTGATCAGAGATTTTCTCGGCTGCGGTAAATCGATAAGGTCTTGAAGCTCGAAAGGTATTTTATACTTTATTCAGATCAAACTTTTTTTTTTCTTATGTATTATTACATTACCAGGCCAGTTTGGAGTTTAGAGTGCTGTCCGGCATTTCTCCACCTCGCACGGTCAGCATCCTTGTTGCAAGTTTATTGGCATGCATCGACTTTGGCGACGTTAAAAGTTGTTTTGATAATTAGTTAATCTACAAAGTTGGTATTTATCATTTCATTTTATGATGCAAAATTCTTATATACGTACAGTCAGGCTAATAAGTCAAGACAAAATAAGGACGCCACTGTCAATAGTAAAATGATAAATAACAATCTCGCTAGATAGTAACATGTTGTTGCCAATGTAATTTTTGCCATTTCTAAGAGGTTTGGTTTTTAGAATTAAGACTAATTAAAATTAATTACACTAATTAAACAAAAGAATAAAACATTTCGAGACCCCAAAAACGCTCATAATAAGTGTAGCGCACTTCATTATTAGTGAGTAAACATAAGTCTGATGGTCTTAATTGGTTGTTGATCATCTTCGTTAGTGTGCGGGATATTGACTTGCTAAGGATTAGCACGGAAATACTGCCCTTGGAGTTTTTACTTGAAGCAGACGTTAGGTATTCTAAATTAAGTACTTTCCTAAAAATACTAAGTTCTACATATCTTAGATTTTAGATAAGTATAGCATTTTGTGTTACTTTTTAAGTGGAGAGCATTCTTGTTAAGGGCGCCTGCGTGGAGCTCTCCAAGGCTTACGTTCGAGGAATGACGAATAGTGTAAGATCTACGTACCTATTTAATGGTTGAAAAATATTCTAAATCTAATTTAGTATGTAAAAATACATGGCAGACGAGACTTTAAAAAATTACTTTTAATCCTAAAGTTATTTTATCTATTAGGAGGATGAATAAGTTAGCAGACTTCCTCGAAAACTTAGCTCAAATGGTCTGAAATAACAATAACTAAGTACTTTAATACTTTTTCCAACGATATATGTATGTCGTGTCAGTCTAATAATTGCCAGTTCACTCCACTCTGATATCATTGATTGCATGCTAGATGTCCATTCTAGTTAAAAAGCACTTCACGGACCGATGAGGGATACGTAATTTAGCCATAAATCATTTAGATCCAGCGAAATAACGAATGGATACAGCTTTGGCTAAGTTCGTAGCGAAAGTTCTTCAATATTCAGGCTCTTAATTACTTAAGACCAATCTTATTTATAATTAACCGTTTGCCTTGAGCCTGCGTGCTAATTTAGATGAAAATAGATTTAATGTAATTTTACAGGTCATGGAGCCCTAAAGTAATCTTTAGACAGCCCTGTGAGCTCACCAAAGAAATATTTTGAACAGATTTTTACAGAAATATGAATGGCCGGGTACCGCAAATATTCACGAGAGAATACCGCGACAAGAAAAGAGCGAGAGTAATGGAAGTCGCGAGTATCCATCGGGAAATTCAAAAAGTTTTGTCATTTTTCGCTTCACAAAAAGAATTTGATCATCATATAACATCAACTTGACATAGAAAAGAGCGAGCAAATAACGGGTCAAGACGGCTAAGCTTCCTTATATGCACCAGTAAGTTAGTTGCATTGCTTGTCATTTTCATCGTTTAAATGTTATGGACCGCGTGATAAATTGTAACTTTTTCATCATACCCCGGCATTATTCATACTGATGAAACTTCGCAGGAGTACTGCTAGCGGTAAAGGTGTTTTAGAATGTTTCTAATTACGACCCCTAGAGGGATGAAATGGGGTGACGTTTCATCGCTCTCTCTCTCTCTCTCGCTCTAGCAACAAAAAAGAAACTGACTGATTGGTGACTGACTGACATATCAACGACTTCGACTTCTACGCGGACGAAGTCGCGGGGTACAGCTAGTTTTATATATATATCACTGAATCACAGTACAGAACAAGTAATTAGGAGTACAGACCGACGTTCATAAGATTTGCATATTTAGTGCTATGCAAATGGGACTGTCAGAATTACAGCAACTCTGTGACGGGCGTAAAGGACAGATGACATGGCATATATGCACTATGACTATGTGAAATAGACGTTTTCTTTTTTTTAACCGACTATCAAAAACGGAGGTGTACGTTCACAGATTATTCGAAGACGCCTTAAAGGGCATACTTTATTAGTCAGGTGGACCCTTACAAATTTTATCAAAATCGGTTGTGTAGTTTGGGTGAAACTAGTTTTTTGTGTTGAAAAAATAATTTATTCATAAATAAATACTTATATATACGGACAAAGCAGTTAAAGTGGCAGTGGACGAGATACATAGAGCGACGAACTCGTAGCCAATCGGGAAAAAGGTTCTCGAATGGCGACCACGTACTGGCAAGTGAAGACTAGGAGCCCCACATGGTGGTCTGACGACATGACTAAGCTGGAAAGCGCTCTAGGTCGGTCATTTTATAAAATCCATGGGAGAGGCCTATGTCCAGCAGTGTACGTAGGTGGCTGAAATGATGATGATGACGTTGACCGACAAAGCACACATATTGAGCTAGCCCTAAAGTAAGTTCTAAACTTACTGACTCAACGATAGCATATTTCATAACAAATACATACATAAATAGAGATAAGAACAAATCATTGAGGTTTAGTAGTCCCAAATTACGTTTTAAATCAAAGACAGGGCAGAAGTGGTGCCTAAACTAATCCTATCATATTATTATCTTACTTCCTACTAGCTACTAGGTAATACTAAAAAGGTAAAAGTGAGTTTGTATATTTGTTGGTTTGTTATCTCTTCACGCTTAAACTACTGAACCGATTTAGAATAAATTTAGTATGGATATAGTTTGAGATTCGGGGAAGAACATAGGGTACAATTTATCCCGAAATTCCCACGGGGAGCGAACCCCGCGGGTACAGCTAGTATCAATATAATAAAACAGTAAAAATCGCGTGTCTGTACATATAATAAAATGAAAAAAATGAGTGTGGGTGATAAGAAAAGAATACCTGAACACAAAAAAATAAAAAATATTGTTTATCCGTATGTACCTATGTTCACGCTAATCTTTTACTAGAAATTCAATAATAGTTGAAGCTCAGCTCATATCAGAGTAACATAAAGGCTTTGTTTAATCGAAATTCGATATCACGATAAAAGTTCGTCATTTGTATATTTCACGCGAACGAAGTCGTTTAAACTAGCGGGTGCCCCAGCTAGTTTAAAATGAATTGTTTAAGCGTAAATGTGGTTATAATTTACAATTTGGAATTGTTTTACATAAGATAGATTCTTAAATTATTTTAGAAAAGTCGTTTACTATAATCAACTAAGGAATGCGCTTCGAATGAGTCGTATGGATGTTTGCATGTTTCCTGTTTTATACATATAATAATATTTAAATTGTAAACGTTTTTGAACAATTATCGGGCCGCAATTTGTAATGAGTTAAGAAGCTCTGAATTTATCAACTCTCCGCGAACAGACTTAAGAGGAAATTAAAAAGGATTCCAAAGATTTCAATTTCACCCTGGGTCTAAGACGGTTTCCTGTCCACTCGTGCGTTCACAAAGTCGAGGAGGGAACGAGCACAACTCTGAGGAATCACGTCAATGGGCAAAGTGGCTAGCAACTAGTGTTGCAAGCAATAGTATAAAATATCGATAGACTATCGATACTATCGTGACCTTGGAAAACAGTAACAATATCGATAGGACTACCGATAGTGTCGATAGTATCGATAGTATCGATAGTATCGATACTATTGAATATCGATAATTATGCAACGCTACTAGCAACCGCTTACTATTTTGAGTCTCTTTTCTACACATCTACCATCGCTCTATACTTTTTGTCTAAGTTTAGAATTAAATAAGAATTACTTTTACTGCTAAGTTTATTTAAGGTTTATTCTCAGCATTGATCTTACAACTAGGCTAACTCCGAATTAAATGAATTTGCGTTATATTTTACGTCTAAAAGTTTACATGGAATGATTTTCTTTTTAGTAAAAATAAGAAAAAATTAAAACCGGTCAAGTGCTAGTTGAACTCGCGTGGAGAGGGTTCCGTACAATGCCAAAACATTTAAAATCCTTACAGTAAAACGCAAGCTAACTACGACTAGCGCTATCTATATATACTTTGTATTCTGTATGAGACGAAGCGTGAATCTCACGTGCCTGCTACGTGAACACATCCTAACACATTTACGAGCCGTCGTTTAGGCTATAAATCCAAATTTATCGATTCTTCCTCCCCAGGCTCGACTATTTACGACAGAAATATGGAGTACAGTTAGTTAGAAAGGGACAGCACAGCCCCCCGGCGACAGTTTTACAAGATTTCCAAGATTTACTCGTAGTATTTAAATGAAATGGTCCAATCACAAATTTAGTTCATGATTAATCCTGAATTGTTTTCGTTTAAAATTTGTTAAGTAAGGTTCAATAAACCGATGAAAGTAACTCGTCTTTGAAGTCTGTTTTATTAATTATAAACAATTATCATATTGCCAGCGGGGATCTAGGTTGTCTTCCTTTGAAAAGAAGAGAAGACCTAAATATATCTAGTTTTATAAAACATCTAAACGATCAAATCATTGTTTCTACCTACAAGGATATAAAGGAGTTGACTTTAGTCAGAGAGAGATGGAAGACATTGGTTGCTCCAAAGACCAGAATCAGGTTTTTGTAAGTAATAATAATTAATTTTGTATTTTCATATTTATATTTTATAGTATATTTTGTATTTCACTTTTTAAAAATATATGTAATTTAAAACGAATCTAAGAATAAAATAAATAAAAATAGTAGGTAGTTAGTACCTATAATAAAATAAAGCTGCAATTTTATACACACATCCTGTGATATTGTATTGTAAAATCGGATAGAATGGGCGAGATTTGAATCATGTTAATAACGATGCGGCAGGCAACCAATCACTATTTTGAGCCTTTTCCCTTCGTGGCCTCTGGGACTTACGGCCCTGGGCTGTCTACCCCTTCAGGCAGGGATAAAGAGGTTATAATGTATCTGTACATCTTGCGAAAATTTCAACTGTCCGATTAAGAAGGAACGGACAGACGGACACCGAGTGCTTAGCAATACACTTCAATTCATAAACGTTGGAATCAAACCATAATGAAGATTTTGTAATTTTCATTGTAACTAAGTTGCTTCAAAAACGACGAAAAATACGGACCTCGTTTTCTTAGCGTCTCGTGTAATAATTTTTTTTATCCTGAAACTAAGTAGTCACTGGTACTTCTTATCGTGTGTGTTAGTTACTAACACTTGTGTCAGAGTTTTTAAACCGCCTTAAAGGCCTCTGACATGGTTTTAGGTAACGACCAATGTCAAAGACAGTGACCGGGATCGACGGCTTAACGTGCCCTCCGAAGCACGGATCATCTTACTTATTAGACAATCAGGTGATCAGCCTGCAATGTCCTAACCAAACTAGGACAACAACACAAAGTCGTTGTCCCCGCCAGGAGTCGAACCCGCAACCTCCGGGTACGAGCAGAGCGCTCTAACCATTACACCGCGGAGGCAGTTAAGTCACTTGTACCATCGATTAATGATTACTACGTACTTGTACTAAATTTCTTCGACTTATTAGAGCCGTTTACGAGATCCTCATTTTTAAGAATATTAGAAAATTGTTTAATTATTCAAGCAATGCAGGTAGCGTTCGGGCAGCTAACGCAGTGTCTTCTTGTCCAAAATACCTCAGTCAATTTTATATAAATAAATAAATATAGGTATATTTACGGGCATGTGCTACAGGCCTCTCCCAAAGGGGGGATTGATCAAATTCTCCACGCTAGCCAGGCGGGTCGGTGAAAGATAGTAAGACTGACACACACGTATTTATATGTAGGTACAATACATCAATCAACACAAAAACATTGACAATAGGTATGTGGAATGGGTAAAAAATACATTATTTCATTTACTCCGTCAACTAGATTGTGCAAAAATAATGGACCCATATTTTTTCGTATTGATGAAATTTTTTCATTTCATTTCATTTCTTTATTTAGCACACAAAACAGATAACAATCATATTCTTATGTAGGTACAATATATTGTTTAAGTGTTGATCTAGATTGATTTTCTCACACATGTATGTATGCCTAAAAAGTCTAAATACAATTTAAATCACGAAGGATCACGGCAGACGCCCATACATCACAATAGTTGACTCAAATCGGAAGCGTCTACATATCAAAAATATCTTAAAATAAATAGCGTCTATTCCTGAATAAATACAATAAAGAATTTTTGTCTAAGCACTCCGTGGAAAAAAGATATATCTGTTTAACTTTTCGAGATTATTGAGGTTATGTGTCATACTGACGACACTCAGAAAAACATCTCGTCTTTGATCTGCATAGCTGCATGATCGGGAACGGAAAGCAGAGTGACAGATTAAAAACATTTGTGACAACTATTAAGTCCATAAACATAGTTTTTTAAAAATTTATGGTAACAACTGTGACGTGACAGTGACATTTACATTGAAATTGCAATGTTTCCATCGTAAAAAACTACAATTCGTATATATTATAATTATTGCAGCTATTTAAAAGTGTATATATATATTAGGATGACTATATTATAAAAAAGTTATACGGTTATACTTTTTTTATTGATAAATGGCATGCCTAAACTTAATTAAGACCGTTTGTTTGACAAATAATAAATGTTTTTCATTTCATTTTCTTAAGAGTATGTACTTGTTACAATATTCGATTTCGTACCAATCTTTGTACTAACGGCAACCCTCAAATGCAGGAAATGTCTTCCGTGGTCACCGCAGTCAGTACAAATTCCTTTATTTGCATTATTTTTCTGGGACTTTTAACAAAATAGTCTGTTTTTGGTAAAATCGCAGAAAATTATGTTAATACAATTTAACCATATGACATTTCTAGACGCAAAAGTATTAGTCAAATATTTTTTTGCCGTGATCCTTTATGCGTTTTTCTTCACCTTTTGGTGAAAACCGTACCAGATCGTGACGTCACGCGAAATTTAAATACACTGTATCTTAGTAAATTTTTCCTAATCAGAGGAAAGAACAAATAGGTATTATATGTTTTTTAATAATCTACCTAATGAGCCAAAAAGGCAATAACTCAGCGTTAAAATTGTTCAGGGAGCAAATACTAATTTTCAGTCATTACCGTGGAGAGAACGCAAGCCTGTCGGAGGAACAATGAATAAAGATTAATTTTAGAGTATGAGGTAAACTGTCTCAGCCGTGTGTAACCGGTGAAGGGGTAAAAGACGATAACAAATGCTTGTTTGTTTGCAGAAATGGACTACGGTTATGAAGAGGAGGAGACGAGCGACGGTGACAGAGAGCTACGGCCGGTGGTGCGTCGGACGGCCAAGCACATCGCGGCCGGGGAAGAGCGCCCGAGGACCAACTCCAGCCAGCAGACCACCCCCACTGAGGGTGAGTGCTTTCCTTTTTACAGAATGGAGAAAATAGGTAGTGCAGCATTCTGTTTATGAAAGTTTGAGAAAAACAAAAGGCTGCTGGCACCGCGCGTACACGAGCGGTTAATAAATAGAAATAAAAGGTGACTACGAGATGACTACCTATATATGGTACGGTGTCAGCCGCTGCTGTTTGAACGTGAATTGGCGTTTATTAACTTAATAAATATAGGTACCCTACGGATTCTGACGCAATAGATTTTGATGCAAAAATATTTATTACAACAACAGCTAGGCTGTTGTTAATGTGAGATTACTAACAAGGTGTGTGCAAACGGTCACTTATCCTATACTTTAGACAAGCAATTATATATATCCCGGAAACGGCTTCAAAGATTTTTGATTGAAAATCATTATTTAGGGAGTGACCAGGCTGAAAAATTGATCTAGCTTGGTTTCATTTTAATAGAATCTCGCTTTTCCGAGCAAAGCTCGGTCACCCGGCTAGTATATAGTAAATAGTTAAAATTACGAATGAGGTAGGTATATTTCAAAAGAAAATAATAGTCCTATGTTTAGCAATAAACTTGTGTCATGGTGTTAAGAGTTGTAGATAGGAGAGACTGAGATATAAAAACACTTCATTTAATAAACAGGATTAATAAACCTTAGAGAACCAAGGCTGTAAAATATAAAAGGAAAAGCCTCGCTTCTTTACCAAAATATCTGAATTATAAAGCCTCTTAATAATCTTCTTGTAATTTCTAAGAGTTTGTTCTTGAGACGATGGAATTAAGTGCACTTGTTCTTTATAATAGCGGAATATAATAATGATACAGTAAAAGGGACCGCGTAAAAAATACAATTTATACTCGTATCAAGTAAAATTTAAAAGTACCCGTTACCGAAGGGCATGTAGGTATGAAGTCCATAGTCACTGCCTACCCCTGTGGGAAACAGGCGTGATACGTATGTATAATGTACGAGTATGTAGGTACGTAATTAAATCTTTTTCTTTGCCGTGTCAATGTCTTAAACGTACCTCTACCACTCCTTACCACCGTACGAGGTCAGGTATAAACTTCCCACAGATTTATAAAACATGTCTAAAGAAAATCCCAAAAAAAATTAAGATAGTTAAAAGTTAAAACAGTATTATTTACCACCAGATCATAGCGACTCGCCGAAACCCAGATGAGCCCTTCGAGGTTTTCGTGGTTCGGTATCATTTCGATGTACCCATATTATCTTTAGAATTTTTTATATATGATTTAACTGCATCAAGACTTCTTCATTATTATGAAGAAGGGCGTGAGGGACAGCGGAGAAGGTGTGGCATTGTCTGCCTCGGTTGGCCACACTGATACCGTGGGTTGTAGTTTGCCATGTTGGTAAAACCCCACTTTTGTATATTGCTCCTGCAGCTTCCCACTTGAGTCTTCAATTTGTTGAGCGACCTAGAGGTAGAGCTCGACAATTTTCTCATTAAATAGGTATCTATTAAAAGTCCTGGGCTTTGTCTGCTTAGTAAGCAGACAAAGCCCAGGACCGCAAGACTCAAAAGTCACTTTTTGCATGATGGTAGGTGAGAAGATGGAAAAGTGAAGGGTTGCTAGCCACATCGCCTATTAATATGCTTTTACGAACTGCGCGGGCAGACAAGCAGCTAGTACATTCTAAGTTTTTTCTAAACAAAGTTTCTAGCACCTTAATGTATATTGGTTTTGTAAGTATTTGCAGCATTATTTTTATTCCCATTTTTTCGTCTAGTTCAACTAAGTCTAGTACTCTCGGTCTAGTCTAGTGTAATAAATAAACGAGATAGTGCAAAGTTCAAATAAAATCAAAAACGTGTCCTAATAATTATTTCAGCGTTTGCAAAGGTTTCATAAAAGCGAAAGGCAAATAGACTTGTCACAGCTAAAATAAACTTTATTTCAAACGTAACATTTCGAAATTAAACAACTATTTTCCGGGAAACTCACAGGTGAAGTTATAATTTTCGCTTTGTGACTCATTAGCGGCGGCGTTTATTGGTTCAAAAACACCTGGTGGATGTTGAAATAACATTGCAACTTATTTGAATACTAAAACGAATATATTTCATTCATTCGTGAACAATAGGTAGCTAGCATTTACAGCCTATTGAATGAAGGTTTTCGAATGCTACCAATAAAACTGTGCATTTATAGCGCAACTGTCGGTGCAAAAAAAGTTACTTGGTGTATGTTCAGCTACTAGGCACGAGTCTGTTTTGGTTGACTCGCAGTTTTGTGGCGTAGGTAGCAGTTTGACTAGTGTGGACCTAAAAATTTTTATACGAAATGTGAATATTGTTTTCTTTTCATGAACTAAAATTTTGATAACATGCAATAAGTATAATGATAATAAGAGCTAATCTGATAATGAAGGTAGTCTGGAGCTAATCTGATAGTGAAGGTAGTCTGATTAGTAGATACCAAGGAAATCAGCATACCTTTAGCTTACATACCAGCGACATATGCCCGCATCATCTGTCGGCGACGGTCGGCAACCGTCGCTGACTGATGTAAACGGTCGCACGTGACATGTGACTATCGGTCACATACTGTCAAAAACTGCCGCGCGACTGTCGGTGATAGACTATAGCGATTATAGGACGGTCGCGCGGCAATTTTTGACAGTTTGACATGTGTCACGCGATCAAACTTTTTCATTCGCTCATTTGCAGCTATCACTTCTTAAATATTGTGTACAATTAAAAATGTTATTAAAATTATTATTTAGATGCTTCTATCTTGCTAATTTTACAGTATTAAGGTGAAAAACGGGAGAAGTCTATGGTTTGCCATCTTAAAAATACGAATTTTCGGGAAATTATGATTTTAAATCCGGGACAAGGGTTTATAAAGCGAGATCCAAGTAATTTTGTATAGAGTACAAAAAACCAATGTAATCGTACAGAGTATGAAACGTATAGAGTACAAAAAATCAAAATGTATCTTTGCGAAACAGGATGAGAAGTAAAATAAAACACCTTGTTAGATTAATAATTGTCAATAATTATAAAAAAAGTTATAGAGCAATTCACACTCTATAAATAATTACCTTATTTTTCTCGAGGTTAAGCTTCCGGCCGCGGCTATTGTAGACGATCGTACGCAGTCAGCGCGGTCGATTTACGTGCAAAAATGTTCGTGCAGGTTTTTCGAATTCGAGTACCCGCGAGCTTGCGTAGCTGATTTTGGAAATTCTGGAATATTTAGTATCCTGCACACCTCTGTTATTAACTTAACTTTATTTTTACTTCGATACAAATGTCATCTCCTAGTTAATAAGTCTCACCTCCATTCAACGAGGCTGACAGCTCTTGAACGGGCCACCTGTTGCGTTCTACTATATCTAGTATCCACTGCAGACACGAGATCAATTTGCTTACCTAGTAAAAGGTCGCACTGCATAGTGTGGCGCTCACAGGTGCGATGCAAATTATCGAGGCAAAACGTCTGTTCTTTGGTTATATTTAAACATCTTAGGGCTTTACAGACGAGCGACAGTAAGCCCGCGGCACCTGTCGGGGACCGTCGATGACCGTTGCCTACTTGAGTCACGCGGCACATATCAAAAATTGTCGCCAACAGTCGCGCGTCAGTACTTACCATGCAGTTTGTGACAGACAGTGGCGCGACCCTTTGTGGCAGTCGGCCGACCGTAATCGACATCTGATTCTGTCACTCGTCTTTAAGAGCTCTTATCTATCATATAAGATACTTTTTAGGATTTCGCAGTAAACAAGGAACCTCTTATAGTAGCGCCAGTAAAAAAAATTTTTTTTGTTATCTTCCTTTTATAAAGTAGGCGTCATTTTTTTTGCTCCACTAACCCGTCATGTGGGGTAGGTATTATTGAATAGTCTTTCAAAAACATTGTGAGCTTGTGAACACCATTTCTCGGTTTAAGGATCTATTTCCTAAATATTTGGTTTTATGTTGCTATCTGCTTAACGATTGTATGTGGACACGCGTAAAAATTCACGGCATTAGTATATATAACGAAAAACTGTCAGATTTACAAATTAAAAAGTTATAGGCCACCAACTTGTAAAATGTACTCGGAAAAGGAAAACTTCATACAAATTAAATAGAAAATTAGTTTTTTTTTAGATGTTTTTACTACGGAACGCTTGGTCCGACATACACTTGAACGGATATTAATTAGTAAGCAAATATTAGATATTTCGAAACTGAATAAAATTTTCAAAATTTTAGAACAACAATACGCTTTTCACAGTATACGAATCACGTAACTGTTGCAATTGCAATATTGTTTTTGTATTTCAGTTCATTACACAAACGTTGTTCAAAGCAATAGATCCAATAGTTTTTAAAATTTCAGTTTTATATTTGTAGAGTTCTTTGTCCAGTTACTGAGTGGTGTAGTGACTTTTATCTTGTCGCACTGACATTGCTTTCTTGTAGGGGTTGAAACTTTTATAAATCGAGTATCAAAGTCATCATCATCATCATCATCATCAGGTCTTTTAGTCAGCACTGCAGAAGCTCGACCCTCGCTGTACTACCGGAGCCATGCTTGGCCAGAGCAGCCTAAGGACTTAGCCTACACTCTCCTCGCTGGCTAGGTTGGAGAGGTCTCATTGATGTTTATAAGCTTTGTTTAGCTTGTATTCTGTATTTGCGAATTATATCTACCTTGAAGTTTCAAATTGTTAGAGACTTTCTCACTTTTATAAGAGTAACACGAAGTTGATAAAATGTGAATATGGTTATACCTTTAGACGAGCAATTATTGTATATTTATATGTATATAAATTTATTTCTGTGATCTCGGAAACGGCTCTAACGATTTTGCTGAAATTTGGTATATGGGGGTTTTTGGGGATAAACAATCGATCTAGATTAGCCTTATGTTTGGGAAAACGCGTGTTTTCGAGTTTTCATGCGTTTTTCTTTCCATGAAGAAAATGGTCGCTAATTTCGTCCTGCCGGCCACTGTCCATCTGATCAAGAAACGAGTGTTACGGGTTCGAAACCTGCTCGGTGACTTACTTTTGTTTTTTTTATGTGTTCTTGTTTAAACATAATTTTCATTGTTTTTGGATTTAGACAAGTTTAAAGAAATGTAGTTAATGTTTGAGATATAAACGAGCAAAGCTCGGTCGCCCAGGTACTATGGTTTTAATGGCCGTTCCAGTTTGAATCAGCGCTAAAATAAATACAAAAATATACAGATAGATACATTATCACGTCTTTAGTCCTGACGGGGTAGACGGAGCTCAGGACCGTTTGATGCAAAATGCCACGCTTAGTGTGATTTATTAAATGGAACCAGATTTTAAACGGACTTGTCCACGAAGGGTTCTGTACCATTATCGTATGTATATAGGTATTTGTTGTATGAATAAGAATGAAATATATATTTTATTCTTTTTTTAGCATTTTTGTTATAGCGGCAACAGAAATCTGTGAAAATGTCAACTGTCTAGTATTAAGTACGGTTCATGTGATAAAGCCTGGTGACAGACGGACGGACAGAAAGACAGACAAAAGGACAGCGGAATCTTAGTAATAAAGTCCCGTTTTTACCCTTTGTGTACGGAACTCTAAAAATATCAAAACGAATGGTACTAAATATTGTTTATAGAATCATGATTCGAATAATAGCAAAGTTGGCAGAATTTGATAAAGTTTGAGAGGCAATCTGTTATCGCCCGAAACAATAATTTTACTAATACGCCAGTACCCGGGAGGCACAAACAAATAGTAAACAACAATATCGGTTTCTAGAATTTTTTGAAACAATCTATTTTCGCCAAAACAAAACAAATTGTTCCGCAAATAAATAATTACAGAATTTATATTCTAATTGTCAGGAGGTTTTTCTCCCTTACCATCGGTAACTTGGGCCTTGCCCCCGCTGCCAGTGGGCATATTAGAATTTTTATATTAAATTTTGTAATATTTTTAACTTTTTATAGATATATTATAAAAAAACACATATATGTTCTTAAATGAATAAAGAGAAATAATAATAAAAGTCCAAAGTTATTGCCTTTGTACCTACGTGAACCTATGTGAATCCGTGGTATAAAATATTTGTATGTGCCATTAAATATAGTTTGTCGCCGCTCCGGTCGACCGGCATGATTCGATTACAACTGACTGATGCTGGCTCGTGGCTTCTAGCGCAGGTGTAGTCTGTTTTAGCTTTTTCACAGAAATAACATAAAAAAAACTTCAGTAACAGGTAATTTTATCCAACAGTGAATAAATTTTGGCATTGACTTCAGTGTGATACTTCCAGCATCTATCTACGTGCTTTTATTTTGTTTTAACGGACTTCCACAAAAGAGGAGGTATCAATAAGTCGCGATCTTTTATTTTTTTATGTATGTTCCCCGATTATTCATAGACGCCTATACTTTTGTTTGAAATGGCATACTTGTAAAGTGGTCTCATAGAAATTTTGACAAAATCGCTTGTATAGTTTGGGAGTGACCATGTGACGTAGGGTCTAGAGTCTAGACCCTACGTCACTCCCATGTCACTCCCAAACTATATATTTACAAAAAAAATGTGTTATTTATCTAGTACCTAGATACCTAACAAGTTTAACAAATCAAAGACAACAAGATTCCAGGGCCTCTAAGTTTAGCTCCTCATCCTAGTGCCTTCACCTCCGCCACACGTCAACCCTTGGCAATGCAATGGGGTTCTTTCCTGGGTTAAAAATAAATTATTTGGTACATGTATATCATCACGCCTGTTTCCCACAGGGCAAGGCAGAGAATATGGACCTCCACTTACCACGATCCTGGCAGCCCTCTTTCGCTTTATTTACACTTATCACTCTTTTCACGCATGCGCGCCGGCTGCGGGTACTTCTGACCTCTCTTTTTTTTTCAGGCAATCAGGCAGGGCTGTCCTCAACGAAAGTAAAGCGACCAGCTTTACTTTCGTTGAGGACAACCCTGGCCCACTCTTCTACTCGCTTTGTAGACCCTTTTAGTAAATCTCCCATCCATCCTTTCTACATGCCCGAACCATCTCAACATTCCTTACATAAATTTTGTTACTACTTCTTTTTCAGTCCACACCGCAAAATAAAACGTCACAAAATAATGTTACTTGTTATGATCTTATTTATTTTCAACGTGATTTTAGATTTATTAGTTATTGCCCTAGAGTATTAAACCAGTTGCAGATAAGCGCTATTTGACTCTGAGAAACTATGACGTCATTAGTCTATTTTATATTTCATACAAATTCCACAGAAAATATTTCAGTCTGTATCCAAGAATATATGATCAACTTTTATAAATTTCATATTTATCAGTAGTAATACTATCTACTATTATACCGTTAACAAGTACCGGCACGTAAGTTTAGCGCTGAGTGAAATGTAGAGGGGACACTGCTCCAGTACTAATTTTTGACTTCAGCGCTAGAGTTTCGTGCCGCTACCTGTACTTCTTTTAGGTTGTCACCCACTTTTCCTTACTCGTAAAGTATTTATTCAATGTGCCGGTGCTACGCAGCCTTGTAGCCCTACGGCATAGCCGGTCACGGCAACCGGTCGCAGCTGCCAAAGTATTTACTGACCGCTTTGTGCCGCCGCGCTCGAAAGTCAATTTGTTGTGAGGCCTACCTACCTACTTGCGAGGTATTTCGATATTATTATCAAAAGTAAGATGAGATACATTTATTATAGCATTTGTAAGTCAAGATTTATTAATGTATAAATCTCGGATCTGGAGTATATACTCCAATTTAATTAATAAATTCTTTAAAAAAAATATGCCGTAGATAAAAGGAGGTTTATGCCCAACAGTGGGTATGTAAAAGCATATGATGAATCATAGTAACTCACATAGTAATAAAGCTGCTAACGTAAAAAAGAGCCTGCAAAGGTCTAGTTGCCAAATAAACGTTTGATTCTTTTATTGAAGTATATGGTACACAGTTTAGCCTTTCGAAGTTTACCGATGAAACCTTAAAGTATCTGCGAATACTTGACTAATTTTCCATTTAGGGAGCGTCGTTCACAGCGCGATATTAGAAGCTGGTGACATCAAGGCAGGAGGTTGATAACAAATTACTTTTGCGAAGTTTTCCCTAATTGGACGACATGTCGCCACGGCTCACGCTGCCTGCGAGCCTGTATTTAATCAGGAAAGTTGCCTTCTAAACATTTTTCACATACCTATAGGTATTACATAGTAGAAGAGTATTACTTAATATGCACATATTTTTATAATTCTTTTGTTTAAAAAATAAACGATCTCACTATACTCTGAAGAAGTCAAAGTGCCATGCTCTTTGAATTAGAGTTTAGATGGATTATCAGAGTTTCTTGAAAACGGTCGCGTGATGCACTGACAAAAGCTCGTCGACTGTCACTCGTCTGCAAGAGCCTTCACTAGTTGTAAGTACTTATGTAAAGCAATCCATTTTAATTCATAACTCATACTTTCATAAAAATTTTACTTTTCATGAAAAACAAAGCTTATTTTTTACTATTCCGCTGAAAAACCACCTTCAAACAACCACTAATGCCGCTTATCCTCACTTCAGAATAAATATTGTTTCTGTTTTTTAGGAATCCTAGCAAAAGGATGCCATAGTAAACATTAATTCTGCGAAATGAAATTTTTTCATTTATTTAATATTCGCTGCTCGCATGTTCGTAATCCTATTATACCATAATTATTTTATAAATGCGAAAGCTTAGATGTTTAGAGAAACATTGGAGTTTGGATGTTTGTTACTTAGTAATATAAAATTATTTAAGGGTTGTTATACATAAGAACATGATGTTTTTTTACGTGCGCATTTTTTTAACAGCAAGCTCAGATTGTAGTCTTAGAATATAGAACAAACCAGAAGTAGCCTTCAGCCGTTAATGTATGCAGCTCACTGTGCATTCCTCATACTTCACACCCGCAAAGTGTTGCTAGCTTAGAGAGAGCGCATCTTTAAGGGTAAATAAAAAATCATGTTTCAAAATAATGCAAACCAAACTTAATGTTTTATGTCAACAAAATACGAGTATCGATCTTTAACAGTTATCCTATTAAATAAATATTCATTAATATATTGCATAAAAAACCCTTAAGTGGAATAACACACGTAATTTTTTACAAAATATGCTTTTATTTACGTACCTTTTTGTTGTACATTTTTTTATAATATTGACGTTTTGATTCTGAGGTAATCAATACATTTTTACGTTTTGACAAATGATGAAGTTGTATATGTAAATATTTTTCTATAACGGCCCTTATGAGATTATAACAACAACTGCAAAAATGTTATTTTTTAGATGAAGTTAGGTATAGGGATAGTTTTCTTGATAAGGAAGGACATAGTCTACTTTGATTCCGATATTTGTTCATGTGGAATAATATACGGATAAGGATAGATAATTCCAAGTGTAATTTTTAAAACCGCGCTTTGTGTCATAAAAATAATTATCTTCAAAATGTTTCGAACAAATAACACTGCCTAGTAGGTTTTCATATTTCATCTAACCGAGCTAGTCTTAATTTTGAGTCCTCTTTACTCTTATGATTTCATCAACTGGAAACCTGAAATTCCACTTTTAATAATTAGAATAGTTTTAACATAAAACATTCTTATAACAAGTTTACGCAAATTAAAAAAAACCCGACGGTCAAAAACGCCGTCTAGCGATAAGTAGCGGAACTACAGATACGACTTAAATTGCTTACGTTACAAAATATAGATCTGTTTTATTTTAGGGAAACCTGTCTTTCAAACGGTAAGTACCATTTCTGAAACGCGGAGTCATCTAAACGATTTTCTATACAAAAAACCGTTCGTTTATTAACTCCGCGTTTGAAAAATAGCACCTGCTAACCTCCAATAACTTTTAAAAGGTTTAACCGATTTTCATCAAACATAGCTAGGAAACATCCCGCAAGGTAACTTGATTTTTTTTAAAACCGCATCGAAATCAGTCCTTCCTTTCGAGCGCTATGATGCCACAGAAAGACATACAGACAGACACTAGCGTCAAACTTATAACACCCCTCTTTTTTGTCGGGGGTTAAAAACACTACTATTCATACAATTTAGTATCTGTCAAACAATAGGTAATAATTTTATTTAATTATATACATAAGTCACTCTATTTATACTAAAATGTCTTAATACAAACAGTATCATACTTTGACACTAAATAAATTAATATGAATTTATCTATTAAAGTCAAACGTTAAATTATTTTTCATGCATTTATTTATTTTTTATTAAATAACCAAGTGAAAGCAGGAAAAACGTTTTAGCACAACTGGCAACATTGACAAAATGGACTCGCTCAAATTGTTTACATTTTGAATGAGTAAAAATACATTAATGTATTTGCGTTACTTACACATGAAATGTGATCCCATCTAGTTTTTATATATTTTCAACTGCATTTTTGCAGGTGGGAACCGCACAACACGGCATAATTAAATTAAAACTGAAAGATTTTTTCCCGCATACGTCAGTCGATGGCCACAGATAGACTAATCCACCAATTGTCAAACTAAACTCTAAGGAAACCTACCTCAGTACGACAAGTGGAAGTACCTGCGACTACTTTGGCGAGATACCTGGACCTCAGCTGCTACGCGACTTGGACTTGGACATCAGGAAGACCATCTTCACGTGTCAACCTTTGGGTTCCGTAGTGAATAAAAACCCTCATAGAATACAAACTTTGGCGTTTTACTCCAAATCTTGAACCCAGTTTCGTAACATTTGTGTAGCTTTAGCTTAGGGCGCGTTCGCGGCTACTGGATTGTAGTGTATTAAACCATTTCTTATGTAATTATGTTTTTTTTTAAAAATAAATATGTACAAGCCTTAGATTTTTTCGTCTATGACTGTTCTGCTTGCAGGTTGCATTCTCCCGTGGTTAGGAAGAAACATAGTTTTGCAAATGTTTTGGTGAGTGCTTTTCTCTTGATGATCGATGAAGAGGCACAGGAAGAGGGGCGACCGGGACATTTCCAGCCTCTCGTTTATTCTTCTGTTCCCTAGGCCACTCATTTTTTTTTACCTTCCCAAGCAAATTGCCCGGGAGGCTATATAAAAAAAATACTAAGTATTATTTTAATTTTAATATAAAGCTCGAGGAGGCTCGCTCCTTTTATTTTAACTTTATATCCTTTGAGTATCACGGTTCTTCTCCCCGGTCATGGCGAGGGGTAGGCTAGGCACCCATCGCCATATAAACATAATTATTTCTCTTCCTTGTCGCCTGATGCCATCTAGCGACAAGGAAGAGTCTCAGTCTCGCCATCTAGTAGATGGCGTTATAGATAATAATTAAAGAATTAGGATCCTTTATTACTATTATTTAAATAAAGTAGTACTCTAATTAATTAAATTTGACTTATATGAATTCCAATAAATATTTTTAAAGTATTTTCTACACTTTCTCTGGCGTTTTTTGCAGCCGTTTGTGCTGCCATCTCTGAGTTCCTACCGGCAGCTACAGTTTTGCCTAATTACGGACCTTCCAATAGTTTCTTTGGCGTTGGGTATCCGCTACGTTAGTAATTATATTATCTTTGCCCCGGTCCCTTGAGAGGGTTGCGTGGCCACAGATCAAACACGTAGAGGCCCTTTGGAAAAGTTGTTGTTATGTTGGCGCTCCCACCAACTTTATCTTCTTGTTATAGCGGACGGACAGACGGACCGATGGACGAACATACAGACAGACACGCGGACGGATAGACAACGGAGTCTCAAACCCTTTGGGTACGGAACTTTAAAAATGTACGACCGCCGTATGGACATTTTAACATAAACAGCTTGTAATAATTTTTTAACCTCGATAAAACGAAACCTCGAGAACGACGAGATAAAACCAAATCACAAACATCTTAAGCTTGCTTTTATCAGTGAAGTTCATTCAATCCATTCTTCTCTTTTTCACAAACGCCCGCTAATCCTATTGGCTTATGGCTTGTAGATTCTTGTCTACGCTGCTATTAGTTGTGCACGATGAACTCTTTTATAAATTTAAATTAAATTTGTAATGGATTCTTAAATAATAAACATGAAACTTTTTTATCCCAGATGTGGCAGACAGAGCATTGAGTTTTTGGCTCTAAGCAGGCAAAATTCAGGGAAAAACCTATGTAGCGTGATATTGGGCGAGAAGGTGAAAAAAAATTAAAATAGTGATAGGTTGCTAGCTACTGCGCCTTTCATTACCATGACTCGCATTTTAGTCCATTTACTTGATTGGCCTTTACGATCTGCGCGAAAGAGAAGCAAGTAGTTGTTATTTTCTCATATTTATTTAATATTTTATCAGGAGCACAATGAAAGACATAACTTGAGTTCATAGACTAAATTTTTATTTTTTTATATTTATAACCATAGATAGAGTCTGTACGGAAAGAGAACCGTCGTAGGATTTGAGGGCGCAGTTGTGTTTAATATCCGTATTTGTTATGTTGACAACACTGTTGTGTCATTATAGTGCGACTATAAAGTTCTTGATATTTTGAAACTATGACGGCTATTGGATGCTAATGGATAAATTATATTTTTATATATTATTTACATTACATGTAATGGCTGTAAATGAAAATATATTTTTATATGTTTTCAGATGCTATCTTCATCGTTAGCCTTTAGGTTAGGTAGGCATAAAAAATAAATTTAAAACAATAATACATTTATTAATTTATTGATCAGAACCATAATCAAAGTCTTATCCTAAATATTCAATGCCGGACATGTTTGAACTATCATCGGATAGACTATAGAGATCCAAAGAATTTTCTTCTTCTGAACTTGATTTGCTCGAATCTGTTACAGTTATTTATAATAAATTCTTGCACCACACGCCGTTATTTGAGGAACCTTCTTTTTTATTTTAGATACTGTATCTTTACTCAAACCTGAAAAAAATAGGGCAAGTTTATCTAAACGCATAATAAATTAAAAGTATCAACACTCTTTATACCTGCTATCAAAAACTTTGATTGAAACAAAATAAACATGTATTCTTATATATTAATGCGAATTCTTTTTAATTTATACATAATATAAAATGTCGGTGTCTGGGGGTTACCTAGGAAATCTAAAACATTTAAAATAACTTTCTACATACCGCACATCGCCGCCACACGTTCCATGACTTTGTTTAAGTCGATAATTTTGTTTGGCCGCTTTTTCTTTTTGGCAAAACCTACAATAATATTAAATATTATTTCCCTTGTAGGACTGGGTAAAGGATTTCCCCTTTTTGAAATGATTCAAAATAAAAATCACGTTAAAACAACACGGTAAACAAAGATGACGTAAAGTTTGTCATTTGACAGATGGGTGTTGGGTTGTCATATAAAAAAGATTTTGTTAGTTTGATTTTACGCCACGACGGTTCTCTTTCCGCACAGACTCTACTATGACATCTCCCTTTTTATAAAGAAAAGTTAAATTAACAATGAATGAGATGCAAGTATAAAATACACTATATGACATTGAAGGCACGTGGAACGTGAAGACATTGCTGGATCCCGGCAAATTTGAGGAACTTAAATTAGAAATGAATAGGCTGAAAATAGATATATTAGGATTAGCTGAGACGAGATGGGGGGGTAGTGGAGATTATTGGAGTGATGAGTACAGAGTCATTTATACAGGAGCGGAGAAACAGGGAGAACATGGCACTGCAATTATTTTGAACAGGGAATGGGGATCAAAAGTAGAAAACACCTTACATGTAAACGAAAGAATAACAGCAATTAAGATAAATGATATGAAAACTAATACATATATAATTCAAGTCTACATGCCCACTAATACCCACCCTGATGAAGAAATAGAAGAAATGTATGAACAATTAAACACAATAATAGATTTAGTAAAAGAGAAAGATAACTTGATTATAATAGGGGATTTCAATGCAGTAGTAGGAGAGGGAAATGTAGAAAATATAATAGGTAAATATGGATTGGGGAAGAAAAATGAAAGAGGAAAGAGATTAATAGAATTCTGCAAAGAGAACGATTTAATAGTCACTAATACTATGTTTAAACAGCCAAAGAGAAGACGGTACACTTGGAAGATGCCTGGTGATATAGGCCGATTTCAAATTGATTATATTATAGTACAAAATAAATTTAAGGAAAACGTTAAAATAAGCAAAACTTATCCAGGAGCAGATTTAAGTACAGATCATAATTTGTTAGTTAGCAAAATAAACATGCATATAGGTAAAAAAAGTAGAATAAATAGACCAAAGAAAATAGATCTCACTAAAATAAAAGAAAATTCTAGTCAAAGCGTGCAATATAGTAATAACATACATACATACATACTATCACGTCTTTATCCCTAATGGGGCAGACAGAGCATTTTGGGTCTTGCGGCCCTGGGCTCTGCATAGAACCGCAAGACCCAAAAGCCACTTTTAGCGTCATGGTGGGCGAGAAGATGGAAAAGCAATCAATACAGTGATGGGTTGCTAGCCGCATCGCCTGTTAACATGATTTGCATTTTTGCCCATTCCCTCGATCGGCTTTTACGATCTGCGTGGGAAGAGAAGCAGCTGGTACATTCTAAGTTTTTTTTTTCTCCCAGACCAGCATGGGAGTCCCAGACCAGCATGGGAGATCCCAGACCAGCATGGGAGTAATAAAGTATAAATAAAGTAGGAGATATGGGAAATATGGCATGGGAGTAATAATATAGTAATAAAGTAGGAGATAAATTAGAATTATACAAAAAGAATAGAAATACAGAAGAAAGTAAAGATGTAGAGAAAAACTGGTGCGCATTAAGAGATATTATAAAAGATAGTGCAGAAGAGCATTTACAAAATAGAAAAATAGTACCGCGGAAGAAATGGCTAAATAACGAAATTCAAGATTTGACGTAGAACACTCAGAAACAAGAACGATATCAAAAGCATACAAGAATACAAACGATTATCTAATAAAATAACACTGAAATGCAGACAAGAAAGAGAGAAAGCCATTGAAAAAGACTGCGACGACGTAGAAAGATTTTTAAATAAAGGAAAACCAGACATAGCTTATAGCATCATAAAAAAATTAAAAACAAACCATAAAACAAAAAGTACAGTTATTTTAAATGAAGACAATAGAATATTAATAGACGATACAGAAATAGTAGAAAGGTGGGTTGAATATATAGAAAAACTTTATGATGGAGAAGGTTTGTGTGATGAGGATATAGAAGATGAAAATAGGGTAGAAGAAAACGAGATAGGGCCTGAAATAACGCGCGAAGAATTTGAATTTGCACTCAATAGTTTACAAAATAACAAGGCCGCTGGAGTAGATGGAATACAAATAGAACTTATTAAATATATTAAATGTCACACACTCATAGACGAGATATTTAAATTAATACAAGAAATATATAAAACAGGAAAAATACCAAATGATTTTAAAATAAGTAGAACCGTTAAGATACCAAAAAAACCAAATACGAAAAGATGTGAAGAATATAGAACGATTAGTTTAATTACACAAGCATCAAAAATATTGAAAAAATAATACAAAATAGAATCCGACCTAAAGTAGAAAATATAGTAGGCAACGACCAATATGGTTTTCGCAAAAACAAAGGCACTCGAGAAGCAGTTTTAGCACTTAGAATTATAATAGAAAGAAGATTGGAACTTGGTTTAGAAACACATATTGCGTTTAAAGATTTAGAGAAAGCGTACGCGATAAAGTAAATTGGATACTAATGATGAAGGCGCTTAAGAATGCTGGCATAGACTATAGAGACAGGAGAATAATCAAAGAACTGTATAAAGAACAAGAGACAATAATAAAAAGTAATAATGAAAAAAGACAGGCTAAAATACGACAGGGAGTGAGGCAGGGTTGTCCACTTTCTCCACTGATATTCAATCTATTTATAGAAGCAGCAATATCTCAAATCAAAGACCAAGCTTTAGGAGGAGTTAGTATTAATGGAAAAAAGATACATTTTATAAGATTTGCAGATGACATAGCAGCCCTTGGAAGCAGTTCACAACAGTTAGAAAAGTTAATAGAAGCAATGAATAATATTTTTAAAGAACATAAATTGAGTATAAACATAAATAAAACCAAGTCCTTAATTGTCTCAAAGTCAGGTCCAGTAATTAAAAATATCCAACTTAATAATAAAACAATAGACCAAGTTCAGAGTTTCAAATATTTAGGAACTATTATCAACGAAGAGGCAAGATGCTCAGAAGATATTAAGAAGAGGATTGCTATTGCAAAAAGTACATTTAAGAGTAAAAAATACATATTTTGTTCTGGTATTAAAGAAAGTTTACGTAAAAGATTTATTAAAACATTTATATGGAGCACTGCCTTGTATGGATGTGAAACGTGGACGATGACCAAAAAGGATAGAGATAGATTAGAAGCATTTGAAATGTGGTGCTGGAGGAGAATGAAAAAAATAAGTTGGACAGAAAAAATTACAAATGAGAAGGTATTAGAGGATGTGAAAGAGAAAAGACAAATAATACAAATTATAGAAAATAGAAGAGGCAAAATGTTCGGTCATCTACTACGCCACGATACATTCTTTAAAACAATAATGGAAGGAAAAATAGAAGGAAAGAGAGGAGTAGGAAAACCCAGAAGGAAATTTATAGACCAAATAAAAGAAAAATTAAAAGTGAAAACATATAAAGAGGTTAAGAACTTAGCGGAAGGAAGAGAGACATGGAAAGCACTCCACCGACAAGAACCCAGCTCTTAAATAGAAGAAGAAGAAGAACATTGAATTCAACAATGTATGTCTAAAGGTTGTTTATTCCTAAAAAGGAAAATTTCAATTTTAAACTTGCAGAAAAATAAAATAAAATATTGTACTTACTTATATGTTTTACAGTAATCAATTAAAATACATAAACATATATTTTTCCTTCTTTCTCTAAAACAAAATACAGTTACTTAATATTAATTTAACAGCTATGTAATTTATTTTATAAATCTAATCTATCTGGTGGTCTTACAATTCTACCAGAACGAGTAGTATAAAAATTCTCAGAACTATTATTCAAATTTGAGGTACTATCATAAAATGTATTATCTACTATTTGTGATTGTTCTAAACAATTTCTGTCATAAGGAACGATATCATCAAACTCAAAATTATAATCCTCTTGCAAATCATGTCGCTGCGAAAAATCTTTAACAATGTGTTTTCGGTTCCTTATTATTCTACTTCCTGAGACAAGTTTAATCTCATAAGAACGATCCCGTAACATTTTAGTAATTACTCCAGATGTCCAATATCTCCTGTTCACATCTAACAATACTTTAACATTTTGACCTATATTCAATATCTCTAAATTTCTTGCATTTCTATCATAATACATCTTCTGTTTTTGTTGTCTTTCAATTAGTTTATTATAAACATTAGTTTGAACTTTAGGTTTTAAAAATTTATTACAAATAGGAACAATACTACGAAGTTTTCTACTTTGTAAAAGCTCTGCAGGTGAAGGTAAGTTATCATCTAAAGGTGTATTTAACAATTCCAATAAAGCTAGGCGATAATCTCCATTACTTGCTCTTGTTTTCACAATAATATTTTTCACAGTATGGACTGTACGTTCGATTTGACCATTTGACAGAGGGTACCTTGGTGATGACGTAATATGAAAAAAATTCCAGTCAAAAGCAAACTGTCGGAAGTAACTAGATGAAAACTGAGGGCCATTATCTGTCATAACAGTGTTAGGTATTCCTTGACGACTAAATATATTCTTTAAACAATTAATTATATGCTCAGATGTAGTTGTATATAATTCACATATTTCAAAGAATTTACTGTAATAGTCTATCAATAATAAATAGTTTTGGCCTTTAATCTCAAACAAATCTATACCTATCTTAGCCCAAGATCTATCAGGTATGTCATGAGGTTGTAATTCTTCCTTTTGATTATTTCTTCTATAAGTTAAGCAAATTCCACAATTTTCTATTAAATTCTTTAAATCATTTTGTAACCCTGGCCAGAACATTATCTCTCTAGATCGTAACTTACATTTCTCCAACCCCAAATGACCAATATGAACTTTCTCCAACATTTCTTTTCTTAAGATCTTAGGTATCACTATCTTATCATTCTTCCAAATTAAACCAAATGCCTCTGATAAATCTTCTTTAAATGTCCAGTATGGTTTTACTATATCTGTAACTTTCGATTTTTCCTCTGGCCAACCTTGTTTAATAAAAGATCTTAACTGTTTTAACTCTTCATCTAATTCAGTATACTTTTGAAGTTTCATAAATTGACTATCTGTATACTGTGATGAAGTTGAAATAGACCTAATTACACATACCTCTTCCTTCATAACATAAGAAGTATCATCTGATTGTTCATATGCCCGTGACAAGGTATCCGCTATATATAAATGTTTACCTGGTTTATATACCAATTTAAAGGTATAACGTTGTAATCTAAGCAGCATTCTCTGCAATCTACATGGTGCATCTACAATTGGCTTTTGAATAATACTTATTAGAGGCTTATGATCTGTTTCTATTGTGATATCAAAACGCCCATAAATATATGCATGAAATCTTTCACATGCAAATACACATGCGTAAAGCTCTTTTTCAATTTGAGCATATCTTTGCTCTGTATCGGTTAAAGACTTCGATGCATAACAAACAGGTAACCCATTCTGCATCAAACATGCACCTAAACAAAAAGGGAGATGTCTAATTTAACAAAAAACTTTTACTAACACTTCCTAAACTATATATCAATTATTTTAAGTGATCCTACCGACTGCGCCATGTTATTTTCTCATATTTATTTAATATTTTATCAGGAGCACAATGAAAGACATAACTTGAGTTCATAGACTAAATCTTTATTTTTTTATATTTATAACCATAGATACTATGACAGTAGTAAGCTAAGTTTTTTTCCCAGGCCGGCATGGAACTATAAACCGACTTCACCCCCAAACTATACAACCTATATAACCGATACCTGACTAGTAAGTATGGCCTATTTAACGAAAAAATAATTCACAAAATAGGACCAGGCGTAATCAAATAATGAAGATGGTATACATAAAAAAAGATCGCGACGAATTGATAATCTCTTCCTGTTTGGATGTCGGTTAAAAATAAAGTAAGTATATTTCGAATTAAATCTCATCTACGTACATTATTTAGTAATAATGCAACGCAAGTTTTGATAACTAATTGAATGGAAATTATAGGAGTTGAGAACAAAACGGATTTGGTGCCAATTATAGGATTAATTCACCTCGGAACCAACGCCGTCACAGATTAATTCACCTTTGACAAAGGCTTTAATTTGAAACACCAGCTAGTGTGGGCGGACGCCAAACACCGGGAGTAGAGAACTGAATGGGTTGTTGACATTTAAAAATACAATTAATTCACCTCAGTACCACGATTGGGCTTTTAAAAAGTCCATAATTTCCAGTGATTTCTCATTTTCTGGGGTCGCCGCAGTATGCCTTGTCTCTCCCAAGTCCCTCTATCCCTCGACATTCTTCCACCAACTCCAACTATTCCCATATCATCTTATACACTCCATCCATCTTCTATCTGATATTCATCACCTTTTTTGCAAAGTGTGATTGCGAACAATACTGGTAACTAAAATCTATGTAAAACAAAAGCCATCAATGGTATTATAACAATGACAATCCTTTAGGCAGAGTGAGGAACACTGTCTAGTTAATTTTCTGATTATATCCTATGAGTTGGGATTCAAAGGAGGCTAAAATATTTATGATCCTCTTTGAAATATAAATATTCATTATTTTATAAATCTAAGAATGCATATATCTACAGGCCATTTGATGGTAATTAACAACCGCCTAACGACACTCCACTATATTTGTAATGGACAATAATCTTCACATTTTTTTTAAGAAATCATATACACAAGTACTTATAATGTAGAAAAAATTGTCATGTACTGTACCCAATATAAATCCCAATATGTCGTTAAATGAGGCTGTCCGGAACGGTGGCGACACCTCCGTCGTTGCGTTGCCCTGTGTAAAAGCTCTTTAAGTATTTTTAAACTAATAAATAAAGTTACTGTAGATTCACGATGAAGACTCCATTTAGATGTAAGCTCGTCCCGACGTGATGCAATCGATGGAGGCTTCATTAATACAGTGCTCGAACTTCAGACGTTAGTCGCCTTCTTAATTACGATAGCTTCTATTACAGCATATCAAAAATAAATTGGGAATATTGTTATCATCGTACAGACAACGATAAAATCAGAGTTTATCAATAAACACAGCTATATGAGGTAATTTAACATGCAGTTACACTAACACGTCCCTAACGGGCAGACAGTGCCCAGGGCTGTCAAACTACATTTCGCGCATTGGTGTAGGTGAAAATAATTGGCCAAGTCCGTGCCGGGTCACGCGCTTTGTAGGGTTCCGTAGTTGCGAATGCCAACTTTGAGTTAATGCCACTGAAATCGTGTAAAAACTAATTTTCTATTAAATTTGTATGAAATTTTCCTTTCCTGAGTACTTTTTATAAGTTAATGGCCTAAAACTTTTTAATTTGTAAATCCTACTTAGCTGTTGTAGTTTTCCTTTAAATATTGTTATTTATACTAGAGCTGTGAATTTTTTCTCGTGTCTTTTTACAACCACAAATATTTCAGAAACGGTTGCTCAACACACGGTGAAACTACAAGGGTTCCTTGTTTACTACGAAACCCTAAAAATGTGTTGTAAACCAATTTGTGATTAATTTAAAGGCCGTGTGTGCCGAAATAACATGCCGCTTAATTGGAGAGGATGCCTGTTATCAACCTCGGCCTTGGCGATAACAGCGTCTCATTTTGTGGACGCCGCTCTTGACATATTGTCGTTTAATTTAATGCTCGAAAGTCGTACAGCCAAATTCATTAAAAGTCTGTTCTCTTGAAATTAGAATATATAATAAGACCGTAGGCAGTTAGGCTGAGAAACGAAAAAAGTCCCCTCTTCATACAACTTCGCGCTTATATCTATTAAGAGAGCCGAAAAGGCAGCCAGCTCAGCTTTGTGCTGCGGTGTGAACCACAGCGCTGATTTTCAGCTGGTACCTAGTGATTCAGGTTAGATAGCTTAATAATCAAATTAGCATTATAACAAATAACATCGACAATACGATATTGCACAATACTTATTAATATGTTATGATACACGTTTACAAAACATTTACCTACGTCTAAAGCTTGATAAACACGTGAACAAAATATTCCTGAATTCACCTATTCTGCACTAAAATTATAGTAGTTAGTACTAAAAAGAAATTAAACAAGTAATTTCAGTATGCTAGACGTTTTAAAGTAGGTATATATCTAAGATGGAAGATATATGATATAACGATTTGTGCAATGAAATGGCAACGTTCACATATACAATGCTCGATCAAAATAGATCTGTGAGCTGCACCGGAGAAATTCTCGGAAATTCTGATAATATCGAAGATACAATAGTATCGCTTTCAATTCGATATATAGGTACTTATGCGTGTGTGAAAACCAGCTCTATTTTGCCACGTTTAAGAATTTTAGAAAGTAGTTATATTAATCTTCGCTTAGTAGTTAACTTCTGTTATTTTACCACGTAGAAAGTTACGTCCTTTGGAAGATATACCTACGTTGTCTTCGTTGGCTGAATACAAAAACATTTCGGGAGATTAACAATTTCCTTCATTTTTCAAGATTGGCAAGATTTCCACAAAATATTACGCAATTTATAATTTCAATCGTATGAATATTAGCACATTTGTGTACTTATGTGATTTTTAACGAAGTAAAATGTATTTTCGTGGATTAATATTGCTATAAGTTTATGCGTCGTATTTATTTAGTGAGAAAATTCATTTAGTTACTCTTCAATATAATCCTTTACTAGAGAAACAATAAGTAGATAGTAAAATGTGCTGCAAGGTATAAAGGAAATATTTTCAAGAGTCAAGGAAGCATTCTACAGTAAAACACGAGCGTAGTGAGCGACTCAAGCGCTCTACGGGGAATACGGTCGTAAGGCCGACGCAACGTGTGACCGATCCAACTCCACTTGCTTCTTCGCTTTTGTATGTCAATTGCATCTTCCTCGCACAGATTTCACGAGTCCTTCACTTCCACAAGAACAAAATTGCGATAAAAATATATTTTTTTGAAGTGAAAACTTCTTTAGCGGCGTTGTGCACTTTTTTTGGAATGGGTAAAAAATCTAAAACTCGCGTCAGGACACGTGACCCTGATCGAAAATTCGTAAGACGGCGCAGGGCGCTTGCGCGAATGTTCGTGTGTGTTTATGTTACAGCGTGCTAATAAAATGTCACGTTTGTGTACATACGATAGCCCAATAAATAAATATTGTATTCTACCACATAAATGAGAGTAATTTTATACTGATAATTAAAGCAATTCGTGCAAAATTATTCCCTCACCATTCCAAAATATCAAAAATGCACAACGTTAATATTCAAGTTTTCACTTCTGCCGGCACTCCCAGAGTGCAACCTGTCGTTTTTTTATAATTAACTAGCTGTGGCCGCGGTCTTCGCTTCCCGTGGGAATTTCGAGATATTTAGTACCCTATGTCCTTCCCCAAGTCTCAAACTATATCCACGCTAAATTTCATCCAAATCGGTTCAGTAGTTGAAGCGTGAAGAAGTAACAAACAAACAAATATACAAACTCACTTTCGCATTTATAATATTAGTAGGATTATTATGTTGGTACGCTTTTCAGCCACGGGTCTATGGGGACCCGGTCCTTTGAGGCGTTCATGGGGCCAAAGCCAACATGAAGAGGCCTTCATAGGGCCAAAGCCAAAATGAAGAGGCCTATAAGTACCTTTTTATCTAAAATTTGAGATGGCTGCATCTACGGAGGTTACACTAACGGACAGTCCTCCATAGCTGCCGAACTATTGCCAGGGAGGGATTGACTTGGTTTGGGTTATGTGGATGGAATGTTAGTGGACCGCATAATTAGGTTTTGGAGTGAGATACGGACATCTAATTATTATTATTGTTGGTTCGCTTTTCAGCCACAGGTCCATTGGGACTCGGTCCTTTGAGGCGTTCATGGCTCCAAAGCCAACATGAAGAGGCCTTTTAGTACCTTTTTATCTAAAATGTGAGGTGGCTGCATCTACGGAGGTCTATCCCTTAATGTACCATTGAGATGCACTAACGGACAGTCCTCCGTAGCTGCCGAACTATTGCCAGGGAGGGATTGATTGATTTATTATTATTATTATAGTAGGAAGTAGGATAGGATTGACTGAACCGAAAAATCTGATATTTATTTAAGATAAATAGGCGTGTTTTTCCTAGCAACAAAAAGATTTAAGTGTTTTTAAAATATTCATCTCTCCCCCATTCCTCTTTATTTCTTAACGACGAGGTGCAAAGAGTCCCAGAATTCACATATCTTGGAAGTGTTGTGTCAACTACGGAAGGCACTGATATAGATGTAGTATCGCAGATAAATAAGGCAAAAGACGCCTTTGCAAGCCTTCGCCCCATATGGCGGTCCAAACACCTCGTGACTATGTGTCCCAAATATTTAAAGCGCGTGACGCGCTTCAAAGGGACTCCCCCTGGGGTCGCTACCCAAGTTCGGGTAAAAGGCAAGTTTTCTTCCCATGTGAAAAACCAATTTCTACCTTTTTTGGTACTGACAATTATCAAGTGATACAAGTATCCAAAGATAAAGAAATTATTTTTATTTTTAATTTACTTTTCTTGGAATTGTAAATGAGCCCATGGGACTTTGCATACGACTCGCACACTGCTGTAAAATCCCTCAATGCATTGACTGATGGGGCCAGCAGTACGATATCGTCTGCATAACTGATGTTATACTTTTCTCCATTTTGACTCCATTTTAGGGATATATTACGGTGGTTTCCCCATTTGCCTTCCGTACCGAAGGAAGAGAGACATGGAAAGCACTCCACCGACAAGAGCCCAGCTCTTAAATATAAGAAGAAGAACTGATGTTATTGATGATTTTAACATTTAGACAGAATCCAGTTCCGGTGTTACATACCTATGTAATGTGTACTCCCGCAGATCTAAATATAATACTAACAAAGTATCAAACAAGAATTTTACAATTATTACTGTATCAATTATTACACATCTCAACACAAAGATGAATGGACGAGTTTAGAGTTTCACTGAAACCATAACAATAGACTTATATCGCTCCAAACCGTTCCGATATTGAGTGACAAAGCCAAGCTACTCAATTCAACTTTCACACTCATTTTTAAACGTAATGAAACATGAAAAGAGATTTATTTAATAGAAAATGATTTGTACATTAATTGTGTTAGGTATTTCAGAAAGCTTTTCATAAGATTTAAATGGAAATGAATGATGAATAATGAATTCTGAAAATATGAGCAATGATCGTGGGCGGCTAGGCATCTGCTCTCTTGAATGTCTTCAAGTACCTGTTTACATACTTATTTTATTCCTAAAGATTGAGATTCTTTTTTGTTATTTATATATAAGTTTTTAGATATTTTTGAGGCAAATCGGTTTAGCTGTTTATAATCATACCGATATACAGTTTCATTTTATCATCGGAGGCCGGAGGTGACCTCTCCAACAGTCTGGCCAGCGTGGAGAGTGTAGGCCAAGTACTTTTGCTGCTCTGGCCAAGTATGGCTCAGGTAGTACAGAGAGCGTCATGCTCCTGCAGTGGAGACTAAAAAAACTAATGGGAAATGGGCGCGATGGGAATTGTAAGCGCTTTTACAAGTTAAGCACCCCCGGGCAAGGTCTGCATTTGGACGGGTTTCACAAGTAGGACAAAAAGTTCTTCCGTGCTTCTGAAGTAAATAAAGTCAGTGTTATGGCAGTCATCAACTTTTGTCAGATGCCTTGTGGTAACATAAGAAAATCTGACACAAGAAAAACAAAGTCAATGTTGCTCTAAGCGCTGAGGTCGAACCAGAACTTCTAGAACGGTGGACTTATACGTTAACCATTATGCCACGGTGATCAAATTACGATAGCACTTTTTATGTTTTAAATTCATTGATCCATACATACCTCTACGATACAAAAACAAACATACACAAACCGCACTTTACACATAAACAGTCATTCCATTCTCGCTAACCTCTAATATACATCATAGGTAATAATATATTGTGTTATAAGCTTGACCAAATTTAAAATGTATACTTAGGCCCAATCAAAGACTAGCCTTAGCCTTATCTTTTAATTTGAGCAGCCATCCGTCGTTAGTGTAGGTATACTCGATTTATAAATGTGCCGCACTCTTTCCCTTAGTCGTCCGGTAGTCCATCATCTCAGATACAGACTATGTCTAGGTCGAGGTTGGACTCCCAGATAGGGAATGGACTGAACCTAGAGTTGGTTTTAGTTGAGTATATCCACTTCTAATACCTACTCTACAATCTTATTTATTACAAGTTGTTAAAATATAGCTTGATAAAAATGACAGGCGTCATTAAAACTAATGATGTAACTTTGTACTAGCGGCTACCAGATAATGTATTAATTACATGAAAAATTATGAATATTTTTATAACTGTAAGTTTTTTATATTTTAGTATTGTATATATAAATCCAAAAAAAAAAAAATTGCATAAAACATAACTAAATGACTGACAAATAATTATTTGAAAAATTCATATTAAATGTTCGTACGCTCTTACAAAGTCACGTCATCTTGAAAGAAAGGGATGGGTCAAATCGATATATTTAAGTCAATAATTTTCCATAACATTATCACAATAGAATGAGGCGTCTTCCTTTTAAAAAAAAATAGGTTAAAACATTGTCAAAAGATGGCGTATAAGAGTTAGAAATCGTTCTGTTAAAAATGAAAGAGGCCGTTTGGTTCAATACTTGTAGTAAATTTGTTATTAATTAACCAATCTTGTCTTTTGCTATTATTTAAGTAAAAACATACATATTTACAAACAATAATATATTTTTAACTAAATTTAATAAAATAAAAATATTAAATATTCCAAAACGTATGTAGTGATTAGAAAATTCTATTCTATATTCTCTTTGATTCCAAAGACAAACTCTTACACTATGAAATGTTATTGACAGATCTATTTTTGTGATTGCTGGCGGCACCTATGTCACGTGAAGGAACTAATTTTTTTTTAAATAAAACGCCTCTTTGAAAAAAGTAATATTATTTTCACGTTTCGTAGTTTTGGTAGACTTTTTATCGTTTTTTTTTTAAATGGTGATAATATTTATGACCAGGAGTTCATAATAAGATTGCTCGGATGGCTCGGATGATTCAGACACTATACAAATCTATGTTCTTTACAATAAAGCACTCATTCATTCAGTATACATCCAGCTTTTAATCTACGACCGTGTTTTATTTGAAAACCTCTTCTTTAATTTGTTTCATTAGCCTCCTTAAAATCAATAATTAGTAGGTTATTTATATTTCTAACATAAAATACTCATGTTCGACAAAATTTGTGCAAACCATTTCGATTTGATATTTTCGTCCCATCACTACTTGGTATAGTTTAACAACTGTCTTTTTTATCAAGCTACCTATATTTTAAACACTTTTTTGGCAAAATAAATATTTATTATAATTATTTCTTTATTAATTTGAAAGCATAGGTTAGGTTATCATTATGTTGGAAAGCTTTTCAGTTCATAGGGTCAAAGCAAACATGAAGAGGTCTTTTAGTACCTTTATATCTAAAAAGTAAGATGGCTCCAACTATGGAGGTTTATCCCTTAATATTATTAAGTTGGTACGCTTTTTAGCCACGGATCCATGGAGACCCGGTTCTAATATTATTATTATTATAAGGGAAAGACACTTTGTTTGCTTCTTAGAAATGGAGATATTGATATAATTATGTAAATATTCCAGAAGGGTTTCGCGACCAGTGGCGGCCGAGGCTGAGGCGAGGTCGTCACTTGAGAGACATGAAGGGCGGCCTTGGGAATTATGGACACAGCAATGTTTTTCTCAGATCAAATTTAATTTCCCTCTGTATTTTCTACTGCAAACACTGTCTCCAAACGCCCCGAGACACCGAGGAGAGTCGTAACAACTTTACAGTTCTTGCAATGTATGTTAAACAAAGTGTCATGTAAAGAATTTCGAGTTTATAACACGAGCCACATTTCATAAAAATTGTACTCTCACAATGTATGTTATGTACTACTACTCATAAGCTAAAGAAATTCATAAAAACACTTTGTGCAAAAATCAATAAAAAAATTCTATGGGATCATACTTTTTTGAAGTCAAATAACGCTTTTAATATCAGTTTTTCTGGATTAATAAATCTGAAATCGTGTTTAAATAGATATGATCAATGTAAAGTGACACTTTTGTGGCATTTTATTTTATTAACTGTATTGAATAATTTATTTACACATCCCTGTTATAAATGACAGAAG
The DNA here is from genome assembly GCA_963555685.1 of Acrobasis consociella. Classification (NCBI taxonomy): domain Eukaryota; kingdom Metazoa; phylum Arthropoda; class Insecta; order Lepidoptera; family Pyralidae; genus Acrobasis; species Acrobasis consociella. The sequence continues at coordinate 7,495,652 of OY743104.1, read as the reverse complement.
ACAAGGGAAAAAATAATATAGTAGACATATGGTTGCAGCATGATTTTATACTGACGCCTATGGTTGATAAACTCTGACATACACAGAAAAAAGTGAAAATAAATCAACTGTTTACTTTTTGCCAATAGTTCCGCAATATGTATGAGGTACGGTGGAAGGGTCAAAAGGCAGTTTTAGTTGGAAATACTCAGTGAGCCGCGAACGCCCCGGGCTATACAAAGGTAATCGTTTATACTACAAACAACTCTATTGACATTTTCTTGCGTAAATTAGAATTTAATTAACAGGTTCAAGGTTTAAACGAATAATAAAAGAATGATTCGCCGTCAAATAAAATATGCAAAGAGTCTTTTTTGATATCACTATGTAGGTAGGTAAGCATTTATAGGGCTTTTCTAATTACCATTGGTAGTCGACCGCAACAAAGGGAAGATCTACCCATCCAATGGGTTGTATCTTCAAAGATTGTATTAAGCAGCCAATCGCGTGAACTCTGATATCGAGATGTAGACGTAGGCTAAATCAGCGCCATCTCATATCCCTCTTGTAAACTATAATGTAGCTTAGCTGTTGTAGTTTCTCGAAGTAGCGTAAAGTTTTTTTCTTAGCTAGCCAGTAGTAATCTAGCCAGTTCTCTCATCATATAACATAACTATTTTCTGCCATATTTTAGGTAAACAGAGCAGATAGATGATTGTCTATGGTGACTATATGACAAATTTTCCTTTTATTGGATTAAACGGAACTTTACGAATTGTCGTAAGATGGGATAGCAAACTTTGTAAACAGTAGTTACAGACAGACACAAATAGCTAGCTCATTATCTATTCAAGTTGACTTCTGAGATCTTCGTGGGAGGAACAGCAACAGTTTCAAAGTTTTCTCTTTTCTCGACGGAAGTTCTACTTTTGTAACAGGGTCAATTTAGTTTTCGTTATTACTATAATATTTATTGCTAATTTTAAACCGAATTTCAATCTTATGTGCTCGGATCACCAAGAGTTCGATTGAGTTATCAAGGGATCAACTTTATATAAGAATGTGTCTATACCTCTAAATATTTAGTTTTGGCTTTAATTGAGCCCAAGACTTAAATGATAGATATCAGTAGTATAGTCATAGTATTGAAAGAACATTACAAAAAGGGGTTGCTTTGGGATATTTTTGTAACTGAGTAACGTTTATTGGATCTTTTAACTGAATGGGACTTTTATTGACCGAGCGAGCGAAGCGAGCGAAGCGTCTCAGTTTCGAGATTAGCCAAAAATTCTTTTGTCCGTCTGTCTGTCTGTCTGTCTGTCTGTCTGTCTGTTCTCGCCTACAGGTCGCATTTCTGAACCGATTCTCATGAAATTTTGTAAGCAGATTCAGCAACTAAATAGAATTTTTTAGTCGAGCCAGTTTTTCGATTTTTTTCAAAATGGCGGAAATATGGGGGTTTAAAATTTTAAAAGTGTCATATACCCGCCATTTCCAAATATTTTCAAAAACGTCATTAGACTTTTTTGTTGCCATTATAAAAACGATTTTTTTTATTTGAACAACTTTTTTGTCTGAACAACTTTTTTATACGTTATACTTGAACGGGTTTAGTATGACTCGCGAAGTCTAGCTGACTGAGCCGTGACGGATATAAAATACAAATCGTACAAAATATACTGAAACTATTTAAGGGTGAATTCAGTCCGGGTTACTGAACAACTTTCTTAAAAATGCATATCTTACTACAGACACAGATCGTGTTATACCGGCGCCGGCAGCCAATTCGGTGATCAGCGCCGGCAGCGGAGGCACATCCTTTGGAATAATATTCGCGAGGTCTAAGTTCGTGGCGAACTACTAGTTTATTTATTTATTTATAAAAACTTTATTGATCCACAATATACAATTGTTTACAATAATTTACAACTTTGAACTAGTTTAGTACACCTTAACCAAGATATTTCTCTTTTTCAGAGTTTAAACACAATTTTCTATGTTTCAGGCAGTTTTAAAATCTCAAAACTCGGCCTACCTAGCCCGAAGCACTCTGCTGTAATAGCCCGTTCTAAAGCCCTTTATGTCAATTTTGTACGAGTATTTTTGGCTTAGTGTGATGTTGACGTCTATTCGACAGGCCTATAACATTTTACTTTCGCAATCCAATATCGCACTAAGCTCTGACCTAATTGATCACTACGAATATTTGAAATCGCTGTTAGTTTTTATTTTATTTTGGAAGATTATCGACATTTAACAATTTATGTAGATACAATCTATAAAACAAGAAGTAATTTACAAATCTTCACTTATAGTATTACAATAAGCAATAATAGAACCGATAAGTCATAATAAGATAAGTTTTATCGCATTTTTACAACGCAATTCCTTTTCGGATGATACTAGGTGAAATAAGCGGCCAAGTGCGAGTCAGACTCGCCCATGAAGGGTTCCGTAGCAGTAAGTAATAAGTCTTGTAGTATGTTTTTCTATTTGAGTTGATTGAATGAAAGGTAATTTGCGGTTTACGATTTATGACGTCTTAAAAAAAACTTCCTACTAGATCTCGTTCAAACCAATTTTGACACACATTTTTCCACTTTGGAAGTGTCTCTCGCGCAAACTATTCAGTTTAGAAATGATATTAGGAACCTCAATATCATTTTTGAAGACCTATCCATAGATACCCCATGCGTATGGGTTTGATGAAAAATACATTTTTGAGTTTTAGTTCTAAGTATGGATAAAATATAGAAACCCCAAGAATTATGTTTTTTTTTTCTCTTTTTGTGTGAAAATCTTAATGTGGTTCACAGAATACATCTACTTACCAAGTTTCAACAGTATAGTTCTTATAGTTTCGGAAAAAAGTGGCTGTGACATACGGATGGACAGACAGACAGACAGACAGACATGACGATTCTATAAGGGTTCCGTTTTTTGCTATTTGGCTACGAAACCCTAAAAAGTGTAAAATTTTCATGTATATAACGAAACTAGTAGCAATATAATCTTTTCTGCTTTAGAAAAGCTCTGACTTTCAAACTTTAAGGCCCAATAACTTTTAAATTGCTAAACCGATTTTGATCACACATAGCTAAATAAAATAAGTAAAAAATTTTTTAAGTTTAACGGTTTTATTTCAAAGTAAGACAATAATGATGTACTAAAAGCTAGAAAATAATTCGGTAGGTCCTAGCTACCACTCATCACAACACTCTCCTCATCAATCAAGGGCATTAATCAGACAAAAAAAAAATCGTTGGGCGTAATTTAACCTAAAAAAATATATAGGTAAATAGCATTGATATGTATAACGATTGACTTGATAGAAATATCACGCGCCCAACGATTTTATTTTTTTGTCTGATTAATGCCCTAGATTGATGAGGAGAGTGGTGTGATGAGTGGTAGCTAGGACCTACCGAATTATTTTCTAGCTTTTAGTACATCATTATTGTCTTACTTTAAAATAAAACCGTTTAACTTAAAAAAATTTTTACTTATTTTATTTTTAAGTTTTTAGTTTTTATTCTTTTGTTAAATTATACTTCTCATTCTATTTAATTCTTTGATCTTAGCCACCCTAACGCCACACAGTCCTCGACACGATACAAAATCTTGACTTGGGTGTGTCATTCATGCTTGTATCAAAGCTCTTCCATTTGGTACCCATGTTGATACTTTCCGCCATTTTGTGGGCGGCCATATTTAATTTTTTTAGTTTTTTTAAATAGCGAACTTTATTCTTCTATCTAAGCACTTTCATTTGATACCCATATTGAGGTAGTTGTGTAAGATAATGTAATCCGCCATTTTGTACTGGCGGCCATCTTGGATTTAAAATGATACAAAACATATAACATTGTATTGTCATCAGAATGAAATGTGTGTGCCAAATTTCAGAACAATCTGTCAACAGGAAGGGGGTGTAATTTAAATTACTAGATTTGACCCAAACAAATAAACAAACAGGGCAAGCTAAATAAAACCGTTTAAAAACAACGCTAGCTTTCATGTAAATAAACAGCATCGAAATCGGTCCATCCATTCGAGCGCTATGATGCCACAGAAAGAACACACAGACAGACCGACCAACAGGCGTTAGCATCAAACTTATATCACCCGTCGGGGGTTTAATAAGGCTGCGTTTCCACTAAAGCGGAGCAGAGCAGAGAGGAGTTAATCAATGCTCGAAATCTCCGCTCCGCTGTTTCCATTGAAGCGGAGCGGAGATTTCGAGCATTGTGATTGGTCAATTCATGCACCGCTAAGCTCCTCTCCGCTCTGCTCCGCTTCAGTGGAAACGCAGCCTAAAGGTGAATGACAAAACACCTTATAAGCTTCGTTCGTTCGTAGAAGAATTCACTAATTAAGTTTGTAGTTTCGGCCACATACGATACATATGTTAGTAAATCTGGGAGGGGGTTAAGCACTTAGGGCTTGCTCCATTGCGGTCGGAGGAGTGATTTATATATACGGTGGTGGAGCAGACAGCCGGAGGACACATGACTGATCGAGGTAGTACTTACCGCAGACCGCGGCGTGTTTACGTTGCGGAAGCCTGGCCCTTTTGGAGCTACCTATGGACACCCTTTTGACAGAATTTCCCTTAATTATATTATTTTTATTAATTTTGGGACCGAGGTGTTTGGCGCATTTTTAGGGTTCCGTAGTAAAGAAGGAAATTTTATAGCTTCGCCATGTCTGTCTGTCGGATTTACTCAAAAACTACAAAAACTAAGCTGTAATTTGGTATTAGTTTGTAAAATAATTATGACGAAAAAGTGGTAAAATAAAATCTTTAAAAAGGTATTTTTTTCATAATAGCTCCCACACAAGTGAAATAGGAGCAAATGTTTTTCTTGACTAACCCATCTGTGGGATATCCTTAAATAAGTGTTTCAAAAATAATTTGCAACTGTGAATTTTTCGATTTAGATTTTATTTGGTTTCATAGTGCTAATTTTTGTAAGAGTCAAGTGCCCCCTCTTTATTAGCTAAAAACAGTTATACACGCTGACTTTTCATTGGTTTTGGAAAAAAAATGTCACATAGTAAATAAATTCCTCTATCCATATACGTAATCCAAATTTCTGTATGTCATAAGATAAAAAAGTTGCGTAAATAATTTTCGATCGAGACCACATAGTTATACGCCGGCCGCCCGCGCCGGCTGCGTAATGTCGATGACACTGGCCGGCCGGCGCGGCGGGCGATGTATGACGGCGGTACTACTAATTGATCTCACAATTTAACTTTCGAGTTTTAGACAACATTTTTTGTTTCTGAATTTTTATTTTGACTAGTTAATTAGGTCTTACTAACAATGCCTATGAAGTGGCCTTCGGCTTCAAAACCAGTAAAAAATCACCGTGGATATACTACTGCTGTGTTTTTTTTTTCATATTTCCATATACCTAATTAGCTAGTCAAAATAAAAATTCAGAAACAAATATTATTGTCTAAAACTCGAAAGTAAAATTGTGAGATCAATTAGTAGTACCGCTGCCATACATCGCCCGCCGGCCGGCCGGGGTCATTGACATTACGCAGCTGTTTGGCCGGCGTATAACTACGTTGTCTCGATCGGAAATCATTTACGCAATTTTTTTATCTTATGACATACAGAAATTTGGATTACTTATATGGATAAAGGAATTTATTTACTATACGACATTTTTTTTCCAAAACCAATGAAAAGTCAGCGTGTATAACAAAGTTCAAAGAAAAACTATCAGTTCACTGTTTGCAAATTAAAAAAGTATAGGCGACTAACTTAAAATGTACTCGGAAAACGAGATTTTTATACAAATTCAAAAGAAATTCGTTTTTAGACGTATTTAGTGGCGTGAATTCAAAGTCGGCATTCGCAACTACGGAGCCCTATACTACGCGTGCCCCAACATGCACTTGGCCGGTTTTTAATATGTTATGATGCCAGGCAGTACAATAATTGTTCTTATACGAGATGTTACTATTATTATACAAAATCAACCCCTGGACACAAATTTTTAAGCTGTCAATTTTGCACATATGTAGGTACACTTAAAATATATTTTTACTATATAATTACGAGTACAATTTAAATATCGTCAATAATAATATTAAATATAAATTATATTATGTAATCAAATTATCAGAGATGAAACATGTTCATGAAAGAATATCGATGTGAATACCGGTATTGATGGATATCGATATTTAGTAGATATGTACTGGTAAAGTCGCAATATTTCAGTGGTAACATTGGGGCACAAAGAACGTGACCCTTAAGTCGCGAGGACGGGGTGCCAACGACCCTAGGCCATTCTTTATGTTAATCTGGGGTAACTTCTGCAGATTATCTAAACTTTGTCATTACTGCCTCAAATGTCATTGAAATGCTTTGGATATAAACGTGTTCCCTAAAATACCTAGTAATTTCATTCAGTAACAAAATACATAACTTTAAGGCGTATGTATACCTGAATAAAATTTCATCACCAACTTCAAAAAAATAAAAAAAAAATAAGGACAAATCACACAGATATCATTAGAAACTTTTCTTCTTTAGCAGTTGCTTTGCACTAAATCAAAATATTTAAATGCAAATGCTTGCATTACCGTAAAAAAAGAACTAAATCAATATACGTGTGCTTAGAATAGGAGGATGTGGAGGAGTTCTATGAACTTCTCCAGGATTCCATTATTAGATCTTTACCTAGTAATCCGTTTGTTGCTAGGTTTAAACCATTATCCGACTAAATCAAGTTGACATCGAGTAATACGTCATTGTCTTATCTGAAATGTCAACTTGATCTGGTCGGATAACGTTATAAACATAGTAACAAAGATAGTCTGTGTTTTATAATTAGATGGAATGTAAGCAACTTGCCTGTGTACCCTTTTAAAAATCTTCAAATCGTGGAAGTTATTGGCGGACATAAAAACGTTATTGTTTGTATTGTATATTTTTTAATTTGTGTATGTACCTGTAGGTTTTATATATGAGAAGTGCAAAAGAGGTTGTATATATTTAGACAATATATTTTATCCCCTTAGCACTTGTTCCAAACTAATCTGTCCCGTTTAGATTGAGTTCGGAAATAGTTTTCTCGTGAACAAACCGTCTTGCCAGTCTTGCCACTTTACCAATTACTTTAAGAGGTACATTATAAGAATGCCTAAAGAGTATATTTTTGGCCTCTCTGGCAGATTATTTTAAAGAATTTAAAACGTTTTTCTTTTCTCTCACAAATAAAAAATGATGAAGATACAGAGCATTCTCTCTTACCATTTTTAGGGTTCCGAAGTAAACAAGGAACCCTTATAGTTTCGCCATGTCTGTCTGTCTAAGAACTCTAGAAACTCTCAAATCTCTAGAAACTACAAGTACTAGAAAGCTGTAATTTGGCATGGATATGTATATTAATTATGGCGAAAAAGTCGTAAAATAAAATCTGGAATAATATTTTTTTTTTAGGTTAGCTGCCATACAAGTAAAGAGGTAGTCAATATTTTTTTTCTCGACAAACACACTGTGTGGGGTGTTGTTAAATAGGTGTTTCAAAAACATTGTGAGCTTGTTAACACCATTTTTGGATTTAGGGATCCGTTTCTGAAATATTCAGGTTTAAAGTGAAAATTTTTGTTGGAGGCAAGTGTCCCCCCCCTCTATCTGCTAAACGGTTATATATGGCCACGTGAAAAAAATCACAGCTATAGTATATATAATGTAGTTTAAAGGAAAACTATCAGAGCTAAGTAGGGTATACAAATTAAAAAGTTATAGGCGATCAACTTATAAAATGTACTCGGAAAAAGAAATTTCATACAAATTCAATAGATAATTAGTTTTTAAACGTTTTTAGTGGCATAAACTCAAAGTTGGCATTCGGAACTACGGCATCCTACACTGCGCGTGGCCCGACACGCACTTGGCCAATTATTACAAACTGGTGACGTCGCAAGCCCCGATTCCAGATCTTCGATGCGCTATATCTTTATGAATTTTTTGGTCAACCATAATGGACCCATTATTTTTGAATAATCTAACTGAAGAACTACCTTTATCTAATTATATATTTCTGATTCAGTCTTTATCTTTGTCAGATTATAAAATATATCACTTTTACTTTTTAAAATACAAATATTTAGATTCAAACTTAAAAAATCGGTATATAAATTAAAATTTCATGTTTTCCATAAATGTGTTCTAACGTTGCTAATAAGGGCTCCATTTCAGAAAAAAATTTACTTTAATCCAATTATTTTATTACATTTTGTGCTTATAGCGAGTGGGATCTCTTAATAAAACCAGTGAAACCCGTATGTATATATTTATATTCTAGGCAAGTAATTCATAAAGATATTCGTATATATGTTACAGCAGGGCACCCGCCCGCGACTCCATTGTGCCCGGGTGATATATCGAGCACTGCTCTACCTTCGTCACTGCTTGTTACCATCATAACAGACCCACGCAACTCATATATATATACATTAAATATTATACACATCGTGTCAAACGTAGCCATATACTATTCTATATATCTATTTACCTGGAACTTAGACGGTAAATGTACGGTCAACGGATATACGGCCAACGGATATACAGCTATACTTACATTCTATATATCTAAATATATACCTGGAATTCAGACGGTAAATGTACGGTCAAGGGATATACGACCAACAGATATACAGCCATACTTAAATGGATTACTCATACAAGTTCGTCAATCTCAGTGAATTTGTAAATGCGACGCTATGTGTAAACGTGAAATTGTACAAGTGAGTAATTAATATAAAACTACAATAGAGATGTGGACAAAACATTTTTTGACTCTTAAATAGATTATCAAAAAGTATGGTACACGTATTTTTTTTTTCACTAATTAGGAAATAATGGTAATGATACAGCGCATTTTAATTTCGCGTGACGTCACGATCAGCCACGATTTTTAACCAAAGATGACTCCGAAATTTCTAAGCGCTGTATCTTTTTAAAGTTTAAGGATCCTTCATTTTTGGATGTCTAGTTGACGAAATAAATAGAATAATATATTTTTTACGGAGTCCACATCCCTTTTGTATGTATATATAGGGATAAACTATTTGTTGAATGGACTTCGGATACTACAAACTTAATTTTAAAACAAAAATATAACTCTGCTAGGAACTACGCTAATAAAATAATTAATAAATATAAAAACGAAAAACTACGTAGTGAAATAAATAAAAATAAAAATAACCCTAGAATGTTATGGCAACTTCTAAATCAAATTACCGGTAGAACAAAAACGGTAACAGATACCATAATACTGAACGCGTTCTCAAAAAATAACATTACTACAAAGGAAATAGCTGACAACTTTGCTATAGAGTTTGATAATAGTGTTAAGAATATTATACCAAAATGCGATAAAAAACTACTCGACCAAAGTCAGTATAGGTCTCCTGCGAATGTATCGTGTAGATTTCAAAAAATTACCTCCAATGACGTTAGTAAGGAAATCAAAGCTATACATTCTTTTAAAGCACCAGGTATAGATAAAGTAAGAGCTATTGACCTAAAATATATTGAAAAAGAAATAAGTGAAGTTATTGCACAATTGATTAATACGTCTATTAAACAGGGAAAATATCCTGACCAACTTAAAATGGGAATTGTTAGACCAATACATAAAAAAGGCAATAAAAGTGAATATGATAATTTTCGCCCTATAACTATATTGTCGGCCATAGACAAAATAATAGAAAAATGCATTTCAAAACAAATAAATAAATTTTACAGAAATAATAATATTATTACAAATACACAATTTGGATTCCAAACCAACAAAAATACAACTCAGCTTCTTTCAAAATTTACTGATACAATATACGAACATCTTAATAATAGGAAACACGTGCTAGTAGTATTCATTGACTATAGCAAAGCTTTCGATACCTTAAAACACGATACACTATTAGAAACGCTTAATGACTGTGGTATACGAGGCCCCCTTAATGAGTGGTGTAAAGATTATTTAAAACACAGATCTTACGTGGTAAAGATTGATGAAGAGCTTAGTCAAAAGATAATGGTATCTAGTGGCACGGCTCAAGGATCGGTTTTAGGGCCCTTACACTACATCACGTATGTCAATGATATGACCAAACTGTTAACAAAAAGTCAAATTTATCAGTTTGCAGACGACACGTGTCTCATAACTGCAAATAAGAACATAGAAACAGCTTTAAAAGACCTGCAAGACGATTTTACATTACTGATGAAATGGTCACATGACAAAGGCTTAGTTCTCAATCCGGATAAAACAAAATTAATGTACATAAGTTCAAGCCAAAATAGACTGAATCACAACCTAAAACTAGTAGCTCATACACACACATGCCTACACAATCCAGTTCAGGACTGTTCTTGCGCCCATGTTGAAGTAGTACAAAAACATAAATATCTCGGTTTAATAATTGACGATAGATTAAAATGGACTGAACACATTCAAAACGTATGTGATAAGTTGCGAGCTATTTTAGCTAAAATGACACTTATAAAAAATAAAATTCCCTACTTGACGCTTCTAAATCTTTATAAGGCATTAGGAGAAACAATAATCCACTATGGCTTGAGCAGTTACGGCAGAACCAGCAAATCGCACCTTGATGCCGTATATCAACTGCAACTTAGAATTTTAAAAACAATAGTACCCATTAAAATTAAACAACAACACTTAAACAACCTTGACCAACTATTTAATTATTGCAAAATATTACCAATACACGAACAACTCACGTATATGATCCTTTATGAAAACTACTTTAACCCAATTTATCAAAATGTAATAATTAAAAATAAACAAACACGAAGTGCATCAAAAGTCATCTATCAAATTCCAAATTACAACAATTTATATGGAAAGCAGCAATTGCAATACCAAATACCTAAATTATTAAATAACTTACCAGCTTCACTAAAACAAGAAATTACGATCAAAAATATTAAGGTTAAATTAAAATCTTTTTTACTTAACAAAATTATGAACACATAAAAATCACCCCGTGAGTTAGCGGAACGTTTCGCACAGAGGATTGTCATTCTTCACTCACTACCTGCCAATGTTTTTAAATTATTGCGAGCGCTAACCTACAATAATGGATGCTCGATGGGAATGCCAGTGTACGTTCAAACCTAATTTAAGGTTTTTGTTTCACTGCTAGCAGATAATCTTATGTATATATAATTGTAAAATTTGTATTAAATAAAAAAAAAAATAATGTACAATTAACAATGTTGTACTGTGAATGGAAGTGAAATTAATATTTTTTTCCCGTAATGAGATTTCGTAAAAAGTCGTTACATTTTCTTACCTAAAAACTTAATGGAGATTGGAGATAAATGTTTATTTCATTTGCCAATTACCTAAGAAATGTTGCTCTAAAAATAGCCCACATAATTCTACTTCTAGATATCTTTCTACCTAATGCCTGATACGATTTTCGCGTGCAAGCCTTCATTCATTCGTGCCTGTCTAAACTACAAGATGTTCATTGTACTCTCTGTACAACTTACTTTTTACGAACCGAAAAAGGACTACGTTTTAGGTCTCTCATCAAGGTGTTTTGAATTAGATTGAATTTTGAATGACCATGAGTACAATTCTGATATTCTGGTCCTTAGTAATCGCAATACGTATATCTCAGACGATCTAAAAAAATAACAAAATTTTTTGAGGTATTTTAATTTTTTTAAAGGACTTTATTACTATAAATATTTGTGTGGTGGCGAAATTTTAAGATTTTTTGTATGTTGTTTCGATCGAATTAATGTTTGGTTTATAGATGAATTATTGCCCGGACTAGGTAAACACGTATAATACAGCTTGCACGTAGATATAACATCTGAATACACAATCACATGCTTGTTACTTGCACGAAAGCATGCCAGTTAGGGGTAAAAACGAGCTACTGGAATGTATTTAGTTTCTGCCCGTAGCTCGCATGCCAGGAGATCGCAGCTTGCTCGATTTTTTTTCTCGCAGGGAAGCGCGGGAGTAGTGGGGACCCTCGCATGCCATTCACGTGACGTGTTTGCCTAGGTCGCAGACATTTTGTTCTGACTTCAGTAGTTTTTGTTGGATTTTCGGAGTATTGAAAAATGCTCATTAGGGTCGACGAAAAACTTTATGTTATCCATTATACATTTTGTGAAATGTCACCGGTACGAAGAACCTTGGTTCTAAAAACTAGTATGCTATTATACTACTTCAGGGTATGCCAGTAACCGGTATGCTAGTTTACCAGCACCTGGCATGCCATTTACGTGCATGTGTATTATGGGCTTTAGTGCTAATAGTTCGCTCCCAACTGTGAACCCGCGAAACTCTGATCGATTTGCCATACGTTCTAATTTAAAAAAATCTATTGGCCACATCTACACTTTCACCAAATTTCATAACGATCCCATTAAAAATTACTCAAGTTATCGTCAACAAACGTACATACATACACGCGCCGGATTGTTCCAGTTGGCTCGGAGAACTTTATTCGCTCTAAGTCTACATCGGATGTCGATAGTATATACCTACCTAATGTTGTATTTATCTTTCCCATCTTTCCACCTGGCCTAATAACCTCTGGCACGCAGGCGGGCGGCCCCACGACCTGCATTGTAATGCAGCTACTGTCAATTTCCACTGCCCTACTCTACTTGCGGTGTAGAAAAAATAAAAACGGAGTGTCGTGGAACACTCGGTTGGAACAAAGTAACGAAGTAATTAAAGTTAAAGCCAAAAATCCAAAAAACTTAGTATGATTTTTACATACCTATAAAAGAGTCTTACGGACTACAGTTTACGTATGAAGTAATTAAATAGAGAAACAAACAGTCTTCAATATTTTATAATAGTAGGTAAGCATACAGAAATGCCTCATTGTAAATCAGGTATATTTTGAAATTCTAAATTACTAGCAGTTCGACTCGAACTGTGAACACATCTCAGCAACTCCTTGGTTTGCGTTGATAGTTCGACATTACAAAACGTAAAATAATGTTGCCAGCATTTATTTTGTGTTAGTGTCTAATATGAATAACTTACCGAAAACTTACATAAGAAAAGTGTAAATCTGTACATTTGTTTCTTATAAAAATAAAAGAATAATAATAGATAAAAAATTGTCAATAGTTTGTTTGATCGCAAAGAAATATGCACTAAAACTAAGAATACGTGCATTCGCCCCTTTTTCGAAATAGTTTGAAATATTATTTTGATTAAGATAGATTCATAACTTCTATTTCTAATTAGTGAATTGAAGCGAAAGATCAGTTGTTTTGGAAATCCTCGGGAAAGGCCTGCGTCCAGTCCAGCGGTGTCCAATCATAAGAAAAAAAAACACATTAAAATATAATTTTAAAAACAACTTTAAGTAAAGTCAGTCTGGTTCACTAGTCTCAAAACCCTCATTGATTTTATCAGTTTAATATGTAATCTAGTATTTTATAGTATATTAGGTATATGTATAAGTATTGACGACCTCCATGGCGTAATGGTCAACACGCTAGACCGCCAACCCGGAGGTCCTGGGTTCGATCCCCAGCCAGGGCAAGTTGGAAAATGGCCTTTTCAATTTTTCCTGGGTCTTGGATGTTTATCTATATGTGTATTTGTTATAAAATATAGTATCGTTGAGTTAGTATCCTATAACACAAGTCTCGAACTTACCTTAGGGCTAGCTCAATCAGTGTAATTTGTCCCTATATATTTATTTATTTATTATTTATAAGTAGGTGTATTATATTAATTATTGATTTAATTTGACATATTATTGTAATTTGATTTAAATGTTTATGTTAGGTCATTTGTAATCTTGCTTATATTTTGGGCTACAGTCTAGTCTTTTAATACTGTTTGTTTTTAATATTTGTGTTAACGATTGTAACCTGTTTTACGTACCTAAAGTAGTAAAAGGCCCATTTTAAGGTACGGTTTACAGTGTAAAATGCCGTACTTCACTATGTGCATTTATGACTCTTTGATGAAATCCGCATGCATAAAGCTGCATTCCGCGCTCTGGCATAGAGGGATGGCTTCCGACCTATTTCTAATTCACGTCTGAGAATCTCGTCTATTTTGCCCTCTATTATCACAGTAAATAATTTACAGAAGCATAATTTACATTTTTAATTTAAATAAAACAAGATAACTAGGTTACCTAGGTTACTATAGTATTCCAATTGCATCTGCATTGTTTCGCAGCCCACTTCACACCGGGCCGCCAATGCCAACTCTAAAATAACTATAAACTAGTAGTTCGCCACGAACTTAGACCTCGCGATTATTATTTCAGAATAATGTACATGATTTGGATGAATTTTACTATCGGTGCAGGTTTACCGATATGCGAATTCAAGGTTGAGACCAAATTTCCAAAATAGTTGCCAATCACAGCCCTTTCTTCAAATGACTTTCGATCTAGCTGTGAAATGTCAGGAGCACCTTCCAACCATACAATTCCATGGATATGAGGTCTACCGTGATGCAGAAATTCAGTTCTGTACCAGTAGTCTTTCACCGAAAAATGACCCATCATTTTTCAAATGACAAAGTCAGCTCGTTTTTGGAAAAACCAGGTTTAAATGTTTATTTTTATTGCCATGGCTCTATGCCGCTGCTCATTGGTTTCTTACTTTCTTAGTAAAGCTACTTCGCGGGCTTTGATTGCTGTTGATCTCTTGTTAGTTCGTAGCATAATTACTTAAACTACTACAGAAGCACAGACAAGTTCGATCAACAAAATTGCTAAATTTAATAAACAAGCCAACAATCAATCAAAATAAGCAAAAACTGAAGAAAAAAAACTAATCGTAAAATAAGCAAAACCCTTTTATTTTAAGTCGGTTATATATGATAAAATTTATAGAACCACTTATGAAACTCAAAATAATAACCATAATAGCTATTCAGAGAAATTACTTCGTGGACCCCAGGGGAGATATGTATTTTTAAGAAAGTTGTTCAGTAGCCCGGACTGAATTCACCGTTAAATAGTTTGAGTATATTTTGTAAGAGGATTTGTATTGTATATTCGTCACGGCTTAGTCAGCTAGACTTGGCGAGTCACCCTAAACCCGTTTAAGTATAACGTATAAAAAAGTTGTTCAGACAAAAAAGTTGTTCAAATAAAAAAATATCGTTTTCACAATGGCAACAAAAAAGTCTAATGACATTTTTGAAAATATTTTGAAATGGCGAATATATGACAGTTTTAAAATTTTAAACCCTCATATTTCCACCATTTTGAAAAATTTCGGAAAACTGGCTCGACAAAAAAATTCTATTTAGTTGCTGAACCTGCTTACAAAATTTCATGAGAATCGGTTAAGAAATGCGACCTGTAGGCGAGAACAGACAGACAGACAGACAGACAGACAGACGGACAAAAGAATTTTTGGCTAATCTCGAAACTGAGACGCTTCGCTCGCTTCGCTCGCTCGGTCAATAATTCTTTAGTAGGTACATAATAAGTACAAAATAATAATATTTCCGAGTTATACTGTTACTTCTCAAATGACGTTACATAAACCTCATACATATTTTTTGAAAAAGTTTTATTTAAAAATAAAAGTTATAAAAATAACCCGTTTTTAGCCGCGAACTTAGACAAAAAACTTATTATTCCAAAATATGAGTCCGTAAATATAACACAGAAAAATACAGCTTGATTTATAAAAACTACTTTTATATCAGACATCTAGCGACATATTTCCTATAATTAATGTTTAAAGGTAACTTTAATTTAAAGTAAAGTTTTTGTTGGTTGGTGATATCAATTTAGTGTTGAACATACATCCATTAAATTCCTCCAAATTGTTTTTTACACTACGGTAATTTTTCGTCACATTTAGGTTCCAACTCAATATTGCCAAAACCGGTAAAAGTATTTTGAAATCCAATATAAGTAAGTACATGAGAAATATAGAGTTTCGTGAAATGTTAAGTTTCATCCAAATGTGATTAACGCAATTTTTATTTTAACCAAAATGCGTGAGTATATTTCTAAAAATTGGCCAAGCGTGTGTCGGGCCACGTGCAGTGTAAGGTTCCGCAGTTGAGTTCATGCCACAAAAAATGTCTAAAAACTAATTTTCTATTGAATTTGTATGAAATTTCCTTTTCAGAGTACATTTAGAAGCCGCCTAAAACTTTTTAATTTGTAGACCTTTTGAGTAATAAGTCTGATAGTTTTCCCTTAAACTTCGTTATATATACTACTGTTCTGAATTCATATGTGTCCATATATGACCGTTTAGCAGATAGAAGGGGAGGACACTTAACTCTGACAAAAATTTTAAAACCATATATTTCAAAAACGTATTCCTAAATCGAAAAATGTTGTTCCCAAGGTTACAATATTGTTAAAGACCTATTCAATGATAATACACACGATGGGTTAGTGGAGCAAATAAATTCACTCCCACTTTACTTGCTACCCTTAAAATAATTATTTTCAAGATTTTATTTTACCACTTTCTCGGCATGATTAGTAAAAATACCTATGCCAAATTACCGCTTTCTAGTACTTATAGTCTCTCAGTAATACCGCGGACGGACAGACAGACAGGGGTCAGAAACGTTTTTAGCACGATGTTGAAGCCCAACGAACTTAAAAATTCTATGAATAGTTGTTGCACTAATTCTTTATATCATCATTGACCGAGCGAGCGAAGCGTCTCAGTTTCGAGATTAGCCAAAAATTCTTTTGTCCGTCTGTCTGTCTGTCTGTCTGTCTGTCTGTCTGTCTGTTCTCGCCTACAGGTCGCATTTCTTAACCGATTCTCATGAAATTTTGTAAGCAGGTTCAGCAACTAAATAGAATTTTTTTGTCGAGCCAGTTTTTGAAATTTTTTAAAATGGCGGAAATATGGGGATTTAAAATTTTGAAAGTGTTGTATATCCGCCATTTCCAAATATTTTCAAAAATGTCATAAGACTTTGTGACCATTATAAAAACGCATTTTTTTTATTTGAACAACTTTTTTGTCTGAACAACTTTTTTTACGTAATACTTGAACGGGTTTAGGATGACTCGCGAAGTCTAGCTGACTGAGCCGCTGACGGATATACAATACAAATATTCTTACAAAATATACTCAAACTATTTAAGGGTGAATTCAGTCCGGGTTACTGAACAACTTTCCTAAAAATGCATATCTTACTACAGACACAGATCGTGTTATACCAGCGCCGGCAGCCAATTCGACAACCAGCGCCGGCAGCGGAGGCACTCCCTTTGGAATAATAATCGCGAGGTCTAAGTTCGTGGCGAACTACTAGTAATAAGTTTTAGTAATTAACAGTTCGAGAGTTTTTGCGGAACATACATAGATACATACAAACATATCTACATACATACGAACAAGTTTTTTTTACCCCAACTTGAATTGTAGCCCTCGCTTGCTTCGCTTATATTATATTTTTTGTTCGCACAATATTCTGAAAGAAGAAAATGGAGGCTAATTCTATAAACTTTTAAAAGTAATAAACGTGAATTATCTAACGTATAGTAGGGAACAGCAGCTTATTTTTGCCCAGACAGAGTAAGCCACTTTTCTCGGTCTACTAGTATTTAGGGTTCCTTACCCTAAGGATAAAAACGGGATCCTTTAGGTGACAACATTGTGGACCGGGATATTACTAAAAGACTTCGCTGTCCGTCTGCCTGCCTGTTTGTTTGTCATTAGGCTGTATTTCATTAACCGTGATAGAAAGTAAGAAATTTTAAAAATGATGTATTTCTATTGCCGCTATAACAACAAATACATAAAATAATAATTAATATTTAAGTGAACTCTTCATGAGAAGATAATGGGAACCCTTCGTGCCTGAGTCCGACTCGCACTTGGCCGGTTATACTATACTTTATTTTATTTCAGTCTCGTAATGCTCTCCCTGTATATTTCTAGACAACAGACCGAGACGTGTAACTGCACAGCACACAACCAGCGCGTTCATTCCATTTGCTAAGTGAAACTTGATGTACAACTGTTCAGATGTGAGCTTTATTGCATAAATGCCTCTGTTGTTATTTTCGATATTTGTTTCAAGACTGTATATTTTTTTAAACTGAAATGAAAGAAAATTATTTGCTGAATTTCAACGACTATTAAACGAGGGATTTGCGACTGTTTAGATGTGAGCTTTATTGCATAAATGCCTCAATTATTAGTTTAGAATTTTGCATACAGTCTTAAAACAAATATATCCAAAATTTATTGACTGAATTAATAGAAAATCATATGAATTTATTATGTGAAGTTCGATGACTATAAAACGCGGGATTCGCTACCGTTTAGACGTGAGCCTTATTGCATAAAATAGTTTAAGTAGGGACATATTTGTTTCAAGACTGTATAGTTCAGAAAATCATACGAACTTATTATGTGAAGTTCCCTGACTATTGAACGAGGGATTCACTATAGGGATCTGTACGTTAAGGTGTGACTAGTTACTGTAATCACAAAGGGCGAATCCCGATGTTTTATTCCCAGATACCAAGCATTTAAGGAAAAAATATTAGTATCGTCGTATTGTATCGTACTTAATCTTTTACAATAAGGAAAAATATTAGTATCGTTGAATCGCATAGGGATGTAAACTAGGTTAAAAATAAATTATTCGATATATTTAATAAAATAAAACGTCACAAAATAGTGTTACTTTACATTGAACATATCTATTTTTAACAAGATTTGAGATTTATCAATACGAAAAAAAATATGTTAAAAACGTTATTTGACACCTAAAAAGTATGACGTCATGGTTGGTTATTTCATACAATCCCAATTTTCGTTTGTCCTTTAGAGTATAGCGTATGATTTGACCTTACGTAGTAAAAAAAAATCTATGTCTATGGATTCGACTTATGTCCTCTAGCGGATAGTCAGTGGTCAGTCTGTACAGATGCAGGATATCTTGATACTAACTGGAAAATACTAATTGCTTGCAAAAACATTATTGCTCATATAAAAAACAATTAACAGTATCTTTTCCCGCCAATCTTGCCTTATAATCACAGTGACAGTGCTTGAAAACCCGGTAAGTTACCCATAAATAATTCTATGCCGTTTGTCCCGAGTCCTGAACCGTAATAGACACTTGACATTTTACGTGCCATTCATATTTACTTCTCGCGGTTTGTGTTAAGAAAAAAAAAGTAAAAGGAAATATTTATTCGGAAGATAAAATCTTATATATATACTAGACTAGACTTACATATTTTAAGAGTACTGAAAAGGCGGCCAGCTCAGTTTTATGTTGGGATGTGAACCAGCGTTAAATTTCAGCCTTTAAAATACTACGATATTTATAGAATACTAGCAGTCCATCCCGGCTTCGCCCGTGGTACATACATAGCCTATGTCACTCAGGGATAACATACCTATCCAATAGTGAAAGAATTTTTAAAATCGATCCAGTAGTTTCGGAGCCTATTCAATACAATCAAACAAACAAACAAACAAATCTTTCCTCTTTATAATATTAGTGTAGATGAAATTTATAAAAACGACAATACGATATTTAAAGAAGTGTTGACGTTAGATTTAAGAAACAGGAAAATCAGTAAACGGATTGAATACACTTATTTTCGAGTTTCAACAATCTTTAAAATCAACGATTCGATGTACTTGTTTATTTGACTTCTTACTTTTATGAAACCTTCCTTTTTCTTCATAAAATTTATATTTTTGCTTGAATCTTTCTTTTTGTCGTAGTCATGGTATAAAGTATAGTCTGCAACTCTTGAATAAAACGGATTTATATTGAGGGCCATGAATAACTCGCGTCGCTCAGGATTCTGACACTTGAATCACTCGCTACGCTCGTGATTCAACAATCATGCATCACTCCCTGCGGTCGTGAATCAATTGTTATAAACCTTCACTTGTTCGTGATTCATCTATGGCCCTCAATTAAAAATCGTCTTTTATTCACTAATTGCATAATATACTATTTTACCCAGTTCACATCCCTAAGGTCCTTATATTATCTCGTAATGACATTCCTTTATGTAGGTAGTCGATTATAATTAGCCTCAGGTACGGCTGACGCAGTAGTCTGAGGTGGCGAGGAGGGGTTGCAAAAGCACGGTCAGCAAGTAGCCCGCACCTTAATAATATCAATGATTGGGTCCTGCGCTAAACTGGCCGAATTTACGCACACGAATTGGAAATACAAACGGATACATCTCTTTTTAAAAAACTTTCCAATTTTGCGATGAAAGAATTTTGAAAGTACCTATTGCTGTTATGAGCCTTTGATGTAAGTACACGATATTTGACCACAAAAAATTAATAAATGCCCCCAAACGACCCCAAAACTAAAAAAATAAAATTGTAAAAAAAATGCAAGTTAAATAAAAATTACCCTTAAATGAAGTAATAATGGGATAGGGGAGAAAATTTTGAAAAAATTCTTTCTAGATTTTTTCTGCTGTTAGGAATCACATTCTTCTTTACCATAAAATATCAGATTGTTTTGTTCAGTCAATTTAATATGAAAAATATTCATTTTTAATTCACGTAAAATGGACTCTTGGAAGACAGGATATCTTTCACGCTCGGTCGGCCGGAACGCGATGATGAAAACTGACAGCAAATTTGTAAGTACGCGCGACCATGGTATAATAAAACAGGTATTCTCTTCCCGAGATGGAACTTGACTACGTCACAAAGTGTTGCCACTGATTGCTCTTTTCGGTAAATTTAAGGACTTTCTCAATTAGTTCATGAATATTTAAAAAAATATTAAGTAACTTAGCTATTTAGTATCTCGCGATTCTCGTGTGATTTATTAATTCAATATTTTATAAATTGATATAATGGATTATTAATTCGAAATTGGTATATAAAATTCAAAAATGCATTACGCTCAGGTAATTCAATTTCACACAGTGGCAACATATCAAACTGATGACGTAGTCAAGTTCCACCTACGTCATCAGCTGTCACGGGAAGAGAATACCTTATTTTATTGTACCGTGCGCGCGACTATGTCCCCTTCACTCGCACGTGAGCGGAGCACCAAGCCACGGTACAGGTGTCGGTCACTAGAAGAAAGTTGCGCAGTCACACAAAAACTGTTTTAGGTCGTATACGATAGTGAAATCAAGTTTTTAGTCATAGTATCCAAGTTCCATTTTTGAAAAAAAGCTTACTGGAACTTACCTTAAGGCCATACCCAAATTTTCCGGGGTCCAGTGGCGCCCCCATTTGAAATAAATCATTTGAAAGGAAACGGAGATATCATTTAAAATTGTGTCTTGATCAAGCCCTAGATAACCCTTAAAACTATTTTATGAACTACAGTTTATAGTTTAAAGTGAGAACGTGAAGCACGCACATTAGCTAAAAGTGGCCGTTTTTCGCAAATGTGCGTAGAAAAGCTTCACGTTCTCACTTTAAACTACAAAAAGTAGTTTAAAAAATACTTTGAATGGGTATCTAGAACTTGACCAAAACACAATTTTAAATGATATCTCCGTTTCCTTTTAAATGATTTATTTTAAATGGCGGCGCCACTGGGCCCCGGAAAATTTGGGTATGGCCTTAACAGATCTCCGAAGTTTTTTTACGCCGACGAAAATTTAGAACGTGTAAGCGTAAGTGAGCGTGTAAGTGTAAGTGCGGTCCAACGTCGACGTGGCGTTAATGTGTAAGACGCACGAGGCTCGTAAAAGTTCACCGCTTTTCCACCGTGACCCCTCGTATCTCGGAGTAAGTCGTTCGTCGACTTCACGTCAAGAAGTTGAAAGAGATCTGTTTAAAAAAAATTGAGGCAAGACCAAGTGCTTACGTTCGTTTTGTAGGGTTCCGTAGTAAACAAGGAACCCTTATAGTTTCACCTTGTCCATCTGTCCAACCTCGGTTCTACTCAGTGAGTATAAGAACTAGAAAGCTGTAATATGACATACATTAATCATTGAAAAAATGGAAAAATAAAATATAGAAAATACATTTTTTTAAGGTAGCTCCCATACATGTAAAGAGGGATTTATTTTTTTATCCACTAAACTCATCGGTCGAATCGTTAGTTATATAGTTATATAATAGTTTTTCAACAATATCGTGTGTTTGTGAACTACATTTTTTGATTCCATTATTTTATAGTGATGTAGTATAGCCTGTGGTTCGATTTATTACGGGTATGTCCCTTCCGCGTTGTTTAACAAAGTTTAAAGGAAAACTATCAGAGCTAAGTAGAGCATACACTGCGCGTGTCCCGACATCATTTGTGACTACGGAAACCGCCTCCGTGGTGTAATGGTTGGAGCGTCTGGCTCATACCCGGAGGTCGCGGGTTCGATTCCCAGCGGGGGAAACGACTTTGTGTTGTTGTCCTAGTTTAGTTAGGACATTGCAGGCTGATCAACTGATTGTCTGATAAGTAAGATGATCCGTGCTTCGGAGGGCACGTTAAGCCGTTGGTCCCGGTCACTGTCTTTGACATTGGTCGTTACCTAAAACCATGTCAGAGGCCTTTCAGGCGGTTTAAAAACTCTGACACTAGTGTTAGTCACTAACACACACGATAAGAAAAAGAAGAAGAAGACTACGGAAACCTACACTGCGCGTACCCGACATGCACTTGGCCGGTTTGTAAGTAATAGAATAATTGCCTAAACAGACAAATCAGACGAGGAAGGATTTTCTAACAACAAAAAAAATATTCACATGTTTCCAAAATTTTAATCCCTCTCAAACCAAGAGTGTAACAGAATTTCCACGGCATTTCTGTTGAGCAAATGGCATTTTGCTGCGGAAATATGAAATGTGTTTTGGCTGGGAGAATCATACCAAGCATAACTTCATTTCGATTGAAAGAGCGCCGGGGTGTCGCTGGCAGATTTGCGGGATTTATTGTACGGTTCCCTACACGTAATTATGACGTGTCTGATTCAAAATATTAAGCTACAAGAGCTGACGCTGTATCAGGTGAGGTAGTCCCGATTATCGTATCCTAATCAATATGTATATTATCACGATTTACGCCTATATTCCACAGAGTTGGACAAAATTGTATCCCAAAGGAGGTAGAATTATACATAAAATGAAAGGTATGTCTCGTCATTGGTGTTGGATCTTTTTTTTGATGCGGTGGTTTGATGTACGGCAATTTTTATCTGCAAATTACTGAATGTAAATTTTCTCTTCACGTGGTTAAACGATTCTAAAACAGTTATAAGTTTTATTTTTTATTTCTAGGGCAAAACGGAACCCTATTATCAAGACTCCGCTGTCTGTATGTCCGTCCGTCTGTCAATCACCAGGATGTATCTCATGAAACGTGATAAATGGAAAATTTATAGTTATAACAGTTAAAAAATAAACATTGGTCTTATAAATTAAAATTAAGGTTTTTCTTTAAAAACTTCTAAAAAAAGATATATCGTTATCAATAATCTCCAAAATAATTATTTTTATCAAAGTATTCTTTGAAATTATAAAAATATTTTATCAAAATCGGTCGTGTATGGTGTGTTAGTCGGTTTTTTGTTGTAAAAAATTATTTTTCTCCGTCTCAGCTAAAACAACAACGGTGCAGTTATTCTACACGGTATTCCCCATATAATATATTTCTAAAGTAATACTAAAATTCACGGCAAACATACTCGTTATTTTCTTTCTGCATTTTCTGTAATTTATGTCTGACATCCGCAGTGTTTACAGTGTTTCAATTAAATAGTGATTGGTAAGCAATTTTGTTTGACTTTCATGCTTGTAAACCCTTGGTGGTAAATTGTATTGGTTTGCGAAAATTGTATTTATTTGGTATTGTAATAAAAGTAGGGAGAATTTTTCTCCGCATAAATTTTAAATTTATAAATTGGTGTAGTTTTCATTGTATGTGGTTTAACAACACGTTTAGTCGGATTACAAAATAATAATATCTAAACAGAATTGTTTTCTTTTTTATGTGTATTCTCCCAAGAGTTTCGATATGTACTAAACATTCTTTGCTCATAACTCGTAATATTATCTATCTATAAAAAAATGTGTCTGTACATTATATATATTTAATGAAAATAAGGGGCGATGCAGAAATAGTAATAGGTAGAGTAAGAATTAAAAAAATGACTGTCTGTTTGTCTATTTGTCTGTCAGTCTGTTTGTCGTTTTATAAACGGTATCTCCGGAATTATTGGACGGATTCGAATGAACTTTTTTGTTCTATAGCTGTTAAGCCTGGGCATAATATGAGGTATAATTAATTTTGGAAAATGAAACACCTTATGCATAATCAGAATGGTCCAGCTTAACTGTAAGAAATATAAAAATGACGCCTTAGAAAAAGTTTTTAGCCTAATGAGCATTTTCCGAAGACATAAAGTCCACGCAAACAAAGTCGCGGGCATCGGGCGGAGTTAAAAATAATGTTCCTAACATTACTCATAAATACTTCCCATAAAATTAATTACGCATGTTGTAGCGTTTATTAGAAACACTAAGTACCTACTTACTATTATTACATAATTATTGATAACTAGTAATGGAATATCTATCCTCGTGAATAATAATAACGTTATAGCCCATTATTGACTATAACGGAATACGAAAATACTTTCTACATAATGAATATTTTCCTCAGTAACCGTACCCGAGGGAAGTTCTACGAAATGGACATACATTACATATCTTATTCATGGAGCTAAACGATGTAGAAAAAGGAATTATATTCTAAACGCGAATTCATGCTTTCGCGGTCACAATGATGTTATGTAGAGCCATCTCAAAAGGAATAGCCGTAATTCCCGTGTGATAAATAAATATTTAGGGACAAATCACACTGATTGAGCTAGCTCCAAATTAAGCTTACACTTGAGTTATTAAGCTTACACCACATTAAATTTGTCTACCCTGTGCCACCCTAATAAATATCAGATACGAGCGGAAAATATATTTTGCTTGATTTGCAGCCTTTCTCGTAAATAAGGTAAGATTAGTAAAAAAATATCCACCTTATGAGTCACACCTTGCACCTACCGCCGGATAAATACCTCCCCTGGTCAGTCTCGAAATCTCTCAATAGACTTTGTGCTTGTGTTGGGAGGTGTAGAAAAAACCGAGTTAGGTGACGTCACGCTGATAACGACCTTTGCGATTGCGGCGCCATCCAATCAATGGAGCACCTTCTGTCCTACGACATGTACTTTAAAGGACCTTAACGAGGTTAATGACAAAGGGATCGCCGTGGCCACATACTGGTCAAAGATAATTTGAAATTAAAGATACACTGAAACCTACGCTGTCAAAACTATTTGTGCGCGTAACAAATTCAACTGACATAAACAAACACTCAAGACCCAGGACAATTTAAAAAGGGCATTTTCTAATTCACATGTTTGCACATACACGGCAAACGCCATTTGAATTAAATCGACTTGTTGGATTCTTCTTCTTATCGTGTGTGTTAGTGACTAACACTAGTCACACTGTCAGAGTTTTTAAACCGCCTTAAAGGCCTCTGACATGGTTTTAGGTAACGATCAATGTCAAAGACAGTGACCGGGACCGACGGCTTAACGTGCCCTCCGAAGCACGGATTGTCTAACTTATCAAACAATCAGGTGATCAGCCTGCAATATCCTAACCAAACTAGGACAACAACACAAAGTCGTTGCCCCCGCCTAAAATCTAACCCCCGACCTCCGGGTGTGAGCCGAACGCTCTAACCACTAGGTACGCCACGGAGGCAGTTATTGCTTTATACTTGTTGGATTATTAAAACATGACTCATGATTGTTTAGCTCTTAAAATTCACAATTTCATAAAATTTATATTTTAAAACAGTAATAATTAATAACAGCCTTCCAAAGGTAAAATGTTTACGAATAAGTCTACCATGCATCAGATATTGCACATCACTTTGCGGAAACCAAATATTTAATTTAGTTATGAAATAAAATAATTAAAATTTTTGCAAACCAATACAATTTACCACCAATTTTTTGTTAATATCCGACAAATATTGAATATTGAAATAACATTTTGATACTTAATATGCTGTAACTTTCTCCATCTTTCCATCTGGATGCAGGCCGCTCTTGATCGGTCATTTTGAAACTCTTTGGATGAGGCCTTTATCCAGCAGTGGACGTTATGCGGCTGAAACGATGATGATGATGATTTGAACAGGAAACAAGTGCGTTTCGAAAGGCTTCCGGCTATGTACGTGTCGCACCGGGCGTGCCGAATTCATACCAACGTATATTTATTTAATATTTATAGTAATTTGTTTTTTATTTTTTTATTTGTTTACATTGAACGTCTACTTTTTACTTGTTTATAATATCGACACCACATTTGTTTCTCTCGTACCAGCATGGAGCTATTAAATATGGAATAACGCATTACAGAGTTGTGGAATTAGTCCACAGAGCTCTAATACCAGCCATCGGTTTAACATAACTTTTATCTGTTAACTTCAAAGCTCTTAGAACCGAACGAGAACTACTGATAACACGAGAAATTCCCCAAACTTCTAACTTATTTACTAAAACTTCTGATCTTTGGGATTAAAAGTATGTATATAATATACCTATATATAAAGTAATTAAAGTTCTTAACGCTAGTTTTATGCTTTTCCTAAAGGCTGACTGGATGAGAGTGCATTTGCATTAAGTCCTCCTTTTTGATGGTCGGTTTAAATAAATCTGTGACAGTCGCTGAAGAAAAGATAAAACACTAGAATGCTAACACTTACAAATGAAAATGCTATTTAAATAAACGGTAGAAAATGTTGGAAAGATTACAAAAGCATTTTCATTAGTATTCGGATCGTCTTTTTCGAATGTAGCATTTAGTTCTATGTCTAATTAAATACTTTTATAAAATTTTATTTTAGGCCTCATGGCTTTAGGCTCTGTCTACTCTATCATCATCATCATCATCCTCCCGTATTCCTGGTTGCATCCTCAGCGG
This sequence comes from Acrobasis consociella, assembly GCA_963555685.1. Taxonomy (NCBI): domain Eukaryota; kingdom Metazoa; phylum Arthropoda; class Insecta; order Lepidoptera; family Pyralidae; genus Acrobasis; species Acrobasis consociella. The sequence continues at coordinate 7,468,714 of OY743104.1, read as the reverse complement.
TAACGCTTCAGAGCCCGGGGTCCGCTACCTAACCTAGGTAATTTGACAAGATTAACCTGTCTACTCCGTTAGTGAATAAAAGTGATAGTGTACGAAGGCAGAAGACAGAGAAAAATCTAGGCCTACGGTATGAGTCTATAAAAAAAAATTCTACGTCTATGGCATGGAGTGTAAATATGATTGTTTACATAGCATCGGCTACGCCAAGCTACGCCCACGTTCTATTGATTGACTACGATGGTTGTAGGTTGTAGCGTTTACTACGGGCAGGGTGTCAATACTTTCAATGGAACGTGTGCGTAGGCGATGCTACAAAGATCGTAGCACATGCTACGTCACAGTTCACTGATGCGTTTTGTTCTTGCCACTGTTCGTTCGTAGCACTGTATATCAATATTACATGCTTGGAATTACTAAGTGAAACATGATACTAGAATAGATATAACAAAATCGTATCGGCTACGCAAAGTTACCGACTGTCTACGACGTTTGTAGATCTGCTACGAATTTCAATTTCCTTGTAGCATTAATATATGAAAATATTTTTCGTGTTTTTGTTGTTTGTTATTAAAAAAACGTGTTTCGTGTGTAGTTATTTTTTACGTAAAATATTTTTTTTAATACTTCCATGTTACAAAAAAAAAACACACACACACAGACGGGTTCTTGTTTTAAAATTGTTTAAAACCTTGTATCTGCCATAATTTATTATTACTCCATAAATCATACTTTACCAAAGTAGGTTTACCTACGCTGATTCTTACTTACTACAATATATAAGATCTAACAAAATATACAGAAAATATTTTAAAAGTGAATTTAGTCCGTGACAGTTAACAACTTTCACACAATAATATAGCGAATTGTGAACTTTCCATACAAACTCAGATCAGCTGATCAGTCAACTTGTATGGGAGACCAAAATTACTTTTAATATTTCAATACTTTCTCCTAAGGGAAAATTGTTGTATCGTGGACTGAATTCACTCTTAAAATAGTTTTACTACTATATTTGGTTAGACCCCATATACCTTATCATTATTTTTACATCTTATCATTCTTAAATCACCTATTGCTTTAAACGAGCAATTCTTGTAAGTATTTAGTGTTGTTTTCGTGGATGAAAAACCGATCTATTTTTGCACAAGAAAACTTCTTGTCAAAGCGAAGGTCGATTGCCCAAGCACTTATAATAAGCAGGTACTTGCAATAATAAATTGTAAAAAACGCTAGGCCTAGCATAAAAATGAGGCCTAACGTCTAACAACGCATACAAATGTTGTACATCACCCTCAACGCACGGGACGTGAGCCCCGGCCCACGGCCGCCCGATTTAGAGATCTGGGGGGTCTTCCCGACCGTGTGTCAGCAACACTGAGGAGTACAGATGCGACAATTCACACTCGGACTTTATACCAATGCTCATTCTTGGGAACAAAATTCAAATATTTATTCAGTAACTAGATCTTAACAGGCCCTTTTACACGTTAATAATTTACATTTCGTGTAGTGTATATTGATTTATTTTTTAAAGAAATTCTGCCTATACTAGCGCTTCGCAACGGCCACTGCTAACAAGGACGGTGGAGTTGTTACTGATGAATTGTAAGTACTGACGAATATGAGCGGTTGGGAGGTCCTGCAGAAACATTTCGAATTCACCAGGAAAAGAAACGTACACCGTGAAAAGGACATCAACAAACAAACAAAAAAAATTCCCACAGACTCCACGCTTTCGTATGAAAATTACGATTTTTTTTTTAGTTTTTGTTTTTGACTAGTATTTTATTTTATTATACTATAGTGACCTAGGTATAGTCCGTGGTTTGATTTATTACGGGCATGTCCCTTTCATGTTAAAAAAACTGTTAAAAAAACATATTAAAAAAACTGCCCTCTGAAGACAGACAGTTTTTAAACGAAGTTCTTTATGGCGCGCTCCGAGGGGGAAACCTATTATGATTTTATGACCGTTACGGCAAATTTTAAATTCACAAGTCACAAGAAAATATGTTTAGGTAAATACAAAAAACACCTCTGAAAACCGAGAGTTTTTATACTATATACTATTTATATCTAATGGAATACACAGAGTATTTTGGGTCTTGTGGTTCTAACAGACCAAGTTTGAGCGTGATGCTAAGGAATAAAAGTTCGCCCATTATCTAGATCGGCTTCCGAATATACTTTCTCTGAATTCCACACTACGTTTTTACTTTCTCATATAAGGCCCTTGAAAACAAGTTTGATTTTTTATATCTTTATTTAGTACATACAATAAACTGAGACAAGATCTTACAAATACTAATGATAAAATACTGTCATGTTCGGATTGAGATTAAAGGGTACTTCACACTTTGATTAGTGCGAGTGAAGGTGATTAATGCAGGTGCCTAGTGTTTAGTACAAAACACGTGTGTGGACGGCAACTCATTAGTGCGAGTGATTAGTAATCAGCGTAGTAAACTAAATAGAAGCATGTTCTATTTTTTTGCGAGTAGCCCCGCCCCGCGTCCCGCCTTCCCCCTGACTCGTAATTGCCTGGTTCTAAACACGATTGGACTTGTTTTTTTTAAGTGATTAGCACATAGTACGGTTATTAGTGTTCAGCTTCATTGTTTGGACTCTTGGACTCTCGCTTGTATTTTAAGCGCTGCAGCTAAACAGTACTGGACACCACTCACACTAATCATTACTCGCAATATCACTCGCAGTTGCTAAACACTTGTACTCGCACTAATCATAGTGTGAAGTGGGTCGTTCTGTACGGTTCAGAATTTTGTAGGCTCGCCGATGAGGGCGAGGGGGGAAGGGTGGCCTTGACCCAGCTACTGGGGCGCAGGAACTCAACCTGCGCCCCGTCTGCTATCGCGCTGTCACACTCACGTTCTACACACCCGAGGTATTTTGTACTGGATTTATAAATCATGTTATATTTATTATTTTAGTTAAATCTGTGTGATTTTCTTCTAAGAATAAGATTACTCTATCATTTCCTGGTGGATGACATAAGAGGAGTCTATAAAACTAATAATTGGGAGAGAACGCTCTTAGCATTGAGGCGATTAACACACTGCAACGCGCCCGGCTGAGTGGTGCGGGGCCGCACTGTATGCAAGTAACTTCATTTGTATAAAAAAGACGCATAGTACAACACACTAACACCGCGTCTACGCGCGTAGTTTTTGCGCACTACGCAGCGGGGCGCGGTGCAGTGTGTTAATCGCCTAAGTCCGCCTATTCTATACAATTGTGGATCATTAAAGTTAATAAAAAAGAAGTTATTGTTAATTTACTTATTTTATTACATTCACAGATTTTGTTGTCCCTATATATTCATTTATTAATTTATTATAAAAAAATATCTTTTTAAACAAACTTTTAACTAAAGTGCTCTTCAAGACGAATCAGACAAGCCAAAACTCGATGCGGTTGCGACGTTTCATTTAAGAGTACAAAGGCCACCTTCCGGCTCCATCATCGGATCAGCTCCATGTCATCATAATTTTGCATTGTAACGCGATATAAGTATTAAGTATGCGTGTAAATTTTAGCTCAATCGGAAACCGGGAAGTAGGTCAAAAACTTGCAAGATTTGTTATCAGACAGACTGACAGACAATGGGGCAGGTGAATCTAAAACAAAGCTTGTAATCTATACAATATATTATGAAACAGTAAAATAAATGTGTCTGTACATTGTGTATATTAAAGTCCATGGAAACGAAGTCGCGAGCTTTGGCAAGTAATAAATAAATGATGTTTAACCTTTTATTATATTCAAGATTGCATTTAGACAAACTTCTTTTCCGCCTTTATCTCCGACAGCTTTCTCCACTTGGCCAACAAGGTATGGTGAACCATCGACACAATATGAAGAGTTCCGTGTTATCATCTACTACATATAGTACTATTTTTTATCTGATTTTATCCAGAATTGTCTATCCTCTTTCTCTCTTTAATTATACGGCGGACCTGATTGCTTTCTTTGTAACTTATCTTGCTTCAGAATCCTGAATTATTCGCAAAATGTAGCAAGCGAAATGAAACAAGGAAAAACTCGTTAATATTATATATACCTACACTTGAATAAAAAGAAATCTCTATGTTTAATATGACATACACTTGAATAAATAAGTATCTCTGTGTTTACACTAAACGACGACAAAGTAAATATCATTTACTCGTTCAATTTTTAGATCTGCGAGGAAAATGTCCACTTTATTCATTTCGTTTACTCTTTTCGCAAACCGAGAGTTAGAAAGTTGAATTTTATCCGTGGAAAATAGTCGCGCTTAGCGGTAAACAAAAAGAGGTTAAACGATTGCTCGTAAAATGTAGCTGAAAATTATTGGTCCTTTTTACGAATGAATTCGTAAAAGTACTAATCATTACTGCTTTTAACCGTTTAATACAATAGCGGATAAATACACTACTTGTATTCTACATCTTTGTGACATATCCGTGACGCACTTTTTATGCGTTACTGCATATGATTGCAAGGGTTTAAAAAGTGCGTCACGGATAGTCTGTCATCTGCGTTGGGCCTATGACACACACACACAAACACTGACAACGTCTAGCAGGTATTATTGATATTGCACATCACACTTCTTAACAAGTTTATTTGCAGGCAAATTAATAAAAAACCTTGAATTCAAGCTTTACCCCCATAACTTTAAAACCGCTAAACCGTCATCAAACATTGCTTAGAACCATCTAGATCAAGTCGGCTTTCAAACAAAATTACCGTTTAGGCGCTAAAATACATAGACACACATAGAAATACACATAGACACACAGACACTACAAATATATAACAACTCTCTTTTTCGTCAGTACGACATCCGTAAAAAGAAATAAAATGAACTATTCAATATGAAATGCCTAAAGCTAACGCAGAAAATAAACTCCCGGTTTTTTATCAAGTTACAGCACTCAATTTTTGAGAGTACTGAACACAGCGGATACCTACGATTAACTCCGGAAAAACACTAAAAAGTCAGAAAAGAGTGCTGATGTATGGCACAAAAAGCTAAAAAGCTATGTGTGGCGGATACGGATGGACACCAGAATGGGTGGTTTGCGGTTTACGTTCAATACTAAAAAGTGTTCAAAATGTGACAAACAAGGGACAAGCAAGAGCTTTGAGGAGAAAAAAAGAGAGGAATGTTATTGCATGATTTGAAAGGCGATTATGAAGTGAACTAGTACTTTTTGCCGACTCTATATTTGAACAATAGGGCTTTAGATTGGAAGAAATTGCACACATTGAGTTAGCCCCGAAATAAATCTTTAACATGTTCTATAGGATATTAACTAACGGTATTTTATGATATTTAACCACCAAAACACTAAAACTGCCTATAAATGAATAATCATTTGAATTTTAAACTTTTGAACCGCAATTGGATAAGCAACCAAAACCTAGGAACATTTGGTAAAGGCCACTCTCGAACTTGCCCTTCCTGGGATTGAACCTAATACCATTATCAGAAACAAGACGCTTTCTCACATTTCCCGTTTGGGTTTTCATGTTCTAATAATATACCCGATACGTATGTCGCATTTGTTTTGGGCCCCTATCCTCGCCTTGGGTATAAAGGTCTTTGTTTTAACTGAGGCCTGATTAAGGTTGTTACGAGGTAACGCCTATTTACTCTATTTTCCCTTCATTATTTTAAGGAAAGTAAAGCACTAAGATTATTTTCAGCGATCAAAATGCTCGAAAATTTTACTTGATTCGTTCATGTTGTCATACAGGTTGGGAGAGTGATTTTAAAAAAAATCAACTTTCATTCTGGAAAGTGTCTAGGGAATACCGATAGTAAATAAAGTTTGGGATAAAAGAAAAAACTAAGATTGTATCATTTGCTTCTCTTTACGTGCCTGATCATAAAAGTCGATCGACGGAACTGGCGAGAATCTAGATGCAATCCATCATTATTTTGATTCCTTTTTTCCATATGCAGTAAAATAATACCACGTTTATCATTAACCATTTAAGAGAATTAATATAAACAAAACTGCATACCAAGTTGCCCTTGCTATTCCCGTAATACCCCAGATCGGGGTAGTAGGTAATTATGCGAAACAATAGCTTGAAACTGCGATATGCAGCAACTAGGAGCAAAAGTTGCCTTCTTTGTTTGCCAGCAAAACTCGCCAGATTCAAAAGGTGCGGTGTGTAGTTTCGCAACATAAACCTGTATGTTTTTGATGAAGCTCCGAGAAGTCGGGCTAAACGTGCGGTGTGTTAGCTAGCTGTGTGCGAGACTTTATGTAGATAGGTTATTCGAACTTTGTAGGTAAACAGACTTCTATGTTGCCTGATGAATATTAATCAATAAATTTAAAGATTCTTGTCGGTGAAGTATTTTTCATTGCCTCATGATCAAAGATGTAAAATGATTTTAAAATTTACCTGGTATATTATCATGTGGTCTAGGCCAGAGGTGCGGCGCGGAGTTGGTAACCTCCGCGCCCTGTGTCGAGTAGGTATGTCTATCTGATACGGTACAGGCTGTAACGTTAACATACGTCAACGGTCTGTCGGTGTGTTGTGATTTACAGTCGGTGGTGTATGCTGGCCTTCGAATGATATCGAGAGAGCTACGGGTCTTGCCTCGCGCTTTCAGAGTACGCTGTTGCAAGAATAAAATAAGTATTAAAAATATACCATTTATTCGAACAAACTTAAATGAGGCGTATGTACTTTTCACGACAAATGTAATAGGCCCAAACTCGATGGGGTTGCGAAGTTTTCTTACACTATCCGGCTCCATCGTCAAAAAACTTCTTGTCATAATAATATTCCAATATCATCCGATTTACACAAGATACATTGCAAGATAAAGGCTTGTAAAAACCCTCATTGGTTTGCAACACGACATTAAGTAAATTTTGACTAAGAAAAAAATTTACTGGGCCTGTTTTAAAGCGTGCGTCACATCTTCTTCTTTTTATTTGGAACGTCACTGGTAAGTAGGTGGTATAAAGCAGGGAAAATATGGTTATTCAGAACGTGGGTTGTTGGAGCCGCCGCGCTGTACTAAAGAAACACTATTACTTTTTATTAGATTTTGTTCGGCTGTAGAGGTTTTTGTGTTAGTTCGATTAAGTCCGGAAGGGAACTTTTTGCCTACTTATTTTGTATTAAACAGATACCAGGTCACTTTTCTCACTGAATATATCTACTTACTGAAAAATCTTATCCAGTTGCAGGATTTAAGGCGGTGTCAAAGACTGTTGGTCTTTTACTATCGATCGAATTATGTATCTAGTCGCAGTTAGATTGTTTGACAAAATCTCTAGCTGTTTTGTAAAACAGTTTGGACTAAACTCAAGTTTGGACTACGTGTAGAGTTACTATGATTAAATTACATCCAACTGCGACATATCTACGTACTTACATGATTTCAAAGGGACACTAAAATATCAATGAATAAACGGCCATGTGCCGTACCACTTTAAGCATTTGTTTAATACATCATCTGTGAAAATGTTAACTGTCTAGCTATCACGGTTCATGAGATGCAGCCTGGTGACAGACAGACTACAGACGGATTGACAGACTGTTGGACGGACTGACGAACAGCGGAATCTTAGTGACAGAGTCACGGTTTTACCATTTAGGTACGTAACCCTAAAAATGATTTTTTCTCTAGAATACTTAAAGAAAGACTTTTTATATTCAAAGATTTTAAATACTATTTGCGACTATGCGTTAATTTCACATTTTCAAGTCTTCTTCTTATATTTAAGAGCTGGGCTATTGTCGGTGGAGTGCTTTCCATGTCTCTCTTTCTTCCGCTAACTTCTTAACCTCCTTTTATGTTTTCACTTTTAATTTTTCTTTTATTTGGTCGATATTTTCTAAGTAAGTATGAAATATTTAGTTTAATGAATTCAAGCTTTGCTGCTAGCGTGGAAAAGTGTGGACAACTTTGGTGACGGTATAACTGTTGAGGCAAACTTTTGAGGACCATTGTGGCGTTACGTTTAGCACGCTAGTCCGCCACACTTGTTTTTTGCCCACTTCTTACCTACGAAAATACCAATTGAAGTAATGGGAAGCAATCATGAGTTCTTGCCAAGACTTTAAAAGTGGCTTTTGGTTCTTTCGGTCAAGAACCAAAATGCTTTGTCTGCCCTAACGACACAAAATACTTTAGTGTACTAGCCGAAGCCCGCGACTTCGTTCCCGTGGACTTTATGACTCCGGAAAATGCTCATAAGGCTGAACAACTTTTGCTAAGGCGTAATTTTTTTATATAAAGTTTAGCTGGACAATTAGGGTTCTGCATCAGGTGTTCCATTTTCCAAAATCAATTATACCCTAAGTAAGTATGTTGGCCAGGCTTGACAGCTGTACAACAAAAATAAATCATTTGAATCCGTCAAGTATTTCTGGAGAATAGCGTGTGCAATCAGACAAACGGACAGACTTTTTTTTTATTCTCACTCTATTACTATGTCCTTATTGCCCCTAGTATTTTATTGGAAATGTATTCAATGTACAGACACATTTTATTTACTGTTTTATAAAATGTATACATAAAAATAAATGTAAATATATACGGACAAATATAGTGTAGGTTTATCAAAACATAATGAAACAGACGGGAATATCTGCTAAATAGTTGCAATCACCGCTAGACGGATGAAGTTGAGAACATTAAAAATCGATTTGTCCGGACTAGTTTCTGAGTCTACAAAGCTTGGACCAATTGATGCAATAATATCATTCCGATCTCTGATATCGAGGAAGATTGTACAGTCAATGTGAAAAGGTAATGATGCAGGATAGTTTGCGAGATATTTTCGTAAACTGTATTTCGGGAGCCAATCCGAAGAATCATGTCCAATTATTGTCCATATTCGATGCGAAGCGAGAAAGCCTATCTCTAAATTTTATTTTTTGTTCATTCAGGTAGGAGAGTCAAGCGAGCTATTTTTTAAACTTCTACGTTTTAGCTTTGGAACATGTTCTTTCGTGTGTCTGAATGTCCGACGTCCAGTTTCCGGCTGTTTTCACCTAGTCGCATTACGTGACCGAAACTGATTGTCATGATTTTTTGTAGGCAGATTTTTTGTAGGGAGTTCAAAACTTAAAAGTTATCATATTTTACCAATTTCGCAAAATACTCAACAATTTTATGCTTTTTTTGTTACCCTTATGATATGAAATATAAAGACGCAACTTTTTGTCCAAATAACTTTTTTATCCGATAAACTTTAAGGGGTCGGGGGTGTGATGCAAAGCAGACTCGAGAAGTCTACAGCTCACAGAGCCACTAGTTTATATTCTGTGATAGTCCAAGTATACACGCAACTTCATAGAATCTTACTCGTACTTAGGCTTTGTACGTATTATTTATCTACGTAAATGAAAAGGTACGAGTAGAATTACTATCGTGTGAGATAAATATTAGAAGACAGTCACCCCTTATGATCTATTTTTAACTGACTTCAAAAAAGGAAGAGGTTATGAATTCGATTGTATATTTTTTTGTATGTATGTAACGCGATATCTTCGCCAATTGTAAACCGATTTTCATGTTTGGACTTGGCTAAGATACCTATTATATAGAACTTTAAAGATATGGAAAAAACTTGAACTGAAATGTCAACGGCTAATAGCATTTCGCAACTAGGTATTATATTTTTATCTTAGTACTGATATTATAAAATTTTAAGAAAACTTACCTACCAAAGATTGATTGGTAAGTAAATAGCAAACTATATCCTTGTTGAAAGATGGAGACATTAAATTTCTCGTTAAAAGGGAATAAGAAATCGAATTATTAGTAAATTTCGCTACTCAAATAAATTTGATTTTTATGCACTTAAAAGTCATATAGGAGACCGCAACATTTTAATTACGACCTCTAGGTAAGGACAGCTTCTCATGCAAAGACAAGCGTAGGAAGGAGCTTGGAACCGTGCCAGCACTTCTATCTCGAATTTTAAGCCGCCACTATTCCCTGACACCCGTGAATACCTTTTTCGAGACCTCATAAGAAACGTGTGAGTACGACAAAGAGGTCTTAGTGCACTGGCTGAAGATTGCTTTTATTCGGGCCCTGTTTTGTTCATTAGAAACGCGCTGAGCCCACTGTCACCGTTATTCGTGATCTTTACTGTAACATTCGCCTATCTTATCTCACGCCGTCGAAATTTAGACGTGGAAGTAGAAGCCGTGAGAAGTGTGCCTTGCAGAATTTGGTTTTGTTTAAATGAGTATTTATACACTCTCTCTCCTCATCCTAACTCACCGTTGCCACATGGATTTGGTCAGGTACTCTGGAAGCCAGAAATCAGTTTATTTTTCAATAATAGTTTGGCGGATCAATTTCTGTTTCACTCGTATCATTTATATGGCCCATGCGCGAATTTATGAAAAAATTAATATTTTCATGTGCGCGCTATATTTCTATTGCAAGATTTCCTCACGAATATGTTAAAAAATGTTGTTTGACACTCGTGAGTATCGTTCATTATGTAAGAAAAACGTGGGGGTTTCTCCCGCTATTGAAATCCGCCTCGATTGTAATGAATACATTACCACACTTGTATAATAAACTGTATAATAAACTATATATGAATAAGGCGTGATGTGATGGCAGTTAGTTATCAATTATTTGCCGGTGCAGCCGATAGTTTAGTTACGGAATTTCAACCGCGCGAGTTGGATGCACTTTGTAATAGTTAGCGAGCCTGCAGCTGATATTAGCGTCGATAATCGTTTAAATCAGTGGTTTCCAAACTTATTTTGTCTACTGCCCACTTTGAGAATAAATATTTTTTTAGCGCCCCCATTTTTTCACCTATTTAAAAACCAGCCAACTGATACAGGAATGCACAATTCGGGTTATTTAACAAAAACTTGTTAAAACATGATAGATATCTACGAGTACTAATAACTATTAAAATGCGAAAGTGTATTATTCATATTAGTTGATGTTCACAAGTTGTTGTTGAGAGTCGAAAGCTCTTGCAGTCGTTGTTTAAGAGGCCTCCTAGCTAAATAAAGCTCCTAATAAAAAAAAAACATTTTCTTTCTGGGTCTCTTACCGCCCGCCCCCCTTGAGACCTGCAGCGCCCACAAGGGGGCGTTATCGCCCACTTTGGGAACCACTGGTTTAAATAATGCGCTAATAATGCCAACACTGCATTCTCTTGACTCAAAAATTTTTAGTTTTTAACCTTATCAGTCTTCAGTGAATGTTGGAATGGGATTAGACTCCTCAAAAAAAATTTAGTTTTATAATTCCAAATACCTCCGACTCTATTTTAGTTTTTTAAATTATAAAGTGACGTGTTACTTAATGCTAAGTTTTATTATTTAAAGTATTAGTTTTGCAAACAGAATGCCTAAACAAGGTCCGAGTACTACAAAAACTAAAATGCAGCTATAAACTAAAGATCTAGTATACTCAACAATTATTATTCGATACTTTTCCGCGGGGGACATACACACGACAAAGACAAAACAGGTTAATGGAAAATAAATAGAAATAATTAACCAATACGTGACTATTGAAACCAGTATTGGAAAATAAAGACCGTAAAATTTATTCTCCAAAGTGTCAGCTATATCATTACATCAGAAAGTTCGTTGTTTGCATCAATTCTCTTGTTTGTCAAGCAATTTCACAATCAATAAAATTAATCATAACTTTTGCGAACAAATAAGTACGTGAATAATAGGATTTTCATGATGGATCCGAATTGGTACTTAATTTTACTCGACTTTATCGCGCAAGGTAATGTTCTGGATAGTATCGTGTATAATATGAATGCACGGATATGATCATGTTTGTATTCGACGGAGTTCTTTTATGATCAAGTACATTATTTGTCTCGTTATATCAGAAAGTCAACAATCCTCTTCCACTTAGTCGTTCTTGGCTTTATCAGGTGACTGCGCTCCTGTTTTCGGCTTTCTTGTTCGGGAAAATGTAGATAAAATATATTCAAATGTAACTATTTGTAATTTTTTACTACATGTTAGTATCTAAACATGAGTATATTTAAATTGGAAATTTATTATGAAAAAATGGTAGTATAGCCGAATAATTGGTAGTTTACAACTTGAATAAGGGCTCTTACAGGCGGGCTGCAGTTTTTCGACTGGTCGGCGACTATTGTCGATTATCGGCGACTGTCGCCGACGGTCGTGCGTCAGTTTTTGATGTGTCACGCGACCGTTTGCGATAATCAGCGAACATCGCACTACACAGGTTGGCGACGATCGTCGACAGTTGTCACGGGGATACTGTCGCTTGTCTGTACAAAAGATGTACAACACACTTTCCGTTTATTCTCAAACTTAAACTTTTGAAATATCATTTTATCAGAACCCGATAAAAGTTAAGTAGGAATTATGTTTAAGAATTTAGTCAACGAAAGTAATACAGCCTTAGTCAACTACGACGATCTGTATAGGTAGGTATACTTCAGGGAATAAAGATAGAGTTTATGTAATACACATACATAACACATTACTACCGGATGCTATCCAAAATCTATTCTTTGGAATGTTTTGTTTTTTGTGTGTAAATTGACCAACTATGGTGCCAGTTTTTCAAAAGGCATCTTACATATTATGTAGCTTGACGACTTGACGACTGCCATGCAATGATGACAGCCGGGACCAACGGCTTATACGTCCCTTCTGAAGCATGGACGAGCTCGAGAAATTTTAGATTATGCCACTTGTGGTCCACCCATCCAAGCGCGGACCACGCCCCGAGTCGCTTCACTTGCGAAAGCGCTAGCAATGCGCACTTCCGCGGGGTCACCGAGCTCCTCAGCGAGTTTCTTTGGAATGTAATTACTATAGTCGAGATCTTCAATATAAATTATTTAAATAAACTACCAATACCGTTAACCACATCTTACTAAGTACATATATCTTAGTTGAGTCTAAAATATCTAAGAACATACGTTTGATAGCCCACGAGAAAATAAAGTGCTCCTATTCTAAATAAATTCTATATTCTAAACAAATACTATATTTTGTATAAATTCTATTATAAAGATATTCTATTTCCGGGCTTTGAAACTGATCTCGTTTCCGTATCAACATATACTAGTAGTTCGCCACGAACTTAGACCTCGCGATTGTTATTTCAGAATAATGTACATGATTTGGATGAATTTTACTATCAGTGCAGGTTTACCGATATGCGAATTCATGGTTGTGACCAAATTTCCAAAATAGTTGCCAATCACAGCCCTTTCTTCAAATGACTTTCGATCTAGCTCTGAAATGTCAGGTGCACCTTCCAACCATACAATCCCATGGATATGAGGTCTACCGTGATGCAGAAATTCAGTTCTGTACCAGTAGTCTTTCACCGAAAAATGACCCATATATTTTTCAAATGACAAAGTCAGCTCGTTTTTGGAAAAACCAGGTTTAAATGTTTATTTTTATTGCCATGGCTCTATGCCGCTGCTCATTGGTTTCTTACTTTCTTCGTAAAGCTTCTTCGCGGGCTTTGATTGCTGTTGATCTCTTGTTAGTTCGTAGCATAATTACTTAAACTACTACAGAAGCACAGACAAGCAGCGATAGCGATTGAACGAAAGTTCGCTCAACAAAATTGCTAAATTTAATAAACAAGCCAACAATCAATCAAACTAAGCAAAAACTGAAGAAAAAAACGAATCGTAAAATAAGCAAAACTCTTTTATTTTAAGTCGGTTAAATATGATAAAATTTATAGAACCACTTATGAAACTCAAAATAATAACCATAATAGCTATTCAGAGAAATTACTTCGTGGACCCCAGGGGAGATATGTATGTATTTTTAAGACAGTTGTTCAGTAGCCCGGACTGAATATAGTTAATTTGAGTATATTTTGTAAGAGGATTTGTATTGTATATTCGTCACGGCTTAGTCAGCTAGACTTCGCGATCGCGAGTCACCCTAAACCCTTTTAAGTATAACGTATAAAAAAGGTGTTCAGACAAAAAAGTTGTTCAATTAAAAAAATATCGTTTTCATAATGGCAACAAAAAAGTCTAATGACATTTTTGAAAATATTTTGAAATGGCGGATATATGACAGTTTTAAAATTTTAAACCCCCATATTTCCGCCATTTTGAAAAATTTCGGAAAACTGGCTCGTAAAAAAAATTCTATTTAGTTGCTGAACCTGCTTACAAAATTTCATCAGAATCGGTTAAGCAATGCGACCTGTAGGTAGAACAGACAGACAGACAGACAGACAGACAGACGGACAAAAGAATTTTTGGCTAGTCTCGAAACTGAGACGCTTCGCTCGCTTCGCTCGCTCGGTCAATAATATTCTTGTCACGACAGATATAAACGGTAGATGACAAAATATTTTTTTAAAATAATACCGGTCTGATTTTATTGAATTAAAATTGAATGAAAATGAATCTACCACTCAATGCCGACAGACGAAATCCCGGTGAACGCTATACCGACGGTTTACTTACTTAAAGATTATTTTATTATGAACACGGTGGCATAGCGTTGCCTGCGAAAAATCAGTCCCGAAATATGGTTGTCGAATTTAGAAAAATTGAAATATTGCTGCGAGAGAATATGTGCGACTTAGAGGTCCCAACCAACCATCCCATGCTGTGTCCTCTTCTATCGCATGGGTTATGTCAGTCGCACTCAGTCGCATATATATATTTACTCGCAGCAATATTTCAATTTTTTAAGTTCGACAGCCTGTATTCGGGACTGATTTTTCGCAGGTTACCCTATACCACCGTGTTCATAATAAAATAAACTTTATTTTCATTGACCGAGCAAGCGAAGCATCTCAGTTTCGAGATTAGCCAAAAATTCTTTTGTCCGTTGCTTCTGTCTGTCTGTCTGTTCTCGCCTACAGGTCGCATTTCTTAACCGATTCTTATGAAATTTTGTAAGCAGGTTCAACAACTTAATAGATTTTTTTCGTCGAGCCAGTTTTTCGAAATGTTTCAAAATGGCGGAAATATGGGGGTTTAAAATTTTAAAACTGTCATATATCCGCCATTTGAAATATTTTCAAAAATGACTTTAGACTTTTTTGTTGCCATTATGAAAACATTTTTTTAATTTGAACAACTTTTTTGTGTGAACAACTTTTTTATACGTTATACTTAAACGGGTTTAGGGTGACTTGCGGAGTCTAGCTGACTAAGTCGTAACGGATATACATTACAAATTTTCTTACAAAATATACTGAAACTATTTAAGGGTGAATTCAGTCCAGGTTACTGAAAAACTTTCTTAAAAATATATATCTCTCCTGGGGTCTACGAAGTAATTTCTCTGAATAACTAATTTTGAGTTTCAGTAGTTCTATAAATTTTATCATATTTAACCGACTTTAAAATAAAAGGGTTTTGCTTATTTTGCGATTAGTTTTTTTTTCAGTTTTTGCTTATTTTGATTGATTGTTGGCTTGTTTATTAAATTAAGCAATTTTGTTGAGCAAACTTTCGTTCAATCGCTATCGCTGCTTGTCTGTGCTTCAGTAGTAGTATTAGTAATTATGCCACTAACTAACAAGAGATCAACAGCAACCAAAGCCCGCGAAGTAGCTTTACGAAGAGAGTAAGAAACCAATGAGCAGCGGCATAGAGCCATGGCAATAAAAATAAACATTTGAACGAAAACCCTTTAAAAGTTTTCTGGTTTTTTCAACAACGAGCTGACTTTGTCATTAGAAAAATGATGGGTAATTTTTCGGTGAAAGACTACTGGTACAGAACTGAATTTCAGCATCACGGTAGACCTCATATCCATGTGATGTATGGTAGGAAGGTGCTCCTGACATTTCAGAGCTAGATCGAAAGTCATTTGAAGAAAGGGCTGTGATTGCTAACTATTTTGGAAATTTGGTCACAATCATGAATCCGCATATCGGTAAACCTGCACCGATTATTTATCCAAATAAGGTACATTATTTTGAAATAATAATCGCGAGGTCTAAGTTCGTGGCGAACTACTAGTTTAATTTTAATTCAATAATCAGACCTATGCAAAATGCTACATCTGTGGAGTTGTGACCGGAAAAGAATTGGCAACCCATTCGTTTGCATATGGGCTTCATACTTTCGATTGGTATAGATTTGTCTAATAAGCAAACCGATGAAATATTAAAAAAAGCTTTTTTTACTTATTATAGAATAATAGAAGTGCAACCCATTTTCTACTGCAGAAATTACGCTTGTTTTTCTTTATTTTTCGATACAGCCTTGTTAATTCGAAAGCTCGGAAAGCTCAGCCAGGTGAAAAAACTTAAATAAATAATAAAATAAATGCTACTTACTTAATCTACTCTTCAGAGAAAACTGGAGCAACGTACAAAAAACTGTTTATCCGATTATAGTGCGAATCCATCGGAAGGATTTATGGATTTACGGATTTTTGCGGATTTAGTCTAGCTGTGTACCTCTATCCTCCTCTAGCTAAGCCTATTTAACTCAGATTGATGCTATTCTATATAATGCTGATTCTATTAAAATCATATCTTTCTATAGCTTTCTAAACTCATCACCTTGTGAGAATTGTCTTTTTTATGCAGTAGTGAACATACCTCTATATAAAATATTAATCTGTGCAGACTACGGAGCAGACACTACCACTACTTAGTAGTGAACCAGTGTGCAAGTTTTCTGACATTATTTTCCTTTACCTTCTGGTAAGCAAGTAATCACGAATGTATTGGGCCTCGGCCAGAACATTGTATGTGGATAATTACGAAACTACGTTATTAAATAAAAATGTTTCAAGCAGCGTTTTGGCCGACTTTTGCTTAGATAATTGGTAAAAATGTATTAAATACACTTAAGACAAGCAACACTAAACGCCCCATTGACGTTGTGCGGTCGTTTAGAAATCACAAGCCAACACCGTGGAACACTTTTATTTTGTCCAATACTTCATTGGACAAAATAAAAGTAGAAAACAGTACAAAGGCAGACTTATACCATATAGGGATCTCTTCCAGTCAACCTTGAAATAAGAGGACAATTTACAACACAGGGTAGGGTAGGTAATGCCGTAGTCGCCTTCTACGACATTCACGGGTGAAAGTGGAGTGGTCCTATTCTACTTTGCCGGATACCATACATCAGATAGCATATTTGAAGAAAAATAGTATACATAGGGTCCTACTTTTGACATTTAATAGGTACTGACTTCCACTCTTTTTAATTTCTAAATACGAGTAACTGACAAGAGCGGCTCAAAAGAAAGAAACTTTAACAATTACGTAAGTACACAGTGGGACAAAATAATGCATAGGAATTCAGATTAATCAACGTCAAATTGAAATTCTAAAAGAAATAACGTCCAACTCGCCAGCAAAGTTTGTTTCAGATTTTAAAACCCGCTCTATTAAAAGTTGGACCGACGCGGGACCCTCAGTACGAGTTATTCGAGTTTGTGAAACCGAATAGGGTTTTAGTGAAAAAGTACAGACATTGTCCACGAAGCACAGAATAAAAAATCCGTATCAAGTAACGGATTTTAGGGTTCCGTTAACAAATGATTCAAAGATCCTTTATTTGGATTATTTTGCCTAGTTACAAGTGAGTAATTACAATCACACATGTGGGTGCTCTCGCCCAAGAGAGAGAGATCTTTATCTCTTGCACAAAATGTGTGAATGGCCAATATTGGTGTCAGATTTTGTCATCTGACATAACATATCTTCTTCTTTCTCCACTTTATCCCACTTTACGTGGGGTCGGGACAGCATGTGAGTCTTTTCCATTTTCCTCTATCCTTTGTCAAAGCTTTTTATCCATATCGTCCTTAGAGCACTCCATCCACTATTGAATTACAAGGTAAACAAAGCTTAGAAACAAGCGTGAGGCCTCTCCAATCCGTCTGGCTAACGTGGAGAGTGTAGGCCAAATCCTCTGGCTGCTCTGGCCAAGAATGGCTCTGGTAGTAGAAGGTCGTGCTCCTGCAGTGGAGACTAAAAAGACCTAAAGATGATTATGATTATAGTATACTAGCTGTAACCGCGGGCTTCGCTCCCCGTGGAAATTTCGGGATAAAGAGTACCCTATGTCCTGCCCTGAGTCATAAACTATATCCATACCAAATTTCATTCAAATTGGTTTAGTAGTTTAAGCGTGAAGAGGTAACAAACAAACAAATATACAAACTCACTTTCGCATTTATAATATTATATATTAGGATATTAGGATTAGGATTAGGATATTAGGATTAGGATATTATGATTAGGATATTAGGATTAGGATATTATGATTAGGATATTAGGATTAGGATATTAGGATTAGGATATTATGATTAGGATATTAGGATTAGGATATTATGATTAGGATATTAGGATTAGGATATTATGATTAGGATATTAGGATTAGGATATTATGATTAGGATATTAGGATTAGGATATTAGGATTAGGATATTATGATTAGGATATTATGATTAGGATATTATGATTAGGATATTAGGATTAGGATATTAGGATTAGGATATTATGATTAGGATATTAGGATTAGGATATTATGATTAGGATATTAGGATTAGGATATTATGATTAGGATATTAGGATTAGGATATTAGGATTAGGATATTAGGATTAGGATATTATGATTAGGATATTAGGATTAGGATATTATGATTAGGATATTAGGATTAGGATATTAGGATTAGGATATTAGGATTAGGATATTATGATTAGGATATTAGGATTAGGATATTAGGATTAGGATTAGGAAGTAGGATGTGGAAGAGACATACCCGTAATAAATCGAATCTTTTTAATTTATAAAGATAATGAAATAAATAATAAAATTGCCCGGGCGGTTGCACACTTTCGTATGGAAATGCCAGTTTTTTTTAGTTTTTAAGTATTTTATTATTATATACTGTTTTTATACTGGTATAGTCCGTAATTCGATTTATTACGGGTATGTCTCTTCCGCGTTGTATAAACTGTAGCTATATAGAGTCAACATATAAGAAAGACAATAAACAACTGTCATGTCTCCGTCACCACTCGCGACCACATCGCACCTATTTGGACACCAACACCAACCCCTAACTTGCCCTATCATTATTGCACTTATCTCAATCCGATTAATTTACAGCCACTGATATTACCATCAAGGTAGTTTTACAGAGAAACGAGAAACTAATCCACTTATAAAATCATAAGCCCACTCTGGCTAATGAATTTATTCATAAACAAATTGTTCACAATAAGCTCTCTTTTCCATAAGGATAAACAGAGGTTTTGTTACTGCGCAAAATATTTAAATAGTTCATGTTAAAAGTTATTTGAAAATTAAATAGTTCACGTTATGTAATCGGGGAGCTAAGGTCAAACGATATGTGATGTGACTGTTTTGCCCTGAAAGGAATAGTGACATCACTGAATATCTATATTATATTGGCTTAAAAAGTAATGAAACAAATTCTGAAAGCGTAATTTTCTTTGCGAAAAGAATTATAGGTCCGAAATGTGTGCAAATCACGCTTTTCGCTGAAAGAATCTAGGAGTAAATGGGCAGAAGTATATTGTTGCATAGTACTTACGAGTACAAGTGGTTGCCTGTGACTTAGTGTACACCTAATTAACCTACTTAGCAAATAATATACGTATCTTGCATAGAGTTAGTAGTACATGCTGCCTTTTTTCTTATTTAAGAGCAGCCATCAAGTGTGGACCACGTCCCAGTCGCTTAACCTGCGAAGACGGTAGACATGTGTACTCATACAGGGAAACTGGGCTCTTCTAATACTAGTAGTTCGCCACGAACTTAGACCTCGCGATTATTATTTCAGAATAATGTACCTGATTTAGATGAATTTTATTATCGGTGCAGGTTTACCGATATGCGAATTCATGGTTGTGACCAAATTTCCAAAATAGTTGCCAATCACAGCCCTTTCTTTAAATGACTTTCGATCTAGCTCTGAAATGTCAGGAGCACCTTCCAACCATACAATCCCATGGATATGAGGTCTACCGTGATGCTGAAATTCAGTTCTGTACCAGTAGTCTTTCACCGAAAAACGACCCATCATTTTTCAAATGACAAAGACAGCTCGTATTTGGAAAAACCAGGTTTAAATGTTTATTTGTATTGCCATGGCTCTATGCCGTTGCTCATTGGTTTCTTACTTTCTTCGTATAGCTACTTCGCTGGCTTTGATTGCTGTTGATCTCTTGTTAGTTCGTAGCATAATTACTAATATTAATACAGAAGCACAGACAAGCTGCAATAGCGACTGAACGAAAGTTCGCTGAACAAAATTGCTAAATTTAATAAACAAGCCAACAATCAATCAAAATAAGCAAAAACTGAAAAAAAAAACGTAAAATAAGCAAAATTCTTCTATTTTAAGTCGGTTAAATATGATAAAATTTATAGAACTACTTATAAAACTCAAAATAATAACCATGATAGTTATTCAGAGAAATTACTTCGAGGACCCCAGGGAAGATATGTATTTTTAAGAAAGTTGTTCAGTAGCCCGGACTGAATTCACCGTTAAATAGTTTGAGTATATTTTGTAAGAGGATTTGTATTGTATATTCGTCACGGCTTAGTCAGCTAGACTTTGCGAGTCACCCTAAACCCGTTTAAGTATAACATATAAAAAAGTTGTTCAGACAAAAAAGTTGTTCAAATAAAAAAATATCGTTTTCATAATGGCAACAAAAAAGTCTAATGACATTTTTGAAAATATTTTGAAATGGCGGATATATGACAGTTTTAAAATTTAAAACCCCCATATATCCGCCATTTTGAAAAATTTCGAAAAACTGTCTCGACAAAAAAATTCTATTTAGTTGCTGAACCTGCTTACAAAATTTTATGAGAATCGGTTAAGAAATGCGACCTGTAGGCGAGAACAGACAGACAGACAGACAGACAGACAGACAGACAGACGGACAAAAGAATTTTTGGCTAGTCTCGAAACTGAGACGCTTCGCTCGCTTCGCTCGCTCGGTCAATTAACTAAACTTGTTATTCCTGAACTGTAAACTTGCGTTGTAGGTACTAACCCGTGCCTACACCCACCTATGAAACGTGATTTTAGTTGTAGTTTGACTACTTGGTATCTTATTACGCAATTAATGTTTGTTAACTCGTTATCAAGCATTACATGTCATAATGTATCAACACTATATAATATTATAAGTATTTATTAATAAAAAAAGGCATTATAATAATAAGACAAAGCCCTTCGGGCGAGTAGGCCACCAATACTGTGAAAATGAGTTTCTTTCGGCGTCTCTTCTCAGCAGTGGTCCTTACGAAGGGCTGGTATCTGTAGCTTTACTTTAAAAAAATAATTTAAATTTTAATATACACTACACGTGAATTATCTTTATTGACGACATTTGAATTTTGAATAGCGAAAGGGGAAGCTTCCAAGTATGGGAAGGTTGGAATCCTCCCCTTTTCAACTTCTCTAACATATATGAATACTAACTTATTATTTTTGCCTCATTATACCATGAAGTTCCGATCGGATACTTGAGCAGAACAAACATTCCTACATAGGAAAACTTTCTACAATCGAGGAATTGTGAAAGTAGACTTAGGAATTTACAGGAAAAATATCAATAGTAGTTTTGCTAAAGTGTACACAGCGTACAACTGTAGTACTACGATTCTTGTAAGCTATCTAACAATAGACGGATAGTTTTACAGGCTTTGTGCTACGAGCTGTGAATGCTGCAACTTGAATGAACTGTTGTTGAGCGAGTCACAATTGAGTCGTCTATTCTTGTTTGTTGCGCTATTTGTTTAACATTAATGGAGCCTTTTTTTGTATTTGACGTCTTTTGATGTTCGATTTAGATTTCAAGGCTACGGTCATTAAAAGTTACATTCGGGATGGTAGGTCCCGAATGTGACAGGAAAAATTTTGCTCAATGCTTATGGAATTTTATATGAAAAATGGTAATGCGGTGCGACAAGTGCCTCACTTACTGACAATGTGTGCGTCAGCCTAGATTTAAAAAAACAAAATTATTTTTCTTGCACTTTCATTCATTCAAGAAACCATTCCTCGCAATTGTGGTCTTTTTGCACTTTCATTCATTCAAGAAACCATTCCTCGCAATTGTGGTATTTTTGCACTTTCATTAATTCAGGACACCATTCCTCACAATTGTGGTCTTTTTGCACTTTCTTTCATTCAAGACACCAATTATCGCAATTGTGGTTTAGTCGCTGCCACGTCTGATTAAATCAGTACCGCATTAATCAGGCGTGGCTGCACATGCAAAGGATGACCACAAGTTACTAGTATTTCGAGTTCCCCCATGTTTCGGGAGACACGTTAAGCCGTTTCGCGGTTGGCTCAGTTTTCTATTAGACGAACATTTATTTGTCGCACAAACAAAGTTATTCCATGCTGAATGCGGACATGTATCAGAATAGATGAATGTTATCTCAGTCACCTTACAATTAACAACAAACAAAAGCATCTAGATATTGTAATAGCTGGAGGGCGAAAAGGGCTGGCAACACGCCAGCGTCTCACCGACTGGGGTCCTACTCTGGAACTACGACGAAAACTGTTATAATAAATTATGGTATGTTAAGGTATGTTACAATATATGTTGTGCTGTAATGATTTTATTCCTTTACTTAGTTAAACAACCGATATAGATGTGGCAACTTGGTCTAAGAAATAATTATCAGCCCACATTGTAATTTGACCATGTTTCAATTTTTAATAGATGTGAACAAAATTGGCATAAAGGGAAATATTAAATTGTCATTGTCATATTCATTAAGTCTTACTGAAAGTGAAATGTCAATCCAATACATTAACAAAACTAAATTGAGTTTCCTTAAACTAAGTAAATAAATCTATATTTTCTAGATCTACTGTTAAAAACCAAAAACGGGAGAAGATTATTTACATTTTTATGTAACTTGGACATTTCTTTTGTAAAATGCTTACTAAACCACTTGTGATGCAAACTTTACGAAATTAACTGAAATTCAGACAGGACATATGCTTATTTTATACGAACTAAACTAAAACGAAAGCCGGCAAACGAAACATGCTGTCAGAATTGGGACATATGGATAAAAAGTAATACCCTTGCGAGTTTCGAGGCACGACCAGTGAGACGGTCAAATATGGAAATTCTCGAATTTTCCGTGAGCTTAAACCGGCCCGTATTTAGGAGTACATTTCATATTTGAATGGAAACAATTCCAGTTCACGACGACTGTTTGCTTTGTCACATAAAAGGCAAGTTTATTTTGGCCTTTGTCGACAAATTTTCAACAATTTTCTATATCGTTTAACTTAATCAATAAACGTAAGTATCTATAGATATAAATAATACATAAGTACAGTGGATCTTTTAGAGATGAAGGACCATTTGCCATTTTTTGTCTTGCCAAGGAACCACTTACTGTTTGGAAGATTGTTCGACGAACTCCGTCTACGATTGGAGCAGACACTTGTCTACAATTCAAGTAGATATATCTATATACAAGTAGAAAAATGCTACGAAGTACAATACTTATAAAAGTATAAGAGAAATATTGAATTTGAATTGTGTATTTCCATGAAGGTCTTTATGATTTTATATGCGTCCCGCCCAACCTGCCTTTTCTCGATAATACAACACACTCTTGTTTGTATATCTCGAAAACCACTAAAAGGATTTTAATTAAATTTAGTATGTAGGTAGTGGGTGGGATGTAAAACTGATCTTGCTAGTTTTTATTTTTCGAGAACCTTTTAGGAGCGCCGTAGCCAAATGGCAAAAAACGGAACCGTTATGGATTCGTCATGCCTGTCAGTCTGTTCGTCCGTATGTCCGTATTCTGTGAACCGCAATAAGATTTTCACACAAAAATGGAAAAAAAAACAATAAATTAGAACTAACACTCAAAAAAAAAATCCTTCAAACCCATACATGTGGAATATCTATGGATAGGTCTTAAAAAATGATATTGAGATTTATAATACCTACCTACCATTTTTTTCGAAACTGAATAGTTTGCGCGAGTACTATACCTACATACACGTGTAGTGTGTATGAATATATACAGATCTGTTGTAGGAAAACCCTCACGAACAATACAGACGAACCGCCTGCGTCTGTCAGAGGCTCTAAGCCCTGTCCATGGAGCCGTGAGATTAATACTCCACAATTTGTGAAACACGTTTGCAAAACGCTGATATACTCGTACTATACAAAGAGAATAAGCTATACATAACCATCCCGGTACAATAGAGGAGAAAGTATCAAATGATCTCAAACTTAAGAGTCCCCTTACCAAACTACACTTTTTCATGAAAAAGTAATTTACGTTTTATTACGAAACGACATGCCCGATTTCGGCAAAATTTTGTAATTTCAAAGATATTGCACATATCTAGGCATCACTCTTTATCACAGTCAAAATATGAACTTGTAACAGAATATAGTGTGTTATGTCATATTTGACCATCAGTCACTAACACACACGATAAGAAGAAGTATGGGAAAATTTTCTTTCCAGTTCATAATTTACCGTAGAAAACTAATTAAAAATTAAAATTGCTATTACTTTTAAAAAGAAATCTGACATGTGGTTTTAAAATGAAACGAAGACTACGATCGTATGGAAAAGTCTAGGGTAAGGGGATTCTTAAACCGTGTAATTAAAAAACGCAGAATAACTTTCAACATCATAATCATCGTCAGCTTTTAGGGCCCCTAAAAGCTGACGATGATGATGACTTCTGGGCATAAGCCTCCTGTCGACGTCATCTTGTTCTTTCCCTTGCCATTAGGATCCATTTTATTCCAGTAACCTGCCTAATATCGTCGCCTCACCTAGCCGCCCGCGCCGTGGAATAACTTTGAACGAATAAGTGTATTGACTTTCTTTAACATTTTGAGATTCAAAACCAACATTACACTGTTATACTAAGCTTTCTCATCAATATAATTTTGAAATCATCGAAATCTGTCCATCTTTTGCGATTTTATAGAATAAGCTTGTTGCGAGATGACTCTGTGTAGAATAAGCTTTTGCATATACTTATAAATTTTATGAGGTAATAGGTACATACTATCACGTCTTGCTCCCTAACGCGGCAGACAGAGCTCTCTGGGTCTTGCGGCTCCACAAGCAGAGCCCAGGGCCACAACACTCTAAGATCATTTTTAGCTATTTTAATAAGTTGGGTTTGATTTCGAAATTTATTTTCTTCTTTTCAAAGCACATTTTTTGTTTGATATGTTCAAGATTTTTATTTAATTATAAAAATAAATAGAAGCTCGTTTTAAAAAAAAGATATTATTTTTAACTTTATTTTAATTTAGTGTACAAATTACTGTGCAGTACGCCCTAGGAGGGTCCTAGAGGTGCAGAATCATAACTTACAGAATAACTTCATTAGAGCACCGCCACAAATTGAAGAGGTAAACTGAATCTGCTCGAGTAAATCGAATTTGTCTCGTCTGAGTTCCAATCCCGTCTGGCAGGTCGCCTCTCAAACCCCCGAGTACTGACTGTTTCCAATTTTCAACTAGATCGAATTTAAATAGGGCGCAAAACCACAGAATTTAAAATAGTACTGGAACAACTGTGATTGTGATATTTGACTAGCATGCCTGTCTACTACTCAGGGGTCCCGGATTCGATCCATCAGGTCAAGATGGAAAATGATTTTTTTCAGATTTACCTGATCCTTGGATGTTTATCTATATATGTATTTGTTATAAAATAAACAGGTCTCAAACTTACTTTGAGGGGAACTCAATCTTTTTTCCCTATATGATGTGTCCCTATATATTTTAGTAAAGCATTGAGAAAATATGTTTTATTTATTTTATTTGTTATGTTTCAAATATAAAATGACGTCTGCAAAACGCCAGCGTCGCGGCTCTCACCGCGACGTTATGCTGAGCGGGGGATTTTTTTGGTAGACTTACCTATAAGTTGTCTCCTGTCAAAATGTTATTTCTTTCTTTTATTCAAGAGTCACAAACCTACACTCGTTTTTTTTCTTCAGTTTGGATTGCTTTTTATTCTGTTTTATTCATAGAAAGTTACTGGCAATAAAAACAAAGCAATATCTTCTTTCATGCTGTCGAAGAAAAATCCGAATGTACAAACTGTTTCTCTTCTTGCGCAGATCGTAAAAGTCTATCGAGGGAATGACCGAGAATTAAAATCATATCAATACATGAGCGATGTGGCCAGAACCCATCAACTATTTTGATTTCATTTTCCAACTTCAAGCCCTTCAATACGCTAAACATGAACTTTAGGTTTAATGGCCCTTGGCTGTGTTCGGGTCAGCGACGTATGTACAAATAATAAAATTTGTCTCGTATAAGTTCTCGTTTGGCGGGAAAGTTTCTGAATACCACCGAATCCTTACGTATCTATCTATATATGGCAATTTTCTAATGGACCGAATTAAAATCAAGACGTAAGTTAAGTATTGCCTTTTATTTTTGTTCTCTCTGATTGTTTTTTTTTTATATAGATAGACAATAATAAAAACAGTCCGTGACTTCAAAAATGAGTAAAAGGGCAGCAATATTACATTATTCTTCCTTTTGTGAGTATCATTCACATTAGTTTTTTTTGTCTCCACTGCAGGAGCACGACCCTATCTGAACTACCAGAGCCATACTTGGCTAGGGCAGCCAGAGGACTTTGGCCTACACTTTCCTCGCTGGCTAGACAGGTTGGAGAGGTCTCATTGATGTTTATTAGCTTTGTTTAGCTTGTATTTCCTAAGTCGCCTTCTGCGACATCCACAGGAGGACTTGGAGTGGTCCTATTCTACTCTGCCGAAAACCATACGGATGACTTTGTGAGTATGTCTCATCCAAAGGGAGCCAGCCGCTAGCGGCTAAGTTTATTCCCTTCAGACAACACTTTTATTTAAACTGCCCAGGAACATTAAGAACAAGATACAAATAGACTTCCCAACTAACAAAATTTGGTCGTATAGTTTTTGAGACAACGTTTTCGTTACAACTTATGGTCGAGCCGTTTTGGTTATATAGCTGACGTATTTACGTATATATAACGCGAAATAGGCGCAAAATATAAAACTTTAATTCGTAAAGTGATCGTGTCAAGGTTGTATAAGTGGCAACTAGGAACGTAACAGTCATATTGTTATCAGAAATACGATGAAAATTCGTATAGCCGTCGTGAAAGCGATTAATATTTGTCATTTAGTGATCCAATAGGTGTCGTATAATTTAATAAACATTATAAAGTAGTCATTAGCAAAGCCTTTACGTGGATGCTTGTTATGATAGCGCCGTTTAATAGAAGTGAGAATCAGAGAACAACAAAAAACAAGATCTGTTTATAATTGTCACCATCAGGTAAGTCTGCCATATTTATTACTGAATGTTATTGAATATAATATAGGTAGTTGGTGTTAGTAGGTATAAGTATCTACTTTTCTAGGGGAAATTAAATTTCTCGACGATTGTATGTACAATTTTTCACAAATTTTTCATGCCCCTGTCGAATTATTACAAAATAATATTAATTTATTCCATTTTATTTAAGATTTCTAGTACTTTTGCAATTATACGATTTTAGGTAGTGATGATACCTATTATATGATATTGAATTACTAAAAGTCATATACCACAATTTAATTTCTTTGGTTATCCACCATTTTCAGGGTACCGTAAAGAGGGAAAACCCGTTGGATAAACATTTTATTGAAATCACAATATGGTGATAATTGCCGATATAGACAAATTTTTAACTAAAAAACGCGACGGACACTTGTGCCAAATTTTTATTTCGCGAAAAATCATCTGACATGGCTTAATGACTGCCGTCTAATGGAATGAAATTAAGATATTATTAGACTATACTTGAGTTACAAAAGTAGGAACCACACCCAGGGTTGTAGTTCGCTACATCCAACAGGCCATCGCTCTTCGATCTATTTTTAATATTACATATATATATATATATATATATATATTAAATCAATAAAATCGATTGTTAATACTTTATTGTTGATTGTAGGACCAAGAAAAATGTGTTCAAGATGTTGCAACAGATAATAAAGTATCTATTGCTCCTACACAAAATCCACCGGCCTTGAGTGCACAAGAACTATTCTCACCTACCTACTTTTTACAAGAAACTCCAGCTGCCATCGATGTAGAACAAACTCCATCTACTCTCACTGTTCAAGAAAATCCAGCCGAAGGAGTTAATTTACAAAGTGTACCTATATTTTGTTACTGATACTACTGCCACAGACTTTAGTAGAGACTCGCACACACATAACGAAATTCTTTCACAGAAAATCGATAATTTAATGAAAATAGCTTATGAACTTCAAAATAATCAACACAAGATAGATATTTACCAATGATTGTTCCTTTTCATATATGTAAAAGTCTGAATAACCACTGTATCAGAGATGTAAGATAGATAGTACAAATAATGTAAGTAGTTCCTTTTCATAGAAGTCTGAATTGGCAATGTATCAGTGATATATGATAGATAGTTTCAAATTATAGTTCCTTTTTATAGAAGCTTAAGTGACCACTGTATCGAAGATATAAGGTAGATAGTGCAAATTATAGTTTTTTTTTTTGTTATAGCTATTTGAATAATAATTTTATCAGTTATGTCATGCCAAATGATTATCTTTTTTATACACGCAGAATTTTTATTGGTTATGGACCCGTTGTCCAGTGAATATGAAAACTATTTTTTAACCTCCCATAGAAATCGCCTGATCACGTGATCTCACCAAGTATGGAAAGTAATTTTTTTTTCTTCATATTTCGACCCATGTTCCTTGGAAAAAGTTGTTCAGTTTCCTGAATAGAATCACTGGACAATGGGTCCATAACGAATAAAAATTCTGCGTGTAGAAGTTTTAAATTACCTATTTGTGATAAAATTAATGAAAAGTAAAACAAAAGAAAATAATTACAATTTTTTTTTTTGTAACATTTCCATTAAAATGTACCTGGATGAATAGATATATTATTAAACAGACAGACAGAGTTAGTAGATTTAGACGATAAACTAAATATATATAAATAAAATATAAATAGAGCATATTCAAGTGAGTAATAGAAATATCTGCCTTTTATTAGAGCTCTAGCTGGCGAGTCAAATATAAAAGCCCGGAAATTCACTTTAATATATTTTTCTTCGTTCTCTTTTGTTATGATTTGGAATCCATTTTCCATCAGATTTTTCATTTCTGTCACAAATGGCCGTAAAAAAGAATCTAAATTGGCCGGTTTTCCTTGACCTTCAAAAATACCAACTACCATTGGTGGTATTGTAGGAATCTCAGAAATGTTACATAAAATGGGCCAAAATTGATGTCTTGAACTTTTATCGATGGGAAGTCCATCAATGTTCACGTTCAAGGAAATATGTTGCAGATCATTACTAACGTTTTTGTCCAACATCATTTTTAATGACTTTCTAAGCCCGTTATGCCAATAACTTCCATTTTCTATGGGATTATTGAATTCTCAACATCATTCGTCCGAAGAAGTGTTCTAGGATCTTTTGGTAATAGCAGGTAAGAGTTCATTTAATATAGTCAATAGTTTGTTTAAATCTGTATGCGAAATATTAAATTCTAGAGCCCATTTCCTTAATTTGCCAGGAAACTCGTATTTTCTTGTTGTAAAATTCTCATTTTCATTACTGTTTTCATCGTCTTCGCTTCCGATCGAATTATCATTATTGTTTTGCCTTTCAAACAAATGTTCATCAATTTTACCCTCAATTATTTTATATGTGTATTACTTCTCGAACTTGCTAAATGTAAACAGAAAAAAAACATATTAATTGACAGGTGTTAGTTATTATATGTAATTGTATTTTTTAATGAGTTCAATTGGTATTAGTACAAACCATAAAAATAGTACTTACAAGAGCATCCTATTTCAGAATAACTATTTCTTACTACGGAACCATCTTTCGATTCTTGGACACTACCTTGTCTAAAACGTTTGTTGAGTTCTAAGTAGGCTTTTCTTACTTTGCGTCTGAAATTACCGCTTGATTTAAATTTCTTCCACTGTTTTAAATCCATCACAGCTGCTTTGATGATTAAAGCCGAGAGTAATAGAAACTGAGAAATATAAAGTTATTGAACAAAAAGCATGTATAATTAAAGTCACAACAACCGGAGATATACCAGTTCAGTTCGTAAAAGAGTATCACGTGAAATCATCATACAATCAAAACGTTTATAACAGTAACATATATAAGCATTTCAAACTCATAAGTATTTAAGGCATATAAATCTGAATATTGGCCTTTTTATGATTATATAAAAGTTGTGTAAATATAGTCAAAAAATCCTATAAAAAACGTGTTTATAGCTGTACGTTTTATAGGAGTTAAATATATGAACTTTATATGATTGTCATGTAGAAATCTTATTGCTGATAAAAAGTTGTGTTATGGTCATCATTATAACCAGCTTATAATGGTCATATAAATTACTTTTACACTACATCAAGAAGTCGTTAAGTGGTCGTAAAGAAGATCTTTATAAGATTGTCATATAAATAGGTCGTGAAAACGTTTACAGGACTTAATTAAACAATTACAATATTATATGACT
Source organism: Acrobasis consociella (assembly GCA_963555685.1). NCBI lineage: Eukaryota > Metazoa > Arthropoda > Insecta > Lepidoptera > Pyralidae > Acrobasis > Acrobasis consociella. The sequence goes on along the minus strand of OY743104.1, from coordinate 7,438,112 downwards.
AATCGTTCGTATAAGACATTGTAAAACGATTAATAAAAAATTGAATTACAACTTTATGACCTCTACATGACCAGATGTTATTTAGGCTTCATTTTATAGGACTATTTTGCTAGTTGGGTTCTTAGCCTGAATGACTGTGTCTCACGTTAGTTTTAATTTAAAAAAAATTACTTCTACTCATAGATGCTCCTGGGCTCTTTTAACGCTAAGTTAGCCTATTGTTCTTTTTAATTTTTCAAAACTGAAACCAGACTTCACCCCCAAACTACACAACCGATTTTAATATTTTTTTATGGGACAACCTAGCAAGTAAGCAAGTTCGCCTTTCAAAAAAAATTCCAGAGCGGTCCAAGCATCTTCGAATGATCGGTGAACATACATACAATAAAAAAAGGTCGCGACGAAATGATAACCTCCTCCTTTTTGGAAGTCGGTTAAAAAGTTAAATAAAAAAAGCGAGTTCCTTTGTGCTTCGAAATACAATGCATCTAGTCATGCATTGCCTGCCTTTGGTCTGCATCGCCATCATCTTAAGAGTGAGTCAATAAGTAAGTCATTCACCATAAAAACTCTGACACCAGTGTTCAGCACTTTTTTTCACAAAAAACATAACAAATTTATTATAAAGAAAGACCAAGCGAATAGAAAGCTTCTCTCCATGTAGCTCTACGCGATTTCTGCGCTGTAATATATGTAAATAGTTGGTAAATAGGTAATACACATGCATGCTAGCAGCACTCTAAATGCATCTGCTCGCTGGTTTCAAACTAGCTCATCCTTTGCTTCGAGTCGTCGACATCGCGAGCACCGCTACGCTGAAATGTTTAGAATTATCTTCCTAACTTAATTTTTGAATATAAATTTACTTTTTAATGTAGAAGCGCCGATTCCGGCAGGCAGACATATTTACCATCATATTGCTTATGACCTATCTATCTATAAGTATACATAAAAATGAATCCCTATTTCCATCACGTGTGAATGGCTGGACAAATTTAAATGAAATTTGGTGTGGATATCTTTTAAGACCCGAGGAAGGACATAGAATAGTTTTTATCCCAAAATTCTCACGCGGAGCGAAGCCCGCGGGCACAGCTAGCAAAAAATAATAATAATAATTGGACAAGTGCATGTCGGGCCACGCGCAGTGTAGGGTTCCGTAGTTGCGAATGCCAACTTTGAGTTCTTGCCACTAAAAACGTCTAAAAATTAATATCTATTGAATTTGTATGAAAATGTATTTTTTCAAGTAGGTACATTTTATAAGTTGATCGCCTATAACTTTTTAATTTGTATACCCTACTTAGCTCTGATAGTTTTCCTTCAAACTACATTATATATTCTATAATTGTGATTTTTATTATCGTTACCTAAAAAAACCATGTCAGAGGCCTTTAAGGCGGTTTAAAAACTCTGACACTAGTGTTAGTCACTAACACACACGATAAGAAGAAGAAGATTGTGATTTTTTTCACGTGGCCATATATAACCGTTTAGCAGATAGAGGGGGGGGGGGGGGGGGGACACTTGACTCGAACGAAAAATTTGAACTTTAAACCAAAATATTTCAGAAACGGATCCCTAAATCGAAAAATGGTATTCACAAGCTAACAATATTTTTGAAAGACCTATTCAACGATACCCCACTCAATGAGTTTGTCGAGAAAAAAAAATATTGACTACGTCTTTACGTGTATGGCAGATACCCTGAAAAAATTTTTATTCCATATTTTATATTACGACTTTTTCGCCATAATTAATATACATATCCATGCCAAATTACAGCTTTCTAGTACTTATAGTTTCTCTGTAGGACCGCGGACGGACAGACAGACAGACAGACATGGCGAAACTATAAGGGTTCCTTGTTTACTACGGAACCCTAAAAAGAGACATTTACGTCCATTTTCACACCTTTTCAGGTGGGTAAGCGTTTTTAATTTTTGAGAACGAATTTCACGTGTTCAAGCTTTCCTCGAAATAGAAATGTTATCTACATTTTGAACTAGCATTTTAATGAAAAAAAATGCCGCTCGCTGTCGCCCACCTGCCGCGCTAACGCGGATTTGTAGTTTCACTGCTGCAACAAGTTGCCAGACGTTTAATAGCATACCTATAGTCCATTTGGTTAGATATTTAATTAAATGTAAACAATCTTGACAAGTCTTTTTTTAAAATATAAACTTTATAAATCAAGAATTTTGCTAATTACAAATTAATTATGTTATAAATTATAAATTACACAATAACTTTGTAATTTGCAAAGGTATTGATTTATAAAGTGTGTATTTCAATAAAAAGACATGTCAAGATTGTTTACATTTATTTAAATACCTAACCAAATGGAGTAGGTATAATAGTTATAAGCTACCCCAGCTATTCTAGTTCCGACTTCCAAAAAGTATGAGGTTATCAATTAGTCGCGATCTTTTATTTTTTTATTTGTTCACCGATTATTTAAAGACGCCTAGACCGGTTCCATAGAATATTTATCAAAATTGGTCGTGAAGATTAAGGGTGAAGTAGGTTATTAGTTTTAAAAAGTATTCCTTGTTAAAATTAAAGATGTAAAGAAAAAACTACAAAAGAAGTAGGTAGCATCAAAGGATGCAATCGGGAACGGGTAATATAGAAAATAGGGCACTCGCGTTTCTACGAAAGCGAACCTAGGAGGCGGATTGTCTGCCATGACTAATTGCCAGACGTTAATGACATTAGTTTTCAAGTAAGTGCTGCTTGGGATCCCATTAATATGCAGCACATGATTCTCATATCCTTCAGTGACGCTAGCCACAAGGAGTTAATTTAGTCAGTCCGGCCGGCTACAGTCAATAATTGGTTTTATAGCTTATATCCGTAAATATTTTTTGCAAGTTCTGTCTATGGTGACAGTAAAAAAACATTAACATGAAGATAGGTTACTTTAATTACTTTTTATACTACTAATTTATAAATTGTCTTTTTCAAATGTACCATTACATGAAATTATATTTTTCTTAATTATTCGACTGGTCTTCACCGCCAAACTATACAACTGATTTTGGTAAAATTTCCAAAGGACTACCTCGCTCTTTGTAACAAAAGAATTTTTCAAATTGGTCCAGGCATCTTCGAGTAATCACACATACTACAGAGCGAACATACAATATATATGTACTGATAATCCCCTCCTTTTTGATTTTGGTAAAAAAAGCACCGTCTGTTTTGAAGTAGTTAGCTGACAAATAGAGACAAGCAGACAAAAATGCGACTTGATAAAATGTTTATTTGTTATACACTATAGCTTTATTTTATACTGAAGTTCCATTTCATTTCATTTCTTTATTTAGCACACAAAACAGATAACAATTATATTCTTATGTAGGTACAATATAAGTTTTAGGTGTTGATCTAGATTGTTTTCCTTACATATATCTGCCTGAAAAGTCTAAACTCAATTTAAATGACAAGTTTATGCGCTAGAGTTCGGCACGATTTTCTTGATAGAATTAAAATATGAGAAACTAGAAAAGAAAGCGAGGCGCTCTCAAATAAGAATAAAAAAAGTAACCAGGATTTCATTATATTGGCGGCACATTCTTACGATGGGATTGTAATATGAGGTATTGTTGGAATAAATCTGAAGACTAAATCCATTATAATTTCGATTTCTAGATCTAAACCGGGTATTAAAGTTAATTGCAGAAAGAAGGGAAGGAGATTCTAAGACGCAGTGAATAATTTTGTAAAGAAGTACCAGATTGATGTAGTCTCGATGTATATTAAGAGGGGTTACATGAAAATATTCTAGACGCTCTGTGTAGGAGCTATACGTTCGACCAATGCCACCTTTTAAGCACCTTTTCTGAATTGCTTTAATTCTATTAGAGTGTACGCTATGGAAAGGAGACCAGATAGCTGAATTGTATTCAAGTTTGCTGCGTATCAGTGAAAAAAATAGACGAAGAAAACTATCGGTCATTTTAAAGTCCTTAGTTATCCTGCAGATGAAATTAAGTAAATTTGAAATTGAGAAACATCGCTCAATAATATAGTCGTAATGCTCATGGAAGCTTAACTTAGTATCAAACGAAACTCCAAGTTGGCTACTTGTTTGCGGTCTAGTGTTTTACCATCTAAAGTGTAGTTATAAGTAACTATATTTGATTTTCTAGTAAAAGTTATAGTAAAACATTTGTCCACATTTAATTGCATGCAGTTTTCATGACACCAGTCCGATAACCTTGCTAAATCAATTTGAAGCTTAGCAGCATCATCGGTAACCTTGACGGTGAAATACATTTTAGGTCATCAGCATAGAGAAGACAAGGGCAAGAAAGATTCTCGATAAGATCGTTTATGAAAATAACGATCAATAAAGGGCCTAGATGACTTCCCTGTGGTACTCCCGATGTAACAGTAACCGGTGCTGAGAGACGGCCTCTTTATTTCATAAGTTGACTTCTACGACTCAAGTAGGATTGTATCCATCGTAACAAGTTTCCGTTAATGCCATATCTTTAATAATTTTTGTATTCAAGTAGGTTTGATGTAGTAGACTTACCAGCAAAAAAACCATTACCAACAACAAAACCAACTTCACTATTAGTTGTATTATATATAATTTTACTTTCAGAAATTTCAGACACTTTAATAACTTTTTTAAATCCCTACAATTTAATCCAGAATATGACACGAACCCGTACTTAATTGAAATACGAAATTCACAAATGATAATCGAAAATATTCATTAATAATTACATCAAAGCTTTTCCAATGTACATTAATTTTGTCATTGAATACGCGTTTATTCCATGACAAAATTAATACACATCCTTTTAAATTGAATTTCGTTATTGAACACAAATATTTTCCCTGATTCCTGCAAATACTGATTGACTCGTAGGATTAAAGACAAACCACAATTTAACGAGAAATTTATAATACCTATACAAGCTTTACGATATACGAGTATTTCCAGAAAATCTACGCTATTTTCCTGAATTTTAATGACCTAAAGGATTATATTCCCTATATTTTGTTAAAGTCATTTTAACATGATATAAATTGGATAAATTATTACCTGAATGGCAGGTAGCAGCGACCGACCGAGACGAGAAGAATTAAGGGGGAGGCCTTTTCCAAGTCATGGGACACAACAGCTATGGACCTGTCGATTATAACTTAGACAGTGACTGACTTACTTGGTAAATGAATAGCAGAAGACAAATCACGCAGATTTAGGAAACCCCAAAGAAGTTGTAAGTATTATTTTAGGATTACTTAACGATTCAATATTTTATAATAAAAATATTACCTAAAGATAATAAGTAGTCATATAGGAATAATATTTACAAAGTTGAAAACAAATTGGAGTAACTTAGGTACCTATTGAACCTATACATCTAGTATTTAATATTTAATCTGAGCATAAACGTGTGCGTCGATATAATCCCCTCTGCCAAATCCGGTGCACTACGAAGAATCAGTTTTTGAATCCGACTGATTGGGAATCATTCGCGGAATCACAAATCCTCTCTAAAATTCATACCTCACAGATTGTTTCGTATTAGGCTGAATATTTTTTTCAATGGAATGGATTTACAAATACGTATAAAACGGTATAAAATTGTTTATTTGGCTACGTATGTAGCCAAATAAACATTTTTGTTTCTTTTTTTTCGTTATTTTTATGCGAACGTTACGAGTTGTAATAATTAATTTTGTAAGTATATACGTTATATTTCGAGAAATAGGAAATGCAATAGCGGTGAATATTAACATATGTATAAAGTCACCCCAAAAAGGGAGAAGGCGAGGAAGACAGCGATGCAACAGCGTTGAATATTGAAACGCCCAGTCTTCTTCTTTGCGTGTCGATAGATATTTGATCTGCCTAGTAGTAGGCCACTTCTACGGCTTTATCGTTAGCCCCCAGTAAATCATCCAGGGTGTAGGTGGTAGGTTACTTTATTCCAGTAAATAGTTATTTAACACACTATTTCAAAAAATCGTCTTTTGTTAGTTGGAGTGCACTGTGCACAACTTGCGAGCGAGAGCTGCCACGTTAAGTACATCTACGTTAATATTCCTGTTGTTTGAATTTCGATTTCCTCCAACTTTAATATGCAACAAAATAGTTCGCACTGGCCGAGTAGGATATAACTCAGTCGATATACAGCATCTTAGTACTCGGGCTAACAACCAATGAAAACTATTAAGTCTCTCGATCGCACCCCGAATTCGAGCTACACTTTCTACCTCTAGTGAAAACGGTTACTCGCAAAAGTCCCTAGGCATGCGTTTCAGATGTCTCCCGCACTCCGAATGCGTGCCAGAACAACCAACGATGGTCTATTTGAAAAATATACTTTACTTTATTGACTTTCTGACGGGCCCCGTGCTGCGGGGAACCCTTATTGAAGCAACTTCACAAGAAGCGTTGTTTCGTGCTGTGGAAAAAGAATATGCTTTGTTTTGTTGCCGCTTCTTCTGCATTATATAGTCCTTTGCAAAGGGCGCTAAACTAGGCTAGATAAAGTGACGCTGACGTCCGCGTCCGGGTGATAAGCGTGGCTCGAAAGACATACCAAAAGAATCTGCGATTTTATTTCTTTATTTATAAAACCTTTATTAATCAACAATAAAAAATTAATTATAAATGGCGGACTTAACGCTAAAAGCGTTCTCTCCCTATCAGCCATTAGGATAAACAGAGATTAGGTAGCGGCGTAAAATTACTTAATAAAAGAACACGTAGGTACCTATATATACACCTACATACATATACCTACATTTATTACATATATATATATATATATATATATATATATATATATATATATATATATATATATATATATATATACTTTTATAAATGAATCTATCAATATACAAACAATGAATGATGATGGTGAATCAAAGGGGATATATTATTTAAGAAGAAGAGAGTGAACTTTTATAGAAAATTTATTTCTATGTAACGATCCAAGACACTCGAAGCGTGGTCGGCGGCGCTTACCAACCTCGCGTTCGAAAGCAGCACTATATAATTTTTCAAAACTAAAAACCGACTTCTTCTCTGAACTACACCACCGATTTGGATGAAAATTTATTTTTAAACAAACAAGAATTTTTTAAATCCGTCCAATGTGTTTTCGAATAATCGGTAAACATACATAAAAAAAGACGAATAGATAACCTCCGGAAGTCGGTTAAAAACGTTGTCTAGGAAGCTACGTCATCTTGTTTTCATAGACAACGTTTTTTTGTCGTCATGCAGCGACATCGCTATTGAAGGAAACTTTAGTGCAAAGAGAATATAAATCACTACGTTCTTTAGCGGTTAAAGAGTTTCAGATGATACTGGGGAGTTAAATAAATCTACATAAAAAGGAGTGTAGACCATGCTCATACTATATTTATTAATTTATAAACAAATGAAATAAATTTAAGATCATTCAAGTTAAAGTATATGTTCTGAACCGAAATACTAAGAGATAGAAGTAGATAACATATCTGGGATATGTTTTATAAAAAAATAACTACTACAGACTCAAACTTGACCTGTCTTATTATAAAACGCAGACTAACTTTGATAATAGGTTTAAATCATTATCCAACCAAATCAAGTTGACAACTAGTAATATGCTATTGTCTCATCTGAAAATGCCAACTTGATTTGGTCGGGTAATGGTTTAAACCTAGTAAGAAAGTTATTTGTAATAATACAAGACGTGTTTAATAAAGGAACTATACTTATGTCAAAGTAGTCGATAACAGTGTCACAGAATTAATATGAGTATTACATACATAACGGCATCTCTGCAATATGCGTCTCCGTCCTCCTCCTTCTTCACACCTCTCCCCCGTTCTCGCCTTGTGTGTGGAGTGTTGAGCGGTCGGCTGCGGGCGCCTGGCCACCTCGACAATGCTAGAACGGGGGAGAGGTGCAAGGAAAGGGAATGCATATTTGTGCGGGACCTTAAGAAATTCCGTTACTTATTATGTATGTAATAAGTACATAATATATTTCTGTGACAGTGTTTCAAGGTATTCGAGTTCGTTGTTTATTTTACTACCACTTACTTAGCTACTCAATCAACCAATCTGTCTTGGCGGTCGTACTCACTTTCACAGAAAATACTTTTCTTGGAAATGTTACGAATGGAAATAAATAAATCGGTACTTATATGGAAGTCTACGAGGAAATAATTTAATTTAATGGAAAAGTAAGTCAATGGTTTAGAAAATATAAAGTGTACGGTTTTATAAGACTTCTTCAAAAACAAAATGCTTGGAAAAAAGCCGTTTGTTTCTGACTTATTAAAACAACTTTATTTAATTAAGCAACCGTCTTTTGACATTATTTTGCCGAAATGTACGAGTAATTAATGTGAACAAAAATGTTTACATTCCTTTGACAGCGCCGTTAAGTGAAAAATAGTACCTACCTCCATATAATCTACGTGTACCGTAATCAACCTATACCCGTATACTATTATATACCCGCATCAGTTGTCAGTTCCTACCAACGACTGATTACTTATTATGTAGGTTTTTGATTTAAATTGCAATCAAGTCACTTTTCCTTTCCTAAAAATCGAGAGGCTCTGTGAGCGGCAGAACCCACGGCGCCAGTCTGATTTTGCATAGCCTCATCGGATGAAAAAGCTGTTCTGACAAAAATGTTACGTTATGGAATAAGAGTAACAACAAAGATTCGTGACATTTTTAAATTTGAAGTCAGACACGACAAAAATCTACTTTTAATTATCGAACCTGATCACAAAGTTTCATAAGAATCTCTTAAAAATGCGACCTGTAGGCGAGAACAACCAGAAAACTGGAAACTAGACACATCTTGAATTTGGATACACGAAACAAAACGGACTTCTTCGAACGACGTCATCTATTTAATCTTATTTTGTACTAAATATCAAAACCACTTTTAGTTATTAGTTTGTTAGAATTTGTAGAGATGTCGCACTACATGCTTTCTCAGTCCTAATTTAATTTCAAGGTGTTGAAGTATCACTAATAATTTTGCGCGTTCGAAGTCTAAATGGCGTAATGGTTTACGCGTTCAAAACTAATCATGAGTTCTTAGGTTCAAATCAAAGGCTAAAAAAAGAAAATATTTTTTATTTCTTTTTATAGGTATAACTTTCGTTTAAAATGCAAAGATTTCGCGCACTCGGTACCAAGCCACGCATCTGAAAGAATTCAACTGAGATCTCACTCAGGAATCTCAGGTTCAAATCCCACTTAGTGCTAGAAAATGTAATATTTTATATTTGTTTTTATTTTATTTTGGAATAACAATTATAAATGACACTACGTTTGCAGCTTAAATTGTTGGTAGACAAATAACGCGAGATGGCTCTCTATTTCAGTTAGACCCAACGCAGACGACAGACTATCGTATATGCAGTAACGCACACGACGCGCAAAACGTCCGGCGCGCATCGTGTGCGTTACTGCGTATGATTCCATAGGTTCTATTTTCACAGACTATCACAGACCAAAAACTGCGGCACGGATTAGTCTGTTGTCTGCGTTGGGCCTTAACTACAGTGCTCTATAGTGCCATTGCATAGCACCTGTTGGCGACGCGCCTCCTTTGTATCTCATTAGTTTTATTTTTTATTTTAAAAAAATTCGAACATAGCTTGGTTACCAAAAGTTGCTGATTTGTACTTTTTATTTTTCTTTAAGTCTTCTTCAAGTCAATACATTTTTATCATAATATACATTAGATCTGTGCCAATTTATTTTATTATTCCTACCTCCCGTCCGACGCGTCTCCTTTTTATAAGATTAGTTTTATTTTTTATATTTGAAAAATTCAAACATAGCTTGGTTACCAAAAGTTGTTGGTTTGTACTTTTTATTTTTCTTCAAGTCTTCTTCAAGTCAATACATTTTTATTATAATATACATGAGATCTATGCCAATTCATCTTATTATTCCTACCTCCCGTCCAGCGCCAACAGCACCTTTGTTCAATCTTTAAAAGTCGTCGAACACGTACGTCCAAACGCAAGATTATCCAAGTAGACTCGGTGAACTTTACTCGCAGGTTCAAATCCTATTCGAGGCACATTTCAACTGTATCAAGATATCCTTGGTTGGTACACACGACCCGCACTGCGTATCTTTTCGTTTAAATGTATCGTCATGTTTGGGTTGCCGGAATTACGTCCTGAATTTGAAACGAGAGCGGAAACGAACAGTTTAACAAACATATGGATGTTAAGGGTATTGTGTTCAGGTGGGTAATACGTGTGAGATTGTACGGGAAGATTAAACATTAATGTAATTACACGTGTAATAGTGTTGGGTGACCCAAACCCAATACGTGTAAAAATAATATGGACACTAAATAAGTACTAGTTCTCATGTACCTAATACCGAGGGGCTGAACACGTGGTAGCTCAGTGGAAAGAGCATGCATGATCGTGCAAAGGTTCAAGTCCTTTTTGCGTGGTCTTCTTCTTCTTATCGTGTGTGTTAGTGACTAACACTAGTGTCGGAGTTTTTAAACCGCCTTAAAGGCCTCTGACATGGATTAAGGTCCGTTACCAATGTCAAAGACAGTGACAGGGACCGACGGCTTAACGTGCCTGCGTGGTATAAGTGGTCCACTTTAAGGTTCTGTACCCGAAGGGTTCAAAAACGGGACCCTATTACAAGACTCCACTAACCTTCCGTGTGTATATCTGTCACCAGGCTGAATCTCACGAACTATGACAGCTACTTAGACAATTGAAATTTTCATAGATGATGTAGGTATTTCTATTTCCGCTAAAACAATAAATATTGGAAAATGATAAAATAAATATTTTCGTAGTACGGAACCCTTAGCGCGCGAGTCCGACTCACATTTAATTGGTTAACATATTTATTTTTGTGGCATTGGCACAAAACCCGGAGCTGAAAGATCCAAAGGCCACGTTTAGCGGGATGATAGAAAGGAAGATAGAAAAAAGATATCATAATAGTGATGGGATGCTAGTCACATCGCCTTTTAACGTGATTCATATTTACTTTTCCCTAGATCTGAAAAGCAGCTGGTGCATTCACTATTTTAAGGGTTCCATAGTAAACAAGGAACCCTAATAGTTTCGCCATTTCTGTCAATTTAAATAGTTTCTGAATATTTATTAGAACTAACAACATCGAAACGACACGCTGTTGTTACTAACCGGGCCGGATCATCCGTCAGCCAAACAAAAATGCCACTTCCAAAAGACAAAGTTTTATAACTCGTTATGTCACAGTGAAATTAAATAATATTTTTATGATACCTAGATCTGAAATAAACATTGCTTTTTTATTTTGCCCAAGACAAATCGTAAGATATTTCCATGCTGGCGGGAAATCGAAGGGAATGGGCTTAGAATGACAATAGTAGGTATCCACAGCAACCCTTAACTAATATGGTTCCTTGTTCCTCTTAAAGCTCACCTAATACTCTAAACTGTGCCTTTAAGTATTATGGTCCTACGTTCATCTGTAGTTATGTACGTGATGTAATTCATTACCTTATTTTACTTAAATCATTTGTTGTCCCTTTCCTTCTTTTCAATATTTGACATTGCAAGAACAAGACAAAACATATTTTAACTAAAATAGATTTAGCAAACGATCATATTCTTTTATGAATAAGGGGGCAAGAGTTTGTGTTACGGCCATTGGCAACATTACGGTACGATGCGATGCGAAGCGGAACATTTTGCGCCGACACGGGTCATAAATTATATATATGTCGCAACCATCTGTTTAATTTAGCCATCCAACTGGACTTCTAGCCTGGACATAAAAACCAGGCATCCAATTGGATGCTTAGGCCGATAGTTAATTGAACTAGAATCACTCAAAGTATAATAACTACTTGGCGTATTGAAAGTCAGCTCTTTGAATATGATTGACCAAAACTCAGCCAAGTGATTCAAATTTAGTTCAGATTTTTTCCACAGCGTAGTAGCGCACCAAAAAAATATGGCGTCAACAACTCAAACAGCAGCTGTAAATGTTATTAAATCTCATCAAAACTCATTTTTCTCCTATAGCAAAAATAGTAAAAAGTAATCGTCAATAATATGTATGTAAATGGTACACCTTAACCACATATTAGGTACTAATTCATTAATATCCAATTAATTTAACAAAATGACTATACTTACTACGTTCAGCCATTTGGTTAAACGTTGCGTTCAATGACTTGGCTAGATGTCGTTCAGCCATTCAATTGGATGACTGGTTTTAACGTCCGGGCTAGGCATCCAGTTGGATGGCTAATACACATTTAACACATATCGATAGGCGCTGTGATATCGATATCTACAGCCCATACACAAACCCAACAGCATCTTTACAAGCTACTAGTTAACTACCTACTCTCACAATCGACCTCTTGTCTCGGCGTTTACGTACCCCGCGGGTGTAATGTGATGATAGATCCGCCACCCGCCTTCGCTCTTCAGATAAATTACATTCTCACTTCAGCCAAAGTGAACCCGCTGCTCAATGGCTATACCGGTTGATCATCCGATATCTACTAATATTTATTTATCGTTGACCTTGGTACATGTTCAAAAACAGCAAATAAGTTCTAAGGGTTCAGATCAAAGTTTTCGACCCATCTTTCTTCGTATTTCCACCATCCTTGACTGATTTGCTCTCACTCAATTGCTGATTATTGAATGATTTTCCGAATAAAAATAGTCGAGTTATCGCAGAATAAACGCACCATTTTCAAGTAGACTTGAGAACTTAGCTCAATTCATTCGTTCTGAACATAACCTAAGGAGTTCGTCACCGGCAAAATTACACAGCATTGACGTATTCACAGTTTTAAGTACTTTGTTTAGAATTTTGTCAACAGTTGGATTGGTGATCGCATATATAGCACTAAATATCTCGAACGCTTCCGTGTTTCTGAAAGTCACTAAATTCAGCTGTCATCATTAGGTGGCAGTCGTCAAGCAACCCGGGAAACCTTAAAAATTAAGTAACAACTTTTGCCAAATGAAAACAAAATAAAAATACACGAAAAACCACGCTTTGATGGCACTTCCCTCTTCACTTGCTTATAAAATTAATAAAACAAAACAAGAAACAAAGTATTACAAAATACGCTTGCTGAAAACTCTGTGGTACGAATTGTGAAATACATAGTAATTTTCTACGTTTGACCGAGAAATTGAGTGAAAATTCGGCGGCGTCTGGAAATGAGTCAAACTTACGAACGAATAAGAGGGAAAGTTATAAAGCCTTCGAAATTACCTTTAAATTGGCCTTCTTTTATCCAACCCTGCTTAAATTGTTGTACTTTTTTTTAATTTTAGTAGGTACATTAATATAATTATTCTGTAATTCGTTGAAGCACAAATATAAATAAAGAACCACCTTTTTTAAAATTACGAAAGAAAGTAGAATACAGAACTCAGCATCAATATTATTTAATAGGGTTTTGCGGCAACAGAATGTACTTCTATGTGATTATTTTTATTTCAAAACTTTTACTGTGCGGTGTGATAAAAGTTGGTTGGCGAAAAAGCATTATATTTTCGTTGATTTAAGATCTGAGAAAAACAAAATATTCCAGGTGCTTCTTCCACAAGGAATGTTAAAATTAAGGAGAAGGTGCAACGTTGATATAGGAATTATTTTTCTAGGAACAGGCAATGGGATAGAGTACTTTGCCAAAATTTCTGATTCCTGTTTTCAGTCACACTGTAGATAGGGTTATGGGACCATTTGCTCGATTTACCAGTATAGATAGGTATACAACGGAGAAGGGACATACCCGTAATAAATCAAACCACGGGCTATACTCAATCACTATAGCATATTAGAATTAAAATAACTGTCAAAAAAAAAACGGTATTCCCATTAAAATTGCCCAGGTAGCTACACACTTTAGTGTTGAAATGAGATTTTTGAAGTGAAAACTTCTTTAGCGGCGTTGTGCACTTTTTTTGGAATGGGTAAAAAATGTTAAAGTCGCGTCAGGACACGTGACCTGATCGAAAATTCGTAAGACGGCGCAGGGCGCTTGCGCGAATGTTCGTGTGTGTTTATGTTACAGCGTGCTACGCGTATCCATGGATGGTGACAGCTGATGGCTCGACCGTCTGTGTAGTGGCCAATGGCCATACTGCTGTGTATTTGAAAATGATTTTGTTGAAAATGAATTTGGTCATGCTTGTGACATTTGTGACAGACTGTTTCAGAAAAGATTTGAAATATTTTATACTGATAATTAAAGCAATTCGTGCAAAATTATTCCCTAACCATTCCAAAATATCAAAAATGCACAACGTTAATATTCAAGTTTTCACTTCTGCCGGCACTCCCAGAGTGCAACCCGTCGTTTTTTTTTTGTTATTTTACTGTTATTTTAAATAATTTATTCTATAGTTATCTAGTATAGCCCGTGGATCAATTAATTACTGGTATGTCCCTTCTACCTTTTATAAAAGTTAATTTTTATAAACATCACTTTATTTGTTTCAGAATGCCAACCAGATTTGTGTTTAGAAGAAGCGCAAGCGGAAGTTTCGTCTGCACCATTAACGAGTAAATATACTTCATTATCTACTTACATCCATAAGCATACGCTGAAGTCATTAACTCCGTCGTAATCGATTGAATTGTGCTCGCGTCATCTGTGTTTTTTGTCTCTATATGCCTTAAGTCTTGAATATCTATGTAAAAAATTAAATATTGTCTTTTGACATTACATATTAAATTAAAATTCCAGTCATATACAAAAAAAAAAAAACAAAAACCAAAGCCGAAAATGACGAGGTAAAATATATATTTGTCTATCATCGTTCTCGTTCATATCATCGTTATATACTACTTATGCCAACATATGAAACAGTTAAGTATATGCGGTAAATAACTGCCTCCGTGGTGTAGTGGTTAGAGCGTTCGGCTCATACCCGGAGGGCAACGACTTTGTGTTGTTGTCCTAGTTTGGTTAGGATATTGTAGGCCGATCAACTGATTGTCTGATAAGTAAAATGATCCGTGCTTCGGAGGGCACGTTAAGCCGTCGGTCCCTGTCACTGTCTTTGACATTGGCCGTTACCTAAAACCATGTCAGAGGCTTTTAAGGCGGTTTAAAAACCTCTGACACTAGTGTTAGTCACTAACACACACGATAAGAAGATGTTAGATAAACGTGGCCTTTCAAATAGAAATCACCACTACGTAAGTTTATAGGTACCGTGCATGTCCAATTGCTTAACCAATGCAGCCTTTGTAATGTAATTCGATTTAGCGGGCCACGCGAGCCAGCGACCTCAAACACTAGTGGCAATGCGTTGTCTGTTGTATGTAACGTATTTGAATTATTGGTATGTATAGAGGTACATCAATAAATATGTGTGTATTGTATGTATATTGTATATAATTGACCGAGCGAGCGAAGCGAGCGAAGCGTCTCAGTTTTGAGATTAGCCAAAAATTCTTTTGTCCGTCTGTCTGTCTGTCTGTCTGTCTGTCTGTCTGTCTGTCTGTCTGTCTGTTCTCGCCTACAGGTCGCATTTCTTAACCGATTCTCATGAAATTTTGTAAGCAGGTTCAACAACTTAATAGAATTTTTTTGTCGAGCCAGTTTTTCGATTTTTTTCAAAATGGCGGAAATATGGGGGTTTAAAATTTTAAAACTGTCATATATCCGCCATTTCAAAATATGTTCAAAAATGTCATTAGACTTTTTTGTTGCCATTATGAAAACAATTTTTTTTTATTTGAACAACTTTTTTGTCTGAACAACTTTTTTATACGTTATACTTAAATGGGTTTAGGGTGACTCGCGGAGTCTAGCTGACTAAGCCGTAACGGATATACAATACAAATCTTCTTACAAAATATACTGAAATTATTTTAGGGTGAATGCAGTCCGGGTTACTGAACAACTTTCTTAAAAATACATATCTTCCCTGGGGTCCACGAAGTAATTTCTCTGAATAACTATTATGGTTATTATTTTAAGTTTCATAAGTAGTTCTATAAATTTTATCATATTTAACCGACTTTAAAATGAAAGGGTTTTGCTTATTTTACGATTATTTTTATTTTCAGTTTTTGCTTATATTGATTGATTGTTGGCTTGTTTATTAAATTTAGCAATTTTGTTGAGTGAACTTTCGTTCAATCGCTATCGCTGCTTGTCTGTGCTTCTGTAGTAGTATTAGTGATTATGCCACGAACTTACAAGAGATCAACAGCAACCAAAGCCCGCGAAGTACCTCATATCCATGTGATGTATGGTAGGAAGGTGCTCCTGACATTTCAGAGCTAGATCGAAAGTCATTTTAGAAGAAAGGGCTGTGATTGCCAACTATTTTGAAAATTTGGTCACAACCATGAATCCGCATATCGGTAAACCTGCACCGATTATTTATCCAAATCAGGTACATTATTCTGAAATAATAATCGCGAGGTCTAAGTTCGTGGCGAACTACTAGTAATATATGTTTATAATATACTTAGTGTATCATTAAGCTCCTATTGAAGATACATTTATCTCCATTTTTCCTGGCTGACTGGTAGAGAGTTTTCCTTAAGGTTGACTGGTATAGAATGCATTAGCATTAAGTCTTTGTACCACTTTGGTCAATAAAGATTTAATAAATAAATAGGGTTTGAATTATCTTGACCTCTATTATAATCTCAGATATGACTATAAACAGAGGAGGCGGAAAGGGTAGGCCTTTGCCCAGCTATATTACCATAGACTTTACCATTACGAAATACAAAATATGTCTTTACCATAGACTCTACTTCTCATTGCTCATCTCATGGTATAATAAAACAAGGTATTCTCTTCCCGTGACAGCTGACGTAGGTGGAACTTGACTACGTCATCAGTTTGTTGTGTTGCCACTAAGTGAAAGAGCTATGGCAGATTTTTAGTTAAGTGCGGTAAAAGCGTCTTAAAAACTCATTACAACCAAAATTCATAAAATATTTTTATATGATTTTTTTATATATTTGTCGTATTTAGATAAAGCCAGGTAAAGTTGTATAAAATAAAAAATAGCTATTATGCTAATCGATTTTCTGTAATGACCATTTCAGAGATATGGGTAGTCCCATATCTCTGGACCATTTCCTTGGTTTGTCAGAAAGCCACAACAAGGTTGCCAGACTTAATAAATATTTTTTTCCAAGATAAAAACATGAACGTTTTATATAGATGAAGAGATTAATATGGTTTATTAATTTATATAATACTATTTTTGCTTGTTAATATTTATTTTTTATATGGATTTAAATAAAGTACAGCATTAAAAACTCCTTTTGACATTAAAGTAGGACTGGGCGCTGGCTAAAAGACTGCCATTCAGAGACGTCCAAATACAACATGACATTTGACATTTCGATATTAAGAAACCGTCGTCCACGTCCGTCGTCTGTTCATTTTTACACGACTGCCCAAAAAAAGGAGTGTATTGTTTTTAGAGTTTTTTTATATTCATGAATCATCAGCTCATGAGTAACTTTTTACACGACAGCCCAAAAAAGAAGTGTATTATTTTTAGAGTTTTTTTTATACAAATCATTTTTATTTATTTATGCACCATAAAATAAAATATATATGCGGTTACCCGTTTAACCGCAATTGCTTTGCCAAAATGTCACAGAGAACTATCAGCAAAATGCTTGGTCAAGTGGGTTCAGAGTTCACGTATATATGTGTGTTTATTTATTCTACCATAACTTCTAAATCGCTGAACCGATTTCGATGGGTGGTATAGTTAGAATCCTTACGTCCCCCCGAGTGACATAGGCTATATATTTTTGTGAAGGCAGTAGTGTTGTATTTTTCTTGGATTTCTAAATAAATAGTCAATATGTATTGATAGCAGATGTTTAAAGCTGCATATGCGCATCTGATTTTCACGTCTTATATCTTTATCATGAAAAAAGCCGTGTCTCTCTATGTAATGCACAGAGGGAGGAGCTTATGATATTTTGTGGTCAAAAATCTGAGTTGGACCCACACCTGGCGTTGCTTAACTTCCGTAATCGTTGATAATGTTTACTAGTGGACGTAAAGATTATTATGCCATCGAGTTCCTTCAGTTAATTAATAATTGATGCAGATGTATACTAAATAAATGGTTAATAATGACATAACCTATAAAACTTCTAAGCACAATAACTCAAGAACCTGGTCTCCTATAATTACGATATTTTTACTTTTAGAATCGGCAAAATGTGTTCTATTAAACAAGGTATATTTCATTCATAGACGCTAACTTTGGTTACTAACTAAAATGATGTATGGAAAGCTGCCATAGCTCTTCAATTACCCGAGCGAAATGCATTTTTGAACTTTATATACCAATTTCTAATTAATAATCCATTATATCTATTTATAAAATATTGAATTGATGAATCACGCGAGATACTAAATAGCTAAGTTATTTAATATTTTATTTAATATTCATGAACGAATTGAGAAAGTCCTTAAATTTACCGAAAAGAAATCAGAATTAGTGGCTACACATCGTGACGTAGTCAAGTTCCATCTCGGGAAGAGAATACCTTGTTTTATTATACTATGGCTCATCTAATGTACCCACGAATGTACCTGTTAGTACTTAAGTGCACCAATCACACAGTTTAATCGCTGGTGCCCTTTGTGCCGTAGCGGTTGCGATTGCGGCTTCCACAATGCGAACTATTGTGCATCCGCTCTCATACATTCTGCACCGCTGAGCAAACCACTTAGGGTCAGTTCGGACAGAGAGGGAAAATGCCCGAGTATTAAAATAAGACTGTATTACTATAGTATATAAACTTTTAAACGTTTTGAAGTTTATTCGAGCGTTATAAGAAAGTCCTATTCGCTGCGCTTCTCTCTGTCTGCAGTGGCCCTTAGCGATCGCTCTATATTGACTTACCACATACCTACTTACAGCAGCGTTTAGCAGTTCAGAATAATTTCGTTGCAAATTGCGAATTCTTTTTGCACCCATATTCCCGATCTTTGATTTACCAAAGAAGGGTAATGTTTTTACCACCAACTAAAATATATTTTTAGCAGGTTATAGAATGCACAAAATATAAATTGTTATAAGAAGAAATTAAAATCATATTAAATAGAGACATAGATTTTGTAACTATATTGTTTATTACTAAATCTCCTTGCACTCCTGGCTCCATAATATTGCTTAAAAGGAAGCGCCAGCAATTTTATACTATCACGTCTTTATCCCTAATGGGGCAGACAGAGCATTTTGGGTCTTGCGGTTCAATGCAGAGCCCAGGGCCGCAAGACCCAAAAGCCACTTTTAGCGTCATGGTGGGCGAGAAGATGGAAAAGCAATCAATACAGTGATAGGTTGCTAGCCGCATCACCTGTTAACATGATTTGCATTTTTGCCCATTCCCTCGATCGGCTTTTACGATCTGCGTGGGAAGAGAAGCAGCTGGTACATTCTAAGTTTTTTTATTTCTCCCAGACCAGCATGGAAGTATATCATAATTAATTTCCTAATAATATTATTTTTTATATACGATAAACCTTAAACTAGGTTATTGCCAATTGGTCTACAATAACTACTGGTGTGTCTCTGGCAGGCGAGGACAGCGACACGGCTGACACCGAAGGGCGGATGTCGGCCGACAGCTCCCCGCTGCGCGCGCGCCGCGGCGGCATCCTGAAGGGGGGCCGCCTCTGGAAGTCTCTCGACACCGACAAGGACACTAACGAACAGGTAATTTATACACATACCTATAATAAAACTAATAACATACATATAATAAATATAATAAAACAGTAAAAAAGGTGTACATTAATAGTATTTTATGCAACAGTTGTATAATAACGGTCAAAAAATGCGAGTGGCGCAGGTTACGATGCGAGCCTTGGCAAGCATCGTAAGGAGACGCCATCGAGCATTTTTTGACGTAATTATACAACGTTGCATACAATACTTTTTCTACGACTATATTTACTAAATAAAATACAAAAACAAACAAAGAAAATATAAAAATGTTTGACGTACATATGTTTGGTAAATCAGATTTAAAATATACAAGTACTGATCTATATGGTATCTATGGTAAACTTTTTTTTTAATTGACGTCTTTTTAGTGACTATGTTAAAAAACATTTTTTTCTTATGTTGGCAGTATGGTAAATCTATAGAAAAAAATGTTCTTGGTCTATGGCTAGGTGTATCGTTTTAGTGAAATAACGACACATGTGCTATTATGAGGCATAGAGTATAGACTTTTTTCTGCAATCATATTATCAATGTTCTTATAATAGTGTTCAAAACCATTTAAAAGACAGATAACAGTACAGGAGTAGAAAAAAATATTTCCAAAAAAAAACATTGGGGTTGATGGAAACATAGTAATAGAGAAAGAATTTAAAAAAATGTGTGTTTGTTTGTCTGTTTGTACACACTAATCTCCGGAAATGCTGGACGGATTTGAATGAAACTTTATTTGTTATATAGCTGTGAAGCCTGAGCAACATATATGGTATAAATGATTTTGGAAAATGTAACATTCTGATGCAGAATTATAATGGTCCAGCTAAATTATAAAAAATATAAAAATGATGCCTTAGCAAAAGTTGTATAGCCTGATGAGCGTTTTCCAGAGACATAAAGTCCGCGCGAACAAAACCGCGGGCTTCGGCTAGTTTAACGTTAAACTGTACCCAATTTTATTGAACCAATAGAGAAACTGCCATCTGGATAAGATTTGCCCTGGCCTGCTACGAAGTCACTCAATACGCGACGCACCCAAGTAGGTCGCTGTGGAGAGCTTTTGTAGTGGTGGAAGATGACTGGTAGCTCTCAAAACGTGTGCGATTGTGGCTTCTCGCCACAAACTATGACGCACCTGCTTTCTTGCTCCGGGTGCACTACCTGCACCCTGCACGACTTATATGCGGCTACTGATTACGCCGTCAGAGTAGCTCAATATTGGGTATTTAGAATTTAACTAAAACAAATAAACCATCGACACGCAAAAAAGAACATAAAACTATTTACTAACCAATTGTCGCAGCTGCCATGTCCTCGGAGCGTTAAAAATATAGACGAAAATATAAAGGTACGACGTAGAAGTCGCTACAAAGATCCTCGTTACGTGCTGAAATATTAGGTTCCTTATGAAGAATTTTAGGGTCAGAACACGACCGCAGAACGGCGGTCTATAAACAATAAATAAACGTGTTACGTAAAGTGCCTTTTAAGAGCTATGGTACTTTATTTTGGCAAAACCTACTCTCACTGGGTTTAAGCTGTCCCAAGCAAAAATCTTGGATCTGCAATTGATTGGGACCGGACCTAACCAGACGCATTGATTGCTCTAAATTGCATCGAAATGCTCAAATTCAATTTTCACGCATCCTCGCCGGATGATGTAATAAAAGATTTAACCTTATTATTTATGTCAGACCGACGACCAGCGATCTACTACCACTGCCAGCGACGAAGACGGCTCGGTGACTCCGCGCTCGGTTCGGTTCGTGGAGCGGCCGAGCGAACCAGACACGAAACCCAAGGAGGCCGAACCGGCGACTACATCAGACAACGAAACCCCGACACAAAAGGAATTAAGCACTAGTACGTCACACAGGTACGTTATCCTTCTTTTTCTATCGAGTTGAGTTTGTTCCACTAGTAGTAGTACATTCATAATACAATGAGCTGCTGCGGCACCCTTTGGAAATATTCATGACAATATATGTGTTATGTAACCAGTTTATTCATAAATATTTAAAAGTAACTGTAAAGTACTTACTAACAGTGAAAACAATAAAAATTGGTTGAAAAACGATCGAGATATGACGATTACTATTTTCTATGGCAAATGTATAGAAGTCATGGACGATGGCGTCACTAATCCATATCGGACTTCTCTTTCTAATTGAAATAATATAAATAACTTCCACCGCTTGGTTCGATTAGCGGATAAAGCCAAACGCATGTATGTAACAGTATAGCCATCTAGTAAGTAACAAAGTTAGTCCTCGTGTTATAATAAGACAGAAAACTAAAAAACAAGTAAACTCTTATAATAAACCTATTTTTTTTTTACTGTATAAAAGTACAACACAAAAAGAACATATTATACTGTTACTTACAGTATACCGCATTAATAGAATTAAAGCTTTAAATCACTTCTCATTTATCCGCTGACTGCGGTTTACCCATCCTCCGGACCAGCCGCGACCCAAACCTTGGTCTGAGCGGTTTCGCTCGTTAGCAAACTTAAGCGCCCTTCCGCTTACAGGGACATGCTTAACTCTGAATGTACATTACAATGCACAGTCACTTTCACTGTCACTTCAGCGACAATAGTATAGTACCCGTGTCCAGCGGGTCTCTCCAAAATCGGTAACTCGCGCTGGTGACCTTGAAAATACAAAGTGTTCTGTAAGTGAGATTATCAGAAATCCTCGCACAACTTTTTAGCTTGTATCCTTAATTCACAGTAGAACCTCGAAAGACATTGAAGTCATCAAGGTCCAAAGTAATATTTCGTCAAAATTTAGAAATTGTGAAACAAAAACGAGTCCTAATATATATGGTCAATTTGTTATAAAAATAAACTATCGGAAATGAGCTCAAGAGAAAATAAAATTATTAAAAGACTGACAGTCAGCCCAACAGATTCGTGAAAACCTATTACTGAACACATAAAAGAAAAATACCAACAGATTTCATTACCCGGGCCAGCAAAGCGAGCAATCTCCGTTTCAGCTTCGCCAGAAATTCTTTCGTCTCGTGAAATTTTGTGAACAGGTTAGATAATTATAAAGATTCCTTTTTTCGATTCCGCTTTCCCGAAAATTTTCATAATGGCGAAAATATAAAATTGTTGCGGGTGTTAAAAATTTACATAATCCACAAACATTTATTTCAATCCGGTAATTTATCAAATTAAATATGTAACAAACAATATAATATTAACTAACTAAAATGCAACTTAAAATTAAAACTAACAAAAAATAAATAAAAATAACTTATATTAAATTATATAAAAAATTGAGGCCAAATTGCTGCCGTCACAGGGCAAAGTACCCAAGAGGCTGGCGGAATTTCCGCTTTTGATAGGAATATTTAAACGCTGTCCGAAATACGCGAAAATAAAATTTAAATAAACCTTTTCTTTTCTCAAGCGAAGTTTTAAACAAAATCGCGAGGTGTACACTTCATAGAGACACTAGTAGCATCAATAATTGTAATCTTATATATTATATAAATAATAATAAATATGCAGGGACACGTCCTACATATTGAGTTAGCCCCAAAGTTAGTATGAGACTTATGTTATGGGATACCAAGCGCTCTTACAGGCAAGCGACAGTAAACGCCCGCGACACCTGTCGCCAACCGTCGTCATACTGTCGCTCGTCTGTAAGAACTCTAACTCAAAGATACTACTTATATTTTTACCAAATAAATATATTAGTACCTGGGCGACCGAGCTTTGCTCGGTTACATCTCAAACATTAACTAATTTTTTTTAAACTTGTCTAAAAACAATGCAAAATAAAAAATAATAATATAAAACTTAAACATAAAAAAACAAAAGTAAGTCACAGAGTGGGATTCGAACCCGTAACACTCTTTCTAGCGGTCGCTATCCTTAACCACTGAGCTAAATCAAGGCGGTCGCGACGCGACGAAATTAGCGACCATATTCTGCATGGAAAGAAAAACGCATGAAAACTCGAAAACACGCGTTTTCCCAAACATAAAACTAATCTAGATCGATTATTTACCCCCGAAAACCCCCATATACAAATTTTCTGCGAAATCGTTAGAGCCGTTTTCGAGATCACAGAAATTTATAAATAAATATATATATATACATACATACATACAAGAATTGCTCGTTTAAAGTTATAAGATAAGATATTAACATCCATAAGACTCATGCCAATTAGAAAAATATCATTTTTCCTCAACCCGTCTTACTTTTCATACAAACGCTCTTACGTGATTATGGCGTTGTAACAGATCTTTCTTGGAAAGTTTTGAACTAACAGGAATCTTACCTAAACTTCGGCCGTTCATATAGTACTCATGAATTGTAAAAGTAAATAAAATATTTCCATATAAACCTTGCAAATGTAGTAAAGATTCTAAATGAAAAACATTTATTTCACACACTCGTAAGTTTTACTGAAACCACGTATTAGCTAGAACAAGCTTTATGAAATTTCCGCACCCTATGAATAGTTAATATTGGTTCAATGAATAGTTAATAATAATACTAATTTCATTCAATAGAATGCAAACTGAGCGCTCAGGCACTATCTCTCTCTTTTGGCTTTCCTTTTTTTTCTAGCATTGCGCTAAATGAAACAACTAGCATTTCAAAACATGCTCGCGTTGACGATAGACGGGCCGGCAAGGGCCCTCTAAACTTGACCGGAGATTTAAGGCTTGGCTCTACGTTTTTATTTTTCAAAATCTGTCAAAATTGATTCAAAAGTTGTCCGTTCTTTTCCGCTAGGTTTGTAGTAATGTCTAAACGCAGTGCAGATAGAGTTAAAAATATATAGAGGTTACAGTATGAAAGGCATGACGTAATGAAATAAATCTGTTTACATTTTTGTAACATGTTATTTTTTGTAAAGAATTGAAAACGGTCATGTCACGTAATCTAATAGTTACGTTATATTTTTGAAACTGAGACTTATCAAGCCTACTAGATCAATAAACCAGAGGTATTGGCTTTCAATAAGAAATCTGAGCAATGAATAACATTCTGGAGGGAAGTCTAGAATGTTCGAAATTCATAATGAAAGATCAATATTTATTAGTTTGAGCCAACGACACGTGGAGAAAAGAATCGCAATGGGAAAATTTATTTATTTATTATATCTTAAATGACCATAATGGTACAAAAGGTGGACTTAATGCTAAAGCATTGTCTACCGGTCAGCCTTTAGATAAAACAGAATTAATTTATTTAAATTTTTATACACGGTAATTTCTCATTATTTTTGGACCAAGGGACACTTTATAAGGATCGTTAGTAAAATTTAATTAGCTAGTCAAAACAAAAATTCAAAAACAAAGTAAAATGTAAACGTGAGATCCATTAGTACTACCGCCAGGCACCGCCTCCGTCCGGCCAGCCGGAGTTCATCGAGGTCTACGGTAGTTTTGGTCGGACATAACTACGTGGTCTCAATTTGTTTATCTTATGTCATACACCAATTTGGATTACGTATATGGATCGAGGAATTTATTCACAATACGATTTTTTTTCGAAAACCAATGAAAAGTCAGCATGTTGTACAAAATAAGTAAGGGTTAAATACGTAACTATATAAAAAAGAGCTGTATTATTCAATTCTTTATATTAAAATAAGTAATATTTTTTAAATTGAAAAATAGTTGTGTATATTACCATATATGTGCGTTATAGTGGTGTATAACACAGGAGGCGGAATTTTCATGCCCGAGCCGTAAGCGAGGGCGTGATAGAGCCGAGAGTGTTTAACCAATATACGCATGTATATCGCACGTTTTTCAACACACGTATATCTAAACTGATTTTTATTTTAACCGGTAAAGACCCGCACCATATTTATAAATGTCCACGTTCATTGTCTTACTATTGTGTCTGGTATTAACGGTAAAGGAACGGTTAACTAAACTCAACCATAAAACTGTGAAGCACACGGCTGCTTTCCTACAGTAATACTTATTAAAATCAGCGCGGCTGGCCAACCATTACTAGCTGGTGCCACAAGGCAGGAGGCGTGTTCGAAATTTGAGAAAAAAAATATTGCCGTTGCATAATATAACTTCACTATTTGCGTTTATAATGCAAGCGTGTTTTATATATGTCTAAAGCCGATGAAATTCAATGAGATCCACTTTACGAGCAAGTATGTTGAAAAAACAATTAATATACAACATGGAAGAGAAAAACCAGTAATAAATCGAACCACAGGCTATACTAGATTCCTATATTTTAATTAATGATATTAAAATAACATTCAAAAAACAAAAATAAATTCGACATACCCATACAAATCGGCCGGGCGGCTGCACTCTTTTGTATGGAAGTGACTAATATTTTTTTTAAGTCTTTGACTGTCATTATACTTTAATCAAGTGGTCTAGTATAGCCCGTGGTTCGATTTATTACGGGTATGCCCCTTCCACGTTGTATATTGGCACTACTGTGGGCACTACATTTATTCTAAACTGACGTCGAATTAGCGGAGCGTCTATGTACTGTAAATGCTAGGAGAACAATATTATATATTCAGATTTGTCGCTTAATACACGTTTATTTGGCTGTTATGCTACAGTAAACAATGGGCAAAATTTAAAACAAGTGCCAAGAAAGGGTAATTCAGTCCTTTATTTTTACCCACTCTTTGAAAGTTAAACTAGATCTTTTATCATTTTAGGGTTCCGTACCCAAATAGTAAAAGCAATACCCTATTACTAAAATTTCACTGTCTATCTGCGTCACCAGGCTTTTTCTCGAGAACTGTGATAGACAGACAGACAGAAGATGTGTCTATTAAAAATATTTCTACAAGTGTTGTATAGTATAACTCTATTTTAAATTTGACTATCGATAATTGATCTCGAAAAACCTTCACAATATCGATACAACTATCCATATCGATAAGAAAGTCTAAAAACTAATTTTAATTCGTGTACCCTAATTAGGATTGATTTTTCTTTTAACTTTTAATAAAACCAAATATATCAGAAACGGATCCCTAAATCGAAAAATGTTGTTCACAAGCTCAAAATATTTTGAAAGACCTATTTAACGATACCCTACACGATGGGTTAGTCGAGAAAAAAAAATCTTGTATGGGAGCTACAATATTTTCCCTATTTTACTTTACTATTTTTTTTGGCATGATTAATATGCCCCATGCCAAATTGCACTTGGTGGTAGTGGCTCGGTCTACGGCCTCGTAGGTAACCACTGCCATCGGTCTCAGGCTTCACTTGGTTGCTTGTTTGGAGGGTTAAGCAGAAAGCCCCCCCCCCCTCTCTGCTCCCCCACCAAGCAAGTGAGCTTCCATCCTTACGCCTATCACTACAGTGCAGATCAAACAACCATATCAATCAGTCAGCCAGTCAGTCAGTGTTAAAGTATGTACGTGTATATTTCTCGAAATCTAAAAGTAAATAAATCCGAAGAGTATTATTTATAGATAAGTTTATTTTGCTATTATAAAATCATTTATTGCCAAAACACAAAACTGGTAATTAAATAAAAGTAAAATATTATTAATCGATATTGTATGTACATTACTTGTATGAAAAAAAATCTATGCCGACCATGTCTGTCAGATAATCAATCTATGCCACGCTATGCTTTGACACTTCCTTTGACATTATGACAAGTGACACAGTGTAAGATAGTTACAAGTACATTTGCTTACAGACTGTTCGGCCCATATATATTCGTGATATTATTCTACACTGTGACAACAATTTTACGCAATCAAATGTCATTTTTTTTGTGAAGAGCGACGCGTCCTTACTTCGTGAGGCCCATCGGCCATCTGACAATTTGATGTATAACTGTCAAAAATCTGTGCAACAAGAACAGTTTATTTAAATACACTCACGAAAAAGCGAGACGGCCAGTACAATATTTTTCAAGAAGGCATAAGGGCTTATATGACTGAAATCTAAAGCCACGCAAAACTGATCAATTATAGAAAAATGGCTCTAAAATTAAAACTAAAGCATCAAAAAAAAATTTGTACCACAATTTTGAAGATTACATAATTACTAATCTGCATAAAAAGTTTCAAAGCTGAACTCCCTCTCGTTTGTGAGAAATTAGACCGTATGTGTTTCGGTAGAGGTGTTTTTGATGAGCAAGTTTGTGTTACAAAAATTAGCTAATCGTGTATCCACAACCACAATTATGCTAGAAAAGCGTTCTAGTATGCTATTAGCAAGTATCAGTTTTAAATTTCTGATATTCGCTGAGAAATAAGAAATAGATAATGCCCATTTTCACGGTGCGTCCCCTTAACCCGGGACCTCCTGAGTAGCGGAACGTAGGTCTTCAAATATTGTATGTTACAATATAGGTATATGAAAAAACCCATAGGTACATAAAATAATATAGAGTAACATGAGTAAGTAATAATATAGAGTTTTTCTAATAGGTTGGAAACTCCACTCATCCTCACAATCCAAGCCCCAAAAACGAATTCAGCCGTCCAGCAACTGTTTAACAGTGGGCGGCCACCCCCACCCGCCATCGAGCCACAGCTGGTTACCTCAGAAACCTTAAGGTGTGTATTCAAAAGTCCACAGATTTACATAATATATTAAGAAATACGTTTTTTGAACAGAAAATCAATTCAATTAATGTGTGATTGGTCAATCGAAATTCCCACGAGTATAAATCAAGGTAACAAATGTCTATTCCAGAGTTCACAAACTTGATATTATAATTATTTATTTTGTTACATTATTTATGATCATTGTTAGATTATTTAACTAATAATTCAAACACAACTACACTGAAACGTCAAACTAGCGGTACCAAAGCAGAAGGTGAAAGTGAAAAATGCGCTACTCAGGCCGAGTTTCAAAAAACAGTCGTCAACTATAAATCGGTGCGGGCCGTGCCATGCCTCAAGTCGACGTCTCACCTACATTACTTTTGTGCACTCACACAAATGCAGGGCTGAGCTTATGTCTCAAGAGCTATACCTCCCATTAAATAAAAAAAAAGAATCACTATAAAGTCGAAATTCTCCTTCACTTCCACTAAAATTAACAAGGCACAGCAAGCCGCTCATATCAACCTCAAAGAAAGCTAAAATCTTTTTGCTTAAAGTGATTATTCAACCTGAGTTCAGGAACTCATTAAGAACCTACCTAACTGTAATCGTATTAATTTAAAAATTAACCTGCAGGGCGTGGGATGCGGGTGTGCGGCCCAAGACAGAGGAGGCAGCGGTGCGAAGGGTGGCGGAACGAAACGCCCTCCGCTGTTCGCTGCTGAGAAGCGAAGCGCGGAAGAAGCAACAACCTAAGGTAACAAATACTATACATACATAGATTATTCAGGATTAGGAGCCAATCTAGCGCGGCAGGAGCAGCTAACTAAACATCAAGAAATTAGATAAGATGTAAGAGCCACAGACAAATAAAACTTTCTTATTTTCTTACTAATTGGGTAGTCAACTAAAATATATAAAAGTGTTAAAGGTGCCTTAATCAAAAATGTAGTCAATTTTAAGAATTAAACATTACACCGGAAGTGACGACACACATCAATCGAAATTTACATTTTTCCTATGCCTGCAGTAAAAAAAACAATGACATCTGTCAACTGTCAATATCTACTGTTTAAATTACCATCGTTATGTTGGTTGTTTTCAAGTTGTTGTATTAGTAGATTACAGTGACAGTGACCTAAAATACAGTGGTGCCATTTTTTAAACAAGGAGTCACTAAATGACGGTTTTTGTAAGGAAAAACCAGTCGTTTCAGGTGACACCGCGTTTCAAAAATGGCGCTTCAGTACAGTAATGAAAGTGGAAATTGCCAACATTAAAAAATCTTCATTGTGACATCACTTCCTCAAATAAGCTTGACCTTGCTTGAAAATGAAGGTCATTGGATTTTTGCAAATATCTAAATAAGTAAGACCTTATTTTAAAATCTGATTAGAGAAAGCTTCTCCTAGAGGCTATTCCCCGAAAAGGATTGCGAATCAGATCTTTTTAAAAATTACTTGACATATCAATGTGTGTGCTCTTCCTTATTTTCTCAATAATCATGTGTGTGCTATTAAATAGTGTTAGTAAACTGCCCCGTACTAGTTAAACTGGGTCGATTTATTGGTACGGGGCTCAAAGTAACTTTTCTTGAGAACTTATTTTTAACGTCGATTTAATGATTGCGGATTATTTAAAAAAAAAATTAGTTTAGAAAAATTACATATCGAGGATTCGTCTAATTTCAGAATCGATTTGTATATACACGAAGGTTTATTTTAAATACGAGTCGCTCTCGCGCACGAAGGATTCTACTAACTATAAGAACCGACCAAGTGCGAACTAGAGTGGAGAGGGTTCCGTACAATGCCAAAGTCAATCACATTTACGCGTAAAGCCGCGAGTTAACTAGTACTAGTGCTATATTTTTTTTATTTTTATTGTAGTAAGATACATATAACAAACTGTAACCAAAGATACACATTATATACATATATGTTTAAATATTATAGCTAGGCAACAGCTCAAAACATGTGTATACAGCAAATTCAAAATTTAAAAACAGTTGAGAGCTTAGCATAAAAAATAAATATAGGGAGCACAATTGCTGCTTAAAATTCTTTAAAGTAGTTAGTTCTTATATAACATAGTAACTAGATAAGAAACCAGAAAAGACAATAGAACACTTCTCCATAAGCATTACCAAAGAAAATCACTGAATGCAATTTGAACAGTAACACCTACACAAGTAAAAAAAAGCACTATATTAAACTGTCATATATAAAATCTGACGAATTTTGTTTTTGAAGGAGTACAAGGTGACTCCAAGAATATCAATGGATTTATCTAGCGTTGTTTTTCTAAACTATTTTCCGTAAGTAAACGTATTGTATTGAGTTTACCACTTTCTTTTTATAAATTCTAATAGGTTTTCCTTTAATGTACAAGGAATGAACTAAATTTTGTATTTTTCAGTATTTCTTGTTAAAGCCATTATTTGTAAAATATCAACTGTCTAACTATCATGATTCACG
Source organism: Acrobasis consociella (assembly GCA_963555685.1). Lineage (NCBI taxonomy): Eukaryota > Metazoa > Arthropoda > Insecta > Lepidoptera > Pyralidae > Acrobasis > Acrobasis consociella. Next base: position 7,407,356 of record OY743104.1, on the reverse strand, counting down.
AGATACAGCCTGGTGACAGACGGATTGACAGGGGAGTCTTAGTAATGGGGTCCTGTTTTTACCCTTTGGATACGGAACCCTAAAAACAAACTTGATCGGAAGTATTGCTAATAATATTCGAATTTTGAAACGTGTATTTTTTTAAATTTTGTAGGTAAAATACTCCTCAAAAGAGTAGTTTACTATCATTTTACTAAACGCAAGATAATACACAAAAACAGAGGTGTTAATTGAAAATGTTTGAAAAAAAAAACGTAAATCTATTAAAAGCAGGGTAAACGACCGTGGAAAAGCAGGTGTAATTTCGGTAAAACATTTAGTAATTCTCAAAGGTAAATACACAAATAAGTATTCTAGTAATCCGAGAACAATTTGATGTTATTACGGATCTTCGCAATAGGAATGTTTATTTATATCTTCTCGGATATTTTCCTCATACATATAATAAAACATTAAAAAAAGTGTGTCTGTACATTAAATATATTTCCAAAAAAATTGTTGGGGGCGATGCAGAAATAGTAATAGAGTAAGAATTAAAAAAAAATGTCTGTCTGTTTGTCTGTTTGTCTGTTTGTCTGTTTGTCTGTTTGTCTGTTTGTCTGTTTGTCTGTTTGTCTGTTTGTCTGTTTGTCCGTTTGTCTGTTTGTCTGTTTGTCTGTTTGTCTGTTTGTCTGTTTGTCTGTTTGTCTGTTTGTCTGTTTGTCTGTTTGTCTGTTTGTCTGTTTGTCTGTATGTCTGTTTGTCTGTTTGTACACGCTAATCTCCGGAAATACTGGACGGATTCGAATAGAACTTTTTTTGTTATATAGCTGTAAAGCCTGGGCAACATATAGGGTATATATGATCTTGAAAAATGGAACAGCTGATGCAGAACTATAATGGTCCAGCTAAAATATAAGAAATAAAAAAAACGACGGGTTGCACTCTGGGAGTGCCGGCAGAAGTGAAAACTTGAATATTAACGTTGTGCATTTTTGATATTTTGGAATGGTTAGGGAATAATTTTGCACGAATTGCTTTAATTATCAGTATAAAATATTTCAAATCTTTTCTGAACCACAGTCTGTCACAAATGTCACAAGCATGACCAAATTCATTTTCAACAAAATCATTTTTAAATACACAGCAGTATGGCCACTACACAGACGGTCGAGCCATCAGCTGTCACCAATGTCACCATCCATGGATGCGCGTAGCACGCTGTAACATAAACACACACGAACATTCGCGCAAGCGCCCTACGCCGTCTTACGAATTTTCGATCAGGCCACGTGTCCTGACGCGAGTTTAAGATTTTTTACCCATTCCAAAAAAAGTGCACAACGCCGCTAAAGAAGTTTTCACTTCAAAAATGACGCCTTAGTAAAAGTTGTTCAGCCTGATGAGCATTTTCCAGAGACATAAAGTCCACGCGAACGAAGTCGCGGGCTTCGGCTAGTATTAATAAGAGCCTTGAATAAGAGAAGATTTCTAGGCGTTCCTAAGTATTGACTTGAAGATGAACGTAAGTAAGACCAAAGTAATGTGCAGTGCATTTGTAGTTGCAGTAGAAGGTAGAAAATGTTACTGAATACCTATATTTGGGCCATAACATATAATTTGAAGATGAGCGACACAGAACAGAGATCAACAGAAGGATCCAGCTTGGATAGGCGGCGTTCAGTAGGTTCGACGAAGTTCTAAGGAGATAAAGAATACCTACACCAAAGACACATTTTTAAGCAGTGTGCTCTGCCCGTGATGACATATGGCGCCGAGTTCTGGATACTAACAAAGAAGCTTATGATTAAATGCCAGGTAGAACAGAGAGCAATGGAGCAAGCTGTTGGAATATCGCTCATAGATCGATTACGAAATAGCATCATATGGAAATACATAAGAATCACTGATATCGCAAAAACAGAGGCTAGGTTGAAATGGACATGGGCTGGACACAAGAGCAGAAGAGAAAATGGTACATATCTAGCTGTGCCCGCGGGCTTCGCTCTCCGTGGGGATTTCGGAATAAAAAATACCATATGTCCTTCTCCGAGTCTCAAACTATATCCATACCAATTTTCATCCAAATCGGTTCAGCAGTTGAAGCGTGAAGAGGTAACAAACAAACGAACAAATATACAAACTCAATAAGTATATACTTATTGAGTTTGTATATTTGTTCGTTATGTTTGTATATATGTAGGATAGTAGGATAGGATAGGATTGGGCAAGACCTGGATGCGGACTGCAGAAGAACGGATCAAATGGAAACACCATGAAGAAGATTATACCATTTATACCCAACAATGGGTGAATAAAGGCTGAAGAAGATTATTGAATGAGATGTAATGTACTTACCTAATTACTTACGGAGAATTTACATCTCGCCTCTTGTCATGACCGTACGATTAGGATTCAGTAGTAATAATTGGCCAAGTGCGTGTCGCGCCACGCACGGTGCAGGGTTCCGTAGTTGTAATGCCAACTTTGAATTCATGCCACTAAAAACGTCTAAAACGTATAAATAAACATATCCAACCTAACTCCTAAAATTGTAATTCTTATGGCAATAAAGAACTTTATTATTATTATTATCTATTGAATTATTATGAAATTTTCCTTTTCGAGTACATTTTATAAGTTGATCGCCTATAACTTTTTAATTTGTTACCTTTACTTAGCTCTGATAGTTTTCCTTTAAACTACATTATATATACTATACCTGTGATTTTTTTCACGTGTCTATATAATATATAACCTAAACGGTTATATATTATATATACACGTGAAAAAAATAGACGGGGGACAGATAGATGGGGTGGACACGTGATTTGACAAAAAAAAAACAATTTGAACCTAAATATTTCAGACACGGATCCCTAAATCGAAAAATGGTGTTCCTAAGTTCACAATATTTTTGAAAGACCTATTCAACGATATCCAACACAATGCGTTTGTGCAGAAAAAAAATATTGACTTCCTCTTTACTTGTATGGCAGCTACCCTAAAAGAAAATTATTGCCATATTTTATTTTACGGCTTTTTCGCCATAATTGATATACATATTCATGCCAAATTGCAGCTTTCTAGTCCTTATGGTTTCTGAGTAGGACCGCGGACGGACAGACACACAGACAGACAGACAGATATGGTGAAACTATAAGGGTTCCTTGTTTACTACGGAACCCTATAAAAGGAATCCTTATAGTTTCGTCATATGTAGGGACAAATTACACTGATTGAGCTAGCCCCAAAGTAAGTTCGAGACTTGTGTTATGGGATACTTTATAACAAATACATATTATATAGATAAGCATTCAAGACCCAGGACATTTTGAATAAGGCCATTTTCCAACTTGACATGTCCGGTATCGAACCCGGAACCTCTGGGTCGCGAACTAGCATAGTGACCACTACAACACCACGGAAGTCGTCAATACGTATTAGGTATCACACAACGGAACTTGGTTTTTTTTTGGAAGTAAATCAAGGCGTTCAATTGGAGTTTTCTTAAAATTGTTTTGCTAATTTATTTTAGTGACTTTATAATATGAAATTGATGTAGTTTGGTGTTATAAATGCTTATTCTCGTGGACAATATGTGAAATGTATAAAGTGGACAGTCATAGTGCGGCTGTATTGATATTTATTTTCGGACTGTGGTGGGCGTCTTTATAGGCGCTGTCCGCCACTCAATCGGCTATGAAAATCAGTGGACTCGCCAGAAATTCCCTCCATAGGGATTTAGGGCTAGTGTTAGGAACGAAGAAGTGAAAAATAAAGATAGGTTTTATTTAAGGGACTAGTACCCAGAGCCGTAAAAAATATGTATTTATGAAAAGGCCAAGTGCGAGTCGGACAAGCCAAGTCGAGTTCCATAGCAGCAAGTAACATAATATAAAAGTTCTTGTAGTTCGTTGTAGCTTTCGCCGACCGATTTTTTCTAAATTTAGTTTTAACCGAAAATTGGTTTGAACGAGATTTAGGTACCTAAGTAGTTTAAAAAAAAACTACTAGATTTCTTTCAAATCAATTTTTGGTGGGAGTTTTTGTGGTAAGGAATATCATAATTTTTTTTTTAGTTTTATCGTTCTCTTAGTTTAGAAGTTACAGGGGGTGGGGGGTGCCTGTAACCGTGAAATGATATTAAAAACTTCATGGGTTTGATGAAAAATAAATTTTTGAGTTTTACTTCTAAGTATGGGGAGCCCCCAAAAGTTTTTTTTCTATATTTGTGTCAAAACCTTAATGCGGTTTATAGAATACATCTACTTACCAAGTTTCAACAGTATAGGTCTTATAGTTTCGGAAAAAAGTGGCTGTGACATACGGACGGACAGACAGACAGACATGACGAATCCATAAGGGTTCTGTTCTTTGCCATTTGGCTACGGAACCCTAAAAACGGAACTAGAATAATTTTACCCTGCCTCAGTATTCGAAAAATAAATACATGCTGTCCCAATTAGTATTATGAAGTCGGTAGAGCCTGCTCCACAACTTGACCTTGTTTCACGTCTTCTGCGCATTTTAGGGTTCACCCGAATCGTATCAGAAAGGAATAGTACTGAAAATGTGTGTAAAATAGCAATCTTAATTATTTACATTTTGTACGACTTTAAAATAAATTTTGTAGTTAACTTTATAATAACTTTATTATGATATGCTTAATCAAACTTATCTGACTTATGTCCCTATATAAAATGAAAAACATGAATCCTTGGGAAAACCGTTATTTACACTTTTTGTTGTTTTCGTACAATTTAAGTATACTTACCAAGTACTAACTAAAAAAAATTATATCAAGCAGTTACCTGAAAGGTATCTGAAAATCATGAAACATTTTCTTTCAAAAACAACACTTGCCAAAAACTGTAAAAATTATAGAAATCATTGTTTGAATCATAGACATAGATTTTTTTTACTACGTAAGGTTTGAATTATGTAATACTTGCATCTTACCCGCATGCTTGTTTGCTTAAAATTTTATAATAATTATACACAATTGACTCTTAAAAGAAATTGCCGTATAAAACCAAATATTTCAGAAACGAATCCCTAAATCGAAGCTTGTGAACACACAAGTTCACAATATTTTTGCTATTTAATGCTTTTGATACGATGGTTTTGTCGAAAAAAAAATTCCATTTCATTAGTATCATCATCATCATCATCAATAAATTTAAGAACTAGGTTCTTGTCGGTGGAGTATTTTCCATGTCTCCCTATTTTCATTAGTATGGGCGTATGAATTTTTTTTTATTAAAATTTTTGTTTCATACATTCGCCAAATTACTACTTAAATTCTGAGTAAAATCGTGGGCAGACAGACAGGCATGGCGAAACTTTAGTTACGTTCCTTGTTTACTACGGAACCCTAAAAAGGCCATTTACCAACTTGCTTTGGCTAAGCCACGAAGGTTGTCTATTCAATAAATACTCTTAGGAAAAACCACTTACGATGATTCAGACTCGCTCTTGCCAGTTTTTTTTGAAGCTAAGTACCTCCATTCGTTAGCGAGTATTCAAAGCGTTAACGGGGTTTCTGAAAACTTTTTAGTAGGCTACAACTACAACCAAGCGCACTTTTTACAGGCACGAGCAGAAGCTTGGCCGCTGTTTGTCGGTCCTCGCTGCATTCACTTTCTTTATTCTAGAGAACAAGAATACTTATTTTATTCTTTAAAAGGTGGTCTGACGACCTGACCAAGGTTGCTTAAAGGCGCTGGATGCAAGCCGCTCTAGACCGGTCATTTTGGAAACCTTTGGAAGAAGCTTATGTCCAGCAGTGGACGATATGCGGCTGAAATGCAAATGATGACGATGTTGATGATGATTCTTTAAAAAAAATTACTTATTTCCATTAAAATACAAGGACAGCTTTTGCTCATCTTGGATATGGCCCGTTTAATTGAGTTAGTCGCGAAAGATCTTAAATATTTGCTTGCTTAATTAGGCTGCCTGCGATCTCAGATAGTGTTGGATTGACGGCACCTACATGAAGAAGTAATTTAGTTTTAATTTGAGGAAAGGAACATACTCGTAATGAATCGAAACACGGGCTAAATTAAATCACTTTAGTATAATAGAAATAAAATAGGTAACAGTCAAAAATTAAAATAAAAAAGCAATTCGTTGCGAATGTGTGTAGCCGCCCAGCCAATTTGTATGGGATAACGAAATTTTATTTTATTTTTTGGCTGTTATTTATTTTATTATCTACTATATAGTGATCTAGTAACTGCCTCCGTGGCGTGGTTAGAGCGTTCGACTCATACCCGGAGGTCGCGAGTTTGATTCCCGGCGGGGGCAACGACTTTGTGTTGTTGTCCTAGTTTGGTTAGGACATTGTAGGCTGATCACCTGATTGTCTGATAAGTGAGATGATCCGTGCCTCGGAGGGCACGTTAAGCCGCCGGTCCCGGTCACTGTCTTTGACATTGGTTGTTACCTAAAACCATGTCAGAGGCCTTTAAGGCGGTTTAAAAACTGTGACACTAGTATTAGCCACTAACACACACGATAAGAGGAAGAAGATAGGCCGTGGTTCGATTTATTACGGGTATATACATATATAACCTACCAGGTCCTAATTACCTACTTCTTCTTTTCTAGGTGTTTGACCTGACATTGATAATTCTCATCACTTTCAAATTACATTTAAACACGAAATACCTAATACAGGTTGCATTGGAACACATAAATCAAGCAGAATACATAAATCATTTTATAGGTACCTATCAGAAGGCCGAGTCCTAATTTTTTGCGCAACATAGATACATTTCTTTCGACGTATTCAGAGCTATGTTGTAAAAGCGGATTTGGTGACTAAGCACTTCGTAGGGCCTAGGCAAACTAGCGTAATATCTGTGAGTCACGTTAAATAAGTTGCGCAATTAATTTACATAGTTTAAAGAACGATTGCCGATATGACAGAAAGGTTCTCGATATGATATTCATTTATTTAAATGCACACTAAAAAAATGGCCTGTTAGGACATGTGTTTTTAAAGAGTACCAGAAAAATACCTGCGGCTCATACAAAGCATGTACAGTAAAACCAGTACATCCTTTCGGTCCGAAGCTGGCGTTACCGGCGAGTTCGGTGTTGCGGTAGGCTTGCACCAGGGATCGGCTTTAAGCCCTTATCTGTTTCTCCTTGTAATGGACGCATTGACGTCAGACATTCAAGAGGAAGCACCCTGGTGCATGTTATTCGCGGACGACATTGTTCTCGTCGGTGAAGAGGGACTTGAGGTTCAGAGTAGACTGGTAAAGTGGCAACAGAAACTGAAGAACTTTGGATTTAAAATAAGTAGGTCAAAAACTGAACAGCTCTTTTTTGATTTTGGTGGTGCTTCTAGCTTCACTTCGGTTTCGTTAGATGGCGTGTCCCTACCAGTCTGCTCCGATTTTCGATACCTCGGTTCTCTCTTGCAAAACGACGGCAATATAGACCGTGCCGTAAAAAATCGCATAAACGCAGCTTGGGCGAAATGGCGGCAAGTGTCAGGGGTTATTTGTGATGCGAGAATGCCCCTTAAACTTAAAGGAAAAGTCTATAAAAGCGTAGTCAGACCAGTCGTTCTATACGGTTCAAAATGTTGGGCTACTAAAGTGACAGAGGAAAGACGACTTCATACAGCGGAGATGAGAATGCTAAGATGGATGAGTGGAGTGACAAGAAAAGATAGAATTAAAAACGAATACGTTAGAGGAAGTACGAAGGTGGCTCCATTAACGGAAAAGCTAAGAAGCAATAGACTAGGATGGTATGGACACGTAATGAGGAGAGAGGAGAGCCACGTTACGAAAAATATGTTAAATTTAAAGATTAATGGATATAGAAACAGAGGACGGCCTAAGAAACGGTGGATGGAATGCGTTAAGGACGACATGGACAAAAAGAATGTAACAAGTGCCTTGACAAAGGATAGAGGAAAATGGAAAAGACTCACATGCTGTCCCGACCCTACGTAAAGTGGGATAAGGTGAGGAGAAAGAAAGAAAGAAAGAAAGAAGAACATGTGTTTTTTTATCTCAATGAATATTTTGAGTATGCTACCAAAATAGGTCTGCACTGTTATAATATTGTTATCTCAAGATGTGTCTAGCAAAGTTTCCTATCTATTATATTTACTATTGCATACCTGAAAGGGTAAACAGTTGAAACTTTATTATTGTACCACCAACCTTTATACGGTTTTAGCAATAAAGAATTTTGAAGTTGCAATGGCCGCCATGTACCTACGGCAAATAAAGCTTAGGGCACGCCGCCGTACCTATACTAGGCGGCGGAATAACGTTGGCTGTTTCCAATCAGTCATTTGGGAAAACCTTGGGTGAGATCTATGTCCAGCAGTGGATTTCCTGTGACTGATATAATAATGATAACGTGTAGCATAAATAGAACTGTTATCATTAAGTCCGTCTGTAGTAATTGTAACATTTAAATATGTGTACAGTGAAGTTTAACCCCCCTATTCATAAAAACATAAGAAACGTTTGCTAAACCTATTTTAGTTACGTCGTGTGTTTAGTATTTGTTTTGTCGCGTTTGAGGGAAAAGAGGGAAAGGGACAAAACATGTTTTATTTAACTTAAAAAAGGAATAGCAAAAGGTTGTAAATTTTTATGATTATGAGGGTAAATAAATAAATAATGACCGAATGCAGCGTAAATGGTGCGAAAGAATTTTACGCAACTCACAACTTAAAAAATTACGCTCGTTTGTCTGGGCTCTAAATTACCATCTTGATTTATTACCACGTTTTGGAGACTCCCGGAGAAGTATTTACAGCGTTTATCAATAGATACAGCGTTTTTATTCAGATATCAGTTTGGAATTTGATCACAAAAGATTTTTCCTGGGTATTATAGGAAAAAAACTACGCATGAAAGAACCTATCGTCTCGTATTGTAACGTTTTTCCCCGATAAATATGTAACATTTTCTTCCTGTTAGTCCTACTTCCTCGAGCCGTACCGAAATTCAATTTAATACTTATCCATATCTCCTACACGAAGTACTACTAAATTGCAATACAGACGAGCTAACATAGGCCAGATTTAATTAGATCCTAGTTAGTCCTACACCTTGGTAACAATGGCATATTACTAGAGCTCCGAAGCAATCTCAATACAACTCTATTATATTCAGTTTGGAATTGTATTATCACTTGAGGAGCCCAATACGTTTATCGGTGTATACGTTTGTGATTGATTGAGAGTCATGTCATACAGGTAATTTGATTCCATGTAAGTACTTACATTACATAATCCATAGGGATTATGTAATATGATAGGTTCTTGTGTAAAATGATTGATACAAATTTGAAGAAGCTGTCAATATGAATAACTTTTCCTGCACATGTTGATTTATTGCCGATCCCACCAGTATTCTTGTCTTTAAAATACCGTGGGATAAAAAAGGCATCTCAAAATGTCTCGCTTTGAGTGTATGCGCTAGACACGTATCGTATACTATGAAAGTTGGAAAATGGTCTTTTTCAAATAGTCCTGTGTCTTGGATGTTTATCTATAAACACGGTGATTTTTTATTGGTTTTGAAGCCGAAGGCTACTTCATAGGCATCGTTAGTAAGACCTAATTAGCTAGTCAAAATAAAAATTCAGGAACAAAAAATGTTGTCTAAAACTCGAAAGTAAAATTGTGAGATCAATTAGTAGTACCGTCGCCATACACCCCCCACCGGTCGGCCGGGGACATCGACATTACGCAGCTGTGTTGGCCGGCGTAACTACGTTGTCTCGATCGAAAATCATTTACGCAACTTTTTTATCTTATGACATACAGAAATTTGGATTACGTATATGGATAGAGGAATTTATTTACTATACGACATTTTTTTTTCCAAAACCAATGAAAAGTCAGCGTGTATATGTATTTGTTATAAAATATGGTATCGTTGAGTTAGTATCCCAGAACACAAGTCTCAAACTTACTTTAGGGCTAGCTCAATCAGTGTAATTTGTCCTTATATATTTTATGGTGCACCCATTCTCAAGTTAACTTCGCATGTTAAAATTTGATTTTTTCTATAGCAAGAAACGACGTCCCTGGCCGAGCGCATCCGACTGCTGACGTGTGATGTAGAAGACGAACCCGAGCAGAGGTCGTCGCCCTCAGGAGCTCCTGACAAGTTCTCCAACAGTGACAAGTCCAGCGACAAGTCCTACACGAGCGTGGACAAGAACAGTGAGAAGGCCTTCGGAAGCGCCTCATCCAGTTCATCGTCTTCGACGCTGTCGGCCCCAGTGCCGACGCGGCAGCAGCCGCCGGACTTGGGGGATGTACATCAGGAACCACAAAAGGTACTTCGCACCAATAGTTGATTACCAGTAGCTCCAACGGGTTTTTTCCAGGGCTGGCTGGATTGCCTTAGACCGCAGTAACATATTTATGTTACTAGCTGTTGCCCGCGACTTCGTCAGCGTAGATGTCAGTTTATGAGCATCGTCATTTTGGCATTTTTAATAAAACCGGTAAAGTGTATGTCGGGCTATATAAAGGTTAACCTTTGCGGGTAGAATTGAAGGCACAAACGCGCCTCTCAACCAGTAGGACAGTATTTATCAAGCGACTGAATCCCGTTTCCTTCGCCCGACTGGCCTACGTTATGAAGGCAGCAGTTGCGAAAATAGACCCACCGCCTGCGCCTGACTTAACCTTACCTTACCTATCACTTCCTATTTAATTCCCTTTTCCACCTTCTCGCCCACAATCGCGCTAGAAATTGCCATTGAGCGGCGTTAGGTCTTGCGCCCTTAGGCTCTATCTGCAGAGGTTCTAAGCCCAGAGCCTCACTAAAATTTTAAATTTATGTAATAATATATAATACTCCGAAAGTAATCGGCATCGCATTGAAATCATTTTATATAATAATCCATAATATAAATTTAACAAAAGGTTTACTGTTATTTGTAGAACAATTATTATATAGCAATCTTTCGAACAAAAATGTTTGACATCACATAACTTTTTCATTTTTAGCAGAATTTAGATAAAACAAACACTATATTTTAAGTAAAGCTTATCAAAATATATTAGTAAAAACTGCAACAGAATCGGTTTAGCTGTTTCTGAGATTACCGTGCTTAAACTCCATTTTTCAAACAAAAATGTTTGACGCGATTCTTTAAATTAATATAATTTTTTTGTTTACGGATGGATTTAAATAAAATAAACAGTAAATGTTAAGAAATGCTTATCAAAATATATTATAAAAACGGCAACTGAAAGAAAAGGTTTAGTCTTTTTTGAGATTAGCGTGTATAAACACAACCTTTCGAACAAAAATATATGACGTGATTCATTAAAATTGATATACCTTTTTTATTTACGAACGAATTTAAATGAAACATACAAAGTGAAGCTTATCACAACACATTTGTGAAAACTGCAACCAAATCGGTTCAGCCGTTTCTAAGATTAGCGTGCACAAACGCACAGACAAACAGACAGACAAAAATTCTAAAAATCATTGTTTTGCGTTCTATTGCGATGGTTAAAGCCCCAACAGTATTTTTTTTCTATTTATCTTCCTTGTACAGACAGCGATGTGTTACGATTTTATTATATATATTAATGATATAAAAAAAAATATATATCGTCCCACTAGACAATTGTTGCGTATTTTGCTTTTCTGTGATTTAAACTATTTTATTTCGAAAATTATACCTAAATTAGATTAATTAACAGATTTTATTTTACAACAGACGTGGTGAAACTATAAGGTATATACAGGATTATTGATAATAATACGAGAAAAAGGTATAGGTGTTTTAGAAAATTTCGTCCATTATAATTTGTCTTAGAAACTTCTTGATTGCACCGTTTATAGTTACGTAGGGCTTGTTATTTCGCTACATTCTGGGAAATAAGTTGTCCAATTTTAAAAAATTATCTAAGATATAAGTATTACTTATTGGATTACTTATGAACTTTTGCGATATCTTTGTTGAGAGAATCTTACGAACAAAGTCGAGTTTCCATTAGCTTCTAAGTATAGTAAGCAGGTATAAATACTAACACGACTCATGCTTCAATTTATATCTACGACTCGTATAATTATTACGACACGTATATTATGTAAGTTTGCATTCAGTCGAAGGCAATTAGTGGAATAATTAATAACGAGGTAATTAGTGTGAGCTCGGTGGCCTGGAGTAAGCATTAATAGAGCTTTCGCAAGTTATGCGACATCAGGCGTGGCACCATTCGTATGGATGGTTTGATAGGTGACCACAAGAGGCATAAGAATTTCTGAAGCTCCTCCGTGCTTTGGAAGACACGTAAAGCCGTTGGTCCCGGCTGTCATCATCAAGCTATGTCAGGTGCCTTAAGACAGCTTGATAAATCTAATAGCCACTTGCAAACACGAGAAACAAAACAAACGAATGGATTAATTTAGTTATGTTAAAGGTTTACAGATGTTTCCAGCAATTTTGACTGGTACCTGAAATAGGTTTAGTGAGGAAACTTAGTTACTGAACGTAAAGAAGATAAATATGAACCATCCCTCTTGTAGCCAAGATCGGAGCCACGAAGGCAGTTCCTGTCGACGCTGGCGCCGTTGACCGCTTGCGTCGGCAACACGGGCCACCACGAGGGCTTCTACTACGTGCCTCCAAGCGACAGGACGTCGGTGGCTGTAGCTACGAGCATTGACCTCCAGGAACATACGGACGCTCCGGCACCAGACGTTCTTGCTGGTACTCCAGGTAAACTTAATTATCTTTCTTCTTTTAGAGTCGGTAACGATTTCTTCCTTCCTAATTAAGCTACTGAGCGAGAAGTGTGAGCGAATCATCTCCGTTTCAGCTTGGGTGAAATGCTATCGTATGTCTGTCTGGCTGTCCAGGTGCCCGGCTATTCTCTTCAACAGGTTGAAATTTTGTGAGCAGGTTTAATAAAATTTATAATTTTTTTGGCGAGTCGGTTTATGGTAATTTTTTAAAATGACGATGCCATTGGTGCTTTCAATGTGCGCGGTTTCATAACCGCGCACCTGATGATGATGACCTAAACTGCAAACTGTAGACTAGCTAGTCCGTCTTCCCGTAACTTATAAACCTCAATAAATGTTCATTGTTTATGAAATGATGATGATGATGATGAATTATTTTAGGAGCTGGCGACGGTGATGACGGACTGGCCGCGTTTGCCCGAGCGACTGCCCCGAGGACAGAAAGGTTGCGGCAGCGTTATGGCCAGGAGTCACAACCAGTGAGCAGTGATGACGAACACGATGACTACGGTAAATTAAAAATACTCCCAATTTCAAATACCTAAACTTGTGTTTAATAATTGTACTTTATGTTACTGATTGTTGTAGAACTGTAGTTTTTTAATAACCAGTGATGTGTAATTTTACATACTATTTTGTCTAATCTCATCTCATCATAAGGTAAATTTAGAAATATAAACTTTAAAACAATTTTATGTGCGTTCATATCGGAATTTTAAAATAGATTACTGTTTCTCTATCAAAATAATGTTGCAAAGTTTTAAGGGAAAATATTTTTACGTTCCTGATTAGGAGTCCTTTTGAGCCCCAATAAAAACACAACTGGACACCGCCACATTTAGATTTTGACCCTCCAAAAAAATCTAGATCCTGCACTGCCGTTACGTCACGGGTCGTCATAGTTCATACATCGACCTATAATTTTTGATATAGTATTAGACGAGGTACCCCTAATCTAATCGGCCCCATGGGTCCAGTCAAAGCAGACGAACCTCAACCTTATTGCAATAACATAAAGTTTCAGTTTAACATGCAATTTTTGACCTCCGTTTTACATAGGATTCCACCGCCGTCCAGCCGTCCGAGGAATCGCCGTGAAGCAGCAACTGGGCGCCTCCGACGAGATCCTCCAACAGATGCAGAGCGAGCTGCAGCCGTCCCCCGGCGCCACTCCGGCGCAGATGCCAGCCCATTCGTGCCAACGCACCAACTCCACCTACTCCTGGCCGTACTACTCAGAAGCCAACCTCAACTCGCGACCGCAGAGCAGAGCTAGTGCCAATTCAAACTGGTTAGTTTTCTAGCACCACAGATATACTCATAGTCACCCGATCTTGGTACTATTTTTGATCCCTACTATTTCAAGTGCTAGGGTTTTTCTTCTTCTTTATTTGTATCATTTTATTTAGTTACATACATACTATCACATCTGTTTCCCGCAGATTATTATTATCTTTGCCACAGAGGTTGGTAGAGACTATGGACCTCCACTTGCTACGATCCTGACATCCTTTTGTTTATGTTTAGTTTATGTACTTAACGTTATACATATTTGTTTCAACATATGATTTGCAGGTGCCAAATTTTAAGCATTTGACCGAAATGACCGTCTAATTTAACCAGGTCCAAGTCGTCAGACTACGTGACAGGCCGGCAATGCAGTAGCACTCCGGTGCCCGCGCAACACACGGACGCCTGCTACGCGCACGCGCAGAGCTTGGCCACCTACGCACACTACCAGCAACGACAGCAGCAGCAACAGCAGCAGCAACAAGAAAGCATGTACCGGAACTGCTCGCTCTACGCCAACATTGGGTAACATTTTACTTTTCTTCACCTGCCTTCATCAGACCACTGCTGGAATAAATGCCTCTCCCAATACTCAATACTAATTACTCAATAATTTATGAATGTACATACAGGTCTTTGATTATAAAATAAGATCAATTAAATAAATCCCAATCCCTAAAAACAGAAAGAGAGGGTTTTTTCATAATCATCTCGTTGGAAAGGCAGGTAGGTGATGGTAGAAAATGGTATACTTTTAGTCGTTGCACGAAAAGCTCTGCTGCGAGTTGACTGTTACTTATAGATACTTTTCTTAGTCGGCTTTTGCGACACCGTTGTAGAGGCACAGAATAAAATATTAGTACGAGGAAAGGGTACTTTATACTTTCTGGACAGCAAAGCGCGTGCGCACAGTAAGGGACGCCCAGCAGAGGCGGAACAAGGCGTGAGTTACGTCGGCTACCGCCTACCTACTGCCTTGCGGTCTACGGGGCTCCGCACGGAGCGAGGATGAGCTCCAAGAACATGGCTGTATTGGCGTGCCTTGACTTACATACCACTGACTAAGTACTTCTTACAAGGAAATTTAAAAACGATTTATTTTTGTCACTAAAAAAGTTGAAAAACTTATTTGTAAAAAAAATACGTAAATAAGTACTTAGTCAGTGGTATGTAAGTCAAGGCACGCCAGCCTTGACTTACATACCACTGACTAAGTACTTCTTACAAGGAAATTTAAAAACGATTTATTTTTGTCACTAAAAAAGTTGAAAAACTTATTTGTAAAAAAAAATACGTAAATTATTTTATCCTTCATATTTTAATAAAACTTGAAAAATATAGGTACGTAGCTATAATTACTAAGAAGTCGCGCAAAGAGTCGCCTCAGAAGTTTCTCGAAAAACCATCATCGTCCTTTTGAATGCCCAGCTTAGCGCATTATCGTTTGATGTAGGTAGTACTTGTGCTATGTATGTATAAAATGTTTCACTTGTACAAAATACTTAAGACGACACGGAGAGGAAAATGTTTCATCTGAAACACGTTCCGTGAAAAGCCGGTCTTTGTAACTTTAATGAGTAATAAAGTCATGAATAGGTACGTCTGAATAGGATAGACATTTAACTGTCAAGTATAATTTATGAATAGGATAAGTAGCTTAGTAGTAGCACTCTACATATATTTGTTTCCGGTGAAACCAAACAAAAGAATCGTGAAAGTTACTTTTTTTTAAAAAGAATATCAATTAAATCATATCGTTAAATATCCATTATACGTACTTATTGTATCAAGAATGTTTGCACAACCTTGTTAGTTATCTTAGTTTTTTTTGTTAGGTCTACAGTACGACCTCGCAAAATTCTTGCGACTATTTTTTGTAAACTAACAAAGCGCTCAGTGGTGGTTGCGAAGCGCTGTGTATCAGTAGCTTTACATAATAATTTACCTACATGTAAATGCGAAAGTTACACGTTGATTCCTTATTGATCTGTAAAAATACCTGCAAATTAACGGCTAAATAGTCAATAAGTAAATATTTGATATTAAGTATTTATTGTTTGCTTGTACGATGCTTTTCCGAAGGTTGAATAATAAAGAATGCTAGCGGGCGGACTTATCCGCCTTTTGTACCATGTTGTTTAGGTAAATAAAGTTTAAATAAAAATTATTACAATAACGAAAAAAGTATATTTTTTAATGTTTCAGATGTTCAGACAGTAGTCAAGAACTTTACAGCTCACAGACCAGTTCAGAGCAAACGTCCCCAGTGCGGAATGCGACGCGCTGCCGGCGACCGGAGTCCCCTCCCCCCATCAGGAGCCACCACCAGCTCCTATACGTGCCGTACAGCAACCAATACCACTACCAGCACCACGACTACGGAGCGCATTGGACAGCCAATGATTGTAAGTATAAGTATAGGAAATATGCTTTAAAAATATGTTATATCTAACCAGTTTATCCATATTCAAAAGTAAAGTACTAACAATGAAAACAGAAAAAAAATGGTTAAAAACGAACGAGATAAGTATAACGATTTTACAAAAATATCTTTGTCGCTAAAAACGCTATTTTCTATGGCAAATGTATAGATGAGATGGACGTTGACCTCTTTTTAATAAAAACTTTAAAGTATCACAAGTTCGTCGCTTATTAAGATATTCTTTAAATTCTTTTATATTATTTCTTTTACTGTAATTATTAAGGATTTAATTAAGCAAATAAAAAAATACGTGCATATTCTCTGTTCGCAATAAATCTTTTAATTCGGTCTTCCTTCGCCAATAGCATCCTGCAGCAGCAGAGCACATTAGTGTCATATGTTTGGTGAAAAAAAAAATTAAAAAATCAGTGTTATGTAACTCCTGTTAATCAAATGATTATAATGGTCTTTGCTGTAAATTTGCATCAAATAAACTACTTTTTTTTCTTTCTTTCAAAAAGTCGGTTAACGTTACCATAACTGAGCTGAATGCTTCGAACCCAGGGGTTGCTGTTGATCCTCACCGGACCGGACACGTACTAACATGAGAAGAAGATAAATTTTAAATGAACGCATACAGTACAGATAATCAAATAGGTTATCAGCATTTATGGTAAAGTATAACAAGAAACAGACAAACAGACGTCGCGGAACTATAAGGATTCCTTGTTTACTACGGAATCCTAAAATATTAGACCTCGTTTTTGCTAACAATATAATAACAATTAGGAAGTTTCCTGAGTCAAAAATAAATTATTTGGCAATGTTGGTAAAATAAGACGTCACAAAATAATGTCACTTGTTATTTATTAATCACATCCATTTCCAACGTGATTTTGGATATATTATTGCGAAAAAATGTGACATTATTAGGTATATTGATAGCAATTTGACTACAAGGAACTATGACGTCATCAGTCGTTATTTCATACAAATCCCATTAGAAAATGTTTGATTTGAACCATTATTTATCTCGATTTGACTTCTTGGAAAATAGCGAAGGGAGTTTTTGGCGGGAAGTCAAGGGGTCCAGTTGGAGTTTGCTTTAAATTGTTTTGCAAATTGATTCTAGTGGACTTTATAATATGAAATTGGTGTAGTTTGGTGTTATAAATGCTCATTCTCATGGACAATATGTGAAATGTTTAAAGTGGACAGTCATAGTGCGGTTGTAGTGATATTTATTTGCGGACTGCGGTGGGCGTCTTTGGGCGCCGTCCACCACTCAATCGGAGAAGAAGATAAATTTTAAATGAACGCATACAGATAATCAAATAGGTTATCAGCATTTATGGTAAAGTATAACAAGAAACAGACAAACAGACGTCGCGGAACTATAAGGATTCCTTGTTTACTACGGAATCCTAAAATATTAGACCTCGTTTTTGCTAACAATATAATAACAATTAGGAAGTTTCCTGAGTCAAAAATAAATTATTTGGCAATGTTGGTAAAATAAGACGTCACAAAATAATGTCACTTGTTATTTATTAATCACATCCATTTCCAACGTGATTTTGGATATATTATTGCGAAAAAATGTGACATTATTAGGTATATTGATAGCAATTTGACTACAAGGAACTATGACGTCATCAGTCGTTATTTCATACAAATCCCATTAGAAAATGTTTGATTTGAACCATTATTTATCTCGATTTGACTTCTTGGAAAATAGCGAAGGGAGTTTTTGGCGGGAAGTCAAGGGGTCCAGTTGGAGTTTGCTTTAAATTGTTTTGCAAATTGATTCTAGTGGACTTTATAATATGAAATTGGTGTAGTTTGGTGTTATAAATGCTCATTCTCATGGACAATATGTGAAATGTTTAAAGTGGACAGTCATAGTGCGGTTGTAGTGATATTTATTTGCGGACTGCGGTGGGCGTCTTTGGGCGTCGTCCACCACTCAATCGGCTATGAAAACCAGTGGACTCGTATAGATTTGTCGCCAGAAGCTCCCGTGAAGCAATCAAGGGATCTATACCAACCTTTGATTGTATAGTTAAGGATTTAGGATTAGGAATATAAAAGAGATATTACTAGACACTGGCAAAATAAGCTTCAACGAAGTTTGATCGCCATAATCAAGAAAAGAAAAAAAAAAAGAAAATAGCGAATTCTCCGAGGAGGACCCGACGTGTGTACACCTAACAATAAAAATATAGATAACAACAAGATTTTCTTATTCATTGTGTTTTATTCACAGATAGTCGCATACACTCGTACTACCAACAGCAGACCCGTAGCGGCGCTAGCACGCCCCAACCCGCCGTTGCGCAGCCGCAACGGGCGCAAGCGCACTACACCCATTCCTTGCAACTACAGGTACAATTACATGATTTTTTACAAGATTCAATTACTAAAGTTTAAGTAATCAGAACACTATCATCAGGTTGACATGTATTTAAATAATAATCTTTATCTCCTCACAACAAAAACCTTATTTATGTATCTTAATATCTATGTGTGAGTAGACTGGTGTCTGAGGTAGGATAAACTTGAATTACAGATCACCTGGTCTCAAAAATCAGTATAAATAATTTATGACTGATACCACAGCTTTTACTATGTCTTCATTTTTACATACACACAAATATTTTTTACTGTTTTATTATAGGTAAGTATGTATCTATAGCCTGTTTTGTCCCATTGTTACGAAAAGATCTCTCCCATTACTTTACTTATTTAAAACTCATAGTAGGTAGATTTGCAAGCAAACAACGTGTTAACAGAACTCACCTTTAAGGACAGACACTCGTTTTTCGAACTATCAATAGAAAAAAACCCTAAACACCTACTTGTACTTACACTAGTTGTAATTGTAACATTACAGACCCTATGTCCGGCCCCTGCAAGATATCGTCCAGTGCCGGCGCCGCAGCCGGGCGGGGGGAAGCAAATGATATGCTACTCAGAAAAAGTACGTCTTCTACTTCTTATTTTTTAATTTTTTTTATTCATAAAAAAACAAGTCAATCGAACTGACTAGACTACTTATGAAAATTTGCATTTTGAATTTTACTACATAGATACTATATCTATTAATTTTTAACCGTCTTCAAAAAAGAGGAGGCTATCAGTTCGAAAAACTTATGTTTTTTTATTTATGATCCCCTATTCCTCTAAGATGGTTGCACCATCAATTATTAAAATGATTTTTAGGTAATTATATATCTTTTTTTATTATCTACGTTTATTTGACTTTAAAATTGTTTTCACTCAGGTTGCAGCTCCACTTTACCAGCCAGCACCGGGTTCACCTTCCAGGGTAGCCAGGGGAGCCCTGGAGGGCGCCCCGGCGGGGGTCAGCGCCCCGGCCGCTACATCACCTATGGCGGCGCCCCCAAACCCCGTGTATTACGCGATGAACGTCTGACGGGGGGACTAGGTATGGATTCATAGTCAATCATAATTAATTAATCAGTCTCTTACGAGGTCGTTAGACATTCTCTAACCGGCCCCATGGGTCTAGTCGAAGCAGGCCAACCTCAACCTTATTGCATTGACAAAGTTATTTTTGACATTAAGAATTGAAAGGTTAAGGCCCTTAGCCGACTTGTGTTCTAGACGTTATCCTTACCAAATAGACCGAAATCAGTTGGTCTTAAGGGTTAACCAGGCAGATAAAGTTGACAAATAGAAAGATATTTCGAACGAATCAACGCATAATAAATGCATAAATGCTTAGCTGTATAACTAACAACTTAGTCTTTTGTCGGTAGACAAAAGACTGTACACTTTGGCGCATACTGCATGCGCCAAAGTGTAGTCTTTTGTCTAATCTTCCACCACACACCACAAGTTTTTTTACCCCTCTTTTTGGGAAGCCTGCGTACAAATACGTACATTTATTGATTGATGGACGAGAGCCATTCCTAAATATACCAATGACAGACTTGAAATTCCAGGTGAAAATCGTGGTGGGCCCCACAGGGGAGGTCCGTATCAGCGTGCAGCCGAATCAGCCGAATCAAGCGACTCCTGGCGAGTCCGCGAAGAAAGCTTTAAGCAATCCAGAGAATTCTCTTTAATCTCTTGCCGTAGACTTCTGCAACTAGTGGCATGAATGCGTCTTGTTGCATGCACTACGAGAGATATCCCATTTCATCCACACCGTTAAGGGCATAGAGTATTTAAATAAAACAACTTTTTTTTTCGACTTGTGGATGCATTGACCATCCCATATCGTGGAACCAAAAATCATAATGGAATTGTAATCATGTTAATTATCTTACAGACCATCTTGTACCAAATTTTATGAGAAATGTTTTGTAATTAATCTATATTTTGACTGTAAACAACCATGTAAATATGAATTTGATGTCTTACTATACTATAAGTATATTAACTATGTAGAACGATTTATCGGACAACTCTGGATCGAACAACAAAATCACACGGGTCTTCTATTTCCAGATGTTTTGAGAAAGTTAAGACTCCGCCGCGTTGTAGGCTTTTATAAGTATTAATTCTTTGACATTTGTCTGAATATGGAGCAGAAGTCTTAATCGATGCATATAATTCCCTTGAATGCTATGACAGTAACTAAATACAAGAAAAAGTTAGAACGTCTTGCATTAAACATAAAATAATTATGAAGTTATGACGAAAGGTTCTAAATAAATGCAATCGAATCAGTCTCTAATAAGTAGGTAAGGAGATACATACCTATGTGATGTTATTAAACTCGATATTGTGTCTGTGTGGCGGAGCCTGTTTGATTTTTTCAGCAATTGTGATCCAATAGGTATCAAATTTAAATACTTACCATACTTATCTATAATATTAAACTTAATGATATCTTATTGTATAAAAAGATCTAAGGTACAAATTTTATGTATGAAAAATCTGTTGTAAAATGTTATAAAATCAGGTAGAATTAAATTGGCTACATATAAACATTCATCTTGTTAACATAGTTTAACGTAAATAGTCCATGTTTGTCGAGGTTTTTTTCTCATGCGAGGTATTTTCAGTATAATATAATACTTACTATAAAGGAGTAGGTACCTGCCTAACTTCAAAAATAATCATCGTGCAAAACAAAACGGATTTTCATTGTCGACCAATGTCCGCTACGACACGGCGTCATGCAGTAGTCGCTGATTGGTCCAATAATTTGCGTGAAGTAACGGTAGAGGCGGGAAATGTAGTTTTTAAGTAAGTACGTTAGCTCATTTTTGTTATATGTTTTCATTAGAATTATTGTTCGCTGGTGTTTTAAAATAAAATTGACCAATTAGGTACAATTTATCTCTGATTACAATTATACCTGTTTTGATAATTCTACACCAAAACATGGCACAATCCGCACAATACACTATACATATTAAAATAAGCATGTTTAACCATTTAAGCAGAACCCAAATTGAGGGCTTCCACTGCAGTAATTGAAAACAACGTTAGTAAGAGTAAGTTTTTTAAATTAAGCATAAACTACATTGAAAAGTGGAAACAGCACGAGAGAAAGAATGGACAACATACTAGCTGAGTATGCAGGCTTAAAATTACAATAGGTACCTTAGTTTTAAATTATTAAAAAAACTCATTAATTTTAAATGTTGTTTCTTCATCCATTCTATTGATAAATTGTTGTACCTATGGCAGTGTGATTGGGTGCAGTCCAGAATTGACTTTTAGATGCATAAAGTCCATAATAATATTGGACATCTAACACATAAAACAACCTCTTCAGAATAATAGTAAAAGGAAAGTTAAAAGGGGACTAGGAGAAGGAAGACCGTATATTTTTTACTACAAATTAAAGAAAAGTTAGTCGTAACGTTCTACTAGGAAATTAAAAGGATGGCAGAGTAGAGAGGATTAAGGCTCTACTTAATTTCTACACCGACAAGAGCAAGCTCTTAAATTACCTACAAGAAAGATCTTTAGAACATTTATAAGACATCTCTAGGCACTACTTGTAAAACTTATTAATCTCCTTTGTGTCGATCTTGTCGAAATGCGATTATCACGCCACTGCGAAGGAAGATGGTTATGTTTTTCGAGTGTACTAGGATAAAAAAATCCCTACTATGTGAAATTTTCGTTTCACCGTAAAAGTGTACCAAGTGTCACTCAACGACACTTTCCAATCCATCAAGCCGTTAGGGTTGCTAAGTGTGCCAAAGAAATATTGTATTTAGGTACATCTACTTATATGTTACTTCGTAACTCTAAGAACAAGATGGCATTCATAAAATTTTCACACAGTAGAGTTTTATTTTTAGTACACCTGAATTCTTACCGTGCTGATTTATACGAAAGAGGCTCTGGTGTAAAATAAATTGTTGATGGAAATAAAATAGATACTACCAATAATGAAAATCATGGTTGTTGAATATTAAAATTACACCTAAGATAACAGAAAGTGCTTTTTCAGAAAAATAAATCTAAATTACAATTGTATTTTTATACATGATTCAAATTGTTATGCAAATTAATTAGATTTCTCAAAATATAATAAAGACCATAACTTGAAATGCGTAGGTAATGTAGGACGGCAATTTCATTAAACAAATATCTGGATCTACACTATCTACCCCAACTCTAAGTATATAGGCACATATTTACGTGTAAGTGTGTACTGGCAGAATTAAATTGTAAGTAAGTACTTATTTTACTTTCAGATAAATAGGCACATATTTTGTTAGTAGGTCTAGGTATATTCTATTATATTACTTAGCTGCCGTTTCATCTATACGGCTGTATAAACAAATATTGCTGGTTTCAAAAGAGAAATACAGAAAAGGTTATTTATTATTAGGTCAAACAAATCTAATATGTATTATCAAAATTTGAGTGCCAAAAATATCAATTATCAGTATTACGAGCGCTTAGTTATTAAAATAGCGTATTTTCCTTGACCGGCCTAGCTTCTATTTGTTATAGTGATAGGCATATGTATAGTTAGTGGGCCACATTGTTAACTTTCACAGAAAGTTAACGAGCTTGAAGGTTTTACAAGCTTTCATTGTTATTAGATAAGATTAAAATGAACAAAGCTTACTGTAAAGGGCTTTACGGACATCTGTGGGGCACTATGATTTTTAGTATTGTAATGTAACATACTTTTCACATTTTAGTTATGAAGTTAATATATTTTAAGACAATAACTTTATGTTTGTTGTAAATAAGCGTAGATGAAGTCACTAGAATTTTTATGCATATTTAAAAAAATATATCATTGAAGGTTACCTAGACGTAGGTACATTCAAAGTATGTTACTAGGTACATTCATATTTTAATTTTAATCCAAAGTGCCTGTGGAGGCAATTTATTTAGGGGATACAAACAAAATCGCACAACTGAAATATCAAATGGAGACCAATCTTCAATGGGATTTCAAAGAAAGTAAGATTTAAGTAAGTACATTAAGAACCTATATGCTGCCGTGAGTAGATTGCCATAAAAATAGTAGTGTCATTGAATTGTTTTACCGACTTTGTAACCAAAGAGATGTTTGATATTAGGCGTGGATTTGACAACATCCGCGCTTTAGTGTTATGCAGGAAGAAAACCTAGTCTCTAGTAACAGCAGAAATATTTTAAAATCCTATATTTTATATTTTCGAATGTTTTGGTTAACCATAATGAAATTTAATGATTTATTTAATTTATTTATTATTCCTTTATTATTTAGAGACCTCAGATGCCTTATTTAACAAAACTTTACACATACAAACACTATTATTTAGACAATTAGGTATTTTCCTGGGTCAAAAATGAAATTATTTGGCACTGTTAAAATAAAATGTTAGGTACAAAATAATGTCACTTGTCATGATCATATCTATCTTTATTATGATGTTAGATTTATTATTGCAGAAAACCTAAGCAGAAAATTGATATTAAGAGCGCTACTTAACTCCAATAAACTATAAAGTCATCTGTCTGTATTTCATACCAATCCCAAAAATGTTTGTTTTGACGTTTAGAAAAAAGCATCTGATTTGACTTGTTGGAAATTTGCGAATTCTCTGTCACGACTAAAATAATCTCAACTTCGAAAGACATATGTACCTACTAAGTTACCTACATATATCTAAGTAGCTAGTTACCTTGAGCTGGATGTACATGCATTTTATTTGTAACCTTATAACCATAAACAAATTGTATATATATAAAAGTTTTTTAAATGCCAAATGCGTAGTACCAGTAGTACCTAGATATTTTACCTACGCCGGCGAGTTTGTAAAATAAAATGTATTAAAAATAAGGTTTTCTCGTTAGTTAGGTGATTTTATAAGATGCCTCTTGGATCTTTTGAATATACCTATACTTAGATACTTATTTAGCTTTCAATGTTAGGCTATTTCCAATAATGAACATAATTTAATCGTTTGTGTAGGTAGATATTATTTACTTAAGTGTAAGTATTTCACTACCTATGGAAATGAGTAATTTCAGCTTGGGTAAAATAAATGTGACTAAATATTTTTTTTATGATGACGATGATGTAGGTACTTATGTGGGTGGGTAATATATGCACTGAATATAATTATGCTGATGAGTAGATCATCATCTCATCATTCGAGCGTATTCTCTTTGCGAGGTTGCATCCTCAGCGGTACCTAACGCTTCAGAGCCTTGGGTCCGCTACCTTTTTTTTTTTTTTTTTTTTGACGCGGAGAAAATCCCTTCGGATACCTTACCGGTTACGGGACACCGGTAAGGTTATGTGGTGTTACCACTAAAAACTCCGCGGTGTCACCTCTCAGCCGCTATCGGCCGGGACCGTGTGCTTCTTCATGCTCCACAGCCCCGGCGCGGCCGGCCGCTACTTAAGCGGCCCCGGCTCGCCAACGGCCTCACGGCACCCTCTGCTGAATCAGAGGGGCCGGAGTAACCGCCGCCTTGGCCTCTTGGCCCAAGGACAGACGCGCTGACACGCACACGCGCCTGCCTTCCACTCCGGAGGGCTGTCCGTTGGACGATGGAATCCCGTTTCCACCGTCCAACCAGCCCTCATAATTTGGGGCCTGCGGAAGCAGGCCCTGCCCCAGTCCACCTGACGGCGACCGGGGCCCACACAGCCGGCCGCAGGGGATAGGGAGAGCGGCAACGTAACACCGACACTCCTCTTCCCCTGCGGCCCCACCGATGCCGTGCCAAGCGCCACGGCCGCGCTTGGTCGCGG
The DNA here is from genome assembly GCA_963555685.1 of Acrobasis consociella. Lineage (NCBI taxonomy): Eukaryota > Metazoa > Arthropoda > Insecta > Lepidoptera > Pyralidae > Acrobasis > Acrobasis consociella. The sequence continues at coordinate 7,381,699 of OY743104.1, read as the reverse complement.
AGGATAGGGCGAGCGGCAACGAAACACCGACACTCCTCTTCCCCCGCGACCCCTACCACGGCTGTGATGGTAGGGAGGTCGTCGTCACCCCCTTCCCTCACAGCCAGGCCATTCCCGCCAGGAATGGCCTCCGCCGGGCCCGGGGAGGCCTAAGCCTCAACCCGGGCAATGGGTTCCTCTTAGCTTCCCTGCGGCCGAGGCAACCGCAGGTACTGAGCCCCCCCATCGCGACAAGATGGGAACCACATCGGGGGGGGAAAGATAAAATGTATTAAAAATAAGGTTTTCTCGTTAGTTAGGTGATTTTATAAGATGCCTCTTGGATCTTTTGAATATACCTATACTTAGATACTTATTTAGCTTTCAATGTTAGGCTATTTCCAATAATGAACATAATTTAATCGTTTGTGTAGGTAGATATTATTTACTTAAGTGTAAGTATTTCACTACCTATGGAAATGAGTAATTTCAGCTTGGGTAAAATAAATGTGACTAAATATTTTTTTTATGATGACGATGATGTAGGTACTTATGTGGGTGGGTAATATATGCACTGAATATAATTATGCTGATGAGTAGATCATCATCTCATCATTCGAGCGTATTCTCTTTGCGAGGTTGCATCCTCAGCGGTACCTAACGCTTCAGAGCCTTGGGTCCGCTACCTAATCTAAGTGATTTGACGAGGTGATTGGTTTTTACACCTAAATATAAATTTTAGGTAGATCTTACTCCGTCGCATTTATTTAATTAATTTTAAATTTAAATGAGAAGTTTAACTGAAAAAAATATTTAAAACTTAAGCCGTATAATGATGATACATTTACCCCATTTTACGTTAGCTTTAACCTTTTATTTAGCGTTAACCTACTACATTAGCTTCTTAAACACACAGGTATAGTGTGGGGTTCGCCTAAGTCATATTTATTTTATACACATTTGCCACAATTTTGTGGTAAATCAGGTTATTCAACATATTAAATTTATCGACCTACGTTCCTACTGGAATAGCTTACGAAAATCTGGTTACTTATCCAAACTATGCAGGTGGTATAATCACTGATTCTACCGCTTGTGCTAACCTTGGTATGTCCATTCATCAAATGCGTACCTATATATAATTACCATCAAATACACGCTTAAAAATATATATGTAGGTTTAAGTTGTATAAATTATTGTTACGTGTTTGCTAGTTATTTCACGTTAAACTACGTAAGTAATTCTATTGATGGAGCATTTATTATAGTCAGTAATGCCAGCTGTTGTAAAACATGAATTAAAGGACTTAATTTGTGGCGCTAGAACTAAAAGTTCGCTGGCGAAACATTTATACCTATTAAATTCTTATCAAAATAGAATATATACAGACTAATACACCTCTTTACCAAATTGAACTAATGCGTTTAGTGTCGGTAAGGGTAATGCAAGATCGCAAACAACAAGATATACCTACCTAAGTCTTCTTCTTCTTATCGTGTGTGTTAGTGACTAACACTAGTGTCAGAGTTTTTAAACCGCCTTAAAGGCCTCTGACATGGTTTTAGGTAACGACCAATGTCAAAGACAGTGACCGGGACCGACGGCTTAACGTGCCCTCCGAAGCACGGATCATCTTACTTATTAGACAATCAGGTGATCAGCCTGCAATGTCCTAACCAAACTAGGACAACAACGCAAAGTCGTTGCCCCCGCCGGGAATCGAACCCGCGACCTCCGGGTATGAGCCGAACGCTCTAACCACTACACCACGGAGGCAGTTACCTACCTAAGTTTAAAAAACTGATACCCGACTGCGGGAGCCATTTACCGGTAGGTAACAATGTACACATATTTTTGAAATGTGCTTAGTAAGAACTTTTATTCAATACCACACTCGATACCGAAACAAAAAAACATGTTTTACTCGCTCTAAATTGTAGCCTTTGTCACCCGGACAATAATGAAGAATCGCTTGACATCTTATTTGTGAAAATTGGAGCGGTTCGGAAGCTTCGGCGGAACAGACATATATTACCCGCATACATAGACTGCTAAAATCATTACCCTTTTCTTTGGCTTTGTCGTAGTCGGGTAGACAGGTTGTAAAGAACATTAATACATCTAAGTTAGTTCCTACTTACGTTCTAAAACTTTGTTGTAGATGATCCTACTGTTTGCGCAGGTTAAAGTTGTAATTTCGTAAATAAAAAAATACCGAAATGCTTTTTATAACTTGTAAAATGCCCCAAATAATCCAATAATGTACTTCAATGAAATATTATTCATTTAGTACCTATCTGTAAGTATGAATTTCAAGACCATTATTATAACAAATGTTACCAATGAAAAGTAGTTAATAATTAAGTAAGTATTTTAATACATCGATTTGTAATTAGATCTCATAAATGTAGTAAGTAATCTATTTACTGTCGGAAGTGAGAACACTATTTGGAAACCTACTTACATCGTGATAGAAATAAATTGTTAAATGTGTTGTGAACTTTAAAAAGTCAAATATGTATATTATTCATCATCTTTTTCGTAATAATCATATTTATATTCTTCTTATAATATCAAATATTCTTAGTTAAAGTATTTTTTTTTATTAAAGTATTCATTTATTAAAAAGATATAAGTAATATATTATAAGTACCAAAGAAAGAAAAATTAAAGAAAACATTATGTCGTACTTTGTTATAGTTCAACTATTATTATATTAATTATACATGGTTTTATTATGAATTTAATGGCGTTTATTTGAAATCGGTATTAAATTTGTGATCACTTAAATTGTTGTTTACATTGGTATAGGTAAGTATTTATTTTATGTTATGTTATAGGTATGGAATACCTGAGTAACTTAAAAAAATATAATTACTTATGTAAGAATATGTTCTTAAGTTATTAGACGATAGGTTAATTAAATAAAAATAAAATCAGATGTATTATGAGTGTTAGGGCAAGAAATCGCCAAAATGTTTCAAGTTACCCGTGTACAAATATATTTGTAGTTCGGTAAACAAATAAAAGACTAAAATGATCAGTTGTTTATTTGTGTAAATCTTTTTATCTAAGTACCTACGCATTCGCAACCTACGGATAACGAGAAGTATTTCGACTAAGTACATTTCTAGTAGGGCAAAGTTGAATGGAAAAGAGAGGCTAAGCAAGAAGACCTTATATAAGGTAATTTAGGAGTTATTTATGGTAATGCGCATACCGTCTCATATCTCCGTTCTTTCAATGCAATGTAAGTGCTCGTGCACTTCTAGCAGACAAATATCTACTTAAACATTTTTTTTTTACCTAAGGTGACATCTCACAAACCGTGGAAACAGTGGAATCTAGCGTTTGAGCTCTGCCTGTGTAGGAAATAAAGAAGAAACGGGCGATAACCACCTTAATTTTTTTTACTCTAGACGTCTACGCCTAAGCTATGACCTGCCCTGGACATGCCGTAGATAAATGAGCAAAAACATTTTTTCATCACAAAACATTTGGAGCTTAAGTTACTGCTGATTCTGTCGACACTGAAAAGTAAAAAAGAAAATCTTTAGAGTAGGTATTAAAACACAATTTGAAAACTGAAAACTGAACACGGTTAATTAATCCATGTAGAATCAAAAATCAATGTTGGCAGTCCAGTAAAAAAAGAATTTATGCATGTGTATTTTTTTCGAATAAGTATTTAACTTAAAGAACTTAAAAAACGCTCATTGTGCGAAAGAATAACTCACAAGTCTCACAACACAATGCGTAAAAAGTTTAAAGTCACTAGGGTAAAATTACCACATCGTGTAAAAAGCGTCGTGACGGTCAGGCATACATACATACATACATAAATACTATCAAGTTTATATCCCTGAAAGAGCAGAAAGAGCATTTTGGGTCTTACGGCTTTAAGCAGACAGAGCCCGACCGCAAGAATCAAAGGCCAATGCGTGATGGTAGATAGGGTAAGAAAGTGGAAAAAGGAATCAAATTAGTTAAAGATGTTTATACTTATACAATAATTTAATAGAGGTACATACAAATAATACAAAACATATATTTTTTTTACAAAATGCGTCAATCAGTAGCCTTTAATCCAAAATGCCACTCCGAATTGTATCTGGCTCAAAGGTGCCCATTATAAGTATACCGGCTGCGTTTCCTCTTTGGATACATAGCGATAGATATCATTTGAACCAAATACCATCTGGAGCATGAGTCCGCTTCAAGCAATATATCAAAATGGTGACGGGTTGCTAGCCGCATTGCCTGACGATTCCGCCCAGTCCCTAAGATTCATCCCTAAGAATCATCGGCTTTACAATTTGCGTGGGAAGAGTAGCAGCATGACCAATGTGTTGTGGTAATGCAATCATATTATGTACAGGCTGTGAATAAAAGATAATGTAGGTAATTTTATATTTACCAATAAACAATGCCCTAAATATGCAATACTACCTAGGAAACTTACTTAATAAAAGCTTTGCGGTAGGTAAGTAGGTAGTTATTTATCGATAGTCATAGTGTACATCACTAGTCAAGCATTTAACAAAATTTCACTTTCTCTTAGACCAATATCTTCAAATATGTGTCATTAAATTTGAAATTATAAATATATAGAAATTCCTCGGCTTCCACGCTTACCGTGCCTCATCCAAGGGAAATTTATCTTATATGTTCTATTCCTTTGGTGTGTTCACTATTTTGGCAAGTATCGACATGCTTTCGTGGAGGCATTTCCAAATCCAAGACACTTTTCCATTCCACTAGCAAAATATGTATTGAATATGTACGTGCCAAAGAGCTTTCAAACCTCTTGGCGGGAAAAACAAACTTCGCCAACTGAATGAATGAAAGAATGAACATATGTAAAACTTTTTTTTTTCTTGATTATGGCGGTCAAACTTCTTTGAAGCTTATTTTGCCAATGTCTAGTATTCTAATATCTCTTCTTTATTCCTAATCCTAAACCCTTAACTATACAATTAAAGTTTGGTATAGGTCCTTTGATTGCTTCACTTCACGGGAGCTTCTGGCGACAAATTTATACGAGTCCACTGGTTTTCATAGCCGATTGAGTGGCGGACGGCGCCCAAAGACGCCCACCGCAGTCCGCAAATAAATATCACTACAACCGCACTTTGACTGTCCACTTTAAACATTTTACATATTGTCCATGAGCATTTATAACACCAAACTACACCAATTTCATATGATAAAGTCCACTAGAATCAATTTGCAAAACAATTCAAAGTAAACTCCAACTGGACCCCTTGACTTCCCGCCAAAAACGCCATGATAAACTTTATTTATTTATATTCCGTTTAAATGTTTTGTCTATGGCACCTTTGACAGGCTGGTAGAATCTGAATCTGAGTCTGAATTGCATAATCCGTACGTGTCCAGCCATTCAGTGTCAGAGCAGAACTAAAACGTAGGTAGGAGTTTTTGGCGGGAAGTCAAGGGGTCCAGTTGGAGTTTGCTTTAAATTGTTTTGCAAATTGATTCTAGTGGACTTTATAATATGAAATTGGTGTAGTTTGGTGTTATAAATGCTCATTCTCTTAGACAATATGTGAAATGTTTAAAGTGGACAGTCATAGTGCGGTTGTTGTAGTGATAATTATTTGCGGACTGCGGTGGGCGTATTTGGGCGCCGTCCGCCACTCAATCGGCTATGAAAACCAGTGGACTCGTATAGATTTGTCGCCAGAAGCTCCCGTGAAGCAATCAAAGGACCTATACCAACCTTTGATTGTATAGTTAAGGGTTTAGGATTAGGAATAAAGAAGAGATATTACTAGACACTGGCAAAATAAGCTTCAATTCAACGAAGTTTGACCGCCATAATCAAGAAAAGAAAAAAAAAAACGTAGGTAGTGATTGGCCAGCAGAAGAACTGTCAGTCACAGATTAGACAGATTAAGCGCCGTATTCATTATCCAGCGTGCTGTACAGCGGCTCAAGATCGCTTTGCTGGATGTAGCCTATTCACGCATCCAGCAAGCATCCAGCAAGGCATCCAGCAAGCCAGTGTTGCCGGCACTTACACATTTTGCAAGCCAGTGTTGCCCTCTTTTGTTGTTCTTGTCTGTTGACAGTTCTAACCTGATGCTATGAAACCCAGTGGACTCGCTTAGATAGATTTTCCACCAGAAGCTCCTAGCAATCAAATGATGTCTACACCAACTTTGGTTGAAACTAGAGGCCTAGGAATAGAGAAACGAAGGAATAAAAATAGGCTTAAAAAGACTAGTATCCAGAGCCGCAAAATATTCAAGTTTATTTACGTATCCAGAGCCGTAAAAACACTATTTAAAAAAACGTCTGCTGTACAGCAAGCGTATTCACGATCCATCTGCCCGACGTTCGCGGTGGTGGGGGTGCCTGCTGGATCCAGCACGTCCAGCAAGCAACTTCACGTCGGTTATTATTATTAATTGCTTGCTGGACCTGCTGGATCGATTTTGCATCCAGCAAGCACCCCCACCACCGCGAACGTCGGGCAGATGGATCGTGAATACGCTTGCTGTACAGCAGACGTTTTTTTTAATGGTGTTTTTACGGCTCTGGATACGTAAATAAACTTGAATATTTTGCGGCTCTGGATACTAGTCTTTTAAAGCCAATTTTTATTCCTTCCTTTCTCTATTCCTAGGCCTCTAGTTTTAACCAAAGTTGGTGTAGACATCCTTTGATTGCTAGGAGCTTCTGGCGGAAAATCTATCAAAGCGAGTCCACTGGGTTTCAGCGAGTTTTATAGCATCAGGTTAGAACTGTCAATAGACACTAACAACTAACAACAAAAGAGGGCAACACTGCCTCGCAAAAAGTGTTAGTGATGGCAATACTGGCTTGCTGGATGCCTTGCTGGATGCGTGAATACGCTACATCCAGCAAAGCGACCTTAAGCCGCTGTACAGCACGCTGGATAATGAATACGGCGCTTTACTGTCAGTCAGTACCTACGTACCGTAGTGATTTTATGTTCTTTGCTACGTACATTGAACACCAGTTGGTTGAACACATTTGCAATTATTTTGTTTGACATTGTAGTACCTATATGTAGGTACGGTAGGTACTTATCTACCTACATTAAGATTGAGCAAGTGGAGTCTGCGTAATCAAATCAAAATCACTGTAAATCACACAGAACAACTAAAGGTAAATTGAGATAAAGAAATATTACGTGTGAGCATAAATAATTTGGTGAGTAGCTTTTCTACCAATGCATTTTGTCGTATTTGTTCATTATCGTCATAAAGCATTTCTATAACATTGAGGAAATTACTTGAGTCTTGCGTGCTATCATATTGTTGTGTAGGTACGCAGGCACCCACGTAGAACTTCAGGCTCTATCCTAGCAATCAATATTGCTCATTCTAAAGCGCAATTACAATTTGATATATTGATTTTCAGAGCAGTAAGTACTTGCAATTGCGCGTAGTGAACTGTTTTTGATTGTACATACTGTTTCGCGAGCATTACTGAGGTGGTTTGATTTTTATTCAGGAAAATGTCAACTCGCCACATACGAAAGTATTTGGGCGGCAACGTCCTGCCGCCCCCTGAGGAAGATTCAGATTACGAGCCTTTGTATGCCAGTACCTCGAAAAATCCAGCCCATAACAAATTTAATGGAGTAAGTACTTATACCAAACTTTTCAATTCATTTATCATATAACCTACATTATTTGCATACCCACATTAAGGCTACTCTACTATCTTACATTTAGATCGTCATCATCAAATCAGCAGGAAGTCCTGGCTGATGTGATTTGGCTGTTTTAGTACAATCAAATTTTAATAATTATTATAAAACAGGATAAAATGAGCAACTGAATTTAACAAGCATACTGCCTACATAAATAATTATAAACGTAAAAGTAACTGGTCTGTCTGAAGTACGAAGTACTTAGTTTGACATAGTTAGATATAGGACAGATTTTATCTCAAATACCATGCATAAAGGGAATGAAAATGGAGTGCAACTTTATATGGGAAATCCCTTTTTGCCATACAGAAGTAGACTTTATTATAAAGCAGGTACTAAATTTACACATACGAAGTTGCTGGTAAAGCTAGTACCTATATTTAACATTGCTTTTTATCTTTAATGTGAAACAGATGAGACTACCATTATAGTCCTCCTTATCGTTTTCGATAACGGCGACCTCGGACAAGAATATCATTGGTGGGAAGCGTTGTTTCTAGCGTGAGCCCTAATGTGGCTCGCTAGACCAAATTTTGTTTTATAGCCATAGGACAAGGCCAAATCGCTTCATGCAATGTCTTAAGAATTTTAGTTTATGGCGTTTGCAGATTATTTAACACATCAATACATCATTGGTAATAGGTTGTGGGTTAATTTCCACAGATATTAGGATGTGTTGTGCAAATTGATTTGTGTTTATACCTATTAAACTCACAGTTGCAATAATATATGGATATGGTCAGAATAGGTTACATGTTTGTTTTGCAGCAAATATAATCTGTTGAGATACTTATCCTACTACTATTATAAATGCGAAAGTGAGTTTGTATATTAGTTGGATTGTTTGTTTGTTACCTCTTCACGCTTCAACTACTGAACCGATTTGCATGAAATTTGGTATGGATATCGTTTATATTGTTTTATCGTTATGGATACTTATTTGAGGTTTATTATATTTGAAGTAGCTCTGTCAAATTGCAATACCTTGCTATGCGAAGGTTAGTCTTCTTCACCGCAGCATTCCCAGTTGTACCCTCGGCTGTGGTACTTGAGAGCCAGTGGTATGCTTTTTCATCTCCAAAGATGTCAATGAACACCCAAGGATGCCAAAGATCTAATAAAGTGGAGAAGAAATAACAAACAGTTAATGATTTGGCTGGAGTTTTATAATTGACAGTTGCATGATGTTAACCCTCTTTCGGAAGTTATATAAAACAGTGAAAATAGAGCACATTACATTAAGGATGCAACATGACAATCAGCAGTGGACATGATGCGGCTGAAATGATGAATCAGAGATGCAACTGGGAAAGCACTAAGATGAGAGAGAAAGACAGAGAGAGAGTGAGAGAGAGAGAGAGCAAACAAACATGCATTTGGCCCACCTGATGGCAAGTAGTTATGTAGCTTACACCCTTATCAAAGAGCCTGCTGTTGTTTCTCGGGAAACCCAAGGCTAATTGTGTCAAATATATAAAACCGTATGTAATAAGGTAGGCGAATAAAGACGCGACTGTTTTATACTTATTTAAAAAATGTAATTAGGGACCTTATGATTTTTAAGAAAATTTGGATTTTTGAAGCATTTATTTATGCATGTGTATTTATGCAAAGCTGTTAAAAAAAAGCATAGCAAATGTCAATACTACTATGATTTTCTGATACCTTCGTCTTTATTCCTAACAGGGAAGAAAGAGTCTGGCACAGTAAGGCCCAAAGGCCTATTTGATTAATGAATTGTGATGGTGGGTGGTTGACGGAAATCAAAATAGTGATTAGCTGCTGACGGCTATGTCTGTGATTTTACAAATCAAATTAAAACAATGTTTCCATTATTGCGAAATATATTCAATAAATCCAAATATGGCAGCTCTGGCCAAGTTTGGCTCGGGTAGTACAGAGCGGGTCGTGCTCCTGCAGTGGAGGCAAAGAGACCTGATGATCACGATGATGATGTATATACAAAGTAAGCAAAAACAACTAGAATATACGCTCGAAGCGAACTACTGCTTAGTAGCTCTTCCAAGCAGCTTTCAGTTCAGCCAACCGAATTATTTATTGCTTAGCTAGCGTAAATCTTTACCCCATTATTCATAAAATTATAAACATTTGCTAAACCCATTTTAGTTAAAATAAGTTTTGTCTCGTTCTTTCATTGTTAATTATTGAAAAGAGAAAAAGGGGCAAAATATGTTTTAACTAAAATAGGTTTAGCAAACGTTTGTTTATTTTTATGAATATGAGAGATTAATCTTTTTTTTTCATAATTAAGACAGATACTAAGAAATCAATAAAAAAGATAATCCAATATTATTGGAAGCATGGACCTTGACTTAACACACATATTTACTTACTGGTAGATAACACAAATATGATTTTTTGTTGTAGCCAAAATTTACATAATAAAACGAGCATGCATTACTAATCTTATCTTGCTTTGGGGTCTATAAATATAAGCACGTCGAACCTTTGGGTGGTTGTACATACCCCTTTCCCTTACTCACCCGCATCGGGACATTAGGGCTTGCACACCACCCAAGACCAGTCCGAGATCAATCCTGTTGAAACTGAGTCAAAATATAGTAATCATTTTTAAAAAAAAATCTACATTCAGTTTAGCACACACAGTTACCCCTTATGTTTCAGCTTGAAAAACGGTAAATGAATTACTAATAGGTTCAATACAATCGAATTTAGCTATTGTTTGTGGCAATAGCTTGAAAAAATTGTTAAAGATTATTTTTTAAAGGCATTTTCAAATTTATTCCTGATATTGTGGATTTCTGTTATGCATCATCCTTATTGAAATTTGTCCAGTACTTTTTTTAACAGATAGACAGAAGAATGGGTCACTAAATAGAAATCCCAATCAACATTTGTTTGCGTAAGTATTTAATAAAGTTCTCATTTGTTGTCCTCAGCTTTTCAAGTCAGAATCTGATTCAGAACCAGAACCAGAACCTGAACCAGAACCAGAACGAGACACAAACAAAGAGACCGAAGAAGAAGTAGAACAGGTGCAAAAGCCAAAGAAAAAAAATAAACAGAAGAAGAAAAAGCCAAAAAGGAAGCAAGGGGGTGGCACATTTGAGGTTAGAATTGAGACTACTTGTTTATCAATTTTTTTTCAGTGAATGTTTGCAAGTGATTACTTTGTGTTGTAGATGGATGAAATAGACCGAAGCTTACAAGAGGTCAATGACCTCTTAGGCCCCCCTACCCCCGCACCCTTGGTCGAAGCTGCATGTGCGCAAAGCGAGGTGGACAAATTTTTCAAGATTGAGGGCAAAAACTTGAACCCTGCTAACGAGCTGAGGCGACTGTTAGGCCCGGATGAAGACGAAGTCAAGACGAGGTAATAAAACATCAAGAGTTTCTTTATCTATTGTTTATGTAAAAATAAAGTTTGATCAAGCTTTTTGGTCAGCAGATCTGACCAAGTTTATGTACTGATTAATAACAAACGCGAAACCGTTGAATTTGGAGCACGTAACTCAAATAACCATCTCATTGTTTTTATCCTTTTGGTTTACAACTTCGACAAAAATATAATAATCACTTATTAAAGTAATTAATTCCATTACAGGCGTAGACGTGGTGCAAATTATATCAATCGAGGATTAATTGTCCAGCCTGATGACTCATTTAGGAAAGTTGGTAAGCCGATATTTCGTTATTTCATATTTTGTTGTTTCATGTTTTCATCTGTTTAAGCGGGCTCCTACAGACGAAAGATATATTGCCTGCGATCCTGGTCGGTAACAGTCGGCGACAGTCGGTAAACTAAGTCACGACAGTCGCTACTGTCACGCTGTCACGAAGTATCGCATTGTTGCTGACTATCACTGCTGACTCGCAACGGTTCGTCGACTAGAGTCTCGAACTCTCTCTCTCGGCTATCTGAGTGACCAAAACTGGAGTCAGTTTTTATGAGTCAACTAACGACATCTGATATAGTTTCAGGACTGCATGTTTCTATTGATAATAGTAAGCTTCATAATTTATAATTAGCTTGAGATAATTTATACCACAATATTTTTGATTTATTAAAATAATTTCATTTCTTGTGCCTATTCATTGTTTATTACCTTATAGGCATCACAATGTCCATGTCCCCCGAGAAGAGCAGCGAAGGCCACAGCTACTTCTTCATAAATCATGATCAAGCATATCAAAAAAGGCACAAGATGTACATAAGTATCCTGCTCATCACAAAAGAAGACTTCCCTCCTATAGATATGGCTCACATGCTGGACAATATGCATGTGGAAGGACTTCTCCAGGTAGGATTTACTTGGTTTTACAGTTTCGCTACCACACTTACTGTTATTATAATATGACCAAGACGGCAGAAGGGTCTTCGAAATATCTCTCGTAATAAAGAAATATCTATAATAAAGGAATTACTTGTACTACATAAGCAAGAATTTCAGCCCTTTCCAAATCCTACTACAGTATTATATTATTCAGGTTTTTTTCATTACCTAAATTTGAACAGTAAGGTTAATCCATTAAAAATAAATGGCTAGATAAAGTGCTTTTTTTAGGGTTCCGTATCCCTGAGGGACACTATTACTAAGACTCCACTGTCCGTTCGTCTGTCTGTTTGTCTGACAACAGGCTATATCTTATGAACCGTAACCGCCATAACAACAAACACTAAAAACAGTATAAAATAAATATTTAACCAGGCTTCCATAGGGAACCCATCACTTTATCGCAATTAACTTCAACGATTTTCATTCCCCATAAAACTATTCGCAAATCTTTTAATACAATATTTAACAAATCCTAAAATCTGTTGACATCGAAATTACTCGATTATTCGTTATTTACAAATTCAGTCTATCGTTATTTCTTTTCATGTTTTATGTATTTATCGAAATAACTTAAATCATCATCAACATCAAAGTTTTGTTACCCATAATTTTGTTTCCACGTAAGTTTCAGTTTGCAAAATAGTTAAAACATTTGAAACGAGTGCCAGGAAACTTCTATTCATTTTCATAGGTTAGGGGAAACCTATAGGTTAGGTTATGTTAGAACTGCGATCAACACACGCACGAGCCGAGCGAGCGAAGCGAGCGTGCCGCGGTAGCGGGCAGCGAGTGCTAAGAAACTTCTATCCATTTTCCTAGGTCAGGGCAAACCTATAGGTTAAGTTATGTTAGAAGTGTTTGAACTGCGACCAACACACGCACGAGCCGAGCGAGCGAAGCAAGCGTGCCGCGGCAACGGCCGGCGAGTGCTACGAAACTTCTATACATTTTCCTAGGTTAGGGCAAACCTATAGGTTAGGTTATGTTAGAACTGCGACCAACACATTAGGTCATATGTTAGTCATTATGTGTACCGTTACATATTGAAACATGTTTTTATGAACAGTTTTATCGATAACTTAAGAGTCCCCTTACCCTAGACCAAAATACAACTTTCCGTACAAACGTAGTCTACGTTTTATTTCAAAACGACATGTCCGATTTGGGCAAAATTTTGTAATTTCAAAGATATTGCAATTATCTAGGTTTATGACTGGTTTCCTACAGTAAAAATATGAACTTGAAATAGAATATAGTGTTTTATATCATTTTTGACCATTAGTATGGGAAACTTCTAAATCGTTATATTTTCTTTCCAGTTCATAATTTTACTATAGGAAACCAGTTATAACCCTAGATAATTGCAATTTCTTTACAATTACCAATTTGTGGTTTCAAAATTAAACGTAGACTACGTTTGTATGGAGAAGTCTAGGGTAAGGGGACTCTTAATACTTTATACTGAAATGTTAGTTCGATATACCGTTTTTCTATAAAAGAAAACAATTTTGAAATATATTTCTTTTTAAATTTTGTTGTAATAATATAAAACTGCGATGATAAACTATTCGTTTTATTAAAAAAAATGTATTAAAAATCGTGGAATAGTTTTCTGAAAAATGAAATTCGATGTCAAAAAAATCTGTATTCTAATAGACCCGCTTCCATACAACAAACGTGATTGTTTATAGATAACTAGCTGTGCCCGTGGGCTTCGCTCGCCGTGGGAATTGCAGGATAAAGACTATCCTATGACCTTCCCTGGGAATCAAATTATATCCATTCAAATTTCATCTAAATAAGTTCAGTAGTTGAAGCGTGACGTGGTAACAAACAAACAAGCCAACAAACAAACAAATATACAAACTCACTTTCTTATTTATAATATTATATTAAGTAAGGATAAGGATGGTACGGAAGGAACCGTTCGTGCGCGAATCCGACTCGCATTGGTCCGGTTATTATATAGGTAAATTGTGCTATATTTTTCTTAGTGAATTAAATGCGTCTCATCGACTAAATTCGCGAAAAAATACTAGATTCTTGTACTAGGTACAGGTATTATCCATTATCCAAATTAAATCATACCATCACCACTTCTCTTTAGCTTACCTGCCTAATATAATTTATGTTATCAGGTGGTGGATATATTTTTTGCCATGGAAGAGTATGATCGTGCCAAGAAATTATTAGAGAAGACAGTATCGTATCTGCAGTTTATTTCACACCCGCTGTTTCGCATTACAGACGTAAGTATTAGTGTAATTTATCCAGGTCTGACGCTAAAAGTGGCTTTTGGGTCTTGCGGCCCTGGGCTCTGCATAGAACCGCAAGACCCAAAATGCTCTGTCTGCCCCATTAGGGATAAAGACGTGATAGTATGTATGTATGTATGTATCCAGGTCTGACAAAATATAATGAAACTATATTAATGGTAGATTCAGTCCATAATACTGAATAACTTTCCCCGGAACAAGTATCGATGTATGTAAAAAAAAATATTACCTTTCATTCAAATTGCTCGGTCAGTAGATCAAAGTCTGTATGAATGAAAAATAGTATATTATGCAATTAGTGAATAAAAGACGGATTTAACTCGAGGGATATAGATAAATCACGAACAAGTGAAGGATTCTATTAACAATTGAATCACGACCGCAGGGAGTGATTCTTGATTATTAAATCACGAGCGTAGCGAATGATTCAAGTGTTAAAATCCTAACCGACGCGAGTGATTCATAGCCCTCGCTATAAATCCGTTTTATTCAAGAGTTGCATACTATACTTTATACATGACTTCGAGAAAAAGAAAGATGCGAAAATAGACATTTAGTGTAGAAAAAGGAAGGTTATATGTTATATTAAAATCCACATGAAAATTATAACAATTGCTAATATTAAAACAAGCTATCGACCAATCATACAATGTCTAGTTTTCCACTCCGACTTATAAAGGCGTCGTCACTTTCTATTTGATTAAAAAAAAAACAAAACGCTTTAATTGGGGAATGCGTAACCCCAGCAAAATGTTGCGCCGTAGAGAAATAAGAGTATTACAGATAGTTGGTTCATAGTAAGCCTCATTTTGTTCAAATATAGCAAAATGTGTTCATGTTGTATTTTCGAAGTTATTCGAGAAAAACTGATTTTGCTGGAGTAACGTTACCCCAGCAAGATGTTTTTAAAAAAAGGAGTTTAGTCTAGAATCAAGTATATGAAAAGAAAGCTCTTAATGAGTTGTAAATGTATACCGATAGCAAGATGTGTTCATCTTATACTTTTTGAGATATTCAAGATTTTGCTAGGGTAACGTTTTGCAATTTTCCATATCTCGAAAACTGTTAGTAGCAGAAATTTGAAAAAAATACTGTTTATAGGCCTTACTATGTTCAAATTTGTTTGAATATAAGTATTTCGATTCATCCACAAATATCGAAGTAATTTAATATTTAAAAAAATCGGAATATTCCGTTTTACTCGTAAACTAGTACATTTACTAACAAATAAAAAGCAGTTACATATACGTGTATATCATACCTTCTAACGTGTACAAATTCGGATAAACAAACATTACGCGATATGAAGATATAAAGGAATTTCATCGAATTCCTAGTGGTGTGACTTTGGCAATTGAATACGCAGCTCTCTCTGAACACAAATAGATAAACTATAGTGAACATGTGTGTTCATTTTGTTAAAAAACATGCCCGAAAGTTTCGGCTTCAAATCTCGCATGGAATAGAAGTTATTAAAAAAACAAGAAAGTATCATCAATTCTTCTATAAACCGACTAAATAACGGAGGCTACGAAAAAGCGGCCGTTTCGTACTTGAGCGTAACCATCTCAAATAAATGGTATAATAGTCTTTTTTTGGTAGTACAGTCGCATACAAAAAGGTTCTTGCGTTTTGTAGATAAAGAAAATACATGAGCATGCTTATTTTTTATATTTAAATTACTGTTTTACAATAATTGTATACTATATAACTTAAACAAGGAAAATCACAGATAAATTGAGTATTATTTAACAAGTGTACTTTTATTACTAATTTCTCATATCACCTTTTAAGAGTCCGGCGACCCTAGACTTCTCCATACAAACGTAGTACACGTTTATTTTGAAACCACATGTCAGATTCCGGTAAAAATTGGTAATTGTAAAGAAATTGCAATTATCTAGGGTTATATTGGGTTTCCTATACTAAAATTATGAACTGGAAAGAAAATATAACGATTTAGAAGTTTCCCATACTAATGGTCAAAAATGATATAAAACACTATATTCTATTTCAAGTTCATATTTTTACTGTAGGAAACTAAATATGAACCTAGATAATTGCAATATCTTTGAAATTACAAAATTTTGCCCAAATCGGACATGTCGTTTTGAAATAAAACGTAGACTACGTTTGTATGCAAAGTTGTATTTTGGTCTAGGGTCGGGGGACCCTTAATCTTTTACATGTGAGATTAATGAATACTTTACGAGTTATCATAAAATAATTATAGGCGGAAGAAAAAATGCAAGAGCGCGGCAGTTCTCACACTCACACTGATGGCGCTTGATTTGATCTCCGATCTACATACCTGTGCGCAGCCTGGGCATTTATGCATATTAGATAAAAAATGAGTTTAAGCGATTAAACATTCTTTATAAAATATAAAATACTGCGGCGACGAGATTTTTTAGCTTTTTATACGAGTGTCGATTTTGCAATGATTACTACAGAAACATAAAATTTTAAAATACTTTATTTTTTTTAGCGAAACTGAGTACCTACAAGTTTTATACAAAATTACTTAGTATACAACATTTCAAATATTATAATTAGTAATTAAGTTAACAAACTATAAACAAGTACATAAATGAAAAAAAATTACTTACCATTTTTAAATACACTAGCCCAGCACAAAACAGCAACGTCTCAGGTCTCACAATGGCATGGCTTGACAAACATAACTCAAGGTAAAAAAATGTATGCCTGGGCTTCGCGGCGTTGTAAGAAACAGACGCCTACATAGTGGCAAGCGGGACAGAACTGTAAAACAAACTTCTTGTGTTGGACACCGTGACAGATCAAATTATATGCATTTCTATATTGATATATTTTTGTTCTTTTACAAAAGGACTCGTGCATCGCAATCATCTATTAATTTGCAACTTGTATTATTAAAGACTTAGTTTTAACTTTGTTTCTGGTTACATCATACTATTGACGAAAAGGAATTTAAAATCTGTCTCGTAGATAATAATAAAATATAAAACTCGTATTTATTGCTTTGTTTGAGTGGGGGATGCGACATTTATTAATCTATCCGACATACACTTCCATACAGTTGTCAACCCTATTGCCAAAAACTAATAAGTATGAATTCACACCAAATAATACTATAGTAAATATGCTTAAAACATTTTAAATATCGGCTACAAGAATATAATTCTGCTCGACTGTACTTTTTATCGGTTATTAGGTTGCTAATATGCGTAGGAATCCCGCTAGTATGAAACGGCAGCTTTTTCGTAGCCTCCGTTATTTAGTCGGTTTATAGGAGAATTAATGATACTTTCTTGTTTTTTTAATAACTTCTATTCCATGCGAGATTTGAAGCCGAAACTTTCAGGCATGTTTTGTAACAAAATGAACACACATGTTCACTATAGTTTATCTATTTGTGTTCAGAGAGAGCTGCGTATTCGATTGCCAAAGTCACACCACTAGGAATTCGATGAAATTCCTTTATATATTCATATCGCGTAATGTTTGTTTATCCAAATTTGTACACGTTAGAAGGTATGATATACACGTATATGTAACTGCTTTTTATTTGTTAGTAAATGTACTAGTTTACGAGTAAAACGGAATATTCCGATTTTTTAAAATATTAAATTACTTCAATATTTGTAGATAAATCGAAATACTTATGTTCAAACAAATTTGAACATAGTAAGGCCTATAAACAGTATTTTTTTCAAATTTCTGCTACTAACAGTTTTCGAGATATGGAAAATTGCAAAACGTTACCCCAGCAAAATCTTGAATATCTCAAAAAGTATAAGATGAACACATCTTGCTATCGGTATACATTTACAACTCATTAAGAGCTTTCTTTTCATATACTTGATTCTAGGCTAAACGCCTTTTTTTTAAACATCTTGCTGGGGTAACGTTACTCCAGCAAAATCAGTTTTTCTCGAATAACTTCAAAAATACAACATGAACACATTTTGCTATATTTAAACAAAATGAGGCTTACTATGAACCAACTATCTGTAATACTCTTATTTCTCTACGGCGCAACATTTTGCTGGGATTACGCATTCTTAATTGGGTATAGAAAAAAAATTGAGTGACCAAATTATTGTGAAAACACAGCACAGCCTCGCTCAGCTGCAACGGAACTTTTGTCATGTTTATGTTCAATATTGTTTCCAGAGAGACTGCCGCCTCGAGTACAAAGTCTTGGAGAACCGCCTCTATCACGTAGCCATGTTGAAGTACATATACATGATGACGAACAGCGCATGCCACCGCACGGGTCAGTTACCTTATAATTACTGATTGGTTGTTTTTTACCCCACGCTAGATGTGTCCACACCGCAACCAATTGGCGAAAAAGGGAATCCTCGCCAACTTTAAGTTGTATATAGCAAGGTATCATTTGTTTTATGTGTGTTAATGGCCAAGACGACTCTCTTTTAATGGAAAACAACTAGTGCCAGGTAACAGTTTGCATAACTGTTTGCGAAAGCGCAAGAAGTACTTTAAATTAAAAAGCACATCTATAAAGTAACACTGACTCCGTAAGCCATTCTCAATAAGTATTTACTTTGTATATTTTCCTTCCAAAGTAACTTTGACTTCGTTAGCCATTCTCAATGTTTACGTATTTTATCTGCCAATGTAACATTGACTTCGTTAACCATTCTCAATGTTTACTTTGTGTTTTGTCCTGCTATTAATAACATTCTAAACTTACTTGTATTTTTCTAGCCATGCCATTCTCAATGTTTACTTTGATTTTTTGTTTGTATTTTTTTCCCGCTAAAGTAACATTGACTTCGTTAGCCAATCTCAATATTTACTTTGTATTTTTTTCCCGCCAAAGTAACATTGACTTCGTTAGCCATTCTCAATATTTACTTTGTATTTTTTCCAGCCATAAAGTAACACTGACTCCGTTAGCCATTCTCAATTTCTCAATGTTTACGTTGTATTTTTTCCAGGTCTCGAAATTGCCAAAGTTCTCTTAAATCTAGACCCGTCGGACCCTCTCGCCCTGGTCATTCTGATAGACATGCTAGCTCTACGCGCTCGCGAACACCAGTGGCTCATTGACGTCATAAGCTACTGGAAGATCCACCGAGATGCAGACTTCATGTTCAATCTTCTATTTTCGTATGCTCTATCTCATTTTCACGTCATAAGGAAGAAAAAGGGTGAGTACTTTATTTGTTAATTTAAAATGCTGTGTCGATATAATAAGGAAGTTTCCAACAACTCAAACCGGATACTTTTTTCTAAACGTCAAAACAAACACTTTCTATGGGATTTGTATGAAATAAAGACTAATAACGTCATCGTTTCTTGGAGTCAAATAGCGCTCTAAATATCAGTTTTTCAGCAATAAATCTAAAATCACATTGAAAATGGAAGATGACATTATTTTGTGATGCTTTATTTCATTAATAGTACAAAATAATTTATTTTTGATATAGGAAATTTCGTAATTATTTGCCTAAATATTACTTATATGTGATAACGTAGATTTAATCCCTATGATTAAGTTGTATTACTGTAGGTAATAAATAAACTTCATTAGTGGATAGATTCGTTCGAAGTCGACACAGCACCTTCAAATTCCCATGGAATTTTTGTTTAATCATAATTAAAACTAGTAGCTCTGAGAGCCTACACCTCGTGAGTCAGTTTAATTACATGAATATTTTTTTCCGAAGCTGAATTAATGAAGACGCTTAGCTCGCTCTATCAGTAAAGATAAACAAACTTTGTTACAATAAGTAATAGTGCTCAGGTACAAAAGTCCCACTCAGCAAAGAAATTTAAAGAAATATCTACTCAATGTGCTTAGCGATATGGTTTAATCATCGTCTGAACTCAGCATTCGTTTAGATATCTGGAAATCCATTGCAAGCCAGTTTAATTCTTATTCTGGTCACACGGTTTATAATAGGTTGATACCCACTCAAAAAGACTCAGTAATCGGCGCGCTAGTACTGAATTCTCACTTCAGAGAAGTCGCCGCGCGTAGGTATATTTTTGGGGGTCCTGCTGTTTGACCAAAGATCATTTGGCAAAACAACGTTTGGCAAATAAACGGTTTCGCGGATTCATTTTACTACTAAT
This sequence comes from Acrobasis consociella, assembly GCA_963555685.1. NCBI lineage: Eukaryota > Metazoa > Arthropoda > Insecta > Lepidoptera > Pyralidae > Acrobasis > Acrobasis consociella. The sequence continues at coordinate 7,361,329 of OY743104.1, read as the reverse complement.
AATTTTACACTCATTAAGCTTAGGGCGAGAGTAACACAGACACAACAACGACTTTGCCGTGGAGTGTAGGTTAGGTTCGTTAGGTTTCCTGTGACCAAGACACGAGTGAGCGAGCGAAGCGAGCGAGCAACTCAAGCTTAGGGCAAAAGTAACACATTTATGAGACAAAATAGACTAAATCGATTACGTAAATGCACTTACGTAATCGACTCGACCGATACATTATTTTTGACAACCTCAGTGGCGTAGTGGTCATCATGCTATTCCAGCATCCAGAGGATTCGAGTTCGATCCCAGGTCAGGGCAAGTTGAAAAATGGCCTTTTTCAAATTGACCAAAAATATAGTATCGTTGAGTTAGTTAGTATCCCATAACACAAGCCTTGAACTTACTTTAAGGCTAGCTCAATTAGTGTGATTTGCACGTATATATTTAGTTTATTTTATTTATTATGGGGAAGTTATTTAGTTTATTTTATTTATTATGGGGAAGTATACTTTAAGGCTAGCTCAATTAGTGTGATTTGCACGTATATATTTAGTTTATTTTATTTATTATGGGGAAGTAAGGTTTCCTATAAACACATAAGTGGACCGACATCAATCAGCATAGCATGGCGGTAAAATAGAATAAGTATACTTATTACAAATGCTGCCGATGTGACTGATGTGTCGACCTGAATGAACTTCCCGACCAACACAAACCGAACAAGTGTAGTAACTGCCTCGGGTCGGCTTTGTTGTTCAACAATTGTGTAAATACTGGGTCAAAAATTATTCGCTACAGTTCATAAATAACGTCACTTTTCATTAGTCATATTTATTTTCAGTATGATTTTAGATTTATGAATGCAGAAAAAGTCAAAAAGCGCTCATAATAACAGGAGCGCTTTCTGACTTTAAAAAGCATGACGTCACGCTTTTGTATTTCATACAAATCTTTAAAAAAGAAGTTTTGTTCTGATGTTCAGAAAAAAAAAACCGATTTGACTTGTTGTCGTCTAGCTGATTACTGTCGACACGCTTACGTGTGTAACAAACCTAACTACTTATTTACGAAAGTAGCTGTATTTTAAAAGTTGCTCAGGGTAAGTTGGAAAATGACCTTCTCCACATTGTCCTGGGTCTTTGATGTTTATCTATATATGTATTTGTTATAAAATATAGTATCCCATAACACAAGTCTCGAACTTACTTTGGGGCTTAATCCATGTAATTTTTCCCTACATATTTATTTATTTATTATTATTAGGTACATTATTGTATATTTTCGTTCCAATTGTAGGTGATTTCCTCGAAGCCGACACGCATCTACAGACGGCAATAAAGCGCTTCCCGATGGTGGTCCCGGAGTTGGTCAAAGCGATCAACACCAAGATACCGCAGATGGAAGGTTGCGAAATGTTCAAAGAAAAATCCGAGTAAGTCTCAGTATCTCGCTTTTATTCCATTCGAAGTAAATAGTGTAACTTACATCAAGTTTTTTTGTCTTGTCTTGCACGATGCACGTCATTTCATTATCATCATTATTAGGTCTTTTTAGCCTCCACTGCAGGAGCACAACCCTCTATACTACCAGAGCCATACTTGGCCAGAGCAGTTAGAGGACTTGGCCTACATTCTCCTCGCTGGCCAGACGGGTTGGAGAGATCTCACTGATGTTTATAAACTTTGTTTAGCTTGTATTTCCTTAGTCGCCTTCTAAGACATCCACGGGAGGACTCGGAGAGCCCCTATCCTACTTTGCCGGAAACCACACTGCGTTGAATACCTAAGTCACCAAGAGGTGGTAATATGTCGATGTATGACACTACGATGTACGTACATTTGTCAAACTAATCGAGTAGTGTATAGAAACCACAGATCTGTTCGTATAAAAACACTATACTGTAGCCATAGAACAAATATAGATCTAAGAGACAGAAAAATAGTAGCAAAGGGTCTCGTTCACGCGTGCACAGAATGGCAACGTAAACATTCCCCTCGCCACTAACGTTGCCGCTCTGTGCGTGTATCCGCGGTAGATCTAACTACTGACTAACGCTGGGGACAATGTTTTGAAGCCAAAAAAGCATGTGACGACGTAGCTTAATGACTCCGCGGTAGTTGAAGCAAGATGAGACGAGACATAATTCATTCGATTACTCATTATATCGACATACAGGATAAAGGAAGGTGAACGAGAGCCCGCGAAAAAAAAACACAGCCCTTAAACTTTATAAGGCTAATAAAATATTGTCATTTTTGCGTACGAGACACCACCCTGACGTGTGTGGAAACAAATCAGGATGAAATAATTCTTTAGTTACCAACATATTCTTCGCACCTGTTTAGGAGAAAAGGAAATGAACGAACATACAATAAGTGTCCATTCTTTATTTTTATTTTTTAAAAGACATGTAGTCAACCGTTCTAAATAATAAATTGAAATTTTTTAGCACCCCGAAACACATAAAGGATTTGTGGCAAGATCTCATTAAATATTATACCATGTTCACTGCGTCCAAGTGGCGTGAGCCCGAAGTATGTGCGTGGTTCGTGAGGAATGTCGTCACCGTGATAGAAGACTATAAAAAGAGCGAGGCGGTGCGGGTAAGTTTACAAGACGCAGCAGCTTTTAGACGCTGTAGAAAGTATATTTAAACGTTTCACCGCGAATGTCGGATTTATCCGACGATGAGTTTTCTTACTGAAATTACTAAAAAACCTTGGATTCTCTAAGACAATAGCGAAATGGGCACGAAATTTTTTGTCGAACGATTGTATTGACATTTGCGGTTAAAGGGTTAAATAAACAAATATAGCCAATATTGAATAAGTTATTAAAATAATGACTTTGTATAAAAACTAACTGGCTAATACCTTTCTAAGAAACTACCAGTCAAATCGATCTTTTTTTGGATAATTACTTATTTTAGAATTGAAAAATAGTAACTAAAAATAAAACCGCATGCCGTTCAGTTTTTTCCTATTGCAGTGTACTATCAGGGTTCTACTAATTTAAGTGACTATGTAGTAAAGTGTAATGTATGTGCAATGTGAAAAGCAATAAATGAATTGTATTGACGTATTCACATTTAGGCGTAAGTCACGTTGCAATAGCACGGCTGGGTGCCAATATAAGGCGCTCTTATTCGGCGATCTGTTGTCGGCAGCTACAAGGTGCCACGCTTCTGTTGTATACGTGTCTTGACTAGTGGAAAATATTCATGCCATTTATTTATTACTGACCAGTCTAATACGACACCTTTTACCGGAAAAATAATGTGAGGTTCTCACATTTTCTACTATAACAAATTACCTATTCCTGTGTATCCATATATTCTTTCAAACTTTTAAAAACATTAAGTAGAACAGATGGGAAAGGCTTAAGAAGTATGGGGATACCCTAGACTTTGCCATACAAACGTAGTCTACGTTTTATTTTGTAACCACATGTCAGTTTTCATTAAAATTATATGGTTATAAATTGTTTCCTACAGTTAATTATGAACTTGAAAGAAAATACAAGAGTGTAGAAGTTTCCCATACTAATAGTCAAAAATTATATAACACACTATATTCTATTTCAAGTTCATATTTTGACTTTGAACACCAGTTATATGCCTAGATATGTGCAATATCTTTCAAATTAGAAAATTTTGCCGAAATCGGGCATGTCATTTCGAAATAAAACGTAGACTACGTTTGTATAGAAAAGTATAGTTTGGTCTAGGGTAAGGGGACTCTCAATTCTCATAAATAAATAAATAGACTAGCTGTGTTATGTGGTGTATTACAGACTTTCGTGCAAACGGTCGCACGTCAATGCGAGGCCATGCGCTCGATGCCGGCGCAAATCGTTCGACACTTCCAAGTCATAAAGCACATGAATAACTTCGTTTTTGATGAGGTAAGCTTTTATTTGGGATTTCTATGCGTTTCTGTTTGAATTCTTAGCTGTGCTACTTCCGAGTTTTCCGGCTTTTCTTCTCCTAGATGAGATACACGTCATCCAAAAATATCGAAGACTGCACTTGTTGGAGAAGAAAAAGCCAATAGGCATTGTTGTAAATGAAAGGCAGGTTTGACCAAGACTGACTTTTGTGATACCCTCAAGTATATAAAATATAAGATAAGTAATTACCAATACTACAACATCTTACCCTATAAAAGGACTACAAACACGAACGCAAATGACAAATGGAAAATTGTTTTTGGCCCATCGGTTAGATTATGAAAAAATGTTAAAAATTGACAAAGATACAGCGCATTTAAATTTCGCATGACGTCACGGCTAGGTACGATTGTTACCTAGCGCTGACGTTGCCTCAGGACGGCGCAAGCCCCCACTTCGGAATTTTGCTACTCCGTATCTTTGTGAATTTTTACTTTTTATATGGGACCATTTTTTTGGATAATCTAAAGAGCGGACTTATTTTTACGATCATACTTTTGTGACCCGGTCGTCATACAGTCACACCCCCCTCCTTTAGAATATAGTTTGAATTCCATTTTTAAGTTCTTGGCACATTCTTATTTCATTATCGTAGACTCATTAATCATCACTTCAGCGGCTGAAATGATGATAATGATGATGATTTGAAACCAAACTGGAACTGGAACTGGCTACGGTGGAATATCCACATACATACATACTTACATACATAGACTGCTTAAATCATAACCCTTCTCTTGTCTTGGCCGTAGTCGGGTAAAAAAGAGAGATAGGAACAAAAAATATTTTAACTATAATAATTTAAGCAAACTTTAGTACATTTTTATAATTACGAGGGTAAGTGTTCTCATTGCTTCCTCGCTGAGCAATTCACTACCTACATCTTCCTTCATCTCATGTGAGGATCACCTAACTACTTTGATAGGTAGTCTTTCACAGCTTTATCCCTGCTAATACAAAGTGTTCTTCCTTCGCAGGCAAACGTGTTCACGCCGCGCCCAGTGCTCGCCACCTACAACCCGGAGCCCTATCCTACGGAGACTGTCAACAGATACGGCTACAGCTTCGCGCGGCAACTGCCTGCTCAAATAAGCGACTCCATTGTCGGCGGATTTATAAGGTCGCTAGGGCCAGAATTCCACCCCGTGTAAGCATTTATCTTTTATTTTTGTCTTCTTCTTTTTCTCCTCATTACCTTCTTTTATACAAATTTTCAAAGCAAAATCTGGTATGGATCTGATATATCTTGACATCTCCTGTGCCATAAAACATTCAAATAAAATATGTTGATTTACGGTATGTTTTATTGGCCCTATATTTTATTGTATCTATGGTTGTGTGAGTATTCGCTAGTTTCCAACAACTCATATCAGATACTTTTTTCTAAACGTCAAAAAAAAAAACATTCGGATTTGTATTCAATACTTATAGAATGACGAAGTCATGGATCATTTCTTGGAGTCAAATAGCGCTCTTAATATTAGTTTTTCTTTAATAATAAATCTAAAATCACATCGAAAATGGATATGATCTCATCAAGTGACATCACTTTGTGCCGCTTTATTTTCTTAACAGTAACAAATAATTTTGCACCCAATTGTGCTCATAATGTATCGAGTTTCAGATCTGTGTAAATTGTACAAATTAGTTTATTATAGGAACCTCCTTTCAATAAAGCATTTAATTATAGGAACTACTTTTTTAAACAATGAACTGTCGCGAAAATGTATGTATAAGTCCTCTATTGGAGTGAATTATTTGCTTGCAGGCGGCCAGAGGACATGAACTTCGAGGTCAGCGACGATGAGGATCCAGAGCGGGCAGGTGAACCCTCTCTCCTAGACTTATTAAATACTGTGCAATATTACTTCCATACGTTTGATGAGGATGATGTGGCGCCGGAGTTTGATGACGACCGCTGGGACTTCGTACTACCAGATGCCGATGAAAGGGATGCCAACGATGAGAGGGATGCCAACCCCAATTAAAATGATGCGGCGATAGGAAAGACGGCTTTATAACAGTTGCTCATGCAAAATGTATTGCGTAAAAAGACTCAAAACAACATTGCTCAGCATGACCTCATAAGGTTGTCACATTATACCCTTGACAAGGCCTTGCTACATTTTGGTTTTATCAGATTATACAACCTGATAGCAGCATTGTAACGTCAGCTCGTATAACTATTTAATTTGGAACTATTTTACAATAATATAGGACATGGATTTCAAATATCAAAACTAAACGGTTGGCTCAGGCAACTGTAACGTACAGCTTGGCTTAATCAAGGGCTAAGATTTCATTCATACATAGATTTTGTTTTGAGTCAAATATCCAAAGACCAATATGTTTGAGCTGACGTTTCGGTGTTGCCATCGAACGGATCTCATTTAAAAAACCCTCGGGCAATTGTGAGTTGCCACACCAGTTTTTCAGTATAGCCACACCACCATACACCAGCAAGTATTGTGCGTTTTTCATTTTCACCATTCTAACAACACCTGTTTTCCTCTGTTACTTTTAATACGTATATATGTATTATCACTCTTACAATGAATACTAAAGTAAGATTTTTATTGATTACGGAAACACGTTTATTTAATTCACTTTATTTAAATTGTATGTATGGGAACGGATTTGAGTTGCGTGAACTTAGGCTCGTTATGGTGCGTCTAATTTGCTTACTTCATTAAGCTGCCTGCAATCTCAGCGATAGTGTTGGATAGACGGTACCTACATGAAGTTATACTAAGAGGTTTGAGTTCACATGCGCAATTTAAAGTCGGGCGTCAAAATTTGGCTGGTGTGGCGGTGGCACGCTGTTTATGTGATGTCATTTTGGATATCTTCTGTGTCATTATTTGTCTATGATGTATCATTCGGTGAGCAAAGATCTCTGATATTTAATCGTTAAATGTCGTGTAATCGTTAGCTTTAAGGTAATATAGATAGGTTCATATGTATTATGTCAATTTATACACAGATCAAATGTATAACACTGTCATTACGTCGTCTGCATGGGAAGCGTAACTCGAGTTGATCATTTATTACTTTACTCCATTTATATTACATGAGCTCCGGTTTTTTATTGATACAATACCGACAATCAAATCATTCTATTGAAAGTTTATATATCGTATTTACAAGACAAAGCGTAAAGTAGTCATGGCATTATTTAGTAATCTTTGTCCATCGTAGTTTTATTCAATGTATTATATTCCTTGGTAAAGTCATTCAGAATTATGAATTCTGATCTTAAAAATATTTGTGTATATTTTGTTTAAAGGCAGAAATGGACAATATTATTCGAATGAGGATTAATGAATAAATTTTACGAATGCTTATTCTTGTTCGTTATGTAAGAATAAGAATCATTTTTAAAAATTTATTTGACAAATGAATTTTTCTTAAATGAATTATTCGACGAATGTTTTATTCGCGAATAATCTTATAACGAATGATTTTTTATTCGTATAATTATTTGAATAAAATTTTTTTCAAATAATGCCCAACTTTATTATTGTTTTTAAAATTTTTTTGAATGGTGCTGGAATTGTGCATGTACAGCATAATATAATGTCAGAGGGAAGCAAAATTTTTACAAATGTGATCAATTTGAATAATTCTGTTTTTCCGCTGAACTATACGCTTGTTTGTGTATAGATCATTGAATTTCATTTCATCTCAGAGGGAATGTTCTTCGTTCTGTTCATTAACTCCTTCTATCGGCTATAAAGACTGTCTCATTAACCTTGTTTGAAATAATTTACACGAGCATAGCTTATTGGATATATAATTTACAATCTTAAATCACAATAATGAAATCAGTTTGGCTCTTTTTTATATTATACTATAATGTGTATTGTATTGTGGCATTCGTCAATAATCAAATTAATCTTATACCTTTAAACGAGCAATTCTTGTATATATATAAATTTCTGTGATCTCGGAAACGGCTCTAATGATTTCGCTGAAATATGGTATATGGGGGTTTTTGGGGGTAAAAAATCGATCTAGATTAGTCTTATGTTTGGGAAAACGCGTGTTTTCGAGTTTCCATGCGTTTTTCTTTCCACGCAGAATATGGTCGCTAATTTCGTCCTATCGGGCGCTATCCTACTGGCCCAACGGTTACGCGGACCGCTAGAAAGAGTGATACGGAATCGAATTCCACTCGGTGACTTACTTTTGGTTTTTTTATGAGCAATTTTATATATTTTTTTTAATTTTTATTGTTTTGTAACTAGTTTAAAAAAAATTGTTAATGTTTGAGATATAACCGAGCAAAGCTCGGTTGCCCAGGTACTATTTATCTTAAATAACGCATCGAAATTGATAGGAAACTTCGCGTGGTTAGTTTTGACAAAGTAAAGACTTTCTCTTGGTAGGATTATTAGTAAACAACTCCCGTTAGAGCGTAAAATAGAAAACTATACCTTTAGAGACGGCACTTTCGGTACATGGGACCTTGCTACAGCTAGCAAATTTGGTTGAGACGGTGCGAACTTTAATACTTTGGAAGTGTAACCTAAAATATAATCGCAAAAAGCAATCCCACGAAACTTCATCATCATCATCATCAGGTTTTTTTGTCTCCGCTGCAGGAGCACGACCCTCTGTACTATTAGCCATAATTGGCCAGAACAGCAAGAAGACTTGGCCTACAGTCTCCTCGCTGGCCAGACGGGTTGAAGAGGTCTGGTTGATGTTTATAAGCTTTGTTTAGCTTGTATTTCCTAAGTCGCCTTTTACGACATTCATGGGAGGACTTGAAGTGGCCCTATTCTACTTTGAAGGAAACCACACGGCAAACGTATACCACGAAACTTATATACCATTAATTTAGTATGATCGCTATGATGCACCGCCATACAGCAGCCTCTGATTGGTAAAGAAATTGGCGTGAAGGACACGTCGGTAACGGCATTAGCAAAATTGCTGTACCTATATTGCTTACCCCTAAAAGATTGCGTGATCAACACCACTTGTTGGTTGACTGATATAAAACACCCCTGGCTTTAAGAGTTCCCTTACCCTAGACCAAAATACAACTTTCCATACAAACGTAGTCTACGTTTTATTTCAAAACGACATGTCTGATTTGGGTAAAATTTTGTAATTTCAAATATATTGCAATTATCTAGGGTAATAACTGGTTTCCGACTGTAAAAATATGAACTTGAAAAAGAATATAGTGTTTTATATCATTTTTGACCATTAGTATGGGAAACTTCTAAATCGTTATATTTTCTTTCCAGTTCATTATAGGAAACCAGTTATTACCCTAGATAATTGCAATTTCTTTAAAATTACCAATTTTTACCGGAATCTGACATGTGGTTTCAAAATTAAACGTAGACTACGTGTGTATGGAGAAGTCTAGGGTAAGGGGACTCTTAAGTCTACCATTTACAAGTATTGCAATAAGATTAAATAAAGAAATGAAAACAAGACGTAGTTTTTAAGTACCATCTACTTAAATATATTTTATTGGACTCATTTTTTTGTCCTTGATTACGCTGTCATAGTATTATAGTTAGCTGGGAAGGACACTTTTTTATCATTAATTTACAAGTTCTTGCTTTTCAATCCTTAATTAAAATCCGCATCTTCCTTGTATATTTCTTAATCCAATTGGTCTTAAATAATATTTAACTAACCAACATAAACGATACCTGCATTTATTCATGCTTCAAATAAACTATACATAAAAACAGTACTGCTTTCATTCTTTCGGTTTCATGCATACATTTATTGTATCCTTTATTCAAGGCATCATTCTCAAAACATTTTCATTATATTCACGAAAACCACAGATTATCTGGGTCTTCCACGGGCTTTTCATTTAGTTGGCGTAGTATCACTTCATCTTATTAAAAAAAGTAAGTGCTTACTGCTTTCATGCTTTCATTCACCAAAAAGCTTCTCCATTAGTCGGTATGGTTCTTATGTGTTAAGGATAATATTATTAAATTTTTGTTGAGAAGCAAAAACTTTGATTAACGTATATTAATTTCGCAATTTCAGCTCGGTAGTGCCTTCGACCAGTTCTCGCTAGTGGATGGGGCGCGTTTAGCTCGATTGGATAAAATAGTTTTGAACATTAAAAAATATCAATACTTGGAAAATTTAAGTAAGTACCTAATAAAAATGTTGATTCTATTCCATGTCTCTTTTTATTTGCCCGCGAACCCTATAAGTCGTAAACGAAAACTTTTCTTAAAAAGCAAAAAGAGTACCTGTAAACGGAAACTTTCCTTAAAAAGCAAAAAGACTACCTGTATTTTTCGGGCTTCTAGGGACTTTTACCACAAATTATAATCTGTGGTTACTACGCATTTACGTAAATTGCAGACTTTCGTCTATCTGGTAAATTATTATTTAGATTACCTGTGAGATTGAAACTAGTGGATGTTATGAGAAAGCCTGCCCACTGGTGTAGTGAAGGCAAAGGCAAACCTTGGCCAAAATCCTCAATATTTTGATTGCATTAAGTTTATTTCCATAAAATCATTCTTGACGACCCAAAAGAGCTGGTTTGAAGAATATGACAATGACCGATTATTAGGTTCGGTCTTTGTCCATCTGTCTTGTCTTGCATCTACTATAAAGTTTCCTAGACTTCAGGCATGATATCTGTGCTTGAGTCTTGTTATACGTTATCCAATAACTTTTGCGCTTTAATTTCAATAACATGCAGAATATATTTTTATGTCCTTACGGTCTACAGAATCACATGCAATATTTAAAAAAAGAGATTTTGTCAGTATGACATTCAAATGACATTGTTATACATTTCGTTGATACATTTGAGTTGTTTTGCTGAAAAGTGTACATTTTTATTTAGTTAAATTTTTCCTTGAGCTAGGTTGATATTTTGTTCCTATTTTTGATAAGTACGTGTTTGTTAATCAATATGTATCATTCTAGTTCTATGTCGATATTTTGTATAATTGCAATGGAGTTCTGCGAAAGATTTTCATTTTGTGGTTTGAGAAGTAAGTGTCAGTACTTATTATTTTATTTTTTTAAACTATCTACATAAATAAGGTTAACAGAATATACTGAAACTTAAAGGTTGAATTCAGACCATAATACTGAACTACTTTTACGAAGAAACATGTCGAATGAAAATTTATTTTTGATCTCTCATACAAGTTGACCGATCAGTTGATCCGAGTTTGTACGGAAAGCAAAAAATATTTTTTCAAATTTCGACATGTTTCTTTGAGAAAATTGTTCACTATCATGGACTGAATTCACCCTTAAATAGTTTCAGTATATATTGTTAGACTTTATACCAGCATACTACTTAGGTCTAGGATTAAGTAAGAGATTTAAGAATTTAAAGTATTTCCCAAAATAAACATTACAACTGTCGCTATAGAGAATCTCCAGTAGTAGCAATCAGACAAGTGACTAGCCGAAAATGTCAAACGTATAACTGATTGAACCTTATTCAATCATTTTAACGTAAACATCATCACATGATTAACTTGACTTGAATGTCACGAGGAGATTGTTCAGGGTGCTTTGCTATCCGAAGTTGAACTCATGTGTTTTGTACCGGCCCTGGCGCCGTCTGCATTCTATATCCACTTGAGTACTAAAAATTATGTCTAATCCAGCCTAACTTAATATCACACTTGTTCACAATGCGGCTGATTTGAATATTTGCTGTTCTTTAACGTCTCAAATATACTGCATCGGTACTCAACACATTATGGATAAATTGTATTTCAATGTATACCCTAAATTAGTCTATAAAAACAAACATTTCTCAAACTTTATTAGTTTAAGTAAGATAGGTATTTATTTACTACTTTCAAATTGCGGGGTTAAACTATTTATTTTTATTTATGTACTATATAAGATTTGGATTACTGTGAAAATGGACTGATTGATAGATTTATAATATAACAGGAAATAAATTTTTAAAAGTTATAATAGCTTGGCTATATTTAGAAAAGACTAAAGGTAGAAATAATCGAAGGCGTAAAGTTTAGTCGTATGAATGAAGGTTGTCGATTTTAGAAGAAATCAATGTTTTCTGGGAAACTCAGTGCTTTTTGATTTACAAAATCACCGACTTTTTTGCCTTGGGCCAAAAATGTCGCTTGTTGAGACGCTTCGCTACGATTGTTTAGTGTTTTCAATGCTTTATACAATCGGCCGCTGTCTTTTTAGCATTAGCAAAGGCTGAATTGAACTTTGAAAAAATTTAATCGAAAAAATATTATATACTTATAGTCTGTTCGCGGACACTTGATAAATTCAGGGCTCCTTAACTCGTTACAAATGCGGCTTGCTAATTATTAAAAAACATATAATTTTTTTAATTATTAACGTTTTAAAACAGTTTGTGCATTGTACCACGCAGATGGCGAAAGCAGGAGTCAAGCGGCGGCCGCCATACAGTTTGCGATAACCAAGCGACAGTTGGTACTGGATACCAATTATAATATTTATCATCTCTCTGCGAACAGACTTTCAAATCCAATTAGTTGCAATATTTTACTGAGTGCTACCCAATGTCATTTGTCTTTTTGAGCTGCTGTTTAATATTTTGCCAGCAATACTGTCGCTCTATTTGAGGAACGTCCTCTGTCTCCACGAGAACGCGGCTACGGTGGTGTACCACATCTTTATCATGATGTGCTACACCATGCCGCTAGTCGGCGCAGTACTAGCCGATAACTTCATTGGGAGATACAAGTATGTCAAGCTGTGTATTATTTACTTAAAATTTTTCTTAATTAAGTACATCATAATACCGTATTTGTAAGTCGTTTATCTACATGGCTACATTAGATTATTTGAAATAAGTTGTCTTCTCTGTAGAAAACCATCCATTATTTTATGAACTACTCAATCATTTCTATCTTATATCAATGTCCAGCTTATAAAGGTCTTGCTTTAAAATCATAAAATTCGTTTACACCGAATATTAAAAAATATTAATAATTTTATCCTAACATTGAGAATAATTTTGATTGTATCTCCTTTATTGGGAAAATTATTCGAAAGAAGGTACTTAGTACAGAGTGGATCGTTTTCCTGCAGTGAAGACTACAATGAAGAAAAACCTTTCAAAATGTAGGTCATTGATCAGAATCATATGAACTTTATGTCAATGTAATAAGTTTGAGATTCGCCCGCGTCGAGCGGTCCGATCGTTCTGCTCCGGGGGTCGAAAGGCGACGATTAATAAGGGCAGCAAGACCACTAAAGTTACATAGCTCATACATCGAGCTCCTCCCGATTTTCTTTTCTATCCACGTCTAAGAAATATTATATTTATGTAATAGATTTGTAAGAATCCTCGTTTGCATTATAGCGACTTAAAATATGCGGGGACTATGATAATCACAAACATTTAATTGGTGTCTATGGTAATCGCATTTATTCTCTTGGCTTCGAATGTCTGAAATATTCTTCGTAGTAGTGTTCAGGTTATCATTACCCGACGCCGAAGGAGGGGAATGATTTCTCGTAGTGTTTTTGCATGTCAACGGTATCTACTAAATGTTTAATGTTGATGGTATGTTAGAAGTAAGTTTAACATTTAAAAATAACTTCATTTTGTTATTTTCAGCGTCATATTATACTTTTCAATCATATATTTGTTGGGAACAGTGCTGACTTGTTTGTCGACTATCCCGCCTCTTATGTTACCGGCCACGTATGTACCTTTTTTCACTTGTTGTCTTTACACTCTTTATTTTATTTTTATTTCAACTTATCAAGTTTAAAATAAAGGATGTACTCGTAAAAGTAGTTTCTTTATTGTCTTATGCTCTTACTCGTAAAAAAAATTACCGGTTAAGCAAATTTTGTGTCATTTTTGACCCCTGACGAAAAAGAAGGGTATTATAAATTTGATGTGTCTGTGTATCTGTATGTATGTGGCATTCTAGCGCCTAAGCAAATGAGCCACATTTGATGCAGTTTTTTTTTGTTGTTTGAAAGCCGACTTGTTCGAGATTGTTTTACTATGCTTGATGGAAATCGGTTCAGCGGTTTAAGTTATGGGGGTGAAAGTGGGGGTGAGCCACCCAAAGTATGTAATATGCCAAAGTGGGGTATTTAAATGAGAATCGGTTTAGCTGATCAAAAGTATTTGAGGGTTTAAGGGTTTACCTACCCTAAAAGTCGGGGTTTCTCTTTTATTTGCCTAGTAAATAAATTTCTATGAATATTGCTAACATATTTATTGGTATTCATTTTAAATTCTAGTAGATTATTACACATAGAGATTAGTAAAATAAAGAATGTCTGAAATCGCAAGAGTTATTAAATATGATAAAAATAGACGTTCTTTCATTACATTTCTAGCCTTAGGTGTACATACGCTTAGAATTTGCTTAATTACCTGTACAGATAGTGGCAATAAGTGGATTGATAGAGGATAAGGTTTAGTCGTGTCCCTTAAGGGGGATATGGCTTGATAGAGGTAGACATGAAGACTTCTCCACTGACAAGAGCGGAGTTCTTAAAATTATAGATATATAGACGCCTGTTCACTACTATTTCAAGGTAGGGTGTACCTAATTAATTTATCATGGAACCAAGGCGTACTTTTGTTTTACATCATGGTATAATAAAACAAGCTCTTCCCGAGATGGAACAAAACTACGTCACGATAAGTGTGACCACTGATTGATCTTTTTAGTAAATTTAAGTACTTTCTCAATTAGTTCATAAATATTAAATAAAATATTAAGTAACTTGGCTATTTAGTATCTGTTGTGATTCATCAATTCAATATTTTAGAAATTGATGTAATGGATTATTAATTTCAGATTAGGTAATTCAATTTCACACAGCGGCAACACATCAAATTGACAAATGTCATACTGACAATAACCCACCCTTTCATTGTTATCGTCGTCTCGCTCACACATATAGAGCTATTTCGTTCGGTGAAGAATTTACTGTGGTTTCCAGACTTCTGCGGTGAACTTTAAAGCATATGCAAGAAAATGGTTAATGGTTAAAAAAAATTGGAAAATATTACTAAACATTTTAAATTGTATTTTTAAATGAAAAATATAATGTATAGTATAGTTATAGTTACCGATGTAAATCTGTATTTGTAACATAGCCCATCAGGCTTTGTACTGCTGACCAATCAATACTCAAATCTAGGTTTCTTTTATCTTCCCAGCTGTGGTCATTCCGAAACAACAAACAAGGCAGATTTAATTAATGCTTGTAATAATAAAAATAAACCTAATATCTGTATTGTTTGTATCTATCATCTTTTTCCCTACTGAAAAAGTTTGAGAACCGCTTCGCAATCTGATGACGTATTCTTGTTCCACTTACGCCACCAGCTGTCACGGGAAGAGAATACCGATGGTTTTACTTGATTTCCAAGATCTTATAGAGGAACTAGATGCTAATGACAATAAAAGGTCGTACGAAAAGTGAAGTTTAGGCTTCTAATTAATCGAAAATGTTGTATGATACCTATAGTTAGCTACAAAATATCTTCATGTGTGATCTAATTTCGTAGTGAAGCAAGCTGCTAGCGCTCATCCCGCCATTTAGTGTCGCCGTTCGTTTGTTTTTGGTGTGTGGCGTGAGCTTACCACTGGAATAATTTCAAAAGCGTCCGAACTTTGACGATTGCCATCTAATAATGACCGCTGGGACCAATGGATTAACTTTCCTTCTAAATCACGGTGGAGCTTGAGATAATTTAATTCCCTTAATTAAGAATGCTATTATGCTAGAATTTTCCATACAAAAGGAAAATTTGTTAAAACAGTAAGTCAGATTTTGACAAAATTTTATTCTAAAAAAAATTGCATTAGTACATATATAATGCCTAGGATTTTAACTCTTAACACAGGCGAAATTGGGTAGGTTGGCTGCTGAAATTCTAACATTTCTAAGGTTTTTTTATTTTAATATAATAAAATCTACTTACCTAGATTACATTTGTGTGGAGAAGTTTTCTAGCGTCAGTAGTAGACAAAGCAGGTTGTCGCGAGTAGGCACAGAGATGGCAGCAAAAAGTGGTAAAGAAATTGTTGAAAATGCTTAAAAAAATTTATTGCATTTTAAATTAAATCATAATTAAGAGTACTACTTTATTTCAATAATAGTAATAAAAGATTTTAATGTTTTAATTATTACCTTAGCGCCATCTAGTGACAAGAAAGAGAAATAAAAGACGTGTGGCACTCGGGGCCTGCCGCGGTAAAGCTATTGCAAACAAGGAAGGACGGCAACGTCGCAAACGGACGACGGAGACGAAGCGGCAACCTACATGGTAGGCGGAGTGGGAAGCGTGAGGTTTTTTCGTTACGGAATTTCTGGATTCGGTCCCCGCGCTCAAGGCCCGCGATAGTAGCTATGCAATAGCTTAATTATGTTTATAAAGCGATGGGTAGGCATGGTGCAACCAAGCAATGGTGATCACGTTCCCAAGGTGTAGCTAATATCTTGATGCTTGCAGCACAACATCGATGGTCGGACTTACGCTCATAGCCACTGGCACTGGCGGGGTAAAGCCTTGCGTGGCGGCTTTTGGTGGAGATCAGGTAACCGCAGCCTCGGCTGTCATGCACCCCTAGTACTTTTACTTACAACATATACATAAGTATGATATTAATAGAAGCATAGGCAAATTTACTCTAGTTAGTATTGAGTGGGGCACAAGTGACACGACTAAAATAAAATAACTGCTTAGTAATTTTAGTAGGTACTTATATCATGATACAAAAAAGAAAGCCAAAACGGAGAAACTAAATATAAATCAAATAACATATAAAATTTACTATTTAAAATTAATTTTAATTTTTTGTTACTGACTGTACCATAAATTTGTTCGAGTATCGGGAACATAACATTTAATTATTATTTCTGATACCCTTGACGGGAATCAGACCGGAATCAAATATAATTAAAACGGATTCACTTTATTCAACCTGAATAACTCGAATGCTTTATAAATGTGAATTAAAAATATCGATTAAATCTCTGATGATAAAATATAAGCATAGGGACACATCACACAGATTCAGCTAGCCCCAAAGTAAGTTCGAGACTTGTGTTATGGAATACTTACTCAACGATACTATATTTTATAACAAATACCTACATATGTATATAGATTAACATCCGAGACCCAGGACGATTTTAAAAAGGCCATTTTATTCTAACTTGCCCTGACCTATATATAGTATCGAACCCGGAACCTCTGGGGCTACCCAGACCCAGAGCTACGGAGCCGGAGGTCGTCATGATGATGACGTTTAATGTTACCATACAAATAAATTGTTTCTCATATTGAATCTTATCTGCGTATAAAAGCGCTTTCCGATGCAACCGGGAACGCGTTTAGATGAAGGAAAAAAGTATGTTAAAAACAATGTCTACACAGTTCCGGCTGCCTGAAGAGAACCAGCAGTTGCAGCGGTTCTTCTCCACCTTCTACTGCATGGTGAACCTGGGCGGGTTCATGGGCATGATAATCACCCCAGTCCTGCGGCGGAGCGTCATGTGCTTCGGAGACGACGCCTGCTACGCCCTCGGTTTCGGCTTTACTGCTTTCCTGGTGCTTGTTTCTATAAGTTAGTACCTAAAATTTTCTACGACGGTTAAAAAGTTGTTAGTTTACGCGGGGGTATCTACCTATGTCTATGCACTGTTATGTGGCATCGTAGCTACCCAACTAATATACTGATAGAAAGCGATAGTTTATCAGCATAGCAGGTTTACAATACAAAAACGTTAGGAAAAATTTGTAAAAAAATGTCGCTCAATTTCTATTAAATGGCTAACCTACGCGAGGCCGTTGAATACCCAAAAAAACCTTACACTATACTTACTTAGTACAAAAGACAGAATATGTACATATTTTATATTTAAAGTATTATTAAGAGTAATTGTAAATAATTATTAAGTACTTTCTTAGAATATAGGTAGGAGGTTTTAAGACATCTTGTATAAATTATTGTCAGTAGCTATGCGTAGTTCCAACTCTGCCCGAGTGTCTGTCTGTATGTCTGTAGGAAATAAAACCTTGCTAGTAAAATAGGAATTTTCCGTGTACCTATGTACCCACGGCAAGGCTTTTCTCGTACTATTAGTATGAGAGATATTATGACATTTTAGGTATCGTATGTAATACTTTACGACAATCATACTTTTGGTCTGATGATAGGGCTGACGCTGTGTATAAATATTCAATTTTTTCCAATTTATAAACTGATTAGCTGCGCCCCGCGGTATTGCCCGCGAAAAAAGTAGCCTGTGTTAAATCTATGGTGTCAGCTTAAGGGGCTACCTGAATTTTCCGGGGTCCTCACGTTCGCACTTTAAATTAGCTAGTAGCAGTAGTTCATAAAATAGTTAAAAGGGTTATCTAGGGTTTGGTCAAGACGAAATTTTAAATGATGTCACAGTTTCCTTTCAAATGATTTATTTCAAAACCCCCCCGGAAAATTTAGGTATGGCCTTAACTGCATACCTTAACAAAAGTGGGTCCAGCTATTGCGCGTGAAGAAGTAAAGAACATACAAGTAGGTAGGTACATAAACTTTCGGCTTAGTGTGATTACTAGGTACTTACTTTGGGTTTATTTTCAGTTATTTTCCTAGCGGGCAAACCTTGGTACAGAATAAAGAAACCAAGGGATAACGTTACTTGGAAATTCATAAAATGTGCGTGGGTGAGTAATTACCCTTTCATGCTTTATTCCTATTTGCAACATACTTATGTCGAAATGACCGAGGAACTGATTCTAAAGGTGTGTTTGTTAGTTGAGTTCTTACTATACAATATGCTTCAACTAGTTTACATACTTATTTGCTTATTTGTCCAAGCAAGAAAAGTCAAGTAGTGGGGCATTGTGTTAAAATTACCTATAGAATCGGTAAGTATCTAGAAAGAGTAGTAAAATGTTTGGAGACATGATATTTAGGTCATTTATATTTATGAACAATTAAAATCGCGCCTACACCCAAATTCACAATCTCGAAAACTAAATGCTAAGAACTGGAACCCTTTTGCATGGACGCCCACCTTTTTCTCATAAGATTTTAATATCCCAAGGGACGCATACATTTTGTAAGACTTGTTCTTTACAACTAACAAACAAGCATAGGCCCACCGAATGTAGATTGAGGAGCTCAGTGGCCCGGCGGGAGTGCGCATTACTAGCGCTTTCGCAAGTAAAGCGATACCGGGCGTGGTCCGCACTTGGATGGACGACCACAAGTGGCATACAAACTCGAGCTCTTCCGTGCTTCAGAAGGCTTGTATAAGCAGTTGGTCCCGGCTGTCATCATTCTACGGCAGTCGTCAGGGTGTCGGATGCCTGTGGGCAGCTTGAAAAATTTGACACCAGTTTTGGCCACTTACACATACGAAAAACAAAAAAACCTAATGTAGGTAAGTTGTTATCTTCTGTTAATCTTGTTGATCTCGACATAAGGTTCATTTACATTTACCTAACAACAACAACTTAGTTAAGAGGGAAGCATAGCACGCAAGCGTCCACACAAAAGAGACAATGTTTTTCCACTCTTAAATAGTATCTAATCTCAATATTCTAGTATTTGTTATTTACATCTTTTTCCTTATTTGCTTTTTTGTATGGCCGGACTGCCTGCTATAATTCCCTCTTAACCTTATTACCCAAAGGATTATTTTTATTTTACTGAATGTGAGCAAGTATTTTTCAGCAGATTTATAAATTTATTAGCCGGTTGAACTAAAAACGCATCATACTCGTAAGCTGCGAGTGGTTCGTAGAACTTTGAACTTTTAATCTTTATAAAGGTTAATGCATTTCCCTCGCATTTACCTAGAATTTTACTTTTATCACAGAATTATTATAAGTATTACGAGTACATAAGAGAATGGAATCTCATAGGTCCCGCGCAATATGCGACCCCGTACCTTGCGTATTTTGCGGAACCTTAAGTATACATATAAGGAGATTCCGTTCTGTATGTACCTAATACTTATATTATTTCTGTGCTTTTAGGTAATAGTACCTGGGCGACCTTCTAACCGACTAACCGACTTCTAAAAAAAGAGAAGGGTATCAATAAGGGTGACGACAGGATCAGAAAAGTATGATTGTAATTAGTCCGTCTTTTAGATTATTCAAAAATAATGGACCCGTATTTTTCAGTTTACGAAAAAAGTAAAAATTCACAAAGATACGGAGCGTCAAAGTTCCGGAGTGGGGGCTTGCGACGTCACACTTAAGTAAAAATCGTACCCAGCCGTGAGGTCACGCGAAATTTATATGCGCTGTATTTTTGTCATTTTTGGTTTCTCAGAGAAAAGAAAAAAACGTGTACAATATTTTTTAATAATCTAACCGATGGACCAAAAATATTTTTCCATTCGTCATGCCTATTCGTATCAGCCGCTGGTACCGGCTGCCTTCATTGTATGGTAGTCGTCAAGCTATGTCAGATGCCTTTAGGCAGTCTGAAAAATCTGACACCAGTGTTGGCCACTTAAACACACGAAAAACAAACTAATTTTTTTATGCACGTTCGCCGATTATTTGAAGGACCGATTTGGAAAATTCTTTTTTTGTTTGAATGGGTACGTTGTGTAGTATTGGGGTGAAGTCGGTTTTTTAGTTGTGAAATATAATTTTTAAATTGATGTTTCGTTTATTTTATGATCATGCTTTAAATAGGGCGAATATATATATTTATTGATAACATGATTAAAATGTCTGTAGGTCTTGCGGTCTAGCTTTGCTCGGTAACATCTCAAACATTAACTAATTTTTTTTTTAATTGTCTTAAAACAATACAAAATAAAAAATTATATATGAATTTGAACATAAAAAAAAAACAAAAGTAAGTCACCGAGTGGGATTCGAACCCGTAACACTTTTTCTAGCGGTCAGCATCATAAACCGCTGAGCCAAAATGAATGGCGGCCGGCGCGACGAAATTAGCGATCATATTCTGCGTGGAAAGAAAAACGAATGAAAACTCGAAAACACGCGTTTTCCCGTACAGACTTATCAGATAAGACTAATCTAGATCGATTGTTTACCCCCGAAAACCCACATATACCAATTTTTTGCAAAATCGTTAGAGCCATTTTCGAGATCACAGAAATTTATAAATATAGGTATAAATAAATAGTACCTGGGCGACCGAGCTTTGCTCGGTTACATCTCAAACATCGAAATACGCGTTTTCTCAAACATAAGACTAATCTAGATCGATTGTTTACCCCCGAAAACCCCCATATACCAATTTTCAGCGAAATCGTTAGAGCCGTTTTCGAGATCACAGAAATATATAAATAAATATACAAGAATTGCTTGTTTAAAGGTATAAGATACAAGAATTGCTCGTTTAAAGTTATATGATTAGTGCTTGCTATGCTTTTAAATAACTGGGAAAGCATTGTTGAAATAAAAATTTGGAAAATCGGCTAAGCTGAAACGGTGAGGCCGTAGATTCCTATGGTGCGATTATTTATGCCACCTCCGGCCATTAAGTAGATATGCAGCCCAAAGTTTAACAATAAGAAGGGGAAATAAAGGAAAGATGCGATGTTAAGTCTAACGACAATCCTACTATTCTACTAGCAATGGGTAGCAACCTACCTAAGTAGGTAGTTCGTTTGACAATCTAACAGGATCCTCACATGATTCTGGTATAAAGAGTATGGCGAGGTAGAAATAAAATAACTGACTTGATGGTATAATGTGATCATTTTAACTTACTTACTAGATCTTATATACTAAAGTTTATACAATATAATTTGTTCCTTTTCGACGTGATGTGCTACATGTTCGATGTACACTACCAATCATTTATTTCCATAATTACTCTTACATCACGTGCGTATTGCAGCCGTAATTTTAATATTTTTATTCCTATCCATTCAGCTGTTTTTGGCCTAAATTCAGAACAAATTTCGTTAAGTTCGATAGGTACTTATGGATACGATGAATTTGCATTGCAAACGTTTGCATTTATATTCACTTATTAATTTATATAATCAAGTTGGTAAGATTGAAGCTTCAAAATGTAACATACTGGATAGTTGATTAGGGAATATAGGCATAACTATGTAAGTACCTACATGATTGAATGTATGAAATTTGGTAACTCGTAAATTGGCCCATTGTCTAGAAGCGGCACTAAACTTCTGTAAGTACCTAAATGATCTGACGTCAACAACAATGATGATACTACGTATCTATACAAAAATAACAATTATTATCAAGTGATAAAAAATTCCAAAATTTTGACTTCTCTTTTCAAGAATCTGGTTTAAAGTTAAGAAATGGCATTTTTTAATGAAATAATATATTTTAGTATGCGTTTTCGAAGCGCCTCCGTCACGACCCGGCGGCCGGGCCTCCGCTGGAGCACTGGCTGGACCTCAGCTCTGACAAATACGGCAAGAAACTCATCGCCGACATGAAGATCGTTTTCTCCATTCTGTACATGTACCTGCCTGTGCCAATATTCTGGTCACTGTTTGATCAGCAGGTTTGTTTTTATTACCCAATCGTTGATATCTGTGCAGGGAATGCCAGACGATAAATATCTACGTTTTCGCTTAGATCTACTACCTAAAGTACAGACGGCTAACGAAATACCTGGGCCTCTACCTGTATCTTGAATTTACTCCTAAACTCAAAATGATATCATGAAAATGTATACTTACCTTACCTATTTAGAAAGACTTCATTGAAATCTTTCTGAATATACATTTTCATGTTATTTTATATGTTCAAACAATAGAGGGCCGGTCCAGGAATCTCGTTAGCCGCCTGTACTCTCGGCTTACGAAAGATTAACTCTTATAAAGGTTTACGTTGAAAGTAAGGCTGTCTTCACAGGACACAATATGGCATAACTAGAATCTAATGTTTGTAAGTAGATATACAGATTTTGGGCCACAACATAACACGTCTATAGGGACACATTACAATCTCAATTTCAATTCAGCTCCAGATTGTGACTGCAGATTGTGTGCCGAATGGTCATGTGGAGGCAGCTTTACATACATGTCGTTCAGTTATGCCAAACGAGCTACTTTAGCCGTACATTTTTTCAATGACATGTTGAATCCTACTATCCTACTAATTCCTACTATTCCTACTAGTATTACAAATGCTAAAGTGAGTTTGTATATTTGTTTGTTTGTTTGTTACCTCTTCACGCTTCAGCTACTGAACCGATTTGGATGAAATTTGGTATGGATATAGTTTGAGACTCGGGGAAAAACATAGGGTACTATTTATCCCGAAATTCCCACGGGGCGAAGCCCGCGGGCACAGCTAGTTTTTAGGGTTCCGTACCCAAAGGGTAAAAACGGGACCCTATTACTAAGACTTCGCTGTCTGTCCGTCTGTCTGTCACCAGGCTGTATCTCAAAAACCGCTATAGGTAGACAGTTGAAATTTTCACAAATGATGTATTTCCTTTGACGCTATAACAACAAATACTGAAAACAAAATAAAATTAATATTTAAGGGGGGCTCCCATAAAACAAAGGCGATTTTTTTTGCCCTTTTTTGCTCGATAACAATAATGGCAACAGGTAGGCACTTGAAATATTCACAAAATACTCAGTTGTATTTTTATTTTATTAATAAATAAAAAAATTAGAATAAAATAAATATTTAAGGGGGGCTCTCATACAAAAAACTAGATTTTTATAAATAATGGTACGGAACCCTTCGTGCGCGAGTCCGACTCGCACTTGACCGGTTTTTTCATAATTTAGAAGTTGTTTCGTACATGTGTATAGGTACATCGAACAAGTATCCACCTGTAACTGAATAAATTTTTAAGTTATTTAGGCTAATATCGCCTCTTCGTGATTTAGTTAAGTGATACTATCCAGTGATACTCGTAATATACTATGGATATTTTGATGACACTGCAGTCATCAAAATATCCAATCCCTTTTAGCGTTTGTACTTCTGGTACCTGTTCATTTGACCTAATGGATGTTGGTGATTTGGCCAAGCGCAATATGTTTTTAGACTTTGATTACTAAGTGATAATATAGGTATGTATCTTCCTAATTAATGCCTTACAGCATGAGGTTTAAGTATCATCCAAAGGTTTGGATATATATCCAGTCGTTAAAGGATACACATATACTCATACCTATTAAGTCTTAATTAAGTACTTAACGTGTAGGCACCTCAATCAAATAGAAAAGCTACGTTGGTACGTGAACAGAACCGTAATGCAACAAAATGAAAAACTCGCAGATAGTTTTAATGATGAACCTTATCTCTAAACTCCTACAAACCTTCCAAAGGGCTCCCGCTGGACCTTCCAAGCCTCCAGACTCCGCAGCGAAGTGCTCGGCGTCACCCTCATGCCCGACCAGTTGCAAGTGATGAACCCAGCGATGGTGCTGCTGATGATCCCAGTCTGCCCCGGGGGTGCGTGGCCCATCCTGCCAGACATGCCGCCGCTGCACAAGATGTTTATTGGCGGCATGTTGGCAGCACTGGCCTTCGTGTCTGCTGGCATTCTTCAGATTGGAATAGAGGTGTGCCTTCTTGAATAAACCGCATTGGTGCTGTGGTGCCTTGTGCCCTACTTTTTGACTCCGTTGGTTCTAGATTTAGCTTCCGAGACCAAAGGCTTTAGCCTTTTTAAGTAGGTAAGCGCATAGAAGTGTACGAGTATTTATATTCACCGATTTAAGGTAAACTTTGACTGTAGTTGCTTAGCATACTTACTTAAGTAAGGGCTAATGATATCAACATATCCCCGCTGTGCCATCGAGCTTTGGCGAAGTTAGTATACCTACCTTGTTCCTTATTTAATTAACATATTGCCATGGCTTGATAAATATTTGAAAATTAAATTCTATTATTATAGTAAGTACCTACTTATTTGCTTAAGATTATTGCGTAGGCAGATACTTGTGTTATAAGTACCTACCTACCAATTTACAACCTACGCGCAAGCATCAGCATCCAATCCAGTTGAGATAAAAATGTACACATAAAAAGACTGTAATAAAGTAGAAATTATTAAACAGTTCTCGGTACTGAATTGCGTAAACTTTATCCATTTCTTAGAAGGTTTGGTATTTGGCTTAGAAAATATAGCAATGATTCAAAGGAGAAATGAGGCGGCAAAGCGAAACAGAAAAGTTTGCAAGAAATTGGTTTGCAAACTGAATATGAAAATAGTATTTACTCTTTCCAGCGGGCTATCTTATTACAGCTAATCTTGGTATATCGCTTTACTTGGGTATCTTTAAAACTTGATTCAGAATCAGACTCAAACTCCTACTTTCAATACGAACAGCTTTTCTAACCCCGTCATAGCGAAAAAGCGGTTTTACAAAGATACAAAATTTTTAAAACGTCTGTGATATAACTACGCTTATTGCTGACGCATCTTAGGTCGAAGGTATAGGTACTTATAGATATATCTACATAACTTACCTATTTCAGGTTCTTAGTGGTATGAAAAAATTTTTTTTGTGCATTACACTATGACCAAACGAGGGCGCCATATTGAATGTATTATTAGGTAACATAGCCTTTATCCCGGATATAGCAGACTTCTCCTCCAGCGGATGCTTCATTTGTCATGATTGGATGGGTATCATTAAAGTTACCGAGGACAAAAATCTAATACCAACAATGATATTACATATTCAAGATGCCAAAAGGCATCTGACAAGTTTGGATTTTGCTGCCCTAGGTTGTGTCTTTTCCGTTGGGATAAAGACGTGTAATTGTGTACCTGTATGACTATAAGTCCTTTATATTAATTTACTCTTTGGCTTATAAGTAATTTTGTGTTTACTTCTCAAGCGCTCAACGCTCCAAGTACCAGGACCACAGCAAAGCGGGCTGGTGTTTCTGAACACGTTGGGGTGTTCAGTGGACGTGACCGTGCGGGGCGAAGGCCTGGCGTCGGTGGAGCAGCACGGCACCACGCTGATGACGCCGCTGCCCCACGACACCTTCCAGATCACGGCCACCTGCCCCGCCAACTGCGCCGGGAGGGTCATGAAGACAGAAACGGTCATACAGGATATTCGGACGGTTGCTGGGATGGTATTCTCAATGTTATTTTAAAATTTCCACTGGCTGAAAAATATCGTCTGAGTAAAAATTCACATTCTTGCTTTTCCGCTTTCAACATTTTCTGAATTCTGAGATGAGCATAATCGTATTTTCTGGATCTCGAAAACATTGCCGGCGTTAAAACATGTTCTTGTTCCCCCCTGCATTCAAGACCTACCTAACTTTAGAATTAGTCTTATATTTCTGTATAATCGCACTAAAATGCTTTGTTTTTCATGCAAATTATGTTTATCACATGATGTATTTCCTTGACTGATTTTATTTATAAGGGGGAAGTTTATAGGTTCTCCTTAACTTGTTACATACTTTTGCTCGTAGATAGATAAATTATTTAAAATGATTTCCAATTGTTGGAGATAAACTTGGTTAAATCTGTCAGCGATAGATAATTACGAATATAAGGACTTAGCGCTCCGATAAAAGTTATTTAAGTAGTGAAGAGTATCCTTGGTCTTAATAAAGGCGTCGAAAGTAGGTATATCTTATTTCATTTAATAAGGAAAACACATAAAAACATGCAAATACCTACGCTTTGTTCGGGGTACGTGCGTCGTATTCAGTTGAATTGAAAGATGATGGAGTACCTAAAGGTATATATTTTTATGAAAAGCCAAGAGATCTTTTTTTAGAAAGACGTTGTTTTTTTTAATACCTACTAATTTCTTAT
The DNA here is from genome assembly GCA_963555685.1 of Acrobasis consociella. Classification (NCBI taxonomy): domain Eukaryota; kingdom Metazoa; phylum Arthropoda; class Insecta; order Lepidoptera; family Pyralidae; genus Acrobasis; species Acrobasis consociella. Next base: position 7,334,639 of record OY743104.1, on the reverse strand, counting down.
TTAAATTGAAAATACGAGATCAAATTTTTTTGACGAGGATAATTCCCAGTAACGCCCCCTCATATCTGTGCCTACCTTTTGTTTTTCAGTTCATGCCAATCATAATTGGGCAAAACTCTGATGATCGGCTGTCGCTGTACATGATGGATCCTAACCCGTTTACGAAATCATTGACCGGAAAACCTAAACTTAAGTAAGTTTCATTTTTGGAACGAAGTTCATTTTCGGACGGTAGGTACGGACTTGGCGGAATAGGAGAAAAAAGTTTTTGGGGGTTTATATAGGGGCTCCAATATTTGTAACTTCGTTCCAACCGCGTGATCCACGTCTACGTTTTTTTTCAAGAATATCTAAGTTTCGGATATTCGCTTTCATAACTTTTAATTAAAAGTCTTGAGAAGTATGAAAGTGAAATATAAAAGGCGTACTTATTTATTTCTTGGGAGCAAAGTTTAAAGAGTTAAATTTAGAGTTCATAACAAACAAACACGAAACACGCGTGACGTACGTAACCCAGTTTGGGCGTCATATTCATGTGGAAACACCTGTCAGCCCACACTTTATAAGCCACGTCGAAAATTTTCAGGACAATAGTATTAGCGTCACAGTTCCTGAACTTCCACTATTTCACTAGTGTCATATCAACAAAACCGGTTTCTATACGGTATAAAAATATTTCCTACTTAATCAGATCAACAAAGGTAGCGAAAGCCACTATAAATGAAGTAGGATTTCTGGAAATGTCTAAAAAACTAATAGGTAATTATTCTATAGAATTTGTTCATTTCTCGTATAAATTTTAAAAGTAGGTCGAATCTTACAATTTTACTAGATATTTAATTGTGCAGACTTCTTTATAATATTTATTACCTCTTTAGCTTGTTTTTTTTTTTAATATTTTAATTGTTGTCGAAGAGTAGAGGTAGGTTTACTCAGCTGTTAGTGAAGGTTTGATTCTTTACTTTACGACTTTAACTGACATATAGGTATAACGTTTTAGGGTTGTGTACATTGGTGAGACGGGACCTAACAAAAATGTCTCCATCGCCATCGAAACTGAAAAGAGGCTGAGCAATATTTATTATGTGTCCAACTCGCCCATAGACAATATCGGGGAGTCGGCTTATATGTGCCTGCAACCAGGAAAGTAAGTAGTTGCCGCTTGTAGGTAGAAGATATATGTAGGTATGTATTATTGTAATAGTATTACTTGTGTATACATTAACTATATATGTATTTGTTATAAAAATATCGTTGAGTTAGGTATCCCAAGCCATAACACAAGTCTCGAACTTTGGAACTAGCTCAATCTGTGTGATTTGTCCCTATACATTTATTTATTTTATTTGCAAGTATTATTAGGTAAGAAAAAGTTAACTTAAGTACTCAACACATGGTGAAAGTCCCATTTTCCCTTGCGTAAATATGTAAGATTAAATCTGTCCGTCCGTCTGTCTATGTGTATCTATGGAATCGTAGCAGGTATAATCCTAGAATGTGTATATTTCTGTACATCGACATTTTGAAGACACTTTTAGCTGCCACCGCTTGTTGATTAGACGTGTGTGTAAGACACTCGTAATAATCATGCTATGCCCCCTTGTTGCCTAAAAATAAATTCTGTTCTTATTTCAAAAGTAGCGTAGATATAAATGACTGTTAGTTAAAAGCTTTGGTACCTTTATTTGTATGGTCTCTTCTCGAGTAAATAGTAAACAGACTTATGCTTTGATAGATAAGGTTTTATACTTATTTGAAATTCATTCAAGCAATATAAACTACAGAAATTACTTCAGACGATCTTCTTAGTATTAATGCCATTAAGTTATAACAAAATTATTAATTCCGTCTCAAAGGAGTCTGTAGATTTACCTCGGGAGAAATTACATTGGTTAGGTAATCTTAAACTGTTGCGGGCAGCCGGCAGCCATAGAGGAAGTTGAGAACAAGGCTATATACCTACCTAGGTAGGTATATGTTCTATGTAAAGTCAGCAACAGGCTGACCCCTCCTCTATCTATATCTTGAATTTTCTCTAAAACTGAAAAAAATATTAACATGAAAATTTGCATTCAGAGAGATTTGAATTTGAATTTGAATTTATTTATTGCTTTTCACATTATACATATATTAGATTACACTACACAGTCACTTCTTAGGTTAGTAGGTACAACATGAACCCTTTTAGGGCATTGCAACAGAAAATAACGGAACGGCATGCGGATTATTTCTTAGTATGTATCAAATTCAATGTTAAAATTATTATGAATAAAAATGTAATTTCTTTTTATTGATGTCTTAAAATTTAATTTAATTTTGGTCATATTTTTTATTTTATTAATAAATGAAGTCTTATTGAATATACACTTTCATTTTCATTATTATTTTCAGTAGAAAATTCAAGATATAGATAGAGGAGGGGTCAGGTATCTCTCATGCTGACTGTACAACGTACTTAGTACATATACCCCACGTAACGTAAATTTGAGCCACCGACGACGCGATAAGAAGTAGAACCCATTATATTACTAATTTATTATTCAATGCATGAAATATTTTATTGTGTAACGAAAAATTCCATTACTACGGTATCTACATAAGGTTTTTGTTATTAAATAACTAATGGGAATAAGCTTGGAAGGTCAACTGGACTAAGCTGAGTAATTTTAATAACCGGCCGTGCTTCGGAAGGCACATTGAATCCGTTGGTCCCGGCTGTCATAATTGTATGGCAGTTATTAAGCTATGTCAGATGCTTGTAGGCAGCCTGAAAAATCTGTAACCAGTGTTGGCCACTTCCACACATATTTTTTTTTTAGTTTTATCATTCTCTTATTTCAGACGTACTTGAGGGGGGGGGGGGACGACGACACATTTTACCACTTTGAAAGTGTCTCTGGCGCAAACTATCTATTTATTTATCTATAGTTTAGAAAAAAATGATATTAGAAACCTCAAATAATTTTTGAAGACATTCATAGAAAAAAGTCACGTATGGGTTTGGTGAAAAAAAAACGAGTGTCTGTTTTAAGTATGGGAAACCTAGATCTTATAGTTTCGGAAAAATGTGTCTGTGAGATGCGGACGGACAGACTGATAGACATGACGAATCCATAAGGATTCCGTTTTTTACCATTTGGTTACGAACCCTAAAAACATACATCAGCATTAAGTGTAGTCCCACAGACCAACATGTATAATCCGTTGTAATCCCGTTTGAAGATTGTGTGCAACGTGCTTGTTGCACGCTGCTGAAAGAACTCCATAAAATTAAATATCGATTGTCCGTCAAATGGAGCTCTGCGCGTGTTTTGGACAGAAGTTAATTAAAAACTCGAAGTTCTGTAAAAACATGTAATAGAAACTGAAACTAGGTCGATAGTAGCCAATTTTCCCTGATACGAAGGGGGTGAAGGGAGTTGGCTTGATAGTACGGCCAGAGGCATATGCCAAAGGGTGCGCGCGAAGGTTCTTTTTTAGAAAGCAAAATAAAATACGTAAAAGAGCGCACTGGACTTTTATCTGCCTCTAAACCAGCCTGGGCAGTAAATACTTAAAGTCAAAGTAAAAATCATTTATTTCTCTTTGTATCACTCGCCCAGGAACGTCAATGAGTAAGTCTTATTGTACTTGGACTAAGGGGATACCTGAATTTTCCGAGGTCTCAGTGTTGCCCCCATTTAAAATAAATCGTTTAAGGAAACGGAAATATTATTTAAAAATGTGTCTTGACCAAACCTTAAGTAAACCTTCAAACTATTTTATGAACTACTGTTTATAGTTCAAAGTGAGAGCTTGGAGCTTTTTCGTACATTAGTAAAAAGTGGTCGTTTTTCGCAAATGTGCGTTCGCTATCGTTATTGAAATCAAGATTCGGCTTTTCATTTTATTCGTACGGGTAGCGGCATGAAGCTCTAGCGCTGACCTTGCTTGCTCAGAAGTCAAAAATTAATACTGGACCCGTGCCTAGTATCCCCTCTACATGTCACTCAGCGCTAAACTTACGTGCCGCTATTTGTATCCTTAATTTATTAAAATTGGTATAGCTGTTTACTTAAAGAGGTTATGAAGTGGGCTCGCCAATAACCCCAGAAAAAAAAAATATATATTTTTTTTATAGAATGTTTTACAATGTAAACTTGACTTTGACTTTGAAATTTTTTACAAAAGGTTTCGGTGGAGTGCCACGAGCGCTGGCGAGGACTTGTCAGGGTCTGGCGAGGGCTACCTCCGAGCGGGGGGCGTGTATGTCCTCTGCATCCGCGAGCGGCTCGGCCGGCTCGACGAGGCGGTGTTGCACGCGCCGAACGCGCCCAACGAGTTGCACCTCGCGTGGATCGTGCCGCAGTACTTCCTGGTCTCCGTCGCGGAGATTATGTTCGCTGTGTCCGGCCTGGAGTTCTCTTTCACTCAGGTGAAACCCCATTCCATGTGAAGCTACAGGTAGCGGCACGAAACTCTAGCGCTGACCTCGCTTGCGCAGAAGTCAAAAATTTGTACTGTACCCGTGCCCCTCTACACTTCACTCAGCGGTAAACTTACGTACTACTATGCTTTTTTTTTGTTTTTGTGTGTGTGTAAGTCACTAACCCTTTTTAACCTACCTAAAGGCATCTGGCTAGCTAGATGACTGCCATTCAATGTTGACGGCCGCTACCAACGACTTAACATGCCTCCCGAAACACGAAGCCCAGGTTTCGATTAGCTAATCAAATTCAAATACTTTTATTCATTATAGGATAATCTCATCTCATTTTAATGATCAATTTGCAACTTACCCAAAATAACTACATATTGAAAACTTGACCAGAAATTACAAAATGTGACAAATTTCAGGCTCTCGTTACTCTACTTCTAAAATACATTTTAAATAATTAAAGTTTTGTTGAGGAAATACACGTCCGGTTTTTCTCCCGGATATCCGACGTGTAGCTATTAAGAGTATGCGATGCAATAATCTGATCAGGGAAACGGAAGCAGAACCGGATGTCTATTTTCAGCCTTATTCGAACTGTATCGTAATATAGTAGTATGATTTTAATTAATTAGCAAATAGATTGATTGGGCTGCGATGGAAAATCGTTAAACCAGTGCCAGCCGCATTTGCATTCGCCATAAGCAATTACTGTTAATTTGTTGTGCAATCTCGATGGTCATACATTAATAGGGATAAAACGTGTTGCTGGATTTTTGGCCCTGTGGCTTTCTGTCTAAAATAGCACTAATATTTGTAAAAGGCGACTTAAGGACTAAGCACAAACATCTCGTGTTAATACAGCAATCTAAAGAAGGATTGGTTAAAAAACTTTTAGCGTTCACAAAGGAATTGACGACGTCAAGCATACGGCCGGTAGTAAAACTATTTGTCGATTTTGTATACATGACCATTATATGGTCTTCGGCGTCTTTGGAATACTCGATCCTTGAATGACGTATGCAACAAACGACGAAGGAAGAGGATAGACCGATATGGTTACCCTTGACAGCCGATCATCCATCGCAGTTCCTCAGTCCGCCAGCGGCCATGACGGCTGAAGGGTCGTCGAAATATCTGGCTTCTTCTTCTTCTTATCGTGTGTGTTAGTGACTAACACTAGTGTCAGAGTTTTTAAACCGCCTTTAAGGCCTCTGACATGGTTTTAGGTAACGACCAATGTTTAAGACAGTGACCGGGACCGACGGCTTAACGTGCCCTCCGAAGCACGGATCATCTTACTGATCAGACAATCAGGTGATCAGCCTGCAATGTCCTAACCAAACTAGGACAACAACACAAAGTCGTTGCCCCCGCTAGGAATCGAACCCGCGACCTCCGGGTATGAGCCAAACACTCTAACTATTACACCACGGAGGCAGTTAAAAAAAAAATACTGGCTAAAATAATATTAATCGCAGTAAGTCCCGTTAGGTACTAATAACAGTCTTTGTGACCGCGAAACTCTTAAAATCATTTAAGCTTGGATGACCATTAGATCATTAAATACAATCATCATCATCACCAGGTCTTTTTGTCTCCACTGCAGGAGCTCGACCCTCTCTGTACTACCTGAGCCATACTTGGTCAGAGCAGCTAGAAGACTTTGGCCTACACTCTCCTCGCTGGCCAAACGAGTTAGAGAGGTCCCATTGCTGTTTATAAGCTTTGTTTAGCTTGTATTCCTAAGTCGCCTTCTACAACATACACGGGAGGACTTGGAGTGGCCCTATTCTACTCTGCCGGAAACTACACGGCCAGTTAATTAGTTATAATGCATTTTATATTTGGAAAAGAAAAAGGGCAGCAAGAAACAGCACAGCTCAGGATGCAACCGGAAACGCGCCAAAGGAAGAAGAGAACTGATTTTTACAGGGATGTTTTGGATAAGAAATTTTGGATTCATGGATTCGGAGAGGTACCTATATAAATACTCGTATACCATATCGAGGATATCGATGCGACTTGCATCCCGTGTAATTACGAGTAGCTGTACTTATTATTTGTTTAGGTTATTAGGGTTCCGTACTCAAAGGGTTAAAACGAACCTCTTACTATGACTCTACTGCCCGCTCTTTTAGTCTGTCTGTCACCAGGCTGTATCTCATTAACCTTGATAGTTAGACAGTTGAAATATTCATAAATGATGTATTTCTGTTGCCATTATAACAACAAATACTAAAAAGAGAATAAAATAAATATTAAAGAATATATATAATTATAAATATTACTCTTATACAACAGACGTGATTTAAAGAAAATAGTACGATACCCTTCGTGCGCGATTCCGACTCGCACTTGACCGGTTTTATTTATTCAGTTAATGGTTTAAATTTTGTAACCCATTAATTTTATATTTTTCTTTTTAAATAAAATAAGCTAAATTTTAAAAATTGTGAGATGGTACTAGTTTGGGCTTTTATGGAATTTTTCGATGTTTTGCATATGGGATTTATTTTTAAAATAGAAATACACAGCATCGAAATTGAAACTTCAAATTCAGCCATTTTCCGGTGCAATGCGTAGTAACAATCAATTTCATATTCAATCCGAGAGATACTCGATAACAGGTCTCACAAACATATTTTTAGTCTGTAAAACCAACTTTATGTAAGAGTGGGTACTGGGTACATCTCAAAGACAGGATGTATATGAAATCCTCTAAAAATCGCAAAGGTACCTTGATGTTAATCGAATTCTTTATAAAATAACCGGCTAAGTGCGTTTCTGGCCACGCGCAATTTAGGGTTCCGTATTAGTTGCAAATGCCCACTTGGGTTCACTCTCATGGTTTAACGACTAAAAACGTCTAAACTATTATTATTGGTCAACTATAAATTGGTGGTGCGGCGGGATTATAAATTGGTGGTGCGCATTACTAGTAGTTTCATAAGTTTCGACACAGGGCGTGGTCCGTTCTTGAGGTGACTACAAGTGGCATAAAAAATCTCTCCTCCGTGCTTCGGAAGGCACGTGTAAGCCGTTGTATTGGCTACTTAAACACTCGAAATAAAAGAGTCTCTTTAATTTATAACCCTATTTAGCTTTAAAAGTTTTTTTTTAAATTTTGTTATACATGTCCCTGCCGTGTTTTTTTTTTATGCGTCCATATACTATCGATTAGCTGATAAAGCCCCGGGGACACGTTTGACTGTAACAAAAATTTGCAACCAAATATTTCACAAACGGATTCCTAAATGGGAATATGATGTTCTCAAGCTCACAATATTTTTGAACGACCTTTTTCAACGACACGCCACACAATGGGTTAGACGAGAAAAAAAATGTATTCCCACTTTACACAATATGGTATGGGAGCAAGCGATAAAAATATGTTTTCTTTCAACTACGTAGTAAAGTTATCATTAATCACTTCAAAACCGATCACAAAGGACGTATTTTTTGCTTAGAACCAAAACAGTGCAGAATGCTAAATTAACTCTCATTGTTGTACAGTTTTTTATTACATAATGCACGATTATTTTCATTATTTATATATAAAATAATTCATGACCAGTGTTAATTTATATCTAAATAATGAATAAAATAAGCGGCCAAGTGCAAGTCGGACTCGCCCATGAAGGATTCCGTAGTAGCAAATAACATAATATAAAAATCTTATATTATGTTTTTTTTAATTTTTATATTTGAGTTGATTGAATGAAAGGTAAATTGCCGTTTATGATTTATGACGTATTAAAAAAACTACTTACAAGATATCGTTCAAACCAATTTTCGCTGGTAGTTTTTATGGTAATGAACATCATATATTTTTTTTAGTTTTATAATTCCCTTTTTAGAAGTTACGGGGGGGGGGACACACTTTTTTCCACTTTGGAAGTGTCTCCCGCGCAAAGTATTCGGTTTAGAAAAAAATGATATTAAAAACCTCAATATCATTTTTGAAGACCTATCCATAGATACCCCACACAAATGGGTTTGATGAAAAATATTTTTTTGAGTTTCAGTTCTAAGTATGGGGAACCCCCAAAAATTATTGTTCTTTTTTTCTATTTTTGTGTCAAAACCTTAATGCGGTTCACATAATACATCTACTTACCAAGTTTCAACAGTATAGGTCTTATAGTTTCGAAAAAAAGTGACTGTGACATACGGACGGACATACAGACAGACAGACATGACGAATCTATAAGGGTTCCGTTTTTGCCATTTGGCTACGGAACCCTAAAACACTGCTATTTATTCATTATGTAATCTGATGATGTTTTTTCTTTTTTGTAGGCACCAAAAAACATGAAAACGATCACTATAGCCGCCTGGTACGTGTCCGTGGCATTTGGAAATCTAATCGTTATCTTCGTGGCCCAAACGAAGGTGTTTCACTCTCGGGTGAGTCTCTCTCTCTTATTAACTTCACGGGCCCACCCAGCACCGCTTCAACAAGATAAAGCGGTCTGAACGGAGCTTGAGCATGTCAATAAATGGGTTTGTAATCCTTTTACTATGACAACTTAATCTACATACATCAGTAAGTACTTAGATAATAATAGCTCGCTGCATATGATTAGTTTATCTCTTGTGAATGCTTAAGGTTACCCAACGAGCAATGTTCGATATTTCTCTACATCGACTCAGAAGTAAGGAGATTTGTAAGAGAATGAAGGTCACTGACTAGCCCAGCGTTGAACTGGCAGTGGGCGGGGTACAAATAAGCGCGAGAAGCCGAGAAGCCGATGGAACATAAAGGTTCTAGAAACGGCCACTGCAGCAGTGCAGGAAAACTCTGAGTGCAGGCCGCTTCCAATCATTCGATTTAGAAATTCTTTAGAAGGCTTATAGACTAAGAAGGGGGTATATGCAACCCTACCTCATCGAGTAGCAAAATGTGAATAGGTGTTGTATATTAAAAAGATATGTCTAAATGTACAGAGTAGCCTGGGCATAACCTGAAGCATTTTGTACAGTCAGTATAAAAGTGATAATTTTTTTGGGTGTAAATTATCTCATCGAGTAGCAATAACGTACGTAGTACTTTCGATAGTTCTTATCAAGAAGTGCCAAAATGTATAGGGTTGCCTCACTTAATTCTGGCAGTTACGTGAGTCAGGATGATTTTAAGGTGGCAATTTTTTTTTTAAATACCTCGTCTAGTAACCAAATGAAACTCTCTATAATTAATTGAGGTTGCCGGCCCTATGCCTGTACCTGGAGATTATCTTTTGACAAAAATTGACTGATGCAAGAACAACGTGGAATTGAGTCCAGTGGATGGTGGATGAGGTTAATAAGATGTAATGACAGATCATATGTTGGTTTATATTATAAACAACCTTGAAGAGGAAAAAAAACTTTTAAAATAATCACTTTTTTGCTGACTGTACAAAATGCTCCAGGTTAGGCCCGGCAACCCTGTACATTAAGAGTTCCCCGACCCTAGACTTCTCCATACAAACGCAGTCTACGTTTAATTTTGAAACCACATGTCAGATTCCGGTAAAAATTGGTAATTGTAAAGAAATTGCAATTATCTAGGGTTATAACTGGTTTCCTATACTAAAATTATGAACTGGAAAGAAAATATAACGATTTAGAAGTTTCCCATACTAATGGTCAAAAATGATATAAAACACTATATTCTATTTCAAGTTCATATTTTTAGTGTCGGAAACTAGTTATAAACCTAGATAATTGCAATATCTTTGAAATTACAAAATTTTGCCCAAATCGGACATGTCGTTTTGAAATAAAACGTAGACTACGTTTGTATGGAAAGTTGTATTTTGGTCTAGGGTCGGGAGACCCTTAAGACATATTTTTTTTTATATGCAACACCCTACATACTCGTATTTTGTCACATTTTGCTACTCAATGCGGGAAGGGTTGCATAAGGCCCCCTCTTAGTTTATTATGATCATCAGGACATTCTGTGGATGATATTTGTGTCGATAGATATTTATACTTGAAAGTACCTAATAAACAAAGAGTGCTAAAGTAGGATTTTGAATTTTGACAATTTGATTCGTATTTATTCTGCTTCGTCGATGTTTCCTCGCAATATTCCCAAAACCTCTCAACCAGATATAATAAGTACTTACGGGGAGAGGCTCCGTAAATATTTGTAACAAAGGAAATGTTTCCACAAATAATATAATAATCTCTACTTCGGAGTCTCCGTGGACTTACTCTAAGAAGGTATAATAGTACAGACCAGTCTTTATAGTTGTAGTTTTTAACTAAAGCATTCTAGACTTGTTCGCGTTTTTTCGTAAAATACCCCGACTTTTAATAGTTTTATATGTAAAGGCCATCTAGTGATGAGCGGAGGAACTAAATAGCAGAATTAATGTCCGTAGCACCATCTATTATTTGCCAGACAAACTACAAAACCTCGACTTTCAGGCGTTAACCCCCAGTACCTTTTTTATGGTCGAACTGATTTTCATCATTCACAGTTAAGAACCAAAAGGAATTTGCTTTTAGGCGAAAAAATCGCATCAAAATTGGTCCATCCCTTCGAGAGCTACGATGCCACAGACTTACAGACAGACATTAGCGTCAAACTTATAACATCTCTCCTTTTTGTCGGGGGTTAAAAAATAAAATAGATCCTGACATGAATATTTTTCTGCAATAAACTGTGAAAATCTTATTTTCAAACATTCTTGAAATACTTATTTACGTGCAGATGCACCGAGTTTCGCGAAATTTTATAAAATGCAAAATTCTTAAGGCGTTGAGACTGTTGAGGGTATTTGTGGATGTTGATACAAGGTGGAAGCAACAGGGGATTCAGGGTTGTTTCACTGGAAAGTCAACTGAAATTTTATCGTTAACGAACTTTTCTTATAACTTTTTTCCTACATTCTAAATCGGAATGAATATTTACTACATAACTTTTATTACTACAACTTTTCTGAATAGGTTAAATGTAAATTTAAGATATAGGTCAAGACCTATTCGAGTATAGAGGGATGGTACCTCATCACATTTTCTTTAATAATTTTACCCGTCCAAAATCTCCTGGACACTAAAACCGCTTCATCTATTTGAAATTTCATAAGTAAACGTGTAGATATGGTCTAGAGGTTGTCTGGCTGGGGTTTGAAGAAGGCTAGCAAGTTCATCCAGAAGTATTTTTCTCGTGTCATTGGCTCAAAAATACCTTCATTAGATTTCCCTCCGAAATATTGTTATTCGTACGGCACTGTACCAAAAGATATGTGACCATCTATTATAAATCTATTTTATTAAAATGTAATATGTCGTAAGTCCATAATGTAATAATATTTATATCGTAATATTTAATTTAGAGACTTATTACTATGTAAGAGCAGGATGACGCGCACATCGTGTAGAAAATATTAAATATTTATTAGATAAGAGCTCCTCGTCAACTCTATCAGGGTGGCAGCTCAAAATTAACGGTTGTCATGAGCAACATTTCGCTGAGCTGTACGAGTAGCCCTTTTGTGTTTCTGTGGCACAATTGATGCATGTAAGGTTAAGTTAGTGTTAAGATTTTAATGTAATAGCACAGAATTAATAATAGTATTACATACAGAACGGAAACTCGCATCGTCCCCCGCAATCTGGCGTCCCCGCAACCCTTCCCCCGTTATTGTGAGGTATAGGTGGCAGTAAAACAGGGTTATTGGTAGTTGCACGTTGACATTATGCGAGTCACTTAGGATTATTGAATTGTAATGGTAAGAAACTGCGCACATTATCTTTGTTTATCGACGGAAAACAATAAATAACGAAAATTTTATAGATTTCCGAGTGATGAAAACAGGTAAGGAAAGCAACAAATTCTGTGGTGGCAACCCTGATTGTTTAACTCACACATTTGACGTGTGCACGGACGGATTGTTTCGTTTGTAGTAGTACTAGGTATATATGCTGCTCCGTTTGTATGAAGAGCCATACATGTGGTAATAGGTAAACAATTTTGCACTCACGAACATGAGTGTTACAGATAAAACAAAATTAACCTTTTATCCTACCATAGCCTGGTCGTTAGGGCCACTCTGTTTCTGTGTACTGGTATTAATATTGACCGAGCGAGCGAGAGTCCCGTACGCCTTGTCGAAAATCACTTGGCCGGATCACCAGTGGCCGAATAAATTCTTGATCTTTTTTCATTTTAACGAATGAACTCTAGACCGCGACACGTTTGGACGAATTAACGTTTGATATTATTTTATTTGACAGAAAAAACTCAAGATCGAATGACAATTGTCGGAAGCACGTTTTCCGAAAACATATTCATGCAATCAAACAAACATACATACATAGTATGTATTACATCATACATACATACATACGAGCATACATGCTCCGCCGTAGTCGGGTAAAATAATAACAAGTTAATTTGACACACAAATAAACTTTAATGCGTTACCCCCATTACAACTTTTGAATTGCTAAACCGATTTTCATTAAAAGACAATTTCATTTAAATTGTATTGATTTTCATTTAAATAAATTTAACCCTTACATTTGATACGGACTCTGGCATATTTGCATACTTTGGGTTGCTTATCCCCTTTTTTTCACTGCCTATAAATTTTATATACACGGGGATTTTTCAATGGTTTTGGAGCCGAAGGCCACTTCATAGGCATCGTTAGTAAGACCTAATTAGCTAGTTAAAATAAAAATTCAGAAACAAAAAGTTTGGACTAAAACTCGAAAGTAAAATTGTAAGATCAATTAGTAGTATTAGTAAAGTAAAATTGTAAGTCATTTACGCAACCTTTTTATCTTATGACATACAGAAATTTGGATTATTTATATGGATAGAGGAATTTATTTACTATACGACATTTTTTTTCTAAAACTAATGAAATCTTAGAGCTGGAGTTTTTTTATATTTTAATTTGATGGAAATCGGTTCAGAAGAATAAATAAAATAATTTGTTTAATGAACCAACAAAAAAAAAACATAAAGATGTAACCAACCAAGAACAATCAATTTTGTAAAAAAACCGTATACAACGTTTAACGAAAAAGGAGTATCAACCCGAAAAGGGTTAACGTACTAATTAATGTGAATAATTTTTACTATGGGACCATCTCTGAAATCGTAAAAAAAAACTCCAGCGCTATCTAAAATTTATAGGCAGTGAAAAAAAGGGGATGAGCAACCCAAAGTATGCAAATATGCCAGAGTCTATATCAAATGAAAGAGTTAAATTTGTAGCTTAAGAAATCGGTCTTTTAATGAAAATCGGTTCAGCAATTACTCAAAGTTTAAAAAAAAAACAAAATGGCGGAAATATAAGGGGTGGACAACTAAATATTCATATCTTAGCCATTTAGAAATTTTTTCAAAAATGTTACATATCTTTTGTGTTGCCCTTATTAAAACGTAACTTTTTTGTTTGAACAACTTTTTTATCCGATACATTTCAACGGGTCGGGGTGACTCGCGAGGTCTACAGCTCACAGAGGCACTAGTATATTAACACAACTGTGGGATATTACAGGCCACAGAATTTTTCGTATACGCAGCGGTGCTGACAGTAGCGATGCTGGTCTTCCTGCGCATGGCCCAGGGCTTCGAGTCCCGCAGCATTGAGGGCGATGGTTCTTCATCGGAAAGCAGGCCGTTGCTGCTGCACAGATCAAGAGTTAGTATTTTATAAATATTTATTAAAGCTACTTAGTTTTCCACCTAGAGGTTTATTTAAAAGTATCAATTGTAATCTTAAATTTATTTACAATATATCTATGAAAAGTAAAATATTAAAAAATACTACTAAATAAACATCACATATTATTTAAAAAAAACCTAACCTGGCTGCCCGCTGGTGACGAGGCAAGGCCCACGCTACCAGCGGTTAGGGCCGCAGAGAGAAACCTCCTGACAATGCGTGCCGTGTCGAGAAGTACTGTCTTTTGTATCTGACACTTACCCAACTATGTAGCGAGAGAGTCGATGTTGGTCAAGACTCTTCGCTATAAGACCGTTCGCCGATACCAGTGTCGGGACAATGATCGTCGAATCCACATCCCACATAGCTGTTACCTCGTGGGCCAAGTCAAGGTACTTAATAAGCTTGTCGATCTCGGCCTTTACGAGGTTCTCATGCGGGACGGTGATGTCGACGAGCAATGCCTGGCGCATCAATCGATCTGTCAGCACGATATCAGGATTATTGGCGACAATAGTCCTATTCGTGATGACAGATCGATCTCAATAGCGTGCACGACCATATTCGAGAACCGGCGTCGGTGAGTAAGACTTATTATGTATCTCCTTTAGATTCCCGAGTCTTTTCATGCCGGTCCTTTGAGAGATTTGCGTGGGGATACAGATCTATAATAATAATAAGATAACACTTATTATTATTATGGTCGATGAAGAAGGATACTGGACCGCTTTACCCCCTGAAGAACAACCAGTGGTATATTTCTTTTGCTTATGTATTTCTTTGTATAACATTTCTCTTTTCTTAGTATTTTTTTAGTGAAGACACTATTAACAATATTGATCAAATTCAATGAAACCACTCTATTTTACAGTAATAATTTCAATTCATTGAGCCTAGGCAAATCATAATGGCCTCTAAATAATTCATATTTCTATTGGTATTACAAAATGTAACATTTCACTTTCAGGTGATATCAGTTCACTCTTTATCTACAATGTCTCGAGGCGTCAGTGGAGGCGTGGCCAGCAGTGCCGGGTCATTCCTGGGCATAATGGACACTGCCAAACCTTCCACGTGGCCTACGCGTGCCTACGTACACCTTGCGACGCCCAGTACCAGTGACCATATGGCTACAACTCTGGCTAAGGAATAAATAGATTAAAACATTAATCTTGAACACATTATAGTAGGGGCTCACGAATAGGACAGTCTCAAACGTTAAAAAGTGCCACGTAATTTATAGATTATATCATTGCTCTGCGGTAAACAAACTTGTATAAAGATTTTGGGGGGCGCAGAATTATTTACTTGCCCTGGCTTAGCTAGACAGTTTAGGGCCACCACTGTATTTCGATCTGAACTGAACTCTTAATCGGAATTGATCGATCTTTTTTAGTGATATAATATCGAAACAGACGAGTCATAATTAAGATGTTATTAGGTATTTATTTAGGTGTTTGTTTATTACCACGTAACTTTAATATTGTTTTAGGAAAACTTGTAATTCTTTACTTACTAAAAATATGTGTCATAAATAAAACTACTTATATGTATAAAATGTATATGACCTTATCATTTTTAGTAGTCAACAGCAAATACCTATAGCACCTATGGTACCTACTAATTAATAAGTTTTCCAAGCTTGTCTGGGACCACGGAAAAAACAAGGAATCTCTTGCTCGAACTGAATGAATGTCATTGCGATAATTGAATGATTTCTAAGCTGAGTGCATAAAATCTACATAGTTAAGACCTTAGAGTAAGACATAGTAAGGAATGTCAGATGGCTTTAGGCAGCTTGAAAAATGTTTTTTTAAAATGTGTAAGCGACCAACACTGGTGATTGTTGACCGCTTACACATTAAAAAATCAAACTATAATAAGGTCACGCAGATTACATATATGTTACTTAGTCTGAGTTTGTAAGATTTAAAATAGAATAGATACCTTTAGCCAAAAGCCCCATTAATGGCCCTTTCTGTAAAAATAAATTACATGATAAGCATGCAATTTATTTTTACAAAAAGGGCTTTTCGTTTCATTTACGGTTTAGGATCGAGAGACTTCCTCAGAGAATTTTCAAGAAAATTAATAGACATAGAGACTCATCACTGTACATATTCGAAAATATAATGTAAGTATGTAAAAAACCGGCCAAGTGCGAGTCGGACTCGCGCACAAAGGGTTCCATACCATTATCTATAAAAATAAAGTTTTTTGTATGGGAGTCCCCCTAAAATATCTATTTAATTTTGTTTTTTTTTTATTTATTATGAAAATAAAAATACAACTGAGTATTTTGTGAATATTTCAAGTGCCTACCTGTTGCCAATATTAATATCGTGCAAAAAAGGGCAAAATCTAAACAAAAAAAACGCGAGTTTTTATCCGCCCCCCTTATATATTTTTTTTTGTTTTTAGCATTTTTTGTTATAGCGGCAACAGAAATACATCATTTGTGAAATTTTCAAATGTCTAGCTATCGCGGTTCTTGAGATACAGCCTGGTAACAGACAGACGGACAGACGGACAGACTGCGAAGTCTTAGTAATAGGGTCCCGTTTTTACCCTTTGGGTACGGAATCCTAAAAAAGAATTGCCTATGGTTTATTAAAGTGATTTTACGGAAAGAAACTTACGTAGGTAATATAAATGATTTAGTTACCCCGTACTGTGGGCTAAAAACAACCAGCAAGTCGTGGGAAACCATATAAAGTTTTATATTAAATTGCCAGAATTGGCCCTTGATATTCCAGATAGAAAATCAAAAGTTTATGTAAATAAAGTACTTTGTGAGAAGGCTTATTACGGAACCGATGATTACCAAAAAGTCTGGCTTGACTTAGCGAGGTTTGTATTTGTACACACACAAATTTCATAATATGAGTACACATGTATCAGTACTAAATTTTAGCTGTTAATGATGAAATGACAATGTATTCTCAGCATGAAGTTAGAGGGTAAATTCTCAGTGCTATCTAATTTCAATAGCCGCACAATAAGTATCCGTAAGTATTGACGTTTTAAAAAAAAACACAGATTTCGTGCCTCACACGACTATCGATCACATTGGAAATGAATTTACGGAATCATATAATTCAATTTTTAATTAACAAGATAAAACTACTACGTTAAATCATAACCGCCTGTAAACAAACCAATTGCAATTTTTTCCGACTTTTTGCATTTTTTCATAAAGGTTAGGCTACAGGGCAAACCCTTTACCCGATCGTCTTTGTTTTAGGCTCAAATATTAGCTGACTAAATTACCCTGTGGAGCTTGAATTTATGATTTCATTCTTTGTTTCTAAAATATCGAGCGCTGAATACAAATATTCGGGAAAAAATGATTTTTAGTTTTTTTACTTTATCGTATAATTCTTTTTGCACCTTACAGTGCTCTCGTAAATACGCTTCTTTTGAGTCTTTTTTTTTAATTATCATATCTTCACAATCTGACATATAAGGAGATCGAACTTTTTCGTGAAATCGGAGCCTACACTGGAGCGAACGAAAAGACATTTCCAATGTTCTGCACTTGCCCTTAGGAACCGGCAATAAACTTAGCTGTAAGTAAATGATCTGACATTTAACAACTATTATAAAATGGGAAGAAATATTGACAATTAACTTTTATCAAGTGATACAAATATCCAAAGAAAAATAAATGATTTTTCGACTTTGACTTTGAGCTACTTCATGAAGGGTAACTTGTTCTGCTGTTGACTGTACTTGCGATTACCTATTATAGAAGATAGTCGCTATAATAAAGCTTTATTTAAAATTAGGAAGTGTCCGGGGTCAAAAATAAATTATTTGGTACTCTAGTCACAAAAAAATGTCTATTTCGTGATTTTATCATTGCGGCAAAACTGATATTAAGAGCGCTATTTGACTCCAAGAAACTATAACGTCATTAGTCTTTTATTTTACAAATTCCGTAGAAAGTGTTTACCTTTACGATTTAAAAAAATCTTCTTTGAGTTGTTGGAAGCTTCCTTATTGGATGAAATGCAACCAAAAATAAAAAGAGTCAAAATAAATATTGTACCGCTTTGTACGTACAATGTTTTTTTTAGATTTTATTCGCGAATTTTTCAAACGGCTTTGGCTTAAAATGATCAAAGCAAATAGAAAGCTTTGCCATGGCTACTGCAAATATACATATGCTGCGATGAAAGAGCCGAAATATTTTATGCTATGAATTTCCCACAGCAGAGCCTTTTATTCTTTTTAGAAACAAGTTTATTTGCCAAGCATATTAAAAACCCTGACTTTCAAGCGTTCACCCCTAATAACTTTTGAACGGCTGAACCGATTTTCATTAAAATACCAATTTCTTAATCTACTAATTTAACACTTTCATTTGATACCTCAACCAGGCATATTTGCTTCCTTTGGATTCAACAACAATACGCTCATTTTCGTGACTAGGGCTTTCTGCGGTCTCAAAGGCCTCGCACGTGAAGTGGATAAGCTTTATAACTCTTATAATTACAATCAAAGGCTTAGCAAAACAACCCCGCTCTTCCTGCCCACATAACTTTGATTTTGCTGCACTTCCTTTATACATTGTATGTGGTCCTCAGATACCTACGGCCTCGAATTTTCGAATAAGTTATTGCCTAAAAATGTATTTTTATTCCCTTGAGTCAATATGTACGTACTCAAACCCTTTGAAATTCCAAGACCAAAAGTTTAACGTGACGTAAGTATTTCGACAGTTTGATGAAATAATATGCCTTTACCCGGATCAGTCCCTTAAGAGGCTTCAGTGAAAAATGCAGGGACGATGACGTAGCGTCTGTGAGCAAAAAGGTTGGACCATCCATTTGTACCTACCTTGAAAGTAGTAGGGTAAACAAAGTAGATACCTAGGTACTTCGTTTGTTAAAATCATACTTATAAGCCCGCAACAATTTTTATAAAAAATCATTCTTACACATCATCACAATGTTTTTTACCACGTGGGGTTCAAGTAGTTATTCAGGTAATAAGCTACATGCCCAATCTCATCCAAATCTTTTCAGCCGTTTTGGTGAGCAAGTGGAACAAACATCCATATGTATACATCCACTCATCCGTACATCCCCATACAAACTTCGCATTTACAATATTAATAAATTATTCGTACGCCTGTCAGGCCATCGAGCCCACTTTGTAGTCGTGTCGTAGTAGTTTGGAAGTCTTCTTGTAGCTATATAAGATGGAGTCCATAAATACAACCGACCAAGCCAGGCACGTTCTATTTAGGTTACGAGAATGGGCTTGAGCTTATCCCCTTCTTGCTGTCAGCTGTAATTCGTTGAAGAAAGCAGTTTAACTTCTCCAACATGGGCGTTTCTCCAAATAAACTTAGGTAATGCGTTCGACGGATATACAAGTGAGCTGCTTCAGGAGATGTGGTTTTAGAAAATAGAACGTGCCTGGCTTGGTCGGTTGTATTTATGGACTCCATCTTATATAGCTTTACCAAACCTTTAAGAGAGTTAAATTGCTGTCTCCAACGGATAACGGCAGACACCAAGAAGGGTTTAAGCTCAAGCCCCTTCTGGTAACCTTTGAGGCTGTTCCCAAGCCCAGTAATGACCTTCTTACATGCGGCTGTAAGGCAGGGTGTAAAACGGCAACTTGCATTTGCCGCAGAGACGTGAAGCAACCTTACACACTTAGCTGTATTTGTCCGGGAGTATGCCATAATAATGTTACAACAAATGTGTACTAATAATATTGAGTCAGAAATTGTATTATCATCAAACGATAAACACAATCTATGACGATTAAAATATACTATTGTCTAAATTGAGGCCTCTTTTCTTAACAGATCCCTATACCAGCACCAATACTTAAATTTATATTTCCTTGAGACCATATTTACTCTACAACTTTCTCAAACTCATTTAGTAAACTAGCACGTGCGTTACTTAGTACATATAATATATCGTTGATTAGCACCATGTAAAAGATTTGCTACGAAATATAAAGTAGGTAGTTTTTATGAGGGTTAATTGTTGTTCAATGTTAGGAAGTTCGGCGCTGTAAGTTGTCAAAAGTACATAAAAGCTCGTACGACTGTTAATGGGGTCTTATATTATAAGTTAATACATCAAGATTGATTACATCACTTTGTTCCAAATTCAGCGGTTTTCCTATAAAATAGCGAAAATATAGTTAAAATTGGAAAAACTTAAAAACTTTGAAATTTGGGTAGATGTAACTCAAAAATATAAGACCCATAAAAATAAAATTTGTACCGTGTGGTGTCGTTGACAGTTTTTTTCTAAATCTAACACTTTTTGTTCAAAATGGAGAAAACCGTGGCGAGGGACATATTTTCAATGAAAAGGAAGGGGCGGGAAATTGGTCTGTCACCGGGCAAAATCGAACTCAGCAGGGTCGAATTAGTCTATAAAACTCCGGTGTCAAATTGTTACATTCCATGCCGTTCAAAGTCGTAAAATTCAAAAATTCTTCTAGACTAATACCCGGAAAACATGAAATTGGGAATTAATCCTTGTTGATATAAAACGTGGCCCCCTAGAATTGGTGGACAACTTCATAGCTCTTTGCTGTTAGACATTGTTATCTGGACTTCAAGTTGTCTTAAAACGATACGCACGTCAAAAACTATGTTAATTATTTATTTTGTGCGTAAGTAAATTGAAATTAACCTTTATCTTTTTCAGTTATAGTCAGAAGGTATACTTACATAGATTCTTAGAACATGAATAACCCTAATTTGAAAAGAGCTTACAGGAGTGGTTTTTGCTTTGCAATGTTTGTTAGTTTGTATGATTGGTTATTTTACACAAAACCTTTCAAGCCTAATTTGATATCTACTCTTAGTTTTAATATAAACTGAAAACATAGAAATTTAAATAATATGTCAATTTACTTATAGGTACAAAACAGGGTGACATAACATAGCAAGGGACAGGAAACCTGTCATGAATTATTTATTGTGTTACTAATTTGTTAACTGGGAAGGGGTCATAGAGTTGGTCTCATGATTGAGAACGAAACGATGGAAATCCTGCATCCAGAGCGTTTTCCTTCACCGACTGGTTTGATTTAATACAAGTAGGTAGGTTTCTTAAATGAGGATGACTTGTGGATATGGACGCGCCTTGTTCCCCTGTTGGTGTATAATATGTAACAAAAACTTTTTTTTTTAAATTGAATTTTGTATGGAGCTGCCGATTTTTTTTTGCGATTTCAGGAATGGGAGAAGCCGATAAATGGAACATACTCAAGCTACGTAACATTACCTTCACGGATCGGACAGGGTTTTTGTTACATATTGTATAGTCGACGACCTCCGTGGCGTAATGGTCAACACGCTAGACCGCCAACCCGAAGGTCCTGGGTTCGATCCCCAGCCAGGGCAAGTTGGAAAATGGCCATTTTCAATTTTTCCTGGGTCTTGGATGTTTATCTATATATGTATTTGTTATAAAATATAGTATCGTTGAGTTAGTATCCTATAACACAAGTCTCGAACTTACTTTAGAGCTAGCTTAATCAGTGTTATTAGTTCCTATATATATATTTATTTATTTATAGTTCAACCAGTAGTAGGGAAGTAGTAAAAGATCCGGAATATACATGAACGTCGGACAAAATAATTGAATAACAGAAAAAGAAACAAATGTCTGTAGGGAAAATTATAAATGACTATGTACCTGAATTTTCCGGGGTCCAGTGTTGCCCCTATTTGAAAAAATAATTTGAAAGGAAATGCAGATATTTTTTAAAATTGTGTCTTGATCAAGCCCTCGATAATCTTTCAAACTATTTCATGAACTACCTACTTTTATGATATCTCCGTTTCCTTCCAAATTATTTTTTGTATATGGGGCAGCACCTCAATTTCCCTGGGTCTACCCAGGGAAATTGAGGTATGGCCTTAATAACTTGTTTTGCAGTGACGACTTCGATCAAGATTTTATTTGTAAGCTCGTACTCATTGCCATTGAGGACCAGAACCGACTCCATTTTTCAGAATTACGGCTACCCTTCACCCCGTGACGTGCCTGTACTTAACCGCAAAGTAGGTGCACTTGCATACTTGCGTTGCTTTTGAGGCACGGTAATGACTAGGGTCTAGTGGAACCTTCATTTAAATTTAATCTCATCAGATAAACACAAAGCGCTTTGGTACAGTTAATTACTGTTGCCGCATTGCATACAGATTGATTATAATTATTTCGATTCAATATATATGTACGAGATAATTAGCTGTTCACTGAAATCAGTATATTATTACTCTGTGCTGAAATGTATCTGGCTACGTTCCCATTTCCTTTGTTTTTCCTATGTTGGTTACTTCTGCAACATTTTTAATAGATTTATTTGCTATTATGTCTTTGTTTTGATCTTCTTCTTCTTATCGTGTGTGTTAGTGACTAACACTAGTGTCAGAGTTTTTAAACCGCCTTAAAGGCCTCTGACATGGTTTTAGGTAACGACCAATGTCAAAGACAGTGACCGGGACCGACGGCTTAACGTGCCCTCCGAAGCACGGATCATCTTACTTATCAGACAATCAGGTGATCAGCCTGCAATGTCCTAACCAAACTAGGACAACAACACAAAGTCGTTGCCCCCGCTGGGAATCGAACCCGCGACCTCCGGGTATGAGCCAAACGCTCTAACCACTACACCACGGAGGCAGTTAGTTAGTTTGTTTTGATACAGGATACGTAGAACTGGAGTTAACAAGCAGAAATTGTATCATATCGATATTTGTAGTATCCGGCGTAGGTTGGACATAATATTGCTAAGCCCTCTGGCGACTTGACTATATCAGATGTCAAGTAGCCAGTATATTCTACGCTTATGTTGGTCTCATACACAAAAAAACAAACTACACAATATTTAGAAAACAATGTGGTTCTTAAAGTTTAAGTATTCGCATCGATTGAGTCACAGTCAGACTGTGGTAAACGTTCAGCACACACTCCGTCTAAACAAAAAAAAAATACAAATAAAAATTTCTTTTTACTCATTAATGTTGTCTGATTTCAACATTTGTAACACAAAAGAAGATTAGGTTTATAGGTGTTCCTTTTCTCTCTCTTTTTGTATGGACGGGTGCGTGCTATACCTCCCTTCTAAAGGCTGTATCAGAAACGCACAGAGCTTTGGAACATTTTATTTTATAATCTGCAGGCAGATTGTTTATTTCGATTTATGCGAGGAAATAAGCTTGGCAGTTTACTGAATTATACTCTCAATCCGATAATTATGTTTTTCCTTTTTAACCGACTTCAAAAACAAGGAGGTTATCGATTCGTCGCGACCTTTTATTTTTTTATGTATCATCATCATCATTCACCGATTATTCAAAGACGCCTGGACTGATTTTTTGTTTGAAAGGGTATACTTGCCAGGTGGCCCCATAGAAGTTTTATCAAAATCGGTTGTGTAGTCAGGACGTGACGTCAGTTTTTAGTTATGAAAAAATATAATTTTAAGGATTCATTAAAAAATTATAAAGGTACAACCAAGGCACAAGTACTTGGTATAACCAAAACATAAGTATGTCTGCTCCACTTGCTGCAGACTAATTTCGTACTTAGGTACTACGTATATATTCCATACTTATGTACCGTACTTGGTATAACCAAAACATAAGTAAATTGTCCGCTTTACTGCTGCTGACTAATTCGGTACTTACTACGTATTAATCCCATACGTAGGTGTGTACTTAGGTACTAAGTATGGGATAGTATTCAAAATTCATGTTTCGTAAAAGTTTCGAGACAATCCTTTACAATATTTTTATTTAGTATAAAAGGCTGTTCGATTTTCAGATCTTCAAAGGTACTCGCGTGACGATTAGAGAACACCCATACATAGTAAGCATCAGGCGGAGATACGCGCACTACGTCACTGGGGCCCTGCTAAGTCACAACATCGTCATCACAGTCGCACACCCCATATACAAGTGAGTTCTTCTATCCATACGAAAACAAAAAGAGATAACGTTTTTCACTCTTAAATGTTATCTGATCTCAATGATTTTTTAATAACTATGTTATTTACACAATAAAAAAGCTTTAAGTAGCAAATATAATAAAAGAGAAAACCTGTAAACTTAATTTTGTTTTGTGTCAACATTACACCAAAAAACCTTCGTCTTTTTTAGTCTAGGGTAAGGGGATTATTTCCTTAGAAAAATACCTATGAAAACTTTTAGATCGTACTTCGGTAAATCATTACAACAAAAACAAAGAAAACACACAAATATAAAATCTTATAAAAAAAAATCAATAACGTCCAATGTAAAATGTAAGATACACAAACTTTGCTGTACTTATCCACTTTTTTCTTTAAGTTTGAAACTATTAATAACGAAAGTTAATAGTTTAAAATACACTTGACAAGTGAAGCCTGCTAATTACTTGCGTCGACTCTTATAAAACTTCAATAATGTTATGGAAAACAGAGCAACTTGTCTGATTTCTCTGACTACAAAAGTTTAAGATGCCATATTATCGCTTCCTTGCTGGGAAATATTCCTTTGAGAACATTCCATCAAGGGAACAAGGGCGAAATGGATTTAATGTATTTTTAATTATAATTTTAGACTATCGCGGTCACAATAACTTCTTATTTATATAACACTAGCTGTGCCCGTGGGCTTCGCTCCCCGAGGGAATTTCGGGATAAAAAGAGATGAAACCCTATGTCCTTCCCCGAGTCTCAAACTATATCCATACCAAATTTCATCCAAATCGGTTCAGTAGTTTAAGCGTGAAAATGTAACAAACA
This sequence comes from Acrobasis consociella, assembly GCA_963555685.1. Classification (NCBI taxonomy): domain Eukaryota; kingdom Metazoa; phylum Arthropoda; class Insecta; order Lepidoptera; family Pyralidae; genus Acrobasis; species Acrobasis consociella. Next base: position 7,309,772 of record OY743104.1, on the reverse strand, counting down.
AACAAACAAATATACAAACTCTTTTTCGTATTTATAATATTAGTAGGATTAGTAGGAAGTAGGCTTGTGGGACTTATTACGACACAAAATCTAACGATGTTCCTGTACTTTTTCATGTGGTTCCTTTTTGTCCTTTGTATTTTTGTGTTAGTTCCTTCTTTGATGTGTAATGATTGTGAATTGAAAATTGTAGGTTTTACCTACGTAGAAACTTCTATTTTTGACGACCTCTGTGGCCTAGTGGTCATCATGCCACGCTGTCACACCGGAATTCCCGGGTTCGATCTCCGAAAGTTGTTCATTATCACGGACTGAATTCTCTCCTATAATAGTTTCAGTATACTATTTTGTTAGAGTTTATATAAGTATTTGCTATAGCAAATAGTATAGTTGCGTTAGTATCCCATAACACAAGTCTCGAACTTAATTTGGGGCTTGCTCAATCTCTTTTCCTCGAGAGTTAAAAATATAAGGTGCAGCCGAAAATTTATATTTATTTTATTGCAGAGTTTCCACCACAGAGCTGGGGGTGGTAATCGGAGAAAACTACTCGGATCGGGGCAGGCGCATCAACCCTGTGCTGATCTCCATCATCCACGAGGAGTTCAACCCTTACAGGCTCACTAATGACTTAGCAATGCTAAGAACTTATGAAGATATCTACTTTAAGTAGGTTTCGCCATGTTGAACACAAATTAGACAGATTTTTCCCGACTGCGCCAGAAGAAGGTTTATGATTTTCGAGTGTATTTAAATATATGTATGTGTATTTCTTCAGCACGCTCTGCAGACTAAAAGGTTTGAGGGATTTTATTTAAAAAAAATACTTTATGGGCCAAAAGATTTTCCAAGACAGATACCGCTAGATTCAAAGGCCACACTTAGCAAAACGATGGACTTGGAGACAGAATCTCAAGGTGACGAGATCAACCCATCGCCTATTTTGAAAATACCACCCGGTTCATTCCGCTAACTGACTTAAACCGAACGTGTTTTAGTTTAACAAACGTCAAACCAGATCAAAATGTGTACCACAACTTCAATGGAAGCGTGTTTCGCGTGGTTTTGCTAATGGAAATGCAGCCACTCGAGCTTTGAAGATAACCCGCCGCATTCACCGGCAAGTGGCCGCTCTCGTGAATTCAATATTTCGTTCGCAAAAATACGAGCGTGGCTTGTACTTGAGGCTACATACTCGTGCTGCGTTGTTATAAGTTGCTGCACATTTTGTAGATATACTTACTCGACGACCTCCGTGGCGTATTGGTCACCATGCTTCTCCGCCACCCAGAGGTCTCGGGTTCAATTCCCGGTCAGGACAAGTTGGAAAATGGCCTTTTTCAAATTGTCCTGGGTCTTGGATGTTTATCTACATATGTATTTATTATAACGCTCGTGATATCATTTAAAATTCGTCTTGACCAAACCTACCCTTTTAACTATTTTATGAACTACTGTTTATAATTTAAAGAGCGAAGGTGAAGCTTTTCTACGCACATTTGCGAAAAACGGCCAGTTTTGGCTAGTCAAGACAAAAATTTAAATGATATCACCGTTTTCTTTCAAATGATTTATTTTAAATGAGGGCGCCACTGGACCCCGGAAAATTCAGGTACCCCTTAACTACAAAGACTACAAAGATCAAAATAAGTACTGTTATTTTCAATTCAGCACCTTACAAACCGGTCAACTCAAAAAGAGTCCGACTCGCACTTCGTCGGTTATTTTTAGTAGACCTCGTGCCTAAAATAATATCTTGCATTACAATAATATTAAACTAAAACAGCTCGCAAAACTAGTCCTCTCATATGAAAGTTTGTCATCGCTCCGCTATTAAAACTATTTAAAAATGATGACTTTTTCTTCTCACCAGAACTACCTATCTCTATAAAACTTTGATCTGGCTCCACTATTATTATAGAAAGACTAACTGTGTTTCGCTTACTGTGGGAATTTCGGGTTAAAAACTATCCTATGTCCTGCCCCGAGTCTTAGACGATGTCCATACCAAATTTTATTAAAATCGGTCCAGCCGTTCACGCGTGATGGCGTGACCGAAGAAAATAGGGATTTATTTATATATATACATAACTTCATTTCAGGACCAGCGCAAAACCCATAAAGATTCGACCAGAACCACTGAAAAAGGGCACCCAAGCGTTTGTGACTGGTTGGGGGCGATGCGACTTCACTGTGAGTTTAATTGATACAAGCTTGTTTAAAACAAAAACATATTATTATCTATTAACGTCGAACAAAATGTACTGCAGCTATTTGAAAATAGGTATGTATGAGGACTAAAACAAATTTTTGCGTCATTAGATAGATTATAAAAAAATATGGTTTACGTATTTTTCTTGAGACGACACGATCAGCAACAATTTTTAACCACAGACTTTAACTCAAAGACGACGTAAATCACACCCACTGCGAAACTTTTGTCTTTGTGAATTTTTACTACTTTGATAAACGTAGCAATATATGGGTCCTTTATTTTTGGGTAATCTAGTTAACGGACCAAATAAAATACTAACTATATTTTTTACCCAGTCCACATCCGGATTAAAGTTTCAGAGCACGATAATGAACAATTTTGCCCAAAAGCCAATATCGCAATGTAAAAAACAATATTTTGCTTTCCATGGAAATTTAGTTTGAGTCCCGTACTTTTACTGTGTATTTTAAAGGGGAATTTCATTCTGACTCGCTGAACAACTTTCTTAATGATTTTTAATCAAAACACTTACCTATGTTACCTACATCCTTTAAGAATTGTTGGAGTCACAAAGTAAAAGAGGCAATCTAAGTCCTCAGATATAATCCTGATATTGTTGATTTTTTTTGTTTTATTTCAAGTTGGTACTCTCTTTTAGAAGAAAAACCTTGTACAGATCTGATAGGTTCAAACGCACCGTCTCGTTTGGTCTGCAATAGGTAATTTCTGACAACTCAAATCAGATTTTTTCTAAACGTTAAAACTAACATTTTGTATGGGATTTGTATGAAATAAAGACCAAGGAGTCATATAGTTTCTTAGAGTCAAATAGCCCTCTTAATATCCGTTGAAAATGGATATGTTCATTGACAAGTGACATTATTTTGTGACGTTTTATTCCATCAACAGTACCAAAAATTTATTTTTTACCCAAAACACTTTCTTGCACAAGCAAATCCTCCAGAAACATACCGAGCTTTGCTGACCATGGACATCTTTCCTTCGTTTTATAGAACCTCATTAGCACCGTTGGTTCGCGCCAGTTTGTCCCTTGGTTGGTATGTCAGTCTTTGGGTAATATAGATACATTACCCAAAGACCGACATACCAACCAAGGTATTTGTAAGGTTTCTAACTCCAAGAGAGGCTAAATTCCAGAAAGTTCTAAATATGTTAAATAGACAATCCCCCACTACTGTTCATGCATGACCGCACACTTTTGTTTTTTGTTAAATTGAATAAGGTACATTAACAATATTTACATTCAACCATTATATACATAGCACTTATGTTCTAATTTATACGACAGTGACTAAAAAGATCAATACAAATAAGTATTGTGATTTTCAATTCAGCACCCGAAGTTTAGACTTTCATTCAAACTATCGCTAAATAAGTCCAAATCCTCTTAGTCACACTTACGAGTTCCTCACCAAACTCCATTGATTGCACTACTGAAAACTTCTGTAATTTTCCGTAGTTTCAACAAGTCCGTGTTTTCTGTAAATAGCTTCAAGTCATGTCTAGGTAAGTAGTAGGTGAGCAATAAGGCCACCGTCTCGTCAGAGACGATAGGTCAGTCCCAAGTAGGGATTGCAATCCGGAAAACCGGATCCGATAATGCGGCGTATCCGGCATCAATTTACTCCTACCGGGTCCGTTGACCGGATTAATAAACTACGTCCCGCGCATCACCCACCGCCTGCTCTGAAGAATGTCACTAATCCCGAGTCCTTCAGCAAATTATTCTTCAATCTGTTTCGTCCTGTCGATGACATATGATTAACTTGTTGACTCATGAAGCTAATCAATTTTGTAATTATTACTTTTTACAGGGCAAGGAGCTATGTCTTCCTCGCTCTAGCATTTACTACCCGCGGGAAGTACATGACCCTATGCTAAGGACCGTGACGTTTGTGGTCAACAACAACCCTTACTGCAAGGATTATGAGCGGGTTGGTCATTTTTACCTATTTAAGTATATGGCAACAACAAGTTTGAACTAGACCTACTAAGTTAGTAATCAAGTACTTACTAACTGTAACTGGGTGTTTCTGTAATTGTAAACAGAAGGAGATTAATTCACGGAGAAGGAATTTGACTTGTTCCCTTATTAAGTTTCTAAAGTCTTTGCGGGACAGTAAGAATCTGGTACTCCGCATCCGCATTCAATATCATATCATAACCTTGTGATTTAAATTGTATTAAGACTTTTTAGGCATACTTAAGTAAGAGAAAAATCTAGATCAACACTAAAAACTTATATTGTACCTACGTCAAAATATGATTAATAACTGTTTTGTGTGCTGAATAAAGAAATGAATTTGAAATGAAATATCGTCAAATACAAGGAGACACAAGAGCGTACGGGGCAAAAATCAAAAACGGTGTACCAGGGGAAGGGGAGGGTGATACTAATGTATGCAGTGAAGAAACGACTTTGATGCATGGTAGACTCGGGAAAAGTATGATTGTTGGAGGAGTTCTAGGTTTTGCTATGTGAATATGAGTCCTTGATTCAAGCTCCTAACCTTAGGTCCCGGCGAATGCAGGCGTAAAAACTCTATACTGCTATGACCTTCAAGTGCACCTTGGTTGCAGGTAGCAATATCCATATCAGCATAGTAGTACAACATGAGAGTGACTACCCATGACGGCGATAACGCCGTTATCGCTGAAGTTGAACGATGTTTTTTTAAGTTTCTTCTGAAACAATTAAATATGTTATTATTCGGTCGGTGGTAATAAATAATATGTTATTATTTATTAAATTATTAGTTCGGGTAAATAAAACAATATACCATTGCCCGAAAAGGTTTGACGTCATACCTACGGTAAACCACAGGTTAACTACATGGGTTACTATGGAGATAATTAAGTGTTCATTATACCTAACGATGGTGTGGATGGATGTTTCAATTTAAAGCCAAGTCTCTCCAGTTCGCTCTGTAAACTTCTTTGAGGACACGAGTGCACGCTGCAACGTTACAGTGGAATAGCTTGGCGGAACCAAACCTCCACAGAACATAACATGGTCAAATAAGACTGCAGGTCACGTAGCAAGACTCCATGCATGCTCAGCATGACTATCTTATTTCGTTGCATTTGTACCGTCACGAGTACCTCCTATGTATATTTTTTCATACAGAGCATGAATGTTTAACCTAACATGAAAGTTAACACAGTCTATGATATCATTTGCAAAATAAAATATAACACCGTATGCATGATGGGGATAACCCCATCATTTTTCATTTTTCAGTTAGAAATAATTGGGCCATACCAGTATTACATGTTAATTAACGTCATCGATAGTGGTCAATTTCGCTGCGAAATATTTTCCTTCCCTGAATTTGTTATCAATTTTTATGTTACTGTAGTACGCAATGAGGTCAGTGTGCTTGAATCATCCCTCATGATAGCGAGCTCATTTACTCACTCACCACAAATACATTCCCGATATTTATGAAATTTCGTCTGGTTATCCTTATTACGTAGGTTTCGAATTGGTATAAATTGCGGTAAAGATCTATACAATCAATCATTAGCATACATACCGTCGACACAATCGCCAGGAGCTATACCATCATACTATTTACCATCGACATATAATCACCGTGTGGGGAAACAGTAATGGAAACTCTGGGAACTCTAATGGGAACTTCGGGAGCCGCCCGTCGATCCGGTGACGAACGTTGGGCGAATCAAAAGGCAGTGTGGAAAAGATAACAGAAGGAGCTTGAAGAAAAGAAGCGTAGAGAGAAAGAGCAGCAGAAACTAGAGGCGCAGCATAAGCGGTATGCAGAAGTTTTGGAGAAGCAGAAAACGTGGCGCGGGACCTGTGCGCGGGACACTCAACAAGCCAAAGTATTAATGCATCCTAGTTGTATATATGTGATAATCTATAATAGTATTTGTTCTTAAAAATAAAAAACTCGTTCCTCATACATGATTATTTCATTTCAAAGTGAATGTCAGCTTAGCAACAAATGCCAAGCATGCGTGTACCTCCTCATAAATGTCACGACACACTGGTTTCCTCCATGATACTAGATGTCCAGGTAGTTGGCTTAATAATAATAACAATGATATATTGCACTAGTTCTATCCACTAAGAGGTTGTACAATCTGCATCCTATGCATAGATAACCGTGGTCACTACACTTTGTAACAGAGGATTGTAGGTGCACAGTGACATGCTATGCTGCGCTAGGTAGGTACGGTGCACGTTACATAGTTTCTAGGTAAGGTATCTGTGATACCATAACCCTAACATTGCAGGCAAAATAAAGGGGACACATATTTAAAATAATATTCTATTACATCTTTTTAGTCTAAACAAACCTGTAAGCTATGAAATGACAAATCTTAAATATAAGTAAGTTGTATAAGTATATTAAACACATGCTTATGTCCCAGTAGTTGTCCACGCTAACCCATCAGGTTTGATTTCGTTTTAACGCGACCAGTTATTACTCATCTGAGCCCACTCTAGCCAATATTCTGCAGTTGCCATCTCGCCGATTGAAGAATAAAAGCCTACCAGCCCGTGCACTTCGCTTACGCGGTGCTCGTAGTGCTTCTGAGATTTTTCAGCAGAATCGCACGTTCCAGGTAGAACTGCAGCCACGGACCGACGTGGCCCACGCAGTTGTCATGCCAGTGATTATCTAGACATCGGTAGTCGGAATGTCCATGTGGAGTTAAGTGTCGCGGCTCTTTGCAGTGATACTGTTTGCGGCTTATGTGTAGATATTACTCATAAACCAACTTAAGAAAAACGTTATTTAGACGTCTCACATTCCTGTATGGTCTGCTCTGTACCTAAACGTCGCAGGTACACGTACTCAGTAAGCGAATGTACATTCAGGCCTTGCTCAAGATGTTCGGTGCAATAAATGCAACCAAACACTTTTGTTATTTTACCTAACTCGCGAACCGCGAGCCACACTACGTAACAATCAGTGCACAATTAAACGCCGGCAAGTCCGGGTGCATTCTAACATTCAACTTAACTTTTAACATTTTCTCTAAAACATAACAGTAACAATATCTATCAACATTTAACTAACATTGTCTATTATATAACAAAACTATTTGTGGTGTAAACTTCAGTCTAAAATATAACTAGCTGTGTGCGTACAACTGACAACAAATTATATCGGACTTACTTGTAGAACTTTTAATAAATATAATTTTAACTAACTTTCTGCATTTTCCCTACCACCGCAACCTTGCACCCCAACACATGTGATAAGCATTGTTTGTGATAGCGGGCTTTGCATCGCATGTGCACATAACTCTAATCATCACGCCTTGCAATGCAACTCAACTGTAAGTGATAGTAGCGGAACGTGCTATGCGGCCCCTAATAGCACGTTACCTAGCCGTTACCTCTAGCGCCGTCCAAGCTTGACTTGATTGTATCAAATACAGGGTTGTCATGAGCGAAACTAAATTTGAACTTGGAGCAACGTCAGAGGGAACAACTGCACAACTTTAGGTCATCCTACACTAATAGGAATAAAAGAAATAAAAGTAAACAAATTAAACACAACTATTTATTTCAATCTACGGTACTTTACATGCTACACTATTTAACACTATTAACACTATTGAGATGCAGCTGCACCAGAGCCAGAACCGCTAATGTTGCGAGCCGAGTCAAGCAACAATTGTGTGTCTGTACGTTCACCCGTGGAATAATATTCCAAGATGGCTGGATCGTCTCGATGCACTTTTTCAATGATCGCACGGAACATCTCTTTAGACTCTTTGAGAAGAATCGCCGGCACCAAATAATTGGTCAACCACGCAGAGACGTGCGCGGTGCAAAAATGATGCCAGTGGAGTTCGTTCGTGCACTCGCTTCCAGGAGATACCACTTCATGTGGATTGTTGCCACAGGAGCAGGTGTCGCCGGCGACCACCTTGCACTTCTGAAAACGAAGCTCTTCCTCGACGAACTTCAGTATCGTAGGCAGCCTCACAAAATCTCTTTCACCTGGTGGCTCTCTCCAAAATAGTTGCTTGAGCCAGTCCCAATTTATCAGCAGGCGATCTTCTTCTGGCCTCGTTGCATCGAAGCTGTATCTGACGGGCCATTCTTTTCCATTAAGAAAAGTCACGTTCAGGTTTCGCATCGACCAACCAAACTGTTGATATGCAGTGATGAAACGTATCAATTCGGTAGTGGTGAAAGGAACGCCACGCGGTGTAGAAGCCGCGCGGATCGTGAAGGTGTCGACTGGGAAAGTGAGTGCTCTGTCTTCATCTTCTTGGGTCGTCATGTTGAGTTCTGGATGGAACTGGGCTTCTCCGTCTAGATGATTTTCCTTTGTGAACGTTCACCGTTCAGCGTGTAGCCATCGACTATGCGAAAATCAATTTATACCAAGCTAAAGTAGTTCGTCAAACGGGATAAAAAAACAAAACAGGGATTTGCAATTCCTGCAACCTAACCCGCGGGTAACGTGGTTCGTAGAATGAATAAGTGAATAATAAAATATTCTCGTATCACAAAGTCATATTTTTCATTGTTATGAAAATAGATGATTTACAATTCATCCTGCGCACCTGGGCCATTAGAGTTTACGCTTCCAATTTAGTACATCGTTAACAACGTTCAATTGCTGTACTCGACGCATTGTCTTAGCTTGGCAGTCCATAATAAGTATGCTGGAGACCCATCGTGAAAACCAGTTCAAAACTTTGTACCTTTAGTATACAGGTAAAACATACCTATTAAGCACATACGGCATTGTGTCCGTGATAAGAGCGATAAGTGTAGTCGCTGTTGTTAGTGCCCGCTAGTTATACTGCGCTGCTGTCTAGCGTTGTGATTACATTAAGCAAAAGTGGCGAAGTTGTCTATGGCCTGCCAAACGCAGGTGACCGCTTGCATGTCAACGAAGCTCTGCATTCCTATTTCTTACCATGATACACTAATGAACCATGAAAACGAAAGAGAAGGATGACGTCTATAGTGTGATACCTACACTCGGTGTGCTCTGTGGCAATGAGGAGATGCAACTTGTATCAACATTGCAGAAAATGGTGCTTATATCATAATTCCTACACCACTACTTCCCCTTATTCTGTACAACAGACGAATACATATTTAACAACAATTTAATCAATACTTAATATAATACTTAACACTAGATTATCACGACATTCATAAACTTTTCACTCGATTTCTTGTACAAGGGCTGGAATAACCAAAGGAGCGTGCCGAATCAAGTAAAATCTCTATCTTCTTGCAGTTCCCCGTTGAATAATACTTTAAGACATCTGGATTGCTCGAATGTCCCAGCAAGACGGTTTTGTAGAACAGCTGTTCCGATTCTTGGAATAAAATCTTGGGATGCAGATACAAATATAACCACGAGCGGACGTGTAAGGAATAAAAGTGATGGAAATGATGATCACTGCACGAATCCCAAAAAACATCCAGGTCATCTGGCGGCGTTCTGCCACAGAAACAGGAGTTGTGCAAACCGACCTCGCACCGGTCTAGATGGATACGCTTTTCAACGAACTTCGCTATCTTCGAGAGTCTCACGAAACCTCTAGAACCCGTTGGGACTACTCCTCCGAATAGAGGTGTCAGGGTATCCCAGTTGATGAGCAGGCGATATTCCTCTGTTCGTGTGCCATCGAAGTTGTATAGTATTTCGAAGGATTTGCCGTTGAAGAAAGTTACTTCAATTTTGGTGGTGGACAGGAGAAACCGTCGATATTCATGGTCAAAATTCAAATATCGCTCCAAGTTGCAAGGGGCCCACACGGTCGACGAAACTCTCGTTTCGTGAAGTCTTCTAGTGTGAAACGTTGTGACTTCTTGCCTTTCTGTAATGCCATTGGGGTCGATAACGTTCTGCGGCTCTGTAACCTTCTGTTTATGTCAAGTGTTGGACTGTAAGTGATGGGCTTTCACTGTCCACTGGTTATTTTATAGCCGTCTTGTGGCTAAACAGTATCCAGAACCCAACACTGATAACCTTTAATGCTTCGATTTTCCGCGAAAGTTCTCAAAGAGATATCGATAGCGCGACGACTTTGACCTTAACAAACCAGTTAGTTATATGAATGTTTCTAGGTATAAGAAACAATGCTGTGACCACACATCAGCCAAACTTTCAGTGCATTATCATGAGGGAACGATGCGAATGGGATGAATTTGTAGTACGGTAAAAAATATAGTAAAACATATAGTACGTAGCCCTCCATCCAATGATGATAACGCAGAAGACACAAATATAATTTATATTATATGGTCAAACATTTAGACAAAGAAGTAATGAAAATAACAATTCTTGGAACTTCGCCGGGCCATTACTTAGTCATAATTGGATCGCTGCGATAAGCAAGCGAGATCGCATAATTTTCTTTATCTAAAAAACAATTCTGCGACCACGTCTTCTGATGTTTTGATTCACTTTGCGCTCATAGGTATTATCACACTTTAGTACTCCAGTTGAAAAAATAACTTCAACTCTAGCAGTAGTGGGTCTTGTGAGTGCCCGCTATGAAGGCTGCGCTGCAGTCTATCGTCATGCTTACAGTGTGCAAAAGTGGCAAACGGTGCATGGCCTACGAGATGCAGGTGACCGCTGCATGTCAACGATAAGCAGATAATTCTACAAGAAGTATGTTTGTTCTAGGCGTTCTAAGTGTCGTTCTGTGAGAACGTGAGCTGTAGGTTTCTGATAATTCGGCCCCAGCTTGGATGTTGATGCTGCAGTCTTAGCAATTCATGTTATCTGTTACTTCGACCCATGTTCATAGCACCTTCAAGGTGGCACATACACAACAGGTCGAAATTTTTGAAAATGCATTTACCCCAATGCACCCTAATATCTTAATCACTGAATACGAAAATATCACCATTGCCTTGCCTAGATGCTTAATTGTGAAGTTATAGACCATACGCTATTGTGTCACTGACTGTAGAGTCAACTGTTGGAGCTCATTGATTGGGTTTACAGAACGATGTCCCTATAAAGGGAGGCATGGTATGCCTTGGCAACAGCCGCATGGAGGAGCCCATGATGTCCTGCCTGGCCGTGCCCGGCGCGCCGCTGGTGGGCCGCGGCCGGCTGTCCGGCTTGCTGTCCTGGGGCTTTGGCTGCGGCTACACGTTCGACAGGCCTCTGGTTTACGTCGATTTGCCTTACTACCGAAGGTTAGTGCCCAAGTTGTCACTAGTTGCCACCACAGTCCAAAACAATATAGTTTGGATCATAGTCAGGAAAAAACAGGGAATTGAGGCGTTTGGTTTCCGGCAGTGTAAAATAGTGAATCTCCAAGCCCTCTCGTGGATGTCGTAGTAGGCGACTTAAGAAATACAAGCTGAACAAAGCATATAAACATCAATGAGACCTCACCAACTCGTCTGGCCAGCGTGTAGAGTGTAGGCCAAAGTCTTCTAGCTACTCTGGTCAAGTACCTATGCCTCTGGTAGCACAGAGAAGGTCGTGCTCCTGTAGTGGAGATAAAAAGACTTGATGATGATGATGATGATGATGTGTCAGAGAAACAGCTGGGTGGAGGAGTCCATGAACTCGCATTCATTTCATATATTTATTAGTTGGTCAAGGTTCGGCATTTTGAAAAGCAACCATTGACGAAGAATGAACACTTATTTTGCTTGTGAGTGTAAACGCAAACCGATGAGTTGGGCGAGTACTTTTAAATTAGACGATCTGTAAATCCTTGATAAGCGTCTGCATGATACGAAAGTTAGTGCCCACTGAAATTGACACGATTCAGAAGGTTCCGTTCGTTTTTCTTTTAATCTATACGTAAATAACTGCTTTTTAAACATACTTTTTCAATTTTATGTTTAGTTATTAAATTATTACATGGAGATGGAGAGGCTTTAGTCAGACTGACAATAGAAATAAATTTAAGAAATATGTTTAGTTTGTTATGTTTTCTGTTATATTGAACTCTTGTTACTGACAGAGATAATTAGAAAAATAGAGGGAGGCCTTTGCACATAACTTGGACACAATGTGCTGGTTTAAACCTGTATTCTTTCTTACCTCTTTCAGCTGGTTGAGTCACAACCTGTATATCCTCCACAATATTTCGAAAAACAACCTAACTATATTTCACCTCGCCTCCGAATCGTACATCCTAAAGCAATTAATCAACGAAACGTCTCCTCATACGGTCATGTTGCACGGACAGCACCAAGACTCTGAACTTCAGCTCTTCGATATAGATCTATTGTTGGTCAACTTGATGGGTTCCGTATACGACATAAGAGATTTCATGAACGATGGTCGATACCATGAACAGAAAAAGCAGATGTATCTGAACATGAAACTAATGGCGAAAAAAACATTAGACACGAGAAGAAAATTGAACATTACTTACCCGACGATCCCACCAATCCCGTTCCTTGACAAAGAGAACCTTCGTGAAGTTGGTTTAGAAATCCAAAATGGTAGCTTAGTCGACAAATACGACAGCGTAGAAACTGAGAATTTACCTATATATGAGGTAGAGTAGGTTGTGTAAGATTCCAATTTAATTGTTAACTAGCTGTTACCCACGGCTTTGACGGCGTTCCTGAATTTATACGTGGCTATTAGTCATATCTCAAATCAAAATTCACTTTTGTAAATAATACTCATGTTAAAAATGTCGGCTTTAGCAATCTCCGTCTTAATATACCATTTTGCCGAAGTGGGATTTTCGAATGTTCGTTTGCTGTTCAAGCTATAAAGCTTTGGGACGCCTTACCAATTAACATCCAGGAGGCTCGTACTCGATGCAGCTCGAGCACATCATCTTCGGGGACTGTCATATAGAATACAAATAGAATATATATATATATCTGTTTATATCTTACTTTATTGTAATATCTTGTCATATTTTGCACCTCCTTCTAAGACGTCTTCTTTTCGGCACAACCAGACGGTTGACTGGTAGATAAAGCTTATGGCTTTAGGTTTGCCAATTACATTTGTAATAAAGTTAAATAAATAATAATATATTAGATATTCTCGGTTGCCATCACAGATTATCTCTACTTTTCTCAAGCTATTATATGCTTATCGTGGATAAAAATTAAGGTAAATGTGGTTTAACAGTGAAGCGCTGATTCACACTGGAATAGCAGTGGCTGGCAGCGCAAGCCACTGCTATTCCAGTGTGAATCAGCGCTTAACGGTCGCAAACTTTTGACCAACATTATATATTGCCATTGAAAAGGTGCTATATACATGAGAGATTGTTTTATATAAAAAATCACAAATGCATTGTAATAATTTAGGTACTTTTATTTGGTTCAATACATTGGTAATACAGACAAAAAACCGCTAACATTTATTGATATTTCTGTTTTTTAAGGCCCAACCAAACGAACGAACCTAATTTTTTGAGTTGTAAGTGGTACAAAATTATGCGTAATTGATGGGTCATTTTGTTTTATACGAAAGTCCTGTTTGTGCCACACCTTGACATAAAGTGAGTTAGTTTCTATAATGCTGAAATTGTGCAACTCGTTTTTTGCGACTCACAACTTGAAAAATTGTGCTCATTTGGCTGGGCCCTAAGTGTCTAAATATACTCTGCCGAAGTTGCGCTACCGAAGTTCCGCAGTTTATATATTACTTCGCGATAAACACGACGTAATTTTGCATTTAAATAGCATTACAGGAGTACGTAGAAGTTGGATTACGCAATTTTGGCATAGTATGTTTAGACGCTAAACAGTTATGTGATTTAAACCTTAATGTAGCGAAAATCTGCAGGAGGGTGTCTATAATTTGTCTTTATATATTTTTCAAATAAATTTCACAAGGTTATAGTCACACCCTTTAACTAGCACGTTTAATTTTAAATTAATGTTCAAGATAATAGTCTTTTAGGTAACCAGCATGTTTAAAACGCACTGAGCGAAGACTCAAACTGGAATGGCAACAGCTTGCAGCGCACGCTTTTGTTTTTCTCGAGCTTATTGCTTTTTAAATAAAGGTGAATGTTTTGACAGTGAAAGTGCGCTGCCGACCGCTGCTATTCCAATGTGAATCGGCACTAAGTTAGCGCTAGGTACCATAAAAATTAAGTACATGTACCAGTAGCCGTATCTTTCAAATGGAGAGTCACTAATAGAATGGTTTTCAATACAAAAATCGTTCGCTTAGTGACTCTGCATTTTTTAAATAGGGCTGACGGGGCATCACAGAAATAGCGTTGCTTTTAAACACACTGGCCGGGATTTACATAATCGTGAGTATTTCACTCAGTATTTTTGAAAGTGACAAAGGTTTTTCATTAAACATAACAGGATCTAAAGGCTTACATTCATCTATCTCAACTATCTACATTTTCTTCTTTATAAGCTGGGCGGGGATTACTAACTACGGGCCCAGAATTAATATTAGTATTACATACAGAACGGAATCCTATAAGGTCCCGTGCAATATAAATCCCCGTTTCCCATCCTCGTACCTCTCTCCCATTCTCGCTATAGGCGCCTGCAACCGTCCGCTCAATACCCCATACAAGGCGAGAACGGAGGAGAGATGCGGGGTCACGGAACGGGAACACGGAACGAAATCTGTATATGTAATACTTATATTGTTCTGCGCTACAGTATCTACTGGTTTGGACTCGTATACAGGATGAAGTTTTGACAGGCCAAAGGTTGGCGGTGGTTAAAAAATCACCAAGTATCCGTAAAACTCTTATATACTGTTAAAATGATATTATAATATTATTTATGAATGGTAAATGATTTGTATTACTTATCATTGTCAAAGGTAAATGTTATATTATTTATGAAGCTCAAATTACACAACAATTATAGATACCAAGTTTTGGGGGCTGTTCATAAATTACTATTATTAGACACTCTTCTCGATTTTCAATCGATGTCTACGTCGTATTTTGCGCAAAGATGTAGTTGGTACGCTGTAAACCGCACTTGCTATAAAAAAATACGTGACATTTGCCAAGATTACCCCTGCTCTCCTCCACATTTGCCCCTTCCCTTCCTTAATTCCTTAATCTCCGTAATTTATGGACGACCCCTCCATAATGTATACCTACCTACAATAAATTAGATAATTGAATTATTTAAATAGACATCATTAGTTGCTAACACTGAAATCAGTAATATTTTTAATTTTACTTTGCTAAGATTATATAAGTATGTGTTTTTTTTATCTGCATAAACTGACAATATTAATCGATCTAATTATATCTTACTTTTGGGATCAAACTTTGAAAACTCTGGATAGGATAAGTGTCATAGATAAGCATATGCATGCATATATAATAGAGGCCCGACCCGGCAATTTAAGGTACGGGTAAAACCCTACCGGGTGAAATTCTTTAGAAGATAGTGAAAACCTTATCAAAATAGGTCGTTTAACGCGTACAGACAGATAAATACAGGCGCCGAGAAATATTTTTGATTTGAATTTCATAGAGTATTTTATATGTTTAGTAAAGCCTAGCCCAGCTATAGGTATCTACTTACATTTAACTCGTGGCACAGAGTTAACTATATGACACATTATACTTATATTAAACCAAGTCCTTGAAAAAAATATACCTATCTAATAAATAAAATTGAGTATATAGAAGGCTTTAAAAAGAAAAGATAGGCAGAGACTATATGGACCTACCTCCACTTGCTACGATTCTGAAATATACCTCTTTCGCTTCATCTACTTTTCATCATTCTTTTCTTATCCTTCTATTGTATTAGTCTCTGCCTACCCCTGTCGGAAAAACAGGCGTGACAGTATGTAGGTATAGCACTGATCTCCATATATTTGTATATATGGAGATCAGTGACGTATAGGCATCAAAAGGTCATCATACAGTCGCGATTTAATCTGTCAATAATGTTGCTACTTAGTAGTATTTTTAACACATCTAATATACTTAATACCGGTGAAAGATAGGAAGGACATCATCTTGCGTGATGTTTTTAAACACCTACTTATTTAAAAATATTTTTTATTCCTAAACCATCTTTACATGAGCAGAAAGCCATGTTGCGTCCGTTGGCCGAAGGGCAGGGCCTAAAATATTATTGGTACGTGTAATATGTACCAATTTCACAAATCTTAACCCTTTTCTAGACAGTCTTATATATTTCCGAAATTTACACTAAGTACAATAATTAATTTCCTTATATTTTAAGCAGAAATATTGATATATAAGTAAATTAAAAAATAGAGCTGATAAATTATTTTTGAGTTTGTTAATTAATGGAATGTTTTAACACATACTTTTCTATTGTAGGTAAGAAATACACGTCAAGTATTTATGCATTTAATGCAATTATAATAAGCGCTTATATTTATTAATACTAAAAGTATTATACAAATTAAATATTTAAATAATGTCCCAATGATTCTGAATTACTTAAGTACTGTTTTTATTGTTAATTTTTAAAAGAAAGGAAAATCATGATCCTAATAAATTATATACACAAGTTAGATAATATACAAAGAGCACCCACCTAAGAAAAAAAAGATTAGCATAATAACGAGTAAACATGCATCAACACCGATTAACAACATTGTTTTTTTTTTTCAGGTTTTTTTTTCACTTTTATTTTATAAACTTAGTACAGTTCTTATTAGCTATCAGAATCCATTCGTACGCAAAGACATCGTAATAGATACTGTAGAATGTATATTTCCTAATTCAATAATTTAAATATTAATCAAACATCGATTCATGTTTTTTTTGTTTTTTTTCTTTTTCTTGTAGGCAGAGTAAGTCATCAAGCCAGCTTAGCTTATGGAAATGTCAAGTGTGCAGAAGAAACACAGAAAGTTTTTAGTAAGTACAAGTCTACTCCAACCGTCTATTACAACAACACATACGATAATTACTAGTGATATCTTTGGTATAATTATAACATAATACGATTTATGACATCAATCTAAAGCGGTAATATAATAAGCGAACCTTGCGTCTAATAGCTTTAAGCGCATCCCGGTCGGCGGTACATGCGCATCTCGCTCGTGGCAACAGCGATCCATTCATTCCTGGCAGAGTCGAACCAGGTCAAGCCGAGGGTGTATTTTCCATTGATGTTGACGTGTTGGCAGTGAGAGAACCACCATCCGCCTTCGTAGTTTCCAGCGCAGTGCGTGTTAGAGATATCCCTGTCGCGGTCGATAGCCGAGAATTCCATGTGGTTCTGGTAATCAAAAGCATCGCTGGCATTCCCCTTAAATCCGCTCAGTTCAAGGACGTAGCCAGAGTCAGCGCCTCCAACGAAGAAGTGATCATACTGAGCATACCAGTTTGCGCCATAAATGTCAGTCATGTCGATGCGCATAGAGGAGCAGTTGTCAGCCGTCAGTTGGTGCATGGTGTCGAGACCTATCCAGTACTCACCCGCCGGGTCGCCGAAGCCGGAGACGTATTCAGAGAATTTCCTGTTGAAATCGAGGGTGCCGTTGTAGCGTCGTTGGAAGACGGTGCTGCCGTTAACGCACCAGGTGTCAAGGGGGTTGCGGCCGGTGTGGGTCAGGTAGACACCAGGGGGGCCCGCGATGCTGGAGCAGTCCCGCGGGAGCTGCTTCACCAGGTCCTCGTACTCGCGCTGCACTGGCTGCAACTCCTTCACTTCACCCATCAGTTCCGGTAAAGGGATAGTTTCGGTTTGGTTGATGTCAACGTTGTTGGCTTCGCTCTGAAACAATTATACCATATTTAAAATGCTTACTTTCAACCAAAAAACCGTAGCAATATGGTGATGGCATAGAGTAGAAAACGACTTGTCACCCAACACCCCTTTAGTCTTTCCACGTGTATCGTAAGACTCACGACGAAGGGAGGTATATGTAAGAGAGAATAGTCACCAGGGTCCTATATGCAAAAACTTTAAGCCTAGTGCACAATCACCGACCGCCGTCTTCCCAACAACGTGGTGATTATGGGCATATCTTCTTTTATTGGCGCATATTCCTTCAGTTCAGCAGTGGACTTATTTACATTTTAAAGAAAAGGAAGAAGAAACAATATCACTTTTTGAAATAAGTACCTATACCTATAAATGGAAATATGAACTGGTCGTTAAGCACATCTGCTGAATAATTATGAATATCGTATATAGGAGTAATTTAAATAATTTCAATTTACACGATACACAGGCAGGTCCCGAGGTAACCCAAAAGGCATTAATCCGCACCCGGCCAATAACTAAGTTTACAGTTTGAGCGTGAGTGAGTCGAACGGATTCATCTCGGTTTATATTATATAGGCATGTAGTACACATAGCTACCTGCGTGATTTCATTTCGGATTTAGGGATAGAAGTACCATCTTCACCTATGGAGTGAATATATGATGATGCCCGACGTACTAACGTAGTAATGAGTTGCGTTTCGTCGCCGATGAATTTTACCTATCCCTGGATGCTTCCATTTTCTTATTTCGATGTATGATTTTTTTATAAGTATGTTTGATAATTTCTCCAGAAGGAAGATGAATGTGTTTATTTATTAATTTTTCATTATTCACACTAGTGTTCACCACTCACTTAGCTAAATTCAGTACATGAACTATGTTTCATGTAAGTATATACTCGTTTTTAAAAACCTTTAATTGTCTGTATATCAACACATGTTTTGTTATTTAAGAGCGGGTCTTCCTAACACAGGTGTATATAACTTAAAAGGAAGTCCCAACCTAACTCCTAAAATTGTAATCCTTATGGCAATAAAGAACTTTATATTTATATATTTTATATTTGACTGTAGCAACTACAAACAGAGATTACCATCTATAGCTAGGGTTCTCCATACTTCGGAAAGCACATTAGGTCTGTCATCATTGGATTATAATCTTCAAACCTTAGATCAAATCTGACACCATTGCCACTACAAAACAAACAGGTTTTCAGTAAACTAAATGCAGTCTGATCAAATTGCTCAAAATCAATTACTTGATCTTACCTTGAGGATATGGTCGTTGAGGCGGTAGAAGTGTTCTTTGGAACGCTCTTCCAGGTCACCGATGGAGTCGTTGATCTTCCTCATCATAAGGCGGTCGAGCTCGGCGCGGTCGATGGCGTTGCTCACGCTGACAGCGATCGCCTTCACCGACTGGCGCAGGTTCTCCTGGTCTTCCTTCATGTACGACGCTTGGGCGTTTAGCTAAGGAAGTAAAAAAATTATATAAGAAATGATTTGTTGTTAGAAATTTACTACGTATGAAACACGTACTAACCCAAAACTAACAAGGTGCTATAGTAGAAATACTTCTGGATTACGAGTTTGCATATGATGCGAGATAAAAATCATACATTGAATCAACATAAAATAAAACAAACTATCAAAAAGGTCTTTAAGATTTGATATTTTCGATTCTATTTAAATGATGCTGCATTTCATCCAAATGCTCATTGAAGAATAAGCACATGTACTAGAGTAAAATATTTAAAAAATTAAACTTACTTGAGCAAAACTGACATCCAGCTTCGAGATCTCCTTGCGGAACTCCGGTATAGTCTTATCAGCTTTGTTCTCAATGGCCTCCAGGTCTTCACGCAGTTCCAGCATGGAAGCATGAACCTTATCCAAGTCGGCAATCTTCTGAGTAGCGTTCCTCAGCTCGTCCTGGAGCACCTTCGTCTCTAGCTCAAGGAACTCCACTTTAGCGGAAAGGAGGTTCCAATTCGGTTCTTCGAAGCGATCCATGCGTCGTTGGACATCAAGTATTTGAGTCTGGAGACTTTGCTGGAACTCATCGAGCTGGTCTTGGCTCCGGGCCAGACGGGAGATCTGGGAGTGCACCATCTTGTTGTGGCGCAGCTTGTGGGTGTGCTCGGTCTTGACCTCGTTGTTATCCAGCACGTCGTTGTAGGAGTCTTGGTTGAGATCAGCCAGTTGCTTTGCTTTTACCTGTAACAACAATATCATTAATAACCGTCCAAGTGCGTGTCAGGCCACGCGTACTGTAGTGTTCCGTAGTACTTAAGTTCACGCTTACTAAAAGCGAATTTTTATTAATTTTCTACGCAATTTTTATTTCTCGAGTACGTTTTCTTATTAGTTGGTTAACTATAAATCACTCATTGATTTGTAAACCCTACTTAGCTCTGATAGTTTTTCTTTTAACCTATGAATTTTATTACGTTGCCATATACATACAACCGTTTAATAATTTATCACAGTATCGCTGAGTTAGTATCACAAGACACAAGTTTACTCTCAATCGAAATAACTTTGTTATATCGTGACGAGAATTAGGTATGTCTACCAAGCTAGTATTAGTGATGTACAAGACTGGAGTACTCAGAGTCCTTTTACTTAGAACTCGGAGTCGTTTACAGGGCTCGACTCTACGGATGGCTCGACGACTGTGAGTTTAAGTGAGCCTCGGAGCGTGAGATTAGTGCTCGAGCTCTCTTTCTACACCCGAGCCTTTTTCTGCGCCCGCGCCTTTTTACCCGACTGCAAAGAGGGAGGGTTATTTTTTCGAGTGTTTGACACATTCGAAAAAAGCAATGAATTTTTGTTAATAAAACTGATCTGTCAATCATAAATAATGCTTAGTTGGATAACTAAAATTCATCTGAAATCACCCCTCGAGTCCTTGTAAGCTTTTAAGAACAGCTCACGTTTATTTTAAGACTCGAGCTCTTTTATAGGCTCGATTCGTTGCTCAGAGAGCTCGCGCTCGCCTAGCCTCGGAACTCCAAGCCTATTGAGCTCATAGAGCCCTGCAAAACCGACTCGAGTCTTCAAAATTAGGACTCGAGTCTTGAACGTCACTAGTTAGGATCTTGTTTATAGTTCAACGTAAGCCCAGA
Source organism: Acrobasis consociella (assembly GCA_963555685.1). Lineage (NCBI taxonomy): Eukaryota > Metazoa > Arthropoda > Insecta > Lepidoptera > Pyralidae > Acrobasis > Acrobasis consociella. Next base: position 7,288,753 of record OY743104.1, on the reverse strand, counting down.
GCTCGACGCCAATGGCAGCCCAATCAAATGACACGGTGCACCCTCCAACAATTTAATCTTTGCAAACCCAATGCGATAAGGCTCAAATCTGAATTCCCATTCCAATTTGACTTAGGTGACATTTTATCTGCAAAATATCTCATCCGAGAGCGAAACGTACATTTTTTAAATGGTTAGGCGTCATATCATCCACACCCGGTGACGTTTTATACTCAGATGGGATATTTTGCGGATGAATTGTCACCTAAATATGCCATTTAGCCTTATATAAACAATGTGAAATTTCGATTCATATAAATTGAGCGTTTTATTGAGTTTTTTATTTTATTAAATTCCTCCACTAATACGTTTAAACTATGTTATAACAAACAATCAGCCAAGTGCGTGTCGGGCCACAACAGCGCAGAGTTCAGTACTTTCGGAGTTGCGAATGTGCTAATTTTAAGTTCACGCAAATATAAACGTCTAAAACCTTATATTCTTTGAGTTTTATCTCTAGATATCAACAAGGACCTAAAAATGGAACAATTTCACACGAAAGCATGTCATACCACACACGATGGGTTAGACGAGTAAAGAAAACATTACTACCTCGTTACTTAACTTATATCTATAAGAGTAACCAAAAAACATTTATTTTTCGCGATTTTATTTTAACACTTTTCGGTTCTAAACTACAGGTTTCTATTATTTATCGTTGAGTAAAACCGTGGACGGGCAGACAGACAGACAGACATGGCGAAACTATAAGAGTCCTTGTTTACTACAGAACCCTAAAAAGGTAAGTTCTTTAATCCATTAGTCCATTACCTACTGATCTTAACCTAAAGTTCATAGCCAAAGACACGGAGCGTTATGTTAATGAAGTCGTTTACAACGGCTAAGGCATAATTATCACAATAGCGACATGATTGCCGGAATAATTACGGCTGTAACCTTTTCCGAACGTAGCCATGCGTGGCCAGATACAAAGTCTGTGTTCTGAAGACTACACGACTCAAAATCGCGTGGAGCCGCGGCTATGGGGTTCCATATTGCGCCGAACAAAGGTTTGCATTTATAAGCGAAGCGACCCAGTCATGAATTATATAGAGTACGGATGGGACACTTCCCCATTCGACCTATAAACCCGATGTAGCTACATGTATAGAAAACAATGGTACTACCGGTGCTGTATAAGATTGCAAGTGTCTAATATTTATACCATAAATCATATTATTGCTTCAAAACGTCTAAATAAGTATGTTAATTTCGAGCCAAGCATTCTTCAGACAATTTATACATATTTGCAATTTGTTTATAAGGAAACGAGATTGATTTTCGTGTGTTTAAATGTCCTAGCTTTGCTCGTTAGCACAGGCCACCTATATTACACAGGAGTATCTCAATTAAGACTTAATTTTACAGGCTGCGCCCTTTATAAAATTGTTTTTTAGCTACATCAAAAGGGTACCACGATTGCTTTAGCTTGTGCGAGCTGTCTATATTTCTATCAGCGTCTTTATTTTGTGTGCAAGTCGCGGTTCGCCTGTTTGTCCCTGAATAATGCAGGATCACTCATGCAAAGCCTTATTGGCGAGTAGATAGGTACTTATTTATTAGGTATCTAAGTACAATGTGCCCTAATAGAGTGCCTATGTACTGTTATTTTAAAGTTTAAAGATTAAAACAAATGGAATTTCTTAAGTATCTAAAATTCAAAATTTTTATTTTAATGAATTAAAAATTAAATTGCAAAACTCGTAGGTACCTCATTTATATTATAAAGTTTAGTTCAAACGTAACTTTTGTACCTGATTTTGATTAATTTAGGTTTTACTAGTATGTTGATAAGTAGACGACAAAGCAACAGTCACACAGGATGAGTGGCTTTGACAAAACATGGCATATGAACAGAAGTGGGCGGAAGGGTTGAGATGATTATACCTACCAACCTGCTAGGTTATATTAAACCAGAGTCACGAACGTCGATAGTACCAGCTGCTGTTATTATTTACGTTCTTTGCATATACGAGTAGTTCAGCCTTACTCAATCTAAAGGTCAGTTCAGAGATTAAATTTCAAATATTTATAAGGACTCAGGAAAACATGTGTAATTTTTTGTTTTGGGTATTAATCGTAGATAAAGGAGCGTATATGTCCTGTTCTATTCACACGGCGACAGAAATGAGTTGCGGATTTCTATAGAACGTTAATAAAATTGCGAAACTCATATTTTGCGACTTTTTTTTTTATTTCTGCCTTTTATTATCCCACTCTTTTGACTCTTAGTATTTCTTATTACGTAATTTATGTATTTTAACTAGTTTGCAAACATTACATGTTACAAAGTGTCAACATTGTATTTAAAAGTATATATTAATTAAAATACATATTAAGCCCGCCGTTGTACATTTTTATTTAAATGCATCCGTTTTGTATCTTGTTTATATTTAAATTTGCAATAAAAGCGATTCTGGCTATTAGGCGTGAAAATGAGTTTCTATCAGCGCGTGTCTTCGACAGTGGTCGTTGCGTAGCGCTGATATCGGGAGAGTTTCTTTAAAAATAAATTAAATTTTAATATCACTACACGTTATGTAAATTGTAAATTATATTTATTAAAATCTAATAGCTAGCATTGCAAGATTGTAAAAAAAAATAGAAAAATATAAAATTTGCCCTAAAACTACCGGCGCTGCAAATTGTGACAACGTTAAGACTCATCCGAACTAAAATAAAATAAAATAATTTATAGGTAAATTGTTTGCGTTAATATACAGGTGTTGGAGCCTACTTTTAAGTAATAAAATACTTGTGCCAGTAAGCTCCGTTCTTGCGTAACTATTCAAATTTTTAATCTACCTAGTTGAACAAGAATAAAAATAAAACAATTTTTTTTAACAAAGATACAAAGACAACAATTACAAAACCAAGAAATTGAGGGTATGTGTGTGTGAGAGAGAGGGTGTGTGTATGTGTGTGTGTGTGTGTAAGGATGTGTGAGTAAGTGTGTGAGTGAGTGAGGGTGTAAGAATGTTGTGTGTGCGTGCGTGTAGGCATGTGCATGTAGGGACGTGTGCGCGGATGCGTGTGTGTTTTAGTGGGTGTATTTGAGTATTTGTGTATAGTGTCAAAAAGGCATTTAACACAATAGAGACGGAGTCTTAGTAATAAAACTTTCTAACTCATCATAAGTGCGATTTTTAAGCCAAGCGATTTACACTCATGGGATGGTTTCTTATATGCAATTAGTTCTACGTTTATTTTATTAGATATAATAGCAGAGTTTAATTATGCGTGTGTTAACACATAATTAAATTCATAAATAATTAACACTGTTCACGGTACTTTGTAAACGTGGGTTTCCGTTGCCTTGCCAACGAATGTGAAAATAGGCAGAGCGGCGGCCTTAGAGTAAGTCTTCAACCACCGCTTCAAGTTTCCGGGACCGAAATAAATTATTTGGTTCTGTTAATAGAACTAAACGTCCCAAAATAATCTTACTTGTCATTGATCATTATCCATTTTTAACGTGATTTTAGATTTATTATTGCGAAAAAACTGATATTGAGTACGCTATTTGATTCCAAGAAACTGGCGTCGTTAGTCTTTGTTTCATACCTTAGAAAATGTTTAATTTTAGAAAAAAGTTTTTAATTTATGTTGTTAGAAACTTCTTTATTGTGTGCGTCTCTTTCCTCTTAATAATATTGACAAGAACTTGGCTCTTAAATTTAGACAGACAACGTTTAGTAGGTTAGTCAAAAAGGTTAAAGAGTGAATTGGTTCGGAGTGGTATATCGAGTAAATGTCTTGGTTCCAAAAAGCTTAGAGAAAAAAACCTGAAAGAAACCATTTTGTGAGATATTTAGTGATGTCATGTTTTTATCCTATCCATATATGCATACCTAAAGTTCCCACGGAATGAACATTTGCGAAATCTTTTAGAAGAAAATGTGAATCACTCGTGGAAACTGCTGACACAAGTCACCTGCATGTAAGACTAAGGAACATCTTCATATACCCAGAGAGAGAGTCTAGAGGTAAGTGTTAGTTGTAAAATTTTAGCTGTGGTGTTCAATTTTTAAAACGAATACAAACTTTCCGCGCGACGCACCAATGTCTTCTGCGAGTATACAGCGTAGGTGACGTCTGCAAACGAGTCACAGCCGTGCGGCCGCTTTGTCGGGTAGCCGATAAGGCGTGCTCATCATTTGGGCAAATGGACATCCCGGGGCGCCGGCAGCGCTATACCCAGCACTACAAGAAATGGCGCCTCGCAATCGACGGCCGCCCCCGCGCACTTCTATTAATTTACAATGAGCGCCCGATTCATTTGACGCACGCTGCCTTTTCCGAGTCCCTTGTATGAAAGTTAATTATATCTATTTGAAATTATAATTGTCGCTTCCTTACGAGATATAAAGCGTGAAAAGGGACATACCCATTTTTAATTATATGAAAAAATTACTTTAGGGATAACAGCGTTAATTTTTTTAACTACGGGTATATCCAATACACGTTGTACAGGTATATGTTGGAAATAAAAACGCAACTAACAAGTAAATACATTATTTCTACGAAAATCAAAGATTCACATTGAATTAATGAAAATATATAAATTTTTAAAAAGTTTCAGTTATTATTACCCAAGCCTAACTTTGGAGGCTATCTTGAATTTTCAGGCATGTACATTGTACATACAACGCAGTCAACTCTAGAAATTAATAGATACTTATCAAAATAAAATTTTACATGTAAACTACCTTTACTTTATAAGATAGGAACATATTTCATAAGAGTATGTAAAAAGGGAATATAGAGTGTCCTTTTTAAGGTCCATTTGGAATTCAAGAATGTACACGTACCTACATTCATCAGAAAAGCATCAAAAATTCAGGCGAGGTGACGGCTCGGCGAACCTTTGAGACGATGAGATGAGATGAGGCACAGACACACAGACAGGTACATGCTAATGGAGATTGTGACGTCGGTCGCAAACAAAAAACGAATATTCAGCAGGGACAATGTGGAGTATTAACCCGAGCTAGCAAACCTTTCCCTTGTGAGATTTCCAACCTATTTCCTGTTTGCTGGTACATACTCATCTTAATGACGTATTTTCATATACGGGGATGAATTGAAAATCACGTTTCATTATGTAATATGTCATTCATTCATATTAGTATTACTAGATATTATGCTTGCGTTTTAAGGGGTAAGAGAAAACGTTTTTTGACTCCTAAATGTTCTCATTTCATTCTCATTCTGATCTCAATGATTTGTTAGAATGGTTTTTACAAAATTGCTATACTTAGGTAATAAAATAATTAAAATATGTGCAATTTTGAAAAAGGAAACGCTTTTATTTAAATTATTATCCTGGATATTCTTTCAGTAACTAAGTACTTACTAGGTACGGTATACCTAACCATTTAAAAATTTTCATTCATCAAAGCAGGTATAAATTTGCGTTTCGATTTACTAACAGCCTACTCTGAAGAACATTATACCAACTCTTACAACTTGGTCTAAGCCACATCATTTTCTTTACAAAGTTTGGAATCGCGCGGATCGTTGCAGTTGTAAAATGCAATGCAAAACTTGAAAGGATTCGTTAGATCACGCTTGCAGCCTTCAAGACGAACATCTACCTATATCTATTTGTTACATTCTCATTTCGCTGCACCAGTTCTTCATTTATCTTGCATGAAACATAGTTGTGCCTTCGATATTTGAGGAGATTGGTGATCAATCGAGTGCTACATCATATCGTATGCAGCCGCCAGTATTAGATATGAACGGTATAGAAAGATAACTTGTAATTTGGCGTTGTGATGCGGCTACACTACAATCTATGGTTATTTATGGCAGGCGAAAACTAAACTAATATATTAACACATTCTTTCCCCTACCGAATAATAAAGTGAGAAATACTTCAATATTTTTTTATTATGTATGATTAAATATTAGTATTCAGTAATTTAGTTGCACTATTATGTCTCCTAGCTATTTATTTTACAATATTTAACACTCATCAATCATTCGACAAATTTTATGTGCGTTGATAGAGCACATAAGTTGTTCGACATTTATAAGTCTATTCTATATTTCTTTAAGCTTTTTAGTTTGTGTCTGACGACTGATGGGAAACGATAACATGAGCCAGATATTTATGTTATCAGTAGGTAGAGGAGATGTGGGAACGATGACGTTAAATTAAATTTTCCCACTTGGTTAAAGATTTCGATGCGTAGATATAAGTAATTTACACATACCCTACGGCGAGTTGTTCATAATGAAAACTTACGATGATGAGGTAGCTCATGTTTGTGTCAAGTTTATTTAGTGATATCAAGTCGAATTGTTAGTTCCACTACTCATTAGATGGCGTTCATAACAGTCGGGGATTTTTGATATTGCCTAACAAATAAACTTGTATGATATAGGTTAAAACCCAAAACTTGTGACAATCTGAAAAAGGCCGATTTCCAACATTGTTTGACTGAACATTAAAAACAGGACCTTCGAGTGGTAGATTAGCGTGGTTACAAATACACCTACCTACCTACCTAGTCGATTTTCGGTACTTAATAGATACTTATTTTAGAAATTAATGGCGTTTTATTATTTCAATTTTTTCAATTTCAATTTATTTATTGCTTTTCACATTATACGATGTACCTATATTGCAAGGTCTTTGTTTTTATTGTTATTTGGGTTTGTGATATAAAATGAGATGTTTAAGCGTTGACCACTAAACACAGGAAAAGTACATAAAAGGACTTTGATACAGAGCTGCGTTTTCACGGGCGACTGGCACAGCTCCGGGTGCGACCACACGTGGACAGGATGCGTTGAGGTCGCCGTTTGCATACAATGGGTTGGTTAAGCGCACTACACACCGAAACCGCCGACCCGCTGACACAACCCGATGGCCTGTGTCGAAAGAATCTTGTCGGCAACCTGCGCCCGCGCGTGTTGCCCACCGTCACGTTGGCGGCTTGTCGGCGGCTTGCGTAATGCGTGCGACTTGCTCGGCGACACTCAAGCTATAGGGATATGGAAGTATATCGAGCCGCCGACATGCCACCGACAAAGTTTCCGTCTTGTGATGATTGACTTCGCCAATCTAGCCCGCCGACAAAAAGTTGCCGACATATGTCGATGGGTCGGCGGTTTTGGTGTGTAGTGCACTTTACAGCCTTGCGAACACACATCATGGTGATATCTGTGTTACAGGCGAAAGAAGTTCTTTTTTTTGGGGTAGCGCCCGTTCTTTTAAAGTATAAGTATTTTTTTTCTTGACTAATCCTTCGTGTGGGTTATCTTTGAATAGGTCTTTCAAAAATATTGTGAACTTGTGAACACCATTTTTTGAATAAAATATTTACTAGATAAAAACGTTGGTCAGACAATGAAGTAGTGTCATAATAAGTGTAATAAAAAATTATTCTGACATACCTATTAAATTTATTTTATAGGCTTGAATGTGTTTTTTTTTTAATTTCAAACCTCATATTTTATGTCATTTTAAAATATTCGAAATACTGTATCGATCAAAAAAATCTGTATAATTTTCGAACTTTCTCAGAAAGTTTCACAAGAATCGGTTAAATTATAGTAAGTGATCTAGAATTCTAAATTAGTCCGTGATTCGATTTATTGCGGGTATTTCCTTTTCACGTTGTTTAACGAAATTTAAAGGAAAGATATTAAGCGCCAAGTAGACTTCACAGTTTAAAGAAGCGATCAATTTATTAAATGTTTACGGAAAAGTAAAATCTAAAATCTAATCTTCTGTTGATTTGTATGAAGATTAGTTTTGAGGCATGTGAACTAGGACTCTGCATTCGTAACTACGGAACCATAACTGCGCGTGTACATTATGTTAAAATTAAGAAAATTTAAAGAAATAGATATCTACCTATATTTAAATAGGTATTCACTCAATGAAACATACGTACTTACGTATACATAGGTACATTTCGCTGATAAGTTTTACCTAGGCACTCAATCGAATTAATCTATAGGTAATTAATCGAATATTTGTTCCTGACTGAACATATCTAGTTAACGTTTATATTGTGTCTAACGTTATGAAACGTTTTGACACACGTTAGATCACGTACCTATCTACCTCAAAGTATCTACAGGATGGCCAACTTGGAGGTATACAACTTTTTTTTGCCGCCATTTTGTTTTGGCGGTACATATGACAGTTGTTGCATGAATATTACTTTGAGTAGATACGGCAAATTCATTATGGAGCGTTTTACGACGGAACAAGGTGTTTTAATCATTAAAACGGTTTAGGAAACATTAAAAAGAATGTTTCCCGGTCGATTAATTTGGAGAAACGGTGACATTGATTGGTCCCCAAGATCGCCTGATTTAAGAGCTCCTGACTGTTTTCTGTGGGGCTATCTAAAGGGACGTGTCTATGCTAATAGGCCAATGAACGTTCAGCAATTAAATCAAAATATTCGAGACAGTCACTGAGATAACGTAGGAAATGTGTAAAAATTTGATGAAAAACGTGATGAAAAGGGTTCACATCTGTGATGCTGCTAGAGGTGGGCATGTCTGACATTATTTTCCATGTTTAACTGCCGGTCCTAAATATTATATTTAACAAGGAATACTTGATATATTTTATATTTCATAGACTAAAAATACAAAACTAAAGTGTATACCTGTTATTTGGCCACCCTGTACTTAACTAATTAAGTTAAATTGAGATTTCCAACTTCCATTACCATACCCAACACATCAATAAGCACTGTTAAGTTACATGTTAATAAGCAAAGGCAGATCTATCAAAGCTGGCTCACCCAGGTATAATCTAGGCAATCAAGACATAGAATTAGGTGGAGAATTGGCATATTCAGGTCAACCGATATGAAATTCACAGCTGCTATAGCACACAGACACGGATAACGATTCAATTTAGCTTAGAAAATTGCTTCTTCAAACAATTTCTGACAAACAAATACTTCAGATTTATTCGAGTGTGTAAGTGGCCAACACTGGTGTTAGGAAGATTCTTTTAAACGGCCACTTAAAGGCATCCGCTTGTAAAAACTTCATCAGACTATACATTAATAAAACAGTAGAAAATGTGTCTGTACATTGAAAAAAAATCTTAAAAATATTTGGGGCGTTACAGACGCAGTTAGAGAGTAAAAATTATTAAAATGTCTGTTTGTACACTCTAATCTCATTTTCAGATTCAAATGAAACTTTTTTGTTATATAGAGTATACTTGATTTCGGAAAATAGAACACCTGACGGAGAACTAATAATGGTCCAGCTAAACTAAAAGAAGTATAAAAATGACGCCTTATCAAGTTGTTCAGCCTGGTGAGCATTTTTTGAAGTCATAAAGTCCACGCGAACGAAGTCGCGGGCTTTCACTAGTCGTAAATATATATTCGACGTTGTCAAGGAGGAAGTTTTTTGCCAGTTCCACGGTAATTTGCTGGTTATCGAGATAAAAATGTATTCTATAGATATGTTTATTGAGGTTATCAACATCAGATGTTAATGTGAACGTGAAAAATTCATACAAATTTCGGATTTATAATATTGGTACTATAATGTGATATGTGATTTATGATAATATAAATAAGTTATTGCATCTTAATTGTACATTAAGGTATACATAGACCTCCGTAGGACATAGGATGCAGGCATCTCACTTTTTAGATAAAAAGGTACTAAAAGGCCTCTTTATGTTGGATTTGGCCCCATGAACTCTTCAAAGACCCGTGTCTAAAAAGCGTACAACATAATAATAATAAAGCTTTATTTATTATAAAATTAAATCAGTACAATTTTTGAAATATTTTATTACTTAGAATTAGATTTGTTTCAGTTATTAGCAGTTTAAAAAAAATATCAGAAAAGTTATCATTGCATCTTTTACAGTCACAGAACTTTATTAGGTACCTATTTAAATAATAAATGATAACGATTTAATGCAAATGTTAAGATATTGATGTACATATTCAATTATCATATTACTCAAAAATATTATTCATAATAAAGATTATTGTTGTTTAATTCAATGTTACTATAATTGCAAATATTGAGATATGCATTTATGAGCTATGTAGTATCCCCCTCTTGGATAAAAGCCTATGATTTATGATATTAGTAGTAAAATCCCGATCCTATCTTACTTTATCAAAAAGCTCCCCATATTGACAGCCTAAGTATAATAGGTATATATTGATCGTATTCTTGCATGGAAGTGATTTTCATCGTAGACGAATTTTGCTATCGGATTTTCAGAACGGCATACTGAAAATCCGATGGCAAAATTGAACAATGTATTGGATGACCTAGATAAATCAATTTCGACGAAAGCTGTTGGCTTAGTTTGTACTCACTTTGAAACCCACAACCACATAGGTACTTACCTACCTATTTAAATGAGATAAACGTCACTAATTTGTAATTAACACAATTGCATTAATTTCAAAGGTTATGCTAGTTTTCATGTAGTAGTACCTATTGTATTTGTATATATTATATGATTTGCTTTGTATGACACTTTTGTGAGTAAACTTCGAATGTCTGAGCAAAAATCGTCATATAGATACTTACCTAAGTCAAGGTAATATAATTACTAACTTAACAGATATTCAACGCGATAGAAACTATTTAAGGGCCCGCGAGTAGGCAATATCAGATTTTATTGAAACAAAGCCTATATTTTGCTCAGAAATGAGCTAAATTTTGTTAATCATACCTGCAGATAGGCAAAAAAAATTTTTTTTTTGCTTTTTTATTGGTCGTATAGTAAGTTCAAGGTGAGGTCAGTTTTTAGTTTTGTAAAATTTTAAGTGATATTGGTAAAAAGTATGTTTGACTCTATTTTGTTTGCTTGTTTGCTCCGTACTAGCAACGAAATGATATTTCTCCAATATAAGGTCCCCGGGGGATGCGCCTGAACGAAGTCGCAGAAAAAAACTAGTACGATAAAAAGAAACTAAATATTCTTGGATCACAGATTCGGTACCGTGCGTTCAAGTTAAATATGTAGCCCATCTATAAATAAAATCTTATACCTTCAAACGAGCAATTCTTGTAAGTATATTTATTTATATGTTTATAAATTTCTGTCATCTCGAAGACGGCTCTAACGATTTCGCAGAAAATTGGTATATGGGGGTTTTCGGGGGTAAACAATCGATCTAGATTAGTCTTATGTTTGGGAAAATGCGTGTTTTTGAGTTTGCGTTTTTCTTTCCACGCAGAATATGATCGCTAATTTCGTCGCGCCTGCCGCCATCCATTTTGGCTCAGCGGTTTATGATGCCGACCGCTAGAAAGAGTGTTACGGGTTGGAATCGGTGAATTACTTTTGTTTTTTTTTGTTTTTTTCAAATACATATATCATTTTTTATTTTGTATTGTTTTTTGACAAGTTTAAAAAATTTAGTTATTGTTTGAGATGTAACCGAGCAAAGCTCGCTCGCCCAGGTACTGATATATACATAGTCATAATAAATATCCTTGCTTCTTTTCCCGCTCAGATCGTAAGAACAATCGAGGAAATGAGCGAAAATTAGGCGATGCGGCTAGCAACCCATCACTATTTTGATTCCTTTATCCACTTTCTTGGCCACAATAAGCTAAAAGTGGCCTTGAGTCTTGCAGCTCTGGGCTCTATCTGCTTAGAGTCGCAAGACCCAAAATGCTCTGTCTGCCCCATTAGAGATAGAGACGTATGTACATATACATATATATGTATGTATGTAATAATTAAAGTAAACTTTTATAAGGACATGTTACTCAGGCTAAGTGTATTTTCCTTTAGAGTAAAGTTCTTTGCGGATTGGTATCCGCTGATTTCCCTTGGGCGCCAAACTTGGCTCGCCCGACCTTTACACTGTCCAGCCTTTATCAATGGCCTCTTAGTATTTGACGATGGCAATACCTACTACTATTTTCTACATTTGTGATGTGTACAATAAAATATAACACGAATTCCTTATCCTGTAAGCGCTTATGTATGAAGGACATGTTACTCGGGATACTTAAGTGTGTTTTCCTTCAGAGTGAAGTTCTTATCCCTGATTTCCCCTGGGCGGGGAACTTTCCCGCCCCTGACACTGCCCAGCCATTTTATCAATCGACTCTTACCTATTAGGTCCCTTTTCTACTTTACGAACATTTAAGAAAAAACTTAAATTGTTGTTAATAATAATTAGTATACATTTGTAGTTATTGACCGAGCGAGCGAAGCGAGCGAAGCGTCTCAGTTTCGAGATTAGCCAACAATTCTTTTGTCCGTCTATCTGTCTGTTCTCGCCTACAGGTCGCATTTCTTAACCGATTCTCATGAAATTTTGTAAGCAGGTTCAACAACTAAATAAAAATTTTTTGTCGAGGCAGTCTTTCGAAATTTTTCAAAATTTTAAAACTGTCTTAAATCTGCCATATCAAAATATTTTCAAAAATGTCATTAGACTTTTTTGTAGCCATTATGAAAACGATTTTTTTTTATCTGAACAACTTTTTTGTCTGAACAACTTTTTTATATGTTATACTTAAACGGGTGACTCGCGAAGTCTGGCTGATTAAGCTGTGACGGATATACAATACAAATCTTCTTACAAAATATACTGAAACTATTTAAGGGTGAATTCAGTCCGGGTTACTGAACAACTTTCTTAAAAATACATATCTCCCCTGGGGTCCACGAAGTAATTTCTCTGAATAACTATTATGGTTATTATTTTGAGTTTTATAAGTAGTTCTATAAATTATATCATATTTAACCGACTTAACATAAAAGGGTTTTGCTTATTTTACGATTAGTTTTTTTTTTTTCAGTTTTTGCTTATTTTGATTGATTGTTGGCTTGTTTATTAAATTTAGCAATTTTGTTGAGCTAACTTTTGTTTAATCGCTACCGCTGCTTGTCTGTACTTCTGTAGTAGCATTAGTAATTATGCCACGAACTAACAAGAGATCAGCGGCAACCAAAGCCCGCGAAGTAGCTTTACGAAGAGAGTAAGAAACCAATGAGCAGCGGCATAGAGCCATGGCAATACAAATAAACATTTGAACGGAAACCCATTAATAGTTTTCTGGTTTTTCCAACAACGAGCTGACTTTGTCATTTGAAAAATGACGGGTCATTTATTGGTGAAAGACTACTGGTACAAAACTGAATTTCAGCATCACGGTAGACCTCATATGCATGGGATTGTATGGTTGGAAGGTGCTCCTGACATTTCAGAGCTAGATGGAAAGTCATTTGAAGAAAGGGCTGTGATTGGCAACTATTTTGGAAATTTGGTCACAACCATGAATCCGCGTATCGGTAAACCTGCACTAATAATTTATCCAAATCAGGTACATTATTCTGAAATAATAATCGCGAGGTCTAAGTTCGTGGCGAACTACTAGTTATAAATTAGTCATGATTGATGAGTTATAATTTATGGTCGTAGTAGTTAAGGTATTTGTGTATTCAAAATACCAGCAATATGCATCTGTAAAAGCTAGAATGTAGCTACTATCTAATAGTGCAAAAAAGCACGTAAACAAACATCATTATAAATTTTAATCGTCATATATATGGAGTAATAAAATAAAACAAAGTTAATATAACTATGCACATTTATGGATAAACTATTAAAACTGGTGTACATGGTTTTTAGTTTTCATCTGGCGGAGGCGGCCATCTTTGTGCCAGGTGTAAAGCGGACCATATGCATATGCAGTGGTGTGATGCATCACAACAAATTAATGCAAGCAGGTGGGCACTGCCCATCTGAGTTGGTCGTTATGTACGGCCGGACCTTTAATGAACATTATTATATTTTTTACAAGCTTTTATTTTTACTCATACGTACATAGATGTTGCAAGCTAAATCGAAAGAACTACTTCCTCTTACCGTAATGTAATATTTAAATTGTAAATATTTAAGTATGTACTCACTCCTTTTGTTTGAACAAAACAAAACAGCAAAAAAAAGGATTTGAATTTGATTGACAGTGACACTGACAGCATTGAGGAGCGCCTATTTTAGGGCCATTTAAAAATATTTTTATTAATTTAAAAAAACAATAATGAATTTGTTTGTATAATACAGGGTGGCCAACTTAGAGGTATACAACTTTTTTTTGCGGCCATTTTGTTTTGGCGGTAAATATGACAGTAGTTGCATGAATATTACTTTGTGTAGATACGGCAAATTTATTATGGATCGTTTTACGACGGAAAAAAGGTGTTATAATTATTAAAACGTTTGACGAAACTTTAAAAAGTATGTTTCCCGGTCCATTAATTTCGAGAAACGGTGACATTGATTGGCCCCCAAGATCGCCTGATTTAACAGCTCCTGACTTTTTTCTGTGGAGCTATCTAAAGGGACGTGTCTATGCTAACAGGCCAATGAACCTTCAGCAATTAAAACAAAATACTCGAGACACAGTCACTGAGATAACGCAGAAAATGTGTGAAAATGTGATGAAAAACGCGATAAAAAGGGTTCACATCTGTGATGCTGCTAGATGTGGACATGTCTGACATTATTTTCCATGTTTAACTGCCGGCCCTAAATATTATATTTAACAAGGAATACTTATATATTTTATATTTCATAGAATAAAATTACAAAACTAAAGTGTATACCTGTTATTTGGCCACCCTGTACTTGGATAAATACTTACAAACATTGTTACATATTCAAAATTTAAATTTGTTTTTTCTTCACTTTCTATTGAAACTTGACCATACGGAGGGTAATTTTTTTTCGTATATGTTACTTGGGAAGTAGTTTAGTTTAAACGACTGACACAGATTTCTTTTACGGAAAGTCACACTACTGTAAAGAAAATAAAACGTCACAAAATAATGTCATTTGTCATTGATCATATCATATCCATTTTCAACGAGATTTTAAATTTATTATTGCAGAACGTCTGCTAAAATAAATTTAAAACTGCGTATCCGCGTTTCAGTATCTAGCAACATTGAGCATATAATGATAGTCTAGTCTAATTTGGTTTGACATAGAAATAGGACGTCACTATCGTGCGACTAAGTTATTATTTTATGGAGTAACCTATTCAACTCCAATGAAATCATTAGTCTGTTTTCATACAAATCCCAAAATATTTGTAATGACGTTTATAAAAAAATACATAACTGACTTAGACGGTTGGAAGTAACGAATTTAACTTTGATTTCATATTGTTACACTTGTGTTATACTAATGGCCGGTTATTAAATATTATCCCACTTAGTCACCAATCGATCCAAGTACTTTACATGTCTAAGCACTAGTTATATCTGTGTGATTTGTCCGTACATATTTATTTAAATGTACTCCCAGGCTCCCAGGCGTTGAGCTCCTCAGTTCTTGTGTTTCATCCCCAGACACAATAAATCCAGTTTCACGTTTTCAAAACTAAATGGTTGGCAAACTGGTCTTGTTTCCTGGACATGCTAGTGCATAATGCAGTCTGAGTGCACACTGCACAGTGTAGGAGTCCTATTTTCGAAACGCTGAATGACTAAACGAATTATTTTTTTCATACAAGATACAGTTCATTTGGTGACTCCACGTTTCTCAAATGGGTCCAGTGCAGGCGCGTACAGACAAAAGCGCGGATGTTGGATCCCTGGAATTCCAGACCAAGGACGGAACTACCGGCGAAGGCAGACCATTCCGAATGTTGCTTAAGTGAAAGTGAATTTCGAAAGCTCGATTTAATTATTTCAGTTTTAATTGCGAAGTTTTCAAGTTGTTACAGAAATGCGAAATACTTAGTTATTGATCAGATATCACAAATACATACACATTTTTACGTCTTTTTTGTTATATAGCTGTTAAGCCTGGACAACATATAGGGCATAACGCAGAACAATAATGGTCCAGCTAAACTATAACAAAAACAAAAATGACACCTTAGCAAAAGTTGTTCAGCCTGATGAGCATTTTTCGGAGTCATAAAGTCCACGCGAACGAAGTCGCGGCCTTGGGCTAGTCAAAAATAAGGGAACAATCCTCCTAGGAGCATAAATTTTGTATCCAAAGCCGTAACGTAATTCTTTTAAAAAAGCTATTCTTTTCTAAAGCATATTAGCCAGTAAAAGCGCTCAACGGCCCACGGCGGCGGTTACGATCACAAACCGTGAAGTGATATCACCTGTTATTACTATCACCACACACGAAATTGAGCCCTGTGCTGCAAATAATAAAGCGTGTTTATCATGCGAGCCTATAATCGAGGCCACTTCAGCGAATGACATATTATAATGAAAACCAAATCCAATTTAATCCCCAATGAGAGTGGACGTTTTGCATAAATGAGAAAAACATATCCGTTCGAGTGGTAATGTTTCCTGAAAGCTCTGTTCTAGGAATTGGCAAAATGTAGTTAACATTTAGAAATGAGGCGCAAAATTAAATCCAGTATGTGTAAATGAAATACGGGTTAAAGGGTTGGGCTACATCTGTACACGGAACAGCACTTTCGCATGCTGCTGTCTTTTTCTGTCGCTAAGAACCGTCATTTGCTAGAGCGAGAGAAGGCGACGGAACGCTTCAACACGGCCGGTGTTGCGAAAGTGCTGTTCTTGTAGCCCAAGTTGTTTTAAAAAAATGCCACGCGATATTTTTTTCTTAAAACACATTAAGATTGTGATTTAATGTTTTCTAGCCAACAGTTTATACTTAAAATTAATTTGGGTAATCATTGATTAAGAGACCTAATTATCTAGGAATCACAGAATAACAGAGGTTATAAAAAAAAGAATTTATAACGCTCAAACAACTATGTGAGTACAAACACGGTGATTTTTTATTGGTTTTGGAGCCGAAGGCCACTTAATAAGAATCGTTAGACCTAATTAGCTAGTCAAAATAAAAATTCAGAACTTTGATTGGATTACGTATATGGATAGAGTAATTTATTTACTATACGACATTTTCTTTTCCAAAACCAATGAAAAGTCAGCGTGTATAAGAGCTTAGTGTCAGAAATGGTGTGGGTGAGGTACCATCCAGATTTTAGTTGTAGTAATCTCCTAAGGTCCCGCGCAATATGCGTCCCCGTTTCCCTTCTCACACCTCTCCCCCGTTCTCGCCTTGTGGAGGCGGCTGCAGGCGTCTGCAGCCTAGAGGAGAGGGAGAGGTGCGAGGACGGGGAACGGGGACACATATAGCGCGGGACATATTGTGGTAAGGTGTAGATAAAACAGTAAAAACATCACCAATAAAACTGAGAACGAAGAACACTACAGCTTGTAAGTACCAGCCTGAAAAACATTTATTATAAACCTGCATTCGTTTTTTTCATCGTAACTGTTTGTATTATGAAATGATATATCTGTATGCTTACACACCTGCGTTGCGACTGAAGAGTATCTAAAGCAAACAGCGAGATAACCCGCGGTTAGTGGCGGACTATCGGCAACGCACCGCGAGTGCGGCCGATCCAATATTGACACACTATTTCCGGCCTAAAACATATTCCAATTTATTGACAAACTGAATATATGTATACGTAATTTAAAATAGAATTTATTAGGAATCGGAAAAATTCCATTATAAAACCCGCCTACAGCTCTAGTCACGGCTGAAGTAATTTTGCGCCACTACGAGTACCTTTGTTCTTATGGTTGACTGGAAGAGAACACTTAGCGTTAAGTCCGCCAATTGTAAACAATTGAATACGAGTATAGTGGATCAATAAAGTTTTATAAACCAATAAAGCTAGGTAAAACTCTTTTATAAGTAATGATATTTTTTAAGCTGTCTAAAGGTATACTCTATCCATCTAACAGTTTAACATCTAGCTATAACAACCGTTCCCAAAAGTGAAGTAAATAGCTGTAATTGATACTTAAGTAAAGTCATTCCGTACCAGTAACACACAGCCAATTTAAAAAAATCGCTTTCCATCTTGACTTTGCCGGCCGTCGAAGCCGAGACTCTGGGCATTAGTTTTGCTTTCGCCTCAGGGGTAACAAAACCATAAAAGGATCTCAAGACGGACGAGCAGTTAGTACTGATAAGTACTGGATCATTTTTTTGAGGAGGGCCAAATGTGATTTGGTTGCCCCTAAAAACCAAAGCCCTAGCTCAATTACCAGTAGCTTGAGTACCTATATAGCTTTTACAGCACGAGTACTTGGCCCCTTAGCCAGCCTGCCCCCATTCTGAATCGGTATCATGGGATTTCTACTATTCGATTTTGCCGCCCCTCTTACCTTGCTGCCCGGAGCATGGGCTACATTTGCCCCTATAGATAGGGACTGTGGATGTAGATGGTCTATGCAATATAAGCATATAATCCGCACATTGTTTCCGTCCTGCGCTCACTCACATCGTTCATTTCCGTTCGAAAATGTTCCATTTCTCTCCTCCAAAGGGCCTTTGGATGCAGAGTGTTTGGAGTAAATAGAATGTTTAGATAGACAATGCTCAGTATTGCTTGCGCTCAGTCCGGGATATTGAATGGTTTTCACAGGAAAAAAAATGTGAAAAACAAATTCGTTCTTACCAATGTTTTGCTACGTTAGTACTTAATTGAATTATGTTTGTCTATACGCTACGCATACGCTTCAATTCATAGTTCATTTCTTATTTTATTTATTTGCCGGATTCGAAGATAGTTATTTTCATGGCATCCAGGGATGATGATCACCTGATTATCCTCATTATCTGATAGGTAACGAGTCGGAAATAGTTCAATTATAGCCAATTGATGTGATTGTATCTATCTCAATTGTATAATTAAACATATATAACAACATATATTCTACCATTGGCCACTCCAACCAAATCGATACAAGATGGCAGTAGATACTGGCGGCAGAGTTCATTTCTATACTTTTTGTGATCAGTGCTTCACGCGTCTCCTGATTAGATGAGAAAACGACGCGATATTTTTTCCTTTGTACCCGTAGCCCTTTGCGCCAGACTACAATAGTAATACTTCCATAAATAAAGATAGACTCATAAAAGTGTAGGGGTGTGTTTTGTTTCTTATTTTTGTGAATCATGTGTAATAAAGAGTCATTTTTATTTATGTTCCCTACCTAGCCATATTATCACTCATAGGTACCCACCTATGAGTGATAATATGCCACATCACATTTAGATATCTCAATAGGCATGAGGAATGAAAAAATATTTTTAAATATTGTACATGTATTTTTTCTTTTTTAAAGCGACAGAAATACTGCGCATTTAAATTTCGCATGACTTTACTGCTAGCTAGGTACGATTTTTGCTTAGCGATAATGTCGCAAGACCCCACTCCGGAACTTTGATGCTCCGTATCTTTTACTTTTTTGGGAAACTGAATAATCATAATTTTCTGACCCTGTCTTTACCCCTATTTTCATCACCTCTAGCCCTCTGATAAATTAAGGCAGCAAAAAAATAAAATAAAACAAAAAAAAAGTATATTTCGCACTGAACCATTTTCATCCTGATTTAACAATTTGCGAACTTAATTACTTTTTTTACAGTTTATTAATAATTATAATTATATTTTATAATTATAGGTTCTGCTCAAGTTATCATTACCCAACACAGTCGCAGTTCAATTTACACGATGTTCACTAATTAAGATAATAATTAGCCGCGAGCCAACAAGATTTTAATTAAATTGAAACATTTTTGCCTTTTGTAAAAGTTATATATTATTTGTACAAAGCATTTCATAGAAAACGCTTTGAACCAACCGCGAAGTAAGTACATAATCTTCCAGCATGCAAACACTCCAAATGAATATCTTCTTGGCAAATATTTTCAAGCAAATTTATTAGATTCATACTCTTTTTCTATATTGAGCTGGGTCTTGGATGTTAATCTATATATGTATTTGTTATAAAATGTAGTATCTTTGAGTTAGTATCCCATAACACAAGTCTCGAACTTACTTTGGGGCTAGTTCAATCTGTGTGATTTGGTCGTTTATATTTATTTATTTATTAATTTTTAGCACCATCTTGGTAGCACGCTAGGTGGCGAGATTTTCACAACTTACCTTCATAACAACTTACCTCCTTAGCCAGCTATGATAAATGATAATAGTTGTACGAGAGGGAGAAAGGGGAAAGATAGTATATGAGATCATCGCGACTTCTTTATAGTTAGAATAGACTAACCTCCTTAGCCAGCTTGGCGACATGAGCGCGCACCTCAGCGACCATGCTCCTCATCTGCTGCCCCTCATACTTCAAGCGGCCCACCTCACCATCCAGCTTGTCAACTCTGGCTTCCTGCGTGCGCGCCAGTTGAGCGAGGTCCGACGTCTCCATCAGGGCTTGTTTTAACTGTTGAAAATAGAAACGTTAGTGTGCTAGTGGAATTTGGAACTGTAAAGAGGAAATCGAGGCACCAGCTTTTATTTATCAGAAATGACAACATGGGGAAGAGAAATCCTACTTTTTTACATTGACACAAATATGCCATGACATGCTATGGCTAGCAGCCGCAGCGAGTCGGTACGTCAAGATTGATAAGGAATAATCTATAAGTATGTAATAATTTATAAGTACCTATATGTATATTTAAAAAAAACTTTAATTAACGTTAATTACATCAGGCAACGGCAGAGAACAACGCCTAAGGACATTGCCTGAAACATCCTTGGCTTGGAACTTATTTAATTTTTATTTTAAAGGTGTTTATTATTTTTAAAAATATGAAGAGACGTCAAAGGAAACTCAAACTTTCTTGATGTTATCGCAAATTAAATAATCTTGTTTTCCTCGAGAACTGAACACCGAACTTCAAACAAGTTTAATTACGCCTGCTGCCCGCAGCGAAATGGTTAAACGAACTTCTTGTGCTTTTAAATACAAGTTACAAGTTGGCAATAGGTACTTCACTTTCATACTCGATGTAAATACTCTTGTATGATCGACCAATAAAGCAACATAATACCAGTTGTTCCTAACATAATGCCGGGCTGAGCTAGCCCAGTATTATGTTATAAACAACTTTCCCGAATGTCCCTTGTTAGGAAGTGATTTCTTTTTCGAGATCCCAGCATTGTCTCTGCAAGAAAAGAAGTTTCTATTGACAAGCTGAATTGCCTCTTAGTAGATTGTTGACCTTATACGGTATAGATATTTTTACTATCATTCCAAATCATAACATTAACATATGTCAAAATTCCCTCTTTGGCAATGAAACTATCACACAAATATACAATTGTTCTCTATATAAGATTTGTCAGCTTACTAAAAGCAAAATAGAAGTGTCTTATTGGTCCTCTTAAGTTATCTTATAAGAAAACTTTTGATCGCTGATAACAGGTAATCTGCCGTGCCAAGAACTCACTTCACAGGAGGCTTAGTTTTTTATTACTAGAATATTACTAACTTAGGTATTTTCTTCGTCTGTCAATTATACTAGTGCTTAAGAAAATCTTGTAGAAAACATTTGCACTAGCCTGTATAAATAATATGAAAACGGGAACCTTACATGATGTCAGGATCAGAGTTCAGACTATATTTCCGAGCTCAGCTGGAAGTTTTTCCCAAAGCATGGATGTATTTATTTCAGATTAGTTTAAAGTGTTAGTCTCCCTCTGGGCTCTAGCATACATACATACATACTATCAC
Organism: Acrobasis consociella; assembly: GCA_963555685.1. Taxonomy (NCBI): domain Eukaryota; kingdom Metazoa; phylum Arthropoda; class Insecta; order Lepidoptera; family Pyralidae; genus Acrobasis; species Acrobasis consociella. The sequence continues at coordinate 7,267,158 of OY743104.1, read as the reverse complement.
GTCTTTATCCCTAATGGGGCAGACAGAGCATTTTGGGTCTTGCGGTTCTATGCAGGGCCCAGGGCCGCAAGACCCAAAAGCCACTTTTAGCGTCATGGTGGGCAAGAAGATGAAAAAGCAATCAATACAGTGATGGGTTGCTAGCCGCATCGCCTGTTAACATGATTTGCATTTTTGCCCATTCCCTCGGGCTCTAGCATTTGCTTGAAAATACTCACGTTTTCTGCTTGATATAACAAGATTCAGCATGATTGTTTGCCAAATTTTAAAGAGGCTTACAATGAAATTGATTTCGTACGAAATTGATGCAGGTTTCCGCAGTGAGCCGTTAACACATTAACAGCCGTTTCCATTTGTCCTGAGAGCACTTTTCATCGTGTTTTCCCGTAATTGATACGTTTTAATTAATCGAAATCAAATGAGTAAAATTTACGGATTTTAATCGACTTCAAAAAAGGAAGAGATTTTTAATTCGAATGTACCTACAATATACCTATGTTTTTTATGTAAGTATGTTCCCAGATTACTCGAATACGTCTGGACCAATTTGTAAAATTATTGCTTGGAAGGGCATTCAGGTTATTTTTAGGACATTTTTAGGCTTGGTCTGTATTATTGCCATAATGTCCAGTAAATCTATGAATTGAGTAAAATTAAGTTATATAAGAGGTATAGAAATAATAAATATGGAATTCTTTTCTTCATTTCATATTTTTCCAATAAAGGTTCCCGCCATCACAAAAGAAGTGATATCTATTCGGAATCTCGGACAATGGATGTTGGCATCTGCACAATTGTGTTTCACGCTTGTCGATTTCAGCAGTACACGTTTGATGCTAGGACGCTTGAGTTCATCTTTTGAATGCTCTCTTCAAACGTAGAAAATTGTTATGTTACATTTAAAGCTTACTGTGACTTACTTTAAAAGCTTATTGACAGTAAAGTCGCGGTGCCTACGTCACGCAATTATATTTACTTAATATGGAATATAACTTTAAACCGACGGGTATGCGCATAAGGGTTGGGCTAAATCAGTCAGCACAGAACAGCACATCGCATGCTGCTATCCCTTTCTATCGCGCAGAACTGCCATTTGCCAGAGCAAGAAAGGGACGTGCTATAGCGCTCTAGCTAGTGCTAGTATAATGGTTCTGAGGCCTGAAAAAGCTGACACCACGAGTGCTGGCCACTTACACGAAAAAAACATTGTCACCGCGCAAAAAGGCCTTACTAAACATAAAATGATTGTCGCACGACAGCACCAACTGTCGGACAAAGTCTGCTTTGTTTGACGCACCAAATATATCAGCTACTTATTGGCCCAGCAATTGTCGTAAAATAACATCAGTAAGGGTATTGGAGGAATCAATTCAATACTGGAAAATGTATTTTTTTAAAGTGAAAACTGCTTATGCTCTTTGGGCATGCACGGTAAGCATTTTTTGAGGTGGGAGAAAACCAATGAACTCGCGACACTGTTACCGACACCAAGTTTTCACTTCCGTCGGCACTCCCGGAGTGCCCTTTTAAACATCTCACCTGATTCCGAATGACGTGCAGCTGGTGTAGCATGGCGGAGTTGTTCACGCTCTTGTTAATCTCCTTCATCTCGGTCCGCAGTTCGTTCATGGAAGTCTTGGCCCACTGCAGTGCCATCTGCTCGTTTCTCTCATGGTTATTCGTGGAGTGGCGGGCGTTGGATTCCCTGTAAAAAAATGAGTACTTAGGACATTGTTTGTTTTCGTGATCATCACCAACACTAGTGCCCGATTTTTCAAGCTACCTAAAGGCATCTGACATAACTTGACGACTGCCATACGATAATGATAGCCATGACCAACGGCTTACGGGCAAGCACAAAGAAGCTCGAGAAATTTTGTGCCACTTGTGGTCACCCATCCAAGTGCGGACCAAGCCCTGTTTTGCTTTCCTTGCGAAAGCGCTATTAATGCGCACTCTCTTCGGGTCAACGAGCTCCTCAATAAACTTAGGATATTAGAATGAATGTTTTTTTTTTCAAGTTTTTATTTAACTTGCAACCTAACAATAATTTATATGACTTATGCATCAATTGTTGTAATTTGGTCTAAAAGCCAAACTACGGAACCGATTCTAATAAAATTATTCTATGGGACTAATCCAAAAGTACAATAAAAATCCTTTGTACATAAAAATAATTTTTGAATGGTTTTTTATATAGCTAAGGTTCCTTTTTGTATGTCGTTTGAAATGAGATTAATGAGAGCATTTAATATTCATAATAATTAAGTAAACATATATATAGGTATTTTTGCCTAATATATTTTGTGTACTATAAATGATGTACAATGTTTTTTTGTTTTGCGATGACAATGCTACTAGGTGTCTTGTTCTATTAAAATTCAAGAACAAATATCTTTGTTCCCTATCCGCTATACAACCTGTAATGTCAATTTATTTCTTTGATCAGAACATGGCGGCTTCTATACATTTTCCGTCAGGCTTTAATAGGTAAAATAACATCAAATTAGCAGAATCAATTCAATACTGAAAAAATGTATACTTTTTTAAAAGTGAAACCTTCTTTAGGCGCGTTGGGCATCAAAGCATTATTTGAGATGAAAAAACCATTGAAGTCGCGACATTGTTACGACTCTAGGCTTTATCTTACGTATGGTATATCTTACGTATGTAATCATGTCATTCGACATGGGGAAATTCGTTTCAATAAGATGCAACGTGACGTCGTCGCTTCGGCATCATTCGACCCTAAGTACGGGACCCGTAGTTTATATAGGGTGTGCACTTGTGAGCCGTGAAAAGCTTATAAAGAATAATAGATGCAGGATCCCTCGTTATGCAACGTTGGCAGCCACCAGCGTGTCTCCGGCCTTCGGGCCACCATTCCACCCTTCCGGCTTCACTTTGTAATGCCGTTTCATAATTACCAGTTGCCCGTGTAGAATTATGTACGAGTATGTACCTGCATAGACGTCATACCTCAGTGACGTAAATAGAACTTATTTTAAACGATATATGCGAAGGAGGGTTCTCTAATCGAGGGGTATGATTTATTTAATGTAGATGACATGACAGCAACCTAGCGTTTCTATGATTTCTGTTATTTTTTAAAAGAAATTTATTATAAAACATACAAAACGAGAATAGGTAAGAACGTAAATAATATATGATAATAATAATATTTTCCTTAATAGGCATAAATTGAAAGCAAAGTTTCATATCGTTTTAATCGTTTCGAACTTATTTACTTATTGAACATTGGTGATACCAAAACAAATATTGGGCCATCGATATTTATTTTGGTGTGGAAGTTAAATTGACTAAGCCTCAATATTTATTGGTTAGGTGTTACATATTACAAAATAGGAGTACATTTACAAATACAAAATATTTCGGTATTACTGCAGCATAGTATCTGCCTTCGCACTTATAGATTTCAATATTTCGATCGTTGTGCCCATGCTTTTTGTAATAAAAACCTTGCGTAAAAGCAAGTAGGTACTGTAGGACGTACTTAAATTATAAAATGTACCTAATGACTTTCTTATTTATGGATTGCTTTATTCGTCACAACGCGTAACAATTAATTTGCTGCATACTTAAATATATCTGCCTATAGTACATGGGTACTCCGATGTGTTCATCTAACTCATCCTGTTAAAAGTTTACGACCCTTACGCAAATTAAGAACTTGTTGATATTGGATAAAATATGAAGAATTTAATTGCCCAAGCATTAAAAAAGAAGTTTGATTCGAAATTCGGAAATAGTGGCACCATCCGTCGTTTATAAAGGACAGGTGGTGTCCTAATGGCGGTCGTTCTATCCTCGGCCATGTGGCCCGGACGGCCAGCTGATATTTTTTCAACACCCACCGGTTTGGTTTTCAACTCTAACGCCTTGGAATTAAAACCTACTTTGCATCGTTCTAACGTTTTTCAAATTCGGCACATTCCTTTTTTTGTTAGTTACAAAGCACATGCCATGTTAGCATCTGCTCTTTGTGCCACCACGTAATGCCTTTGAAGTGGAAGCCTTCAAAAAGGCTATTGTTATGTGTTTTACAATTCGTTGTTTTAATCGTGTTTCAGCTACGATCAGTAGGTACCTATGACTAAACAAACTTATTAAATTCTACCAATTTATGAGTACCTACCTACTAAAGCTTTCGCAAGTGACATATCCTCCGTGCTTAGGAAGGCACGCAAAACCGTTGGTCATGGTTGTCATAATTGTATGGCAGTCGTTAAGCTATGTCAGATACCTTTTTAGGCATCTTGAAAAATCTTGACACCAGTGTTGGCCACTTGCACCACACGAAAAGCAAAGCAATGAGTAGAACACATTGCGAATTATCGCACATAATTAGTAAGTATGGGTAAGTAGATTTTAAACGTTTGTTTCTTTTATTTTATTACTTTATAAAAATCTTGAAATTTTGGTTATTTCAGTTAGGACTTTTTCCTTTCTGCTGCCTAGAAATCAAAACGTCGGTACAACTTAATATGACTATATGCAGCATTTGAATTAAACGTTATATTTCATACCATGTTTACAGTAGCAAAGGCATAAAATTAAATTAATCACTTTAGTTCAATTGTCAAATTAGTATTCCGAGATTTCAATTTCAAATTCTTTAATTCGAAATTCTTTATTCTTTAACATGAGTGTAAAACACATAAGTTGCAGGTTTACCAATTAAGTTTAAAAGCCTGTATCTGGTGAGTTCCGCTCTTTCGATACAATGCCGTTATACGTAAAGAATATGTACCTATACATCGATACTGCAAAGCAATCAGTGTACGAGTGTATTGGACAGGAAAACAATTTGTTTTTCGAATAAAAGTCAATAAATTCCACGCTCATCAGTTATTTCAAAGGATAAATGAACGAATATTTAATTACTAGTCAAATTCATCACATTGTAAAATCGACGGTATTATTAATTAAATTAAAATAATAAAAAGTCAAAGCACATTTTTGCATAAATGTTTGCTAGATTTAATTTCCATTGAATTTTTTAATATTATGGTACCCTTCTGCTATTGAATTTTTTTTTCTTACTTTTGAGTTTGAACTAGTTTTTGGCATTAGTTGCGCACGCGCACGGGGCGTCCGCGGGCCGGATGTGGGCCCGCGCGCTGCTTCCGGCCGGGACATAAATAAACATGCCATTAGGGCCAGATGTGCGCCCCCATGCCACGTGAGCCCGCGATTTGATGCCTAATTACAGTGGGAGGGGCACCATATCAATAGAGGTAAGCTTGCTTATTTTTATAATGACAATCAATATTATTTATAATGGTAATAAATTTGCAAAAAACAACTTACTGATTAACGTTAATACCAAAGACATAGGTGTGACACATCTCTCGCTTGTACCTACTTGCAGGATTTAAAAGCCTTTTTTTACATTACAGATATAGGTATCTACCCTAAAATTTGGGTTAGAATTGGTTAGTGGTTGGAGTAGAGTATAGAAGAGTGATTCTCACCGAGGACTCACTAAAACTCCATAATGGTACTGTCGCTGACACTGGCCAGGCGTAAAGGCTTATTTTTTATATTTTGAATTGTTTTATATTTATGTTCTTTGTCATTCTTCTTCTTTTTATTATTACACATATGTCTTGGAAGTGAAGTGTGTTTTACTATGATAAACCCTTATCATTTTTGGTGTCAGAAGTATTAAAAAAGAATCCATAATGGTGAAAACGCGGGGGCAAAAAGCCTCAGCCAGTGCAAGTGGAAGTGTAAATAATTTAAATACCAGGTCTAATGTAGGAGAAACATCTAGTGTGGCTTCTAGCCGGTGCTCCTCTGTTACGATCAAGGCACAAAGGTTAGCACTAGAAGCAGAGCATGCCAGAAAAATTGCGGAGCAAGAAAAAGCGGTAGCTCAGCTAGAGTTACAGGCACAACTCGCATCGCTGGAGGCATGCGAAAGGTCGCGAACACATAGTAGTAGGTCATCACGAAGGAGCCATCGTAGCCCATCAAGTGTAACCCGCCAGTATGTAAGCGATCAGATGCAACCAACCGTCCAGGAAACACATCACACTCATTTAGGCACTCATAACCATTTTTGTAACATCAATAAAGTTAGTGAAAATTCTACACAAAACGACTTGAGGCTCTTAGCGGAGGCTATTTCGGATTTAGCACCAAGGAAACGGGTGAGTGACCTAACGTTGCCTTCTTTTACAGGAACTCCACCAGCCGAATGGCTAGGTTTTAAGAAGAGTTATGAGCGTACAAAGGCGACATTTACGTCATACGAAAATCTTAATAGGTTATCTACTGCTCTAAAAGGTTTAGCGCGCGATGCGGTTGCAACTTTGTTGGTGTTAGCAGAGGATCCGGATGAAGTCGTGGACGCACTGGAGCGGCAATTTGGTCAACCGGAATTGATAGTGTTGCAAGTCACAGCAGAGGTTAGGGCTTTACCTAGGTTAAATAATTTTGATTTAGGCAAAGACCTTAATACATTTTCTAGCAAAATAAGAAATTGTGTTAACACTATACAGCTTTTGGGTTATACGGAATACATGGCATCCCCGGAGCTAACTAATGCAGTGCTCAGTAAACTCACTCCTCTCCTAAAAGAAAAGTGGATGGAGTACGCATACAATCATCATCATCAGTGTCCAGGTAAATTCAAGCTCGAAATTTTGTCGGAATTTTTAAGCCATGAAGCTTTCATTCATTTGAAGTTTGGCATATTGTCATCTGTTGACATTAGCCGTGACTCAAAAAATATTAAAACTGAAAAAGTTCATGCTACAACTAGCAAAAAGGTTGATATCATCGACAAAATCTCCGAAAAAGTTTCCGAGCCAGAAATTATAACACCATATTCTACTGGCACTTTGTCACAAAGATCTAAACCTCTGATCAACGATAATACTTTTTGCATGTATTGTAAGCTGAAAGCACATTTACTTAGTGATTGTGAGAAGTTTCGATCTTTGTCGGTGGACGATAAGTGGCGATGGATAAATGGTAGGGACAAAGGTGTAAAAAGAAGCTGGTTAATTTGTCGTAAGTGCTTAAAAGGTTCTCATAAATTTATGTCCTGCAAAATTGCATGTAGTATATGTAATGGACCACATCACGACCTGCTCCACAAGGAATCTGCTGACCCTGCATGCTCCCAAACGAGCAACCTCCAAATTGATGACCAGGCTGTAGTAACACATACTTCAATGGTACAGTCGATGTCACGACCTATGCTCAAGGTTATACCTATCACCGTAACTGGTCCTTTGAATTCTGTGGACACCTACGGACTACTTGACGATGGATCAACTGCATCATTCATTGACCAAGAAGTAGCAGCATATGTTGGTGCCACGGGACCTAAAGGCTCAGTCCGTGTAGATTGTATTGGTGGATTGTCAAGACAATCTATGGTAAGTTACGTTGACTTTGAGGTAAAAGGCCATCATAGTAAGCAATCATATACCATGAAGAAGGTTCGTTCTATTCCAAACTTAGGAATAACCAACCAAACTATCAAACGTAGTCAAATTGAAAACTGTCCATATTTGTCAGATTTGTCAAAAGAGTTGTGCTATGATGATGCGAAACCCATGCTTATAATTGGTGCGGATAATTGGCATCTAACTATTGCACGAGAAACACGGAGTGGCACTCCATCTCAACCTGTAGCGATTCGTACTCTGCTTGGATGGGTTTTATTTGGGTTTACGAGTAGCAAAACCACATCAGTAAATTTCGTCAATGACAGTATATGTCACACCAGTACACACGACAACTCATCTTTAGATGCGCTTATCAAAGAACATTACAAATTAGATTCTATAGGAATAGTAAAAAAAGATTATTTTAACCCTTCTGATTCACGTGCATTAAATATTCTTAAGGAAACTACAATTAGGTTGCCTTCGGGACGTTTTGAAACCGGCCTTCTTTGGCGTGATGGTATTCAAAATGTTCCCGACAGTTACAATCTTGCTCTTTCTCGCTTTCACACATTGGAGAAGAAGTTTTCAAAAGACAAATCATATGCTGAATTGTATCGGTCTAATATTCAGGCTATGATAGACAAAGGCTATGCAGAACTATGTACGAAGCCTCCAAACTCTCGAAGTATCACATGGTACCTACCACACTTTGGAGTAGTGCATCCACAGAAAAAGAAACTTCGTGTAGTTCATGATGCGAAGGCCACATGTAGGGGCGTTAGTTTAAATTCACTTCTTTTGTCTGGGCCTGACCTTCTACAACCGATGCTAGCTATTTTAATGCGTTTTAGAGAAGGATTAGTAGCCCTAAACGCAGATATCAGAGAAATGTATCCTCAAATTAAAATAAGGGAACTAGATCGTGATGCTCAACGATTTTTATGGCGTAGTGATCCGTCTGAACCCATAAAAGAGTACAGGATGTCTTCCATGATGTTCGGAGCCACGTCTAGTCCATTTACAGCACTTTATCTAAAAAATTTAAATGCTGAGGAACATAAACAAACTTTTCCGGCTGCGGCAGATGCAATTATAAATGCACACTACATGGACGACCTCCTGGTATCTGTAGATTGCGTTCAAGATGCTGCTCAGCTGGCGGCTGATATCGTGAGAGTACATTCCTTTGCAGGATTTGAAATGAGATCCTGGGTATCTAACGTTCCTGAAGGACTCTCACTATGTCCGTCAGAGCTACTCGCTGGTAGTAACGACGATGGTTCATTTAGTCCACCTTTTGCCGTTTGTATCCTCGGGATTCGATGGAACATACAAGACGACACCTTGCAACTTTTGAGAAGTTCACTATTTGAGAAACCACCACCTTCTAAATTAACCAAGAGGTCCGTACTATCTCAATTGATGCAAGTTTACGATCCTCTAGGATTACTTACGCCAATGACAATACAAGGGAAAATTTTATTCCAGCAGACATGGAAGCTTGCTGTCGACTGGGACCACGAGTTACCACAAAGTTTCGTTGATAAGTGGCTGACTTGGTTTAAGGAACTGTCACGTTTAGTTTCTGAGTCTGTTCCTCGATGCTACGTCAGTCACAGCAACGTCGTAGATAGTCAATTACACATTTTCGCAGATGCAAGTGAACTTGCTTATGCTTGCGTCGCATATTGGCGTTTTACATATTTTGATGGTACGATTAAAGTGTCACTTATTGCTGGGAGGGCCCGTCTGGCATCACTCAAGCTAGTTTCGATTCCTAAGATGGAGCTCCAGGCCGCGCTCATAGCTGCGCGTCTTGGAGTCTACATAACTGAGGCGCACAAGCGTAAGCCATCTAAAATTGTACTTTGGTCAGACAGCATGACTGTTTTGCGGTGGCTCCTTGGTGATGCCCGCTCATTTAAACCTTTTGTAGCACATAGAGTAGGTGAAATTTCAGAAATCTCTAATATCTCAAACTGGAGATATGTGCCATCAGCACTCAACGTCGCAGACGATGCTACACGCGTGGGCCATACATTAGAACCAACATCAAGATGGTTTTCTGGCCCATCCTTTCTAAATTCAAATGAAAAATTTTGGCCAGTCCAGTCTTTAGTAAATATTTCAACTGAACTGCCAGATATAAAAAATACAGTTACAGATTTGGCAAATTTGATTTCCACTTCCACTACTATTTCTTTTCCTGTGGTAGCAAATGTCAACCATTTTAGTAAATGGTTACGTTTATTACGTGCTACAGGGCGGATATTGGTGGCAGTGCGAGTATTTAGATCTCTTATAAAACACAACGTACAACAGAATACTAGGCCTAACTTCAAAGACATCTTAGCTGAAGACGTAAATACGGCTGAGCACAAACTCCTTCTTCGGTCACAGCTGGAGTCATTTCCGGAAGAATATGCCTCCTTAAATGCCAAGAGGGATGTTCCTAAGAACAGTCGTATGAATAATTTGGTGGTGACGATGACAGATGGTTTGATCCGACTTTCTGGAAGAACTGGAGCCATCAGAAGCGTTTACGTACCTAGTACAGCATGTCAGCCTATTGTCCTTGATGCCAAGAACAGAATTGTGCAACTCCTTATTGCTTACTACCACACGAAAGCAGCGCACGGCAGCAGTCAGATGGTGTTGAACGAAATGAAGCAGAAATATTACATCTTTGGCCTGAGGGTAGCTGTGCGAAAGATTGGGAAAACATGTACGGAGTGCAAGGCCAAAGGAATACCATTGAAACCTCCTGTTGGCGATCTACCGGCGGAGCGTTTGGCAGCTGGAAAACGACCGTTTACATTCGTCGGACTAGACTATTTTGGTCCAGTGTTAGTCACAGTAGGACGTCGCTCAGAAAAAAGATATGTAGCTCTCTTCACTTGCTTAACCGTCCGTGCTGTGCATTTAGAGATCGTAAACAGCCTCTCCTCGGATTCTGCTATAATGGCACTCCAAAGGTTTATATCCCGCAGAGGGTATCCAAGCAAAATTTATTCTGATAATGGAACAGCGTTTGTAGGTGCCAACAGGGTACTCCAAAAGTTGTATGATGAACCCCTGCAACAATTTTCTGCTAATCATCGGATAAAGTGGTGCTTCATTCCCCCATCTGCACCTTTCATGGGAGGCTGTTGGGAAAGACTGGTGCGTAGTGTCAAGATCGCTCTTTATGCTACATTAAAAGAGCGTCAACCCAAAGAGGAAGTGCTACACACCCTACTGTTAGAGGCAGAGGCTCTTGTTAATTCTCGTCCCCTTACGCACGTCTCGCTATGTCCTGAAGATGAAGAAGCATTGACTCCATTTCATTTCTTGATTGGATCAAGCTCCACATACACACAACTCACAGAGACAGATGATGCCGATCTAATTCGACGAACGGACTTCAAGAAAGGACTTAGACTAGCTGATCACTTCTGGAAAAGGTGGGTGCGGGAGTACTTACCTCAACTAATGCCACGCAGACCTGTCCCACCGTATACAAATCTAAAAGTTGGAGATGTCGTACTTATTGTAGATGGAGATTTACCCAGAGGAACCTGGCCTAAGGGTCGCATTATTAGAACTTTCCCAGGCAAGGACGGCGTCGTAAGAGTAGTAGATGTGGAGACGATGGGAGGTGTGCTCAGGCGTCCAGTAAAAAAATTAAAGTTACTTTCAGTAGAGGCGCCAGTACCAGCGACCCCAATGATAGGTGCTCACACCGGGGGCCGCCATGTCGCTGACACTGGCCAGGCGTAAAGGCTTATTTTTTATATTTTGAATTGTTTTATATTTATGTTCTTTGTCATTCTTCTTCTTTTTATTATTACACATATGTCTTGGAAGTGAAGTGTGTTTTACTATGATAAACCCTTATCAGGTACCTATATGAAGTTATTAGTCGGTTCACGTTTGACACAACGTTATTTGACAACAGAGGTAAAAAGAAATATTTCAAAACTAGCCGAAATATGTGGTTGTTAGAGTATTCGTGGGTTCAGTATCTATCATTTCGGGACAATCTACTACCTAACATATTTACGCTACAACAAACAAAACAATGTATTCTCTGTCCACATTAACTTCAAGTATTAATTTAATTGTGAGTTGACGTCCTTGGAGAAAAGGTGCAGTGCAATTTGTTACCGCTTCTTCTGCACTAGCGCTTTGGAAGCGGTAGTAAACTTAGCTGTAAGTAACTATTTGACGTCAACAATTGTGCAACAAAATAATGATGATTATTAAGAGATATTATAAATATCCTATGATAATAAAGATATATTTGATTTGATTTGATTTGCTAACCCACCGTGAACAAATTCACGTTAGTGTATAAAATATGCACCTACTTATATCTCTAGTTAAGAATAGACAAAGGGAGACCGCATACGGATTTTCACTAATTAGCGGGCAAATATTAGATTACGAATTAAAGCACGTCCCACTCGTACAATTTCAATTAGGTAGGTGTTTGCCGACGCGAGCCGCTCCAGCTTCATCACAAACAAGTTTCGCAAATACAATAACAGGAATTAACTTATTTGTCCTGCCAACTGAAATTTAAAAAGGATACAGAGTTGGCACGTCAATGTCTTTTTCAATTCATAATTGTAAAGCTAGAAATGTCCATACAAAAAGCGATAAGAAAAAATACCATACTTCTTGCTTCTTTCTTTAAAATACCACGTTTGGTCACTGAGGGGGAAGAGGGTCTAGGTATTTGTCATGTAGTCAATATCTTCTACGGATGTCTTACGTTTTTTTCGAGCTGTATTCGGATAATAGCGAACAGCGATCAGCAAACTTACATATGGATTTAATATAGATTTTTTCCTTAAAAACGATATCTTATCTAGTTTTTGAAGTGAAAACTTCTTAAGCGGCGCTGTGCACTTTTTTTGGAATGGGTAAAAAATGTTAAACTCGCGTCAGGACACGTGACCTGATCGAAAATTCGTAAGACGGCGCAGGGCGCTTGCGCGAATGTTCGTGTGTGTTTATGTTACAGCGTGCTACGCGCATCCATGGATGGTGACAGCTGATGGCTCGACCGTCTGTGTATTGGCCATACTGCTGTGTATTTGAAAATGATTTTGTTGAAAATGAATTTGGTCATGCTTGTGACATTTGTGACAGACTGTGGTTTAGAAAAGATTTGAAATATTTTATACTGATAATTAAAGCAATTCGTGCAAAATTATTCCCTAACCATTCCAAAATATCAAAAATGCACAACGTTAATATTCAATTTTTCACTTCTGCCGGCACTCCCAGAGTGCAACCCGTCGTTTTTTTTTGCAGAAATGGTTTGGTTTATTTATGAATTTTTATGTGAAAGTAGAGCGGGAGGTAAAAAAGTGAAAAAATGTTTGACGTAGTGTGGGTATATTTATCTTCATGATTTGTACATACTATACTATACATACTATCCTTAGATTTTTAAAATTTTATTTTAAAATCCATTTTTTTTTGCATTTCCTTCTATCCCCTTTTTTTAATAAAATGAAACCAAACTTTAAATAACCTGCATATTATAGGGTTCCGTAGTTGTCATGGGGAATCATTTTCATAATTTTACACGTTTATTGCCCATTCTACTGGTTTCTTTCAAATGCTCGTAAATAACATTATAAAAAAATAAGCCGTCATAACGAGATCTAAAGTTACTTGCCTAAATCTACACTAATGTGTGAGATAGTGGCATAAATCATTGGCAGATATCAGTTTATGTCTCATAAATGTATTGAATACCGTTCTCAAACCTTTTTAATTTGAGAGCCGTGCGTCGCGCTTCGGCGGAATGAAACACAAAGCTCTGCAAGCTCTAAATTTGCCACACAAATGCTCTGAGAATGAGTTTTACCAATTTAATAGAGTAACATTTCTGGTTTTCGGTTGGAAGTTTGTAAATATTTACTTACGTCATTATTTACACAGAGCTTTAGATTCTGTTTGTCATAAGATCTATGACAACAAGAATGAATTTTCAATATTTAGGTTACATAATATTTATGTTTGGATTTCAGTTTTCACCGAGTAAGCTTATATGGATGAATATGTATGTACCTACCTTCAAAGGTTCACTCAATGAAATCTCAGTCACTTTAATTTTGTCTATATTCTTAATACTTATTAAGTTAAATACTTACTCTAATATATGTATTGTATATAAGGTCTAACCAAATATACTGAAACTATTTTAAGAATGAATTCAGTACATGATACTGAACAACTTTCCCCAAGTCTAAAGAATATTTTTCATATTTCGACATTTGTTATGTCAAAATAATTTTTGGCTTTCTATGTATCGGTACTCTAGACATGCTCTAGACTTTTTAATGACAAATGTATACACTGACAAAATCTATACACTTTCTAGAAGAATTCCCGGGATTAATTAAAAATATCCATCTAAAATATGAGTAAACAGAGACACTAATTACGTATATCAAAGGACTGCAGTACTCTCTACAAAAATAAACCCGAGAACGAAATCGATTAACAAAACCAAAAAAAAAGCTATCAGCTGCATTGCAAGTATGCAAACTCATCTTGCACGAGTGTCTCATCCCAATAAAACTGGGAATCGCAGACTTTGGAAATTAAACCTTAGCAGGGTGTGTTACGGTTTGGAATCGAATGTCGTGGGATGACCATGTGAGGCAGTGGCCGAGCCAGTTCGGTGAGCACATGAACAGGCCTCCACCGAGCAGGTGTTCCGTTCAACCGACGTCATTAAGGGGTATAATAGCGATCGAATACAACATTTGATTATTTGAATCCGCCGATTTCCCACTATTTTAATAGTTTAAAGAAATAAAAGAAACATAGAATGTAGATATATTTTGAAACCTTATAATTTTAAAAAGGGTGAAATTACCTTAGTGATTTATACGGTTTTCCTTCACCAAACTAGTATTTTATTACTTTAGTTTAAGATACAGTATATATGTTAATTTTAACTACACTATTAAACTACCTAAGTACATAGGATTTGTTACAACAAAACGAGTAAATAAAATCTTTATATTAGTTGATCGCGCAGTCAATTATCGGCCATGACATCTACTCTTATAACATAAATAAGTGTAGTGCTCGACATACTAAATCATGCTTGAAACAGCAATTTTTCAAGTTACCGCTAGCCCTCAAACTCTCGACTTCCCACGTCAGAGCCCCGCCTTTTCATATTAGACGTAATTTTTTTATGGTAACTAGATTTTTAATGCAACTATGGCCACCTCGATTGACAACGTCCAGTGTCAGATTTCTGTGCACATTTTTTGCACAAAGTATTTAAATGTTAACATTGATTTTGTAAAATATTGTACCTGCTAGATGGTCAGACGACCGATGCGCGATGTTGCAGGAAGGCGCTGGATGTAGGTCGCTTCCAATCGGTCGTTTTGGAAATCCTTGGGGGAGGCCTATGTCCAGCAATGGACTTCCTGTGGCTAATATGATGATGATGATGATTGATTTTGTGCGCGAAATCATGGTTACATATACAGCAATGCAAGTTAACAATTGCGGCCCTGTGGCGACCAAAAATGGCAATACGTGGAACGAGACGCATTCGCCCTATCTGTATAAACCGTTAAATAAAATATAAGCCCCCGAATCCGTTTTGATTGCAGACCGGAGAAAAAAAGCAGCGTGCAGTGTGCGGCCGAATCTGATAGGTTTTTACACTGACACGGAATATATATGTATAGGTTTAATTAAACAAATTTTAGATTTGTTTATTTTTTGTATGTGTAAGTGGCCAATATCACAGAATTAATATAAATATTACATATAGAACGGAGACTCCTAAGCCTCTCCCACCCAACACTGCACGGGGGAGAGGTGCGAAGACGGGGAACGGGGACGCATATTCCGTCTTACGTCTAGTTCGATTAATCGATTATAGATTCAGTATAATCTTTAGCGACATAATCGTGTTCGGAACTCAATCACCTATTTATTTCAATTAGTGGATCATCAAGTAGTCTATCAAATCGCGTGTGGTTTTCCCACATTCTGTGCACCCAATTCATGTGCTCATGATAAATGAAAAGGTCTAGAAATATTAATACACAATGGAAAATATCACGTTAGCACCTACACGTAATCCAGAAATAGAAAATACCGACATAACATCTTGTTACACAAGCGCAGCTAAAGGTCTTAATAGTACTTTTGCAAAATAGTTATTACTAAATAGTTAATTTACAAACACATGTATATACCTTTGTATATACATATTGTGCGCCACAAATTAGTAGACTTATAATGCCAAAAAACAATCATAAGTCATCTATTGTAACCGTTATTGAAGTAAAGGGTGGAGTGGGGTAAAATAAACGTGTCGATCTGATGGCCTGGTTCGCGGAGAGCCCTCGTCGAGGAGCTTCGAGGCTCGGGCTTTTGTTTTTGCAGTGTCGCGCTAACGACGTGGACCTATAGAATTTTTGTATCGAATATTGTCATGACTCCTTGAGTTGTGGGTTGGACGGATTGACCTTTGCTATCTAATGATAGCCAGGGTTAACTCAGAGTTAGATTTAATATTTAAAAAAGAAAATAGCTGACTGCAAACCCAATGTTCTGCTACTCACTGGAGCACCCTCCACACGACGGTACATTAATCTTTACCCCTGTCACCCTGGAACAGGGCAAACAACTCGGCCGATCAGCGAATCAAGTCATTGGTATTGTAGGTCTTATATTATAACTAAGTTCCATAAAATATCACAAAATAGTCACTTCTATTCAACAATTGCATACCTACTACATACATTTATTTTGAGGTCAACTAAAAATGTTTCCCGGGGAAAGTAGTTCAGTATCACGTCCTTAAAGATTCAGAACCTTCCTAAGTTGTTAGACCTTATCGGGAACTCTTCTTGCAGTTGTAACTTTAACTCTAGCGTTTCTAAGGGCTTATAAATACGAAATAAACGAGGATTTATTAAAGACGAGGCACTCCAAACTCCGGCTCTCTTGACTTGTGTCTCGACGTATTTTGTAAAGATTTCGACGTGGAGTGTCGTTGTCTGAATTTAAATGGATAATGAGCGAAATACAGAGATATCACTTAAGACGTCGTCCGCCGCACTTTTGACGAAGTGAAGAGAGAGCTTTAAAAATAAGCTTTTCAATACCATTTTTTTTTTAAGTTTCAATAGTTTTTTACGACCTCCGTGGTGTACTTACTATACTAGTCCACAACCCAGAGGTTCCGGGTTCGATCCCCGGTCAGGGCAAGTTGGAAGATAGCCTTTTTCAAATTGTCCTGGGTCTTGGATGTTTATATGTATTTCTTATAAAATATAGTATTGTTAAGTTAGTATCCCATAACAAATGTCTCGAACTTACTTTGCGGCTAACTCAATCTGTATAATTTGTCCCTATATACCTATTTAACTCGACTATCGTACAAAATGAATCAAATACTAAAGTTAAAATAATTAAAAGCTTGTAAGAAAAACATCGACTAAGTATTTACAACGAAGCACTTACTGTGATATTGTTTTGAATATATTTTTATGAAAATCTTTTCACTGATTAATTTATAAAAGCTTTGCTACGCAGCTTGCAGCGTCCTCGCGATACTTTAAAAGCTTTCGATTCACTATTACCATATTAAAAGCTGTACAAACCTGAATTACTTCTCGGATGTTAGAATAATAAATAACAGAGCACCTGTTTTTATTTAACTAGAGTACAATGAGGAAAATATAGACTGCATTATTAAAATTCTGAGTGCTATCGCAACAAAGACAACAGGGTCTTTTTGTAGGAAATCTCAAGTTTTTCTATTATCAAATGGGTGTTTCTGTTGCTGGTGGATTTTATCAGTGTTGAATCAATTTTTCTGTTACCTATTTGTAAGCGTAATAATTTTGTTTGAAGTCATTATGTGATAAAATTAATAACAGTTTATAGCTTGTTTGTTTTTCGTCTGTGTAAGTGGCCAACACTGGTGTTAGATTTTTCAGGCTGCCTAAAGGCATCTAACATAGCTTGACGACTGCCATGCAATGATGACAGCCGGGACCAACGGCTTATACGTGCCTTCCGAAGCACGGAGGAGCTCAAGAAAATTTTATGCCACTTGTGGTCACCCATCAAAGTGCGGACCACGCCCAGTGTCGCTTAACTTGCGAAAACGCCAGCAATGCGCTCTCCCACCGGGCTACCGAGCTTCTCAAACAGTGTGCAGTGCATTGTAGTGAGTATTATTTTCATCTTTATTTTAGTTTTTAAGAAAATCTAATATGCATATTTTTTTCGCTGTGCATTTAATAAATCAAATTTAGATATATGTATTACAATTTATAAAAGTTAATCAACTAAGAAATTCTTGTGACCAAATGACTTGTCAAGTGTAAATTCTCACGGACTAACGTGCCATACCACCTGCGTCGGTTTGCTCAAGCTAACAAGAAAGCTTATTGACACATTTTTAAACATCACACGCCTCTTAAGTTTATTGCACAATAAAGCTACTTTTACGACGAATAATTTCATTATTAGTCATGAGCCTGTTTTAGGAATGCTAAGAATTATTAAATTTAAAATGTTGTCTTATATGTGACCTAATCGTTGCTATTTAGAACTCGTAGTTATTTTTTTTTATAGAATTGAAACTAGTAGTGAAGCTGGATGTTTTAATTTATACCCAGCGTCATTCAATTTCTTTGAACAACTTTTACTTGAACTACTTACGTCTTTTCAGTGATCGGATAACTAAACTTCATTTTTATGCCTACGAAATAATAATACGGACATGCCTTTTAGAATCCCGGATCCCGGAATCATTTGAAATTTCTGATTGCTAAAAATGTTACCTGCATACAAAATATAGATAAAACTCGTTATGAAAACGATATTTTTTCTTTTATATAATGCTTACATACCCTCTCGTATTTTAAATTGTTTTACGGTGGTTTTGGACAATTAGTTTATTTTTTGTCACTCGGAATGACCTGAGGATCCTTACAATACCACACACTTTTAAATCGTTCAGGCATTTAGAAGTTATAGTAAAATAAACAAGGGATTACTTATAAATTCCGGAAGGAATGTCCATATTATTCTTTCAGAAAAAGAAGTTTAGGTATTTATAAGCGCCCGAATATCCGATCACTGTTTATAACCGACTTCAAAAAGAAGGTTATCAATTTGAATGTATTCTTAAGTACATGATTTGAAAGATCTGGAAACATATTTTTTTGTTTGAAAGGACTTGCCTGTGGGTGGTCCCATAGATATTTTACTGAAATCAGTTGTATAGTTAAGTGTTGAAGTTGGTTTTAAGTTTTGCTTTTATGGATGCGGCTGACATTATGATGATGATCTGTGTTACCAAATCATTTATTTTAAATTAGGGTATTTTTGTCTGTTTACCATGCGCGAAAATGGCCATACTACCGATTTAACTTTTAATTATTCACATCTTTGCATCTTCTTTTCGAAGACAAAGCCTAGGTTTGCAAAACCTAAACGCTAATCTGCTTGGTGGGCATGAAGGTGAAAGAAAATGGATAAAATAGTAATGGGTTGCTTGCTACATTGCCTTTTAAATATATAATAGACAGATTCATATTCTCGTACATTCCCTCGATAGGCTTTACGATTTTCACGAAAAAAGAAAGTAATTTAGCTTGGAAATTTCAAATAGAAGTATTTTTTTATTTTCTTATTTAACGTTCCACTTTTAAATAAATCGAATACAAAAATGTGCCTACGGTTTTATTAAATAAACCTCAACGGATATAAATAATATGTAAATCTGTAACGGGTGGTTTTATGTCTGCAGACTGTGATATGAAAACAAAACAAATGCGTACAGACAGCTCCAGCTCCAGTCAATAAGAAAAAACTTATCTTGCAAAAAGTGGAGTGAAAGAGATTTTTACGTATGTTGTTTCAATCTTATTTAAGTATTCGATTTCGTTTTCGCTAGGGAATGTAGATGCTAACTGAATTGCCGAAATTCTTGTTTTTTATAATAATATTTCTAGTTAACTGTGTTACAAACGTGGTTAAAAAAGAATGAAGCAGATATACTTAATTCCTCACAATTTTGCTTACATATTTATGGAATAAAATAATACTATTTACGCTATCACGTCTTTATCCTTAATGTTGCAAACAGAACAGAGTATTTTATGGTACTGAGCAGACCGAACCCAGTGCCTCAAGATCAAAGGCCACTTTCAATAAATAAATAAAACAATATGTGTCACCTTTACCTATTATACCTTTTACTCTACCTTTTGTAATGAAATAATACCTACTGACTGTACTATATTCCGCACGCCCCAAGACGACTACAAAAAATCCACAATCCGGGGACTTCCGCACATCGCCGCGTCGCGTCGCTTTCTTTCAAAACACCTTTTACACTTAGGTCTTTTATTGAAAGCGAATTATTTCCCTCCGTAGTGAAATCAATAAATGCGGTTAATTTTTCCTTAAAAAGTAAATTTACCTGCGCTTATATTCGTCTGAGAATTATGTTACAGTTACATGTAAAGTGGGTAGGAATAATGCCTAAATGATAATAATTATAGCCGCATAGTATTAGTATCTGGATGACTTTATTTATTTGAATAAGGTCAATATAGTTCCTTATATTAATATAAAAAATCAACAAACGAAGTAATAAGTACAAACAACGATTTTTAAACAAGTGATAATAGACGAAACAAATCATTAAATGAAAAAATAACTAAACCTCGAAATGATATTAAGTTGGTAGGTGTATATATTTATTGGTGAAGGGCGTGACCAGCAACCCACCCCTTACTTTAAAAATTAATTTTTTTTCGTAATTTAATAAATACTTAAATAAAAGGAAACAGCAATTTCGCGAAGCAATAAACACGGCAGAAAATAAAAACAAAACATTTGCTTTGCGTTTATTATGAGAGAATTTGCAACACTTAAAATAAACTCTTTTTTAATTATTTTATTAATAATTTATAGTGTTTAAATAGAACTGAATTTGCTACTGCTGCGCAAAATTTGATTTCATAATTATTGACACTTACTTAATTGCGAACTTATGTAATTTCAAAGCTTTGTATTGCAAGAGGAATATTAGGTTCCTTTGAGGTCTAAGTTTAACAGAACAACTTTTTAATTAGTAGTAGTACTCCTTTTTATAAATATTTAAAGCATATTGGCATGTAAGTTTAATATAATCTTAAGAAGTTAGTATAATACAACGAAATAATCATCAAGACATTGATCATAAAGAACATAAGCAATAAAAGAAATAAACTTACTTTTTTCTCGTAAAAAAATCCTGAAACCTCCGGTGAGACGCGCGAACCACTAATAAAATACTGTGTAAAAGAATTGAGATTGCACTCTCGCCAGACCCAGCAGACTTCAGCCGTCATGTAGGTAATTGAATAAAAATATTACTTACTTAAGTTCTTCGATTTCTTTCTTGAGGCGTGTGACATCGGTTAGGTGCAAAGTTTTGACGATTTCAATTTGTTCAGCAAGAGCTTGCAGTTCTTTCTTAACTCGGTACTCAGCGTTCACAGTCAAAATGAATACAGTCATAAAACTCATAAAAACACAAACTTTGTAGCACTTCATTTTCCCGGTCGAAAAATGTTTGTTACTGTTCCGAACGCAGCGAGAGTCGCGAGGCTCGGTCGTGTGGCACGACCGGCGGACTGGAGCGGAGTAGGCGCGCGCTCGCTCCGCTCCTCGTTTTATACGCGACGCAGGGTGTTTCAAGAAGACGCAGATGCGCTCAACAGTTGTCACAAAGCTACTGTTTCCTATTTGCACGCATGTAGCAAATATGGTAAAGCTCCGGCGTATGTTGAATATTAAATATGCGAATCAGGCATCTGTGTACCAATGCACACAGATATCTAATTTGTGAGCCGCACCTGTGTCAATAATTATCGAAAAAAATTGCGACTCTTAGCGACGTCAGCGTTTTCAGCAGCCGGATCGTCTCTCGACACTGACTGATCCCCTGCGATAGAAGGGTGCAAGGGTCTTTCTTTATGGAGAAGATATAAAACAAATTATAAATACTAAGTTTTATCTAAGTAATATAATATATCTTAGATTATTTTCCAAATATTATTTGCAATTAGAGAAGGAATGAAGTGGATAATTTTCACTACAGTTTTCGATCACTTCAAAATACGTAGTAACATATTATATGATTATACTTAGTAAGAGTAAGTAATAGTAGTTATACTTAATTACCTATCTTCTAATCGTAGCTGTGTCTATTAATCTACGACTACTCCAGAAAATATGTTCTATGATAATCATAAGAACTAGGGTTATAAAAAACATGTAATAATTTGACAAACATCAAATTTTTCGAACATAAATTATTTTGTAAAGCTTATATAAGTATTTTTTTACTTTGCAAATATTTCAAATGTTACTCTATCATTCCAAAAATATTCATTTATTGAAGTTTGTTAACTAGAATTTCGTTTGTCGAAAAAAAATGTAACAGGAATTCCTTTGTAGTTTGATTTTCAGCTGGAATTCGGTTGCTGCCGTCTAGTTTTCCTGGAAAACAGAAAAAGTAAATTTTTCTATCTATCAATGGATCATTTTAGCTTACAAAAACTAAAACCAATTCTGCATTCGGTTTATTTTGCTAAAATCGAACATACCATCTGTAATTATAACATGTTTTTAAAGTTAAAAGAAATAAATGAAATAAACAGCCTTTTACTTTTTGCAGGATAATTTCGTGTATCAATCAACAGCCGTTTACATAAAATAATATGTCAAACGCATTCATTACATAGACCAATCCAATCACAGTTTTATCCCTTCCGCGTAAGTAAGACTAAAAAGCGACACTTGTTTTATTTTTCTTTACAGCCTAGAAAAGTCCAAGAAAAGCCATAAACCCCATGTTAGACAGACGGGTTGGTCATCGGTTTTGCTAGCCACATCAGAGCCAAATAAAGACGGAACCAACTTAATTAAATGAAACAAACAGGAGTCGCCATCGCCGGATACGATGTGGACGACATGATGAAATCTCCTTTAGTTGCCTTTTACAACACCGGTGGGTGAGAAAAAGGGTCGTGACAAATCGTATTCTACCCGTCACCTCATGGCCAAAGAAATTGCTATACTAGATACTTAAGAATGCCGTAGTGAAGCTGGGGCAAGTCAGTAAGACAGCGAGTGCGGAAAATTAGAAAAGGCTTGAATTGTCAGCGCGGATACTAGTGTCAGCTCTCCTTCTCGTAAACAATGTGCATCCCAAGATTACTAGAGAGTTGTAAATAGTTTAGAAAAGACAAGATTTTTATTGAGCTTGCCGTGAATGTAACGTAAAATTTTAACGCAATAAAACTCAACCTACGCTGGATGGAATGGAATGTCTCTAATAATTATTTCAATAAAGTGATTAATTATGTCTTCCTATTGTTCCTAGAGAGAGTCACTGATCGCACCTCATATAATTATGTGTACTTAATTGAATTATTACACAATAGGGCCTAATTTTTCAGCATTATTAATTTATTTAGAAGAAAAAAGCTACAATCTTCAAAAAAAAGGTGGTCAAAAAAAAAAGGTAGGAAAAAGTTCACGAACTGCTGAGATGAAACTTATCAAGAAATTATTGGTTGCCTACACGTTTGGACAGGTTCTAGAAGGCAGTTTATAAAAGTCCCTCAACATAAAATCACTTTTTAGCAGAGCCCTTTGATTATAAGGCAGAGCCTTGCAAAGCCAAACATCATTGTCGCTATTTCCCTCGCTCGCCAAACTTTAATGATCTGGAATTTCTCTTACTTCTTAACTCTTCGCGTTCATGTTGAAAGAAGAAATGTGTTCGTGTTGGGTAACTCATTGGCAGAGTGCAGTGCCACGGAACTCGGATGAACCCGAAAGTAGCATCCACAGAGAAAGCCTTCTTAGAAACACTGATCACTACATCTATGTAGGTCGGTATTTGCTATACCAGCAGCTCCCTGCTGGCATAGCAAATACCGACTATTTGATACCGAATATTTGATAAATACTCTCCAGTATTGAGAGAGTATTTATCAAAGGTTTAATTTTCCTTCGAGTACTGAACCGGAAACTAGCAGCTGAAGTTTGTCTTGGTATGTAGTTACATCACGTTCATTATATACATTCGATGATTTATCCATAAAGGTCGATAACTAATTTGAACAAATCGGCATGTTACTATATAATCCGGTACTTATTTAAATTATTAAAGCATCGCATGTATAATATTTTTTTAAACTAAAAACTGACTTCACTCCTAAACTACTTAATCGATTTGATAAAATTTCTGAGACCACCTTAAAAGCAGAACCTATTCAACAAAAAAAAATCCAAATCGGTCCAGGCGTCTTTGAATAATCGGTGAAAAAAGATCGTGACAAATTGATAACCTGCTCCTTTTTTGGAAGTCAGTTAAAAACGGCATCTTCATTATTTTATGTTCTTAATTTTACACGTAATTTAGTTGTGTCGTCGGCCTTTAATTTTTTAAAGATATTTATTTTAATTAATTTCTTAATATCAAAGGCTCCTAGTCTATATCAATAGCGTTTCATAGCATCTAGACTACTTGATATTTTGATATTAAATACAAACCCATTATGAAATGTCGTTGATATTATTTATGATTTCTATTCATAGAAAGCTTGTAGTCGTAGCACAGCCTACGAGACGTAGCGTTAGTGCTACGAATCTGCTACGATTAGAATTTCCAATAGATCTAAATGCCTTAGCTCCACTTGGGTACTGAAGAAAAAAACAAATCATGACTAAAAAAAGCTAGGTTTTTTTAATAGAGAAGAGTCATGTTTTATTTTTCCAGATATCAGTATTGGTGTCATATCAAGAGTAAGGTAAAATCCGAAGGATTTTGTTTTTTTTTTCTTAAGAATGCTGTCCAATACTAAATGCTCTTAAAGGGTTATTTTCCCGTATTGGTACACCCTGTAGTGTGACATCTCGCCTTACTATTATGTATTCTGTGCTTCGGCGTCTCCTAATTGGCTATCGTTCAAACTACACGACATCGCCGAGTGACTCAGTCATGCGAGGAAACTCCTGGCAAATAACGTTATCGCATTATTTCATGCACTCATGCATATTTCTTGAGAACATCATATTTCTAGCTCAATGCGTAATGAAATAAGGTATTTCCTATGCCATTTTAAACTTCTAAACGAACAAAATAGACTTTGCCGCGTGGTTGTTCTTATCGAGTCGAAAATAGCTAAAATATAATTTGTTTTGACCAGAATTTGGCCACGGTGAGTCGGTGACCTTTGGCCTCATTTATATTCACCTTTGTGCAGGGAATCCGGCAGTTAGGATGACATAAGGTAGTCCACGCCGTCATTCGGTCATCATCTTCACTCGGCCAGATGACTGACATTGCGCGCGCATGTCTCGTGGATTTTGATTGTATAACCAGCTTTACATACATAACCTAAAATTACAGTCCATCTTTTATTTATCGCCCGAAGTACCACAGGATTACCTAGTAGGGCGCAGTCAGACTACGAGCCCCCGCAGTCACACAAGCTGTTGCTGGAGAAACCCCGTGGTGACTGTAGAGTAGAAAACGATTTGTCCCCACCTCTTTCCTTTTCCACTGTTGTAGTAAGAGGCGATTATGGGAGACAGGTAACAGAGAACAGGCAGCAGCGTCCTCTATGCAATCTTCTACGATTCAGACGGGTTGGAGAGGTCTCCTGATGTGTAAATGCTTGGTTTGGCTTGTATTTCCTAAGTCGCCTTCTACAACATCCACGGGAAGACTTGGAGAGGTCCTATAGAACTCTGCCAGAAACCACACGGGAGTGATACAGGCATAGTAACACTAGTATCTATATTATAATTGTTATAATACTTTGCTCCCATGCTGGTCAGGGAGAAATAAAAAAACTTAGAATGTACCAGCTGCTTCTCTTCCCACGCAGATCGTAAAAGCCGATCGAGGGAACGGGCAAAAATGCAAATCGTGTTAACAGGCGATGCGGCTAGCAACCCATCACTGTATTGATTGCTTTTCCATCTTCTCGCCCACCGTGACGCTAAAAGTGGCTTTTGGGTCTTGCGGCCCTGGGCTCTGCATAGAACCGCAAGACCCAAAATGCTCTGTCTGCCCCATTAGGGACAAAGACGTGATAGTATGTATGTATGTATAATACTTTCATAGAGGGGGATTTCCAGTGCACAAAATTTTTCACATGATACAAATCTTACAGAATAGGTACTAAATTACGAGAATGGCTGCCTATCGAGCAAAAAAATTTTTCGCTAGTATCACAACAACATAACTCGTACATACCACTAGCATCTGCTCTTCCCGCAGATTGCATGTGCTGATTGAGAAATGTTCGAAAATTTCATAAAGTCGTGGCAACGGGAAATGTGAATTTGAATACGATTTTTACTCGGCTACGGCAACGCCAAAAGGAAGGGTAATGATTTTAGCAGTCTATGTATGTATATACAATGTCCTTTTTAATTAAGTACAAATATTTTAAGGGGTGGTTCAGTCCATCATTTTGAACAACTTTTCCCAATGAATGTATATCGAAATACGAAAAAAAAATTTTAGGTTTTCATACAAATCAAAGTAGTCACGTGATATCATTAGTATCGAAAATGAAAAATTTTTGTTCGTATTTCGATATACATTTATTGGGAATAGTTGTTCGAAATGATGGACTGAATCACCTCTTAAAATATTTGTACTTAATTAAAAAGGACATTGTATATGTTTGTATGTGGATATCTATGTGTGTTTCATTGTAACATCCGAACCGCTTATCCAATTTTCACTTCTTCATAATGGTCCGGGTAACATAGGCTACAATTTGTATTATATAATGTTACATACAGGAGTGAGAGTAATTTTTTTTGTTTCGATTTCGAGTTGGGTATCAAATGAAAGGTCTTAGTTAGCACATTTAAAAAATATACACAGTGTTAGCTATAAATGACTTCCGTAGTCAGGTATTCGTGTTTTAAACGTAAAGCTTGTTATCCTACTTAAATATGTGTAAAATCGCTAAGAGTGACCTTTGGCTTTATGACCCCGAGTGCTATCTTTTCCGTAAGGGGTGAAGACTTGATGAATATATCAGTACGTAAGTATTTCTGGTCGAGGCTTAGCAACAGACCATTTGCATCAGGTTAGCATTGGAAGGCTTTCAAGGAATGCGTAACAGCAGACCGAGCGCTGGCTGCTCAGTTCGCAGCTCGCTGGGCACATGGCGAGTCTACCCGACTATGAAATGTGCGGCGCCCAACGCCAAGGGCTTCATATCACGTTACATTTACACGATAAACAAACGAATGCTTTACATTTACCGACAAAGAAGTTAAGGATTCTTCTTCTTTGCGATGGTTGATGGTTTATTTGTTTTAGTTGATATTCTATGCCTGAAATAAATGATTTTTATTTTATTTATTTTATTTTATCTATCAGCCGACAGCTATTTTGACGGCGTCGTCAGTAGCCACATATAAGGGTGCAGGTAGAATGGCACCCGCGGCAAAAAAAAAGGTGCGTCATAGTTTGTGATGACATTTTGAGAGCTATCAATCATCTTCCACCCGGACAAAAGCTCTCCACAGCGACCTACTTGGGAACCTAGCCTATTAAGAATTAGTCAAGGTCTATGCTTAGCGTTAGTCTTGTAATTTTTCTTCTTCTCATACCTACATATTTAAACTTTTTGTATTTCGTTCTTCTATGTACTTCTGCCTTCCTATTAATAATAACTGTCCTTTGTTTCTCTGGTCGACTGGAAGAGATCCCTTCTGGGATAAGTCCACCATTTGTACCGTTGTTTGTAATTGTTTGTGATAAATGTTTGTTATTTTAAATACAATAAAGTTTTTAAATAATAAAAATAATAATACATTGAACAGGTCAAGACCCGCACCGCATGGCATCATATAATAAAGTTTTTAAATAATAAAAATAATAATGCATTGAACAGGTCAAGACCCGCATGGCATCATATAATGCGGCTTCAAGTCAAAAAGACGTTGTCAAAAATCATTTATTTATCTTTAAATATTTGCATGGAATTGTATGTACTGTGGATATTTGTATCACTTGATATAAATGGCTATTTTTCTTTTTCTTTCGATTTCTTGAAAGGTTAAACGTTAGATCGTTAACTTACAGCTAAGTTTCCTGCTGCTTCCTAAGCGCAAGTACAGAAGAAGCGGTAAGAAACTGTATCTAGCATTTTCTCCAAAAACGTTAACTTACAATTATACCGAAATTTATAAATGGGGACTGAGAATACATTGTTATATCATAATTATTAATTAAGCATGATGTCCTTGAAATTAAAGACAATTTGTAAATTTAGTACATAAACATGTAAAGAAGTAATCATCGGTTCCGTAATAAGTCTTATCACAAAGTACTTTATTTACACAAGCTTTAAATTGTCTATCTGGCATATCAAGAATCGATTCTGTCAATTTATTATAAAACTTTATACAGTTTCCCTTATACGACTTACTTCAGCCTATAATACGGAGTAACTAAATCATTTATATTACGTAAGTTTCTATCCGTGAACTTCCATTGTATTACTATTGTTTCTGGTATTGGCGGATCTCAACAGGGATGCGCATGTTTGGATTGAGTTTTTGTCTTGCAATGATATCGACTTTTCATAAAAACATGTTGATACGAAACAAAAACATTTTCCGTCGTAGTAGCAAGGTAAACAAAACCACTCGGGATAGTGGCGGTGAGACTGGTATTATGTCTCCATGTGTGTTTGACTGTCCTGAGCTTGCATAAACTTAAAGTATCAAGTAGTTTTTTTTACTACAAAATACAAAACTCTATTACGTAAAGGATTTATTTCATCCTGCCATGCTGAAAAAACAAAGAATGTAAAGAATAGAAGACGATCGATAGAATTTGTGAGAACTATTTTGATTCCGTACTGCCCCATTAAGGATAAACAAATTATAGTGTATATAAATGTATATTTATCTTATACCTTTAAACGAGCGAGTGATCTCGAAAACGGCTCTAACAATTTCGCTGAAATTTGGTATACGGGGGTTTTCGGGGGTAAACAATCTATCTAGATAAGTCTTATATTTGAGAAAACGCGTGTTTTCGAGTTTTCATGCGTTTTTCTTTCCACGTAGAATATTGTCGCTAATTTTGTCCAGTCGGGCGCTATCCGTCTGGTCCAGCGGTTTCGTGGACCGCTATAGAAAGAGTGTTACGGATTCGAATCCCACTCGGTGACTTACTAATGTTTTTTTTTATGTGCAAGTGTATATTTTTTTTTATTGTTTTTAGACAAGTTTTAAAAAAAATGTTAATGTTTGAGATATAACCGAGCAAAGCTCGGTCGCCCAGGTACTGTTTATTAATCACAAAGAGGACAAAACGGTAGTGGACAAACAAATTGTTTGGCTCATTGGTAGATTATTATAAAACTGTTGTTTTTCTGTAGGTACTCTGATATTTAAGTATTTTTTACTGTTCTCTGATTAGCAAGTAATGACGAAGATACAGCGCATTTAAATTCCGGATGACGTCACGATCGGTTACGGTTTTCACCAGAAGTCAACAGAATAAAATTTAAATCCTTCGCTGCGCTTCCCACTCTAAAACGTCGATGCGCTGTATCTATGCAAATTTACTACTTTACTAAACGAAATAATATCCGTCTTATTATAAAACTAGGACTAATTTTGTTACTGGGTTTAAACCATTATCCGACCAAATCAAGATGACATTTATCAATATGCCATATTAATTATTATCCGTCTTATTATAAAATGCAGACTAACTTTGTCACAAGGTTAAAACCATTATACAACCAAATCAAGTTGACATCTAGTAATATGCCACTGTCTCAACCGAAAATGTCATCTTAATTTGGCCGGATAATGGTTTAAACCTAGTAACAAAGTTAGTCCTTGTTTTAAGTATAATAAGATGGTATGGGTCTATTATTTTTCTTTAATCTAGTTAATGTAAAATAATAATTGCTTGACCCAGTCACATCCCTTTTCTTATACAAGAAACTAACAGCATTTTTATTGAATAACAGAAAATTGCTTATTGTAAATAAATAACATCTAAGAACTGACTCAATACAAGTCGTTTGTAACTTCCATCGTCTAACTTTCAATTTTTCTCTCTTAACTTACAATTTTATATCAGCAGCGGAAGAATGTTTGTCCTGTATTGATTGTAACACGAATACAGGCTGTTTCATAAAATTATGTTTTGTACATGCCTTCGATGCGCATTTTTAACCCTCGCCAAAAAATAAGGGTGTTAGAAGTTTGACGCTAACGTCTATTGGGACCGATTTCGATGTGGTTGTTTTACGTGAAAGAAAATTATCTTGCGGTGATTCGTAGCTATGTTTAATAAGAATCGGTTGAGCCTTTAAAAAATTATTGGGTGTTAGCACTTGAAAGTCGGAGTTTTGAATTTGCCTAGCAAATAAGAGATGGCGCTACGGATATGAATTGAATTAAGTAGTTTCGCTGCTCTTCACTGCATGCCGTACTCGGCAGTCAGATAAAAGTCGGGGTTTTTTTTATTTGCTTTATAGCAAGCAGTTCGCAATTCGCAAGCTATCAATAGCTTCCCGCATATTCAGTTTTACACAAACAATTTTCATTTCCCAAAATATACTTAAGATTAGTGACTTTTATTCATCTCAACAATAGAAACGGCACGTCCAGGTTCTTTCGTTTTCTTTTACTTTTGCTCATTGTTTGAACCTATATCTATGCTCCATTTACACACGACATTCGTCTGATACTGTCGTCCTTTTTAAAAGCAAACCAAATTAGTCTTTATAATTTGTGTACTAAGCTCTCATGTTGCTTGGCACTGTAAAGAGGAACGCAGCTGCGTAATTATGTTCTTATATTACTTTTATTATTTTACTAGCTACGCCCCGCGGTGTTACCCGTGCCTAAAGTAGCTTTCTGCAGACTAAATTTTATCAAAATTGGTCGAGCATTTTGCGCGTGAAGAAGTAAAAACATACACACACACAAACTTTAGCCTATTTAATATTTGTGTAATTGAATTCTTGGATTAAATAAATATCATCAAAAAGTAAAATATACTTACTACTTACATACAAAATATAAACCTAACCTAAACTTGTTGCTCGCTGGCAACGAGGCCTAATAAGGCCTAAGCAATATTTTTTATAGCCTCTGTAGTATCCCATTGTTGGGGAAAGGCCTCCCAGGTTCTTGCTTTATTACTTTTAATTTGTCCTTGGTCTTTGGTGAACATATATTATAATATAATAAATTAAAAGCCATCGATAATTATCGTTGGTTTGGATATTATCCCATAACACAAGCAAGCTCACTTTAGAGCTATCTCAATCTGAGTGATTTGTCCCTATATATTTATTTACTTTTATTATTAAGAACAAAAACACTAGTTAGTAAATCAAGTATTGTCGATATTTTTATAGACCACCGTCTGCCTACATCCTGTAGCATTAGTGCCGTGCCTGCTTCTGATATCATGTCGAGGCTTTCACGTGTACTTACTTCTTATTAAATGGAAAAGTTACTCTTGGGACGTGTCTCTTAATAGGGAAGTGTAGTGCGCGCTTGTCCATACAAAAACAGAAAACCTTTTTCCACTCTTAAATGTTTTCTAATCTCAATAATTTAAGTGTATTCATCATCATCATCAGGTCTTTTTGTATCCACTGCAGGAGCACGACCCGCTCTGTACTAATAGAGCCATGCTTGGCCAGAGCAGCCAGACGACTTGGCCTACCCTCTCAACGCTAGCCAGACTGGTTAGAGAAGTGTCATTGAGCTCGCTAAGTCGCCTTCTACGACATCCACGGGAGGACTTGGAATGGCCCTATTCTACTCTGCCCGAAACCACAAGGCAGTTAGTTTAGTGTCTTAAATACACAATAAAAAACTAGGTATATACTTTGTCTTTTACAAAAATTCCATATACAACGTGAAAGGGACATACCCGTAATAAATCGCACCACGGGCTTTACTAGATTAGATCACTTATTATAATGATATTGAAAGAACAGTAACAAAAAATTAAAAAAAAATGTCCTTTCCATACGAAAGTGTGCAGACGCCTGGGCAATGCGAATCTTAAATATTTTGCTATAATTTTTTAACTGTTATTGTATTATCATTATACTATAGTAATCTAGTACAGCACGTGGTTCGATTTAATACGGTTAGTATATATCTTTCACGTTCTATATATAGATCATTTTTAAAAACCAGTAACTCTAGTATTTTATTGTGAAAATAACATACTAACACATCGCAGAGATCAGGTAACATTAAGGTCTGGAAAAACGTTTTCTATATCTGCTTTTTTGTATAGATGGATATACTTCCCTCTTAATAGTATTGAGAGGATATACAGTATCACTTACCTTAGGTACCTAACTAAAGTCGTTACATTATTAATGCACAAATAGGGTTGGATTTAGAAATCTGGAGGCTTTGGGGCAGCAAAGAAGTGGAGGCCCCTGGCCCCAAATTATTTTCCATATGAAATGAAAAAAAAAATTCGGTCGCGTTTTCAATAAATGATTTATTATGAAACCAAAACCAAAAAAGACATAAAAAGTTGTTTACTAGTCGGTGTTTTTTTCGAAGTCTCTATTATGCCCGTCTTTTTTGGAGCCCCTGCTGTTGCCCCGGCCCCGGTTGCCCTTCTCAAAATCCGGCCCTGTGCACAAATAATCACGTCTTCATCCCTTAGGGAGTCCAAGGACCAGAGTTCTAAGCGAGGCGGAGGGTTGCTTAGTAACAGGTTGCTGGGCCGACTAATTTCGAATCAAAACTTTACTACCTTTAGGGTTGACTCCCCTTTTTCGTAACACGTCGTATAGCTGGTATACTCGTAGCACCTTAAGGTTGCGTGAGACATAATTGCCCACGCATCATGAAAGTGGCCTCAAAAAAAAAGTAATAAAACATAGGCTTAATTATTTTTAAGATGTACCGTGTGTGTTTGTGTAAATGTGCAAAGTACATTTTATAAAGTAGTGGCCCTGTGAGCTGTAGACCTCGCGACTAGCGAGTCAGTCAGACCCGTCGAAGTTTATGATAAAAAAGTTGTTCACACAAAAATTTGCGGCTTTATAAGGGCGACAAAAAATTGATAACTGTTTGAGTTTTTTTTTTTAAATATAATATTTTTGAAGTATTCAAACCCCATATCTCCACCTTTTTGAAAAAACTGAATCGTCAAAAAAGTTCGCCCGGTATATAATTTTCGAACAGTTTTACAAAATTTCTCGAGAATCGGTTGAGAAATGCGACCTGTAGGTGAGAACAACCAGAAAAAAGCTCTTTTCGCCAATCTCGAAACTGAGACGCTTTGCTCGCTCGGTCAATAAGTTAATTTTTGAGGCATCATTAAATTCACCAATATGTGCGCAGACGAAATAAATGATATTTTCTAATTATTTCCTTAGATTTACACCGTAATTAGGTGAACGGTGCGAAGCGTAAGTATGTTATATTTTTAAATTTGATGACCTACACGGTGTAATATGATTTACTTCATGAGACGGTCTTTTTTTCATATAACGTTTTTGATTTATCGAGATTATTCATAAATAACGTTTAAGAAATTTTGAGATGAGATTATTCAAAATTTTAATTTATGACCTACTATAGTCTTGGAATTTTGTATTTTATATACCTACGTAAAATCTCCTTTGCTACGTGTTGATGTTTTTTTCGGTACCATTGTGTTTACCAGCCTAGTTTACTTACCCACTTTAACTATGTCAAGGTCAAGTCTAAATTTCTTTGTCCTTTCTTCAGAACAGTCACTGTGTCAATGTCCTATCTACGAATTCCACAAGTTACCTAAAAAAGACTTGTACTAAACGCACAATCGATCCTTGTTTTGAGGCACCACCGCTACATTATTAAACGCACATATAAGCACGCGCTACCTTGTAAAGAACAAAATAAGTGCTTAAGAATAAAACAGGTTACATATACATAGATTCTGCACGCAGCATCTCCAATCCGTCGGCAGATGGCCCACCAGGTGCAGTGCTGGAGCTAATAAACTGCAATTCATACACAAAAAGATAACAAATAAGAGACCGGTTTCACCACATGCCTTCCACAAACGCCTAAGTTTAACTATTGCAAGGCAAATAAAAGGGTTTTACCGCGCATTTTCGTGCTGATAATGTGATCGATCAACACATTATTAATGCTTAATTAATGAATACTTAGTGGGTGTTTAGGCAGTTTACCTATCTATGTATACATAAATATAAATTATGTCCAAAAAAATAGGGTGGAGACATAGTAATAAAGTAAGAATTAAAAAAAGTCTGTCTTTTATCTATCTCTTCTCCTTTCATAAACATTGTATATGCTATTCTGCTAATTAAACCACATTTATTTAACTGCCGCAGTTTATGTTTACAACCTAAACCAACACACCTAAAGTCTGTTTGTACAGGCTAATCTACGGAAATACTAGAAGGATTCGAATGAAACTTTTTTGTTATATAGCTGTTAAGCCTGGGTAGTGTTTATTATGTGGCCTGGGCAACATATAGGGTATAATTGATTTTGGAAAATGGAACACCTGTTACAGAGCCTGGTCCAGGTTATCTATAAGAAATATAAAGATGACGCCCTAGCAGAAGTGGTTTAGCTTGATAAGCATTTTTGTCCACGCGTACGAAGTCGTATAGCGTATAAGCATTAGCTAGTCGATAAACTTATTTACGACTACATATTATTATAATTTTTACAGAATGCAGAAATATTGGTACTGTTAAAAATCAGTTTTCAATGAAAATGATGAATATTTAGGTTTTTTGAAATGTTTTTTTCTTAGAAGCGAAAGCTGACTTATTGCATAGATTGATATTGTAGAGATATATATATGACTTACTGCTCTAGTATTATTTGGATTGTAGTAAAAAAAAATATTCTTTTACGTTTTCATACCTCGCATAGGCCTGTCTCAAGCATCTTGAATGCCTAAAAACCCTATAAAAAGAATAATATTTTTGACAATGAGTGAGTGTGTGATTCAGATAAGTTCAAGAGTTAAACCCTAACATAATAGACAGAGCCTATCTCAAGGTACAGAAATGATGCATAAGTTTCTTCCATTATTAGAAACGTGTACACATCCCGTGTACAAACCCCCAACAATTTAGAATAGATTCGCGGGTGTCCGGGTCACAGATAATATAATTACTTACTAAACCGAGTGTAAAAACATCTCGATAATTTTAAAATGTGTAAGTACTCCCATGCTGGTCTAGGAGAAATAAAAAAAACTTAGAATGTACCAGCTGCTTCTCTTCCCACGCAGATCGTAAAAGCCGATCAAGGGAATGGGCAAAAATGCAAATCATGTTAACAGGCGATGCAGCTAGCAACCCATCACTGTATTGATTGCTTTTCCATCTTCTCGCCCACCATGACGCTAAAAGTGGCTTTTGGGTCTTGCGGCCCTGGGCTCTGCATAGAACCGCAAGAACTGCTCTGTCTGCCCCATTAG
Organism: Acrobasis consociella; assembly: GCA_963555685.1. Classification (NCBI taxonomy): domain Eukaryota; kingdom Metazoa; phylum Arthropoda; class Insecta; order Lepidoptera; family Pyralidae; genus Acrobasis; species Acrobasis consociella. The sequence continues at coordinate 7,232,169 of OY743104.1, read as the reverse complement.
GGATAAAGACGTGGTAGTATGTATGTATGTATGTACTAACTTTTTTGCATACATTTCTGCCCACAGTACACATCTATATATTCGCATAGGTACTTAGATAAGTACATATTTTAAGTATCGTTATGCACACATAAACACTTATCCCTGAACCATAGCAGTAAAAACCGCATTCTTGGTGCAATGGCTGTAGAGCCACTACTTAATGATTATATTTTTATTTTATTTATAATGGCTACCAAACAAAGTGACAGGTAATCCAAAAATTAATTAAATTTATGTAAGTATTTAATATTATACTTAGGGAGGCAGTACTTTCATTTTTATTTTCGACTAACCGAAGCCCGCGACTTCGTTCGCGTGGGCTTTATGTCTCTGATAAATGCTCATCAGACTGAACAACTTTTACTAAGGCGACATTTTTATATCTCTTATAGTTTAGCTGGACCATTATGGTTCTGCATCAGGCGTTTTATTTTCCAAAATCAATTATACCCTATATGTTGCCCAGGCTTAATAGCTATATAACAAAAAAAGTTTCATTCGAATCCGTTCAGTATTTCCGGAGATTAGCGTGTACAAACAGACAAACAGACAAACAGACAAACAGACAAACAGACAAACAGACAAACAGACAAACAGACAAACAGACAAACAAAAAAACATTTTTTTTAAATTCTTCCTCTATTACTATGTCTCCATCGCCCCCAATATTTTTTTTGGAAATATATTTAATGTACAGACACACTTTTTTTACTGTTTTATTATATGTATAGATGTATTTTTAATGCTGTAAACCTTTTTGATTTTTATTGCTGTTTATCTGTCACTGCCTTAGCATACCTATACCTAACTGCATTTCGACAACGAACATGGCGTTATGTACTTATTATCTTTAGAGTTATGTACCCATTGTTGTTAATAAGTCTTCGCTGTCCGTCTGTCCATCCATCTGTCTGTCTTTCACCAGGCATCTAATGATAACCGTGATAGCAAGACAATCGAAATTTCCACAGATGAAGCATTTCTGTTGACGCTACAACAAATACAAATAAAAAGCGGCCAAGTGCGAGTCGGACTCGCCCATGGAGGGTTCCGTAGTAGCAAATAACATAATATAAAATGTTTTTTTTTTTAATTTTTATATTTGAGTTGATTGAATGAAAGGTAAATTACTGTTTATGATTTATGACGTATTAAAAAAAAAACTATTTACTAGATATCGTTCAAACCAATTTTCGCTGGTAGTTTTTATGGTAATGTACATCATATATTTTTTTTAGTTTTATGATTCCCTTATTTTAGAAGTTACGGGGGGGGGACACACTTTTTTCCACTTTGGAAGTGTCTCCCGCGCAAAGTATTCGGTTTAGAAAAAATGATATTAGAAACCTCAATATCATTTTTAAAGACCTATCCATAGATACCCCACACGTATGGGTTTGATGAAAAATAATTTTTTTAGTTTCATTTCTAAGTATGGGAAACCCCCAAAATTTTTAGTTTTTTTCTATTTTTGTGTCAAAACCTTAATGCGGTTCACATAATACATTTTCTTACCAAGTTTCAACAGTATAGGTCTTATAGTTTCGGAAAAAAGTGGCTGTGACATACGGACGGACAGACAGACAGACAGACATGACGAATCTATAAGGGTTCCGTTTTTGCCATTTGGCTACGGAACCCTAAAAATCGAATAAAATACATGCCAACCTGACGTTAATTTTTATACAGATAATGGTACGGAGCCCTTCGTTCGCGAGTCCGACTTGCACTTGGCTGATTATTATTATTTTCTTAAGCTAACTGATAATGTGTTTTTTTTATTTTTGTTTTATAGTTACATTTGTTTTTTCTTTTCTAATTTATTTTCGCGCTTTTGATAAGCAAAGGCTATACTTAAATTTGGCTTTTTACTGACACCTGAACGAAAAGGAGCTTTTCGAAGGTTAGTTGTTAAATATACCTAGGCATTGCATATTTCTCATCCATCATTCGAAAAATTTGTTGAATAATTCAAGACTAGCTTTAAAATATTACTTTTTCTGGTGAGCCAAAGGCTCCTATTTATATAAATCGCTAAAACAGTAACAGTGTCTTCATCATTTTGGGGTGTTTAGTGAGTGTTTATGAGCAACACTATCTATCTATCTACCTATGCCGACGCTGCCGCGCGGTGTAGGTGGTTAAAGTGTTAAAGCAAGCTGTATAAGATTTTATGGCGTGGTATGGTCATGTTAGACGGTAAATTCGATAAAATATGTCAACACCTCTCAGATCAATATTGACCTTTTCTCGTTCGTGTGATGATGGCAATTTATAATTTATAATACCCATTGATTGATGTGTTCTGACACATAAATGTCCATTAGCGAGAAAACAATTTTAAACTGCGAAACCTACGCACTTAAAGGTGCTTAACTTTACAGGTGCGCCGCACCACAACGCAATTTGACATACGAAATTACTGCCGCAAAATTCAGTCAAATTTTCCCTTCCATTTGGTTTTACGTCGACCACGAGTTTAAAGACCGACAGATGTGAGTATAATTTGAAGGCAATAAGATTAGTTGATACCTGCGCCGCCCTCGCCTGCACCTCGGATCTTTTCGGGCCCCAAATGCATTATTAAGGGCAGCTGCACGTTACGGTCGCGTATAAATTATCTAGCAAGACAATATGAACGCGTGCGGAGACGGACAAAAAATTGTTTTGTTGCTTGAGCACGCGGTAGCTAACGTTTCTAATTCAAACCTCAAACGTAAACCTTAAACAGGACTTCAATTTCAAATTTAAATTTGAATAGATTGCATAATTAGTGCTGGTGGCGGAAGCGAACAAATAAATTAGACCAAACAGAATCTATAGCAATAGGAGCTCGATTGCCCGGCGGGACTAAGCATTACTAGTAAAAAGACACCAGATGTGGTCCGCACTTGGTTGGGTGACCACACGTGTCATAAAAATTTCTCGAGCTCCTCCTGCTTCGGAAGGCACATATACGTATAAGCCGTTGGTCCCGGTTGTCTTATTGTATGGCAGTCGTCAATCTATGTCAGATACTTTCCGGCAGCGTAAACAATCTGACACCAGTTTTGGCCACTTACACACACGAAAAACAAAACAAACAAATTGGCTGTATTTAATAGGTATCTTATCAACAATTATTTATACTACATTAGTTTTTAATCTATGCAGTCAACTTTGAGTAGGTAAGTAAGTAAACTAAAGCTTTCACAAGCTGTTATACACAATGTTAAAAAAACAAGGTTAAGGTAATGTTAGGTTTAGGTAGCTTGTGTAGGTATTATTGTACAAAATTTAATACATACCGTCAAAATGTATGAAGCTGCAGATCTTTTGCGATTTCAGGGCTGGGAGAAACCGATAAATAGAACCAACACAAGCTAGGTACCTAACATTACCATAACGTTTTTTTAAACGATCGGACAGGGTTTTTTTTTTAATACTGTAAATAGTTGGATCCAGTTGGAATACACTCGATATTAATGAGCTATCGTTTGCAACTGTCTCTCACAGTTCAATAAGCCAAATAATAAGACACGCGGAAGTGCGCTGTGCATTCCCTACCCTTGTAGAGGGAGGGGAGAGGTCATGCGATGTCGACGACTCGTAGGTAGCTGCTTACATATCCATTTCATGCATTAAATTAAAGTATACTACGTGTAAGGGACATATATAGTTACCCGTAATAAATCGAAGCACGGGCTATACTAGATCACTATAGTTTAATGAAATCAAAACAACAATCAAAGAACAAAAATAATTGACATTTCCTCTCAAATTGCCCGGGCGGCAGTACACTTTCGTACGGAAATGTATATTTTTTTTAGTAGCCCTTAGTTCGATTAATAACGGATATGACCCTTCCACGTTGTATAAAACAAATATGATTTTCAGTACATAGGTACAGTGTGTGAATTTTTACAGCAAAAAAAGAAAGATTTCATTAATTTTATAACTTTGATGCTGACCGCACCATCGTAACCTAGATAAATACCTAATTACCTATTCCCACCGGTAACGGCTTGTTTTGGTATCTCCTATTTTAAGAACGTCTAGGTAAGTATTTATAAGTACCCGGGCTGAAGATCGTTCGCCGAGACCGACTATGCCCTGCTCTCTGGTAACTTAATATTCATTCTATTATAATTTAAGTCTTAGTAATAATAAATAATATATGGCGAATATTATCCTTAATAATATAAAAATCGGATTACTAATGTTTGACCAAAAAATGATTGACAAATAGTCATTCGACAAACAACGTTTTACCAAATGTTCATTTGGCAAACGATACATTTGACAAAAGTATCATCTTACAAAAAACTCACTTAGCAAATGATCCATTAGCAAACACTGCACTTGTTAAATGTGTTAAATATTAAAATGTCAATTGACTTTTTATCATTTCACCAAATAATAAGTATGTTTCGCAAATTAAGTATTTGTTGTGTATTAAATGACATTTGCATTTAATAAAATGTTATTTCATAAAAAGTACTTCATTTTTCAAACATCACGATTTAGTGGTTCTCTATTTTGTCTCATAAATTTAATATCCATAATATTTTTTTTCCATAGTTTTTGTGTCTGTGTTACTTTCGCCCTAAGCTTGAGTCACTCGCTCGCTCGTGTTTTGGTCACAGGAAACCCAACGAACCTAACCTACACTCCACGGCAAAGTGGTTTTTGTGTCTGTGTTACTCTCGCCCTAAGCTTGAGTCGCTCGCTCGCTCGTGTCTTGGTCACAGGAAACCTAACGAACCTAACTTACACTCCACGGCAGAGTGGTTTTTGTGTCTGTGTTACATTCGCCCTCAGCTTGAGTCGCTCGCTCGTGTCTTGGTCACAGGAGACCTAACGAATCTAACCTACACTCCACAGCAAAGTGGTTTTTGTGTCTTTGTTACTCATATCTTGACCCAAACCATATCTATTAATAGATTTATTAATAAACGAAACACTTGTAAAATAATATATTTTATCAAACGTTTTTAGACCAATAGTAGTTTTGTCTGATGACTCAGTTGCTAAATGTTCATTTGTGAAATCATTGTTTGTAAAATGTAAATTAAGGTGTTGATCATTTGAAAAAGTGACTTGTTTGCAAAATTATTAGTAGTAAAAGGATCAATCGGCGAAACCATTTCTTTGCCAAACGTTGTTTGTCAAGTGTAATTTTGCCAAATGACTTTTGGTCAAATAACAGGACCCTATAAAAATGAGAACAAACAAAACATATATCGTGCGACATATTATTTTTACTAAACATTCATAAAACTGTAGGTACATATAAATACAAATAAATATATAGCAAAGCCAAGCATATTAATTGGCTATAGTGGAGGTTGAAAGGAGGTTGGCGTAGTTAATGTATGGAGGCACCACAAATAGATCACACAGACTGATCTAGAACAGGGTATGTAAATACCAATTTAAATCTACATAAAACCACAGAGTAATAATATAAAACCTACAAAATCAACAATTATTTAAGTATTTAATGATATACTTAATTTAATTATTACATAAATGGAACTTGAACCAAGATAAATAGGTACCTACGATTCTTCCGTTAGCTGCTATCTGTTAAACAAACGTCAATCACGAAACGCGAAGTCTGAAGCTAATCGGGGGTTACTCCAAACGCGGTACATAAGACGGACACGTTACTGCGTATCCGCGTGTCAGTGTCAAGCAACATTGAGCATTAACATAAAGTGATGAAGCCTAATTTGGTTTGACATAGAAATAGGACGTCACTCTCGGACGACTATCGTATTATTTAATAGAGTACCTCCCAGTGATACGCGATACGCGGCATGCGGCAAACGCACGCGGCTGTTTCATAAATTATAGAGCGACGAGATGCGACGCATGCGACGCGTAGTATCTCGTCACTCTATAATTTATGAAACAGCCGCGTGCGTTTGCCGCATGCCGCGTGCATCTGTCCGATCTCTCCTACTTGTACAAAGTAGCGCACGCTGCGCCCGCGCAATCACAGGGTGATTTTTGATATGTAAGCAGTTAAGTTTACTGCTGCTTTGCATTGCATGATATTTGATACATAAAAATCATTTTTCAAATTCAAATTCAGATATATCTTTATTATCATAGGATATTTATAATATCTCTTAATAATCGTCATTGTTTTGTTTACAATTGTTGACGTCAAATAGTTACTTACAGCTAAGTTTACTACCGCTTCCAAAGCGCTAGTGCAGAAGAAGCGGTAACAAACTGCACTGCACCTTTTCTCCAAGGACGTCAACTCACAATTAAATTAATACTTAAAGTTAATGTGGACTGAGAATACATTGTTTTGTTATGTAATATCATGATTTTAATTGAAATTTTAAATGTCAAAATTTTTAAATAATGTCAAGTTGTAGATTTAGTTTGTACAAAATGTACATGTCATTTGCGAGTACCTATATTACAAACTTTAAGAGGGACCCGCGCCAAGCTCAAGCCAGACTTTTTTGTCCTTAAGGTAGTCATCGGTACTATAATAAGCCTTCTCACAAAGTACTTTCTTTACATACGTTTTGAATTTATTATCCGGCATATCAAGGACCGATTTTGGCAATTTATTATAAAAAAGTATACAGTTCCCCATAAACGTCTTACTAACTGTTTTGAGCCTAGAAAATGGGGCAACTAAGTCATTCTTATTACGTAGGTTTCTATCGGTCAAATCGCTTACTTTACTGTATGAGGAAATATTTTTCCTTACATGCATTATGTTTTCAAATATATACTGTGATGATAAGGTAAGTATATCTATTTTCTTGAATAATTCTCTGAGTGAGTCTCTAGATCCTAACCCGTAAATAGCACGAATTGCCCGTTTTTGTAAAATGAAAATAGTCTGAATATCGGCTGCACTCCCCCACAGGAGTATGCCGTAAGACATAACACTATGAAAGTAACTAAAATAAACTAGTCTAGCAGTTGCTACATCTGTCAATTGTCTTATTCTCCTAACAGCATAAGCCGCAGAGCTAAGCCTATTAGAAAGTTTAGTTATATGAGCACCCCATTGAAGTTTTGAGTCTATTGTAATTCCTAAGAAGGTAGTACTTTCAACAAGATCGAGTTTTTCACCATCTATCATTATGTCAACGCTGGCCTGTCTCACATTAGGAAGAGAAAATCGAATGCATTGGGTCTTTTTCGCATTTAACATGAGGTTATTGGCAGAAAACCAATCAGAAATAGAAGACAAGGTGCTGTTCACCGCGCTAGCGTTTGTGCTATGTCGATCTATTTTGAATATTAGCGAGGTGTCATCAGCAAACAGCACTATGCCAGCCTGCTTCTCAACCATGTAAGGCAAGTCATTAACATAAACTAAGAAAAGGAAAGGTCCAAGAATTGAACCTTGCGGTACGCCTATTTTAACATTAGATCCGTGAGATTTTATGCCATTTAAATCAACAGTCTGATGCCTATCTGTTAAATAAGATTCTATCAGTTTAATTGAATTATCATCAAAACCGTATTGACGAAATTTGAGCAAAAGTGTCGGATGATCTACGCAATCAAATGCTTTGGAGAGATCACAAAATGATCCAATTCCATCATTTTTGTTCTCCCATGCGTCATATATATGAGTAACGAGTGCTACTCCCGCATCGGTGGTCGATTTCCCGCCAGTAAAGCCGAATTGTTGGCTATGGAAAAGTTGGTAGGTCTTGAAGTGAAGCAGCATTTGATTGAGCATTATCTTTTCGAACACCTTACTCAAAACTGGCAGGATAGATATAGGTCTGTAGTTGCCAGGGTCTGTTTTTTCTCCTTTTTTAAACAAGGGGATTAATTTACTACATTTCATTAGGTTAGGAAATATGCCTTCATCAATACATTCGTTAAATATAAAAGCTAAATCAGCAGCTATGATATTTATGATATGGCTTACTACAGCAACTGACATGCCCCAATGATCTTCAGATTTTTTTAAATTTAGCTGTTTATATGCATCTATTATATCTTTGGGGCCAATATGCTTAAATTTAAATTGAGAATTACAAGGCCTAACATTATTCTTAAGCAAGGCTTCAGCACGCTGGGGGTTAGAATTCACATTAGAAGTAAGTTCCAAAGGAATGTTAGTAAAGAAATCATCAAAAACATTTACTATTTCTTCAGTTTTTGTAATAATCACACCATTAGATTTGATTTGACAGATATTTTCTTTGGCTTTATTTTTACCTGTTTCTTTATTTATAACATTCCAAGTTTCTTTTATTTTGTTAGGAGCATTATTTATTTTTCTACTAATACGATTTGCCTTGGCTTGTCTACAAACTTTTTTAAATATTTTGGAATAATTTTTAACATATTCTACAAAGGGAGGATCAAAATTATATTGTTTTTGGGCATATAAGTCGTAAAGCTTGTTCCTACTTATGTAGATGCCAGTAGTAGCCCACTCACTAAACTGTAATTTCCTATGCACTAAAACTTGTTTTCGTTTCAATGTTTTTGAATATTCTGAAGTAATACAGTTAAATAGTTTATTGTAATGGGCGTCCGGATTTTTTCCTGTATTTTTTTCGTATATTTTTAGAAGTAACGGGCCTACAAAAAGTTTTATCTTTGTTCAAAATACTGGACTTGCTTTTGGACTCATTGACATAAGCTACATATACACCCGAATGATCAGAAGGCAGTTTATTAATAACAGATTTATCAGAATATTGAATATTACTAAAAAAGTTGTCTAGACAAGTAGCAGATGCAGCAGTAATTCGGGTTGGCTCAAAGAATACGTTTACTAATTCATAACATTTAAAAAGATTTAAAAATTGTGTACTTTTTGGATTATCTACTAAGATATCAACATTAAAATCTCCGCAAACAATTAAATTCTTTTTACTAGATGAACAGGACTTAAGTACCTGGTCCATAGTTTTAAGGAAACTTTTAAAATCACTATTAGGAGGACTGTATACACAAATAATTATATGATGATCTAGCTCGGCACAGGTCACCTCACAAACGCGCTCAACAGAAAGTCTGACAATATCCGTCCGCTCTTTGCTACGGAAAGAATCTTTTACAAAAATTATGGAACCCCCTCGCTGAGCAGACTTCCTGTTAAAGCAGCTAACAATATTATACTTGTTTAGGCTAAACATCATCTGACTCTCATACAGCCAATGTTCAGTCAAACATAGAATGTCCACATCCAACTCTTCTAGAAATAATTCGACTAATAATTCTTTGCCGGAAAAACCTTCTAAATTTTGATGTACTATTCTGAGTTCATGAGGCCTTTCCGTTGTCTTAATGTTCAGTTTAAAACTGCCGTCAAGTCTACAGATTTACCATCACATATTCCTGGTAAATCGGTAGGTGTCTTAAAACTAGGGTTTTGTTTACAATGTAAACTCGTCCAAAAATTAATATTATTTGCTACTAATGTAGCAATCTTACGTCTATAATATTTTGAAAGATAAATATTATCTTTTGTCAGATCACATTCACCTATGAAATTATTGGTGTCAAAAAACACTAATTTATCACTATAACGACATGTTATATTATGCATCAAAGTATTTAGATAGTGAATGTTTCTGTTATTTGTTGGAGGCTGGCAACGTATATATGGGAATGCACATAAAATTATTTTGCCTACTTCTAGTTTAGTTAAATAATCCATACCGCTGATTATTTCTTTTTTTCCTATTCTGTTACAATTGCCTAACAGTAATACAACAGTAGATTTACAATTTATTTTGGTTAATTTTATTTTTTCTAAAATTTGAGTAAATGTTGCATCCGGGAAGCAGTAATTGACACAAGAGTTATCAATAAGTGTGTCAAATATGCAACCCATATTGCGACCTATACTATCGGAAAAAACTATTGTATTACATGGAGGTTCCATAAGGTCAACACAATCAGACACACTATTTATGTATGTAACAACATATACCTAGTATAGGAACCTGTTTTGACAGTCAATACGCTATTTTCCAACAAGTCGAATCAGATACTTTTTTCTGAACGTCAAAACAAACAGTTTCTTTTGGATTTTGTATAAAATACAGGCCGATGACGTCATAATTTTTTAAAATCAAATAGCGCTCTTATTATCAGTTTTTCTGAAATAATAAATTTAAAATCACGTTAAAATGGATATGTTCAAATACAAGTGTCATTTTTTTGCGACGTTTTATTTTGTTATCAGTACAAACTAATTTGTTTTTGACATAGGAAAATACCCAATTGCCGTAAAAATTCGACCTTCGTGGCGTAGTGGTCACCGTGCTAGTCCGCCACTCAGAGGTCCCGGGTTCGATCCCACCGGCCAGGGCAAGTCAGAAAATTGCCTTTTTCAAATTGTCGTGGGTCTTGGATATTTATCTACATATGTATGTATTTATGGTGCAATAAAGTTAATTTGTATTGTATTGTATTTGTTATAAAATAAAGTATCGTCACAAGTCTCAATCTTACTTTGGGACTAGCTCAATCAGTGTAATTCGTTAATATTTATAAAAAAAAAGAAATATGACTACATAATGTGGTAGTTACTTACTTCTCTATATGGACGATTTAGGAGGGCAGATTTTTTATGAGTATGAGAAGTCTGTGAATGAATAAGAGCAGCCTATGTATCGATATCGGCTGAGATCGCGGCGTCACCTGCCCGGCGCCACCTGCCGCCCCTGATTCGCCAAAACCGAACAGACGCGCCGCTCACCTGCCGGCATCGATACCGCGATCGATGCCCAGCAATTATTCACTGCTTCTGTCTTACTGTTCAAGAGAAACGCAATATGTGTCAGCTGCTCATCCTCTCGGGTGCGTTGACGAACTGGCCGAAATATACTAACTTTACATTATACATAATTATCACATTGCACAAATCATGTGTTTGAAATATACTACCTTTACATTATACATAATTATCACATTGCACAAATCATGTGTTTGAAATATACTACCTTTACATTATACATAATTATCACATTGCACAAATCATGTGTTTGAAATATACTACCTTTACATTATACATAATTATCACATTGCACAAATCATGTGTTTGAATTATCTCTAATGCTTTGCCGTAAATAGGTCGCCATTCATAGTTCGGGTCGAAGTACAATTTCCCATAGACAACTACTTACTTCAAATGTTTTTATCAAAACTAATAATTGGCCAAGTGCGTGTCGGGCCACGCACAGTGTAGGATTCCGTAGTTGTAATTTTTTTGAGTTCATGCCTCTAAAAACGTCTAAAACGTATAAGTAAGTATCTAATGAATTTGTATGAAATTTTCCTTTTCGAGTATATTTTATAAGTTGATCGCCTATAACTTTTTAATTTGTTAACCCTACTTAGCTCAAATAGTTTTCCTTTAAACTACATTATATATACTATAGCTGTAATTTTTTTCACGTGTCCATATATAACCGTTAAGGCTCCTCCTTGCGCTAGCGACCTTGAAAACACAATAAAATTAATTTCTCTTTCTGTAAGTGAGATTATTAGAAACCCTCGTACAACTTTTTAGCTAGTATCCTGAAGTTTCATTAGAACCTCGAAAGTCATTGAAATACTATCCGGTTTAGAAACCTTTACAAAAAGAGTCAAAAATGGCCGTTTTTAGTATTTTTTGCAAAGGAAAATTCAGGGTATTTTATTTCAATGATTTTCGAGGTTCTAATGAAACTTAAGGATACTAGCTAAAAAGTTGTACGAGGGTTTCTGATAATCTCACTTACAAAAAGAGAAATTATTTTTTTTGTGTTTTCAAGGTCGTTAGCGCGGGGAGGACCCTTAAGCAGATAAGATGGGGGGGACACGTGACATTAACAAAAAAATTCACTTCAAACCTAAATATTTCAGACACGGATCCCTAAATCGAAAAATGGTGATCACAAGCTCACAATATTTTTAAAAGACCGATTCAACGATACCCCACACAATGTGTTTGTAGAGAAAAAAAACATTGACTTCCTCTTTACTTGTATGGCAGCTACCCTAAAAAAAAATTATTTCCATATTTTATTTTACGACTTTTTAGCCATGATTGATATACATATCCATGCCTAATTACAGCTTTCTAGTACTTTTAGTTTCTGAGTAGGACCGCGGACGGACAGACACAGACAGACAGACAGACATGGCGAAACTATAAGGGTTCCTACGGAACCCTTAAAACCGACTTCACCCCCAAACTACATTTTCTATGGGACCACCGCTGACAAGTATCACAAACAAAAATATTGGTGACCATTTTTATTTGCTGAGTAGGTACCTTTTTGACATTTAGGCAGTGGGAAAGGCGTCCTTTGCAGAAAATAGCTCTCCAATAAAGATGTTCAGAATAACTAATTATATATACTTATATTATAATCAATTTTCAAACCTAAAAGCCGACTTCACCGCCAAACTACACAAACGATTTTGCTAAAATTTCTATAGGACCAACTAAAAAGTACGCCGTTTAAAAAAAAATCGTGAACATACTTATATTAAAAAAGATCACGACCTATTGAAATCTCCTCCTTATTTAGAAATCGTTTAATTAAATCTCACACCAACTGGATAGCTCTTGAAAAAACATGCGAAACAGCATCTGAAGCTTCTGACGCGTCTCATGCACTACAATTCTCTGCACGTATTTGAGGGGCATGCAGCAGTATAATTCTGTTTAGCAGCTCTTTAGAACTCCTTCCGCGCGCTCACAATTCACGATTGCATTCAGCTACTGCTGCGGCGACCACTGGCGAATACATCATGAATAACATCTCGAGAGGAAATTTTCGCTGTTTTAAATAATTAACTCTGCCATGCTGGTCTGGGAGAAAATAAAAAAATTATAATGTACGAGCTGCTTCTCTTCCCTCAGGCTGGGCGATGCGGCTAGCAACTCTTCACTATTCTAATTCCTTTTTTCATCTTCGGCCACCATGTTAAACGTATGCGGAAGCGGACCACGACTAAGTACTTGTGCTATTGAGAAAAATATAAACAGTCTTAATAAAACGCAGACTAACTTTGTTACTAGGTTTAAACCATTATCCGACCAAATTAAGTTGACATTTTCAGTGAGACAATGGCATATTATACTAGATGTCAACTTGATTTGGTCGGATAATGGTTTAAACCTAGTAACAAAGATAGTCTGCGTTTTATAATAAGACGGAAAGTACTTAAGTCTCTGGTTTTTAAAACCAGAGACTTACTTCGTTTTTCTCATCCGGAAAGGACTCAACAAACCTGCAAGCTTCGGATCCTGGTTCCGCTACTCTGACGGTCACTTTATTTACTGACACCAAGTTTTTCTCTGCATTGTGCTCATGAGTGAAATCAATTAAGGGCTAGTTCTGTGACCAACGACTGTAATTAAAGACATGCGCATTAGGGACCCTCAATGTGGACAATAACGGACTATTACACGGATAAACCCATTAATGCCGCCGGCACAAAATACTAGGGGCCTAGAAAGGTAACTCCAAAATCCAAATTATTCGTGGTCCTCGATGACTCGGTATTGATTATACAGGATGACTTTTTAACTACCAGCCAAATTTTTAGAGCATGGTCTGACCATGATACTGAACTTCTTTCTATAAAAACAACTAACGAAAACTGAAAATAAAAATTCGGCTTCCCATACATATCAGCGCTCGGCCAAACGAATTTTGTTATGGGTGGACGAAAATTTTTTGTCGATTTTTAATAACTTTTTTTATGGAAAGTGGTTCAGTATCATGGACTTAACTTGCTTCAAAAATTTGCTTGGTGGGTAAAAAGACATCCTGTAGACCTAGATTTTTTATACTAAATATTGTATTGATGAACTCGAATGCCGTAAGGCAAAAGTGTGGGAACCAAACAACCCCAAGGTTCGACGTGCTTTCGAATGTTTTGGACTTCGGATATGACTTACAAATCATTTTAGTACATATCCACGGAAATCTAAGGATACAAATACTTATTAAAGGTATTGTACCTCAGCATTGAACTTATCTATTAGTTTACTACGGATGAACCCATTTCCAAATTAAGACTTCTTTTCTTAAGTTTTCAGCAGCCATCATGCACTTACATACCTAACCTATCTACCTTTTTTAATGATTTACATAAAACTAGGATTTTTTACTGATGATTCATAGTGTCTTACACTGCCTCTATTGACACTCTTGACATTTTCCAATAACGGTGCGCCTTCAAGTCCTTTTAGTTCGTAAAAGGACTTTATTTGCCAGGTCTACGAAAGTTTATTGTAAACTTTTTAGTGAGAACTTTTCAAAATAAAGTTCTCACTAAAAAGTTAACAATATGTATAATGTTTCATCTGGACCTTAATTCATTTGAAGCACCTACTGGCCATCGGGAATTCAGGGTTGGCCTAACGAGCCCGCTAGATTTTTTGCACTACTACTTTACTTTTTTGGACCACTTATTTGTTAGTAAGTACCTAACTTCTTGCTCGTACGATAAGTGTCATTCTTACGTAATTGTTTACGTTATAGAAGGAAAAAGAAATTAATCCTTCAGCAATCATACATACATACTGTCACGAGAGTGGGTTGGGGATAGGAAAGGAAACACCAATCCTATGGAATAGTGCCTTTATTTACAACTCTAGGGTACTCACAGTTGTCACAGGTACGTACGCGGGAATGTCACTGTACTGGCACACACACAGAAACGTCACTGCACTGTCTCGCGCGTGGAAACGTCACTGCACTGTCACGCGCGGTAATGTCACTGTACTGTCACACGCGTAAACGTCACTGCACTGTCACGCGCGGAAACGTCTCTCACGCGTATTTACTGCACTGAACACTTCACTTCACTCACTATTTCACTTTACTTCTTACTCACTACTTCCACTTTTACTTTTCTTCCTTTTTCTTCTTCCTTCTTCCTTCTTCGGATTTTACTTTCAAACTAAAACTGGCGTAGGCCGCGCCTTGTTCTGCTTATATACCCCTCGGATGCGAACAATATCGCATCAAAGTTCTAAACTTAAGTCATAAATTTTCTTTTGTCTTCTTTTATTTCTGGCCCGTATTTTCATTCCAATTTAATCTAGAGTTATCTAGAAACTTCTTACAAAACTTCAAAAACACTATTCGTGACTGTGATTTGAACCTGGGGTCTATGGATTCACAGTCCAACACCAAGACCGCTAGGCCAATCGTGTGCTGACGTGAGTGACGAAATTTCCCTTTAGATGAATTCTCGTAGTTTGAATTTGTGACGTTGACAATTTGACATTGTCATTATCACTTATCATCCTACGCGACACTGCCCCCTGTCGAGACATGATCGTCCCGATCATTATTGCTTCCATGATAACGTGCCAATCGATCCACATGAACTATTTTGAGAGGACTGCGAGGATTACGCTGAATTCGGTAGGTCACGTCGTTAATTCTGGTGATAATTTTGTAAGGTCCTTCCCAACTTGGTTGTAGCTTTGGAGATTTTCCTTTTCTCCTTACCGGATTATGAAGCCAAACCAGTGTTCCTTCCTCGAAGCTGAGGCCATTAGCTCTTCGATCGTAACGAGTCTTCATCCGTTCACTAGCTTTAAGCCCAGCCTCTCTAATCTGCTCATAGACGTCAACCATCTTAATCCGAAGGTCATTAGCGTAGTCGGTTATTCCTTTTGGGGTATCTGGTGGACAACTTGATAACAAATCAGCTGGCAATTTCAATTCTCTTCCGAAATTGGCATATACTGGAGTAACTGTAGTGGTCTCATGCACCGCAGTCCTATAAGATAAGAGGAATAGCGCAATATACTCGTCCCAGTTTTTCTGATGGCTTTCTACTACTTTTGCCAGATGCCGTTCCAATGTTTGGTTAAACCTCTCAACCATTCCATCTGACTGCGGGTGATACGGCGTCGTCCGAGTCTTATGGATTCCCATGATTTCACAGACTTCTCGGAATACTTGTGATTCAAAGTTTCGACCCTGATCACTGTGCATCTCCAATGGCACACCAAATCTACAGAATACTTCGTTCACAAGCTTTGTCGCTACGGTGGTAGCCTCCTGATTAGGTAGTGCAAATGCTTCAGGCCATTTCGTAAAGTAGTCCATAACTACCAAAATGTACCGGTTGCCAGCATTCGTAATCGGAAACGGTCCGGCTATGTCAAGAGCTACTCGTTCCCAAGGAGCTCCGACATTATACAACCTCATAGCTCCTCTGCTTCTAGTCTGTGGTCCCTTAACTGCCGCACAACTCTGACATTTACGGCACCAGTCTTCTACATCATCTCGGCAGTGTAACCAGTAAAAACGTTCTTTAATTTTTGTGAGGGTTCTTCTTATCCCCAGGTGTCCGCCGGAAGTACCATCATGAAAAGTTTTTAAAATTTCCCTTATCTTCTCTCTGGGGACGACCAATTGTAGATGGCAATCTTTACCTTGAGTACTTTCCCATTTTCGGTAGAGTAATCCATCATGTAACACCAGGCTGTCCCATTGCGCCCAAAGACTCTTTGTAGCCGTACTGTATTTGGCCACTTCTGACCATTTTGGTTTAGTTCCACTTCTTAGCCAGTTCAATAGTGGTTGAAAATCTTTATCATCTTCCTGAGCCTTTTTCATGGCGTCGTCAGTCCAATTTTCATCTATGGAATCAGTACGGATTAACCGGATGTTTACTTTTTCCTTCTCTTCCTGCCGATTGCAATGTTTGCAGTCCTTCAGGCAAGGTCTTCGAGACAGAGCATCCGCATTGCCATGACTCTTCCCTCCTCGATGTTCAATTTCAAACTCATACTCTTGGAGTAGCTCAATCCACCTGGCTACCTGCCCTTCAGGATTTCTGAATTCCAATAACCATTTCAATGCAGCGTGATCAGTCCTTACCAGAAATTTGCGGCCAAGCAAATATTTCTTAAAATGTTGCAATGTCTTTACCACAGCCAACAATTCTCTGCGAGTTACGCAGTAATTTCTCTCTGGCCTTGAAAGAGATTTGCTGAAGTAGGCGATTACTACTTCCTGATCTCCTCTTTGCTGAGATAGAACACCTCCAATACCGGTGTTACTTGCATCAGCGTCCACAATAAACTTGCCTTCTATGTCAGGATATCCAAGGATAGGGGTTTCACATAGACGCATTTTAAGGTCTTGAAAAGCTTGCTCACAATCTTCATCCCAAGAAAATGCTCGTTTCTCTTCTGTCAACCGATGTAATGGCTTCGCGATGTCGGAAAATCCTCTTACGAATCTTCGATAGTACGAGCATAGACCCAAAAATGCTCGCACCTGTGTCTTATCTGTTGGTGTTGGCCAATCTTTTACTGCACTTATTTTAGTCGGGTCAGTGGCAATACCTTGTTCCGAAATAACGTGACCCAAGTAGTTGACCTGACGTTGAAAAAATGAACATTTCTTTGGACTTAGCTTCAAATTTGCACTATGTAGTTTTGAAAACACGCTTTCAAGCTTCTTGAGATGATCATCAAAATCTCTTCCCATTATAATGATGTCATCTAAATAGACCAAACAGGTTTCTCCTAGTATTCCTGCCAGCACATGTTCCATCAACCTTTCAAATGTTGCTGGCGCGTTACATAGTCCAAATGGCATAGTTTTGAACTGCCATAAACCCTTGCCGGTTGAAAACGCAGTCTTCTCTTTATCCTTAGGATCCAAATCTACTTGCCAATACCCACTTTTTAAATCAAGAGTAGAGAACCAAGTCATGCCATAAAGTGAATCCAAAGTGTCATTAATTCTAGGAAGTGGGTAACTGTCCTTTTTAGTTACATCATTCAATCGCCGATAGTCTACACAGAACCTAGTTGATCCATCCTTTTTTTTAACTAATACAATCGGAGAGCACCATGGGCTTGATGAAGGTTCTATCACGCCGTTCTTCTCCATCTCTTGGATCATGTCCTCAACTTCCTGCTCGCGGGCAAAAGGAACAGGTCTTGGTCTCTGCCGAATGGGTGCTGTATCTCCGGTATCAATTTTATGTCTTACCAAATCGGTTCTGCCAATATCTCCATCATTTTTAGAGAATAAATTGCTATATTTCAACAAGAAATTTCTTGCTTTTATTAGTTGCAATTTAGTAAGATTGCCCTTACAACCCTCCAGCAGCTTTGCTACACTTTCTTCCTGATTCGTTATTTTTCGCTGTTGTCCCTCTTCACACTTCCTCAACCAGACTACTTCATCACAGTTTCCGATAACTGTTCCCTTTCGCAGTGTTTGCACTACATCATGAGGATTGAGAACAGGTACCAACGCAACTTGGCCACTTCCCACTAAGGTTCGGGCCGGAATCCATGGTGCGTCTGAGATTTCTCCATCTATAATGGCACATCTCCGCGGTACGCTACCATTATTAGGCGGTAGTATAACAGGGACCGTCGTCTGGGATCTTGGGTTAAGGATAGTGTCCCTCAAACATAACACCTTACCAAAATTTCCTCCTTTCATAGGAATTTCATCATTGCCATGTTTTAGAACACCATTTTTCAAGTCAATATTGCACTGATGATTTTGTAGAAAGTCTAAACCAATAATGCAATCGTCGGAGATGCCTGCGATAATCACTCTTTGCCAATAAAGTGTTGCCCCGATCTTAATGGCTACGATCTTTTCTCCTTGAGATGATATTCGTTGGCCGGTAGCAGTTGTTAACGTGAGATTATTATTCGTTTGAATATACCGACCTCCAATGTCCCTAAGTCTGTGGCTGCTGATGACCGTCCGTGAAGCTCCAGTATCTAACGTCAACTGGCAAGGTTTCCCATTGACTAAACCATCTATCACTAGAGTATTTCCGTCGCTAGTCTGCTTCACAAGAATTTCTGGGGCTCTAATACTACCGGCCAGCGCAGAACCCGCCGCCCTGTCTAGTTTTTCCTGTGGCTGCTCCGACGTCGAAACCGCCTCATCCACCTGACGTAGGAAAGCTGTACGTTCACGTTTCGGGCAAGTGCTTCGAATATCCCGTTCTCCAAATTCATAGCACATCGGATTATAGGGTCGTCGTTCACTGTTTTCTGTGACTACAACTTCCCGTAGCCTCTGAGCTCGTGAGTCATGTCGCACCGCTTCTACTTCCAAAGCGTGAGCCACTGCTTCTTTCATAGTGGTGTGATGACCTAGTCGCACAGCCGCCCTGACTTCGGAATCCCGTATTCCATCAATGAAAACCTGTAAGAGCATCTCCTCCACGATGGATGGCGATGATTGATATGCCTTGCGTACCAGTCTTTCGACTTCAACAGACCACTGTTGTAGGGTCTCGTTTAACCGCTGACAACGATCTTTGAGTTGCGCCCTGTATACATGCTCCAGGTGACTGTCTCCGTATCTGACTTCAAGAGCACCTATGAGTTCATCGTAGGTCACCTCTTTCTTTCCAGCGCCTAGTGCTTCCAAAACGGAGAGGGCGTCATCTCGAAGTGCTAGAGTCAATGCAGTCAGTGCCTCTTGTTCATCCCAATGGCTGGCCTTTTTGATTGTCTCCACCTGCAGTTTAAAGGCAGCCCAGGAGGATTTACCGTCGTAAGGTGGTATCTTAAAATTTCTGGTAAAAGGGGCGACCAGAGAGCTAGTGGCAGGGCCAGACACTTTGAGAAGTTTAACTTCCTTACCAAGCTGTTGAAGCGTCCCTTTTACTACTGCAATTTCCTCTCTTACTTCTGCAACTTCCTTCTCGAAGTCATCCATCCGGGCTGTGTTGGCCCGAACCGCGGCCAAAACATCTTTGGAAAAGGACTGAAGTTGCTCCTCCTGACGGCGTGCTTGCTCTTCCTGCAGCGCCCGTATTTGCTCCTCCTGGCAGCGTGCTTGCTCCTCCTGACGGCGTGCTTGCTCCTCCTGCAGCGCCCGTATTTGCTCCTCCTGGCGGCGTGCTTGCTCCTCCTGGCGGCGTGCTTGCTCCTCCTGCAGCGCCCGTGCTTGCTCCTCCTGGCGGCGTGCTTGCTCCTCCTGCAGCGCCCGTATTTGCTCCTCCTGGCGGCGTGCTTGCTCCTCCTGGCGGTGTGCTTGCTCCTCCTGGCGGCGTGCTTGCTCCTCCTGGCGGCGTGCTTGCTCCTCCTGCAGCGCCCGTATTTGCTCCTCCTGGCGGCGTGCTTGTTCTTGCATCATGACAGTAATCTGCTGCAGGAACGCGTTCATTTCCAATGGAGCGGCTGGTGGAATGGCCGCTGATGTTGTCGCGGCTCCGCCAGAGTTGGACTCCTCGAGCGATTGTTCCTCTGCTGCTGCAGCTTCCGCTCGCGTGGTTACCCCTCTCTCATTTCTAGGCACGATCGGCATCTTTCCTATCCCATTTCTGACACCAATTGTCACGAGAGTGGGTTGGGGATAGGAAAGGAAACACCAATCCTATGGAATAGTGCCTTTATTTACAACTCTAGGGTACTCACAGTTGTCACAGGTACGTACGCGGGAATGTCACTGTACTGGCACACACAGAAACGTCACTGCACTGTCTCGCGCGTGGAAACGTCACTGCACTGTCACGCGCGGTAATGTCACTGTACTGTCACACGCGTAAACGTCACTGCACTGTCACGCGCGGAAACGTCTCTCGCGCGTATTTACTGCACTGAACACTTCACTTCACTCACTATTTCACTTTACTTCTTACTCACTACTTCCACTTTTACTTTTCTTCCTTTTTCTTCTTCCTTCTTCCTTCTTCGGATTTTACTTTCAAACTAAAACTGGCGTAGGCCGCGCCTTGTTCTGCTTATATACCCCTCGGATGCGAACAATATCGCATCAAAGTTCTAAACTTAAGTCATAAATTTTCTTTTGTCTTCTTTTATTTCTGGCCCGTATTTTCATTCCAATTTAATCTAGAGTTATCTAGAAACTTCTTACAAAACTTCAAAAACACTATTCGTGACTGTGATTTGAACCTGGGGTCTATGGATTCACAGTCCAACACCAAGACCGCTAGGCCAATCGTGTGCTGACGTGAGTGACGAAATTTCCCTTTAGATGAATTCTCGTAGTTTGAATTTGTGACGTTGACAATTTGACATTGTCATTATCACTTATCATCCTACGCGACAATACTATCACGTCTTTATCCCGAATGGGGCAGACAGTTGCGGCTCTAAGCAAATAGAGCCCAGGACTGCAAGGCTCAAAGGCCACTTTTAGCTTGATGTGGGCAAGAAGGTGGATGTAGGAATTAAACTAGTGATGGGTTGCTAGCCGCATCGCCTATTAACATGATTCGATTTTTTGCCCATTCCCTCGATCGGCTCTTACGATCTGCGCAGGAAGAGAAGCAGCTGGTATCTTCTAAGTTTTTTCTTTTGACCTAGACCAGCGTGGAAGAAAATCAGTAATCAATCGCATGAAGATTTTCGCGATTAATATTGTTTTTTGCCAGATCTTTCGACGACCCTTGCCGTCATGGCCGCGGGCGGACTGAGGAACTGCGATGGATGTTCGATAGTTGACTGTCGAACATACATCGCAGTTCCTCAGTCCGCAATTACTCTTGAGGGTAACCATATCCGTCTACCCTCTTTCTTCGTCGTTTGTGGCATAATATCTTACACACAACACTCACGGTGTCCGTTTGGGAGTTGTTTTTTGTTGTTCGCACACACTTTTTAACCAGCGACCATGACGGCAGAAGGGTCTTCGAAATATCTGGCAAAAAACGATATTAATCGCGGTAAGTCCCGCAATACTAATAACAGTTACTGCTTTTGAGCCGTAACAAGTTGTAATATTTAACACACTCTTATCGACTACGGATTTAGAAGCACCTTTTCGACCATAGACCATATTCACGTCCTGCGACAAATACTTCAGAAATATGGAGAATACAATAAAGTATACTATCTAGGCTTTGTAGACTACAATAAAGCATTCGATTCTTTAGAACACCACTATATATGGGAAGCATTAGAGCGACAAGGGGTCCATAGAAAGTACATACGCATTCTGAAAAACATCTACGGGAAAAGCACAGCACAAATAAAACTGGAAACAACAGGCGACGAATTCCGAATCGAGAGAGGCGTCCGTCAAGGTGACCCCATTTCACCTAAGGTATTTTCAGCTGTTCTGGAGATGATTTTTATGAAAATGGATTGGAATGACTGTGGACTTAACGTGAATGGAGAGAAATTGAGTCATTTGAGATTCGCAGATGACTTAATACTTTTTTTCTGAATGCCCGAAGACCTTAGAAATAATGTTACAACAATTATCAGACGAAAGTGCAAAACCAGGTCTCTCTATGAATCTATTAAAAACAAAAATAATAACCAATTCTCCACAAAAAGTGGCTATCAAGATTAATAATCATCAATTGGAATACGTTGATGAGTATATCTATTTAGGGCTATTGGTTTCGCCGTCAGAGAACATGCAGAGAGAAGTGGAAAGAAGAGTAGCTAACACGTGGAAAAGATTTTGGTCTTTAAGCGAAATAATGAAAAATAAAGAGATGCCAATGTCAGAGAAACGAAAAGATTTCAATACCTGTATACTACCGTGTCTAACATATGCATGTCAAACTTGGGCCCTAACTGATCAACAACAAAATAAAATCAACATATGCCAAAATGGAATAGAGAGAAGCGTATTGGGCGTAAGGAGAAGAGATAGAATTCATTTAAAAAGAATTAAAGGTAAGACTAAGTTCAAAAAAGTTCAAACAGTATGCAGGAAATTGAAATGGCGCTGGGCGGGATACATGCTGAGAGAAAAGAAAGATAAATGGACTAAAACAATAACTGAATGGTACCCTAGAGAAGGCAAGAGAAGTAGAGGAAGACAACTAAAGCGATGGGAAGATGATTTTAAGAAAGTAGCTGGTCCTGAATGGTTAAGAATAGCCAAGAATAGAGACAAGTGGAAAGCCTTAGAGGAGGCCTTTGTCGAAAGACAAGCTGTTAGAAGGGAAGATCAACCGAATGCCGAGAACGTTATGTAATAATTAGCTTAATTACCTTCATACCAATGTAATAATAATTAAATATATATATATATATATATTATGTCAAACAAGTTTATAAAGCAGCAATAAAGGCTTATTTTATTTTATTTTATTTTTTATTATCGACTACGGTAAGAAGCACGGCCGTATTTAGGGGTTTGGAGGCCCTGGGGCAAAGATGAGCGGAGACTCTTCATAATTTTTTGAATAAAAGTAACCATTTTTTCCATGAACTCTTTATACATCCAAACTAACTCTTTTATAGCTCTGCCTCCCCCAAAATCCGGCCCTGGACAGATTTGTTAAAAAATAAGTAGATACATATCAGAGTGTATATTTTATTCTTATTGGACGGTGGTTGTATCACATCAGTTACAATGTTCTTGACATAGCACTAATATTTACATACTTAGAGATCAGATTCCTTTGCACACAGTCAACAGTGAACTTGGCACTTGCTTGGTTTCCAACGACAGGAGCACAATATCATTGTAATTTCACACATTCTTCATTTCACCACACTGTATAACACAGTTTTTAAGCGGAACATCCAGAAGTCGCTTCTTTAGCAGTTAATGGTCTCAACGTAATACAAACTTTAGAGTTAATTCATAAAAAACAATACCTTTTAATAACTTAGTTAAGTATACTGTCAAACTGTGAAGCAGTTCTTTATTTTTGATTTTGTTTAGCAAAGTGCCACGAACACTGTTGACTGTTCAGTGTTCATACTACACTACACAATAAACTACATCTATTTATATTTATTAACAATCATCACTACTATAAATACCTATTCATACACTAATAACACTTCTAGTTTCTTGCCTACTGCATACAATTTCATTAAAACTATTATATAAATCTACCTGACCCGGCAAACTTCGTTCCGCCTGTTTCCGTTCCCGTTCCCTGACGAGCTTCGTTCCGCCCGACCTCATTCCCGTGCCCGCACTCATTCCCGTTTCCTTTTGCCTTCCCGTTCATCATATAAACCTTTCATGAATTTCCACAAATATTTCTAAAATAAGCTAAATCGCGTTCCCATGCCCGTTCAATATTTATAAAATATATTTATTTTTATATATAAGTTTATATTTCTAAATCAAAATTAGCTAAATCCATCCAGCCGTTCTTGAGTTTTAGCGAGACTAACAAACAGTAACTCATTATTTCCGGTCACTCTAGAACGCAATATTGATGTGGATCGGCCCGGGCGTTCTCGAGTTTTTGCGAGACTTACGTATGTACAGCAATTAATTTTTTTTTTTTTTTTGTATTTTTATATGCTGCTTCATTTCCAGTTACTATTGGCCGCAATAGGGATGTGGACTGGGTAAAATATATATTAATTTATTTCAGCCAAATCGGTCCGGGCGTTCTCGTCTTTTAGAGAGACTCAATTCATTCAATTCAATTCATTTATTGCTTTTCATATTGTACATATATAACACTTTACTACATAGTCACTACTTAAATTAGTAGGTACAACATGAGCCTTGATAGGGCATGGCAAAAGAAAAAAAAATGGAACGGCATGCGGTTTTATTTTTCGTTAGTATTTATCTAATATAAAATTAGTTAGTAATTATTTAAATAAAGATTGATTTGTTTGGTAGTTTTTCGATACGAGTAGGTAATGTCAGTTTGTATAACAAAGTCAGTATTTTAATTCATTCAATATTAGCTATATTTGTGTATTTATATTTATGTACTTTACATTTATATTGTTGGTTTTATTCTTTTAAACGTCAATTTTCTTTTAATTATTTTCATTTATTATTATTTCATTTATTTTTTACTAACTAACAGCAATTTATTTTATTACATGGTATAAAAAGATAAATGTATTTGTATGGTTGACATTTTGTTGAGGCAAGTAAATTTTGCTACAATTTGATTGTATGTAACAGACAAGAAACGTTGCAGTGGCAGATCTACGGTCAGACCATGACATTGGACGGGTGCGTTACATCTTGGACCATCAAAATTTAAATAGCTACTTATTTATTTAAGTAGTGTCTTTTTAAGGAGTTATATTCCTATTTATCTTACAAATATGTTAAAAACTATAACATATATTTGTGCTACATTACTTAGATACTTAAATAAACTCATTATTGAATCTTTTTGTGATTACAATAGGAATAACATCAAATACATATGTATACCTATATATGTTCCTACAGAAATAGACATATTGGACAGTTACAATCAGTTTTGAGATCTGGGCTGCTTACTAGTTTTAAAATATTCAAAACTTATAAATAATTATTAATTTGTGAACAGAAGTAATTTTATGAAGCTGCTTGGTTTCATATCATCATTTGCGGAACAATCAAGAAATATTTCATATGTACAATTGCATTACCTTGTATTGCAATAAAACTAATAAATAAAAATAAATTGAATAGAGATAACATTATTATGATAATAAGTAGTAAAACCTTCTCGATCAATGTACAGACATTATTTGTAAAAGAGATACCTACTATATTTCAGTTTGTTCATTTACAAAACTGTAAATTTTCAGTGGGTTTCGCCATTTTGGTGGGTTTAGTTCTTTTTTACTAAGCAAGTTCTTTTATTTCTTAATATTAATGGGGCGGTACAGTGTTGCTCGACATTATGGGATTTTGTAAACAAACGTTTGCTTAACCTTTTTTAGTTAAAACATGTTTTGTCCCTTTACAATATTTGACATTGAAAGAATGTTTTCACATCAACGGTATTTGTAAACGTATAAACTGTACAGGACTACCTATTTTTTCGCTGGACCCGCGACTGTCCATAGATTAGTACATTTGTGTGTATATTATTCTTTGTTTTTTTTTTTTTTTTGGAAAGGACTATGTAGTTGTTTAGACTATTTCGTTTGTTTATTTATCGTCCTTATCCCGTAGCAATTGGCACACAAACCATAACATATTATTCACAAAACATATTATTACTAAAATTAGTCTATCAAACGTTTGTATTTTTTTATAAATTACGGAGGACTCTGTTCTATAGAAGAACTGTCATTTGTATATGTCAGAGGTAACCTTGTTAGCGCCAGGAGCCGTGTCCATTGCTGGGGCTGCCCGGGGCGGAGGACGTGGACCCGTTGAGGATGGAGTCGTCGATGCTGTCTTCGTCCGACCGCGACTCCTCGACGGCATGCCGGCAGAACGGGCAGTGGCCCTTCGTCACTAATTGGATTTCGAAGTCTTCCATGTAAAATAGCTGTGCGAAAATTCAAGTTTGTGATTATCAGTTCATTAGAGCACGTACGAATAAGTACATCTTTCATTATTTACAAGCCGAAGCCCGCGACTTCTTTCACGTGGAGTTTATGTCTTTGGAAAATGCTCATCAGGCTGAACAACTTTTGCTACGGCGTAATTTATATATTTCTTATAAGTTAGCTGGACCATTATAGTTCTGCATCAGGTGTTTAATTTTCCAAAATCATTTATAACCCTATATGTTGCCCGGGCTTAACAGTTGTATAACAAAAAAAGTTTCATTCAAATCCGTCCAGTATTTCCGGAGATTAGCGTTTACAAACAGAGAAACAGACAAACAGACAGACATTTTTTAAATTCCTACTTTATTACTATGAATCCATCGCCAAAATATTATTTTTAAAATATATTTGATAGTAAGGGCGCTAGTTGACTCGGAACTATGCCGTCACGACGTGCTATTTCATACAAACCCCATATACATTGTTTGTTTTTACGTTTAGAAAAAAGTATCTGACTTGACTAGTTGGAAACTAGCGAATTGAGGTTTTGACGGGAGTTTGCTTTAAATTGTTTTGCAAATATATTTTAGTGGACTCTATAATATGAAATTGGTGTAGTTTTGTGTTATAAATGCTCATTCTCATGGACAATATGTGAAATGTTTAAAGTGGACCGTCATAGTGCGGCTGTAGTGATATTTATTTGCGGACTGCGGTGGGCGTCATTGGGCGCCGTCCGCCTCTCAATCGGCTATGAAAACCAGTGGAATGGTATATATAGATTTGTTCCCAGAAGCCTTTGAAGCAATCAAAAGACCTACACCAACCTTTAATTGTATAGTTAGGGTTTTATATTTATTTATTTATTTAACTTTATGACGAGTAAATGGCGGATTTAAGGTTGAACTAGTCGCAGACTCGGTGGGCGTGGCCTAAAAGCATGTTGTTTCATCTAACATTGTGGCGGGCGAAAGCGGTGTGGTGAAACGGAGCGACAAATTATGGTAAATCAAGCGCGTAAAAAAATACGTAAAGTCATTTGGGAAATGGGGTTTTAACAAAACCTACTGCATTAATCAATTACAAGTAAAGTTTATTATAATCTTCGGAAATTAAGCTGTGTCGGTATGGTCTTTGTTTTGGAGATTTCACACTTCTTATATTACTTATTTACGCCGACAGTTGCGTAAAAATTAGCAACAAAAAACGAATCTTTGATTGCTCATAATTTTTTAATGGCTTTTTATTTTACTATTCTGTATCCATACCGACAACATTTATAATGAGACAAAACCATATCAATCTAAACTTTGGATGTACAATGTCAAACAGTGGAGGAAATCCCCTCCGCAATTTGTATAGAAAAAGTATCGACTAGCTCAACCTTAAGGCTTGAGGCCTTTTCTACCAGTCAAGCAACAGGTGATGCTGAGAAAGCAATCTTTTGGGGGTAAGTACAGCAAATAATGAAGAAAAGAAAATATATTGTTACATCAAAAAGTATACATGTATATCAATTATAATAAATAAGGGTTGAGGGTTAGGATTAGGAAGAAAGTGAAAATAATAATAATAAAGATTGGCTCTAAACGACTGGTATCCAAAGACGTAAAAAAAACTAGCTATTCAGTAGTCTCGGTACTGACGTGGTGGCAGTGTGCGCAGGCGCGCGCGGGCAGCTCGGGCAGCATGTTGCGGTAGTACAACGTGCGCCGCAACGGCCGCCGCAGCACCAGCACGCTCGCCGCGGGCAGCCGCAGCAGCTGCCCGCGGCTGCACACCACCACGCCGCTCTCGTCCTCCTGCAACAGCGTGGGCATGTTAATAACTAGTCGAAGATTTTATGACTCCGGAAAATGCCCATCAGGCTGAACAACTTTTGCTAAGGCGTCATTTTTATATTTCTTTCTAGCTGTGCCCGTGGGCTTCGCTCCCCGTGACAATTTCGGGATAAAAACTATCCTATGACCTTCCCTGGGTATCAAACTATATCTATATAAAATTTCATTTAAATAGGTTCAGTGGTTGAAGCGTGAAGTGGTAACAAACAAACAAACAAATATACAAACTCACTTTTGCATTTATAATATTATTATAGTAGGATAGTAGGATATAGTAGGATAGTTAGGATAGTATAGCCATTAGGTCACATACATACGAAAGAGATAGTGAGATGTCCTTACTTCGCTCCCAGTCTTATATTTGAAATTCTAATTTACAGTGGTATTTTTATATTCTCAAAATTGTATTTTAAAACATAATAATCGAAACCATATACACAGTAAAATAGCCTATTTTTGCCGACGTCGCTGCTTACGTTTGTGTGGCGACCTCTACGCCACTACGAGGAACTACAACCACAAAACAATGAAGCGACAACCGATGACATAGTTTACAAGAAGCATACGAGATGGCACCAGCAGTATCCTACACCTCGATATCAGAATTTTTGTTGTAACTGACTATTTAAACAACCTCCGACAATACACCGTCGTAGCCGCGGTTTCCTGCGCAATACCATGCCTGGTGCGAAGGTCTTCTCTTTGTGGGGGTCGAGTATTTCACCTCGCTCCCGCTACAGCAGGCTTGTCTCGATCCGCGGTAGGTATTAAAAACGCAAGTACAAAAAAGTACGTACGGCGGCCACGCCAGCGTGGCTAATCAGTGCGGCAGAAAAGGTAAGCGTTACGCGATAGAAAGAGACGGAAAGAGATGAAACGTCTAAGTGAATATAACTGTAGGTTATTAGCGTTGTGCGATCTGAATTGAACTTAATTTTGTCGTTGCGGAGAGTCGCTATTCCTTTAATTGATTTTTCGGAGTGAATCTTCTGTACTAAGTACTATTATGTATTCTGTGGCTACAGTAAAAAGTTCAAGATGTACTCACCTCGTCCCCTTTGTCAAGGAAGGGGTCTGCGACGTCGTCTGCGTGCTCTATCCGTAGAACCTCCGCGCCACCCGTATCCTCCGTGCCACCCTCGGGGAGCGGCGAGCGTTCTATCAAGCTTATCGCTTCCTCTTCTGTTATGCCCTCTGACGGTTCGAATTGTACCAGGGGCAACACTTCTGTGACATACAAGGAAAGAAGATTACATATATATGTGACAGTTTATTTGTATGCTTGTATATGTGCTGCGAGCGATAAAACTTTTTTCTCATGTGTTTAGCTGACAATATGTACCTGTGAAAATAAGTACATATTTTTTTAAATCCCAGCGTTTAGGTGGGTAAAAGATAAATCATTTGGCACTGTTAAGAAAATAAAACGTCACAAAATAATGTTACTTGTCACGTTCATATCCATAGACCTAGAATTTTTTTACTAAAAGATTTTGACGTTTTTTTAGATTTATTATTTCAGAAAAACTATAAATATTAAGAGCGTTATTTGACTCCCAAAAATGATTAATTCATTTGATCTGTTGGAAAATAGTGAGTTTTGTCTTGTTTAAACCACCTGAAGATGAGAGATCCATAAATGATCTTCAATCCATGGGTCCGTAAATGATCTTAAATTGTATTGCTAACATCTTATCGTACTTAAATATTGAATACTAGCTGTACCCGTGGGCTTCGCTCCCCGTGGGAATTTTGGGATAAAAACTATCCTATTTCCTTCCCTGGGTATCAAACTATATCCATATCAAAATTTATCTAAATAGTTTCAGTGATTGAAGCGTGAAGTGGTTACAAACAAAGAAACATATAAACAAATATACAAACTCACTTTTGCATTTATAATATTAGTAGGATTAAGAGAGAGCCAGAGGAAGTAGGATTATTATATTTAGTGAACGAGTTACTCACGAATAGAGTCAGCTACTGCTAGTGCTAGCTACTGCTGTAATTGTGTCGCGAGCCATTCGCCCTGGTGAAGACCTCCGGATGAGGTCGAAACATGTCGGCAGTAGCAGACTCTATACGTGAGTAACCCGTTCACTAAATATAATAATGATTATATCTCACGTTAGTTTTAATCAGTAAAAGGAAGTAGGAAATTACCGTGTGTCGCTAGAGAGTGCACGAGCTCGTGGCGGCAGTGCGGGCAGCGAGTGGCGCAGAGTGGCGGCGTGTGGCGGCGGCAGCGCCAGCACAGCGGCGCCACTTCTTCGTCGCGACTCTCGCGCCCCCCGTCCGCGCGCGTCTTCAGTATTAGCAGCTCTACGCTTTCCTGGTTGCACACATCACCATCATTCTCACATATTTAACATATGAAGCCTAGTAATAAGGGTGACGTTGTAATTGGTCCGTCTTTTAGATTATCCAAAAATAGTGGACCCGTATTTTTTAGTTCACAATGATACGGAGCGTCAAAGTTCCGGAGTGGGGGCTTGCGACATCACACTTAAGTAAAAATCGTAGTCAGCCGTGACGTTACGCGAAATTTATATGCGCTGTATCTTTGTCATTTTTTGGTTTCTTAGAGAAATAAGAAATACATGTACAATATTATAATCTAACCGATGGACCAAAAATATTTTTGCATTCGTCATGCCTATTAATTATTCTCATCCATTTATTTCCTATCTTGTAAAGTGTTTACTTATTGTTTCTTTAAATGTTTTATTGATTATCAATTTAAATATTCTTTCTTATCGCTTATGCTATATATAAGTACCTCTGGTGGCAACTTCAAGTATGCATATAATTTAAGCTGTGAATAACGTTGTGGGTTATGTAATTAATAACACATATATATTGAATATTGAATCTGTAAGATAACTAATACAGTATTATTGTAACTCTTTGTTTTTCCGTAATAAAATAAAATATTCCCAGTTGCATCCTCAGCGGTAACGCTTCAGAGATGGGGTTCGCTACCTAACTCAGGTGTTTTGACGAGGTAACTGGTTTTTACACAGAGCGACTGCCGTCTGACCTCTGCAACCCAAAGGGTAGACAAGAACCAATGCATGGATAAGTTTGAGCAAAAGCTAGATGGCGTTCGAGACCCACAGTTTGTAAGTGCTTTCCGAAACACGGAATCATCTTTCTTTTCGCATAATCAGGTGATTCATGCCTGTAATATCATAACCAGACTGGAAACAACTTTTCACAAAGAATGCTTCCCGATGGAATTCAAACCCACAAGCTTGTGCAAATAAAATGTATAAGTACGTGTGTCGGAAGTTATTGATATCAATTGTTTAGAATTCAAAAATAAAATCTAGTAAGAAAAAATAACATGACAGCATTTGAGAAACGGTAGTCAAAGATTGCATCAGAAGGAAAATTTAGAAGGAAACAAAAACACGTTGATTTTTGATACTTGAGGAATACTTTGCAATGATGGTCATTGTGTTTTCGTGGTCGAAATTAATTGGCCACGATAATACGGCGCATTGTTAATGGCAATCATTAACTTGACATTATCCGACTTATTATAAAACTAGAACTTACTCTCCGACTTGGTTTAAATCATTACACACCCTAATTAAGTTGACAATGGCATAAGAGATATTGCGAGAGGTCATCGTGTTTTGGGCGGATAACCAAGTAAGTACTTATGTTAGTCAACGTTTTATATTAAGTAAGTATATGAATAAAAGAAATCTCTAAGTACTAACCTGGAACTTTTGAGGGATTAGAAGTCCGAGAATTTTATCCAACATTTGTAGGGCTAATGCGTTGGCGTTTAGCGCTTTCGCTTGTTTGGCCAGGCAGAGGTATAAACAGCTGAGCAGATTGAGTTAAGTCCATTATAAACGTTAGTCAATTACATTTTTTAACACTGCCACGGTTGTATTACACACAGAACTGAAGCTACTAGGTTCCCGCGCAATATGCGTCCCCCTTCCCCGTCCCCACCTATCCCTGATTCTCGCGTTGTCGGGTTAGTTAGGTGATGAAACTCACACATTTATGTATGTACGGATGTATAATTTTTGTATAAATAGTAAGCATAAATAATACTTCGCTTGTATAAAGCGCCTTACTTGTGACTGTGCTACAAACGCAATTTGTGAAATACAAACTGTGAAACGCAATTAGTGAAATGTGGCTACAATTTCACAAAGTGATTGCGTTTTACGTTATTGCAAGAACTACCAAAATATAATGAAAATATTAAATAATGCATTTAGCCCATGAC
This sequence comes from Acrobasis consociella, assembly GCA_963555685.1. NCBI lineage: Eukaryota > Metazoa > Arthropoda > Insecta > Lepidoptera > Pyralidae > Acrobasis > Acrobasis consociella. Next base: position 7,199,891 of record OY743104.1, on the reverse strand, counting down.
ATAGAACAAATTTCCTGATGGAACATATATCGATATATTCCTTTCCTCTTTTTTATACAATCTCGAATCAACTGAGCAGACCAACATTCTGGAAAAGTTCTTCAGTATTAAAGAACAGTACCGATACCAGGCCAGGTGCAGTCCGCAGTTTAGGTATGAAGCTAAGTGACCCCTCTAACGTGGCTTATTCTTGGTGTAAACAGGCCTGTCTCACTCCGCGGTAGGTATTAAAAATGCAAGTACAAAAAAAGTACTTACGGCGGCCACGCCAGCGTGGCTAATCAGTGCGGCAGAAAAGGTGCGTAGAAAGAGAAGGAAAGAGATTCAACGTCTAGGTGAATATAACTGTAGGTTATTATATTAGCGTTGTGCGATCTGAATTGAACTTAATTGTGTCGTAGCGAGAGTCGCTATTCCTTTAATTGATTTTTCGGAGTGAATCTTCTGTACTAAGTACTATTATGTATTCTGTGGTGTAAGTTTGACGCTAGAGACAAGCTAAGATAAAGGGATATGGACCGTCGTTTAGCAGGCGTAAGGCACATTATGGCTCGCTTGGCGCCCGATAATCTAATAAATCGAGTCACACAAGTATGCGAAGCATGAAAACTAAATGGAACTTTAGTACGCTGTAACTGGGTTTAATTTAGCAAATTTGCTACGATGTCGATCGATCGATCTCCTCCGATCGATTTTTTAAGTATGTTTCTCATTAACTCGAAAAGGAAAGCAATTTGGAAAGGGCATAGGTACTTGTTAGGTGGTCCAATAGAAAATTTCATAAAAATGGGTTGTGTAGTTTGGTGTCGAAGTCCGTATTTAATTTTGAAAAATATTTTGTTAATAGTTTTAGTAGGTAGGTAATTTATAAATACGCCTGAGTAGGCATACGTGTCAATAAAATTAACAAAACTAATAAGATTCAGAAAAAAAATTGTACAAGCTTTTATAGTGAGGCCAAAGTACTTACCTACTAAGACGAATCAAACAAGTCCTACTCAATGAAGTTACATTGTTATATGGCTGAGTTCCGTCGAAAATCTTCTGGCTCTATCATCAGAACAGCTCATCGACTTCATAATATTGTATTGTCATCCGACTTACAAAAGTATGCAGTACAGTAAGTACAGTTAAATCGGTTGAGGATAACTAGTTCAAAACCGAGTTGCTGGATTTGACCTAAACAAAATCATACATATAAGATACATTGCAAGTTAAATAACAGCTTGTAAAATAGTGTTTCTTCTGTACTTTGACGCATTCTGTGCCGCCTATAGATTTCGATGCAAAAGGATACAATTTGGAGACTCCTGGCGGCGGCTCCCCTTCTACGAGCGCTAGCACATATCTAGCGGCGTTGAGCAGCGCGTCGGGCTGGGTGAGCGAGAACGGCTCGTGCACGCAGCGGTGCACCGCGTCGTACGCGTGGTACACCCGCGCCAGCCGCGCGTTGAGCGCATACTGACGGAGACTGGCCTCGCGGTCTCTGTTTTATATCAGCTATAGATTATCGTCAGCCGGTAAAAGAATGTCTCATATCACAGATACTAGCCACCCATCATTTCAACATGGTATAATAAAACAGGTATTCTCTTACCGAGATGGAACTTGACTACGTCACAAAGTGTTGCCACTGATTGTTCTTTCCAGTAAATTTAAGGACTTTCTCAATTAGTTCATGAATATTAAAAAAAATATTGAGTAACTTAGCTATTTAGTATCTCGCGATTCTCGCGTGATTCATCAATTCAATATTTTATAAATTGATATAATGGATTATTAGTTCCAAATTGGTATAAGTTCAAAAACGCATTACGCTCGGGTAATTCAATTTCACACAGTGGCAACATATCAAACTGATGAGGTAGTCAAGTTCCACCTACGTCATCAGCTGTCACGGGAAAAGAATACCTTATTTTATTAAACCATGCATTTCAGCTGCATAACGTCCTGCTGGACATAGGCCTCTCCCAAAGATTTCCAAAATGACCTACCTAGAGCGGCTTGCATCCAGCGCTAAGCTAGAAACTAGCTACCCGTTCCAAGCTAAATATATGTTTTAAGATAACTTCGTCATTGCCAGAGGTATGAAAACAATTTTATGTCTTCACCATAGTCAGGCGCTTTTCACGTGCTTTGAAGACTAATCATCATCATTTCAGCCGCACAACGCCCACCGCTGGACATAAGATAAAAATAAATTATGTAGGACCACGCAATCAAAGTTATGTGTTTATGAGTGAACATTATTTTAGAAGTTATTAGTATTTATTTAATGAAAACAAGACTAAATAAAGGTTAGTACTTGTCGGACCTTTGCTCTACTTTCTTCATATTCTGTTTTGTATATTTCTGCATTTTCTTTTTCATAAATGGCGATGAAAAGTAGAGTGTGCTAGTCATCTACGGTTATATTTTTACCTCGGGCGCGCCCTCGACTTAAAAGTATTACCTTTACGCCTTGTAGCACAATCTACTATTACGTTTTCCCCATGGTTGGGCTATTTTTACATGCTTTGACTCTAACAACACCTTTTTCACTTTTATCAAACAACTAAGTTAACCTGAAATTTTGCACCGAATGATACCGAGCGCTAGGTCCACTAACTTATTTGTCAGGCTTTACATACTTGCTCTTTCACGCCGGTCTGGAAGAAATCAAAAAACTGATATGCCAGCTGCTTCTTTTCCCAAGCCAATCGTAAAAGTCAATCAAAGTAACTGGCGAAAATTTTAATAGGCGTTGCTGCAAGCAAACTCTTCATCATGTCAGCCTCCCCTCCTCCCCTTAGGTTTTCCAAAACGACCGATAGGAAGCGGCCTGCATCTAGGTCGTCTGACCACCTGACAGCAGGTGAGTGTCTACGCTGCGCTTGCCGGTACGTGGCCGCCATTCGAAAACCTTTTGACCCCATCGGCCATCGGTTCTTCGCGCTATGTACCCCGCACTGCCACTTCAATTAGGTTATCCGCTTGGCTAGTCAGTTACCTGTCAGACGCTTGTCAGTGATCTTCGTATACTTTAATATCACGCCTGTTTCCCACAGGGGTAGGTAGAGACTATGGACCTCCACTTGCTACGATCCTGACAAACCTCTTTGGCTTCATCTAAACTCATCAATCTCTTCACACATGCCCTTCGGTTACGGGTACTTTTTACCTCTCCTTTTTTAGAACGTCTGCAATTAGGTCGCAGAATGTTCGTCGAGGTCGGCGTTTTTCCTCTGTTCTGACCTTCATTCTTCTACGAATCTTCTCATTTCTGATTTATCTTATTCGAAAGGAATGTTATCTTACTTGTCCCCCGAAGCAGCGGCAGTCTCGAGGCACTGCGTGGCCAGCAGGTGGTGCAAGTAGCCTGCGTCGCCGAAGCGCTCCTCGGCCACCGCATTCCCCACCAAGATGGTGAACACTCGCATCGCCGTGGCGGTCTCGCCGGCCATGTGGTACGCTACATATAAATAAATCTTTTTTTACGGACTAACTAAATATACTGAAACTATTTTAACGGTGAATTTGTCCATGAGACTGAACAACTCTCCCTAAAGAACATGAACGTTACTTATCGAGATCGAAATATGGAAAGTAATTTTTGGCCTCCCATAACAGTTAACCGATCAGCTGATCTGAGCTTTATGGAAAGCCAAAAATTATTTTTCATAATTCGACATACGTTTCTTGGGGAAACTTGTTCACTACCGCGGACTGAATTCACCCTTAACATAGTTTCAGTATATTTCATTAGACCTTGTATACAAAAATTACGTGTCCCGTTGTTTGTTCGCGATGGATTCCTAAACTACTGAACCGATTTTAAATTTGATTTGCACACCGTGTGCAATTTGATCCAACTTGAAAGATAGGTTAGCTTTAAAATCTACGCGAACGAGGTCGCGGGCATCAGCTAGTAAATATATAGGGACAAATCACACAGATTAAGCTAGCCCCAAAGCAAGTTCGTGACTTGTGTTGTGGGATACTAAATCAACGATACTATATTTTATAACAAATACATATACAGGTAAACAGCCAAGACCCAGGACAATTTGAGAAAGACATTTTCCAACTTGCACTGACCGGGGATCGAACCCGGAACCTTTGGGTGGCGTCATTCATACACAGATTATTTAGAGAAATATTTACTTAATTTTATTTATTAAGAAATCTAACAGCATAACACTAAATTACTTAAACTTTTTTAATAGTAGCAAAGCCAATAATAGGTTTCCCTAGCTTTTACAATTTTTAACCGATATTGGTGTAATTAACACAATGACTTTACAATGGCCAATTATAAATATATAATTCGTTACATAAAGTTGATATTGTTGAAAATTCACACTACAGACAAGTTAGAGATAAAGGGATAGGAAAGGGACCGTCGCTTAGCAGTCGTAAGGTACATTTTAGTTCCTTCGGCGCACGCTAGGCTGATAAGTCAAAAGTCATAAGCACGGCGGCGTGCAAACTAATTAGGGCTTTAAGTCGCTGTAACTGGGTTCAATTTAGCAATACCATGAGGAATTCTACCCGACTATCACGGTCCGAACTAGACATTATGAAACCCTTGGGTGCTAATGCTGCCTATATTCATACATACATACATACATATTTTCACGGGTAATTTATTGGGCAGGCAGAGACTATGGATCTCCACTTACTACGATCCTTGCAAAACTCTTTTGTTTCGTCAACACTCATTACTCTTTTCATGCACGCTCTCCGGTTATGGGTACTCCTTACACCACCTTTCTTCAGAACATCTGCAATTTGTTCGCAGAACGTCCGTCGAAGCCGACCCGGTTCGGTTCTCCCATCCACATCCGCACGATAAATATTTTTAGTTAGTCTTCTTTCATCAATCCTCTCGAGATGTCCAAACCACCTTAAGATCCCTTTCAACATTTTTGTAATAACGAAAGTACCATAGTTATGCGACAAACCGTTGCCCGGAAGACCTATGACCGACATAACATTTGATCGGTACTACTATTGCTCGACATTAATTTTGTTCGACCAGTGTTTGACTGACATTACTTTCGATCGGGACTAATATTGTTCGACATGAATTTGGTCCTTTAATCTACATGTAAAACTCACCTTTCTGCGCGTCCACAAACTTGTTCTCCTGCGCCATGCGGTGCGCGTACGGCAGATACACGTCCCGGCGACACTCCGAATGCTCGCGGGCCAAGTTGAACGCTCGCGACCATTCGCCCGCCGATACGGCCAGTTGGGCCACTTTACTGCAACCGAAAAATTGTGGTTTGTTTTACAGTGCCGCTTTCATCAGGGCTGTTGATCAGAGTCGCGGGCCACGAGCTTTGAGCGTCTTAATTAGGATCGTTGCATAGTTAACATTAATATATTTTACATTAACATATTTTTGAAGTGAAAACTTCATCAGGCGCATGGGGCATACACCGAAAAGCATTTTTTGAGATGGGAAAAACTGTTAAACTCGCGACACAGTTACCGTCACCAGGTTATCGCTTCTGTTTGCACTCTCGGAGTGCCACTGGGCTTTTTTATGTCTTATGGGCCGTGCTTCCACCCGCGCAGAGGGTAAGCGTCACTGTAAAGCCAGGCTAAGGGGTTGTCAAAATATTTCACTTGTTACAATACAAACGATGAGAAAAGTGAATCCAAAATTTATATAATTCCGTTTGTTTGACAAGGCTTTTGAAACGTTGTGAAACCTTTAGGTATTAACATAAAATATCAAGTAGGACATGACTAGTTACTAAATAAGCGTTATTCAAATCGAATAAGTTTCTAAATAGTCAACCAGCGTTAATCAGCAAGTCATATTATATCATACTAGCCGTACTACTAGCCGCGGGCTTCGCTCCCCGTGGGAATTTCGGGATAAAGAGTACCCTATGTCCTCCCCCGAGTCTCAAACTATATCCATACCAAATTTAATCCAAATCGGTTAAGTAGTTTAAGCGTGAAGAGGTAACAAACAAACAAATATACAAACGTATGTTTGTTTGTTTGTTACCTATTCACGCTCACATTCGCATTTATTATATTAGTAGGAAGTAGGATAGGATTATTTGCTTTCTGCTGTTTCCGTTCGTCGCTTTTTTATGTAAATTCACCGATTATTCAAAGACGCTTGGACCGATATGAAAAATTCTTTTTTTGTTTGAAAGGGATGCTCGTCGAAACTTTTATCAAAATCGGTTAAATAGTTTTAAGGTGAAGTCCGTTCTTAGTTTAATAAATTTAGCTTAATAAAAAATCTATGTAAACGAGACGCTAATGATAATTTAACCTTACAAGTGTGTCATATTTTTGTGTCTACAATTTTAAGTTACTCATAAAAGCATCTCCTTTTAATCCAGGGATAGGTGAAACAAAAGGACTTATGGCTAACTCTCGGGTGGCCGTTTTGCCAATCGTCACTAGTGGTCCAATAGGGTAGTATCCAGAATCAAAAATAAACTGTTTTACACCGATAAGAGACTAACATAAGATAAGACACAACAAACGACGCAAAATTATTTCATTTGTCGTCACACGTTGATTATATCCATTTTTAACGTGATTTTACATTTATTAATGCAGAAAAACTGATGACAAGAACGGTATTTGAGTCAAAGAAACTATGTCGTCACGAACTGAGCGTTCACTTCGATCAACTAAACCGACCAATCGAAACGTATCGACAATTTTTCGTTCCCAACGATACAACTTATAGTTGGTCCGATTGGAATAATATATTATTAAACAAAGTTTTCAAATATTAAAAAAAAAAACTAAAAAAATATATCAAAAAAATCAAACCAATACTGACTCAATACTTCAGTCAAAAGGATTTACTCATTAAGTGACCAAAAAAAGATTTAATACCAAAATCCTACGGATGGGAACATTTGTCCAACTAGTCAACTAAGAAAATTGTATCGATAAGAAAGAAAATAGTTGATCGGTTCGAATCGGTCCGTTTGGAACAATTTTTCCCTAAATGAAATTATGATCAACTAGTTGGTTAGATTGAAAATAAAACTGTTCATCGAGTTACCTTCAACTAGTCGATCGGTTTAGTTGGTGGGAGTGGAAGTCCAGGTCACGATGTGCTATTTCATACAAATCCCATAGACAATGTTTGTGTTAACGTTTAGAAAAAAGTATCTTATTTGACTTTTTGGTAACATACATACATACATACTATCACGTCTTTATCCCTAATGGGGCAGACAGAGCATTTTGGTAAATAACTCTTTAAATGTCGGACGCCCGGAGCGGGCGTCTGATGTATTGTTTTACTATTGTGTCTGCTATGCCGACATTTGAAGGGTTAACTTGTTAAATCAAACTGCGCTGTAATACAATAGAATTAATATAAGTAGTACATACAGAACGGAATCTCCTAAGGTCCCGTGCAATTTGCGTCCTCGCACCTCTCCCCTGTTCTCGCCTTGTCGAGTGTTGAGTGGGCGACTGCGGGAACGCGAGAGCGTCAAGGCGAGAACAAGGGAGAGGTGCGGGGACGGGAAACGGGGACGCATGTTGCGCGGAACTTTCGGAGATTCCCTTCTGTATGTACTACTTATATCAATTCTGGGGTAATACACTGGAAGTCATCGCTCACCGGTAGTCCCCGAGCCGCTGGTACACGTCCGCGGCGGTGGCCGGCTCGCCCGCCGACACCAGCGCCTCGGCCACGTGGCGAAGCGACTCGCTCGAGCCCTTGTCCAACTTGCGGGCCAATTCTATCAACCTGCACACAAATAAATAAGCTGTTTTATTGCAAAACGTGGACTAACTTCATTACTTTTAGACCGTTTTTGATCCGAGACAGGTAAACAGTAATAAGTCTATCCCATGATCGTAACAAGTGATACATATCATCTTAAGTTTATGCCCGTGTCCCTGCGGATGGTCTCGGCCGTAAGCTGCGCGGGTCGTTTAACGTCCCGGTCGCGGATACGTCTCCGCTGTCGCTCTGCTGCCTGCCCCTACAGAATACAGTCGCCTCACATGTCCCTGCGGCCGGTCTCGGCCATGAGCTGTGCGGCCCGCTTCACGTCCCCGGCCGCGAGGTACATCTCCGCGGCCGCCCGCGGCTCGTTCACGTGCCGAGCCCACTCCGCTCGCCGTCGAGCCAGAGCAGCTAGCCCTTCACCTTCTCCCACGTACTCCTGAAATAAATGTGAAATATATACATATTTCTGAAATAAAGGTTTCATTTATCACCATTTCTGGACTGTATAAATTTACATATACATTACCTATTTACAAAAAAGGTAATTCATATAAAATCAGATACGGAATTCGCTACTTTCCAGCAAATCAAATTAGATAGGTACTATTTTTTAAACGTCTAAATAAAAATCTTCTATGGGATTTTTAAAGAGAATCGATTCTTCTTCTTCTTGCCTTTTCCCTATTTGGGGTCGGGTCTGTATGTCAACTACCTCCATAACGTTTCCTTATTTGCATATCCGATCTTACGCATTCTTCTCACGTCTTTCTCGGCCCTCCTCTTCCTCTAAACCCGTCTACTTTCAAATGGACCATTTACTAGTGAGAATGAACCTGATACAAACAAAACAATACCTGCGCCTTGTTGAACATCCGCAGGTCCACATACAAGTTGAGCGCCTTCTCGTCTCTCCCCACGCTGTGGAAAGCCCGTGCAGCTTCGGAGTACCGCCCGCGGTACGCGTACACTTCACCCACGATCACTGGCCGCTTCTCACCCGCCTCGAAACGCTCCTTAATAAAATAAAAAGACTTTATTCGACTTGCAGATGGTTTAGAAATTGCGACGCTATACAAACGACTTTTTTTTTAACCAACTACGACAGAGCCAAACGGACGGGTAATGATTTTAGCAGTATATGTATGTATGTTTATATGTGGGTCAAAAATTAAAAATTTACAGAGATACGGAACATCAAAGTTCTGGAAAGGAGGCGACGTCACCGCTAAGTAATAATCGTACCTAGCCGTAACGTCATGCGAAATTTCAATGCGCTGTATCTTTGTCATGATTTGTTACTTGGAGAAAATACTGTGTAAAATGTTTTTTATAATCTAAAAATACTGTGTAATTTTTTTTTTACTATCTAACAACAATTTTTTTTTCCATTCGCCATGCCTATTGTTTTAAATATGTCACGTACCAGAATAAAATATATTCTAATTAACTAGACCTGGTACATACTTATTTCTAACGAGCTTGACTCCCTACAAATAAATACCTGCAGCTGATCGATGAGCGTCAAGAACACGACGTTTTCGCTTCTCTGGAACGCCTTCTTTGCGACTTCGAAGGCCAGCTCCTCTAAGGCGGCCATGCCGAGCCGCTCCCAGTCCAACGCCGTGACGCCCAGACAAGCCACGGCGTACGCCTCACTAATAAAAAGCGAAAGGAAATGAGGGTTATCAAAAATATGGGGCACTGTGACGTCATGTCCAGACTTCACTGTACTTCCATCTGATGTCCCATATTTTTGAAAACCCTCATACAATAGAAGGCTGATTGTCTTCCGATCCGGCAGATAAAAAAAACATTTGGTTTTCGGATTGTTACTTATTGATATGAATAGTGCCATGTGGTTTCCGGGTGCCGTGTGGTCTCCGGCAGAGTAGAATAGGGCCACTGCAAGACCTCCCGTGGATGTCGCAGAAGGCGACTTAGGGAATACAAGCTAAACAAAGACCTCTCCAACCCGTCTAGCCAGCGTAAAGTGTAGCCCAAGACCTCAAGCTGCTCTGACCATGTATGGCTCGGGTAGTACAGAGAGGGTCGTGCTCCTGCAGTGGAGACAAAAAGACCTGGTGATGATGATGATGAATAGTAAAAATAATTCAGTAAAATATCGTGTTGAAACAATGAAATAAGTGGAGGGGAGTTCATTAATGAGCTAGACTATCTATACAATTATATCTGACTAGCTGTGCCCGTGGGCTTTACTCCCCGTATGCATTTCGGGATAAAAACTATCCTATGTCCTTCCCTGGGTATCAAATTATATACATATCAAATTTCATCTAAATAGGTTCAGTAGTTGAAGCGTGAAGAGGTAACAAACAAACATACGAACAAATAAACAAACTCACTTTCTCATTTATAATATTAGTATAGGATTATTTTTAAACATACTTGAATAACTTCTGCTGAATATTTTGATGAACTGCGTGTGACAAGGGGACGTTTATGGTTTGCATTGAGTTGGCTTGCAAGCAGAAAACGCGGCCGCCCTGTAAACAACACATTTAAATTTATTTATACTAGAATCACAAGTTTATTTGCAAGGGAAATTAAAAAAAAACTACTTTCAAACGTTTACTTCCATAACTATTGAACCGCTGAACTGAATCCAATTGAAAAATTCTAACACAGCTAAGAACCATCTCGATCAAGTCAGCTTTCAAGCAAAAAAAAACCGCATCAAAATGCGCCCATTTGTTTAGGCATTTGGGTCAAACAGATACACATATAAGTCAAACGTATCACATATGCCCTCTTTTCTGTCGGGGGTTAAAAATACATGTAAACATTTCTTCTTCTCTTTTTGTCAAGAGCCAAGCTCTCTTCGGCGATCCAATAAGTCTCGATGAAGCTGAGCTGCACTGCACTGAGTTTTAATAACCAAATCGTTGTTACTAGGCAAATATGGCCCAACATTTTGAAAAAGATATATAAATAAAATTGTTCTTTACCTAGAAATTACAGAAAACCTATGATGATAATAAAACCGGCCAAGTGCGAGTCAAAATCACGCACGATGGGTTTCGTGCCGTTATCTATAAAAAATCACGTTTGTTGTATGGGAGCCCCACTTAAATATTTATTTTATTCTGGTTTAGTATTTTTTGGTGTAGCGGCCACAGAAATACATCATCAATGGTGACAGACAGATGGACACACAGATTGACAGTGGAGTCTTAGTAATAGGGTCCCGTTTTTACCTTTAGGTACGAAACGTTAAAAATGACTGCAATTGAGTGAAATTATACTTAACTCGATCGGGTATTTTTTAGAATAATAAATTCAGAGGTACAAGTTCGACTATAGGGATCTTAAACCACTACACCACGTATAACTTGCCTGGAAGCCGACGACGGAGCCGGCGAGCGGCTGCGTGGCGGCCGCGAACAGGCCGGCTTTGATGGCCAGCAGCCCGCCGCCCGACAGGCTCAGCAGGTCGTCGCACCACGAGTTCCACGAAACGGACGACACGTTCTCCTCCTGGCCGAAGCGATTACTAAATATTTTCTCTAAAGGCCTGCATACGAGGGATTTTCGACCGCGGACTTTTTTGTCTTCTAAAATAGATCGCTTACAACTATATCAAGTAACGCAAACGAGGGATTAAAAGTACCGCGTACAAAAAGTCCCCCGAATAACCGAGGACATGCAGGGAGCGAAACGGACAAAAGTACGGACAAAAATAGAAATCGTATGAAAAGGCGAAGCAACACACATGGCGGACTTTAGTCCGTGTTGTGCGCTCAAGAGTGACGTACGTATGCACGACGGTACGTGTGCTTTGAGTTTTCCTCCACCGCGGAGAAAACTCCGTCGTTTGCGCAGGCCTTTAAACCGCGGCAGAATTAGCTCACACATAAAAATAAACCTTATCCGTCTTATTATAAAAACAGGACTAACTTTGTTACTAGGTTTAAACCATTATCCGCCCAAATCAAGTTGACATCTTGTAAAGTGAAACTAACTCATCTGTCAATGTCGACTTGACTTGGGTTGATAATGGTTTAAACCTTGTAACAAAGTTAATCCTGACTTTATAATAAGACTGTGTGTCTCTTACATAAATATTTCAAACATAAATAGGGCTAAAAGATGTTTTCATTAAAATAGGTTTAACAAACAGTTAATATTTTTTATGAATATGAGGGCATGCCCAACGCACATATAAACGTTATTTTTTCTCTTGCTTGTCAATATATGGCGCTTTATGGTAATAATTAAAACGTTGTAATCTTTTATTACTATTATTTAAATAAAGTTAAAAATTACTCTAATTTATTAAATATGACATATATGAAATGCAATCAATATTTTTAAAGCATATTTAACATGTCCTTTGTCACTTTTTGCTATTCGTGTGTGCTGACATCTCTGTGTGCCTACCCGCTACTCCAATATTGCCTACTTACCTCCCTCCAATAGTTTATATTGCGTTGGGATCTGTTACGTTAGTAATTATATTATCTTTGACGAGGTTTATAGTTTACTAGCTGTACCCGCGGGCTTGGCTCCCCGTGGGAATTTCGGGATAAAGAGTGCCCTGTCCTTCCTCTAGTCTCAAACTATATCTATACCAAATTTCATCCAAATCGAATCAGTAGTTTAAGCGTGGAGAGGTAACAAACAAACAAATATACAAACTCAGTTTCGCATTTATAATATTAGTAGGATAGGATGGCAATCAGATTTAACTTACAGTGTACAAGAGCTCGCCAGTGGGCAGACTGTAGACGCGACAGACCGACGACTCGTCGACGACGGCCAGGCGACTGCGGGACGCGCTCACGTCCAAGCAACGCACGCTGGCCGGCGTTTGAAGCACTGTCTTCGATGCGCCCGTCACTGGCTCCACTTGCCAGATCTAAACATATATGTTTCACCTTTGAGATGCGGGAGGGGTTTGCAAATCTGAAACCACCGCCTGCGGTATGATAGCGACGACTGAGCGAGCGCTAGATAAGGTTTCGTAATTAAAAAACTAAGTAAAGGTGTTACGATGGTGCAATAAACAACATCCTTCATGTTCTTGCCCACCTCCTTTCTATCTTCAAATTTAATTTTCAAATTCAATTTTTAAATTCCAAACTTTATTTGCTCATTATTTTTTGACTCATTCCACTTACACTTCTGATTAGAATAACAGTACCTGAGCGACCGAGCTTTGCTCGATTACATCTCAAACATCGAAAATACGCGTTTTCCCAAACATAAGACTAATCTAGATCGATTGTTTACCCCCGAAAACCCCCATATACCAATTTTCAGCGAAATCGTTAGAGCCGCTTTCGAGATCACAGAAATATATAAATAAATATACAAGAATTTCTCGTTTAAAGGTATAAGATATCTCAGCACTTGTAATTTCTTGTAACAGTTATATTGTTTAATAAATATACTTATTCTCTGCTTCTGTTAATCTCTTGCTCTACGAGCTCTATAAATTTCATGTGGGAACACACCTTTACTAGCTGGGTTAGGCGGAGTTCTCACATGGGAGCACAAAACTAAAGGTTGCAAGACCACGCTTAATAATTGGCCAAGTGCGTGTCGGGCCACGCGTAGTGTAGGGTTCCGTAGTTGCGAATGCCGACTTTGAGTTCACGCCACTGCCACTCAAAACGTCTAAAAACTAATTTTCTGCTAAGTTCTATAAGTAGGTCGCCTATAACTATTTAATTCTTAAACCCTACTAAGCTTTACTAGATTTTCTTTATGTATTTATAAAGGCTAACTAAATATACTGAAACGATTTTAAGGGTTAATTCAGTCCATGATACCTAACAACTTTCCCCAAGGAACACGTATCGAAATATGAAAAGTAATTTTGGCCAATTCCATCATAAAGCTACCGCTAAACCATCACGCTAAACGTGGCTAAAGCTGATTTGACGATGGAACAGAAAAGCAGCCATAATATGAACCCTGTAAGAAAACGACGCAACTCCATCGAGTTTGGGCTTATTGCATTTATCTTGATAAGTAATCATAAAAGTTTTTACGAAAAAGTTATTCTTCAAAAACTTATTTATTTTCTAATGTTGGTTGTCACGAAATGTTTTGTAAGGAATCGTTACAATCAATGTCATCCTTACTTGTCCGTTTTGAAGCCCCAACAGCAACACCTCTTCAAAGTACAACGTGGTGACTTTGACGTATCGTATCGGAGCCGGCATCGTCCAGCTCTTTGGTATCCGTCGGCCAATCATCACTAACTTCGAATCCTGCAAGAAAACGGTACTGTGTAATATAAACAGATAATTTGCCAAGGCGAATTTTAAAAAAGGATTTTCCAGCGTTCTACCCCAACGACTTTTGAACTCAAACATACCTAAGAACCACTGCAAGGAAGCTTGCTTTTACGAACAAAAACCACATCGAAATCGGTTCATCCGTTCGTGAGCTACGATGCCACAGAAAGACAAAGACACAGACAGACAAATATTGGCGTGAAACTTACAACATAATACTCTTCTTATTGCGTCGGGGGTTAAAAAAGGGAAAGTGTGTATGTCCGTCCGTCCTTCTCGTCAGCACTAAGCAACTTAGTACTTCATACATATACTTACTTCATATATACGAGTTAATAATTTTTAAAAATTTAATCCGTCTACTTCACCCCTAAAATACACAACCAACTTCATTAAAATTTCTATGGGACCAACTCGCAACGCCCTTTCAAATCAAAAAAGAATTTTCCAAATCGCCCCAGGCGTCTTCGAATAACGATGAACATACATAAAAAGGATCGACGAAATGACAATCCTTTCCTTTTTGGGAACAGGGTAATGATAACCGCGTATTGAATTACCAATTCGGTGATTACACATAATCAGTGAAAATCTCAAGTGTCTAGTTATTACAGTTCCAAGTGATAGAACCTTGAGACAGACGTACGGACAGACAGCGTAGTCCCAGTAACAGGGTCCTTTGCACCCTTTGGGTACGGAACCATTAAGGCTACTAACCTGGCACAGAAGCAGCGCGTCGCTGGTGGCCACGAGCAGCGAGCACTCCGTCTTCTGCGGCAGCTTCTCCTTCACGCGGTACAGCATGCCGTCCGAATCGCCCTGCTCGTACACCACTACGCGCTCCGGTAGCTGCACCTGCGAGGTCAAATTGACACATACCCCTTTTAAAACGTATTAGTAAACATACTATTACAATACGATATTTACTATTCATATCAATAAGTAACATAAACCGAAACCGCAAACAAAATGTTTTTTTAATCTACCCAAAAATAAGTAAGTTATAAGCTTTTAAAATCTGATGGAAGAGGAAACTATCAAGTAACAAAAGATGAGACTAAAGAGGATGCACGTACAGCACTCTTGACGTCCCGCTATTAGGTCTCGCGGGTACGAAAGAGATAGTGAGATGTCCCCACCACACTCCCACTCTTATATTTGAAATGTTAGTTACTACTTCATTAATTAATCAATTTTCTTGATGTTTTCAAGACCATATTTATTTTCAGTGGTATTTTTTGTTTTATATAAAAAATTAACCATAAACATACACAGTAAAATAGCCTGTTGGGGTGACAACGGGGTCAGAAAAGTAAGATTTTAATTAGTCCGTCTTTTAGATTAAAAATTATGGACTCATATTTTCAGTTTAAAAACAAAGTAAAATTTTACAAAGATACGCAGCGTCAAAGTTCCCGAGTAGGGGATTGCGACGCTATATCTTCGTCAAATTTTGTTTCTCAGAGAAAAGAAAAATACATGTTCAATAATTTTTTAATAATCTAACCAATAGGCAATTTTTTTTTATTTATTTATACGATACGCGCGATGTCAGCGTCAAATTTAGAAGTCCCAATGTCGATACAAAACCCTTTGAATATCGACGTTAGGATTCCGGAATAAATTCCTAAAGACTTCTAGCATTTTACTCCTCAATTTCATGAAATTTATATGAGTTCAATAATATATCCTTGTCTTTATTTCTTTTTTTGTGTAAGTGGTCAACACTAGTGACATAGCTAGACGACTGCCATACAATAATACCAGCCGGGACCAACGGCTTATACGAGTCTTCCGAAGCACGGAAGAACTCAAGAATTTTTTGTGGCCATCCATCCAAGTGGGGACCACGCCCGGTATCGCTTTACTTGCGAAAGCGCTAGTAACGCGCACTCCCGCCGGGCCACCGAGCTCCTCATCCTGGTTAAAGAACTTTTAAGAACTCCACCTGTACTAGCTCTGCAACTTAGCTATAGTAGGATTGGGCGGGGCACGTTTGCCACATGCATCCTGATAGATGAGCCACTTTGGTTACAAAGTGGACTCCCGAAAATGGTCGAAGGCAGAGAGGTAGGCCCCAGAAGCGCTAGTGTGACGACTTGCCACAGTTTCAGTGGGAACGTTTGGAAGTGGCACATGATCGAGATATTTGGAAGGAGATGAGAGAGACTTTTGCCCAGCGGTGGGACAGTACAGGTTAATGAAAAAAAATTATAACAGAACTGATTAGGTACATACAATAAATTACAAGTACTTAGATGAGTGAGTAAAAGTATTAGTGGTGGAAGAGGAATGAGTCAGTATGTGAGGAAGGAATGTGTCTGGAATTTAAAAATTGGATTTAGAAATGTCTGAGAATGTGTTACAGAATGAAATGATGGAGGAAGGAGGTGAGTAAGAACATGAAGGAAGGAGGTTAAACGTTACAAACTCCTATATCTTGGTTATAAAATAATACACAAGCTAAACTCACCGCCAGCCTATGTTTGTAGATGGCAATCTTCTGCACTCGGTCGTGGCACTTTATGCGGACCTTGTTCCCTGACGTCAGATGCTGGATGATGACGTCAGTCATGTTCTCCCGGTACGCGTACCGCTCCCGGTACAGCCCGTGCACTGTGCTGAACACCACTTGGTAGCACCAGAGGGTGCCGTCTTGACAGGCCACGGCCTGAAATTATGAGACGTTTGGAAATAGAAGCTTTCGTTTTCTTAACACTATTTCTCAAATACGCTTTACCAATATATTTCTTTATATATGTAGGTACATATGAGTACATTATTATGCCCGATTACATACCATCATGCCTAATACCAAGAGACAGAGTAATAACTAGTGTTTATAAAGATGTCGATGAAGATGTAGTTTTAAAAACTAAATCCCGACTGCGGAAGAAAAATCAGTTATTTAGTGTAAACAACCATTTTGAAATATCTTTAGCTACCGAAAAGAAAGTCGCAATGGCACTCTGAAGTAACTATATAAATAACCGGCCAAGTGCGAGTCGGACTCACGCACGAAAGGATAGTATACTATTGTCTTTATAAACCACGTTTGTTGTGTGGGAGCCTCAATCAAAAAATTATTTTATTCTGTTTCTAGTGTTTCAGTGTTAGAAAATGTCAACTGTCTAGCTATCATTATTCATTAGACAGCCTGGTGACAGACGGACAGACGGACGAACAGTGGAGTCTTTGTAATAGGGTCCCATTTTAACAATTTGGGTACGGAAACCTAAATAATTAAATCGAATATAAAACTAACCATTGTGTTGAGAGACGGCGACGGTGCTACAGCCCACACCCACTCTTGCGGCGTGGTCAGGATAGGCACACCCTCGGACGTCAGCACAGCCCAGCCACCGACGCCACCCACTAGCACCAAAGCACCCAGCATTGTTATTGAGAGGGCTGATATACCTAAAATGAACAAGAAATACATTATCATATTTATTGACAATCTTGTGCAGAAATAACAGAAGTTACAGGTGTAACTCGATTATTTAATCGAGTTACACCAACTTAAAATTTGTTTTTATACAATTTGAAGTAGCGGGGACAAGCAAATTGCAAAAGATGACATTTCCACCTTGCACCTTCTTCACCCTTTATGGTGGAGAGCTAGCGTCAGCGTTAGCATTCATCATCATCACCATCATTTTAGCCGCATAACGTCCACAGCTGGACATAGGCCTCTCCCAAAGATTTCCAAAATGACCGATCTAGAGCGGCCTGCAGCCAGCACCTTTTAGTGACCTTGGTCAGGTCGTCAGACCACCTTGTGGGAAATATATATTATATACAAACAAAAATAAGAACAATGTATAGAGCCTGGCTTAGAGGCTTGTAATCTACAGCCACTACAAGTATTGTTTCGCTTTTTGACAGAGTTGGGTTGTTTCGAATACTAAAGCACTGGATGCAGGCCGCTCTAGATCGGTCCTTTTGCAAATCCATGGGAGCCAGCAGTGGATTTCGAAGTGAGGTTTTTGAAGTGAAAACTTCTTTAGCGGCGTTGTGCACTTTTTTTGGAATGGGTAAAAAATGTTAAACTCGCGTCAGGACACGTGACCTGATCGAAAATTCGTAAGACGGATGGAGTAGACAGCTGGCGCGGCGTAGGAGAGGGAGTATCCCCCTCTCTTTTTACGGCGCGGCGAAAATGTATGCCTGCGCCTGCTGTTTCGTATATCAAAAATGCACAACGTTAATATTCAAGTTTTCACTTCTGCCGGCACTCCCAGAGTGCAACCCGTCGTTTTTTTTTAGTGTTTACTGCAGGAGCCCTCTCTGTACTACTAGAGACATATTTGATCAGAGCAGCCAGAGGATTTGGCCTACAATCTCCACGCTGGCCAGACGGGTTGGAGAGGCTGAATGAAGCGGCTAATACGAAGATGAATAAATCGAGAAACTGGTAAATCGCTGGACGGGTTCGGCGGAGCCCGTGCTACTTCCATGGCTGTTCTAATTTCTTATGAGTGATGCCATAGAATGCCACGATAAGTATTACATACTGAACGGAATCTTGTATAGTCTTCCTCGTTCGCCGACCCCGCATCTCTCCCCCTTTCTCGCATTGTCTATGCGTCTGCAGCCACCCGGTTAACACCCTCCACAAAGCGAGAACGGATGCGAGGTGCAGGAGATTCCGTATAATTCTGTGCTTATGTGCAGACACATAAGACCCTTTGTCACAGTACCTATGTCCCTGTCCTTGAGCACCTGCTGCCCCTGCGTGTTGTAGAAGGAGAGGGTGTCGCTCCAGTCCGCGACGAGCAGCGTCGCCTTGTAGAAGCCTACCGCCCACACAGCCGAGTCGCGAGTGATGCGCTGCATTTCGTCGCCCATCTGGTCATTTATTTAAACCCTCATGTTATATTTGACAGTGAGTGAACGAGACAAAACCTATTATAACTAAAATAGGTTTGGCAAAAGATTGTAATTTTTTTATAATTAAAAAGTAAAACTTTAATTTTTAACCTTATCGCAGCTCTGTAAATTTCTATAGGACCACCTGACAAGTATACCCTTTAAACAAAAGAAGAGATTTCCAGGGCCGTGCATTCCATAGAGACATGTAGACGTTGTCTACCCGGTCGATCGCTAGTATATGCGCATTTTTTAAATTATTATATAAAAACGATTACGCGCTACACGTATTTTAAATTGCGCGCTCTTTCCGGCCGTTCTACTCCAAAGTCGCTGTGTCGCTACCAGCGCGGCGGCGGCGCGGCGAACCAAACGTAAGTAGGTACGCGCCGAAGACAAATATCTAGATGGCTTAATTTACACACATGCATAGGTAGCTAATGTGTATGAATAGGCTTTTGCGCCTGCGTTTGTGTGCATGAACGTCCTTCATGGACACACCACACACGTAACAAATGCACACATAAAGCTAGAGCTGAGACCGAGGCTGTGGCCAATTAGAATGTATCAATATTTTTATTTGTTCCTGTGATGTCACGAAGGTCACGACAACAAACCCTATTGGCTAATTGTAGTATTAACCAATAGGGTTTCTTATCGTGTTATGCTTCCAAATTAGAAACGCGTAATTCATATCGAAGATTGTATTGATATGTGTTACACATTTTTTTGCCGGATTATATTTCGTTCGGTGATTTGTTTGTTTACAAATGCATAGGTATGAAAGTTTTATTTAAAACTTAATAAATTGGTGCAAAGTTTTACTTGTGAATGTTGTATAACAAATTGATTGCTTGTTCAAACTGAATAGTGATTGTTTATTATCAAAACCAATAAGTATTCACAAATGGCCACTGATTTTGGAGGACGTAAAATCGCGTAAGTTGTATTGTAGTCTACCCAAACAAAAATCTCTATGCACGCCCCTGGAGATTTCCATATCGGTCCAGGCGTCTTCGAATAATCGGTGAATAAAAAAACATAAAAGATCGCGACGAATTAAAAACCTCCTCTTTTTTGGAAGTCGGTTAAGAATTGACACACAACAAAACATACAATACAATGTTCGTACACAAGCGTCAAGGTGTGAGCAAAACTGTAGATCTATGTATCCCGAATGTCACACCTCATTTTCATTGGATTTTCGAGGCTATGGGCCGCATTCAATTATTTGTTTTCATTTTTAGCCCGAATTTCGGGTTCAAGAGATTTCCGGAGGAAGCCGATTTCACTTGTCGGTAGAGCAATGTAAAATCGATAAACAGTCGTCTTGTACTACTTAACCACCTTGATCTAGCCATCACCCAAAACTAGGCATTATGTCACAGTAATAATATTATTCCTTATCTCGCTCTTTCTTTTTCAAGGAAATTAATGAGCTGGTAATGACAATAAAAATTATGGATTGAACTTGCTGTCAAAACTTTATCATCATCATCAAGTTAAATGTACCTAACATTATTAGAATGAGTAAACGGGTTACTCACGTACCTATAGCGCATCATCATCAGCAGGTCTTTTTGTCTCCACTGCAGAAGCACGACCCTCTCTGTACTACCAGAGCCATACTTGGCCAGAGCAGCCAGGAGACTTTGTCAAACTTACGCACATAATTTTTATAACGAGAGCTATTCTAAAGAAAATTAAGCTTACCCTATCTCTTATAGAAACAGCACCAATAGCCAGCCCTAAAGCAAGGTGTTGTCCGTTAGCAGACCAAGCACACGAGGTGATGCGGCCAGTCAGCCGATGCTTCTGCACTGCCTTCACATCGGCCGACCAAAATGCAAAGTCTGAGAGTGCACAAGAAGCTAGGTGCATCGTCACAGGGTTGTAAGCCATGCACTGTATAGCTTCTCCATGCCTGCAATGTTGTAAACAAGAGTAAAATAACATAACTCAACAATCTGAGTAGAACATACTCAAAAACTTTATCGTCATCATGTCTTTTTATCTCCACTGCAGCACTACCCTCTCTGTACTACATACTAGGTCAGAGCAGCCAGAGGACGTATCCTACACTCTCCACGCTGACTAAACAGGTTGGAGAGGTCTCATTAATGTTTATAAGCTTTAGCTAGTATTTCCTAAGTCGCCTTCTACGACACTCCACTTAGAGTGGCCCTATTCTACTCTGCCGTAAACCACACAAGACTTTTATACAATTTAGAAAATGTGAACTAAATCTCAAATATCCATTGAGGACAGATAATAATGCATCTGTTAGTGGAGATACTGCTGATAGAAACATGGACGTCAGCAGGGGCTTAGTAATAGTCTCATTAACAACCGTAGGCTACAGTGCCCTTAAAAAGAATTGGGTAGATAACTCAGTCAAAAATAAATTATTTGGTATAGTTCATAAAATAAAACGTCTTAAACCAGTGTCACTTTTCATTGATCATATCCATTTGAAACATGATTTTAGATTAATTACCTAATGAAAAAAACTTGATACTAAGACCGCTAATTGATTTAAAAAAGCAAGACTTCAAGCTTTTATAGAAAATGAATATATTGACTTTTTTTATCTGTGCAGGAGTTAAGAACACTGATGCAATTTAAACGTTTTCTTTTCTACCAGACCAGCAAGAAAATAGACTAAAAGTTCTACTATCATACTACAACTGGCCAGTAGGTCTTATACCCTTCAGCTCTGCCTACAGTGTCTGTCTATTAGCAATAAAGATGTCATAGATAATCTGTTTCTAATAGGAGTATATGAGACTAACTAAAACTTAGTGCTGTTTAACACGCTAAGTGCCACGTGTTACATATAAAACCCTAATGAAACTCACACAGGCTAGTGTGTCTTGGCGCTTAACATGTTAAGACTTACTTCCCTCGAGGACAGTTATCTGCGATTAGGCCCAATTGGCCGGTCCCTTTTGTGTAGGGATTTTGTAAGGAACATAATATGACTATTAAACATTGAATCACCATGATACATACGAATATTTTAATACACCTTCCATCTTGGATGTCCATATGATAACGTTCTTGTCAGCGCTGCCGCTGGCAAACTTCTTTCCATCCCCACAGTAAGCAACTGCATGGACTGCGCCCTTGTGAGCTTGAAGCAACTGGACCAAAGCACCGTCTCGAGGGTCGTACACCATTACTTTCTCGCCTGCTCCCACCACCAGCTGAGTACCATCTGGGCTGAAGCATATTGTGTGAACACTGAAAAATAGTATTAAACCGGTTATTTATTAGTTTAACATAAGAAGTTATCTTCTCATTGTTATACTAGTGCGGGAAGTAGTGTCATAAGGTGCAAATTTTGGTATCGGAAGAATTCACTTGGCACAGATGTAATATACGTAAAGTTAAGCTAATTTAGCCCGGTAGCCATCCCCCACCCCCTGGGGGGTAGGTAGGGGGGGCATTCGAAGTTACTCGCCGCCGCGCTTCAGAAAAAAAATTATATCAGCTTCTATTTACCTAACACCTCAAGTGTGGTATCATTTTCTGATAAATCAGGCATGAGGAATTCAATTTTGAGTACAATTTCACATTTAATGTAAAGATTAATAGTAAAAAAGAGAAAATATTGACAAAAATATTAAAATCGGATCGCATTTTTTTTTATTTTAACTGATTTATTTTACCGGAATACCTGTATTTTGTGCAACAAAAAATACTATGTTAAAGAATATTTATCTAGCTTTTAAAAAATATATACTTTGATATATATAACTGTCATACATCTATCTGAAAAAAAATCGAACATGGCACGCGGCGGTGCCTAGAAACTAATCCAACCGTCTCGTCTCACATAATTTGTTGCAAGTATTAAGTTGTTTTTTAATTCAAAATATATAGAATATATACTTTACTTAATTATAGACTGTCGCTTATGGTCTAATGTATCAATAGTCGTATTTTAATATTTATATAGTTCATTTTTTATAACATTTTCCACCACATTGTCATAATTCGGTACATTTTAATAGTTTTCTTATACAGTTGCACCTAACACTGCACCGTGACTTGCACTTGCACCAAATCAGTTGTTCACGACAAGCGGTAGCAGCAACTGGTGCAGTAGTCCACTTCGGTTTCCAATTATCCGCCTAATCCGCCGGACTGGAACGATTTTGAATCCGCCGGACTGGAACGATTTTGGATCTGCCCCATAAGTGCACCCCATGGTAAACAGCTCTTAGAAGATGCTGCCGAAAATTCTCTGGCTGTCGGTCTTTTTTTATAGAACAGCTCCCTCCTGCACTCGTTTAGCGATGTGCACTGACTGGACCTGAAATGAAAATCAGGTAAATAGGTATTGCAGTATTATTTTGGTCAAAATAAAATACAGCTATATATACATGTCATTTATAATATAAACCACGTAGATACAATTTTATTTTATGCTCATTTATCATACATCATACATTGTTACAAATTTTTAAATAATTTGATTAGTTAGTTAGTTAAAATCTTTATTGCACCAAAACATAGAGTAACAGAGTAATAGATACATAAAACAGATGTCAAAAGGCGGCCTTATCGAGTATCGTTATGACATTTTTTTCAATAATTTGGTTAGAGTTTTCGACGTCTCTGTCAGTGAGCATATTTAATTCACTAGTTGCTGATATAAAAGGATTCCATGCTTTATAAGCGCTGCTAAGAACAGTCACACGCTGTTCTTAACTGCAGCGATCGTTGAAAAAATAACATCGATCCCTGTAACGACAAAAAAGCTGAATGCTGATACGAGAATAATGGTGCATGTTGCTGTCGAAGCATGGAATAGTGTACCATCAGCAACTAGTGAATTAATATGCTCGCTAACAGAGACGTAGAAAACTCTAACCAAATTATTTAAAATATTGTCATAACGTTGTATGATAAAATTGATAAATGAGCACAAAATAAAATTGTATCTACGTGGTTATAAATGACAGGTATATATAGCTGTATTTTATTTTGACCAAAATAATACTGCAATACCTATTTACCTGATTTTTCATTTTAGGTTCAGTCAGTGCACATCGCTAAACGAGTGCAGGAGGGAGCTGTTCTCTAAAAAAGACCGACAGCCAGAGATTTTTTGACAGCATCTTCTACGAGACACTGAACTGCGCTCCAGGACCGAAATTGTCGATGTGGGTGTCAAAACGGCAAAACTGAAGTGGGAGTGGCCCGGACATGTTTGTCGTATAAGACCGGAAAGATGGGCAAGAAAGGCGACGTTATAGGTTCCAGAAGGACGCCGGCGTAGGGGAAGGCCGAGGAAAAGATGGAGGGACGATTTTGAAAGCTACATGAGTGGATGGCAGCAAGCTGCCTTGGTTCGTGAATCGCGGAAGCATGAAGGGGAGGCCATTGCCCGACAATGGGACACTATATAGGCAATTAAAAAAAAAATAAAACAAAATCTTCTTCCGAGCTGTTTGCCATGGGTTGCACGTATGGGGCTGATTCAAAATCGTTCCAGTCCGGCGGATTAGGGATGGGAAATTGAACTAAATAATTGGAAACCAAAGTGGACTACTGTACCAGTGGCTGCTACCGCTTGTTGTGAACTGATTAGGTGCAAGTGCAAGTCACGGTGCAGTGTTAGGTGTAACTGTCTAAGAAAACCATTAAAATGTACCGAATTATGACAATGTGGTGGAAAATGTTATGAAAAAATGAACTAATAAAAATATGAAAATACGACTATTGATACCTTAGACCATAAGCAACAGTTAAGAAAAGTATGTATCCTATATATTTTAAATGAAAAAACAACTTAATACTTGCAACAAATTATGTGAGACGACATGGTTGGATTAGTTCCTATGCACCGCCGCGTGCCATGTTCGATTTTTTTCAGATAGATTTATGACAGCTATGTATAATAAAGTATATATTTATTTTTTAAAAGCTAGATAAATATTCTTTAAGATAATATTTTTGTTGCACAAAATACAGGATTTCTGGTAAAATAAATCAGTTAAAATAAAAAAAATTGCGATCCGATTTGAATATTTTCGTCAATATTTTCCCTTTTTTACTATTAATCTTTACATTTAATGTGAAATTGTACTCAAAATTGAATTCCTCATGCCTGATTTATCAGAAAATGACACCACACTTGAGGTGTTAGGTAAATAGAAGCTGATATGATTTTTTTTCTGAAGCGCGGCGGCGAGTAACTTCGAATGCCCCCCCTACCTACCCCCCAGGGGGTGGGGGATGGCTACCGGGCTAAATTAGCTTAACTTTACGTATATTACATCTGTGCCAAGTGAATTCTTCCGATACCAAAATTTGCACCTTCCATACATTGGGTGACACTACTTCCCGCACTATACCTTAAGCGCCGTATTCATGATCCAGCCTGCTGTACAGCGGTTCAAGGTCGCTTTGCTGGATGTAGCCTATTCACGCATCCAGCAAGACATCCAGCAAGCCAGTGTTGCCGGCACTCACTCATTTTACGAAGCAGTGTTGTCCTCTTTTGTTGTTATTGTCTGTTGACAGTTCTAACCTGATGCTATGAAACCCAGCGAAACCCAGTGGACTCCCTTAGATAGATTTGGCGCCAAAAGCTCCTAGCAATCAAAGGATGTCTACACCAACTTTTGTTGAAACTAGAGGCCTAGGAAAATCTATCTAAGCGATTCCACTGGTTTTCATAGCCGACTATTGCATCAGGTTAGAACTGTCAACAGACTAGAACAACACAAGAGGGTAACACTGGCTCGCAAAATGTGTGAGTGATGGCAACACTGACTTGCTGGATGCGTGAATAACCGCGGTGAATATGGCCCTTTACTTTCGAATAATATTCAAAACCAATTTTGTAAAAATTTGAAAAGTAAAAAATAGAATTTTTCTAATCGGTCTAGGCACCATTGAATAATTAGTAAACATACTTAAATAATTGGCTAAGTGCCTGTTGCCACACAGTATCTACAGGGTTACGTAGTTGCGAATGTCGACTTCGAATTCATGCCACTAAAATCGTCAAAAAAATTTCATACATATGAAATTTTCCTTTTCTGAAAGTTGTTCGCCTATTTCTTTTTAATTTGTAAACCCTACTTAGCTCTGATAGTTTTTCTTTAAACTTAATTGTATATAATAGAGGTGTTATATTAGTGTCAAATATCGGTATTCATGTTATCGGATATATTGTATTGTTGGTATCACGTTCCGGTAAGGGTTACCCAGGAACCGGCAAGAACGGCCGGGCTTAGGGGCTATATGTAGCGCATTGCTGGCACGGATTGCTTTCAGAGTATTGTGTTGTATTCGGAAGTTCCTCAAACTTCAGAATATGATACAATACGAGTTCGCCTCGCTCTTGTTAGGCCGGACAACCGACTAATGTATTTAATGCGAGTGATATGTACAAATGACTAAAAAAAAATTGCAATTTTTTTATAATTCGGTGTTTGACAACATTCAAAATACTCTACGAAATGTGGACATTCTACGAGATAATAGTCTAAAAAAACCATTTTCACTTTATTTTAACAAAATAATGTATACTTTTTGCATATTTCGCAAAATAAAAATGATGTTTTTTAAATTTTATCACGTGAATCGAAACGCCCTGTGATTGGTGGTAACGCTCGTGACGTCACACGCTAGGATACATTTTTTTGCACTATTGATTGTCATTCGAGTTTAATGTGTTTTAGTTGTTATTTTCATTTGTGAGCTATTTTTGAAGAACTGCTGGACATTTTTTATAACTAGTATCATTAATACTGGTTTACAATCGCAAAATGGAAGCAAATTTTGTGCAAGCCGATAGCAGCAACTTACTCAGGATAGACGCTTTTATGGTTGCACTTTTCTTTAAGAATAACGTTGATTATTATTAAGCTGAACTTAAAAATATGAAAACAGCAGTGTAAATACCATAGCCCATCGTGTTGAGAGCTCCACCCTCATTCTCACCCTCACCCAGTTGTAGAACAGTAGGTATATATACCTGGGTCATTTGATCCAGACAGGAAGTTCTAGCTTCGAGGAAGAGGTCGTTCGATGAATCCGACTCTGCTGGGCAGCGTTCGGAAAGCTACACAATGTCTTCTCGTCCAAAATACCTCTGTCCCTCAAAACTAAAGTCTACAACCAATGTGTGATGACTTATGGCTCTGAAACGTGTTCCCTTACTATGGGTCTCATAAGAAGGCTCAAGGTCGCTCAACGCGCTATGGAGAGGGCTCGGTATTTCCCTACGTAATCTAATCAGAAATAAAGAAATCCGTAAGAGAACAAAAGTCACTGATATAGCCCAGCGGATTAGCTCGTTGAAGTGGCAGTGGGCGGGATACATAGCGCGACAAACCGATGGCCGATGGGGCAAAAAGGTTCATGAATGGCGACCGCGTACTCGCAAGCGAAGCGTAGGGCACCCACCTACAAGGTGGTCATATGACCTGACCAGGGTCACTGGAAAGCGCTGGATGCAGGCCGCCCTTGATCGGTCATTTTGGAAATCCTTGGAAGAGGCCTATGTCCAGCAGTGGACGTTATACGGCTGAAATGATGAAGTACCGTAGTTCTTTCTCTTCTTATCGTGTGTGTTAGTGACTAACACTAGTGTCAAAGTTTTTTAAACCGCCTTAACATGGTTTATAGGTAACGACCAATGTCAAAGACAGTGACCGGGACCGACGGCTTAACGTGCCCTCCGAAGCACGGATCATCTTACTTATTAGACAATCAGGTGATCAGCCTGCAATGTCCTAACAAAACTAGGACAACAACACAAAGTCGTTGCCCCCGTCGGGAATCGAACCCGCGACCTTCGGGTATGAGCCGAACGCTCTAACCATTACACCACGGAGGTAGTTAGTAGTACCGTAGTGGAATCTATATATATATATTATTTACCCTTGTAAACTAGTACCTATGTCTGTTTAAATAAATAATTAGATACGTCGAAAAAAATTCACGCGGCTAGGAATTTTTTGCCATATTTTATTCATTTGTTTAATAAGTGTAATGCAATATAGCACTTTAAATGCAAAAATAATACCTATATATTGTTATATCTATGTCTGTATTCAATATTCAAACATTTTGAAAAGCCTCAATTTTTAGGTTAGGAGATGTGTGGTTGTTGCTTTTGTTCCACAGGTCTGCAAGGGAATCTTACAATATCACTTGTTCTGCCCCCAAACCCTTGAGAAACATAGTTGACCAATCCATTAGGAGTGCAGGATATTAAATACTTCACAGTATTTCCCTTATACTCTGATATTTGTATGCATCGAAATATTGCTTGGCTCTCTTCGCGCCAATCGTAACCACAATTTACGTTGTTTGGGATTCGTAGGAACAGAAAAAAATACTTTTTTCCGGAGTCTTTATCGACGTATTTATACATTGTGGCACTACACATCATTTATAAGCCATATTTTCCAATAACTACTGAAATTTGATTAAATTAACAAGCAATGCACCGTCAGATGTATTCAAGATGGATAAGTGTACTAGCTTGTGACGTCACACGCGTCACGTGACCGGAGCCATTACAAAGATGTCGTTTTTGCCGCCATTTTTACAATTTAAATTATAACATCGATTTTTATCCTAAATACTGTAAATTTCGCAGATATATTATTTTTGTAGGTTTATTATATACTAAAATAATAATTTAAAACTATTTCCAAAATTAGTCAAATACCGAATTACTTGTTGATTTATATTTTCCCTAAGAACTGTCAAAATTGCAACATGAGCGTTATTATTTTATTTACCCCATAAGTAAGAGTTTTAATGCCTATTAATTTTAATGCATATATACATACAAACATTTATTAAAAGTTGTATTCTACCTTGGCGTATTTAAAAATGTAATCAACTTATCTATACATAAAATAAAACAGTAAATAAAGTGTGTCTGTACATTAAATATATTTCCAAAAAAAATATTGGGGGCGATGGAGACATAGTAATAGAGTAAGAATTTTAAAAAAAAGTCTGTCTGTTTGTCTGTTTGTCTGTTCATCTGTTTGTCTGTTTGTCTGTATGTCTGTTTGTCTGTTTGTACACGCTAATCTCCGGAAATACTGGACGGATTCGAATGCAACTTTTTTTGTTAGTTAGCTATTAAACCTGGGCAACATATAGGTTATAAATGATTTAGGAAAATGAAACGCCTGATGCAGAACCATAGGTAATGGTTCAGCTAAACTATAAGAGATATAAAAATGTCGCCTTAGTAAAAGTTGTTCAGCCTGATGAGCATTTTCCAGAGACATAAAGTGCACGCGAATGAAGTCGCGGGCTTCAGCTAGTGTATGAATAAATAACTATCATTTTTGTTTTATTCTCTGTCATTCCGTCCAATCTGTCCGATCCGATCATCCGTCTGCAAAGTGCATTCCAAATATCAAATACCTATGCAGTGATATTGGTATTGGTCTGTATCACAGTAACTATCTAATCTAGGAACGGCTTGGGGTGAGGCAGGCAGGTAACCGCTGGAGGTGCCTGATATTTAACTGTTACCAGGTAATCGATTACTCTGATACCAAAAATACTTGTATTATGATGATATTATCTATAATATCATGTTCTCAATAACGGTTCTGATATATTCGTAACACCTCTACAGACAGACGACTGACATGGCAAAAGTATAAGGGGGCCTTGTTGTTCTGGAAATCTAAAACAGATTGCAATGAATTGATAACCTCCTTCATTTTTTAAGTCGGTTAAATATCATTATTTAATAGGTATAAAATTGAAAAAGGAATGATGATACTGACTTACCTGGAAAATTCTATTTTGTCCGCTTCATGGATTTTATTCACCCACTTTGGTACAGTTCTCATTTTTTGAAGTGTATTTTACAAGTTTTAACAGGAAAGTTCTTCTAAACTTTAAAAGGATGAATGAATATTGTATGAGCTATCACACTCTACATCATTGTATCAATATTTTACAGATTACAAAGATCTTTTTCATTTGTGCAATATTTGTGATGATTTCGGTTGACAACGATACCCAAGATGTAAACAAAACTGGAGGTTATTTCTATTCCGATTAGGACTTTGCAGCTTTGTATCACAAGCATTTGTAAATAATTCTTAATTAACGAAAACACTTATTTATTACGATAATGATCTATTACAATCGAATAGTCAAAATTTTATTATTTTTTCGTAAATTTGAACAATGCTACGTGAAACTAATGTTTGCCTCGTTTAGCATTTCGTTCGTTTCTAAATTTGTATGTTTGTACCTAGTTTGTTTGTGTCACTGTCATTTTGTTGGAGTTGGACTCTACGGACTCTACGAAAGGTGTTGAGTGTTGCCTGATCTTTAAATATAAGTTACCCTTAAGTTCCCTAAATCGTGCCTAAATCCCTACAGGCTATAGGTTATCACCTCACTATCACACTATTATAAAGGCGAAAGTTTGTGTGTGTGTGAGTGTGAGATTGTTACTTCTTCATGCGCAAACGGCTAGAACAATTTTGATAAGATTTGGTGAGCAGGAATCTGACTCCCTGGATTAACATTAACACAGGCTTTTTCAACGGGCACCGCGGGGAGCAGCTAGTCATCTCTATAATTTTTTGATGGAGTATTTTTCTTGAATTCCATTTCATGTTGTTTGATATCTTATCGTTATCCTTATACCTGTACCTGTATTTGCTTTAAGTTCTATCACTTACATTACAGTTACAAATGTTACAATCCAAGTTTAAACTATGTACCTACATAGTGTTATTATTTTTTATGTAACAAGTTTATTTGCCAGGCAAATTAAAAAACCCCGATTTTCAATAGTTTCATAATGTAAACTCAACATTGTGATAGGATGTGAAACTAAATAGTAGAATTGACATCCGTGCTCTATATATTATTTAACGGGCAAACTACAAAATCCCCAACTTTCTAGCAATAACTTACCAACTGTTAATAATGATTCTAACTTTTTATGATAACTTTAAAACGCCTTTAAATCTTAAACTTAAAATTTAAACCGATTTTCATCAAACAAAGCTCAGAACATAATCAAGGGAACTTGCTTTCACGTAAAAAAAACTGTATCGAAACTGGTCTATCCATTTGAGCGCTACGATGCCACAGAGAGACAGACAGACATTACCGTCAAACTAATAACACCCCTCTTTTTGCCGGGGATTTAAAAATGTATTTTGAGGCAACTAGCTATTATGTACTAATATTTGAGACAAGTCAGAGAAGCAAGTTTGAGGTAAGAAGTTTTTAAATAAAATAGAGCTAAGTTTTCCAAGTCTCCTTCAACAAGCCGGTGTTTGTATGCATTTATGTTTGTTCGTAACTTGATTAGTTTTGATTTTACAAGCGTGTAGATATGGCCAATAGAATTTTAACATGCGCCAAAGCCGTCAAGTAGCTACCAAGATGGGGTTCGCAAGTTCACAGTTCGGAGTAAACTACTAGTTAATTAATTGACCGAGCGAGCGAAGCGTCTCAGTTTCGATATTGGCTTTTGTCCGGCTTTCCGGCAGTTCTCGCCTACATGTTGCATTTATTAAGGCCCTGTATTCCAAAAGGTGAAATTTTCCAAAACGGCCAAAATGGGGGTTAAATACTTTAAAAAACATATTTCAGCAATTTTTGTAAAATGTTTTAAAACTTTTGTGTCACCCTTTTTTGTCTGAATAACTTTTTCATCCGATTAACTCTACGGGTGGAATGATCTGCAGCTCTCAGAGCCATTAGTAATATAGCCTTTGCCTAGCAGTAGGTTACACCAATAGACTAGAATTAAATAAATAAAAATATGAAAACAAAAGAAATAAAAATATGAAAAAAAAAGACGTGTGGCACTCGGGGACTGCCGCGGTAAAGCTATTGCAAACAAGGAAGGACGGCAACGTCGCAAACGGACGACGGAGACGAAGCGGCAACCTACATGGTAGGTGGAGTGGGGAGAGCGTGAGGTTTTGTCGTTACGGAATTTTTGGATTCGGTCCCCGCGCTCAAGGCCCGCGATAGAAGCTATGCAACAGCTTAAAAAGCTTTTGTTGGCCAAAAATTTTATGAGGCCGAGGAAATGTCGGTTTGAGAAAAAATACTAAAAAGTTCAAAATACATACTACTGACAACACTTTTGCACTGACTTTGACATTGACATTGACAATTTAAATTTGTCACTGTGACATTGACATTTTGGGTACGTTCCGTCGTAGGCAGAATACGTAGCACTTTTTTAAACCGACTTCCAAGAAAAGGAGGAGGTTCTATAATCGACTGTATAAATATTTTTTATACCATTCCTACTTTAAAAAGTTTATTTTATTCACTGAAAACAGTGAAAAAAATGCATGCTTTTAATCACTATATTAGTGTTTGGATTTAGAACTATTACATGCTATTACTCTGAATTTTAGTTCTAATTTTAATGTGAAATTTAATTAATTTAACCTTTCTTTTTAGGGTTCCGTAGCCAAAGGGTAAAAACGGGACCCTATTACTAAGACTTCGCTGTCTGTCCGTTTGTCCGTCTGACTGTCACCAGGATATATCTCAAGAACCGCGATAGATAGACAGTTGAAATTTTCACAAATTATGTATTTCTGTTGTTGCTATAACAACAAACATTAAAAACAAAATGAAATAAATATTTAAGGGGGCTCCCATACAACAAACGCGATTTTTTAAAGATAATGGCACGGACCCCTTATTGCGCGAATCCGATTCGCACTTGGCCGGTTATTCTTCATTAAATGTCTATTTTCGCTTAAATCTTTTTCTCGTAGTCATGGTATAAAGTATAGTATGCAACTCTTGAATAAAATGGATTTACATCGAGGGCCATGAATCACTCGCGACGCTCAGGAATCTTCACATGCTCCTTGGCTGCGTAAAATTGAAAAAAAAAAGCGGCCAAGTGCGAGTTGGACTCGGCCATAAAGGGTTCCGTAGCAGTAAGCAACATAATATAAGTCTTGTAGAATGTTTTTTTTAAATTTTTCTGTTTGAGTTGATCGAATGAAAGGTAATTTGCGGTTTATGATTTATGACGTGTATTAAAAAAAAACTACAGACTAAATCTCGATCGAACAAATTTTCGCTGGTAGTTTGCATAGTAATGAACATCATATAATTTTTTTAGTTACATATATCATTCTCTTATTTTAGAAGTTACAGGAGGGGGGGGGGGAACACATTTTTCCACTTTGGAAGTGGCTTCCGCGCAAACTATTCAATTAAGAAAAAAATAACCTCTATATCATTTTTGAAGACCTATCCATAGATACCCCATACGTATGAGTTTGATAAAAAAATAAATTTTTGAATTTCAGTTTTAAGTATGGGGAACCCCCAAAAATTATAGGTTTTTTTTTCTATTTTTGTGTGTTAATCTTAATGCGGTTCACATCTATTTACCGAGTTTCAATAGTATAGTTCTTATAGTTTCGGAAAAAAGTGGCTGTGACATACGGACGGACAGACAGACAGACAGACATGATGAATCTATAAGGGTTCCGTTTTTGACATTTGGCTACGGAACCCTAACAAGTAACTATTAAAAACCAAATTTTACAGGAGAGCCAAAAAACGTTTTTTTATTTCAATATTTTTTTTCTCCCAAACAACTAGATTTTTTTTATGATTTTTTTATATCGCTTTCGTGAAAAGCTGATTTATCATGTATTTTATTTATAGACATGTATTTGAAGTAGTTTTGGATACAGAATCAAAAATCATTTTCAGCTTGGTAATTAAATGAAAATAAATTGTGTTTTTTACACTGAAAACAAGTAACTGTGTGATGCTTGTTTTCATCTTTGTTTTATTTAGGTAATTTCTTTTTATTTCTTATCTGTTAACTTGTAATTGGAGCTAATGAATCAGTCAAGTGCGAGTCGAACTCGTACATGACGGCTTCCGTACCTCCCTATGGAACCTTACATGTATTTCGGTACGGAACACTTTCAAGTATCTAGTTATTTAATTCCATTATAAAGGTCAGCAGAACAAATTTCTTTTCTTTTATGACGACCGCTTAATTTTTTTTATTTTTAGTATTTTTTGCTGTAGCGGCCACAGTAGTACATAATTGGTGAAAATTTTAAGATAGACAGAGAGCGGAGTCTCAATAATAGTAATAGGGTCCCTTTGGCACTCTTTGAGTACGTAAGCCTAAAAAATAACAAGGTAATAAACTCTTAAATAAAATCTTATACCTTTAAACGAGCAATTCTTGTATGTATGTATATATATATATATATATTTATAAATTTCTGTGATCTCGAAAACGGCTCTAACGATTTCGCTGAAAATTTGTATATGGGGGTTTTCAGGGGGAAAACAATCGATTTAGATTAGTTTTATGTTTGGGAAAACGCGTGTTTTCGAGTTTTAATGCGTTTTTCTTTCCACGCAGAATATGGTCGCTAATTTCGTCGCGCCGACCGCCTTGATTTCGCCCAGTACAGATGGTCGCCCAGGTACTGTAAACAAAAATTACCAATAATTCGTTTATTACTAAAGGTAGTGACTAAACCTCTGTTATGATAAAATGAAAATTAAAAAATGAGGAGGAAATCAAAAAATAATGAGAATAGTTAGTTTAGTTCTGTTATATTACATGTTTTTTCGATACATATAATAAAACAGTTAAAAAAAACATGGGGCTTTGGAGACATAGAATTAGAGTAAGAATTTATAAAAAATGTCCCCCTGTTTGTTTGTTTGTACACGCTAATCTCCGGAAATACTGGACTGATTCGAAATTTTTCTATTAAGCCTGGGCAACATAGACCTAGAATTTAATAGGTTAGAAATTGATTTCGGAAAATAGAACTCCTGACGCAGAACCATAATGGTTCATAGGTTCAGCTAAACTATAAGAAATATAAAAATGACGCCTTAGAAAAGTTGTTTATCCTGATGAGCATTAACCGGAGACATAAAGTCCACGCGAACAAAGCCTATTAAATTTTAATTTGGTGAAGATTTTATCTAATCTTCACCAAATTAACAAGAGACCAAAAACTTAAGGCTTTTAAATAATGTTGAAAGTTGAATGTTTTGCTTTTTGACTAACGAAACTTTTTTGAAAGCAATCGATAAACCATTGCAAAAATATTACGTTATAATGAGTTCAAGAAAAGTCCTGATTCATCTACGGCCTTTGAAGTAAATCCGTCTTTTATTCACTAATGGCATAGTTAATATTCTATTATGTATATTCAGCTAACTTCATGATGTCTTTAATATTCAAAAGAGTGCACTTCGCGGAGTCAATCATTACACGAATAGGTATCTACATTTTAAATGTACTATAAACAATTAAGAAATTACGTGAATTACGCTATCGAAAGAGAAAAGAAGGAATATTTTAATCAATCAATAAAAAACACAAATTCAAAAAATAAAAAAGCATTACTGAAACATGTCCTGCCACCACAACACAAACTAACATAAACTAACACAACTTAAAAATCTGCCTCCGTGGTGTAGCACGTTAGAGCGTTCGGCTCATACCCGGAGGTCGCGGGTTCGATTCCCGGCGGGGGCAACGACTTTGTGTTGTTGTCCTAGCTGATCACCTGATTGTTAGATAAGTAGTATGATCCATGCTTCGGAGGGCACGTTAAGCCGTTGGTCCCGGTCACTGTCTTTGACATTGGTCGTTACCGAAAACCAAGTCAGAGGCCTTTAAGGCGGTTTCAAAACTCTGACACTAGTGTTAGTCACTAATACACACGATAAGAAGAAGAACTTGAAAATGATCTTCCTGCTGACATTTCTTCACCAGAGGATATCAATATGCATTTTCCTAGATTTAGACTCTTTGGACAATGACACTCCTTATTTAACTTCCCGTCAGCCTACCACCTCACATGCACGATCCATCTTTGAATTGAAAGCTGTAGGTAAAACAGTAATTTTGCCAATCATACGAGGTCTTAAGTCAAATGCACAAGGTGCTGATATTATTACTCTAGATATGATTCTTTTGACTCTACCTTATTCACTAAATGCAATTACTTCTATTATTAATAAATCAATAGTTACTTCTTCTTACCCGGATCTTTGGAAAACGGCAATTGTCAGACCTCTACCGAAAAAATCAACTCTTCTTTCCATTAACGATCTCCGTCCCATTAGTAAACTTCCATTTCATTCAAAAATATTAGAAAAAGTTGTGCAATTGCAATTAGTGGAATATCTGGAATGCCACCAGCTTCGTCCACAATTTCAGTCGGGTTTTAGGAAAAATCATAGTACATACTGCCACAGTTTTACTAGATGTCACTGGTAATATTATTGAAGCCCAAGATATTGGGTTAGGTACTCTCATAGTTCTACTTGATTTTTCTAGTGCCTTTGACACTATTAATCTACACTTACTACTTACTATTCCAAGTATATATCACACACCAAGTATTATATCTATCCTCCCCATACTGATTTGATGCAAGTATTCGGTCGGTTCTACCAACTCCCTCTCTCTCCCACTCCCCGACTGCGAATATCTCCTACTCTCCTATACAGGATCTACGAGTCCAACTGGTTTCTCAAACTATGAAAGTAGTATAACGAGGTTTAGCATCGCCAAGTCAAGTTTGAAGAACAGAGGTGCGATTTTTCAAACGCGGAGTTACTCAATGAACCATTTTTTGTATGGAAAAAACATTCGTTTAGGTGACTCCGCGTTTCACAAATGGCACTTCTGAGGACGGTACACATACCGGCTTTGGTTTGCGAGCGTGATGATACACTCACCAAGATACACCTCATTCAGAAGCTCTTGCAGCGTAACTGGTGGCTGGGCGGACTCAGAACAGAACATATAAACTAATGGTTCGCCGCGAACTTAGACCTCGCGATTATAGTACTACAGAAGTACAGAGTTACAGACTTGCAGCGATAACGATTGAACCAAAGTTCGCTGAATAAACATTTATTTCACGCCGCGCAGCTTAGGCATGGGTATGGCAATTCATAGAAGCAAATTATCTTTTATAAAAAAATAAAGAATAATAAAAAATTAATTATCGTTGATACATCCTAAGTACCTATTTACTACTACAATCGAAACTATCATCCGTGCACACGTCAATGTGTTTGTGTTCGCCGCTCCACACTCTCGACGAGGCGAGAACAGGGGAGAGGAGCGGGGACGGGGAACTGGGATGCATATTGCGCGCGGGACCTAAGGGGAAGATACCGTTCTGTTGGTTTAGGTAGCGTCGGTAGCGACATTCCATAAGCCAGTTGATTTTGGCCAGGAAGCACACAGGCCATT
This sequence comes from Acrobasis consociella, assembly GCA_963555685.1. NCBI lineage: Eukaryota > Metazoa > Arthropoda > Insecta > Lepidoptera > Pyralidae > Acrobasis > Acrobasis consociella. Next base: position 7,162,765 of record OY743104.1, on the reverse strand, counting down.
GCATTTAAAATTCGTACTTACTCCAAACCCCAGAGCGTTTCGGCCAATCCAACGGCCCAACCCTATAGGCTATTATGAGATTACAAATGCATGTTGATTAAGCTAAGCTGTCCCTCCAAAGTAGCCTATTCATTGACAAGGTTGAAAGTTAAATTGCTAGAAAAATAAGGCTAGAGATACAGGGATACCTACCGTAACCGTGTACCTAAGGTACATTTTGGCTCGTTCGGCGCACACTAGGCTAAAAAGTCGAAAGTCATATTCACGGCGAGTAAACTAGCTGGAGCAAATTGCCTAACCAAGAATGTTTTTTCTGTACTTTATTACTATGACGACCTCCGTGGCGTAGTGATCACCATACTAATCCGCCGCCCAGAGGTTCCGGGTTCGAAAATTGACCTGGGTCATGGAAGTTTATGTATATGTTACAGTTATAATCCGTTTTTAGATAGAATGCGTTTTCCCTTGTTAAAACTAGAAATACCTAGCCAAAACTAGAATTCACCACAAATATATTTGATTTGTAGATATAACTAGTTGTCACTCCGAGCTTTAGTTGAAACTAGCACTAGAGAAACTAATTTGGGATTAAAAACAAGATATTCTTCTAAAAGTATTTATCGATATGATCTAGGATAGATGACCACACGGATATTTTTTTACAATATTGAAAACTTGTAGTCGCTCCCCCCACCAGCAAAGTCATAGATGCTTCAGCTTCAATGGCATATTCACTGACTTCTGCTACGATGGCGATTCTCCACTTGTGTTAGATGAACTTTTTGCGTATTTTTATTTGTCTACTGCAACTCTACTGGCTTAAGAGTTTTGACTGACTTGCTTCGGAAAAACGCATTTTTTTCTAGTAAGAACTAGTTTTAACTGATATTGAATTTTGAGTATTAGTTAATTCTAGTTTTAACAAAGGCGCCAAGTAAAAACTAGTTCTAACTAGGGAAACGCGTTTTATCTAAAAACGGGTTTTAACTGTAACATATACATGTATTTGTTATGAAGTTTTGTACATATCGTTGAGTTAGAATCCCATAACACAAGTCTCGAACTTACTTTGGGGCTAGCTCAATCTGTGTGATTTGTCTATATTTAAATTTATTTATTACCACAGAGCCACAGAGTATATTCTTTTTCGTTTGTGTTAGTGGCCAAAACTGGTGTTAGCTTTTTAAGGCTGCCGTATCTATTACCTATGCTATTACGTATTCTGTGATACAGCCACGTGCAAGCCTATGTGTTCTGAGCCTGTGATATCTATCCGTCCGGTGTGTCAGTAAATATTAGAGTAAACATTGTCCCGAAAACTTCAAATTTTTCTAAAATAGACAATGTTTTTAATAATATCACCTTTTGGATGAAGTAAATATTTACATAAAGGGTTACTAAGACGCTTATTTCTTTACGTCAAAACAAACATTTTGTATAAGATTTGTATTTACATAAAGGGTTACTAAGTATAACTATAAGATAAAACCCCATTTGCCACCTTCCAGCCAGTCATCATCAGATCAGTTTCAATGTAGGTAATCATAATAATGCATTGTCACGCGATATACATATTTATGCGTGCAAGATTTCAGCTCCATCGGAAACCGGGAAGTGATTCATATTTAATGGTTTTGGTTCTGTCTACTCCTTAGAATAAAGACATGATATTGTATCTGTATTAGTATGTAATACTTATATATATTTATTCTGTGGTATTAGTGTTCCTACATCGTCATCATCATCAGGTTCTTTTAGTCCGCACTGCAGGAGCACGACATACTTGGCCAGAGCAGCTAGAAGACATGGCCTACACTCTCCTCGCTGGTCATACAGTACAGATACAGATATTGTGTTCCTACAATACCTGTAAATTCTTTTTATTAAAATTATCGTACCTGTACCTTACCATTTAGACAGCGAGATTCTATACGTAGATATTAGTCTCTTACATAGATACCTAGATACGTTTTACTTTTATCAACGTCCTGACCGCCTTACGAGGTAGACTACGCAGAGTCTAGACTAATATTATAACCCAAACTTCCCTGTTTTCGTTCTGAATTTCTAAAAAAAGTTAATGTTGAATGACATTTGAAACGCTACTGTCCGTCCCTGTTCATTTATTGCTTGTCACCTAATAAATTATGGACTATATAACGAAAGATCTAAACATTTTACATCACTCTTATTTTGCAGGACATAAGGGTTCTTGTTGATTATAATAACGGCCCATAACTTTGTTTTCTCTATTGACATTAGAAGAAGCTTGGTAGTTTAGAGAGTTCCGTTTGATGACTTTTTTCGATGTCGTGGCAGACAGCCTGTCGCCCACACCACACCGGACGTGGAAGATGCCATTTGGGAGACATATCAATAAATCACTCTTTTTGAGTAAACAAGATTCGTATTTTATCCCCAATGTTTCTTTTTATTTCTAATTGTCACATTAAACTTTATACTTAGTGCGGTAATATAGACACTCTCCTACTTACCCCAAAAAATTTAAAATTTGTTACTAAGTCTATATTACCGCGCCAAGTATAAAGTTTAATGTGACAATTTAAATTCATACATTCAGTTGTTCGCTGAATACAGGAGCTCGCTTGTTGCGTTATCTAGCGGAGCCCTGGAGCCCGACGGACATTTACATTTTAATTGGACCCCGGGGGAAGACTGCACCGGATAATTTCCAAATGGATTAATTGTGTTCTCGCCGGCTGACGGCGTGCGGGGCTGGGATCAACTCAGCCATTTCTTGTAACGGCGGTAAAAGTGTTTTTAGAGGCAAATTGAAAAGAGGTGTAAGTGGGAAGTTCTACTCGCATAAAAAATCGTTTTGTTACCATATAATGTCATTGTCTTAAACTCAATAGAATAGACCTCATTACTTTACACTATTAGTTCGCCCGAAATGTGAACTCGCGACCTAGGTATTTAGGTACTTACCTAAAGCGAAAAACATTCATTATCGTTATCTTGTCGCAAGGACGTCACATTTAATTTATGGACTTATTGATATCGATTTTCTATATCTATACATCATTTACTTACACGGACAACGTAGAATCCACTATATGACAACAAGTCAAATCAGACGCTTTTTTCTTTACGTCTAAACAAACATTTTGTATAAGATTTGTATGAAATACAAAAGCGTGACATCATACTTTTTTGACTGATCATACTTTGTTAATGTCGAATGTCCATGTTGCGCCCCTACCTGTTTATGTTGGGAGCTCTACCCTCGAAGTTGTAGACCAGTATATCTACCTGGGTCAATTATTTATTGATCCAGGCAGGAAGTTCCAGCTTCGAGGAAGAGGTCTTTCGACGAATCCGACTCGGCTGGGCAGCGTTCGGGAAGCTACGCAATGTCTTCTCGTCCAAAATACTTCTGTGCCTCAAGACTATAATAAGGTCTACAACCAATGTGTGGCTTATGGCTCTGAAACGTGGTCCCTTACATGGGTCTCATAAGAAGGCTCAAGGTCGCTCAACGCGCTATGGAGAGGGCTATGATCGGTGTTTCCCTACGAGATCGAATAAGAAATGAGGAAATCCGTAGGAGAACAAAAGTCACTAACATAGCCCAGCGGATTAGCTCGTTGAAGTGGCAGTGGGCGGGCGGGACACATATCGCGACGAACCGATGGCCGATGGGGCAAAAAGGTTCTTGAATGGCGACCGCGTACTGGCAAGCGAAGCGTAGGGCACCCACCTACAAGGTGAGATGAACTGACCAGGGTCGCTGCAAAGCGCTGGATGCAGGCCGCTCTTGATCGGTCATTTTGGAAATTTTTGGGAGAGGCCTATGTCCAGCAGTGGACTTTATGCGGCTGAAATGATGATGATGATACTTTTTTGAAGACAAACAGCGCTCTAAATTAAAGGTTTTTTTGCATTAATAAATCTAAAATCATGTATAAGATCAAAAGTGACATTATTTAATGACGTTTTATTTTATGAACTGTACCGAATAATTTATTTTTGACAAGTCAGTACCAAACATCCGTATATTTATTTTTATCTTTAATTTTTTATCCATGGTTTTTATATAAGGATCCCATTATTTTTTATCACATCTTTCTCATTTTTTAATGACTTTGACTCGTTGTCAGTAACATAAAATATAACTCATCGATATTTCGACAGTCGAGAAATTAAGTTTCAATCCCTACCAGGGACGTGCATCACCGATTATTGCAGGATAGACTAATTGTGGGGCCTTTGCCCAGCAGTGGGACAAAAAAAAACTCTCTGACTGAACTGACCCTATTAGTGTGTTTACATCCCGAGAGCCACTTATAATACGCGTCATATTGTTTAATACTATTAAATGTTCTTTTTAGCTTACCGCTTGTTTGAATGAAATCCAAAATAGGCTGGCATCGGCCATTTATGATTATTGCTCTTTTGTCCTCAAAAGTTAGAACAAACACCTGGTGCACAACTTTTACATGAAAAACTTTCCATTGCATTAAAGCGTTGTTATAAAGCGGTAATAAAGTTTTCCTCCTAATTTCATTTGCGATAGCAAACAAAGTTCAGAACAGATCGTAATCACTTCACTTGTAATTTGTAATGCGACAATGCAAATAATTATCATTGGACAAGAAAAAATATCAAATATATACGACTAACACAAAAGTTTACGTAATTTCATTTTATCCTCGAACATATTCCGCGTATTTAAATTGGTAGCGTAACACAAGCGAGAACCAATAACTTTCTACTTTTCATCACGGAGTGCTTCAAGGAACAAATAAAAAGGCTCGAAATCGATATCATTCCTTATTGGTCAAAAATGAAAAGAGATAAAAAACGTTGATTATTGAGATAGAACTAGCTAGGAAGATAAGGGCCATTTTTGAAACTCAGTATTTCACTAACCTAATGGTTTTTTCCATACAAAAATTAGCTTTGTATAACTGACGCGTTTTAAAAATGGCTGGCATAAGCTCTTGTCTTAGATATTGGTTGTGTGTGCGGATATTTCGCGTGTGTGTGCGTCGATGAAATACGTAGACGATCACACTACACATGCAAATTCCTATCCGTGCACTGTGAATGTGTGTAAATCGAGACACTACGGAGAATTGTCTTCTAGGTAGCTGCCTAGAGTACTGCGTATATATATACGTATACCTACACTAAGTAAGCGAGTACGTAGCCAGCATATGGCGCGATGGACAGGAAAGCGCGCGTTTATTTGAAAATATTAGTCTATTATAATTTATTTTTAAATAAAAAAATGTGCATATATTAGGGAACCTCCGGGTAGACAAAGTCTTTGAGTCTCTATGGAAAGCACGTGCCTGATCCCTACAAGAAACAAATGTCAGTGCGGCAAGATAACGGGGTCTAAACATAATCTTAATTTGAAATGAATTACTTAAAATTCTGTTATTCATTGGGAAACAACAAACAAAGAACAATAACCTATTATACTAATTTAATGCTATTTCCATTTTTTTGTTGCAATTAAAAGTCTAATAACTGTGAGTATATCTCCCAAAACCAAATTCACGATAAAAATATTAAAGAAATTTATATTAAAGTCATTTTATAAGTCGCCAGCTAGCTTGGATCAACGCTATACTCTACTGCAATGCTTCAATTGCCATATTCGGCAACCCCATGACGGATTTGGCCCATATTTGAACTTAAAAATTATATTAGCTACTTTTACACGCTTACAAAATTTCATGAAGCTCCGTTCAAAACCACTCGAGTTATCATCTTGTAAACATACATACATACATACAAACGTTTGATTGTTTAAGTATTCGTAGAGAACTTTGCTCGCTTGTTCATTTATCTTAATTTATCTCGCTTGTAAAATCTGACAAAAGAGAAGTTAATAGGTATAATAATTATTTTTTATCTGAAAGAGAATGATGTGTTGTGCTTACGAAGGACTGTAAATATGGTATACGGAGATTTCTCGAAGGTCAAATAAGCTAACACTAACTAAATTCAACTTTATAAGTTAATTTGTATTGTATTCTCAATACAATATATTTTATTGAAATAAGAAAGAAAAAAGAAAAAAATTACATATTTATATACTTAGTTCCTTTTTTATGACAAAGAGCTGTGTGAATTTGGCCTAAATTGGTGAAATTTTAGGTATGACGTTTAATGAACTAGTCAGAGAGTCGACATTTTTAAAATTTCCAGATCTAGAATATTCACTTAGACCCAGCCGTGGCGAAAGGTATGATTTCATATTGAAAACGCGTCGCCTTCTCGACTTTTGGGTATAATTTCAACATCTTATAAAAGAAGGTAGATTGTAAAGCATACCGGAAGTCCCAAATCAATAAACTTACTGCAAGACAGGGATAGAAGAGGATTGAAGGGGCGGTGGCCCCGCCCATTCCTCCCATGGCTCGAGCGCTACCCCTCTTGACGCAATGTTTTTCAGCAATTCAATTTAAGGGTCATAAGGTATAGGTAGGTGGTAATGTTTATATATAGAAATATTCTTGGTACTTTGTGACCATAGCGATATACACCAAAGTACTATTTGGTACATATTTATATTTAATTATTGGACTGTATGTAGGTAGGCACTGAAGCAAAATTAAACTACAACACGACAATGAATCCTGCCTATCCTTTTATTTACGTGAAAAACATTTTCATGTCAATTGACGACAACACGTATAAATATTGCTTGCACTGTAAAAATATATCCGATCTCACGAAGAGCAAAGCTCTTAAACTAATTATACAATTCAAGCCGTTTTCTTAGAATCCCGTAGACACTCCTATTTTTATGAGAACAGAAAATAATTCATTTACTAGGTGGTAATTTATTGCCTATACCCACTGACCTATATGGAGGTCAGTGCCTATACCTAAACAGGTCCTTGAGTAAAGAAAAAGCCGAACCTAACATTTTGACAAAGTTTTATAGGGTTTTATGAGAACTTCAAGACTATTCACGCAGTAGGTATCTCCGCTATACCTATGAAGACAGTTATAAGTGCGTGTAGAGAAGGAAGGAGGAAGTGTTAGGAGGTTGGCTTTTAGATACAAAGTATAATAGCTATACATTTTAAACTTGCCAGTTTAAAAGCTACTTTATGGACATCATAGGTATGCTGGAAATTTGGACTTTCTAGCATAGGAGTATCCACACTGAATCTATGATGGTAACGACGAAACGCTTCGAGAGAAGGTGCGGTGCCCTGCGTTAACTCTACTCGGCATATTTACGGCCGTGCCCCCAGACTGAGTATTTAGTACATCGTAGAGGTAAGTAAGTACCTCAAACTACAAATAAGAAGCTTCAGCAATCTACCAACTTCACCAACCAAGAGCGGATCCAATTTTTTTAATAAAGTGAGAGAAAAAAATTCGAGGGGATTTTTAAGTGCATTATTAGTTTAGTTAGGTCTAGGATAATCCAATAGTTTTTTCGCAGTAAAAAGAAACGTTTAAATGTAGGATAGCATTGGCCATGGCGACAGCAGAGTTTTTCATGGGTCCATATTGGCTCTCATAAAATTCTAAATCCTATTCTTTATCTTTTTACCGATTTCTATTCATAATCATCACTCTTCATAATTTTATAAAAGTGAAAACTTCTTTAGGCGCGTTGGGCATGCACGGAAATGGTAAGTACTAAATCTATTGGGCGGATAGCATTTTTTGGGATGGGGTAAAACCATTAAACTCGGGTCGAACCTGTTACGACACCTCTAATGACATCCTGTCAAATGAATATTGTTTCAATGATACTATATATCTATAAATAACTATATATCTATCAATGATACTATATATCTACTGTACTTTTTCATTTATATATTATCCTAATTTAAAACCATATTTTAATTGTGTATTTATAAATAAACCCCAAACTATTTTATTTAATTATTTGCAAATCATTACATATTGTCACTATTACTACACATAATGTCAACTTATAAATACAATTAAAACCTAAAATAATTGTGTATTTTAAATATATATTTCTCGCATTAACACTACGCATAGCATAGCTCAAAAGGTCGACCTTGTTTGTAAAATTGTGATTCCACGGAAGACCAGTGCTGTTGTTTGCCTTAATTGGCGACCAGCAGCTTATGCTGAGTGGACATCACTTTCAGTGATAAAATTGTTTTAATAGTTTTAGTTAATGTTTAAGCTCGTATATCTTTCAGTGTTTAATTATAAAAATTATGTAAGTGTATAATTTATCGCTGAATAAAGATTTTTCTATTTAATAAGGATATTTAGTAAGGTTGAGATTCGCTTGTCGAGCGGCGCGATCGGGCTGCTTCGGGATTGATTGGAGAAATTTCGCTCTTGTCTCGAGTAGCCGAAAGTGTTTTGTAAACCTGGCTTATATAGTCACACGAAAATTGGATTTATATTATATATAAACTGTGTCCATTCATTCGTTTTCATACCTTGAAAAGATGGTATCGTGCTGCAGTATAGATTGTTTGCAACTAAAAACAATACTCCTAAGAAAACACGTTATGTTACCTATGACGAAGCGGGATGGCACTAGTCGGTGGGGCGATATAAAACTTATCTGGGTTATCAACGGTGCCATGCTACGGGGGCTAGAAAGGGAAGATGTTAAAAGCATATAGCAAATATAAATAAAAGCAGTTATATGGCTTGCAACATTTTTATCGTCTGAGACTTTAGGTATTCATGCATTGCTCTCGGTGTAAAAAAACTTACCCACCTATTTTTTTACTACTAAAACTAATTACTTAAATTTACTAAAGTGTTATCCTTAGTCGGCTAGGCACCTAAGTATAAGTAACAGTATATCACTCTCGTTATTTTGTGGTTATTTCACACAGTCATAAAATATGCAATAAAGATAACACATAAGTAATTAAGGTACCGGTAAATTAAAATACGAATAACTAGTTATGAAATTATGTTATTAATTTCAGCCAGAAAACGAAGCTAGATTTGTGTGTGCATAGCTTAGCAATAAAATAAAATGAGGATTTCACTATTTTTTATGTTTGTAATAGTTTCCAGTAAGTAAGTTTATTTACTTCAACAAATTAACGAATTTATTGCATACCAAAATTAGCAACCGCGCTGGATGTAGACCGCTTCCGATAGGTCGTTTTGGAAATCCTTGGGGGAGGCCCATGTCCAGCAGTGAACTTCCTGTGGCTGACATGATGATGAAAATAAGCAGAAACCTACGTAGGCTAAGAAAGATGAAACAATCCTTGGCCGTCCTACAGGAAGATTTTTACCAGTGCATAACCGAAGACCTCCGTGGCGTAGTGGTCACCGTGCTAGTCCGCCACCCAGATGTCCCGGGTTCGATCCCCGGTAAGGGCAAGTTGAAAAATGGCCTTTTTCAAATCTTCCTGGGTCTTGGATGTTTATCTTTATATGCATTTGTTATAAAATATAGTATCGTTGAGTTAGTATCCCATAACACTAGTCTCGAACTTACTTTGGGGCTAGCTCAATCAATGTAATTTGTCCCTATATATTTATTTATTTATTATTTACAAACTACACTTGGGTACTTTAGTCTATGATACGAATTACATACATTCAAATGTGATAGAATAAATAAATCGGCCAAGTGCGAGTCTGTTAAAGACATTTTATTTATGCGTCGCCAATTGTCCAGTCTATTTTTAAAAGTTGCAGACACTGCTTCCTCAGGCAGTCTATTCCAATTGTGAATCACTCGGTATGTTAAAAAGTGATGTGCAGTGTTGGTTTTGGACAGCTCGCGGCTTATTTGATTAAGGTGGCCTCGTGTTGGTTTTAAGTGCGTCTTCAAATTATATATATTACGTTCTATATGTAGGCAAATTGTAAACAGATGTCTGAATTTTGTATGTTTCAATAAGATTACCACGAAGACGTATTTCTTCAAGTGTAGTCAGGCACAATGCATGGAGTCTGTCTTCATAAGACATCCGACGTAAAGCTGAGGTATCTCGGTCGCCCTTTGTTGGGGCTTGCACAAAGTTTTTGTCTCCTAAAATCGGACGGTACTTTCAGGCAAATTTTCAACCTAAAATATCTCAACAACTTCTTAAAACCAAAGAAATTCAGGTTGATCAACCAACTATATGCTAAGAATCAAATTAATATCGTTTTGGAAGTAGATATGGATTTGAATTTGTAAGCCATATTCAAGTAATGGGCGTATATATATTTCTAAAAGTTTAAATAAAAAATAAATAACGACTCAGACAGTATCTTATACCTTTAAACGAGCAATTCTTGTATATTTATTTATTTATATATTTATAAATTTCTGTGATCTCGAAAACGGCTCTAACGATTTCGCAGAAAATTGGTATATGGGGGTAAACAATCGATCTAGATTAGTCTTATGTTTGGAAAAAAGCGTGTTTTCGAGTTTTCATTCGTTTTTGTTTCCACGCAGAATATGGTCGCTAATTTCGTCGCGCCGGCCGCCATTCGCTTAGCTCAGCGGTTAAGGATGCTGACCACTAAAAAGAGCGTTGCGGGTTCGAATCCCACTCGGTGACTTACATTTGTTTTTTTTATATTCAAGTTTATATATAATTTTTTATTTTGTACTGTTTTTAGACAAGTTTAAAAAATGTAGTTAATGATTGAGATGTAACCGACCGAACAAAGCTCGGTCACCAGGTACTAATATTCTAAATGAACAATCTTTGCTAATCTGTATACCAATACATTAGCAAGGGTTAGTTCAGTACTTATCTCACGCATATTATTTATATACTTACCTACAAAATAGATTGATAATTTCCTATTTTTTATATTATTTTAATCTTCTTTGTTGATTCTATTAGATTTATATGAGAAGGTTGAAACACAGGTCCTGTCCTATCAAGTACAATTGATAAAAAAGAAACTGTTCAAGATGATGGTGGATGTGATGTTTGACGCTAAGGCCAAAATACAGAGTATTCGGCATATAAGAAATGATTACAGTGCAAAGAAAGCGTTCGAATTTGCATTCGTCATATACGACATAAGACGGAAATACACTAGAATGCTACAAATTCACAAGGCCGTTCTCAAAGAATTAAATAGACCTTATGATTATTATAATAATCCGAAAACGTCACTCTGGGTGAGTTCTAGTAACTAAGAATTAAAGTAGGCACTAGGTACTTACTTAATAACAAGGTTTTTTAGAAACTCTAAAGTCTGATTTTTAATTCCGTAGAATTCTGACAGCTGTCATTTTTTGACATATCAGAGATCATAAACCTTTTTGGCCGGGCACATTTTATCATTAAATTCCAGATTTCAATAAGAGTGTGAACATCTGAGTCTACACATTTTATTTGTTAGTGAATGTAACCATTTAATTTAGTGCGATGCTCCAAATCAATAGGGGATTTACAGCGAGTAATAAATCAAATAAATCAGCTAAGAAAAAGTTATTTTTCAACAAGAAAAAACTTAACAGAGAGATAACAAATATAACAATCAATGTGACAGTCGTGACGTGACAGCTGATGGCCGCATACTTTATTTTTTAATTCTTGTGCTTCATGGATTACGAAAAAAATATTTATTAAGCTTTTGGCTAAAAAGGTTGATGATACATGAGTTAGTAGGGAGTGATGCCAGGGAAAGAAACATAACCTGCTTACTTAAAATTACTTAAAAATATAGCTTTGATAATTCGGTATTAAAAAATGTTATAACATTTTAAATATACCAGAAAGTTTAAAGTGAATCATTATCTAGGTAAAACATTAAAATTAATCAAGAATTTAATTTTTTATCGCCCTTATACGTGTTCCCTTTTTAGTTGGAGAACTTTTTTCGTAGCAACACTTATGAAATGTCAGAATTCTACGGAATAAAAAATTAGACTTTAAATAGGTAATGTTTTGCATTAAGTAATCCTTTTGTCACTTTGAAAACCCCTCATTAAAAAAAATCCTGAAACACGCATTTATTGGTTTACCGCCAGAAGTACTCAGAAGAAGTTTCGAATAAAATGGTCTAACTAATCTTGTTACTTCATACAAACTTAGGACCCCCGTTTCACCCCTTAGGTGGTGATTCTTGAAAGACCTCATATGGAACCTATGTACCAAATATGGAGTCTCTATAGGCGCAGCGGTTTTGGCTGTGCGTTGATGAGTCAGTCAGTCAGTCTGTCATTTTATTTAACTTCATTCACAAATACAAGTGTAATGGCGGACTTAAAGCCTAAGGCCTTATCTACCAGTCAACCAAACGGGTCATGTGGAGAATGATAGGGGTAGTGCACAACTTGACAGGTATATGGTGAAAAAGAAAGAAAAGACTATTAATTCATTCAGTTTCTTCTTTTATAAATATAAACAGAAGATTTTTTTTTATGATATTTTTCCGATTTTATTAATTTGTCGTATGTTTATCGTTGTAAGCACTTGTTTAGAAAATTGTAATCGTGTTTATTTATTTATAGTAAGTAGTTTATGATACAAGTGTTGTAAACTGTTCATTACAGTCGAGGCGGGTTGACAAACGCGCGGGCTAAGCCCGCGCATTTGTCTATGGAGCCGAGACTTGTAATGGACAATACCACACGTGTGCCATACGTTTTTCAACACGTTAGTGAGGAAAAAAGAACTTCAATATGTAATAAAACAATTTTAAATCTCGCTTAAGAAAATTTTAAATATGGCGCGCTTAATTTTTCTTTTTCTAGGCGCATTTCGCGCATGCTCGAATCTGTAGTGATACGAGAGACACAGGAATAAATCCACCAAAATCCAAACGATTATTTAAAAAAATATGATTTTTTTTCAAACAGGGCGGAATTATAAATTAATTTTACTGTTGTTACAAGAATTTTACTCACCTACTAGGATATAAAATGGAATAAATAGAATAAAACAAGGTTTCAGTATCAGTCTAGGCGGGCTGCATGCAGAGATTTTATGTTTAAAAAATAATATTCGATATTTTGGATTTATAGAATCTTACTCCTAAAACATTTTAAAAAACTCTTTACCGCACTTGTGCGGTAAGTAACATTTACCGCACGATTACAAATGGTCATTGCTAGAGGGCTAGATGCTTATGGCTAGATGCGAATAGATAGAGAATACCGATAGAAGACGTTTGAAGCGTGAAGTTGGTAGGTGTAACCTATTCCGCTGACTGAAGATATATTTAGTAGATAAATCTTTCTTTTTGAGTATAATTTTTCAAAACTAAAAACCGACTTCACCCTCAAACTACAAAACCAATCTTGATAATTCTGTGGGATCACCTGACGAGTATGCTTTTTCAACCAAAACCGATTTTTCCGAATCCGTCTAGGCATCTTCGCCTAATCGGTGAACAAACATAAATAACTGGTCATGTGCGATCAGACTCCCGCACTATCTATATAAAATCATGTTTGTTTTATGGGAGCCCCACTTAAATATTTATTTTGTTTTTAGTATTTGTTTTTATAGCGGCAACATAAATAAATAATCTGTGAAAATTGTAACTGTCTCATGTATCATGAGATACAGCCTGGTGACAGACAGACAGACAGACGGACAGCGGAGTTTTAGGAATAGTTTTTACCCCTTGGGTACGGAACTTTCAATTAAAAAAGAGTGGATGTTTACAGACAAATTTATATATAACGAGGTTCACAACTGCCTCTTGATTTTTCACAACTGTCTCTTGATTTCATATTGGATATAATACGGACCAGCCTTTTTTACAACGTGAAAGCTCTGTCCCAGTCGGTTCCACTTCCTCATAGAATTGTGCCAGAGCTAAGCCAGGAGCAGGCGTAAGCAATGTAGGTGACAAGTACTGTTTCTCTGTTTGTTATTTTTTTACCTCTCTAAGCGCGTGTATATAAGATAATTTAGCGCTAAGTTTTTGGATGTGAGGCTTCCAGTTTATGTGGCTATCTGGGCTATGTAGATCGACGCCCGACGAGGTGAAGATTCAAATTTAATTACATATTTAAATTTAATTGTGGTTTTTTGTATGGGTGAAAGACCATTAATTTTGTTTTTTTTTTTTAATGATTGACCTTAAAACTGTGGCCACTCAGCCAGTCCCTCGTTTTTGTTTTTCTTATAGCCTATGTAGTATCCCGTCGTTTGGCAATAGCCTCCCCTTCCTGCTTCCACGATTCACGATCCAAGGCAGCTTGCTGCCATCCACTCATGTAGCATTCAATCATATTCAATGTCGTCCATCCATCTTTTTACTCGGCCTATACGTCAGGGCCCATTGGAACCCATAATCATCTCTTATCTTGCCCATCTCTCGCAGGTCTCAATTACAATTATATTGGCAGTATTGGTCACTTTTCACAACGCTTCGATCAACTTATCGCGCGGGACCTCAGCTTTTTCTTATTCTTTTTTCTTTTCGCCTAGCTTTCAAGCGAAATGGTTTCTGCGGCGATAGGTAGAGATGGGAGGTATTGTAGGTTTATTATGTATTATAATAATATAATAGCTACATATTTTAAACTTGCCACTCTAACGACATCATATCCTGAGACTTTGGACAATTATTGTCTTGTATCTATCATACCTACTTTATTTTCCAGTACCAAGACTTTATGCTCGAAGCAGTACACACAGGGGGTGAAATTGACAAGCTTATACAGGCAATCGAAGAGCACGAGTATGAAGACCGTCCTTTTGATCCAAAGGTCGTCTACCACACAATCACGAGGCCCAAGGCAAAAAAAAAGAAGAACTTACGATTTCTAAGCGCTGATAAAAAGCTGCATCAGCTGTTCACGTTGAAGGGACGGCGATGGGAAGACAATGACTTGATGGACTCAATAACTAATACTGTTACGAAACCGATTCCTGCTTTTAGTCGTAATTCCACAACGACTCCAACTACTAAAAGAATCTTTAAAAAATCTTTGGACGGGCTCCAGTTTGATTCAGAGTTAGAATAAAAATTTCAATTTTATTATTTTTGTATATTGTTTTCTGCAACGCTACACGTTGTAGAAAATAATTGCGCGTTTTTAGGGTTCCGTACCCAAAGGATAGTGAAAAGTAATTTATTTATATTTGGATATTTGTATCATTTGATAATTATTATCTATTTTTTTTTCTTTCGATTTCATAATAGGTTTGACGTCAGATCATTTACAGATTTTTTACTGCCGATGCCGCTTCCTAAGCGCAAGTACAGAAGAAGTGGTAACAAACTGCACTGCAGCATTTTCTTCAAAAACGTCAACTTACAATTATACTGGTATTAAAATTAGATATGTGAACTGATAAAATACATTGTTATGGCATAATTAATAATTAGGCATGATGTCTGAAATTAATGACGAATTGTAAATTTAGTATTAAAACATGTACAGAATGTACCTACTCGAATTATAAATTTTGTGAATGTACAAATACGCTATTTTCCAACAAGTCAAATCGGATACTTTTTTCTAAACGTCAAAACAAACAGTTTCTATGGGATTTTGTATGAAATACAGGCAGATGACGTCACAGTACAAGTTTTTTGGAGTCAAATAGCGCTCTTATTATCAGTTTTTCTGCAAAAAAAAAAAACTTAAAATCACGTTAAAATGGATATGTTTAAAGACAAGTGACATTATTTTGGGACATTTTATTTTATTATCAGTACAAAACAATTTATTTTTGACTTAGGAAAATACCCAATTCAAACCTTTAAGAGAGAACCACGCCAAACTTTTTTTTAACGCGGTAACACCGCGGGGCGCAGCTTATGTAATAAAATAAATATTAAGAAAGGCTCCCATACAACAAATGTATTTTTTATAGATAATGGTACGAAACCCTTCGTGCGCGAGTCCGACTAGCACTTTATTATTTATTTATATATATATTTGTTATAAAATATAGTATCGTTGAGTTAGTATCACATAACACAAGTTTTAAACTTACATTAGGGCTAGTTCAATCAGTGTGATTTGTCCCCACATATATATATATTTTTTTAATTTTCTGACATCTATGCATTAATAAAACAGTAAAAAAGTGTGTCTGAGCATTAAATATATTTTTTTTTAAATATTGGGGTCGATGGAGACATAGTAATAGAATAAGCATAAAAAAGTCTGTCTGTTTGTTTGTATGTATGTCTGTTTGTACACGCTAATCTCCGGAGATACTGCGGATTCGAATTAAACTTTTTTGTTCTATTGCTGTTAATCCTGGGCAATATATAGGGTATAAATTATTTTGGAAAACGGGACACCTGATGCAGAACTATAATGGTCCAGCTAAACTATAAGAAATATAAAAACGACGCCATAGCAAAAGTTGTTTAGCCTGATGATCATTTTCCAGAGACATAAAGCGAATGAAGTCGCGGGCTTCAGCTAGTTTCTAAATCATTTTTAGTTTACCATTGACCCGGTTGGGTTTTATATATTAAAAATCTTAGTTTGGCACCTATACCATTAAAAAGCCGCAACTATTTTGTCTGATGTCTTTTTTAACCGACTACCAAAAAGGAGGAGGTTGTAACCTCCTCCTTTAACATAAATGTTCTTTTTAGTATTTGCAATTACTCGAAGTTACTTATACCAACATGGAAAATTCTTTTTTGTTTTAAATGGCAAACTTGTCAGGTAGTCCCATAGAAATTTTATCAAAATAGACTGTATAGTTTGGTGTTGAAGTCGGTATTAATTTTAAAAAATTATATCGGATAAGCTTCTACGGGTCGAGGGTTACTCATGAAGTCTACAGCTCACAGAGCCCTAGTTTAAGAACTATCTGAAGTCTTGGCCGCGTGGTAATTTTTTGTTAATCCCACGAAAACAGCACATTTTCCCGCTGTTCAGCTGTTATGAGCTGAGTTTCTATTTTACTCCTCAAAAACTAAATTTTCGTATCAGTACATATACAGTAAAGTTTGGTTAAAAAAGATATGTAAATTTTTGCATTTCTCAAAATGTCAAATTTTCGTACAAACTGTTTCACCCTTTGAGGTTTTTTTTTTAAATTTAGTAACCTTTTGTTTCAAAGTAAGCTCAAATGTAACTTTTTACAAATTCCAACTTAAAATTTGACCAAGTTTCATAAAACTTTCAACCCTTATTTCAACTCCTTAGGGAAGAAATTTCCTAAAATCCTTTATGAGTGCACACTTACGTAATTGAAAGAACATTTATGCAAAATTTCATGCTTCTAAACCTGCTTTTTTGCAATACTTTTTTCTAATGCTGTTTTAGTTGTATGTTGATCGATCAGTCAATGTACAGGATTACTGGTAAGTCTACCTACATCCGTCGCGAAGTGTTAGGCGTGGACGAAAATAGTTGATAATCTTAGACATTTTCTTCATTTAAATTTATTTCATAAAAATCCACTTTGACGAAGTTTTCGGACTGTAATTTCCTCATTGCTACTGAGCGGTCACAAATTAGATCTCGTTGAAAATACTACTTTCTTGGGAATCACAATAGATTCAAAACTTCAATGGGGTACCCATATCTCTTAACTCGCTGATAGTCTAAGCTCAGCTGCTTACGCTATAAGGAGAATCAGACAATTGACAGATGTGGCAACTGCTAGTCTAGTTTACTTTAGTTACTTTTATAGTCTGATGTCTCTATGGGGGAGTGCAGCTAATATACAGACTATTTTTATTTTGCAAAAAAGGGCAATTCGTTTTATTTACGTTTTAGGATCGAGAGACTCCCTAAGAGACTTTTTTAAGAAAATTTATATACTTACTGTACCATCCCAGTACATATTTGAAAATATAATGTATGTAAGGAAAAATTTTGCCTTGTTTAATAAAGTTTGTGATTTACGGATAGAAACTTACGTAATATAAATGATTTATTTACTCCGTACTAGGCTGAAAACAGTCAGTAAGTCGTTTATGGAAAACTGTATAAAGTTTTACAATAAATTGTCGCAATCAGTTCTTGGTATGCCTGATAGAAAATTTAAAGCTTATGTAAAGAAAGCACTTTGTGAGAAGGCTTACTACGGAACCGATGATTACCTTAGAGACAAAAATGTCTGGCTTGAGCTTGGCGCGGGTTCCTCTTAAAGGTTTGTATTTGTAAATTCACAAATGTCATAATTTCAGTACATTCTGTACACGTTTTAGTACAAATTGTAAACTATATGTAATAATTTTAAACTTGACATCATGCTTAATTAATAATTATGACTTAACAATGTATTCTCAGTCCACATATCTAATTTTAATATCAGTATAAATGTAAGTTGAAGTTTTTGGAGAAAATGCTGCAGTACAGTTTGTTACCGTTTCTTCTGTACTGTAAATGTACTGTAGAAGTAAATGATCTGACGTCAACATTTACTTATTAAGAAATCGAAAGAAAAAAAATGACAATTTACAAGTGATACAAATATCCAAAGATAAATAAATGATTTTGACTTGACTTTGACTCAGCATTCTTAACCAGTGTTTTTTTTTATGTTTTTTTGTTGATGATACCTAAAAAAATATCTAGGTATCAAACCACACATTTCTACGATAAAACGGATGATACAGCTTATACAGCCTAATGACCAACATTTTAATATAGTAAATTTCGATGACTAGAAACTTTGAACCTGATACTCTTTAAAAAATGTACGATAGCAATTTACCTACTAAGTATGCGAATGATAAGCATGTCTCTGTTGTCTCAGCTATGCAAAAAAAAACTCATCAAATATTATTGAAAACACATCATATTCACCGAATATGGTTTCGGCCGACTATTTCCTCTTTCCAAAACCTAATTAGCACTTCGTGGCACTCGTTTTCAGTCGATAGACGATATAAACGATAATTCGCGGCGAGAACTGAAGTCGATTCCGAAAAATGCATTTATAAAATGTTTTCATAATTGGATTACACTTATGGCAATTAGCCATAAGGCCCATAAGTGTATAATTGCGAAGGCGTTTACTTTGATAATAAATTTGGATACATACATACATACTATCACGTCTTTATCCCTAATGGGGCAGACAGAACATTTTGGGTCTTGCGGTTCTATGCAGAGCCCAGGGCCGCAAGACCCAAAAGCCACTTTTAGCGTCATGGTGGGCGAGAAGATGGAAAAGCAATCAATACAGTGATGGGTTGCTAGCCGCATCGCCTGTTAACATGATTCGCATTTTTGCCCATTACCTCGATCGGCTTTTACGATCTGCGCGGGAAGAGAAGCAGCTGGTACATTCTAAGTGTTTTCATTTCTCCCAGACCAGCATGGACATTTGGATAAATGATACATATTTTGTGTTTCATTGACCAATCCCAGGTGCTTTTTCCACAGAGTAGTAGGTATATAAGCCAGCCAATTTCTTCTTTTATACAGGTACTAGCCTAACTCTGCGACTTCATTTGCGTGGACTTTATGACTCTGGAAAATACTCATTAGGTTGAAAAACTTTAGCTAAGGCGTCATTTTGATTATATTACTAAGACTTTACAGTCTGTCCGTCTGCCCGTCTGTCCGCCTGCCCGCCTAATTAATATAGATATATAAAATATATAATATAAATATAAAATAATATATATAATAACCTCTTTCTTTTTAGAAGTCGGTTAAAAATTAAAAGAAACAGAAATTTCCGCATGCCTGATCGATGTCTATAGGGACCCCAGAGTGGGCGCGCATTTCAGACAGCGTTTAAGAGATGTAGTTTAAGTATTACTATATAACGCGGAAATGCCGTCAGCCTCTTGGTTACTTTGCCATTGGTTTTCGTTGCTTTTAATTTAACGTTGTATTTTATTTAGTTTTTTTTTTAGTTGTTTGTAGACGCCGACACTTGTTTATTATTTTGAATTTATAATAACTAAGAAATAACCATTTGAAATGATTACTTCGGTTCCCAAAAATCGAACAATCTAAATTTTAATACCTAAATAATAAACCTTAATAAATCTTTCTATGTAATATTGGAATAATTGGGTAGATATGAAAGTATGAATTGTTAAATATTATTTTTCTGGTATGATTTGTGATGATTATACACCAAGAAGATGGCTGTCTTGTGGCATACCTATATAGATTCGTCAAAGTTCGCAGCGAACCACTAGTTATTACGTGGATAGCTTAATATACTAAGGATATTATGTTTTTTTAGGGTTCCGTACCCAAAGGGCAAAAACAGGACACTTACTATGACTATTACTGTTACTATGCCGTGTGGTTTTCGGCAGAGTAGAATAGGGTCACTCCAAGTCTTCTTTCGGATGTCGTAGAAGGCGACTTAAGAAATACAAGCTAAATAAAGCTTATAAGCATCAATGATACCTCAGCAACCCATCTGGTCAGCGTGGAGAGTGTAGACTAAGTCCTCTGACTGCTCTGGCCAACTATGGCTCTGGTAGTACAGAGAGGGTCGTGCTCATGCAGTAGAGACCAAAAGACCTGCTGATGATGATGATGGTGATGATGATTACTATGACTCCGTTGTCCACCTGTCCGTCCAGGCAGTATCTCATGAACCGTGATAGCTATACAAATAATGTATTTCTGTAGCTACTATAACAACAACTACATATAAAATTAATATTTAAATGGGGTTCTTTATACAACGAACGTGATCTTTTAAATGGTAGGGAACCCTTCGAACGCAAGTCCTGCTCGCACTTATTTGAAAAAAAGTTAGGTTTCCGCTTGAGTTAAACAAAACTATGAGACTAGGTCGCGATTAACAGCTAGTATAGCCGTATTTATTTGTTTACTAGAGGCGTCTCTAGCACTTAAATGCTGAAAGAAACAAAAGCTTTCAAACAGCTTTATGCCATTTTGGCCGCGCGCACGCAAGCTTACTAAAAACGGAACGCAAGGATACATTGGTTTACTTTTGGTTAAGAATTTGTTATTCTAAGCCATATGGGCACAGGACGGTGCAGGTTTTTTTTGTAACAACGAAGTTAAAAGGCGTCGTTAAACAATGGGACACATGCTTACGTGGCGTACATCTGTGACGTATTTTGTATACAAAGACCACAGGCCGCGGACCTAAAATCATCTCGTGTCGAAAGCTGAAAATGTAATTTTTTCGCTTCAGCAGATTGCTACTTTCACAAGACCTCAAATACGTCTGTTGAAATATTTTTTTGTTTGATTTATTATATTTCTTAATCAAAACGTTATTAAAATAACCGCCAAGTGCCGGTCGGGCCACGCGCAGTGTAGGGTTTCGTAGTTTCAAACGCCTACTTCGAGCTCACGAGAAAAACTAATTTCATTTGATTGAATTTGTATAATATTTTATATTTTCGAATACATTTTTTTAATTGGTTGATTATAACTCTTTACCTTGTTTAATCGATTGATCCTCCCCATTTTGATTCCATAATCTATTATGGACCCGGGGTGTTACGATTTTTTTTAAATTTTAGTAATAACGCTCTTATTTAAGAAATATCATCCTAAGGCACGGACGGTGTAATCTTACGGAATCTGCGAAATCCCCCGTAATATCTTGAAGTTCAGTGGTTGTTCGATAGGTATCTAATATTCTGAGAACGCCGCACCGGCGGTGCCCCGGGTCATCTCGGGCAACTCTAAGTGCCTAAAAAGAGGCCGTTCAGGTATTACGTTTACGTACGACCAGGAATCGGGTCAAAAATTGCTAAATCTGGGGGCACGGCAGTGCCCCCACCAAGTCGAGCAAAAAAGCGTCACGGCCGTACCATCCTTTTCTCGAAGCAATTCAGACCATTTTCAACCCCCTGTAACTTCGTTGTGGATAAAACTAGAAGACTGAAATTTTCAGTAACCATGCAGGCATGTAAAGACACGGTATATTTCAAATTTCATTCAATTTGAACTAGTATTTTAAGAATTATAACGGGTCAAATTTCTTAATTTTGTCACTCACTGACTCACCGATCATCAAAATTCTAAGGCACTTCTAGCAGACCTAGAAGCTTCAAATTTGGAATATAAGTAGTGTTTGGTGTATGAATCAAGAAAAAACTAAAAAATCTAGAAAAGACCGCAAAGAAAATTAAGCCCATACAGCCAAGTCTTCAGTTAAATTTTTCAATATTGGCTTTATTCGTAACGATGTTTTACGGCAGTTATTATTATTGCGTGCGAAGCCGCGGGTTTAAGCTAGTCCCATATAAATATAGGCGCATGGTAGTGCCCCTGCCAAATCGAGCAAAAAATGGGTATTCCCGTCATGAAAACACGTGTTAATTAAATTATTTAATGCAAAAAACGTACCTACGTGCGTATTCGTACTTATTACGAGTGCGTAAGGTTATAAATTAATTATTATACCACGCGCTGCGATGCTAGCGAGTGAGCGCGGGCCGTTACTACGCGCTGCGCGGTGCTAGCGCGAGGGCGCGGGGCGGGGACAGTGGCGGGGCGCGCGGAAAGGTGAATGTCGCCGAGCGAGCAGCAGCCGCGCTCATACGCGCGAGCGACCCAATGCTGTTCGGATGTGCCCAGAATTTTTACCTATAAGTTTGCGATTTTCATTGATAATTTCGTTTGCTATATTAGTTTGACGACTAAAGGCTACTCTCATGTCTACAAAATACAAAAAGAAATGAGATCCCATCAAAAACAATACTTGTCAAAAAAACCAAGTCTCGCAACTCAAATGTTCTGCGGTAAAAAGTTGTGAGATCCATGTAATACCAAGTCGGTTATTAATTTATTCAGTCTCTACTTAAGCGACTTTCTGTCTTAATACGTCCAGTCTCTAAGACCACGATCGTGGTCCATAACAATTGAAAATCAATTGTGTCTGGAATCTCCGTACTCGAAGCATTAAGTTGTTACGTAATAATTAACAGCATCTTATAGTGACGCATATCAATATGAAAATTCTTTAATGTTTTATATAAATATATTGAGACTTGGCCATCGCCTGAAAACACGTGTTAATTTCGATCGCCTGAAAACACATGTAAATTCAATTATTTAGTGCGATGGCCAAGTCTCAATATATTTATATAAAACATTAAAGAATTTTAATATTGATATGCGTCACTATAAGATGCTGTTAATTATTACGTAACAACTTAATGCTTCGAGTACGGAGATTCCAGACACAATTGATTTTCAATTGTTATGGACCACGATCGTGGTCTTAGAGACTGGACGTATTAAGACAGAAAGTCGCTTAAGTAGAGACTGAATAAATTAATAACCGACTTGGTATTACATGGATCTCACAACTTTTTACCGCAGAACATTTGAGTTGCGAGACTTGGTTTTTTTGACAAGTATTGTTTTTGATGGGATATCTCTTTAGAGATATTTAGCAATTTTTGACCCGATTCCTGTATGATGTATGTATGATGTATCTCTTCTTCCCATGTGTACATAAGAGGTAGATTTAGCCCAGCGCCGCAAGATCCCAAGCCCACTTTTAGCATAATGGTGTTAAAGGGGAATCAAAAAAGTGATGAGTTGCTAACCCCATTGCATACATATCAGGCCGATTCTTTTGTAGGTGTTGAAGACATAGTTGGTACATTATACGCCATACATGTCATGATAAAAGGAGACGGAGACTTGAAAAAACTTCACCGGCACGTTCCTACTTGAAAAAAAGGAGACATGACATATAATCTAGTCTGTGTCGCAGACTGCCAATAAAACAATATCGTCAAAAGTTTTTCTATTGTGAAAAGCAATACTATCAATAGAGCTATATTGCTCTTTTAGAGCAATTTGATAAGTATTGATAGTTATCATATTGCTCTAAAAGAGCAATCGATAGTCTTATAGTATAGGTAGGCTTTCTAGCGGCAACACTAGACATTACAATTTATTATTGAAATTGTAAGTGAATTGATATGGACGCAAGTCATACCTACTACTTTCGTGGTTCTATGATAAATTATTCTCATTGACAAGAATATGTACTGACGTAATTATTAGGTCCTTACATATGAAATTGCCGATTTTCAATACTGGCAACTTTAAAATTAAATATCTTGCGTTTCATTAGGAATTCCAAATTCAAATTTATTTCGAAATAAAGCCAGAAAAATATTGTTTTAAAATTCGTATTTTATTTGTTTTAACATCATTTGTTTGAGTTTGAACATTGCTATAACAACAACTATGGACAAATTGAAAATTCGCGGTATTTACGAATACGAGTTCCACCGTGGCACCAGTGCTGCAGAAACGACTCGAAGAATTAACGACGTGTATGGACCAGGCACCGCTAACGAACGAACGGTGCGTTTTTGGTTTCAACGTTTCCGTTCTGGAAATTTCGATTTACACAATGAGCCTCGTGGACGACCTGATACTCAAGTGAATAACGAAGAATTGAAGGCGATAGTGGAAGCGGATCCATCTCAAACCACTTCTGAATTAGCAGCAGCCGTCGGCGTAAGTGACAAAACGATACTTATCCACTTGCGCCAAATCGGAAAAATTAAAAAACTCGAAAAGTGGGTACCGCACGAATTGACTGAAGCAAACCAACAAACACGCGTTGCTTGCTGCGTTTCTTTGCTAAATCGCCACAATAATGAGGGGATTTTGAACCGTATCGTGACTTGTGATGAGAAACGGATCCTGTACGACAATCGTAAGCGATCATCACAATGGCTTGACCCTGGAGAACCGGCAAAACCTTGCCCTAAGCGAAAACTGACCAAAAAGAAGATTCTGGTTAGTGTTTGGTGGACCAGTGCTGGTGTTATCCACTACAGCTTCTTAAGATCAGGCCAGACGATTACTGCAGACGTGTATTGCCAACAATTGCAAACAATGATGGAAAAGCTCGCCATTAAACAACCGAGACTGATGAATTGCTCTAGCCCACTGCTCCTTCAGGATAACGCTAGACCACACACTGCACATCAAACGATCGCCAAGTTAGAGGAGCTGCGACTGGAACCTCTGCGTCACCCACCATACTCTCCAGATCTTGCCCCAACCGATTACCACTTTTTTCAAAATTTGGATAACTTTTTACAAGGAAAAAATTTCGAAACTGATGAGGCAGTCAAAACCGCCTTCAAACAGTTCATAGACTCTCGCTCCCAGGATTTTTTTTCCAAAGGTATCAATGATATACCTTTAAAATGGCGGAAGTGTATCGATAACAACGGCGCATACTTCGATTGATTAAATAATAATTTCATTAAAAAAAACTTGTTTCACTTTTTTGATACTGAACGGCAATTTCATATGTAAGGACCTAATATTCTGCCTCAAAGGTAATAAGCATTATGATAATTCCCAGACAATTTGATAATTACAGGTTTTTATCACACTGCGCCCTCATTTTGGGCATTTTTTACACTGCGCTGTCATTTATTAAACTACCTATCTAATTAATCACTTAGTCCATAACATACATAATACTTGAACGTCCCTGAAGTTCGGTATCGCCTCAAGGAATCCACTTAACTCTCAATCGATACCTAATTATGCCGGGCACCCTTTCGCTCGGATTAAATTCAGTTTATCTTACAAAGTAAGTACCCTGACGAAGTTTACTTACAATGTTCTGTAATAAACTATTTTGACGTTCCACGGCTATCGGAGGTACTTTAAGTACTTACCTTAAGGCCGATTTTAGTTCGAAGCTTATCAATAGCAGATTGCAGATGTTCGTATCTGTACCTTGCCCCTTACACTCGTGTCGTAAGATGCGACTAAGGGAGGTATAGGCAAAAGAATGGGCAGCTGCAGCGAAGACCGTGGGAGTCAGCTGTAGTTTTACGCCGCGTGTCATGCCCGAAGTCCACTCTCCTCGGGAATGTATTTTCACGAGATTATTGTCCTGATATTCCTTCAGTCGCCTTTCAAAAAACTCACGCCAATTTTATCCGTTCAAAATCATGAGAGCTACACTTTTTCTGATACACTGTAAGTATGTTATGACGACATATAAGTATGACATAGCATTATTTTGATGCCCTATGAAGGCTACCATTCAAAAGGCTTTGAGCACACACCAGCCCTAAGGTGTTATCATAAAATAACATTAACTACTGACGAAGATGCATTGTCATGGACCGAATTCGAGCGAACTGGCCGTTATAGACTTACAATTAAAGAGTTAATGTAAAGTAAATACTCATCATTTATTGTCGATTTGATCCGTGACATTTGTGGTGAAGTGCTTCGGTAACCACGGCTTTAGCAGTATTTTAAATTGTAACTAAACTCACTAGAAATAAGGTTTATTTTACGCTGTGGAGTATTGACGCTTTGTCACTCGATTGCAACCCACGCTACTTTTAAATTTTTGTAGTGTCTGAATCTTTTTTTTTTCCACGTTTGTCAGTCGTGAGATACGGTGGGTTGTTGTAACCACAAATTAATATATCATAAATTCTATTTATTCAAGATACTAGTAAACTTTACATGCAATTCAGCCTAAAATTAAAACTAACGGAACTAAAAATAATTAAAACTAACTTATATTAAATTATATAATAAAATTAAGGCCAAATTGCCACCGTTACAGGGCAAAGTACCCAAGAGGCTGACGGCATTTTCACGTTATATAGTAATACTAAACGCTGTCCGAAATGCGTAGCGGTCCTTGGGTCCCCAGAGACGAAGATCAGGCGTGAGGAAATTTTCTTAAAAATTTAACGAGCTTTCACACTCCAGGGCCCTAAGTTTTTTTTCAGTAATAAATGTATATTTATGTTCCTCCACAAAAATGAACTTATTGTAACTTAAAAGGTAATAATAATAAACATATTTGTACTCGTATTTAAAAAACAATAAAAGATGTGGAGAACTGGTGCCTATGATAGGTTTCCAAAGTACCTGTGTTACATACAGGTCACCAGGACTCGCCATCAACATAAAAAGTAATAAAATCCAACATGTCAACTGCAGGAAAAAAATAAAAATAATAACAATATAACTTCTTTCAAGCCCCTTGCACGTGAGGGATGCAACAATGACATTCTTCTGTCTCCCCTTATGTGGACTGGAGTTGTTGCTTCACTTTTTCTTCTGCCTCCATATAGCCTGTACATAGAGGGTTGCCGGTTATACCTGCAATGAATAAATGTTTATTAAGAGTACAGTGCCTTTAGTAAGCCTACCATTTTTAATTTGCTCGCTTATTCGAAATTGTACATCTATATCGAACAATCTGCTACTGCATACAAAAATAAGTGTATACTTACACTTAAAAGCTCGCAAGCCTTCTACATTGGCATACAATTCTTCCTTTAGGTAAAACATGCACGGTGCTTTATCGATTCAGCTGCGAGTTTTACATGCGACTATGTAATATACAGGGTGAAGTAATTCAAGACAAGGGAAGGCTTGGGTCAATAGTGAGGCATTGACTGCGCAGGCGCCCTGACCTGCGCAGTCCGACCTGGCCAGGCGGACTCGAAGCAAGCC
This sequence comes from Acrobasis consociella, assembly GCA_963555685.1. Lineage (NCBI taxonomy): Eukaryota > Metazoa > Arthropoda > Insecta > Lepidoptera > Pyralidae > Acrobasis > Acrobasis consociella. Next base: position 7,135,473 of record OY743104.1, on the reverse strand, counting down.
CTACATCAACTCTTTGACTACCTATTTAAAAGTACGTTGTACATACTATATTACACGCCCTTGTTATATACAGGGTGGCCCAATTAAAGTGTTAGTCTTTAATTACTTAAATTCAAAAAGAAAAACAAATTATTTGCTATAAAGATTAAAACTTTGATAATTTCTTTGGATAACTTCTTGAAGACATGATTTAACATATTACATACTTAGGTCTTTTTAGTCTCCACAGCAGGAGCACGACCCTTTCTGTGCTACTAGAGCCATACTTGGCCAGAGCAGCCAGAGGATTTAGCCTAGACTCTTCACGCTGACTAGATGGGTTGGAGAGGTCTAATTGATGTTTATAAGCTTTGTTTAGCTTCTATTTCCCAAGTCGCCTTCTACGACATCCAGCGGAGGACTTGAAGTGGCCTTAGTCTAGTCTGCTGGAAACCAATTAAAGTCATCATCATCATTTCAGCCGCATAACGTCCACTGCTGGACATAGGCCTCTCCCAAAGATTTCCAAAATGAGCGATATAGAGTGGCTTGTATCCAGCGCCTTCCAGCGACCTAGTGTGTAGGTGTCCTACGCTTCGCTTGCCTGTACGTGATCGCCATTCGAGAACCTTTTTGCCCCACGGCCATCGGTTTAATCATCAGCTAATTCAAGTGTTTGTATTTAATTATTTAATAATTCAAAAAGAAAGACAAATTATTTGCTGTAAAGATTAAAACTTTGCGAATTTATCCGGATAACTTCTTAAAGACAATATCGTGTGAATGGTCGCCTTTACTGCGGATGGCACAATGAGCTCATTTTTCAGCATTTTTCATGACCGTGTTGCGGGCTCTATAGCGGCTACATCACGTCGAATATTGGCCTTGAGTTCTTCCATAGACGTGGCTTATTGACGTAAACTTTGGACGTTGAAAAACTCCGCAAAAAAGTCCGGTGCATCTAATCAGACAACTTGAGACGTAACTTACTGAACGGCGGCGAATCGATGTTCGTGGTGAGGTGGCAACTGAGGTCTGTAGTCTGTACAGCCTCGAACCATCTTGTACGCTCTCCCTTGATGGCTGGCATTGCATTATAATTTGAAGCCAATTAATTGAATATAAAAATAAAAAGACAGAAAATAAAAACTTGTTGCGTCGCGCATCATGTGGTTCAACCCGATTAACCTCTGTAACTCTGTTCCGTAGATCATTTTTTTTGGTCAACAATCTAAATACAATCGTCTTGATAAATATCAGCAATTATATATATTTCCTTTTATTCAATATTCTCTGGTCTAGACTTTGTCAAGTCAACTTACCTTTTGAATATTCAAGTAAAGAGGTAAAAACCATGGTATAATCCTTCAAAAAACAATTGCTACGCCCGGGCTCTACGCCCCTGCTACGCTGTAGCACTTCGTAGCCGTGGAACCCCGCTCGTAGACTCGTAGCGCATAGCGTATCACATTTCTGCACATTTGCCTAAATCCATAGAAACTTTTAACACTATTACTTTACTAGTGTAAAGTACGTGATGTATGACTGTATGTAATATGTATGTTTAATTTATATCAGTTGACACATAATATATTTTCTTCTTCTTTGTAAACGGGATCCCGATAAAAATGTTATGTTCGAAAAACATGTTAAATATTAATGTCGGAATTATTGTCAGTGTATAATGGCATTGGTCGGATAGAAAATGTATGTCTCGGCCGTCTACATTTACTCCTAGTTATTATAAAAAATACACATAGAATAGGCACAGTGAAAACACAAAGGAATTTAATTAATTTTTAAAGTCGTGAACATGCTTTGTTTACGAAGATATCCTCAGACTACAGCGCTAATTTCAAACCTTTTTTGTAAAACATATTATATCCTATCCTACAAAATTATAATGCGAAAGTGAGTTTGTATGTTTGCTTGTTCGTTACCACTTCACGCTTCAGCCAATGAACCTATTTAGATGAAATTTGATATGGATATAGTTTGATACCCAGGGAAGCGGACATAGGATAGTTTTTAATCCGAAATTCCCACGGGGAGCGAAACCCACGAATACAGCTAGTACGATATACCTAAACTATCACATTTTTAAACTTACCACATGTCCCATCCAAAATGCTATAACTAACGAGGAGATAAGTTTCCTTCTTCTCTTCTGAATTTCCACTGGATAATTTAATTACTTATCGACTTATAATATTAAATTACAAACAAATATTTGTGACCACCGCTACGGGGGGTCCGACCGCAGTAACGTTACAATATCACCCAAAGTCTCGAAGCCTCAACAGAGGGATGACGCCCTATCTCGTAACAATACAAAAAACTAAACCGTATCCAATTAGGAATAAGCTTCATTTTGTATACGCCTGAAAAGTTTTAGCGAAGTGTACTTAAACAAACAATTTTATATTTTCATAAGGCATACAATAGAGGGCTTTATTAGGCGTTTTGTAGAGAAACTGTCACAAAACGTTTAGTCATCGACAGATCGGCTGAGTAAACATTCCGAATTAGAGCGAGGATGAGTGGCGAAGTGAGACATTTGTATGCTCGTCAAGCATTTATTAGAAAAAATTGATAATTAAGTACAAATTACTGTTTATATATTTTTACATGTAAGTAAATAACTTTTGACGCGAATCAACGTATTAAGCATACTTTTTAATTTTTTACAGCGATACAATGCTGGTCTGGGGGAAAGAAAAAAACGCGCAGATCGTAGAAAGACCCAACAGCTCTGTCTGCCTCATTAGGGATAAAGACGAAAAAGTATGTATGTATATATACGTAACTCAAAAATCGTAAGGTTGTTTTTGCGAAAAAGTGTCGACCTCTTTCTCTAAAGTAATTGATAGGATCACGCGTCACGCGTTTTATAAAAAGACAAATACATACTTATTACTTATTATTTTATCTTCCTGCGTGTTACAAAAATATATGTCAGTTTGTTCAAACATTCAAATAAGCTCGTTATACAATCGCGAAGGAAGTCACATCGGAAGAATGCTCGTCTTTTCCCATCACGAGTACCGAGTCATTTGAACAAATAATTCTTAATCCCCATTGTGGGCGTGTCGCAATAACACAGAGCCAAAAATTCGTAGCCCAACAATGGGAATCAGAAGTGTGTTCCATTGTCGCAAATTGGTCTGTCCCTCAGCCGTGAAATCGTCGAGCTATTGACAGCGGGCGTTAATAAAAACATGACAACATGTCAAAACTGACCAGATTTGGTAGTTGACAAGTGACGCTCATTGTGAGCGTTCTATACAAATCTGTGTGGCCTTATCGACACCTACGTGGGGCCAAGCGAGCCCTAAGCGGAGGTGTTTGCGCATCCCATTGTTCCTCAGTTAATCGGTAGGCCTGAAATTTGAGCACGACCGTCATTCATAACTTTTTACACCGTTCATTGAACGTGGACTGGACTAATAGACACGTAATTATTGTCATCGGTTATCGATTGTGCCTTCACAAAGTCACGTTTTTAATTAAGCAATTTGTCCTCTCTCCATTTGGCGTTCTCAATCTCCTATTGGGCGTTTTTGGTTTTATGAAGTCAAGGCGTTCAGTTGGCTTTAAATTATTTTGCAAATTGATTCTAGTGATTTTATAATAGGAAATTTGTATAGTTTGGTATTATAAATTCTCATTTTCATGGACAATATGTGAAATGTTTAAAGGGACAGCCATAGTGCGGCTGTAGTGATATTTATTTGCGGACAGTGGTGGGCGTCTTTAGGCGCTGTCCGCCACTCAATCGGCTATGAAAACCGAAATCGGTTATTATAAGTACTTACCTACATAAATGACGGCATCGTTTTTTTGTAAAATAACTAGTCAGTCTGTAAAATAACTTGGGGATTGAAATAGTATCTATGCCATGGAGAGTAAGTACCTACACGTGATGAGTACATTTACCCTTTCGGCTTCGTATAAATTTAATGGGGCTTCTCATACCAACCTGACTGCTGATCCAACGACATCCGTATCATAAATATCGGTCACAAAAATGTTGTTCATGTTTAGACAACTTATCTTAAAGGGTCGCGGCGCCGGCGCACGTGGCGCTGTTGTTGCAGCGTCTTCGCAGCTAATTACTGATTTATGCTAAGCGGCGACGGTTGGTGTATGTCACGAGCGGATAGCGGGTAGAAAACTACAGTTTTAACTTTACCTAGAGGTATCTTTACCTTAACCTGCAGAAGCAGAGACTATCCGACTAACCGTGAGTAAAGAAAGATAGACCAAGCGTAATACAGTGTCTCCGTGGAATGATTTATGCTATGTGTCTACGCTTGGTTTAAGGCACAAGCGCACTCATAGTTACGTAAGTTTCGATTTTACGGTACTTTGTATGAATTCAAAAAATATTGCTCAAGTCGAAACTTACGGAACTATGAGAGCCAGCGAACATGTAAGCCTAATGTCAGACACGTTAGACGTCACCGGCAGTCTTCGGCGCAAAAATTTAAAATATCAGTTTGAAACCTCAATTTTTGGCGATAAATGATAGCATAATATTTTTGAAGTGAAAACTTCTTTAGCGGCGTTGTGCACTTTTTTTGGAATGGGTAAAAAATTTTAAACTCGCGTCAGGACACGTGGCCTGATCGAAAATTCGTAAGACGGCGCAGGGCGCTTGCGCGAATGTTCGTGTGTGTTTATGTTACAGCGTGATACGCGCATCCATGGATGGTGACAGCTGATGACTCGACCGTCTGTGTAGTGGCCATACTGCTGTGTATTTGAAAATGAATTTGTTGAAAATGAATTTGGTCATGCTTGTGACATTTGTGGCAGACTGTGGTTCAGAAAAGATTTGAAATATTTTATACTGATAATTAAAGCAAGTCGTGCAAAATTATTCCCTAACCATTCCAAAATATCAAAAATGCACAACGTTAATATTCAAGTTTTCACTTCTGCCGGCACTCCCAGAGTGCAACCCGTCGTTTTTTTTTTATATAATTTTCTGCATATTCTCTATTATAAAACTGGCAACGCTATTATGTACGATCTAGTCAGGCACTGAGCGGCGGCACTCCTCGCCCGTAACTTAGGGCACCGCCCGCGACTGCGGCCGGCCGCGTCACCCTCGGCCGCGTTTACACAAACAAGGCACTAAGTATAAGCATAACCGCGGCTTAGCAGACACTTCACCATGCCGGCGGTTTTAATTAAAGCTCGATTATACACGATGATTTTTCATTGGTTTTGAAGCCGAAGGCCACTTTATAGGCATCGTTAGTAAGACCTAATTAGCGAGTCAAAATAAAAATTCAGAAACAAAAAATGTTGTTTAAAACTCGAAAGTAAAATTGTGAGATCAATTAGTAGTACCGCCGCCATACACCGCCCGCCGGCCGGCCGGGATCATCGACATTAGGCCAGCGTATAACTACGTGGTCTCGATCGAAAATCATTTACGCAACTTTTTTATCTTATGACATACAGAAATTTGGATTACATATATGGATAGAGAAATTTATTTACTATACGACATTTTTTTTTCCTAAACCAATGAAAAGTCAGCGTGTATATGTATTACTTAATTATTTATTAGTTCCTATTGGTTTTCCCAAACACTACGCTGCAATCTACCACAAATGTTATGGATGTTACCGAAAGCATTTTCTATACAGACGGAATTAACTAGGTATAAACCTACGAACTAACAAAAGGAGGAATGCAGCCAGCGTTCTTGCTACCATGCCGCATGGGCAAGATGACTGTTTCACTTTAGTATGATTTAGTATTGATATATTATTATGTTTCTCCTTTGAGAATCACGGGTCTTTTCACCCCGATCCTTTGAGAGACTTGCATGGGGATACAGATCCAACACGTAGAGGCGTTTGGAGAAGTTGTTGTCATGTGGCGCTCCCGCCAAAACCTTGGATATACCTATGAAAGGTGTACCCTTAAAAATTTATTGCATAAAAAGGGAAAGGTTTAAGGGTTATGTAATGAATTTGGGATGGACTGACGCTGGGTTATTGCAATAGAAACGTCACCTTATTATGTTTATTTTTGTTTATTTTTATTAATCTGTTCCTGTTTTTGTTTATTTTACTCAATAAACTTATTACTAACTACACTAACAGCATAGATAAATCTGCAGGTTCAGTCACATGAACAAATAATTCTTTGAACTTAGTGGGCTTCTAGGATTTAATAAGTTGCTAACATTTTGCGGAGTCGCGTCTGTGTTGCTTCCGTCTCGGGAGTTATAAAATAAACAAAATTGTGTTTATCGAAAAAGATAAACAAATAAACACGAGTCTCAGTCCGAGAGTGGTTTGACACCGCTGTGTTTATTCTGTATTTTACCAGTACAGTAACAAGATAACTAGCTAACTTCAACCTTTTATCTAGTAATTCAGATTCCTGTTTTTCATTTTTTCCCACTGCCAAGTGTAAGTGGGACCAGGGGTGTAACTCTATAAAATAGTACGTTCGTCGTACTCTAGTAACTTTCTATTTATATGTCAAACCAAATTAGACTTTATTATTCTACATCAATGTTGCTTGATGAAACGCGAATACGCAGAAAAGTCCGTCCTGTGAACGGCTTTTGGAGTAACCCCCCTGGGCTCTGTTAACCCTCATCAGGCGATATCAACCTTTTGGTTTTCCCGGCACACTTTTCATTTTAAAATTTAAAAAAGTAGCCGATAGTGCAATGATTTTTTTTAGTAGTCATGGTTTCATTGCATGAAGTTGGTATTATAGACCATAACCTTTTCTACTAACTAATATATCGGGGACATTGATGAACACAGCCGGAGAAAAGTGCTAGCGCGCTTCATTGTTATTTACTCATGGACGATCCATGCAATATTTTGAATATAGTCATGTAGACAATGGTTTTCAGGACAAAGTGGCAGTTGTAAGCAAAATAAATCTAAATGTGATGCAGATGTTATGGAATTGCCGGCACCACCGGTACCGGACTGTTGTTTCGTCTGTGTGTGTTCCAGACAATCTCATATCGTTCCCGCGGGATTTCAACTAGATGGTGTTGACTCGTTTTAGAAAGGCTATGGTTTCTCCCAGAATCCGGGTGTTTCTTTTGTATTTTCCAACGATTCCACTTCTTAGGATGTGTGATAGATAGAGATGCACTCATTCTCAAAGTTTAGGCTACTTTGAGGATATGTAAGTACACCTATATATAACATGCATCCTGAGAAGTGAAACGTTAAATATATAATTTCAAAAATCATTTGGGGCGATGGAGATGTGGTAATAATTTAAAATAAAATTTCTGTCTGTTTGTACACGCTAATCTCCTGTAATACTGGACGGATTCGAATGAAACTTTTTTGTTATATAGCTGTTAGCAACATACAGGGTATAATTGATTATAGAAAATGGAACACCTTCGATGCATACCTAATGAAATATAAAAATGACGCCTTAGCAAAAGTCGTCTGATGAGCATTTCCCGGATTTTTATAAAGTCCATGCGAATAAAGTTGCGGGCTTCGGCTAGTAGATAAAAAGAAGCATTTAAAAAAACCTTTTTTTTACAAGCTTTTTTCAGTGTAAGGCCGTAGTACTTAAAAATAAGCCCAAGCTCTATGGAGTTGCGTCTTTTATTACTGAGTTCCTTCGACCACCTTCCATCTCCGTGCATACTCAGAATGTAGCAATGTGCCAGGGACGAACGACCTGTGCTCATGTGGACATACGAGTAAAACAATGCTGCACCTACAGAGTTCATCCTGCGGGAACCTTGCACACTGGATGGCCTCAGTAGCGTACATTTCATACAGACACAAAGAATTTGTCTACCCTGTCCACACTAATCTGATGTCGGATACAAGCGAGAAATGTATTTTGTTCAATATATAGCCGTTCTCGTAATTTAGATAAGATTGATGCCTAGCCTGTAAAAAATTGTGGTGCACGTCACTAGATGACCTCATGGTTGTTACGGATAATGCATTGGATGTTCATCTATATATGTATTTGTTATAAAATTACTTACTTACTTACGTGTCCACAATGTGCGCGGTGTTTTGCCGCAAAGAGAGGCTACGTAAGCCATCTTCGAGCGCACGAGCGCCAAATCAATGGATAGGAGTCAAAGGGGTCGCCATGGCCGAAATCGGTCGGACAGATCATCATACCATTACACCAGTCTCGAACTTACTTTGGGGCTAGCTTAATCTGTGTGATTTGTCCGTATACAACGTGGAAGGGACCCGTAATACGTTACGTAAGTAAGACCCGTAATAATATATATACTGATCTAGTAGAACCACGGGTTATATCAGTCTAGCATAATTCAATATAGCATAATTCAATATAATAATATAGCATAATTGCTTATCAGTATAGCATAATTCAATTAAAATAACAGTCAGAAACCAAAATAAATTCGCCATTCTCATACAAATTGGTATGGAATCACTTTTTTGGAATGGAAATGCCATTTTTTAAATCTTTTACTGTTACTTTATTAAGTGATCTAGTATAGCCCGTGGTTTGATTTAAGACGGGTATGACAAGAGCCCAGCTCTTAAATATAAGAAGAAGAAGATGTCTATTCCAAGTCCAAGATATATATGTATTTATTTATGTATTATTTATTGGCTGTGACCAGGCGCTGGGTGAGGAACATATCTTTCAACTTTACATCATTACTTTCATTTTATCGACACGACCAAGAATTATTTACTTCTGGTGCTGCCGACGGCTCCCCGGCGCTCCAAAGATTACCTACCAGCCGATAATTATGGGAGTGTTAATACGCCGTAATCTCCAACCGACAATGTGTGGTTTGAAGGGATCGTTTGAGGCAAACATTATGTTAAACACAGGGATCGGATACCGTACTAAAGTACTTCCATTTGTACTTTTAGAATTTGTTTAAGTAATTATTGTGCTGCTTTTGCCTTTCAAATGCCTAAATGTTTTATCTGTTTGTCTGTCTATCTACTTTTCATTATCGATTTCACTTTGGTTCTGCGAAAAGTAATTTTAGTTGATTTTCTTGTAAGAATTATGTTACGTCTACTCTGTTTCAGACATCACACTAAATAATTGGCCAAGTGCGTGTCGGGGCCACGCGCAGTGTAGGTTTCCGTAGTTGCGAATGCCAACTTTGAGTTCTTGCCACTAAAAACGTCTAAAAACTAATATCTATTGAATTTGTAAGAAAATGTCGTTTTTCAAGTACATTTTATAAGTTGATCGCCTATAACTTTTTAATTTGTATACTCTACTTGGCTCTGATAGTTTTCCTTCAAACTACATTATATATAATATAACTGTGATTTTTTTTACGTGGTCATATATAACCGTTTAGCAGATAGAGGGGGGGGGGGGGGACACTTGACTCGAACAAAAATTTGAACTTTAAACCCAAATATTTCAGGAATGGATCCCTAAATCGAAAAATGGTGATCACAATCTAACAATATTTTTGAAAGACCTATTCAACGACACTCCACTCAATGTGTTTGTCGAGAAAAAAAATATTGACTACGTCTTCACTTGTATGGCAGCTACATTGAAAAAAAATTTTTTTCATTATTTATTTTACGCCTTTTTCGCCATAATTAATATACATATCCATGCCAAATTACAGCTTTCTAATACTTTTAGTTTCTCTGTAGGACCGTGGACAGACAGACAGACAGACAGACAGACATGGCGAAACCATAAGGGTTCCTTGTTTACTACGGAACCCTAAAAAAGATAGCGAGTGGTATTACTATCCAAGAAGTAGGTACAAAGAGACCTATAGGTATACCTAGTATTAGTAGCTCGGACCATTATCCTGTCTTAAGAAAAAAAAACTCCCTTGTAAAACTCCTAGGAATAATTTTAATTTTAGAAACCAGGCTTCCATCCCTGGTTAAACACGAATTGCTCCATGTGCTTACCACATTGACGAGACAACTGTATTGACTAGTAACGAAATACAAGGCTGTGATTTCCATGTTTCTTATGAATTTTGTAAATCAGTTTTCGTGGGAAATACGAAATCGCCGATTAAGTTAGACGATTATACATCCTTTTTTTTGTTCCTGGTTTTATTATACCTCATTATAAACACTACAAGAAAGGAATAAAACTGACATGGATAGACCTAGATTTTTTACGGAAACTGAGGACTGTATTTCTGAAGATATATCATCATAACCATTTTATATATACTTTTTTAACAATTTTTTCTACTCCTCTACTGTTATCTGCCTTTTACATAGTCACGAACACTATTATAAGAACATTGATTATTTATGACTTCAGGAAAGTCTATAGTCTATTCCCCATAACAGCACTTGTATCGTTATTTCGCCAAAACGATACTCCTAGCCATAGACTTAGAACCTTTTTTTTTTTTAATCTATCATACTGCCAACATAAGAAAAACGTTTTATTAATATATTCGTGATATATTCACTAGGGAGACGTCAATTTAAAAAAAATAAAGTTTGCCATAGATGCCTATTATCTACCAAACATAAATGATGTCATACATTTTTATACTTTTCTTTGTTTATTTTTGTATTTTATTTAGTAAATATAGTCGTAGAAAAAGTATTGTATGCAACGTTGTATAAGTACGTCAAAAAATGCTCGATGGCGTCTTCTTACGATGCTCGCTAAAGCTCGCATCGTAACCTGCGCCACTCGCATATTTTGAACCCTCTTATACAACTGTTGCATAAAATACTATAAAAATGTTTCAGTACAAGATAATTTTAAACAGACAGAGTCAGAATAGTATGATTGTAATTAGCCCGTCTTTTAGATTATCTAAAAATAATAAACCCATATTTTTCAGTGTACCAAAAAAGTAAAAATTCTCAAAGATACGGAGCATCAAAGATCCGAAGTGGGGGCTTGCGACGTCACCGCTAAGTAAAAATCGTACCCAGCCGCAACGTCATGCTAAATTTAAATACGTTATATATCTTTTTAATTTTTCGTTAGTCAGATAAAAGAAAAATTACGTAGATATACAATATTGTTCAATAATCTAACCGATGGCTTAAAATTATTTTTCAAATTGTTGGTCTTGGATGTTTATCTATATATGTATTTGTTATAAAATATAGTACCGTTGAGTTAGTATCCCATTACACAAGTCTCGAACTTACTTTGGGGCTAGGTCAATCAGTATAACTTGTCCCTATATATTTATTTATTATTTATTTTTCCATTCGTCATGTCTATTGATGACGTCTCCAAATCAAAAGCCAATGTATTTCTTATCATAATCTTATTGATTAGAACAATAAGAACGTCTAGCTTAAACAACCGTAACGTAGTCTGCTAGCGAAATAATTAATCCTTTTCTCGAGCTTGGAGGTAAAAATGCACTTTAAGTTTGTTATGATAGAGTTGTAAATCCATTGAAGACTAGGAGAGATAGGCCATTATTATCAACGGTATCTATATTAAGGGGCGATGTGTTTGTACAAGGGATATTTGTGTGTGTGTATTTAATTTTAAAATAAGTCTACCAACGAAATTAGGCGTGGAGGATAAATCCAAATTGCAGCTGTTTACTTTTTGGGCCGACGGCGGTAGTTCAATCTAAGTGTATTGCTAGCTTTTCGTGTGTGTAAGTGGCCAACGCTCGTGTCAGAATATCAAAGCTATCAAAAGGTATCTAATATATCTTGACGACTGACATACTTATCTATAAATGTAATAAAACAGTAAAAAATATGTGCCTGTACATTAAATAAATTTCCAAAATAAATTATTTGGAGCGATGGAGACATAGTAAAAGAGAAAAGATTTAGAAGAAAATGTTTGTCTGTTTGTACACTCTAATGTCCGGAAATACTGGACGGATTCAAATGAAACTTTTTTGTTATATAGCTGTTAAGTCTGGGCAACATATAATAGAACACCTGACACCACAGGAACACCTGATGCAGAACCTTAATGGTCCATTTAACTAAACTATAAGAAATATAAAAATGACGCCTTAGCAAAAGATTTTCGGCCTGAGCGTTTTCCGGAGTCATAAAGTCCACGCGAACGAAGTCGCGGGCTTCGGCTAGTAATTAATAAATAAACGTCACAAAGGCTGCTTCAAGGTCCCATTTAGCGTAAAGGTGAAAAAGGGGAACCAATCAACATATGAATGGGTACCATAGTTACCAGCCGTTTCGCCTGTTCCCTAAATTCAAATTCCGGTTCATCCCCTGAATTGGCCTTTAAAACTGGTTACATTACCCGTTTTTAGGGTTCCGTAGTAAACAAGGAACCCTTATAGTTTCGCCATGTCTGTCTGTCTGTCTGTCTGTCCGTCCACGGTCCTACTCAGAAACTATAAGTACTAGAAAGCTGTAATTTGGCATGGATATGTATATCAATCATGGCGAAAAAGTCGTAAAATAAAATATGGAAACAAATTTTTTTTTGGGTTAGCTGCCCTACATGTAAAGAGGAAGTCAATATTTTTTTTCTCTACAAACACATTGTGTGGGGTATCGTTGAATTGGTCTTTCAAAAATATCTATCTGCTAAACGGTTATATATGGATACGTGAAAAAAATCACAGCTATAGTATACATAATGTAGTTCATAGGAAAACTATCAGAGCTAAGTAGGGTTAACAAATTAAAAAGTTATAGGCGATCAACTTATAAAATGTACTCGAAAAGGAAAATTTCATACAAATTCAATAGATACTTAGACTTTTTAGTGGTATGAACTCAAAGTTGGCATTTACAACTACGGAACCCTACACTGCGCGTGGTCCGACACGCACTTGGCAAATTATTTCTTCTCTTTCTGACCAGAACGAAAGAATGTACCTATATAGAATTTAAGAATCATACATCACGAAATACAACAAATATAGTCACCGAATCTGGGTTTTTTTAATTGTCTCTGTGTTTGTCTTAGTGTAGGTACCTACTTACTTGATTTTGTAAATAAATAAATACATTTTTGAGACGTGCATTCAAATGGTCCCCAACAAACGTGAGTGTTATCGCAAATTGTGCGCGAAGCCATCATCGCGCGTGGTACTTCGACTGCTTTTGTCGGATGATGGCTCAATCCAAGTGCTGACCACGCCCGGGGTCGCTTAACATGCTTAAGCGCTTGTAATGAGTACTCCGGGTCTTCATTCTTCAAGCACCTCAATATCAATAACCCACAACAATTATAAATTGTAAAATATATCTTGTACTATTCTTCTCTATGCGTCTAGCTCCCAAACGAGGTAAACTTTGACAGAGCCTGCCTTATACCATAAGGCTTGAAGGCATAGATTACATATAACTCATTCACTCAATATACTTCGTGAAAGTAAAGGAATTAAATATGAGGTGCTAGCCGCATCGACTATATACCTAATGATTTTATACTGGTCCTTTCCCTCGATCGGCTGTTACGATCTGTGTAGGAAAAAAAACAGATGGTACATTTTGCATTTTTTCTTCTTTTCTAAAGTATCATGACGGAAAAATAAAATACATATAGGTAAGTGTGCTTTTTGAGTTAACCCTTAAACGCCAGAATTTTCAGATTTTAATAGAACTTACATCGTTGGTCAGTAATAGTCAGCCATTTACAAATTGACCTATACAGTATTACCTTACCTAAGTTACATCGCTATACCTATACATACAAGTGCTGCAATGCAAGTATCAAACGAGTGTCAACGCAAATTGACCGTGCAGCCGTCATCGCGCGTGACGACGGTACTTTGACTGCTTTTTTTGATGGCTCAATTAATCGTCCCACGTAATGGTCGCCTTTGAAGTTCACTAAAGGTCCGTGGAGGGAACGGTGGCGACGCATCCGCGATGTTTGACGAGGTGTCGCCACGAAAATAGTAAAAATATGTTCATACGGAAAACATATTAGGCAGGTAATATACCTATATCAAATTATTTACAACCTAAATTGATGCATATTTTTGAAGTGAAAACTTCTTTAGCGGCGTTGTGCACTTTTTTTGGAATGGGTAAAAATGTTAAACTCGCGTCAGGACACGTGACTTGATCGAAAACTCGTAAGACGGCGCAGGGCGCTTGCGCGAATGTTCGTGTGTGTTTATGTTACAGCGTGCTACGCGCATCCATGGATGGTGACAGCTGATGGCTCGACCGTCTGTGTAGTGGCCATACTGCTGTGTATTTGAAAATGATTTTGTTGAAAATGAATTTGGTCATGCTTGTGACATTTGTGACAGACTGTGGTTCAGAAAAGATTTGAAATATTTTATACTGATAATTAAAGCAATTCGTGCAAAATTATTCCCTAACCATTCCAAAATATCAAAAATGCACAACGTTAATATTCAAGTTTTCACTTCTGCCGGCACTCCCAGAGTGCAACCCGTCGTTTTTTTTTGTGGATTTCAATGTCAGAGCCTATGATCATGATTGTTTGCTCTCGAACTACCAAAATCCATGATGCGACATAAAATTTAAGTTAAAGAATTTTCTATTGAATTTGTACGAAATTTTCCTTTTGCGAGTACTTACATTATATAAATTGGCCACCTATAACTTTTTAATTTGTAAACCCTCGCTCTGTACTAATGACGTGATTTTTTTCATGTGTCCATCATAGATAGGTATACAACCATTTAGCAGATAGAGGAATATTTTTAAAAAGATCTATTCTACGATAGAAATATGACTCCCACTTTACATGTATAGGAGCTTCCAAAGATACTAAATGTTTAGTGCCAAATAGTTAGCCGATTTTCATATGACAAGAATAGGATTCGCGGTAAGTTTCCTTTGGAAGAGTCTGAGAAATTCCCGATCCCGATTGAGTCACACACAACACATGCGATCGGAAGCTCGGGCGCGGCGTAGATTAGCGCGGTCGTTTGATCGCGCCGGGTTGACAGATTGACGACAATGGCGACCTCCGCCAATCGATCCGCTGCTTCCGCTTAAATTATTTACGATATTACTTTGCCAAACACCACCATCCGCTTCCATCAAAAACAAATTCATCAAAAGATACCTACTTTAAAACTTTGAGTTTAAATTTAAATGAAATCAGTTTCTAAGAAGCAACCGATTGCATAATTAATGAGGTGATATCAACACCGTCCGGTTGCGAAGTTCAAAGTAATTGAGAAATGAATAGGCTCATCCCTATCTCGTTTATTGATAGCCGGCTCGATTGAACTTCACAAAGAGTGTAGTGTAAAATATGCTGATCCCGGTATTGAAATTGCGGTGAAAATAAAGTATTAAAGGGGTGTTTGCGTGGTGCGGGGCGATAACGGGGCGCCAGCGGAGCGTGCGCTGATCCGCGCCGCACGCAACGTAACAATCGCGAGCGAACAAAGCGAGCGAAGTGAACAAACCTGCGGTTAATCCCCGCATTGTGCCGCCCGCCCCCGCACGCCGTGCCCGCCCTCTCTAGCGCGACCTACCGCGCGGCAAACAAGCATTTTATTTTGGCTGATGCAAGGTAATGCTCTTTTGTCGGGATATGATAAACATTTTATAACATCAGTTTAAATGACTTCGACCAGCCCCCGTAGCATTACAACGTGGACGTGGATAAACGCTAAAATTTATATCGCTGGACGGACAAGCACGGTAGTACTATCCCGCTTGTTATTTATACTTACTGACAGTAGAGATGGATGAGCAGCAAGCAGCATGTAGAGATGGCTTAAATACCATCGTAGTTGGAGTCATGCTACGGGGGCTGGAATATTTTTGACACAGAGGTTTGAAACTAAACGAGGAAGTTTCTACATTATAGAACTAGCTTGCACAAGAAATAATAAAATAATGCCAGTAGACCCGCATCTTGATGTCGCGTAGATCGTGTTAATAATCATAAGCTTTAATTTGTCTCTCTCTATGTCTAAACTCTAAGTAAATACAGTAGGTAAACAAATATCCAAAGTAATTTTTATCGTAAAAGTACAATGTTCTACATTTTCGGCTAACGTCTTATTAGCACTAATTAAATCCTTTATTTCCGTCATAAACGACGAGAGCTATCCCCGAAGTTAAATTACTTTTGACGAAGGTCTTTGTTTACTCAGCGAATGACATGAATGGCTGCCAGAGGGATTCATTAAGAAATATAGCTAAGAAAAAATCTTCGACGGGTCACAACTAAAATTGACTTTAAATCATAGACTTAGAGTTTGTTTTTGTGTGTGGGTAGCAGGTACGAGTATATCGCAAAAAATTTGGGTCCGGACGGACGGCATGAATGGTGTCAATATGACATGTCAGGTTTAATTTTTTGCATAGATGTAGGAGGGATATAGATTCCGCGTTGAAGTCTCAAAAGTGTAACCTGTTTTGAACATAGTGACGTGTCTGTTTTTTTGTACGAAAAACGCATGAATTTAGAGCAGATTTAGAGCCTCTAACTTCATGGAAAAACGCCAGAACTTGTATGACTTCATAGACTCTACCTACCTTCATGGACTCTACTAATTAGAAAAGTCACCTAAACATAAGTCAATGTCATTAGACAAAGTCATAAGCAGCAAACAGGTGACTATTGTACATTTGATGTTTGGCGAAGTCTCATTCTTAAAAACAGTAAATTCCACAAGAGGGAAAGAGACACAAGATGGGGCAGATTGTCAAGAAGGAAATTTTTTTGTTTGGATTTTTTTGCAAGCTTTCTGACAGACTTAGTGGCGTGATTTTTTTACCATGGCGCGGACGTGCATATGTCTGACCTGCACTTCCTTACAGCAGGCCTTTCATAGGAAGCTCTGTAGGAAAACACAGGCATTTAGGCATAGACATATATTTCTGAGATAATACCTACAAATATATGACAGATTATAATATTAACAATAAAAAGATAGAGTCTGTGCGGAAAGAGAACCGTCGTGGCGTAAAATCAAACTAACAAAATCTTTTTATATGACAACCCAACACCCATCTGTCAAATGACAAACTTTACGTCATCTTTGTTTACCGTGTTGTTTTAACGTGATTTTTATTTTAAATCATTTCAAAAATTGGGAAATCCTTTACCCAGTCCTACAAGGGAAATAATATTTAATATTATTATAGGTTTTTCCAAAAAGAAAAAGCGGCCAAACACAATTATCGACTTAAACAAAGTCATGGAACGTGTGGCGGCGATGTGCGGTATGTCGAAAGTTATTTTAAATGTTTTAGATTTCCTAGGTAACCCCCAGACACCGACATTGTATATAATGTATAAATTAAAAATAATTCGCATAAATATATAAAAATATTTGTTTATTTTGTTTGAATCAAAGTTTTTGATAGCAGGTATAAAGAGTGTTGATACTTTTAATTTATTATGCGTTTAGATAAATTTGCCCTATTTTTTTCAGGTTTGAGTAAAGATACAGTATCTAAAATAAAAAAGAAGGTTCCTTAAATAACGGCGTGTGGTGCAAGAATTTATTATAAATAACTGTAACAGATTCGAGCAAATCAAGTTCAGAAGAAGAAAATTCTTTGGATCTCTATAGTCTATCGAATGATAGTTCAAACATGTCCGGCATTGAATATTTAGAATAAGACTTTGATTATGGTTCTGATCAATAAATTAATAAATATATTATTGTTTTAAATTTATTTTTTATGTCTACCTAACCTAAAGGCTAACGATGAAGATAGCATCTGAAAACATATAAAAATATGTTTTCATTTACAGCCATTACATGTAATGTAAATAATATATAAAAATATAATTTATCCATTAGCATCCAATAGCCGTCATAGTTCCAAAATATCAAGAACTTTATAGTCGCACTATAATGACACAACAGTGTTGTCAACATAACAAATACGGATATTAAACACAACTGCGCCCTCAAATCCTACGACGGTTCTCTTTCCGTACAGACTCTAACATTTGATTTGAAGCAAAAAGAAGAATGTTACTCCCATTAACACATCTAGAACTATTTCCAGAAATAAGTATAGTGTCTCACGTAGCTTTATTCTCAATTTCCTAATAAATAAAGAGCAGCGAGCCCTAGTGTATATGCATGAATTTACTTTTTTAAGTAAATGTAAGTAAATTCATTAAAAAAATATATTTCGTAAGTTAAAACCAAATCTTTGCTGTTATCAAAACGAGATAATCAACAAATACCACAAAAAATGCGAAATTCGAAATAATCCAAAATTCAAAATCTTTGGCTCTGACGTCCAAATATGTCGTGGGAAGAGATCTATTCGGCAGCATTATTTTACCTGAAGACATTATGCCAACAATAGAATAAAATAGTCCGTTCAATTGTTAACAAATTGAATTAAATTGGATGGCTTAAATGTTGCGTTTTTGTTAGTAAACAATGGACGTTAAAAAACGATCATACGGACGAGTGTTACGAGACTATAAGCTTTATTATATGATGGGTAAGTTTGACAATGTTTTAGGTAGTGTGTAATGGAGGTATTGTTAGTTTTTGCGGATTATAGCGAGCATTGTAGTACGTGGCCGCGGGCTGTCAGGCCGCGGCGGCGCGCGAGCCGGATTACTCGCTGGGGTGCCCACTGAATGCGCCACCACGCATGCGGGTATCATCCCAAATTGAAAATTGTTGCGCATTTTGATTTTTTGCTTGGATTACTCACTTAACAAAGCTTTTACGCCTCTGTTCTACTTACAACTACAACTGAATTCAATAAATCGACACAAATAACATTATTTACAGGTGAAATGCTTGCTACTTATCACTTGTAAGTCTTGAATCACCCAGATAGAAATTCAACCTATTCGCCGTTTTTCAAAAATCATTTATACGATCTAAACATTACAACGAAAAAGGAATAGGTATAGTTAGATACATGAAGGTAAAATTGACAGTTCAAATATCAATGAGGTAATAGTATACACCGACGGCTCGAAGATGAGCATGGGGTCGGGCGCAGGTGTCTTCTCACACAACCTCAACATCCACTACGCCACGGCCCTAGGTAAAGAAAACTCCATTTATCAGGCTGAATATGTAACCAAAACCCATGCTGTGGCAAAAATCAACAGGTTGTAACAGACATGGTCTATTCGTATCTTAACCGACAGCACAGCAGTCCTTCATTCTCCGAAAATCCAATGATCGACTCTGCATTCATTCTAGAATGCCACATGACATCGGATTAACTCCGTAAGTAAACAACAAAGAAAATAAGACTGAAGTACCCTAGGAACATGTCAACAGGCAAGAGAAGCCTATCCGGTGTAGAATCTAAGCTCAACTACTTACACTTCCTAGAGCAAAACTTTGGAAGATGGTAGGCTTACAAGCAGAGCATTATATTCTTAATAAACATGTATTCGTTACAGGTTTAACCGACAGTTCCTTATGCAGAGGCTATGGAGACAGAAGAAACAACAGCGAAGCATGTGAAACCAGAGTGTCCGTGCTTTGCATCAACAGAGAGGAGTACCAGGGATCTCCAAGTACCCTGGTGGAAGCATGCAGCGTACCCTGAGTACTGTTCCGCTATCTCGACGAGTTGGGCTGGCTCGAATGAAAACAACTCCAGCCCACAGAAGGAGGTAAAGAAGAATGTCGCAGCCTCACTCACGCGCAAGAGGCTTAAGAGGAATCAGGTATACCAGGTGATCATAAGAGAGGCAATCGGCAAAATAATTATAAATATATTATTTTTAAAAAGAGTAGAATATTCAGTGTCTTCTATCTTCAGTGCAAAATATCTAATATTTTTATAATTATTTTATTTTTCTAAGTTTTTGAGTATTTTATTAAATCGCCCATATTTCATCTCTAAGTAGAGCATGGTGTGCCATAAAAAACTTTAACATATATTTTAAGGGTGAATTCAGTCCATGATACTGAACAACTTTCCCCAAAGAACATATGTCAAAATATGAAAAATATTTTTTGGCTTTCAAGACAAACTCGGAAATTGTATAGGGAGGTCAAACATTACTTTTCATATTTCGATACGTGTTCTTTGATAAAGTTGTTCAATATCATGGACTGAATTAGCCCTTTAAATAGTTTCAGTATATTTTGTAGGTCTTATATAATGTTAGAAAATATTCTAAATAGATAATGAAATCTGGTAATCGCTTGTAGTCATAATAAAATAAGACTTTAAATGTCGCTTAGAATTTGCTACAAGCAAAATGAGATTTCAAAAGAAAATCGAACAGGAAACCAAGAAAAGGCAACTATATCTTCAGGCAAACGACATAATTTGGTGCACACGATTTACGACTTCCAGATTGCGTAAAAACACGTTTATAACAAACTAAAAAACAAACAGACGTTTGCAGCCGTCTATAAAGCGCAAGTTATCCACATTTAATTACATTCTGGTATTTTTGTAAGTGTGGAAGGACCGCCAGCGGAGACCGCGGCGGTGGGCGCGCCCGCGCAGCGCCCGCGCCGGCAACACGCTTTTTTTAATCAATTAAACCCATAGCGGAAAACGTGTTATTTAGAACAAAATAACACCGCAATTCGGCAAGGTTGCTGGCGATCTACGCGTATTTGTGTCTGTTTTCTTGGTGGTGTTATATTCCCTGTGGGCTATAAAGATAGTCCCTGTAAGTCACCTTAAAAGGGAACAATTACACATTACGTCTCTTTAATTATGTTGCGCCGATTTAAAGTCCTTCTTTATTATACATTATATTCTATAGAGTCACTACCAACAGAAATCTGTAACCCTTTGTGCTGTAGAGAACGTTTTCGTCTGTACGCAGAGGAAAAACACTATACTTTTTTTAGGGTTCCGTATTTTATTTATTCATCAGTTCATCACAGAATCAACAGCACTTCACATTATTACTATTTTATATTATAAACTATTACTTACTGCCAGTTACAGATTCTCATTTTGTAATTAAAATTAAAAACAATGATGTATAGAGAAAACAGTTAAAATAGATACTTTTAATGTATATACTACAATAATTATAAAACTTATTCTTTACCAACATGTACATATACGACCTCCGTGGCGTAGTGGTCACCATGCTAGTCCGCTACTCAGAGGTTTCGGGTTCGATCTCCTGTCCGGGCAACTTGGAAAATGGCCTTTTGCAAATTGTCCTGGGTGTTGGATGTTTATCTATATAGGTATGTATTTGTTATAAAATATAGTGTCGTTGAGTTAGTATCCCATAACACAAGTCTAGAATGTGGCTAGCTCAATCAGTGTAATTTGTCCCTATATATTTATTTATTATAACAACAAAGTTAAACTCTTAACAATCTTAGGTAAGTGTAACTACCCCCAAGGGAGCCTAAACGGTGTGAAATATCCAGTACATACTTCATCATCATCATTTTCAGCCACATCAACCCATTGCTGGACATAAGCCTCCCTTTTTTGCGCCATTTCCCACGGTCCTGTGCCATTCTCATCCACTATTTACTCGTCAACCTTGCAATTGAGTACTTACATAATAGCTTTTTTATTTTGCATGACCTAAGAGTCATGTAATGATTGCACTTTAACTTTTAGGTCTCAGGTAAATAAAATCTAAAATTAAATGACGTGTTATTTACCTTTCCTCTAGCTCTATTAACTCTTTACTTCTTTCTTTTCACCACAATTTCATTAACTTTACTTAAGGCCATAAAATTTACCGGGGTCCAGAGCTGCCCCCAATTAAAATATTAATTTGAAAAATCATCAGATTTTTTTTCAAATGGAAGCAGACACTGGACCCCGGAAAATTCAGGTAGATGTGTGGTCCAATTTTTATTGTTTATATATTACTTAATTGTTTGATTATTTGCTATAGTATGTACTCCTATTATTTAATAATGTATTTATATTCTAAGCTAGCACAGGACCGTGCTCTTGTGCTGGAGATCAAGGTTAACTTTTGGTCGCTGTGTTGCTGAGATAGGATAGTAAGTAAGTACTTACATCTATAAAACTAGCTGCGCAAACTCCCCAACATCTTTTATAGTCTTTTTTAACCCAAGGGTTTGCTAAAAGAAGCTTACAAGCCTGCCTTTGTACCTACTATTATTTAAATTTTTGATTATTGTTATACTTAATTAATGCATTAAAGAAATTTTACCCTATCTTATTATTCTTTTTAATGGAAAAAGAAAAAAGAAAAGTACAGAAATTTAAATAGTCAGTATATTTTGTTAGACCTTATATATGTTTTATACGATTGAGAGAGAATAATTAAGATATAGATTATAGCTTGATTGTCATCCATTAGTGGTGAGAAGTGAACAGACAGACATAAATACATGTTGTTTTAACGAAATCAAAACACTGCCAGCTTGTTAATCTGTTGTGAAGCAGCGGCGAAACGTTAACCCGTCGGTTAGAAGCCCGGTTAATCCTCCGTGTCACAATATAGTGTCCCTTTGTCCGAAATATCTTATTGGACTGTATTGTTTATTGAATTCACCATTAACTATATCTATACATACATAAAAGGAAAAGCTGACTGTCTGATAGATCAACACACAGCTAAAACCGCTGGGTTCAGAGTCTAGAATCGTAAATTTTTTTACAAACCTTTTTTAGATTACGTAAGTTTTAAGCACTAAGAAGGGATTTTTGGAAATTTATCCTCTAAAGGGTTGAAACGAGGGATGGTTGGTCAATTTTGAAGTTAGAAATGTAACAAATTACATACGAGCGTTCAAAACAAAAGTGGTCTGTATCGCTATTTTCAAAAATCAATCTATAAGGGGGCTACCCTACAGAATGATTTTTTTTATTGGTTTGAATGACTCGGGTGAAAAGGGTTTGAAGTTTGTATGAAACTCAGCGATAACAGATGGGAAATGTGAGGATTGTCAAAAGTTTGACCACGCGGGCAAGGCGTAGGCTTCAGATAGTAATCGTATTACATCGATAGGTAGGAACAAGGACGAAAATCCGTTAGACATTTATCTTATACCTTTAAATGATTTCGCTAAAATTTGGCATATGGGTTAACAATCGATCTAGATTAGTCTTATGTTTGGGAAAACGCTTGTTTTCAAGTATTCATGCGTTTTACTTTCCACGCAGAATATGATATAACCGAGCAAAGCTCGGTCGGCCAGGTACTTTTCTCTAAAAGTGTGACTACCGTCCGGTACGTGGCCGATACGGTATACGGTACGGCAGAAAACAATTTGTTTGCAAATAGTAAAAGTAATCCCCACCATCATCACCAAACAAGTATTGCTAATAGCCAAATGCAGCCGCCACACGGACCCCGTTGCTCTAATCCTATAAACCTATAAATTTTTATCGATCTTTCAATACCTAGATATCTACATATTTATATCCATATATTCTATATATATATAGATATAATCAAACTCTAAAAAAAGGTGTCGGTACATTAAATTTATTTAAAAAAAATTTGGAGCGTTGAAGGAGAAGAGGTAGTAATAGAGTAAGATTTAAAAATAAATGTCTGTTTTTTATCTGTACACGCTAATCTCCGGTAGTACTGGACGGTTCAAATGTTTTTTTAAATTATATAGCTATTAAGTCTGGGCAACATTAGTAGGGTACACTTAATTGTTTTTGGTAAATGGAACACCTGATGCACAACCGTAATGTTCCAGCTTAACTATGTATAAGAAATATAAAAATGACGCCTTAGCAAACGTTTTTCTGCCTGATGAGCATTTTCATAAAATCTATGCGAACGAAGTCGCGGGCTTCGGCTAGTCCGAAGTGGTTATATAGAATTTATTGATTTACATTCCCCAAGGCTGACGTGCCTAAAATATAATTGTCGGTGCTGGCAGAAGGGGAATTTACTTATGGCTGAATACATATGTAGGGGAGAGTGAGCAAACATTAAACCTATAAACCTTTCCCCAACGCCCAGGGCGGCGTTGGCCCAAACGAGGGTTGGCGGGAATAGGCAAATATTTGGCCTAAGGGCTAGCAAGCCGTCGACTAATTGTTCTTTAAATACCGCGGGCCCACCCTTCGGCAAACATTTCCAAATCGATTTATTGCGCCCAACTCCCTCCTTTTCTCGTTTTTCTACAAAATAAACTCGGTCGCAGGATAAGTATAGCTTACCAGATAAACATATTTCGAATATATCTCCAAATATTTGTCCACGCCACACAGCTATCTACCTGCGGTTACAACCAAACCGCATTAATTGGTTGACTTTTTATTTAAACCTCCATACGTTGACAAGGAATGTCCTACTCTTGGATCCATGAATGGAACCATCAGTAGAACTCAGACCAAATAAAAAACCATCAGTAGAATTTTTGTGGACGATGCATTTACGTATACCTACTGAATGCCTACTTCGCTCTTGTCTGTATGTATAGCAATCAACATCTTCCCTCTTTGTCATGCCCTGTCTATGAGCAACAATGAGTAAAGTAAATAACCGGCCAAGTGCGAGTGCGACTCGCGCATGTAGTATTCCATACCATTATCTATAAAAATCACGTTTGTTGTATGGAAGCCTCTCTTTAATATTTATTTACCCTGTTTTTAGTATTTGTTGTTATAGCGGCAACATAACTGCATCTGTCAAAATTTCAGATTTCAGAGACAGACAGCGAAGTCTTATTAATAGGGTAGTTTCCCGTTTTTACCCTTTGAATAAGGAACCCTGGAAAGGGTTTTTAGGTACTAATTACTGTATTTTACGGTCATAACTAGTGCCTGGCCTTACTCGTGTAAGTAGACAATTCTCAATATTCTTATAAAATAAATAGCGCCTAAACCCGTCTGCATTAGGGCAACCAAAAATTACAAATGCAACACATATCTCGTAGACATAATACAGCCATTATGCGCTCTATTAATAGCCGCACAAAATCGAACAACTATTTTTACTTTAACATGAAAAATGGAATCCGAAGCCGGCATTAGGCATGTGAACAGATCGACTCGTGTTCCTCTGTCAGCGGCTATTTCCGGATGTCTATTTGTCACGCTCTCTTGTCTAATTTGTGTTCACGTTCTACGTAAGATTTATCGTCATTTTATGATACATTGTTTGAGAAAACTGAGGTTAGAAGTGAAAGTTGTACATATAATGAAGCATTGTCCTAATACATGCCGCATAATGACCTCCGTGGCGTAGTGGTCACCATGATAATCCACCACCCAGAGGTTCAGGGTTCGATCCCCGGTCAGGGCAAGTTGGAAAATTACCTTTTTCAAACTGTCCTGGGTCTTGGATGTTTATCTATATATTTATTTGTTATAAAATATATGTAGTATCGTTGAGTTAGTATCCCTTAACACAAGTCTCGAACTTACTTTACTTAATTTTTCCTATGTATTAATTTATTTATTTTTTATAGTTACCTGTTTCCCACGGAGGTAGACAGAAGTAAAGGATCTCCACTTGCTACATCCGTCAACCTAATACCTATAGAACGTTTATCCGCAATCATCACGAATTCGTGCTAATTTTTCTCGTACGAACGTGTGATCCAACATCGTCATCATATGATAGGTCTTTTTTGGGTTCCGTACCGAGGGTAAAAATGGGACTCTATTGCTAAGACTCCGGCTGTCCGTCCGGCCATCTACGACTGCCTGTATCTCATGAACCGTAATAGATAGACAATTCAAATTTTCACATATGATGTATTTCTGTTGGTGTTATAACAACAAATAATAATAACAGAATGAAATAAATATTAAAGTAGAGCACATATACAACATATTCTTAAACAACAAACGTGATTTTTATACATAATGGTACTTATCTTCGAGTGCGAGACAGACTCGCACTTGGCCGGTTATTCATACAATAGGTACACGTGCAAATCCGATGACTTTATACTTACTGTGATGATCATCTGAAGCTGGAACAATAGTAACTTAGTAGAGAATACGCCCCCTCGGGTTACATTTGTTATTTACCTACACTACAAATGTAGATAATTATATAATATAATTATCTACATTTGTAGAAATGTAGATAATTATATAATATAATTATCTACATTTGTAGTGTAGGTAATTGTTACATTTGTTATTTACCTACACTACAAATGTAGATAATTCTATAATATAATAATATAAGCCTTTTATTTCAGATAGATAGTAACATTTGTCACATTGTCTGTCATTATAATACGGACGTACGTACGTCGTACGTTTAAGTTTCTTCCATAGAAGTAAAAAAAAATTACTGCGTAAAAAGACCACACTAGCCGCGTGCGACAGATAATATGATAAGTGTCATCTTCATTAGAGCAAAAGAGTTAGCATCAATTTGACAATGAGACAAGTTTTCATACAAAACATGTCACCCATTGTCACACCCTGGCTCGAACATCGTTACACGAAAATTTGATTTTCCAAATTGTAAACTGTGTTAATTTATAAGTTATCTTATACTGGAAAGATGGTATCGTACTGCTTTACCCATAGTTTGTGTAGTAGGTACAAATACAACCCATGAAAAGGTACACAGAAATATTTCGTTTCTGGTCACATTTTACAATACTCTATTCTATCTTATACCTTCTAAATCTATGGTTTCTTCCAGCTGTCTGATGCCCTTTTACAAAGGCTTCCTCCAACGGTGTCGCGGCTGCTGGCTGCTCTACTCTAATCCACGTCTTTCCCGTCACACCCTAATTCTAGAAAATAATAAATACTTATAGTATTAAGGACTAACCGCGATTAATATCATTTTTGGCCAGATATTTCGACGTAAATTATTAATCGCGGTAAGTCCCGCAATAAAAATGAAAAAAAGATAGAAAGAAAAATACTTTACCACAGACATTGTGACCGTGAAATTCTATAATCATATATTAAATACTTACTTGCTCGTAATTACCTATTCATTAGTAACTGCAAGTACTAATAAGTAAAGAAAATATGTTAAGAACATATTTTTCTGAAATTTTTGATTGTTTTTGTCATATAACAAAATCATACTGAAACTATTCACAAATTGAATTCAGTCCATGATAAGTAAGTACTTGAAAAAACTTTTCTAAAGGAACATACTATAATGTATAAAAAAACCCTGCTTGTGTAGGTTCTATTTATCGGTATCTGCAGCTTCATACATTCTGGAACGGTAAGTATAACATTTTTGCGGTAGTAAATAATTTGATAAATAGAACCTACACAAGCTACCCAACATTACTTTAACGGATGGGACAGGGTTTTTTTTAACATTATTGTATATCAAAACATGGAAAAGTAATTACTCAAAAATAGAAACCAATTAGAATGGAAGAACAAGAACTATTTTTCAATATTTCGATATACGTTCCTTAAGGAAAGTAGTATTTCATTTAGAATATTTGTTTGTGTATGTATTTGATTAAAGTATTCAGGAACCATGAGGAAAGTGGTTCAGTATCACGGACTGAATTTACCCTTAAAATAGATTCAGTATACAAATTTTGCTAGACGTTATATAGAGGAGCAACAAACTCTACAGCCCTAAATTGCTATAAATGAAAACACAGTAAATGGAGGAGAAAAGAAATCAAAACGAGCCAGCACTCGGGTCCATATGCGCCGTGTCGGTCTTACCCTTTCTGCCACTATTTTTGTAATGACAGTCTGCAGGCGGTGCGCCCGCGCCGCTTCGGGGAAACACCTAATTTTGTGCGCTTGTGAATGAATTACAATATTATACTGTTCCTGTATATTGTTTTATT
The DNA here is from genome assembly GCA_963555685.1 of Acrobasis consociella. Taxonomy (NCBI): domain Eukaryota; kingdom Metazoa; phylum Arthropoda; class Insecta; order Lepidoptera; family Pyralidae; genus Acrobasis; species Acrobasis consociella. The sequence continues at coordinate 7,107,929 of OY743104.1, read as the reverse complement.
CTGGCTCTATTACATTGGGGAAGATATTGCTGCTAAGGATTTGAATATTTGTTTGGTGTACTTCCTACTGCGTAGTACGAAATGTCTAGACGAAATTCAAACGTTGAATGAACCAGCTGCTACTGACGCATGTTAAAGATCGAAGGCGGGCGAAAATCTTGAATAATGTCAATAAGCGATACAGTTTGCACTGCGTTATTATTTTTATTCCTGTTTCTATCAACTACACGCTCAATTGACCAAATTTCCCGCTAAGATACCATTAGTAATCTTATACAACGTGGAAGGGACACACCCGTAGTTAATCAAACCACGGGCTATACTAGATCACTATACAAGTAGCATAATAAAAATAACATAACAGCCAAGAAACAAACAAAAATCGACATTTCCGTACAAATTGCCGGTTGCGCACTTTACTATGGAAATACCAATTTTTGTTCTTTGAATGTTATTTTAATTCCTTTATACTATAGTGACCTAGTATAGCCCGTGGTTTATTACGGGTATGTCCCTTCCACCTTTTATTTAAAGTATGTATCACCTTTTATATAATGTTGATAAAGATGCAATCAGTTTTTTTTTTTGTATCTAATTAAAAGTGAAGTGACAGAGCTGTTGGCTATTTACATGTATTTAACGTTTATAAAGAAAACCTTAAAATACAAACGATACCATTAAGAAGGTAATACTTTATTGTACACCAAAAACATAACAATAATTAAAATATAGGTACTTACGGATAAGACATAATACTCGTATAGTGAAACGTTAATAGTGGACGTGTTATACCTACTCGACTAAAATACAATTCTTAAATAACAAGCATAAAAGATACATAAGTACAAACGTATCACAAAGTAGCTCAGCTAACTCCATTCCAGTCCAATCTGATGAGTCTTTATACTACGAAATAAAGTTTATTTAGAAGAACTTTATTTATTTACCCAGCAAGTGCTCGGTAACATAAACTAACGGACGCGGACACCCGAGCCGAGGGCCGGCCCGCGCGGCTGTCATTTCCGACGTGTAATTTTATTTTTATACTTAGCTAAGTACTTATCTGAAACTTAAAACTTGCCTTGTTCACTACAGTTTTTGAATGCAGTATTTCGGTTGAATTTGATAGTAAATTTATGATCATTTTGAGGAGATCTCCCCGCGACTGATAGCCGCCTCAGGTGATAAGATGGCTGGCTGCTTTTCGCTCAGCGAATCAGCATTCAGCAGCGAAGGCACGCAGACTTGATTTTAAAATGTGCATTACACATACTTAGTCCTTTTACGTTGTCCACACATACCGGGCGTAGTCCGCACTTGGATGGGTCAACACAAGTGACATTACAATTTCTTAAGCTCATCCACGCTTCGGAAAGCACGAATAAGCTGTTGGTCCATTGGTCCATAGACAGGCGTCAAGCTATGCCTATAGGCAGCCTGAGAAATCTGACAAAAACTTCACCCACCTACATTTCCACATCATACCCAAATGTTCCAAACTGTCGAATACCTAAAACTTTAAAAAGTTATAATGTATGTATACCACCAGTATTCCAATTTCAAATTAACGTGTAGAGGAAAAAGGCCGGAGCAGTGGCACGGTGGCCAGTAGCATGCCAAATTAGACTCGATAAAGTAAATATTTATCTAAGTTTCAATATAAACGTAGGAGGTGAGATAACCGTCAAATCAAATAGCGTTCCGGCTAGACTGCGGGTGGCTTCATTCCGTTTTCTCGGATTTCAGCGGCGGGCTTTTAATCCATTTCATTAAGGATTGATCGGATTGGTTTTAAAATTTCACCACTGCTGAAATAAGCGGCGTATCTTGAAACTACCGCTTAGATTGTGAAACTTTATTTTAATAAGACGGATAAACTTTCTACGAGTTATTGTTATAGCAACTTTTAAGACGTTATTTAATACTTACTTTAATTTTTGATTTCTTTTACCTACTTATATATACTAAGTAAAATATGATTGATTATCTCATAAATAAATTAACTTTGTGTTCTATCTTATTAAAATTACTACCTAATAATATAAAGTATGTAATTGGGAACATTGGATGATTTTATATTTATTATTGCAGAAAATCTGATGTTAAAAATACAAATTCCAAAGACTTTAGTTTTTCTAAACGTCAATACGTTTAGAAAAAGTATCTGATTTGAGTAGTTGGAAAATAGCGAATTAAGTAACTATTATGATATGAAATTGTCTCTACATTGTTCTTAAAAATGTGTTTTGACTTTTTTGATTCCCACAATGTGCAGATTGACTACTTGTACTTACAGTTAAACACGCGTTTTTAGCCGATTTGGGGAAATCAAACCCAGGGCCGAAAGGCTCTGATAAATGGAAAAGACTCTCGCCCATTCTCTCGATTGGTTTTCTACTACAATCTGCACCGCAGATAAACAGCTGCTACATTTCACATTTTGTTTTTTCCTAGATCCTAGCTACGGAAATCAATAATTTTAACTTAAGTATGTACATACCTCAAGAATTATTTCTCCTGCCAAATTCATATTAAACTTTTATCCTAAATCAGTCATGCAGTGAGTATGCTATCTTGAAGCTATCAGTCTGCTAGTTTTCAGTATGGACCAATAAATAACAAGTTTCAAATAAGAACGTCAAAACAAAAATGTTCTATGGTTTTGTCACTGGCGAGATATTTGATCATTGTGAAATTATGATAATGAAGAAAATTACAGAATAAACAGTAGCGAGGTACTATAATGTAGCAGTTTTAGAGTAAAGCAAAGGCTAGAGTTTAACGAAACCCTTATAATAAAAATGAATTAGGTAGGTATACGGTTCTGCCGGGCAGCAATTTGAACAGTTCAAAAAAGTTTTGCAGAATTGGCGCCCTCATTTGAAATAAATACCTATAATTGTAAAAATGGTAATAATTATCATTTTGATATATGTTAGGCATTAAATAGTCCTTAAAATTATTTTCTAAACAATCGTTAGAAGTATTAAGTATCACAGAATTAATAAAAGTATTTCATAGTTTCTTACGTTAAATTTAAAAAGATGTTTTCTCCAAAAGTGGCCACTTTTAATACTAAATAAATATAGTGTGACACTTCCTGGCAGCGCCACTATTCAATAATAACGGGCTATCTATACGTTCATACGTTAGTAATATTCAGGGATTAAATCACATAGCAACAGATTCACATGATGTTCCCATTAGGTCATATAATGAATTAGTGCCAAAATGTAACCTACTGAGCTTTATTTACGTTAGCCCTGGATGCGATGTGGTAGTGGTGGGCGGAGGCGTTTATTTGTTTATGATCTATGCGCTGAAAGACATCGAGAAATATAAGTCCATTCCCACCATCTGTGAAGATTTTTCATTTGATTTTTGTACGAGGGAGCGAAGTTCTTCAAGTCTATCTGAAAAATTCGGCGTTTGTATGTATGTATGTTTGTTCGTTTGACGATAACTGGAGTATCTTTGATCGAAGCTTTATGAAATTTAGTAGGCGTGTAAATATAGCAAATAGAATTTTTAACTTTTGAAATCGTATAAATTACACAATATGCATTGCTTAAGCGTCTATGACATTTACCTATACGAAGCTAGGTATACACCTCCACGGTTAGTGCTACGTATCCGCAAATATTATAATTATCATTTAGGAGTTTTCTTTATTTCAAGTTTTAGGAGTCACCCTTAAAACGATTACTAAGTATGAAACAACTTTTTTTAAACACCTGTTTATGTCCCACTGCTTATTAAATTATGAAATAACTTAATTTTTTTTTTATTTTACATGTAAAAACTCTTCGACATTTTTACAAGTAAGCTTATTTAAGTAATAATTGTATCTGGGGGCACCGGAGTGCTCCCGCTAAGATAAGTCAACGGAAGCGAAGGCTGCTTACAAGCTTTTATTTATCTTGCATTGTATCTTGTATGTTTGTTTAAGTCAAATCTTGCAACTCAATTTTCAACTAGTCAAACTGAAATTTTGCATACTTATGTAAGTCGAGGTCAAACGACAATACAATATTATCATCATCATCAACACCATCATCATCAGGTCTTTTAGTCTCCACTGCAGGAGCACGACCCTCTCTGTACTACCAGAGCCATGCTTGGCCAGAGCAACCGGAGCACACGTCAAAATACAATATTATGGATCAATATCGACGACCTCCGTGGCGTAGTCGTCACCATGCTAGTCCGCCACCCAGAGGTCTCGGGTTCGATCCCCGGTCAGGGCAAGTTGGTAAATGGCCTTTTTCGATTTGTCTTGGGTCTTGGATGTTTATCTATATGTGTATTTGTTATAAAATATAGTATCTTTGAGTTAGTAGCCCATAATACAAGTCTCGAACTTACTTTGGGGCTAGCTCAATCAGTGTAATTTGTACCTATATATTTATTTATTATTTAATATATTAGCTGTTCTAATGACGGAGCCTTGGGATATTTGATTATATATTATTTCATTTGTTTTAATATGTGGTTTGGCCTCACGATAAAGGTGTGAACAGAAAAGTTACTATAGTTACCTTCGTAGATTTAAAGTAAAAAATTCTATGTCTATACCTTACCTTTATGGTACCCTTATGGTTCCAATTTTCAGGAATGACGACAGTTGTGACGAATTGTGAGTTGTGACACACAGGGGCGGGCGCAGGGGCGCGTGGGGCGTGGACGCCATTTTAGCGGGGCGCAGCGTGGCAACCCCTATTTATTCCCTTATTAGCTGGGGCTCTAGTTTGTTTTCACACCTTGCCTTTTCTCCAAACAATTTGGTTTTAGGGCTCACTGAGTGATATTGCGAAGCGCGGGGGAAGCATCCCTTATTCCGTTTTCGTAACTATTTTTCGTAACTCCTACGAAAACGGAAGTTTATTTTCTTGTTTAGTAACTCGTAACTAAATAATAAACTTTAATTCAACTTTCATAACTGTAAAATATTGAGTGAATTAGTGCAAATGCTCTGCTAACATTGTAGTTCCGACTTCGTATATGTATAATTCTATAATTTTCTCCTTCTATTTAGTTGAACAACAATCTCGTAGGTTAGTTCTTCGTAAGTTTAAATTTGTTATAATAAAAGAAGTAAATTTTGTATCATATCCTTGTTTACTACACTATAACTATTATACAGGGTGGCATCTTTCTGAAAGAAAATATAATAATTGTTACAGCCAACAACACGAGAAGAAGAAGGTTACTTCAACACCCGCAACACGTTTGGAGCAAATTCAATCCATGATACTAAACTATTTTCCATAAAAACCATTATTATTAACGAAAAACAAAAAAATCAGCGTTTGGTCAAATAGAAAAAGTATGAGAAGACGATATTTTTTATCTATTTTCAATATATGATCGTATATAGAACAGTTAAGTATTATAGACTGAACTTGCTTCAAAAATGTTGCCGGTGTTTAAAAGTAACCCTGTATAACTGGTAATAAAATGTTATTAATGAAAGTAAATGTAATGATGACCTCCATGGCGTAGTGGTCACCATGCTAGTCCGCCACCCAGAGGTTCCGGTCAGAGCAAGTTGGAAAATGGCCTTTTCCAAATTTTCCTGGGTCTCGGATGTTTATTTATATATGTATTTGCTACAAAATATAGTATCGTTGAGTTAGTATTCCATTACACAAGTCTCGAACTTACTTTGGGGCTGGCTCAATCAGTGTAATTTGTCCATATTATATTTATTTACTTAAATGTTCAAGCAAAACCATATTTTGCAGTACCCATACCACACAGCACCGTACTTCTTAATACAAAATGTTCCCTCTTCAAAAACATAATTCACTGGCCGTTACAATTTTATATCTGATATTTCAACGGCGTACTAAAACTCAATCGGGTATAATTTATTGTTTCGTCTTCCCTTAATATCGAAGATGTAGGGCCTCGGCCGTAATTCAGCTGAGATTATTTACTTATATGTATGATACATGAGTGCGCTCAGATGCCGCGTTCCGCTGCAGCCGACTATTAGAGGCATTGGATAAACAAAGGATTAAATTATCGCGTTAAGACAGAGATAATCCACGCAGATGAGGTGGTTGTTGACCTTCAGCGTGCGGTTAGCTGACTCACAGATTTGGAGTTTGAAGCCGACGATTTTTGTAAACTGCCGTTTATTTGAAATCTGTAACGCTCGTTAGTTTTACTGGTGGCGTAACATAACTTTCGACGTTTCAATCTTTTGATATAAGTGCCTTTTTAACCCCTTGATGCAAAAAGAGTAGTGTTTATAAGTTTGACGTGAATATCTGTTGTGGTCATCATATACCTATATAGATTTTTTTTAGTTGCTATACCTCCCATACAGATGAACCAAATTTGTTTACGTTTGTTTTTCAAAAGACTGCACCTCACCCTATAAAAAATAAATATGGGACGAATTACACTGATTGAGCTAGTCCCAAACTAAGTTCGAGACTTGTGTTATGGGATACTTACTCAACGATACTATATTTTATAACAAATACGTATATAGATAAACATCCAAGACCCAGGATATTTGAAAAAGGCCATTTTCCAACTTGCCCTGACCGGGGATCAAACCCGGGAACTCTGGGTGGCGGACTAGCGTGGTGACCACTACGCCACGGAGGTCGTCAAATGTCAATATATCTATATGTATTGTGTAAATCTCAAAGAGTGTCCAACCCTCGGTGAAATAAATACCTAGACATTGAATAACGTCATTCGTCGTGCTCTTGCCAGTGCCGGTGTGCCAGCAATACTCGAACCGAATGGTATCGCGCGAGATGATGGCAAGAGGCCCGACGGCATGACGCTCATCCCTTGGAAGAACGGGCGGTCGCTTGTGTGGGATGCTACATGCGTAGACACTGTAGCTGCATCCCATGTACGGGCGACAGCCCGAAAGGCGGGCGCGGCAGCGACGATTGCAGAAGCCATCAAGAGGCGCAAATATGCGGCTCTGGGAGAGCTGTATATATTTGTGCCTTTTGCTGTGGAGACCTTAGGGCCCTGGGATGCGGAAGCTCGTCAAATTTTTAAGGAAATTTCCGCACGCCTGATCGATGTCTCCGGGGACCCAAGGGCGGGCGCGCATTTCGGACAGCGTTTAAGTATTGCTATCCAACGCGGAAATGCCGCCAGCCTCTTGGGTACTTTGCCCTGTGACGGCAGCGATTTGGCCTCAATTTTTTATATAATTTAATATAAATTATTTTGATTTAGTTTTAGTTAGTTTTAATTTTAGGTTGTATTTATTTAGTTAATATTATATTGTTATATTATGTTTAAGTTAATAAAATTATTTTTTATCTCATTGAATAATAGACCAAAGAGCTATTTTCTTAGTTCTGATGTCACAAGAATAGAGTAAGATCTGGAAGAAACCTGATTATAGCATGACAGTATGATAATTGACCCAGCGAGCGAAGCGAGCGAGGTCTACAATTCAAGCTAAGGCAAAAAAGACATTGTTTGTATGTTTGTATGTTCCACGATAAATTTCGAACCGTTGAACTAATTTTAATGATAATAAGAATGAGTGTAGCAACTATCCATAGAATTTTTAAGTTCGTTGGGCATCAAAATCGGTTTAGCCGCTTCTGAGATAAACGCATTTTGGTGGAAATAATAATTGCTCTATAACTTCTGAACCTTTAATCAGATTGGGGTGAAACTTTACATGTCGCGAGATAGTTTTGCTATATTTCTGTATATTGGATATTAAAATTGGTTTAACCAGTTTTGGAGACACTGTGTTAAAAAAATCAACAAAATCTTAAAACAATTATATCTCCTTAGATGAAGTTGGTAGATGTATTGAATATTCGATACTAAATTAATATCACTAAGCAAATAAAACTTTAAAATGAGTTACGTGTTTGAAAGTACTTTCTAACATCACACATATATTTTACAAATATGTCACTAGATGTCAATGATACGAAAGTAATTTCTCTGAATAAATTGTGGTTATTATTTTGAGTTTTTTAAGTAATTCGATAAATTTAATCATATCTTTAAAAAGGGTCTTGCTTATTTTGCGATTGGATTTTTTTTTAATTTTTGCTTAGTTTGATTGATTGTTGGCTTGTATATTAAATTCAGCAATTTTGTTGAGCGAACTTTCGTTCAATCGTTATCGCTGCTTGTATGTACTTCTTTAGTAATATTAGTTATTATGCCACGAACTAAGAAGTGATCAGCTTCAACCAAAACCTGCGAAGTAGCTTTACGTAGGGTGTTAGAAACCAATGAGCAGCGGCATAGAGCCATGGCTATAAAAAAAAACTTTTAAACAAAAACCCATTAATAGTTAGTTTCCTGGTTTTTCCAACAACGAGCTGACTTTTACATTTAAAAAATGATGGGACCACATTTTTCGGTGAGAGACTACTAGAGACTATCGCGGTAGACCTCATATCAATGGGATTGTATTGTTGGAAGGTGCTCTTGACATTTCAGAGCTAGATCGGAAGTCATTTGAAGAAAGGGCTGTAATTGCCAACTATTTTGGACATTTACTCACAACCATGAATCCGTATACTTACACGACATTATGCCTCCCACCCTCTGAGTATCCAAATTTTAGCGCAATACGTATTTAACTCTACATTGATTAACGCGGCCATACTAATTGGCAACGCGCGAGGCATTAGACTTCGATCAACAAAAAAGTAAAAAATATATACCTCCTCCTACCTCGGGTTGCATATCCAAATATGAGTAACATAGATAGTTAGATCACTTTACTAGATACATTTTACTAATAGCGCTGTGAAGGGAGCGATCAAGAAGATTACGCATAGTAAAACATCCACAACAAAAAGTTGAATGAAATCATACTTGTCAGATTACCTAATACGTGTAAGGCCATGGTTACGTAACCTACCTGTTTGCACGACTTACCATTTAAACAAATAGAAGATACGCCAATATCAACAGCGCTGGTGTAGAAAAACAATAAACACGCGGGTCACTGGCCGATACAGCAGCCTGTCTGCCAAAGTAAGCACCCCTGCCACAATGAACGTGGAAATACCTTGGAAAACACATATATATATATGTAAAGCTCTATGTATTGGTATGTTCAAAGTTCAGCTTTAATATCACCGCGTAGGAGGGCGCTCCACATTTTCATGACACATCAATGAAAAGAGAGTACCTTGTGTTTGTGTATTCCAAGTTTTCTCTGTTAACTGCCTACTTATATCTTCGCATATAGGATTGTATGGATATATGTTATGCAACTAAATATGTTACAATGTCAAAAAAAGAGTAGACATTTGACAAAAATAGGTACGTAAGTATGTTATTTTTTGTGAGAGTCCGTTTCTTCCTACTATACAATTCAATAGAAAGACTAGCAACGTAGACGTAACCTTATGAGCCAAAACCGCTTGTCAACCAGGGGCCGGCTGCGTTCATCAATTGTAAGTATCCAGCTGATTGGATGAACCCGTGGCTGAAATCGCAGATATGTGATGCTGATGTATGAGTACACTTAATTATTAAGCATTAACAAGATGTGACCACAATTCTATCAGATATCTTTCAAAACAGAAACATGTCTAAATATTTTCTATAAAGTGATGAGACCGTTTAAAAAAACACAGTCATGACGTGACGATGTCCACGTGGGTGGCGTGTCAGCTCGAATCGCCACTGACAGGACCCTCCACTCAAGAGACGACCATCCGAGTTGGAACCCTCACCATGCGTCCCACCTTCAGTTCGAGATAAAAATAAGCTGGATCGATGGGTCGAGTCTATGGAGTTGTAGGGTTGCGGCATTTGCGGCCGCTGAAATACTAGCATACTTTGGCGGGGCATTTTGACATAAATACATCCTTTTTTTGATTAACTCTTTTTAACCAAACATTTATCCGGAAATTTATGTATCATAAATAATAATGCAAAAAAATTAATACTATTTTTTTGAACTTTTTTAGCTAGACAAACGATCGTGCAGCCATACATACGAGGCACCTGTAACACTCCAACATATCCAGGCAAAGCGTGACGGGTGGCAGCCCTACTTCGGTGACCATTGTAGCTGCTAACGTCAGCTCCTTGTAGACACTTGATTTTTTGTTCGCCGGAATGCGACGTCTAAATCCGTAAATCATCCATTGAGCACCGCCTACTTGATACGAGTGATTAGACAGCAGTTTTTGCCTCGTTATCAAAGATTTTATTAAAATTAAAGGTCGCCTCTACTCACGTATGAGTTTATTTACTCAATTCTGACAATATTTTTTCAGTGTCACAATCAAAGTTTTGTAATAGCTTAGATTTTTTTAATACATATTTATACCATAGGTATGTTGTACTCGTATTCGGCGGGACTTGGTTAGAAGAAAAGTCAAACTCTAGTCTGTATATAGAGCAATATCGGAAAGGTTGTCAAAAAGGGGAAATAGTAAGGAAATCACCCGTTAAATCCGTCAAAATTGTAAGGGAGTTTGAAGGGAGAACAGTAATTGGCACAATACCGAGGAAAATGGGGTGAGTAAGGAGGTTTACCTTATTTCGTTACACAACACAACATACCGTGATTTTTTTAAATCACCTATAGGTAACATATTGATTATTGTAGATATTGTAGAAATAATTACTTAACCCTCCTAACTTCATGAATTTCAATGTAACCTTGGGTACTTACCTTATCTCTTTCTGCTCCCTCAATTTAAACTCCGTTGTTTTTTTCTACCGCTCATAGTCAAAGCTATTCAGCTTGTCCCTCATCTTAGTTTACAGTGAGTAAACAAAAACGAAATCGGAAAATGCCGCAATACATAAAGACACGCCTTTTCAATCAGTGTGATCTTGTGGCTCACTGTACTTCATATTTAATTTACTTTACATAATTTAGATTATAGTAGTAAGTAATAAAAAACAAACGCGTTGAATTCTTTTATATAGGTATTGGTTTTTATTGTGCAGGTGACATACTAAACCGAGTTAATCCTCCGATATACATCAGCCGATCATAGACAGATTTTTTTGGTGATGATGGCATCACTTAGAACATATAACTAACATCATCATCAGCTACTATTGATGACCTCTATGACGTAATGGTTTATAGGTGTGATACAGCGCAGAAGTGGCGTCCTCTTTTGAAATAAATTATTCAATCGTAAATATGGTAATAATAATATTTTGCTAAATATTATAAGCCTTAGATAGCCCTTTAAATTATTTCATAAATAGTCGTTGAAAGAATCATGACGTTCCTCTAGCGTTAAGAAAAAAGTTTTTCTCGCAATCTTATTCAAAGGTTTTAAGAAAAAAAATACCTCTATGATACATTGCCGTGTAGTTTCCGGCAAAGTAAAGCTTATAAACACCATGTGACCTCTACAATCCTACACTCCATCCAATACACTCTCCTCGCTAGCCATCTGGCCAGCGAGGAGAGTGTAGACCAAAACCTCTGGCTGCTCTGGCCAAGTATGGCTCTAGTAGTACAGAGAGGGTCGTGCTCCTACAGTGACTATAAGGACCTGATGATGAATATTTATGTTGATCCCCAGTCAGGGCAAGTTGTGAAAGTGGAAAGTAAAATAAGTTTGAAACTTACTTTGGCGCTACCTTAAATGTGATGTGATTTGTCCCTATATTTGGTTTAATAGTTATATATTATAACTGAGTTAGTGCTGAAAATTTCAATTGTCTTGCTAATAGCTATAGAGCTAGTAGCTATCATCACAGTTTATGAGATACAGCCTGGTAACAGACAGGCAGACGGATCGTTTTTACCTTTGGGTACGGAACCCTAATAAAAATCACACTGGAAATTTGAATCTTAGATCTCTTCGTTCTAAATCAGCACGATTCCTGTATCGATACACTGCATACTGGGAATTGCGGGTATATTCGGAAACACAAAGCAATGGAACGCGACATTTCTCGGGAAAACGGCCCGATATAGCACAACCATTTCCACTCGCTACATTTTCTTACAATTCACTTCGGAAGTGAAGTGACGTGTTTCAGTTTGTAATAATACTTAGTAGGTTACTGTGTTATAAGATAAAATATTTTAGAGATTATCAATACGATATTTAATCAATTATTTTTATTACAATCCGAAAGCGAAACCATTTTTTTTAATGTGCCCAAAAATAAGTTTCAAGCTTTTAAGATCTGGTGAACAGGGAAACTGTCAAGTAACAGAAAAAAGATGAATGGAAAATTCTTTCGTGTGTTCAGATGTCCAAATTTCCGGCTGTTCTCGTTTTCTCAATGGATTCTTGTTAAATTTTGTGAGCAGGTTCGATAATTATACAGAATTTTTGTCGATTCAGTGTTCTTCGTCGGTTGAAAACTTAAAGATACCATATTTTCAATAATTTAAAAATCTTTATTGATCCGCAATACACAATAAGACAGCGTTCTGTCCCAGTCAACCATAAGGATATAAACGAGATTTAGTTGCGGCGCAAAATAATTATCTGAATAAATCTTACACATACCTACATATACCTACACTTATAAAAATTTTTTTCGCGAGGTCTACAGCTCACAGAGAAAAAGAATTATTTTGTTTTTTTTTTGTTTAAGTGCTGGCAAAAAAAACGAAGCTAAACTAAGTTTAAATAAATACTAACGTACAGAATATTTGAAGCTTAAGACATATATTTAGAACTTTTGCTGGGTAAAAGTATGGGTACAAATAAAAAACAGTTTCAGTATGCTAAATACAAATAAACATTTATTGTTTAAATACATTTATATACACACAATTACGATAATTATCACAAAGTTATTAGCTATTAAGTCAACTGTACTATAACCCATTACAAGTTTGAACAATTTTTCTGGTAAAAATAGGTAAGAGAAAACAAAGTCACATGTAATGAATATATGTAGTATGATTTTAGGGCCAAATCTCAAGAACCGAATCTCTTTAGGCAAAAAAAAATTAAAGTGGTAGTCGTTGCAAATTTTAGCTTAAAAATACATTTATAATTCATCAAACATTTTTTACTTTTGAGCACGGAATGAAAATTTGATTTGTATCACTGGATAAGTATTATTAAAAAAAAAATATCGTCGTTCCGAACTCAGGTTTCGAACAAAATTGCCTTATTCGTTGTAAATGTTTTACTAGTTAACAAAGAGATTTTAACACAACCATTTGCTTCCTTACATTAACCACTTTGATCATGAGCGCAGCTCGGAGTTTCATACTTGACTATGACAATTATCAAACAACCATAGATACAACGTTCATATCTCTGAGTGTGAATAAAACGTAGTGCTACCGAAGTTCGCCACACACTTATATCCGACTGGTTTTTAGGGTTTCGTAGTAAACACGGAATCCTTATTCTCTTATAGTTTTGCCATGTCTATCTTTCTGTCTGTCGCAGTCCGTGGTTTTACTCCGAGACTATAAGTACTACAAAACTGTAATTTGGCATGAGTATGTACATTATTTCTGTCTGGCATTATTGTTTCGCAGTTGTCAAGCTATACGTCAGATTCGTAGCAATAAACGTTATATCATATCTGTCCATTATACACAGTCTTTCAGGGACACTATTAGAAAAGTGTTCTTAGGAATTAAATGGTCCTCTTAATGCTCATGTTAGGCAGAAAGGAGGTTTTGAAATGAGAAACATAGTGTTTGCATTATCTTTTGAAGGAAAATATACTATTTTTATTGTGGTAATATAGCATTACAAGTAAAAAGGTAAAAATATGGCAGTTAAAATTATGTAAATATTTATTAATATGATTTGTACATACTCTTAATTTGATAGCAGCCCTTAAAACATTTCATAAATAAAAGTTAGTTGTACACTTTTAATACTTACTCTGACAAGCACCTAAATTCTTTAAAAAATATGATTTTTACGTAAATGTAATCTCAACTTACTTAACTGTGAACAATTTGAAATATGTGTTTGGATATTATAATTTTTGTCATTGAATGTGTTAATTATTCCTTAACTCACAAACACTACTGGCTATTCTAATATTTTAGTCTAAAGTGCATAATAATATTGAGATTGAAACATACATATAACATTACCTATCATCAATAAATTTGTAGGTACTTGTTCTTCTTTTCATTTAAATATTATAAAAATCTATTAGATAGGTATATTTGGAATGGCAAGTAACAATATTGTGGTTATAATGGATCATCTAGAAATATACAGCAAACGGACAGTAAGTACACATAATGTTTGTAGGAATATGAACAAATAAGAACTAAAAGCTTTCTACTTTTGCTCTAGTTTAAAAAACATACTTAGTATATTTTTGAAACAGAAGAAAATATTCATACATATTTAAAATAAACCATTTTTGAGACGTAACAATAAAAAGACGAAAAAATACTCATCAATAACAAGACATTAGAAGGCTGTTTTCATGAACTTTCATGGCTTTACTTTATTACTTCCTCTCATTTGCAGCTACTGTATTCGAGTACATAGCAAAACTTTACAACATTGTTTTGTGTTGTTACATTTTCACGATTATAATTGGTATAAAATCAAGAGGTAGAAAAATAAGTAAAAATAATAACTGAACTAGCATGCAACAAAAGTCTGTTATTGGTCTCAAAATAGAAATAAATAAATAAAATAACGTTATTGATGGCAATAAGATATTTCTAGAATGCTACGAATAGATAGTGGTGGGCCTTATTTTGAGTAATTTAATACAGCAGACTAGAATATCGCGTCACAATGCTATAGATAGATATCTGGGTAAAACTCAAGTGTTAATTTCAAAACGCACTACCGACCATACTTATATATGTATTTACACTACTCCATTCGCGACTGAATTTACATTACTATCTAGTTCGAACCCTAGCAAGGGATGCTATATCGGAATTCTTATCTACAAGTCCACTGCGAACTGTACATCTAAATAAGTCTTCTGGCACTATAATTGCATCTCATCGTGGAGATCCGATAGTGTTTTATACAATTTATAAATAAGTGTTCGTTTTGTTTTTTCCACTTTCAATTCAACACAAGCGCAGTGGAAGTACCTGTCTCCTGAGGAGACGCGAGGTACTCCCGGTCCCGAGTCTGCCAGCTCGCCTCCCGCTTTATTCTTGTTCCGTCATACCTGTAACAAGAATTCATAATATTAGTTTTCCCGACTGCTTATAGCAGGGTATTTTAAAGTAAAAAAAAAACTAGGTATATGATTCTCGATTATTTTCTTTGTATTTATAAGGTATGAGATGTCCAATACGTCAAGTGTTAATGGTGCAATACGCATGAAGCCGACTGCAAAATTCCGACGTCGGTAGTCTGTTTAAAAGGTTTCTAGCCCTTTATAATACAATTATAATTCCGATCATGTCACCTTGTCTGTTTTCACAGGTTGGTCACCTTTGACTCTACATATAGGTACATACTCGTAAACTTCCTGTAGAATGAATTAATGTGGTCAAACCAAATTAGGCCACACTATTTTTTTCATTTATGCATCCGCTATTCCGGTTGCATCCAGCTGTGTTGTTTCGGCGCTCCAGGTCCGTTTTCTGGCTCTTACGACCCCAAGGACCCATGGAGAAATTTAGAAGAACTACTAATAATGTAAATCTTCAGACTCCGGGTGGTTTAGCTGTGGTAATACCCAGCTGGTTTTAAGATTACTCCCAACTTAACAAGTTAGAACTAATCTGAGTAGTCCATTGAACTAAACTGAACAACTGTTTTTATTTCTTGTCAGATTTTTCCAGCTTCCTTAAGCAAATATTTATAGCAAGTTGTAGCTCCCGCTAATAACTATTTTTGGAAAAAAAGTGCAAAGAAAAATGTCTATATGCCGCTAAGTACCTATCTAATGATTATCGCCAGACCCGTAGACACTTTTCACACCTATACGTTCGACATAATATTATGCCACAATCAATCCAAGAGTAAATACGCCAAGCTTAATGCCTAGGGGCTGTAAAGTCTTCATCAATTAGACTATGGAATTGATATGACAATGGCAGTATAATTAAACTAGGTTACTACTAAATTCATGAGCTGTAATGAGCCGTAGATACTGACTGGTGTACCAGTTACGTTACACAGCACGACCTGTTCTTCACGGAAAAAATATAACTTGTAAACCATAAAAAGGTAATTCCCATTGGACAACAGATAATGCAAAACAGATTACCAGCTAAGCAGCGATAAGGCGCTAAAAGCTAATCATTCTATTCTTCCGCTCACGATCCGGACGTCTTTTGTCAATCATTTTTAATGCGGACGCAATTTTTTATGTCATTCTGCGGATATCCTGCCAGCTCAACCTTTTAGATGTGAATTTTAAGATTTGAGGCAAATAGAGGTACTATTCTGTCCCATAAATCGTATGATGAATCATATCTCCAGCAGTGGACTTCCTATGCCTAATGTGACGGCACAGAATTATTAATAGTATTACATAGTGACGGTGAATGATCAAATCAGTTGTTTAATTTTTTTAGACAGCTACTTCAAAGTTTCGAAGTTCCTACAAGGAACTCTTACCGTCTTATTATAAAACGCAGACTAACTTTGTTACCAGGTTTAAACCATTATCTGAACAAATCAAGTTGGCATTTTGAGATGAGACAACGGCATATTATTAAATGTCAACTTGATTTGGTCGGATAATGGTTTAAACCTAGTAACAAAGTTAGTCTCCGTTTTATAATAAGACGGTTATAGTTTTAATAAGTCCGTCATGAGCTAAGCGAACAAAGGTCTCAGTTTCAGCTTCGACAGGAAAATTTTTGGTGTCTGAATACCAAATGTTCAGTTTTCCGGTTGTTCCCGCATTTCTCAACCAATTCTCGTGAAACATGTCAGTAGGTTCGACCATTATTTAAATTTGTTTGTGAAACAGTTTTTCGATTTTTTTAAAGTGGCATAAATAATGGGGGTTAAACATAAAAACATTCTATTTCAGCCATTTCGAAAAAAAAAACAAAGATTTTATACCTGATTTTGTTATCCTTAAGTTATTAAGACTCAACTTTTTTCTGTCTGAACAACTTTGGGTTGGTGACTCGCGAAGTCTACAGCTTACATACCTACTAGTATATGTAAGGAGTAGGTAAGTATGATTAAGATAATTCGTAGGTAATAGAAATCCATATAAGTCATATTAATATATTGTGTATTTTACTTATGATAATTTTAAAGTAATTATGATATTAACTTTATACCTTTTACCTGTTATTTCAGCCAATTGTCTTATCTGTTTTTCATTTTCTAAAATTTGACAGGGAGATAATACTTTAGCATTAATTCCACCTAATGTCGTTTTTAGCTCAATGTAGTTTATAAATAAATAAATACTGATAATTGCCTCTAAGTTACTTTGTATGCTTTGTATGAAAGAAAACACAGAAACAAATATTCCGAAACAAACACAAAACAACAAAAGGCGTATTGAAATCTATCCTGGTGTAATCTGTAAAGGTCGGGAGAATCGGGAGCTTACGGTTGAGTTATACCTATTGCAAGGACGAAGTGGAAGTCAAAAATCAATAAAATTGAACGCATTCATCCGACCAACATTTTCGTACCCATTTCGCGAACGTCGTATATTTCCGACCAAAAACCACTGCTTGTTTTACACATTTGTTGCACCTAGGTAATTTATTTTCGATTTACTACGCTTCGCTCTGGGACCACGACAACTGATATAATGTCTCGCGTTTCAAAATCGAATAACCCATAAATTATAAAAATATAATAATAACCTATAAAAATATTTTATAATTTTACGTATTCAAGAGAAACATAGAACAATAATGAATCATTATATTTTTTTAATTTCTATCCCTTCCGGATTTTGTGGTCTTTGGATGAGTTTAGTGTCTCTACAATGCAAGGCACTGTTTTTTGACTTAACCTACATTTCAAAAGGAAAATCGACAATACAGAATCAGTGGTAACCATCGATTTACGATTTATAACTAATTTGAAAAAAAAGGGTTATAATCTTTTCACCTGAAAGCTTTTTATTTTAAATCAACTTACTTGAAAAATTATATTTTTCTTTAAAAGCCTACTTACCTACTCTTATTTACAGATTAGCGCTATATTAAACCAAAAATAACGTTGCCTACCTATTTATCTTTTCTGTGACAACTAAAGCTAAAGTCGGTTTATGTTTTGAAAAATTATACCTACCTATACTTAAATAAATGGTAATAATACATAATAATTTAAATTTAAAATTTTCTGTAATAAAATAGCCACCTATTTAACGTTACTAAATATTTGTTTCAGTTAACATCTAAATTAAAAACTAAATTCAACTCTTAATTAAACTAAACAAATAATAATAATAATAAAGAAAAATTAAATTAAAAATATTTGTTTATTTTGTCAGCAAATAGGTACTTACTGAATGCGAGTTTTTGTTTTAACTCTTTTCAATAACTTAAAAAAACAAGGAACCTGGGCTCTGTAGGTTTGATAGGTAGAGATTTAACATTTGCGTGAAAAAATAATATTTTTTTACGCAGTTTTTAAAGTTTGCGTTAAAGATTAATAAGGTACTTTTACGATGAAACCACCGTTACCAATGTTGTAACGATACAAAAGTAGTACGTATGTTTTCAAAGTCTTACTTTTGTTCTAGTCGTCTATGTATATGTTTTACACGTAACAGCATTTCAAAGTCCTATACATTTTACGTAGATATATTTGAGATAAAAATAATTTTGTAAGTATAAAACTTTTTCTATACCTTTAGTAGATATTACAATCATCATTATCATTTCAGCCGCATAACGTCCACTGCTGAACATAGGCCTCTCCTAAAGATTTCCAAAATGACCGATCCTTATTATACTTATCCTTCAGATATACATAATTATAATTTTTGAGTTAAACACTCATGCTATATATCAATCAATCCTAAGGTTTGACATTTGTACATATAAATTTGTACGCAACTGGGTAATAAATAGACTAAAAAAAAATTAAGGACCCATATTTTTTAAAGCAGTAAAACATCACAAATATACAGCTCTTCCAAGTATCGGAGTGGAGGTGATTTAACTACGTCATCGTTGGTTAAATCGTAGCTGATCGTGATGTCGTCAATATTTAATGCTAATCAGAGTAAAAAAACGTATACCATGTCTTTTAATAATCTATCTAATGAGCTAAAAAAATTTAGTTAAATTTCCTATTTGAACTTTTAAAAAACTAAAATAACAAATAAGTATATAGTGCAAGTCGTTTCGCGACTTTTGTCTTGAATATGACGGAAGGAGTTTTGCCACAGTGACCTCACCATACTGAGTCACAGTAGGTAAGCAGACAAAGATCCAATAATGAGGTTCAAGTAGATTTTTTATAACGAATCTTAAAAAAAAAACTTGTATTGAATTGTATCTTCAATGAAGAACACAGAAAAATAAAACCCGAGTTGACACAGCCCTTTTTTTAAAGACGATAACGTACCTTATAAACAAATTTTCCATCTTAGTTGTAATAAAATTATAGAATATGTAGGTATATCCACTATTTTCTCTCTAGCATATACCTATATATAGGTAGATATAGGTATTATAGGTTCACCATGTAGAGGCCTTGTGAGTTTATAGAGCGTGATTTTATAGTTTAATAGTTTCAGAATCTTATGTTCTAAAGTAATGGAGAATCAATCAGGGCATGCCAGTAAAGACACTGTTCTCACTGACAGATAACCTATGGCGATTTTTGGACACTTTACATTCAGTAAAAAATAAACCATCCATCGAATCTTTTTTCTCCGCTCTCGTGAGTAGCGCAGTTCTAATAAGATCGTTTATAGATTGTTGTTGTTCAACATCGTGAACTAATCTATGGTCATTGGTCATGCACTGTACCTCAAAGATAATCTTTTAGAGAGGCCAATGTCAAAAAAAAATATGTATCTCAAGAGCAAGGACGCTTTTTAGGGCTCCGTACCCAAAGGGTAAAAACGGGACCCTAATACTAAGACTCCTCTATCCTTCTGCCCGCCTGTCTGTCTATCTCTGTTGTGATAGCTAGACAGTTGAAATTTTAACAGATGATGTATTTCTGTTGCCTCTATAACAACAAATACTTAAAGCAGAATAAAATAAATATTTAAGTGCGGCTCCCATACAACAAACAGTTATTTAAAGTCTAGCAGCCTGTAAACCAGACCTAGAATTTGTTTACTGTTTAAAAAGACCAAACTAGCCGCGTGCGACATATACGAGAGACAGCACAAGAACAAAAGAGAAAGCGTTCAATTCAAAGAGCAAAAATATTTTCTTCCTTTTCATTTAACTATGTAACAAGTTTAGATACCAATGTATTTTTAAAAAAAGAATATATACAAAATGTAACCATTAGCGGACTGGCTCGAACATCGCCAACCGAAAATTTTATTTTTTAATATGTAAATTTTTCAGATTGTTCATGTATTATGCGTACAAATACAACCCTTTTAAAGTCACACCAAAATATTTCGTTGCTAGACACATTCACATTACGCTATGGCTTATTATCTTGTATAGGTACCTTTAGATCTAAGCTGTAAACAAAGTAGGCAGGGACTGTACTGGTTCCCGAATAAAGTTTTGTGTTACACAGTTGCACTTTATACTGTCACACTTATGAATTAATGTATATCACCTATGAAGGTTTGATTCTCTGGATATAGTAGGTATTGGTACGTATACGTATTATTTATTCGCCATATGGTAGGTAAGAGGATTGAGATAAACACGTACATATGATCAAATAAGTGCAATATCTATAATAAATATTCAAGTTTAGTAAAACATATTTTCGTAACTGATGTAATACCACAAGAAATAATCACGTATTGGCATTTTTTTTACTGTCTGTGGATGTGGTCCGTTGCACATGGTCACCACATGGTCAACTCTGTTGTTTGACACACAAACGAAATTACTAACCTATTCAAACTTTTTTTATGTGCAGCTAAAGTAAGGGCTGTTTCCGTTGACACTTTTGTTTAAATGCATAGCATTGAGATAAAATGCATTGTGTGATATTTTATGGAGCTGGATTAACAGGAAAAAAGAAGTTGTGTGTTTTTATAAGCTCTTATTTAACTTGCTATGTTATGAACATGCAAATTACGGTGTATAAGTAGATAAGTACATACCTACTTCATTTATTAACAACTAAAAACTAGATATAATAAATACTTATAACATTTAGAGTTATAAAAAGTAATCATGTTTGTTAGTTCGTATGATACGATGACATTATTAGTATGAATTAAACGGGCTATTCACGTAGCGTTTCGACTCCATCCGGAGGTCTTCTTTAGAGCGAATGTGACTAGAGAAAAGGATGAGGAAGTTTTTATGTTCGGTTAGGAAATCTCACAAGTTGAATTAGGCCCCATTTTAACGTTGATTCGTTGATCGATTGATAATGTTGTCTTAAAGGTGGTCTGGTGACGGAGTCGGAAAACAGCAATAGATCTCATGACGCAGAACGAGACAAACAACATTCAAAAAACTTTTGTTTGAAATACCTAAGTACGACATATACAAAATAATACTTATATCATTCATAGGTATGTCATGCATTTTTACGTTAGAAATTTTCACTAGATCTAGAATAGAAGAGCATGTTATTAGACAATTCTCAAAGGTCTTTTAAAAAAAAATGTTTTCTGACTCTACAACCGTAAAGTTAGACTCTAACTTCATGTCTACAACGCATAACTTTTGACGGACTCAAGTTACTTGTCTTATTTGACGTCCCGATGAAGGATTTTTTAATTACCCAACGTTACGTAAGCATTTTGAATTTACCGTTAAAAGTGAAAAGAGATGTCGTATTGTAACAAGTTTAGCGGCATAACTGATTTTCATTGTTCTTTCGTTTCAAGATTTTTCGTCTTGTTTGTTTCTTTTTTCTACAGAGCACTTATTCAAAGAAGTTCAATTAAGTGTAAAACTGTGTCGTACAAAACTATCCACGATAGAAAGTAATGATTTCGCATCGGTAGAGCTACCAATTTCCACTTTTAAAAGGCCGCGTTGACACGCGTTTGTGAACCATGACCTATCGCAAAATCGTTTTTATTTCATTTTGTACGTATTATACTTCGAAACAAAGTTTCAGAACGTTAGATTTTTTACCTTTAGAGTTATTACCTCACCAAAGAACACGATAATTGCAAGTTTAAATATGGATTAATGCGCGTAAAAAATGCTTGGTTGATTGCAACCCAGTCCCGCGTAATAACTTACGCGTTCTTTGGATAATGTATGTCCATTTTTTTTTTTTTTTTTTTTGACGCGGAGAAAATCCCTTCGGATACCTTACCGGTTACGGGACACCGGTAAGGTTATGTGGTGTTACCACTAAAAACTCCGCGGTGTCACCTCTCAGCCGCTATCGGCCGGGACCGTGTGCTTCTTCATGCTCCACAGCCCCGGCGCGGCCGGCCGCTACTTAAGCGGCCCCGGATCGCCAACGGCCTCACGGCACCCTCTGCTGAATCAGAGGGGCCGGAGTAACCGCCGCCTTGGCCTCTTGGCCCAAGGACAGACGCGCTGACACGCACACGCGCCTGCCTTCCACTCCGGAGGGCTGTCCGTTGGACGATGGAATCCCGTTTCCACCGTCCAACCAGCCCTCATAATTTGGGGCCTGCGGAAGCAGGCCCTGCCCCAGTCCACCTGACGGCGACCGGGGCCCACACAGCCGGCCGCAGGGGATAGGGAGAGCGGCAACGTAACACCGACACTCCTCTTCCCCTGCGGCCCCACCGATGCCGTGCCAAGCGCCACGGCCGCGCTTGGTCGCGGAGGATAGGGCGAGCGGCAACGAAACACCGACACTCCTCTTCCCCCGCGACCCCTACCACGGCTGTGATGGTAGGGAGGTCGTCGTCACCCCCTTCCCTCACAGCCAGGCCATTCCCGCCAGGAATGGCCTCCGCCGGGCCCGGGGAGGCCTAAGCCTCAACCCGGGCAATGGGTTCCTCTTAGCTTCCCTGCGGCCGAGGCAACCGCAGGTACTGAGCCCCCCCATCGCGACAAGATGGGAACCACATCGGGGGGGGGATAATGTATGTCCAGAGCTGAATCTGATGTTTCACGGAAGCTGCGGACGGTTGTTTTGATTAGCTCTGGATAATGTATGTCCAGAGCTAATCAAAACAACCGTCCGCAGCTTCCGTGAAACATCAGATTCGTCGAGCTTGAGGAGCCACACACACCACGCTGCTCACACACACCCTCGCATCATCAGGCACTCATTGTTACAGTACAGTCTACACATGTGGAGTTCTGACATACCTATAGGTGTGAACGGAGCGGGAGGCGGCAGGGTCGGCCGCCGATCTGTAAACAGTGGTTATCGACGCGCCGCCACTTGCCTCCACGGCATCTCCGGCTACTGCGCTATATTTATCCGCGCTGGAACTGACGCGGCGGCTAAATCCGTTCGACGCCGTGTGATGCCGGCCTCCTGCAACCACAACCACGTCACGAGGTGCTCCGGAGCATCACGCCGAGCCCCCACCCCCTGGCCGCAGGGGTGAAGCTCCGACCAATTCGCACCGCACATTCGCACTCGCCGCACTGGGGAAAATTTCGCAAAGCCATAAAAACAAATATGCTCTCACCTGAAGGCAATGTCTCAGTAGGACTTGTGTGCGGGAGCCGGCGCAGCTGCAACGCATGCCTGATGGTGGTAATATGAGGGCGCTGGCGTACGGTAGTGATGATGAGGCGGCGGGGAGGCTCGGTAAGCGTCGGGCCCCGGCGAGCCTCCTCGGAAGCCAGCTAACTGACAACTCGGTGGTTCAAACAAATCCCGGAATGCAGGAGGTAACTGCTCCGCAGGAGGTTCCGGCGCTGCGTACCAGCCCGACGTGGCCGCGCGGAATTCTTCCGCTGCTAGCGAGTAAGGTTGCGGCGAGCAGTACACCGCAGAAGGCGGTAACCGAGGTTCACTGAATTCATCCAGTGTATCGGTGGGTTTATCGTAGCGCGCGCATTCTGCGCCGGGCTCTCTTTTTGGTCTACACTCAAAAATTCTAGGTTTGACGTCAGGCTTCACGTCCCGGGTTTGGCCGAGCGCGTCCGCAGCTGTGAGCGCTTCTTGCGCCGCTAACGCCTCTTGAGCTTGTTGCAACTGCTGCTGCCTTTTCAACGCCTCCTCCTTTTCTTTCAACGCGTCTTTCTTCTTGAACCGACGCCGCCGTCGCAGATACGAGCCGTTGTCGAACATATTATAAGAATCAGGATCGAGCGTCCAATAACTTCCCTTGCCGGGCTTTTTATCGTCTCTCGCCACTTTCACGAAGCACTCGTTTAGGCTTAAATTGTGTCTGATTGAATTTTGCCAACCTTGTTTATTTTCCCTGTAGTAAGGGAAACGCTCCATTATGAACTGATAAATGCCATTTAGTGTAATTCTCCGATCGGGTGCATTTTGTATGGCCATAGCTATTAGCGCTATGTAGGAATAAGGTGGCTTGACCATATCTTTGGGCGCCCCGACGTGTTGCTGGTGCGGATGGAGGTATGGCGCTCCATAGCCGTATCGGTACTGTTCGTAGGTGTAGGGGGTCACTCCGGCAGAGTAGCCGCCGGCGGCTCCTCCGCGGTACGCATACGGGCTCTGTTCGCCGAACAACGCGTGCATCGTGTTAGTCCACGTTCACTACCACAACATGCTCTGTCCACGAGCGCGGAACCCTCGACGCGTTGCTCTTTCGGCAACAAAATGACGACTGACTGATTTTGTTTGGATTCACAACAAGGCCCGTTTACATAGCGGACGCTAAACGAGAGACGAATGAGCGGGATCGTGGGCGCCACCGGCTGATCTGCGATGACGCAGCTTTGCCCCGCCTTCAGAGTATTTGGCTCTTTCGGGCTCGTAAGAGCTCCATGTAGTTCTGTCTCGCTCGCGGAGCCCCGGACCCGCCGGGTGGAGCGCCGCACGCCCAGCCCGCGAGGGCGGCGCCTGGCCCGCTCGCACTATCCCTCCCTGACTTTACACCCTACCTAAATCCATACCCATTGTCCGTTACGCTGACAATACGACCACAAAGCCGGTGCACTCAACGCCGTCATACCTACCTATCCACTGTAGAAATTTATTAATAAGCTGTCAATCAAACCAGAGGCGAGTAGACCTTATCATCATGTTAAATAAAGAGAAAAGGTTCGTTTTTATAAATATGGTAAGCGATATTATGTATTAAAGAATAATATTGAGTCGAAAATAAATGAATTATTACTATGTATAGAAAACCAAATATTTACTCTTGAACCGATTATTAGGTAATAAGGTCAGTCTACTTTCTTATAGGTCATAACTATACTATTAAGTTTGTATCAAAATACCTACACTTTATATGTCATATTTACGTATCAATACCTATATAGAGGAAAAAAAACTACGATAAGTAAGTAAACAAGTATTATTATGTATAAAACGGCTTTATAAATATACACCTAAGTATTTCTTGCTAAGCTTTATTCTCTTGTGGGGTCGAAGGGCTGCGATAAAAAAAGTCGTTCAGTAGCGGAAGAGCTAATCTGCTGACAATAAAAGCCGTCTTTATGTCGTCGACTAAGTTGCGTCGTTTTTGCTGGCTAGACAAACAAACTCCGCTTCGCATAGCTCGAGTCAACACTTTGGCTTACAACTTCCGATTGTTAATTACTATGACTAATGACTGCCCGCCCTTTTCGCCAACTTAACCGTCTGCTCAAGGAGAGTAGTTAATGTTTTTAACTGGCTTCAAAAAAGGAGTATGTCTTGTGTGGTGGTATGTGGACCGATTTTGATGATTCTTTTTTATTTGAAAGCCCTTACTCCCAAGTTGGTCCCATATTAATTTGGTGAAGATAGGTATAATGAAGAACTTTGGAGATATGGAACAAATTCCTGAAATAAATTGAAGTCGGTTGTTTTTTTTTTGTATTCTGAGGCTGTAGTGCTATCGATCGCAGTTGTTATTTAAAATACCTACACTAGGTAACTACTAACACTTAGGTACTGAAACTATGTTAAGGGTAAATTAAGTCCATCATAGGTTTCTTTCCCTATAATAAAGGGACATAATATTATATTTTAAAAGATATGAGGATATGAAAAAAATATTTTTGCTATTTATAGAAACTCGAATCAGCTGCTGATCGGTAGATAACTTTTGTAAACATTATTTATCATGGAAACAATAAGTTACTCGCAATTAGTTAATATAGCGCCAAATATATATTTTTCCTAACTTGATATGTTTTTCGGGGAAAGTTGTTCTGGGGAAATTCAGCCGTAGAATAGTTTCTGTAGGTAACTAGATATATTTTGTTAGACCCTATTATTATATATAATATAACTAAGACCGTAAATATTGATAGATTCAGATTATATATTTATTTTCATACAAAATACATTATGTTGAAATATTGTTAGGTACTTATATACTTACTAAGTTAAGATTCGACTAGTGGTTCTTACAATATTATCTACTTGTGTTAAATTACATTACAATAATAATTACGTCAAATTAAACATTATTTCAAATACTCTTTTACTGAATAATAACATTTTTGTAATAAGAATGATTTTAATTTAATTATAAATTCTGATTTAGGTGTAAGTAAGTATAACAGGATTTTTAATTTTAATGGCAAATTGTTAAATAATTTAATCGATTGATAGTGTGGGTTCTGTTTCAATGTTTAACCCTGGTTTATTTCCTGATGCCAGATCCGTTCGTCTTGTTGCTCCTTTTTGTTTCCTTTGCTCATCATTTTCAAATTCTTTTATAAGTATGTTTGGCTAAGTGTGTCAGTAACACCAGTATGTATAAGCTAGGTATGTAAGGATGTTATGTAATGAACCAATAGGTATATGTGACGGTGACACTGTGTGACAGGTATCTATTTACTAGCTGTGCCCGTGGGCTTCGCTCCCCGTGGAAATTTCTGGTTAAAAACTATCCTATGTCCTTCCCTGGGTATCAAACTATATCCCTATCAAATTTCATCTAAATAGGTTCAGTGGTTGAAGCGAGAAGTGGTAACAAACATACAAACAAACAAATATACAAACTCACTTTCGCATTTATAATATTGGTAGGATAGTAGGATTAACCAACTTCCAAAAAAATTAGGAGCTTATTAATTCGTCGTTAATCTTTATTTTTATGTACCTATGTCTACAGCTTATTCGATTTGGAAAATTCTTTTTTTTTTTGTTTGAATGAGCATACTTGTTAATTATCCCTTGGAAATTTTACTGAAATCGGTTGTGTAGTTTGCGGGTGAAGTCGGCTTTTAGTTTAGAAAAAAATGTAATTTAGTAGTAACTACCCAAGTAGCATTTTATTATCTTTAAAAGGCCACATTCAGTTCACTGATGATCTTTTAGCATTATCAGTGGTCACACGTAGTTCATCGGCTGTAATAAAGGGAACATGTCCACCTATACCCGTGTAAGGAATCTATAACGGTGTAAATGTAGCTTATTATGTACCTATTGGCGTTTTATCAGGACAACATTACTCTTCTAGTCAGCTTTCATTTTCAAAGCTGAACAACAGCCTTTTAAGATATGTAAAATTCGGCATGGGCTATTCAGAGGTTCACATGTACGGTGTTAGATTGCTGGCATTGTAATACAACACATATGAACATTATTTCAGACCATAGCTGTTATATTTAACCTTTTATGAAGCGTTATTCAGTCGTTGGTGTTAGCAGGTCTAGTTTGTGATATATTATAATCCGCTAATAAATAAAGACCGTTTAAGAGTTCACAATGTACAGTAAGGTATATTACACGCTCCATTATTGATAACTAGTAGCGCTGATAGCAGTTTATTTGTTCATGAGGACCACGCTGTTATCCTCTAGGCTGAACATTTATGTAAACTTCTTTTACTTAACACGCGTTGAAGTAAGCAGCAGCAGTTAATTCAAAATAAAAATGAATAAAAACAATTGGAAACAGAGAGTGAGGACTGGTGGAATCAGAAGAAAAATCTTAAAAGAATATTTGCAGATAGTAAAACCGTTTAATCAATTAAATCAACACATAGAAAAAAAATTTGTTAGTACTACAACATTGTCTTCAAACTTTAATAATGACGGTTCCGTACACAATACAGAGAAAGAAGTGCCTGAATCTGAGACCGGTAACACAAGTTCAAACTTTATTTATCACGGTTCCGTACACAACACAGAAGAAACTGAAGGTGAATTTAATTCTAGTGAAAGTGAATATGAATACAATTATGAAAAACATGTAACCTTTCGGGAAAAAATAAGAAAGTGGGCTTTAAAAAATAATATAACACACGTCGCTTTAAACGAAGTGTCCGTCATCATTAACGAACTGATTCCAGAAACACTACCTACAGATTCTAGAACAATTTTAAGTACTCCCAAACAAATTACTATTAAAAATATTGAAGGTGGTCAGTATTGGCACAATGGAGTAGCAAAACCACTTAAAAAAATTTTGCAAAATTGGATGGATGCTCCAGATATAATTTCGTTAAACATAAATGTGGATGGATTACCTATATTCAAAAGCTCCTCTAATGAATTTTGGCCTATACTATGCAACATTTTTGAAAATCCTAGAATAAGGCCATTTGTAGTTGGAATATATTTTGGGAAAGGCAAACCAAGAAATGTAAATGAATTTTTTGAAGATTTTGTACACGATATGAATATATTATTAGAAGAAGGACTCCACGTTCAGCGTTTAGAAAAAAATGTAACAATAAAAATAAGGTGTTTTATATGTGATTCGCCAGCTAGAGCCTACATAAAAGGTTAGTTATCAACCTCATTGTATAGAACAAACATTAAAAATCGTTTGGTGTTACAATAAATCAATTACGCTCCAAACAAACTGATAGAATTATTTTTTAATTTATTGAATTTGTGGCGCCTTTAATATTTAATGCCGCCTACACTTACAATAATCCAATGATAACCGAATTTTATTGGGATATATAGTACTTCATATATAAATTTAGGTAGTTAATAAACTATTTGCGTGCCAAACTGTATTCAAATTCATAAAGATTTTCATATTATGAGATTGAGAATGAATATAAAAACAAACTAATATCTCAACTTTCACATTTCTAGAATTAGTAGGATTAAGATAAACATAAAATAATATCATGCTAGACCTTTGAAGAGAGAGTAAATTTTTTTTGTACTTACTTACAGGAGTCTGCAACTTTAATGGGAAACATGGATGTCATAAATGTACGACGATCGGAGAATATTCTCATACCACCAACACCGTCACATTCTCTGAATCAAGTTTCCCTGAACGGACAAACGAAGGTTTTAGAGATAAAAGATATGGCTTACATCATAGATATGATTCACCCTTATTAAATCTTCCAATTGACATGGTGAAACAATTTGTTGTCGGCGATTCATTGCATTTGATCGACTTAGGCATTATGAAGAGGCTGTTAATAGGGTGGCGTGACGGAAATTTTAAGAAATGTTATATTACTAAATGGCGTGCAGACGACATTGAAACAGTGTCATCGTTTTTGCACAAGTGTGCGTTGCCTTCAGAAGTACACCGAGCAGTGAGAGGTTTAGATTCCTTAGCACATTGGAAAGCGTCAGAATTTAGATCTTTCCTTCACTATTTGAGTATCGTTATTTTGCCAGAAGTAATGACTAATGACGCCTTAAATCATTTTTAACACTCTATTGTGGCATAACAATTTGCACAACCGGTACTTACCAACACTTATTACCGTTGGCAAAACAGCTGCTGAAATATTTTGTTGAACATTACAAAGACTTTTATGGATCGGGCTACATTACAAGCAACGTTCACAATTTACTGCAATTAACTGACGAAGTACAAAAGTTTGGTCCGCTGATGACATTCAATGCATATCCATTTGAAAATAAATTATTTATGATCAAAAGCATGCTCAGGTCAGGTAAAAGACCACTGTCACAAGTCGCCAAAAGAATGGAGGAAAATACAGATGAAATGCTTTGCCAAAAATATAACGGCAATAAAAATCCGTTTGTTACCACAACAAACAAAATAAATGTACTAAATTTTGAAGATTTCAAAATTTCTACCAAGAAAAAAGACAGCTACTTACTGACAAAAAAAAACGAGGTTGTTAAAATTAACTACATAGACAATGACAACAACAAAATTTTACTAAGAGGGATTATAATAAAGAACACAGAAGATGTTTTTACATATCCAATAAAATCGTCGCATTTTTCCATATATAAGTCCAGAAGTCAGCATAATAATGGTGAACATACTTTGATTGTTTTAGAACCCAAGAGTATTAAGTGTAAATTAGTGTGCGTTGAATATAAAGAATTTCAATACTTTATACCTTTGTTACATACACTAGAAAAATAATACAACTTTACGAATTTTTGATAACTTTTATTCAAAAGTCACATAACGAAACATAAAACTTTGAAACTCTTACATTAATGAGTATCTCTTTTAATCAATTAAATACACAATTTTCTTAGGAACCTTCTATAAAAAAAGTGTCAAACGTTTTAAAAAGCTAGGATTTTGCAATACTTTGGATTTTACCTACTATTTTTCTAACCCAAAAGGTTTTGGGACGTCAAAAAATAATATTTTTTAATTTAATATTCTTTTAGTAAGAACTTATTGTTCTTACTAAAAGACATTACCTATTGAAAAATATAAACTCAAACTCAAATCAAACTTGATTACTGTCAGTAGTATACAGGTATATCACCATCATGACACTTAAAACGTAGGTATTATTCTTAATAAATTATTATTTCGAATAAATTGTGTACTTTTAAATAATTATCAGAATTCGAAAATTAGACTTAAGCATTAAAAAGAATTAAAAATTAAAAGATAATATTTTTTCGTAAAAATCAATCAACATTGTAACTTTGATTAAAACAAACATTTTATAAATCACAGTAACAAAAATTCTGTTCCTCAAAAAATATTTATGTACCTACCATTAGTCCAATCTAGTCACTTTTAAAAATTATAAAAGTAAATGTATTTTTATAAATCCTACAGTAACAAAAATTCTGTCTCTTGAAAATATATTTGTACCTTAACCTAATCACTAGTCCAATGTAGTCACTTTTTAAAATTATATAAATTTAACATAAACCCTCATCAGAGGATATTTCCTCCTCTATTCTTTTCCTTCCTTCTATTTCTTTTTCTACTTCCATCGTTAATGATTTATCGACTTCAATATTTTCGATCTCATGTATTTGACCTTTTAGAGAGTCGTGATTTTTTGTTGTATTAAAAGAATCTTTGCTTGTGGATGGAACCGATTAATTTTTTTTAATTGCGGCATTTTTATTTTTAGGTTTAGTTTTTCGAACTCGTTTACTTGAAGATCTTAAGTCTTTCATGGCCCTTCTTTTAACAGCATTTTTCAAAGATAGTTTAAAGAACTTTTCAGTTTGTGCCATGGTGAATGTAGGATCCCATGAACGTATCATATCGCAAAAGAATTTAATAAAGTTTTTAAAATCTTTTAACGGGATCTTTGAAACATCTGCACGACTCGCTCCAGACCAGGAACATTTACACAGAAATTCGCGTGAAATCAATGAGTCGAGCAATTTGTAGGCGTATGTTAAGCCATTACCTTCACAGGGTTGAAACAAAAACGATAATTGTTTCCGTAATTTTGATTTCTCCGCTTTATCCATCAGAGTTCTTTCTAGAATTTCAAGGTGTTCTCTATCGTCAATCACTTCGAGTCGGAACGACTCATTTTCGACTGGGTTAGCGTCTTTTAATAAAACAACGGCCCCTGGTTGATCAATTTTCTCCGTAATTGTTGCTAAGCCTTCGCTGATTTGTACAGACAACATCGCCACCTTCTGGGTAAGTTTTTGCATATTTTCGACAATATTGTGAAGTATTTTCTCCTGGTTATTAATTTTTTGCAATAATAGGTTTTGATTAATAATAAGTTGTTCACAGTCAAGCGTAGGTAACAAATTTATAGTTTCACCCATTATCATTTGATTGTTTTGAGAAGTTGGATCCACATTAATGTCATTAGGCGTCTGAAAACAAAATAAAACATTAACAAAAAATAAACTGGTAAAATGGATATTTGTCGGCCTTCGCGCTCACATGGCCATTAAGTTTAGCATTTAAAGTAAACACGGAGATGCTAGAACGGCGCGTAGGTACCTTATCGAATTTGTCTCAGTAATCTTAAATTTGTCAGCTGTCTTCTCGGTGTCACTTCAATTTGGTAATTGTAGTGACGCTGAGAAGACAGCTGACAAACTGGAAGCAACTATGTATATACACTGGGGGTAAACACACACGCACCCTTACACACGAACACACACGCACGCTTGTTTATCTCGCTAAACTGAGTACTAATGGTAGGCCTCCGTCACTCGATCAAGGTCGCGCTAAAAGTACCGGCTAGCCGTGTTATCGAACGCACTAGTGGCAGAGGGGTGCCGCACGCTTGGAACCTTACTGCGTACATATTGTTTCATTACAATAAGGCGTTTTCCAGTGAAAAAAAATGAGGTTAAAAACATTGTCAATAGATGGCGCATAATAGTTTTAAATCGTTCCTTCAAAAATGAAAGAGGCCGTTTGGTTCAATACTTTTATTTTTTTACCTACCAATCTCGAATTTACTATAATTTTTGTATTTTAATTCATTGGGTCAACCCAAAGGTATTCTCACACCGGCCGACGTCATCGTCCGCTGTGCAATTAAAACGCTCCGTTGAGTCAAAGTAGTTAAGCTCATATTTCCTCGCGTCGCTTGACAGCTACAAAGTTTAGTTAATAAAGCGTAGGTATTTGTCGTTTGTGGGGAAGTGATGTATCTGTTACGTAGTAACTTATTAGTAATCTGTGCTAATGGTACGGAACCCTTCGTGTGCGAGTCCGACCCGCTCTTTTTTTAGATGAAATAAATTAATAGTGCTGAAAATACATAAACTAAAACAGCGTACTTACCAAATTTTGCACAATATTTTCGAAGTTGTTCATATTTGACTGTAACTGGTAACAAGCTGATGAGGTTTCATGGTCAGTGTCGGTGTGGTTCTCCATAATCTGGATTTCATGTTCCGCTGCCAAATATGTTTCGATATTAATTCTTTTGACTATGCAGTCAAGAATATCCCAGTTCGGGCTTGGAATCGACGTCTCGTCTCTTACTAGACGCGATCGGTTTTTAATTTTTTCTGTTGGCCAAAATAAGTAGTTTACCATCTTCTTCCCAAATTGAAGGTACGATACACAGTCTAGGTCGCCCTTTTTCTAAAGTCTGGACTATCTTGAACGGCATGGCTAAAAAAACAATAAAGTTTTTGTTGT
The DNA here is from genome assembly GCA_963555685.1 of Acrobasis consociella. Lineage (NCBI taxonomy): Eukaryota > Metazoa > Arthropoda > Insecta > Lepidoptera > Pyralidae > Acrobasis > Acrobasis consociella. The sequence goes on along the minus strand of OY743104.1, from coordinate 7,074,594 downwards.
TATTCCTTTGTTGATGAACTTAAAATTATAGTTTAAGAGTATAGTAGGTTTAATAGGTATGATTTAGGCGATAAAGAAGAAGTTGTGAAATACAACAAATGTTGAGACGCAGTCCGCTGATAACAGTCCTCAATCCACATATCAATTCGAAACCGTCGCCGATCGTCCATTATTAGTTGACTTCTACCAGCTGCTACCAATTACAATTTATAACATATTAACATAGTACCACAAAAATACTGTGATTTTAGATAACACGAAAGTTAGGTATCCTACCTATGGAAATAATGACGACGCACGGCGCGGCGATATACAACGTGGCGTGCACTTTACTTCACGTTTATTTTACGACTGGTGGAGAATAGCGTGTACCATACCATGGCGTGTACGTTACGGCATACGCGCGGGCATTCTCGCTAAGTAGCGTGTAGTGCTATCTCGTTCCGACTCGTACCTCTTGTACTTGTACCTCGCGCGTGGCGTGGCTTGCGGCTTGGGTATTATAAATAAATTCGCATTTAGAGACTACATATTTCTAATTACATTTATATACCTATGATTAATTTAATTTAATATAGAGTGTCCTAAATGTACTATTTAGAGTGTTTTAATTTGAACTTTATAATCCCTAAATAATATAGGTATATTTTTGTTAGTATAATCAGTCTGAATTCTAACCTAGGTACTCGCCCATTAAACTATCCCTGCATTAACTGCCGAAGACTACACTACACTACAACCAACTTTTAGTCTTTAGGAAAATCTTAATTTTCAATGCAGATCCCTAAAATTTAGTATGCAAAAAATATCTAACAGGACATTCACGTGAACTATTGAGGAAATGCATATCAGCCCAGGGCTGAATATGTGCCCAGCTCAGATTATGTTGTACAGAAATTGACATTGTAATGGTACACATGTGAACCTTTCTACAGCTGACGTCATTATGATGGTACAAGTGTGTAACTATAAAGAGGTCGCAACACTAATTTCGAGTTACAATGGTTCACTGTAGTTGCAGACAATGTCCACCATTTTTTCACTCTTAATAACCAATAATATTTTTATATTAACTATGATTTTGTCACTTGACACGGAGTTTTTGTTATTGATTTTGTGGTTAGTGTTTGAATACAAAACCATACAATGATTTTAATTCCATTAATACACAAATATGAAATATTGCTTTGTTTGTCTCTGCTTATTTTAATAAATTTATTTGATAAAAATGGCATACAGCCGAGGCGCGTGAAAATTTTAACTATAAATGTATATGTACTTTACAATACATTTTAATTACCCTGTAAAATTAACATGATATTGTATAAAAACACAGGTGTACTTACCGTATCTAAAAATTAAATCACATCAAAATGGCTTCACGTTCTCACTCAGTAATTATGTTTTGTATGCCAAAAATCACAAATAAACATTTCTTCATTTAAAATGTGGTACTTAAGTGATTATTTGAGGAAAAAGCGGCCTAAAAGTCGGTTTTAGGGTACACTTGTGATAACGAGTGTTAATAATCGGCTCTATAATTGTTCACTTACTACTTATTATAACTCTCTTGTCTGTATGAATAACCACACGGAATCTAATATAGTACCATTCATCAGCTTTAAAACCACAGCTCTCTCTTTAAACTACCATTAAAGAGCCACTATTCTGCTACCGTGTACCTTTTGTGAACTTAAAGCTGAATAATTTGTGCCCAAATCGATGGTACAAGGGCTGTACAGCATGCTATGCTATACAGCTCTTGTGCTGCTTACATAGACAGCTTAAAGAATAAATGTATACCATTAGTCAACCCCTATAGGACTCTCAATGCTACTTGGGTATTACTCTGATTCTCTCCCTGCGCAAATAGTAAAAGCCGGTCGAGGGTAATATATAAGCGATGGGGTTTATTATTTTAATTTACTTTTTCTATCTTCTTCTTCTCAAGTTTCTGTTTTTTTAAGATGTAGTATATTTCTAGAATAAGGCCATAAAGCCCTTCATTTGACCCCAACATGAGACCCCAAACAAGGGAATATTTTTTCTTACACAATATTAAAAAAAATTACGTCATAACTACAAGAATTCAAGATGTCATCCCTTCTTAAAGTCGTCTAAGGGTTCAGACGGTTCACCCTGCCAAAGGAAACCTTTTTATCACCAATTAAACGCCGTATATTGCATTTGTATTTTTTGCAATTAATTTTCTCATTTTGTGTCAATTTCACCATTGAGGTATAAGTATAAAATAATATTTTTAAATAATTATGGATTTCGGCTCTATGGTTCGTTGTAGGCCGCGCGAGAGTTGACTTGCAAAAAAGAAAAAATAGTAAAGATTTAATAAACAGTAAATTTTTTTGTGATATAGAATTTAACAAAAATGGCTGGACAATATCCTACTAATATTATAAACGCGAAAGTTTGTAAGTATAGATGAATGGATGTTTGTTACTCTTTCACGCTCAAACGCCTGGACCAATATTGATAAAATTTGGTTCGCAGGAAGCTGACACCCTGGATTAACACATAGGCTACTTTAGGCGCGGGTAACACCGCAGGGTGCAGCTGGTTGTACATAAAATATTATAAGTAATAAAAATAATTATTTAAAAAAATTCAGTGAGTCGCCTTTACCTTAGAAACACTACATTTACTTTAAAACTAGCCGAAGCCCGCGACTTGGTTCGCGCGGTAAAGTCCGCGAACCAAGACTCCAAAAAATGCCTATCAGGCTGAAGAATTTTTGCTAAGGCGTCATCCTTATATTTCTTATAGTTAAGCTGGACCATTATGGTTCTGCATCAGGTGTTCTATTTATCAAAATCAAGTATACCCTATATGTTGCCCAGGCTTAAAAGGCTAAAGGTATAACAAAAAAAGTTTCATTAGAATCTGTCCCAGTATTTTCGGAGATTAGCGTGTACAAACAGGTATTTTTATTCTTACTCTATTACTATCTTCTGTCTTCATCGCCCCAAACATTTTTTTTGGACATATAATCAATGTACAGACACATTTACTGTTTTATTATATGAGGATTTTCGGAGCGTTATCGGGGCCGAGCGATCGCGTCGTATTTTCGACGATGAGACGCCGCCGAAATATAATCAAGCGGGCCGGTCATAATCAGAGATCGGAATCACGGCACTATTGCTATCAAAAGTATGGATACGACTAAATTTCCCAGGATTTCTCGAAAATCGGTACCTTAGTAACTGATGGGAATACATTACTAAGATTTCGAATGAAAATGTTAGTAAGTATACACAATCTTTCCCTTTAAATGAATGATGTTATGGACTTTTAGTCATATCCATACGTTTGATAGCAATAGCACCAGTGATTCCGATCTCTGGTCATAATGCAGTGCCATGAGAATGTCAATGTATACTTACTGCACCTGCTGCAGCAAAGTTTTTCAGCCTGACGTTATAAAAGAGCATTCAAATGTTTTATTTTAGATTTAGTATATCGACGATTTGTTATGGACCTACACTAAACCATACAAAAATAAAAACCTAATATTAACTACACACTGAGGTTGTATCGTAGCTTAGAGACACTACTATTATTAGTATTACTTGCTACTACTTATTTATGACATCACGCCAGAGAAACAAAAATTGTTTCGTCGGTCAAAAATGTTTAAATCATAATGATCATTCATCATAAAAAATTGAAATACTAATGACTTTAAACTATTATCATTGGAATTCATAATATTACTAATCATACACTTCGTTTTTAATAATATTTGTTTTCATATATTTATTTATACTAATGATCTAAACTCATAATCATTCGAATTAATAACTTTTATATTCATACATTTGTTTTTTCTAATATTTTTTTTTTATAAATATCTTAATCATAAGTGTTTTATCCATATTATTAAAAATAAAAATATCTATAATCAAACATTTGTTTTATATTATTATATTCATTTTCATACAGTTAATCAAAATTAAAATAATCATAAGTATAAATGAAATGGAATAGGTAACAATCATCAGGTAAGTCAAAGATATAAAACTTTGTTTATAGAAAAGTAGATAAACACAGACAGATAAGTCAAATCATACTTATAAAACCCCTATCATTTTTGGTCGAGGGTTTGTTTAATAAAACGAATTGCTGTCAGAAAAGTAGGTTAGGTTAGGACTGTGACCCCAAAAGCGCGCGAGCCGAGCGAGCGAAGCGAGCGTGCCGCGGCAGCGGCCGGCGAAGCGCTAGAAACTATTTTTGATAGAAAAGTAAACAGACACACCGACAAATAAGACAAACTTATAAAACTAGAGTTAAATCGTTTAATTAAACCAATTGCTGCCAGAAAAGTAGGTTAGGTTAAGTTAGAACTGTGACCCCAACAGCGCGCGAGCCGAGCGTGCCGCGGCAGCGGCCGGCGAAGCGCCAGAAACTAATTTTTGTTTAAAAAATAGATAGACACACTGACAAATACGTCAAACTTATAAAACCCATCTTATTTTTGGTCGAAGTCATAAGTCATCCATTTCTATGCGTTACAAAGACAAATCTACGTTAAAATATATTTTTAGTATTGCTTTTATTAATACAAAAATTATGATACTTGTCTTTTATAAAGTAAACTATTCTGAATAACAACGTTATGAGTTGTAGTATGTTATTAGTAACAACATTATTAATAAAAACAATATGATAATTGAATGTAATAAAGAAAAAAGTTCAAAAATATTTATGAATTTAAACTGGTTCTTGGTAGCAACCAAGGTAGCAACCGTATTAATAAAAAAATTATGATCACTAAATGTTATGAGCTCCGATGATAGTAATAAAAATGAGAAAAAAATTATCAGAGCCAATATGGACCCAGATGTACTAGATAACGCAAGTATCACGATTATTAGGAAACCAAGCGTGCCAACCTCTATATATGTGATGCACAACATGAAGATTTTTTTGGTAGAGATAATATAGTCAGTATTTTTACATTATTATTATTTTCCCACCAACTTATCTTTTTACACAAACAAATCTTCGTTACATAAGATCACTCAGTCAGATGTTGCCACCACGACCATGAGATCAGAATTGGGAAAGAAAAGAAAATACAATATGAAAATGTAGAAAAAAACCTTTTATTACAAAAAATTACAATTCATTACTTATAATAATAGCGCTCCGTCCATACAAAAAAGGAAATGAGTTGTTTATTATGTTGTTGACACAATGAATAAATAGATTTGCAAATTTTGAAAAAAGGAAGACCTGTAAACCTTTTGTCAAAAACATACTAAACAAGTATTTGCCAGGCAAATCAAAAAATCCCCGACGACACCTTCTAGTGATGAGTGGCGGAACTACATATTCCAACTAAATATATTTGTTAAAGAAAGCCCTAGCTTTCAAGCGTTAACCCCAATGAACTTTGAAACGCCTGAACCAATTTTCATCAAACGTGGCTAAGAACCACCGTAAGGGAACTGGCTTTCACTTAAAAAAAACACATCGAAATCGGTCCATCGGTTCAAGAGCTACGATGCTGCGATATGGAAAGACACACAGACAAACTAACAAAAAGATATTCTCGTATAACACCCCTCTTTTGTCTAGGGTTTAAATCATTGAGATCACATAACATTTAGGAGTGGAAAAATGTTTTCTCTTTTTGTATGGACGAGTGCGCGCTAGACTTCCCTCATTAAAAATTACTTAAACTTATTATTATTTCGATTATTATGTATATTTACCTATTATCACTGCTAAAATCCAAACATTTATTGCTGTTATATATTGTGTGGTCTAGTGCTATGTAATAAATTAATACAATAAAATAAGTACCTAACATAGATAAAATTATGTCAAAAAATAAAATAATATCTACTCCTGCCTTACATCCTATTTACACGTCAAAGTGGGCTGTATTAGTATACTTATCTGCGATTATACTGTGAGTATGTCATATGTACTGCAAGTTACTTTCGTAACATGCTACAATCAAAATTAATAATAATTAATTTGATTAATAAATTAAGGTTCAAAAAAATATGTACAGATTTATTGCGAAAAAATTATTTGTCGAAACAAATTAAATAAGCCCGAATACTAAAGCCCGAATACAATTTTAACATAGTTAAATGCAAACCATTACAAGTTATATAAAATCTTGACGCTTTTCCACGACACTTATGCGTGGCAGTCAGTAATATTCTTATGATGCAGGTATGGTGTAACCCTGGAAGACGAAATGGAAGATGATCATGGAAGACGCAGACGATCATTTCTAACTGCGCAAGCGCAAGGGCAAAATGTACCCTACATTTTATGCCGAATATATCATTGACATCTATATATTCTTCATAATTGTATGTTGTACAAAAATACTTGTAATAGCAAATTAAGCTCAAAAACCTGTGTTCGAAGAGAATATTTCATTAATTTTACATTAGATCATTCAAATGACCTAAATTATTTTCAAAATAGCATAATGGTGTCATTTGACAGAATAAATCATACATACTTAGACATATAATCAACCAAAATAATCAATAAACATTGAATCTCAATATTAGGAAAACCATAATATTCTTAATTAACTATATGGTTAAATTTAAATATCTTGATTGACTTATGATTAGGTCAATCAATAAAAATAATTGTGGGTAAAATAAATACTTTATATACATTTTCATTAAAGTTCTATAAAATTAGTATAAAAAATTACACAATTTACTTATTTTCCCTCCATAAAATTTATAAATATTAAACTTAAATATGTAGTTAATATTGAATAAATTAATTTCATTAAACAATAATAAATATATATTACAGCCTTACAGCCCCAACCAAAATATCCGAAAAGGCCAATTCCCAGCCGTTAAACATGTAATTGAACTGTGATAAAGAACCATGTTATTTTTATAAACCTTACCTTCAGCTCGAGCGGCAAATTTCTGTAATCTTAGACTGTTTTTCCACTGCCTTTGGTTTGTATTCTACTATTATTTACTTACATTCAATAACGAATATACAGCGTGGTAGGGACGTACCCCAAATGAATCAAACACAAAAAAAACTACATTCCCTGCTCTACTCACTTTAGTACGGATATGTAGATTTTGTTGTTGTATTTTTTTTGTTATCTTATTTTCATTATAAAACAGTGATATAGCATAGGCCGTGATTCGATTTATTACGGGTATGGTACCATGTTGTATAGTAAATCATAAAAATCATTACATACTAACGCAATGTCAGCTCGTAGGTCAGAAAGTAAATTATAGTATATTTTTTGGTAACTGTTGTGCATTGGTTTTGTATTGCAAAAAACCACTTTGACAATATTAATATTAATATTAATATTAATATGACGTTCAAAAAAAATTTTTTTTGTTACTTGTTTGTTCTCAAAATAATAAAATAATATGATTGTTCGGTTCAAAACAACAATCTCTCAAGCAAAATCTATTTGAATACAACTAAATCGGGTAACATAATAATTATCTATATATCCAAGTAAAGGACCTGGTTTAAGTAAAGAGCCCATATGCACAGATTACTAATAAGTAGGTAAGCTCTTGAGTTATTTCTGGCAAAAGTATTTATGCCAGAAGGAACTTTTCATTGATGATTTATATAAGAAGACTTCAGATTGTCTTTGTTTCCTTCAGAAGTTGATTATAGTCATCTCTTACTTTCTTGCACTCTCCCTGAAGATCTTCAAATTGATTCTGTAAGCAAACACAATAGCCAAGTCAGTTTTGAATAAGCAAAGTCTTACGTCTACTAACTATAATAACACAACTATGTATGTATTTTTTATGATGACTTGAGTATTTTTGATTAAAATTAAAAGTATTAAGGAATCGAACATATTCACTTGATAGACAAGACCACAGCATTTTTAGGTTTAAAATTGTAAAGGGTTTGCATCTTCTTACTTCCCTCGCGGACAATTTTCCGCAATTAGGCCCGAATTTTGCTTTTAAAAGGGTTTGCAACGAATTCTTATGTAATAAATTTATTTCGTTTTATTTATCAATATGAAAACCCGAACAATAGTTCTTTATAAAATCAAATTAACTTGCTAATTACCTGGCATATGGAAGCCTGTTGTTTCATGGCTACACAGCTCTCCATGATCTCTTTGAATCGTTCCTTATCAGACTCATGAGATTTCTGTGTCTCTGTAAGTAGTTTATCAATCCGATTCTTATATTCTGTTACCACTGGAATGAAGTGACTTTATTAATGTATATTCTTATGTATAAGTGGTGCGGTCAAAGGTAGAGAAGATGACCAAGAAAGAGATTGGCAGACTCAATTTGAAATTAAGAAAGGAATCAATACGCTATTTTCCAACAAGTCAAATCAGCAACTTTTTTCTAAACGTCAAAACAAACAGTTTCTATGGGATTTGTATGAAATACAGGCAGATGACGTCATAGATTCTTGGAGTCAAATAGCGTTCTTATTATCAGTTTTTCTAAAATAATAAATTTAAAATAACGTTAAAATGGATATGTTCAAAGACAAGTGACATTATTTTGCAACGCTTTATTTTTTTATTAGTACAAAATAATTTATTTTTGTCTTAGGAAAGTACCCAATTATTAATTAATGGAATTTGTCAGGATCGTAGCAAGTGGAGGTCCATAGTCTCTGCCTACCCCTGTGGGAAACAGGCTTGATATTATGTATGTATGTATGTATGTGTCAATAATGTAATAAATAATAATCAAGAATGGAAAATCACAGATGAAGACTGCAATAGATGAAAGCAGCGGGAAAATGCTTTAACTAAACAATGGCACCCATATAAGTGATAAATATCCAGCCAAGTTTGTACTATCTATAAAAGATCACATTTGTTGTATGGGAGATCCTGTAAATATTTTTTTTATTCTGTTTTTAGCAATTTTTGTTATAGAAGCTACAGAAATACATCATCTGTGGAAATTTCATCTCTAGCCATCATGGTTCATTAGATACAGCCTGCTGACAGCTAGACGGACAGACAGACAATGAAGTCTGAATAATAGGGTCCCACTTTAAGCCTTTGGGTACGAAACCCTGAAAAATTTTATTTAGAAGGAAGCATAGTGTATAAGAAGTAAAAGTTACTAGCATTACATATTATTTAACAAGTGAGCGAAGCATGCAAAGTTGCCTGAGTCTATAAACAATCTGGAGTTTTTATGTATATTGTATGTTTTTTTTCCAATGATAACTCAAGTAGTTCTGATTTGTTATACACTTTATTAATCAATACCTTTGCCCATCATAACTTAATTAATTTATAAATTACATTCTTAATAATTTATAATGTGCAAAGATAATGATTTGCATTGTGTATATTTCAATAAGACATGTCAAGAATGTTTATTTTAAATTTATAACCATTTGTATGTGGCTATACCAGCTCCCGGTATAAATTAATTGTCTTACTATTGTGTCTGATATTGTTAACACAAAAAAGGTTAATAGTACAGGTTATATAATTATGTGTATAAGTTCACTAAGTTACTTATACCTGAACAGACACGATTGTATTGACTATGTCACTTTTAATACATAATAAATGGTGGTCACATTAATAGCCAAGGAGAAACTATGGTAATAATATTAACGAGAGTAAAATAAATTGATGGGATACATATACATAGATATATACTGAGATCATTATGTTACATAGGTACGTAATATGACGTATTATTTATTCATATGATATTTACCATTCAGTTGATATTTTACTGATGTTAGCTCAGACAAGCACCTCTCTCCAGATAGTTGAACACTTCTTTCCTCTTGTAAATAGTGTAGATACAGATATACTAAACTAAGAACGAATAAAATTGTTACAAATAAAACAAAATACTTGTCTCGTGCCCTAAAACCAGGACGAGATATCATTTTATATTGATGAATTTGATTTTTATACAAAGTACTTTTTCACTGTGTCAACTGAGATGTGTTTCCTATCCGCAATAAATAAATATTTCATCTGGTCATTATATGTATTACTAATAATAGACATAAAAATGACTTTACATTGATATAATTAATCACTGTGTTAAATTCATCATTTTTGTTTTGATAAGTTAGATTATTTTATTATACCATGAATTAGATCTTCTTTGTTTTTCTATTATTGAAGATGATTGATAGATTTAAACATTGACATTGACATTGACAGCATGCCATAATGATTGACAGTACCTATTTTTCTTTGTCCGTAATGTTGGCTAAACTGCTTGAAGGGATGTCATTATTGTTGGCATCATCACACTCGCAATCGAATGCACAAATTCGAATGGTCATGGGCACGCACGTATGATAGCATTTTATATACAGAAATACAGAAATAACTTGGACTTGACATTTCACCTATCGTAGGTACCTATTTGTTCGATTGTAATCAAAAGAAGTCATCATCATCTTCCTCTCCTTATCCCACATTATGTGGGGTCGGGACAACATGTAAGTTTCTTCCATTTTCCCCTATCCTAAGTCAGATCAAAAGAATCAAAAGAAGTCATTCTTTGTTATTTTGATTCTACACAATCGATTCCTTTCATTCAAAATCGATTAAATACACGCCTGTAATATCGATTTTTTATATTAATATTGCTCTCGAGAGTCCCACTCGAGTCTCGCTCTGCTCGTATAATATCATAATCGTTCGTTATCGTTACTTGCTCTCGCTCTCGTGTTGCGCGCACGTAACGTAGCTGTACTAATAATTTTGTGAAAAATTTATTTATGATAAATTACCTATTGGTTATTACTTAAGTGCTGATGATTTTAATATGATTAACATTCAACCACTATGTTAACTGTGTAAATAGTAAACAAAAAGGTACTCAAAGTACCAACCAGTACCTGAGCAGCGTAACTGCAAAAACATATGTACTTTATGGTGCTTTTCTTCAATTTCGTCTGAGAAGGTAAGGAAATAAAATGAATGAACACTAAATTTGCTTCAGCCAGCTTGCTTTTCTTTAGAAATATGTAGTAAAATCTTCGTTTATTCAGAATCGTGTTTACCTACGTGTTAGCATGTGACATATTTATAACGTGAAATAACTACATACCTATGTTAGTTTAGAGTGCTCGTAATTAACTTGTGTCAAAGTTTAACCATTGTTCACTGAAAACACATGTAAGGTGTAGTTCTGTGTATTTTATGTTAGTTTTGTATTGATGCTATTGATACGACATCATAATTAAGTAGGTAGGTAGGAAAAGTGCCGTGGGTCGGATTAGACTTTGACACCAGCCAGCGTTGCGTGTGTGCGTGCGTTCTGCGACTGAGTATTTATATCCTGTTCAGTGCGAATGTGTTGGTGTGCATTTCGATTTCACTGTCGTAGTTTCTATTTAATTTATATTTTACATACAAATAATTTATTGAATAATGTTTTATTACATAGGTACTATTTTGGAGGTAGTTCTATCAATACTCTTATTTTATTTGTGACCCACTTGCTGTGGTAAACAGGCCAAAATAAACAAGTGTGTTATGTACCTACTGAATATATATTAAAAATACCTACCATTGTGTTTAATTTTCTTAAAAAAACAGAAGCATCTATCACTTTGGTTCTTTATACCTTCTTCCAGATTTTTTTGTGTATAATTAATGTAGGTAGGTTAAACTCTTTCATTATTGGCTATTTTTACATGCTTTTATCTAGTATTTAATCTTTTATTCATTTATTTATTTTATTTTATTGGTTCAAGTACAGTTGAAAAGTTAATATTAGTAAATATAGTAAATAGGTGCTACTGCAAATTTTTACTTGTTTGAATCATAGCTATTGCGAATTTTAAATGAATCAATGTTACTTACTTCCTGTGCTTCAGAAGGCACATATAAGCCATTGGTCCCGGCTGTTATCATTGTATGGCAGTTGTCAAGCTTTGTAAGATGCCTGAAAAATCTGATACCAGTGTTGGCCACTTACCCACATGAAAAACTAAAACAAATACTTCCTTTGAGGCAATAGTAGGCGCCATGCAAAGATGAAAGAAATGTTTAGAATAAAAGTAGGAAGGATTTATAATTTTTGAATTTTTTGTTATATGCCTGTTCGAAGTGGGGTGGGCCGCTAGTATATAATATATGGATATTAAATCTATCAATACTGATATATCTACCTGTATTAAAAAATTACCATCTCTGCATTGTCTGCAAGTACATTTATGAACTAATTTCTTTCAAACCATTGAACGGATTTGGATAATGTTTTCACCAAAGCTACTTTTATTATACATACAAGAGTGACCAGTCAGCCAGTTAGTCAGTCACATCTAATAGATGATACTGATTGTAATCAGTGGTTTACAAGGTGGCATACTGTCTGAGCAAGTTGTTTTTGTCACATAGCTACACATATAATCCAACAAAAATAAACAAACATACAAACTTTATTATTAATGGACTTTGACGATAGATAGATGATGATAATAAATAAAAATAATTCTAATAGAAATGTTTCTTTTAGGAAATAACCCACGATGGCAGAAGCACACTCAGCAGTTGCATTTTCATTTGCCATCACTCACGATGGATGGGATGTCAACTTTGACCGAGAGGTGCTGTACCTAGTCTGGGAGTCTGGTCTGCGTTCCTGGAGGAAGCGCCTCGCGAGGTTCAGGGTTAGTATTACTAAAATAGCAGTGAAGTTATAAGTATTTTTACAAAATAGCCAAACTATGCTATGATGACTGTATATAGCCAAATTGGTTATCAGGTGGATTAAAAAATATTGTACACGCATTTTTTCTTTTCTCTGATTGACAAAAATCTAGTTCGCACTACGTCACACCAATGTTACGTCACAAGCCGCCAATCCGGAACTTAAACACTCTGTAACTTTGTGATTTTAGTGTTCCGTACTCCAAAAGGTAACTAATAGAACCCTTATAGGATCATTAACTCGTCTCTCTGTTGCAATGTCACAGCCATTTACTACAAAACTACTCGACCGATTGAGTTGTAAGGTACACATAATATGTAAGTTAGTAGCCCAAAGATGGGCGTATTAATATATGTAAATAAATGATTTCAAAAATGAATCACCTATGGGTTTTTTAGACATTTAATAAAAAAAAATGTGACATATCAAATGAATGAGCTGAAAGAAAATCCCACTAAAAACATCAATGAGAAAATGGGAGCAAAGTTCAAAATCTGACAAAAACTTCAGATCTAATTGGCCACCAAGTTCCGTAGAGAGAATCCTGAAATGTATTTATAAGAATCTTAACATTTGACCTGGCTAGCCAGTAATTAATTTATGCATATATATTCTACTTTGACATACAGAATAGTGTGCACAATGGAGTGTACCCCGGGCACTTGCAATCCCTTTACGTGTTGTGGACCCTGCTGGTTGCGGCACATTTTGGGGGCTTCAACATCCCATTCGGATTAGTACATAAGGCGCTGGCGGTTTTGCCTGGGTAAGATTTTTTTTCTATTAGTGTAGAAAATTGCTTCTGCCAAAGCACAAAACGCGCATGCTTCTCAAATTCCGTCTTTGACGCAGCCCTTGTTAATCAATGGCTACTGCAGTCTGGCCAATGGATCTAAAAGAACACGGGTGCTACTATGTGTAGTTGCCATTTCATTAGATGTACTTCGATCTAGTGGGGCCACTCGAGCTAGTCCTTAAACTCGAGCGGCAATGTTTCAGTTTTATGAATTGAAACTATAACCTTAATAGTTTCCTTTAAACGATACTAGGTATTTCGAATATTTTGTATCTTCTCAGACTTATACAGATAATTAAAAAAATTGGACAGTATCAAATGATGATCTGCTGGTAGAGAGCTAGGGACAAAATATGATTAAAATACGTATATATCCTGGTATTTATTATTTCTTTAGGAAATAAAGCATCAGGTGCATCAAAGAAATCCAATTATGTATATTGACAGGAGAACATTTAATGACACTCTTTGTTAAAACGCGTATAAGACGAAAATTTGTACAAGTTTCAAACAGGGTGTAATAAATTAAATCAATAAAAAGTTCAAATAAAAGAAGTCGGTAAAAATGCTTTACGTATATAAATAGCTGCTTGTTATGTATTAATAGGTATAAAAAAGCCTTGTTACATCTTGTTCATATATGTAGCTATACAATAATGTTAAAAACAAAACAAACATATTATAAGACACGAAATAAACATGCATAGCACACACATAAAAGCATCATATTTTTTTACAATTTACTAGTACCTACCTTCGTACTGTTTAACGGAATATTCATAACAATGGCCTTCAATTGATAAACGCTATATCTAATTATTTTTACGACGTACGTCTACTTTAATACTATTAGGAATAATTAGTAAATATAGTTATAGAATATAAGGTATTTAAAAGGTTTACATATGACAAGTAATTAAAATAATATGCCCAGTGGTTGTCGGTCCACGCGCAGGCTAGGCAGTAGGGTCCGTAGTTGCGAATGCCGACTTTCAGTTAATGCCACTAAAAACGTCTAAAAACTAATTTTCTATTGAATTTGTATGTTTGTATGAAAAACGGTGTTCACAATATGTTTGAAAGACCTATTCAACGAAACCCCATACGATAAGTTAGTCGAAAAAAAAAATTCCAGCTACATTATTTGACTACACTAAAAAAATTAGACCTACATTATTTGACTACAATTATAAAAAAATTCAGGACTTTAATTTACCACTTTCTTGGTATGATTAATTCATATACACACATGCCACATTACAGCTTTTTAGTACTTGTAATCGAGAGTAAAATCGCGGACGGACAGACAGAAAGACCGACACACATAGCAAAACTATAAGTGTTCCTTGTTTACAGTGGAACCCTAAAAAGAAGGAGGTTATTGGTTGTATATATTTTTATAACGCCGTCACTTATTAACCGTTTTGAAAAAATATTGTTTGAAATTAAATTTTTGTTTTAAATTGGTCCCATAGAAAATATATCAAAATTGGTTCAGAAGATTGTTTTTAAACCAAAAATAATGAAATATTGTCATCTTGGATACTTTTTAGATTAAATAAAGTTTCCAGTTTTTTTGGTTTGTCGCATATTTGGTTAGTGGTTACGCGAGAAGGGAACCTGAAGGGATTGGAAACGGAAAATCGTTTATCATGAATTTTGATTCTGTGGTCTTTGAGCTTTGTGTTGGTCTGATCAGAATATATGCAAAAAGGAACCTCAAGGGAAACCAATTGATTAAAAATCAATTTCTATCCCTTGAGGTTCCTTTTTGCATCTGGCTTCAAGTTATTTCCAAAAAATGTGAACGAGTATTGAATAAACATCTTGTACAGTCGCCCTCGGACTAACATTGTATTAACAGAACAATGGTTTGGGCACAGGAACTCAACAATGTGGCAAGTGATAGCGTGCCTCTGTGCAGCCCTTACGATGTGGCTGTCCGTCATATTCATGATGAGATACCTCCTCAAGTTGCTGTTGATGTACAAGGTAAATATAGTAGTCGTTATAGTTTCGACTAGATTTCTTTTCTTACCTCATTCTAGAGTGTCCCTTCATCGGCTTCTGATATTTGCACGGGATTATATTACCAGGAAAAACGAGATTCGATGACCGGAAAAAGAAACTCAAATTGAGGCCTTTTAAATAAATATATACAGACAAATCATATATAATATATAATACCCCAAGGTAAGTTCGAGACTTGTGATATGGGAAACTAAACTAACTCAACGATACTATATAAAAATAGATAATATAGATAAACGTCCAAGACATGGGTCTCGTAATTATGTCGATTACCTAAATATGTATATAATAATATTGTATTATATTATTATAATTTACAATGTTTCCCATTTACTCGAAAGTTTCTGTCATGTTGCATTGCAATTAAATTAAATCAATAGATCATTTATTGCTTCAATTAGACATGCAACTTGCACGTCTAACTGAAAAAGAAGGTAAAAAGTTATTACATTTAGTTCATTGTTAAAAAAAGAAGGTTGTCTATATGTATTATTTGTTTTTTAGGGTTGGATGTATGAATCGCGTGCGCCCGGCTCAAAGATATCCAGAAAGACGTTACTATGGATAGCTATCGTGAAAGTCCTGTCTGGCTGGAACAAACCCAAGCTGTACAGCTTCCAGGGCTCGCTGCCCCGGCTCCCGTTGCCTTCTGTTAAAGATACTATGAAACGGGTGAGTTGAATTCTATCGACAATCGTAAACCCTAATATACCTTTTTTAGAAAAACATGTCAGAGGCCTTTAAGGCGGTTTAAAAACTCTGAAACTAGTGTTAGTCACTAACACACACGATAAGAAGAAGAAGAAGAAAAACATGAATCTTGTACATTACTTACTTATAGCTTATTCATATTATTTATAGACTTATACAGGGTGGAATTGATTTCGTTGGCATCATTTTAAGTATCTTCTATATTCAAGACACAAAGTAGTGAAAGGCTAATTAAACGACAGTCAAAAGTCGCCATTTTCATATTAAAAAAAAAAATTTTTAAACGTGCGTAAGAACTTTTTTTTTTGGTTAAAACTAACGTGAGATGCAGTCATTATTAATATCAAAACACGGGTAACTCACGTATAGAGTCAGCTACTGCCGACATGTTTCGACCTCATCCGGAGGTCTTCATCAGGGCGAATGTGCCGAGAGGCCCGTACACCGCACCGGCTCGCGACACACTTACGAGGGGCATTCAATAAGTACCTAGCCTCATCGCCAGAGGGCGCTGTAGTTTCAAAAGAGTTTTACCACAGTGTAGCACATTCTTTTTTAATTCTTTTTTCAAATTTTCATTCCAATCCCTTCATTTGTTTTAATTTGACAACTTAAGGAAGCGAACGTGTCGATCGGTTTTACAAAAATGGAAAAAGAGCAATATCGTTCGGTAATTCGATTTCTATTTTTGGAAGGGAAAACGCGCATCGAAATCAAAGAGCGCTTGGATGCTGTGTACGGTGACTCTTCTCCATCGATGGCCACCATCAAGAATTGGTTCAACGAGTTTGCACGTGGCCGTACGTCGGTTTTTGATGAACCACGTCCAGGTGCACCGAAAACAGCTGCTACGGAGGAAAACATTAAAAAAATCCATGATCTCGTATTGGCAGATCGCCGATTGAAGGTTCGGGAGCTAGCTGAGACTGTAGGCATTTCAGAAGGAACAGTGCATCATATTCTTCACGAGGAACTCGGCATGAGAAAGCTGTCGGCGCGATGGGTGCCGCGTTTACTCACACCGGAAAACAAGCGCAACCGTGAGACCACATCGGAGACGTGTTTGGCTCTGTTTAAGCGGAATCCAGCGGAGTTTTTGCGTCGTTTTGTGACCGTCGATGAAACTTGGATCCACTGGTACACACCAGAGACCAAGGAGCAATCAAAACAATGGATCCAGACCGGGGAACGTGCTCCAAAGAAGGCGAAAACTGTAAAATCTGCCGGAAAAGTTATGGCCACCGTTTTCTGGGATTCACAAGGTGTGATCTACATCGATTACCTCGAGAAGGGTAAAACAATTACAGGGCTTTACTATGCCGATTTATTGGGCCGATTCGACGCCGAATTAAAGAAAAAACGACCCCATCTGGCGAAGAAAAAAGTGCTGTTTCACCACGACAACGCACCGGTTCACACGTCTGCCGTTGCCATGGCCAAATTGGTCGAATTACGCTACGAATTGCTGCCCCATCCACCGTATTCTCCAGATTTGGCCCCTTGTGACTTCTTTCTGTTTCCTAATCTGAAAAAATCACTCGCCGGGAATAGATATGGATCAAATGAGGAGGTCATCGCCGCCACGGAGGCCTATTTTGCAGAGTTTGACAAAAACTATTTTTCGGACGGGTTAAAAAAGTTGGAGCATCGCTGGGCTAAGTGTATCGAACTAAAAGGAGACTATGTTGAAAAATAAATTGCCACTTTTCCAAAATTTTCGTTTACTTTTTGTAGGCTAAGTATTTATTGAACGACCCTCGTATACATAAGAACATTGATAGAAATTATTACTGCAAATATAAATAAAAAAATTATTGTCAAAAAGAAATGAATTCAAGTAATATCAATATTAATTAGTAACTAACGTTCGTGGCACTCAAGCGGTCGCCTGACACCGCCCTTCCCCACTTGACTTTAAACCTTATTTACGCTTCGTAAAGTCTACTTTTGTATGACGGCCGCCTGCGCCACAGCTAAGAGTGTATCTACCTACTAACTCAGAGATCATATCAGTCTTTGCGCGGGCGGCGCATAATATTTTGATTGTTTATTTTCTTACTTTTTTATGCTTTTTGATTAGGTAGTGTAGTAGATAATGCAGTATTATACCCTACAAAATATCCTGTGATTAATGCTATTGATTTCAATTGCTCCCTGTATAGTTAATAGTTAAAGAAATACTGTATATATTTATAATATACAAATGAAAAGACCTAAGTACTATTTGAGTCTTCCTATATTATTATTTCCTCAATATTTATACATGTCCCCTAATCATAGTCTAACCTGAAAATGTATTTCAGTACCTGATTAGCGTACGTCCATTATTAGATGATGAAAACTATAGAAGAGTAGAAAAATTAGCTAAGGAATTCGAGGAGACGATAGCAGTCAAACTGCAGAGGTACCTCGTTCTGAAGTCGTGGTGGTCCAGCAACTACGTCTCGGATTGGTGGGAGGAGTACGTGTACTTGAGAGGCCGCTCGCCGCTTATGGTGAACTCTAACTTCTACGGAATAGATGCCATTATGATTAGGCCCACGAAGATTCAGGCCGCGAGAGCTGGTGTTGTTATTCACCTGGCTTTGAAGTTCAGGAGGTTGATTGACAGACAGGAGTTGGAGCCAGTAAGTATTTTACATCTACATACAGTATGTAAAAAAAACTTTTCCGATCGGTTAAGGTAATGTTAGGTAGCTTTTGTGGGTCCTATTTATCGGTTTTTCTTCCAATGGGACAGGGTTTTAACATACTGTATACGCAATTTCGACATATTTATATTTCAATTTTTTTATTGGTTTTATTAAGAGCACCAATAAAAACATTATTGGATAGCTAGAAGTAACTTTTCCAAAGTATAACTCTTGGCAGTCCAATGAGTTGCTGATGGCTTGGCTAAGAATAGTACCAGATATCAGTATATTTTAATTCACTTTATACAGGGTGAATTGATTTAGTTGGTATCTGTTTAAAGAATCCACTATCCACCCATAATAAAAAGTGACTAAGACTAAAACGTCAATAAAAAGACGTAATTTTCATATAGGCGTTAGACTTCTTTTTGATAAACACAATTATACACATTTATAAAAAAAATGCTAATCATCAAAAAACTCACGAAGAAGAAATTAATTTTAATAGTCAATTCCTTCGCGTTGTCATAATTTCCGTAGTATTATATCTAAAACATTTGTTTCTATTTCAAACGGAAGTTGGAATAGGTACCTAACCTCAAGCGGGCGCGAGACACCACCCTTTCCTACTCGACTTTTAACCTTATTCACGCAACGTAAAGTCTACTCTTGTATGCCGGCCTCCCGCGCACCACCACCCACAGTGGCAAACGCTCCCTGTATTTTGTACTACTACTGATAGCACAAATTCTGTTAAAGCGCAGATCTATTATAATACTAGGAAATCTAGGCATACATCAGCAGATCAGTAGCTGTATGGCCTAGCTGTTCTCTACAATTCAATAGGTTTACAAAAATAGCCACACCAGTGTTCATAACTTATGAATGCATTTCGATCGCTATCAAATTTTCAGGCTGCTATCGACGTTTAGTGATAGCGTCCACATTTGTTATATTTTCGTCTAGTACAATCGATTTTCCTATATTGCTTATGTTACAGTGTTACCAGTGGTGTTGCATTGAAATTTCTAGTTGCGAAAAAGCCCGAAATTAAAGGTTTTTTTAATTTACAAGGCATAAAGGTTATACTTTTAAGACGAGGGCGCTACTTTGAATCTAGAGCGAAACGAAGGATTCCACAGTTGAATCACAAGCGTAGCGAGTGATTCTATTGTGGAATCCTGAGTGAAGCGAGGGATTTACGTATAACGCCCGAGATAAATATATTCCACTTTAGCACACTCTACTTTTCATTGCCATATATGAGAAAAACTAGCAAATAGATACAAAACAGAATTTGAAATAAACATAGAACATCTACAATACCTAATCAAAGTTTCGACCAGTACTAACCTTTATTTAGTGTCGTTTTCATTCAATAAATACTAAGAAATAGTTTTTCAGAAACAACTTCTAAAATAATGTTCACTCAAAAACTTATAACTTTGATTGCGAGGTCGTTCATTTTTTTTTTTTATAATAACTATAAACTTGATATTCACTATTGTTTTAAACTTACGAAAAAGTATTCAAATTAACACAAATAATTAATTTCAACACTATCAAAGACAAAAATTCCGCTTTTTTTTAATTATTCCTTTTTCGAAGCAAAGAACATAAACATTCTTACCTACATTCATCCATGTTGACGATGATATGTATTACAAATTTTAAAAAATACGAAATCTGTGCCTATTAATTATTTATTGTATTAAAACTATTTTTTTTTTGTTTTTGGCTGATATTACATAGATTCCACTCGTGTTCCGTTTTCAAATCGTGTTTTATTCCCGTAAGGTTTTCGTTTTCACGTTTTAATCCCGCGAGAATCAGCAGTAACTTTAGCTCCAAATGTTTTTGGATGAAAACACTGTTTTTCGAGCAGATGAGATGAAAAAACACTTATATGTATATCCCACATTCTTGTTTTAATGCCCCTTATTATACAACAGTTGCATAAATAACTTATTTTTCTTCTCGTCATGGTCATTTATAGGTATATAATACAAAGAGGTGACACCTAACAATTACTTGAGTAAAAAGTAATATTCTTTATCACGAAAGCGTACCGAGGCAGGCATTAGATCTAGGAGGAAAACTTCATTTAAAGTGCCTCTTCTTTTTACTTGTGATGTGAGGGGTGGCGTAGACAAACGGAGGTTCATGCCTAGTAAAGGGATTTTGAAAATAATTACTTACAGTACCTACTTAGTTTTCCTTTTGTATGACAGTTGACTGTGTTCTTAGCTAAAGTCCGCCCCACCAAAGAAGTCGCGCGTCAAAGTTTTTATACTTAATTTCGATAGTAATTTTCAATTCCGTGACGTGATGAAGCTACTACAAATGGTACAAATACATTAAGTATTTCGAGCGCAATCGTCTACAGAGACATCCGGTCGGTCACCATCAATTTTCTTAAGTATTTTTTTTATGTCTTATGCGTGACAAATATTTATCAAATGTTTATAAAAGGATTTTCTTCATATGTCTGTACTTATATTATTGTATTAGTGCAATACTGTGTTAATACAGTGATAATTGGTTGATAGGGAGAGAATGCTTTAGCATTAAGTCCACCTATGCTTTTGGCTCAATAAAGTTTTTAAATAAATAAATAAAAATAAATAATAGACAGTCTAAATCAAAAAAATGCTCCACCCTGACATGTTAAGAGTAAAGCACTACCTCAAACACTCCGTTTATGAGGCGTGCCATATTTTTGAACCCACTCCACACACCTATTACTTGAGTCTAAAGTCAATAAATTTATTAATATGTCCAGTAAGCTCATGCTCGATCACTTTTTGACAATTGACGACCTCCGTGGCGTAGTGGTCACCTTGCTAGTGCGCCACCCAGAGGTTCCGGGCTCGATCCCCGGTTAGGGCAAGTTAGAAATTTGTCTTTTTCAAATTGTCCTGGGTCTTGGATGTTTTTCTATATATATGTATTTGTTATAAAATATAGTATCGTTGATATCCCATAACACATGTCTCGAACTTTGGGGCTATCTCAATCTGTGTGATTTGTTCGTATAAATTTTATTTTATTTATTTAAATTTATTACATACTAGCTGTACCCGCAGGCTTCGCTCCCCGTGGGAATTTCGGGATAAAGAGTACCCTATGTCCTTCCCCGAGTCTCAAACTATATCCTTGCCAAATTTCATCCAAATCGGTTCAGTAGTTTAATCGTGAAGAGGTAACAAACAAACAAACAAATATACAAACTCACTTTCGCATTTATAATATTAGTAGGATTTAATCATTTAAATCTACTTGTAGATAATGCTGCAAGGCATGGTGCCGCTCTGCTCCTGGCAGTATGAGAGGCTGTTCAACACGGTCAGAGTGCCGGGAATCGAGTCTGACAAGATTGTGCACTACCAGGACTCCAGCCACATCACGGTGTACCACAAGGGTCGCTACTTCAAGGTCATGGTGTACTCCAGGGGCCGCCTGCTGCAACCCGCTGAAATTCAAGTGTAAGTGATCTTCTTTTTACCGCTCTGATAAGAGACTACTTCTATTTTCTAGCTCCTTGGCGTATTGGTAATCACGAGTCCCATGTTCTATACACATTAGTCTGCCACTCAGAGGTTCGAAGGTTCAATCCGTAGCCAGGGCAAATTAGGAAATTACTTTTTAGACTGTCTACCCAAGACAGTCTAAAAAGTGATTATTTATATAATATATGTATTGTAAAATATAGTATCGCTTAGTGAGTATCCCCTAACATCAGTTTAAAACTTACTTTAAGGCTAGCTCAATCGATGTAATTTGTACTTTTATTTATATTTATTTACTAGCCCTAGCCCGCGACTTCGTTCGCGTGGACTTTATGTCTCTGGAAAATGCTCATCAGGCTGAACAAATTTTACTAAGGCGGCATTTTTATATCTCTTATAGTTTAGCTGGACCATTATGGTTCTGCATCAGGCGTTCCATTTTCCAAAATCATTTATACCCTATGTGTTGCCCAGGCTTAATAGCTATATAACAAAAAAAGTTTCATTCGAATCCGTCCAGTATTTTCGGAGATTAGCGTGTACAAACAGACAAACAGACAGACATTTTTTTTTAAATTCTTACTCTATTACTACGGCTCCATCGCCCCCAATATTTTTTTTGGAAATATATTAATGTACAGACACACTTTTTTTACTATTTTATTATATGTATAGATAGATAAGTAAAACATTACATCGTCAGTTCATATTTCCAATATTATGTACAAGACTACGAGTGAACATATACTTGATTTGTTTTGATCTGTAAGTCAGTCAACAAGATACCTCTCTAGGTCCTCTACCTATATCTTAATTTTTCTCTTAAACTGAAAGTAACATAAACATGTACATTTAGTAAGATTTTAATGAAGTTATTCACAATATACATTTTACATACATACGAACACGTGGACTGTTTATCGATAGCAAGCACGCGCACAGCCAAAGGACAAGTTTCTATTAGCGCCACGAGACGTCTCGGCGTTATCTTATCTACTAGACGGCGCTGTGTTGTAATAACAATATGTACCAGTATCGTCTATAAATTATTATTAGTTGATTTTATCGAGTCTGCTCTTAGAAGTATAGTACGGACAGCATAGAGTATTCCAGAAAAACATCATTATTGTTTCTCAATTTATATTGTTTTACTACATTTTTACTGACAATTACACTACAATACACTCATATTAAAAGTAGATTGTTAAGCAAGGGTTATAAGTTTAAGTGACAAATTCCACCTCGAATTATAAGCGCTCTCGCTCGCTTCGCTCGCTCGCGCGCCTTCCTATCTCGAGTGTAATTAATCACTTACTATCGAGTTGAATGTTTTTAACATAAAAGCAAGAAAATAATAAAAACCTGTTTTAAGGTTAAAAATTGTTGAAAATTCCTTTGAAATTAGAGGTTAAAAGTTTTCTTTGACTGCCTTTGCCTCTATTTTTACAGATTCAGACGTCAAATCCCGGAACTCGTAACTTTATGTTAAAAATTTATTTTGAGAAAGATACAAGATTTATTTCGTGGCCTTGCTTTCATCGCGCATTCAGCAACGCGTGGCAAACAGTGCGCTTAAAAAAAAACTAAATTCATGCATATATACATATGGCATTAGTGGCCGCTTTCAATTTTTAAATTTACTTACCTCCCTTAAGGTTGTTAATTGAACTTACAACCTAGATTTTGAATTATATACAACCATCTGAAATTCCTGAAATCTTTATACTTTCTCAACACATATGTTTTTTTTTTACTAAAAACAAATATCTCGTGCTACAACCAAAGATTTAGAATATACAACAACAGCATTCCTAAAGAGGGTTGACATATAATATTTAGTCTTATATCCGTCCGTATTCAATCTTATATCCTTATCCGTGAACATATAATATTCAATCTTGTCACAAAATTTATTTCATGAATTTAAATTAAGTATTTATTTTTCCAGTCCGCTAGATGACACAACAAGTAAAATCAGACACTTTTTTAAAAACGTGAAAATGGAATTTGTATGAAATACGATAGCGTGACGTCGTACTTTTTTGAAGTCAAACGCTCTTAAAATCAGTTTTCCTGCATTAAATAAATCTAAAATTATGTTAAAATACATATGATCAATGAAAAGAAGCACTATTTTGTGACTTTTATCATAAGAACTTTACCGAATAATTTATTTTTGACACAGTCATCTACCTCATCACATAGGTACGTCCGTCTTATCCTTCCTTGGCCATACCGTTAAAGCCTTGCTACACTACACCTCCCATCAGTCCATCCAACCCCTGCCCAAATTCACTTCAAGATCTCGTACTTTAGTAATGTATTGAATGTTTATTTTGTGGGTATAAAGCATTTTTTCTTCCGCTCCTGTTTTAATTTGTGAGTACGATAGTGGAACGTAGTCATTAAATGGCCGCGATGCCGCTAAGGTCGTACAATTTAATCCTAATATGTACGGTGACGTGCACATCACACTTGCACTTCGGTATTTAAGTTAAACTTAGCTGTATTCTTTGTTAAGGTTGAGCTAGTCGATACTTTTTCCATACAAATTGCGGAGGGGATTTCCTCCACTGTTTGACATTGTACATCCAAAGTTTAGCATGATATCGTTTTGTCTCATTATAAATGTTGTCGGTATGGATAAAGAATAGTAAAATAAAAAGCCATTAAAAAGTTATGAGCCATCAAAGATTCGTTTTTCTTGCTAATTTTTACACAACTTTCGGCGTAAATAAGTAATATAGGAAGTGTAAAATCTCCGAAACAAAGACCATACCGACACAGCTTAATTATCGAAGATTATAACAAACTTTATTTGTAATTGATTAATTCAGTAGTTTTTGCTTAAAATCCCTTTTCCCAAATGACTTTACGTATTGTTTTACGCACTCGATTTACCATAATTTGTCGCACCGTTTCACCACACTGCTTTCGCCCGCCACAATGTTAGATGAAACAACATGCTTTAGGCCACGCCCACCTTGTGAGTTCGAGTCCGCGACTAGCTCAACCTTAAGATCAAGAAGAGAAGAGGAAAGGGCAATAATCAGAATCTGATCCCTTTTGTTGTTACCTTTACGCCCGGCATCATCCTAACATGGCATTTCGGTCTTTGAATTACGTTCAACAATATTGGTAAATCAGATGTTTTACAAACACGTGTTTTATATTTTGATTACCTTTGTCGCTTTGTCGTTTACTTTTCCTACTAATTTTATTTCGGATGCAAAGGAAATACCCGTAAGAAATCGAACCACGAGCTATACTAGATCATTATAGTATAATCATAATAAAAGAACAGTCTAAAAACAACAAAAAAATCGACAATGCTAACGACAAAATATACTAAAAGTATTTTTAAGAGTGAGTTCAGTGGGCGGTTTTATGTTTTTGTTAAAAACTAGTTATTTTTATAAGAAACAAAGATTTTTTTTTACTTAAAAGTAAATAACAAAAAAACAATTGTTTCTTATCCGGATATAATTGCTACTATTTCCATTTTATGTGTCAAATATTAGTGTGTCCAATATCATAATCTGCAACGAATTGTACAGTCCGATAAGTAATCTCATTCGCTGATACTAACAAAGGCGGTCAATGACCTTTTTTAACCGTTGGGATGTATTCGGTCAGCTAAATTTAAATGAAAGTCTCTACTTCTTTAAAGCCTATGTTAGACCGCTGCTAAAGGCCTTTCCCAATCTTCCTTACCTTATCCCACTGTACGTGGGGTCGGGATAGCATGCGAGTCTTTTCCATTTACCTCTGTCCTTTGTCATTGCATCAGTTATATTTATTCTTGTTCATATTCTTCTTTACGTTCTCAATTCATGCCTAGTTCCTTCCTTCTAGTGGCGGGGCCTCCTTAGAAGCCGATTCCCATCGGGTTCCCTTACGGTTTTCTAATATATACGCATTTATTTCTAACAACAAAACCTACGTATATCGGCGTACCGCTCATTAGAATGTCCATTTAGGTACTTTCTTCATAAGCCGCAAACTAGCAGCATGACTGGATTGCACACACCCAAATATTCAAAATACAAAAATTTTCGTAGGTTATTCAAATACACACACAGTGATAAATCCTACTAATATTATAAATGCGAAAGTGAGTTTGTATATTTGTTTGTTTGTTACCTCTTTATGCTTAAACTACTAAACCGATTTGGATGAAATTTGGTATGGATATAGCTTGAGACTCCGGGAAGGACATAGGATAGTTTTTATCCAGAAATTCCTACAGGGAGCCAAGCCAAGGTACAGCTAGTTTTATATAAACACGCTCAGAGACAATTACTCACACAACATTATTAAAAATAATAATATAAGCCGTATATTGATCGGCTTACGTTTGTTTATTAACCTTTATAACCTAACCAGGTGGGTATTTAATTCGTTTCATAGTTTTATAAGTAGCGGTGTACTAGCCTAAATTCTCACCCAACACCACTGGTACCTTCAGATTAAGTACTCTCTTAATAAGATGACTCTCCTCCCGTCTTATCACAACTTTTCCGTTATTGACCCTTTTTACCACCTTTGTACTTCATCTCACATACCTCTCATTTATAATCCCGTCCTACTTGTCACTCGACTCATCCACATTAATATTATTAAAACTAACGTACGATGACAAAACTAAATGTTTTAACACGGTTTTACGTATTATAGTTGGAGAAGGCCGACTAGTTTCTATCGGTTGAGTCGATCATCCATAGGGTGAGTGTAAAGAGGAGCGGCGACCTAACGGTTTCGCTGTCCTCAACGCACTGAACCGATACTAAACCGATCGAAACACGTAATTAAAACTGTTAAAACATTTGATCACCATAATATTCTGATGTCCGCTGCATGCAGCCCTTTTCCATCCGTTACCATGGCAGCCCAATACTCCGAACCTATTCCAATAAAAAGGAAGGACCCTTAAACTAAAGGACGCGTTTTTTTATTTTAATAAATAAAATAAATAAATAAAAATAATTTATTTCAGATTACAGGATCCATAACTGTGTTAGTTTTACTTAGCCTATTTAGAAAATCTATGTTACCTGCACTCTCACATCACCCTCACAAAAGACATTTATGTGAAATGTATTATGTAATTTATGAAAATGTTTTTTTTTATATAAAATTATGAAATTCGGAACTTTGCCTTCCTCTTTAAACGCAGTCCGACGCTGCGTGCGGGCACTAGTAGCGTAAATAGAACCGCTGGTTAAAATGCGCGTCTAGGGGAACCTCCGAGTAGGATGAGCCTAATTGATAAATGACCTTAAGTCTGATCGTGTCAGCGTCAGGGTCTGGGACAGAAGGAACCGAACCTATTCATTAACATTTAGAAGGATTTTAGTGTAGAAACAATTTTGTATTTACTTATAAATGTATGTACTTATGTTTTTTTTTTCGTCTTAGTTTGTTTATTTTATTTTATTTAAACTTTATTGCACAGTAAAAAAAAAAAGGATTCGTCGCTTTGCGTCACAAATGCAACTGGTCAGATAAGCATCTCGTCATCTCTCATGATAGACTCGCAACTTGTCAGAAACGCAACTCGACAGATACGTATTTAATAAAAAATAGTAAATTACTTCATTTTACTAGTTGCATATAAGCATAATTACTACAAGCTTTTAAATTCTATTTATTAATTTACTGTCGAGTCGAGATACATGTCTCTCAAGGTGCGTTTCTAACGAGTTGCGTGTTTGACGAGTTTCAAATCTGACGAAATGCGTTTCTGTCAACATGCGTTTTCTGGCGAAATGAGTATCTGGCCAGTTGCGTTTCTGACGAAAAGCGACGACTCCAAAAAAACGTACAAGTGGTGGACCTGATGCCATATGGCATTCTCTCCCGGTCAACTATTGGATCAAGCGTTTTCTTCGCACATTAGCCAAAAGTTTTTGCAAACGTGCGAATAAAGACAAAAATTTTAAATGATATCTCCGTTTGCTTTAAAATAATTTATTGAACGGAGGCGATAAGGCCAATAAATGAATATATAGGGACAAATTACACAGATTGAGCTAGCCCCAAAGTGCGAGACTTGTGTTATGGGATACTACCTCAATGATACTATATTTTATAACAAATACATATATAGATAAATATTTAAGACCCAGGAAAAGACCGATAAGTACCCATATCATCGTAGCTGTAAGTGCGGTAACGTACATTCCAAAGTGGACTTACTGCCTACGCTCTTGCTGCAAAACGCTGGCTGGGTGGGCACCAAAGTGAACTATCGCTGTTTTTGTTTCAGACAAATTCAACAGATCCTCGATGACAAGTCCGAGCCCGTGGTGGGCGAAGAGCGCCTGGCGGCGCTGACTGCCGGGGACCGATCCCACTGGGCGCACATCCGCACCACCATGTTCAACCGCGGACACAACCGCACCTCGCTGCACTGCATCGAGCGCGCCGCCTTCAACGTGTGCCTCGGTGAGATACAGATTGCTTAATTTCCTTTACAAATTATAGACGTATATACATACGGTCCTTTTTCTTATTGAGTCAAGAAATTGTTAGGGCGTTTTTCCTTACTGTCCTTACTGACCTTTAGATACGACTTAAGTTTGGTACATGTGTCTCTGTCGCTCTTATGACGACGGAGAGAGAAGGAAAATAAAATTCGCAAATTCGTGTATTCGTCATAATTTTAGGTTAAATTTACTTTACAATAATAAACAATACTCATAATACATGTACAGGTTAACTGGTAAATCACGTTGCATATTCAAAAAGGGGCACTCAGTGATCGATTCTCGTTCAAATATATACAACGTGGAAGTGTCATACCCGTAATAAATCGAATCTCGGGCTATACCAGACCAATGTAGTATAATGAAATCAAAATAAGAGTCAAAAACAAAACAAAAATGGCATTTGTGTTTGAAAATAGCATGTTCCATCAACAATTCTACATGCAAAATTTCATTCCAATGAGCCGTTTTTCCAAGAAAGCATTAACGTATGTTAATACTTAAAGCCTTACAAAGTATAGTATTGCAATATTCGTAGGGTGATATACCCTAGTTTGCAACTGGGATTGCCACTATCACTAAATTAGTTTCATATACCACCCACCATGTTTGCAAAAAGCGGTGGCCTACGCCACATTATTGAGGATTTATGTATGAAAATTCAATTCTTCAAAATACAAAATTTTCTTATCTTGCTTTGTTTTACATACAACAAAAACAAATAAAGCATTACCTGTAAATCAATTATCTCACAGTTTATCTTTTAAGATTGTGTTACCTCTCTGTATCCTGTCTGCATTCCTAATCGCATTTATAATCTCAGTATCAGCATTAGCCTATTATCTTTATTTTTTATTTTACTGGCACACGAACAGATAACGGACAATATAGAACAATAGAATTTTATAAGCATTAGAAAAATTAAATTAGTAATTCACTACAGTGTACACAGCATGGCAAAATACATGAGAGCAAGTAAGGGATGGGGTACACCTGTCAGCACGGATCAGCACTTTCGCATGCTGCTATCCTGCTATCCTTTTCTGTCGCTTAGAACCGTCGGAATCGGAAGAGAGCGACGGAACGCTATATCACGGTGGGTGCTATAGCGTGCCGTCGCTGTCTCTCGCCCTAGCTAGTGACGGGTCTGAGTGACAAAAAAAGATGCGAAAATGCTTTTCCGTGCTGCCAGGTGTAGCCCAACCCTGAAATAATTTTTACATATAGGTTTATTATCGGCGGATAACCAGTGGTTGTCGATCTAATCTTGTTTTTGTTCGTGATTCCAAACCGGATCGGTGATGTATAACACAATCTACGATGAACGTGTGTTACTCCCGGTGATAGATACCATTGCCCGTAGATATCTATTAAAACGCAATCACACTTGTAAACTTCTTCTTAGGCATTTACGTAACTAGTCTTTTACGCGTCCTGAACTTCTGAAACAGCGCCCTTGAAATTTGCGCGCTTTTTTCAGAAATACCTCTTACATTCTTTTGTTTTTACGGGAATGTCGAATTATTTTACTGTTTTGTCGGTTATTTTATCATCATTATACTATAGTGATCTAGTATAGCCCGTGGTTCGATTCGATTTATTACGTGTAAGTCCCTTTCACATTGTATAGATAGACACCGTATGATAATAATGGAAGATTATTTTGCAAACATAAATAATACTATATCTGAAGTTCAATGGCTTGCCTATTTACAGCAAATGTTTTCCATCAACAGATGACATAGAGTATGGCTTTGATGAGAACGACCCAATGTCGCTGACCAAGCACGGGAGGGTGCTGCTTCACGGCAAGGGCCACGACCGCTGGTTTGACAAGTCCTTTAACTTGTGTTTCAGCACAAACGGCTCGGTATGTACCTTACTTTGTTAACAAACTTCAAAAAAGGAGAATACTATTAATTCCTCTCCATCCGTAAACCACCTGAGCCGCATGCGACAATGCTAAATACTTATTTGATCTGAGAATTTCTCCTTTCACCGCGTTCGGTGTGTAAATACATATTTTTCCCTAGCCAGAAATTGGATTTATTTAGACGCGTAACCGGTGTAAAAAGCTACTTTATATGCCCTATATAAGGTAGTTTTAGTAAACGTAAATTAACATTTTAGTTTGAAAGCCTTTTTATTTTCCAGACTTAAATACATATTTTTAAACTATATTTCTCTAGCATGAAATATAAATTTACCTTACGTTACGCTAAGGGTTGTTATAGACGAACGACAGTACATGACATGCCTGCGACATCTGTCATGTCGGGGACTTGTGTTGCGGGCAAACTGTCGCAGAGCTAGGGCTCTTATTGGGATTTAAATAATGTTCACCATAGACCTATTTTTTTAAACATCAGTCTTTTTAATATAATTGAGTGGCATTTTTACAAATACCTACATGTACATACCAACATTGACATGATTTTTCGTTTGTGTTTTCAGCTTGGTTTCAACGCCGAACATACTTGGTGAGTTTAAATTTTGATTATAATTTGGTAATATATATGTCGCAGTTGGATTATACAATCCGCTGTTATTCAAAAACTCTAGCTGTTTGGCATTACGACTCAGTTTTGTAATACAGCTGAAAATTGTTCAGCTAGATCGTCCAATGCGTTACGATTAACAAACTAGCTAACGTAAGATTGTAGATCGATTAGTTCGGAATTCTGCCACGTGGCTTGTGAAGTGTCAGTGTCATAACAACTAAAATGGCCTCCCATAAAGTAAATTCTTCGCCGCGTTTCGGGACTAAGCTGTTTTTATCGAGAGACATCGGGGGCATTGTTTGTGATTTCGGACTGCAAAAGATTGAAAAGAATAAAGCAGACCTTTAGCTTAGTTCCCATATTGTTATTTCGACGCCCGCCTTCCTGCGAGATGGAAAATTCACGTGGATCAATTGGCCGTAAGAAATCGCTCCACTATTGAGTTGTCGGGTTTATACAAACTTTCAATATCCAATCGAGCATCGAGCTGATTATCATTTTTCATTGGTGTTTCATGAAGTTGGAGACCGAATTATTTATTAAGGAGTTGAATTGTTTGAATATAAAAATAATAAAGAACAACTATTGTCCCCTCGTATATTATTTTGTTTGGTAACACAGTTTTATTCAAGAATGGTAACCCTATATGTCATGTCAACGCTAGCTGTTTTGTTAAACGTAATTACGTAAGTCATTGACAATCGAGCTAAACAATTTTCAGCTGTTTTACAAAACCGAGCTGTAATGCCAAACAGCTATAGTTTTTGAATAACTACAGATTACACAATTCAACTGCGACATATATAAATTATTTTTTTATTTGGCCCGTCGTTAGATTAATAATAGTTATATATTTATCAGTTTATGAGGAGCTCTGAGGAGTTGTACGACACCGAGTGTCCGCACTTCGATAGGTGACCACTAGTTAGTAGCATATTATGCTACTAGGCCCGTACAAGACGTTGGTCCCAGCTATCATCATTGTATGGTAGTCGTCAAGCTATATCAGATGCCTTTAGGCAGCCTGAAATCAAAGAAATCAATCAAATCAAAGTTTATTTAATAGACAAGTGGTAACAAGGGTTATTAAACTGAAAAATCTGACACTAGTTTTAGCCACTTACACACACGAAAAATATCGATTTATCAAAGAATTTAAATTCATAAAGATACAGCGATCCGAAATTTTAGAGTGGGGGCAATTAACGTCACCCGCATAGTGAGAATAAGAATCATACTAACCTTTCAAGACCCGATGGCATTTATTAATGCCATTTTTTTTGCACCGTCCGGACCCGATGACATTTATTAATGCCATATTGTCCGTCCGGCGATTATTATCCTTTTTTCATAGTGATAAGGCTTTGTTTGGCCTGAATTTTGTTTGCCATAGAGTTTAATATATTCTCCGTTGATTGGTTACACCAAAAACAAAATGCCATAGAAAAAATTAAAAATAAAAATTACTAAAGTCAGACTTCAAAGTTGACCGTTATGACGCGCGCGTTTACGTGTTATTGTCCGCGAAAAGTGCTTTTTTACTACAAATTAAGTGTTTATAATGTGAGTAAGTGCTAAAAATGATTAGTTATTGTTTATTTAGTTATTATAAGTGCCTACAATTATATTTCGTTGAATATTTATTGTAATAATTCACTTTTCAAAATAGTCCCCGCTCAGCTCGCGCGTTTGAATTTCCGAAGCTAATATTTTACATTGAATCAATGAAATCTATTGAAAATACACATAAGTACAAAGATAATTTATGTTCAAACACTTATATGCACAAATATTCCGATTTCTGGTAAGTTTTGTCTAATATTTTACCAATAAAACGTAAATTTGAAATTGACCTTGAACGCTGCGCGCGGACGTAAATATTTGGCAATATTTAGCATTTTTTTATGGTTTTTATTGTAAAGTAAGTCCTATGGTGTTATATATTACTAGAAAGATAATTTCTTGGACTTTAATTAAATATTTTTGAAATTGTGACAAATTATTTACATATATATATATTTTTATATATGTTCGACTCTAACACCTACACTACGTCATTTGCTTAGTTTGCGTTATTTTTACTTCCTAAAATATATACTTATAATTATACCGAAAAATTCTACGATATAGTATTGTTGAATATGTAACATATACCATAAACTAAAAATAAAATAGCTAAATACAGTAATCTCTTTACATTATTTTTTCAAACATCGCGCAAAACGTAAATTGAAAAAAAAAAGCTACCTCATATATATACGAGTAATCCTTTTTTTTACTAGGCACCTATACCTATGTTTTACCCTCATTATAAAGCTTATATACTGCAGAATATAAATACATAAGGTGTTAATACTTTACGACTTCCAAATATTCATTACAGATTTTTCAATTCGCACGAACAAATTTTTTCCACACTGGCCGCTTTAGGCGCCAATAAAAAATAATGTAAACATCATAAATCTCTCCATTATGCTTAAGTCGCTAGTTTGGTTCAATAGCTTCTCAGAATTGTCGCGGCGGCAATCCTAAATGTAAACATCTGGTCTCAGTTATAAAAAACAATGCGATAAGGCGTGAGCGCGCCGAAACGGTGTCAAGTGTCGGGTCCGCGCGTAATTTGACACGCCAAACCCCTCGACACCGAAAGGCTAATCGTGACGTCATGTTAAAATTTTTATGTGCTGTATCTTCGCCATTGTTTGCTAATCAGAGAAAACAATTTTTAACAATCTATGTATGTACCTAATGAGCCAAAAATATTGTTTAGTTTTAACTCAATTTTTTAACTACATTCGTAATAATGTTACAAATGGGTACTGTCCTGGGTCAAAAATACATTATTTGGTACTGTTATAAAAATAAAACGTCAAAAAAAACTGTCATTCGTCCTTGATCATGTTCATTTTCAACGTGATTTTGGAGTTATTATTGCAGAAAAACTGATTTTAAGAATCCCCTTATAGACTTTTCCATACAAACGTAGTTTACGTTTTATTTTGAAACCACTATTGTAATAATTGGTTTCCTACAGTAAAATTATGAACTGGAAAGAGATTATAAGGATGAGGACGTTTCTCATACTGATGGTCAAAAATGATTATAAAAAACACTATATTCTATTTTAAGTTCATATTTTTACAGTCGGGAACCAATTATAACCTTAGATAATTCATAATTACAATATCTTTGAAATTACAAAATTTTGCCGAAATGTCATGTCGTTTCGAAATAAAACGTAGACTATGTTTGTATGGAAAAGTGTAGTTTGGTCTAGGGTAAGGGAATTCTTAAGAGCGCTATTCGACTCCTAAATACTATGACGTCATTAGCTAGTATTTCATACAAATCCCAATTTTTGTTTTGATTTTTAGAAAAAGTATCTGAATTGAGTAGTTGGAAAGTAGCAGAATAAAATCAAATAAATTTAACCATTTTATTCTTTGTTTGTTGCAGGGCCGACGCCCCTGTTATGGGCCACCTGTGGGAATACGTTATATGGTCGGAGTTAGAAATAGGGTACGTATAACGATTTGTACTTTCGCCTTCTCTCTATCTGTCTCATCTCAGTGAGTTTAATTCGTAGCTATGCTGTTTTGAAACTCAAGGCCCGCATATCTCTTAGCACTTTATGGTAGACGAATGCCTAGGACCTGATCACGGAGACGGAAGGTGGTCGGTGGAAGTTAGTAATAAAACGACGCAACTCCATCGAGTTTGGGCTTATTTCATTTGTCTTAAGAAGTACATTATGCCGTGTGGTATCCGGCAGAGTAGAAAAGGGCCACTCAAATTCCTCCCATGGATGTCGTAGAAGGCTACAAAGGAAATACAAGCTAAACAAAGCTTATAATTATCAATGAGACGTGGAGGACATCTGGCCAACGTGGAGAGTGTAGGCCAAAGCCTCTAGCTGCTCTGACCAAATATGGTTATGGTAGAACAGAGAGGTCGTGCTCCTGCAGTGGAGACAAAAAAGACCTAATGATGATGATGAATTACTTTGGCCTTACAAAAAAGTTTGGACAAAAATGTTTTTTTTTTCAAAAAACTTATATTATTGCAGTTACGCGCCTGACGGTAATACCATAGGCACAGTGGAAGCCCCGCCCCCAGCGCCCATCCGTCTACAATGGGAGCTGAACAACGAAGACCTGCTCAAGGCCATCGACACTTCTTACAACGTCGCACAAAAACTGCTTAACGACGTCGACTTGAGGATACTTATGTACACCAAATACGGAAAAGGTGAGGTCTATTCATTATGCAAATTGTTTATTCGGTCATCTTTCAATTATCAAGTGATACAAATATCCAATAAATGATTTTTTACTCAGTCAGTTTTGCTCAGTACAAAATAATTATACTACCTACGAAAAAATCTTACTGTTCCAGTTTACATAAAGCGTGTTTTGTATGATTAGATTTTATTTATTTTTTATCTGTAAACTTTTAAGGCCTACAGAGGCCGCCACCGTGAATTAACTGTGACGTCACATAGCCTGTAACCAGCGGTCAGAAAAACGCTTCCTATGATATCTTATTTGTCAAGGTATCATAGATATTATTAAAGATACAAGGGTACATATAAATGAACATACATTACATAGCGGTGGACTCATAATCCTCCGTCTAACTTTGCCGTAGTCGCGTGATAAAAAACTTGGGAGCGTCGCGAATAAAGAGCTGTCTAGGTGTGAAACTTAGTAGCGATGACGGCCGAAAAGGATTTGTCACCCCCGTTTGGCAAATAAATAATTCTCCCACGTGTGTAATAAAAGGAATTAAGGGAGGTATAGGTAACAAAGGAGTACCCATAACCGGAGAGCATGCATGAAAAGAGTTATGAGTGTTGACGAAGCAAAAGAGGTTTGCAAGGTTCGTAGTAAGTGGAAATCCATAGTCTCTGCCTACCCCCATGGGAAACAGGTGTGAAAATATGTAGATAACAAGGAATGGGCAGTAGCATCCTACTGACAAACCAACTCGCCTGCCTAGCGTACATATCATCATCTTCATTTTCAGCCCACATCAACCTTTTATGTGCCATTTCCTACGGTCTTTTGCTTTCTTATCCACTGCTTACTCGTCAACCTTACAATGTTGTCAGACCAACCGGTCGGTTGTTTTCTTTTCCTATTGGTGATTTAGCGTCCATATACAATGATTAAATGGTTCCTTTATAAAAAGCTGTTTATTGTGAAAAAAGGTAGGTATAACTTTTTTCATTTATATAATAATACTAGCAGTCCATCCCGGCTTCGCCCGTGGTACATACATAGCCTATGTCACTCAGGGATAACATACCTATCCAACAGTGAAAGAATTTTTAAAATCGATCCAGTAGTTTCGGAGCCTATTCAATACAATCAAACAAACAAACAAACAAACAAACAAATCTTTCCTCTTTATAATATTAGTGTAGATAAATGAAAAAAGTTTGATTAATTTCAT
Source organism: Acrobasis consociella (assembly GCA_963555685.1). NCBI lineage: Eukaryota > Metazoa > Arthropoda > Insecta > Lepidoptera > Pyralidae > Acrobasis > Acrobasis consociella. The sequence goes on along the minus strand of OY743104.1, from coordinate 7,037,785 downwards.
CTAAAAAATCGTGCCCATGTGACCTGGTGCCAAAAACGCTGACCGATTTTTCCATTGGACGACCTCTGTGGCGTAGTGGCCACCATGCTAGTCCACCACCCAGAGGTTCCGGGTTCGATCCCCGGTCAGGACAAGTTGGAAAATGGCCTTTTTCAAATTGTCCTGGGTCTTAGATGTTTATCTATATATGTATTTGTTATAAAATATTGTATCATTGAGCTAGTATCCCATAACACAAGTCTCGAATTTACTTTGGGCCAGCTCAATCTGTGTAATTTGTCCCTATATACTGTTGCGTTGTGCAAAAAGGCAGCCAGTCGTCTTGTCAACAGCGGCGGAGATCAGTTTTGAAGAGATCTCTAGCACCGGGGCTTCAAGTTCCGAAAGTATCCACGCCAAACGGCCTAAAATTTTTATTAGGAAATTAAAAGAGGTGGCGACTGTGGTGGAGAGGCAGTCCAGCGTGTCTTGTATGCTAATAACTTTCATTCATAAAATGTATTTTATCTCATGCTTAAGAGTCCCCTTACCCTATACTTCTCCATACAAAAGTAGTCTACGTTTAATTTTGAAACCACATGTCAGATTCCGGTAAAAATTGGTAATTGTAAAGAAATTGCAATTATCCCTTCAGCTGTCGGCCGTTCCGCGTAATGTAATGCCTTACGTGTCGGCGCCTTGCGCGCTGCGGCACGCGTCTTGAGTGCTGACGGGAATCGTCGTCCCATGCCTTGTTGTTTATTCAAACCCATACAATGCTTACGTTGTTGGATTCGTGATAACATCAGCTAGCGTTTGTTTATAATTTGAGCCCCGATAGTTGATTGGCCTTGGAACCACAATGCGATGAATGTTGAGAATCAAGATTTTTTTCCCTTTGTACTTACTTTATAAACGATTTTTAAATAAGGTTCAAGAATTTAGACCCCTAATTTTATATTTTACTTAAAGCTTACGGTATACCTAATATATATGTATAAAAAAACAACATCATTCCGTAGCAAAATATTTAGAAAATCAACACTGAACGTATAAAAAAATACAGAAATTCGACAGAAGAAGGGTCATTTTGGTTAAGTATTTTCATCAATTATTTAAATAAAACCTATGTAGTATTATATATTTCTAGAAAGCTGCTTCTTCTTACAAGAGAGTTGAAGCATCCTCGAACTGCATTTTTGTGTTTCTGTAAAACTACACAAAAAAAACTGAACCCTATTCTTAGAAAGCCTAAATGACGGCTCCTAAAACCACTTGTGTAAACATAAAATGAAGTAGTTTTACGGAGCAATAAATCATTGGTTTGGTCCCCATTGAAACAAGTTTATGAATATAAAAACAACTCGAGCTGGTATTCATTCTAAACCAAAGAAACAATGCTTTTTTGTTTCATGATTTTTTGCGCTAAAGTCCCAAGAAGCCATTTTGAATTATGACGAATCTAACAAGTATGGATACTTTATTTCGGCTTCTGTATATTTTAGGTTCCAGGAGGAGTGTGGAGGAGGAGGAGGAATAAAAAAAATAGTACTTTTAAACTATTTTTTTTATTTTTCACACAGCAAACTGTCATCATGTCGGAAGGTGAAATTTCGCCATTTCGATTCGATGTTTTTTGGAATGCAATTATCTTTGATTCTATAGAATTTTGAGAGTTTTTCCCATACAACATTTGTTTTAGTATTAAATAATCTTTTCACACACATATAATATTATTCAATAGCTCTCTGCTAACACATTGAATTAATCGCGTGTTAGTCAGGTTACACCATGTCACATCGAGTTCGGTCAGAAAATGTATTCTTATTCAAAATTTCACGTTGAATTACGTCCAATGTTAGTAATAATATAAAAAAGAAACTTAACGGGGCATTATTCACACAAAAACAGTAAAACTAGTTTGCTCTGTATTGTTCCGCAACACTCGAAAGTGACAACCACAATGAAGTGGGTTAAACGTCGCGTACTGACAAGTTTAACAATATTTTTTTTGGTTTTGCGGCATTGGATGCTCAAATTTTTAGGTATTTTGTTCATTCACTTGAACTTAGCTGTTATCCTGTGTCAACCAAAAATGTAAAGAAAGCATAGACAATTAATAAATCGAGTGTAAAGAGAGCATAGTCGAACTGGTGAATATTCACCAAGTGACATTTAATCGCAATGTTTTGACAGGTGAATATTCACCAACTGACACCTGAAAGGTTATCTAGGGTTATAACTGGTTTCCTATACTAAAATTATGAACTGGAAAGAAAATATAACGATTTAGAAGTTTCCCATACTGATGGTCAAAAATGATATAAAACACTATATTCTATTTCAAATTCATATTTTTACTGTAGGAAACCAGTTATTACCCTAGATAATTGCAACATCTTTGAAATTACATCATTTTGCCGAAATCGGATATGTCGTTTCGAAATAAAACGTAGACTAAGTTTCTATGGAAAGTTGTATTTTGGTCTAGGGTAAGAGGACTCTTAACTCCCGTGTGAGCATTGTGGTCAAAGCAGACATTTCTAAGGTTGGCAACGTGAAATCGTGTAAATTTTTACGATTTGCCAGCATATAAGATGCAATTAAACCATTTTCATTGGTATTTTGAACGGTTGCTCCTTCGAAGTAAAATTAAATTGTTGACAGATCCTTAGACAAATCTTTAAACAATGTATTTTACAAACTTAAAAAATATTTAATTTCGAAACTAGGCGGCGGCGGTGAGTGCATACCTACTCGGCGGATGTTTTAGACCTATTTCAGCAGTAGACATAATAATAGAGAACTAGTTGCAATTTAGTCAAAATAACATTTGAGACATTTAGATTTTTAATTTAATTTAGTTTTTTAATTTAGATTGTAATTTAGATATTTATTTGAGACTACTTGCAACTTAGACAAGTTTCTTTTTAAACGAGTTCCAAATTGCGTTTTAGACGAGGATCTACATAGACTATTTGCATTTAAGACCATTCGAGACACTTTTTATCTTTATCTTTATGTTATTTATTTTTATAACTTTAAAACTCTTTGGTTGCAATATTCTTTTTAGGAATTATTACGTTAGTACTTATGTAACTCCTTTATCTAACGTCATTGTTTTACAGAACGCGTGTTATAGTTAAATTATTAAATTTTTTTAGAAGACCTTAGAAACACTGTTTAAATTAAAAACTGCCTGCGTTTAGCAACTTATTTTAACCACGTTTCCAATTTATCTTGTCATGTACATTTTTACATAGGAAGTTATGTACCGTATCAGTTAAAAAACCATACCAAGCACGCAGCAGAGGTCAGACAATAAGCTGTAAGGAGGAAAAGACGTGTAAATTCACTTGCATGCGTTAATTACATTTATGAAAAGTGATTAAATTCGATTCCGTAATGCTAATAAACCACATAAGCATGTAAACAAATGCGCTAATATATAATATGCATTTTGACAGTTGATAGTTTTTAGTTTTTTCTTAGTTTACACAGGGGTATGACGTAATAACAAGGCGGCTACTTTGTGTAACTGAAAACTTATATTTTGGTATTCTATGAACTAAAACTACCATTTTCTGACTTATTTTAGCCTTAGCTATCTCAAGAATTTATTTTTACGTTTTCTCATAAAATATAGACTAAAATACCGTATCGTGTGCGTGATTACGGGCAAATCCTCCCTTTATTGGGACTTTGGTGCAACAATGTCATTTTACGACTTAACGTTTGGTAGGGCACTCGATTTGATAGCCAGGACCATTGAAGTAATAAGGAGCCTTGACCTTCGGCTCCGCGTCGAAGCTCTGCTCAACCTTGGCCGCGTGTACCCTATTAACCTATTGATAGGCGATATAGATAGGCGGCCCGTAGCCTCAACATGCCCCGCTCTTATCGACGCTGTAGGTTGATGACCACTCATTGATTTGTACAAAGAAAAAATATAGCATTAATGCGATTCAATCGTATTAATGCTTTATTTTTCTTTGTTGACTTACGATATAATATTGCTTTCTTAAATGGCGTCTTTCAGTCGACCAGACAAATTGGTGTTGCGTGTTAGGCTTTTTTTGTTATTTTACATGTCGTTTTATTGACGGAACCCAATTACAGCCTGTGATTGAAAACAAAAAACATTAAAGCCGATAACTTGCCGCAATATTATATCGTTAGTTAGCAAAGAAAAAATACAGCATAGAAACAGAAACAATTGAAAATGTACAACCTTGGATATTATGCGTAAAATTATTGTGATGTCAAAATAATTTAAATGTGTCGTAATAATGTAATTTTTGTATTTTTGTGTATTTGAGGCAAGGCCGTTCTAATTCCGTTAATATATTAATACCAGTATACAAATAATACCATACCTGAGGGTATGCTATACGCGTGTAAGTATTATACACAAAAAGTCATTCTTAAAAACTTGGTGGCCCTATGCCATGACAACAAAGCTCCATTTTGGTTCGGATGTACTCGAATTGGGAAGCCACTATATTGCACTTTTTGTACGGAGGGATAAAGGTGTAATGCATGTATTTAGGAATGTTCTATATGGCGATGTGACAAAAATTTTGAGGACTTAATTCACGATTGTGCTCGTTTTTAATTTTCAAAATAAATGTTTTCTATTATATTTCATAGCAATCGTGACGGAGTGGTCCCCGACTCCATCACTTTCGCGCACGGAGCCCGTGACTGAATTTCACTTCTACGCATTATTGTGTTTTCAAAACTAACTGGTGCCTGCGACTTCGTCTGCGCAGGATTATCACACAATATCTTTATAAATTGTAGCCTATGTGTTATTCTGATGTATAAGCTATATTATTGTAAAATCCATTCAGTAGTTTTTACTTGAAAGAGCAAGAAACATCCATCAATACTTAACTTTCGCGTTTATAATATTAGTAGGAAGTGTAGGATGTTTGCCGACTATTATAGAAAATTAAACAGAGGGAGACCAAAGGAACGTTGGATCGAATGTATAAAGAAGGATATGAGAAGGAAGGGGGTGACAGACTGGTTGACTGGAGATAGAACAAAGTGGAAGGAACTCACATGCTGTGCCGACCCCACATAAATAGTGGGACAAGGTTAAGGCAGAAGAAGAGTTTGCAGACTATTCGACGACTTCCGTGGCGTAATGGTCACTATGCTAGTCCGCCACCCAGAGGTCCCGGGTTCGATCCCCCGTCAGGGCAAGTTGGAAAATGGCCTTGTTTAAACTGGTCTAGGTCTTGGATGTTTAACTAATATGTATTTGTTTAAAATACAGTATCGTTGATTTAGTATCCCATAACACAAGTCTCGCACTTATTTTGGGGCTAGCTCAATCAGTGTAATTTGTCCCTGTATGCAACGTTTAACAAATCATACTGAAACTAATATAACCCTTTAACTGTCGGACGCCCGGAGCGGGCGTCTGATGTATTGTTTTACTATTGTGTCTGCTATACCGACATTCGAAGGGTTAAGGGTTAATACAGTCCACGATACTGAACAAACTTTTCCCAAAGAACAAGTAACGAAATACGTATAAAAAATTAATTTTTGGCCTCTCATAAGTTGACCGATCAGCTGGTCCGAGTTTGTATGGAAAGCCAAAAATTAATTTTCCTACTTAGACATATGTTCCTTACGGAAAGTTGTTCAGTATCTCTCGGACTGAATTCATCTTTAAAGTAGTTTCAGTATATTTTGTTAGACCTTATATTTATTTATTATCTTTGTAAATGCTGAGGTCTCATTTATCTGGCAGGTTTTATGAAGACATGCCGCGTGTCCCCAGACGCGTACATCCAGCTGATCTTGCAGCTGTCGTACTACCGGGACGCGGGCCGGTTTTGCCTCACGTACGAGGCCTCCATGACGCGGATGTTCCGCGAAGGCCGCACTGAGACCGTGCGCCCCTGCACCATCGAGAGCTCCGCCTGGGTCAAGGCTATGCAGGATCCGAACGCGACGGTAAGCTTACTTAAGACTGATGACTATAACTATAATGGCCTTACGTCTCGCTTTGAACGAGGCTGTCCCTTTAAACAAGCAATTTAACTTGCAATGTATCTTGTATGTATGAATGAATGTTTGTTTAGGTCAAATCTTGCAACTCAATTTTCGACCAGTTTTCCTCAACCTATTTGTTGAAATTTTGTACACTTGTGAAAGTCGGATATATGACAATACAATATTGTATAGTCAGTGAGCTGTTCTGATGATGGAGCCGGTAAATATTCGACAGAACTCAGTTATAAGATTCTTGACAAGCAAATTATAGTAGACGATGCCTACAATCTCAGAAATAAAACGTCGCGACTCCATTGAGTTAGGGCTTATGTAAGTACTTCGGCCTTACAATAAAAGCTTGTACAAAAAATTTAATTTATTCAAAAAAACTTATCTGTGTTTATATCTGTTGAAGGAAAACTAGTGATTGGGCAATTAAACGGACAAAACTTGTTGAACTATTGCTACAACAACAGTAAGTACAGCCATCTACTCAATTTGGGTAGGTGATTGGGTCAAAAATAAATTATTCGGTACAGGTCAGAAAATAAAATGTCACATTTTATGCAACATGTTTTAGGTTTATTAATATAGATAAAAAAATATTAAGAGCGTTATTTGACGATACGACTGTTAAGATTTTTAATTAAAAAAATTAATTCTTTTTTGGAGTGAAAGCCGAACAAAAATCCAAACACATATTTTTTGGACACTCTGCAGCCTAAAAGTCTTGATGGATTTAAGAGAGGTGTCGCTACGATTCGTCTTAATTCTGGTAGGGACACTGGGTTATTAAAATATATACATATATATATATTTTACAGGTGGAAGAGAAAATGGATTTATTCTTGAAGGCGTCAAATCGGCATCAGATCGGCTACCAGGACGCGATGGCCGGCCGCGGCATCGACCGCCACCTGTTCTGCCTCTACGTTGTGTCCAAGTATCTGGAGCTGGAGTCGCCGTTCCTTCAGGAAGTCTTCAATGAGCCCTGGCGTCTGTCTACAAGCCAAACACCTCATGGTAAGTGTTTTAGTTGGAATATCAGTACAATTTGGGTATTTTCCTAACCTATAATTAAATTGTTTTGTTCTGATAACAAAATAAAACGTCGCAAAATAATGTAATTTGTCTTTGAACATATCCATTTTAACGTGATTTTAATTGTAAATGATCTGACGTCAATTCACCTTTTAAGAAATTGAAAGGAATAGAAAAAAAAATACAATTATCAAGTGATAAACGCTCTGTCTGCCCCATTAGGGATAAAGACGTGATAGTATGTATGTATGTATGTAATTATCAAGTGATCACTTGATAGTTGTAATTTTTTTCTATTCCTTTCGATATTTGTATCAATACAAATGTCCAAAGATAAATAAATGATTTTTGACTTTTGTATTAAAGAGTCGAAACTTTGTAGACCTAGTTATAATAATCTAGTCCTTAAATCTAGCTATATAAGGTCTAAAAATATACTGAAACTATTTTAAGGGTTAATTCAGTCCAAGATACTGAACAACTTTTCCCAAGGAACACGTATCGAAATATGAAAAGTAATTTTTGGCCTCCCATACAAGTTGACCGATCGCTGATCCGCGTTTGTATGGAAACCAAAAATTATCTTTCATATTTCCACATATACTCCTTTGGGAAAATTGTTCAGTATGATGGACTGAATTCACTCATAAAATAGTTTCAGTATATTTTGTTAGACCTTATAGTTTGTGGTTAATTTTCAGTTTTTCTGCAATAATAATAAATAGATAAATAAATATATAGGGACTAATTACACTGATTGAGCTAGCCCCAAAGTAAGTTCGATACTTGTGATATGGGATACTAACTCAACGATACTATATTTTATAACAAATACATATATCGATAAATATCCAAGACCCAAGACAATTTGAAAAAGGCCAAAAACGGGATCAAATATTTTTTTTTAAATATAAAATCACGTTGAAAATGGATGTGATCAGATCCCTGACATTATTTTGTAACGTTTTATACCCAAAGTACAAAACAAATTTATTTTTGACCCTGGATACTACGCAATTGTTCTTCCGCAGGTCAAACGAGCCTGCTCGACTTGAAGAAGTACCCGAAGTGCATCAGCGCCGGCGGCGGCTTCGGCCCCGTCGCCGACGACGGCTACGGCGTCTCCTACATCATCGTGGGCGAGGACACTGTCTTCTTCCACGTCTCCAGCAAGAAGAGCTGCCCCATCACGGTAACCATTTCTGAATATAAATATTTTTTTTTAAACTTAATTGGCTAGTCAAGTAATTTTTTAAAAGATCTGATTTGCAATCCTTTTCGCGGAATAGCCTCTAGGAGAAGCTTTCTCTAATCAGATTTTAAAATAAGGTCTTACTTATTTAGATATTTGCAAAAATCCCATTGACCTTCATTTTCAAGCAAGGTCAAGCTTATTTGAGGAAGTGATGTCACAATGAAGATTTTTTTGAGTAATGTTGGCAATTTCCTCTTTCAGTACTGTACTGAAGCACCATTTTTGAAACGCGGTGTCTCTTTAACGACAGCTTTTTGCACAGAAAAACCGTTCGTTTAGTGACTCCACGTTTCCAAAATGGCACCTCTGTATTATATGTCACTGTCATATACTAACACAACAACTTGACAACAACCAACATTACGACGGTAATTTAAACAGTAGACATGGACAGTTGACATATGTCATTGTTTTTTTTTACTGTAAGCATGAAAAATGTAAATTTCGATTTATGTCGTCACTTCCGGTGTAATGTTTAAAATTAAATAAAAAAATCCTGATAACACGTAGATTTTTTTTTATTCAAATTAGTTTCTTAAAATTGTCTATATTTTCGATTAAAAGCAACTTTAACACTATATATTTCAGTTGACTACCCAATTGTGTGGTAGCATACATCATTTCTTTCCCGGTTTTTAAGTTGAATGTCAAATGAAAACAAACGTTCTTTTACCCTCGGAAACAACTTAAGTAACATACATAATTTTTCAAAACTAAAAACCGACTTCTCACATACGATTTTGATAGAAAATTCTATGGGATCACCTGACAAATATTCAAACAAAAAAGAATTTTCCTAATCGGCCCAGGTGACTTCGAATAATTGTTGAACATACATAAAAAAATAAAAAGTCTTTTTGGAAGTCGGTTAAAGATGATATCAGTCACTTCTACATCATTTTTGTTTTGTTTAGCTTACTATGGATTTCGTAGCAGTAAGTTTTATTATGCTGAATATAATTTTTAATATAAAATTGATTAAATACTTAATTTCCTTGCAAAATTACAGAGTTCATCAAACTTCGTGAAACAAATCGAGGGCTCGCTGAAGGACGTCCAAGACCTCTTCTTTGAATACAAGAAACTCAAAAATGGTGTTAAAAAATAGTTGGTAATTATTACGCTTTAGGGCTTAATGCGTTGAGTTGCACGGACGCAGGCGCGGATCTGATTCTGTTAAAAAACAAACGTAAATATACGTCGATGCATATTTTAACGGGTAAGTCAATCCATCTAGGCAATGATTTGGAAGGTTTTTTAAATCCAGCATTTGTCTCTAGAAAAGTTGTTCATATTGACAAGCTGGATCACCCTCTCAAGTGCGTTTGCGCCGCTACGACAAGCGTGCAATTCTATCTGTCGCATTCGCACATTACGCACGTGACAGAGAGGTGACCGCGATACGTGCTTCCGTCGCATGAACCCGCGTGACACAGCGCGCGCTCTTAATTGTTTTTAGATTAATATTATTCAATTTTCGTTGTTGTTTTAATTTGTAGTTTATACATATTTTCTTCAGGTTTTTAGAGTAAGTCACTCAAAGTATTCTTGACACTATGTTTTAGTACATCTACCGGAACAGTACACCCTTTACTAGTTCGGCAGGTATCTTCACAGAGGTAAGAAGGAACGTGTTCCGTACACACACATCACTATATTTTAAATGAAATCGTTATAATGACTGTTCATTTGAAGAACAGCCGTTTTTTATAAAATGTTATTTGAAAATAGCTTATCGACACAACAGGGTCATTGTAGTACTCGTCAATATTATCAATTTTTAATATGGGACTGTAATGAAATAAATAATAAAGCTTTTGCAGTAAGCAGCTGTTTTACGCAGTTTTCATGCCGCGTAAAAAGCTGTCTTATACTATTTGTGATTCCTGAGCCCATTGGAATGTATTGATGAGTACAATATCACACTACTTTTTTACAGTTTCCAAATAATGCATATACCTACAACTTTGTTATCAAAATAGATTAGTAGTACTTAATGTAAGCAAAAATTATGAAATGTTATTATACTTACTTTATAGTACAAGGTGATGATTTAAATTATTAAATGGCACAGATCGGTTGGTCAAAATGTAAAATTCTATAATATATAGGAATTGAGTTGAGCAACACGCTACAGATTACCTCTTACTCTGCGATTGATATACAGGCGAATCTGATGTGTTCAACGTGTTCATTGGTGTGGTCGTAAGAAATGTAAAGGAGAATGCTACCTTTATACAGCAAATCACTTTTATACTTATAAAATTGTTGCAACGTAATTTTTTACTTTGTGTCTGATTGTTTTCGGCTGCCTCAAAAAAACAAAATAAAACTTAGGAACTGTACTGGCTGATTTATTAATGTTCTACTTGTACAGATTATAAATACTTTACAAGTTATAGCAAAATTTAAAATTATCTCCCGAAATTGGGAATTTTTTAACTGTTGTTATGTAAATCCTGAAATCATTATTAGTTTAAATATATTTATAATGATTATTTCAATTAAGATTGTTAATAAAATTATTTAATTATTGAAATTTTAATAGATTTATGTTTAAAATCATGTAAATTTATTTTTACATACATTAAATCAAACTACCACTACTATAAAACCAACCATGCCTTCGCCTTGGGCGGCTAATGCTTAAAGATTAATTGAATTCAACCTAAGGCTTATTTCCTTCTCGAACTTTGGTGTTAATGTGTATAAATATGGCTTTTGTAGCGTTCTCCTTTCATTTGATTACAGTAAATAATCTAAACAGGGTTTGTATAATAAAAAATACTAATGATTAGGCTTTTTCAGCAAATGGATGTATAAATATTTTTGATGAATTTTAAAGTTATTAACTCGAATAATGTTAATCTATTGTAACCAATCGCAAGAAGACGAAACAGTAAACAGTTGTAAATTTTGTCTTTTATTACAATAATGTTTTTATTGTAATAATAGTATACTTAACTATGTGTTGCAGTGTGAGGGTGTCGCTTGTTATTCTAAAGGCTCTAGCACACTGTTGCTATGTCGCACGATAATGCGTGCTTCTTTCAGAGCGCTATATATTTTTTACGTGTGTGGTGGATCTGTAAAAGTATCACTAAACGCAAGAAACAGTTATATATTTATTTACTTTTATTTTATTTGTTCATGTACACTTGAAAAAGTTACAGTATATAGTACATTTTTCGAAGCAATGTAGATGTTCACTTACGTATTTTTACAGTAGGTATCTTATGTATGTATGTTCTGGGTATATACCCATAGTATTTTATATTATTGTAATACTAACTTTTATAATTTGAAAATATATTTGTTTTGCGCTACCACAGACTTCTTGTTCATCTCTATGGTTGACTGCGAAATAATGCTTTTAGCATCAAGTTCGCCAATAGTTAATTCTTACTTATTTTGGAATAATGCAATCTTTTTAAGTTATGCTAGTGAAATAAATAAAAAAACGGAATAACCTATTTTACATCGGCAGCTAGTATCGCAACAGTGTGGTGGTGCCTTTTGTGCATAGGTTAAGAAAATAAGGACATAGGTACTGTAGGAGCCTGACAAAGTGTATGTGCTACTAGCACGTAGGAATGCAAAGCTATTTGCTCGTAATACAGTCTCAACTTGTTATTATTTATATATTTTTATCGCTTTGAAGTACATTTTGATTGTGTTAGCTCTGATTTTATTCGAGATAAATTACAGCTTTAACGGATTCGGACACAGCCAATTTTAGAAGTAATGTGTATTTTAACTGATATTTAATTCTTACCCAAAAAAACAGTAATATAAGTGATCTATTATTTTTAATTTGCTTTTTGTGAAAAACTTGGCCTGTTGAACAATTTTTTTTCATGATAGTAAATATGATTGCTACAAAGTGCATTTGTAATATAAATAATATAAATGACTAAAAATAATTACTAATTTTATTGCATGCTGCTCGAGTCCATATCTCGATATTATCGGAGTATTTAGGAATCGGTGATCAAAACTCTTCTCGTTTTAGTTGTCTCCATATTTTTAAGTACATCGGCAATGTAATGCATTTGTTTTATACATCAATACTCTGAAATGCTATTCTGTCCATTAAATAATTAAGTAGAATATACCTATTTGTCTAATATGGGGGTTATTTAAGGCCAAGAACACCGATTAGGACAAGTAGTCTATGTAGACGTATATAAAAGCGCCCGCCTATTTCCGGAATCACCTGTTTTGAGCGACGAAAAAGTATCATGCTCCCTGGCTACGCCACCTTTCTTTTTTTTGACAAGACACACTGTATTGTGATGTACATTGAACGTACATGATGTACGTGTAATTGTTATGGTTGTACTTCTTTTAGTTTCGATAAAAAAAGCAAGTATTTATGGCGTAGCTACTAAGCATGCTCCGCAGCTGCGCCACTTAGAATTCATTCATGTAGATACAATTTAAAGTGTTTTTTTGCTTTCAATCAATGTACGAACGCTATTTAGTATGTACATATCGATAAATATGTAAAATTCTAAGTAAATATGGTTTAATATCATTATGGTTTTAGATGACATAAACAGCTTCAAAAAGGAGTGGCATCAGGCTCCTATGGACAGGGATCTCTGAAAGAAAGAAGGGTTGGCCTCTGCTCAGCAGTGACATCCAGCAGGCTAGGATAAAAAAAAAAACGTTTTAAATCAGTTGTGAAATAAGTATGCAACGTGGAAGTGACGTATACCCGCAATAAATCAAACTACGAGCTATATCCTAGATCACTAAAGTATGATAAAACTAAATTAACAGTAGAAGAACACCAAAAAAAAACATTTTCATTATTACATGTTATTTGGGTAAGACATTACTAACAGGCGTAATCGCTCGTAACGTATAATATGATCGCTATATTATTGTCAGGAAAATCATTCATAGTCTTTGTCTTAAATCTTCACTACTATAAATTAATTTACCGCAGTCGTTACATTACTAATTATTTTAATTTACATAAAATTAAATGTTCACGTTACTAAAAGGTTGTCAACTTTTTTGGAAAGATTGTAGGTACTTGCAAAAAATACACGTTCCTATCATTTGTTTTGAGCTGTTGATACAAGTTAGTGTATTTTTATTGATTAAAATATTATAACACCATAAAACGTACAAAAGTTATTTCGGTGTGTCTCCCATGCTGGTCTGGGAGAAATTAAAAAACTTAGAATGTACCAGCTGCTTCTCTTCCCACGCAGATCGTAAAAGCCGATCGAGGGAATGGGCAAAAATGCAAATCATGTTAACAGGCGATGCGGCTAGCAACCCATCACTGTATTGATTGCTTTTCCATCTTCTCGCCCACCATGACGCTAAAAGTGGCTTTTGGGTCTTGCGGCCCTGGGCTCTGCATAGAACCGCAAGACCCAAAATGCTCTGTCTGCCCCATTAGGGATAAAGACGTGATAGTATGTATGTAGTGATCTAGGATATAGCTCGTAGTTTGATTTATTGCGGGTATACGTCACTTCCACGTTGCATACTTATTTCACAACTGATTTAAAACGTTTTTTTTTTATCCTAGCCTGCTGGATGTCACTGCTGAGCAGAGGCCAACCCTTCTTTCTTTCAGAGATCCCTGTCCATAGGAGCCTGATGCCACTCCTTTTTGAAGCTGTTTATGTCATCTAAAACCATAATGATATTAAACCATATTTACTTAGAATTTTACATATTTATCGATATGTACATACTAAATAGCGTTCGTACATTGATTGAAAGCAAAAAAACACTTTAAATTGTATCTACATGAATGAATTCTAAGTGGCGCAGCTGCGGAGCATGCTTAGTAGCTACGCCATAAATACTTGCTTTTTTTATCGAAACTAAAAGAAGTACAACCATAACAATTACACGTACATCATGTACGTTCAATGTACATCACAATACAGTGTGTCTTGTCAAAAAAAAGAACGGTGGCGTAGCCAGGGAGCATGACACACGAAAAAGTATATTTGCAACATTTTTCAACATGACAAAAAGTCATTGATGTAATACATAGTAATAGTCATATTTATCGAGATGTTGGGAAAAGAAAGTTCGCGATCATTTAAAGTTTTTTATATTTATTTTAACTGTGTTCTGTTTGAAGGACACCTATATAATTTACTTTAATTTATTGGAATTTGACATACAGATTCATTTTTATATACCTACATAATAATATTTTTGCGTTTAAATGACAATTTTGTTGTTTTAAAGAGCTGCTTAGATATAATGTCGATTTAAGTGTGTTCAGTCTTTCTCTGTCACAGACTCTTCGTGCAACAGAGATGGCAACACGCGTATTCTGCTATCTCTTTACGTGGTCCCGCTTGACACTGAGCAAACCCTAAATAAAAGGGTAGGACTTAGAACTTCAAAAGTAAAGAATTATAAAAAAATTGGTTGTTTGTAAAGTAGGTTTACGATCGAGATGTTTACGTGATAACGTCGTTTCACGGAATGACTGGCAGCGCTCGAGATGAGACGGGAGATCGGTCCGTCTCTCTCTCGTTATACCTGCGATCGCGCTCGTGAGGTTTTGGTGTGACACAAGTTTCTGAACATGTCACCCGACTAAAACGATTTTAAAGACGTTATCACGTCAAAAAATATATTTATTCATAACTTAATTAAGTCACAATTAACAATTGTTTACACACAAATAATACAAACATATTTTTTATTTACAAAATGTGTCAATCAATATGCCACTAATCAAAAATTGCACTGGGAGGAATTCCTCCCGACTTCAATTGTTTAATGTTCAGATATTTGTATCACTTGATAATTTACACTTTTTTCTATTTCTTTTGATTTCTTTCTCAAAACGTAAATGTTAACGTCTGATCATTTACTTACAGCTAAGTCTACTGCCGCTTCCTAAGCGCAAGTACAGAAGAAGCGTTATTATAGGTTCATATATATATTGTATAAAGATTGCGAACATTCATTTTCCAACGACAAAAGCATTTAACATACAACAAAATTAGTTAAGGGGGCCAAAGTATGTGATTTTTGTACGTTTTGGTTTTGCCTAGAATAAACCCTCTATAGTGTATCTATGTGTAATGCAATAATAATAATCATTTTTGAAAGTTTGTCTATTTAAGCTACTTACAAATTTTTATCAATCAATTGTAAATAAATATATTGAATTAACAAAGTACTATTTTTATTTCTTTCTACATTCTTTAAATTCATATTTTAATTTAAAAAATATTTAAATGCAAACGATTGCAGTCGATGATATTGTATGTACAGTCTGCTTCCCATGTGATCTAAATAATATGGAATAGACTTAAGAGGGGGCCGTGCAACCCTACCTCATTGAGTAGCAAAATGGTGGCATTTGTAGGATGTTGCATATTAAAGAGTCTTAAATCTTAATGTACAGGCTTGCCTGGGCTTAACCTGGAGCATTTCGTACAGTCAGAAAAAAAATATTATTTCAAAAAGTTGTGGAATAACCCCACAGGTTTCTTGCTATACTAACAAATGATAACCAATAAAAATCACAGCCGTTTGATAGCTGGAACTTGGACTTTTGGCCCAATTTGTATTTTCTCCTCTTCAAGGTTGTTTATAATATAAACCAACATATGATTCTTAGTCTAGAAGGAAAAAACTTTTTTTTCGTGTGTTCTACACATAGTTTTTTTAATGTTTTACACTTAGATATAAGTACATTCATTGGATTAATTTATTGAGCGAGCGAAGTTCTCAGTTTGCTTGCACAGTTAGATTTGATATGTTTCAATATTTTAGGGTTCCGTTCATCGAAAGGAAAAAATGGGCTCCTCTACTATAGGGGGATTGGCCGTGTGCGTTACTCTACCTAGAAAGTAGCTCCTAGAGAGATATGAGTGGAATATATAATTAGTACCCAATATGCTGTAAATGTGCCCGGCATAAATAATTTGTGGGGGTTGTCGTTTTGGAAAAAAATGGAAAAAACGGTTCCTGCTAGGGTAACGTTGTTCCAGCAGGAAAATTCTAAACTACTGATCGAAAGGAGAAACAATGTGCATGGTCAGATAGCTTATATTTGTGGAAGTATGTGCGGCGAATATGGAATATGTGACGGTTCAGGTTTTTAAGATATCGAGTTTCCTGCTGGAGTAACGTTTAGCGAAATCGTTGTGCTCTAAAACTTTTATATGTGCGCATGTAGAATAATTGCACATGAGTAGCTCTTGATTTGTGCTAATGGCACACATAATTATAACTAAGAAAATATTTATAATTTTCGAGTAATCGCGCTTTTTTTAAAATACAAAAAAAAATTCGCAGCGCCGTTAAGAGAAAACGTATAAGCTCATTAAAAACTGTATTCGATCCATCTCGACTCCTATTAAATCCATAAAAAAATTGGGAAGTGTAGGTACATCAGTTATCAAATAATATTACAAAAATCAAAATTATCCTATCATAATTTTGACGGTCAACATACAAGAAAACGGATCAACGCAAGACGTGCGGGTATGAACTAAAAATTAGTACCTATAGTCGAATAACGCATTGCGAATTTTCAGCTAGAAATGTTTCGTATGGAAAAAGATATAAACAAAAAACAAAACCTGGAAACAAGGGCCGATAACCCGACCAACTTCGAATGACTACAAAAAAGCGGCGGTTTCATACATATCGATGACCTTCTTAACTTAGTCACGAACCGGTCGAAACGTGTTGAGCCAAAGTACACTCAAGTAGAAAACAGACAAGTCAACAATAAATAAACTTGTATGTATACTACACAATATGTAAAAAAAACCTGTACGATCCGTTAGGTAATAATTGCTATTTTTTTACAGGGGTTATTTTTATTAGAATCTTCCATCTATCATACATACTTACATATATACATGTTATCACGTCTTTATCCCTTACGTGGTAGACAGGACCACGTTTAGCATACTGGTATAGGTGTAAAATGTAATCAAAATAGTGATGAATTGCTAGCCCCATTTTTTGGATTTTTTTTTACATTGAGTACTTTTGGTTCTCTAATATATGACCCAGACCCAGATTTCATTTCTGGCGAAAAAAAAAAACAACGCAAAGAGGTTGCATTGGCTTTTTAACTGTTTAGCTATCACGGTTCATGAGATACAGCCTGGTCACAGAAAGACAGACGGACAGACAGACGAACAAACGGACATTGGAGTCTTAGTAATAGGGTCCCGTTTTTATCCTTTGGGTACGGAATCCTAAAAGTAGTTAAAATCCACAAATAGAGTTGTAAATCACGCAAAAGTAGATGCACTACGCGTTTATTTATTTAAGTAATACCTATTGCCGCCCGGTGCCGGGGGCGTTAGCGGTATCGATGCATTGAATCATCATCGGGCGAGTTGTCATGTCATGTCATGTTCGGACATGACATGTCATGAACGTTCATTCAGCGCGTCACTTCATTCAGCAGTAGGCGGCCGGCCGGGCGCACGCGAGTTTGCTTGCCAGCGGTTCATTCAGCAGCGGGCGGCCAACTGGGCGCCCGTAGGTAGATACTTGCAAGCATAGTTTACGCTCGACGATTTACGGTGAGGTGCCAAGTGGTAAATATTTATGTTTTAATGTAGTTTGTATTTTCAAGTGTGTAAATTATATGCATAGTAATTATATATAAATATTATTTTCGTACCACTTGCTCAAAAAAGTCACATTCTATGGCACAAAAAGCGAACATAACAATAGTCATTTTTAATCTGTTAAAAACAGGGAAAGTAAAATGTATTGAATTTCATTCATCCTCTAGAGGGAGAATGTGGTTTAAGTTTGGAATACTTACCGAAATTTATACTGAACTGAAATCATTTCTATATCGTTAGGCGTTAAAAAATAACGATTTTGAATCGACAACATGTATCCACAAAATCCACAAAACCACTTAAATTTCATAAAATAAACAACTAAATCAAGTTATATCATTGTTTGTTTACACCAGCTGTTTAGTTTTCCAAAAAGAAAAAGCAAAGGGCCATTTGAGTCTCACACATACAGCCAAGTTTTCTGCGTAACTATATTTATTTACAACGTAAAACATTTTGTATTTTTTATATAACTGAATATAAAATTGATTTAAGTCCGTAGTAAAGAAGGACCTTATAGTTTCGCCATGTCTGTCTGTCTGTCCGTCCGCGGTGTAGCTGCCATACAAGTAAAGAGGGAGTAACATTTTTTTCTCGACAAACACATTTTGTGACATATCGTTGAATAGGTCTTTTAAAAATAATGTGAGTTAGTGAATACCATTTTTCGATTGATGAAATATTTAAATTACCATTAATTATTATTATAATTATAATAATATTAAGATTCATCATCATCCGAGCGTATTCCCTGTTGCATCCTTAACCGTAACGCTTCCGAGACCGGGGTCCGCTGCCTAATCTATGTCATTTTGACGAGGATACTGGTTTTTACATAGTTTTTATTCTTAGGAATAAGGTTATAAAATTGCCAACAAAAAACGCTCGGGTGAAAAAAAAGAAATGCCAAAATACCTTTGAACGCGACTGTATGACAACGTTTTAGGTATAAGACGTCCAATAAAGAAGGTCATCGATATGTATGAAACCGCCGCTTTTTTGTAGTCATTCGTATTTGGTCGGGTTATCGGCCCTTGTTTCCAGGTTTTGTTTTTTGTTTATAACTTTTTACATACGAAACATTTCTAGCTGAAAATTCGCAATGCGTTATTCGACTATAGGTACTAATTTTTAGTTCATACCCGCACGTCTTGCGTTGATCCGTTTTCTTGTATGTTGACCGTCAAAATTATGATAGGATAATTTTGATTTTTGTAATATTATTTGATAACTGATGTACCTACACTTCCCAATTTTTTTATGGATTTAATAGGAGTCGAGATGGATCGAATACAGTTTTTAATGAGCTTATACGTTTTCTCTTAACGGCGCTGCGAATTTTTATTTGTATTTTAAAAAAAGCGCGATTACTCGAAAATTATAAATATTTTCTTAATTATAATTATGTGTGCCATTAGCACAAATCAAGAGCTACTCATGTGCAATTATTCTACATGCGCACATATAACAGTTTTAGAGCACAACGATTTCGCTAAACGTTACTCCAGCAGGAAACTCGATATCTTAAAAACCTGAACCGTCACATATTCCATATTCGCCGCACATACTTCCACAAATATAAGCTATCTGACCATGCACATTGTTTCTCCTTTCGATCAGTAGTTTAGAATTTTCCTGCTGGAACAACGTTACCCTAGCAGGAACCGTTTTTTTCCATTTTTTTCCAAAACGACAACCCCCACAAATTATTTATGCCGGGCACATTTACAGCATATTGGGTACTAATTATATATTCCACTCATATCTCTCTAGGAGCTACTTTCTAGGTAGAGTAACGCACACGGATTGGCCTGGCTTCTAGAAGGTTTCGAAATAGTATTGTATTTATACATCATAAAGACTGAGAGTATAAAAAAGAATTTAATTGAATTTACTTTTAGCTCCTTGCGCCAGTAAATCAGCCGTTTTCAAACTGACAGTACGATACGAGCCTGTAAAGTGCAAATATACCAACGCGTTGTGGTCATGTGGCATGACATGACAAACACAATACGAATTTTGTGTTGTTGCCTTGCAATGAAGCTAAAAGGTTCTCCCAAAAGGGTCTTGCTGTGATCGCCACAATGCACAATGCGTCGTGTCGTGATCGTGAGCTGTAATCGTAGGCATGTCGCCTCAGCCCTCAGTACAAAAATTCTAGGTCTATGCTACTCTATGAATAACCAACCCAAAGAATTTTAACCCTAGAGGTGGAATAACCTACGCTGATCCTGCAGCCTGCCCTCACTACATACATCTTGTAATCTATGATATCGAAATCGAAAATCCAAAAGCGATGTGAAAATCATCAAACAATTACACGGATGTATCGATTCAATTATTAAATCGATTCCATTTTTAGTTATGTTACCAACATGCAGATAAATGAAAAAAAATGTTTTTTCAAAAACTGACTTTGACAGTATTTAATGTCATCCATATCCATCAATCACTCCTCTCTTCACTTCAGTCCAGTCAGTAAACTAAAAGTCAAAGAGGAGCGCTCATAAATTTTCAATTTTCTCAATTTTCGTGTTGTTTGCAAGAGTGCTGTGTATTATTTATAAATATAATTTACTTGGAAAAAATGATTCTTTTAAACTTGAGTACATAAAGTGTAA
Source organism: Acrobasis consociella (assembly GCA_963555685.1). Taxonomy (NCBI): domain Eukaryota; kingdom Metazoa; phylum Arthropoda; class Insecta; order Lepidoptera; family Pyralidae; genus Acrobasis; species Acrobasis consociella. Next base: position 7,017,278 of record OY743104.1, on the reverse strand, counting down.
AAAAAATAATTTAGAATTGGTTTCGAGTCAATATAATATTTCTAGGAAAATGCCCACGTCATAAAACAATGCATTATTTATTAAGAAGGTGGATTTATTTTGGTTTTTTTACATGAAAATGTTAATATTTCGTTAAAATTCATGGTTACTGTGGAAGTGATGTATCACATACTCAGAGTGGTTTTGTACAAATTATGGGTCGTATCGACTTTGACTTTGTTTTCTAGTGTGATTATTTATTGGTTCTATGGATTTTTCACCGCTGTTGCCATCTTCGTAATAGGCATATCTGGTGAGTACCCAATAGTTAATTACCTTTTATATTTGAGTCATCATCTCACACCAGTACATACCTACTGACTCTAATTTCAGACATGTGACATAGATAATTAGTAGATAGTAAGGCCAGTAATGCTTTAATAGCCTATTATTTATTTATGATACTTACATGGCCTCAAGCTGACTTAAACTCAAGGCTCGATTACATATGAACACATCCCTGTGAAGTGTGTGAAGTGTTTATTTTATATAATTTACATAATATTCACACAACGCATGCCGTTAAAGCACAAATTATTACCCTTACTGGCACTTATAATAATAATAATATCGGGACGTGACGACCCCATCGCCCACTGGATTCCCAGTGCAGTCAGTCAACGCAGGGCAGCTTGTGGCGAGCTGATGGTGAGTGGCGACACCACGTACCCTACCTCCAGGGGGACCATACACACATGCGCTTACACACACACATACACACAGTAACACAACCCCCGCCTCTGTCTTGCCTTAACTGGCCGGCCAGAGTGGAGTCGCAAGAGCAGGACATACGCTCCAGGGTGGAAGTGTATTGCACGTAATGGCGTAATAACGGGGAAACCCGCTCTCGGGGGTAAGCCCCGTGATGGTGAAACCGGAGCCGCACCTCTCGACACCCTCAGCTGCTCACATTGTGTTGCGCCCTGGCCGCATTTTCGTGGCTTGTTAGGGTGCCCACAGGCTGTGTAGCCAACGAGCAGCAAGTCACCATCTACCAGATTAAAATTGTTGTGAGAGATTTTAGGTAGATGTCCGTATCTCACTCCATAACCCAGTTATCCGGTCCACTAACATCCCATCCACATAGTCCAAACCAAGTCAATCCCTCCCTGGCAATAGTTCGGCAGCTATGGAGGACTGTCCGTTAGTGCATCTCAATGGTACATTAAGGGATAGACCTCCGTAGATGCAGCCATCACACATTTTAGATAAAAAGGTACTAAAAGGCCTCTTCATGTTGGCTTTGGCCCCATGAACGCCTCAAAGGACCGGGTCCCTATGGACCCGTGGCTGAAAAGCGTACCAACATAATAATAATAATAGCCTTTATTCAGACATTTTTACATTTCAAACTTAAATCTAACACTTATACACTATCATCGCCTCCTCTGTCCGTTTGCCATAGGTTGGCAAAGGCCTCCTCCAACTGCCTCCATTTCTCTCTATCCTTAGCCACTCTGGTCCATGTGTCGCCTGCCAGGGACGTGCATCACCGATTATTGCAGGATAGACTAATTGTGGGGCCTTTGCCCAGCAGTGGGACAAAAAAAAACTCTCTGACTGAACTGACCCTATTAGTGTGTTTACATCCCGAGAACCACTTATAATACGCGTCATATTGTTTAACACTATTAAATGTTCTTTTTAGCTTACCGCTTGTTTGAATGAAATCCAAAATAGGCTGGCATCGGCCATTTATGATTATTGCTCTTTTGTCCTCAAAAGTTAGAACAAACACCTGGTGCACAACTTTTACATGAAAAACTTTCCATTGCATTAAAGCGTTGTTATAAAGCGGTAATAAAGTTTTCCTCCTAATTTCATTTGCGATAGCAAACAAAGTTCAGAGCAGATCGTAATCACTTCACTTGTAATTTGTAATGCGACAATGGAAATAATTATCATTGGACAAGAAAAAATATCAAATATATACGACTAACACAAAAGTTTACGTAATTTCATTTTATCCTCGAACATATTCCGCGTATTTAAATTGGTAGCGTAACACAAGCGAGAACCAATAACTTTCTACTTTTCATCACGGAGTGCTTTAAAGAAACAAATAAAAAGGCTCGAAATCGATATCATTCCTTATTGGTCAAAAGTGAAAAGAGATAAAAAACGTTGATTATTGAGATAGAACTAGCTTAAAGATAAGGGCCATTTTTGAAACTCAGTATTTCACTAACCTAATGGTTTTTTCCATACAAAAATTAGCTTTGTATAACTGACGCGTTTTAAAAATGGCTGGCAAAGCTCTTGTCTTAGATATTGGTTGTGTGTGCGGATATTTCGCGTGTGTGTGCGTCGATGAAATACGTAGACGATCACACTACACATGCAAATTCCTATCCGTGCACTGTGAATGTGTGTAAATCGAGACACTATGGAGAATTGGCTTGTCAAGTAATTTTCAAAAAGATCTGATTCGCAATCCTTTTCGAGGAATAGCCTCTAGGAGAAGATTTCTCAAATCAGATTTTAAAATAAGGTCTTACCTATTTAGATATTTGCAAAAAATCCATTGACCTTTATTTTCAAGCAAGGTCAAGCTTATTTGAGGAAGTGATGTCACGATGAAGATTTTTTGAGTAAAGTTGGCAATTTCCGCTTTCAGTACTGTACTGAAGTGCCATTTTTGAAACGCGATGTCACCTAAATTACTGGTTTTTTCCATACAAAAACCGTTCGTTTAGTGACTCCACGTTTCAAAAATGGCACCCCTGTATTATATGTCACTGTCACTGTCATCTACCAACACAACAATTTGACAACAACCAACATACAGACGGTAATTTAAACAGTACACATTGACAGTTGACAGATGTCATTGTTTTATTAGCGCTAAATTTAAACTTCGATTGCAGTGTGTCGTCACCTCCGGTGTTTTGTTTAAAATTAAATAAAAAAATCCTGATAAAACGTAGAATTTTTATAATCAAATTACTTTCTTAAAATTGTCTATATTTTCGATTAAAGGCACTTTTAACACTTTAATATTTCTTAGTTGACAAGCTAATTGTCTTCTAGGTAGCTGCCTAGAGTACTGAGTATATATATACGTATACCTACACTAAGTAAGCGAGTACGTAGCCAGCATATGGCGCGATGGACAGGAAAGCGCGCGTTTATTTGAAAATATTAGTCTATTATAATTTATTTTTAAATAAAAAAATGTGCATATATTAGGGAACCTCCGGGTAGACAAAGTCTTTGAGTCTCTATGGAAAGCACGTGCCTGTCGCCTGCAACAGCTTTGATGTCGTCCACCCACCTTCGAGATGGCCTGCCTCGCTTACGTTTTCTGTAACTTGTGAACCAGTTCATTATTGATTGAGACCATTTTTCCTTTCCTCTGATTGTATGTCCTGCCCACTTCCATTTCAATTTTGTTACAGTTCTTGTTACATCCTTTGTTTTTGTGTATTTTCTTAAGTTTACAATTCTTATTCTATCTGACAGCCTTTTTCCCATCATGCTCCTATCCATCGAGTTTTGGCAAGTTTGTAGCTTTTTCATGTGTGCTTTAGTGAGAGCCCATGTTTGGCAGCCATATGTAAGTACAGGTAATATGCTGGTATCAAACAGTTTCCTTTTGATGGTCATCCTTGTTTCCTTATTTTTCATTATCTCCTTTTGGCTCCAATATTGTTTCCAGGCATTACCAATGCGTCTGTCTATTTCTTTTGTAGTTGTATCCAAGGGAGAGATTGTTTGGCCTAGGTATACATATTCATTTACATATTCGATTTGGTTATTATTAATTGAAATTGGTTCTTGTTCCCCATTTGTCATGGCTTTGGTCTTTTGCGCGTTCATGTTCAGCCCCACCTTACGACCTTCCCTATCTAGATCGTTGAGCATTGCTTGTAGTCCCTCACTAGTTGGCGACAGGATGATTAAATCGTCTGCGAACCTTAAGTGCGATATGTTTTTGCCATTGATAGACAGTCCACATTCCTCCCAGTCCAATTTACGAAAGACTTCTAGAACTGCTGTGAAGAGCTTCGGTGAGATAGGGTCTCCCTGGCGGACCCCTCTTTCTATTTTAATCTCCTTACCTTCCTTTTCTAATTTAATTTTTGCTTTGCTATTATCATAAATGTTTTTAAGTATTCTGATATATTTAAGTTCAACGCCTTGGTTCATTAATGCTTGCCAAATACTGTCATGTTCTATTGTGTCAAAGGCTTTACTGTAATCTACAAAGCAGCAATAAAAGGTTATATTTATTAATTACTGGCACTTACTACCTACTAAATTATGTATGTTTGAAATAAAAATAGTTTTTTTTATTTAAAGCACAAATAAATAACTCTCTCGGTCTCCCATGCTATTCTGGGAGAAATTAAAAAACTTAGAATGTACCAGCTGCTTCTCTTCCCGCGCAGATCGTAAAAGCCGATCGAGGGAATGGGCAAAAATGCGAATCATTTTAACAGGCGATGCGGCTAGCAACCCATCACTGTATTGATTGCTTTTCCATCTTCTCGTCCACCATGACGCTAAAAGTGGCTTTTGGGTCTTGCGGCCCTGGGCTCTGCATAGAACCGCGAGACCCAAAATGCTCTGTCTGCCCCATTAGGGATAAAGACGTGATAGTATATGTATGTTTAAATAACAATAATTTGTATCTCATAAATGAACCTGCTGCTAAAGTGATGACAGTCATATCATAAGCCTTAATTTTTTATGGCAAAAGTTGCACAGATAATACATGTTCTTATATCAAATTGCATTATGGTTGGACATAATCATGAAAAAATTATCTGAATTCCGATGACATTTGAACAATTTTTAGGAATATTGTACAGCGCCCAAGATCTTCTCCTGTACTACCCGAATGACCCACCAGACTCTAGGGCTTTTGTTCTGCAACCCAGCAACTTTAAGCTGCCATATGAGAGCATCAAGATTGTCAACAAGGATGGCTTCAAAATTCACATGTTCCTTATCAAGCAAGCTACTAACAGCAACCACCGGCCCACCATGGTATTCTTCCACGGAAATGCTGGCAACATGGGCCAAAGGTTAGTATTTTTTCCAGATAAAATATAGACATTGAAAGGCATGAAGGTGCACTAAGTGAGGTGACAGACCTAAAATTAAATTGGTTGGTTAAATTACATTAATTTTTGGACAATAAGGAGGCAACTTTTTTGCTGTTTGTAATTGAAATTAATATATATATTTGTAATTAATACTGAAGGAACCTCTTTCATTCGAGAATTTACATATTTTATTGTCCACAGGTTATCTAATGTCTCAGGTTTTTATCACAAACTGAGTATAAACATATTGATGGTAGAATATCGGGGATATGGGTTGTCTGAGGGAGCTCCTTCCGAGAGTGGCCTCTACACTGATGCACAGTGTGCTGTAGACTACATCATGCAGAGGACCGATGTTGATCCTGCCAAAATTATGGTCTTTGGTAGATCACTGGGTAAGTGTGGTCATATAATGGTCTATAAGTATTTTTATTTATTTATTTAACTTTATTACAATATACATGTACAAGTATGCTGCTTATATTTTTGTTGATCTATTTATCTATTGCCACATACTAAATGTAGATAAACAGAGATATAGTCACCTGCTTCATATGTCAATAATATTTTTCACTAGAAGTAACTTAGCTTGATACTTTGAACAGGACCGGCCAATTTAGGCCTCATAATCATTTCAGCCGGCCGCATAACGTCCACTGCTGGATATAGGTCTCACCCAAAGATTTCCAAAATGACTGATCAAGAGCGGCGTGCGTCCAGCGTTTTCCAGCTACCCTGGTCAGGTCATCTGACCACTAATTCAGGCCTAGTTATGGATAACTATCCTCAAGGAAAGTAAGTAAGGAAGTAAGCATGATACTTTATTTCAGGTGGAGCCATAGCCATAGACCTAGTGTCAAGGTTGGAGTACCGAAGTAAGATCTGGGCCCTGGTCGTAGAGAACACCTTCACCAGCATACCGGACATGGCGCAGATCATACTCAAGTGGCGGTGCCTGTTCTGGCTGCCACAGTTTTGCCACAAGAATAAAGTAAGTGTAACTTAACCTGCGACGAAAGAGGTAGCATGTCAATTCTTTTGTTCAGTTTGTTGTCTTGGTATCCAGATACTAAATTATTGCTATTGTCCAAGAACTAAATGTAAATAACTGTGGTATTTTGTAAAATGAATAACAGCACTATAAAAATCCATCTATTTAGGAGCTGATGCACGTTTGACGAGCAACACCTCTTAAGACCTAGACAGAATCAGAGATTTCCATACAAACATAGTCTAGTTTTTAATTAAAAACGACCTGTTAGATTTCGGTAAAATTTTGGAAATTTCAAAGAAATTGACAGATATAGGAATATTATTGGGTTTTCATTCAATATATCGACTTGAAGAAGAAATAGTTTATATATCATTTTTGATCATCAGTGTAGGAAACTTCTACTTCCTTATATTTTCTTTCAAGTTCATATTTTGAATTTGAAAACTAGTTATATGCCTAGATGTATGCAATTTCTTTGAAATAACCAAAATTTTACCGAAACCTGACACGTAATTTCAAAGTTAAATCTAGACTACTTTTACATGAAAATGTCCATGGTAATACTCTTAAGTACAAATGAAAAATAAACAAAAACCTCAATATTTATTTGCAGTACATGTCACTGAAAAAAATAAGCCAAATCCTCACTCCGACGCTGATCATCTGCGGGTCCAACGACGCGCTCGTGCCACCGTCCATGGCCAAAGAGCTGTACGTGAAGTGCGGGGCGCTGTGCAAGAAACTGGTGGTGATGCCGGGCGGCGGCCACGACGACACGTGGACATGCCGCGACTACTACTCCGCCATACAGCAGTTCCTCGCCAACGTCCCCCCGCTGCCCGACAACATGGGACCCTACTTCGATAACGTCACCGATCCAGCCAATAGGCACACTCTGGTCCATACAGTATAGATTTTTCATTTTTGAATTTCTGTCACTAAAATTTGACTACTGTATATCTACCGGGATAAAACCTTACTTTGATAACGTCACCGATCCAGCCAACAGACACACACTGGTGGATTCGTTGCTTTTCGTCAGAAACGCAACTCGACAGATACGTATTAAATAAGAAATAGTAAATTACTTCATTTTACTAGTTGCATATATGCATAATGACTACAAGCTTTTAAATTCTATTTATTAATTTACTGTCGAGTCGAGATGCATGTCTCTCAAGTTGCGTTTCTGACGAGTTTCAAATCTGACGAAATGCGTTTTTGTCAACATGCGTTTTCTGGCGAAATGAGTATCTGAGCAGTTTCGTTTCTGACGAAAAGCGACGAATCCCTCTGGTCCATACAGATGATTTTTTTATTTTTTTTATTTCTATCATGAAAATTGATCTACTGTATATCTGGTTAAAATGTAATTGCCGATTCGTGAGACTCCGAACGTTATCCTATTACTACTCTTAGATGCCTTTTGACAACGAAATGTGTCCAGTGATGGGTACCAGTCTCTGTATTTATTTATACACTATACATATATAATTTATTAAATATTGCCTGAGGTGTATAGAGATAGCAGGAGCCACCGTAACCTACTTGTCTACCGCACTGTTATTATTACGTTGTATCTGTACGACACGCACTTACCGCCATTGCCCAATGTAGAGGGCGCATTCCATTTTACTCCAGGGTTCCTCCACTCCCCACTTACCCCAATATTCCGTAGGTAAATATCTGATTAGATAGTTACGTACTTTATAGTTGTGAAATTTAATTCGTCTTTTGATTGTAGTGTGAATGCAGCAATTATAATCACTAATTATGCATAGCATTTAGTGTTATACACGTTATTCCTACGACAGCCTACATTGTAGGCAATTGAAGCAATTTGATATTTTAGAAATTCTAGTGAAGTCGAGTAGGTAGGTATTTTATTAAATTTATTAAATCAGTCCTATGCTATCATTGGATGTTTAAAAAGACAAGCAAAAAGCATAAGAACTAAAAAATACTTAGTGCAAAATATATATTTTGTGGTAGTCATTTCTATATGTTTAATAAAGGGAGCTTGATATAGTTCCTTGAAAATAAAAATTGTTGTGATATTGTGTGTGTAGATCCACTAAAATATTGTCTTGAATACTGCAAAGCCTGCAAAAGTTTTGAAGTAGCTAATTTTTTAAACCCTAAATATGGTTAGTATCTGACCTAATGGTGGCACTGAACAGGTGAGATAAGCATCGTACGTCTGCCAATGCGATAAACAGGGCTGGGATGATGATAATTACCATTTTGCTAACCCTCTGCCATTAGTAGACCTTGAAATTATTTTTTGATCTACTGTTACTTGCGTTAGTTCGTAGTTTTTTTTTCTTTTTCTTTTTAACTGCAGGTACGCGTTTTACTAATGATACTTTATACAGTTATTGATGAAATAATTTAAAGGTCTATGCAATGCCTGACGGTTAACAAAATGTTAATTATCACCTTATTTAAGATTATATAATGATGCTGAAAAACATACTATACCTTATACTGCCTTTTCAGTTTCGTCGGTGTGTTTTTAAGCAGTCGAAGTGTTTATTTCCATTGAGGACGCCATTTTTGCGCCACACATTCCGTGGCAGTGAAAGCTCTTAAAAGCTTTTGTATGCTTGCACAATCACACGTACCAACCGATAAAATGTTTTCTTTTTCGTTGTATCCAATGCTAAACTTAGTTTCATAAGTCATCTCAAACGCGCTCCGGATAATCCCGTTTGCCTAGGTCTATTTATTTAAGAGGTTCGGCCGCTGGTGCGATCTGTACCATTTCTTTGACAAAGGAAGATTTGTATTATATCGGCAAAATTTGACCAAAATAATTGTTTTTATTATATACATATACAGCTACACTTACTGTTGTCACATTAATTTAGTTGACTGATTCTAATGCTTGTCAGTATTAGTAGATAAGGAAAATCCCGCCTATGTCTCTGAATAGGCACCATTAAATGTTACTGGCCTGGCCATGAGAAAATATTTTTACTACAGAGTATGACTAATTAAATTAGTGTTAGTCTTATAGATAAACTTTAAAACTAAAGTATATTATTATGACCCCATTCCAGTCGTTGGCCAGGCTATAAGAAATATATATTTAGCTATTTTCTTAGGCACAAAATATTAATGAAAATTCCATATAAGATTAATAAAGTTACAGGACAAAAGTTGAAATATTTTTAGTAAAGTTTCATGCTGTACTGATCGAAAGCTGTCCTCATTCATACATAATAGATTGTATAGAATTGAATTACGCATGTAAGTATTTGAATATTTTGGATCCATAGCTTCTAAATGCTATTGATACTATTGTTTGTGTATACGTCATGTAAGTGCGATTGATGATACTTTTGCGACGAGATAGAGCTATTGATTGATAATACACAATGCTTAACTTTTTTATGTATACATATCTCGAATTTTTACGTCATTTAATATTCTGTAGTGATTACTTACTACTTTAGGGTAGCAATAGCAATAAATATTTCAGATATTTAATTAAATGTATATACCCTGTTAGAAAACAACTTGCCATTGTACTGTAGTGTGGAAAGGTTATACTGTCCAATTTAGTCAATTGTTGGATCTTGATTGTTAAGTATCCACGAGACTTGTGGCTACGGTTATGGTGCCAAACTTCTTTTGAAGGTCTGTACAAAACTTGATTTCGTCAGTGCGTATCTAGCAGGGTGTTACGGAGCAGCATTTATGAATCACTGCACCTATTTTTAATACTTCAATTTACTAGATGACCTTATAGCAAATGTTATTGGGAAAGTCTCGCTTTTATTTTTGGCAGTTTGGTCACACCACAAGCTGCTGCCGCACTGATAGTCATTTTTCAATAGACTTTCATTTTGTTGGATTTCAAGCGATAACTCGCGCAATGATGGAGTCATTATGTTCAAATTTTTATGAATGAAGATATTTTTTTAATCAACAGTGGTTTTATTACGCCTCCCTTTCGAAGAACAAAAACTACAATAATTTCCTAAAATATTTATTTCAATATACCAAGTGTATTTAACAATCCACGCACCGTATGGTACTCTAGTATGTAAACAGTTTCATATTATACCTTACTATATCATCTCTGGAAGAGAGGTAGGTCCTTCATACAATATTGGTGGTAAGTACGAAATACGACAAGTTACTAAGGTACGTCAATGTTACACAGATCGGAGTCGGCCTTAGTACAAATACATCTTAGCATTTTACACCAACAAACATTGATTTATCATTTATTCAAACAGCAGACGTCTACAAAAAGAAAATATTGCAGTACGAATAAATTATGCTATGTGAGCGAAAAATAAATAATTAAATAACAACGAAATATAACTACATTAATTTTTATTGCTGATATACAAAACTGTAAACGTGTAAATATTATTATGATCAACAATTGTTTTTTTTATTATAAATTTATTATTATAATTTGATACTTTGTAGTACATAAAATATACAAATTCGTCATAATAATATAATCCAGTTCATAATATAGTAATTCAATAAAGTGCAGAAACAAGGGCAAAGGTTTGCCACTGAAACATAAATATAACCGTACTCAGCACGACGGCGCGAGCCGCTGCCGACTGTTCGCGGCGCGCGCGCACATTGTTTTATTACAAAGGAAAAAAAGGTCACCATAATTCATATATCTATTTCACACAATATTAACATTCACAACATTCAATATTTATCAAATTGCATGATTTAATCTGAGAATTGTTTGTCATTTACAACAGTTTAACGCTGAGGGCAGTGTCTATCGGGCACAACCTATCCAGTAGAAATGAATTTTGAACACATTAGCCACTGACGTAACGTATGCAAAGTAGATTTCTAGGGGATTGTTTAGAGAAAATCGATTATGATAGCGTGTATGAAATTTTCGGTGTTGGGGGCTGTGCAGGTGGCACAGTTGAGCGTGTGAGATGGCGAAGTGGTAGCGTCGTACCAGGGGGTGTGGCGCTAGCGTCTCGCCCCGAACTCGACGGCGTCGTCGTCGGTGATGTCGCCGTGCCGCCACAGGTTGAGCCGCGAGCTCTTGGCGTGCTCCTGCGCGGCGCGGTACTCGGCCACCAGCGCGGCCAGCCGGTGGTCACGCAGGCTCTCCATCAGCACGAGACCTTCCTTGATCAGGCTCTGCAACAAAAAGTCATCATCATCATCAGGTCTTTTAGTCTCCACTGCAAGAGCACGACCCTCAGTACTACCAGAGCCATACTTGGCAAAGCAGCAAGAGAACTTGGCCTACACTCTCCTTGCTGGCCAGATGGCTTGGAGGCATATAATGTTTTTAAGCTTTGTTTAACTTGTATTTCCTAAGTCGCCTTCTACGACATCCACGGTAGGACATGCAGTGGCCTTATTCTACTCTGCCGAAAACCACACCGCATGGAAGAAAAAGCTTCGTGGTTTAGCTGCAAACATTATGAAAACGCAACGCCAATCCGGATGGAATACACTTGGCCTGTTTAATCAGTTTTGAAATTTGCTGCTAATATAGTGCTGTTTTGTGCTGACAGATGTAGTTCAATCCTAAGACAGAGATTTTTTGAAAATAGTGATAGTGAACTTTTGTTCGTTGGGTCCTTACCTTTAAAATTGACTTAATTTTTATACAAACTTTTAGCCCTAATTTTAACCCTTAGGGATAAATCTCCAAAGTCCCATCTTAGTGCACACTAAAGGAACGTTTAGAAAAAAGTATCTGGTTTGAGTTGTTGGAAACTTATTCTATGCAAACGGCTCACCTTGCCAAGATCAGTGTTGGTGTTGGGGTCGAGCAGGGTGACAGCGGGCGGCGAGCCCCGGGTCTCCACGTTGAGCAGCAGCTTCTTGTTGAGCGTGTCAGCAGAGAAGGCCGTGATGGCCTCCAGCCGGTCGTCCGGGTCTGTTGGGAACTTCACGCAGCAGAGGACGTACTCGGTCGCGTACGGCGGGTCGCTCTCCGCGCCCGCGGGCAGGACGGCTAGTCGAGTTATGTTCACCACCTGCGCGAGTCAAGTTATTTTACTTGAGTATTTTTTTTTATATGATTGAGTGTTATCCTGGGTCAAAAATAAATTTAATAAGATGGCTTTGAGTCTTGCAGCCCTGAGCTCTATCTGCTTAGAACCGTAAAATATAAAATACAATGTCTGCCCTATTAGGGATAAAGACGTTGATAGTATGTATGTAAAAATAAATTTATTGGTACTGTTAAGAAAATAAAATGTCACAAAATAATGTCCCCATATTCTACAGACTAAGTAGGCAACATAATTTAACGCCATACCAGCAAGTCAGTAAAAATTGTTTGCATATTTTTACCAGCGGCGTACCACACATCCTTAGCTTCTAAATCCCAATGTCGTACAGCCCTACCTTGAAACAAATTCCACTAGCTTACCTCACGGTTTCCGTAATCAATGTAGAGTATATGGGCCATCTTGTCTTCAGTGATTTTCTCTACCTTTGCCCTGTACCACTGGTCATCCATCGTGAAGCGAGCGGCGCAGATTTGACCTCTCCTTGGCACGTACGAGCCCGGCAGAGGAGCATTCGTTTTGAAATCTTGGTGGATTTTCTCCATCAACGCCTCTAACTTTGATCCGAGGTCAACGTTCTGGGCGTAGAAGTTGCCTTCTGACGTAATCTCTGTGATAACAACCTTCTCGTATTTCACAACGCGGTCCTGGATCGGTGCGTTTCTTTCTTTTTCTACCTCTTTCTCAACTTCCACAAAGTCCCTCCAGATGCCGATGCGTTTTTTCATCGCGTTTTCTTCTGCGGTTTTGATGGGGCGGGCGAACTCGGACGTTTCAGCGGTGTGGTGCATGGACGCGAGCCCGTGCTCGACGAGCGCGACCGACAGGTTCTCGTTGTCTATCCAGAGCCAGCCGATGAAGTTGCCGGCCTTGTCCATCTCCTCGATGGTGACGATGACGTCATGCTGTAAGCACTTCTCTTTGGTGAAGTGTAGCGCTTCTTCGCCGAAGGGCTCGGCGTCCTGCATGGGGCCGCCGCCGACGGCGGGCCGCGCCCCGCGCGGGCAGTTGATGCCCGCGAGCAAGAACGTGACTAGGACGGACTCTTTAGGAATGTAGATTCGCATGCGTGACCCGCTAGCCACGAATTCCACTATCGCTTCTGTCTTTTGAGCTCTCTTCAGGAATGGGAAGAATTTTTTGGCTTTGGCAGAGTCTCCGCTCGTGTCTTGGATGCGGTGCGTGGGAATGTCTTTCTTGGCGTGCACGCCGATGGCTGCCTTGATGGCCTTCTGCTCGGCTTCCAGCAGCTTGTCGTAGTGAGAACTTCTTTGGTCGTTGTCGTTCCTGTACCGGACCACGGTCGCATAACCTTTTGATACTAGGGCTTCTGCGACATTGCTGTAACATACATTTCAATTTAATTACAATAATTAGCGCTAAGAAAACGGCTGAAATTAAAGGGCACTATTAATTAGCTAAGTATATTATAATTTTTCAAAATTAAAAATAGATTCACCCCAAAACTACACAACCGATTTTAATAAAATTTCTATGAGACCACCTGACAAGTTTCAAACAAAAAATATTAAGTATATAAATCTTTCAGGCGTCTTCGAACAATCGGCGAAAGTACATTGGGTAAACAAAAAGATTCCGACGACCTCCTCTTGTCAGTTAAAAATAACTTTACTTACACCCACGTCTAAATAAAAGCCAAAATGGAGATAAAGATAGAGACAAAGCAGAAATGGAGATAAAGATTTGCTACGAAAACGTACGTGCCGCCGGCGACCACGGAGCAGCAGGTCTTCTCTGGGAAGTTGTCCTTAGCGGGCTGGATGTAGTCCACTGTGACGTTGACCTTCTTGCCCACCAGCTTTTTCCTGAGGAACTCTCTGGCTTCAAACATCCACGGGATGTCGTACAGCGGCTTGAAGCCTTTGGGACGCGGGGACTGCTTGCCTTCCTCGTCCGGGCTGTTCCTACGTAACAAAATATAACAATTGGGTACTTTCTTGAGTCAAAAACAAATTATTTGGTACTGTTAAGAAAATGAAACGTCACATGTCACTTGTGATCATATCCATGTTCAACGTGTTTTTAGATTTATTATTGCAGTAAAACTTATATTAGGAGCGCTATTGACTCCAAGAAACTATGATGTCTGTTTCATATAAATCACATAGAAAATGTTTATTTTGACGTTTAGAAAAAAAATATCTAATTTGATTTGTTGGAAAGCAGCGAATTGAGTAAAATACAATATTGTTTGTTATCGATGTCTATAATTGTTTTATGCCTATTAAACATTTTTTCCACGATCAAAAAACATCTTCAGAAACCAGCCGCAAGGCCATAATCATATTAGTCCTATTTTGCATGCGGGAGCCAGTGTAATAAAAAAAAAACATGTTTACAACAAGAAATACAATTTCATCATATTATCGAAATACTGTCAATGTAGTGTGTAGTCGTCGTCGTCTAAAAAAGATCGCTTTAAGCGATAAGTCCGCCCATTGTCTGCCCTCAACTTATTTCTTTGTTACTTCTTTCTTTTGGTGAACAATAAAGAGCTATATATATATCTGTGTATCTTTTAAGGAAAAATGTTTATTTTTTACGTGGAAATTTCCTCTTATTTAAAGCCCCCCCGAGTGACGTACTTATGTCTCCTTGCCGACCGGCGCACCCCGGGCAGTCTGCGTGGGCAGCAGTTGGTATCGCAGATTGTTTGCTGTTTTCACCACGGGATATAAATAAATAAGCCATTCAGACTCGTTAAGAAGTAATAAGGTGGAACTAGTCGATATTTTTTCTATACAAATTACGGAGGTGATTTCCTCCACTGTTTGTTATTGTACATTCAAACTTTAGCATGATATCGTCGTGTCTCATAACAAATTTTGTCGCTATGGATACGGAATAGTATAAAATAAAAAGCCATGAAAAAGTTATAAGTCATCAAAGATTCGTTTTTTTGCAAATTTATACGCAACTTTCGGCGTAAATAAGTAATAAAAATGCAAACATCTCTAAAACAAAGTCGGCACCGACAAAGCTTAATTATCGAAGATTTTATTAAACTTTGTAATTGATCAATGCAGTGGTTTTTACATAAAACTAACCCCTTTTCCTAAAGAAATTTACGTATTTTTTTATACGCGCTCGATTAACCATATTTTGTCGTGCATTTTACCTCACCGCTTTCGTCCGCCACGATTTTAGGTGAGACAGCGTACTTTTTGGCCACGCCCACGTATGAGTTCGAGTCCGCGGCTAGTTCAACCTTAACCCTTTCATCGCGAATGTCGGATTTATCCGACAGTGAATTTTCTTACTAAAATTACAAAAAAACCTTGGATTCTTGACAATCCCGAAATGGGCACGAAATTTTTTGTCGGATAAATCGCAGTTTAAGGGTTAACCGTTCCTTTACCGCCATTACCGGACACAATAGTAAAACATGAACATAGCATTTATTAATGCCATGCGAGTCTTGACCGGTTAAGTATACCAAAGGAATGTGTACTTTTCCCTGGGCCGGCCTGATGCAGTTCAACCTTAAGTGTACCAAAGGAATACGTACTTTTCCCTGGGCGGCCTGATGCTAGCCAGGAATATTTTCTTGAGGTTGTTGTTCGGCAGCTTGACGACGAGCGCGTCCCCGTTGACGACCTCCATGACCGTGGCGGTGAATTCCTTGTCTTTCGCCGCGATGATGGGCGCGTTGCTCACGTAGTTGGTCCAGATGCGCAGCTTGGCTTCTTTGGCGGCGCGCTCGGCGGCTCGGAGGGTGGATGCGCCTGGTGTTACATAATACTGGCTTACAAAACTGTCACATCATAAAGGGTATTATAATACAAGTGTGTTTAAAGTTTTTGAAGCTATACTTCTTTTGGCGCGATTGGGAAAAATGATGAGAGTAAATTTTTACGATGCGCGCGTACACCGACTGAAAAAAGCAACAGTATGAAGTTAGCCCACGATCTGGCTGTACTGTATCTATGTTCACGCCAAAGAAGTATAACTTCTAACGTCGGTACACAAGTACACACTCTTTTTTTATTAATTTAAATAAAACTAACTGCGCCCCGTGGTGTTACCCGCTGTTAAAGTAGCCTGTGTTAATCCAGGGTGTAAGCTTCCTGCTTACCAAATTTTATCAAAATTGGTACAGCCGTTTGCGCGTGATAAAGTAACAAACATTACTTTCGCCTTTATTATATTAGTGTGGTAAATAATAATAAATAAATATATAGGTACAACTTTCACTGATTGAGCTAGCCCTAAAGTAAGCAATATCACGCGAGTGTTGTAATAACCAGGTATGTGCAGTATCACACAAGATTGTATCAGATCTTAAAAATACTTATTGAAACTAATTAATAAAAGCGCATAAATTGCGCCAAAAGACCTAAGCCGCTTTCCATTTTCAGAAAAAATGCTGGATGTTATGTCACCATGGAGATTTCATTACAAAAACGTCCCCATTGAAACGTATTCGTGGAAAAAGGAATCGAAATATTGGATATCGCCTATTGACGCGATTGAAGTCCTCTCCCGATCGTAGGATATGTGAAATAAATGACATAGAAGGCTGATGGATAAAAAATGGCAGATGGTATTATTCGATAGACTTAGAAATTTTCTAAATCTAAGGTAAACTCATAGATTTACAACAAAGTCATAATTTTAGTTATGTCGTAGTTGTATCCATAACGCGAGTATCTTTGGTCGGTGCTTCATAAAATGGTATATATGGCTGAAATTTCAAGTTCGAATATGAGCCGAATCGGCCAAGGGGTTGCCGATTATAAACTTCGCGAGTCACAGTTCGGGCGGGGCACTACTAGATTAACAGACTTGAAGACACCGTGGCAATGACTGTACAGCTATTTTGAAAAATAATCGATGATCGATGAAGAAACGACAATTTTATGTTATACTAACTGAAGCCCGCGACTTCGTTCGCGTGCACTTTATGTCTCTGGAAATTGCTCATCAGGCTGAACAACTTTTACTAAGGCGACATTTTTATATCTCTTATAGTTTAGCTGGACCATTATGGTTCTGCATCAGGCGTTTCATTTTCCAAAATCATTTATACCCTATATGTTGCCCAAGCTTAATAGGTATATAAAAAAAAAGTTGCATTCGAATCCGTCCAGTAATTCCGGAGATTAGCGAGTATAAACAGACAAACAGACATACAGACAAACAGACAGACATTTTTTTTTAAATTCTTATTCCATTACTATGCCTCCATCGCCCCCAATATTTTTTTTGGAAATATATTTAATGTACAGACACACTTTTTTTACTGTTTTATTATATGTATAGATTTGTTCTTTTTTACAATCCCACGGCAGTATTAGTATTTATTCTGTGCACACGGTAACCTCATTTTTTCCTGCCATAAAAAGTATCCTATATCATCTAGGTAATGAGATAATGTCAAATGTCATTCCAATCCGTTCAGCCAATTTGGCGTAAAAGCGAAACAAACTTCCATATAAATTTTCGCATTTTTTAATTCAAGGCTTTAGCTGGCACACTCCACATGAAAGTTCAATCGAAGTAGCATTTGGCAACAAAAGCTTTTTTTGCGATAAATTTCGTTCGCACAATCGTTCATTCGATTTTCCTTAAATCAAACATGTGACTCTCGAAACTAACCTTCGAATTCATCAAATTAACAGATTTACTAAACCCGTTTAAGTTAAGTTGCGTTTTTTGACGAGTTTCGAATCTGACGAAATGCGTTTCTGTCAATATGCGTTTTCTGGCGAAATGAGTATCTGACCAGTTGCGTTTCTGACGAAAAGCGACGAATCCAAAACATAATTCGTCCCTTCCCCTCTTTTCAATGTGTGACATAGTAAAAACGAGACAAAACACAATTTAACTAAAAGAGTTTTAGCAAACGTTTGTTAATTTAAATTAATATGGGGGTAAGTCACGGACCCTGTCAATTTATCTCGTATGACGCGGCGTCTTATTGTCTAATACAATTTACACTGATAACGAAAAATGCTACAGGTGTAGGTAGGTATCCAGCATGGTAGAAGATATACGAAAAATGCTACAGGTGAAGATAGGTATCCAGTATGGTAGAAGATATCTCAACGCGAATTAGTGACTGGTTAGCAACGCCGATAAGTCCGCCATGTCGATATCGCGTCGGTGCGAATTAGGTCGTTCATCCGAAAATACATACACAGCTCGCTTTGCATAATCGAATAAAATGTAATGAACTGGATAACGACAGCACAAAATAACGAGGGTACAAATGTGTAGCGGCGCACAGTTATGGCGGAGATGAATACAATCCAGCTTCTTCTTCTTATCGTGTTTGTTAGTGACTAACACTAGTGTCACAATCTAGCTAAGATAACGCGAAGTAAAGCAGAGCCCAATACCGATCTTTGTTGTCTTTGTTTAAGTTTATAAAGGTATATTATATGGGCCCAGAAATAAAATGATTTGATTTGATATCAGGACTTACAATGGTTTGAAGCCGCGCAACACTGTCTTTAAAATTAGTATAACTTATACAAGAACTAGCTAGTTAAAGGAAAAGCAAAAGAAAGATGTGTTACCCCGTCGTAAACGTACTTTGGGATATAGATTTATCTGTCATCAAAATAATAAACTACCTACCTATTTATTGCAAAATTATATTTACGTTCATGGCGCTAAAAAAGTTACTGTGCACATAAAGAAGTCATGAAATACCTAAGCATAGGAATGAAACGTAATTTCCTATTTGTCATATCAAAGACCAAAGAGATATTATAGAGCATTGCCAAAGAGCCATGGAGAAGAGCAAAAAAACACAGAACACGCCACACAACAATAAGCAGAAAAACAGGAGCCGTAGTCATACTTTCTTCTTCTTATCGAGTCGAAATGGTTTCAGTGTAGCTTCAATTTCAAATTGTCTTTGACCAGTATGTGGCCACGGTGATCCCTCTGTCATTAGCCTCGTTAAGGTCCTCCATGGTACATCTCGTAGGGCAGCCCGGATTTTCTAAAATAGACCAACTAAAGTGGAGATATACTGGCGTTATGTTGCGTAGTAACCAGGAAAAATGGAGCAGAACCCTTAATCACTGGTATCCAAGAGACGGAAAAAGAAACAGGGGAAGACAATGTATAAAATGCCGAGCTAAAACTCACTGCAGGCCTTATTTAGAGAAAAGTCGAAAGTCGAAGAAGAGATTTTACTAAAAGGCACACTGAACTCAAAGACATCCCATAAGGAGCACCAATATAACCCAAAAGTTCAGGATAAAGGGCTTATACAATGCAATACTTACGTTCACATTCTGCAATAAGAACAAGCAAAAATATTATTATCTTCTAATAACTACTAACATAGCTTGCATAACTATTTAATTTTTGTTTTTGGGAATAACCGTAAAACTTTACAAGATTATTCTTAGTTTCACCTGTCCCGTTGTCAGTCTGTCTGTAATAAAATCTTGCGAGTTTAATTTGACCTATTTTCTGGTTTGCGATTGAGCTGCAATTTTGTACGCAAACGTATATTGTATGACAAAGCAATAATATGATGAAACCAGAAGATGGCCATAGAAACTCTGTAATGAAAGAATGCAAAGCCATCGATTTCGGATTCGTCTTAAAGAGCACTTTAAACTTTTAGATTTTTTATATATTTTTATTATAGTTACTTGTTTATTATTTATTTGTTGACGTTTAAATCGAAACGGATTGCACCGACCGTGATTTCAGCATGGCTGATGCAGCGATCTTAACCTCCACCCGCTCGGCTGAAATCTTCAGTCCGGAAAATTACGTGCGTAGACGTATTCGCGTTAATTCCCGAGTTCAAAAATTTGATGTGAACTTTTGTAATAATTTTTAATATCAATCAATGTGTGACTGACGATATCATTGACGAATAATTTCGGCAACAGAACCCGTGTTTACTGTATTAAAATAATTTCACTAGCAGAAATCCAAACCCCCATGTTACTTCCTCTTCTTCCTACAAACATGTGGAGCTTTCTTTTTTTTACTCATTTCCTAAATCTGCTTTTACGATCTGCGCAAGAAAGAAATGAAATAACATGAAGATGAAATGGATATACTGTTTGTTGTTTATACGTGTACAAGTGAGCTACTGTGATTGAAATTTTTAGATTACATATACGTTTACCTATCTACCACCAAGTAAATAAATGGCCCTGAGTAGGACTAAGCCTAAGCTACGCACAAACTTAAGGTCTCACCACACTGCTGGCATGAAGCGTCATTTCTGTAGTTTCCTTATTCCATGACGTCAGAGAGACGTTGTTTGTTTGTATCGAATGTGAAGCCGCAGATACTCTCGAATTACCGAGTGATAGCTCACAACAGTGTAATCACACTGTTCCGAGTATACCTTTATGTGAATACCTTTGAAGAGCTCGGTGGCAAGGCGGTCGTAAACATCAGGAGCTCCTCTACGCTTCGGAAGACACATTCACAAGACACACGACCGATCATCATTAGACAGCAGGCTTTAAGCTACTTAATATGCTTTAGATCCTTCTTTTTACTAGAATAATAAGCGAAAATAACCTCTGTCTGTCTTTCTCTTCACGCTTCAACAACTAAACCGATTTACATTTTGTGTGGATATAGTTTGAGACCCGAGGAGGGGAAGGACATAGGACAGCTTTCATCCCTGCGCACCCAGCGCGCTCAACTAGTAGTTCATTAATTTCAGAGCATTGTTAGCTATTTACACACAGTCCGTCGCTTAGATTATCCAAAAGTAATGGACCCGAATTTTTCAGTTTACAAAAAAAAATTAAACTTCACAAAAATACAAAGCATCAGTCGAACCTAACCTTAATCTCTTTACTACCTACTTCTACCTTAATATCTTTGAAATCTCTTTGTAATTTTTTGTTTCTCAGACAAAAGTAACAATATGCGTACAATATCTTTTAATCTAACCGATAGGCCGTAATTATTTTTTCATTCGTCACGCCTATTGAATAAGTTTTAAATAAAGGCAAAATTGTGACGTAATACGCAAGCGACAATATCACGTATAGTAAGCCTTCAGAGAATTATTTCTCTAACACTCTCATAATTCGTAGAATGAAAATACAACCACGATTTTCCCAGAGAAGAAAATATTTATCGTGCGGATGTACATGGGAGAACCGGACCGGGTCGGCTTCGACAAAAATTCTGCGACCAAACTGCAGATGTTCTGAAGAAAGGTGATGTAAGGATTATCCATAACTGGAGAGCGTGCATGAAAAGAGTTATGAGAGTGTTGACGAAGCAATAGAAGACTACAAGGATCGTAGTAAGTGGAGATCCATAGTCTGCCTGCCCCCATGGGAAACAGGTGTGAAAATATATGTGTATGTACATGGACAAATCACACAGATTGAACTAGCCCCAAAGTAAATTCGAGACTAAACTTGGGTTATGGGATATTAACTTAACTATGATACTGTATATATAGATAAACATTCAAGACCCTGTCAATCTGAAAAAGATCATTTTCCATCTTGACCTACCGACCCTGGGGATTGAAAACAAAGACCTCAAGAGTGACTGCCTGGTATTGACAAAGCAAAATAATTTTACTTTCGGTAGAAAGAGAGACGTAGATAGAAAACACTCCACCGACAAGAGCGCTCTAAAAATAACTCAAATAAAATAAAACAAGATAAAGCAAAAAAGGATTTGCAAGGATTGTAGCAAGTGGAGGTCCATAGTCTTTGCCTATTAATGGGAAACGAACGTGATAATAATGTATGTATGTTTATTAACTTACCAGATTTCATGACAGCGAGGGACCAGTCGACGCACCTGGCGAAGCCCTGCCTAAGCAGCGCTTCGGCGATGTTCCCCTGTGGGTGCAGGATCGTGCCCACGAAGTTGGCGTTGTTCACGGACTCTAAGACGACTTCCACGTCCTTCTGGAGCAGCCGGGACTCGACGAAGTATCGCGCTTCGTCGGCGTAGGGCTCTGAGTCGCCATCTTGTTTGACGGTTGGACACTGGTGGAACAAGTTTATTTGCTAGGCAAATTTAAAAAACCCCCCACTGTCAAGAACCGTTACGTAGTGATGAGTAGCGGAACTACCGACACGACTTGATATCCTTAGTGCCATATATATTATTTGCTAGAGAATGCCTCGACTTTCATGCCTTCAATGACTTCGACTAGTTCGATATAAACAAACTTCAACCGATTTAGCTAAGAACTAAGGAAACTATCTTTCATTAAGATCATTTATGTCCGCTAACTACATTTGCAATAAAATTAATTCTGTACGTACAGGTAATTTTTAGGGATATAAACTTTGACAAAGGTTCTTATGTTCAATGTGGTATAAAAACCGTATTCCCCAATTTCCCAGCTAGTAGTTGTTGACAACTGCTGCTGACAAAAACTGCTCAAAAACATAACGTATGTGTTTTGCTAAAAGGTAAACACAAGTGTAGTTTGTGAGAGGCCTATGTCCAGCAGTGGACGTTATGCGGCTGAAATGTTGCTGATGATGAAACACAAGTGTGTATTTTAACAGTAACAGCGTACTCACTCTGATTCCAGAGAGCATCAGCGTGATCTGGTAGTAGTCGGGCAACAGGCAAAGCCGCATCGTGGAGCCATCGCGGACGTACTCGATGACCGCTTTGATGGGCTGCCCGTTGTGTTTGTTGACGAACTGCTTGGGGTTCTCGATCGAGGTTTTGATGTCGCGAACGTGATCCTGTGTCATTGTTTAAGTATTTCAATAACGATTTTATTAACTGAAAGAGTAGGGATGTGGACTGGGTGAAAAATATTATTTTATTTAATCCGTCTACTAAATTAGCCAAAAATAAAGGACCCATATTTTTTACTTTAGCAAAGTACTAAAAGTTTACAAAGGTACAGCGCTTCGAAGTTTCAGAGTGGGGATGATTAAAAATCGTTACTTATTGTGACGTCATGCGAAATCTAAATGCGCTTTATTTCCGTCATTATTTGCCAATCAAAAGAAAAGATACGAATACAAAATTCTTTAATAAAAAAACTAATGAGGCAAAAATTTTTTAGTTTACATCCCCCTATTCTATAAAAGCCAAAAGAATAAAAAGCAGACAAAATGGTCGATAAATAGGGTGATACTTATGATAACACATAAAGCATACAAAGCATATTTTGTATATTAAAAAAAGATATCATCAAACTGTAAGCACAACACAGAAATCTTTCTGCCTATTTGTTGTGTATAAGATGGTGTGTGGGAGTGATGGGTCGTGGGCGGGCGTATTGGGCGACAACGAGTCTAGGCCCAAATTAATGCCTGATCGCTGGGCAGAAACATAATTTAATTTATGTAGAAAGACGCAGGCTCTTATCTATGTTTTGTAAATCAAAACTTCAATAAATTAATATGGTCATATAAATAATTCAAACACATTAAATCACAATAAATTCTAGTATTCATGCGCTCGCGTTGCGTTGACTCGACTATGGAGAGTCGAAAGAGTGATTCTTTTCCTACTCTAAGTCATTGAACATAATATTTATTATTATTTTTTATCCATTATTATATTTTGTGCATACTGAAATGTAGCAATTTGAATGAAAAAGTAAATTTCTGTTAATGTTTTTACGTTGGCAATGGACATTTATTCGGCATTTACGCAATGCGTCCAATATGCCCGGGCGTAAAACCATCTCTATGTGGCACTCCTTACCGGTAGAAAAAGTACTTTTATTAAAATAAACTTACTTGAAGGTCTGTTCCCCAGATGCCTTTGCCCTGCGACTTTGCGACATCTTCGATTTCTACGAGCTTCTTCAGCTGAGGTATGTTCCTGCCGCCTTCCCTGACTTTGACGAGACCCTCGGCAAGCAACGCTTCTGTGACGTTTTCGTCCTTTGTCGGGTCCTTGCCAGCCCAGACAGAGCCGTATTCTCTGGTCGCGGAATTAGGTGGCTTCTCCGCGGTGAAGATCACCTCTTTGCCGACTAGTTTCTTCCTTAGGAATTCACGAGCCTCCCACGCGTAGGGCTCGTCTTTTGTCTCAACGTCACTATGAAAATAGAAATTCATTATATAATATAGTTGCATTAAATACTCATATAACTTTTTCTACCGATTCATACAAGATACCTTTATTAAACGGCATGAAACAAAACTTAATTTTAATTCTAAAAGAGGAATATGTTACTGCAAAATAAGCAAAAAATGTTGAGTCGTCAGCATGTCACACTTTCTGTCATCACGAGGTGCTACATAGGTATTTATTTAAAAAAACAACCGTGTACAAAATTGTCAACTACTGTAGTTTTAAAACAATATGAGAAGTTTGTGACATTTTATTTGCACTACTTCCAGTACACATGTGATACCTATATTTATTTATATTCGAACTTGGGAGGGCTTATATGCTTTAAATAGGTACGTGAAACAGCAAATGTAAAAATATCTAGGTCTATGGCTATAATAAATATGGACAAAATGTCTACTGCTGGACAAATGTAGCATAAAATCAGTTGACTAATTAACAGTCGCAATACCCTGTAAGAATTTCTTTTTAAGTATTGAAACTTTTTTGTCATTATTATTTGAGCATTAGTAACAAAATACGCATTTTATTCGCTTTGCAAGTACATATTTCGATTTTCGTAAACAATATATTTCGCAAGAAAGCTTTTAATAAAAGCTATCGGCTAACTACGATCATAAACTAATGTATTATTAACTCTGCATTAATTAAAACTTGTTCAAGACAGATAAATAAATAAATAAATAAAGATGACTCATATTTATACGTTTTTTGTTGTTTTGACAGTTTGGGATATAACCAATCATTTCAGCCACATAACGTCCACTGCTGGACATAGGATCTCTCTACCAAGGTTTTCCAAAACGACCGATCTAAAGCGACTTACTTGCATTTAAATATATAGGTATATGGATATTACAAAGTAGCAAACATTTTTACGCCAGCCAAAGAAAAACTGCTGAATAGCAGCAATAGCAGCTATGTTTACAGAGTCGTCTTCTAGTTTCAAGGATGAAAATAACAAACTACTGGATATTACGATATAAGATCTTGTAAGTAAGCTGCAGTGAAATAATGATCCAAATTAAAAAATGTGATGAAATTAAAACAATTTTCAATTCATATAAATTGAATTAAATTAAATACCACACTTCTAAATAGTGGGTAGTAATGAATAATAATATAACACATGCCATAAACGAGTGTGTACAGTATGTGATGTGAAAATTCGTCAGGGTGATTCGAAGTCACGGAGTTAGCTCGAGGATCGTGGGTTCGGATCCCACTCGTGGCGAAATTTTTCGTCACGTTTTAATCTCAGGTTTTAATTTGCACAATAATCCGAGCAGGCATGACGAATTGAAAAAAATATATGACCTATCGGTTAGATTAAAAAAAAATACAGTACAATTTTTTTACTTTCTCTGAGAAACAAAAATGACAAAGATTTCTATTTATATATTTAAATTTCGCATAATGTCACGACATAGGGACGATTTATACTAAGCGGTGACGTCGCAAGCCCTACTCCAAAACATTAATGCTCTGTATTCTTTTAGTTATACTTTTTCGATAAACTAAAAAAAGTGGGTCCATTATTTTTGGATAATCTAAAAGATGGACTGATTACAATCTTAATTTTGTGATCCTGTCGTGACCCCTATTCAGCCAAACGGTGTAGGCACTGGTTGTGTGACTGTAAGGCGCGAATTCGATTTTCTCACGACTTTTGATATGTGAACATGCCTTTTTAACTAGAAGCACTCGCTTCTAGTAAAGGAAAATACCTTGAGGAAACCAGCACACTATTTTACTACCGTGTAGTTATGACTATTGTGTCTTTTAAAGTCTTTGACTTACGTCACATTATGCCTTTAGACCACTCGAAAAATCTGACTAGTGTTAAATATTAACACACCTTTTAAGATGTACACACTGTTGCAGTTAATTTTTTTTTGGACAAAACAACAAAAGTAACAGTAGTTTTACGTTTTATACGTAAGAAAGTAAAGATATAATAAACTAGCCGATATAATAAATTAGGCTTTTCTCCTACAGCCTTCCAGGCTAGTTTATTCAACTTGTGGCTGCACACAACCATAAATACATATAGTTTACATTGTCAAACTAAATTGAGCGAAATGATAAAGCCTATTTTGGTTTGGCGTCTAATACCTACGATACGATTGGCCGGCAGTCGTGTGATTCAATCAAAGTAAAGCCCTTGTTACACCCGAACAACAAAATTGAAACTGTTGGCATTGTGAAATATTTCAATTGCCACTAACACGGAATAGACAATATTTGGTTTTTCATGACACAACTTCTGCTCAGCCTTTTATAGAATTCGTTTTTATCTTGTACTTCAAAAATAAAGATTATCACTACAATATTTTTCAGGCATAACAAATTATGATTAAATTAAAATTGTCATAATATTTAATCTGCAAATCAAAGTCAGTAGTGACCTGTAACTTTTTTATCCATGATAATAAGTAATTAAATTTTAGCGTTACCGCTGAGGATAAAACTGGGAATACGCTCGGATGATTAAGGTTTATTTTAACACTGCTACTAAAAATAAATTGTTATCTATTGAAATCCCATTCATAGCTAAAAGTTCAAAATCCCACCTAGCAATATTGTCTTCAATATAATCAGCAATATTTATGGTTAACCAATAATGTCAATATCAATTCATAGTGAATAATAAATGGCGAAACAATACATGCATAACTGCTCAAGTATGCACACTGCATATCTTTTGTTTGCTCTGTAATATTTGGCACCTAGCTGATAGCCTAAGTACTGATGTCATCTGGTTATCAATAACAAATCTTGTCATTTAGGCCAACAATTAAACGACGTATGTACATCAGCTTATATCACGACTTTATCCTAATGGGGCATACAGCATTTTGGATTTTGCGGCTCTTAAGCAGACAGAGCTCAGGGCCACAAGATTTAAAGGCCACTCTTAAGTGTGTTGTGGTGGGCGAGAAGGTAGAAAAAGGAAAGTACATAGTGATGGGTTGCTAGCTGCATCGCAGTCCTTACTCCATAATAACATGATTTGCATTTCCGCCCATTCCCTCGATCGGCTTCTACGATCCGCGCGGGAAGATATTTTTTTCCATTGCTTTCATATATTTCATTACACAAAGGCAATTGATAGCATCAGCCACGAAGAAATATGGGAAAGTTTAGAGAAACAGGGAATCCCCAAAGTCTACTTAAACATCATTAAAAACATATATGCCAAAAGCAAAGCCAGAATACAACTAGAAACAAAAGGGGAAGTCTTCAAAATAGAGAGAGAGGAGTTCGACAAGGTGACCCTCTATCCCCCAAGCTGTTCTCCGCAGTTTTGGAAAATATTTTTCGTAAGCTGAACCGGGATCAATTTGAACTCAACATCAATGGGAAAAGATTAATCCTCATTCCATCTCAGGTTTGCAGACGACATTGTGCTATTTGACGAAAACCCACAAAATTTAGAAAAGATGATTCATTACTTAAAAAATAAAGTGAAAAACTGGGACTCACTATGAACACACATGAGACAAAGCTCTACGAAATTGAGATAAATGACCAGCCTCTGGAATATGTAGAAGAATATGTATATTTGGGTCAGATAATTTCACATAAAGACATGAACACAAAAGAGATAGAAAAACAAATAACAAATGGCTGGAAAGGTTATTGAGCACACAAAGAAGTCATGAAATCCCTAGATCTAAGCATAAAAATTAAACATTGAGTTTTCAACACCTGCATCCTACCCTGCCTGACATATAGCTGGGAAACCTGGGCACTCACAAAATATCATAGAGATATGCTAGAGCACTGCCAGAGAACTATGGAAAGGAGCATGTCAAGTATAAAGAAAAAAGATAGAAAACCCAACACAACAATAAGGAGAAAAACAGGACTAGTAGACATACTCACTAAGATAGACCAACTAAAGTGAACATGGGCTGGTCATATGTTGCGTAGTAACCAGGAAAAGTGGAGCAAAATCCTTACTCACTGGTATCCAAGAGATGGAAAAAGAAACAGGGGAAAACAACATATAAGATGGGAGGATGAGCTAAAACTTACTGCAGGTCCTAACTGGAGAAGGATCGCCAGAGACAGGCGGCAATGGAAGTGGTTGGAGGAGGCCTTTGCCAAAAGGCACACTGAAGTCAGAGACATCCTATAAGAAGCACCAATATAACCCAAGAGTTCAGGATAAAGGGCTTATACAATACAATACAATTTGTAGGGAGGACTAAGTCACAAGTCTTACCCTTTACATTACATGTGAGGGAAGGCCACTGCCTTCCCAAAGAAACTAACACCGCAACAACCATTTATCATATAAAGCCCTGTGGTAGACATTTATATTGACCAGTACTTGCTACCAGTGAAAAAAAATTATGAGCAACCATGTTTCAGAAAATTTGTAAACCATGGGTCACATTAATAGGGATTAATCAGATTTAATCACTAAAAACAGACAAATAGAGTACAATACCGACCGACCTTATATAAAATAATATAAAATAATTGTTAATAATTCAGGAAGAATATTTTATACATTAATTTATTTACATAGAAAGATGACCTACTACACAAGAAATGTGTAAAACCACAGCAAGTTATTCATACATACAGGATCCCGTACTACGTATAATGATTTGTATTCAGTTTCTATCATCAATAATGCATTTTTCATTCAGCAATATGGAAATCAACTGAATAGTTTTGTTGAAAATGAGATGATACTATTATTGTAAGATGTATGTGGGACAATGGTCGTCAAACAACTAGCATGACCTTTAAGCCAAAGAATATATTTAAAAAAATCAAAAGTAAAAGCTAACTTCCACACCAACACTGATTTTGACAATTTTTTTTTATGAGACCTGACAAGTATGCCCTTTTAACGTCTTCGAGTAATCAAACATACACTTACATTTGTATTGATAACCTCCTTTTTTAAGTATCTCTCTTTAAGATGCGACAAAACTAAGACACAATAGTAAGACAATAGAAGCCGGGTGGAATTCCACCCAGCGACAGCGGAAAGGTTAATAAGTAAGAGGGGACGACTAAGGGAGCTAAATGTAATAGAGAATGTGCGACAGCATCATCTATGCCACAATTTTATGATGTCCACTGCAATCAAGGACCCGTTTCCCATGTGGTCCAGCAGTAGACTGAACGCATCCTTCACCCTCCTTTACGCAAAAATAACAGTTGCAAATTGACAATGAATTTGGGTAGATTGATGTGCAGTGATTCTACTCTAGCTTGACTTTGTACACAAATTTAAGTATGTATGATATTATAAGGAGAACATTGTGGTGAAATTACTACTTTTATTATTTTTTAGAAATAGTTGCTACAAACTATGATCTTGTTGATTTTTACTAAGACACAAAACCATAAGTTTTCTAGCTGCATCATTTTAGTGGTAACAGATATTATTAAGACCATCTGATTAATTCGCAAAAGCATTGCACAACACTTTAGTAATTGAACTACACAGACACTTTCACTTTAGGGTAGAAATCTGGAAGTCAATCTACACATACAGTAGTAAATGCTAAGATAGCTTATCTTCATAAAACCCTGATATAATTTTAATTTGGTTTTATATTGCAATCATCTGAAAAGGAGTGCATTGTCAAATATATTTTCAGTAGGGGACATTCAAGACACTGGAATATGTTTATGAGACAAAGTGGACCAGGAATGTAATTTTGTGGAGGATATTGTTGTACTCACTTATTAGCTGTTCTCTGGCGTGCGAGTTTCGGGGCGGTGACGCCAGACAGCGCGATCACCTTCTCAGGCGGGGGACCTCCTTGCGGCTGCTTCCTTATTACTATTGTATCCCCCGACAGCACCTACAAATGTCACTATATAGTAATATCACTACAGCACAAGACTCCCGACAGGAACTGTACCAGTATTGTGCGGTAATTTGTGTGACAATCGGTATGCGTCGCGACCTTATTCTAGGACACACAACATTCCATCTGGCAAACAGAAAATAAGCTCATCAACCTATTTCCCACCGATGTCTAACTATATTAAACTAGATAATTAATTAACTGAACCATTTAATCACTAATATGGCTAATCTTTGTATGTGGTGTGGTGCCAGCAGGGCAAACTGTACTAAATCGGCACGAGGTATTCACCTATGGAATACGAGAAACTACAAAAACATGCAAATAATGTATTACCTGCTTCACTATTCCGATTTTGTAAGCAGGAGTCGGTGCTGGAGCACTCATTTTTGATGATAAATACACTGTAAACGTGATCAAAGAATAAGAAGATAAAAATTACTGACGAGTGAACAACTAACAAGACTGGCGAAACGTGGCGGGCCGCCGGTGTTTCCACTTTCAAAAAAAGGTTTACAACAGATTAAAAAACTAGTTACTTTCTCTCAAAGCTACGCGGCGGCTACGCGTCATCACTCTAGGGATGTGTTTAATCTGTAAATACAGAAAAATAAAGATTGAAACACCGATTTATTTGATCAAGGTTTGAGTTTTCTGTCTCCCTGCTCTGATTGATTGAGTTCATTAAATCGATGCATCGTATCACAGAGTAATAATAAATATACAAAGCACAAATCGTATTTATAAAACCGTCTCGTCAGTCAGCGAAAAACAATCTTGTTTTCGTATCGTATTAAGGTTCGGCAGTTGGGCTACATCTGGCTGCTACAGCACGGAACAGCACTTTTCTTTTTTGTAAGTGTATAATTTATCGCTGAATAAAGATTTTTCTATTTCTATGCTATGCTGCTATTCTTTGTCGCTCAGAAACCTCATTAACTAGAGCGAGAGAGAGATAGAGAGCCAGCCGGACTGCTGTGCTAAAGTGTTCCGTCGTCACTTTCTCTCGCTCTAAGAAATTGGATTTTTTTAATTTTTTTGAAACTTTTCAATGTTGGGATTATAATAACATTTCTATTTATAGTAATAAATATCAGATTCTTCTGTCCAGCCCAGCCCAGTCAAATAAATAAATAAAAAATGAGGGCAGCTCCCACGCAAGTAAAGTGGGAGTCAATTTTCTCCTCGAGATCGTGATCGTGTGGGGTATCGTTGAATATGTCTCAAATATATTGTGACTTTGGCTAATACCATTTATCGATTAAGGGATCCGTTTCTAAAGTTGGGCATTGACGATCAGTTTTTCCCGTCAATTTAGAAATAAAACTGTGGCGTCACTCCAAATGGTTTTAGGCTAACTAGATTTCCCCATTCACTGGCGTCACTCCGACTCTTCAGTCTTCGAATGGCCGGGCTGTGAGGCGAACGTACGTAGTGCTACGTACGTGCCTATTTGTGTCGAAACAAAAAATATGAATTCTGACTCGGAAGAAGAAACATTAATTCTTACTGCTACTGTTTGTTGCCATGTATTCATCGAAAAACAAAAAAGAAAGCAATGGATAAATTATTATGTTATTATTATATTTTATGTAATAAAATGTACGACTGTGGATAAAGTAAAATAAAGAAATTTGAAATTTGAGATTTTGGTAGATTTCAATCATGGTAATAGGCGATGCGGCTTGCAACCCATCACTATTTTGATTCCTTTTCCATCTTAACGCCCACCGTCCACTAAGCGTGGCCTTTGGCCCTAACGGCCCTGGGCTCTGTCTACGTCGTCAGGGATATAGACGTAAAAATATATCTATATTGAAATTTGAATTTTTTTGAAAGACTGTCCAAATTAGCAGTAGTTTCATTTCTTTTTTCAAAATGGGAAGCAATTTCTTTCCACATACATTCAGAATTTTTATATTTTTCAATAAGTTCGGCACGTCCAGATGATACCAATGCCGCCATTTGAAAACAGATAAATCATGGTATAATAAATAGTATACTTCGTTGTTTTATTATACCATGAAATAAATTAAAACACGCTCAATCACCGCCGCGGGCGCGCGCGCCGGGCGCTGCGAGCGAACTGACGCCACTGGAATGACGATCGCACACTCACGGTCAGTTTGGCGCGACGCCGGGTAGGATTTCCGGGCGCGCCGTCAGTTAAAACTCTGGCGTGATGATTCCACATTCACGATCAAATTTTGGATGGACGTCAGTTCAACTGACGGGAAAAACTGATCGTCAGTGCCCAGCTTAAAGAATTAGTTTGGTTTTTGCAATTTTTTGTTAGAACCAAGTGCGTAAAATAATTATTTAAAAAAATCTGCTGTACAGCTACCTTACACACGATCCATTGTGACGTATGTCCATAAATTCACTGTCCATGGTACAATAAAATAAGGTATTCTCTTCCCGTGACAGCTGATGACGTAGGTGGAACTTGACTACGTCATCAGTTTGATATGCTGCCACTGTGTGAAATTGAATTACCTGAGCGCAGGGGCGTAGCTACCGCCGTATCTGCCGTATCAATTATACGGGGCCCCCGGCCTACGGGGGCCCCTAAGGTGCGTAAGCAAAAATTAATAAAAAGTTCCCAAATTTTTTAAATTTCAGAAATGAGAAAAGTAAAAAAATGCAGTTTCTTTTTTCCCGAGTAAAGCGTGCGTTCAAAAGTTGGCAACACCCTACATCGGCTGCGGGATTTCCCCGTTCAAGTCATTTACGTGGCGGAAACCGAGCTTAGCATTGGTGTGAGTGTATACAGATAGTGTAATGGCGTCCAAATAAAAAAATATTTAAAGCGCCGTATTCATTATCCAGCGTGCTGTCCAGCGGCTCAAGGTCGCTTTGCTGGATGTAGCGTATTCACGCATCCAGCAAGGCATCCAGCAAGCCAGTGTTGCCATTAGTCACACATTTTGCGAGCCAGTGTTGCCCTCTTTTGTTGTTCTTGTATGTTGACAGTTCTAACCGGTATTCGCGGTGGTGGGGGTACTTGCTGGATGCAAAATGGATCGAAGTCCAGCAAGCAATTAATAATAATTACCGACATATGTCAAGGGTGGTATCCACGGTACTTTTGCATCCAACATTGCATCAAACATACAGCAGGAAAGATCATGAATATGGCCCTTTATGTATTTTTTACTGTACGTGTGTGTAAGTACAAAGATGATCTCTATGACTAATTCTTTTACACGAATTTTATTGTAGTCTTGTACTTACATATAGTAAATAAAAATTCTAAATTGCTATATATTGTTTATATTCTTTTCTTATGTGTGCATTTATTTTGACGCTGTCACCATTCAATAATTTAATTGTAAAGGTGATTTCAGGCTGACTTTGTGTCAATTCCTTTAATTGATTTTTCGGAGTGAATCTTCTGTACTTGTACTATTATATATTCTGCGGCTATGGATAAAGACACCTATTCTAGGAGTCTAGAGGAGAGGCGTTTGGCAAAAAAATAAATAAAATCGGTTTTTAATGAGAACCGATGATTATCTATTTTAACACAAACCGGTTTCTTTAAGGTTTTAAAAAAACCAGTTCCATCACTCGCGACAGATTTTCAATTTTCTGGTACCTATTCTCTTCCCGAGATGGAACAAGACTACGTCACGATGAGTGTTGCCACTGATTGTTCTTTTCAGTAAGTTTAGGACTTTCTCAGTTACCTAGTTCATGAATATTATATAAAATATTAAGTAACTTAGCTACTTAGTGTCTAGTGTAATTCATCAATTCAATATGTTATAAATTTATGTAATGAATTATTAATTCGATATTGGTATTTACAGTTCAAAACGGTTAATATGTGACATAGTTATAAAAACGTACATCCAGTAACCTCCTCCTTTTTAGGGTTCCGCAGTAAAAAAGGAACCCTTATAGATTCGCTATGTCTGTCGGTCTGTCTGTCTGTCCGTCCGCGATTTTACTCTGAGATTATAAGTATATTTATCATACCAAGACAGTGGTAAATTAAAATCTTAAAATTTGTTTTTTGTGTATTCAAATAATGTGGGAGTTATTTTTTTTCTCGACTGACTTATCGTATGGGGTATCGTTTTATAGGTCTTTAAAAGATATTGTGAGCTTGGAAACACCTTTTTTGATACAAATTTCATACAAATTCAATAGAAAATTCGTTTTAGACGCATTAACTCAAATGCGCGTGGCCCGTCACCCACTGGGTAAATTATTTTAATTATTTGTCAAAAACCTTATCAATATATAATTCTCTAACTTTATTTAATATTGTCACGAGAGTGGGTTGGGGATAGGAAAGGAAACGCCAATCCTATGGAATAGTGCTATTTACAACTCCTTGTTCTGCTTATATACCCCCGGAATGCGAACAATATCGCATCAAAGTTCTAAACTCAAGTCATAAATTTTCTTTTGTCTTCTTTTACTTCTGGCCCGTGTTTTCATTCCAATTTAATCTAGAGTTATCTAGATACTTCTTACAAAACTTCAAAAACACTATACATGACTGTGATTTGAACCTGGGGTCTATGGATTCACAGTCCAACACCAAGACCGCTAGGCCAATCGTGTGCTGACGTGAGTGATAAAATTTCCCTTTAGATGAATTCTCTTAGTTTGAATTTGTGACGTTGACATTGTCATTATCACTTATCGTCCTACGCGACACTGATCGAGACATGATCGTCCCGATCATTATTGCTTCCATGATAACGTGCCAATCGATCCACATGAACTATTTTTGAAGGACTGCGAGGACTACGCTGAATCCGGTAGGTGACGTCGTTCATTCTGGTGACTATTCTATAAGGTCCCTCCCAACTTGGTTGGAGCTTTGGAGACTTCCCTTTTCAACTCACTGGGTTATGAAGCCAGACCAGGGTTCCTTCCTCGAAGCTGAGACCGTTAGCTCTTCGATCGTAACGAGTCTTCATCCGTTCGCTAGCTTTAAGTCCATCAGCCTCTCTAATTTGCTCATAGATGTCACCCATCTTAATTCGAAGATCATACACGTAATCGATTATTTCTTTCGGGAATCTGGTGGACAACCCGATAATAGATCAGATGGCAATTTCAATTCCCTTCCAAAATTCGCATATGCTGGCGTGACTGTAGTGGTCTCATGTACCGCAATCCTGTAAGATAAGAGGAATAGCGCAATATACTCGTCCCAGTTTTTCTGATGGCCTTCTACTACTTTTGCCAGATGCCGTTCCAATGTTTGGTTAAACCTATCAACCATTCCATCTGACTGCGGGTGATACGGCGTCGTCCGAGTCTTATGGATTCCCATGATTTCACAGACTTTTCGGAATACTTGTGACTCAAAATTTCTTCCCTGATCGCTGTGCATCTCCAATGGCACACCAAATCTACAGAATACTTCGTTCACAAGCTTTGTCGCTACGGTGATAGCCTCCTGATTAGGTAGAGCAAATGCTTCAGGCCATTTCGTGAAGTAGTCCATAACTATTAAATGTACCAGTAAGCATTCGTAATTGGAAACGGTCCGGCTATGTCAAGAGCTACTCGTCAGGGACGTGCATCACCGATTATTGCAGGGTAGACTAATTGTGGGGCCTTTGCCCAGCAGTGGGACAAAAATAAAGCTCTCTGACTAAACTGAACCTATCAGTGTGTTTACATCCTGAGAGCCACTTATACGCGTCATATTGTTTAATATTAATAAATGTTCCTTTTAAGCCGGGTCTCCTGCGCCAGAAATCTCGAAACATTACACAAAAAACATGAAACAAAAGCAAAACAAAAATATTATTTTTCATACACAAACCGTCTCCTGCAAATAATTTCTGTTTTGAATGAAACATTTCTTTATGGTTGACTTCATCATGAGGTGCTACTTTTCAAACGCGGAGTAACTAAACGAACGGTTTTTTGTACGGAAAAACCATTCGTTTAGGTGACTCCGCGTTTCAAAAATGACACTTAAGGTACCTAATAATATTTATTTCTGATTACTGTTATCATCATTTCTGCCTGACGAAGAACTAGAAGATGTGTTCTGCGTTTTACCAATTGCAGATAATAGAGGTAGGCTCCAAAGGACTCTTAACCAAAACCGTAAAATAATTAAAAAAGAAATCCTTCCCCTCTCGTCCCCGCGCAGGGCATGTTTTCCATCTGCTTTCGAAAGCAGAAACATGTGTATGCCATAGACAATTGTGTATGGCCACGCCCCTTTGTTTGCGTGTTTTTGTGTAATGTTTTGGATATTTTGGTGCAGGAGACCCGCCTTTAGCTTACCGCTTGTTTGAACTTAATCCAAAATAGGCTGGCATCGGCCATTTATGATTATTGCACTTTTTTCCTCAAAAGTTAAATGGTTAAACGCGTAACTTCTCAGTTTTAGCAAAAAAACACCTGGCGCACAACTTTCACATGGAAACCTTTCCATTGCAAACTGTTTTAAAGAGGTAATAATAGAAAAGAAAAATAAGAAACTTCTCCTAATTTCATCTGTTATCGCAAACAAAACAAAGTTCAGAGCAGAGCGCAACACGTAGGTAATCATTTGTAATGCGACAATGCAAATAATTATCATTGGACAAGAAAAAATATCAAATATAAACGACTAACACAAAAATCTTCGTGTTCCGTTTTATCCTCGAACATCTTCCGCGTATTTAAATTGGTAGCATAACACAAGCGAGAACCAATAACATTCTAGAGTTCATCTCGGTACGCATCACTGAACAAATGAATAGGCCTAAAATCGATATCATTCCTTATTGGTCAAAAGTGAAAAGAGATAAAAAACGTTGATTATTGAGATAGAACTAGCTTAAAGATAAGGACCATTTTTGAAATCAACGTTTCACTAACCTAATGCTTTTTTCCATACAAAAATTTGCTTTGTTTGTTACTAATGCGTTTCAAAAATGGCATTCATCAGCCAAAGTCTAAAATATTAGTTGTGTGCGCGTATAGTTCATGTTTGTGTGCGTGGGTGAAGTACGTTGACGATCATACTACAGACGCAAATCCTTATCCATGCGTTGTGAATGTGTGCAAATCGAGACACGATGAACAATTGTCTTTTAGGTAGGTAGCCCCTAGAGTACATGAGCGTATATACGTATAACCTAAGTAAGGTAGTACGTGGCGGTGGCCTGCATATGGCGCGATGGGAAACGGACGGGGAAGCGCGCGTTTATTTGAAAATAGGGCCTATTTAAAGTCAAAGTCAAAGTCAAAGTCAAAGTCAAAGTCAAAGTCAAAGTCAAAGTCAAAGTCAAAGTCAAAGTCAAAGTCAAAGTCAAAGTCAAAGTCAAAGTCAAAGTCAAAGTCAAAGTCAAGTCAAAGTCAAAATTTTTTATTCAATGTAGGATAAATTTATCTCTTATTGAAGGTCATTTTTTTTAAATATTTTTTTTTAGTGCAGAAGCTAAAAACTACTAGCGTTTCGGAACGACCACTGCTGGGAAGATTACGCCAAAAGAAACCCAGTTCAGTATTGGTCCCTACCCAGCCTGATGGGCTATGTTACAATTACAATACAGATTTACACTTAAGCTATACATTTAAATTATACAATTACAATTTGTAGACAACTATTTCCAAGAATTTTTCTCAGATGATGATAAGTAGTCATTTACATGATAATACGCATTTTGTAATAAATGATTTTTAACGGCTGTCTTAAACTTAGATAATGGTAATGCTACTATATCATCTGGAATGTTATTATAGAGGCGCAAGCCGAGACCCACAAAAATTTTTTTTGTTTTCTCTAACCGCAAAGCTGTGATGGCTAATTTATTTTTATTTCTCGTGTTAATACAATGAATATCACAATTTCTCTTAAATGAGTGTATATTCTGACGCACGTACGTAATGTTCGCATAGATGATTGCGAAGGGAGGGTCAAAATATTTATGTCTTTAAATAGTTCCCTCAAAGACTCTCTAGCACCTAATTTATATATAAATCTGATAGCGCGTTTTTGTAAAACAAATATGGTATTTATATCTGCAGCGTTACCCCATAGCAATATTCCATAGGACATAACACTGTGGAAGTACCCAAAATATACCAAACGCGCTGTATCAACGTCAGTCATTTGCCTAATTCTTCTAACCGCATAGGCCGCAGAGCTAAGTTTTCCAGCTAATTTTTGAATATGGGCACCCCATTGCAACCCTGAATCAAGCGTTATTCCCAAAAATTTTGTGTTATCAACCATATCTACTGCTTCCTTATCAATAAATAATCGTGTTGGAACTTTTGTAACATTTGGTAAGCAGAACTTTACACATTTCGTTTTTTTTGCATTTAATACTAAATTATTTGCTGTAAACCAATCCAACACTTGCGACAATATATTATTCATCTCATCAGAGGTGTCAGTTTTCCTATCTACGCTGAAAACAAGGGAAGTGTCATCAGCAAAAAGTACAGCCTTACAATCTTTTACATAATATGGTAAATCATTAATATAGATCAGGAACAACAAAGGACCCAAGATAGAACCCTGGGGCACACCCATCACTACGGTTGATCCTTCAGATTTTACTTGATTTACACTAACTTTTTGAATTCGGCTACTCAAATAAGATTCAATCAATTCAAGAGCCTTCCCTTTTATTCCGTAGTGCTCAAGTTTGGATAGAAGGGTTTTGTGGTCTACACAATCAAAGGCTTTGGAGAGGTCACAAAAGACACCAATTGCATTCTGACAACACTCCCAAGCATCATAGATGTTTTGTAATAGTGCAACACCTGCATTCGTTGTTAATCGACCCTTAGTAAATCCATACTGATCACCATGGAACAGACTATTTTTGTTGAAAAAATCTAATAATTGGTTAAAAATTATCTTTTGGAATATTTTGCTCAGTGCTGGCAGAATAGAAATGGGACGGTAATTTGTTGGATCATTTCTGTCACCAGTCTTAAATAGAGGGATAACTTTACTTAACTTCATCATGTCAGGGAAAGATCCCGCGTCTACACATTTATTAAATATGGAAGCTAAGTAAGGCGCAATTATATCTATAATATTACTTATAACGGATACATAAATGTCCCACAAATCACCAGTTTTTTTGACGTGACAACGTCTTATAAATTGGTTTGCCGGGTGACACTTCAAGAAACTGCGTTACGCTCCGCTCACGTTATGCGCTCACAATGAGAGCGAGTGAGAGGCACGCATCCCTTCCACTCGGGCATGGTTAGCCCGCCTAAGAGCGAGAGAGACAGACATAAAAAGTCGTTGTCACGTAAAACTTTCGCCCGTATACCGACTTTACAGGCAACCAATTTTTTATTATTCAGGCTTTTAAAAGTATCAATGATATTTTTAGGTGTGACGTATTTGAATATTAGCCTATCTTTACATTTAGGTACGCAATTGGTTAATAGCTTTTTTATTTCCTAGATGAGGACATTAGTGGGGCAGTTGTATTTAGGGGAATGTTTGTGAAAAAGTTCTCAAAGTATTGTGCGACATATTCACTAGTGTCTAGAACCTTATTGTTAATGTTTAACTCAATTTTATTTACTCGTTGCTTGTTTTTCCCGGTTTCAGTGTTAATAATATTCCAGGTTGTCTTTATTTTATCTTTAGAATCTAGAATAGCTTTCTTGGTGTATAACGACTTCGCGCATAAACATACTTTTTTAAAAAGCTTTGAGTAAGTTCTAACGTAATTAATGAAATTAGGTGTTTGGTTATAAGCTTTCATAGCTAATAATTCATATAGCCTATTCCTACTAATATGAATCCCTGTATTTATAATTTATTATAGTATAAAAAATGCGGATATATTAGGGAAGCTCCGGGTAGACAATGTCTTTGCGTCTCTATGGACAGCACGTCCCTGCTACTCGTTCCCAAGGAGCTCCAACCTTATCTTTATTTTAGGGACGATCAATTGCAGATGGCAATCTTTACCTTGAAAACTTTCTCATTTTCGGTAGAGTAATCCATCGTGTAGCACCAGGCTGTCCCATTGCGCCCAAAGACTCTTTGTAGCCGTACTGTATTTGGTCAATTCTGACCATTTTGGTTTAGTTCCACTTCTTAGCCAGTTTAATAGTGGTTGAAAGTCTTTGTCATCTTCCTGAGCCTTTTTCATAGCGTCGTTAGTCCAATTTTCATCTATGGAATCAGTACGGATTAGCCGGATGTTTACTTTTTCCTTTTCTTCCTGCCGATTGCAATGCTTGCAGTCCTCCAGGCAAGGTCTTCGAGACAGAGCATCTGCATTGCCGTGACTCTTCCCTTCTCGATGTTCAATTTCAAACTCATACTCTTGGAGTAGCTCAATCCACCTGGCTGCACCACCTGCCCTTCAGGATTTTTGAATTCCAATAACCATTTCAATGCAGCGTGATCAGTCCTTACCAGAAATTCGCGGCCAAGCAAATATTTCTTGAAATGTTGCAATGTCTTTACTACAGCCAACAATTCTCTGCGAGTTACGCAGTAAGTTTTCTCTGGCCTTGAAAGAGATTTGCTGAAGCAGGCGATTACTACTTCCTGATTCTCTCTTTGTTGAGATAGAACACCTTCAATACCAGTGTTACTTGCGTCAGCGTCCACAATAAACTTGTTGTCAGGATATACGAGGATAGGCGTTTTACATAAACGCATTTTGAGGTCCTGAAAAGCTTGCTTACAATCTTCATCCCAAGAAAATGCTCGTTTCTTTTCTGTCAACCGATGTAATGGCTTAGCGATATCGGAAAACCCTCTTACGAATATCGATAGTAAGAGCATAGACCCAAAAATGCTCCTGTGTTTTATCTGTTGGCGTTGGCCAATCTTTAACTGCGCTTATTTTAGTCGGGTCAGTGGCAATACTTTGTTCCGAAATAACGTGACCCAAGTACCTGACGTTGAAAAAATGCATATTTCTTCTTCAAAAAGCTTCAAATTTGCACTCTGCAGTTTTGAAAACACGCTTTCAAGCTTCTTGAGATGATGATCAAAATCTCTCCCCATTATTATGATGTCATCTAAATAGACCAAGCAGGTTTCTCCTAGTACACCTGTCAGCACTTGTTCCATCAACCTTTCAAATGTTGCTGGCGCGTTACATAGTCCAAATGGCATAGTTTTGAACTGCTATAGACCCTTGCCGGTCGAAAACGCAGTTTTCTCTTTATCCTTGGGATCCCAATTTACTTGCCACCAATACGCACTTTTTAAGTCAAGAGTAGAGAACCAAGTCATGCCACAAAGTGAATCCAAAGTGTCATTGATTCTAGGAAGTGGGTAACTGTCCTTTTTAGTAACATCGTTCAATCGCCGATAGTCCACACAGAACCTAGTCGATCCATCCTTTTTTTTTACTAATACAATCGGAGAGCACAAGGGGCTTGATGAAGGTTCTATCAGGCCGTTCTTCTTCATCTCTTGGATCATGTCCTCAACTTCCTGCTCACGGGCAAAAGGAACAGGTCTTGGTCTCTGCCGAATGGGTGCTGTATCTCCGGTATCAATTTTATGTCTTACCAAATCGGTTCTGCCAATGTCTCCATCATTTTTAGAGAATAAATTGCTTTATTTCCAAAAAAATTCTTGCTTTTATTAATTGCAATTTAGTAAGATTGCCCTTGCAACCCTCCAGAAGCTTTGCTACATTTTCTTCCTGATTTGTTATTTTTCGCTGTTGTCCCTCTTCACATTTTCTCAACCAGACTACTTCATCACAGTTTCCGATAACTGTTCCCTTTCGCAGTGTTTGCACTACTTCATGAGGGTTGAGAACAGGTACCAACGCAACTTGGCCACTTCCCACTAAGGTTCTGGCCAGAATCCATGTTACATCTGGGATTTCTCCATCTATAATGGCACATCTTCGTGGTGCGCTACCATTATTAGGCGGTAGTATAACAGGGACCGTCGTTTGGGATCTTGGGTTAAGGATAGTGTCCCTCAAACATAACACCTTACCAAAATTTCCTCCTTTCATCGGAATTTCATCATTGCCATATTTTAAAACACCATTTTTCAAGTCAATATTGCACTGATGATTTTGTAGAAAGTCCAAACCAATAATGCAATCGTCTGAGATGCCTGCGACAATCACTCTTTGCCAATAAAGTGTTGCCCCGATCTTAATAGCTACAATTTTTTCTCCTTCAGATGGGATTCGTTGGCCAGTAGCAGTTGTTAAAGTGAGATAATTTTTTCGCTTGAATATACCGACCTCCAATTTCCTTAAGTCTTCTGCTGATGACTGTCCGTGAAGCTCCAGTGTCTAACGTCAACTGGCAAGGTTTCCCATTGATTAAACCGTCTATCACTAAAGTATTTCCGTCGCTTGTCTGCTTCACAAAAATTTCTGGGGCTTTACTACTACCGGCCAGCGCCCACCCCGCAGCCCTGGCCTTCTCTAGTTTACCTGTAGCTGCTCCGACGTCGAAACCGCCGCATCCACCTGACGTCGGAAAGTTGAACATTCACGCTTCGGACAAGTGCTTCGAATATGGCCCCGTTCTCCACATTCATAGCACATTGGGTTGTAGGGTCGTCGTCTATTGTTTTCTGTTACTACAACCTCCCGTAGCCTCAAAGCTCGTGAGTCATGACGCACCGCTTCTACTTCCAAAGCTTGAGTCACTGCTTCTTTCAAGGTGGTGTGGTGATCCAGTCGCACAGCTGTCCTGACTTCGGAAACTCGTATTCCGTCAATTCTTATAACTAATAATCATAAGTAAATTCTTATAAATTCTTATAATTATAACTAAAAATAACTGCCTCCGTGGTGTAGTGGTTAGAGCGTTCGGCTCATACCCGGAGGTCGCGGGTTCGATTCCCGGCGGGGGCAACGACTTTGGGTTGTTGTCCTAGTTTAGTTAGGATATTGTAGGCTGATCACCTGATTGTCTGATAAGTAAGATGATCCGTGCTTCGGAGGGCACGTTAAGCCGTCGGTCCCGGTCACTGTCTTTGCCATTGGTCGTTACCTAAAACCATGTCAGAGGCCTTTAAGGCGGTTTAAAAACTCTGACACTAGTGTTACTCACTAACACACACGATAAGAAGATTCCGTCAATGAACACCTGCAAGAGCATTTTCTCCACAACGGATGGCGATGATTGATATGCCTTGCGCACCAGTCTTTCCACTTCAACAGTCCACTGTTGTAAGGACTCGCTAGCCCGCTGACAACGATCTTTGAGTTGCACCCTTTATACATGCTCCAGGTGACTGTCTCCGTATCTGGCTTCCAGAGCACCTATGAGTTCATCGTAGGTGACCTCTTTATTCCCAGCGCCGAGTGCTTCTAATACGGAGAGAGCGTCATCTCGAAGTGCTAGGGTCAATGCAGACTGTGCCTCTTGTTCATCCCAATGGCTGGCCTTTTTAATGGTCTCTAGCTGCAGTTTAAAGGCAGCCCAGGAGGATTTGCCGTTGTAGTGTGGCAAATTTAAATTTTTGGTAAAAGGGGCGACCACAGAGCTAGTGACAGGGCCAGAAACTTTGAGAAGAATAACTTCCTTACCAGGCTGTTGAAGCGTCCCTTTTACTTCCGCAACTTCCTCTTTTACTTCTGCAACTTCCTCCTTTACTTCTGCAACTTCCTTCTCGAAGTCATCCATCCGGGCTGTGTTAGCCCGAACCGCAGCCAAAACATCTTTGGAAAAGAACTGAGCTGCTCCTCTTGGCGGCGCGCTTGCTCCTCCTGACGACGTGCTTGTTCTTTCTGCAGTGCATGTATTTGGTCCTCCTGGCGGCGTGCTTGTTC
The DNA here is from genome assembly GCA_963555685.1 of Acrobasis consociella. Lineage (NCBI taxonomy): Eukaryota > Metazoa > Arthropoda > Insecta > Lepidoptera > Pyralidae > Acrobasis > Acrobasis consociella. The sequence goes on along the minus strand of OY743104.1, from coordinate 6,973,556 downwards.
TTCCAGCAGTGCACGTATTTGCTCCTCCTGGCGGCATACTTGTTCTTGCATCATAGTAGTCATCTGCTGCAGGAACGCGTTCATTTCCAATGGAGGAGCTGGTGGAACGGCCGCTGATGTTGTCGCGGCTCCTCCCGAATTGGACTCCTCGAGCGACTGGTTTCGGGTGGTTACCCCTCTCTCATTATAAGCACGATCGGCATCTTTTCTATTCCACTTCTGACACCAATTGTCACGAGAGTGGGTTGGGGATAGGAAAGGAAACACCAATCCTATGGAATAGTGCCTTTATTTACAACTCTAGGGTACTCACAGTTGTCACAGGTACGTACGCGGTAATGTCACTGTACTGTCACACGTACGGGAACGTCACTGTACTGTCTTGCGCGTGGAAACGTCACTGCACTGTCACGCGCGGACATGTCACTGCACTGTCACACGCGTAAACGTCACTGTACACTCACGCGCGGAAACGTCAGTCGCGCGTATTTACTGCACTGAACACTTCGCTTCACTCACTATTACACTTCTTTTTTTACTCACTACTTCCACTTTTACTTTTCTTCTTCCTTCTTCGGATTTTACTCCCAAACTAAATGGCTTAGCCCGCGCCTTGTTCTGCTTATATACCCCCCGAATGCGAACAATTATATCGCATCAAAGTTCTAAACTCAAGTCATAAATTTTCTTTTGTCTTCTTTTATTTCTGGCCCGTGTTTTCATTCCAATTTAATCTAGAGTTATCTAGAAACTTCTTACAAAACTTCAAAAACACTTTACATGACTGTTATTAGAACCTGGGGTCTATGGATTCAAAGTCCAACGCCAAGACCGCTAGGCCAATCGTGTGCTGACGTGAGTGATGAAATTTCCCTTTAGTTGAATTCTCTTAGTTTGAATTTGTGACGTTGACATTGTCATTATCACTTATCGTCCTACGCGACAATATCTTAAATTGATATAATGGAGTATTAGTTTGAAATTAGTATAAAAAGTTTTAAAATGCGCTATGCTCGGGTAATTCAATTTCACACAGGGGCAACACATCAAATTGACAAGTGTCATAAACTTCTGCGGTGAACTAAGAAGAATACGTAAGAAAATAGTTAATAGTAAAAAAAAATGGAAAAAGTGGGCTAAAAATTTTAATTGTATTTTTAAATGTAAAATGTAATTAAAGTAAAATTTAAAGTAATTATTTTATTTCTTTTTAAATTATTTTAATTGAAAATACGTGTTAGCTTAAGAATTGAGTAAAATAAATACTTAGATAATATCATAAAACTATAACTAACTCTTACTTTCGAAGCTCACTTTTTATATAATTAAACAATAAAATGGATTGAATTAATAGGTACTTTTGTTAGCAATACACAAAATTGGGTCAGTATAAATAGGTATTCGTTTAAGTTAGGACCCTAAAAACAAAATAAAGGCCGTCTAAGTGCATGACGGAAAAATCCGCAAGACAATATTGTTTTTCGCTGACACGACGGTATAAAAATGCAGCTAAATGGCATTTTACGCGAGCGACGGAAAACTACACGTTTTGTGTTTCGATGAGACCCTCAATAAAAAACTAGCACGGGTCTATAATTTTTCACATTTAAAAAAACACCCGAAAATAATCGCCGCTGAGTCCGTCGCTTTCGAGCCGTTGTTGGTGCCAACTGCCGACTGCCGCTCTATTCAGACAAGTCGAAGGCGTCGACGACGCACGCAGGTGCGTGCCTCGCACCTCGTATCGTACCGTACTATTATTTCCCCCACTTCCGCAGTGTTCGCAGGCCCGACACCATACGGAATTCCGAACGGAATCGATTCTATGTTGCGATTTTTCAAACTCGGAGTCACTAAATGAACGGTTTTTTTTATGGAAAAACCATTCGTTTAGGTGACTCCGCGTTTCAAAAATCGCACTTCTGTACGAAACCGATTTGAAATTCTGAACGTCTATGGCCGGCCACACACATACGGAATTCCGTTTCGGAATCCTGATTCTGAATTCCGAATCAGGATTCCGAACGCAGCAAATGCATACAAATCAATGACTGTACCACACACATACGGTAGCATTCCGTTCGGTTTTTATTTCCGTTCAGAGTTCCGAATGAAGGTATGTGCGTTCGGAATCCCGCACGGGAAAAACCCGTACCGAATGCACGTCTTTCATACATTTTGTTTGGGTCGCACCACGCATTCGGAAATTCCGTACGATATGCGCTTAGTGTGCGTCGCATGACCGTAGCGAGCAGACGTGTTGTACTTAGTTTAAAACTTCCGTGTACATTTAATTTCCCGCGCCATGTCTGACATACAACATCACATCATATCCGTATAAGCTTACCCATGTTTATATAACACTAATCATAAAGATTACCATGATAGAGACCTCAAGGAAATGGCGTGGCAGGCCATTGCGGGCCGTGACAGGACATATAATTCGGTATTCAAACAGTTTCATTTTCATTCTTCATTCATTTTCAATTCCATTCCAAAAACACACGTAACAGTTGAGAAACGCCAGCTATCCAGTGCAGACGTTCTAGTAGTGTGCGGTCACAGATATAGATGTAATATGCTGTAATATGACATTTGACTATGATTTTTAATAGCATTTTTGCTATATCTTGTCAAAAAAATATCTTTATCTTCGTATTGAAGGCCGTAGCAGGACATATAATTAGGTCTTCATACATTTCCCATTTAAAAAAATTGAAAATTTTGGCCTATTAATTCATACAATAAATACCCGGCATACTATTTTGTGAGAAATGTTGAGAGGGGTTCGAAGAACTCTTCAATACGAAGATAAAGATATTTTTTTAACAATACATATCGCAAGAATGCAATCGCTATTTAAAAAATCATAGTCAAATTTCATATTAGCGCACGCTAATAGAACGTCCGCGCTCGATAGCTGGCGTCCTTTTTGCTGGCGTCTCTCAATTGAGACATGTTAGTACGTACGAAAAAAAAAACGCATGTGTTTGGTAGACGTTCGGAATTCCGAATCGATACCGGTTGGGAATTCTGTATGTATGTGGCCGGCCTAAGGCTGCGTTTCCACTGAAGCAGAGAAGAGCGGAGAGGAGAGAAATTGACCAATCACAATGCACGAAATCTCCGCTCCGCTTCAATTCAAACAGCTGAGCGGCATTTCGAGCATTGTGACTCCTCTCCGCTCTGCTCCGCTTCAGTGGAAACGCAGCCTAAAGCGATGACCACACATTACCGGGTTCCCGGCCCGGTCGGGACGAGCCATCCGGGTCCGTTTTTCCGTCAGGAAAGAAGCTCATAACCAAGACGAACATTGGGATCTGAAGTGCGATTTTTGAAACGCGGAGTCACCTAAACGAATGGTTTTTCTATAAGAAAAACCGTTCGTTTAGTGGTTGGAACGAATGGTTTTTCTATACGAAAAACCGTTCGTTTAGTGACTCCGCGTTTGAAAAATCGCACCTCAGTGGTGCGATTTTGCCGGGTTGGAGCCCGGCCGGGAGACGTATTTTTAAAATCACTTGTCACATTACTAAGGGTTTGCACGAGCGTTTCCAAACGGGCGCATTTTTGAATCAGTAGTTTGCGAAGGTTTTGCATGAGTGGTCTTGACCACTCGTAATTTTGATATTTGTAGCGTAGATATTCATCGAAACTAATCAGAGGGAATCCGTTCCATTTCACGTTGCTTTTTTATTCATGTTCGAATTTTTAGAAAAGCATAGACAAATTATCGATGTTTTCTGCGGTTTCAAAAATACTATCAATTTGTATTTTACGCGAGCGGTGAGTTGGAAAACTACACGTTTTGTGTTTCGATGAGTACTTAAATGAAAAATAGCACTCCGGGACGGTAGTGTGTGAATAGCGCTTAAAATCGTGCATATTTTCGCTGTGAGTGGCAGATGCTCGTGGCGCGGTCAAAGAACTTCTCACTTTTGATTATATCGCCTTACACCTGGCCGTAACGAAGAACGATAAATCAACAATTTATGCTTATGAACGATATATCGATTTTTCATAATTATCGATTAATCGTTTTATTCCAGCACTGGTGCACTGCACATAATGTTGCCAACTAGGGGTTTTACCCCCAAATTTAGAGGCTAGAACCGTGCTAGTAGTGATAAAAGGGATTTTTTCAGGGGCTGCAAATATTTGGGGGCTTCAATTTTGACGTGACAACGTCTTAAATTAGGTTGCGGCTGGGAGTCACTTATGAAAAAGTGTAACGCTCGGTAACGTTACGATGAGTCACCGAACGAGAGAGAGGCCCGCCGAATGCCTTGCGTCTCTCTCCCACTCAACTATGTTATCTACGTTGTCACGTAAAATCTTCGCCCGTAAAACCGACTTTACAGGCAACCATTTTTTTTTTATCAATATCTGCATTATGAAATAATTTATTATAGTAAGTCGACCATTTCTGACTGCACTATGTAATGTAAGTGATACGTGTTTTACAGAAACTAAAAATGTCATCATCTCACGTTAGTTTTAATAATATTATAAACTGTACTTTATTAAATTCAATAATTTAGTAAATTAATATCTAATGTTTTATATTATGAGTAACGATACGAATCCATTTAGGTACTAGTACTACACTATAAATAAGTACAAATAAAATTCTATATTTAGTGAATATAAGGGGCATTCAGAAATAAACTTGGGGGAAAATTTTGGTATGGGTTGGTAACAATATGCACAGTGCACACTGCACACCAAAGAAAATAAATAATACACCAGATATGTACACCACCAAAGAAAATAATACTCTCTGACGTGAGGTGCACACCGCACCGCACACTGCTGCACAGTTGTACACCATGTTTAATTAAAGGCCTCTAATTTGTGTGTGTTGTGATCGATCTTTATTTGAGGCGCAGTCTCGGCGGATGCCTGTATCTATATTTGGAGGGGTTTTCCGGGATTTTCTTCTGTGTACTTAGGTATTCATTCAAGTTTATTTTGTTTGGTATTTAATGTCATACGTGGCTTGGCTTGTGTATGTTTTGAACTATCCACAAATTAGAAAGAATGATCTTCTGAGGATCTACTTACCTGCCGGCTAGTGGGTAAACGACTCATAGATAGATCAATATTCGTAATGTGTGTTTAGGAAAGTATCTAAATCAGAAATATAATTATATTGATTCCTAGGTTTGAGCCGGCCGGCGTAGTAGAAACTTCCTAAGTTCGCCTAAAATCTAGGTCTATGGGTACGCCGGCCGGCACCCATTTTGTAAGTGTATAAAACAAAACAAAAATTCCTTACTTTATTACAAACTAGCCGAAGCCCGCGACTTCGTTCGCGTGGACTTTATGTCTCTGGAAAATGCTCATCAGGCTGAACAACTTTTACTAAGGCGGCATTTTTATATCCCTTATAGTTTAGCTGGACCATTAGGGTTCTGCATCAGGCGTTCCATTTTCCAAAATCATTTATACCCTATATGTTGCCCAGGCTTAATAGCTATATAACAAAAAAAGTTTCATTCGAATCCGTCCAGTATTTCCGGAGATTAGCGTGTACAAACAGACAAACAGACAAACAGACAAACAGACATACAGACAAACAGACAAACAGACAGACATTTTTTTTAAATTCTTACTCTATTACTACGTCTCCATCGCCCCCAATATTTTTTTTGGAAATATATTTAATGTACAGACACACTTTTTTTACTGTTTTATTATATGTATAGATAAGTATGTACATTATACCTCTTTGCTTTATTAGGTTAGGTACTAAATAACTTTGCCTCGAACTAGGAACTCGCTCCCATATCTCTGCAACCTATAACCAGGCTCATGTTTACTATTTGATTGGCTTCTTGATTGAGTTTCACCATATTTTCAAAATTAAAGTCAATCAAAGTTCATTCAAGTCTAATTCACAGTCAGATTATTCAAGTCAAGGCCACCATTTTATTTTATTTTAGAGGGAAACATGCTTTTGTGAATGTCTGCACCCATTATCTTGGGGCTTTGTCAGTTCTTCATTTTTTTTAGATTTAGGAATACAAAAAATAGTGGATAATTACCAGGAAAAGCTTTAGGTGTTTAAAATTCAAACATTTTTATCATATGTGGTTTCAACTCTTATACATAATGGCCAGAATCCAACTGCAGCCCAGTCTTATTTGGTCCTTCTTTTAAGAAGTTTTGGTCTATATCTAATAGGTATTAATCTTTTGGTACCTAATATAGTCTCTAAACTAAAGGATGTAACAGTGGATGCCCTCTGTTGTAACAACTTTTTGGTTACTTTGTCAACGCTTGTCTCTTGACATTAAAGTGTACTTTCAGAGGAAAATTATGTGACTGTAGTGACTTCACATATAAATCCAATTTTCAGAATAGTGACTAGGTTTTAACACATTGCAGGACACTTGGCCAGACAATAGAAATATCTATTGAATTACGTTTTCAGCCATAAGTGTCCTGCAATCTGTTAAAAAATAATTTATTTAACAGTTATTTGAAATCCAATGTGCTGTGTAGTATCCATCAGAGAAAAACAGGACCACTCCAAATCTTCCCGTGAATGTCCTAGAAGGACTTAGGAATTACAAGCGACATCTATCTCCTCTCCAATAAACATCAATCTCCTCTCCAATCTGCCTGGCTTGCGTGGAGAGTGTAGGTCAAATCCTCTGGCTGCTCTGGTTATATGGAGAGGGTCGTGCTCCTGCATGGGGACTAAAAAAGACATGATGATTAGAAATGTCATGCAGATGTTGGAGCCTATTAACAAAGACTGCAGCTAGCAGCAAATGTAGCCTTCCTATCTTTTGCTTACATGCAGAGATGGTCAGCAGTTTATGAATATCCTGTAGGTCATTTATAGTGAATGCATACCCCTTCAAAGGTATTTTTCATCAAATTGATATTTTGGTATCATTTTCAAATTAGTGTTTTCTATATCTTTTAGTGTATTTTATTACCAAACTACTTTATATTTTGGCACATTTTTGTAGGCTTTCAAAGAAAATTATGAAATGAGGCAATAGGTCAATAATCTTGATGTCATTGTATATAGTAAAGAGTGACTTGAATTGATTTCTTTCTATTCAAGTTGTTTGGCTCACTACATTTTTAGGAGTGAAATTGCATATTTAAATCCTTATTATTTGACAACCTCCGTGGCTTAGTGGTCACCTTGCTAGCCCCTCACCCAGAGGTTCCGGGTTTGATCCCCAGTCAGGGCAATTTGAAAAATGGTCTTTTTCAAATTGTCCTGGTTCTTGGATGTTTAGTTATATGTACATATATGTATTTGTTATAAAATATAGTATCGTTGAGGTAGTATCCCATAACACAAGTCTTAAACTTTGGGGTTAGCTCAATCAGTGTAATTTATCCTGTTATTACTTTAGTTTTAGTTTATTTTCTTGTTTATTTTATTAATTAAAATATTGTGCTATTTATTTTCTTTTAAGTACTTATATGAAGTAATTTATTTGGATATTATTATAACAAGTAATATTGTATTTCTATGTATCTGAGATGCCAGTTATCAATCAGATGATAAAGTATGTATCCGATATAAAAGCCAAAATAAGAAGGCACAAAAACCATTACAATAATATATTTTTTTGGAAAAAAAATAAGTGTTGTTTTTCTTTCAGCTGGTGGGATTAATAACACTTGCAGAAAACCAACACTAATTGCTCATCTAGCCATGGAGAAGCAAAATGAGATTGATGAAGTCACTTTACTGACAGATTTAATGCAAAAAATGACACTCTCGTCATACAGAGTTGGATCTTGGCACTGTATCAAAGTGACCCATATAGACAACCCCAGCAGCTTTTATGTTCGCCCTGTGGAATATGACAACACTTTGTCAGCTTTACAAACTCCTGGCTCGAAAATAGAGGCTAAAGATGTGTACATCGGAAACATTGTGGTTTTTATATCAGAAAAAATAAAATCTCACATAAGAGGTCATATAATATTTATTAATAAAGAGAATCAAAATGAACAAATTGATTTGTTTGCAATGGATTACGGGCATGTCGAGAAAGACATACCATTGTGTAAAATATTTAAGCCTCTGTACACTGTTCCAGTTCCTCCTCTTGCTCAACATTGCCAACTTGAATTATGTAAACCAAGAGAAGACACTTGGCAACAGAGATCTATTGATGCAATGATTTATTATGTTGGGGATGAAAAAACACACATTCTAGTTCGGAATCAAACTGACGATGTGCTAACTGTGCAATTGCATAATTCTTGCCCAAGGGACATATCAACAATGCTAGCTTTGATGGGGTATTCCAATTTTGGATATGATCCAAGAACTTCGATCAGCAGATTTTCAGCAGCACCAGCTCCCAAACAAGCATTCTATAAAGTTCAAAAATGGAATGTTGATGTCAGCTTGCATGTCCGCACTCAGAGTTGGAAATCTTTAAAAGAATTTTATGTAGCAGATGTCAATGACTACAAGAAGTATATTGAAGAAAGAGAAAATATCGCATACTTTGCACGCCAGGAAGACCCTGTAAACCCTCAAGATATAAGTGAAGGTACACCTGTATGCGTTCCAACTTCGAAGCGCTTCAAATACGAACGGGCCTTAATAAGAAAAGTGAACCAGTCTGAAAGCACAGTTTTAGTTCAGCTTGTAGATTGGGGAGACATCATTGAACTGCCCTTTGACCAACTTAAGCCTATTCGAGAGTCTTTCCTGGAAAGACCTGCAATTGCTATTTTTTGTTGTATTTGCCCAAAACTTATATATGATCCTAACTGGCATAAAATTTTATATCCAGGTTATCCATTCATAATCAAAATTAAGTCTGTCGGTGATATGGATACTCCTACTAATGTTGAGATAATATTTGAAATGTCTCAGACCACTACTAAAAAAAAAACAAAACGTTAAGTCTTGTGCTTCTTGATTCTTTTGCTGAGGCCTCCGTAGAGACCGACAGCCTCAGGAGGGAAATATTTTGTCATTCTTGGCATTTTCACAAATATCTAAATTGATTAATCATTTAACTTGTGTAATGTAGTAACTTCCAGGCTCTTGAATGTGTTGTTTCATTTCCTGTTTGATTAAAAAGCCTACGCCTCTGTGTCCAGGTATTGCACCTTTATGAAATAGTATGGAAGATCAAACTACCAAAGAAATAAATAGAAGAATAGCGAATGGATGGAAGAAGTATTGGTCATTGAAGGAAATCATGAAGTCAAATAAGCTCAGTTTAACAATAAAAAGAAAAGCTTTCGACACCTGCATACTTCCAGTCATTACCTATGGATGCAAGACATGGGCACTCACCATACTTCATAGGGAAAAGCTGGAGCGATGTCAAAGGGCCATGGAGCGAAGCATGACGGGTACAAGAAAAAGGGACAAAATAAGAAGTAGTGAGATAAGAAAAAAGACAAAAGTAACTGACATCCTTGCTCGTATTGACCAACTGAAGTGGAGATGGTCCGGCCACATGATTAGAGACAACCAATGCAAATGGAGTACAGCAGTCTCAGATTGGTACCCCAGAGATGGGAAACGCGACAGAGGTCGTCCACTGATGAGGTGGTCAGATGACCTTAAACTTACGGCAGGACACCACTGGAGTGGACACTACGTGACATTATTTAAAACAAAAACTAAATGTAACAGTGACACAACATGTAAAAATTCAGAATAAAGGGCTTATTATATATTAAAATGTAGTAACTTATGCATTTATGCTTGCATAAAATGTGAGCAATGATATTAATATCCATTTATTTGACATATATATTGACAGTGGTTACACTGCTGTTTTAAAAATGTTTACATTTTGTAACAAAATAAAAATGCATATTATTGAAAGGAAGCTAATGCCCAGCAGGGGGCTGTTTAGACTGACGATAATGGATGATGAATTATATTAGTATTTCTGTTTTTCAGTGATTTTAGCACATGCTGATTATACCAAAAATGTTTAGTGGTTAGCCTTACCCTCTTCTCCGAGAGTTAGATGTTTTCTCGTTTTCTCGAATCAGATCACGAATCGATCTTTTTTCTAAACATTAAAACAAACATCTTTTATGGGATTTGTATGAAATATAGACTAATGATAATGACGACATAGTTATAATAAATCAAAACAATAATTGTTTTTCTTTGGTACACTGTATCAAATTATTTATTTTTGGCCAAAGGAAGTACCCAATTAGGCGCAAGTATATGTATACCATACTAACATCACTGATTACTTAGTTTACTATGTAACTTAGTAGTACTTAATGTAAGTAAAAAAAAATACCATATCCACTTTTTATAAAAAATATATTCTTTGTAACATTTGTTTGAAAAAACGATAATATTTGTGGTTTTCTTGTAAATCTTTAGCACACACTGATTATATAAAAGATTTTTTCATTGTTTCTATTAAAGGTAGTTTTTTTAGGTTGGAGTCACACACGTAATTTAGTTTTGTAATTGTAACTAGGCATAAGCAAAGTTAATATAATTACTAACGTAACAGACACCCAAGGCCATATAAACTATTGAAGGGCCCGTAAGTAGGCAATACTGGAGTTGTGAGTAGGCACACATGGCAGCACACACGACTAGTAAAAAAAGTGAGTGTTGAATATGCTTTAAAAATATTGCATTTTAGATAAGTCATATTAATTTAATTAGAGTACATATACTTTATTTAAATGATAGGAATAAAAGACATAAAGCGCCATCTAGTGACAAGGAAGAGAAATAGTTGTTTATATGGCGATGGGTAGGCATAGCATAAGTATATTTATAAACTAATATTTAAATCTGTGACCGTATTATAGGTCTGGCGTAGGTACTTTGTTTCTACTATATATGAATATTATAGGTATATGTCTATATGGATACTAGTCGAGGCAGGGGTGGCCCTTGGGCTACCTTCTAGCCGCCAACAATGTTCTTGCATAGTCATGTAGACCCCAGGTCATGTAGTATAGGTAGGTTATAGTGAGGCAGGGGTGGCCCTTGGGCTACCTTCTAGCCGCCAACAATGTTCTTGCATAGTCGTGTAGACCCCAGGTCATGTAGTATAGGTAGGTTATAGTGAGGCAGGGGTTGCCATTAGGCTACCCCTAGCCGCCAACAATGTTCTTGCAAACACATGTAGACCCCAGGTCCTGTATTATAGGTAATAGTGAGGCAGGGGTTGCCATTAGGCTACCCCCTAGCCGCCAACAATGTTCTTTCATAGTCATGTATGTAGTATAGGTTGTGGTGCGTTAGCCCGTTTGTTCCCGATAAGTAACAACTGGAATACGGAGTGTGTGAATGTACTCAACGGGAATACGGAGTGCTGTATTCCTGTCCAAAGTTTTTTCTGCTTGAGCAACAGTGGTTCTCAGACGGTGTTACTTATCGAAAAGAAACGCGCTAGCTTAGTTAGCTAGTGTTCTAGCCGCCACCAGTATTCTTGCAGACATATAGACCATCCAGGTCATGTAGTATATAGGTTACGGTGCGCTAGCCCGTTTGTAATATGCTTTTTTATATTGTAATATTTCTAATATTGTTTATTAACAGTATGCATTCCATTGCCTCAGGCCACCAAGACAAGGCTGAATATGTTTAATTTTTTGTGATTAAGTTATGTGCCAAAAATATTTTCTTATGTTTGTGGCATCTGTACTGGGTGTGGGCCCATAGTGGAGTGCACTGAAAAGTGTTCTTGGGTATAAACATTTCAGATGACATAAGGAAGCTCAATTCATGTTTGGATTCACATATGCTCAATTCTAATGTTAAACAATATAAAATAAAATAAAAAATATAAAAAAATATTTGTTCTATTTGATAAAACGAATTAGATTTTTTGAAAATGAAAAATGACTTAGATAAATGAAAAAGCTCTATTATTCTTTTGTATGTTAAAATATTTAAAAAAAATCTTTTCAGGCTGATTGAAAAAATCTTTAAATTGTAATAAATAAAAATCGAGTACATAAAATAAAATATAAAGATAAATATGGTGTATGTTTAACTCTTTAAAGAATTTATTTAAATCTTAGAGTATTTTTTTTTAAATTCTGTTCTTTATTGTATTTTTTTCTAATAATTGTCTTAAAAATGTCACACTTTGTGGAGCTCTTGTCTTGTTTATATTTAACAAGATAACGTCATAAAAATTAGAAATATAACAAAAGTTTGTTTATTATATTTAAAGTTGACTAAAAGTAATAGAATTATTTTTTGTGAACTTAAAAAAATGATTTTAATCACCTTAGTTAAGTATTACCTAAACTTACGCAGTTATTGACAACGACTTCGCTAAGGCCGAATACTCTTGCCCCAACTGCATTAAAAATCGAGGTGGCTCTACTTCGAAAACTGACTTTAAGACTACAAAGATCAATCCTGCCGAAGGAAACCTTTGGTTCAGAAAAAGCCGTATTCTTCACTTTTTTGTCGCGTACAGATGCCACTATGTGATAATAAAAACGTGTTATAAAGTTTGTCATGTATCAAAGCCTTACTCTCGTAGGTATTCATACAAATAATTTATAATTTCAATTAAAGTATCACTCTTTGTGCATTTTTTTGTGCACTCTGTTAGTTTATTTTTATATTTTTTTGTTAAAATATTATATAATATGAAATATTGGCAGGAAAAGCAAAATCGTGATGTAAAGCTGCATTCTTGCTTTTGCATTTTTTTACGTACCTATTACTCAGGCAGGTACGAGTAGACTTTTTCCCGCTGAAGTTGCTGTAAAGTTTCGCACTCACCTTAGTCACCATGTCAAAAATGCAGCTTTACATTATTTTTTGATTATTTAAACATAATTTGTGCAAATCTGGCTAATTATTTTAGTTATTAAAAATTCAAAAGTTTATTTTATTTTATTTACACTTAGAATTCTTATCTCTATTCTACGGAGTTTTAGTATACGGCGTGGAAGGGACATATATAGTCTAGAAGAATTTTTGAATTTTACGACTTTGAACGGCATGGAATGTAACAATTTGACACCGGAGTTTTTTAGACTAATTCGACCCTGCTGAGTTCGATTTTGCCCGGTGTCAGACTAATTTCCCCCCCTTCCCCCCCTTTTCATTGAAAATATGTCCCTCGCCACGGTTTTCTCCGTTTTGAACAAAAACTGTTAGATTTAGAAAAAATCTGTCAACGAAAAAATTAATCTACATTAAATTACCTACCACACGGTATAAATTTTATTTTTATGGGTCTTTTAGTTTTTGAGTTACGTCTACCCAAATTTCAAAGTTTTTAAGTTTTTCCAATTTTAACTATATTTTCGCTATTTTATAGGAAAACCGCTGAATTTGGAACAAAGTGATATATGCACTAATCAATCTTGATGTATTAACTTATAATATAAGACCCCATTAACAGTCGTACGAGCTTTTATGTACTTTTCACAACTTACAGCGCCGAACTTCCCAACATTGAACAACAATTAACCCTCATAAAAACTACCTACTTTATATTTCGTAGCAAATCTTTTACATTGTGCTAATCAACGATATATATGTACTAAGTAACGCACGTAATAGTTTACTAAATTAGTTTGAGAAAGTTGTACAGTAAATATGGTCTCAAGGAAATATAAATTTAAGTATTGGTGCAGGTATAGGTATATGTTAAGAAAAGAGGCCTCAATTTAGACAATAGTATATTTTAATCGTCATAGATTGTGTTTATCGTTTGATGATAATACAATTTCTGACTCAATATTATTAGTACACATTTGTTGTAACATTATTATGGCATACTCCCCGACAAAAACAGCTAGATGTGTAAGGTTGCTTCACGTCTCTGCGGCAAATGCAAGCTGCCGTTTTACACCCTGCCTTACAGCCGCATGTATGGAGGTCATTACTGGGCTTGGGAACAGCTTTAAAGGTTACCAGAATGGGCTTGAGCTTAAACCCTTCTTGGTGTCTGCCGTTATCCGTTGGAGACAGCAATTTAACTCTCTTAAAGGTTTGGTAAAGCTATATAAGATGGAGTCCATAAATACAACCGACCAAGCCAGGCACGTTCTATTTAGGTTACGAGAATGGGCTTGGAAATATAAATTTAAGTATTGGTGCAGGTATAGGATACCTGCACCAATACTTAAATTTATATTTCCTTGAGACCGTATTTACTGTACAATTTTCTCAAACTAATTTAGTAAACTAGCACGTGCGTTACTTAGTACATATATATCGTTGATTAGCACCATGTAAAATATTTGCTACGAAATATAAAGTAGGTAGTTTTTATGAGGGTTAATTGTTGTTCAATGTTCGGAAGTTCGGCGCTGTAAGTTGTCAAAAGTACACAAAAGCTCGTACGACTGTTAATGGGGTCTTGTATTATAGGTTAATACATCAAGATTGATTAGTGCATACATCACTTTGTTCCAAATTCAGCGGTTTTCCTATAAAATAGCGAAAATATAGTTAAAATTGGAAAAACTTAAAAACATTGAAATTTGGGTAGACGTAACTCAAAAACTATAAGACCCATAAAAATAAAATTTATACCGTGTGGTAGGTAATTTAACGTAGATCAATTTTGTCATTGACAGTTTTTTTCTAAATCTAACATTTTTTGTTCAAAACGGAGAAAACCGTGGCGAGGGACATATTTTCAATGAAAAGGGGGGGAAGGGGGGGGGGGGAAATTGGTCTGACACTGGGCAAAATCGAACTCAGCAGGGTCAAATTAGTCTAAAAAACCCCGGTGTCAAACTGTTACATTAAATGCCGTTCAACATGAAAAGGAGAAGGCTTTTCAGATTTTTCTTCTAGACTATATACCCGTAATAAATCTAACCACAGTCTATACTAGATCACTATATAATCGACATTCCCATACAAATTGCTAAAAAAGATACAACAAAAAATAATGTCCAACTGACATCATGATTCGACCGATTCAAAATCATGATAGAACCAAACGTTTATTCCCAGTACCTAGTTCCTTCAAAGGGACTAATCAGATTTTTCTTCCCATTAGTTCCTTTAATAATTTTGAAGGAACTACTGGGACTTCCTTCACTTTGTCCCTTTAAGGGTCCCCCGACCCTAGACCAAAATACAACTTTCCATACAAACGTAGTCTACGTTTAATTTCAAAACGACATGTCCGATTTGGGCAAAATTTTGTAATTTTAAAGATATTGTAATTATCTAGGTTTATAACTAGTTTCCGACGGTAAAAATATGAACTTGAAATAGAATATAGTGTTTTATATCATTTTTATCTTTGGGGGAGGCCTATGTCCAGCAGTGGACGTTCTTCTTCTTCTTATATTTAAGAGCTGGGCTCTTGTCAGTGGACGTTATGCGGCTGAAATGATGATGATGAATGATGATATCATTTTTGACCATTAGTATGGGAAACTTCTAAATCGTTATATTTTCTTTCCAGTTCATAATTTTAGTATAGGAAACCAGTTATAACCCTAGATAATTGCAATTTCTTTACAATTACCAATTTTTACCGGAATCTGACATGTGGTTTCAAAATTAAACGTAGACTACGTTTGTATGGAGAAGTCTAGGGTCGCCGGACTCTTAAGCCGGCGACGTCATGGTTAGTGCTGCAACATTGTCTATATTTTGTATGTTGATAAATATATATCTCAACCGATAGAGGTTTATCTGTTTTACTATTGGATTGCTAGTAAAACTAAGTTCCGTTTAATACAATTTATTTTAATTAATTAATTTTATTCATAATCAAACTGACAGAATAATTCGTTGGCACATATGGGGCAATACAGATACAGATCCCGTTTATTTATCACATCATACATGTTCCCCGGAGACCAGTAATAGCGACAACAGTTTTCACGGAATCCTGTGGCCATCATTCCCTCCTCTTTTAGTGAAATATCATAACTGTTTTTTTTAAATCTACATATACACGGTGATTTTTTACTGGTTCTGAAGCCGAAGGCCACTTCATAGGCATCGTTAGTAAGACCTAATTAGCTGGTCAAAATAAAAATTCAGAAACAAAAAATGTTGACTAAAACTCGAAAGTAAAATTGTGAGGTCAATTAGTAGTACCGCCGCCATACAACGCCCGCCGGCCGGCCGGGGTCATCAACATTACGCAGTAGGCGGCCGGCGTATAACTACGTGGTCTCGATCGAAAATCATTTACGCAACTTCTTTATCTTATGACATACAGAAATTTGGATTACGTATATGGATAGAGGAATTTATTTACTATACGACATTTTTTTTTCCAAAACCAATGAAAAGTCAGCGTGTATAGTAAGCGGGAGTTGCAGACAAAAAATCGTGGCACGCATATTTTCAATCTGTAATGCATATTTAATTAAGAACAAAACTCAATAAAAATCAAATGTGATTTTAATGTCGGTGCGTAAATAATGTTTATAACAACATTTATAACCTGATGTGCTGTCGTGTGTTCATAGAATGAAATGAAAGGGGAATACCCACTTGAGGAGTACCTACTTTGGGTGTTCAGCGGAACCTCTTCTTTATTTTAAGTCTATACTAATTTCCCGTCGTAAAAAGTATGTTACGTGCAGCACTAACCTGTCATCCTAGAAAAGGACAAACCTGAACTTTTTCTTCTCATTAGTTCATTTAATCATTTCGAAGGAACTAATGGGTAGAAAAAGTCTCATTATTCCTTTTAAAGGAACTGTGAAAAAGAACTACTGCAAATAAACGGAACCAAAATACCTACTTTCATGTCAAAGTCAAAGTCAAAAATCATTTATTTATCTTTGGATATTTTTTACACTCTGTAGCAATTAATATATCTGACATTGGCTCGTTCCAACGATTAAACTATAAGACTTTAAATGCATTTGAAAATCGTTCTTTTTAACGATTGTGTTATATGTTTGTAACGCATTTTGAGTCTTGAATTACTTAACACAAAGGCAATCAAACTATTTGGACATTCTGTCATTTAAACAGCTATGTCCTGGAAGGTTTGTATCACTTGATAATTGTCACTTTTTTTCCTTTCGATTTCTTATAAGGTAAATGTTGACGTCAGATTATTTACTTATCTAAAGCTAAGTTTCCTGCCGCTTCCAAAGCGCAAGTACAGAAGAAACGGTAACAAACTGTACTGCAGCATTTTCTCCAATAACGTCAACTTACAATTATACTGGTATTAAAATTAGATATGTGGACTGAGAATACATTGTTTTGTCATAATTATTAATTAAGCATGATGTCAAGTTTAAAATTAATGTCAATTTGTAAATTTTGTACTCAAACATGTACAGAATGTTCTTAAATTATGACATTTGTGAATGTACAAATACAAACCTTTAAGAGGGACCCGCGCCAAGCTCAAGCCAGACATTTTTGTCTCTAAGGTAATCATCGGTTCCGTAATAAGCTTTATCACAGAGTACTTTCTTAACATAAACTTTAAATTTTCTATCTGGCATACTAAGAACCGATTCTGGCAATTTATTATAAAACTTTATACAGTTTCCCATAAACGACTTACGAACTGTTTTCAGCCTATAGGACGGAGTAAATAAATCATTTATATTACATAAGTTTCTATCCGTAAAATCACCCACTTTATTAAACAAGGCAATATTTTTCCTAACATACATTATATTTTCAAATATGTACTGGGATGGTACAGTAAGTATATCAATTTTCTTAAAAAAAAATGTTTATATTTATTATTCTTGAGTGGTTGTGTTTTTTTGTGTTCTGTTTTTACAGACGTTATCAATCAATCATCAATCAATACATATAATAAAATCGTAACCCATCGCTGTCTGTACATGTAAGATAAATGAGAAAAACTTTTGGGGGCTTTAACCAACGCACTAGAACACAAAACAATGATTTTTAGAATGTTTGTTTGTCTGTGCGTTTGTGCACGCTAATTTTTTCACTAAGATATTGTGATAAGCTTCACTTAAAATTTAGTGTTTGTTTCATTTAAATCCGTTCATAAATAAAAAGTTATATCAATTTTTAAAGAATCACATTTTTGTTCGAAAAACTGCTATTAAATAACTGTTTGGTTGCATTGGCTAAAACTTTTGTCAATTTTATGTTATGGTTTATCTAAAATAATAAAGTTAATAACCGGCCTAGTGAGAGTCGGACTCGCGCACAAAGGGTTCCGTCCCACTATCAATAAAAAATCACGTTTGTTGTACGGGAGCCTTAATTAAATATTTATTTTACTCTGTTTTTAGTTGTTATAGCGGCAAGAGAAATACATCATCTGTGAAAATTTCAACTGTCTAGCTATCACGGTTCATGAGATACAGCCTGGTGACTGACAGACAGACGGACGGAAGGGCAGACAGCGGACTCTTAGTAACAGGGTCCCGTTTTTAGCCTTTGGGTGCGGATTACGGAACTTTAAAAATTTACAATTTTGATGTTTTCGGAGTGTTCTTTTTATCAGTTCTTATTTGGTCACCGATAAATGGCCCTGTTCAAAATACACAGAGCCTTGGGCCGCAAGACCCAACCCTGACAAACGGCCATTCTTAGCATGATCGTGGGCGAGAAGGTGGAAAAAGGAATCAAAATAGGAAGTACTTAATAGGTTAGGTTAGGCGCAGGGGGTGTCCTCTGAAAGCATGGGGTGCCATGAGCGAGTCACGGACCGTCATAGTGGTCGCCGCGCCGGGGCTGGCCCATAGTGGCTGAAAGGTGACACCGCGGAGTTTTTAGTGTTAAACGCCACATAACCTTCCCGGTATCCCGTTACTGGTAAGGTGTCCGAAGGGATTTTTCCCGCGTAAAAAAGGCGCTGGAGGCGTGCCTGTGGCATGCAACTGCTGCCTCCATAACGTGGGACAGTCGGGCGATGGAAACGGGATTCCGTCGTTCCACAAATACGGTCCTCCAGGTTGAAAGGAGCATTTGTGTCAACACGCGTCTTTACCCTAGCGGATAAAATTGAAGGCCGACGTTCCACCGCGTAGGCCACTCAGACTCCTCTCGATAACTGAGAGCCGCTGATAAGCGGCCGCCGTGCCAGGTCTTTGGAGCGAGATTTATCATACGGACATAGCAAAAGCGGTAACGCCGTTATTGTCACCGTGAGTTTTTTAGTGGGTGAGAAGCATAACCGTCCGATTTCCTGTGGCTGAAAGGTACCTTTTTCTCACGAAGAAAAAGGTTAGGTTAAGTTTTAGTTAGAGACTGCAATAAAAATGTGTGGAACACCCATGCCAAGACTACTTAGGATGGTGACTTCTCCTTCCCTGAAGAACGAAAGATCATGGTCATTTTCCAATTCGTTTGAACTCAAAGTACGCCGCAAATAACCTCAAACAGCCGTATAGGACGCCCTACCCGAGAAGCCCGTCAAACGGAGGTTCTTAGTGAACACTAAGCAGACATTGATCTCAGAGAACATTAACTTCCTGCCATCCTTGAAGCTCTACTGGGAAAATGTGCCGAGGCACAAAGTTTGGCAGATGCCTCAGCTTGAGAATGGTGACGATAGTGAAGATGGCCCGGGGGAAGCTCTATCCAGTACTTTCCTCTCGCCTCCCAACTACGGACGCGGTTCATTATTAAGGCGATCTTAAGAAGTCATCCGTCGGGACTTAATGTAGAAATACTTATTTCTCGACTTTCATCTCCCGCCTAGCGAAAGACATGTTTGACAAGGCTTACCATTGCACCGCCACATCGGGAGTACGGGGGAGAGGGGGAGATACGTATAGATGGTGGCGGCAGTCCGCTGTAGAGAGCTACAACAGATCAGTGCTGTGGGAACTCTCGCCAAAAGACGGAAGATGAATGAAGTATTAGCAAAGTCACTACCTATTGCATAAGAATTTTGTTTTTGAGAGACCCACGTCGTAGCGGTAACATTCGGTAACAGTGTAAGTTTACATGCTGTAATTTGGCAACGTTCATGAACTTAAAGCAAAACTGGGCAGGGCAACTGGCCCGACAGAGCCCATGCGGTGAGTTGACGAAATAATCAAAGTCGCGGGTTACACCTGGATGAGAGCAGCATAGGACCGAGATGTGTCGACGAAGATAGGTCCATGCTCAGCAGTGGACGGAAGAAGGGCTGAGATGATGATGAACTCTTTAGTTTTAATTCTAAGTCGGCATTCACAACTACGGAACCCTTCACTGCGCGTGACCTGATATGCACTTGACCGGTTTTATTGAAAATATCAAAATAACGATTCTTATAAACTAAAGTCCACGCTGACGAAGTCGCGGGCAACAGCTAGTAAATAATAAATAGCAATGTGTGTAAAAAAATCAGGACTATTCCAAATCGTTTGTGAGAACCAGCAAAAGGCCGAACATTTCCCCAGCGGAATTTTGAATAACTTCGGAAGCCTATGACATACATACCTAGTCCATTTGTACATAAACATTTGTCTCATGTCTTGTAAGGGTTTAGAATAGAAAAAAAAATGTAATGACTTGGTAAGTATATATTAATTAAATATTACATACAAAATTCACATCTTTCATGGATGCTTGGCACTTCATATTCTCCTCAAGTTTATCTTATTGGCGCAACGCAAACAGAAAGTATAAGTAAGCGTTTGTTAAGCTGGAATGATTTTTG
Source organism: Acrobasis consociella (assembly GCA_963555685.1). Classification (NCBI taxonomy): domain Eukaryota; kingdom Metazoa; phylum Arthropoda; class Insecta; order Lepidoptera; family Pyralidae; genus Acrobasis; species Acrobasis consociella. Next base: position 6,953,001 of record OY743104.1, on the reverse strand, counting down.
TCTTTTATTGCATTTATAGTTGTGTCGCAAATATAGGTAGAAGTTAAAAGAACAAAACAACGAATATAAAGCAACCTTTCTTAGGTATACTTTTCTTTGCAAATCAAAAAAAAATATGTTTTTTCTAAATTCATTATTTCTTTTTCGACCGCAACAAATTCAGTAGGTATCGGCTAAGTTATGATACATATTTGGTACATGAGTAAAGCACATACCTAATGATTGAACAAAATCTAGTGTATAAAAGAAATGTAAAAGATTTGCTACGAAATATAAAGTAGGTAGTTTTTATGAGGGTTAATTGTTGTTCAATGTTCGCAAGTTCGACGCTGTAAGTTGTCAAAAGTACACAAAAGCTCGTACGACTGTTAATGGGGTCTTGTATTGTAGGTTAGTAGGTACATCAAGATTGATTAGTGCATACATCACTCCAAATTCAGCGGTTTTCCTATAAAATAGCGAAAATACAGTTAAAATTTGAAAATCATAAAAACTTTGAAATTTGGTTAGACGTAACTCAAAAACTATAAGACCTATAAAAATAAAATTTATACCATGTGGTTGGTAATTTAATGTAGATTAATTTTGTAACTGACAGTATTTTTCTAAATCTAACAGTTTCTTTTTACAAAACGGAGAAAACCGTGGCGAGGGACATATTTTCAATAAAAAGGGGGGGAAGGGGGGGGGGATTAGTCTTACACCGGGCAAAATCGAACTCAGCAGGGTCGAATTAGTCTAAAAAACCCCGGTGTCAAACTAGTACATTAAATGCCGTTCAACATGAAAAGGAGAAGGCTTTTCAGATTTTTCTTCTAGACTAATTCTTTAACCGTGAAAAAACGCGGTCACCCATCCGAGTGGTGACCACGCCCGAGGTCGCTTAGCCTGTGAAAGCGTGGTTACACAACCTATTTGTGTCTACGCCTAGAGGTACCTAACCTTTCAAAGCGTGTTCATCCATCCAAGTTGCGATTACGCCTAGAGTTGCTTAACTTGTAAAAGCGTGGTGTGAATGGTCGCCCATCTTATTAGTGATTAGGCTTAGAGTTACTTAACCTGAAGAAGGAGGTTGCTTATTAATCTTCGAAACCGTGGTCACAAATATATAAGTGATTGCGAGGTTATCATAATATATTTTAATAAATTCATAAAAAATTAGGTACTGGAGGTATTCCACTAAGAGCATCCGTTTAGCACCTGATGAAGCACCCAGCATGTTCAACAAAGAGCACCTAGGTAATATTGGCAAGTCAAGTCTTGTGGACTTAAATTTAAGTAAGTACCTATTTTTATAACTCGGCTCTATTATGTGTGTTTATATCCACCGTAAGGCACTCATATCGTAACTAGCTGGTGCCCGCGACTTCGTCTTGCAGGATTATATCACACAATATATTTATAAATTGTAGCATATGTGTTATCTGATGTATAAGCTATATTATTGTAATGTTTCATTCAAATCCATTCAGTAGTTTATGCGTGAAAGAGTATCAAACATCCATCCATACTTACAAACTTTCGGGTTTTAATATTAGTAGGTCCTATTCTACTAATATTAAAACCCGACAGTTTGTTAGTAGGTATGGAAGGATGTAGGTACATTGGTCTGATTAACAGCGTTTTTTATATTTTTATGGCGTATAGACCTCAGAATATGTCTAGTAGGTATGAAATGCCGAAGTTGTCCCGTACATCAGCCTGTACTAGATTAGGTTGGCCCTCAAACAGCTTTAAAACAACAAGGTGCCAGGCGATGATAGAATCACAGCAGAGCTATATATGATTTTAGAGTTTCACGGTCACAATTACTGTTATTAGTATTACGGGACTTATATGGTCACATGGTCGCTGGCCGACTCGGCCAGCTACCAGCAGACTGAGTCGGCCAGCGACCATGATGGCAGAAGGGCCGTCGAAATATCTGGCAAAAAACGATATTAATCGCGGTAAGTCCCGTAATACTAATAACAGTCACAGCAGAGCTTTTGAAAGCGGGCGGAACGTCGGTACTAAATGTCCTTCAGAGGCTCTTTAATTCCATCCTGCTCGAGGGCGTAACGCCAGAGGCGAGCAACAGGAGCGTGATGGTCCTGTTCTTCAAAAAGGGAGATAACACTCTACCTATTGAAGAATTATAGGCGCCTATGACTCTTCTGAGTCAGAGTTCAAGTTGTTTTTGAGGGTCATCATGAATCATCTCCCAAACAGTTTCATTGCCTTCCAGACTTCCGAACAAGCCCGTATCCGTAAAGGCTTTAGCACCATGGACCACGGCAGGTTATAGAGAGAACAAGGGAGTATAACTGGCCGTTATCTTTGGGTTTCGTGGACTATAAAAAAGCCTTCGATTCGATCAACACACATGTATGATGCCGTATTGACTAACATACATACATACTATCACGTCTTTATCCCTAATGCAGACAGAGCATTTTGGGTCTTGCGGTTCTATGCAGAGCCCAGGGCCGCAAGACCCAAAAGCCACTTTTAGCGTCATGGTGGGCGAGAAGATGGAAAAGCAATCAATACAGTGATGGGTTGCTAGCCGCATCGCCTGTTAACATGATTTGCATTTTTGCCCATTCCCTCGATCGGCTTTTACGATCTGCGTGGGAAGAGAAGCAGCTGGTACATTCTAAGTTGTTTTTAATTTCTCCCAGACCAGCATATATGACTAACGGTATATCTAAATATTGAAGTGCTTATACAGTAGTAACGCTATGTCGGCCCGAGTACAGGAGCAGTGCACGAGGCCTATTCCACTCCAAAGAGGTGTAAGACAGGGAGAATTTATATCTCCGAAACTGTTCACCGACCAAGGAGGACGCTGGAAAGCGCTGGATTCAGCCGCTCTAGATCGGCCATTTTGGAAACCCTTGGAAGAGGTCTTGTCCAGCAGTGGACGTTATGCCGCTGAAATGATAATGATGATGAGATCTCAAACCCAACTAGGCGAAACCCCCCGTGCAATGTACCTACGGTACCTGTGTACTGTCAGATTGCCTGAAAACCACATGACAATAAATATAAATGTCTTGGCGATGTGATAAAAAATTTGCTAATTTGAAAATAAAATAAAAGTGCTTTAATTTAGCATTGTGCAGCTCTGTGGCTAAACACCGATCGATCACCAAATAGCGCATTGCAAATGGACATGGATTTGCCACACGCTCAGGAGGGATCCCACTCACATTCCAAGGCAGGCCCTGGAATGGACTCCTCAAGGCAAGAGGAAGCGTGGTGGACCAAAGCAGACCTGGCGACGACGGTCGGTAACAGCGGAAATTAAGACAATTGGGCTATCCTGGCCTAAAGTGAAGCGCGTTGCTCAAGACAGAACGAGATGGAGAAGTACTGTAGCGCCACCCAGGGGACATAGGACAATAAGTCAAGTAAGTCAAGCTCTAATTTATAACTTGTACTTTTATTACGTACGCTGACCACCACAGCATCTTTATAACCGTACGTAAGCAAATAGTAAATTTATATAGTTAATTTAGCACATCACGTAAATAATAGGTACTTACTGTACAATTTTTGGTACAAATACTCTGTAATAATCGAATAAATTATCCATTACCGTTTAGAGACCAGGCAGGGGTGGCGACGAGGTTGTTTAATTTAATTTGTTTATTATTTAATTATATATATTCTTGTGCTCATCAGCTCATCACGTACGCTTATAAAGATGCTGTCTTACTGAAGAAGTGTATCTTTATAATAATAGAAATAGATCTTTTAAAACATCGAGGGAGACTACTTTTCGATGCAGCGGCCCACCTGATACTAGCTGCGCCTTGCGCCCCGCCGGTGTTACTGTGTTAATCCAGGGTGTCAGCTTTCTACATACCTACTAAATTTTATCAAAATTGGCCCAGCCGTTTGTGCGTGAAGAAGTAACAAACATACACTCACAAACTTTCGCCTTTATAATATTAGTGTGATTGTAGATGGGGTAGAGCATTCTAAAAATTGCTATCAAAAAACTAAATTGCATACTTCATAAGGCGCGGCGCGACACGGTCCACCACAAAATGCGGCCACGTCCACTAAACTTTCATATTAATTTAGTGGCCGCCGTTCTGTAGTTTTCATACAAAATGTATGAAAACTACAGAAAAGTGGTCGGTGGCCGCCACCGATGGCTGTGGTCGGTGGCCCCAAGGTGCATATAATCACTACGGGTGGCTCGTTTGCGCCGAGCATACTCTTTGGCCAGGAGGAAAAAATAATCATAAATTCTATGATGTATGTAGGTACATACCCAAAAGGAGTATCTATTTATGGCGAAGTTTTTACTTAATTTCTCTATGACTAACAAGACTGGCATAAAAAATTGTTAAAAACAAAATTTAAATATCGAACAAAATAAATGACAACTGACTAGACTTTTCAATTCTACCGTGAGCTCCGCTAAGTACCTACCTATGATTTGTATTATGTAGCATTTCCAGTGCCGCTAGTCACTGTTGTTCATGTATTTTTTAAATCAGTGAATTAACCAGGTTTAAGCTGAAGAAGTGTTAAAATGGCTAACGCAGATTTTAGAAAGGATGTGACTATGCCAGTCCGCCCCAGGAGCGTCTATACGGCACACTCTTATAATCAGGTAAGTTTATTGCATACCTATACAATGACATTAAATTGAATACCTACCTATCTATTATTGCAGAGATAGAAAATAAGCTCATGCAGTTTCCAAAATTTTGTTATGTAGATTGTTGTCCGGTTATGTAGATAGCCGGTATTCTTGCTTCACATGCTTACCTAACTAAAGCATACATGTGGTTAGTATTTTTAATCGATTTACAAAAAAGGAGATAGCAATTCGTCTGTTATGTCCATATGTTCATATATAAATAGTTTAGTAAAAAAAAACTAGCCGAGTGGGAGTTGAACTCGCGTGGAGAGGGTTCCATACAATGCCAAAGTCTTTGAAATCCAGCCGAGTGGGAGTTGAACTCGCGTGGAGAGGGTTCCATACAATGCCAAAGTCTTTGAAATCCTCACAGTAAAACAAGAGTTAACTATTGTATTGAGTTTATCACTTTATTTTCAATTGAAAGAACTATTATAAGGTTTCCTGTAATCTACGACCACTGAACTATATTCTGTACTTTTTAAAAGTTTTAGGCTCTGTAATTGGCTTGTTAACTAAAAGGTGCCATTTTAAGAAAGTTTTTTATGTAGTTTTATTCATAGCACCGGAAGTGACGACACACAGCAATCGAAGTTTACATTTTTCCTATGCCTGCACTAAAAAAACAAAGACATCTGTCAACTGTCAATGTCTCCTGTTTAAATTACCGTCATGACAGTGACAATACAATACGGTGGTGTCATTTTTGAAATGCGAAGTCACTAAATGACGGTTTTTTGTACGGAAAAACAAAAATGGCACTTCAGTACAGTACTGAAAGTGGAAATTGCCAACTTTACTCTAAAAAATCTTCATCATGATGTCACTTCATCAAAAAGCTGACCTTTCTTGAAAATGGTGGTCATTGGGATTTTTGCAAATATCTGATTATGTAAGACCTTATTTTAAAATCTGATTAGAGAATGCTTTTCCTCGAAACGGACTGCAAATCAGATTTGTTTAAAAATCAGTTGACAAGCCAATTGCGGATATCGTTGGAGAATGGTCAATCATCGTCTTATTTCATGTTTTTTTTTTACAATAATATCAAAAATATATTTGATATACTCATAACGAGCCCTTTCATTTGATATGTGACACAGAAGGTTTGCAAAACTTTTTTTTAAATTTCCTAATTTGTCCCCCGAAAGAGACACCCTTATACAAATTTCACCTGATTTGGTCCAGCTTCGGTGAAAATTCGCTGTGACAGATGAACGGACAGACAGACGCACAAGTGATTTTATAACCCTGAAAACGTACTACGAAGTACAAAAGAAAACATTAATAAAATTTAAAAACTAAAAACAGACTTCAACCCTAAACAACAAAACCGGTTTTTATAAAGTTTCTTTGGGACCACCTGGAAAGTATACACGGTCAAACTTTTTATATAGAGGTATATTATGTTATGGTAGCACAGGGTCGAAATATTCTTATGTGTCCGTATGATATGCACGCTACGGCACTCAAGGTATCCTCAGAGACCGTTTATCGCACGGCGCACCGTCTCAAAACCCACTACTTGTGTGGTGAGCCTCATTACCGAGCTAGGTAGCACTTGCACATGCACATGCAATCCAAAGACTTTGGCGAAGGGCGTTGTCTACAGGACATAGTCTGAGTACCTAACCTACTCTCGCAACAGTCGCGTCGCGTTGTTGTGCAAAATTTAAGTTTCAAATCTCGCTGGTAGAAGTCTCCAGGAAATTGTCATCCCAAAAGTTGGCCGATCAACTGGTCCGAGTTTCTATGGAAAGCATTTTTTTCTTCATATTTCTACTTAGGCTTGGGGTGTACACATATGTATAGGACACAGATATGTATTTGGAAAAAGTTAGTGTTCAGTAAATCTAGGAGAGGGAAAATGTAACGGACAGCTTATTAGACAAATTTCTAAAAGTAATATTGGAGAGAAAAATGGAGGAAAGAACAGGCAAAACAAGACTTACAGATTTATAAAACAACTAAAAGATCACATTAATGTTTCAACCTACAAGGATGGAAAAGAGTAGACTTTACACAGAGAGAGATGGAAGGCATTGGTTGCTTCACAGACCAGAACTTAAATCTTTTATAATAAGAAGAATGTTTAGTAGGTAGAAATCTATCATGGACAGCATCTGTCCTTAGCCGTTTCAATATTTTTTACTACGCGACATACTTGGAACTTAATGTATACTTACATAGTATATTATATACTTACATATCCTTTTAGCCAGTGACTTTGCATTCCCGTTAGGATAAACACGCATGACTTACAATTCGCAGGAAGAATCGAACTTGTCTGCTTTCCAAGACTACAGCAAGTTCCTCGAAGGTGGATTGGGGCAGGCGGAGCTGGTGGGAGCGACTGGCTGGCAGCCCCCGTGGCGAGCGCCTCTACAGCGCAAGGCTCCCTTCTACCCTGGGGACGATATCTACCATGCCGATACGTGGAGAGAATTGGAGGTACGTATACACTTTTTACTTTAACATGAGACAAAGAGACGTGCCGTTGCCGGAAATGTGGCCCAAAGTGGGAATATTGCCGACAACGCTGCCGGCAAGATTGCTCGAAATGGGAATTTTGGAGAACATTACATTAGATTGATTAAAAAAACTCATATCTAAGCGTGTTTTATAACTTTATAAGTATGAAACGTATTAAAAAAGTATCCAGATACCAAAATAACAATGTTACCGGCAAATTACCGGCAATATAGCTGGCAAAATTGTCGGTAATGTGCCGGTACATAAATATTTGTCATATAGTTTAATTAGTCCAATGTGTTATCTGGAAAAAAAAACCGATAAGTGAGAGTCGGTCGCTCATTGAGGGCTCTGTTTCATAAAAAAAATCAAACTTACAATTGCAGTCAAGTTTATATACTTAGAAATGAACTTGACTAAAAGTACTTGGCTAGTTATTTATGTATCATTCTTCATTGCAGGTGACTGACGTGGTTGGCGGAGCAGGTTACAATGCGTCAGTGACTCCCCACGGCACAGTGTGCCTGAGGCTGAGAGACAGAGTCAAGTAAGCGGCTTTTGATCTGTAGATGCAACATCAAGATGTTGTAGTTGTAGATCGTTGATGATTGATCTGTAGATCAAAATCAAGATTTTTTAGTTGTAGGTAGGTATGTCTTAATAGTGCAATAATAGAAACAGACTAACAAATACATATATAGTTATACAAACATCCAAGACTCAGACAAATTAGAAAAAGATCATTTTCCAACTTGCCTGACCGGGGACCTCCTGCTCCTGCCGGTGGCGGACTAGCATGGTGACCACTACGCCACGGAGGTCGTCAAAATGGGGCCAAAGAGTGGATTTTTATTTCTTTATTTTGGATTTCTAAATGATGTCTCAGAAGTCTCGTGAAAGTTCCTCTTGATATTCAAGGTCTAACTAAAGACTCAAAAATCCGTTTTTAGAAAATATGTACCTATTTTTTTTTAAATATCAAATAGTGTTATATGAATAAACTGAGTTTTTAAGTACCTATGGCCACCCCAGGCACAAGCGCTGACGCTCTGAATTAGAAGAATTAGAGAAGTTTTGTAAATAAATCTGGATTAAGTCGTAATGAATTTCGATCTCTTTCAAAAGGGTGGACATGACGATCGACGGAGCCGTTCGCGTGACCAACGCCAAGAACAACATAATCCTGGCGTTGTCGAGGTCCGGCGCCGCCGCGGCGCTGATCCACCCCAACGGCCGGGTGTACCACTACGGCTCCCGCGTGGAGATTCAAGCACGGCACCAGCAGGGGAACAACAAGTGAGTGCGCCTTCTGTATTAGATACATCATCATCAGGTCCTTGGTCTCCACTGCAGCACGACCCTCACTGTACTACCAGACCCATACTTGGCCAGAGCAGTCAGAGGATGCGTTTCCTAATTTTTTCTGGCACACACAGGTATGGCACTTCATAGAAGCGGAGTATCATTTATGCCTACTACAACTACAAACGAAACTATACATCCGTGCACACAGCAATGTGCGTGTGTCGCCGGCAAGGCGAGAATGAATCGGGGACGTATATTGCGCGGGACCTTAGGAGATTCCGTTCTGTATGTAATATTTACTTATATTAATTCTATGCTTCCGGCCTGTATAAAATAGGACCACACCATCCCTTTTTTAAGATGTAGAAAGAGGCGACAAAAAGACTAAGCACAAACATCTTGTGCAACTGCCTCCCCAGAGGGTTGACGTTAGGTAGGCGGCCGATCATAAAACTGTAGCCAAATCTTTATTAGAATGAATTAGAATGAAATGAATAAACGGGTTACTCACGTACTATAGAGTCAGCTACTGGCCGACACGTTTCGACCCCATCCGGAAGTCTTCATTAGGGCGATGTTTGTGTCTCAGGTTAGATAATGTCCAAATCATAAAAAAATACCAAAAATAAAAATGGCGAAAAGTAAAACTGACCCAAATAAAATTGATAAAAATAAAAATGACCAAAATTCTGTTTTAATAAAAATAAAAACAGCCAAAACGTTTACTGTTCTAGCAATTTCTTTTCGATTTCGCGTGATCTCCGGCATCTTTAGGTCATCATCATCAATCACATGCAATTGACATGCAAAATTGTTTGGAGAAGAAAACCGGGAAAGCGCACAGAGCCGTCCTGAGATGGCATGTATTTTCTTAGAGTAATGGCAGTCACCTGAGGAGGTTGTTCTCGCAAGGTTTGATTAAATGACAATTTTGAGAATACAGCTGGCCCATGTTGGAGATACTAGGCGCGAGTTTCATCACATAGAGTTCCAATTAGCAGTCAGAACGTTACACAAGTTTCCACTTGCAGACTTGTGGAAACTTGTAGCAAAGTGTTCTGTAGCTAAGTGAAACACAGCAAATCCGTCACATAAATTTAATGCAGCTATCAATAACATGAATATAACTAAATTAAATTCGCAGCTTCGCTATTTTCATTTATACTTTATCGGCTCACATTTCGACTGTGCAGCAAATTAAAAAGTGCATTCATGCGTCGATAATGCACTTGAATGAAAATATTTGTCGGCGGGCGAGGCGGACAGCCGAATAATCGATGGAATTAATTATGTAGCTTCGGTGGGGTGTTCTGCACGGGGTGCAGTGTGCTTCGCCGTTTGTCTAGATAATGGCGTATTGGCGTCGCTTTCCAGTAATGCTTGCCTATGCAAATGGGATGCCGTGTCTTGAAATATTAGCATACCCTATATATCGATCGCGTCTTTAAATTTACGCAATAATATGAGCAGGGCGTCAAATTGTACTTCGACAAGCTTGGTTTTTTTTAAATTAATCGACAGATGGTTTTTTCAAATTAATCGACAGATGCTTTATTCTGTTCTGGTGCCCCTTAAACCAGAATTTGCCTGAACTCCACTCTCTTTAGAGCCTAGGTCCCAAATACTATGTTTAGCGCGATGGTGGGGTGGGATACAGATGGAAAGAAGAATCAAAGTAGTGACGTTGCAAGCCGTATTGCCTATTAACATTTAGATTGTAGTCCCTTCCCTCAATAGTTTTAAGAGAATTAACTGCTTAGTGGCGAGTTCACTGGGTCAAAAATAAAATATTTGGTACTTTTATGTTATGTATGAGACATCACAAGACAATGTATGTCACTTATCATTGATCGTATCCATTTTCAACGTGATTTTAGATTTATAATATCAGAAAAACTGATATTAACATCGCTATTTGACTCCTTGACTCCAAGAAACTTTGACGTCATTAGTCTGTATTTCATACAAACTATAGGAAATATTCGTTTTGAAGTTCAGAAACAAGTTTCTGATTTGATTTGTTAATAAAAAGTAGCGAATACTACACTTCCCCCAGCACAGTATAGTTAGGTATGGCATTATAATGTAACTCGAGACAGGAAGAGCAGAGGCGGCGGGTTGTGGCTTGTGGTCATTAATTGTAGAGCACACCTCGTTAGTCTGTCTAAAACAACGCAGATATTTCCGAAACAGTACAAAATTATACACAGTACAGTATTTTTTATAAAGTGCAGACTTACTTAACGAACTAAAAACAACACAGGTTGAAACAAAGACAATCATATCTAGAAAAATGTTGAGTACATCTGAACTGTCGTGATAATTAATCTGTGATTTAATCCTATGATTGTTTTGCCTAGTCTACCTAGTTCAGTCCAAGAAATAACATTTGGATACTTTCCTAGGTCAAAAATAGATAATTTGTTTCTGTTAAGATAATAAAATTCACAAAATAATGTCACTTGTCTTGATCGTATGTATTTTCAATGTGATTTTAGGCTTATTATTGCATTAAAATAATTTTATAACATCGTATTATGTACTTCAAGAAACTATGACGTCTTCTTCTTATATTTAAGAGCTGGGCTCTTGTCGGTGGAGTGCTTTCCATGTCTCTCTTCCTTCCGCTAAGTTCTTAACCTCTTTATTTTATACTTTTCTCCATTTTAGGGATATAGTACGGTGGTTTCCCCATTTGCCTTCCGTACCGCAGTATTTGATTCGACAGAAACCCTTCCAAATTCCGCATCTTCGGCCTTCTGCCAATACTGTCACTACTGCTGCCTAGTGACAGAGGAATGCCTATTTATTTGACGTCATTAGTCTATATTTCATACAAATTCCACAGAAAATGTTTGTTTTGACATTTAAAAAAAAATTGGTTTGACTTGTTGGAAAGCAGCGGATTCTGTTGATTACTTTATTTTAAATCCACTCCAAGCTCCATTCTCGGAGTACTCATAAGAAATACCGCTCCAGGTACGCGAAGATGTGGTACAAGGGAGTTTCGTTCACGGCGGAGCAGTGCGCACTGGTGTACCTGGTGGATGCTGCGGGGACGCGCACCACGACCGACACCTTCCTCGACATGAGCCAAGACTTCACACTCAACGTGTTCTACAAGTAACTATACCTACCTAGGTTTTGATAAACTGCTGCGCTTTTATAATACCTATACAGATACATTTTCATGTCTATATCCCTGACGGGGTAGACAAGAGCCTAGGGCCGTTAGGCTCAAAGGCCACGCTTAGCGTGGTGGTGGGAGTTAAGATGGAAAAGGAATCAAAATATCCATGATTCAAATCTCGCCCATTCCCTCGATCGGCTCCTACGATCTGCGCGGGAAGAGAAGCAGTTGGTACATTCAATTTTTTTTCTTTTCTCCCAGACTAGCATGGAAGGTATATACAATACCTAAAGTCAAAGATATTACTAAACGTAACGGATACCCAACGCCATAGGAACTATTGGAGGGCCTGTAAGTAGGCAAAACTGGAGTTGTAGGTAAGCACACAGAGATGGCAGCACACATGACTGGCAAAAAATTAAAGCTATATAGGACAATGTAAAATATGCTTTATAACTTGTTTGTAGTTGTCATATCTTTATTTCTATAGACCTAGGTTGAAGATAACCCCACGATGAACGATAACGCTTGGAGATAGCTAAGTTTACGTGTCTATAGACAAACCTAAAGCATTTGTAATGCCTAAGACGCGGGGCCTATAATTTATGTAGAATTACATAACTATGTGGCTACGCATAAAGCTCTCAAATAGGTTAGGTACCGTTAGAAGGTATTATTAGCACCTTGCTGAACTACGCTTGGAGGTTATTAAGAGCGATCTAGTTGAATCCATAGGTGTACGGCAGAGATTTAATATGTATATCTACATATACAGGCTGTACATCTGTAAACTTGCCATATTCTCAGATGTACCTACCTATACCGATCATACTGAACAACTTTCCCTAAGGAACAAAACTCGAAATAAGAAAAAAAATGGACTTCCCAAATCGATTAGCCAATTAGCAATTTGTAAGGGGGAACAATTTTTTTTTTTTTATATCGACCTATGTTCCTTTGCGAAAGTTGTTCATCGTCTGAGAATATGGCAAGTTTACAGATTTATAGCCTGTATATAGATAAGTAGTACTTACGAGACTAACCCTAAAATCGTAAAATATTTTACGTTATTGGTTTTTAAACTATCGCACTTTAAACACATTATTAATTTATTATAAAAGCAGGGATTAATTAGCTCGAACCTTTATTTTGTTTCGTCTGTTTCGAATAGGAGTTACATCCTTCTGTCTGTCTGTGACTTTGAAGGATGTACCTCCTATTCGAAAAGTTAGACAAAACGAAATATGACGATATTTTACGTTGTTTTGCATAGTTTGGGCAACTTTGCCATGAGAAGAGGATTAGTTAGCGCAACTATCACAAGACATCCATAATCCTGATTCTGACTTGAACCACGCGATTATGACTTGAAATTTGATCGCCAAATTCCCTAGGTACGTCAAATTGCGGTTTCGTGCGGTAGACCATACACCTTTGTGGTCGCACGAAGCTTCATCTTCGACACCCCTGTCATTTCATATAAATCTTTTATGGCAAGATGTCAAAGAATTGGTGATTTTATATATTGTGTAGGTTTGTATAAGGTCTAACAAAATATACTGTTTTACATATTTCGACACATTGTTCCTAGGGGAAAGTTTTCAGTATCGTGGACACAATTCAACCTTGAAATAGTTTCAGTATATATATCAGACACAATAAAATTTAAGTACTTCTGTGTAAAAACACAAACATAATTTCAAAAGCTCAGGAATTTTTGTGGCCTTTGCCCAGCAGTGGGACACGTAATGGCTGAGATGAACTTAATGAATAAATACATACTTAGTACATGTATGATAATCATAAATTTTTGTTTTAGCGAATCCCGGCATGGCCCGTCGTACGTGAACGAGGCTTTGTCCTTGCTCCAGGCTGCGCAGTACTGGCTGACAGACGACGGCATCGACAACTGGATCATCAACAACGTGCGCGTCAGTCAGACTGCTGATGGATTAGTCAGGTAGGTCTTGGGTTCATCTGTTTTCCTGATATTCATCTGTTTTCCTAATATTCATCTGTTTTCCCGACATTCATCTGATTTTCCTGATATTCATCTGTTTTCCTTATATTCATCTGTTTTCCCGACATTCATCTGTTTTCCCGACATTCATCTGATTTTCCTGATATTCATCTGTTTTCCTAATATTCATCTGTTTTCCCGACATTCATCTAATTTTCCGACGTCATCTGTTTTCCCGACATTCATCTGGTTTCCCTACGTTCATCTGTTTTCCCGACATCTGATTTTCAAGACGCTTATGTGTCATGTTCCTAGTTTATCCGCCGTTGATTACTAAGTATTTCCTTTTTAGGGTTCCCCGTACCCAAAGGGTAAAAACGGGACCCTTATACTAAGACTTCGCTGTCTGTCCGTCAGTCCGTCTGTCTGTCACCAGGCTGTACCCAAGAACTACGATAGCTAGACAGTTGAAAATTTCACAAATTATGAATTTCTGTTGCCGCTTAAACAAAAAATACTAAAAACAAAATAAAATAAATATCTAAGGTAGGCTCTTAAACAACAAACGTGATTTTTTGTCCTTTTTTGCTCGATATCAATAATGGCAACCAAGTAGGCACTTGAAATATTCACAAAATACTCAGTTTATTTTTATTTTAATAATAAATAAAAATAAAGAAAAAATATTTAAGGGGGCTCCCATACAAAAAACACTTGAGATGGTACGGAACCCTTCGTTTTTTTTTGGACTATTTCAGGTTTTTCAGATTTCCTTTTTATATGGCATCATGTAATGATCATCTTTTAAACCATAAAAGGCTAATGATTTTGTGATCAGGTCTTGTTAGTTGACGTGATTTTCCCTTGACTTTAAGGAATAGTTAGAAGCTCTCATTTTAGGGTTTCGTATAGTAAACAAGGAACCCTTATAGATAGAAGGAACTCAGATACTGTAAGTACTAGAAAGTTGTAATTTGGCATGGATATCAATGTCAAAGGGAGTCAATATTTTTTCTCAACTAACTTATCGTGATGTGTATTGTTGAATAGGTGCTTCAAAAATATTGTAAGCTAGTTAATACTATTTTTCGATTAAGGGATTTGTTTCAAAATTAACGACAGTTATACCTATATACAACGAAATTAACAGAGCTAATTAGGGTATACAAATTAAAGAAAAAGGAAAATTAACAGAGCTAAATAGGGTTTACAAATTAAAGAGTTACTTATGGGCGACCAACTTAAAAGTAAAAAAGGAAAAGTAATATTTCATACAAATTCAATAAAAAATAATTTTAGTGCTGTGAATTCAAACTTTGCATTCGCAACTACGAAAACCTACACTGTGTGAGGCCCGACACGCATTTGGCCGGTTAAGCAACGTTTTAGGGACATACCCATAATCAATCGAACCACAGGCTATACTAGATAGCTATAAATAGTATGAAGAAATAATATAACAAAGATAAAAAAATTGGCCTTTCGTATGGAAAGGCCAAATTTTTTTGTGAGCAACGTCCCGGACAATTTGTATGGGAATGTTGATTTTGTTTTTTGTTTTTGGCTGTTATTATTGAACTAAAGTAATCTAGAATAGCCTGTGGTTTGATTTATTACGGGTATGTCCCTTCCACGTTGTATATGAATATATTTATTTATTTCTGTCGTCTATTTAGAATAGCTGGGTTGGTTGAACCGATTACGAGGGGGAATTCTTGTTAATTTCATTAAAGCGTCTTAAATAGGTAGGTAGATAACGTTCAATGAGAAACCATATAAATTAATTTGTGACTTAATCTGTCGTTTTATTCTTAATTGCTTTTTGCCTTCTCGTATACTTATGCCTAAGCACATACATTTTAGAGTATAAGCGTTATTTTTGAAATTAAATCGTATATGTAAATAAATACTAAAAAAAAATAACGACGAAATTAAACTTTAAAGGTATACAGGGTCTGTGATATTCAACAGCTTGCCTAGAAAAGGTATTCCAAATAAAAACCGAGGTCCAAAAGATCCTGAACAAAAAAAAACTGCTGTTGAATAAGTAACGATAGACGCTCAAAGCTGACCATCCGTGCGTCCGAAAACGGCACTGTAAAGCCACACCAACTGTGCATACCCTTCAAGGGTTTTTCGTAATTATAAAGAATATAGGGACAAATCGCACAGATTGAGCTAGCCCCAAACTAAGTTTAAACTTGTATTATACGATGTGACACAATATTTTAAGAATAACCGGCCAAGTGCGAGTCTGACTCGCGCACGAAGGGTTCCGTACCATTATTTATAAAAATCAAGTTTTTTGTATTGGAGCCCCCTTAAATATTTATTTTATTTTGTTTTTAGTATTTGTTGTTATAGCGGCAACAAAAATACATAATTTGTGAAAATTTCAACTGTCTAGCTGTCGGGGTTCTTGAGATACAGCCTGGTGACAGATGGACAGACAGATGGAGAGACGGACAGACGGAGAGACAGCGAAGTCTTAGTAATAGGGTCCCGTTTTTACCCTTTGGGTACGGAACCCTAAAAAATACATTAGATAAACACCCCAGACTAAAGCCAATTTGTCCTGGTTCTGGGTTGGCCGCAGAACCTCCAGAGTGACGGATTAGGGTGGCAACTGGTAACCAATACGCCACGGCAGTCGTCTATAAATAAATAAGTCATAACCACAGCCACTTATAAATTACTAGCTGAGCCCGTGGGCTTCGCTCCCCGTGGGAATTTCGGGATAAAAACTGTCGTATGTATGTCCTTCCCTAGGTATCAAACTATATCCATATCAAATTTTATCTAAATAGATTTACTGGTTGAAGCGTGAAGTGGTAACAAATATACAAACTCACTTTCCCATTTATAATATTAGTATGAAGTAGGATAAACGTCCAGTACGAAAAATTACCAATACTAAAAATGAACTATACAAAAGTTGAACATGACCAATGAGCAAGTTTTTCTAAAGGGAGCATATTTATATTTGGACATTAGTAGTGTAAGTCACCACAACCAACTCCCAGCTGTAAACTTACCCAAAATCGGAATATGGGTAGAAGTACATAGTTCCTTTAAGTAAGAGTATACATAATTTAGTTTTAATTTATATATAATCATTATAGTTTAGTTTAACGTTTATTTATAATTTAATATAGTTTAGTTTAGTATATATTAATTTGTAAAATCGACTGTATATATATTTTTTAATTTTTAACATGAATAAAATATTTTAGAGCATACTAATTTTCGTTTTATACATACATACATACATACTATCTCGTCTTTATCCCTAATGGGGCAGACAGAGCATTTTGGGTCTTGCGGTTTAATGCAGAAGCCCGGGGCCGCAAGACCCAAAAGCCACTTTTAGCGTCATGATGGGCGAGAAGATGGAAAAGCAATCAATACAATAATGGGTTGCTAGCCGCATCGCCTGTTAACATGATTTGCATTTTTGCCCATTCCCTCGATCGGCTTTTACGATCTGCGTGGGAAGAGAAGCAGCTGGTACATTCTAAGTTTTTTTATTTCTCCCAGACCAGCATGGGAGTTTATTTTAGTTTAATATCTTATAAATAGCCTTTCGCAAGTGAAGATAGAGGATGAAAGGTGCTCAAGTTTCGCTGAGGTATCCAATTTAAAGCCTCTAGAAGCCTCGTCCGTTCTACCGGAACGAACTGCAATAGGGATATAGTTAACTCTACTTATGTATCTGTGTCCAGCGTCTACAATGTTGCGCAGTGTTAGTAATACTGCGTGTTGTAATACTTAATAGTGTGAATTCGATTAACTAAAGCATGTATTTATTATGTAGTAAAGTATTTCTGGCTAGCCATTCTTATTTCTTTTAATATTTACTTACTCTTCTTATTTTAGTAGGTGTGCGGACGTTATGCGGCTGTATGATGATGTATGATGACTGATTAGATGATGATGTATGATGATTGATCAGATGATGGTGTGACTAAAGTCCCACTATTCTATTTTTCAGTTATAAATAAAAGATAAAATATAAAATGGTGGAAATTGTGAAAAAAAATTCTTGAAGAAGTCTGAAAACGAACTGTTTGATTAAGTATGTGGATTTGTGATTAAAGTCAGTGTGGTGATTTTTATGCGGTGTTTGCTTACTTGAATGAAGATGGTGCTTTTATCATGATATTTCATTAGACGCAGCTTAGGCTATACATATAGCATATTGGCGGCTAATGTGTAAATCCGTCAATGTTACTCGGTAAAACGTATTAAATATAACAACATGGACGGGATATATCCGCAATAAATCGAACCACGGGTTTGGTTTATTACGGGTATACGGGTCTGACATAGCTTGACGTCTGCCGTGTGTAAGTGGCCATCTGTCTCACTGGTGTCTGATTCTTCAGGCTGTCTAGAGGCATCTGACATAGCTTGACAACTGCCATGCAATGATGACAGCCGGGATCAATGGCTTATACGTGCCTTCCGAAGCACGGAGGAGCTCGAAATTTTCTTATGCCACGTACCCCATCCACGATCCCCATTCTCTTCGCTCGCTCTGTCTATTACATGTAAACACTTTACTAATACTTTGCCAGGATCCACCGCTGCAGCCACAAGTACCAGTTGCGCACGAGTCCCAGCAACGGCTCTGCATCCATCACCAGCCCCTTCTTGCATTGCACCGCCTCGCTAGGACAGACGCAGCACTTGTTTGTAAGGTCAGTGATTACCTCTACGTTTGTAGTACATACAATAGAATTATTAACGTAACGCCATAGAAACAATTGGAGGGCAAGGAGGTAGGCAAAACTGGAGTAGCGGGGTAGTTGAAACTATTAGAGGGCCTGTAAGGGCAAAACAGGAGTTGCGGGACTTGCGGGGTAGCCTCACAGAGATGGCAGCACACACGACTAGCAAAAAAGTGACCAAGTTTTAAATATACTTTAAAAATATTTCTTTCGTTTCATATATGTCATAATTATTTAATTAATTACAGTACTGCTTTATTTGAGTAATAGTAATAAAAGATTTTAATGTTTTAATTATTACCTTACAGCGTCTATTGAAAAGAAGTAAAATAATTGTTTATAAGGCTATATTTTATCGGACCGGAAGGCATGGTAGTAGTATCTGACTCGTGTAATATGCGCCAATGTCATCAGAATTTAAAATTCAAATGTTTATTTAGTAATTAATTACCTAGATATTCCTTACCCTACCGGGCAAATCTAAGAGCCGATCGAGGGTATGGGCAAAAATTCGAATCAAGTTAGGCGATGCGGCTAGCAACCCATCACTATTTTGATTCCTTCATCCACCTTCTTGCCCACATCAAGCTCTTAAGCCTTTGTCTTGCAGCCCTGAGCTCCATCTGCTTAAGAGTAGCAAGACTTAAAATGCTCTGTCTGCCCCATTAGGAATAAAGACGTGATAGTATGTATGTTACTTAGACCTTTACAAGCACTTTTACACGTCAATAAGTATTGAGTATTGATCCCTTCTTGCTTTCGGTGATGGAAAGCATGTGAGGAAATCTGCACACGAGTTCACTAATGTGCCAATTTCTTCACACGCTAGTGTGTAAAATATGACTGACATTATATCACTAGTTGCTTTAACAGCAGTTCGAAAAATCTGACAGTGATACTCTGCTATTTAATGCACTTGATGAGTTTTAAATAATTTTAATCGACTTTCGAGGAGGTATATATATAAGTATAAGGTGTAACAAAATATACTGAAACTATTTTAAGGGTGAATTCAGTCCGTGATACTAAACATCTTTCCCCAAGGAACATATGTCGAAACATGAAAAATAGATTTTGGTTTCCCATACAACCTCGGATCAGCTGATTGGTCAACTTGTATGGACGGCCAAAAATTACTTTTCATATTTCAATATATGTTCATCGGGGAAAGTTGTCCAGTATCATGGACTGAATTCACTCTTAAAATAGTTTGAGTATATTTTGTTAGACCTTATATAAGGTTTTTTTTAATGTAAAAGGTATGTTCACCGATTATTCGGAGACGCCTGGACCGATTTTGAAACTCTTTTTTTGTTTGAAATGGTATACTTTCGAGGTGGTCCTATAGATTTTATTAAAATCGGATCAGAAGCCGGTTTCTAATAAAAAAAAATTAGAATTTACGTATATCGCTGCATTGAATATTTGCTTGTCCAAAGTTTCCGAGCTGTCAAGGAACACAATAAGAGAGACAGTTTAGGCAGCTTGAACATTGCTATCACAGTTAGTGGCTTTGATTGACGTATCGCTGTAGGAATCTGAAACTTTGCAACGGTCTTGTCATAGAAGAACTAGATGTTGTAGATATAGATATTTTGTTGATCAAGATGAGATGTAAGTAGGTAAGTATTTAATAAATTTGCTCACAAATACTGATTTCTAAGTATATAATTAAAACAAAAAAAAAATGCTTTTTCAAAGTTCTTTTGTTTTTCCAGTGTTCCAGTTTTTTCGGGACGGACATTTTTCCGACATTTTTAATTCAGTGCCTTTTCAGGGTTCCGTAGTAAACAAGGATTATAGTTACGCCATGTCTGTCTGTCTGGAAAAAAAGTGGTAAAATAAAATTTGATTTTTTAGGGTAATCCATATGTAGTAATATACATGTAAAGCAAGAGTAGTTTTTTTCCCGACTAACAAACACATCGTGTGGGATATCGTTGAATTCATAAGCTCAATATTTTTTAAAGGCCTTTAAAAAATATTGAGCTTGTGAACACCATTTTTCGCTCTAGGGATCCGTTTCCTATCGCCTAAACGGTTGTATATGGACACGTGAAAAACGATACTGAATTTTAAAGGAAAACTATCAGCTAAGGAAGGTTTACAAATAATTTTTCAAAACAAAAAACCGTCTCCACGTCCAAACTACATAACCGATTTTGATAAAATTTATATGGGACCACCTCGCAGGATATCCTTTAAAATAAAATCGATTTTTTCAAATCGGTCCAGACGACTTTTGAATAATCTGTAAACATACATAAAATAGATCGCAACGAATTGAAAGTCGATTAATGAAAAAGTTATAGGCGACCGCAACTTATATGTACTCGGTAAAAGAAAACTTCAACAAAAAAATTGATTTTTGAGACATTTTTATTCGCGTGAACTCATTGTCTACATTTGTAACTACGGAGCTCTACACTTGACCGACTTTACCTCGTTTTTAGAGTTTCGTAGTAAAAAGGAACCCTTATAGTTTCGCCATGTCTTTCTGTCCACGGTCCTACAGAGAAACTATAAGTACTAGAAAGCTGTAATTTGGCATGGATATGTATATTAATTATGGCGAAAAAGTCGTAAAATAAAATATGGAAAAAAAAAATTTTCAGTGTAGCTGCCATACAAGTAAAGACGTAGTCAATATTTTTTTTCTCGACAAACACATTGAGTGGGATATCGTTGAATAGATCTTTCAAAAATATTGTTAGCTTGTGAACACCATTTTTCGATTTAGGGATCCGTTTCTGAAATATTTGGGTTTAAAGTTCAAATTTTTGTTCGTGTCCTCCCCCCTCTATCTGCTAAACGGTTATATATGGCCACGTGAAAAAAATCACAATTATAGCATATATAATGTAGTTTGAAGGAAAACTATCAGAGCCAAGTAGGGTATACAAATTAAAAAGTACATTTTATAAGTTGATCGCCTATGATCAACTTTTGAAAAAAGACATTTTCATACAAATTCAATAGATATTAGTTTTTAGACGTTTTAGTGGCAAGAACTCAAAGTTGGCATTCGTAACTACGGAACCCTACTCTGCGCGTGGCCCGACACGCACTTGCCCAATTTTTTCTCTTTCAAATGAATGAGAGTAATATGAAAACTGTTTCCTCAGACGTGGCGAGCGGCGGATGCATTTCGACGGCAACTCGTTCATCGTCCGCAACGCAGGCCACTCGGCCGGATTCGACGACAAAAACCAGTTAAAGGTGTATTGATGAGCACCGCTTAGCCGTACTTTTTAGTGAGACTGGTGACACCGTCGGAGAAAGAAATTTGTATTTCCCTGCAAAGCCACAATTGAGAGCCCCGTCATATGTGATGCACTTGCGCTCTTAAAGTATTTGATAGAAAGTGCGAGCTTTATGGAGTTAGTTCCATAAGCTTTACAATTTTCTTGCTCCGAGGTGACATCACAATTAGTATACATATACATATCATATCCCTGTAGCCCTTTCGGTGTGTTGTATAGAACTACAAGCCATTTTAAACTTTCCATGCAGAGCTGGTTACATTTTCCTTCCAGAGTTGTAGCCTACTAAGTAAACTGTCTAAAGCTATTTGATGGTTACGTACGTCTATTGACGGTTCTTTAAGGTTTACTCTAGCAGATTATATTTCCGTTTTTCGGTTTATGAACTGAATCCTCCGTTGTATTTAGGTAATTTGTTGATTTATTTTTATTTTTGTCGTAATATGCCTTACCTAAATATGACATGATGAATCAGATTCAGCTAAGTTAATTGAATGCTTTAGACAGTTTTTCCCTTGTTAGCTCATTTATCTCTGGTTTAGTGTAATCGGCCTTTTCCTCCACCTACCGAATGTTGTCTCTATTACTAGCATAATACTTATTCTATTTTCTCTTTAGATGTGTATGAAACATGTGGTCGAGTCGCACTAAAATTGAACGGTGACAATTTTTTCTTTAATATACGCTAAGTGTGTAATGCTTGCATACAGTTTTTGATAATTTTAATTTCTATATTTTTCTGTACGACTGCCAAGCTTTGGCATTTTTATGGACTTCGGCTCGAGTCATTGATATAGTAATTAAGATTACAGTTTCATGATCAAGTGTGAGATCACCATAGACTGACTGCATCTATATATCTTTTTTTTTTTACTTTTTGTATTTTAAACAGTTTATAGTTTACCACAGAACCCAGTGTTAATCTCATCTGTTTTTATTGTTTTTGCTGTACGGTTTGAACAGTTTTTGTGCAATGCGCGGGTGCTTAAATAACTAACGGCGATTTTATATAAAAAGTGTCACTTTGTGAGGATAAATAAAGTGGACCGTTGAACCGGGACGCACATTAGCAAGCGCATTGTATCTTTGCACAATTGCAGACGCCAACTACGCCGCGTCTCTACCGGGACTCCAGTATGAATTATTCAGACTGTTTATATCATGTATTAAAGTATTATAATCGTTTGTACATGCCGTCGAGCCGAATTTCAAGCTTGGCAGCGTGCATTGTACTTTCAGTTGATTAGTGCTTTGGGCGTTACGACTCGCCGGTGTTTCCTTTCTTTACGTTTAAAACGTCAAGTTGATGTTGTTATTAAATAATAAAAAACGAATACTTATTATTCAGCTCGTTTTATTGTTAGAGTACCAATTTTTCTCAAATTCTTGTCTTCATAAATTCATAAGGTACGCAATGGCTTCTTTTTACAATAAATTCCCAGTAAAAGAAAGGGATAATAACCTTTCCGCCTAGTTCCAGTTACTTTTCGATTTATTTATTTACATAATTAGAAAAAAATAGTTGCTGATTTGATGCAGTTGTAACAACTAAATACCTAGAATGGTCGTTACATGTGTTATGGTCGTTATATTTAGTGTTATGGTTATTACATTTAGTGCTTGGAGCTACGCAATCACAATATTCCAATTATGGAAGTAGACTTTAGTTAGATTATTGTTTGTGTTACGGCTCCTGAATACTGACTGCTGGTCCGGCCAGGGACTTAACAAAATTAGGTCTTGACACCTGCTTGGGGAACGATCAATTTAGGTAGGTACTTACGTCTTCTTCCATGAATAAAATCAAAACTATTTAACAATAATAACAAAAATCCACCAAACAAACAAAAACAGTCGACGAGCTGACCCCAAATAGGGAAATGTCGAGGAGAATGATGGTGAATAACAAAAATCCACCATCTTAAGTTCAATTTGGTCCCGTAGAGACAGTCGCACGAGTGATTACAAGGATGCGAATGTGGAGTTCATTTTGAAAGTTTTTTTTCAGTCCGTTTAAGATATTGCAGGCTTCCCCTTGCCCTAGACCAAAATACAATTTTCCATACAAACTTAGTCTTAACTTTTATTTCGAAACGATATTATTACAAAATTTTGCCGTAATCGGGCATTTCGGCAAAATTTTGTAATTTCGAGCCGCGACCCGTTCACCCACCAGCAAAGATACTAGGGTAATAACTGGTTGCCTACAGTAAAAATAAGAACATGAAATAGAATATAAATGTGTTTTGGGAAACTTCTAACTCGTTAATTTTCTTTCCAGTACTTAACCAGTTATTACCCTAGATAATTACAATTTCTTTAAAATTACCAATTTTTACCGAAATCTGACATGTGGTTTCAACATTAAACGTAGATTAGGTATGATTAGGTACGTTGGTATGGAAAAGTCTAGGGTAAGGGGATTCTTAAATCACCAGATTATCTGAAAAGAAAGATGATCCCGTGTTTCTGAAGGCACTTCAAGGCGCGTATAAACTGTGGGTCCTGAACGCCATCTAGCGTTTGCTCAAGCCTATCCAAGGATTATTCAAGGTCTACCCTTTGGGTTGCGGAGGTGAATTACCTAGGTCACTTTCGTCAGATACCACATTCATTAGAATAATTTATTGGCTGTTCTGCTTTCAGACTGAATTGCTCTGTTTAAAATCAAGTAACCTCATCAAATAACCTAGGTTAGGTAGTGAACCTCGGGCTCTGAAACGTTACCACTAAGGATGCAACCGGGAATACGCTCGAATGACGATGACCTTTCTCTGGCATTAGGGCAATGCAAGAGCAAGGCTAGGAATTTGTCCTAGTCTTGAAAAAGCATTATATGAGAGTCTCTGTACGCAATCTCATAGAAAGTTGGAAATCCGTCTAGGAAGTATTCTACGGCAATGCTCTCTTATGTAGGTATCAGGTGCATTTGCAGCGAGCGGCGCCGGTGTAGCACCCGGTAGACAGTGCACGGTGGCGGTGCACGCTGCGCAGCGGGCTGCGTGGTCCGCGTCGCCGCCGCCGCCGGTATTGATCCGGGCGCCGGTGGCGCCGCGGCGCGGCCCTCGCCCGCACCTCCTGCCTCGTGCGCCAGCTGTCAAACCCGCGTGACGTAACCGCTAGGGCGGCGCACACACGGCCGCCGCCAGCCGCCCGCTCAGTACGTTCGCTCGCTACACTCTCGTCGCGCTGCACTCGCATCGCGGTCCAGTGCACTGTCTATCTACGCCGCAGATTCCGCGGCAGGTGAGCTTGGTTGGGGCCGGCGTGGCCCCGGCCGCTCGGAGTGCGCCCGGCGCGTATTGATCGCATCCCGTCCCGTCCGACAGTTTCAATGTTTATAAACTGCCGGCCGCATCTATTCGGTCCCTCTTGTTTTTGATACGATTGCCTGTCAGCGTACGATTCGGACGGTTGATCCCGAATGCACCGCTCGCACCGGCTACGCACCGACCGGACTCAGTGCACGTATGTATGCACTTATTTACCCTGATTTATTTCCCATTACGCAGTATCTTTGTGACTACACCGCATTTACGTAGTTACGGTGTGAGGCGGACTATAAATAAAATAAAATCAGCGTTACAAGAAGTTGTAAACATTCGCGCTGACCGCTGACATAGAACGTTGTTCAATCGATCGTCCTGGGGAAATTTTCTATAAACATGCGGCGCGAATAACAGCTTAATCAGAAGTTCATTCATACATTTATTTGTGAACGAACTTCGGCCTGCTGAAAGGTATAACTTTTGCAGTTAAAGTAATCATGTTATTACAATACTAGTATGGATAGATAGGTAGTTATATTATTATCAGGTGCCTTCTTTTCTAAAGGTTAACCTAAGTTGCGTAACTTAAATCAGACCCAATATAAAATCTATCAATGTCAAGTCAATGCAGAGTCGAAGTTGAAAGAGATCGACGCTCGTATAACACCTATTTTTGTTATACTTACCATCGCTGGAAGCATTCTTATTTTACAACAGTTACCATTACATAGCCAAGCTAGTGTACCTACCTCTTTCTAATCAGGAAACATCAAATGTTGCCGGAGAGTTTAAAATAACCTGTCGTTTTGTCTTGGGGAGAACACCATTTCGTGATAAATTATAATGGTGTTTTAGCTTCAACAATCTTAAAATTGGACTCAAGTAGGTACTTACTTTTTTATTTAGCATCAATATCGAGTTATAATAATAGGTACCAAGGTATGCACCTATATTACATGCCATGTCGTTTTACTAGTGGATAGTTTTACCTAAACAATATAAGCAAAGATATATGATGTAAGATCTCAATCTAGAGACCACTAGAGCCAGACATTTAAGTTTACAACAATTTCATAAAAATAGAAAGTTTCTGTAACTGCTTTTTAATCTTGCATTAATTGAGTAACATTAGGTTGTTAAGCAATTCTAAGTAATTAATCGAATGTTGTATTAATAGTTGTCATCACGTTGGTACCTATTATCTGTTAAACTGATAAAGCTGACGTTAAGTTAGTTGCATCGTAAGTTGTTATAGTTATCTTATTAACCTTTTTTAATGCTAACTCAAAAACACGATTGCACCAAACCGAATAAAATTAACATTCTGCGTGGAAAACGCTCGTGTTATGCTGCAAATGGTTCTTGAATACCTGAGCTAATTATGACCAATTACTAACCACCTACTTTAGTCAATAATGAAGTAATTTTGTCACCAACATACGAATCGGCATAGTTACCTACATAACATAATAAGTGAATGGAATTCGAAGTATTTGTCATTATTATTATAATATTGGACCCATTGTTCTTAATTGTATACACAAATGTACACCGATAGGTATGATACGCATGTTTGCGCAAAACATCTTTGGCAATATAATTTGAATGCCAAGTTTGTATCTGGTAGGAATACGAGTACAATTGACATTTTGACTTTTCGCATTAGATTAGCCCGGTTCGTTGAATTCCCCCATCGGTTTTGCTATAGCACAAACAAATTGAACATTTCTGCGTAAGGAAAGTAAATTAAGTTACCGAATTTAGTGCCGCTGACATCGGATATTAATCCAACACCAAATCGTTAATGCGATTTGGTGAAACAAAACATTGCTGTGGGAGTTCTTTGTGATTTTGCGCTTATCTTCGAACCCGTATGTGCCGGAGCGACCTAGTTTTTAACTGTCCCATTAGGTGAGGTCATGTCTCATACAATTTCTAGGTTTTGACTGGCAGGAAGCTTGTTTCTTCGTTCCCGAGTTTCACCGCACTAATACGAACGTAGGACGTCCTGTCGTTGTAGCATCTCGTCTTGTGGCGGAAACTAATAAATGAAAGTAGAACACAAGGCCGTTTATTTTGGTTAACTTGGTACTTATTTATCTTTCTAGTCCATTTCATCATCAAAGCTTGCAATCTCAATGTCACGTGTGTTTTGAATTACAATATCTATTGCCTATGCGTCGATATGGACATCAATTTTATCTATGTTTACGCAGACAAGAATTCAAATGTTTTTGTTTTATTTTCCAATAACATTAGAATAATTAAGACCTGAGGCTACAAATTGCCGTGACTATTGTTATGAATGGATTCCTTCATTATTTTTATTCGCGGTACTAACAGTAATAACGATTGCATTCCACTTCGAATTCAAACAAAAAGTGGCGACAACATTATTTGATGAACGCTACAATAATATTTTACTTCATGCTTCGTGGGACAATGATTATGCAATATTCCGCCTGATTCTGTTTTAAGCTGTTTTATGACGTTAATAAAAACTATAGAACTTTTTATAAGAATGGTTCCTTTTGCTTGATTTTCACAGGGTTTTTTTCCAATAGTCGCGTCCGGTTTCCTTTAGAAATTAGCTACAGTCGTGTCCTCTTTACAAGATGATCTACAAAGGCGTGACGCTTAACAAAAGTCTAGTCGACTGCAGATCGGAAATATGAAGAGACACAATAGTATGGAACATTTCAAGTTCACAACGCCTGCAGCTTTGCTTCACATAATCGAACACGACTTTTATAGCACTGTGACATTTCCCTCAGATCGTTTGTTTGTTTGTTTTTGCTCGGTCATCCGACGATATTAATAGTAGACACTGCGAATGCATTGCAGTTTGTCCTTGCGGTGATGTCATACGGACAAACAACACAAACATTGGATGTCCAACAATAGTGCGCCCTGCCCACGTCACCTGGGTGCGCCAAATCTATGTCCACCTACATAGATGTTCAATGTGGTGAACTTGATGACCTAAGAAATTACCCAATATTGGTATTGGCACGAAGAAGTCACTATGCCGGGGAAATCGACTAATAATTATTACCGATTCTATGACGATAGATGTAAGACCAAATACGCAATTGCAAATATTTTTCAATACACTAGAATTGTTCATAACATATATCATATCTTTATTAATAGAGTGAAAAATGATAAATGATTATAAAATATATTGATAAATAATATTACGATAATATAGATTTTTTGTACCTAATTCGGGCTTAAATGTGCGGTACGTCAATCAAAACATATTCAGATGTGAGACAATTTGGCGACTTCGCTTTACTAACAGCTTGCCAACAGTAGGCCTTCTTTATTTTTCATCTCAGTTGAGAAAATATAACTTTAAAAAGTATTCTTAGCATCATTAAAACTGGGAGTGATGACCGCGCAAAAATTTCGGTGTGATGTAAATCTTATTTTGTCTTATCCGCATATAATACAAAATAAGATTTACATTACAAATTACAACAGATCGAAATATAGTAATATAGGTCCATAAAGGATCAGGTCTGTTTCAAGTTTTAATTAGATTTCAATTAGGACGACTTGCAGTGTTGTTGCAATGTACCTACCATTGAT
This sequence comes from Acrobasis consociella, assembly GCA_963555685.1. Lineage (NCBI taxonomy): Eukaryota > Metazoa > Arthropoda > Insecta > Lepidoptera > Pyralidae > Acrobasis > Acrobasis consociella. The sequence continues at coordinate 6,924,636 of OY743104.1, read as the reverse complement.
AATACATTAATTATTAATAGGTAGTGGTCGGTAGCAATTCACTTTTTGTGCCACATTTTAGTTTTCCTTATGTGCCAGTATCTAATAATACAAAAGAGTTTAATTTAAAACTTTCAACGTTAGACAGCCGGTCAGCCCCTTCCTTTAAACCCCTCCACGAACCCTCCGCCCACGCTATGATTAAAGAAACAAACAAATGCGATGTTTACTCCGGAAAACAATTCTTTCAGATTCTAAAATGGAATTCAAGCTTTTTAAATAAAGTATCTGGTATTGGTAGTAGGCAGTATGAGTGGTAAACAAAGAACTATATTTTCCAGACGTTTACTGGTTTTCCTCATATTAGTCTGTTTCTCCATTTCTGCTCTAAAAAATTGTCTATTAAGTAGTAAATAAGTATTGACACAATGTTTTCTCGTCTTCATCGATGTGAGTACGTTCATTTCGGTCCAAGCCGTCAATGTTACGTTGCGATCGGTATAATTTCAAATGGGTGACGAAATTGCAATGCGATACTCTTTTCAATGTCGTCTGGCTGTCGTTCGCAGGCATAATGCATAATGTAAGGTTGCCGCATAATTATAAGTCAATACTACGATACACACTATTGTGTTGTATCTGGTAGTGTGGTTTCCGGTCTACATTATTTCATTTCTTCCTATCGTAAGAACTAACGCAGAATATCCTCCAAGAGGCTCCAAACCCATTTGTTGGTTCTAGGATTTTTTATCTCCACTTGACTGTCCCCTGCCTTCTTGGGGATCATTTTGAGGCTCCAAACCCATTTGTTGGTTCTAGGTTTTTTTATCTCCACTTGACGGTTCCCTGCCTCCTTGGTGATCATTTTGATAATGCAACAAGCTTAGATTTGGAAGATAATAAGAAGGTAATAGTACCTCATCATCTACAACGTGGAAGGGACATATCCCTGATAAATCAAACCATGGGCAGTACTATATCACTATAGTCCTTTCCACACTGTAAAAAAATGGTGTATTTTATTTTAAAAGGTAAATACAGTGGAATGCAAACTGTTTTCGCCTTTTTAAAAAAAAATTTAACACTGCGTTCGTGATGAATATCGTAATCTCAAGACTTTTAGAGTGCACGTTTTTCCTTATCAATCCGTCGGTCGCATACTCAAACAAGTAAACTCTTACCTACTTGTTTCGCGCAGTTCCAAGCTAACGATGAAATAACAAGACTTTTTTTACCAGCGAAAGGCTTAATTCAGGCCAGGGTTATAATTTTTAGTCTGAGGCCCAGTCCTATGTTTTTCATGTAGTTACCATCATATCTTTTTTTTTTAATCATTTTTTTTTAATTTTTATGTTAGCTTGTTCCACGAAACGTGATGTCGCGCCGACGACGGGTGATACTTGTATGAGTTTATTTACTTACATCTTTTTTGGGCTGTTTGGGCACAACGCATTTCGGTTTTTTTTATATTTTGTTTAGTATGGATATAGAGGTATAAATTATAAAGTCTAAAAAATATAAAATTCGTAAATTCAGTCCGTAATAATGGTAAATTTTTGACCGAGCGAGCGAAGCGAGCGAAGGTCTCTAAATCGAGTTGGGGGCGAAAACACATTGTATGTATGTATGTATGTATGTATGTATGTATGTATGTATGTATGTATGTATGTATGTATGTATGTATGTATGTATGTATGTATGTTTGTACCGCGATAACAGCCGAACCGATGGTTTGATTTTGATGAAATTTGGTAGGCATGTAGGAAATATCAATAGAATTTTCAAGTTCGTTGGGCATCAAAATCGGTTTAGTAGTTTTTGAAATATTAATAAAAATGTCCGCGATTGTATACCAAACGAAACCATAGCGCGTTCTAACTTTGGATAGCACCATCTAGGGGTTATTTAGGAAACTGAATTGCGAAAAATAATCGCGACGTCTAAGTTTGCGGCAAACTGGGTAGTTTATTAAATTTAGCAATTTTGTTGAGCGAACTTTGGTACAATCGATATCGCTACTTGTCTGTGCTTCTGTTGTAGTATTAGTAATAATGCCACAAACTAACAAGAGATTAACGGCAACCAAAGCCAGCGAAGTAGTTTTACGTAGAGTCGCAACTAAGGGAATATGCTAGTACTTCTCATGCCAATAAGAGCTTTGTCAGCAAAAAACTTCGCCCGAAAGCTCCAAACGCTAGCGTTCAATGCGTGAGCCCGCTGTGGAGATTCGAGGGCAAGAATCCTTACCAGAACACGGTTCCCATCCCACGCATGACCCGATCGTGGAAGACTGGCCAAGTGTCATGCTCACGAACGCAATTTCCACTGTCGCTTGCCAGGGCAATAAATGTGCACAAATCGCAAGGACTCACTTTGAATAAAGTAGTCGTAGACGTTGGCGTTTGCCCAAGAGCCAAGCTAATCCGACACTATACCGAAAATGTCCCGGACATCAGCCTGTACTAGATTAGGATGGCCCTTAAACAGCTTAAAAACAAAAAGGCGCCGGGCGAGGATGGAATCATCCAGAGCTTCTGAAAGTGGGCGGAACGCTGCTACTGAAAGTCCTTCAAGAGGCTCTTTAATTCCATTCAGCTCGAGGGCGTAACGCCAGAAACGTGAAACAGGGGCATTGTGGTCCTGTTCTTTTAAAAAAAGGGAGATAACACTCTATTGAAGAACTATAGGCCTATCAAGTGTCTTAGCCATGTATATAAGTTGTTTTCGAGGCTCATCACGAATCATCCCGCAAACAGGTTTGATGCCTTCCAGCCTTCCGAATAAGCCGGTTTACGCAAGGGCTTTAGCAACATGAACCACATTTATACGCTGCGGCAAGTTATAGAGAAGACGAGGGAGTATAACCAGCCGTTATGCTTGGGGACAGTGGACTATGAAAAAGCCTTCGATTCGATCGAAACATGGGCCGTGCTTTAGTCTCCAGCGATGCCGTATTGACTATCGGTATATCGAGGTGTTGAAATGCTTTTACAGTAACGCACTATGTCAGTCCGAGTACAGGAGCAGTGGACAACGGCAATTCCACTGCATAGAGGTGTAAACCAGACGTTATAACTTCGAAACTGTTCACCGTTGCACTGGAAGATCAAGCTTCTGGAATGGAAAGGATTTGGAATTGACATCAATGGCGAGTATCTCACCTTCGATTTACCGATGATATCGTTGTCATGGCTTAATCAATGGCAGACCGCGACATTAAGTATGTATGTACTATGCTCGCAGACCTAAACCGAGTTTCCCAACAGGTGAGCCTTAAAATGACCGATCTAGAGCGGCTTCCATCCAGCGCCTTCCAGCTATTCTAGATCAGTCATTTTGGAAATCTTTGGGAGAGGCCTATGTTCAGCAGTGGATGTTATGCGGCTGAAATGATGATGATGATGATAAGCCTTAAAATGAACATGGACAAAATGAAAGTAATGTCGAATGTCCATGTTGCGCTCCTACCTGTTTGTGTTGGGAGCTCCACCCTCGAAGTGGTAACCTGGGTCAATTGATCCAGGCAGGAAGCTTCAGCTTCGAGGAAGAGGTCTTTCAACAAATACGACTCGGCTGGGCAGTGTTCGGGAAGCTACGCAGTGTCTTCTCGTCAAAAATACCTCAGTTTTTTAAGACTAAAGTTTACAAATAATGTGTGTTACCAGTGATGACTTATGGATCTGAAACGTGGTCCCTTACTATGGATCCCATAAGAGGGCTAAAGGTGCAACGCGCTATGGAAAGGGCTAAGCTTGGTGTTTCTCTACGCGATCGAATCAGAAATGAGGAAATTTGTAGGAGAACTAAAATCACTGACATAGCCCAACGGATTAGCTCGTTGAAATGGCAATGGGCGGACACATAGCGCGACGAACCGATGGCCGATGGGGCAAAAAGGTACTCCAATGGCGACCACGTACTGGCAAGCGAAGCGTAGGACACCCACCCGCAAGGTGGTTTATCGACCTGACCAAGGTCGCTGGAAGCCGTTTTAGATCGGTCATTTTGGAAATCTTTGGGAGAGGCCTATGTCCAGTCCAGCAGTGGACGTTATGCGGCTGAAATGATGATGATGATGATGAGACGTAGGCGTAAAATAGTTGGCGGCTGGATGTACATACGTCGCTCTTTCAAGATTCAAATGTCTTGGGATATTGAATTTAATCCAGGTTTTGATTTAAATTGTTTGAATTTTTTTTATATAAAATGAAACTCTTGCAGCTCAGAATAGAAGAAGAAAGAAGGTTGGAAAATCTGTTTCCTGCAACGGTATCGAATTGGTAGTGAATAATGTATCACAGTTTCACTGGACATTAAAACTGGTTTAGTTTTGGAATAATATCGCGAGGTCTAAGTTCGCGGCGAACCACTAGTTAAAAAAAGAAGGAAATTGACAAATATTTGTTGCGTACATTCAATACCATATAATTCGCAAAAAAACAATAAGTAGATGTCCAACAAAAATTTCAAAACTCTTAGAACTCGCTATGGTTTTTTAGGGTTCCGTAGCCAAATGGCAAAAACGGGACCCTTATAGATTCATCATGTCTGTCTGTCTGTCTGTCCGTCCGTATGTCACAGCCACTTTTTTCCGAAACTTGCTTGCTTACTTTGCTTGGTAGTAGAAGATATAATCGCGAGGTCTAAGTTCGTGGCGAACTACTAGTTACCAAGGAACTGTTTTATTTTGAATTAAGAATGATATATTTTGGCTTTCCATACAAACTCGGATCAGCAGATCGGTCAACTTGTATCGGAGACCAAACATTACTTTTATATTTTGTTGAAAGTTGTTCAGTATTATAGACTGATTTCACCCTTAAAATTATAGTTTCAGTACATTTTGTTGACCTTATATAAGGAAAACTTGTATCTTCTCAAAACTGTACCTAAAATTAAGTATACAATAAACCTAAAGTGATGAATTATGTAACACGCTAAAGTATAGTGTTAAAGTTGAAAGGGGCCTGAGAGGCGTCTATAACAGCGCCTCGCAAAACAATTTCAAATCAATTCGCATGATCAAAACAAATTCTTTCTTTGTGACCGTGACTGAGCATTGTGACGCCAATAAACTAATGTAAATAGAGAAGAATAATTCATAACATGGGTACCGCAGACATATCAAAATGTAGAGGTACGAATTGGTTTTAAAAATTCTAAAGTCTAACCCTCATATTCATAAAAATTAACAATCGTTTTCTAAACCTATTTTAGTAAATAAAATGTTTTGGCCTTTTTTCTCTTTTCAATATTTAATATTTAATGAACGAGACATAACATATTTTAACTAAAATAAGTTTGGGTTAGTTTTTATGAATGTAAGGATAACAAAATATACTAGTCTACAATCAGTTCATGATTCTGAACAACATTCCCTAAAAACATATAGCGATCGGTCATTCTGGAAATCTTTGGGAGAGGCCTATGTCCAGCAGTGGACGTTATGCGGCTGAAATGATGATGATGATATAGCGAGACAAGGTTCAAGGATAAAAAATCGCATGGGAATGATGTTTATTAAAGATTCGTATTGTTATTGTCGGGCAGAGGACTGTTTGTTATTAGCACGTATACATATATGAGTCGGTACTCCATTTAACGCCAATATGATTACATATTTACAACGATTACAAACAATGGAAGGCTTTATAGCTCAAGTACATTTGAGTTGTAAAATCAAAACAAAGATTTGAGATATTTTCACGAGCTTTATCGACTTACTTCTTACTTACTTCCGTCGAGGACAAATTTTTCCGCAATTAGGTCCGAAATTGCCGGTCCCGTTTTGCGTGGGGAACGTTTATCGAACAAGGTTTTATTTCATTTGAGTCTTGAAATATTTTCGGGGTTGTGAAGTCCATACAAAGAATCCTTATAATCAGATCATTAAACATGTAAATTTATGGCAAATAATGTATGTACATATGTTGTAAGGGGAAACTTTGAAACGCCAAACTGCGCGTGGACCGACACGCACTTGGCCTTTTATTAATTACTTACTCGTTTCATAGTTTGGCACATAAGAATTAAAATCAGTAGATTTATATGTAGGCACTTTAAAATTCTAAACTAAAAAGTGTAAGATGACCATTTATATATATATAATAAAGAGCGATTTCAAACAAACATGCCCCGGATGTTGTCTTTACCCACTTGTTTTTGAAGGCTTTTTTACCCGATTACGTCGTAGCCGGAGAAGGAGGAACATATATCTTGTTGATCGTTGATGTTATGTCTACAGATCATTTATCAAAGCTTGTGTACTATATTTATATGCGAGTTAGGGCTAGAGAACCGATTGGAAAGTTGTGCACAAATGATATAAAGTATATAAACTCATACATGTATTATTAGGTATCACGATCGCGTCTCGCGTTACCAATGCATATCATTTTGCTTTTACTTCGCCCCGTACGTTATTTATACTATCGTGTATATGTTTCTACTCGATTTCTCCATCCACACTTCTGACGACCAGCGTAGAGTATAATGGTTAGCACGCTAGTCCACTATTCGGAGGTTTTGGGTTCGATTTACATTAAAGGAAAATTTTAAAATATATCCCATAATACAAGTTTAGACTTATTTTGGGCCTCACTCAATCAATGTGGTTTGTTTTTGTCTTTTTATTTATATTTACATAATTGAACTCCTAATACAACAACCATCTGACCAAGGAATAAACAGATCTGTGCCTCAGAAACTGCATGTGTTTTTGATTCGGTTTTCACAAGCATGTAGAGCGTTATTCCGGGAGTTTATTTTTAGACCTCGTTACTAAACTCGGTTATTATAAGACTGACACGTTTATTTTTGGCATCATTCAAATCCCGAAAAGATAAATTGCTTTTTATAAATATTGTAGGATAAGCCCCTGTAATTGGATTCTTTTAGCATACTTACTTAATTTTTTTTTTGAGTTTTAAGTCATTTTAATGATAAACAAATCCTTGCGATACCTACCGTGACTGCGTTTATTTTAGGTTCTGTACCCAAAGGGTAAAAACCGGGACCCTATTACTAAGACTCCGCTGTCCGTCCGTCCGTCTGTCTGTCTGTCACCAGGTAGTATCTCATGAACCGTGATAGTTAGAGTTAGGCAGTTGAAATGTTTACAGATGACGTATTTCTGTTGCCGCTTTAATAACAAATATACAAAAAACGTGATTTTTTATAGATAATGGTATGGAACCCTTCGTGCGCCTGTCCGACACGCACTTGGCCGGTTATTTAAAAATCGTGCCAATTAATTACATAACTAGTTTCATAAATACAGCTCCTTGGTTCTACATTTATGAATTGCTTCCAGACCTGCAATAAAGGACAAACAAATAAATTCGACCTCGTTAAAGAAACTAGTCACCAGTCTAAATAAACCGTAACGCCTCGCTGCCGGAATGAGTGCATAATTCTATTGTAAGAGGCTGAGTCGTAAAGCGCATTATCTTAGTAATTAAGTAGGTACTGCGATTACCATCGCTGGGTCGCCACGGCCGCCGACGCAGCCTGGGGTTCACAGCCAGCAAGTGACCTTTCCCAGACAGGAATGCTATTATACTGTCATTCCCACACGGCTTGCCATCGAAACTGGAGTGTCAAAAGCTGGTTTCATGAAGTTTTAGTAACAAGTCTAGAAACGGAACCAATTAATTAAAAATAGTAGTTTATGAATCTGCTTGTATAATTAAGGGTGCATGTTGATGTTTATTATTTATAATAAAGAAATACATATATTAAAAGATTATGTTACAAGTGGAAATAAGAATATTTTCTAAATACATCATTTCATCAGTTTCAGCACTTTTTATTCTTTGGAACAACCCATTAAATAAGGACACTCGTTGATGTCTTTAGTATATCAGGTGTAATAGATATTTATTAATTATTTTATGTTTATTTAATTACTTCCACTGTATTCAAATCATACACGGTGATTTTTTATTGGTTCTGAAGCCGAAGGCCACTTCATAGGCATCGTTAGTAAGACCTAATTAGCTAGTCAAAATAAAAATTCAGAAACTAAAAATGTTGACTAAAACTCGAAAGCAAAATTGTGAGATCAATTAGTAGTACCGCCGCCATATAACGCCCGCCGGCCGGCGGAGGTCATCGACATCCACGCAGCTGTTTTAGCCGGCATAACTACGTGGTCTCGATCGAAAATCATTTACGAAACTTTTTTATCTTATGACATACAGAAATTTGGATTACTTATATGGGTAGAGGAATTCATTTACTATACGACATTTATTTTTCCAAAACCAATGAAAAGTCAGCGTGTATAGTAAAATTGTAATGTTGGCTAAGATTTGATTTGCTGTGTGGTTTCCGGCAGAGTAGAATAGGGCCACTTCAAGTCCCCCCGTTGATGTCGTGGAAGGCGAGTGAGGAAATGCACGCTAAACAAAGCTTATGAACATTAATGAGACCTCTCCAACCTGGCTAGCGTTGAGAGTGTAGGCCAAAGTCCCCTGGCTGCTCTGGCCAATTATGGCTCTGGTAGTACAGAGAGGGTCGTGCTCATAGTGGAGCCAAAAAGCCCTAATGATGATGTTTGCTAGAAAAATTGCTTCTTATCTTGTTACAAATACAATTATAACTTCAGTTAATGACACTGAACGACTTAGAAATACATACGAGTTTTTTTAGGGTAATGCTATAAATAACGGACAAGTAACGTGATTAGATACAAAAACATATTTTTTGTATTTCGGTAAACATTTTAGGAAATTAGTTCATAATAAGATACAGATTGTGCTTATATAGGCGGCCTGTTATCATGACGTCATATAATCATAACTTTTATGTTGTCAAACTCACAAACAACTCAAATTATATGAATGATGTCAATGATAATGCTATTCATATTCATAATACACTATTTTTATACTTGACGCTAGCATATTTTTATAATATCTCTATAATACATTTTCTGTTTATCCGTATGGTTGACTGGGAGAAAATATTCTTAGCATGAAGTCCGTCATTTGTCAAAAGTATATTTGTACTTTAAAACAATAAAGTTTGATAAAATAAATAAAATAAAATAATCTAAGCTCCACGCTACAACAAAGAAAAATAATAATTTATATATGTTTTATTTATAAATTTATTACGCAGAAAAGAACACGCACGGAAAGTACATTACAGGTCTTTATTAGGATAGAAAACATAATATTTTATATGCATAATATATTCACTTTTTGATTTGGAAATCCGTTTCTGAAATATTTGAATTTTTGATAGAGACTTTGTTTTATTTTTGTTTGAAGTGACTCTATTTTCGAAACGGATGCATGTGGTAACGTGGGAAATTCACGGTAGATGTATATATAAATTCAAGGAAAACTATCAGAGCTAAGTAGGGTTAACAACTTACAAATTGAAAAGTTTTATGCGACCAACATATAAAATGTACTCGGAAAAGGAAAAATTTCATACAAACCCAATAGTAAATTTGTTTTTTTAGACTTTTTAGTCGCGTCAAAGTCGGCATTTCATCACTACATAGGTCTTTTTATCTCCACTGCAGGAGCACGACTCTCTCTGTACTGCCAAAGCCATACTTGGCCAGAGTAGCCAGAGGACTTTGGCCTACACTCTCCTCGCTGGCCAGGCGGGTTGGAGAGGTCTCATTGATGTTTATAAGCTTTTTTTAGCTTGAATTTCGTGAGTCGCCTTCTACGACATTCGCGGGAGGACTTGGAATGGCTCTATACGCCCTATTCTACTCTGCCGGAAACCACACGGCTAAAAACTCAGTCGGCATTCGTAACCACTTAATCCTATAATGCGCGTGACACGACACGCACTTGACCGGTTATTTTTGGTATATATAATACGGTGGAATGAACATAAGTATCTGCTTACACATGTAGCTCTAGCTCATTATATTCCTCTCAGAATAACAGTTGAGTGAGCTCTCAGCGCAAAACCTGCAACAGGCGGGCGAGGCAGGTCAATTTGCAGGACGCTGCAAACAACATTAAGGGGCTACCTGAATTTTCCGGGGTCCAGTGGCGCCCTCATTTAAAATAAATCATTTGAAAGGAAACGGTGATATCATTCAAAATTTCGTCTTGATCAAACCCTAGATAACCTTTTTAACTATTTTATGAATTACTGTTTATAATTTAAAGTGCGACCGTGAAGCTTTTCTACGCACATTTGCGAAAAACGGCCACTTTTAGCTAATGTGCGTAGAAAAGCTTCACGTTCGCACTTTAAATTATAAACAGTAGTTTATAAAATAGTTCAAAGGATTATCTAGGGTTTGGTCAAGACGAAATTTTGAATGATATCACCGTTTTCTTTCAAATGATTTATTTCAAATGGGGGCGCCACTGGACCCCGGAAAATTTGGGTATGGCCTTAAACTGTCCAAAGTTTGTATTGCATGAAGCTGCATTAGGGGATAACACCAATTTTTGAAAAGTGTCTGAATTAGATTCCATGGTACTAATAAACCACCAAAAAATACACAAAATTTTCATTTAATCGATAAGTGCCTTCTTCTTCTTCTTCTTGGCGTGTCGATGGTCAACCCGATAAGTGCCTTAAAAATGCATATACATTGTACGTTTTTAAATTTCGCGCGTATTTTGCTGAAAACGTTGAAGTCAGGTTGAAGTAGTGGACACAGAGATATGGGACTTAGTGGACACCATATTTTTCTATGGTCATGACATCAGATATACTGTAAACAAAAGATCCACTGTATGCATTTTGACAGTTGACACTTTTTAGTTTAACAGGCGTATGACGTAATAACACTGGCGGCTTCTATTTTGTGTTTCAAAACAGATTACTTTACAGATACTTTAAATGAATTTCAAAATTCATTTTCGTATTTTATGAACCTAAACCAACATTTTCCGACTGATTTTAGACTAAGTTATCACAAGAATATATTTTTAGATATTTTTTCAAACAGACTAAAATAACTTATAATAATTAATAATTTTTTTAGTAGGAGTAAAATCAAAATATTACGCCCTACTTATTTCTGAAGAGGGGGTGCAAAAAGATGTTTTGACTTGTTTAACGAGGGACAAAATCTAAAATACCTAGGAGTTTTATTGCCTCGGACTAGCCGCCGCAATGTAATATAATTATTATGATTTTGGCGCCCCCTGAAACTGACCCCCGGGGCTGGTGCCCTGGTTTGCCCTTCTAGATCCGGGCCTGTTGATAGAAGCCCACCGGACGGGCACTACGAAACATTTTAATAATACGACTATTCAAGTGCCCTTATAACGAGAAATTCAATCATCGTGTATTATCGTTATGAAAATTTACTTTTTAGGTCGTATTTGCCTTTCCATATTGGGTTGGGAGTAACGATTAAATAGAACGTACAAACCTCTTCTCGTCACACACAGCACTAAGGCACAGACGGTGAAGTCGATCAAGGGAATATTAGGCATTGGGATAGCAGACTCTCCATATTTAACCGATTTCTAAAAAACGAGGAAGTTATCAATTCGTCGCGATATTTTTTTTGTATGTACCGCTTATTCGAAGACACTGAACCGGTTTGGAAATTTTTTGTTTGTTTGAATGGGTATTCAAAACTGTTACGTTGTTTCATTGAAATTTAATCAAAATTGACTGTGTAGGAATCGATTTTAAGTTTTGAAAAATTATCGAACGTTGCGTGCCTCAGACGTATTCGTCAGGCGGCTATCATGTACTGGCATGCGTGCGTGCCTGTTTTCACAGTTTTATGACTTTATAAATTATACGCGCTGCTGTTATATCATCAGTCGCAATTCTAACCCTCCTGATTATTTCCCTTTATTGCAGTTAGAATTGGTACAGATAAATAAACAGGTACAACATCCATGTACTCATAATGCCGTTAGTGATTTGTTTCTCATCTGCAGATTTTTTTTATTCTTTACAATTTTTTCATATTTTTTACAGTAAGTGGTCCACTTGTTGGAATTTATATATAATTTCTGCTTGTTTGATTATTTTGGTTCTGAGTCCTTCCATTTTGAGTTTATCTTCAGCATAGTATGAGAATGTATGAACCTATGCTGTTTAAATTAGATAAAAGTATGGCGGAAGTGTTGTGTCTCCAACTTTCTATCCATTTTCTGTTCCATGGACTCCAAAAAAATGTCTTTCGATTCCTCCTTCCATTCTGCATAAAGCTTGTGACTTGCCCACTTCTACTTCCGATTGGCAATTATAAGGAAACTAGTGCTCCAGCGAAAATATAAAATACTACAAAAACAGTACTGAAATTGAGCAATCATATTATTTGATTGAATTGTTTATTCTATGAGGAGTGAAAAAATATTGTTTCGTGTAAGACTGATATATTTTATTGAGAGCTGTAGAAATGGGTTAAATATTTGACAGGGATGTCTGTATACATAGTATTAAAAATACAGGAAGAACTATGAAGTTAGAGGGTACGAAGAACTCATTCAATAAAGAGCATAAAGCTCTTGAAAGAAAAGAAGAAAGAAATTACAGACAACGATGTTTCAAGAAGAAAGACTGAAAGAGAAAGAACAGAAAGACTCAAGACAAATTGCCACTAGAAGGCTCATCTACCGACCCATGTTAACTCATTCACGGACACTAAGCCAGACACAATAGAAAAAAAAATTGATGACTTCTATAGAAGTCCTACTGTCCGTTAACGTGTTAATCCCAAACCCAGTGTTGCCCCACACGTGCCACAAAGACTACGCACCGCAGATAAATTCCTCTAGTAGACTAGTAGATTCTATGAATGATATAAAAGTAACATTTTTTGCATTCCTCTGACGTCGACGTATCGCGGCATTCTCATGAATGAATCGGCGAAACGCAAGCGAAGGTTATTTTTGGCTATTTCGCTGCCCACCGGCCACCGTGCGTAGATAGGTCGCCAGTATGGACAGCGGCGCAAGCTCAAGGTAGCATACGCGGAGTAATATCATCAATGTCAATATTGGCAGACCTTTTCTTTTCGTATTGTAAATTCTTTATTGTACATAAAAAGCCACAATTGAATCACAGATTAAACATAATAGTACAAAGGCGGAATTATCCCTGTCTCTCTCAGGGATCTCTTCCAGTCACAACCCTACAAGCAGAGGAGATAATGACTAAAGGTCGGGTGGAACGTTGTACAATACTTACAAGCTAAAACACTAAATGCTACTCATAATTACATACATCTTGCACGTAGCAGTAGAATAGAGACTTGCTTATTAGTACTTGCAGGTTGACTGGAAAGACAATGCCTAGAAATGGCATGAGTGAGACCGCCTTCGTATATTAATTTATAAGTAGGAATAGGAAACTAAAAAATTTTTTTGGAACGAAGTTCCATATCGCGCGTTGCGAAAGAGGGCTAGACGGAAAAAAATAAGACCAAAAGTTGTAACGACACTTTTTGCTATAGTTGTAAGCCGTGCGGCGTGCGCGTGTTTCTCTGTCTGTCTCTCTATCCTAATTAATCTAAAGGAACTTCGTTCCATCCAGGTGTCCATTGACATCTCTCAAGCTTTAAAAAAAATTGTTAAATGTTCTTTTGGAAGAAGGAAAGAAAGAAAAAATACTTTATTTGGTGCAAATTTACAGGAGTAACTTGAAAAGTTGTTCAGTATCATGGAATTTGGTTGTTAAAATAGTTTCAGTAGGTTAGACGTTATATAACGTATATGCAATACAGCGTTGATATTTCGCAACTACACTGACGACGTAGCTAAAAATCGATCAATGTACGCGTAACATACATCGCAATTTCCCAACGTCGCAGCCTTCTACGAGTTCTACGTCATGTAATTCTTAATAATGACCGTCCATATTATGATATAATTAATATTATATATTATAATAGCCATGAATAACCGGTCAAGTGCAGGTTGGACACGCGCTCGAAGGGTTCCGTATGATTTATTTATAAAAATCACGTTTGTTGTATGGAAGCCCCACTTAAATATTTATTTTATTATCTTTATAGTATTCTATAGTGTTAGCGTTATACGTGTTTTATAGATATGGTATGGAGCCTTTAATGCTCTAAGTACGTACGAGACCGACTCGCAACAGGCCGGCTATTTAAAAAAACCCTCCTAGAAACAACCAATCAACTAAAAAAATTGTTGACTTAAAATCATTACGATTTTTTTCTATTATAATCCTACAGCTTATTATTCGTATATTTGTGACTGTCGTGTGAGCCCCCTCAACACGTCTAGGGCTCCTACAATTATCGTCTGTGTACCGGGCCCCGATTAACCGAGGAACAATGATTCACGATGTTTACCGAACGAACGAACCCGTCCATTTGCGGTGTGTTATTTTTCTCATTGCTCAACTTCCGTGGCCCAACCATAATAAACTATTGCATCTTCCGATGCATGGGAAATGATTTAATTTTACTGCTACATTTTACCCACAGACAACTTCTTTATAAATGATTTCCTAATCAAAAAGTTCTTGAGAAAGAAAGATATCTACACATAGGTAAATTGTAGAGCGCTTGAGAATAAGAGGCATAATTAATAAACTTTCAAACAGATATGGTTTTACTTTGGCAAAATTATTTACATATCACGGCGAATACAGTTCAAGTGCCACCTACATTGTATCAGAAAGGGAAATAAAGTGTCAAAAAGTATCATTTAGCTAATTGTTAGGCATTAGATAGCTGACTCTTATTTTGGGAATGGTCGTTCAAAGTATCATTAGGTATAAGATTTTAAACAAGTTTCTGCCGCCGGTAAGTTTTGGCGAAAACATAATTTACGACTTTAACGATTGATTTTAAAATAATGCAAATGTTTTAAGAACAATCGTTTTGAATCTTGTCAAAATGATAATTATCACCATATTTACGATTAAGCCATTTATTTTTAATGGGGGTGCCACTTTGGGTATTTCGAATTTCATGACAACGGTGGTGAAGTGAAGCAAGGTCAAAGACAACACTTGTAGTTTAATGTTGCAGACTGCGACTCTTGTATATTTGATTAAGATGTTGATAAAACTGGTTCAAGTTTTTAAATCATACAATTTGTCGTCTTTTGAATAGCATGTGCAAACAAGAAACTTAGATACCCAAGAAAATTGTTATTATCCCCTTAAAATTATCTTGATTCCTTCTTCTACTGGATGGATGAGGTTTCACTCCAATCAGTTTTGTTCCAACTGTTTTGGCTTAAAGGTAATAGTTCAAACATCTTTGATGTACATCTTTACAAACTTTCGCATTTGTAATTGAGTAGAATAATAAGGAAAATAATTAACATAGTAATTCATCTCCGAGCCAAAACTATTTAACTCTAATCAACGTCAAGCCTCAATGTTCTTATTTTAGCCAAGAATGTAATTTCGGGCGTAACATCGCCTTGATCTTGATCGAGCCGAGCATTGCTCGCATGCTCTATTTGCTGTTTCTTCTGTTTTTAGAACAGCCGGTGAGGTAATGTTTTTTATTATTATTTATGTTATTTCTTCTTACAGGCTGTTACACTAGTACGAGTTAATAAGTCGAAGTCGTCGTTTCGCCGTGTGGTCTCCGACAGAGTAGAATCCACTCCAAGTCCTCCCGTTGATGTCCTAGAAGACGACTTTGGAAATACAAGCTAAACAAAGCTTATAAACATCAATGAGACCTCTTCAACCCGTCTGGCCAGCGAGGAGAGTGTAGGCCACGTCCTCTGGCTACTCTGGCCAAGTATGGTTTTGGTAGTACAGAGGGTTGTGCTTCTGCAGTGGAGACAAAAATACCTGATGATGATAATTGGCTACGAAGCAGTACTTTTGTCAGTGGTGCGTCCCATAAGAGAATGGATCGCGCTCTGGTATTCTAGTAGGGTGGCATGTTGTTCATTGGCTGACCATAGTAAAGACACTTTGTTTTGCATACCAGTCCTAAGGTATGACAAAAAGGGTTTTTACTTTTATACTTTTTATACACCAGCCTAGTTTTCAGAGCAAGTGAAGTCCATAAATTTAAGAATTAGATTCTTGTGATGGAGTCGATTCCATGTTTCCCTAATTTTCATATTTACTGAATACTTTCCATATAAATAATTACTTATTGAAAATGTATAAAAAAAATCGTCCTATAGAAATGGCGAAGTGCTGATTTTTATCGGACACAAACCGAAGATCCATCGACTGGATGGCGCCGCAGTGGCAAAGGCCGTTAGGTATCAGCGTGACGCCACCTAACTCGGTTTTCTCGACACCTCCGAACACCAGCCCGGAGTCTTTAAAAGACTTCGAATCCAGTCTGACCTGGGGAATTCTCTACACGATGGGACTTTTTCTACTGGTGGGAGTTTTGACTCGTAAGGTGGATAATTCTTTATCCACCGTGATATTAATAACATTAAATCAAAACAAAAAAGTTCAACAACAACGTTTTACCAATTTTCGCAATACAAAAAAATATTCAGATACGCGGCAGAAAATTAACTGTTCTTTTTTTGTGTAAGCCGTTTACGGTAATCCATTGTCAAAATGATTTGACATAACAAATGACGTGTAGACGAAAGGAACATGGAACGTACCATTACTAGACACACTTGCCAAAAATGTAGTTTGCAATAATAGCAAGTACCTAAACATTGATGAACCGGATGAGATCACCGGTGATGAGGTCATCTATATTTCTGAAAAAAAAATGCAACTCCACAACAATGGTTAATATTAAGTACCTAGTGCACGCGTCTTCGTTCGCGTGAAATTCAGAAATGAAGATAGGTACCTAGTAACTTCTTGTGACATCATACTTCAAGCTAAATAAAATTGATTGTTGAAAATTAGCGTTTGGAGATTAGCGTGTAATTTATATACTATTTTTTATTGAAATCTACGCTTTACAAATTATTATCTTTACAGTTACACATTGCAAGTTACGTAAGTAAAACAAGTTTGTAATCCATACTAATTAATATTATAAATGCGAAAGAATGTTTATTTGTTTGTTTGCTTGTTCGTTACCTCTTTACGCTTCTACTGAACCGATTTGGACAAAATTTGGTATGGATATAGTTTGAAACTCGGGGAAGGACATAGGGTACTATGTCCTTCCCCGATATACTCTTTATCCCGAAATTCCCACGGGGAGCGAAGCCCGCGGGTACAGCTAGTAATTTATAAATTTAATGTGAAATTTGCAAAGGTATTGATTTATAAAGTGTATATTTTAATAAAAAGACATGTCAAGATTATTTACCTCTATTTGAGTACCTAAACAAATGGAGCACTCTATTTAAACAAATGGAGTAACTACTTAAGTTGTACGAAAGCAGACAGCTAGCTTCATAGCGCGTCGTAAAATACTAATAAATTGCAGGAAGGTAGGTATGTCATTATAATACCTAATCGGAAATATTTAATAGCGAGGCGAAATGATAATAGTGCTCGTAATTTGCGACCCTGATAATGATAACGACTGTGTTGCCGATCTTCAAAATAAATTCGGACGCGTAAAAATTAATTGAAAGTATTTCTGTATTAGAAAATTGTTACTACCTTTGAGTTACCACGGTTGTTCCTATACATTTTATACACCGAAAGATTTTATCTTTCTATAAAAAATTACATTTTCTTTTCTTTTCTCGGAATAAGGCATAGGTACAAGGTTTACATATCACACCATTATGAAGCAACATAATGCGCCTTTAAATTAATTCACATCTCTGGTCAGCGCTTTGTCCAATCTTTGTCCATCTCCCTTTATATGAATTCTCAACTGTATATCGGATTGAACAACGTTGCTACGTCATTGTCACCCGCTGAGAATTCGGACATCTGTGATCTGTGATAGACATCATTACACAATAGAAGCGTAGTATCTTCAGCAAACAGTGTGGCAATAATGGATCTTATCTTTCAGATTTGGATAACGCAGCACAGCGACTTAGCGATACGCCGCATATTCTGAACATGACCATGAATAATGTAGGAAGTGCATTTTCAAACGTATAAACGGTTGTGAAGGTTGGTTTCATGTGGCCCGTGTAAAGAGACTAGGCAGCCATGCTGTCATATATGGTGCCTGTGGAAGAGAAGCCTCCCCCAGTGCCCGGGAAGGGTAGACTGGCTCTGGAGCTCATCGGGAGCCCTGGGAGCCCCGAGTCCGCAGTGAGGAGGGCTCGGACAAATATTTCAAAGGAATCGTCGACGAGCTCGTTCGCTAGCGACCTCACGATATCGTCCTCCACGCCGACGGGAGCCCTAGACAAGCCCAAGCACAAGCTGCTGGGTAACGGAACGAAGCACACCACTTTGAAGAGGTAAGTGTTCTTTTTTCAAATTTGTACACGTAAGTTTTTCCTTTAACCAAAAATCTAACTGGTGGTTTTTTTTAAAGAAAGTCCTGAATTATATTCCTAGTTTTACTTACCCAACAACTAAATTTGGAGGGTACAGCTGTCGGTATACCTTTCTCAAAACAAAATAAAAAAATCAATTGGGACTTGAAAAAAAATTCTTTTCGTATCGATGAATCAGCACGCAGAACTTTTTTTGTGTTAAAAGCCTACAAAGCTGCTGTGTTAGGAACACAAAGCGATCACGGGTCAAGTCGAGTCAAGACGCTTTTGTGTCTGCACGTACCTACTGCACATCTGACGGCTCACAAACGAGCGATAGAAAAAAATCGTTCGTTCAGTGAGCCCAAGTTTAAAAAATAAAACTGTTGCCTATCTACTACATTCAGTCTTCTCTCCTGGGTTGCGTCACGTTTCAATATTTCCCACGAGTATTTCAACTTTTGTTGCATGTCGCATTATATAAATACTGAGCTAAAAAGCATCCGACGTTGAATAACTTACATTCTTAAAAGTTCGTTTTAGTTTTAAATAAAAAAGTGAGGTAGAGATCGCGCCAGGATAATCCACTGTTTTGGTCATCAAAAAAAAAGCCTACCTTTGACAAGCTGTATCTCTGCAACTTAGAGACGTAGAGTTCTAGGTTTTGCTCAAATTGTAGTAAATTTAGTTACATACTTGAAAAACGCCTCGTTAGGGTAGTTTTTTCAAAAAACTGAAAAAAGTGCCAAAATTTCGCAGTTTTTCGACCACTGTGGGGGTACCTAGCACAGGGTTTTCAGGGTTGCAAACTTGGGCGTTAACTACTCTCAAGGGTAAGTCCCTTGAGAGTAGTTAACAGTAACAACATATAAAAAAATCGTGGTTACATGCGCGTTTGCAATGTTTGATGTCGATTTTGACCGGCCTAATACAGGTAGAGCAAACGTAGAAGTGCCATAGTGTACTTACAATCATTCAATATTATTATATATCATACGAGCCATCTCACGTGTCCAACTGATGGGCAAAGGATTCCCTCCATAAAATCTAACAAAAATTTTAAACACCGCTTTTGTGGCTAAATTTATGACGACTAACTTTATTCCTTTTGTTTTGTTTTCTATAATAACAATTTCAAATGTAAATTAAAACATTACAATCAAAAATGTATAAGAGGTTGGCTGATCGCTATGTAGACAGCAGTGGTGTAATTAGTACTTGGAACTGCTAAATTACTACTGAACCATTGTACGTGTAGAGGGCACCATCTACATATTTCTTAATTGATATAAGACTCCCTCCTTTACGCATTCCTGGAATAAAAGTAAAAGAAATTAATTTTATCTGTAAGAGATACCATTTTCACCAAGTTCCATGTATTATAATATGTTCTTCTGCCTCGCTATACCGGCTCCCGGTGAAAAATATGCATTGTTTTACTATTGTTTCTAGTATTCCTAGCACACAAATGTCCGAAACTCTACCGGTTCTAAATCTATGAATTAATTAATAAATATTTCGTTCACTTACATATTTCAAAAAATTGTCAGTGGCGGTTTGATCAAAGCAACTTCCAATAATTATGGAAATAATACACACACATTCAAATATTTATAGTTATATAGAAAGATAATAGTACAGTCAACTCGGTAACCACCTTCCAATTCCATTTTTGAAAATATGATTTGATCCCGTCAAATCGGATTATCACTCGGATCTTTAACCTCGGATCGGATACTTTACATTAGGTCTTGTATAGGTAAAGCATAAGTGCGACTCCCCGAAATTGTATTTAAAAATAAAGTCCATATTAATCGTTGGTCGATTTTTGCAAAAAACCCCGTAGCGAAGATGTCCATTTGATTCTCCGTATCTGGGTAGAGGTTCTTTCGACAAATTTTCTAACACAAACTGCTAAATCTTGTACTTGGCTCGTCAATCAGTGCACTGATGCCACTGATCAACCCTCAATGACTATCAGACTGCTGATACAGAAGTCTGAAAGTCCGTAGTCCCAAGAGATTCCATCAATATACTGCGATATAGTAAATATTGCAGAATGGAACTTTATTCACATTGTTTGCGAGTGAAACACTTATCCTCCTGGGATAGCAGTAACAACGATTGTTAAATGCTACCAATTAGCTCCATGAAATCAAGTTGTTAGTGTGGGTTGAAAATTTTAAATTGGCGTACGATAGTAAGCGAAAGTTATGTTGGCAGGTACGAATGTTATTTGGTATGTTGGTTACAAATTGATAAATTGTATTGCCATGGTTGAGGTGGTCCGACCTCCTGTGGGAATTTTGTGTTTGCCGCCGGATTTTCATGCATAGACAAATCTTTAGAAAGTTAAGTGCTTGACTCTAAATGTTTATTTATATTATTTTATCAAACTATATTGTTTCAAAGTACAAATACACTTTTAGCAAATGGCCGACTTAATGCTAAGATCATCTTCTATTGTAATAAAATTCGAATGATCTCTTTCTTTCTGTCATTCAAGTTTTTATTATCATCTTATTGGTTAAGTTAAGTGTTTAAGTCTTATTTTATTTGAAATAAATTTCCGCGAAAGTTAAAGAATTATATCGAAATTAAACTTTTTTGCATATTTAGAAAACCTTTTGAATAGATTTTCATGTCGCTAGCTAAGAAACAGTAGTTCATAAAATAATATAATACTGAACAATCACAAACGTAAATACAGATCTTCGTCTTTGTTTTCTAGGACTAGTCTTGTCTAGGACTTCGTTTATTGTTGATGTACCTACTTTAAACTATAATAATATAATATGCTGGTTGGTTAGTGTTTAAAATGGTATAAGTAAGTAGTACACGATTGGTCAAGATAGTGTAAATTAAGCAGTGAAAAAGTTATATTTTACAAGTTGTCCATATTTATTAAAGCAGATCTTCTCTAAATCATAGGTACTTAATATTTATTTTATATCAATGCCCCACATATAATTGAGTGGCAAAATAAAATTTTGGAGAAATATTATTCAATAAAATTCAAATCAATGTCCAATTTGGAAATTTCGTCCAAATGATCACGCAATGCTCACCTTGAGGCCGAGATGAGAATTCGCGAAGTAAAAACAAAAAATATTTGCTTCCTTCAGTCACGCGTTGACCTCACTTGAGATTTTTTATTTGATTTATACGATGCGGACGAAAAGTTAGATCTAGTTTTAACAGAATGTATTTTTTTAATATCAATGAGGAAGTTTCTAACAACTTAACTAAACGTTAAAACAAACATTTTCTATGGGATTTGTATGAAAAAAAGACATGAATGACGTCATAGTTCTTGGAGTCTTCTTCTTATATTTAAGAGCTGGGCTCTTGTCTTCTTCGAGTCTATAGCGATCTTATTATCAGTTTTCCCCTAATAATACTCTAAATCACGTTGAAACAGATATGATTAATGTGATGATGAATAAAGGAAAAATAAAATAAATGTCAAAACAAGTGACATTATTTCGTGACTTTATTCTATTAACAGTATTCACAACTATAATAAATTCCGTAAAGTGTTTAAAAGTCAATATATTTTATGCAATATGAACTAGGATCTAACAATAGGTTTGAAAGTATAGCATTAGCAAATTAATAAGAGCCATATTTCTGTTTTACTACTGCATTTCCGCAATATGGGCCTAGAAGAGTCGTGGCTTCCCTTGAGGTGTTCTTGGGTTACTTCTGGCCGAGGTAGTTAGGGTTCTCCCAAGCATCGGGCATCTTGATTGGTATCTTCGAGATCCACGAAGTGTAAATCTCCAACTGACAGTCGGGCCTGCAACAGAACCAAGAATAAAAGAAACCGGCAAACTGGGGTGGGATAGGCCGGGCTGCATTGTACATACATACATACATACTATCACGTCTTTATCCCTAATGGGGCAGACAGAGCATTTTGGGTCTTGCGGCTCTATGCGGAGCCTAGGGCCGCAAGACTCAAAAGCCACTTTTAGTGTCATGGTGGGCAGAAGATGGAAAAGCAATCAATACAGTGACGGGTTGCTAGCCGCATCGCCTGTTAAAATGATTCGCATTTTTGCCCATTCCCTCGATCGGCTTTTACGATCTGCGCGGGAAGAGAAGCAGCTGGTACAAAGTTTTTTCGTTTCTTCCAGACCAGCATGGGAGCATTGTAAGAAAAAAAGAAAGACAAACAAGTTTAATTGCCAGGCACATTAAAAAAACCCCGACTTTCAATAGTTTCATATGTAAACCCCATCTACTTATGAGCGGAGGGAATAAATAGTAGAATAAATATCCGTAGCGCTATCTATTATTTGATAGGCAAAAAAAACCCAACTTTCAAGCGTATATACCCAATAACTTTTAAATGGCCGAACCTATTTTCATCAAACTTAGCTAAGAACCTTCTTTGGTAAACTGAAAAATAAGAGTCCATTATTTTTGGATAATCTAAAAGACGGGCTGATTATAATCATACTTTTCTGACCCTGTCGTCATCGTCACCCCTGAAAACATTGATTTTGGATAAGATATTTATATATTGGATATATATTTATAAATTTCTTTATCTTATAAGTACCTTTAAACGAGCAATTCTTGTTTATTTATAAATTTCTGTGATCTCGAAAAAGGCTTTAACGATTTCGCTGAAAATTGGTACATGGGGTTTTCGGTGGTAAACGATCGATTTAGATTAGTCTTATGTTTGGGAAAACGCGTGTTTTCGAGTTTTTATGCGTTTTTCTTTCTACGCAGAATATATGGTCGCTAATTTCGTCGCGCTGGCCGCTATCCGTTTTGACTCGGCAGTTTAGGATGCGGACCACTAGAAAGAGTGTTACGGGTTCGAATCCCACTCGGTGACTTACTTTAGTTTTTTTTTATGTTCAAGTTTATATATAATTGTTTATTTTGTATTGTTTTTAGAAAAGTTTGAAAAATGTAGTTAATGTTTGAGATGTAACCGAGCAAAGCTCGCCCAGGTACTAAATATATAAATAAATAAATATACAAGAATTGCTCGTTTAAAGGTATAAGATTAGTGATTTGTGGTCTAACCACAGAATTAATGATAGTATTACATAGTCTAACATAAAATGATAAGTACTAGGACATGAAAAAAAAATTTTTTCGCCGACCGCTATCTCTTTGCTCTGTTTGAATTGAAGCGTAGCGGAGATTTCGAGCATTGTGATTGGTCAATTTCTCTCCTCTCCGCTCTGCTCCGCTTTAGTGGAAGCGCAGCCTTAAGATGCGCACCGCTAGAAAGAGTGTTACGGGTTTGAATCCCACTCGGTGACTTACTTTTGTTTTTTTTATGTGAACAAAGCTCGGTCGCTCAGGTACTAAGTTACTATGTAAGTTATACGCAAAATTGTGTTGTTATATTTAATTTGCTGGTTTTTTAGGTCCGTGTTTGCTGGTACAAAAGTCGTTGAGGTTATATGTAAATTTCACAAGCGTCTATTCTTTTGTCAGTAAAGTCGACCACCACACCATAATACATATTGAACCTGTCTCCTATTTTCACTTTATGTTTTAAGTGGAATATTACAGACCAAATTTAATAGACAAGAGAAGCAATACTGTACGGAATAAACGTTCACATTTCACATTTCGACTGGCCTATATCTGTCAATAATTAGATGAGCTCGTTTTTCTCTCCGCACGATGTTGCCAATATAACAGTGAAACGTAGATAACGTTTATTATTCGCTTCTGACCTTTTATCGTCCATTACTTTACAGCACGGATGATCTTATACAGTATGTTTTAGAAACGAAATAATTATAACTCCTTTTATATTGAACAGGTTACCCAGGACAGCAATATCGTTTTTTTTTTACTTTGATACAAACATGATCAAATTATTGAATCCTTTCGGGACATCAGTTTTTTATTTATTCCTGGTAATCCTATTTTATTATCTTGGACTGTCCATAGACAGGCGAAATATTCAAACAGGTTACTCAGGTACAAGTATTTATTCTGTGCCCAGAAAAGGAATATCGAAAATATATTTTTTTACTTTAATACAAACATGATCAAATTATTGAATCCGTACGGGACATCAGTTCTTTTTTCGAGTTCTTAATTTTTTTCCTGGTAATCCTTTTTTATAATCCTGGACTGTCCATGGACAAGCAAAATATTTATTTAATATTGTTTCAATTCTGAAACAGCCTTTATAGAGCAGTATGAAAATAAATTTTAATTGGTACGTACATTGCAGTTGAGATGGGAAGCATTAGTTTGAAGGGGGAGAGTGGATTGAAACACGTAGAGTAAATCCATAGAACTTCGGGTTTGAGTTTTTAAACATCTTGTTCGTATTTCGGTACAACGTGGAAGAAACATACCCATACAAAATCGAATCAAGGGCTATACTAGATCACTTTGGTATAATGTTAATAAAATAAAAACAAAAGAAACTGCATTTTCATGCAAAGAGAGCAGCTGCCCGGCAAGTATGAAGATATACAGTCTTATTATAAAACGCAGACTAACTTTGTTACTAGGTTTAAACCATTATCCGACCAAATCAAGTTGACATGTAGTAATATGCCACTGTCTCATTTGAAAATGTCAACTTGATTTGGTCGGATAATGGTTTAAACCTAGTAACAAAGTTAGCCCGCGTTTTATAATAAGACTAATAAAGTTTTAAACCTTCAAACTGCCGCCGATGGCGCCGCGTTTGTGGCAACGAAGTCATTTCCGATTCTGAATTTCGGTCTTATCACCTTTGAGGCAATTTAAGTTTTAAGTCCATGACTGACACTGATGAGCAATAAACACAACCAGGAACATACTAAGTAAGTTGTCCGCATAGACCTAGAATTTTTTACTACGTAAAAGGACCACACTAGCTTAGGGCAACGATAATAGGATAACTGTCATCCTCACAAGAGCAAAAGAGAGCGATCAATTTGACAATGAGACAAGTTTTCATACAAAACCATTATCACCGTGGCACACGAAAATAGATTTTTCTCGTAGTCATGGTATAAAAAAGTATAGTATGCAATTCTTGAATAAAACGGCTTTGTATCAAGGGCCGTGAATCATTCGCGTCGCTCAGGATTCTAACACTTGAATCACTCGCTATGCTCGTGATTCAATTATCATGAAACACTCCCTGCGGTCGTGATTCAATTGTTAGAATCCGTCACTTGTTCGTGATTCATTTATGGCCCTCGATTTAAATCCGTCTTTTATTCACTAATTGCATAATATACTATTTTTAAATTGTTAGGTAATTAATAATTTAAAGTTATTTTACCTTGGAAAGATGGTATCGTACTTTACCGATAGTTCGTTTAGTAGGTACAAATACAACCCTTTTAAGGTCACATAAAATATTTCGTTTCGGGTTTTATTATACAAATTTCCACCTTGTACTTTCTAAATCTATTGTAGTCCGTATAATTCCGTGATTGTAAACTGTAGCAGAACTTTCATTGCGAGTTTGGTATAACACAACTCTGGTACAATATTAATGAAGACAGAGCTGTAGTTGCATTGCTATAAAGTTGTCCGTAGAGCTCCGTCCGTCCTTGTTTACTCTAGAACTCTCATTAACTTGGGCTAAATTGGCAATTTATGTAACTTAACTAAGCTAGCTAGGTGTGCTATTCAATGTTAATATTTGATACGCCACTATGTACGGCAAATGAAAACGTATTATTGAATGCGGGAGTCAGCGGAACGCAATACGTGTAGTTATCCAGATCACCGCTCGCGTTCCGATTCACGAAATACTTACAAAAATTTTAAAAGAATTTTTGAAACCTTCGCGTTAATGAAAACGCTCCATGTACCTTAGGAAAGTGCAGCGTAGATCACATACTAAAAGTGGTGGCATGACCGAATGTGATAGAAGCAGGTCGATATAGTAATAAGAATATATTGAGACCAAACACAAACTACATCTGACCAAAACCTACGTGGAGTCTCAACAAGATATATTTTGCGATCGGTTGTTTTGGAAAATCCTTGGGAGTGAATGTTTGATAAAACAAACAAAAAACAAAACTTACTTAGCAGAAAGCCAACCAATAACACCCGTGCTGGTGACGGGGACAGGTTTCAGCGTCTTGACTTCTTTTTCAAACTTGATGGTGCTCTGGGGCAGAAAGGAGGCGTATTCTCTGCGTACTTCGTCAGCCTCTTCTAACGTTTTCCTGATAATGGGACAGTTTATAAATTTTATAAGTTTATTTGCTAGGCTAATTAAAAAAAATAACCGGTCAAGTAAGAGTTGAACTCGCGTGTAGAAAGTTCCATACAATGCCACAGAATTAATTTATGCATTACATACAGAACAGAAACTCCTAATGTCCCGCGCAATATGTGTCCCCGTCCCCCGCCCTCGCACCTCTCCCCGTTCTCGCCAAAAAAATACTATCAGAGCTTAGGATTTACAAATTAAAGAGTTATAGTCAACAAACGAATAAAATGTTTTCTGAAAATAAAGACTTCATAAAGTGAAAAGTGAACTCAAAGTCGGTATTCGCAACTACGGTATTAAGGAGGAGAAAAACCACGTACTTACATTATTGAAACGAAATGGACAGTATTTATCGATACGGAGAGCTAAGTGACATGTTTACGAAGTAATGACAAGACAAACCTCTTACAAAGTGGATTGGATTGGTTATCTTATAGGTATCTTCGCCTATTGACGTCACACCTATGCTCACTTTATTAATTAATTAATTGTGTTATACAAACAGTGGAAAACACCCCTTACGCAGTAGGCTGGTTTATATTATCTTGTCTTATTTCTTATATAGGCAGGCATACAACAAAGTCTGGTTCGGCTGTTTCGGTGGATCTAAAACGCTACTGGATAGCAGTAGAAAAAAATTACCTTTATTTTAACTACAAGAGACATTTTAACCTACATAATCACAATGCATTCTATTGAAATATTTAATACGTACAACCCCTTTCCTATCACACAGAGAAGGTAACAGGTGATACTGGGACAAAAAGTCCCAGTTTCTGTCCCATAATCTTATCTTATACATTTAAACGAGCAATTCTTGTATATATATATATAAATATACATATATATATATATATATAATACATTATATATATAATATAATATAATACATATAATAGAATATACATTTATTTATTTATAAATTTCTTAACTTTTGTTTTTTTTATGTTCAAGTTTATATATAATTTTTTATTTTGTACTGTTTTTAGACAAGTTTAAAAAAAATAGTTAATGTTTGAGATGTAACCGACCGAGCAAAGCTCGGTCACCCAGGTACTGGGATATAAATACACAAAAAAATTATGGCAAACATTTTCAATTGGGTATGATGAGTCCACGAACCTAACTTAAATTAGGAACCTAACAATCTTCCGAACAAATCAATGCGATCAGCTGATTGGTACATCAAGAGTATTTCCTTGAGGAATGGAGTGTACTTGCTGCAAATACCCTTGCCTTTCCACTATGATTTGACGTTTGGCGTATTGTTTTGTTCATGGCACATTAAAGCCCCTATTACACCAGTCTTCCTTAAGTATCTGCTTTCACGTACATTGCGTATTTTGCAAAGTGACGTACAGATTTTTCATTTCAAGACAGGCAGTACCTACACCAAATCACACACAAAAGTGGCATTTACAGAATAGGCATGTCGAATGGAAAAATATTTTTGGCCCAGCGGTTAGATAATTAAAAAATATTGTAAGTGCACGTGTTTTGTCTTTTCTCTGAAAAAAATAATAAAATTCGCTTGAAGTCACGGCTAGGTACGATTTTCACTTAGCGGTGACGTCGTAAGCCCCCACTCCGGAATTTTGATGCTCCGCACCTTTGTGAATTTTTATTTTGTTGCTAAACTGAAAAATAATGTTTCATTGTTTTTGAATAATTAAAAAAATGGACTAATTACAATCTTACTTTTCTGAACCTGTCGTCACTCCTAAAGCTCACCCAACTCAACCGCAAGATTAGACCCTTAGTATTCCCCGCAAATGGTTTACTAATATGAAGAGATAATGAAGTAAGGTTTATCTATCGCTATGAATCTGAGACAGCTTGATAACTGCCATACAAAAAGACAGAAAATGTGTCGATCTAGGGCAGCTACGTTTTACCCAGATACAGACACGTGTACTGAGAAACGCAATGGTTAAGTGGCAATTTTGGAACTTATTCAAGTACTAGCTGATGCCTCCGACTACGCTCGCGTGGACAAAAATGCTCATCAGGCTAAACAACTTTTGCTTAGGCGTAATTTTTATATTTCTTATATTTTCGTTGTACCATTATGGTTCTGCATCAAGTGTTCCATTTTCCAAAATCAATTATACCCTGTATGTTGCCCAGGCTTAACAGCTATGTAACAAAAAGTTTCATTCCAACGCCCAGTATTTCGAAAGAAACCAACAAACAGACAGACATTTGTTTAAAATTCTTACTGTATTACTGTTCCCATCGCCGCAACTTTTTTCTTGGAAATATATTCAATGTACAGACACATTTTTTTACGTTTTATTATATGTGTCTAGATACAGATAGTGCTTCGAAGTTGTGGTCTATTGTAAAAGCGATTTAACGTAACGGTCAGCATCCACAGCCGATCGTGTTTGACATTGGTTTCGCACGGAACTCTCGCCACGATAAATTTGATTCCCGTGGCGAATGCTTTGATGCCGTGCTGCGTAGGAAGCCGGCTACGAGGATAAACAAACCAGCTCAAATATAACTAAATTAACTAACCACGGTAATCTAGAAATTTCAAACGCCTTAAGGAATCACGTTTAGAGATTTTATCGATATAGATTCTGAGCTTTTGTACGTTTATCACGTCTAAAGATGTTTGGCCACCTCATGAGATATGTTAACTACATAAAAACCTCATAGGAGGAAAAGTGGAAGCCAAGAAAGGAAAAGGAAGACCAAGAAGGTCGTTTATGGATCAAGTAAAAGAAAAGGCAAAAGTTGTGTCGTATAGGGAGGTCAAGCATTTAGCGGAAAATAGGGAGACATGGAAAATACTCTAACGACAAGAACCTTTCTTTTCGTTCTTTAATTTATTGATGATGATCACGTCCACAAAATTTATAGATCTGTCAATATTATTAAGGCATTACGCGGCTTAGGGATTTTTAACATAACTCTACTTGTTTAGGTTACGGATTTTTAACAAAATACTTTTCATACCTTTACTAGTTTAGGTTATGTATTTTAACAAAATATTTTTTATCATTCTACTAATTCAGATGAGTCTTGGTTTGATGTGATAACTCGAATAAAATTAGTATAAGCTATCTAATTAAAAAATAGATTTTTTTTTAAAATTATATATAATAGATAATCGTCCATCATAGAAGAAACTAAATTTTAACCCTCGATATAAAACGGGGTGTTATAAGTATGACGCTAATGTCTGTCTGTCTGTCTGTGGAATTGAAGAGCTCGACTGGACGGCCCGATATCAATGCGTTTTTTTAAAATGAAAGCAACTTCCCTTGCTGTTCATCTTAGTCATGTTTGATGATAAACAGTTTTGTAGTTTTAAAGTTGAACTCGCACTTAGCCGGTTTATTTAATTTTACATTTCTTCTTAGTTTTAAACTAGACTTATGTATCACTATATAAAGTCTAACAAAATATACTGAAACTATTTTAGGGTGGACACAGCTTTGCCCAAGAAACATGTCAAAATACGAAAAATAGTTTTTGGTTTTCCTTACAAACTCGGATCAGCTGATCTTGTATGGCAGGCCTAAAATTAGTTTTGTAATATTTCGATACGTGTTCCTTGGGGAATATTTTTTAGTATCATGGGCTGAATTTGCCCATAAAAAAGTTTGAGTATATTTTTAGACCATATATACACTCTACAAATAAGAACACGAATAGCAGAAAAGGACGTAACGTTTAGTTCATTAATCTGTGGTTTAACAGGAAGAGATGCAAACCTAGTCTGGCACGTTCTAGATCTAGACTAAACGACTTCATTGAATCCATTAGACTGATCAATACGTAACACATGCCTAGCTGTGTTACGTCTTGATCTATATTGATCAGTCAGGCTAATCATCAGGTTAGATTGCGAAGGCACGATGCTATTGTCTGTGTAAGGTATTGTGGAGACAGTTAATCTATTTGTAACCGACTGCCAAAAAGGAGGGTATCAATTCGTCGGAATATTTTTTTATGTTTGTTCATCGACTATTTGAAGATTTGGAAAATTCTCTTTTTGTTGTTTGATACTTATCAAGGTGGTCTTGTAGATTTTTTTATCTCAATCGGTTGCGTTATGTCCAGCTGTGGACTTCCTGCGGCTGTTACGATAGTGATACATTTACCAACGGAAGATCAGCGCTGGGGTTTCGCTGACGCAAAACCTAGCACATACTGAGAAGATCATTTTGGGGGACAAAGAACTTTATTTTATTTTTTCTTTTAGAATTTGTTTATGTAATTATTGTGTTGCTTTTTTCTTTCGAATAAATGTGTTATCTATCTATCTATCTACTAATTTAGCTAGCATTTGTTCCGATGTATGTATAGTGTGTGAATAAGGAATACTACATGGAAGCTCTCTCACTTGCGTTCGTCCAGCAACCAGGCCCAGCGGTCGAACCACATCTTCCGGCAGATGTCCACCTTCTTCCACTGCGCGCGCATTTGGAATGCCTCCGTGTTGGGGTCGAACTTTGGATTGAATTCCTTTGCCATGATTGTAATATCTACAAAAATAATAAACCATTGAATCCGCTCCAACAATTCAAATCTGATAATTTTCCCTAAACGTAAAAACAAACAAGGATTTGTATGAAATAGAACGCCGTGACGTCATAGTTTCTTAGATCCAAATAGCGCTCCTATTATCGGTTTATCGGCTATAATAAATCTTAAATCACTTTGTACGTGAAAATGGATGATCAATCACATGATTTTGTGACGTATTCTTATCATATTTAGTAAAAAATAATTTATTATAAATTCTATTCTAATCCTATTATATTTTTTTCTGTGTCGGAACCAAGTCGGAACATCTTGTCCGTATAGTTTAAAGTTGAACTATCTCGTGGTCTCCTAATGAAGATTGATGTAGGCAGTATACGGCTAGTTTAAATATCTCTATTAGTGTAGACAGTTCCGGATTATTAACCGACTTCCTAAAAACGGAGGGTTATCAATTCGTCACGTTTTTATTTTTATGTATGTTCACCGATTACTCAGATTACCTGGACCGATTTGGAAAATTCTTTATTTTTCTAAAAGGGCATACTTGTAAGATGATCCCTTAGAAATTATATCATTATCGGTTGTGTAGTTTGGGGTTGAAGACGGTTTTAATTTTTTTTTTTTTTTACTGATCCTATACCCCATAACTCCCGCAGTAACCAATCTGTGGGAAAGAAAAGAAGTGACGACACACGGCATAAAACTTAATAATAAATTATAGTGATACAGTGTCAGTCTGTCAGTCACTGAACTAGGGCAGACGTTATCAAGAATGCTAAGTAGCGGCTACGGATACGGAACAACGTTGAACTTACGTGACTATTGTGGCGGCACCTCGGGAGGCGAACTGGGTCAATTAGAAAGTACTACTTCGATAATGACCCGGCTATGTTTTTGGAACGATTAGCTTGAACCAAAAAGCAATTTGTCTACTGATAGAGGAAATGTTGGTAGTGGTAATTTTCATTACAAATCGAATCTGTCAAATTGGCAGTAGTCTCTTTGACAGACGGACTGCGGAGTCTGAGCGGAGTCTTAGAAATAAGGTCCCGTTTTTACGCTTTGGGTACTTTTGGGAACCCTTAATAAAATAGATAACTTTGTAATTTTATAAACTCATTTTTTTTATTCCGTAGAATTCTGACATTTCATAAGTTTTGTTACTAAAAAAGCTCTCCAACTAAAATTCTTGACTTATTGTTTCATTTTACCTAGAAAATGATAAATTTAAACATTTTTTAATATCGAATTATCAAAGTCAGCAGGTTATTTTTCTTCCTTTGACGTCACTCCCTACTAATTCATGTATCATCAACCTTTTTAGTCAAAAGCTTATTAAAATTATATTTTTCGTAAACTGTTAAGAAAAATAAAAAAAATTAAGTGTGCGGCTATCAGCTGTCACGTCGCGTCTATCACATTAATTGTTATTAAAGTAAGTTTCTGTTAAGTTTTTTCTAGTTGAAAAAACCTTTTTTCTGAACTGATTTAGATTAAAGATATGAAGATAGTTTTCCTACGGGAGAATGTCTTGTCTTATTCCCATTCACCCACAAATTGGCTACGGTGGAAAGCTAATTTTATTTATTTAAGAACTAATATGAGGGTCTTTATAAGAAATATAGAATCAATACTATTTTTTCCTTTGTTTGTTTGTCTATCTG
Source organism: Acrobasis consociella (assembly GCA_963555685.1). Taxonomy (NCBI): domain Eukaryota; kingdom Metazoa; phylum Arthropoda; class Insecta; order Lepidoptera; family Pyralidae; genus Acrobasis; species Acrobasis consociella. Next base: position 6,891,997 of record OY743104.1, on the reverse strand, counting down.
TATGTTTATCAAATAGTATTCACATTTGTATGTATTTTATATCGGTTATTCAACTATTCTTAATCAAAAGGAACGTTTGCTTGTTGTAAATCCCATTTTGATTTGGAGCACCGCACTTAATAAAATGGTTACATTCACTAACAAACAAATGTGTACACTCAGATGTTCACACTTTTATTGAAATGTGGAATTTAAAAATAATTAAAAATGTGCCCGTCCATAAAGGTTTATGATCTCTGATATGTCAAAAATGACAGCTATCAGAATTTTACAAAATAAAAAAACGACATCTTTATACCTAAATAGAGTCTGTGCGGAAAGAGAACCGTCGTGGCGCAAAATCAAACTAACAAAATCTTTTTTATATGACAACCCAATACCCATCTGTCAAATGACAAACTTTACGTCATCTTTGTTTACCGCGTTGTTTTAACGTGATTTTTATTTTAAATCATTTCAAAAAGGGGAAATCCTTTACCCAGTCCTACAAGGGAAATAATATTTAATATTATTATAGGTTTTGCCAAAAAGAAAAAGCGGCTAAACACAATTATCGACTTAAACAAAGTCATGGAACGTGTGGCGGCGATGTGCGGTATGTAGAAAGTTATTTTAAATGTTTTAGATTTCCTAGGTAACCCCCAGACACCGACATTTTATATTATGTATAAATTAAAGAGAATTCGCATAAATATATAAAAATATTTGTTTATTTTGTTTCAGTCAAAGTTTTTGATAGCAGGTATAAAGAGTGTTGATACTTTTAATTTATTATGCGTTTAGATAAACTTGCCCTATTTTTTTCAGGTTTAAGTAAAGATACAGTATCTAAAATAAAAAAGAAGGTTCCTTAAATAACGGCGTGTGGAGCAAGAATTTATTATAAATAACTGTAACAGATTCGAGCAAATCAAGTTTAGAAGAAGAAAAGTCTTTGGATCTCTATAGTCTATCCGATGATAGTTCAAACATGTCCGGCATTGAATATTTAGAATAAGACTGTGATTATGGTTCTGACCAATAAATTAATAAATATATTATTGTTTTAAATTTATTTTAAATTTATTTTTTATGCCTACCTAACCTAAAGGCTAACGATGAAGATAGCATCTGAAAACATATAAAAATATATTTTCATTTACAGCCATTACATGTAATGTAAATAATATATGAAAATATAATTTATCCATTAGCATCCAATAGCCGTCATAGTTTCAAAATATCAAGAACTTTATAGTCGCACTATAATGACACAACAGTGTTGTCAACATAACAAATACGGATATTAAACACAACTGCGCCCTCAAATCCTACGACGGTTCTCTTTCCGTACAGACTCTACAGGTCAAGGTAAAAAAACGTATTAATAACGTCACCGTCGATAATAAAAAATTAAAGAATGTTATAATTTTTCAGCTCGTTGATGTCTCCTTAAGAAAGTGGTTTATCCTAAAAATCTTTTTGGAACCAATAGCATTTGTCAGTTGGAACAGGTACATACGTAATCAGTTATGGAATTTCTGGGATATAAGGCTGCAAAGGAGTTGCAAGTGCACATACTAAAGTTCGGGGCAAACTCGTTCGCTGAAATGGTGTGCGTACTGTCAGCATGCTACGTGTACGTGCCGCCTTTGTCGGCGCGTTTTCAATATTTAAACGAATGCACTGTACTTAACGCATTACTACAATTGTTTCTTTTACCTTAAACATATAATAAAAAAACTGTGCCAGTATTTAGAATATATTTTACAAAAAAAAATTGGGGCAACTGAGACATACTAATAGAGTAAGAATTTCTGTCTGTCCTTTGTACGCGCTAATCTCCGGAAATACTGGACCGATTTGGATGAAAATTATTTGTTATTTATAAGCCTGGGCAACATATAGGGTATAGGTAATTGATTCTGAAAAATTGAATACTTGATGCAGAACCGTAATGGTCCAGCTAAACTATACGAAATACAAAAATGCCTTAGCAAAAATTGTTCAGCCTGATCAGCATTTTCCTTAGTCATAAAGTGCATGCGAACTGTTAGGACGGCGCTCCGTGGGTCCTTTTTAAAAAAACACTGAATTACTGCTAGAATAGATGCACTTTTATTAGACCAAAATAGTACATGTGAATCGGACAAAAGTTGTATGTTGACTGACTCGAGGAACTGATGTCGAACAGTTTTATGAAAAATTAAAATAAGGAGTCAACATTTCTTAGCAACGAAAATAATTCATAACAGAACGTAGTCGCGGGCTATGGCAAGTCTATCATTAAAATAAGGTGTATGAAAGTAGATAGATACTTGATAAAAAACCTTAAAAAAAACAGAAGAAACAACGTGATGGGGCGATGGGGCCGTAATCGTGAAAGTGAAGAACTTGACGGGCGATGGATATAGGGGCGTGTTCTAAAGTGAAGATAAATGGATTGTGTTAAAGGTGATATGAAAGTACCGCTTAATGAGTTCAGGCGAATTTAGACTAGAAGATGCGAGACAAAACATTCTCATGCCTAATTAGCGGACTGTTACATGGAATTCTTTCTAGACGCTTGATTAATATTTTTTAACTATTTTGAGATATTTTTGTTCTATGAACGAAAGTATACGAAAGCGTTTCATTTGAAATGAATGGTATTCATAGAATGAATGGCAGGGGCAGTGTGAATTAATGAAAAAGAAAAATATTATTATAATATTAAATATATTATTACTGGGCAGAGCGAATTTCATTTTTTGACTACTTAGAATTTCTTATAACGTTTACATATAACGTGTCAACATTGTATCATAAGTATTGAATAATTGATAGAAAATAATAATATGACAAAGTCCTTAGTAGGCTGTGAAAATGAGTTTCTTTCGGCGTTTCTTCTCAGCAGTGATCGTTACAAAGCGGCGGTATTCGTAGCTAGTCTTTAAAAAAAATATATACACTACGCCATGTTGGTCCATGACTACGCGTAATGTAAATAAGTGCCTGTAAAGGTCGAATTACTAAATAAATATTAAAATATACTGAAACTATTTGAAGGGTGAATACAGTCCATGATATTGAACAACTTTCCCCAGGGAATATATATCGAAGTATTAAATTTTTGGCTTTTCATTGAAATCGGATCAGCTGATTCGGTCAACTTGTATGGAAGGCCCAAAACTACTTTGTATATTTCGATAAATGTTCCTTTATTAGTTCAAGTATATTTTGTAAGACATTATATATCACACATAATATCACTATTTCAATATCAGCCAAGCACCAATTTTTCCTATAACGCGGACTCCCCTATTTTCAGGTAGACGCCCTCTCCCTTAGTTAACAAAATATTTGAAAATCAAAGTATTTTGCCTGTCTGCAGTAGCATTGTAGGTGCTCTACAAAACCGATAGGAAGCCAATGGGATTCCTATCGATTTTACAGGGCACCTATAATGCTGCTGCAGACAGGCAAAAAGACTTCGATATCACCCCCTCTGCAAACGGACGGGTAAATTAAATTCACAAAGGCTTTTCCAGTCAGTTCGATTGAAAATGGTGAAAATTACAGGCCTGGTACTTAGTTACCGCTTATATGGATCGCGTAAGGCATAATGATGTTCGTTAGTGGGAAAAAGGCTTCAGGAGTAGGGTTGCCAGGCTTCACATTTGTGATTATATTTTAACTAGCGCCACAGAATACAGTACAGACAGATTGGCTACAGAGAAATGCAAAACCATGCTTTCTTTTTAAAAATATTAAAAATAAATAGCATGCAGGTACCTACTTACCATAAATAGACATAAAATAGTATATTATGTAGAAAATAGTTAGAAATAACGAATACTGCTATTTCTATAAACTTGGATTAAAAAAAATGCACATTTCCTAATATGTCTACGTAGATTGGTCCTTGCATATGTTTGATTTCTTTTTACATTTTAGCCTAGATTAAGGGCATCCTATTAAATACCTATAGGTACTTACCAGCTTTCTGGATTCAAAGAACTTGTGAAAATGAGGATATATATTAAATATCTTTGTTCAGCCAACCTAAAAAACCAAAATCATCAGTAGGGCGAGATTTCATGTACTTATAATTTCTTTCATTTTTTATAACTCAAAAGTATATAAGTGTTTTGTCAAAACCCTAGCTGCACCGGATTAAAACATAGCTGATCCTTTCCATCCCTTTTAATGGGATTTTAATGAGATAAGGTTGCTAGTGAAGCGTGTTCAATAACAAAGTGCAGGTACATCAATGGAGACTTAAATATACACTGAAAAACTATTTTGTAATCCTTTGAACTTGAGTTATTGTCCTATGTCCCCTGGGAGAGGGCCGCTACAGTACTTCCCCATTTCGTTTAGTCTTAATAACGCGCCTCACTTCAGCCCAACATAACAATTCAATTATTTTTTTCTATTTACCTACAGGTTGACAAGTAGATAATGCATTTGCATTAAGTTCAGCTTTTGTATTTACATTTAACGAGGGCTCCTGAGCCACGATTGTGTGTGTTTAGATATTATAGTTTCTGTGTAAATTCGGAAGATTTATTAGTTTCCGTGTAAATTCGGAAGTCGTAAGTAGTGTCAAATTCAAATTATTTGGCAATTGAAAGCAGTTATTTTCAAAGAGTTTGATCCCTAGAAACAGTTATTTTAGACTAGCCGGAGCCCGCGACGTGTTCGCGTGGACTTTGTCTCTGGAAAACAAACAACTTTTGCTAAGGCCTTATTTTTATATTTCTTATAGTTTAGCTGGACCATTATGGTCCTGCATCAGGTGTTTCATTTTTCAAAACTATATGTTGTCCTAGGCTTAACAGCTATATGTAACAAAAAAAGTTTTATTCGAATCCGTCTAGTATTTTCAAAGATAGCGTGAAAATACAGACAGATTTAAAAAAAAATATCTTACTCTAATACTTGTCTCCATCGCCCCAATAATTTTTTGGAATATATTAATTGTACAGACACTTTTTTTTACTGTTTTATTATATGTATAGATAAACATTCAAGATCCCCTAAAATATTATCATAAGTAGGGTCACTGACAGACAATTACTTTTATTTCGCAATTCAAGTTCAAAAATTTGTCTTTTCTGCATTAAAAATACTGTACCGTCAGCATGGGTAGTATTAGCAACAAAAAGAGAAAAGTTTTTGGCAGTGAGTGTAAGCTGTATATATATGTTAGTATAAACACAGACTGACTTATGTAATGCACTATTTACCAAAAAAAAAAATATACAAAAGGTGCGCGAAGTTATATATGCAAATGCAACAACAAATATTACTTCCTACTCAATGAACTACTTCCGAAGAGGAGTCAATTTATTATTCTTTATAACTACTAGTATTTATTTTACACAAGCTTTTATTTCTATACTAGCCGAAGCCCGCGACTTCGTTCGCGTGGACTTTATGTCTCTGGAAAATGCTCATCAGGCTGAACAACTTTTACTAAGGCGGCATTTTTATATCTCTTATAGTTTAGCTGGACCATTATGGTTCTGCATCAGGCGTTCCATTTTCCAAAATCATTTATACCCTATATGTTACCCAGGCTTAATAGCTATATAACAAAAAAAGTTTCATTCGAATCCGTCCAGTATTTCCGGAGATTAGCGTGTACAAACAGACAAACAGACATACAGACAAACAGACAAACAGACAAACAGACACACAGACAAACAGACAAACAGACAAACAGACAAACAGACAAACAGACAAACACACAGACATTTTTTTTTAAATTCTTACTCTATTACTACGTCTCCATCGCCCCCAATATTTTTTTTGGAAATATATTTAATGTACAGACACACTTTTTTTTACTGTTTTATTATATGTATAGATTATTCTATATTATTTAATAGCTTATGCTCTTGTCGGTGGAGTATGAATTTATTAAAGGTTTTTTTTTTAACTTGTATAAATGTTTTGTGCAATAGCATTTTTGAAGCAGTTTAAAAAAGGAAAGTTTCTTAATTATATCACTACTCTAATCGATCTCTTATTTTATTTTTCAATGGATTTGGTGTTTTACGGTGCAAATACTGCATTTATAAATTTATATTTGTTAACTATCGCATAATTATTCTGCTCAATAACGACATAAGCGCATGCACATACACTTTACAACTACAACCAAGGGAGAGGAGCACTCGTAAAATAAAACGGGAAAAGTGAATCAAACTGATTGACATCTAAAGATCTCTTGAACATTTTGCCGTACCTTTAACCATGCACAATATGAAATAGGTAACAATTGTTTAGTCCATTAAATTATAGACTTTAATGTCTCGCAAGGGTAACGAGCGTGGCAGTGGAAGTTTTTAGTCAAAAAGTTTTGCATGTGTAGCGAAACCCAAACTCGTTAAATGTGGCAAGTTTTCTGGTGTGTCACGTAAGCCAAATGCGATAAACTGTTTACTTGTGGGAATACATCATAACATTCATAACATTTCGTGACGGACGCAGTTTTCAAAAATAAGCCTTAGTGCAAATTTGCCACTGGTTGCCTCCAAGCGGAGTTCGAAATTATGATGTCAACTCATTTTACGCTCCATAGGCGTTGTGTACTTTGCCGTTATGAGGTAATGGGTACATTAGCATTGTTCGGAAGCCGGTAGATTTTAATGGCGACTCGCCTTGACCTAGTTGTCCTTCGCGAATGCCGGAGTCCCGACGTGCGGCCCCGATGGCATAAAGTGGGACCTAATGGGAGTCAAAATGGCACATCGTGGGCGTCCAAATATGAACATTCTATTTATGTTTTTTTGTACTAAATTGTCTCTACAAACTATGATCTGTCTCTTTTTAGTTAATTTTATTAATGTTTTTTGTACTAAATACTCTACCAACTATGATTTGTCTCTTTTTAGTTGAGAGTAAAAGGAATTTCAATGTACTTATGTTCATTGTTTCTTAGGTATGCTTATACAGGTCTGTCTCCTCTGTTGAATTCCTTTTGGCTTTTGTGTAGAAACATATAAGCCGTCAGTCTTATTGGGCCGTTTGGGACCATAAGAGGGAACACCTACAGACACTGTCACGTCTTTATCCTTAATGAGGCAGACAGAGTAAGGGAGATGAGATTAACCACCTGCCCTAGGAAAAGCATAATACTATAACGTGCGTGCTACTTACTATACAAGTACTTACCTTAATGCGTAATAAACTTATAAAGTTGTAATCATATAAATAATATAGTACCGAGCCTGCATAAAAACTTATGTAAACAAACAGAAGATAAAAACACAGTGATCTCTCTAAAAACCAAACGAAAAACAAGAATTAAAAATACAACGCTTTTGCTTACGTCCAAAATATTCAGAGACAAAAGAAGCCAACCCATAAATAAAGCCGGTGGTTGTTAGATGCAATGCAAGTAGTTTTTATACAGGCAAACGCCGGTCACTTTCGCTTTAAAAAAATCTAGGTCTGTGCTTCTTCGTAGTAACAGTTTTGAATTTAAAATCAATCAAAATTTTTTGGTTATTTTGTGATGCAAGAAATTATAATCTAGCATTACGCTGTCTCGTTTCGCGCTATTTGGGAAGATCGACGAGATGAATTCTTTGCCGGCGAGTTTGCCTCCGCCGAAACTAGCCAAAATAAACAAGATATTGCCACTGTCAAGGAAATGTCAGTTGGTGGCCGTCAAACTGCGGCGCCGGCTTTGTGATCAATAAATATCTAATAATATCGGATTTTATCTCGACAGCTTCAGATATTGATACTGATGATGGTGGCACTGAACAATGCGTTAAATCCTATAATAGGTCGATATTTTTGTCGATACCTAAAACTATTGTGATGCGATTCTCGTCTCGTTAGGTGAATGTACTTTCCTAGGAGTAGGAATCGGATAACAGTAAAATTCGACATAATTTTATTTATCTAGTACCTACACTGACCTCTATATATACAAGTATATATGGAGGTCAGTGAGTATCTACTACAAAATGTTGACTACCCATGTCAAATATGTATAAAAGACCAAAAAATTTTTTTGAGATCCTTGAAAAATAACCGTTTTTCAGGTTTTCTTCAGTCTTGGATACGTAATGTACCTACCACATCTACTTTACAGGAGAAATTAGCTGGTTCCACATGATCTACGTCTCAATTTTATAAGTAACTTTGGGGCTAGCTAGGCTGTTCGTCTTGTCTTTATAATTTTATTTGTTTATTTTGAACTGTGTACATGCATCCCCTCTACGCCGGGAGTCCCAGGCATTCACGATAGCGCCACTAACGAGGGTGCTAATTGCATTGATTTGTTCTAGTGTTCTTAAACTGAATTTAGGCCTACATTGTTCTACGTTCATAACGTTTTTGTATTTTGTATACCAAGATTTATTATAGAAAAAGTGACTAATAAAACATTGTAATATTGGTAATAAATGCCCGCGCCGTAAAAATGCCCAGCAAAATGAGAGGGCAGCGTAATAAAAGATTTTAAAAATGCTTATCATTATCACCTATGGGGCAGACGCCATTATTCTTCCAGAATCATGTAGACCAGTCAGTTCATAGGTGGCACGGCGGAGTTGACTTTTGGGTTATCCCCAGTTTCTATACTTTATTTTGGAGTGGCAGCCGTATACCAACTTGCTCGTTTCGCAAACCGGCGCGATTAGCCAACTTACTCTTGTTAGACATTTAAAATTATATGACGTGGAGATTACTAAAGTGATCTAGTATAGCCCGTGGTTCGATTCATTACGGGTATGTCCCTTCGTTGTATAAACAATACATTAGCTGTGAACTAAAGAAACCTACATTATGTTTACATCGATCCAGCCTGCCCGTTGCAGCTATTTAGGTCACCCGAAGGTTTTGGACCACTTCCAAGTCCTGCCACGATAGCTATTAATTTGTGCGGTATCTTTGATGGACTTTCTACATCAATCAGAATATCGGGCAATAGTCAGTTCGAATTGAAATTATTGACCTTCAATATAAATAAGTGGAAGTAGGATTCGTGAGTATAAATACATACCTATGTATGAGTAGGTACCTATATGTATACTTATGATATTTTTTATAAGACCCGTTATGCAAGCATAATTGTAGGTCTATGTATGCAAGAGTGTAGAAAAATACTAGTAAACATTTGGTACATCCTTCGTGTTACTAACTTGTACTTTATGCGCGTTAAAAAATATCTTCTAAAGTATAAGTATAGTAAAGTGCTTTTCCATCTTCTCGCCCACCATGACGCTAAAAGTGGCTTTTTGGTCTTGCGGCCCTGGGCTGTGCATAGAGCCGCAAGACCCAAAACGCTCTGTCTGCCCCATTAGGGATAAAGACGTGATAGTATGTATGTTCTAAAGTAGGTATCCGGGAAAACTGACGAACATACATGTTAGCGTCCCGTAGTCTCATTTGCACCATTGGCCAGGACCATTAATGGTGCAAACGTAACTATTAGTTTCATTTGGACCATTACTTTTACAACTGCCGCTTTTTCCTGATTTTGGTCGCCATCGCCCATGAAAAACTGCAACACCTGCACTTTACTTGTATATTTTAATAAATCTTTGTTTGAACTGCTAAAGCCCTGTCAATTTTATGACATAAGATCCTAAACGTTTACTTCATCGTTAATTCCGACGCAGTAGCGGTTTCCACCGCAGACTGCCGCAGAGACGCCGTGCGCATTGAATTTTGAATGCATTTGTTCTGTTCTGACCCTTTCACACGATGCCGCCGCAGCCACGGCGGTGTCACGTGCGATAGGTATCCGCCGCAGCGCGAGCGGCGAAGCCCTTGCCGCGGCGGCAAAATGTGTACAAACGCTTATATTACATTTACACCACTCGGTACCTAACTAATTTATTGGCCTCACCCTTGAGGCAAGCGCTGCCTTGCTGTGTGTGAAAATTGAATTACCCTGCTATGATTTCTTTTGTTCGTGTTTACTGTTTGTCTTATAACTTTAGCATAGTTGTTTCCATGCTGGTTTGGGAGAAAAGAAAAAACTTAGAATGTACCAGCTAGTACTCTTTCCGCGCAGATTGTAAAAGCCGATCGAGGGAATGGGCGAGATTTGAATCATGGCCACTATTTTGTTTCCTTTTCCAACTTACCGTCCACCATATCGCTAAGCGTGGTCTTTGGGTCTTACGGTCCTGGGCTCTGTCTGTCCCGTCAGGGATATAGACGTCATAATGTATCTGTATCTTTAGTATAGTAGATGAGCTAGTTACCTACAATACATACTTACTCACGGCAATAAATAATTATATAAGTAACAATCACAATACGCGTTCGCGTGATAATCGTTTCGTATCGGAATGTGACACGATAATAATGATAAAATTATATATTGTTACGATTTATACTCAAAACCAACTCTAAGTTTTTTCGTAGTTTCATCAGTGAAATTGTGATAAGAACATACTATTCCTGTGCCAGAGTTGTGTTGTGTTAGGAAGAAATTAATGAATTTCGGAGATAGCCGAGCCGCGGCCGCCGTGTTTATATTTTATATTCTTCGGTCTACATTATACCTTACTTACTTATGTTTCAAAACGCTTAAGTAGGAAGTGTCTGTCTTCTCACTTTGATGGACTCTTCAGGCAACTCAACGTATCAATGTGACAGACTAATGTACGTAAGTTTTTCTATTCTAAGGACTCGCAAGGTCGCAATCTATCGCCAGTTTATTTCTATTTTCCTACAACAGAAGTTTAGAGGAACATTGTAACATTATGTATTAAAATCGTTTTTCTTTACCTAGGTACTTTATGGTTTTAAGCTCTGCGATCGCCGTCACCTGTCTATATGCAGTGTAGATTATGGAGTTCTTCACAAACCAGACGGCATATGGGATACTTTTGTTAATTCTGTGATATGGGTGACGAAAGCAATCCTGGAAGTATTAACTAGGCCACAAATCTAGGCAGCGTGTAAGAGCCAAGTTCAAAGAAAGGAACTGGCAACCTAGCGCAGCAGCCGTGTGAGTGTTGTTTACACGAAACATTTCCAGCTATTTTTGACCCCTTCACTACTCGTATATATACATTGTCCTTTTTTATTAAGTACAAATATTTTAAGGGGTGATTCAGTCCATCATATGGAACAACTTTTCCCAATAAATGTATATCGAAATACGAAAAGAAAATTTTCATTTTCCATAGTAATGATATCACGTGACTACTTCGATTTATATGAAAACCGAAAAAATAGTTTTCGTATTTCGATATACATTTATTGGGAAAAGTTGTTCAAAATGATGGACTGAATCACCCCTTAAAATATTTGTACTTAATAAAAAAGGATATTGTATACATATAAATACATGAAATTTAGCACATACTTACATTAAAATCCTCAATTTCATCTTGAATCCAAAATTCCAATAATTTATCTCAAACAGTTATTGATAAAATAAAGTTTAAAAACCCTGAAAAATATAATGGATCACTTATTCATGATCAAAAAGATAACCTACCTCCATGACCTAGACCAATACGCGTATACAAAGGAAAAATTAAAAAAAAACGGTAATAGTCGTAGATTGGCTCTTTTTTTCAATCAATCTATTTTATCTATACCTACCTAGCCCATTAAAAATGAAACGAGCAAAAATTTCTTCTTTCTGATTTTTTTATGAATAGTTGATACATGATAAGTTGATTAGCCAAAGATAAATAGGCATGCTAAAACTAGCCAAGTCACATGTGTTAGATTTTGAACTTGGCTCCCATTTTCACATTTATGTTTTTGGTGGGACACTACTGTAACTGTGACAAAGTAATTCCCTGGTATATGCTTATTTGGTTATCAAAAGCTATCTTACCTCATATTTACTTTGTACCAGTTGAAAATTAGAACCGAGGTTTTAACACCGCAGTGTGCTGGCCGACCGGCAGCATTTTTGACATTCTTTATATATAAGTCTAGTACATAAGTTATTGTTTAAATTTAATGCTAATTTCTACTAAGTATACTAAAAAGTTGCAATAGTTCGGTCAACCAACTACCAGAACTTTTACTACTAAAAAGTTGCATTAGTTCGGCCAACCGGGCTAACCGAACTTCTACTACTAAAAAGTTGCATTAGTTTGGTCAACCGAACTACTACAACTAAAAGGAGTTTGCTCAATCTTACTATCTTAATTAGACCTATACCTATATATTCTTACCTGAGTATCATCCTATCCTATCCTACTATCCTACTAGTATTATAAATGCGAAAGTGAGTTTGTATATTTGTTTGTTTATTACTTCTTCACACTTAAACTACTAGACCGATTTGGATGAAATTTGGTATGGATATGGTTTGAGACTCGGGGAAGGATATAGGGTACTCTTTATTCCGAAATTCCCACGGGGAGCGAAGCCCGCGGGTACAGCTAGTATTTATATAAAGTAAATATCTTTTTTTCTACGCAGGGTGTCATTCGGGAGTTCTAAGGGCTCCATGGTGGAGACCCTGATCTACGAGAGCCCGCTGCAGGAGGAGCCCGAGAGCAGTCCGCCCCCGAAGGCGCAAGAGACTGCGTTCCCGTACACGCCCGTCGAAGACGAGTACGTTATCTCATTTAGAGTATGTTTATTAATTTTCATTACTGTTCATTACTGCTATTTTGCGGCGAATTTCAGTTGAATACTTTATAGCTTGGACACGAGCATAGACATAGAAGATTTTTTTTACGACACGAGTGTGCGCGGTTGTCTGTGTTGTCTTTCACTGCTCGCTTGTCATTGTCAGATGCGTTCACCCAATAACGTTTACCACTGAACCGATTTTCATCTAACATAGTTAAGAACCAGGTATCTTGCTTTCTATATCTAAGACGACCTCCGTGGCGTAGTGGTCACTATGCCAGTCCGCCACCCAGAGGTCGGTTTGATTCCCGGTCAGGGCAATTAGAAAATGGCCTTTTTCAAATTGTCCTGGGTCTTGGATGTTTATCGATATATGTATTTGTTATAAAATAAAGTATCGTTGAGTTAGTATCCCATAACACAAGTCTCGAACTTACTTTGGGGCTAGCTCAATCAGTGTAATTTGTCCCTATATACTTATTTATTATTACTTAAAAAACGCCACATCGAAATTGCGTACATTTTTTAAGTTAGTCGCCTATAACTTTTTTATTTGTAAACCTACTTAGCTCTGATAGTTTTCCTTTAAATTTCGTTATAAGCATATACTACAACTGTGAATTTTTTCACGGGTCCAGTTTAACCGTTTCGCAGATAGAGGGGGTTTACTACTACACTTGACTCTAACAAAAATTTGCATAACTGGATCCCTAAATCTAAAACTGATTTTACCAAGCGTTTATTATTTTTTTAATTTGCTCGTTTTATATTTGGCGTTTATTAGGTCGTGTAAATTCTTTTTTGCCAGGCAAATTAAAAAATCCTCGAATTTCAAGCGCTTACCCACAATAACCTTTGAAGGTTGAATTGAACCAATTTAATTAATTAACCACCGCAAGGAAAATTGCTTTCATGTAATAAGATCCGCATCAAATTCGAATCATCGAATTACCTACCTTCCTACTAATTTTCTTTTAAATACCATTAAGAGGCAATAAAATGGTGTAGGTACCTACCTACTTTGGTTCCCCTGACTTCCACAATCAATATAAATAACGGTAGAAAATATCTCCCCTATTTATTTTCTTCTATTAAGTCCGCCCGGTCTCTGTAGAAATATCTACGAGGGGATCTATTTTTATCTAAACTTATCAATTTTCATTAGTTATAAAGCAGAATAAGTAGTAGTGACTCCGTGAGCTGTAGACCTTGCTAATCACCCCCGCCCTACCTATTGAAGTTTATCGAATATAATTTTTCAAAACTAAAAACCGACTCCAATTTTAATTAAATTTATATGCCGCTGATGCTGACAAATATACCCTTCACTTTCACAAAAAAAAAAGATTTTTCTATATTAGTCCACGCGTCTTCGAGTATTGAAATTGTTTTAAAAAATACTTAAAAAACAGTGCACGGGATCAGCGGCACTCCGGGAGTGCCGACAGACGTGAAAACTTGGTGTCGGTTTCTGTAACAGTGTCGTGAGTTCAATGGTTTTTAACAGACTTTCCAAAAGCTCCTCCTTTTCGTCGCGATCTCTTTTTTATGTAGGTATGTTCACCGATTATTTGAAGACGCCTGGACCAATTTCTTCTTGTCAGGTGGTCCCGTAGAAATGTTATCAAAATCGGCGGTGTAGTTTAAGGGTAAAGTCGGTTTTTTGTTTTTTAAAATATCCCCATCTCAAAAAACTCCCTACGTGCCTAATGAAGTTTTTACTTCAAATATGACAATTTATTTAAACAATAAAAAAGTAACGAGGATAACTTTGAAGCGGGAACATCGACAATCTTGACATGTCTTTTTATTAAAATAAATACACTTTATAAATCAATACCTTTGCATATTACGAAGTAATTATGTAACTAGTTTATAATTTATAACATAATTACTTTGTAATAAGCAAAATTATTGATTCGTAAAGTGTATATTTCAATAAAGACATGTCAAGATTGTTTACAATTATTTAAATACCTACCTAACCAAATGGAGTATAAGTCATACACTCTCCCAAATAAGCAATCGACGAGACATTCACAGACAGTGCCGCGAGTTCAATATTTTTTTCCCATCTCAAAAAATGCTCAACGCGCTTAAAGAAGCTTTCACTTCAAAAACAAAAGATTTAGACGAGTTGATAACCTCCTACTTTTTTGAAGTCGGTTAATATAGTTGTTCAGACAAAAAAGTGTAATTTTCAAATATTCTCACAAAATTTTACCTGAATCTGTTAACTGACAACTGACTGTCTGTGTGTGAACTGACCGCCGGAAACTGAGACGGTTCGCTCACTCGGTTAACTAGAGGTATCTAAATGTACGTGATTAAAAAGGTACCTATCTTCTATTTTTCCCGATCTTCTGCCTTGCTAGTCGCATCGCCTATTAACATTGTTTCTAATTTTCATCCATTCGCTCGATCGGCGAAAGAGAAGCAGCTGGTACATTCTAAGATTTTCTCCTAGACCAGCAAATTTTAAAAAGGTACCTATCTTCTATTTTTCCCGATCTTCTGCCTTGCTAGTCGCATCGCCTATTAACATTGTTTCAAATTTTCATCCATTCGCTCGATCGGCGGAAGAGAAGCAGCTGGTACATTCTAAGATTTTCTCCTAGACCAGCAAATTTTAAAAAGGTACCTATCTTCTATTTTTCCCGATCTTCTGCCTTGCTAGTCGCATCGCCTATTAACATTGTTTCAAATTTTCATCCATTCGCTCGATCGGCGGAAGAGAAGCAGCTGGTACATTCTAAGATTTTCTCCTAGACCAGCAAATTTTAAAAAGGTACCTATCTTCTATTTTTCCCGATCTTCTGCCTTGCTAGTCGCATCGCCTATTAACATTGTTTCAAATTTTCATCCATTCGCTCGATCGGCGGAAGAGAAGCAGCTGGTACATTCTAAGATTTTCTCCTAGACCAGCAAATTAACTCTTCCATGTTCATTTCTACTCATTTCTACTGACAGGAGATCTAAATCAATAATACTTACAACAATCCATACAGTCAACAAAGATAAACATTATTTTATTCTTAGTTTTATTTTATGACTTTAATTTTTTAATTGTTATTGAAAATGTATTGACAATAAACTAATAAAATATTAATTAAATAAAATATAGCCTAAAATTAAAACTATCTTCACCAAACATAATTTAATAGAGGTACTTATATTATGGACCAACAATTAATTACATAGGTACCATACAAATAATATTGCAAGTTGACTTCCTTTGTCGTCCAGTGGTCAAAGCGTTCGCTTTGTGATCCGGAGGTCATGGGTTCGAATCCCACTGGGTAGCATACTTTGTGAAAAGTTGTTTTCAGTCTGGTTGGGTAGGATTTTCCAGTCTGATTATCCGAAAAGAAAAATGTTTGATGAGCATGTCTCGGAAAGTCGGAACATTGGAAAGCACGATAAACTGTGGGTCCCGCTCCCAAACGCCATCTAGCGTTCGATCATCAAACTATCCAAGGATTGGTTCTGGTTTACCCTTTGGCATAGAATTATAACCTTTGGGTTGAGGAAGGGTGAGGAAAATTTAACATTTTTTAAATTGGTTGATTGCTTATAACTTTTTAATTTGTTAACCCTACCAGCTCTGATAGTGTCCCTTCAACTTCGTTATATATACTACTGGTGTAAAAAAATTCTAGTGTCCATGTATCGCCGTTTAGGAGATAGAGAAGGGGGGACATTTGACTCTAACAAAAATTTGCACTATAAAACCAAATATTTCAGGCACGAATTCCTAAATCGAAAAAACATGTTCTCAAGCTCCAAATATTTTTAAAAGACATATTCAACGATACCCCAACCCCCACACGATGGGTTAGTCAAGAAAAAAAAATTGACTCCCGCTTTAATGGTTATTTAATTGTATGAGATATGAGAGCTACACAAAAAAACATTTTTTTTCAAGATTTTACTGTACGACTTTTTTGCCCAATACCCCATACAAAATTATAGCATTTATAACTCTCTAGACATACTTAAAGCCGTTCAGTAAAACCGCGGACGGACAGACAGACATGGCGAAACTATAAGGGTTCCTTGTTTACTATACGGAACCCTAAAATGGTGATTATATAAAGAGGTACTTACTCATAATTTTTTCAAAGGTAAAAGAGGTTTAGAGACAATTTTTGGAATTTTAATTAAAAAACACTCACAATATTGTAAGCACAAGTTTTTTTTGTGAACACCTTAAAACTTTTATCTACCATATTATCGTCGAGTGCAGTATGTATAAAAGAATATAAATATTTGTACATATTTATTTACAATACACAACTGACAGACACCTTAAAGTAGCGCCCGGCGGCGGGGGCGCCCTCTCGGCCGATCCTTGCAACTTTGTTAAAACAGACTGTTCAATAATTCAAATATGTATGACATACTGGTGTATGTATATAAATCTATATTTTAAAAGATATTATTAAACTCTTTCCTACAAACTACGATAAATAAAACTATAAAGTACAAAATAACGTTTTATTACCGATTCACCAACGTTAACTCGTTGTCGTAGCTGCCTCGTTATTGCGAGACACGGTTCGGCGCCGGTGACATCACTAGGCGAGCGCGATCGCCGACGCCCGCTGCCCCGCTGCTGCGTATTTCGCTTTCGCTTTGCTTCATTCGCTACGGACCGCGCGCGACTTCCGAGATCGATGTGTAGTGGGAAACACTGTTGTGAAGCGTCGAATGAGCCCATCCTATAGTGAAAAGTGCTACCTAATGTTTTTAATTCTTAAAATTAGCTAACTACTTCCTTGTAAAGTGCACAGTTAAAGTGGAAGCCGTAAACACAAAACACTTGTAAAGGTACGTTATTTACAGCAATCACGTCATACTTGTGCGAATTGGGAGTTCACTCGCTGAATATTTCCAGATTTCGTGATTGGATTGTGTGATCTTCCACTCTGTGGTGAGGTTTGCATTTGGAATCGGTAGTGTAGTTGTGTATTTGTCAAAATGCAATCGTTTTTCTGATTACTGTGGCGAGAATTCGGTCACCATGACGTCATGAGGACTGATTTATAAACATAAAATGACTTTGAGTTCCATCCCGCGTTCGGGAGGACCAAGGCCATCACTCAGCACGATAATATAGTAAACATAAATTGGCAAACGGTGTAAAAGCTCTATTTATATTGTAACTATCAGTGTAAAATTTCCTGTCGGCCGGGGACCCGCCCTGGGTCGCCGCCACGGCTGCTGGCGGCAACAAGGCCTGCATTCTAATCAGTCATAATGAATTTTCACAGTGTCTTGATAAATTATTTTAACTTGGTATTGACATTGACACATTTTGTTCTGATGTACAGTAGATTTTTATGTCTAGTCACC
Source organism: Acrobasis consociella (assembly GCA_963555685.1). Classification (NCBI taxonomy): domain Eukaryota; kingdom Metazoa; phylum Arthropoda; class Insecta; order Lepidoptera; family Pyralidae; genus Acrobasis; species Acrobasis consociella. The sequence goes on along the minus strand of OY743104.1, from coordinate 6,874,099 downwards.
TAGTCACCAAACTTTGTGACAAACACAACACACTTGTCAAAATCTACAGGTGGGGTTACTTTAGAAATGAATAAACTTAATAGTTTCACTTGAAACACATGCTATCTATTTTACATGATCCACTCAATATACCTAGACCATAAAATTTCACATTTGTACTAGTCCGGTTTCATAGTTTAAAATTTTTATTTTACATTCCTCTCATAAAACGGTGCATGGCATTTTCAAAAAATATAGGTAACTAAGCCATTGATCTAGCTAGATCTAATAAGTATCAGACTACAGATATCAGCTTACATAAGATGTCATCTCCCGACCCACATAGGGTATAAAACTGTAATAACAATCAATTAAGTGACTTCCCATTAGTGTCTTGAATTGAAAGCTATTTGCTGCAATGAGTATAATTAGGCAAACTATTTGATCTCTAACCACCATCCATTCAGCTAATATTGCTCGTATATTGATCTGTCATTCTACTGTAGTATTTTAGATGTCTTCCTTTGTATGGGTAAAAACCCTTTGTCACCCTCAGACTAATTATTGACTACTTTTTACTGAATTTTATTTTTTGTCTATACATTGTTTTTATACTAATAATATACATTTTCAATTATTTTAATCTTCTATTAGGCATCAGCGCATCCTGTAGACGCAAAGGCCTCCCCCAACAGTAATTATACAACAAATTCTTACCGTATAATTATTTTAAAAATGACATAATAAAGGCTATTTTATAAGTGGTTGGGGGTAAATGTTCGGAATTTTTATCTACTTAATTAGAAGTTAGCGAAGCGAAAGTATTTTTTTTCACTGTCAAGATATTTTTGCAGAAGTCTATGCTATTCTTTACCCTTAACTAATTTTCGTAGGTTTCTCGCACTGTTTTTATTTCACAGAAGCAATATTGCCTAATTACTAAATATCCGATCCATAAGACATTACTACAACATTAGTTTAGGAATCACCTCCCCAACTTGTCCAGCGAGGAGAGTGTAGGCCAAATCTTCTGGCTGCTGTGGCCAAGTATGGCTCTGGTGGTACAGAGAGGGTCGTGCTCCTGCATTGGAGACAAAAAGACCTGATGATGAAGTCAATGGAATGAAAATCAGCCTCTAGGTCTAAAAAAGTCCTGGGTATGAACAATGACAGTAAATTTTAGTTACATGTTAGATCATAATTAAACTAAAGAAATAATTTTTTGAAATATTTACTACGTATATGCTTGCTTTAAATAATGATCTGCAAGGCAAAGTAAACCTGGTCCTTTACAATGCTGTTTGCACAACAAATCTGTTGTGAATTGGTCGGAACACAATGTTTGCGACCTTGAGTCTATGTATGTCATTAAGCTGTGCGATGATATATTTCTCTATGTTTGCCCAACATATTTCGTTTCCAGAAGCATACTAAATTCAAATTTAACTCTTTATTTTATTATCTATTTTTAGTAGAAGACTTTCTTCCTCTTTTTTGGTTATGGAAACAATCATGGTGGGATATCAATGGAATAGAAATCAAGTAGTACACAACTGAGTTATTCTTCAGTATTATTATTTATAGGGTTCCGTGCCCAAAGGTGTAAAAACGGGATCCTATTACTAAGAGACTCCTGTCCTGTTTATAGGAGTGCAAAAGAAAATTAGTGATAACTAATACTTAAATAATGTTATGTATTATAATTAATTTATAGTTATGAAGTCCTGTTTGTTGCAACTATTTTAACATTGACATTATATATGGCTGTATAGTAGGTACGTTAATTTATTTCAGACTCATTTAAATCATTTGAGTCTGTTACAAGTCTCAATTCTATACTCTTTTTAATTTAGCAACTTTTGCTGTTGATTCACTGTGTTAAAGGGGCATGGTGATGTCAGATTTTTCTCCTTCCATTTACATGCTCTTAACTAATCTTTATGAAATGTGGGTGTTGGCATTTTGGCCCATTTTCAAGTTTTCATCCCGAGAATTACTAATAGGTACTTAAATCGAAGTTTCCTGTTAGATTACAAATGTTTTTAATTATAATTATTAACAAGAATACCTATAACGAAATATTTTAAGATAAGAGGTTTGGGAGAAGTGAAACCCAATTTTCATAACGAGTTATAGTTAATTCCTAGTAGACGAGATTTGTAGGAGATTATGCAGTTGGTAAACCATATTCTAGTATGTAATGTAGTCTATTGTAGGAGATTATACAGTTGGTAAACCATCCGATGCAAAATACGATGCTAACTAAATATTCCGTATTATTAGTTTTGCTCGAAAAGTCCTCATTAAGATAATATGTTATACTACCTATATTTCAGTTTTACTTATTAATTTAAATTGGCAAAACGTTATCACGGTCATATATGGTAAAAACATAATTTACAGGTACCTATCAAATATAAGGATAAAATACTTTCAAAACGGACAGTGTTATTTCTAACGAGATGTTTATAGAGCTAAACAGCGCGTGGGCGATGCATATAGCCGCACTAATAAAGAGGAGCGTTTGAATCACCTTCAGAGTTAATACATGTGGCTGCGCCCGCGCAGCATAATGTCTCAATGATCGCGGGCCCGATATTCCGATTTTATGCAAGGCGAATACATTTTCCTCTTTTTGTTATGAACGTGTTTGGCCGGTCGAGACTAGATATTGCGTTGTTTTCTCAAACACGAGCCAAATCTTAAGTTTTTATAGTCAGGTCAAGGGGGCAGCTAGTATCTGCTTGCTGTTAGCTTTTATATTTTAATTTTGTAACAGGTATTTATTAAAAACCTTATAGCACATTTAAATTTGTGTTAGATTATCCAAGCCACAAAAGGCATCTGCCAATAAAGGAGTAAAAGATAAGAAAGTTTTTTTAAAGAAATGTTTTTTTTTGCATCCTTTTGCATATTATTTATTTGTTACTAAGGAAAGGGATTTCACTTTTTGTAGGTATTTCAATGCAACGTTTAGGGATAAAATTCGTACTTAATTTGCTGGGATTGTATAACAACAAGTCTGCTTGTTCTCTCATTTGTCCCGCTTGCGTTCTGCTATAGCCATTATTTGCGCGCTCATAAATTTTCATTTGAAATTAGATTCGACTAACTAATGTAATAATGTTTATGCCAGAGATCAACATGTGGAAAGAATACACTTACTGCTGTGAACACACTCGGGCAGGCCACAACGAGGTCCGCAAATTCGCTACAGTGTGTTTGTTCAATGAATATGCATATGTATTTGTATATATAGGTATACATATAAATGTATATGATCTTTGGAGAAGTAAAAGTCGGGTAGCGCACCACGGGTTCTGAACTGAGGGTGGTACCCGCTCTAGGAATGTCGCGCAGTCTGGCTGTAAAATGTCCAATTTTTAACGAGTATGCCAGCTTCGTTGATTGTCAATGGAGCCTGTTAATTCGCTTGCCAACACCACGCGACGGCATGCCAGTAACTGTTTAGGGTTCCGTTTACAAGGGACAAAACGTAATTTTTATAAGATCTCTCGTGTCATAGCTAGCTAGCGCAGTGGATTCGGAATCTTATCGATATCTTCTGAATCGTTTAAGATGAAATCTACACTTGCAAATAATTTTAATCTTGTGAATTAATTGCTCTGCGAATGATCATAATCTGTCGTTTTATTTGTCTGTCGGATGGAAGCTCCGACCTCGACTGTAAGATTCACGATTTCCTCTATCAGAGATTATTTCCGTAACATTCAGCTGCTATGCGAAAATATTAGCAACACGAGGCAACACAGGCTTTATAAGCAAATATCACAATAGTGTGGTTTCCGGCAGAGTAAAATAGGGCCACTTCAAGTCCACCCGTGGATGTCTTAGGCGACTTAGGAAAAAAAGCTAAACAAAGCTTAAAACATCAGTGAGTCCTCTAGTGGAGACAAAAACTCCTGAAGATGATGATGACTGCAATAGTTAGTACTTAGTTCATTGTAATTATTAATCACAGTACTTAAAAATAAAATAAACTAACAACGATAGTTAAGAACTACTGAATTTGTCTTGTATTTTTTGCTGTTGCGTTGTCTTTCGACCTTGCCATCGTCACCAGTGGCTCGTCTCTCCCACTTTCATTATTATACTGTGTGACGTCACAATTAAGAGTCATTTATTTGGTCAGCGTCCACGTCTTTATTAGACTTATTCTAGTTATGATCTGTACAAGTTCTGGATTCGACCACTTCTAAAGAGGACCTTTTCTGATTGTAAAGTGTGTGTGTAATACGCTACGCGAGCTAATATTACCACTTTAAATTTGAATATGTACTCGTACATATACCTAACCTACTTGTACCTATAAAATCTCGGGGTGCGTTAAGCCCGGACGTATATTATAAGATTTTTTAAGGATTTTCCTTACGCCCTCCGGAAGGAACTTTGCTTATATGCTTTGTTCTAGACTACGCATAGTAACTGCCAAAATTCGGACGTGTCTGATAGAATACTGCAGTCATGGGGCCTCCTTAGAAGCCGTTTCCCATCGAGTTCCCTTAGGGGTTTTTTATATACACGCATTTATTTCTAACGCACCGCGAATTAAATATGTCCATTCACTATTTTCATAAGCCCTAATCCACAGAATACATAATGAACTAGAAGCATGACTGGGTTGCAAACTTTTACATAGGTATCCAAAATACGAAAATGTTCGCAGGTTATTTAAATACACTCACAATGATAAATCTACAAACTCGCTCAGGGACATATTATTCCAATGACCTTCCATATTATTCACACTAAATTAATAAAAATAATGATATGGGAATAATAAGCACACGTTGAATGGCTTATTAATCTATGTATATAGAAACTAATTAGGTAGGTATTAATTCGTTTCGTAGCGTACTATCCCAAATTCTCACCCAACAACGTTAGACCCTGTATACCAGTGGGTATAAAAAAAGTAGCAGTATCTTCCGGCGGGCGGCAGACATAATCTGACAGAAAAAATCTCACCGCGGTAAACATTTATCGCACACTATTCCTAAGATCAAAGTAAGCGGGAATATTTCTTAAAAGGAGAATTTACTGTTATTTCCAGTTCGGAGCGTTCCAAGGTCCGGGTGTCGTTCTACCAAGGGGCGCGGCCGCAGTGCCTGTCTCCTCCGCCAGCGGCGCCGCAGTTGGAGTCCCACGAGTACTACGCAGCCCTGCTCTCGGCTGCCGCTAAAGCAGACATGACAGACCACGCCATGTATAACAGACAGATCAGGTGAGCTTCTCTACAAACCCACTGCAAACATCCAAAAGCCACTTCAGTAGTCGAGTTGCTTGCTAGTCAATAACGTTTACAACGTCTACACCAAATTTTAGTTTAGGTAAAATTTGGTGTAGACGTTTTGATTTCTAGGAAGCCTGACCAGAAAGGGAACAATCTGGTCAATATGAGCGTTGCTCTAGCCATATTGACGACATTCTTAATTTTTTTTCCCGTTCCCTCGATCGGCTTTTACGAACGCATCGAGGACCTCAAATGAGAGGCTCAAAAAGGGCTGATACCAGGCGTCTAACCTGCGTTCAGCCGACGTCAAACTTTTTGAAGCTTCTAAAGGCATCTTACATAGTTTGAATACTGTCATACGATGATGGCAGCCGGGACCGACCAGGGACGCCTCAACGTGCCTTCCGAAGCACGGAGGAGCTAGAGACATTTTCATGCCACTGTGTGACAAGTTACAAGATAAGGTCGGTGGCTCAGTGGGAGTACGCATTGCAAGCGCTTTAGTGTGTGTGTGGCATGAAAAATGAGCTCCTGCGTGCTTCGGAAGGCACATTCGGCCGCTATGAAGTGACGTGACGTAAAATGTAATCTTTTAGAGCGGACGTTACTTTGCCCGAGTGTGTAGTTAGACTGATTTAGATAATCTAGCCGTTACTAATTTACTACGTTAGAAGGTCAAGTGTAAAGTATTCGAAGGTAAAGGTCATAAAGCGATTTCATGTTCAAGAGCTGATAAGCTGACCTTCACGCCAGTTTTAGTTTTACTACTTTGTTATTTACAAACTATAAACTTTACACGCGGCTGCGCCCAAGATATTTATATTTATGAATCTCTTACTCATCTTATTTGCTGTGTTGTTCTTCCTGTTTTTAGGGTTTCGTACCCAGAGGGTAAAAGTAGGACCCTATTACTAAGACTCTGCTGTCCATCTGTCTGTCACCAGGCTGCATCTCATGAAGCGTGATAGCTAGACAGTTGAAATTTTCACAGATGTATTTCTGTTGTCGCTATTAGAACAAGTACTAAAAAAGGAATAAAATAAATATTCAAGTGGGGCCCCGTACAATAAATGTGATTTTTTATAGAAAATGGTTAGAAACGCTTCGATCGCGAGTCCGTGTTATTTCTTTTCCACGCACTTTCTTTGATTTAGGCCACTGGTCAGATCAGATTCCGCTTTCGTCAGAACAAGCTTTCTTAGTAAAATAGATTGGTGAGCATAATCCTTACCGACGTCAAGCCAGCGCTTCTTGGGTCTGATCCTTCTGGCAGGTCCTTTCACCATTCTTGCTTTCGTAACTTCTGTCTTTACTTTCCGATAATACTTAATTGCTCCCAAGACATTTGCCGGACTCTTCTTCAGTCTACCTCTCGATCTATGACCATCTGTAGGAACATGGTTGGAAGTCTATCTATGGCTGTGTGCGCCCATCTTTCTGGATGCATGCAGGTCAAGGGGTCCGGTGCTGTCCCCTTTTGAAGTTAATTATTTGAAAGGAAACGGATCGGATTGTCTTGATAAAGCCCTACATAACCCTTACATGAACTACTGTTTACAGTTGTAAGTGAGAACGTGAAGCTTTTCTATGCACATTTGCAAAAAACGCCACTTTTAGCTAATGTGCGAAGAAAAGCTTTACGTGCTCACTTTAAACTATAAACATAAGTTCATAAAAAAGTTTGGAGGGTTATCTAGGGCTTGATTGATCTAGACATAATTTTAAATAAGGTCTCCGTTACTTTTCAAATTATTTATTTCAAATGATGGAAGCCCTGGACTGGACCCTGAAAAATCAAATATTCCCTTAAGTGAGCCGCCTTCATCCGCGTTTGTAAAGCTACACACAACACAATGTGGCATACAATTTGAAAGGTCTTCCCGCCAGGTATGAAGCCGCGGTTCCCCAAATTGTGACACCATGCCTGGCGGGAAGATCTTCCCATTGTGGCGGTCGAGCATATCAAGGAATAGGAAGGGGTCTTCCTCCCGCTACAATCTGCAATAACAATCTGGTTCACGACACACATTACACACATTACAATCTGCAACACAGCACCAGATCGTTACTTCAGGTTGTATTGTAGTTTAATGGAGCGCAGCGTATTTTTTACCCTATCAGTAAGTTTAACAGCTAAAACACTACGCTCTATCGCTCTGGCAAACCCTCAATTCGGAATGCCGCAACAAAAAATTATTTGTAGCAATACTAAGATTGATTTCATGAATTTATATTCTCATAATGGCCAGGAATATTTAATGCATTTACTGAAATGGAAGCCGCTTCGTGTTGATATTCGTATTGCAATAGAATTTCCCAAATAAGTATTGAGTGTATTTCTAGAATCGCAAGTCATGCGTTTCGATTGAATGCCAAAAACATCCGAGGAACATTTGCCATTTACCATTATAGTTGGTATTGAATTGTTTTAGCTTTTGATTGTTATGGTCCTTGTTTGATCTCGTAAATTCTCGTATAATATACGAGATCCTATGATGTATAGTAACAAAGGATATACTTATGTGGCTTGTTTGATCTAATCAGCACCAACTGTATGTTGTCTGATAGAAAAGAGGCTTTAGTCCGCATGTTACATTTTTTATTTCAGGTTTAGATATTTTGTACATGCGTTGAGGTTTATTTATTTATTAAATCTTTATTGACCATAATGGTACAAAAGGTGGACTTAATGCTAACGCATTCTCTACCAGTCAGCCTTTGGGAAAAACAGAAATAAATTTATTAGCGATAGGCGCTTAAAGATATATATATAATATATGGTTTATTATTTATTATTAAACCATATACTCGAAGATTAAACAAATCTACAAATAGATCGTAAATACTCATATATCATAGGCCCAAATCATCGTATCAAAAAGTCCGGCAAAATTGCCATCACCATCATCAAGTCTTCCTGTCTCCACTGCAGGAGCACAACCGTCTCTGTACTACCACAGCCATACTTGGCCAAAGCAGCCAGAGGACTTGACTACACTCTCCACGCTGGCCAGACGGGTTGGAGGGGTCTCATTGATGTTTATAAGCTTTGTTTAGCTTGTATTTTCTAAGTCGCCTTCTACTACATCCACGGGAGAACTTGGAGTAGTCCTATTCTCCTCTGCCAGAAACCTAACGGCCTTTCACATTTACCACATACTATTGCCAAAGTTATTTGTTAAATGTGAAAGGTAACAAACCGAAGTTATTTCAGCTCAAATTGCGTGATATGCGCATCTTTGCGATTCTGATGTATTAATGTAAGTACATACATAATGAAATGGCAGTGACGGCTACACTTCAATGCGTCTGCGCAATTTCACCTTGATTTTCTATACTTATCAATGATCGTGTGAAAACTGTCGGTTAGAAAAGTATTATATTCAAGCTTAGTAGGCATGTTTCTTTCATTCTGTGGAATAGGGATGTGGACAAAGATTTTTTTGGCTAATTAGACAGATTATGAAAAAGTATTGCATACGTATTTTTTCTTTTCTCTGATTAGCAAATAATGACGACGATACAGCGCATTTAAATTTCGCGTGACGTCACAATCAGCTACAATTTTTAACCAACAATTAAAGGTGATGTAAATCAACTTCGCTCCGATACTTTGCATGTTTGTGAATTTTTATTTCTTTGCTAAATTTATTGATAGAGTAAATAAAATAATATAATTTTTACTCAGAACACATCCCTATTTATTCGGTCGATGGTACGAAATATAAGAACACTATTCTATACTGCCTGCATTGGTATCATATTGTTGTGTATCAATAAATCAAAGGCCAGTGCCGATTTTGCATATTGCATTTTTTTGCAATGAAAAAGGTTGTAATATGAGTTTTTAAAACCGCATCAAAATATGTATTTGCGTAGTTTAATAAACAGCACAATTGTAGGCAGTTTGGTGTTCGTAGTGGTAGATATGGATACAATTAGGCGTAAAAGGTTACCAATACCGATCCATCTTGAACTGGACGAACAGAGCGAGTATATGTTTTGCTTGTTGGTTGTAGATCAACTTGACTGTCGTTCTGGATTAATGTAAGTTTTTAACAGACTTTCGAAAAGCAGGTGATTCTCCATTAAGTTGTTTGTTTTGTTTCTATGTAAGTAGTTGTTACCAGTGACCTTATAAAAGTGTTTACAAAAAAACAAAATGTTGGCCTTTTGTATTTTTTAGGCCATTTAACCTACAGATGTAGGTATAACGTTGGGACCTTCGATTCCAATTAAGAGCTTAAGTATGATGTTTGTTTCATTTATTTAGCGTAGGTTATTTGTTTTTTGAACTTTTATACTATAGTGTAATGGCGTGCTTTCAAACCCTGAAACTCGTGCCAGTGAACAATCTGGTTGATTTTGAGAACAGTACATCTGGGTCTGTGCAAACTTTCGTGATGCTTTATATTTGACTTTCTCTAAATCTGAATGAAGGATCATTATTATATAAATGAACTTCTTATAACGTACACTTAAAAAATAAGTTTTCAGTCGCATAAAATGTTTTGATAAATATTTATGCTTGTTTAACTCAACCTCCAAAGGCCTTTACGTTTTTTTATTTGTATGTCCACTCAAGCTTCCCAAAGGATCGGGGTAAAACTACCCGTGAATTCAAAGCAGAGAAGAGAGAGAGAGAAACATAATATTTATATAGATTGTGCTGCTCGTAGATCAACAGTCCTCTGCAAACAGCAAAATTAAACACTGAATCTTCGTAATCAGCACTCAAATTGATAAAAGGCAAAGTGATTGACTTTTATTATTATAGATAAGACATTGGATATGTAGACTTGACATTGTTAAATAATAGAAAGTAGGTGGCTCGGGCTAGACTCCTGGATACGAAATTGCGCAGTGAGCGATAGCGGTTTGAGGTTTCTCTACACGATTGCATTCTTCATCTCTTTTACTCTCCATCTTAGTATGTTTTCGGTAGCATCTCTGGCCTTGAGTGGGCTTTCCCGTCTTTTCTATTTCAAATGTAGTTATTTATTACTAGCCGACGCTCACAACTTCGTTCGCGTGGATTTTATGTCACTGAAAAATGCTCATCAGGCTGAACAACATTTGCTCAGGCGTCATTTTTATATTTCTTACAGTTTAGCTGGACCATTATAGTTCTGCATCAGATGTTCCATTTTCCAAAATTATTTATACTCTATATGTTGGCCAGGCTTAACAGCTATATAACTCATACAATTTTATCTTGCACCCAATATTTTTTTTGAAATTAATATATTTAATGTACAGACACACTTTTTTACTGTTTTATCATATGTATAGATATGTCAAGGTCACCCGAAAATGCCGAAGACCGTGCGAAATGGAAGGGTGACTGGCCACTCCGCGTTTGTCACTGTCAGTCAGCCAGAAATTATTAAGATTAAACAAAGATTTAGAATAGATTAAATGAAACAAAAAGTATATAAAAAAGACCTCTACTTGTGTCCTTAAACAAAAAGTATATATATAAAGAAAACCTCTACTCGTGTCCATGGGTAAGGCCTCGGAGTATTTTAATACTGTCCTCGATCGCGTTGCACTTGTTTAGATACATCTTTATAGGTATATAAATAAATTGAAGTTTCCCTTCGGCCAATCTCCGTGGTGTATTGGCTACCACGCTAGTCAGCCACTCTGGAGGTTTTGTCCTCGACCTCCAGCCAAAGTTGAAAAAAAGCTTTTCTGAAAAAGGAAAATTTGAAAATGGCCTCTTTCCAGGGCCTTCTTCTTGGCTGTTTAGTGTTTAATATTTATACAAGCTTAAAAGCTATCTAAATCTGTGTGGTTTGTCCCCATTTGTTTATGTTATTTCTTAAAAGTGATCACTTTTGTCTTATCTGTCATATCCTTTTCTGAATCTAGAATGTAGTTTTTACGAGCCCATAAAACCTTTAACTTCTCTGCCAACATTCTGTTACATAGTTTGAGGCAAAGTTCAGATGACTCAGCGGAATTAAATTCGAACAAACAATTTTATATATCTTTGCTATATGTTTAAGAGAAAAGTTCTTGTAGTTTATTTTGGCATGACTGCCTTAAAAACAAAGAGTGTAATGTATTTAAGATTCATGTTCCTTTATTATGCCACAAGTTTGAATTGCCCGATCAGATTTGGATGTGGCACCGATTTTTCTCACTATTACCATTGCGGAGATTGTTTCTATTAGTAGAATCGCTCCAGTAGTGTAATGAGACTAGCACGTAGGGATTCAATATGTAATATGTATTTATGTATGAATAATGTATGTATTTGATTTAGATCATCAAGCCGTTCAAGGTCAAGAGTCTTTGTATAGCGGGCAATGCACGTCAAACACACGTCACGCAGCTTGTTGATTTCATAGATAGATCTACTAGCGTTTGCCTAAGCTTTTGTTGGCTCAAATCTGGAATCAAACTATTCCAAACGCTATCTGCGTCTAGTTTTACAAATATGTATTAGTGACGGGTTTCAAAAATAACCCTGTATGAGGTTATTAGTCAAGCTTTTACCGTATTTTCCTGATCAATTCTTATCTGTCCGAGGAGAAAAGCAGCTGGTACATTCTAAGCTTTTTTCTGTCTGAGGTACTACTGTCCGAGGAGAAAAGGAGCTGGTACATTCTAAGCTTTTTTCTCTCTACTGTCGGAAACATTACCTCAGGCAAAGGGTAATATAATTAGTAACGTAACAGATACCCAACGCCATAGAAACTATAGGAGGGCCCTAATGTAGGCAAAACTGGAGTTGCGGGTAGGCAGAGATGGCAGCACATACGACTAGCAAAACAGTGACAAAGGAAGTGTTTAATATGCTTAAAAAATATTTATTTGCATTACATAAAACGCATATTGAATAAATTAAAGCACTATTTTATTTAAATAATAGGAATAAGAGATTTAACGTTTTAAATATTACCAAAAAGTGCCATCTAAGTAGTGACAAAGAAGATAAATAATTACGTTACGATGGGTAGGCATGCCCCAAGTGTTGAAGGGCTCTCGAAATAATATATACCTATAAACGTTTTGTGGCGTGGCGTGACTATGTCAGTGACTTTAGTTCTGCTACGAATTTCCTCATTTCTGATTCGATCACGTAGAGAAACACCGAGAATAACCCTTTCCATAGCGCGTTGCACGACCTTGAGCCTTCTTATGAGACCCATAGTAAGGGATCATGTTTCAGAGCCATAAGTCATCACTGGTAACACACATTGGTTGTAAATTGGTTGATTGTTTTAGGAATCTATCAAATACAAAGTGACGTTTATTTTTAATGTTATAAAAAAGATATACATGTGAATGGTCGCTGGGCTTGCAGTTTGAGTTTGATGCCTACATTCACCGATTTATATAAAGTGTATTAATTATTTAGACTCACTGAATACCGATTTAATTCTCGTAACTAAATAAATTCTTTAAACCCAATGTTCATCCAGACTAAGTTGTACTTTTTATTTGTTGCAGCACGGAGAGTGGATGGGATAACCCTTTCCGCCCCGACGGCGACCTCAGCCGCGAGGCGGACGAGATCGTGTCGCTGATCAAGGGCGGCAAGCCCATCACTCCGACGCCCCCCGTCGCCACCCCCCAGCTGCCCGTCAGCGAGGAAGCGGAGGAAAAGACCCATGCGAATAATGTTAACGTGAGTATTGTTGCACATTTTTACCAGCCTATATCGGTTCCCGTTCCAAGAAAAGGAGGATTTACCCCAAATCACCGCGCTGGGCAGCGCGGGTTGGTAAATGAAGTCATGTCTACCCATCGCCTTATAAACATAATTATTTCTCTTCCCTCGCCACTAGATGGCGCTATAGGTATTATTTAAAACATTAAAATCTTTTATCTTATACCTTTAAACGAGCAATTCTTGTATATTTATTTATATGTATATTTCTGTGATCTCGGAAACGGCTCTAACGATTTTGGTGAAAATTGGTATATGGAGGTTTTCGGGGGTAAACAATCGATCTAGATTAGTCTTATGTTTGGGAAAACGCGTGATTTCGATTTTTCATGCGTTTTTCTTTCCACGGAGAATATGATCGCTAATTTCGTCCCGCTGGGCGCTATCCGTCCGACTCAGCGGTTAAAGACGCGGACTGCTAAAAAGAGTGTTACGGGTTCGAATCCCACTCGTTGACTTACTTTTGTTTTTTTATGTTCAAATTTATATATAATTTTTATCGTTTTTAGACAAGTTCAAAAAAATGTAGTAAATGTTTGAGATGTAACCGAGCAAAGCTCGGTCGCCCAGGTACTTACTATTTTATAAATGAAGAAGTACTTAAATTAATTAAATATGACTTACTAGCAGTCCATCCCGGCTTCGCCCGTGGTACATACATAGCCTATGTCACTCAGGGATAACATACCTATCCAACAGTGAAAGAATTTTTAAAATCGATCCAGTAGTTTCGGAGCCTATTCAATACAATCAAACAAACAAACAAACAAATCTTTCCTCTTTTTAATATTAGTGTAGATATACATACATACATACATACTATCACGTCCTTATCCCTAATGGGGCAGACAGAGCATTTTGGGTCTTGCGGTTCTATGCAGAGCCCAGGGCCGCAAGACCCAAAAGCCACTTTTAGCGTCATGGTGGGCGAGAAGATGGAAAAGCAATCAATACAGTGATGGGTTGCTAGCCGCATCGCCTGTTAACATGATTTTCATTTTTGCCCATTCCCTCGATCGGCTTTTACGATCTGCGTGGGAAGAGAAGCAGCTGGTACATTCTAAGTTTTTTTTTATTTCTCCCAGACCAGCATGGGAGCTTATATGAAATGCAATAAATATTTTTAAAGCATATTCAAGACATCCTTTGTCACTTTTTTCCAGTCGTGTGTGCTACCATCTCTGTGAGAGCTACTGGTACTAATTTCGCCTACTAGTTTGCGTGCTTACTAGTTTCTATGGTGTATCTTTGACGAAGTATAAGGTTGTTGCACAGAGGGTTTTCGCGATACTGTTCTCTGTTATACATGCCCCCTTATTCGCCTCTTACGACACCCAGTCGTGGAAGATAAGAGGATAAATTCTACTATTCCATCAACGACCAGTAACAACTCCCAATCTTTAACAAATCATTACATGTCTCAGGCATCTGTCAATATTCGTACGCATCATGCATCTTTTGAAAGGCTTATAATTATTAATTGGTTAAATTCCTCTGATCAGAAACTTTTCTTCTGTTGTCGCCCTCGGTGTATAGGAGTAATTAATCTACTAATGCAAATGTATGGCTCTGACCAAGCAAACATTTTCTATGGGATTTGAATGAAATACAGAGTAAGGATGTCATGATTTCTTGTGGTCAAATAAGGGTATTAATCTTCTTCTGCATAAATCTAAAATCACGTTGAAATGGATATGATCAATGACAAGTGACATTACTTTGCGACATTTTTTCATAACAGGACTTTATTTTTGACCCAGGAAAGTACTCTTTGGCTACCATTACCATGGCAGTTACTGGCTGCTACAATGAACATTGGTTGAACATTTGCAGGCAGCCGCCCCGCCCTCGCCGCAGACGAAAGTGGCGAGTCCCATGCAGCAGAGCACCCCGAAGGCCATGAACGGCACCAAGAACGGCGGCGCCGCGGAGCCGCGCCCCGGGCAGGTGGAGGTGCAGCGCTCCCCGCCGCAGGAGCCCCAGCAACCCGAGCACATCACCATCAAGAAGAAGCCCAAGTGCAAATGCTGCGTCATACAGTAACTGCACAACACGCCGACACCGGTAACACTCATGCTTCATCACTCCCCCACTTCGGTGTTTACTCGGTGCTATTTCGTTTCGAGTATCTATATCTGGAAGCCTATGTGTTCATACAAGTCTGGCCCGCTCTCGCTACGTTCGAGTTTTCAGCTATTTCTACTCGGCAGTTTTCTTTACCTGTTAATATATAAGATCGTTTTTGATTATTTTATGTGCTAGGTTTTATTGAACTTTTATAGGGTACAAACTTAAGAGTATTTATGTTTAGCTAGTCTGAAGAAGGATTACGTTTTGGACGGTTTAGTATTTCACGAGATCGAGCATTTCGGATAGGACGAGCATTTTATATGTGATGATTTTAATAATAAAAATATTTCTTGATTGTTCAATATGAATAGAATCTCAGCCGCTCGCCTACAACCTAGAGCGGCGATATCGAAGGATAAGCGACCTCTCTTATGTAAAATTTACAATTATTGTGACTAAAATGAATACTTGCAATTCTGCTCATTTTTAAAACAATTGACGATATTAGTGACATTATTTTGGATTGTAAAGGCGCGTATTCACTAGTAGTAAATTGTGGCGCAACACGTCATGTCCTCTCGTTCACCAAAATGGCAACGGTAAATAAAACGTCAAATTGCGCGTTCCCTTTTGTCTATTGTGAGGGAGACGACGATTGCCAATATCGTCTCACCGTCTCGCTTGCAGTAGCACAATTGCTAGATTTGTCCACTAATGAATACACGCATTAATTTATTTAAATACTGTTTATTTCTAGTTGAATCTGTGTTGAATAATATTTAATCGAACATAATTTAAATGTATATTTTTATATGTTTATTTATATGAAAAAAGTATTATAAATCCTACAGAATTGCTAAACGAGTATTGGTGTATCAGACAACCATCTGTGGAGCTGCCTTTTATAGTGGTTTCAATGCGTTAGTTATGGATAAATTTTTCATATCATTTTAAATGTTGCATCAAAGCGCGGGGATGACGTTTTTATAGGTTTAAATGACAAGATCTTGACGATGAAATCGCCAAGTGGACGCGCGGCCCTAGGTATATTCTTCTACACTGTAATACTATAACTGCGCCAACTCCCCCACATCTTTTATAGTCTCCTTTACCCTAAGGTTGGCAGGGAGAAATCGCGGGCTTTGAACCAGCAACATTTTAAATGTACTTTTGATTATTACCATAGTTAGTTGGTGCAATAAATAAATTTTATCTTATCTTATATTTCTTTATAAATATAATATTTGTAAAATAACAATAACATCGCTTTACAGATTGTTATGACGTGTATCGGAAGTGTGTACCTATGTACTATTTTCCGTTACTTCTTAGACCGGATTGCAACCACCTTTCGCAGCTCCACAGGAGACATAGAGTTACGAATTATTGTTACACTGTTGTTAGTTTTACTAGTTTCCTACATATTTCACGCTTGCGTCCAGTAGTCCACACAGAAACATTTGACATAACATTCGCTTACAATGTTACTGACCAACTTGCGACATTTTGAATTGCGCCTATTTTTACTTTTTATATTATTATAAGACTGTTTTCGTTTGATTATAAAATGTAAGTTATGGGTTATTAAATATGTTAGAAGAGCGTGGGATTGGTCAGTGACAGTAGTCATGGCTGCGCGTTGGCACGGAGTTTTTTGAGAAGACGAAATAGTGGGAATGGCCTCTAAAAACTAGTAACTGTCTCGGTTTTATGGAAGCGGCGATATTTGTCTTTCGCTGTATTTTTATGTCTTCTTATTCTTCGTGCAGTGCCTTTCCATTACTGGATGTTTGCTGTCAGCTTCTCAAACTCCTCTCTATCCATTGTCAAGCGGAACAATTTTTCGAATTTCATTTTTATGTCTACCTACATATATATAGTTACCGCGTGACAAATATTATACGGCAGACAGCTTGAATTCATAGCATGTCTAATAGGATCACTTCCTGTGAAAAAGTTGGTAGACTAGCTCCGTGATGGAGTGTCCTTTGGTTTGTGTGGTCCGCAGTTACGTTAAGTAACTCTTGCAAAATGATTGGTGTGATCCCCCTAAAATCTTTAACCTAATCTGACAAAATTTGGTCGCAACTACGGGATTTGTAATAATTATTACTTACGTTTTTTCGTCAAGTGTATTTAAGTCAATTTTCAAATAATATAATATATTTGTGTTCAATTCGATGTTTGAAGCCATTCTCACTTCGTCGAGCTGTGACAACGGTAGTACGATTACCGCAGCGCGAGAATGCTTTCTCGTCGTCAGAAAAGTAAGTCTGTGTTTACAATAGGACTTCAATTTCTTTCCTTTGTGTAATTCATAGTTATCAATAAAATTATAACAAATTCCAATATAGTATTTTACTTCAATTCCAATAAACATTTCACGGACGTACGATGTGATGGGGGTATTCATTACATATATCGATGGCAACTGGAGCGAATTTATGTATGTAGCTAAACCAGGGGTCGAGATCTTGTATGAGGAATGGAGGGAGCGGGAAGAGAAGCGCGCGGAGGACGGTAGTGTAACCCCCGCATTTCTCGCACATGATCTCATTTCAGCGGTTTACCTAATTTTCATGGCCTCAGGGTCGAAAATGACGTGTAAGATTGTTAAGAGATAGATATTCCCTTGCGGAAGGAATAGCATACATAAGGTAGATAGGAAATTAGGCAGGTCGTAGTTAGATACATGATTTATAAATTTTGTTACATCGTCTAAATTATTTTTCAATATACTTAGGTTTTGTAATGTAGTCGTGCGATTTCGAGAATTCCTATCTCGGGAAGAAGTGACGGTCCAAGTGGGCTCTTCAGAGCAGGAGCAAGATGGGTTTATTGATTAATGAATAGCCTTCAAAAAACACAGTGTCATAACAAGAGTATGTGTTTCAGGATTGTAAGGTTTCAAGTCATGTCATCTATGCGCCGGCGGTGAATGCGGCCAGTTTTTGCATAGGCAATGTTATTTCAAACTTGTCGTGACATTCACATGAAGGTTTGGACAGGAAATTACGGTGAGCGGCAGCATTTTGCGTATAACCGAGGACGTTTGACTGTTATTCAAAAAATGTGAGATAATGCACCAAAAAAAGAAAGACGCAATTCGCCGCTGCTCGACTAAAACCCATGCTATTTAAATTGTAGTCATGAAATTCACACATTCTTGTTAGGACGTTTCGCTGAGTGTTGTATTAGAGTAGTTCCAATATGTAATACTGTAGCGTGGCTTGGCGTACAGTATACTTGACTTGCGCACCCCGCGGTAAATGCTTTAGTGACGTCCACGCAAGCCATTGCTAGAGCAACATTATGTGGTTCATACCAATACATGTAAGCACGACTAGAAGGCGACATAGACCTATTTGCACTAGATATTAGACCTTTAAGCTATAAGCTGCATCCACTTTTTGTCAAGTTCATGGTAATTCACCGTACATTAAGGCGTAATTCACAGTATTCGCGAAATCGAATCAATTTTTATTTCAATCAGTTTGGAGGCCTAGTCTGTTAAAACTGAATTGTTGCTAATCCCCAGTTTTATATTACATCCTGTTAATGCGCTAGCAATAGCAACTACCGCGCATAGACCAATGGCCTGGATGTTTATCAACGACAAATAATTTTTGGACTGGGAGCGTAGCACACTAGGCCTCCGCCAGATTACATAATTAATCTCATTTTACACTTATTCGTAGTACTCATAGTGCTTGTTAACGTCTTGTTGTTTTTTAATTTGATTTTATGACGTCAAGTTATTTTAATGTGTTTATTTTGGGCACAAACGTTTTGGTCATGATAATTCCTATATATTATAATAATGTCACTGCAGTAATAACATCATGGGCTTTTCAGTTATTTCTGGTGCTAATGTATGACGACAGTTATGTTTTTCTGTAAATTTTGTACCTGCCTATTTTCTATTACACATAAGTACTATTCGAGACTTAACGTTCATGGATTTACACAAGACCGCAGCGCCCCATGGTATTATTACTTCATGGAGCAGTTATTTGTAATTATGTAAAGTTTATAATTATTAATATGTAATTAAAATTAAACTAAAGATTCATTGAAGCGAAAGTATGTTCCTTAATAAAGTCTTTTATTTATAAGTAAAATACTGGCATTATGGTTCTATATTTTCATTCGTGTTTGATCATCGATGGTTCAATGAAAAATCATAGTTTTTTTATTCATCAACATACATATTATTATTAAAGTAAATATGGTACCTATATTCTTATTTCCATCGTTTTACATTGTATTAGCTATATGTGTAATACAAAACTAAAATGACATTATATTTGTATAAAATATTTACTTTTTATTATTGTCAATCAATGAATATGTACAAATAAATTACATTGTAATTATTTATATTAAATCTTTAAAGGCGATTCGTATGAGTTTTGATATTCTTTATATCCTTTATAGGTATCTGTATGGATGAAATGTGTAACAGTCGTCATTTAGTCAGGAATCTTGTCCAAGCACCAAGGTCGATGAAATAAATAATGTGGCAGGAATTATACTGATGGAAATATTATCATCATATCACGCTGGACATAGGCCTCCTCGAAGTTTTCCAAATAACCGATCGGAAGCCGCCTGCATCCAGCGCCTTCCTGCAACCTTGCTCAGGTCGTCTGATTAGAGAACATCTCTGCCCCATCAGCCATCTGTTCTTCGCGCTATGTGCCCTGCCCACTGCCACTTCAATGAGCTAATCCGCTTGGCTATATCAGTGACATTTCACACCACTTAAAAACAACCATTCTCTGGAGCTGTAATAGGGCCGCGCTACACTGGATTGGCATGGCATGGCATCGGAAGCGACACGTCATTTTAAAACAAGCTTTATGTCAAGTGATATAAGATGCATAACCTTGACACTTGACATAAAGCTTGTTTTGAAATGACGCGTCGCTTCCGATGCCATGCCATGCCAATCCAGTGTAGCGCGTAGCGGCCCATATTGTACCTATTTTAGACCTAATGTCATAAGACTGCTTTGAGTCATACCTTAATCCATTTTAGGGTTCCGTAGTAAACACCCTCATTATAACATGTTTGCCTGTCTGTCTGTCCGTATGAAGTACTAGATAGCTGTAATTTGGCTTAGGTATGTAATGTATTTTAATCATGCCAACAAATTGTAAAATAAAATAATTAAAGTTTTTTTGGGGTCGGTAGCTTCCATACGAGTTGGAGTCTTTGTTTTCTGGACTAACCTATCGTTTAAAAAGGGAATTTGTTAAATTATTTAAAAAATATGGGCTTGTAAACATTGTTTTTCGATTTAAAGATCAGAAATATTTGGTTTTATAGTGCAAATGTTCGTTAAGAGTCTAGACTTATTAGCCTTTTAACTTATATATACTTCAGCTGAGAATTTTTTCACGTGTCTATATTATAACCGTTTATCTCATAAATTGAATATATGATATCTGATAAAAAAAAAACCTCATCTGTAGTATATATATCTAAGTTTAAAGGAGAACTATCAGAGCTAATAAGTGTTTACAAAAAAGTCATAGGCCATCAATTTATATAAACTCTGAAAAGGAAAATTTAAGAAAATTAGTTTTTACACGTTTTTAATAGCGTAAACTGAGAACCCTACACTGCGCGTGGCCCGTCACGAACCAGGCGGTTATTTTTGAAAGATTTTATACCATGCCTTAATGGGTTTTAGAAATTAAGTCAACAATTTAATACAAAATTACACATTTATTTCATAAAACAATAAACAATACATAAAACTAAAACAAAATATATTACTCTCTAAATGGTAAACTTAGATCGAAAACTTCTATTACTATGAACATTTGTCAGGGTACTTCCAGACCTCGGTAAATTTGAGGTTTTTACTATGACTGAAACAACTTTATTCCCAATGTGACAAACCATCACAAATAGGAAGACATAAGCGATTGCTCAAAAAAAAAAATGGTGCAAAAAGAGAAAAATGCGAAATGGTTTTTTTTTATAAACGTCTATGCGGTCGGTAGTCAAAGGTAGGTAATTCTAGGGAATTTAAAAAATGCATATACATATTTAAATTATATATTATAAAACGTAACTATCGACTATACTATAGACAGTTTAAGTCTAGAAAAATGCTTGACCCTGACATGTTGAGAGTAGAGCACTACCTCAAACGCTCCGCTCATGAGGCGTGCAATGCGTACAACATAGTATTTTAATTCGACGAAGGACGAGAAGTCTCTCTTCAATTGCTAAATTATAAAGTTTCTATAAAACATTTTTTAAGTTCTCATTTCACATCTGTTAGGATTTTTTGTTGTTGTATGTTTTTCGGGGAATGTAAAGTTTCGCCGACTGATCTTGTGAAGAAATAGTGCACTAAACGCACAGAATAAATTTTAGTATTTTATACAGAACGAAAACTCTAGAGGCATCTGTAGGCGCCTGCAGCAACTCCAAAAGGCGAGAAATATAAGTATAATATAAATATATATAGGGACAAATTACACTGATTGAGCTAGCCCCAAAGTAAGTTCGATACTTGTGTTATGGGATACTAACTCAACGATACTATATTTTATAACAAATACATATATAGATAAACATCCAAGACCCAGGACAATTTGAAAAAGGCCATTTTCCAACTGACCGGAAATCGAACCCGGGACCTCTGGGTGGCGGACTAGCATGGTGACCACTACGCCACGGAGGTCGTCAAAGAAAGGGAGAGAGGTGTGGAAGGGGACGGAGACGCATGTTGCGCGGGACCTTCGGAGATTCCGTTCTGTATGTAATACTTATATTAATTCTATGGTAAAAGTCTTTCCATGTGTTCAGTCGTTAAAAATTAAGTACAGTTTTCTGGATTTGTCCGAAAGAACCCCTTGAATCAAGCTCAGAATATCACTAAGTATACGATAGGATAAATCATGATACAAAAAAACAAGGTATGACTACTTTTTTTTTCGTTAGCTATAATAGTATATTGTATTGCTTTTTGTGCCGCATAATTTTTTCTGTTAATCCTTATGGTTGACTGGGAGAAAATGCTTTTAGCATTAAGTTCGCCATTTGGTTAAAAGTATATTTGTACTTTGGAACAATAAAGTTTGATAAAATAAAATAAATAGGTCCCATCGTTGGGCAAAAGCCTCTTCTCTTTGTTTCCATCTATCGCGGTCTCTAGACGGTTATAAATACTTTAAAAGCTTTTATTTCGTTTCAGCTGTCCCGTTGTCTGTCTGTCTGTAGTCAAATCTTGCAAGAAAAATTTGGCCCACTTCCCGGTTTCCGACTGAGCTGAAATCTTGCACGCATACGTTTATCGCGTGACAATGCAATATTATGATAACATATAGCTGATCTGATGATAGAAACTGTAATACACAAGTCATAGGTCTAGTTGTTTATATGTGCTCACAAATTACGTTAAATATTCTTACCTTGTTTTCTTTTATCATAGATCAAGTAAAGTAGTAAAGATCAAGATATGCTACAGGTTATTGTCAAAACTAAATCTAATCGTAAGTAGATACATTTGAATGGTCACCTGCCGCATTTCATTTATAAATTAATCAGTCCATTTAATTTAGAGAAAAGTATAACTTTGTATATAAGGTCATTTCAAGTACTTAATAATATTTGCAGTCCCTGCAGCATGGCATCCACAGATAAAAATATATCGCGTGACGGACTAGGGTCATTCCGCTCGTTGTTAGTTATTTAGTTTAAGAGCGAGATAGTGCTAGTTGATAAAGATCGATGAACGTTGTTGCCGCCGGTGGCCATGCTACGGAGGCAAGAAAGAGTACTTCAGTTCGTGATTCTGAAAATGTCCAATGAACTTATCAAGCGTTGAACAAACAAAAATAGTGCGCACGGATAGTCAATAAGAATTATAAACTGTCCGTACAATGATATGTACTTATTTTTAAATGGCATGTAATTTTTTTTATCGCCTATAACTAAAAATACAAATAATTTTATAACGTTAAATTTTAAAAGACTGACGAGTTAACTTCAGTATTGAGGAGGAAAACATTGAATCTTTTGTTATTATACATTTCTTTTTTTCAGATTATTGTTTTTAATAAAAATTAAACAAATATGGCGAACATATGTCGAATTTACAAACGGATGGTAGACGTATCGGTGAGAATATAGCTACTAACTTAATACAGAACTTAATTTGTACGTACTTAGTCAAGTGGGTAAAATCTATTTAAAATAAATTCATAGTGTCATTCGACCAGGGACTGTTAATTCGGATTTAGATATTCAAGAAATCAATATCATGTAGATAAACTTGATCTTGATGGATCCCAGCCAGCCAGCCTGGGATATAGGCATGTTAATACCTCGGTTTAATAATCTATATGAATTATCAATTAAGTAGTACTTTTAGTCCCTGATTCTATGCTAATTCATATTTACTGAAGTGCTTATAAAAACACACATGTTTAAAAGCGCAGATTTTGTATGAATACATACAAACATGTTTAAATCCGATTATGGCGAATCTAAGTATTTAGCGAAACCAAGTGAAGATTTTATGGCATCCTTATAATGAGTAAATATGACTATAAAAACTAAATATAATATTCAAAAACTCTGGATCAGTGCTAAAACGGTCTGGTGTGACAAAAGTTAGCTGTAGCGGAAGACTGTGGTGGAAGTGCTAAGATATAGATATTGTATTAATTCTTCAACACCCGCCTATACCAGAATAATAGTAAAACAATGATAGTAGCATCATATGATGCCATGTGGGTCTTGAGAGGTTGCAAACGAAAGCAAGTTTTCGAGTTGCAAGTCGCCTAAAGCGACGGTAATGCAAGTTTACGTTGCATTTATGCAAGTCCTTTTACTATACTGCGATGTAAAATGAATTTTTAAAGAGAATAAATTGCGCGATTCAAAACTCAAAAATACTACGCTCGTATGCGGCAGATCCAGGCCATATTAAAGCACACTTTAAATATGAAAATATGTACATTAATGAGACATTTTTTACACTACATTAGGTAACTATGCTCAATATAAACAAATATCTCGTACGTATATAATGTGTAAACATGATTCATTAATTACAAATGACAATAGATAATTGATTTTTGTATATTTGGGAGTAAGTAAGGGCCAAAACACTGTGCGTTACGTGCCTTATTCATATTTTTTGATGAAACCCGAATAAAAACATCGATTCTAAATGTCTTAGATAAAACATCAACACTGTAACAACATTGAAACTGTCTTGAACCATACAGCGGTGGTCATTAGCCCGTTTTCATTGATAGCTTAGCTTGTGTTTTGGTATCCAATAGAATTCCGACGATAGAAAGAGATAGAGTTGTATAGCTTTCACCAGACAGCTCTAATGAATATCTCTTTTTATGTCTCTATATAACGAAATGCCATTGGCTCAAAGCACTTGAGTGTAAGCTCTGTAACATCCATATGTTTATAACAACAACAACAAATTGTATCGTAAGTTCAAAATTCGGTAATGCGAGTAACATCTCACAAAATTCTACAGAAACATGTATAGGACACAGAAGTCATCTCAAAAGCCTACTACACTACCAATTTATGTAAATGCTGAAAGTACAAAGAGTTGAAAGTACTTATTTTAAATTCGAAGTCTTTTGTCTGAAGAAAGCCGCCGACTCCTTCACTACCTTAGAATACGATACCTACTTATATAACATTAGAGGCGGTACATTCTGTTACTTACGACATTAAAACAAACAATTTTCAAACGATCTTCTTCCTCACCTTATCTTTTTCATTTACTTCTATCCTTTGTAACAGATGCAATGGCATCTGTTACATTATACAGGCTGACTGGTTAATCACCTGTCATATAGGACATAATAAATTATGATCACTCGTAACCTCAAAAATATAAACCAAATACTTTTACAAAGAAATGTTATTGGTGCACATTACGAACTGTACTCGGCGTTGGAGAGAGGTATTAAGGCTGCGTTTCCACTGAAGCGGAGCAGAGCGGAGAGGAGAAAAATTGACCAATCACAATGTTCGAAATCTCCGCTCCGCTGTTTGAATTAAAGCGGAGCAGAGATTTCGAGCATTGTGATTGGTCAATTTCTCTCCTCTCCGCTCTGCTCCGCTGCAGTGGAAACGCAGCCTAAATTGGCAACTCATTGGAGGGACAAAATATAATGTGATTTGAGCCAATACAAATAAGAAGAAGTGCACAAAGTCCCGGAATGTTTTAAAAACGCGCGCTCGCTACGCTACCGACTTTAGCTCGGCTCGTTGTTAAAGCGCCTATCACCACCACGCAAAGCGCGAGTATTCACGCTTCTTGTTTTTATTAGATAATTTGGTCAACCTTTAATCACGAATTTTTTATTTATTTGGAAACGAGTACTGATTGATTTTCAAAATGTAATGTGATTTACCAGTCAGCCTGTAGTTTTCAAATTATCACATTGGAATGCGGACTAGCGTCCGTGATTTTTTCCATTTCACACTTCATAATTTTATCTCGCTCTAGCTAAATGGCATGGGCGGCATTCGGAAGGATTGGAGAAAGAGTATAATAGATAGACGTTCAAATATTCAATAAGGAAAATGTTTACAAATTACGCCGCCGTGGCAGTGTTTACTGCTGCGGTGCCGCGCGTATGGTTTTTGTAGTCATATGTATCCTTGTACAAACGACGCCGCCGCAGTGGCGTCCTAAAAAGTACAAGCACGCGGCGGCGCAGCGAAAACGCTGCCGCGACTACAAATGTGTGAAAACTCTTAAAGTGAATTTGTCCTAGATAAGAGACAACACGTGAATTTGTCCAGATAGAAAAGGTAAAGAACTGAATGAAGTTAAGTTACTAGATAGTTGACATACAGAGCCGACCCCAAATAGGGAAAAGGCAAGAAAGAAGAGACAACTAGATAGAAAAGGAATAGAACCGAAAAGTTATAATAAGAAAAACCGACACCCTTTAACTGTAAGTGGGAAGGACAATAAGAAAAAGAGAGAGACAGTATGAGATTTAAGGATTACAAAATTATTTTGCTGATTGGTTTTGAATTTAAAATCAATGTACTTTAAATTATTTGAGTCGGATAAAAAGTTACAGAATCGGTGGTAGACGTTTACCGGCCGTTGACTGAGATTTCCACGGCTTTGTTTAGTATTAGAGAGACGTCCATCGGTGGGAAGTTCTGCAGTAGTTTGACGTTGGACGCGAAGTCACCGCTGAGGAGGTTTTCCCTCACCAATCTGCGGAAAAGCAAATATTGGTCATACTTTTTGCTCATAGAGACATAAAAGTAGAAATTTTTCGTCATCAAAGTTTGTTTCCGAATGCATCCTCAGATGTATTTGTGAATGGCAGACGACCTCTGTGGCCTAGCGGTCATCACGCCACGCTGGCATACCGGAGGTCGGTTCGATCCCCGGTCAGGTCAAGATGGAAAATGATCTTTTTCAGATTGACCAGGGTCTTGGATATTTATCTAAACATTCATTTGTTATAAAATATAGTATTGTTGAGTTAGTATCCCATAGCACAAGTTTCGAACTTATTTTGGGGCTCAGCTCAATTTGTGCGATTTGTCGACCGAAAAGGCGTCTTAAGGAGACCATTGGCATGCAGAGTTATAATAACCGTGACGTAATGGACAAGTTTAAAACTATTTGACTAGTAAAATTACTGTTCTCCTGATTTTGTCGCAAAGAACAACGCCCCAAAAAAAACTTTTTCTTGTTTTAGGAAGTTAATCAAGGGAATGGCCACCAACTTCGGGATCTAAACCTTTTTATACTGTCCAAGGTTTGTACACAATATCATGTCCTACACAGAAAGTGCTTTTTTTCTTCTGGGACATAGCTGTTCACATAACTGAACGTCCAAATGGCTCGATTGTGTAAATAGCAAAATGTACAAAGTTTAATGGTTATAACGTTGTAGAGACAAAATGACAAAATTTCACATCGAATTTATATTAAAATCGTTACAATAGACATATATTACTTTGTGTCTATGTCAAGTCATGTCAGTGATTAAATATTTTACATATCTACACTAATATTATGAAGAGGAAAGATTTGTTTGTTTGTTTGTTTGTTTGATTGTATTGAATAGGCTCCGAAACTACTGGATCGATTTTAAAAATTCTTTCACTGTTGGATAGGTATGTTATCCATGAGTGACATAGGCTATGTATGTACCACGGGCGAAGCCGGGATGGACTGCTAGTCTATATATAAAAAAGAAAGTCGTGTTTGTTACAACACTTATAACTCGAGAACGGCTGGACCGATTGCCATGGTTTTTGATTTGTTGGATTTGTTTCCGTCCCGAATAGCAGAATACATCTTAAAAACAATGAAAACTCGATATGTGTATCATTGACTGTTAGGCGGTACGAAGTTCGCCGGGTTAGCTAGTTACTAATATATTAACAGCGGGATCAAAACGCCACTTGCGGCCCGTGAGAGGAACTTACAGTATCATGGCACAACAAATGTAAATGAGGAAGTTGAATCTGTGCGGGTCCGCGAACAGCGAGTCCCAGATGCGCTCCACGTCGGGAAGGGAGAACTCTTGCGATAGCAACAGCGTCAGCCATCTGAAACCGAACGAGACGTCATGGTATTGTTACGAAACTGGGGTTAGAGATTTATAGTAAAACGCCAACACTCTTCTTAGGGATTTGTTCACAAAGATTGACACAAATATGGTCTTCCAAACGTCCGATGCAGTCATAGTCCAAAATTCGTCGCTGAAGTCGTATGTGTTACTCGCCGATATCACTGGATAATCCTTTTCTAAGTTCACACCGAAAGTTCACTTATAACTGACTCTGTTGCACGTCAGCTTTTATATACTCCTGCCTAGGTACCTAGATATTTCTAGAAAACTTTACACTTTACCCTTCGTGACCCTGACCTAGAAGGTTCGAGTGTGACCCGTGTGATATCGGGATTTCTAGGGATAGTAACGAGGTTTCTATTTCATTCTACATTAGTCTAGAGCAAGGTACATCTCGGCTTGGTGGGTCGAGACACAGCTGGGCTTAGGCCCAGCAGTGTGTTTTAGAAAGCTGATGATGATGATTCTACATCTGCCTAAATTATTCTACGAACATCTGGCATATTCTAAATTGTTATGGAACTTTATTGCTAGACTAATCTGGAACATTCTTCTTGAATATTCGCCTTCTAGCAGCTTCGTAATTTTTTGTATGCGACTATAAAAGTCCAGACACCCGGACTATGAAACTGAAACGGCAGCGGCTGACAGCGCACTTTCATTGTCAAACCATATTCACCTTTATTTCTATTTGCGAAATGCACAGTATAGCTTGAATAAAAAAGCCTCGCGGCTGCCAGCAGCACTGATTAATAAGGCTTGCTACACGCTTATTCGGGCCGGCATTAATCGGCGGAATGCAGTGTTGAACATTCATCCACTTAATTAAAATTCGGTTTGGTGAATCAGCCTGAATAAGTGTGTAGCAAGCCTTATTTAACGGAGCCGCTGGTAGCCGGGGGGGTTTTATTTTTTTCAAGCTATACTGTGCATTTCGCAAAAAGAAATAAAGGTGAATATGGTGTCACAAATACTTCCGAACCTACAATGTAGCAAGCCTAATCATCTTATATTACGGGTACGTTCCTTTCCAAGCAGTCCTAAGTCGACTGACCTGAAACTGTAGTACTGAGGCCTCAGCTCCTGAGCCTCGAGCTGCTCCCACACGGCGGCGTCGTTCCGTTTCACGCAGTCGCTGAGTTTCCCCATCATGTAGTTGATCCCACTCTCAGTCTCGTCCAACGTCCGAATAAAGAAGTCGCGGATCTCCGCCATCAGATTCGTGAAACAGAAAAAGCAGTCGGCTTCGGCGTGTTCTATGAAAGGAAAGTTTTTTTTTAAATCTTTACACGTTTACCAAAGAGAGAGAGAGAGACAGAGAGGAAGAGACGTTAGCCAAAAAGATACTGTACTAAGAGTTCTTCCTACATTTTGAATTTTGTCTTCAAATAATATTAACATGAAAATGTATATGTCGCAGTTGAATTGTATAATTCGTTGTTATTCAAAAACTCTAGCTGTATCGCATTACAGCTCGGTTTTGTAAAACAGCTGAAAATAGTTTAGTTCGATTGTCAATGAGTTACGTAATCAAGTTTAACAAAACAACTAGAGTTGAGATGACATATAGGGTTACCATTATTGAATAATACTGTGTTACCAAACGAAATAAAATATGAGGGGACAATAGTTGTTCTTTATTATTTTTATATTACTCGTGGGATGGAAATAAAACCACAATTGAACTCCTTACTATATAATTCGGTCTCTAACATTATAAAAACATCAATGAAGAATGATAACCAGATAAAAATCCGACAACTCAATGGTGCAGCGATTTCTTACGGCCAATTGATCCACGTGAATATTCCATCTTGCCAAAAGGCGGGCGTCGAAATAACTAAGACAAAATTCAAGATCTAGGAAGAGGGCCTGAACAGGTATCTCAATGGATGAATGTACTTCTGCGGCTCTGGTTAGATTGGTATGGTAACCCGGTTAATATTGCGGTTTGTGTGAGTGGCGAACACTGGTGACAAATTTTTTCAAGCCGTCCAAAGGCATCTGAGAGACATCATACCTTGACAAGCATATAATGACAGCAGGGAACGACCGCTTAGCGTGCCTTCCGAAGCACGGAAGAGCTCGAGGTATGTTATAATTTCGCTCATGCCTTAAACGTAGCCATGCGGTCGTAACCGAGTGTTTTATGTTCAAAGCATGCAGTATACCTTGTAGTATTGAGTGTTTTTAGTCCGAAGCTCGCAGTATACATTGTACTGTGACTCACGTCGGTACTCCTTGTCCTGGTCTATCGCGAAGGTGTGATATATGGGCCCGATGATCTCGTTCATGCCCTGCACATAGCCCTGCGGTCGTAACTGAGTGTTTTATGTCCGAAGCTCGCAGTATACCTTGTAGAATTGAGTGTTTTATATCTAAAGCTCGCAGTATATATTGTACTGAGACTCACGTCGGTACTCCTTGTCCTGGTCTATCGCGAATGTTTGGTATATGGGCCCGACTATCTCTTTCATGCCCTGCACGTAGCCCTGCGGTCGTAACTGAGTGTTTATGTCCGGAGCATGCAGTATACCCTGTAGTATTGGGTGTTTTATGTCAGAAGCTCGCGGTATACATTGTACTGTGACTCACGTCGGTACTCCTTGTCCTGGTCTATCGCGAAGGTGTGGTATATGGGCCCGATGATCTCGTTCATGCCCTGCACGTAGCCCTGCCCTGGATTCAGCTTGGCGTACAGGAACAGCATCCGCTCCACAACCTCCCAGTGCGCCTCGCAGCCCTCGTTGAGCGGGGCGTAGTCACCGCTTGACAAACTGTCGGAGCGCCGGATTTCGTTGCTTAACTGAAATAAAAATAGTCTATGGATTCAGGTGCTACTTTGAGGAAGTCAAACGTGCTTTTTTTTGTTAACTTAGTTAAAATCTTTATTGCAACAAAACATAATGTTACAGACTAATAGATACATAAAACAGATGTTAAAAGGTGGGCTTATCTCAACTGCAATCTCTTCCAGGCAACCGAGATACTTGACGATGTATGACGAAAACTGGTAAGGTGCAAAGTTATTGGCAAGGAAGAAAAAATATAACGGGCCAAGTGCCAGACGGGCTCGCGCACGATGAGAAAAAATCACGTTTGTTGTATGGGAGCCACATAAATATTTATTTTATTCTGTATTTAGTATTTGTTGTTATAGCGGCTACAGAAATACATAATCTGCGAAAATTTCAACTTTCTAGTTATCAAGGTATATGAGATATAACCTGGTGACAGACAGACGGAAGGCCGGACAGCGGAGTCTTAGTAATAGGTTTTTACCCTTTGGGAATGAAGCTTTGAAAAGTATCTGATTTGATGTGTTTGAAACTAGCGGTTTGAATGTCTTTTTATTCGTACCTTTGCAACGCCAAGTCCTCTCCTCTCTAACGTGGAGTATGATAGCATGGACTGTTCCACCCTTTTGTGTAGACGTTTGACGCCATTACTATTTACAATCTGGAATAAAAAGTATTTAGTTTTTATTCATTACTAACATTCAAGATCGTAATGGATAGACTAAAAAGCAAGTCATTCAGGAGACAGCGTAACAAGTCTACTGATAGATGAAATGAGACTTATCATAAGTAATATTCGCATTTGCAATAAAAAAGTAACTCGCCATTTAGCATCATTAAAATATGATGCACCTTTTGCATGGACATAGAGCAAAAATAAAAACGAATCTCATTTGCAGGAATGTGAACAAAAAAAATTGGCTTATTAGATAGATTATTAAAAAGTATGACATGCCTATGTTTTTTTTTCTCTGATAAGCAAATTATGACGAAGATAAAGCGCAATGAAATTTCGCGTGATGTCACGATCAGCTACGATTTTTAATCAAAGGTGACGCAAATCACCCCCATTCTGAAACTTCGAAGCTTTGTATCTTTGTAAATGTTTACTACTTGGCTAAACGAAAAAATATGGGAATATGGGTCAAATACCAGTCTACATCTATGTTTTTCAGAATATGTCACACCAGGCAGCAAAGTCAGGTCCGATCGACTATTGGGCAATCAGTTGACAGGTTCTTTTGCTCCGTCAAATGTATCCAATAACTGCAGCTTATTACACCTGATTTTACTCTGCTGCCACCTAGTGTCCCATAGTTTTGAAAACCTGCATGAATTCTTTAAGTTCGAGACAAGCTCAATGGTTCAAAGGGTATAAGCGTTAACGCATGTTTAGCAAACTCGCTCGCGATTTACACTACGGAGAAGTGGCCTTCTGTGATATCCAAATATCTCGAGCTTCTCAGTACTTCGAAAGACACGTTCAATCGTTGGTCATGGCGATGCATTATAAAAATGTCATAAACTTGGTTTGATGATAAAGGAAGGCAGAAGGTAGACACAATGAAAGATTGTGGGGTGCATGAAAGTAGCCTCCCCGAGTGAAGTTCTAAGCCCCCTGTACGTTCGGCGCACCCTGGGCAATCTGCGAGGGCATCTAGTCGGTAATGGAGATTGGCTGATCCTTTCGCGACGCAATAGCAATAAAAAATAAACGGCCCTCTTTAGGGCCAAACCAACAACCATATAAAAACACCATTCCGACTGGCTAAGAAGAACAAGATAAAAGATTGTAAAATAGGTAATACCACGCA
Source organism: Acrobasis consociella (assembly GCA_963555685.1). Classification (NCBI taxonomy): domain Eukaryota; kingdom Metazoa; phylum Arthropoda; class Insecta; order Lepidoptera; family Pyralidae; genus Acrobasis; species Acrobasis consociella. The sequence continues at coordinate 6,841,886 of OY743104.1, read as the reverse complement.
GAAGTGGCGTTAAAAACTTTTTATTTTTTACCTCTGGGCAAGGGAACTCCGTCGCGGATTGGAAGAACGATATGTCAGGACACAACCTCCGAACGTCTTTGTCGATTTGCAGCAGCACTTCGTTGTCTTTGAAATAGGTGCTCCACGAGCTGTCGGGGCTGATGTTCAACGGGTGGTCGCTTGGTCCCCCTGGTGATACTATTATTTCATCTGAAACATTATATTATTTTAGGTACCGGGCCTGTATGTCTTTTCAGGTCGACTTGATCAGAATAACCTCGCCGCTACGCGTGTGATTTAAACATTCAAATGTGTATTAGTAATACGATCTTTACAGGCACTTTTGCACGTCAAAAAGTATAATTTACATTACGTGTAGTGTATATTAAAATTCACGGAACAACTCCTAGGGTCCCGCGCAATATGCCTATCGAAAAGGTGTCGAGTTCTGACGCTAGCTAAATTAAACCATATCGCTAACGACATTGAGTAGATATTTCTTTGAATTCCTTTTGAGTAAGACTTCGATACGTAGGTACTAGTAGTTATTCTGTGGTATGACACGTGATTTACCGGTCAGCCTGTATAAATCGAGATAGCTTATCGCACAGCGTACAAAATACTTACTTATAAACTGTTTGTAAAGCTGCCGTTTCTTGATGAGTGTGTCGTCTCGCTCACTCTTTTCATGGGGTAAGTAGTGCAACAAGATCTTCCAGACTAGAGAGCGGAGGCCTTTGTCGTCCGGAATACCTGTTAAAGATGTTATTTAGTAAGTTAGTAATAGCATTTGTTCAATGATAATAGCATTAAATAGAGTTGTTGAGAGTAAACTCAAACGCTCCGCTTATATGAGGCGTGCAATATTGACGAAAAATATTAAAAAATTGGGTCAGTACAAATAAACCGGAAGATAGATAAATAAAATAGTAATGTGATGTGAACGCAGAAATACAGTAAATAAAAGAGTTGAGGTAGAAATTATTAGCATAACAATTTAGCAGCATTGTTTTATTCAACCTTTGAGTTACAGACTGTGGGAGCCACCATATATTTACATAAGTATATAACGTTTATACAAAATACTCAAGTGCAGCGTGTTACTTTGTTACATACCACAAGAAAGAAAACCGAGCAAACATGGGACATTAATACCGACTATGACGTAAATAGGTGTTGTACAGTGGAGCGAAGGACTGCGATAAGTGCCAGGTGTCAGGTAGCTAACGCTTGATCCGATTTCACTAACTTTCACTTGCGGGGTTACGTTGAATTTACCTGGGAGGTCTATAACGTATGGGTAAAGCCATAGAAACCTAGATTTCTTTTTACAGCGTAATAAAGCACCACTAATAATTTTAAAAAATCGGCACCTCGATTTTAGGAGCGCTATACTGCACTCCTAAGTCCTATGTACAATAATTCTAACTACTAACACTGTCATAAATAGGTACACTATGAACCCTGTCGTATCACAAGCAAAAGATGGAACGGCAAGCGAATTTTATGACACGCAGATGTTAATTTGGAAACACAAACCTTTAGTAGGTATATATTGATACGTAGGTATGTAAATAGAGGTTAAATTTAAAAAAAAAAAATTTTTTAAAACAAGCTCTAACTCCTCCTTTAACTGCCTCCGTGGTGTAGTGGTTAGAGCGTTCGGCTCATACCCGGAGGTCGCGGGTTCGATTCCCGGCGGGGGCAGCGACTTTGTGTTGTTTCCTTGTTTGGTTAGGACATTGTAGGCTGATCACCTGATTGTCCGATAAGTAAAATGATCCGTGCTTCGGAGGGCACGTTAAGCCGTCGGCCCCGGTCACTGTCTTTGACATTGGTCGTTACCTAAAACCATGTCAGAGGCCTTTAAGGCGGTTTAAAAATCTGTGACACTAGTGTTAGTCACTAACACACACGAGAAGAAGAAGAAGAAGACGAAGAAAACAAGCTTTTATAAGAAAGTTCTCCTTAAGACGAATCAAACGAGCCCAAAGTTAATGGGATTGCGTCTTTTTATTACATAGTTCCTATGGCCACCTTCCGGCTTCATCATCAGATCAGCTCCATGTCATCATAATTTTGCATTGTCACGCAATATACGTATGCGTGTAAAATTGATATGAGGGTTAGTGTTCATTATATTACTTCTATTAACCTTTTCACCGCGAGACTTTATATCAGTTGTCGTGCCCCCAGCGCGAGACATGGTAAATCTAACATACCTATCTACAACCAAAAACGGATATGGATACGTAAGTTATGTGCCATACGAGCATTTTTTGTTTGTCACAAATATGTGACCTTCGCGGAATGGGCCCGACAATGTTTGTCACGTATATGCGACGCTCGCGGTTAAAGGGTTAAGAAAACAGCATAGCTTTAAAAGGTCTGGGACCTCAAAAGGATTAAAACAATATCCTTACTAGTTGATTACCTGGTACTCCATTTCTTATCCTAAAATTTTATGTCCGAATGTTAAAATTCATAAGTTTGCTACAATCTTCAGAATCCATAATGTTAAAATAACCATAATTTTGATTTACCTAATTATCTTGAATCATAACACTTTTGTGTCTTATATGAATTGCTATAATAATTGAATTTTCTATTTTAGATGCTATAAAGTCACATCTCCTAGGTGTTGTATTCTATAATGTATGTCAGTCCGAATTTTAACTTGTAATAAGATTTTTAGCTTAAAACACTAGGTTAAAATTAGGAGTTTAGTTTAGTTTCGTTAGGTGTCCTGTGACCAAGATACACGCGAGCGAGCAACTCAAGCTTAGGGCGAAAGTAACCCAGACACAAAAACCACTTTGCCGTGGAGTGTAGGTTAGGTTTGTTAGGTTTCCTGTGACCAAGACACGAGATAGTGAGCAAAGCGAGTGAGCGACTCAAGCTTAGGGCAAAAGTAACACAAACACAAAAACCACTTTGCCGTGGAGTGTAGTTTAGATTCGTTAGGTTTCCTGTGACCAAGACACGAGCGAGCGAGCGAAGCGAGCGAGGGACTCAAGCTTAGGGCGAAAGTAACGCAGACACAAAAACCACTTTGACGTGAAGTGTAGGTTAGGTTCGTAAGGTTTCCTGTGACCAAGACACAAGCGAGTGAGCGAAGCGAGCGAGCGACTCAAGCTTAGGGCAAAAGTAACACAGACACAAAAACCACTTTGCCGTGGAGTGTAGGTTAGGTTCGTTGGGTTTCCTGTGACCAAGACACGAGCGAGCGAGCGACTCAAGTTTAGGGCGAAAGTAACACAGACACAAAAACCACTTTGCTGTGGAGTGTAGGTTAGGTTCGTTAGGTTTTCTGTATTATAGCAAAGGAATTTATTGTGTTTTTTTTCATAATTATTGTACGAGTATGTTCGAAATTAAGACACGTGATAATTATGGGAAAAAGAATAGACATTTTAAATATTATGAATCATAATATTTATAGCACGTTGTATTTCGGGATAACAACTTCTGGGCACGTGATATTTTGCGATATTATGTTAGGGCTAGGTGGACATTTGATTATTATGGAAAAAAATATCATGAGATCTTAAATTATGGATAAAAAAATTATGAGACAAAATAGAGAACCTGATTACCTAGATTGAATTAACAAGTTTAAATGATCTCATCGTATCGTTCTTTTAAGTACACTGCTTAATTTTCTCATAATAAATAATAATAAACAGATAAAATTCGCGTATACGAAACACATTAAGGTGACCTTGGCGCTTGTTTTGACTAAAGTAAGCATAACTGCATATAAAAAGCTAATAATATCACTACCAGATTGTCGTGCGGTCTCAAGACCGCGACCAAAGTTTAAGGGCTAGAGATGAATTTCTTGGGTTCCAGTGCTGCCCCCTTTTGAAATTAATTATTTAAAAGGACGAGATATAATTTAAAATTTTGTCTTGATCAAGTCTAAGATAACTCTTAACATTATTTTGTGAACTACTGTTTACATTTTAAAGTGAACGTGAAGCTTTTCTTCGCACATTTGCTTTTTCTCCATTTGCACTTTTCTCCATTCCACTTCACTTTTCACCGTAGACCTAGATTTTTTAAAATGCGTTTCGTTTCGTCCACATATTTCATTTTTGCATGCTCAACAGGAAGAGAATTTATGCTTTTGAGATGTGGTGTTGGCCAAAATTGCTGCGTATAAAGTCCATAGTTCTGACGGCCGAACCGCCTGAAAACTAATATGTGGTCACGACTTTCAGCATTGAGGGACCGATGACAATAAAGATGTCACTTTTCATTTCGTTTTGCCATTAAAACTAAAGCTACCGAGCTCCTCGGAAGCGAGAAAGGAACACGAAAATGGTAAGGATAAGATAGATTCATCACATTAGTCTGTCATCCATCAGACAGAAAAATTATACACGTAGCAAAACATAAATTTCATTACAGATAAAATGCTAAATAACAAGTATAGCTAGTATTAAAATGAGTGAATAAAACACTTTTCTTTAAATTTTATTAAATCTTTCGAGTAGTTTGGTGGTGGATTCGGTTTTGACTTTGTATAAAAACAAATTGACGTTATTTAAAAACTGCCAGACATCTTTATTCATCTTTAATTAGTTGATAATTTTAGCATTGATAAATCGTTTGTTGATAATTGTTTTCTGTTGCAATGCCCTATCGGGGTTCATGTTGTACCTAATTTAAGTGACTACGTAGTAAAGTTAATATACGACGTGGAAGGGACATACCCGTAATAAATATATTATGTAATATAGTATAATGATAATATTGATAATAAAAGAAACAAAAAACATAAATAAACGGCCGTACCAATAACTATAAAAAATCGCGTTTGTTGTGTGGGAGTCCCCTTTAAATATTTTATTTCGTTTTTAGTATTTGTTGTTATAGCGGTAACAGAAATACACAATTTGTGAAAATTTCAACTGTCTAGCTATCGCGGTTCTTGAGATACAGCCTGGTGACAGACAGACAGCGAAGTCTTAGTAATAGGGTCCCGTTTTTACCCTTTGGGTACGGAATCGTAAGCGGCCAAATGCGAGTCGGACTCGCCCATGAAGGGTTCCGTAGTAGCAAATAACATAATATAAGTCTTGTAGTATGTTTTTTTAATTTTTACATTTGAGTTGATTGAATGAAAGGTAAATTGCCGTTTATGATTTATGACGTATTAAAAAAAACTACTTACTAGATCTCGTTCAAACCAATTTTCGCTGGTAGTTTTCATGGTAATGAACATTTTCACAATTTTAGTTTTATCATTCTCTTATTTTAGGTCCACTTTGGAAGTGTCTTTCACGCAAAGTATTCGGTTTAGAAAAAAATGATATTAGAAACCTCAATATCATTTTTGAAGACCTATCCATAGATACCGCCACACGTATGGGTTTTATAAAAAATAAATTTTTGAGTTTCAGTTCTAAGTATGGGGACCCCCAAAATTTATTGTCTTTTTTCTATTTTTGTGTCAAACCTTAATGCGGTTCACATAATACATCTACTTACCAAGTTTCAACAGTATAGGTCTTATAGTTTCGGAAAAAAGTGGCTGTGACATACGGACGGACCGACAGACAGACAGACATGACGAATCCATAAGGGTTCCGTTTTTGCCATTTCTACGGAACCCTAAAACCGACATTCCCATACAAATAGCCCGGGCGACTGCTCACATTCGTACGTAAAAATCAATAAATAAATTGAAATGCAGGAAATCGATAGCTCTCAAATAAACACAACAATAGATTTTAGTAAAAATCAATGTCACGGCAAGTTTTCACGTGTTCACTATAGCGTGATAAGACCTATCAACTTACCGTCACGCTACTCCTGACCACTCAAGCTGTAAGGTCACCTGGCCAGCTGGGCTCTAATCTAAAACTAGTATTTTACTCCCTCCCCACCAAGCGGTGTCTGCAGCCGTGCAAAAATAGACTCTAAATCGATGAAATATTGTTAATTATGCAATTGTTTGTTTGGTGTTTTTCGATACTATGCGATAGCAAGTTGCCTGAGAGGTACCCCTTTTTTTCCTAAATGTCATCATCAAGCAGATTGGCTATAAACTTCAATGGAAGAGACTTTACATGTTGTGCCAAACCCACTTACGGGTTACTTGAATTTTTCAGGGTCTGTTTACAGTTTTAAGTGGGAACGTAAAGTTTTTTCTTGCAAAATTTTGAAAAATAGCTACTTTCGGCAAATATGCGAAGGAAAAGTGTAGTTCATAAAATAGTTTGTAGGTTTATCAAGGTCTTGGTCAAGACAAACTTTTAAATGATATCCCCATTTCCTTTCAATTTATTTCAAATCACAATTTCACAATAATAGTATAGCCAACAAGCAGCAAGTCACCATCTACCAGGCTAAAATTATTGTGAGAGATTTTTAGGTAGATGTCCGTATCTCACTCCATAACCCAGTTATCCGGTCCACTAACATTCCATCCACATAGCACAAACCAAGTCAATTCCTTCTTGGCAATAGCTCGGCAGCTATGGAGGATTGTCCATTAGTGCATCTCAATGGTACATTAACCCTTTCACCGCGAGACTTTATATCAGTTGTCGTGCCCCCAGCGCGAGACATAGTAAATCTAACATACCTATCTACAACCAAAAACGGATATGGATACGTAAGTTATGTGCCATACGAGCATTTTTTTTGTCGCAAATATGCGACCTTCGCGGAATGGGCCCGACAATGTTTGTCACATATATGCGACGCTCGCGGTTAAAGGGTTAAGGGATAGACCTCCATAGATGCAGCCATCTCACTTTTTTGATCAAAAGGTACTGAAAGGCCTTTTCATGTTGGCTTTGACTCCATGAACGCATCAAAGGAATGGGCCCCAAAGGACCCGTGGCTGAAAAGTGTACCTATAATAAATAATAAAATAGCACAAGACCCAAAAAAAAATTAGTTAAAGTCTTACAGTGGAATAAGGACAGAAGAAGCAGAAGTATGTAGAGTAATAAAAATATAATATTTACCATTAAAAGCCAATTTCCTCAGTTCATTGATGTCAATCACATCTTGATCAAGAATCTCTTCGAACACTTTTATTCTACAACAAAATAATAAAAACAGGTATGTATTACCATTTATACAAACATTTGTTTGGTAGAATAGAATTTATTTTATTGCCTAAAAAAATACCACACACTCAATAAAAAAAGTACATCTAACAATAAAATAAGAATGAAATTTCATTATTTTTTCGTTTCTTCACTTCATACATTTTGTGCAACATTGTCATGGCGTTGTGTGGCTTTTTGGCAAAAAGATCCATTCAGCATTTGTCGCGGTCATGATGTGACTGCGATGCTGGTTTTGGTAGCGACAGAGTCTTACATAGCAATGGAAACAGTCTCACTTGCTTATGCTATCCTACCCACTACACTTTCATTATATTTCTCACACTTCTGGCCATTCTAAGTTAGTTTCTTCTTTTTTAGCTATCATATTATCCACTGCTAGGTAAAGGACACCTCCATTTTTCCATTCTGTCTGGTCCAGTGTTAAAACTTTCGATTCCATAAAAAAAAATTCAAGCTCAACTCGCTATTGTGTATTTGTAGGCTTCCAGGATGAGGTAACTTTTGCCCAGAAATGGTTCTACAAAGGTTACTAAGATACACACATTATTACTAAGATATACACATTATTTACATTTCTATTTCATTATTTTCAAACCATTGTCAACTAGCATTCTGATTGATTATTTATCTATTGATTAAATGATTAAACTGATGATCTGATTGACCTGTCAATGGCAGTCGCTTAACTTGCGAAATCACTGGGACACAGCTCCATTTCATACGACAACAAAGGTAAAATAAAAACTAATCTTACTTTCTTCTATTAGGCTTATATCAGTATACATAATAATTATTCTGTGTTTAGTATTTGTTGTTATGTTATAGCGGCAACAAAAATACATCATCTCTAAAAATGTCAACTGTCTAGCTATTACGGTTTATGAGATTACATATATCCTGGTGACAGACAGAAGGACGGATGGATGGATAGACAGTGGAGTCTTAGTAATACAGTCCCATTTTTACCTACCCTTTGAGTGAAAAACCCTAAAAAGTCACATTTTATTATGTATTTACTGAAAAAGCTATTCAATAATGGATTATTATGTATTTAGATGTTAGGCAGTGAATATTATTATAGACAGTTATAGATGAAATAATATAACTTTACTGGGGCGTACGTACGCACAATTAGTTTGACTTGAAAGGTGATTTCAGTAGGTCATTACTATCTGTTGAATCGAACTCACAAGTAAATAAGTGATAACTATATGCTATATTAAAGATTATATACTATAAGATACCAATTTAAGGTATTGCTGGACTTGCTGGTTGGCTGGTACGCCCTCATAAGTAAATATCAAGTTTCATTCCAACTCCAAGAGAATGTAAGCAATAACGAAGATATGTAAATGTGTCTTTAATGTAATATAAATGTCTTACCTCGCTTTGTGTAGACTCATATTTCTAGTTTATTATTCACAGCTACTAGATTATACTTTATATAATTTTGTTTTTGTTGATTGACTCGTTTCTTGTATCGGATCGGATGTTGATGTTAGCAGATGTTAGCTAGCTGGCTGCTTTTTTGTGGCGTTCGGCCAGCGTGAGTGACGTCTGACTTGGTAGGGATGTGAAGAAATTATAAATAATAAAAAATATCGATTAAAAATCGATTTATCCTTATGAAATAATCAAATACCCTTTCAATATTCCAAAATATCAATGAGGTCTTTTCAGAATAGAAATTTAAAAAAATAAGTCTAGATGGCGTTGATAAAAAGGCATGTGTCAATGTCATAGATGGCAATATTTAATGTCCTGTCACTCTCTATAGGGGTGGGTCGTCAACGGTTTTGTCGTCGACGAAACGAGACCGTTTTCCGTCAACTTTAAACGAGTTCATAAAACAGTCTAATTTTCGACTAGTTAGGAACCACATTGAGGAACTATGACAACGTAAACTAAACTTTTATGGCATGATTCAACGACAACGTCAACGTCGTGACGTGAACTAGACTAGAGTCAAATGAGACCTAAAAAATAACGTAAATCAAGTCTAATAACCTGTTTATAAACTAAAAATACAATCTATGCGTATGACAATAGAATTGAACTGCGCCCACTCATAGCATGGATTTCGCGCATGCGTGCGGCAGAGACAGTCATATCGGCAAATATTAAAGTATGAATGAAGGGAACAGATTGCTAGCTTCGGTTGGCGTAGCGAAGCGACGAAGAGCCACGATCATTATCATTCGGTTTATCATTCGACGGTAAACTAGTCGAATAGTTCATGCACTTCATGCCAGTTAACGGTTGAAATAAACCGATCGTTCATTCAACGTCCATGTCTACTCTCTAGGTATCTATGTAGGTAATATAAACATAACTATTTACTGTTTCATTTATAATGTTTGCTTATTAATATTCTAACAAAAAAAAAATATATACTACGTTATAATTATGGTTAGCCCATGTATTGTGAAAAACTGTCAAAATATTGACACTCGTCGTTTTCCTTAAGACGAAATCACAATGAATACAAGCTTTACGACATAATATCAAGTCTGGACTAACTTTTCATAAGAATTCTCTCATATATTTACTGAATTAAGGAAAAATTCTTAGTAGAATGTAAATTGCTTACATTTTACAAGTACAGCATTTTTGAAGTACTGGGCGTTTTTGTCTTTTTGAAACTGGTTTCTACGAGAGAAACGAACGAACGGTTTTTGATTCATATACATTTAGTTATACTGAGAACGGACGACCACACCGGGTGAAACGAAGAAACGAATAACGAAACGATCCCCGATATCCAAAACATGAACAAACATTTCTTTCGTTCCGCCCGTTTATTCGTTTTTTCTCCTACAAACACGTTTCTTTCGTAATGTTTATTTAATTAATTAATAATTATAGAAAATAATTTTATATCTTATTTAAAGGAGAGGGAAAGCAGTTTTTCGTGAAACTGGTTCTCAATCCAGTTCCTTTGCCAGATGAAACCAGTCCGTTCCGTTTTCTGCAAAACCCGTTACGACCCACCACTATTTGACACTTGACCAAGGCGTCAAAGCCATCTGGTGAGAAAAAGAGTTACTATATATTTTTTAAAATGTCACTTTGAAAACCCCTCATTAATGCTGCGCGGTGCGCGTCACAGTGTTACCCGCTTATAATGTCAATCCCTATCATAGTACGATTTTTAAAAAATTGTGGTTCATTAACATATGAGGTCATAAATAAGTCATGTTCAATCCCTCATGAATGTGTTTCCAAAGCTTTACAGTAGAACAACCATAGTGGGGTCTTATGATGGCTCGGAGTTTTCATCTATTTATTTTATTTTATTTTATTTGGAACACCATACAGTTCTAATATCTACGTAATAACTCTTAACTATCTAGAAACACAATTAACAGGGTTTCTATGCAAATTGAATTAGTGGAACAACTACCAGCTTCGAATTCGATAAAGAAGAAATATACATTTAACTGTAGGTATTTATTTGTAACTGTTATTAGTTACAAATACAGGAATGTAAGTTGTAACTACTAACAATCACAAATGTAGTTTGATTCATTGCTTTGTTACTACATTTGTAAACTAATGGAGGACGGAAGAAAAGTGATGATAAGAATTCTATGCACAGCAATGAACAGGCTAAGATGGCTCAGCTCACTTAGCAGCAATTTTCAGCGCTGAGAATTGAATCCAGGACAACCAGTTGACAGACGGAGCGTGGCCAACGCACAGTTGGTGTCAAATAGTCACATTTTGTTACCTGAATATGAGTGGGTCCATACTCCATACGTTTAGTAGAGCCACCAGTCTTCAAGGTCTGTTCGTCTTGATATCACTGCGGCTGTCTTTATTAGAATGGTGCGGGATCTGGTGTGGAGCAGCCTGAACGTACTGATAGCACGAAGATAATCACTTATCTGGAATGAGGATGATTGCGTTAGTATCTGTCAAGAAAGTATTGCTTGCATACCAAATTTTAACAAAATTGAAAAAAAAAGAAGAAGCAAGCAGCAATCACCATACACACACACACACTTACAAACTTTCGTCTTTATAATATGAGTGTGATTTATAAATCAACTTTTTTTAACAAGACCCTCTCCCTTTTCCTCCCCATCTTTTTAACCCTACAATTAGGAGTCCGAAGAAATTAAATCAAACAAACAGTCAATAAGCAAAAAAAATCGACATTCCAATTTGTATGGGAATGTTACACTTTTGAATGGAAATGCCTTTTTTTTGGTTTTTAACTGTTATTTTATATTCACTATAATATAGTGATCTAGTATAGCCTGTCGATCGATTTATTACGTATGTCCCTTCAACGTTATAAATGAATTTAAAAGCAATGTCTCGTGTCGTGTTAATCTAGCATGCCATATTATTTAATCTATACATATAATAAAACAGTAAAAAAAGTGTCTGTACATTAAATATATTTCGAAAAAAAAAATTGGGGGTGATGGAGACGTAGTAATAGAGTAAGAATTTAAAAAAAAATGTCTGTCTGTTTGTCTGTTTGTCTGTATGTCTGTTTGTCTGTTTGTCTGTTTGTACACGCTAATCTCCGGAAATACTGGATGGATTCGAACGAAACTTTTTTTGTTATATAGCTATTAAGCCTGGTCAACATATAGGGTATAAATAATTTTGGAAAATGGAACGCCTGATGCAGAACCATAATGGTCCAGCTAAACTATAAGAGATATAAAAATGCCGCCTTAGTAAAAGTTGTTCAGCCTGATGAGCATTTTCCAGAGACATAAAGTCCACGCGAACGAAGTCGCGGGCTTTGGCTAGTACGTAATAAACTACAAAAAATTGCTGATTATTTTTAACTTTTATGTACCTTACTGTTGTTTGTGTGTATGTTATTCGTATTTTAGGTGTTTATTTTATTTAAATTCGAAAAGTTTGGGAATGTCGATTAAAATAGCAAACAGAGAATTTTTCTACGAAGAATCTATCATATAAAATCTATAGTTATAACAGTCAAAAATCATATAATTATTTTTGGATATTTGTATCACTTGATAATTGTTAATTTTCCTTTCGATTTCGTTATAGTTGTTGACGTCAGATCATTTACTTACAGCGCTATAGCTGAGTTTACTGCCGCTTCCTAAGTGCAGTTTTATTATATTTGAAACGATTAGACACGCATTGGAAACAATCGGTTAAATCAATGCTCAGTTTTCCATGTTGAATTCACATCCCTAGACGTCTCGCCTGACACCTCGCTGTCACTTTTTGACAGTTGTCAATTTTGTGTTGCCAGGTCTAATGATCGTATAAATAACTAATTTTGTCGATTTTGTAACTTTCCGGTATTCACCAAAGAGCAATAAGAAATTATACCTCATATTAATATATCTTAATCTTAGTTTCCAACATTGATTTAAATAAAGGGGCGCACCAATGAGCGAACTAATTTAGCACGGTACGGCGTATGACCGTCATCCCGTCACTGATTCACCATAAATAGACTTTGTCTCTTGGAAACAGACAAAGATTTAGAATAGTTAAAGAAAAGAAGCAATCCCCCATGAAGCAAAAGGTTTAGGTACCCACGAAGTACATAATTCCATGAGGTACAATCCTCATTGTCAATGTCAAAACGTTAGTGTGCCGCTTTTTTTAAATGTTTAAATACAACTTACTTAAATACTACTTGTACATTCTTAGTCTTTGGTCAAATGAATATGAGACTATATCAAAGATGGCAATGATTGTCCTTTGTATACGATACGAGTTACGACGGATGCGTTACCCGTAGCGTGCCCGTAGCTTTCACAATCATCCGGTCGTAAAAAGCTGGTTTACAAGTAGGTATGTCAGAAAAAATCATCAAAAAATTTAAATTTTAACAAGTTTATTTGTCAGGCAAAATTAATTCCTCTATCGGTACTACTAATTAATCTCACGATTTTACTTTCGAGTTTTAGTCAACAGTTTTTGTTACTGAATTTTTATTTTGACTAGCTAATTAGGTCTTACTAACGATCCTTATGAAGTGGCCTTCGGCTCCAAAACCAATAAAAAATCCTGTATACCTACTATTTTTATGTCTATTTTATATCTATACATATAATTTTTTTCTTATCCTTGTTTTATGTGTTATGTTATGTGTATGTGGGACAGCAGAGCTAAGTTTGAGCATTGGGTTAGAAAAGATTAACTTTCCAGGCAAGCTATGGTTTAGTAAAATTGCATGTGATGAATATGAACCCCTTCTGCCCAGGGATAGCATAATACCTATTGCCAACTTCACATACCTATCAAACTAGGGCTTATGAAACTATTTATCAAAGGTTTTGTTTTAAATACAACTCTAAAAAGTTTCATTGCGCCCTTGCGACCTGCGCTAGCGACCTTGAAAACACAAAAAAAAAATTCTCTTTCTGTAAGTGAGATTATCAGAAACCCTCGTACCTACAACTTTTTAGCTAGTATTTTTAAGTTTCATTATAACCTCGAAAGTTAATTGAAATACTTACTATCCGCTTTAGAAACCTTTACAAAAAGAGTCAAAAGTGGCCGTTTTAAGTATTTTTTGCGAAGGAAACTACAGCGTATTGTATTTCAATGACTTTCGAGGTTCTTATGTAACTTAAGGATACTAAGTAGCTAAAAAGTTGTTCGAGGGTTTCTAATAATCTCACTTACAGAAAGAGATTTTTTTTTTGTATTTTCAAGGTCGCTAGGCTACAAAATAAGAAGGTCGATAAAGGATGAACACTTGTATATATAAATGTATAAGTACCTGGGCGACCGAGCTTTGCTCGGTTACATCTCAAACATTAACTAATTTTTTTAAACTTGTCTAAAAACAATGCAAAATAAAAAATTATATATAAACTTAAACATAAAAAATAAAAAAGTAAGTCACCGAGTGGGATTCGAACCCGTAACATTTTTTCTAGCGGTCGGTATACTTAACCACTGAGCTAAAATCAAGGCGGTCGGCGCGTCAAATTAGCGACCATATTCTGCGTGGAAAGAAAAACGCATGAAAACTCGAAAACACGCGTTTTCTCAAACATAAAACTAATCTAGCTAGATCGATTGTTTACCCCCGAAAACCCCCATATACAAATTTTCAGCGAAATCGTTAGAGCCGTTTTCGAGATCACAGAAATTTATAAATATATATTTAAATATATATATACATACAAGCATTGCTTGTTTAAAGGTATAAGATAATTATACCGCAACATCTTGAGCTCTTCGAGCTCGTCGCAACACGAATATGGCAAAGATTAGTCCAGGCAGCGAAACCGCAAAGGTTAAGAATAATGTCTATACCTAATTTTCAAAAATAAGAACCAGCGATGTACCGAAATGCCATTTAGTCCCAAAAAAGAATGATTATATCAATCAAATATACAATTGCACTTAAAGAAGAAATAATTCCTTTATTAGCCGCCGCATGCTTCTGCAAATTTTCACTATCTTTAGAGAATTGTCTAAAAGCCAATCCAGTGCACACAATGTTCCAAAAGAAACCCATGGAAACCAGTATGCTCTCCACGTAGGTGTCATCTTCCGACTCCATATTTATGCCAATGTCCAGGATTAGCCCCACCGTTATAATGGCTAACGCCGAGAACACTCCAATCATGATAAAATCGTCCACTTTTGTCGGTAAAGTTTCGCTTTCTGTGGAGTAATGGAACGCGAATACCATAAGAATGAAATTTATTCCACGAAGGAACATGTGCACCACGATATGCTTTGCCATTTTGGGAATTAAGTAGGTAAGTATAAAATTGTAAAATATTAAAATGTATATTTATAATAACTAAAATTAAAGATAAATAAACAATGTAAGATATTGACATTGAAATGCTTATTCAGTTTCTGTCACAAATTACACAGAATATCAATATTGTTCTGTCTTGTCGACTTATGAACGTTTATTATTAGCCAAGCACATACATGTTTTGGGTATAAAGACCTATATAAAAAATATATTCAAATATAAAATCTTTCGTAATAAAATTTAAGAAGTGGACGTGTAGGTGATATTTATTGTATGAGCGAGAAAAAAACACCGGGACGTCGATAAAACTGTATATTACGGAACTTTTAAAACGAGTTTATGTACAATTAAGTACTTAATAGAAAAACAGCGGAGACAATATTTACATGGAAGCCGAAAAACAAAATTATAACAATTGACTGACAATCACAAGAAAACTTTTGACTTTTGAATTATTTGACAGTCAAAAAGGCGGGAAAATTATTCTACAAAAATAGTAGATTATTAACCAAGGGGATAAAGCAGTGTCTTCTGTCGCGGGTGAAGACTTAAATCGCGAGCGCAACGAAGGACTCGAGGTTTACTCCCGAGCGAAGCGAGGGTGTTAAATACTTAAATCACGAGCGAAGCGAGGGATTTAGGACGAGTCCTGAGTGTAGCGACGGATTTAAGTTCACCCAAGACTAAGACAGCTTTATCACCGAGGAAAATACTCTACTTTTCGTACCATTTGCGAAAAAAAATAAAGACAATAATAACAACAGATAAGCATTTATTAATTAACTAGCCGAAGCCCGCGACTTCGTTCGCGTGGACTTTGTGTCTCTGGAAAATGCTCATCAGGCTGAACAACTTTTACTAAAGCGGCATTTTTATATCTCTTATAGTTTAGGTGGACCATTATGGTTCTGCATCAGGCGTTCCATTTTCCAAAATCATTTATACCCTATATGTTGCCCAGGCTTAATAGCTATATAACAAAAAAAGTTTCATTCGAATCCGTCCAGTATTTCCGGAGATTAGCGTGTACAAACAGACAAACAGACAAACAGACAAACAGACATACAGACAAACAGACAAACAGACAGACATTTTTTTTTAAATTCTTACTCTATTACTATGTCTCCATCGCCCCCAATATTTTTTTTGCAAATATATTTAATGTACAGACACACTTTTTTTACTGTTTTATTATATGTATAGATTTATACCCAGATACTTAATAAATACAAAATGCTTTACGTTGTAAATTAATATAGGTACACAGAAAACTAGGCTGTATGTGTGAGACGCAAATGGCCCTTTGCTTTTTCTTTTTGGAAAACTAAACAGCTGGTGTAAACTAAACAAACAATAACGGGAGTTTTTGGCGGGAAGTCAAGGGGTTCAGTTGAAATTTGCTTTAAATTGTTTTGCAAATTGATTCTAGTGGACTTCATGATATGGAATTGGTGTACCTAGTTTTAATCCTTATTCTCACGGACAATATATGAAATGTTTAAAGTGGACAGTCATAGGTGCGGCTGTAGTGATATTTATTTGCGGACTGAGGTTGGACGCCGTCCGCCACTCAATCGGCTATTAAAACCAGTGGACTCCCTTGTAGCAATCAAAGGACATATACCAACCTTCGATTGTATAGTTAGGGTTAGGATTCGGAATAAAGAAGAGATAAATGAAGATGGGCTCTAAAGGACTAGTATCCAGAGCCGTAAATTAATTTATAAAAAAAAAACAAACAATAACATGGCTTGATTTAGTTGTTTATTTTATGAAATTTAAGTGGTTATGTGGATTTTGCGGATACATGTTGTCGATTCAAAATCGTTATTTTTTTACGCTTAACAATATAGAAATGATTTCAATCATTTTCAGTTCAATATAAATTTCGGTAAGTATTCCAAATATAAACCACATTCTCTCCCTAGAGGATGAATGAAATTCAGTACAATTTTCTTTCCCTGTTTTCATTCTTGGTCTAGAGGCTGAATGAAATTTAGTACATTTTTCTTTCCCTAATTTTATTAGATTGAAAATGACTATTATTATGTTCGCTTTTTGTGCTATAGAATGTGACTTTTTTGAGCAAGTGGTACGAAAACAATATTAATGTGCCAGTGTCACACTTCCTCTCAGTGACATTTACCTAAGGGCTACACATGTAAAAATTAACATATACATTTAAAAAAAAATTGAACTATTTGAGCGCGTCGCTAACACTCCCCACCCCAGTTCTAGCACAGCACTCATCACCAATTGGAATTCGAGCGACGCGTGCCACTGACCGCTTCCACACACCGGTCTTGGTCTTCACGTCTACGACCCTGACTCTTCCATCTTTGCCTGGGAACACTTAAAGTATTAAACCCCTGGGCCAAGTGTTCCGAGGATTATCAGGATCGACTACTACCACTAAATCTCTAACTTTTAAAGGCGGTGTCTCCAGATTCCATTTCCTTCTCGGCAGCAAGTCTGGCAAAACCTCCTTTACCCACCTGTGCCAAAACATATCAGCTAAACGTTGAGCTTTGCGCCAATGCTTGCGAAGCTTTAAATCTTTGTCATCGAACGAACCAATAATAGGTAAATTGAACGAGCTGCCAAGAAGGAAATGATTTGGAGTCAGCGTTTCTTGACTATCGGGCCAACTGAAACATGCGTCAGTGGACGACTTTTAACCATATTCTCTACCTTGGCCAACAGAGTAACAAGGACTTCGTCATGTGGCGCTCGTTCCGTCATGATGACGCGGAGTGAATCTTTCACGCTTCGAATCAGCCGTTCCCATGCCCCACCCCAGTGAGGGTTGGCCGGGGGTATAAAATTCCACCGCATGGAATTATTAGCACCAACAGCTTTCAAGGCATCTATATCAAGCCCTCGTGCAGCTGACTGAAGTTCTTTATCAGCCCCTTTCAGATTGGTTCCATTATCTGAATAAAGATTCGTAGGCCATCCACGGCGTGCTGCCATGCGACGTAAAGCCATAATCAAGGAGTCGGTTGTGAGCGATGGAACTACCTCAATATGGATCGCTCGAACCGTAAGGCAAGTAATAGGACTCCATACCTTTTTTGACGACTTCTACCGACTGTCACCTCCATCGGCCCGAACAAATCTAGGCCACAAAAGGAAAAAGGTCGCTGGTGGTGAGCCAGGCGAGCTTCAGGTAGGTCACCCATTCTAGGCACCTCCGGTTTGCATTTCTTCAAACGGCAAAGCATGCAGTGTGATACTACACTTTTCATTATAGGTCTTAATCGTATAATCCAGTATTTTTGCTTCAGGTTGTTTATCACCAGCTCCTGGTTCCCGTGAGCAGCTTTAATATGGTAGTACCTGACATAATCAGCCGAGCGACAGGATGTTTACCATCTAATATGATTGGCCTTTTCGTTTCCAGGTCCAAATCGGGCGCAGCGTCGATGCGGCCGCTGAGTTCGCCTCAGCGGCCGCATCGACGCTGCGCCCGATTTGGACCTGGAAACCATTTTCATCCAGGTAAGGTGATAATGTGAGTAGTTTGCTCACTTTAGAAATGTACTTACCTTTAGTTAAGGCAGATATGTCTGCAGCAAACGAGTCAGCTTGCGCTTTCTTGAGCAGCAGATTTTCAGCTCTTTCCAACGCGTCGCAATCCTCTTCTCCACTCAATTTGCGACATTTATCTATAAACTTTAAAACAACGGCAGTTGCTCGGAGCAAGCGGAGCCAGCAGGAGAAGCGACAAGGATCTGGAACCGGCAAGCTGACAACTGACTCGTCTACCAACATAACACAATCAGTATCTGTTACTTTACTAGGATAATTTATGTCTGATGGCCATGCAGTACTGTCACCATACAAAAATGTTGGACCTTTAAACCATTTGCAAGGAAAAAGTGTGGAATAGAACTCTTCTCGCGTAGCTATGTCAGCCACATTTAATTTAGTAGGTATATACCTCCATTCGCTTGCCTTTGTAAGCTCGTCGATTTCACCTAACCGGTTGGCTTCAAACGTTTTGTAAGTCCGTTGGTTATTTTTTATCCAATGTAGCACGGTCGTAGAATCACACCAGAAAAAACGATGTTCGGGTGCTATTCTGTGTTCTTTAACAATGGTGCTAGCAAGGCGTGCTGCTAGCAAAGCTGCTTGAAGTTCAGCCTTCGGGACCGTCAGTTGCCTTACAGGTACCACGCGACATTTACTTGCAACAAATGCCACGTTAGTTTTGGCATTTTCAACCCAGCGCCAATACGCTACCGCGCACATTGCATTGGTAGACGCATCACTAAATACGTGCAGTTGTAAATGAGAATATTTAGTACTTACATTCGTAGCAGATAGCGCGATCGTAGCATCACTGCAATCGCTCGTAGCGGCGCTACGACTTTCGTAGCATTTCTCCGTAGACGATGATGCGGTTCGTAGAAGTTCGCTGTAAGTTGAGGCGGGAGAACACTCACCGACTAGTTCACGCCCCATGCTCTGCGTATTGTAACACCTAGGTATACGTATACTATTAATTTCCTGTAATAGATCAATCCATTTGCACCATTTCTTAAAAACTTCGTCTGGCACGATGTCATCCCATCCTATATTCAGACGCCAGGTGTCTTGCAACATTATTTTCCCTTGTATTGTAAATGGTGATAAAAATCCTATAACATCAAAGATTGACATTACCACACGCAACATTATACGTTTGGTAGGTCTTTCCATGCCCTGAATAATATTTTTAGGTATGCGTTTCAGCGAAGTGTCGAAACCCAATGTGTCGTCGCCTGGGTACCAGACGAGACCCAGTGTGCGCTCACCTTGATATTGATGGTCGACTTTGAACTTTAAGGCAGCTGTATCTAAAATCTCTTTGGGCACGCTGTCCAAAACTGCAGTGCTATTACTTGTCCAATTACGGATGTGAAAACCACCTTTTTTGTGAATATGAGAAATGTTTTTTACCATATTAAACGCTGTTGAGTCGTCTGGCAAGCTATCAATATAGTCATCCATGTAATGTGAGTGTAAAACTGCATGCACAGCATCCGGCAGTGACGACTCAAAGCGACGTGCATTAAGATTTTTAACAAATTGAGCAACAAATGGTGAACAATTGGCTCCAAATACTAGTGATGTCATAACATATGTGTTGACTGGACTGCTAGGGCTGTCACGCCACAAGAATCGAAAAGCGTGCTGATCCTCAGGTCGAACTTTTACTCTTAAATACATATCTGCTATGTCACCCGAAACTGCTACAGTATATTCCCTAAAGCGCAGCATAATAATACCCAAAAGTGATGACAATAAATCTGGTCCAGTGAGTAAAAATTCATTTAAACATTTACCATCAACAGCAGCGGCAGCATCAAAAACTAGCCTAAGTTTATTTTTGTTAGGGTTGTCAACCCCAAAATGAGGTAAGTACCACGTCCTAGGGTATCTAGTAATTTTTCTGCATAATCATTTTTCAATAAATAATCTATCCTTTCCTTTTACCTTTCTGCGAAACCTGCATCCTGTTTCATCTTCTTTTCAATACCAATTAGTCTTTTCAATGCAGTAGGATAGGAATTAGGCATAGGGCTATGGTTGTCCTTCCAAGGCAACCCAACATGCCAACGGCCGTCAGAATGTACAGCTGTCTTTTCCAAATGAGAGATGGCCCTTATATCATTGACATTTTGACGTGGCTTACCTGCAACTCCTAGGGCGTCGACTGCAAATGACCTTCTCACCTCCTCGTGGAGCTCCCGCAGTGAAGGCTCGTCGGCGGAGGCAGCAGCGGACGGCGGCGGCGCGCCGCTCGCAGACACAAACAGGGTTGTATGCGACAAACATGCCGCACTGGAAGAGCGCTCACTGTATGCAGGGTGCAGCTTGCCATGCATGCACCAGCCCAGGGGAGTGAGTGTAGCGGACGGCTCATTAATGTTCTCTAACCTAACTTCCAGAGGAAACAATAAATGATAATTATCCATTCCTAATAATATCTCAGGTTTTACATCTTGTGAACATAAGTTACTTTTTATGTCTATTAAATTTTTATACCGATTAAAATCTACTATTGAAAAATACTGAACTGGTAAATCTAAATTATCAACACATCTTAGTCTAATGTTATGCAACTTATTGTCCATGCCAGATAGATTCACATTAGCAATGATGGATTTACATGTTAGATCATTACCCGACCATGCTCCGCGGACATGCATTGTTTCAGAACGGCTAGTAAGTCCCACACGTTTGGCTAGTTCACTATTACATAACGACACAGTCGACCCGCTGTCGAGAAGTGCATTTGCACTAAGTTGCGCTGGTTCGCCTTCATACAAACTGTGGTGAAGTTTGTATGAAGGCGAACCGGCACAACTTTTAGTAACACTTTATGTTTGTTCATGTTGATGTATGTCACGGTTTCTTCAGCAGTCTCATCACAGGCTACAGATTTCGTGGTTGGCTCCGTCAATTGGTGATGAACTGGTGCTTGATGTACTCTTCTTGCATCAAAATGCAGTAACTTGTGATGTGGCTGACCACAGCCATCCTTGTCACACGCTGCTGTAGTACATTCTTCTCGCTTGTGACGTGAAACTAAGCATTTTTAGCAAATACCATTACGTTTTATATATTGCCATCTGTCCTTACGTAATGCTTTGATGAACTTCTTGCACTTTGTGAGTCTATGATTTGATACTTTACAGTACATGCATTTTTCACTTTGGCCTGTTTGTACCAAAATTGTTTGTGATCTGTAACTAACTACTATCCTGTTGCTTATATTTATAATCATTGCGCTGTCCCATTATGAATGTATGTGTAGTAGCCGACACTTTAATTGCTTCTTCCTTTAAGAATTCCGCTATAAGTTCTAAACGTGACTTACTTCCATTAGAGATATGTGGGAAACTGTAGTCGGACCACTTTGATAAAAGTACTGTAGGGAGTTTTGACAAAATAGTAGACGCAAGGTTCATGTCTTGCAAGCACTCTTTACGACCAACAGCTTGTACAGCAGCAACATAATTTTGTATTTTTACAGAAAATTGTACAATGTCCTTATGGTATTCTATTGACATGGACTGGATTTTTCTCATATCCTGTAAAATTCTAGAAATGATGTAATCTGGGTTACCAAATCTTAGCTCTAATGTGGACATTATTCCTTCAGGTGTTGCAGCTGTGATGAGCTGGGCCACGCAGACATTTTCTTAACCTCCAGAGATTTTCCTGCGGGCTGAACTTGCACACTTGCGTAGATTCCTCATATGCTTGTCTAAATAAAAGCCAATCCATTGGGTCGCCAGAGTAGATTGGGAGATCTCTCGGCGTGCATATACGGGTTAATAAGTTGGAGTTCGTGCTTCAACGCTGTTGCCAACTGCTCGATGGTGCCATGTAGTGATTCCAGCACGCCCGAAGAAGGACCATTAGCGGGGACTTGCAGTACTTGTTCCATCTCGTGCTGACTGTGTTCCAGCCACTTCTCCACCTCGG
Organism: Acrobasis consociella; assembly: GCA_963555685.1. Lineage (NCBI taxonomy): Eukaryota > Metazoa > Arthropoda > Insecta > Lepidoptera > Pyralidae > Acrobasis > Acrobasis consociella. Next base: position 6,819,584 of record OY743104.1, on the reverse strand, counting down.
TGCGAGGACGCTCACTCTCGCGATTGCCTTCACGTGGACTGTATTCTTCTTGCAAGTCGGCTAGGTCGGCTTCCAGTCGTTTATCAATAAGATCCATTTGTAACCTAGCCTTTTGTTCCGCTGCTTTCAACAACAACTTTTTGCGTCTCGCTTCAAAAGAAGGCGACGTGGAAACCCATCGCGTTGTGGAGTACTCTGATGCAGCATCCTGCGGTTGCAGCGGCGGAGCCGGCTGCAACACGCCCAAAACAGAACTCGACGGTTGCGCTTCCATTGCACTTGGTGAAACTCGTTTTTCACCCAATGTAGTAGCTACACTGCAATCCTTTTTAACCACTTGCAGATCACAGCCAGCTTGTTCCGTTTGCTGTTCCCGCTCACGACGCGCGGCGCCCCGGCTGCCTACCATTACGTTTGCTGGTATTACTTAGTTAAATCCGGCTCGAAGGAAAGTATTGTAGGTGATATTTATTGTATGAACGAGAAAAAAACACCGGGACGTCAATAAAACTATATATTACGGAACTTTTAAAACGAGTTTATGTACAATTAATTAATAGTAAAACAGCGGAGAAAATATTTACATGGAAGCCGAAAAACAAAATTATAACAATTGACAATCACAAGAAAACTTTTGACTTTAGAATTATTTGACAGTCAAAAAGGCGGGAAAATTATTCTACAAAAACAATATTAATGTGCCAGTGTCACACTTCCTCTCAGTGACATTTACCTAAGGGCTACACATGTGAAAATTAACATATACAGTAAAAAAAAATTTCGCTAACAGGACGAATGATTTAATCGCTAAAAATCATTTGTCAATTTCTTTGAATAAATATTCTTTGTTTCATTCAAATAATTTTCGAATAAAATAAAGAATATAAATAACATGAATACTCTAGGTGATGGGCAAAAAGTAATTAGGACCTTATAGTCTCAGATTGTAAAAAAAAACCGTTTGCTACCATTATTTGAAAAGGAATCTTTTTTAACCATAATTCATTGGTTAGCCACCAATAAAACAATGTCGAGGTCTCGATGACCTCGACGACCTCAACCCTGAAGTTCTCTAATAGGGGTGACGACAGGGTCCAAAAAGTATACTCTTTTAGATTATTCAAAAATAATGGACCCGTATTTTTCAGTTTACCAAAAAAGTCAAAATTTACAAAGATACGGAGCTCCAAAGTTCCGGAGTGGGGGCTTTCGACGTCACCCTTAAGTAAAATCGTGCTTAAGTGTGACGTCACGCGAAATTTCAATGCGCTGCATCTTTGTCATTTTTGGTTTCGCAGAGAAAAGAAAAAATACGTGTACAATATTTTTTAGTAACTTAACCGATGGACCAAAAATATTTATCTATTCGTCATGCATGCCTATTTCATGATCTCAAGACGACATTGATGATACTGACACCTCAGACTGACACTGACATTGTGATGGTTGTCACTGCAGTGCACCCAAATGCGACGGCCTACCTTTTCAAAGAATTTTTTTAAAGATTTTATTTTACAACTTTTTTGCCATGATTGATATTTACAACTGTAAATATTAGAAATCTGTAATTTGGCACAATTACAGCTTTCTAATACTTATAGTCTCTGTCTTAGTAAAACCGCGGACGGACAGGCAGATAGACAGACAGACAGACATGGCGAAACTATAAGGGTTCTTTGTTTACTACGGAACCCTAAAAACTGTCGCAGGAATCGTACCCATTTTCATGCTTTTAATACCATTTGCAGGATAAGTCAGCCGGAACCAATATGAGCGCGTGTTAGTGGAGTCATTATGTGCATTCAATGTATGGGAACCAATATTTTTCGGATTAAAGGGTGAGCCTTGGCATACTTGTTCCTTAGGTAGACTGGTGTGGAAAACGCCCGGGAGGCAGCGGGTAACACCCCTCTGGGGGGAGGGGGTGAAGTTTTCTTACTGCGCGCTCCCTGTGACTGGCCATAACTGCTAATTTATAGCTACTATAGCAAGTTTGGTATCGTTTATAGCTCTAAAGGATGGCCAATTCATTTCTGAAACAAAAAAGAGTGTTTCCATACAGAAAAATTGAATAGCATTTAAAAATAAAAAATAAAATTTAATTTTTTTTCATAATGGCCATATATTTAAGATGTGAACCAGTATCTGCTTTAAAAAAATATATTTCGAAAAATGCATTCATATAGATTCTAAAAATATAAGTTTTGTTGATAAATATAATAATAAATTGGTTTAAAAATATTTAACACGACGCGGCAGAGACGAAAACGCTTAGAAAAATTCAGGACGACAAAAAAAATGTTTTATATATTGCTAAGGTAACCTGTAAAACGTAAGATAGAATATTGTTTTTATAGAACAGGGCGCAATTGTAATATTTTTTGATAAAAAGAGATACATATAAACCCTATAAATACGTATACCGTTATATTTTTAGAAACTTAAAGCTAAACTAGACTTATTAGATACGTATAAAAAATAAAATAAAAAAATAAAAAATAAAAATCTTTATTGTGTAAAATGAGTTCTACAAATAATATTTGGTTGTTGGAGCCTACTTTTAAGCAAAGGGATGCTTGTGCCAGTAGACTCCGCTCTTCCATATCACTATCATCGAATAGAACTAAGTGCAAAAATTCAAGTAGGTAAGTAACAATACAAACTAAAATTAATTATTTTTGTAAGTGTGTATGTTTGCGAGGGTGTAGGTATGTGTGTGTGTGTGTGCGCGTGCGTGTGTGTGTGAGTGAGTGTGTGTGAGGGTGGGTGTGGATGCTTGTGCGTGTTTGTGTGTGAGGGTGTATGTATGTGTTTGTGTGGGGGTGTGTCTATGTGTGTGTGTGTGTGTGTGTGTGTGTATTTGAATGTACAGGTAGTCATTTAAATAATAATTCTTTTAATAAACTTCTCTAGTTCGTTGTAGCTGATTTCTTTAAGCCAAGCTGTTAATAATGATTTACACTTATAAGATGGTTTGTTGTATATTTGTAATTCTTTGTTTATTTTATTGTATAGGTAAGCAAAACGAATATTGTACTGTACTCTAGCAAATTCAGTTCTAGCAGAAGGAACACTAGTAGCAGGCAAGGGTACTCTTCTGTTACATGTTTGAGGAGTAAAAGGTAAGTTTTTATGTTTTTTTAGTAACATTTGTAACACATATAATTTTCTAATAGATAGCAGATCACATGATTTGTACAAGATATCAGTAGAAAAAGTCCTTTTTTTAAAGAACATCACCTTCAAAAGTGTGCGTTGCGATCTTTCAACCTCCAAGAATTTTGTTTTTAAAGCACCACCCCAAACCGAGATGCAATATGTGGCTATAGACTGTACCAGGGAGACGTATATTTTGTTAAGAAGTATAGGTGGAACTATATGCCTGAGGGTCTTAAACATCCACACAAATTTACGTATTCTACCTGACAACTCCTCAATTTGGGGATACCAAGACAGACTTTGATCCACTATTACACCGAGGTATTTGGTTTGACTCACTTTAGCAATAGAGGGGCAGTTACAGTTACATGTGTTGTCACAGGAGTGGATTTTTATATCAAAGTCATCAGGTGGTTGCGTATTTTTATATATACTAAAACAGATGTAATTTGTTTTAGTTGCGTTTAATGTAAGTAGGTTATTATTAAGCCAATTAGCTACCTGGGCCAAACCCCTCTCAGTGTTATTACGCACGATTTTCCAGTTTTGACCTGTGAATATTATAGCGGTATCATCGGCATAAGAGAATATTTTTGCATTTTTTAGTGTCATATGGCACAGGTCGTTGATATAGATAAGGAAAAGGGTTGGACCCAGGACGCTTCCTTGCGGTACACCATAAATAACGTTTTCTTCTTCACTTACACAGTCATTAAGTTTAACTTTTTGAATCCGGTTTGACAAATAGTCTCTAAATAATGCAAGTTGTTGACCCCTTATTCCGAGTTTTTCTAGTTTAGCCAATAGGATAGGAATGGAGACAGTATCAAATGCCTTTTTTAGATCAATAAAACACGACAAGCATTTTACGCCTTTATCTAAGTTATTAACTATGATTGTAGTCAAAGAGGTCACTGCATCTTCAGTGGACATTCCTTTTCGGAAACCGAATTGAGAATCAGATAATATATTATGGGCATCAAGGTAATTAAGTAATCTTATATTTAAAAGTTTTTCTAAAATTTTTGCCAGGACCGTGATAACTGAGATAGGCCTGTAATTATTAATGTCATCTCCATTTCCTCCTTTAAATACAGGTGTTATAATAGACTGTTTAAGTACTGTAGGAAATATACCTTTATCAAAGCATAGATTTGCTAGGTGAGTTATAATAGGTATAATTTCGTCCTTAACGTGTAGTATAAGCCTAGTGGAAACATTATCCCATCCTGGTGCACTATCTGTTTTTAAACTTTTTATAATGCAGTCCACTTCTTGACAATCAGTTTTTAACAAAACGAAAGATTGGGGTTGACTGGGAAGACTATTGAGGTACGTTTGTATATCATCTTTAGCTAAAGTAGATTGGATATTATTTGCGAGTTGTTTGCCAATATTTGCAAAAAAGCTATTGATATAGTTTGCGGATTCAAGAGGGGTTGGTTTCAGACCTATTAATTCCTCATTAGGACCTTTACTCTTAATGTTATATGTTAGTGATTTAATGTTTTTCCACAAAATTTTATTGTTTTTTATTGTACTATTAATTAGATTTCTTTCATAACTTCTTTTGGTTTTTTTGATAAGATTGTTACAGAAATTTCTATACCTAGTATAGGTAATTTTTTTAATTTGACTATCTGGATCCTTGCGCGACTCTTTTTGTAATCGATTTCTATTTTGAATACATTTAACAATACCCTTGGTCATCCAAGGTTTAATTGTGCGTATGTAACGTATGTATCTTAAATACCTAAATGTATTTTTTGTCTCATATATGTACATTTTCCGTCGCAATCGCACAACTCCGCACAATCTACACAGCCGCTGGCAATGTATCCATGAAGATTGCTAGCTATCGCCGACTTTGGTCCATATTCAGTCAGATGGATCAAGAAGATTTTGGGTCAGTGACATCTGACCCCATACATAGACAGCTTGAAAAACATTTTGTATAGAGCGGCTTTTGTCAGAGGTATATTTTCTATGGCAGTCTTTTTTTGTAAATGAATGATTTCAGGCTTCGTTCCCCGTAAAAAAATTACTAGGTCTAAAAGAAAAAGTATTTACGATAATATGAATTAGTTGTTTAATTACTTAGTTTCATAAAGTTTATAATACTAAAGGCTGCCAAAGAGAACTTTTTGTGGCATTAAGAAAAGCGATCTATGTTTCTATACCGCACTGTTTTTACCTTTCGCTTTGAAACTGGGAACAGTATCACGCTCCGTGTAGGCATGGGACAGTGGAATGACTTTTGCTATTTGAGGTCCTATAAAAAGAAAAACTAAGTCTATTCATTTTCACCCTTTAATCCGAAAAATATTGGTGATGGCGTATAATGACACGACTATGTGACGTCACAATGCGCTGGATGCAGGATGCAGGCCTCTTCCGATCGGTCGTTTCGGAAATCCTTGGGGGAGGCCTATGTCCAGCAGTAGACTTCCTGTGGCTGATATGATGATGATGATGATTTATGAACAAACAAGCAAACTAATTTAGTGGTTTATAAACCAATTTAGTTTGTATTAAATTGACATTACATGCAGCCACACAGGACTTATGCGCTCATAAATTAGATTAGCCCGACTAGAGCAAATGCTGAGCTGAATCCCAATGAGCTTGATTATATGGCCACGTTCCTCTGGCATTGAATTGTACGTAGTCCATTCCGGCCTACACGTGTCGCCCGTGCCCGTAGGCAGGGGAGGGTTTAAATTTACTTACTTAGTCGTGCCACGGACATTTGCCGTGAAAGCACCAATTTATTGCTCCAACGGAAGATCAGCGCTGGCGTTTCGCTAACGCAAAACCTAGCACATGCTAAGTTGAAGACAGTTTTGGGGGACAAAGACCTTCTTTTTTATTGGTTGTTTTAGAATTTGTTTATGTAATTACTTATTGTGTTGCTTTTGTCCTTCGAATAAATGTTTTATTTGTCTATCTTTGTGTATAAATCTGAGTATATATGTGAATAAACATGTGAGAAACCACAACAATACTACAATATAAATATCGAGTATATTACATACAAACGGAATCTCCTATAATATCCTGCGCAATATGTGTCCCCGGCCCCGCACATCCCACCCGTTCTCGTCTTGTGAGGTTGTAGAGCGGTCGGCTGCGGACGCCTGGCCGCCTCGGCAAGGCGAGAACGGAGGAGAGGTGCAGGGACGGAAAACGGGAACGGTGAAAAGAGAGGTAGGTATATTCTAAATCTTTTCGTTTAAAGTGTGATTGCAATCTCAAACAATCCATTTTTTTGCAGCGGCTTGCCTGCCGTTCGTTTCTTTGCACCTAAAGGTAGCCAAAAGTATCCTGGGAGCACACTGCACAGATGAAGACAATCGGGCTAACGGAGTTTAAGCCAAGCAGAAAAATATTTAGACGCACCAGTTTAGGCCAATTTTCTATTTTCTATGCATTGAAATCAGCTACACCTCAAATCAGACACTTTTCTAAACGTCAAAACAAACATTTTTTTATAGGATTGGTTTAAAATACCAAACTGTGACGTCATGCTTTTTTAGAGTCAAATAGCAGTTTATTCATTTATTTATTTTTGCATTATACCTAAATCTAAATAGAATCATATTAAAAATGGAGATGATCAATGAAAAGTGGCACTATTTTGTGACGTGTTTTTTATGAAGTGTACCGAATTTTTTTTTCGTCAACCCCGCCTGTTCGACATAAATCATCGTTAGGTATGTATTTGTGCGAAAAGTTTTAGAAGCAACCGCCACCTGACGCTAGCATAGCTGTGTATCTCTTGCTGTAACCGTATTCCCAGGGAACCTGCTTTGGAAAATTTTATACTCTATAATATTCGTATTTTACGATAATTACAGCAAGAGATGGTTAGTTCCTCATCATCGTTATAATCATCATCAGGTCTTTTTGTCTCGACTGTAGGAGCATGACCCTCTCTGTACTACCAGAGCCAAACTTAGCTGAGCAGCCAGAGGACTTGGCCTTCACTCTCCACGCTGATGGCCAGGGTTGGAGAGGTCTCATTGATGTTTATAAGCTTTGTTTATTTTGTATTTCCTAAGTCTCCTTCTACGACATCCACGGGAGGACTTGGAGCGGCCCTGTTCTACTCTGCCGGATACCACAAAGCACGGGAGGGTTCCCGCACCGGAAATCACACAGCATTTCGACATTTAAGTACGTATATCTATGATCGAATCTTTGAAGTCATTCCAGTAAGCCTTTATAAAGTAAGACCTTCCTTTCCCGCAGGTTTAACATGAATTTCTACCCTCGGGAGTAAATGCCTGGCTACGGTCATGGTGCCTATTCAGTCAGCATATACCCCTTGGCTCTCGCCCCGATGGTAGGTAATTTGTAACGCAATCTATGTAAATTGATACTGCAATCATTGGAAACACGTGTATTGGTGTTTACTGCGTTCTGGTGAGATACATCCTAATGAAGGGATGCATAGAGTCATGGACGAATAAATAGCTGCTTTGAAGCAGCACTTTTTTAAATTCGACAAAAAGAGGGGGGTATAAGTTTGACGCTTAATGTCTGTATGTGTGTCTGTACCATCGTAGCTCTTGGACCGATTAAGATGCGGTAACACGTGGAAGAGCCCTTGCGGTGGTGTTTAGGCATATTTTATGAAAATCAGTTTAGTCGTTAAAATGTGGGTTAAAGCTAAGTCTGGGTTTTTTAGTTTGTTTAGAAAATATGTGCCAAACCGTTTTTACAAGATGTATCTTGTATGTAGGAATGTATGTATAAATGTTTGTTAGATCTTAAACTTAATTTTCGACCAGTTATCCTCAACTGATTTAGCTGAAATTTGTAAACTAGTGTAAGTCGGATGACAATACAATGTATGAAGTCAATGAGCTGTTGTGATGTTGGAACCGGGATATATTCGGCGTAACTCAGTTATCAAACAACAACCTCATTGAGTAGGACTCGTTTGATTTGTCTTGACGAGTACTTTATGGCATGAGTACCTTATGACGACGCCTAGGGTCTGACCACGGAGTTGGAAGTAGGTTGATGGAACTCAGTAACTAAACGACGCAACTCCATCGAGTTTGGGCTTATTCAATTTGTCTCAGTAAGTAGGTACTCACACAATAAAAGGTACAAAGGTACCCGTATGTATTTTTTTTAAGGACGCTTTGGTTATTAAGACGAATCCAACGATTCAGCCGTTTAGAAGATACGTGGTAATAAAAAAAATCACAAACATACTTTTACTAGTGGCTAATAGTTACTAGTCACGTGGAATTGAAAATTTCCTTCTGTCTTTTAATACATAATGCTTAATCTTTCTGCCCTGCTCAATAAACTATTCAGAGCAGCAGACACATTCACGATAAAGGTATAGAATATTATAACAGCGATAAATTACTATCTACTAATATATATATCTACTATGTTTACTTGGCAACCTCTAGTTCAATTTCTTTGAGGTCTGTAGACGAAGCGAAAGACGTCTGGCAGGAACGTAGCGAGTTAGAGTTAGAACGTAGAGAGTCCATAGTTTTAACCTACCCCTAATGGGAAACAGGTGGTACAATATGTACTTATATTCATTTCAAATTCAACGTCGCCCAGCCGTATATTCATCTTATGTTCCTACATTGTATCTATACTAGTGTTTATCAAAGCGGCGCGGCTCCTTTTGAAGAGATAAGATCTCTTTGGTTATTCTTATTTCCTTTGGTTTAAAAAGTTTTTTTCTCTCTGACCTTCGTTTAAAGTGACGAAGTCAATTATTAATGATTGATACAATTTTGAATAAATTTTCGAAATGTACCTTATTTACATAGTTTTCGGGTATTTTATGTTAATATGCGTTTACACTAAAGATGACACTATTGTAGACCAGAATATAAATGAATACTGTGATCACCCAGACTGCTCGATGAAAAACCAACACACCATGTGCGCCGCAGCTGACAAGCAAAGTCCCCGATTGTATGCTTCTGGGATGACTGCGTGGATGAGGTATCAGATTCTGTTGCTCCACAATAAACATCGGGATAATATAGCCATGGGATTGGACCCGGGACAGCCGCCCGCTTCCAACATGCGTAAGATGTATTGGGATTATGAACTCGAAAAAATGGCAGAGGTGTGGGCTCGACAGTGTCAGAAACGCCACGATGAATGCAGAAATACGATCAGATTCAATGTGCTTCAGAATATGGACGTCCGCCCAGTGCTGCCTCGAGTGACGGAGGCTCAGCTTCTGGATGACGCCGTCGGCTCCTGGTTTTCAGGCTCGCGAGTGCTTCCACCAGAATATGTGTGGTCTTTTAAACTGAGGAACTGCAGCGCGCCAGGTGGTTGCAACGCCCATTGGTACTCCACTGCCGCTTGGGCGTCCACTTGGCGTCTAGGATGCTCTCAAGCGCTTTGTACTGCAAAACGACGCTCGTGTGCTGTCTTTCGGAAAAAGCGAAAGTCTCGAGTAAAAGATGACGCGGAGAGCGACAATTCAGTTGAATCGGAAATCTCGAACCTCCTTGATGACGAGGAAGAAACGAATGTAACGGTTACGAGAACGACTACAGGCAAAGAAAACATTTTGAGACGTACTAAATTTATGACTACGGAGGAAGTATCACGGTTGGAGGATTTCGAAGTAAAAAGACCGTTGGTGACGGAAGAATCGCCCTTGTACCGTGGAGTGTTGAAGGTGAAACCGAGGAAGGAAACTTTGAAAAGAGAGCCGAAGATACTGGCGTTCACGTTCTGTAACTACGGGCCAGCGGGGAACATTGATGGCTTTCCTATTTATGAAGCTGGCGGGAGCTGCAAGAACTGCCCGCAGGGGACCAAGTGCGGCGACCGCACGCACAGGGCGCTGTGCTGCATACTAGGCGACCCTGATGCTGATAACCGTGTAACCTAGATAACAGTATCGAATTTTCTAATAGGAAATAAAATAATGCCTATTTTACTATTTTTTATTTTTTCTGCTAAGTGTCTTTATTTCTGTTTAACGTTAACTAGGATAACTCGGTCCAACTGACAGTCAGGTTTCGATTTCGTCTTCTGTGGGTTTAATGCACGAAAATGAACTCTCGGTTGGTATAGCGTTCACCTGTCAGAATTCCGTGGTAGACTCTTTCATAATTTGAATAAATTACCTCCATATTACTAAATCCAGAAATAACATTATAATTATTTAGTTAAAGCGACAATTTAAAGGGCTAATATCTTTCCAAAGAAGCTGAATTCATTTGGTTTGATATTTTAGAAGGCACACTGTTTGTCGTGAGCTAAGTTTTTGAATCTGCCATAAGCTACATATATCTTATACCTTTAAACGAGCAATTCTTGTATATTTATTTATTTATATGTTTATATATTTATAAATTTCTGTGATCTCGAAAACGGCTCTAACGATTTCGCTTAAAATTAGTATATGGGGGTTTTCGGGGGTAAAAAGGTGTTTGGGAAAACGCGTGTTTTCGAGTTTTTATGCGTTTTTCTTTCCACGCAGAATATGATCGCTAATTTCGTCGCGCCGACCGCAATTAATTTTGGCTCAGCGGTATATGATGCTGACCGCTAGAAAGAGTGTTACGGGTTCGAATCCCACTCGGTGACTTCATCATCATCATCATCATCATTTCAGCCGCATAACGTCCACTCGGTGACTTACTTTTGTTTTTTTTTATGTTCAAATTTATATATAATTTTTTATTTTGTATTGTTTTTAGACAAGTTTAAAAAAATGTAGTTATTGTTTGAGATGTAACCGAGCAAAGCTCGGTCGCCCAGGTACTCTATTAGTTTATTATAGTTTTGTGGTATCTTAGTTATTTTAAATTTTAAACTAGCTAACGTAGCTAAGCTCGATGGCATATATGTTAGCCCGAGGCCCTATTGTATTGCCGAGGCTTAACAGGTATATACCAAAAAAAGTTTTATTTAAGTCCGTCCAGTATTTTCGGACATTAGCGTGCATAAACCGATAAACAGACAGACCTTTTTTTAATTCTTACTCTATTGATATGTTTCCATGTACCAATTTTTATGACACATTTTTTGCTGTTTTACACATCAGATGATCATCTGATGTTTTTTTGTAAGCACTTGTTTATGCAAAATTAAACTTGTATCTACAGCAGGTGTACAGGAAACAAAAAATGTTCCTAATGAATCCCTATTTCCCTTAGTCACGCCGTCACGCGTGAACGGATGAACCGATTTAAATGAAATTTGGTATGGATATCGTTTAGGCCCCGGGAAAGGACAAAGGATAGTTTTTATCCCGAAATTCCCACGGGGAGCAAAGCCCGCGGGCACAGATAGTTTCTTATAGTTTAGCTGAACCATTAACCTCTGCATTGGTGTTCCATTTTCCAAAATAAATTATAGATTAGAGTGTACAAACAGCCAGACGGTCGTCTTTTTAGGGTTCCGCACCCAAAGGGTAAAAACAGGACCCTATTACTAAGACTTCGCTGTCTGTCCGTTTGTCCGTCTGTCTGTCACCAGGCTGTATCTCAAGAACCGCGATAGCTAGACAGTTGAAAATTTCACAAATTATGTATTTCTGTTGCCGCTATAACAACAAATACTAAAAACGAAATAAAATAAATATTTAAGGGGGCTCCCATACAACAAACGCAATTTTTTTGCTCCTTTTTTGCTCGATATCCATAATGGCAACAGGTAGGCACTTAAAATATCACAAAATACTCGTTGTAGTTGTATTTTTATTAAGTATAATAATGAATACAACAAAATAAAATAAACATTAAACGGGGCTCCCATAAAAATAACTTGATATTTATAGATAATGGTACGGAACCCTTCGTGCGCGAGTCCGACTCGCACTTGACCGGTTATTTATGTCTTACTCACTTTCTATATCTACACCGCTCTAATTTTTTTCGGAAATATATTCAATGTACAGACTATTTTTTTCAAATCGTACCTAGTCGTTTCAAAATAAGAGCTTGACTACATTATCACATAATTAATATAAGTATTACATACAGAACGGAATCTCCTAAGGTCCCGCGCAATATGCGTCCCCGTCCCCCGTCCCCGCACCTCTCCCCCGTTCTCGCCTTGTGATCTTGTGAAGGGTGTTGAGTGGTCGGGCGCTTGGCGGTCTCGATGAGGACGCAAATTGCGCAAAGTCTAATTCGGTTACATTTATTTGAGTAGAATAGGAACACTCCTAGTCTTTCCGTGGATGTCGTGGCGACTTAGGAAATACCTTAAACACAGCTTAAAAACATTATGAGAGCTCTCCAACCCGTCTGGCCAGCGTGGAGAGTGTAGGCCTAATCCTCTGGCTCTCTGATCAAATATGGCTCTAGTAGTAACTACAGGTCGTTTACATATAGATAAAGTAAAAGAAAAGGCAAAAGTTGTGTCGTATAGGGAGGTCAAGCATTTAGCGGAAAATAGGGAGACATGGAAAATACTCCACCGACAGGAACCTAGTTCTTAAATTTATTGATGGTGATGAGTAACTACTGAGGGGGTCGTGCTCATGCAGTGAAGACTGAAAAGACTTGATGATGATGATTTTGAAAAATCTAAATAGGTTTTGGAGTCCAGTTATAGTTCAGCGTAAAACAGGCCTGTTTCCAACATTTAAGTAGGCCAGGCGCGTGCTGACGCGGCTGCCTGAAGCTCAAACAGTAACAGCAAATGTTGACGTTGTCGAACTGATACCGTCAGCGATGCGGTTATCTAGTGCTGTAGGTGGCAGTTGTGTACCTAATGTGTACACTGAACGATGTTCCGGCTTCAGATCCTTGCATGTTGCATGTAAATTTGAGACAGCCTCCTCGGTTTAGACAGGTAGGTAAGTTTGTTCGCTCGTTCGCAAGTTCTACATAAACTGACAGTCATATAAAACTGACAGTCATATAAAACGTGGAAGACACATACTCGTAAAAATGTTTGGCATTCCATGCTAAAGTGTGCAGCCGCCCGGGCTATTTGTATGGGAATCGAAATTTGAACTCTATTTGCTATGAATACTCTATTGATATGAATAATAAAAATAATTGATTAAAATACCCTATTGACTGTCGTTACTTAGGTATTTATTAGGTTCATGTAACAAAATCATGTTTTACAACAGTTTTTTACCCTCTAACTTCATGTGTTTATTGCCACTGATACAACTCTTCTATAAAAGTAAATTTAAACATAGGTACAAAATTAATGAAAGTATACAGGTCTTGATGGCCACATTGGACACTAAGGAAGAATGTTCGCGAAAAAAATATCATGATCAGATCGTGACGTCTGCGAAATTTGAATATTCTGTATCTTCGAAATTCTTTGCTAGTCAAAGAAAAGAAAAAATATGCGAACCATATTTTTAAATATCTACTCACAGATCTATGTATGTCTCAGAGATATGGGACTTTAAGACTCCCCCGAACCTAGACCAACTACAACTTTCGATACAAACGTAGTCTACGTTTTATTTCAAAACGACATGTCCGATTTCGACAAAATTTTGTAATTTCAAAGATATTGCAATTATCTAGGTTTATAACTGGTTTCCAACGGTAAAAATATGAACTTGAAATAGAATATAGTGTTATTTATCATTTTTGACCATCAGTATGGGAAACTTCAGTTCATAATTTTACGTGGGAAACCAGTTATAAACCTAGATAATTGCAATTTCTTTACAATTACCAATTTTTAGCGGAATCTGACATGTGGTTTCAAAATTAAACGTAGACTACGTTTGTATGGAGAAGTCTAGGTTCGGGGGACTCTTAAGTCCCATATCTCTACTTTGTCTGCGTATCTACCTGATGAGCTAAATGTCCACAAGGTACACAAGTTCCACAACCTTTATTATTCCAAAAATAAAAATACTCATTATCTTAACGTTCAAAGAAGTTTCAATAACACCAAAAATTAAAACAAAAAAACGTCAAATTTGTATGTCATTAATATTTTGGCTTGAAAAGGCTATTTACTAAAAATATTTAATTTTGTAGTGATCTAAAGTAATACCATAAAATGTTATCAGCGGCCAAAGTTCGCCAACATGGAATGCAAGATGAGAATTGGGTGATAAAGGACAAAATAAATCAATACAGGGGACTGATAAAATTGTATGGTAAGTTAAGTTATTGAGTAGGTACCTTAGGTAGGTACCTACATTCTGTTTCATCATTTCAGCCGCACAACGTCCACAGCTGGACGTAGGCCTCTCCTAAAGATTTCCAAAATGACCGATCTAGAGCGGCTGTTACATTCTGTTTACATTGAAGCAAAATAAAAATTAATTTCGTTAACACATTAGCGGAAGTGATTTTCGCCAATTAATAATTTGCAAATTTTTAGGCTTAAAATAGACCTTTAAAATTATTTTATCACCATCATCATTAGGTCGTTTTGTCTTCACTGCAGGAGCACGACCCTCTCTGTACTACCCGAGCCAAACTTGGCCAGAGCTGCCAGAGGTCTTGGCTTGCACTGTCCACGCTGGCCAGACGTGTTGGAGAGATCTCATTGATGTTTATAAGCTTTCTTTAGCTTGTATTCCCTAAGTCGCCTTCTACGACATCCACGGGAGGTCTTAGAGTGGCCCTATTCTACTCTGCCGGAAACCACATGGCAATTAAAATAAATTAAAAATTAATTTATGAACAATCAGAAATTGTAAATCTGTTTTCGCTAAAAGTGGCCACATTTAGCAGAAAGAGCAAAAACGCGTGTTAAAGTCGGACTCCTAATAATATTACTTTCAAATGTTTTTCATGAAAAAATTTAAAAGTCTATCCCCATCTAACAATTTGTTTCAAATGAGGACGCCACTTCTGCCATGTATATTTGCCTTAATTTGAGTGCTCTTATAAACACTCAATGGATCATATCATGCTTTTCTAGTCCAGTTTCTCCTAAAACCATAAAGTTCAGTGCTGTCCACCAATGACCCATCTATTGTCCTGCCCAAAATGCCCCAAATGACCGGAAGTCACCGCCGTCGAACATTGGTTTACATCCTACTAATATTATAAACGCGAAAGTTTGTAAGTATGGATGGATGTTTGTTACTCTTTCACGTAAAAACTACTGAATGGGTTTTAATGAAACATCAGCTTATACATCAGATTATATAACACATACGCTACAATTTTATACAGATAGGTACCTACTGCGCAGACGAAGTCGCGGGCACCAGCTAGTTTATTATATTTAAATTATAAAGCCTTGAAAGTCTTACAACTCAAGAAAAAGTATTCTAAATATTAGATGTCTAAAATGTTCTCCTATATAGAAAACAACGGGCGATTTGTCTCTGGCTCCCAGAGGTTTTGACCTCTAGCGAGCAACTTAAATCTGCAAAGATATTGTAGTTGTTGTGCTTGTAATTTATATTACCTTATTTTTCTTCGGCTTTGTTTTGGGACAATTGCACAACTTTATGACCTAAGTAGAGGTAGGTACGTGTGGATTGGATATCTACTTTCTCATCGTTCACTGTCATTTAGCTGACCGAGCCAGCGAAGCGAGCGAAGTTATCAGAGTCTACTTTAATAATCCGTTTTCATGTATGTATGTTTAGTTCGACAATAGTTCCAGGCTAACCTAACTAATGAAAATGGGAAGGCAAGTAGACTTCACCAAGAATTTTTAAGTTCGAAAATGAGCTAAATCTTTGAAGGAACTGCCGAGACGCGGGTTCAAGTAAACAATTGGTTATTTTTTATCTTCTTGCTTTAGGCACCTATGTAAATGTTGTAGAATGATCTCTGTATGTTTTATTAAGGTTTTATTGACACAAGTCGCGTCAATATATGCACCTTCAAAAATAAGACTGATGGATGATACGTCTGTTTCTAGTAGCCATATCTACCTCTGACGAACAAATATTACCGAGACCATTGCAATTACTACGAAACAAAAACCATATCGAGTTGTAATATTGGACAGCGCCATCTATTGAAAGTGGCCGTATTTACCGTAGTAGCTCCCCTACTTCACACCCTCTGCCTCGCAACCTCCCCACCGCGTAAACTCGATGAAATCTTGTAGTCCATTGCTTGTTTTACTCTAAACATTTTATGATTGATAGTGAGTAGCGTGCAATGTAACGCTGACCCTCTGTGCAAGTTAAAATAAGTACAAAGTACTTATATTAATTTTGGTAATAAGCCCTGCTGATCGGTGAATTTGGAAAGAAGGCCGATATTTTTTACTACTTGTGGAAAAAATGCGTCATTTTTCTACATTTCGGATTTCCGAAAAAGATTTTGAATTTTTTTAAAAAATAAAAATTTTTGTAACCCTTGTTGAGACGCATCTTTTGAGACATTGACCCTCCATACACCCAAAACTCACGAGACCAGGGCGATGTCTCACTCTAACTAAAATTGGGGAGCTGTACTGAAGCGATCAAAAAAAATATTTCAATGCTATTAGGTTCTCATAAAATATAATAATAATGTACTTTATAAAGAAAGGTACACCTTGAGTGTAAAAATATGTCTAGTGAGTAAAATTTAAAAGAAGCGCCTAAAATGTTTGGACTTGACAACTTTTATAGCACAACTCCTTATAAATCGTTGTTAGAAAAGAAAGTTGATAGAAATAGGATATGCATATAGAAACGAAAGAAGCTCAGTTGCCAGGACATGGTCATTAAGAGCAGGGAAGCCGGTTCGAAACCTGCTCTATCTTTTCACCGTTTTTTATTTCTTTATTTTTAGCTTTAATTTAGTTTCACATGTCCCCTTGTCTGTCTGTCTGTAATCAAATCTTGCAAATTCTATTTGATCCCCTTCCCGGTTTCCGATTGAACTGAAATTCTGCACACATACGTTTATAGCGTGACAATGCAATATTGTGAATTTAATGCAATATTGTGAATTTGTGATGGACATGGAACTGATCTGATGACAGAGCCGGAAGGTGATCATAGGAACTGTGTAACGAAACGACGCAACCCCATCGAGTTTTGGCTCCTTTGATTCATTTTAAAAAGCACCTGACAGTTTTATTCATTGTTTTAGACAAAAGCTCGTTAAAAAAATATTTTAATTAACTTGTGTAAGTTTGAGTTCTATTTAGTACTTTATCTGGAATGTTCAAATTTCTTTTAACAAATCAATTCTTCAACAGAACGAGACCGCAAGATCCATGAAGGAGACTTGGTGAAGCAGAAGAAGCGGTACTCCCGCGACATCCGGCAACTGCGCAAAGACATCTCTTGGAAGCGCGAGGAGCTGGGAGTAGCTGTGTATGGGGACAAGCAGTTCCTAAGGAATGCTTTCCAGGAGCACAGGAGACTGCAGCTGACGTACATGAACAGCCAAGCTGATGTTAGTTTATAGTCTTAGAGCTTTCACACACTCCACTGCTTGTGCCGCCCGCCCGGCGCACTATGGGATGAAACGGTGCGTTCCATCTCAAAAATCGGTAACTTTTTTGTTTCTTGACATTTTTGTCTGTGTTTTTGTATACGTAGTCCTGAATACTTATTCTATTACATAATTAAAACACCATAAATTTAAAAACTATATTTATTTAGTAAATAATTACAAATATAAAATTATGATGGAAAACTTATATTAAAATATTTAATATTAAATTATGCTTACATTAAAAATAATAATAAGTTAATAACTACGTAATTATATTATATTATATTTTAAAAAGCAATTAAAAATTAATCTACTTATTAATTGTCAATATTAAAAGCTCTTGAGCTTCATCAAGTAATTCTTTTGATATTACATTACTCGATCTATTTAAGCTAGATATATAGGGATCAGAAGTATACAACAGTGTGTGCAGAACGTCTTCCATTGTGGCTGACCTGGAACACTTCCGAGCATGATGCAACTTATATTTCTTATAATCTTTATTACGAGCTTCTTGAGCATCTTCAGATAATTGGCCTAACGGCAAAACTGCGAAATGCTCGATTATTTTGGTACCATGTATCAGAATTTTATGCACTGAGGATGGCATGTAGTACCAGTTATATTTACTCAATCAATCAATCAATCAATTTATTTATTTGCATAAAATGTAGGTACATCGAGATCTTAAAATATTATTCTTCCCTTTTACATTTTACCTTCTTGCGTTGGTATGCAAATTTTGTTTGAGTCATATATAATTTCATTAACTATTTAAATAATATTAGGTACTTACTTCATTCGATACATACATTATTATATTTTATCGTCTAAAAACTCATTAATTGTGTAATAACATTTGTCAATTAATAGTTCCATAAGTTGACTCTTAAATAAATTTAAACTTAAGTTCCTAATTTTTTTTTGGACCTTGTTATATACTATAGAAGCCATGCCAAACACACTTGCACCAAACATAGATGTCTTGTGTGTCATCGGCCAAATTCTGTCGTTGATGCGAGTGGAACTGAGGAATTGGAAACGATGTATATTTAATCTCACAAAAAGAGCTAGTTCATATATATACATACCTGGCAATGTTAATATTTTTAGTTTTTTAAAATGTGGTACACATGAATCTCTAGTATGTATTCCACACAATGAACGAATGCACTTCTTCTGTGCTTTGAATGCTTCTTCTTTTCCTGTTGCATTCCCCCAGAAAATAAGGCCATATCTAATCGTCGATGCAACATAGCCATGGTAAGCAGTTAAGAGAGCATCTTGATTTACAACTTTTCTTAACATATATAGAGCGTATGAGAATGTACTAAGCCGTTTACAAATATTTTCAATGTGGCATTTCCACGTCATGTTTTTTTCTATGTATAATCCAAGAAACTTAGTTACCTCTGATTCTTCAATCTCAATCCCTGAGTGGGCAATTTCAAGTTTGATATGACTTTTTTTTGGTCTTTGGCTAAATGCCATACTTTTCGTTTTTTTTAGATTTATCAGCAGATTATTATTTTTTAACCATTCAATTACTTTATTCAATGTCATGTTAATTTCATCTATATATGTCACGGGATTATTACACTCAAATATTATAGTGCTGTCATCAGCAAAAAGAACCATAGGGTGCTCAATAGCTTTTGGAAGGTCATTTATATAGATCAGAAATAGAAGTGGTCCCAGAACACTCCCCTGAGGAACACCACATTTAATTTCTTTTTTTTCTGATGTATACGTTATCTCACACTTAGTCTTGTGACATAACCTTTTTATTTGTGTCACTTGAGTTCTGTTGCTCAGATAAGATGTTACTAAGTTGAGAATGTTACCTCTTACACCACATTTATTTAATTTGTCATTTAGTATAATGTGATCGACAAAGTCATATGCTCTAGTCATATCCATATATAATACTGATACCTGTCTACCACTGTCTACATTTTTTACTATTCTAGAAAGAAACTCGTATACAGCCATATTTATAGTCTTATTCTTTCTGAAACCATGTTGTTCTTCACAGAATAAGTCATACTTTTCAAAGAATGAGTAAAGTGCGTCATGTATTACCTTTTCAAATATTTTAGAAAAGATTGGTATTAAAGCCAGTTGCCTATAATTGCACATATTTTCTCTACTATCTTTCTTAAATAATGGTCTAACAACGGTTAATTTCAGACGATCGGGAAAAATTCCTTTATCAATACTTAAATTAATAATATGGGCTAATATAGGCGCTATAATTTCAGCTGATATTTTTACTATTTTTGTACTAATATCATCATAGCCCGTGCTGTTCGTATTTTTAAGCGACCTTATTATTATCAAAATGTCATGGTAGTCTACTGGTCTCATAAATATGGAATTACAATTAAAATTATTCGATGTCATTATTTTTTTATTATTATTTGTTTCACCATCATCAACAAAATATTTATTAAAAGCATTCGCTATTTCTAGAGGGCATTTCATTAATTTTTTGTTCACTAGGATTTGTTTTATTTCTTCCCTAGGTAAATTGTTTTTTGCTTCATTTATTATTTTCCAAGTCGCCTTTGATTTATTTTTTGAGTTATTAATATAGTATGTGTTTTGAGCCGTTTTAGTCAACTGAACAATTTTTTTAAAACGTTTGGCATATTGTTTAAATTTATTTTTGTTATGAACATTTGGTTTTAATCTATATTCCCATAGTAATTGTCTTTTCCTTTTACTACATGTTCTTATTCCTCTTGATATCCATTTTTTCTTTTTTCTTAAGTTTATTTTTTTTCTTTCAATTGGGAAACAAAGATCGTACATTAATTTGAATATATCATAAAAATTATTAAATGCCTCATTTGGGTCACTACTTTCATATACGTCAGTGAAATGAAGACTTGAAATACATTCTATAAACTTTTGTATATTATGTTCATTATAATTTCGCTTACTAGTGTACATGAATGAATATTTGTATGAACTACTTACAAATAACTGTGCAGTTCCTAGCGCATATTCACCAAACTTCAATGCGTTAATAGAAAATCCTGATGACATGGTTTGCAGAATTATATATAATCTCTTGATTAACTCTTCATCAACACCCGTAATTTCTGCAGAACATTGATAATTTTGGAAGAATCTTCTTGCCGTGTTGCCATCATTGCTGTTTCCCGAACCTTGACGAGGTTTGTCAATGTGTAAACCGAGTAAACTCCGGAAACGAGTTTTATTGGTTTTATTGGTCTACCACGATCTTCAGGTATATTCGAGTCAGAATTTTCAGATGTTAAGGGGGGACAGGGGTTCAATGGCACTTTAAACTCGCCATTTAACCAATTTGCGTTTTGATTCTCGAAACGATCTTGTTTTCTTTGAGCTTTCGCCCATTTTTGGTTACAACTCGATATAAATTTTTTTTGTATACTTTCTATAACCGTATTCATATCTGTAGTTGATAATTGGAAATTCTCCAACAAATATTTTTCAATATCTGCAGTATTTTTCCCACTTATTATTTGAGTACATATATCGCGTCGCACACAAACAAATTCACTCATTTTGATTTTTTTTCAACAAATATACGTTCACCGAAAGAAACCGTATTCGAATACTATGACGAACATGCTTAAAACCCGAGTATTTATAGGACCCAAGTTTCAGTAACTAGTGCAAAACCAATGGGAAAATTGATAAAAAAGGTTCACATAAGAAGTACCCTACACTTATTAGAATTACCACAACAGATAAGAAGTAAACAATATCATTCTGTTTGTGGTTAAAATTATCGCCGCAAATATAAAATCACACAAGAAAATATTTTTACTAAGTATTTTATTAGAAACAAACAATAACACGCATTTTTAGTTCTGTACCCAAAGGGTAATACTATAGCTAAGACTCCGCTGTCCATCCGTCTGTCTGTCTGTCTGTCTGTCTGTCTGGCTATCCGTCTGACGCCAGGCTGTATCTCATGAACCGTAATAGTTAGACAGTTAACATTTTCACAGATGATGTATTTCTGTGAATAAAATAAATATTTAAGGGGGCTCCCATACAATAAAGAGGTTTTTTATTGCCATTTTTATAGATAATGTAAAGCGCAGATCCGACTCGCACTTGGCCGATTATTATTTTGTATCCAAAAACGTCAGGAATTAGGGCGCAGATAACACGACTCACTAGTTACTTTTTTCCTTCAGTTGACATTTTAGCTTTTAGCTCGAAATGGCGCAGTAATGACGCAGGTTTTTTTTATTTCCCTGTATTACTGAATAGTTAAGGTATCTGAAAATGAAAATAACTCGACATCGGCAGCTTTCGGCAACAAGGAAACCTCTAATTGAAAATTAAAAAAGAGGATATTTTTATTAAAATATAAAAAGTAAATAATAAAAATTATTTTTAATAAATTTAAAACAGATTTATAAACTAGATATCCTGGGCAATCCAAAAATGTATAATACTTATATATTTCCTTCGAGAATTCAGAAGATATCTGAAGTTCAACTTTCGAAACGAGTAATATTTTTATCGAAGTTCAAAGTTTGTATGTAATTTTATGTACCTACAACTAACTATTATTATTTTTTACTTGTGCATCAAATAGCTCTAACATTTAAGAATATCAAACAATCGAAATGGTTCCAGTATCACGCATTTCGTCCAAACCATTTTTGAGATGGATCGCACCGTTTCATCCCATAGTGCGGCGGCGCCGCGCGCTTTGTATTGTACAACGTGGAAGGGACATACCTGAAATAAATCAAACCACGGGCTATACTAGATCACAATAGTATAATAATAATAAAAAGCAGTCAAAAACTAAAAGAAATCGACGTTCTAATACAATTTGCCCGGGCGGCTGCACACTTTCTTATGGAAATGACGATTTTTTTTTATTATGTGTATAGCTCGAGGTTCGATTTATTACAGGAACCGATATCTCTTTCACATTGTTTAAGGTCTAACAAATTATACTGAAACTATTTTAAAGGTGAGTTAAGTCCATGATAACAAATAACTGTTCCTAAGAAACACGTATCGAAATATGAAAAGAAATTTTTGGCCTCCCATACAAGTTGACCGATGAGCTGATCCCAGTTTGTATGGAAGGCCAAAAATAATTTCTCATATTTCGACATACTTTTCTTGGGGAAGGTTGTTCCGTATCACGGAATGAACTCACCCTTAAAAATCGTTTCAGTATAATTTGTTCGACCTTTTATAGGTATCAGGCCGCAACGGTAGCGGTGTCAAAAAAATAATATAATTAATGTACCTATACCTATAACATCATGGGAAATCGTATTTATTTTCACACATCAATACATAATTGCGGTAAATGAAAACATCGTGAGGAAACCTAAGCACCTCAGTCACATTAAAGTTTACTAGTGTGTGAAATAGAAATAGAAATAGAAATGGGAAACCAATACAAAATCTCCGTCGAAAATTCATTATCGTATCTTCACATTTATAATTATTAAAAAGAAACGAAATCAATTTTCGTATAACTAAAACCCAAAAACATAATTAAACTCACGTTTCTAAGGTTTCCACGCGTGGCGAAATATCTATTGGAAAATTTATATTTCTAGCGATGCTATTCCTTTCCATTTTTTTAGCATTACTTTTTAATTAACTGGGTGGACAAGTAAACATACGCTAAAGACGGGGCGAGGGTGCTAAATAAGGCATGTGTTAAAAATTTACCATATTCAAGAAGGCATTCTTTGCTCGTGTATTGGGTGCGAAATTCCACTACACACATATATACATACTATTCGGTCTAAGGTCTTTATCCCTAACGGGACAGACAGATGATTGTGTGTCATGGGTTCTAGACAGACAGACGCCCGCAGGGCTGCAAGACTGAAAGGCCACTTTCAGAGTGATGGTGGGCGAGAAGATGGAAAAAGGAATCAAATCAAAAAAAAAAATAGTGATAAGTATGTTGCTAGCTGCATCGTCTACGATCATTTCATTTCATTTATTCATTAACAAAATAAAAAATAAATGCATTGAGTCTGAAATTACCTACTGTTTTACACATATGAATAATTTACAATCTAATAATTATCCCTTGATCGGCTTTTATATTCTGCGCGAGAAGAGAAGCAACTGGTACAGTTTAAGTATATTTTCTCTTTTTCTAGACCAGCATGAGTAGAAATTCCATCATACGTTTTTTATAGGTCTTTTTAAACCGTAAAACTTTTTACATGACTAGTTTACTAGCCTTATTTTATCAAAATCGGTTGTATAGTTTGGGGGTAAAGTAGGTATTTAGTTTTGAAAAATTATTCTTTGCAGAAAGTGTTGGAAAGCATCAATCAAGAAAATTTTAAGAAAAGGAAACAGTTAGACCGTATTCGGTATACGAAGAAGAAGAAAATGGAGAAGTTCCGACAATCACAGGTAAACATATATAACGACTTCTGATTTGTATCAATTTTGTTAAGAAAGCATAAAAGAAGAATATAAACTTTTGCACAACAATACTAATAAACTGACTATTGTAAACACGCAAGCAACACCTAGCGTGTCTGCTAGTCGGAGGTCCTGGGTTCGATACCCAGCGAGGGCAAGCTCTGGAAATGGAAAATACGCTATTTTCTATTTTGACGTCATAGATTTTTGAAGTCAAGTAAAGCTCTTATTATCAGATTTTCTGCAATAATAAATTTAAAATAACGTTAAAATGGATATGTTCAAAGACAAGTGACATTATTTTGCGACGCTTTATTTTTTTATTAGTACAAAATTATTTATTTTTGACTTAGGAAAGTACCCAATTATGTTTATAAATTCTAGGTCTATGAGGAGCTTAGTGGCCCGGCGGGATACGCATTGCTAGCGTTTTCACAAGTAAAGCAATACCGAGCGTGGTCTGCATCTGGATAGGATTATTAGCGTTTTCACAATGGGTGGGTTTCAAGATGGGTGAACTCAAGATGAATAAAATTTTCTCAAGGTACTCCGTACTTCGTAAGGCACGTATACGCCGCTGGTCCCCGCTGGTCACTATTGTGTGGCAGTCATCAAGCTATGTTAGATGCATTTAGGCAGCCTGAATAAACTGACACCAGGATTGGCCATTTACCCGCACGAAAAAACAAAAAGGTCTATGATTAATTATCTGTGTTATACCAGACGGTATAGACGGAAACCAGTGCGGTATTTTCTCCAATATCCTTGCTCAGCTGTAGCAAGTGGACTGTAACTAGTCATGTACAATGAAACAGTTCTTTTTGAATCGGCTTCTTTATTTAAGGAGGCTGACAGTAACACTGAAGGCAGTTCATGCAGAGTGCTGATTTTTATACTGGGTCGATCTGGCTCAACCAATCACGAGGCGCCAAAACGAGCTTACAAAACTGAATCTAGATGAGCGTAGTTGTGCCTAGATATACAACGTGGTAGAGACATACTCGTATAAATCAAACCACGGGCTGTACTAGAATCACTATAGCATAATAAAATTAAAATAACAATCCAAAAAAAAAAAAAAAACAAAAAGAAATCTACATTCCCATACAAATTGCCCGGGCGGCTGCACACTTTAGTATGGAAATGCCAATATTTGCTTTTTTACAGTTTTTTTAAATTCCATTATAAGTACTATAGTGATCTATAACGTTGTATAGATAAATAGTTTACAGAGTTGCAGTACTTGTAAATCTCTATTATTAATATAATATCTTTGTTATTATCCTACTTAATATTATAAATCCGAAAGTGAGTTTGTTTGTTTTTTACCACATCACACTTCAACTACTGAACCTATTTAGATTAAATTTGATATGCATATAGTTTAATACCCAGGGAAGGACATAGGATAGTTTTATCCCGAAATTCCCACGGGGAGTGAAGCCCGCGGGCACAGTTAGTATCTCATAAAAGTACCTAAATACCTACATCGTCAATACAGCTGGAGACAGCCGAGCTGCGAGACCGACTGATATACGAAGTGGACACCAAGACGCCTGCTGAGAAGAAGGTGCAAGTGATAGCCAACTACGTGCAGCGCGCCAACATCAAGAAGAACGCCGCGCTCGCCATCAAAGTCATGTACAAAAAGATTCTGGATATCCTTAAAAAGGTAAGATAGTCCATAAAAGTGCTCGTTCCACTCTTTCTCCTCGGTTTATGTTCATAGAAAATATTGGGCTATTTAAAAAGTCAGTCGAGACTGTTAAAAAAATGATTTTTGGCCAAAGAACTTTATTATTCTCAACATAAACTACTGTTGACTCCTTTTATATTTGTCCAAATAATAGGATTTCTCAAAGCTCTCAGAATAAAAGTTTTTATCGGTGATATACAATACAATACAAAAATCTTTATTGCACCAAAAGACATTTACTTACAATTTTTTTAACACTTATGAAATAACAACATGTAATGAGGTACAAGAGGCGGCCTTATCGCCGAAACAATCTCTTACAGGCAACCAAAAAGAGAAGAAATGCGAAATATATAATAAGGTGATATCTCTTCATTAAATCCAAATCTCTTACAGTACCAGGCCTAGCCGTTTTTTCAGGTTTGGTTTCCGGTAATAGTAGAAGGGTGCTAAAACCGGGAGCTGGTTGGGGTAGTTGCGGTATTAGTTGGAGTTCACATGAGCATTGCCTTGGTGAAACAACACTTTTTTTTACTAAATGCGGTCGTATCAAATCAGTCCAAAAGCTCTGAATAATATTTGTCGGTAATCGTCCCTTTTTAGGGTTCCGTACCCAAAGGGTAAAAACGGGACCCTATTAATAATAAAGACTTCGCTGTCCTGTCCGTCCGCTTGTCCATTAGTCCGTCTGTCTGTCGCCAGGCTTTGTCTCAAGAACCGCGATTCGAAGTTTCAAAGTGGGTAATTTACGTCACCGTTGGTTAAAAAATGCGAATCATTTTAACAGGCGATGCGGCTAGCAACCCGTCACTGTATTGATTGCTTTTCCATCTTCTCGCCCACCATGACGCTAAAAGTGGCTTTTGAGTCTTGCGGCCCTAGGCTCTGCATAGAGCCGCAAGACCCAAAATGCTCTGTCTGCCCCATTAGGGATAAAGACGTGATAGTATGTATGTATGTATGTATGTTGGTTAAAAACCGTAGCCAGTCATGACGTCACGTTAAATTTAAAGGCGCTGTATCTCCGTCATTATTTAATAATGAGAAAAAAGAAAAAATACGAATACCATACTTCTTAATAATCTATCCAATGATACAATAAAATATGTTTAGTCCACATATCCCTATTCAAATTTTCACGAATTATGTATTTTCGTTGCCGCTATAACAACAAATACTAAAAACAAAATAAAATAAATATTTAAAGGGGGCTCCCATACAACAAACGATTGTTATAGATGATGGTACGGAACCCTTAGTGCGCGAATCTGACTTTTTATTGAATTATTATGGCAATATCAATAGGTATCTGGTGTATTGTGATATAAGTTTGCAAATGTTTCATCAGCGGTTACCAAACGGGGCAAAAATTTATTTAGATTACCGCTGAACATCGCCAAACAATCCTTTGAAGTGGTCACACGGTTTGGTCGAGTGTGAGCAAGGGCGCCGATCATGCGGATAGCTTTTCCTTATCCAAATATTCATGTTAAATAGAATGTACCCGCTCAGTTGATGCCAAATAGAATGTACCCGCTCAGTTGATGCCAAATAGAATGTACCTGCTCGGTTGATGCCTACAGCCTCAGCCATCTCACGCACTTTCATTTGCCGATGGTTCAATATCATTCCGTTACTTTTTCTGACTATTTCTGGCGTGACGACCTGTTTTAGGCGACCTCAACGTTTGATGTCCCTTATTCTGATTCGACCACAATGGAACTAGGTAAACCACTTTTTTATTCATAGGAATAGATGATGCAGATTCCCCACCGTATTTTACAAGCCTTTGTTTGGTTCTAGTGATGTTTAGTTTATGCAAAAAATATTGCTTAACTTCCTCAGCACACGAAATTCAGTTTTCTCTTCATTTTTGACAAATATTGCTTTTGAAGGATGTCAATGTCAACTGATCAGCTCTGGATCAGCTGTTAATAGTCCGCCAGTAAAATACTACCATAACCTGACCATAACTTTACTATTCCTGAGGGTATAAATAATAATAGACATCTCATTCTTGGATTAGTAATTAGGAAACGCAAAATCGTGTAATACTAGAGTATTTTGCCCATTCGTTCTGGAATAAATTTTCAATTACTTTGGTCGAATTCATCAATCAAAGCACAGACGTCTCCTGCCTGTGGGTGCTTAACATTAGAGTTTATAATGCTGGTATAGGAGATTAAAATGGTATAATGTAACAGGTGTTTCATTCATGAAAAATCATTCATTTAGGTGACTCTGCGCTTGAAAAATGCCACTTCTGCGTAACTTATTAGCAATCTGAGCTTCTGCTCTGTGCTCCGTTGTGGATAAAGCCACGTGATAGTGTAGTGTAGTAACTCTCCGGGAGTTACTACACTACACTATCACGTGAGTTTATTGCTATTAAGCTATTGAGAGCTGATCTTAAAGGAAAAAAACTTGGTCAATAACGAGTTAAAATGCATTTTCTGTGAAAAAAACATTATTTTCGTGTCAAATTCAAAGGTATCCTACAGAATAGTTGCCTACGACGCCTACACGGTAAACCTATTTACTGGCATCTTCTCTAGTAAACTCAATATACTCAGCGGATCCTGCAAGTTCCGTGCATAGCGGAGAGAACTCTTGTTAAATATAGGTACTTAATTAAATAGCAAATAATAAAGTGATTAACAAGGAAATAGAGAGGGTAGTAAAAGGGGCACTCGTATATTAGGTACTTAGCTATGAGTTGCGTTAGGCCTTACTCATATACGGCAGCGGTGGGCAGCCTGCTTTACTCATAAGTATTAGTTATTAACCATAGTCTCCTTTATTTCTATCTTCAAATGCATAGAACAGCTTAAAAAAACTTGGTTGCGTGTGTGGACGCGCGACGTCGCTATGGCAGCTGCGAAGTTTTTATTTTGTTCAAGCTATATTCATTTTGCAAATGGAAATAAAGTTGACTATGGTTTGACAATGAAAGTGCGCTGCCAGCTGTTGCCGTTCCCGTGTGAGTCGGCCAGAGTAAGGAGCCATGTCTTTGGTCTAGCTAGGTTGACATCCAATAATTTTCCAAAAGAATATAATAAGGGTCAATGGCTGTAGTGCATCCACAATGTAAACGTATGCCTACAAATTGGTTCGAATAAAGACAAAATAAAGGTAAATAGGTACCATGTGCAAGGGCGATTGTTAGGAGGAGCGACGACGACCCGACGGACCGTTTCGCTATGCCCTTGCCCTGAGGATGATTGTCTAAACCAATCGAAACTAGGCGGTCTTTTCCGACTTCATTACCAAAACCTTAAATATTTAGTTATAATAACATTACTTTTAACAACATTATACCTACAATGTCTATCACTGACTGCCAGAACTTTATATAATGATCATTCTATATACCCACTTATATTAAGCATTGCATTTTCTTACACTTTGATATTTTTTATTAAAAATCTGAAGCCACCATGAAGAAGATATCAAATACCAACAGTCCTATTCCTCATTAAATTTCTGAATGAAATAAATAACTTCCACAAATAATATCGTCGGTATTGGTCACCATTCTCTCTCGAGGCCCGCCTGTAGGTTCTGTGTTGGGTTTCCAGACTCCAGACCATGGCTATATCAATTTTCAAGTCTTGTCTGCGTTTCTGGGTGTGTTGAGCCTGGTATTCTGTTTGTATAGCTACCTACTCTTACGACGCGTCGACGATACAAGAATGCATAATGTGTACCGTTGAATGTCGTCCATTAATACATCTACCAGTTCCTAGTAGCCCTACTGACAGAACAAACTTTGTAGGAATACTAGGCTTAGCTCATTTGACAACATTTCATTTTTAAAAAAGGTATGAAATTTATAATTCCATTTCGAGATTTGGCGATTCTGAATACTTAAAATATTTTTTTGTTTTTTTTTTGTGTTATATTCTTAGAGATAAATGAAAAAATCTAAAAAGTACAAGGATATAGGAATTTAACATGTTACGCCTTTGCTGCAATATCTAAAAGTAAAAAAATACATACACGTCAGCTGTCAATTTGACTTTTTAGACGTTGCGTGCGTACGTTGCCGACTTAGGAGTTTTGCCCCCAAATTTAGGAGCTATGAGTGTTAAAAGGGTTTTTGAGGGTTGGAATTTTTTAAGGTTTTTTAGGGACTTCCATTTTTATTTATTTATTTTTTCTGCAGAGAATGGAACGTACGATATGAAATGACAGGAAGGCACGAAACAACGCGCGGCGCGCCTTATTCTTTATTCATTCACGCCACGCCTTCTCACAATTGGTGCAATTTTTCAAACGCGGTATCACTAAATGAACGGTTTTTGTATAGAAAAAAACATTATTTTAGGTCACTACTGACTCCACGTTTCAAAAATGACGTTTTAAAAAATAATTCATTACAGACTACACTACTTGTAAAACCAGTACATATTCCTGTCTATGAGTAAAACCGTGTTTTATAGTAAATATTTATCTCACGTTCGTTTCAATTAAATAATTTAGTGCTTATCTGAATATGTAACTAACGTTTTATTTTAAGAGTAACGAACCAATTTGGGCACTATAATAAGTACATTAAAATTCTATATTTGAGGATTTTAGAAGCACTCAGAAAATAATTTGGGGGAAATTTTAATATGGGTTGGTAACAGGGACAGAAAGCGCTTTCCCTAACGTGGGTTTTTAGCGGCTAATTGATAGGCTCGAATATTTTTATTGGATCAAAAACCCCTATCGCTGGTTAACTCTTTCGATCGACTAACCGTATCATATGGAAAGCCTTTAAAAGGGTTTCCCTTTAAATAAGTTGTTAAAACATGCACGTTACATTACCCTTACAAAAACCATTTCTCATAGGGTAACCCTATCTCATAGGCTAACCCTTTAAGAAGCGCTTTCTCTGGCGGCCACGGGGCGGGGAGGCGTGGGGGGAAAAACCCTTTCCAAAAAAGCGGAAAAAAATACCCCTTCCAATGATTTGGTAAACGCTTAGCCTATCATAAGGATAGGGTTACCCTATAGGGGATACGGCACGCCTTTCGCTGAATAAGCTTTTTACAGGCTAACATAAACGTGAGGGTAAGCCTATCGTAAGGATGACCACTTAAAGGGGTTTTAAAAATTAGCTGCTAATCCGGTCCCTGGTTGGTAACACTAAGATGGTGTTGTTGTTTGATAAATTTAAAGTTTACCTCATGACTGTACTGCAATATTTGTGGAAAAACGATAGCTTCATTGTAGTAAAAATTCGAGGGGCTAAGGTTTTGATGTCGTCGAGAGATTCCTGTGTGGAAACTTCAGTTGGATATGTTAAAGTGAAAAGACAAACTCCACTTTGTTACACCGAAGGCAGAATTACTTGTTAAAATTATAATTAAAACAATGTTATAGATTGGCAAATTAGCAATTTTTATTTCCTCTGTGTAACCCGACCCAATTAGTACATATAAATAGGTAGGTATTAGTTTTTATCATTCTTAGTTCATAACAATGGCTACCTACCTAACCTACAG
The DNA here is from genome assembly GCA_963555685.1 of Acrobasis consociella. Classification (NCBI taxonomy): domain Eukaryota; kingdom Metazoa; phylum Arthropoda; class Insecta; order Lepidoptera; family Pyralidae; genus Acrobasis; species Acrobasis consociella. Next base: position 6,788,460 of record OY743104.1, on the reverse strand, counting down.
TAGATACATAACGTATCACAATCATATTACCTAATAAACTTAAGTTTAAGTGATCTTTGCATAATGTAAACCATACTTTTGGGAACTGTTGTGTTGCTGTGGAAAATTTGTATTTATTTTGGTACGGGAAAGACATGTTTTCCTGGTCACAATAATATTCTGATTTTCCAGACAGGAACAGAACACGAAACTAGGGGATCTAGTTTCAGTGATGGTCGATTTTACAACACAAATTTTAAAAAGCACAGACGAGGCGATCGGTACAAAATGTATTTTGTTTAGGTTCTTTGTTTTGTTTGTCCTTATCTGACAACTGACATCGTGACGTGACGTGAGAGGTTAAATAAATTAAAGTAAATCACATTTTTCAGTAGATACGTAAGTTTTTGTTAGTTAATGTCTAGATAAAATACTAAGATTAAATCTTTTTAGTTAAACTTTTTGTAATTGATAATATTATCGATATCTTACTGCACAAACACGACTCTATCTATACACGTCAGTAAAAGTTTTATTTTTTTAAATTATAAAGTATGGGAAAGATATAAACTCGTAACGTCCTATCCTAACTCTTGTACTTATGCTCTTTTAGAATGAAGAGATTTAAAATTATTTATTTTAGGGGAAAAAATTAAAAGAAATAAAAAAGAAAATATACGTTTATCATATTTTTTTAAGTACTTTAAGGAAAAAAAATTAAATAAGCATTAAATTCAGGTTGCGACGATATGCATCGAACGTCATCGCGTAAGGGTCGCATCTGGTCTCTTTAATTTTGTAGTTAGAATCTGACGGCTTGGCAGCAGGGCCCGGGAAGGAGGTATGCCCGCCCACCTTCTGCATCGACATCCTGTTTATAAACGTTACACGTGTAATAGGGAATGGAATTTAGTAGATGACTTAGTGATGAAATTATTCCGCACTGTTCATAAAACGTCAAAACAAACATTTTCTGTGGGATTTGTATGAAATGCAAAAGTGTAACGTAAGCTTTTTGAAGTTAAATAGCGCATCAGTTTATATAATATATAGTACCAGGTTTTTAGCATTAATAAATCTAAAATCATGTTGAAATTAGATATAAGCAATAAAAAAAGTGACTTATTGTATGACGTTAAATTTTATGAACCGAATAATTTATTTTGACCCAGTCATCCACCCAATTGGGTACTTTCCTAAGTCAAAAATAAATTATTTTGTGCTAATAAAAAAATAAAGCGTCGCAAAATAATATCACTTGTCTTTAAACATATCCATTTTAATGTTATTTTAAATTTATTTTTGTAGAAAAACTGATAATAAGAGCGCTATTTGACTCCAAAAATGTATGACGTCATCTGCCTGTATTTCATACAAAATTCCATAGAAACTGTTTGTTTTGACGTTCAGAAAAAAGTTGCTGATTTGACTTGTTGGAAAATAGCGTATTACCTACGGAAAATTTTGCGCTTATGGTAACTTTCGACGTCCGGAATGTAGGTACTTGAAGCTTTTGACAGGAGGAAACAAAGTATGTACTTTATACGAGAATTCATCAACGATTACTTAAATTATTGTAATAAGTAAAATAATATAATATGGATCACGGAAATCTCTCCAACAATTCCAATTAAATCTTATACCTTTAAACGAGCAATTCTTGTATATTTATTAATATATTTCTGTGATCTCGAAAACGGCTCTAACGATTTCGCTGAAAATTGGTATGTGGGGATTTTCGGGGGTAAACAATCGATCTAGATAGTCGTATGTTTGGGAAAACGCGTATTTTAGATGTTTGAGATGTAACCGAGCAAAGCTCGGTCGCCCAGGAACTTTATATATTTATATGTATATAAATTTCTGTGATCTCGAAAACGGCTCTAACGATTTCGTTGAAAATTGGTATATGGGGGTTTTCGGGGGTAAACAATCGATCTAGATTAGTCTTATGTTTGGGAAAACGCATATTTTCGATGTTTGAGATGTAACCGAGCAAAGCTCGGCCGCCCAGGTACTTTATTTATTAACGACTAGCCGAAGCCCGCGACTTCGTTCGCGTGGACTTTATGTCTCTGGAAAATGCTCATCAGACTGAACAACTTTTACTAAGGCGGCATTTTTATATCTCTTATAGTTTAGCTGGACCATTATGGTTCTGCATCAGGCGTTCCATTTTCCAAAATCATTTATACCCTATATGTTGCCCAGGCTTAATAGCTATATAACAAAAAAAGTTTCATTCGAATCCGTCCAGTATTTCCGGAGATTAGCGTGTACAAACAGACAAACAGACAAACAGACATACAGACATACAGACAAACAGACAAACAGACAAACAGACAGACATTTTTTTTTAAATTCTTACTCTATTACTACGTCTCCATCGCCCCCAATATTTTTTTTGGAAATATATTTAATGTACAGACACACTTTTTTTTACTGTTTTATTATATGTATAGACTAGCCGAAGCCCGCGACTTCGTTCGCGTGGACTTTATGTCTCTGGAAAATACTCATCAGGCTGAACAACTTTTACTAAGGCGGCATTTTTATATCTCTTATAGTTTAGCTGGACCATTATGGTTCTGCATCAGGCGTTCCATTATCCAAAATCATTTATACCCTATATGTTGCCCAGGCTTAATAGCTATATAACAAAAAAAGTTTCATTCGAATCCGTCCAGTATTTCCGGAGATTAGCGTGTACAAACAGACAAACAGACAAACAGACAAACAGACATACAGACAAACAGACAAACAGACAGGCATTTTTTTTTAAATTCTTACTCTATTACTACGTCTCCATCGCCCCCAATATTTTTTTTGGAAATATATTTAATGTACAGACACACTTTTTTTTACTGTTTTATTATATGTATAGATGTATAGATTTCGCTGAAAATTGGTATATGGGGGTTTTCTGGGAAACAATCGATCTAGATTAGTATTATGTTTGGGAAAACGCGTGTTTTCGAGTTTTCTTGCGTTTTTCTTTCCACGCAGAATATGGTCGCTAGTTTCGTCGTGCCGGCCGCTATCCGTTTGGCTCAGCGGTTAAAAATGGGGACCGCTAGAAAGAGTATTACGGGTGCGAATCCCACTCGGTGACTTAATTTTGTTTTTTTTTATGTTCAAGTTTATATAACGGTAACTTTTTATTTTGTATTGTTTTTAGACAAGTTTAAAAAATGTAGTTAATATTTGAGATGTAACCGAGCAAAGCTCGGTTGCCCAGGTACTTATGTATATGTGAGTAATGGCTTTGCGAATGAAAATTCGAGTCAGATTTCATTTTTTGAGAACTTCTTTTTTTTGGTATATTCGTCGTTCGCCATCGCCCGGGGACTATTAAACTATGAAAGTGCGAAACTCTGGCCTAGAATAGGAGCTCCCCAAGGCACGACGACTTAAATATAGTGTATTTCATACATACAAATTGAATTTGTCTACCCTGTGCCACCCTAATATAATCTTGAATACAAGATATGCAGCCGTTCTTCTTATTTAGTTAAATGACTCGCCACATCTGCAGGGAGATCGATTTAAAAAGTAAAACAACTCTCAAAATGTGAGAAAATAAAAAAAAGGATTATTATTTCCTTTCTCCTATTAGGTAACTTTTTAAATTAAGGCGACGTGAAGTAAAGTAAAAGAGGTCCAATTATATTTTTTAAAACTAACCGACCCCACCCCTTTGCTACACCACCAATTTTGATAAAAATTCTAAGAACCCAAAAATGTAGCAAATCCTAATGGATTAGCTTAGAATTTTTATCAAAACCCTCATAACTACCGCGCTTAAATTAATATTTTAGCGCGTTAGTTATTTATTAGCAGGCTGTTTTTGCGATTTTGGTTTTGGTTCCTTAGCAAAGTTGTTAAAATTACTTAATAAATACTTTCACTATTTTTCGGCTTAGCACCCTTTTCATATCTACACGTTTATCCTTCGTACTACTTAATATCATAAACGCGAAAGTTTGTAAGGATGGATGGATGTTTGTTACTCTTTCACGTAAAAATACGGAATGGATTTTAATGAAACTTTACAATAATATAGCTTAAACATCAGAATAACACATAAGCTGCAATTTATATAGATACTGCGCAGACGAAGTTGCTGGCACCAGCTAGTAATGTATAACAACATAGATAGCCGAATCTAGCCCCAGCATAAAATAATTTAACGCATTTTATTTCAAGGAACAGTTATGATATTAAAAGAAGTTGCACAAGCTACCTGATAGCTTTAAAATTGCAATTTGAAGGGCAAGGTCGTCCGGACGACGGGCCATAATCGAGGCGCAGGAAAAGCGATTAGTTAGACCTACTTAGGTATCTCATTTCAGAGGAGCAACGATAGATTAAGCGAGGCACCGGCTGATAAGCGGAAATAGTACATTACTGGAGATGGCCGAGGAGGCCGGGAAGTTGGATTCCTGAGCGAGTTCAGCGAAGCCTTGATTATAATTACGAGTCCGGCAATCCCATTACCCAGAGATATATTTTCTACTTTTCTCAATAAATGTTAGGAAGTGGTGAAATTTATTAGTTTCACCACATATGGGTGACATAGCTAGTAATTATTTGCATAGTTGGTAATAACCAACTATGCAAATAATTACTAGCTATGTCACCCACACCCGCTCCTAAAGTAGTTTGTGTTAATCCAGGGTGTCAGCTTCCTACATACCCAATTTTATCAAAATTGGTCTAGCCGTATGCGCGTGAAGAAGTTTGTAACAAACAAAAATACACACTCACTAACTTTCGTCTTTATAACATTATCGTGTAATTTTCCGTGTTTTTATTATTTAATTTTCAATTGTCAATTAGTGCAAAGGGAAACATACAGCTCAGACATATTTAACGCAAAATATGTAATATCGTAGACCCAGTAGGTAGCGGTTTTAGGTAGGACGCGGTTGGGCGACCGCCCAGGGCGCCACGACTGCCCCTGTATATCCCCTCGGGGTTTTGTTGTTTGACCAAAAGTCATTTGGCAAAATTACACTTGACAAACAACGTTTGGCAAAGAAATGGTTTCGCCAATTAATCATTTTACTACTAATCATTTTACAAACGAGTCACTTTTTCAAATGATCAACACTTAAATTTACATTTTACAAATAATTATTTCACAAATGAACATTTAGCAACTGAGTTATCAGACAAAACTACTAAGGTCTAAAAACATTTGATAAAATGTATTATTTTACAAGTGTTTCGTTTATTAATAAATATGGTTTGGGTCAAGACACGAGCGAGCGAGCGACTCAAGCTTAGGGCGAAAATAACAAAGACACAAAAACTACTTTTCCGTGGAGTGTAGGTTAGGTTCGATAGGTTTCCTGTGACCAAGACACGAGCGAGCGAGCGACTCAAGCTTAGGGCGAAAATAATACAGACACAAAAACCACTTTGCCGTGGAGTGTAGGTTAGGTTCGTTAGGTTTCCTGTGACCAAGACACGAGCGAGCGACTCATGCTTAGGGCGAAAGTAACACAGACACAAAAACCACTTTGCCGTGGAGGGTAGGGCTAGGCATCATTCGGACATATGATTATTATGGAAAAAAATTATGAGATCTTAAATTATTATGGATATTAAATTTATGAGACCAAATAGAGAACCACTAAATCATGATGTTTGAAAAATGAAGTTTTTATGAAATAACATTTGGACAAATACTTAATTAGCGAAACATATTAGGTATTTGGTGAAATGATAAAACGTCAATTGACATTTTATTATGCGAAATATATTAGGTACCTATTTGGTGAAATGATAAAAAGTGAATTGACATTTTAATATTTAACACATTTAACAAGTGTTGTGTTTGCTAATGGATCATTTGCTAAGTGAGTTTTTGTAAGATGATACTTTTGTCAATGTATCGTTTGCCAAATGAACATTTGGTGAAATTTTGTTTGTCGAATGACCATTTGTCAATCAATTTTTGGTCAAACATTAGTAATCCTATCTCCTCGCTCATTAACCGTAGGCCTCGGTTAATGTTACTTTTTTTTAAATGATTATTTCACTGCCTTTTTTTTTGTGGATTGGATATCTGTGTGTTCCTCCGTAACATCCGAACCGCTTATCCAATTTTTACAAATGAGATCTCAATCGATTCTTCATTATTTTCCGGGTGACATAGTCTACATTATTTGTATGCAATAAATGTATATAACGAATTAGTCGAATTTTACGTACAATAACTGAAAGACAAATATTTCTTTTTTGTTTCTATTTCAAGTGGTGTATCAAATGAAAGGTCTTAATTAGCACATTTCAAAAATATATACAGTTATAGTATAAATATATACAGTAAATGGCTCCCGTAGTCGGGTATTCGTTTTTCAAACTCAAATCTTGTTTCGAATGGGTTTGAATTGCAGTTAGGTAGGGGGCACCGTAGAAATTTCGCCCAGAGCGCTGGTAGGGCTAAAACCGGCACTGCGTAGACCGTAGATTATTGTTTCTTTTTTCTCTCGCAACGAAAATATCGTGTGATTTTTATGCCATATACATGAATGAATATGACAACAATTTTATTAAAATGTTGGTATAATATCACACGTGATGTAATCTCTATGTGGGTGGTGTCAGGCAGGCGGCCGGCTGTAAGAGATTTCACAATAAAGAACTTTCGACAAAATTATTATAAGTAATTGTGTTCATAAATAACGTACGAAACAAGTTGCTAATACTTTATCCCTGACGGGGTAGATAGAGCACAGGGCCGTAGGAACCAAAGGCCACGCTTAACAATAAGCATAATTGTTTTATTTTCTTTTTATTAGTCCAATACTTTGAATTACGAAATATTGTAGTTTCGTAAAATCGAAATGGTTCGAATACAATATTTTTAATGGGTTGGGATACTTAATGTCAACATGTAAAACATCAACAGTAAAAATGTCAACATTGTATTATCCACAATTTAATATCTCAAAGAATCAAAATACCATTGATGTTCAACACAAACAGTTCAAAATGTCAACAGTCCAAATTGACAAAAAATCAAATAATAAATGACATAAAACATAAGAGGCATATTTGTTCAACGATCCACAATTACAATTTGTGAATAAATCAACGTCCAAAATAATCAACAATACAAATTATATTTTTTTTCACGTTACAAATATCATCATATCAGCCACAGGAAGTCCACTGCTGGACATAGGCCTCCCCCAAGGATTTCTAAAACGACCGATCGGAAGCGGCCTGCATCCAGATACAAATATAAATTTCATAAATAGGTTTTTTAGTTTTTGTTTCGTTACAAATATAATCTACCCACAAGTCTGCTATCAAATCAAAACTCACATTTTGTAATTGATACAAACGTTGATTTATACATACTAATAAAATTTGAATATGTAACGTGAAAATAGTTATAATTTGTATTGTTGATTATTTTGGACGTTGATTTATTTACAAATTGTGATTATGGATCGTTGAAAAAATATGCCTTTTATGTTCTAAGTCATTTATTAGTTGATTTATTGCCAATTTGGACTGCTGACATTTTGAACTGTTTGTGTAGTACATCAATGATATTATGATTCTTTGAGATATTTAATTGTCGATTATACGGTGTTGATATTTTTACTGTTGATGTTTTACAGGTTGACATTTAGTATCCCACCCATTTTTAATAACTTATCTAAGTAAGAGTACCTACTTAAGATCTACCGATGTCTTAAGTATGTAAGATTATATCATAGTCTTAAGTAAAAATTCAATGAGTGGGGCAATCCATTTCTTCGTTTGTGGTACCTACCTAAGTATTGTCCGTACCTTTGTACGGACTTTGATACGGATACCTTTTGTAGGTAGGTAGACCATACCTAGGTAAATATCTCGTAGGTAGGTTTTGTTTTTAAAAAAGATATTTGTTCTGACAATTGAATGCCCTAAATTCTTTTTATCTATAACAAATATTTATTATAAGTATCATAAATATTTGTGATAAGTATATGTATAATTACTTACATGTTTGTATAAAATAATGCACATGATATGTTTTGGGCAATTTACCCATTGACTGTGTATTGTCTGTCACATAAAATTAATTATTAATTTGAAGCGATAGATGATTTCTATGGTCACAAAACGGTAACCATACCAATAATTTATTGCTTCCAAAAATTGTATCCAATAGTTAAAAAACTTGTAGCTGCTATGTAATGGGGACATAATTATCGTTATTTTACACAGAAAAGCTATAATGAACTTACTAACTTTATGAAACCATAATAAACACACAAAAATTACAACTAATTTCAAGTGACAGTGATGAGTAGTCACTTTTATTTCCGCAGAAAACTTGATAATGGGCATGACGAATGGAAAAATATACTCCTTACATCGGTTAGATTATTAAAAAATATTGTACACGTACTTTTTCTTTTCCCTGATAACATAAAATTAAAAAGATACAGCACATTTTAATTTCGCAGGACGTCACCACGGCTACCCTACGATTTTTACTTAGCGGCGACATTGCAAGCCCGCCCACTCCGGAACTTTGATGCGTATCTTTATGAATTTTTTACTATTTTGGTTAGCTGAAAAATGTGGGTTTATTATTTTTGGATAACCTAAAAGACGGACTAATAACAATCTTACTTTTCTGACCCTGTCGTCACCCGGTCTAAAGCAGTAAGTAACGCACACGACGCGCAAAAAGTCCGGCGCGCGTCGTCGTGTGCGTTACTGCATATGATTGCATGGATGGGTTCTATTTTCACAGACTAAAGTGCGTCACGGATAGTCTATCGTGTGCATTGGGCCTAAAAAGGGTATGTAATAACATACATTACCTATGTGCAGAACACATGTTCCTTACTGTGTGCAAAATCACTGCAAAATGCAATTTGAAGGGCGGGGTGGATGCCCGCGGCGACACCCGGCGCGGCGTATCGACCAACATCGGTTCTCGCCGATTGCACTGATCCAGTTTACTTGAAAACCATTATTAACCCCTGTCAAAAAAGAGGGGTGTCATAAGGTTGACGTTAACCTTTGTCACTCTGTCTATCTGTGGCATCGTAGCGCTCGAACGGATGGATAGATTTCAAACCGGTTTTTTTTCGTGAAAGCAAGTTCCCTAGCGGGGGTTGCTAGCTATGTTTGATGAAAACTTTCAGTCGATTAAATGTTGAGAAGTTTTTTCTTTATTTTAATTTTTTATTACATATACATAGGTACCTACATATCTTTACAGTTAAGTTTTTATGTCATTATTATAAAAAAGGTTAGCATATGCAAAATTAAAAAAATAATATTATTGTTGTTGCACCCAAACTACCTACTTTGTTTTAAAGGATATCCTTAAGTGTGTTCATGTCAGGGATAAAGCCAAATATTTGTCAAGTGAAAAATTTACGTTGTAAGCTACACATTTTCCTTTAGATAGTAGTTCGATTTACCATTTTTACCCCGCTATGGTCCAGCTTTTACCTGGTATTTTGGTAAGCAAACCTAATATTCACAAAAGTATAACTTGGCAACAGCTGAAGTGAAAAAAAAAACGGCAAAAATCTAATAGACAGTAAATTTATTCCTCAACAACGAAAGCCCAATTATATTTGAAAATCTTATATAGGAAATTAGGGGAAAAAATATTTAATTTTGCTGAAACCTCTTCACTCACCGAAAAACAGATCAGTCTTACCCAGAAATACTTAAATATTTTCGGTTCATAAATGATTTGTTTATACTTACATGAATAACGGGAGTTGGAAATTGTAAAGCTTTATGAGATTCGAACATTTTCGACATAATAAGCTTCCAGAATATAATGTTCGATGATAATATACACCAAACATGCCAGTACTGTTGGCTTTTTATTTACATATTGTATTGCCAAAATTTTGCGTATACCTACTTCTATAATTTTCTTTCTTACAATGGTTATAAATACCCAGATCATTAGCTCAATGATTAAATTAGGGGAAGTGGGAGAGAGGGGGGTGGGAGTAGAAATGACCTGCTTTCCTAACAATTGTTGTTAATTCTCGAGTCATTGTTAGGAGCCTTCGTTACCTTTGAGTGATATTCTTTTGGAATAAAGATCGCGGGCAAGCGTAGGGCTGTCATCGAAAGGTGAGAGTATGGTGGCAAGTATAGATTTAACATCATCATCATCCAGGCCAAGTATGCAGGAGCATGCATACTTGGCCTACACTCTCCGCGCTGACGAGACGGGTTGGAGAGGTTTCATTGATGTCTACAAGCTTTGTATAGCCTGATTTCCTAAGTCGCCTTCTACGACATCCACGGGAGGACTTGGAGTGGCCCTTTTATCTCTCTGCCGGAGACCACATGGCAATTAACAGCTGAATGACATAGGTATATGTATATTGAAGTGAATTATATTCGTATCGAATAGAATACGATTTGTCACCACCCCTTTCCTCTCCCACGGGTGACGTAAAAGGGAGGAATAGGTAATAATATTAGATAAGGAAAATTACACAATAAGGAAGTTTCCAACAACTCGAATAATATACTTTTTTCTAAACGTCAAAACTAACATTCTCTATGGGATTTGTATGAAATAAAGACTAATGACCTCATAATTTCTTGGAGTCAAATAGCGTTCTTAATATCAGTTTTTCCCCATTTAGATCTAAAATCCCGTTTAAAATGGATATGATCAATGACAAGTGACATTATTTTTGGACTTTTATTCTGTTAACAGTACACCAAATAATTAATTTTTGACCCAGGAAACTTAAAATTTCGCCATGTCTGTCTGTTTGTCTGTCCGTCCACGGTTCTACTCAAGAGTCTAAATAAGTACTAGAAAGCTGTGATTTGGCGAAAGACGTGGTTAAATGAAAGCTTGATTTTTTTAAATATTTATAGTTTGAGTAGTTTGGGGGTGAAGTCAGTTTTAAGTTTTTACCATCTATTGCAAACACAAAACTAGCCTAGATAAACATGGGCGAACCAACATTGGGCGTAAAACACACAGAAACGGTGTAAGTTGAAGATGCGGAGCAGACGAGGCGAAGGTACGATGTCGCTTCAAAAAGTTTTTTATACAAAATGTATGAAAGCGACGCGCGATGTTAATTATACTGAAGCGACGCGGCGCAGGCGCGGCACAGGCATGCTGTATGCGCCTTCGCCGTATCTTCACCGTACGCCGTCTCTGTGTGTTTTACGTCTTGGGTTGATATAAGCTGTAAAGATACAGCAGTATACCTATAAATCCTAATACATTTTATTGATGTCACAGAATAAGTACTATTACTCACGTACAGAAATCTTACTCAGCAAAGGAATTCAAAGAAATATCTACTCAATGTCGTTAGCGATATTGGTTAAATTAGCTCGCGGCAGAACTGGCACCTTTTCGTTTACATACCAAGAAGTGCATTGCAAGCCAATTTATTCTTATCTCTAGACATACGAGTCATGTCCCTGAATTACCACTCCGGCCGGAGTTGTCGCCGCGCGCATAGTAATACATAATGTACGAGTACCTAGGTATGTTTTCGTAGGTATACCTAAACGGGGATTAACACAGGCTGTTGATGTTTACAAACGGGACTTGGTACGAACCTTTTTTTTGGTCTAACGTTCATAAAGAGTTAGATTTTTGCTCACGTACCTAAGTTCGAAAGTTTACAAACGTTGTGAAGGTAGTTTTAACCTTTGAGCTTGGATGTGGTAAAGTCGGTAGCCCTAGCTATTTCGCGACTCGCAATTATTGAGGAATTTATTCATTCTTAGCTTTGTTTGCAAAAGAAGGAAAGAAAATTTTCAGGCTAACAAGATAAGTACCAAACAAGAATGAAAGATTTTTTATAATATTGTCAGTTATGTATACTTATAAGCGTTTTGTTTTCAGCGTCAATGTCTAAAAGAAACCGACTTTTTAACCAACTTCCAAAAAAAGGAGGAGGTTATCAATTCATCACGATGTTTTTAGGGTTCCGTAGTAAACAATTAAACCCTTATAGTTTTACCATGCCTATCTGTCTGTCTACCTGTCGGTCCGTCCGCGGTTTTACTCAGAGACTATAAATACTAGAAACTGTAATTTGGCATGGTTATGTACCTATATCAATCATACTTAAGAGATGGTATTTTTTATGTTAGTCCAGTGTCCTTCAATGTGTGACTAAATGACATGTTCAGATTGGTATGTAAGTAACTTTGTAACAATCAATGTTTGACTAGAACTTATGAATCCCCTTACCCTAGACATTTCCATACAAACGTAGTCTACGTTTTATTTTGAAAGCACATGTCAGATTTCGGAAAAAAAAACTTGTGATTCTAAAGAAGTTGCAATTATCTAAGGTTTATTGGTTTCCGATGGTAAAATTATGTACTGGAAAGAAAATATGAGAAAGTTTCCAATGCTGATAGTCAAAAATAATATAACACACTTTATTTTGATTCTGAAAACCAGTTATTTGCCTAAATACTCGTATGTGCAACATCTTTGAAATTACATTTTTTTTCCCGAAATCGGGCATGTCGTTTCAAATAAAACGTAGACTACGTTTGTATTGAAAAGTGTAGTTTGGTCTAGGGTAAAGGGGACTCTTAAGAGTGTTTTTTTTATTTTTGTTATTATTTTATTTAGGTCGAATCAGATACTCTTTCAAAAGGTCAAAACAAACATTTAATATAGGATTTCTATAAAATACCGAACTGTGACGTAATATATAGTTTCTTGGAGTCCTATAAAATTAATAGCGCTATTTATAACAGATTTTCAGCATTTATAAACCAAAAATTACGATTGAAATGATACGTGACATTATTTTGTGACATTTTATTTTCATATCAGTAAAAAGTAATTTATTTTTAACCCAGCCCACAATATAATATGTTTTGTAAAATTATAATCTTTTGTTTTTAGTTGACTTACTAGCGATGCTCAGTATACGTACATTTTTTTGAGATCACAACAAGATAATGCTTTTTGCTAAACTGTTAAAAAAAAAGTATAAGTATAATGTTTTCAAGGTTCATATGTATCTGCGTTTCTTTATTCCGTGACTTTAAAATGCCTTAGCAGAGGATATAACAGGCATGTGGAAAGCTATATGAGAACAGTCACGGTTTTTAATTTTTATCCTTAAATTAAACCTTTAAAGGTGAAAGTAAAAGTGTCATGCCCTTAATAAATCGAAGCACAGGCTATACTAGATCACTATAGTATAATAAAATTAAAATAAGTCTAAGTTTTTTGACTGTTATTTTGATTTAATTATAACTGTAGTGATCTAGTAAAGCTCGTTTTTTTGCCCTTTCCACGTACTATAATAAAAGTCGTGCTATGTAAGTTTATAACAAAAAAAAACTCGTTTGTTTAGGATTCATCGTATTTCACTGTGGTCTTGGAGGCACTGAAACTAGACTGCCGAGCTCAAGGCAAGTGCCTGATGGGCGCCACCGAAATGGGTCAGCTGGCTATGGAGTATCTGGACGACAGAAAGTTTGAATTCAGCAAGTTGGAGAAGGAAGTCAAAGCTAACATGAAAGAGAGGGGGAGAACTCTGAAACTTGTGCGGCGTGAGGTCGCTTATTTGACGGATTCTTTCCCCAATCTTATTCGGAAGGAGGTAAGGAAGACGTTTGAATACCTTTCACTTTCCAAAAACGATAAGATGTTAGAATACCTCTTACTTTCCAAAAGCGATTATATGTTAGAATAAATTTTACTTTCCAAAAGCGATTAGATGTTTGAATACCTTTTAATTTCTAAAAGCGATTAGATGTTAGAATACCTTTTACTTTCTCAAAGCGATTAGATGTTTGAAAATTTTTACTTTTCAAAAGCGATATGATGTTAAAATACCTTTTATTTTCTCAAAGCGATTAGATGTTAGAATACCTTTTATTTTCTCAAAGCGATTAGATGTTTAAATCTTTTTACTTTCCAAAAGCGATTAGATGTAAGAAATCCTTTTACTTTCCAAAACCGATTAGATGTTAGAATAACTGTTTGTGTATACATATGTGTGTACGTTAAGAAATTTTAAGCTAAAAACGATTGTTGTGCGGTTTTCATCAATAGCACAGAATTAATACATATAAGTATTACGGAAACTCCTAGAGTCCCGAAATAAGCGTCCACGTTCCCCGTCCCCGCACCGCACCCCCTTTTCATCTTTGTGATTTATACGTCAACAACTAAGTTATAGTACCTGAAATGTTTCACCCACCACCGAAAGTTTATAAATTTGCGATATGGGTTGCGGTGCCATGTTAAATTTAGTTCCGATTTTCCCCGCAATATGGCGAGTTTCACTTACTTATTATCAACCTTTATTAAGCTTAGTAAACTTTCAGAAATGTAGTGAGTACATTAAATATGTGGCTAATTTAGCCACTTTTAATAAAATTACATAAAGAATTATTTGAATTTTTAGTGGTCGATCGCATAAAGCCCGGGTCGTGTTTAGTTTACTAGGGCTAATTGAGATCACTGAGATCATTGAGATCACACAATATAAGTATGAATTTTTTGTGGCTATATTGAGAAAAAAGAAATAAGAACAGGAATATAGATAAATAAAACTAAACTAAACTATAAAATAAACTAAAATAAAAAAGTCACTTTGCCCATGCGGTATGGTAGCAAGGCTACGTTCCCTCGCTGAATAGCAATGTTGATCCATTGACAGAAAAAGCAGCCAGCCCTTTTGTCATCTGCGGCAGCTATCGGTCGCGGGGAGATCTCCTTAATTTAATAAAGTATGAACTAATGTAAGTAAGAGATTCCGTTCTGTATGTAATATTTATATTAATTCTGTATAGTGCAGGGTTTCCTTTCGATGGTTTCTTTCATCGGAAGCAAGTATTGGTAGTTGCAAATTACCGTACATGAGTACAAAATCGACAAGTCTCGAACTTACTGTGTTCTACGCTTCGCTTGCCAGTACGTGGTCGCCATTTGAGAACCTTTTGGCCCCATCGGCCATCGATTCGTCGCGCTATGTTATTTTATATATACTTACTATAATTTTTTTAGGAAGCGACAAATCTAGATGATTTATACCAAGACGAAGACGCCCAAAGCAAGCATTCTATCCACTGGGAGCTGGAAGAAGTCATGTCGATTTGCAAGCGGCTTCAGAAGGCCACTCTGGTGTCTACGTTCGACCAGATACTGCCAAGGTAATTTTCATTGTCCGGCCCGACACGCACTTGGCCGGTTATCTATGAGTAGTATACGTAGTTATATTTTTGACAATCCTTACATTTTCCCGCTGCTTAGCCGTTTTTAGCTGAGTTTCGTACTAAACTTTAACGCTTATTTTACCCATTTAGATTTTTTTGTAATAAACAGTAATACCGTAAACTTGAGTTTAAAAGTAATTTTTTACATTTCCAACATCAAAATTGACCAAGTTTCATACGAACTTTCAACCCTCATTTCAACTCTAGGGGATGGATTTTCAAAAATATTTTATTAATTACCGAGTGAACACTTACGTCATTTAAGCAATGTTTGTGGTCAGTCGTTTTCAAAGGGCTGACTTTCAATATGCCAAGTTGTTAAACGTTGAGTAATTATAGTTCAATTAATTGTCGGCCTAAACATTTAATTGGATGCAGGCCTTCAAGAAACGGCCTAGGAGTTCTATTAGCTAAGATTAGCTGGCTAATTTTATCAGGTGTTGTACAATCTACTCTAGTTATTTATTTAATAACAGATACCATAATCCCCTTTGCAAGTGTTTAAGTGTTTTGTTCTTTTTAAACTTACGTTATTTTTATAATCGATTCACACAGTTCTGTTATTATGCGATTTTGTTTAAAGGTATGTAGCAAAAATAGAAAAATATTTGTTTGGAGCATATATACAACTACAAAAAGTACTTACAGAAAATCACTTGTAACTAACAAAATATGCCACCAAAATGGTTTCTCTCACTGTACGTATAATGATATTGTTGCATGTAGTGGTGCTTCGAAATAGAATCATATGTTATGTCAAATGACATGGTTCGGCGTGTCGTTGCAGTGCGCAGTGGTACTTCTTGTGTGGCCGGTGTCCACGGAAGACCAGCGTTGGGGTGTTGTAAAATGCCTCGACACATGCTGACTGGATGTCGGATTAGCGTCATATTTAGATTAATGAGTGTACCAATTTGTAAAATTGCAACTGTATACATATTTCGCTAATAAACCATATTCTATTCTATTCTATTCTATTCAGGTGGTTGCGACATACATCGGTACATGTACACGCTGAATTTTCATTGGTTATGCAAGAAAAAATGTCGTATTGTCAATTAATTCCTCTATCCATATACTTAATCCAAATTTGTGTATGACATAAGATAAAAAGTTGCGAAAATTATTTTCGATCGAGACCACGTAGTTACGCCCGTCCAAAACAGCCGCGTGAGTTTGATGAACTTCGGCCGGCGGCGGTACTACTAATTGATCTCACGTTTTACTTCTTTTACTTTCGAGTTTTAGTCAAAAATGTTTTGTTATTGAATTTTTATTTTGCCTAGCTAATTAGATCTTACTAATGATCCTTATGCCTTCCTTCGGCTCCAAAACCAATAAAAAATCATTGTATATATTAAATCGAACACGTTCGTTACACGTTGTCAGTTGTAACTATATCTGCAAAAGTTCATCACTTTAATCTCTTTAATACATTTTGTGCAGGCTTAAAGAGCAGGACTACCAATCGGAACGTCTGATGATGCAGTTGAATCTGAACAGCATCAAGAGGGACGCGCTGATAGAGGATCGCAAGCACGCCGTTTTGATGCTGGACCAGCTGAAGAACATCGGCCAGGAGGCCACTGCCGAGTGAGTCACCTATATTTTTATTTTTACACGAGCTAAAGCCGGCCTTGTTCGCGTGGTCAAGTTTTTGACAATCCTCACTTTTCCCGCTGTTTAGCCGCCTTTAGATGAATTTATAAAAACTTTACCCCTATTTAAAAATATGATTTGTTTAAATAGTGCAAAATACAGTAGATTGAGCTACTTGGGGTAAAGGTAATATTTTATCGAGAAGGCGCTTCTTTAAATCCAGAGCGAAACGAAGATCCACAGTTTAATCACGAGCATAGCGAGTGATTCTACGGTTAATAATATAAAGATATACAAATAATAAATATAAAGCATAACTTTAAATTTATATTATAGGTATATTGACAGGCTGCTTAAACATACGTTTGGTTTTGAGTGGAATAAGTCAGCCACGCGTATCTATTTTTATATATACATACTGGTAGATGACTGTCTCAAAATAAGAGTTTCTTTATTCCACTTTATCGGGGAAGGAGACCTTTGCACCTGGTATGTGTATTAGGTTAAAAAAGTTATAAAATAAATAAATCAATATATAAGGACAAAATACACAGATTGAGCTAGCTCCAAAGTAAGTTCGACACTTGTGTTGTGGGATACTAACTCAACGATATTATATTTTATAACAAATACGTGTATAAAATCAAAATTAGGCTCAATAATTAAGCTAAAACTTCACAAACGTTTAGTGACAAGGCAACAATTTGGTATTATCGACCAAACGGTAAAAATTTAGAGTAGACAAATTATAAGCTTAACAATGTTAAAAAAGAAGGTAGCTATTATAAAGAAATATAAACGATTTTGGTGTTGATTAAAATAATGATAGATTAAAATCTACTACCTAAAATAAAAAGAAATGTGTCATAATATTTTACGAGAACCATTTCAGTTTGTTTTTAAAGGATTAACGCAAAGGTCAAAGATTAGTTGTCTTTGTAAGTGTCCCCTGAATAAAAAAAGGTAAAATTTTGGCCAAATAATTTAAATGCCAGCTTAGGCAACTAAAAATATATTTAAGGCGAGTTAAATAATTTTAAGGATGTAACCGGGAATACGCTCGGATGAGGATAACTCTTTGTTTTTAAATATTTCTCATAATCACGTGGATACTGTTTATCAGCTTTAAACTCCATCCCTCCGTCCAGATGATAATGACATCGAAGGCTCATCACCATATGAGGATTTTTTTTTAGTTTAATGCACTCATTAATTGAAAACAAATCAAGGCACTTCTCATTACGATCAACTTTATAATGCGACCAAAACCAAAAACTTTTAAAATTAAAATTGTAGGTAGAAGGCATGTTCTTTATGACTCCATATTTTTAAAATGTATCAGAACTATTTATTAAATTTACTACTAATAATCTACATTCTCAATGGAATTCAAATTACCAAATTATTCAAATGAATTGGAGATTTAGCCCACCGGTCTATAAAATTTGCGAAGCAGGCTAAAACAAATATTTAATTGCCAGCCTGACTAATTTGCTAAATTATATTGATTCAGTACAGCGTTCAAGGCGCAGGGTCCGTACAAATTACTTCATGGGCAATTAGAACCCTCTTAATTTGTTTTCAGCTTTACGATGAACTGCAACTCCTATATTGGCTATAAACGTGCCTTGCTAAAGTACAAAGATCGAATGTAAGTTAGAGTTTGTACTCGTTCGCTGGAAATTCCGTACATTTTCCACTTGTGTTTAGGCACAGCTGTGAAGCTTGATACATATTGAGGAGAATGGTCAAACAACCATAAATGCACGTCATTTTACCCATTGTCCTTGTTGTATATATCAATCTCTGTTAGATTTGTAGTAACAACCCTTATTTCATATCTTTCTTGTCCCAGTTTGCGGGGGACACTAACGTCATCTCACTGGAGGGGGTGATAGAACGGGAGGTCACGACAAATTTGGTAACGATAAGGGAAATGGCTGACTCTGGTTTTATAGAATAAAGAGCACCTCTCTGATGCTAAATATGTTGGTCTGCCTGTGTGAAGTGGTTGCGTTACTTAGATATGGCGCCTGAAAAGAGTCAGCCATTTTTTTGGTCACGATAGCCAACTTTTCAGGCGCCATATCTAAGTAACCGACAGACCGACATATTTGGCATCAGAGAGATGCTCTTTATCCTGTGAAACCAGAGTCAGCCATTTACCTTTTTTTTTGGTCACGATAACCAACTTTTCAGGCGCCATGCGCCATATCTAAGTAACGCAACCACTTCACGCAGGCAGACCGACATATTTGGCATCAGAGAGGTACTCTTTATTCTATAAAACCAGAGTCAGCCATTTCCCTTATCGTTACCAAATTTGTCGTGACCTCCTAATCTATGTGCTTCCGTTCTGTTAATTAGTACTTATATTTCCTAACTCTGTGTTGTGGCTTAGGCACTTGTTCGTTCGCGGTGTTGAATATTTTTCCCTTTGCGACGGTTTTATTTTTAAACTTTATTAGGATAAAATATTCCATTCCTAAGAATTGGTGGTAACTTATGACTTGAAAAAAATTAAACTGATTTATACCTATTGTATTCGCTATTCTGTCATCCTGGCATAGGAATCTAATGATATCCCTGACTTAGGTTAAATTGTAAATGGAATAAATTCCTGAAATTGAGACGGGTCTAAATTTCATTGCACAATAAACTTTATTGCACAATATATAAATATATAGGGCCGAATTACACTAATTGAGCTAGCCCCAAAGTGAGTTCGAGACTTGTGTTATGGGATACTAACTCAACCATACTATATTTTATAACAAACACATATATAGATAAATATCCAAAACCCAGGTCAATTTAAAAAAGGCAATTTTTTGTCTCTTATCTCTTTTTAGTCCTTTTATAGACATTTTACTGATTATTGTGCTATTTTGTATATGTCACGTTCATTTACACAAACAATTCGATACCAACATTTATCATCATCTGGTTATTATCATATAAAAATTAATATTAATATTCATCAATAAAATTTTGATTTTTAAGTCTTATCAACAGTTTTATTATAAATATTAGAGTTTTTAATACCTGATAGGCATCAGTTTGCGTTAAATGTCTACACAAATATCACTGGATCGAAAATGTGAGAAAAAATATAGCCTAAAAGTTTCGACAAAGTGGATGCTTCTAAAATAGCGTGTTTAATACGATAAATAAAAGTAAAATATAAGAACACTTTTGACGTGACAACGTCTTATAAATTGGTTTGCCGGGTGACACTTCAAGAAACTGCGTTACGCTCCGCTCACGTTATGCGCTCACAATGAGAGCGAGTGAGAGGCACGCGTCCCTTCCACTCGGGCGTTGTCACGTAAAACTTTCGCCCGTATACCGACTTTACAGGCAACCAATTTTTTTTTTATTCAATAAAAGGTGAAAACTGTTTGTTTTGAACAGGATCATCATCATCATCAGATCTTTTTATCTCCACTGCAGGAGCACGACCCTCTCTGAACTGCCAGAGCCATACTTGGCCAGAACAGCCTACTTATTTATAGTTTAAACAATGCATATAAATAGCCCCCTCTGAAAGGTTTCTGGCTTGAAATAAGCTGTTATGAGGACTTCTTAGGAAAAGCCTTCACTGACGCGACTAAAAGTTGTGATGTTATTTGTGTGCGAAACCCTGAAAAGGCACTCAACTTTCTGCAGTAAAAAACAAACAATCACTGTTGTGTAAATACAAGCACTAAAGTCTGAAACTGAAGTTATACCGTCTCGCAGAAAATATTATGACCAAATACTCGTACTTAAATAAACTTTTTTAAATAAGAGCTCTATTTGAGGCACAAACGGTAAGTACCTACCTGTATGATGTAAATACGCTGCCGGTGGAGTTCTTATATTTTAATAGCTGTGCCCTGCGGTGTTCCAAACTGTGCCCTGCGGTGTTCCAAACTGTGCCCTGCGGTGTTACAAACTGTGCCCTGCGGTGTTACAAACTGTGCCCTGCGGTGTTCCAAACTGTGCCCTGCGGTGTTCCAAACTGTGCCCTGCGGTGTTACAAACTGTGCCCTGCGGTGTTACAAACTGTGCTCTGCGGTGTTACAAACTGTGCCCTGCGGTGTTCCAAACTGTGCCCTGCGGTGTTCCAAACTGTGCCCTGCGGTGTTACAAACTGTGCCCTGCGGTGTTACAAACTGTGCTCTGCGGTGTTACAAACTGTGCCCTGCGGTGTTCCAAACTGTGCCCTGCGGTGTTACAAACATACACATACACACATTTACAAACTTTCTCGTTTATTATATTAATGTGACTAACTGCGCCCGCGGTGTTACCCGCGGAGAAAGTAGCCTATGTGTTAATCCAGGATGTAAGCTTCCTTCATATCAAATTTTACAAAAAATGGTCCAGCTCTTTGCGCGTGAAGAAGCACCAAACGTACACACACACTTACAAACTTTCGCCTTTATAATATGTAAGCTCATAAAGAACAGATATATCTTTACGATATGTAACCAAACTACATTGCTTAATTCGTTAGCAGCATTTTAACACAAAAGTAGTGTAGTTTTAGTGAGCAGTAGTTTTCCTTCCGGTTAGATATGCCCAAAACGTTTTGTTGTTTTTGTTTGTAAATAAATCAATTTTGCTCTACAATGTCCTTTTTTATTAAGTACAAATATTTTAAGGGGTGATTCAGTCCATCATTTCGAACAACTTTTCCCAATAAATGTATATCGAAATACGAAAACATAATTTTCATTTTTCATAGTAATGATATCACGTGACTACTTCGATTTCTATGAAAACCTAAAAAATTTTTTTCGTATTTCGATATACATTTATTGGGAAAAGTTGTTCGAAATGATGGACTGAATCACCCCTTAAAATATTTGTACTTAATAAAAAAGGACATTGTATATGCCATAAAGTAATGAACTAAAATAAAAATCAAATCATGGCGTGTAGGGTGTCAAATGAAAGGTCTTAATAACCACATCTCAAAAATGCAATGACCACTCCGCAAATTATACGATCCCTAAATCAAAGTATCGCTTGAACGTTATCTGGGAAACATAATTCCATTATTAGTGTTTCTGAATGGTGTAGGGAACCCCTCAAAATATTCAGTAAAAAGTTTCCCGCAGTAAGGTTTTAGTTTTTATAACTTTATCTTGTTATCTAAAAAATTTATAGACCTCAATCCAAATACCAAAGACACGTGTAAAAAATCGACCACGCGTTGCTTCAGCTACGTTTGTTGTGTTCGTCCCTGGACAAACTAGGTTCGTACACCCATATTTTGTCTGTGCAAATCTTTTGCGTGAATTTTTTGAACCAACAATAGCGCGAATAAATCTTGCGTGACCTGCAACTGGAATTTGATTAAGTTTTGTCTTTCACTTTTTATTAGAGTTGAAATAAAATTATGCCATCGTTCTTATTATGTAATCATTTTTAAAACAAAAAATCGATCAATGGCATTGCTAAGTGCCTTATTAATTTTCATAAGTATGACTATTTTATTTTTTCATTCATCAATCATCAACCTTCGTTGAATTGAAATTGCTCTGGAAGAAGAAGAAACATCAGTTAGCATCCCTAGAAGAAACATCAGTTAGCATCCCTATTATCATCCCGTTCTTCAACCGACCCATTGTTAAAATATTTATAAATCCTTGAGCCGCTAGGATAAACAACTACAAGTTATTATAAACATGATATGGCGATAAGTTTAATATGTTCAATGCTAGAATGGGAGAAAGGAAATAACGTAGAATGTACCAGCTGGTTCCTTTCCCGCGCAGATCATAAAAACGAAGCTCAATGATCGAGAATCTTTGTTATCATCATCATGTCTTTTTAATCTCCACTGTAGGACCACGACCCTCATTGTACTGGCCATACTTGGCTAGGGCAGCCAGAGGACTTGGCCTACACTCTCCACACTGGCCAGACGGGTTGGAGAGGTCTCATTATGTCTATAAGCTTTGTTTAGCTTGTGTCTCCAAAGTCGCCGTCTACGACATCCATGGGAATACTTGGAGTGGTGCTATTCTACTCTGCCGGAAACCACACGGGAGTGATCTTTGATTCCCTTTTATTTTATATTATCACGCCCACTATTACGCTTAACGTGACGTTTACGTTGCACGTGGTTTAAAGGCTCTGGGCTCTGTCAAACCAGTTGGAGACAAAGACGAGATAATTTGTCTGTACCTATCTGTACCAGAATTTTACGCGATACAGCGAAGACTACACAAACTAAGGAGTCGGTATTTAGATAGGTACAATATACCTTTATTTTGTTACAGTGCCCTTAATTAGGAGGATTTATTAGGCGTAATGTTCAACAATTTAGACAGTCTATCCAGGTAATTGCCAGTCCTTTTCCTGGCTTGGCTTTTTATTTGACTGTGTTTAAAATTTGATACGAACTCATTACTCTTGTTAAAAGTTAGAGGAACTGTTGGAGGGCAACTTGCAAGGTTGCAGAGGTTGGTTTACGCAAAGTTTACAAGACAAGTCTGTATGATTTAATAACGTTGAAATATACACTGAAATGGTTCAAAATAGAATTTCTCCTAACAAATGGTTAGGTAATCATTGAGCGACATCTTTACTTTGACATCAGATATTGGATATCCAAATGCCAAGTTTCTCAGGAAATAAACAATAGGAACAAATTTACACAAAATTTTGAAATTATCTTAGTAGTTATAATAATTATATATCTTAACACATTGCAGGACACTTACGGCTGTGGACGTGATTCAATTGTTATTTCTATTATGTCTGGCCGAGTCCTGCAATAATATATAAAATCGTTGAAATATAAGTACACTAAAATCGTTTAAATTAGAATTTGTCCTCACAAGTGGTTAGGTAATCAGCATCATTATTTAGCGACATATTTACTTTGAAATCAGATAGATACGATTATTTTTCATCGGCGGGGCGTATACATACGAAAATAAAGACCTATGCATACCTACGTATGCAGATCCTGAGAATAATGTATAATAGCGTTATGAGTAAAATACTATTAATTACATCCTAATTTATGTTAATATGGTAAAATTTGAGCAATTTTATTATATTTTTAAATCCGACTAACTTTTTATATTGAAAATTGAAACAATAAACGAAATTAATAAACTAGGCTTCTAAATAGGCATGAATACTTACAGCATTTAGTAATAAAAAATATATATATGATGAAACCGCAGTTAAAATGAAATCAACAACAAAAAAATATTCATGATTCAGAAAAATTATTTGGAATCAAGTTGGACATATTTCTTCAATTTCCGTCTCAACTCATGCGAGCTGCGGTGTCAAGAGCACAGACTCGCCGTGACGCTTCAAGCGGATAATTCTATCAATATAAGAGATAAGTTTATTTTGCGATTGTTTTGTATAAGGCGTATGTATCAATTCTAGGAATTATAGGGACTTTATCGGTATCCGAACGCAACTGTAACAGGGGCCTTACTCCATAAAGTTTCCAACAGCAGTCGTCCGTATTAACATATTCGCGATGACATTTATGTTTGGTGCAAGTGTGTTTGGCATGGCTTCTATAGTACAAAGTCCCAAAAAAAATAGGAACTTAAGTTTAAATTTATTTAAGAGTCAACAAATGGAACTATTTATTGACAAATGTTATTACACTAATGAGTTTTAGATGATAAAATATAATAATTTATGTATCTAATGAAGTAAGTACTTAATATTATTTAAATAGTTAATGAAATTATATATGACTCAAACAAAATTTGCATACCAACGCAAGAAGGTAAAATGTAAAAGGGAAGAATAATACTTTAAGATCTCTATGTATGTACCTATATTTTATGCAAATAAATAAATTGATTGATTGATTGACGTTATCCATCGCTTTAGCACGGATTAAAGTGGATAATTGTATCAATATAAAAGATAAGTTTATTTTCTGATTGTTTTGTACAGGGCGTATGTATCAGTAGGGACTTTGACGGTATCCGAATGAAACTGAAACAGGGGCCTTACTCCATAAAGTTTCCAACGGCAGGCATCCGTATTAACACATTCGCTGTGACGTTATCCGTCGCTTTAGTACGGATTAAATTACTTGGACATATAAACATCAAAATATCTACTTGACAGCATGTGAGTCATCAGAAAATGGCCGCTGTCTCACCCCACATTATCTCATTACGGATTAAATTATCTTCTTACGAACAGCAAAAAAGAACGGATACAGTTTCACTCTTTGTCAGATTATAGTGATATAACGGCTAATAAGTGTTACATAACAGCCACTAAAGTGTAAAGGTATATCGGCACAACTACATGACAGTATTCTTTGATGCACACTTACAAACAAATGTCTTTGGGAGTCTATAAAACTATAGGCAAATAATTGAAACCGTTTCGGCTATTTCTTACTCACTTTTTTTGAGCATCCTTAGGTAAACATTTGTTGAAGAAATAATTTTACAAAACTAAAAACCGACTTCACTCCCAAACTACACAATCGATTTTGATACAATTTCTATGAGATCACCTCGCAAGTATTCTGCTTCAAACAAAAAAAGAATTTTCGAAATCGGTCCGGGCGTCTTCGAATAATTCGTGATCATTCATTAAAAATTAACCTCCTCCTTTCTGGGAGTCAGTTTTAAAGGGGAAAACGCACCCCAGGCTTCGAAGTAGTGACTATATGCCACCGGCAATACGTTAAGATGACGAAGATAGGGACTTGACATTGAAATATATGCATGAGTAGAACTTTGCAAGGTCGGCGGTTGATTTATTGCGTAATAGGAAGAATTTAACATAGAGTTGGTAGGAAAGTACGAGTCACCGAATATTATTGTTTTGATATTTTTCGTAGATTTTTTTGTTGTTGTAAATAATGATATACGTTTTTACCTTACATATGGTACTTATACCATTATTTCATTAAAAAAATCACAAAAATGTTACAGCTACTAAAACAATCGAAATACTTCCTATATTTACTTCATATTTTTAACGATTTTATTAACTATATAAAAGGGAGATCATAGCAGGGAGTGCCGACAGAAGTGACATTTTGGTGTTTTTCCCATCCCAAAAAATGCTCAGTGCCTAAAATATTTGCGTTTCCATACATACATACATACTATCACGTCTTTATCCCTAATGGGGCAGACAGAGCATTTTGGGTCTTGCGGTTCTATGCAGAGCCCAGGGCCGCAAGACCCAAAAGCCACTTTTAGCGTCATGGTGGGCGAGAAGATGGAAAAGCAATCAATACAGTGATGGGTTGCTAGCCGCATCGCCTGTTAACATGATTTGCGTTTTTGCCCATTCCGTCGATCGGCTTTTACGATCTGCGTGGGAAGAGAAGCAGCTGGTACATTCTAAGTTTTTTATTTCTCCCAGACCAGCATGGGAGATTTGCGTTTCCCCTTCAAATATTTACTCGTTCATTCCAAAAATGGTCACAACTTTTTGTGTGCCAAAGGCTTCAGCGTAGTTTATGACGGCCTTGACCATAGACCGTGTATGTATTAGTACCTGAACTATCTGTGAAAACAAATGAAATAACTGCGTTCATCTTGAGCTTTGTATTTAATAATGAGGATTGATATAATATTGAAATAGTTTGCGTCGATAGCAGGGAGAGGGGCTCATCATACACTTACAATCCCACTCAATAACAGTAGCTCGGTAACTGATAAACTAATAGACAGCTTTGACATTTATACCAGTGGGGTGCCCACCTTAAGCTTACTCGTTGTCTCCTCAATAATCCGGATTTAAAGTAAATAGAACCAATGAAGAAAGAGCTAAGAGAAACTGGCTTATATATTATGATATATAATTATTATAAATACTTGGATAATTGGAAAATTTTGTGCAAATTTGTCCCTATTGTTTATTTTCTGTGAAACTTTGCACTTGGATATGTGATTGGCTATGTTAAATATTTACCTAGGTATTATTTTTGTAAGAAAACATTTTCGTGTTACCATTTCTGCTATTGATCAAGTTTTAGATTTGTAAACCAAATTAAAATCTGGGAAGTGATATACCTACTTATGGAAAGTGAAATCAATAATCTTTTTGCTTTCGGAATCGGGATGAATCGATACAAATATATCAAGTTTGATTTTTGTAGTTTTGAGAAGAGTAAAAATCCTAACTTAGTTTATGTTAAAAAAGCTATTTCAAATACTGTTCTTAAAGAGATCTTTTATTGTTAAAATACCTACTTATCTTTATGACATCTCATGTGGATCTTAACCACTGCATTTATTATATATCTCCTCACATTAATATTAAGCTGTATTGAATATTACACAAATTAAAGTCCACTCCGCATTACATGGGGCGGGCTTTCAATTACGCAGTGTTTTGGTCCCCAAAAGGGATCAAACGTTTTTCTTTCTCGGCTTTTGTCATAAGCGTAGCCTTGAACGGGATTGTTTGCATATAACATCCTTTATAAGAAACCGGAATTTGTACTTTGGTACTCGTTATATCATCGTTGAATTTTAACCCAATAACTGCCGCAGTTACATATTATATGACCGGCTTTAACTTGGTATAGCCGATACATATGTGGTGCGAGGGAAGGTGCTGGGGAAAGGGGACGTATATATTGCGCGGGATCCCAGGAGTTTCCGTTCTGCTAGGGGCACTTTTTTCGTAAGAACTCCTGGCGGTCAAAGTTTTAGAATGCGGGTAAGTACTGCTAGATGAATGATGACCATCAACACGAGTCAGTGAGTCTCGTTGGTGTAGCTGCTTGTATGTATAGTGTACTCCAGTGGGAAACATGCGCCATAGTATTTAAGGCGATCCTGCTAGCAACCTATTACTATTTTGATTTCTTTTGCAGTTTCCACTGTCATGCTAAAAGTGGCCAATGAGGCTTGTGGCTCTGCACTTTGTTTGCTTAGAACCGAAAATCTCAAAATGAACTGTTTGCCCATTAGGGATAAATACTTATTTCATAGTATATAGGTAAGTGATTCTTTAGATCTTAAATAATAAATGTTCTAGTTACAATAGCTGCGTTAACTCTTTACGTGAAAGTAACATAAAAGGTGAGTTAAATAGGGTCGTGAGACTCGTGAGTCGTGGGAAATTAAACATTAAACTCGAGATCTATTTTTGAACTTGATACGTCAAATGCTTTGCGCGAGCATTCGTAAAAGGTAGCATTTTTGCATCGCTCGTTTACGAAGACATGTTAAAGAAACTTCGCCTTCTTGGTCATGAAGAGTTGCATTTTGTTTCTCGCTGCTTTTATTATTGAAGTTGAAATATTTTGAAAACCTAATAATCAATTTTCTAAGTTTTCTGTGTCAATAAATATTACTTCTCGTTGACGCGACAGTTTGAAAAATTCGGTGTTACTTAGAATGCGGGCGGTGACTTGGAAAACTACAGAAGATCTTCTGATCTAGTAGACGTGACATATCAGTACGGACTGGTGGACGGTAATATATGCCCGAGCACGGCTCCGTCCGTCTTGCCGTCTTGTCTATCGACCTATTTGTGAAATGGTCGGACAGTTGGACTTGACGGTAACATTGTTATAGGAATTCAAATGCAAAAGCTGACCGGCATAATTTGGCAGTTGCCAAGCCGAGTGATTATGTGCAGTAGCGAGCGGTTTTAGATTCCAGAACATTCATCATTCATCTTAAGGGCCCACCCTAGAATCAAAGTTTTAAATGTACACTGGACAAAATGAGACCGGGAGCTAAGCGGGGCCGCGGTGGGCGCGGCGGCTCAAACACAGATGGTTTACGCGTGGGTGTGTGTTTCTTTAGCTATTTCCTTTCTATAAAGAATAATCAAAAGTTATTAAAAATGTAAGTAACATGATTATGTTTAAATCAATAATAATCAAAAGTTAATCGAGGGCAAATTTAGGTATTATATTTCTTGAATACTAGCCGTTTTAAGTATAAATCAGAGGTGATTAGGGAGCAACTGCGCAATTTTTCGACTATTAGTAGTAGTTCGGTTTTATCGAGAAAACTTTAACCTTTTATTTTTTAAATAATTATTTTTATTACTATTAATATCTTTTAGTGGGACACTAGCACAGGCTAAAAAAAAAAAAAATATCTTTTAAATGTTTTCATAAATCTTTTTTTTACTATTTTTCCCATGTTATTTGGACTATTATTGACCAATGATGTAAGTTTTATGAAAATGATAAAATTCGCGAATTTAAGGGTTAATCAATCTTGTTTTTAGTAATAAATTCACTTGTGCCGTTCTAAAAGTATAGCAATTTTTTTATTTGAAAGTGAGTATTTCGTTTATATTGATAAAACCAAGGATCGTTCTAGAAAATTTGACCAACTGTGGGTCCTCATGATATATTCGATTTTACCGCGCGGCTGTGCCAATTAATGCCGGTCCGAATAAGTGCGTAGCAAGCCTTACAAAAATAAAAATAATCTCTTGACCGATTTATGTAAATACATGAGCATTAGCCGTTTGTGAACGAGTTAAAGGTTAACGGGTGTTTTAGCCCTTAGGCTATGAAAACTATCCGGGAACCCTTTTTCATGAACAGGTCAGTGAGAAAAGTTGCCGTCGAGTATTACTCGTACCAATGTGGACGAACATTTGGGCCGTACATCTGTTTGTTTCACAAGGACAGGTCTAACCAACTTCAATTGTTCGAAACTAGGAAAATGTTGGATTTATTTTTGATTGACATGTTTAAGACATCACTCATATTAATTGGGTGTACGTTCTTTTACAGACAAAAGTTTTATAAATTTTCGTTACACAGATTTTTTTTGCTAAGATTATCATTTCATTGATAAATCAATACGTAGAATAAAAAGAATTTTTAAAAATAGATTTTTGTTATTACCTACCCAGAAAGTTAATACTCAGAATACATATAATGAAGAATTTCATAATAAAAAAAAATCTTACAAATATTTACTTTTTCGATGTTTATATTGTTTACATTGTGGATGAATATCATACAATCAAATCAAATATTTTTATTTTCAATATGTTTAGTTAATATAAAACTTATAACCTAAAGAACCTAACCCACACTCCACGGCAAAGTTGTTTTTGTGTCTGTGTTACTTTCGCCCTAAGCTTGAGTCGCTCGCTCGCTTCGCTCGCTCGCAATAATGTAATAAAACAGTGGGGTGATTTTAATTTGTTATAACTAAGCAGGTATTTTTTCAATCTATGTATACATATTTAATTAAGATTTTTAAATTTGCGTCATGGAATGGAATAGTAGCAATATTTTATAATATTCGTATAGGTCATTTTAAATAAGGCTTAAATCGTGTTGCCTTGGCTGATGATCGAATACAAACTTCCATATCGAACGTCCTTGTATTGATAGTATTGCCACGAACGGTGTTCAACAAAATGTTTGTAGTTCCCGGCTGCTTTATATTCCGTGGGATATTATTTCCCAATCTGTGTAAAAGGACCCTTTACCTCCATTGCTTTTTAACTGAATGTAAGTACTTAATGGAAATTTGATCTCTGTTCGACGGGAACTAAGCGGAAACACGATTGTTTTTCTGCATTGGGGGAAATAGAACACCCGACGCGAAAATACGTAATGTGTTGTGTTTGACTCAGACAGATACACAAAGATACGAATGTATCTGAATATCCTGGGTCTGCTGGAAGAGATTTCTTATGAAATAAGCAGTACCTATGTACTCAATTTTCTTACTTTGTTTGTTTCTGTGTTTGTATTTTGTGTACATGAATTTTGTAAATAAATAAATGACATTCAATGCGGGACAAACGAGTACCTAGTAGGTAGTTACTCCTTCTTAGATTTTGTTTCAGTTGTTCCTTTAGTTCCTTTGGTACCTTTGGAGGAACTACTGTGGCTTACTTCAAACTACAAAAGGGAGAATAGTACTAAACGTTAGCCTGGGCTAGTTATGCTCAATAAAATCTTAGAAAAAGTATTACATACAGAACGGAATCTCCTAAGGTCCTCGTTGGCCGCAGGCGCGACTGCAGCCGCCCGCTCAACTCCTTCACAAGACGAGAACGGGGAAGAGGTGCGGGAACGGGGAACGGAGACGCACATTGCCCGGGACCTTAGGAGATTCCATTCTGTAAGTACATAGTACTTATATTAATTCAGTGCTAAAAAAGTCTAAACTGGTGGCACCGTCGTGGGCTGGGTCGCTGAATTCAATGCGAGAGGTAATATGCTCGGTTCGAAAAGATCAAATAAATTATTGTTTGTACTAAGCGTCCCTCCCCCCTCTAAAAGCTAAACTGTTAGCTTGAAAGATCATTAAAAATCGTGATATTGGTTATAATATAACGATTTTTAATGATTTTTGACGGAAAACTATCACGGCTACGTACTAACGCCTATGGTGCGAAGTGCCGATTGACATGTACCTAGGTCATGCGACGCAAATGGACATGGATAGGCCATACACTCAGGAGAGAGCCCACACACATTCCCGGGGCAAGCGCTGGAGTGGATTCCTCATAGTTAGGGAGGCGAGGTAGCTAAATGGCGTAATTCAACGGCGCCGTCGAGACCTATCAAAATCGAAAGATAAAATAATTTCGAAAAGAAAAGCTCGTATGGTAAAAACCATTTTAGCGGTGGGTTTGGCGTGTACGGTTTTTCAAAAATGTTAAAAAAAACAGTTACTTGGGCATTCTCGAGCGCGTCAGATATTCATACTACGTATGCCCCAAGTGCCTCTGATAACAACGGTATACTAATCTGCCGGTTTGCGTGGTGGGGGTAGGCATATAAAGTAGTCAAAAATGCAAAAAAAAAAAATTTACTCGAGCGCGTCAGATTTTCGGAAGGGGTGTTAAGTAGGTCCCTAGGAAGCTCCCTTTAAAAAAACTGACGATTTCGGCGTGACGATAAGTTAGGATGAATTTTTGAAAATGAAAAAAAAAATGTTTTTTTGAAATACTCGAGCGCGTCAGATTTTCATAGGGGAGGTTTATCTCGGTATCCTGAAAGCATATTTTTTTAATCTGACAAAAAAGTTGGTGGGTTCTCTTAATCTGACCTAAAAAGGTTTTTTGGTTTCTTTTTTTTCCTTTCTTTCTCCTTGATAAAACGGGGAATTTAAGAATGACAATAAAGCGATAGATACAACCAACGTAAATGTTTCTTTAAACTTTTTTTTTGTAAAATGTATCGTTCGCGACTTTATGCCGGAACGCGTTCTTAGGAAGACGAAATAGCTCCTCCACACTTCCGGTCATGCGGAAACCGGCAGATTTTGTATTTTTAGTAAGTTTTAGATTATATTCTTCAAAATAAATAATAAAAAAATCGCGCTCGAGAATGCCGGATTAACGTTTTTTTTTTACAAGTTCGTGACCCTATAACTCGGCCGCGTCAAGGACTTATCGTCAGATTAGTTAAATTTAGTCTTTAAACACTAAAATCAACCCCCAATATCTTAATCTGATGCGCTCGAGTATTTCAGACTATCGATTTTTTTTTACTAATCTGATCGTCGATCCTAGGCGCGCGTCACTACATATAGAGCTAAATACTTTACAAGGTTGTTCTATTAGGTCTAAGGTATCTCTCATATCTTAAACTGCCACGCTCGAGTATTGCTGAAAATTCCCCTATTCGCCTCCCTAACTATCAGGGCAAGCGAAAAGTTGGCCGTCACAAGCAGACCTGGCGGTGCGGCGCCGGCGCACAGTTGTGGCGGAGATTATTATTAAAAAATATTGTTTACGTATTTTTTCTTATCTTTGAGTAACCAGAAATGAAAAAAATACAGCACATTTAAATTTCGCTTGACGTCATGACTAGATACGATTTTAACTAAGCGGTGAAGCCGCAATCCCCCACTCCAGAACTTTGATGCTCCGTGTCTTTGTATTTTCACTTTTTTATAAACTGAAATTTTTCAGTTTATAAAAAAGTGAAAATAATGAACCCATATTTATGGGTTCATTATTTCTGGATAAGTAATCTTAAATATGGACTGATTAAAATAATACTTTTTAGGGTTCCGTACCCAAAATGTAAAAACGGGACCCTATTACGAAGACTTCGCTGTCTGTCTGTCCGTCTGTCTGTCACCAGGCTGTATTAGAGAACCGCGATAGCTTGACAGTTGAAATTTTTACAAATTGTATTTCTGTTGCCGCTATAACAACAAAGTACCTGGGCGACCGAGCTTTTCACGGTTACATCTCAAACATTAACTACTTTTTTGTAACTTGTCTATATACAATATCTATACATATATCTATACATCTATACATCTATACATATAATATAAAACAGTAAAAAAAGTGTGTCTGTACATTAAATATATTTCCAAAAAAAATATTGGGAGCGATGGAGACGTAGTAATAGAGGAAGAATTAAAAAAAAATGTCTGTCTGTTTGTCTGTTTGTCTGTTTGTCTGTTTGTCTGTTTGTCTGTTTGTCTGTTTGTACACGCTAATCTCCGAAAATACTGGACGGATTCGAATGAAACTTTTTTTGTTATATAGCTATTAAGCCTGGGCAACATATAGGGTATGAATGATTTTGGAAAATGGAACGCCTGATGCAGAACCATAATGGTCCAGCTAAACTATAAGAGATATAAAAAGGCCGCCTTAGTAAAAGTTGTTCAACCTGATGAGCATTTTCCAGAGACATAAAGTCCACGCGAACGAAGTCGCGGGCTTCGGCTAGTAAAATAATAAATGATATATAAACTTGAACATAAAAAAACGAAACTAAGTCACCGAGTGGGATTCGAACTCTTTAGCGCACGGATAGCGGCCGGTGCGACGAAATTAGCGCCCATATTCTGCGTGGAAAGCGTTTTTCCAAACATAGACAAATCTAGATCGATGGTTTACCCCCGAAAACCCCATATACCAATTTTCAGCGAAATCGTTAGAGCCGTTTTCGAGATCACAGAAATATATAAATAAAAAAATATACAAGAATTGCTCGTTTAAAGGTATAAGATACTAAAAACAAAATAAAATAAATATTTAAGGGGGGCTCCCAAACAAAAAACGCGATTTTTATAGATTGGTCGGTTATTTGACTCCGTCGTCACCACTATTGATATTCGCTCATGTGCTAGCTGAATTGATATGGTAGCTATTTAATTTCCGTTTAGACTACTTTGGCTCTGAATGAGATTATTTCGAGGAACACATATTAAACCTAAGTCAGTTCTATTCTATGCATTTCGTATATAGAAATAAAGGTGAATATGGCTTCTCAGCGAAAGTGCGGTGCCAGGCGCTGCCATTCCAGCATGAATCAGCCGTAAATCACGTCAGCTATCGCCATCTCCCTTAACCTTATATATATTACTCTAATTACCGCGCTCATGTACTATCTGTATTGATATGGTACTCGTAGCTACTCGTATTTCCGTTGATACTATTTAGGCTCTGAAAATTAGATCATTTCGAAGAACACTTATCTTCTATAATTGTTCTACGTTCCGAACTATTGACTGATCGATCAAAGTACAACTAAAACCACCGGGTCTAGAAGCATGAAATTTTGCACAAAAATTAACCCCTATAGAGTAGAA
Organism: Acrobasis consociella; assembly: GCA_963555685.1. Classification (NCBI taxonomy): domain Eukaryota; kingdom Metazoa; phylum Arthropoda; class Insecta; order Lepidoptera; family Pyralidae; genus Acrobasis; species Acrobasis consociella. The sequence goes on along the minus strand of OY743104.1, from coordinate 6,754,135 downwards.
GTGAGGGTTGAAAGTTTGTTGAAATTCGGTCAATTTTGAGGTTAAAAATATCTTATATTAGCTCACGGTTTGAACCGTGAGCTAATATAAGATATGTATACAAACGTTGAATGTGTCGCTGTTATAAGAAAAAAACTTCTTCTAAGGGGGTAAAATAGAGGGTAAAAGTTTGTTTGAAACTCAGTTGAAAACGGGTAAATAGCTGGAATGTGAGGATTGCGAAAAATTTGACCACACGGGCAAGGAGACCATCGGTCAGATCGAAATCACTGTAACCAAACATAGGTTAAGTTTTCTTTGAATTTAATAGCCTTTTGTTCGTCGAATTTTGTATAATAATAAATAATATATAATATTGTAGGTACTCCAACAAAGTTATTTTGGGCTGAATCAATATAATGAATCTGTTTACAACTGTTAACGCATCAGTACCCAGTAAACATGAAATAAAATAACTATTTACATTTACAGACGAATATTGCAAATAAATACTGTGAGTAGTATTCGTCGATTGATTTCCGTATCTATATTTAACCTAGCTTTATTCAATTTTGGACAAATTGGATTTGCTCTGCTTAGTAAATTAAATTTAGTCATATTTACGTTTATGTTTCTACTTTTTATTTTATACCGACTCGAATTGAAGGGGCTTAAGTTAAAAATTGAAAAGTTTTCGTAGTATTGACGTCATTCGGAAGAAGATATAAAATCATTGCTTTATAATGTCTTTGCTAAGCCAAATTATTAAACTCATGCAATTTTTGCAGCTATAATTAATTTTCAATAACATTTACACGTAAATAGTTACTTATCTAAAGAATTTGCTCCGGAAAATAAGAGCTTATTTAGCAATTCAGAAAAAGCCTTTAATAAAAAAAAGCTAAAAATTCTTTGAAAGCAGGTTGAATACATTGCTGCAGAATATTTTTGAAGGGTGGCTATGTTGTAGCTAGATTTTATACAATGTGTAAAGAAAAAGGTGTTTTGAGTTGGTTGACATGGTTTATTAATACTATCGAGGCGATTTGGCCTGAGCAGACGCGGGGTGAAGAGGCTGAGGTAGCACCCGGACCCTGCTAGCAGCCGACCGCACTCTTACCATCGCAAGGACCACCACGGACGTAGACGCGTTTAAATTGTATTTTCAACGTTTTAAACCAGCCCAACCAGAGTTCTTCTTCTTCTCATGCCGAAAGCTCAAAATATGTCATTTTTCCCCTCCAGTAGGTTGCCACTCACACAGCGATCACAGAGACCACAGTCTGAGGCTATGAATACACACTGGGACAGTAATTCAATATTTCTTGAATAGGTACAGGTTATGTAAAACCTTTGCATACGAAAATGCTGTCAGCGCATCGTGATAATTTTTCATTTCATATTTTTTTGCATACATTACATTTTGCTACATATAAATTGTTCTGGAATCCTGAGGCGGGTCGAGCCACTCGCGCCCTTTTGTGGGTAAAAATACGAGAACACAATGGTTGCTGCTTTCATATCTACATCCTACATTCAATTATCTCTGGTAATGTTTTTCCGCCTCGGTTTTTTTATCAGAAGGGAAATCTGTACCTACCCAGCGTGCTGGCATTGGAATGGAATGGAATGTTTGTATATTTTGGTCAAATACTTATTAATAATAGAAAAGTTCCTGTTTTTTTTCAGCAAGTTCAAAATTTCCAAATGTATAAATTATCAAAACAAATATAACCAGCCAAGTGCACGCCGGGCCACGCTCAGTATTAACGAATGCTTATTTTGAGCTCACGCGACTTTAAAACATCTAAAAACTATTTTTTTAGACATGACTCTAACAAAAGTTTGCAAATTATAAACCAAATATTTTTAAAATTGATCCCTTAATTGAAAAGGAGTGTTCTCAAGCTCAAAATATTGAAAAACCTTTTCAACGAAATCCCACACGATAAGTTAGTCAAGAAAAAAAAATTACTAACACTTTACATGAATGGCAACTATACTACTTTTTGGTCATGATTAATATACATTCATTTGCCAAATTACAGCTTTCTAGTACTAATAGTCTCTGAGTAATAACGCGGACAATCAGATAGATAGGCGAAACTATAAGGGTTCCTTGTTTACAAACCCCTAAAAACACTTTCAGCGCTATTTTTCAAAGCTTTTGTTGTTAGGATTTATTATACTAAAATATCCATGTACCAACCTCGTAGGATACATGGTATAATAAAACCGGTATTTTCTTCCCGAGATGGAACTTGACTACGTCACAAAGTGTTGCCACTGATTGTTCTTTTCAGCAAATTTAAGGACTTTCTCAATTAGTTCATGAATATTTAATAAAATATAAAGTGACTTAGCTATTTAGTATCTCGCGATTCTCGCGTGATTCATCAATTCAATATTTTACAAATTGATATAATGGATTATTAATTCGAAATTGATATATAAATTTCAAAAATGCATTACGCCCGGGTAATTCAATTTCACACAATGGCAACATATCAAAGTGATGACGTAATCAAGGTTTACCTACGTCATCAGCTGACACGGGAAGAGAATACCTTATTTTATTATACCATGGTAGGATAGATCTGTTGGAGAACATATCAAATCCTTTCACTGTTTTCTTTTAGTCGAAATGCGTTGATTATTTAAAATGCCTTAAAAGTCACTTTAAGTATAGGTAAGCAATTCAGGTTTGTAACCTCGCTTCATATCGCATTAAAATGGTTTCAGTGTAGTTTTAATTTTAAACATCTTTGACCATTGCTGTGTACGTAGTGCAATGTACACAGAAAATGACTACCCACTGCCGATCCCACAGACTCATGGGACCGATCAGCGTGACGGCTAAGGGTGTCTTGGCCGCAGTGGGGGGGAAGCTGCAACACAGTCGCCACACTGCCGTGCAGGGGCACCACCAGATTAAACTGGGGATTGCTGTAGTAGCTCAGGCGTGCTGGCACACCTATCCAGATGGTACTGGAGGAGAGCTGGGAGGAAATGATCAACTCCAATCCAAAGTTACGACTGATTTATTTACACATTATTTTAAGTTTATATACAAAATTCATGAACTATACACATTTGTTATGTTTCGATTGTGTGTCGTCCGTGTAGATCGCCGATGCAGCGCGTATACGAGTCATCTCTGACGCTTGCCCAATTGTGTTGCTGATGATGCGTTTTGCTGACGACGCTGCGTATTTCTGTTCAATATTTTGGACAATGCAGTATGTGACCACGGGCAAAGATAATAAATTCAGTTCTGTAAACTCTTCATGTCGAGTTGAAATGGTTTCAGTGTTAATTTAATTTCAAATCATCTTTGACGATTGCAGTATGTGACCACGGTCAAAGATAATATAATTACTAACGTAACAGATACCCAACGCCGTAGAAACTATTGGAGGGCCCGTAAGTAGGCAATACTGGAGGTGTGGGTAGGCACAAAAAGTGGCAGCACACACGACTAGCAAAAAATTACAAAGGAAGTGTTGAATAGGCTTTAAAAATATTTATTACATTTAATATTAGTCATATTTAATTTATTAGAGTACTACTTTATTTAAAGAATTCCTTCCAGTGACAGCGGAACTAAGTTAACTGCGTGACTATGAAACGCGACTACTATCTAGTTTATTTGGAAGCGCGCGCGTGAGGCCGGCGCTGGTCAAGCGCGTTGCTCTGAAACCAGCCTAAGGTCGTCTATGGGTTGTACCTGCTGTATCAGGTTTAGTTTTATGACTGCTGTAAGTATAGGTAGTGTAATACAGAATTAACATAAGTATTAATTAAATACAGAAAAGAAACTCCTAGGGTTTCGCGCAATATGCGTCCCCGTTCCCCGTCCTAGCACGTCTCCCTTCTTGCCTTGTGGAGGGTGTGAGAGAGAACGGGGGAGATGTGCGGGGGCCGGGAACGGTGACGCATATATGCGGGACCTTGGGAGATTCCGTTCTGCAAGTAATGCTTATATTTATTCTGTGGTACGGGCATTAATTGTATTTACAGGTAAAATGTTTGACTGTAATTAGCACGGGGCATCTTAATTAAATTCCTGGTTGAAGTTCACGGCAAATAACTATTTGCTAGGTGCGCTGCGATAAGTATCACTTAGGTTCCGAAATATAAATGATTTTGTCACAACTCTATTTAATTAATTTTGCACTACTGCTTGCCAGTTGCGAGTGCAAAATACTTGCTAGTTCTATGAAATTAACAACTGCAGATTGTGATTTTCATTTGATGTCATAAGAAGCTGCTAAACAATACATATGTACTAAGCTAATTCGTCAAGAAGGGACATCTTCGTGTACGGTTGTCCTCTCCTCTTGTCACATTTGCCCCGATAAAGACCTCTGGAGGAGGTCGAAACATGTCGGCCAGTAGCTAACTCTATACATGAGTAACCCGTTAACTCATACTAATAATGTCTGTCTCACGTTAGTTTTAATCTAAAAATCATCCCTATGGTTAGGGAGGCGAATAGGGGAATTTTCTGCAATACTCGAGCGTGGCAGTTTAAGATATGAGAGATACCTTAGACCTAATAGAACAACCTTGTAAAGTGTTTAGCTCTATATGTAGTGACGCGCGCCTAGCATCGACGATCAGATTAGTAAAAAAAAATCGATAGTCTGAAATACTCGAGCGCATCAGATTAAGATATTGGGGGTTGATTTTAGTGTTTAAAGACTAAATTTAACTAATCTGACGATAAGTCCTTGACGCGACCGAGTTATAGGGTCGTGAACTTGTAAAAAAAAAACGTTAATCCGGCATTCTCGAGCGCGATTTTTTATATTATTTATTTTGAAGAATATAATCTAAAACTTACTAAAAATACAAAATCTGCCGGTTTTCGCATGACCGGAAGTGTGGAGGAGCTATTTCGTCTTCCTAAGAACGCGTTGCGGCATATAAGTCGCGAACGATACATTTTACAAAAAGAAAGTTTAAAGAAACATTTACGTTGGTTGTATCTATCGCTTTATTGTCATTCTTAAATTCCCCGTTTTATCAAGGAGAAAGAAAGGAAAAAAAAGAAACCAAAAAACCTTTTTCGGTCAGATTAAGAGAACCCACCAACTTTTTTGTCAGATTAAAAAAATATGCTTTCAAGATACCGAGATAAACCTCCCCTATGAAAATCTGACTCGCTCGAGTATTTCAAAAAAACTTCTTTTTTGCATTTTCAAAAATTCATCGTAACTTATCGTCACGCCGAAATCGTCAGTTTTTTTTAAAGGGAGCTTCCTTGGGACCTACTTAACACCCCTTCCGAAAATCTGACGCGCTCGAGTAAATTTTTTTTTTTGCATTTTTGGCTACTTTATATGCCTACCCCCACCACGCAAACCGGCAGATTAGTATACCGTTGTTATCAGAGGCACTTGGGGCATACGTAGTATGAATATCTGACGCGCTCGAGAATGCCCAAGTAACTGTTTTTTTTAACATTTTTGAAAAACCGTACACGCCAAACCCACCGCTAAAATGGTTTTTACCATACGAGCTTTTCTTTTCGAAATTATTTTATCTTTCGATTTTGATAGGTCTCGACGGCGCCGTTGAATTACGCCATTTAGCTACCTCGCCTCCCTAACTACTACTTACGCGTAATGAGCAAAACGCAAAAAAGTAAAGCAGATACAAGCGTTTTTTTTCGTATTTCGCCTGTATTCAGTTACCTAATTTGAATGTTATTAAGTACCTTTTATGCATATGAATCACCATCATCTTCTCAGCCCTTCTTGCCTCCGCTCACCCCTCCTACTCGATCGCCATCTGCTCTCATCCAGCCCTCCAGTACAATCGGTCTACTTTCCCGATTGGTCAACTTTCACAAACAGTCTGTTTCCCTCTACGAATAAGTTTCCCCAAATGGTCTCAATTTCTAAACGGTCTACATTCTCACTCTGTAAACTTATTTTCTCATCGGTTTTCTTTTCCAAATAGGTGTGACCTGCGACTTTAACTATGAGTACTCAGTAATCATACACTTAACCAATTGTATACTAATACAATACAAACACAAACATTACAAAACATAAAACGCTAATTTGCGTTTCACGCTTTTGGATTTTTGCCCAATTGTTTGTATCAACATCAACACGGACATCTTCGTTTGTTTTATGAAAGCTTTTTTCAAAATCATTTGGAAACAAAAGGCGGTGTTTCGTTTCGCACTGTTTTAAATTCCTTTGTTTAAACGCGTTGCCGCTCGTGTTGCGTACAATAATAAAATGATTTCGAACAGAGATGGGAGTCGATCGTGCTGCGTCTGTATTTGTTGATTCGCTTCCCTTTGTACCTCAGTAGGTACAATTGATGGTGACTGATCGATTTTATCATCATCATCATCATCATTTCAATGATGGATGAAAAGAGTTTGACAAAAAATATTTATATGACAAATGCGAAAGGAACAGTTTTGTAAAACCTATTTTAGCATTGCTTGATCGCAAAATCGTGCGCTGTTAACGCGAGCTGAGCACGGGTTGGTTGAATTATGAAGTAATACAAAAGCGTGCAGACCGGTGTCGCCAGTTGAACACGGAAAGGGAAATAGGCTTCTGCGACCAAATTGCAGATGTTCGAAAAAAAGGTGCGCTAAAAGACACCCGTAACCTAAGGGCATGTATAAAGAGATTGATGAGTTTAGATGAAGCAAAAGAGGTTGGTCAGGATCGTAGCAAGTGGAGGCCCATAGTCTCTGCCTAACAAACAAATTAGTTTGTGTAGGAAACAGGCGTGATCCTTATCATCTTTTCAGCCGCATAACGTCCACTGCTGAACAAAGGCCTCTTCTAAGGATTTCCAAAATGACCGATCTAGAGCGGTTTGCATCCAGCGCCTTCCAGCGACCTTGGTCAGGTAGTCGGACCACCTTGTGGTTGGGTGAATTTCATAACTAAGTTTGACAATAAAAAAAGACAGCTTTATCTATAACAATGACCTTAAAAGGTTAAAGCAATCGAGTCCTACTCGGTGTATTTATGTTGTTTTATCACAGAGATGCCATGACAGCAGAATTTCATTTCAAATTTGATTACAGACAGACAACGGGACAGGTGAAACTTATTAAAAGCTTCTAAAATCGTTCTGTATTATTTATTTATTATACCTAGGTAACACTGAAAATGTTTAGAAAATGAAAAACGGCTTAATGTAGAAAGTTGCCAATACTTTTATTGATCTCCGTTCTTCTTTACACTTCGTCGCATTCGATGGAACCACTGAGAAAAGCAGTGGGCTCATTCTTCCTTAGGGGTCTCTTCTATGGCATTTTCGTACGCTTTCACCGCATCTTCAGGGCTCGTGAAGCGAATACCTCGAATTTTATCTTTAGTTCTTGGGAATAAATAAAAGTCGCAGGGCGCCAGGTCAGGACTGTATGGCGGATGACTCATTATCTCGACACCTGCCATAGTCAAATATTCAACAGCTCGTTTTGCGGAGTGCGCTGAAGCATTGTCGTGGTGAAGGAGGATCCTGTTTCAAGGGGGCTCCTGTCGATTTTTTTCCAAGACAACAGGCAAACAGCGATTGACATACCAGTCCGCAGTAACTGTCCTTCCGTATTCTAGCACAACTGACGCGAAATAACCTTTTCGACCAAAGAATAAGGCAATAATCTTTTTCCTTGACTTCTTCCTTTCTTTACCTTAGTTGGCCGATCCTCGAAAGGAAACACCCACTGAGCTGATTGTCTTTTGGTTTCGGGTTCGTAGCAATATATCTAGCTTTCATCACCTGTGACGATGTCAAATACAGCATTTGAGTCACCGCCGTTGAACTTGTCTAATATTTGGCGACACCAGTCCATGCGAAGCTGTTTCTGGTCTTCGGTTAAAGTATGGGGAATCCATCTGGTACAAAGCTTCCTGACGCCTAAATGTTCGTGTAATATTTTTTGAGCTTGACTCATACCAATGAATAGGCTTGCCCGTATCTGATGATAGGTCACTCTCTTATCTTCCTCCATCATGCGTCGCACAACACCGATGTTATCTTCAGTAGTCGCTGTTAAAGGACGTCCCTCACGCGGATCCTCATTGATTGCTACGTCCACACTTAAACTCGTTAAACCAATTGTAAATAGTGGTGACACGAGATAGAGCTTCATTAAGAAATGCTAATCGCAGCTCGCAGCCTATCATAGCTTTGTTGTTGAGTAAGCCCACAACGAAAATCATAATAAATCATTGACCGAAAATTTTATTTTATTTATTTATTTAACTTTATTACATGAAATGTAATCGGCGGACTTAAGGCCGTAAGTTAATTTTCTCGCGTTAGGTTCATTTTTACGTGTAACAAGAGTTTTAGATTTGCCGCTAATTCACAAAAACAAATGACAAATGAATTAATGCAATATACTACATAAGGTAACCAAAGAGTTCTAAAATTGAAATTCAAAAAAATTTTTCGTTAAAAATGTTTTTAACTGGCCAGTTCTAAACATTTTCAGTGTTACCCACGTATTGTTATATATATAAATAAATTAGAAGAATGAATATTAAAAAATGCATGCCAGTTGTTGGTGTAACACAATTTTTAACCGATTTTCAAAAAAGGAAGAGGTTATCATTCGTCGCGTCCTTTTTTATGTTTAATCATAGATTAATCAAAGACGCTTGGACCGATTTAGACAATTCTTTTTGTTTTTTGAAAGGGTGTATTTGTTATATGGTCTCATAGAAATTATATCAAAATCGGAAACTTTTAATAAAACTAAAAGCCGACTTCATCCTCAAACTATGTGTAGTTGATGTATGTGTCCTGAAACTACACATAGTTTGAAATAATAAATGCTGCGATTCGCGGTCGTGGTTGGACAGAGGGTTGATGGGGCATCGGGGATCATGATGACCCCGCCAACCCAATCAAAACCTTTTTAGGGTTCCGTAGTAAACACCTTATATAGTTTTGCCATGTCTTTCTGTCTTTCTACGTGTCTGTAACTCTGTACACGTTTCTAAAGTATTAAAAACTGGATAGTGGCATGGGTTTGTTTATTAATCATGCCGATAAAGTAGTAAAATAAAGTTTTACTAGGGTAGCTCCCATATGGGTGCGCATTGTCTTACATATCTTTTTAACTCATATCATCGGAAGTCCGAAAATGTTTCTCATACCATTTTAAATCATAATTATCATTCTTCATAAAAAATTGAAATACTAATGATTTTAAACTATAATCATTGGACTTCATAATATCACTAATCATACACTTCGTTTTTAATAATATTTGTTTTCATATATTTGTTTATAATAATGATATAAACTCCTAATCATTCGAATTAATAACTATTATATTCATACATTTGTTTTATACTAATATATTCACTTTCATACAGTTATCTAAATTAAAATAATCATAAGTGTAAATTAAATGGAATAGGTAACAATCATTCATTAAATGAAAGTAGACAAACGCACTGACAGGTAACTCAAAATTATAAAACTTTGTTGATAGAAAAGTAGATAGACACACTGACAGATAAGTCAAACTTATAAAACCTCTATCATTTTTGGTCGAGGGTTAAAAGTAATGGATTTACTTTTATTGTTTAATAAAACGAATTGCTGCCAGAAAAGTAGGTGAGGTTAGGTTAGAACTGTGAACCCAACAGCGCGCGAGCCGAGCGAGCGAAGCGAGCGTGCCGCGGTAGCGGCCGGCGAAGCGCTAGAAACTATTTTTGATAGAAAAGTAAACAGACACACCGATAGACGAGACAAACTTATAAAACTAGAGTTAAATCGTTTAATTAAACCAATTGTTGCCAGAAAAGTAGTTTAGGTTAGGTTAGAACTGTGACCCCAACAGCGCGCGAGCCGAGCGAGCGAAGCGAGCGTGCCGCGGCAGCGCCCAGCGAAGCGCCAGAAACTAATTTTTGTTTGAAAAATAGACAGACACACTGACAAATACGTCAAACTTATAAAACCCATCTTATTTTTTTTCGAAGTCATCCATTTCTATGCGTTAAAAAGACAAATCCATGTTAAAATATTTTTTTAGTATTTCTTTTATTAATAGAAAAATTATGATACTTGTCCTTTATAAAGTAAACTATTCTGAACAACGACGTTATGAGTTGTAGTATGTTATTAGTAACAACATTATTAATGAAAACAATATGATAATTAAAAGTTATGAAGAATAAAAAATATGAATTTTAACTTGTTCTTGGTAGCAAAAGTATTAATAAAAAAAATTATGATCACTAAATGTTATGAGCTCCGATGATAGTAATAAAAATGTATGACTAAAAAAAGTATGAAGAATAAAATTATGAAGAGTGATGATTATGAACACAAATCGGTAGTAAGATAAAGAATATGATTTAGAATTTTATGAGAGCCAATATGGACCCAGCTCCCATACTTGTAAAGTGGGAGTCAAGTGATTTTTCTTAACCAACCCATCGTGTCGTTGAAGGACTTTTTAATTTTGTAAACTTGTGAACTCCATTTTTTGAACCGTTTCCGAAATATTTGGTTTTGCAAATTTTTTTTAGAGTCAAGTGTACCCTCTATCTGCTTAACGGCTGAATATGGGACACGTGAAAAAATTTATAGCAGAAGCAGGTATACAAAAAAGTTATAGGCGACACACACACATACATTCTCTTACAAATTCAAAAATCAGACTGATCCTTTTAACATTTTAAAGACGTCTTGTTACGGTCACATTTTCAATGATCCTCAATTGAAAATGTAGGTATCTACTAATACAAATTCTTTGTTAATGTCACAATAGGATTATCAGAATTTTATATCTGCAAAATCGATTATAGAAAGTCAAGGCGGAAAGCAACACGCTTTCTCTTATGAGTTGCGTCGCGGGTCTTATGCATCAGTTTGCAGCCATATGGCCTTGTGGATTGCTGATGCCCTGTCAGCAGATTAATGTCGTTATTCATAATACAGCGAGACAGGTATATCTGTGTTCATTGGTGGATATTAGCAGGCCTCCGTCACTCGATCAAAGTCGCGCTATATTTGCCTACCGGCTAGCCGTGTGTTCGACGACAAAACAAAGTGGCAGGGACGCCGCATGCGTGAAACCTTACTGCGCATTGTTTCTTTACAATATAAACAAGCGTTTTAAAGATGTCAAATTCAAGACATTATTGTGCGATATTCGAATGTCAAAATCAGAGAACCAATAAACAATTGTCGTTTTTCACATTGCCAAAAGACGAGAAAAAGTAAGTGTTTTTGTTTGGATATAATTTTCACTAGAATTCACTGTTTTGTTATAAAAAGTAGTCGAATAGAATACGGTTTGGTACTGTCTCTTCCAATCAGATTCTTTTGTAGGTATAAAGTTTGACTGTCCTACTGAATGTCGAAAGTCAAAACATCGATGTACTGTAGAAAGTATATGTTGTTGTTTTTCGTGTGTGTAATTACTATAGCCAATACTAGTTTCAAATTCAAGCTGCCTAAATGCATCTGACATAGCTTAACGACTGCCATACAATATGACAGCCGAGACCAATGGCTTATACGTGCCTTCGAAAGCACAGAGGAGCTCAATTTTTATACCACTTGTGGTCACCCATCCAATTGCGGACCACGCCCGGTGCCGCTTTACATGCGAAAGCGCTAGTGCGCATTCCCGTTGGGCCACCGAGCTCCTCTAGTAAAGTATATACAAAAGGATTTACGTGAACTAGAAAGTATGCTATAACGAATTACTCAATATCGTTTGTTTCTTATTTCGATGTACTTTACTGCGACAGTTTATTATAACGAATTACTCAATAGTTCAATACCGTATGTTCCTTGCGATGTACGGTACATCCACAGTTTATGAAGTTTCTATGAAAATCACACGCTCTTATTACGTCACAACTTTTGAAGTCAAATCATCTATAGATCCTCCTTTTTATTAAAATTTCATTTCATAAATATCAGGTACATTTTTGTTTTTTACAACATTCGAGTCAACCTTAAGGTATTCTCACACCGGCCGACGTCATCGCCCGCTGTGTACTTAAAACACTCCGTTGAGTCAAAGCAGTTAAGCTCATATTTCCTCGCGTCACTTGACAGCTAGAAAGTTTAGTTAAATAAAGCGTAGGTACTATTTGGCGTTTGTGGGGAAGTGATGTATCTGTTACGTAGTAACTTATTGTAATCTGTGGTATTAGACAAATTCCTTTGTACGGACCATACCTACCACAATCCTTTTGTATTTTGCTTATATGCATGGTTTTTTAACGATACCTTTTTAACGAGTTTACCGGGAAGTAGAATAAAAAGAACCAACAATAATTTCCATAACCGTGAGATTAAGTAATATAATTGCAGCTGAAAAATAAATCTGTACTGTGAACATTGATAGTAGAACTAAAGAAGGTAGGTACTCGTACATCTATCCCAAAGGGTATTGTAGTAGTAAGTACAAGTTAAACTTAAGGGGATAAAACTGTTACTGGAATGCCTCCGTTTCCATAATTATACGTGCTGACTTTTCATTGGTTTTGGAAAAAAAAGGTCGTAAGTATAGTAAATAAATTCCTCTATCCATACACGAAGTTAAGCCAAATTTGTGTATGACATAACATAAAAACTTTCGAAAATGATTTTCGATGGTCTCGACCACTTAGTTACGTCCGTCCAAAACTGTCGCGTGAACTCGCGTGATTCCATGAACTCCGGGTGGCCGGCCGGCGGCGCTTAGCGGCGCTCCTACTCCTACTACTTAACGTCCGTCCAAAACTGTCGCGTGAACTCGCGTGATCCCATGAACTCCGGGTGGCCGGCCGGCGGCGCCTAGCGGCGGTCCTACTCCTACTACTAATTATTGATCTCACGATTTTACTTTCAAGTTTTGTTAACATTTTTTGTTTCGAAATTTATAAACTAGCTAATTAGCTTACTAACGATCCTTATAATGTGGATTTTGACTCCAAAACCAGTGACATATCACCGTATATTGAGGTGAATCCCGCTGGTAATTTGAAGTACGGAAATTAATGGCGTTTAGAATTTTATGTTTCTCCATTGTTCTGTAGATTCGTGAAAACCAAAAAGCAAATCCGAGCTGAACTAGCCGCGGAGGCCAAAGAGGAGAAGAAACTGACGAGGGAGCTGGACGAGAAGGGCCGGCTCACCATCGAAATGAAGACCTCCCTGCAGCAAATCAACGAGCTGTTGTCGAGTGTCGGTAAGATGCACTTTTTATTAGTTAGATCGATAAATAATTGGCGAGAGAAGATAAGCTGCACTTATAAGACACTGCGCTTTCAGTGTCTTGTCTTGGCGGGGACAGTTCCGTGCCCCCAGATTATTTGTGATACCGACATAGACACAACAAAAAAGTTTATGTAGAAGCAAATTAAAAATTCCCTGTTTGTCAAGAACACCATCTAGAGATGAGTGAGGATTAGGGGAACTACCGAAGTCACATCGGTAGTTCCGCTACTAATCACTAGATGGATATCCTTAGCGCCAACTATTATTTGCTAGAGAAAGCCTTAAATTTTAACCCCTCAGTGCTTATAAAGTGTTGCGGGCCCATGGTGGTTAAGCGTTAATCCCCAACTTTAAAACAGATCATGAAACATAGCTATTTAAGAAGGTGGTTACATATAGCTATGTTTAGTGAAAATCGGCAAGAGAATTTTCTTTCTCTTAAAAGCCGCATCGAAATCGGTCCATCCGTTCGAACGCTATGATGACAGACAGTAGCGTTAAACTTGTAACACCCTTCTCTTTTTGTCGGGGCTAATGAAATTATTAGCCTTATAATTTTTTCTCCTCATAATCCTCTTCTCTATTTTAGGTACTTTGTTTTTGGTTAATATTTAATATAAAACAAAAAATACCTGTGATTTTTTTTTTAAAACGAGCACGAATGTAATTAATGGATTGGTAATTGGCATTTCAGATATGTATAAGAATGGGAACGTGGCGTGGACATCTTTTTTCTGTTACTTGTCAATTTTCCCCTTCCATCAGATTTTAAAAGCTTACAACTTATTTACTTATTTTTGGGCAAATAAAAGCAATTTGTTTTCGGTTTCGGATTATGTTACTTCTTGATATGAATAATGAGCTCACAACAATAGACCGAAAATAAGTACTGAAAAGTAAAACACCGTATTTTACCTCAGAAATTCCAATTTTCCTGTACTGATCTTAGTACAGTACATTAAAACAGCAATTTTTGAGACCTATTATTTATAGCGTCTAACAACATATATTGAAACTATTTTAAGGGTGAATTCTGTCATTGACACTGAACAACTATCTAAGGAGCTTATATCGAAACATGAAAAATAATATTAGGCTTTCGAAACAAGTTGACCGATCAGCTGACCAACGTTGGTATGGAAGCCAAAAAATACTACTTACTTACTTACTAGGATTGTGCAGCAACCCAAAGTGAGTTTTGACCTCCGATAATATTTTTTTCCACTCCGATCTATTCTGTGCCACCTGCTGCCAGTCTTCGGCTTTTATTTCTAGCAGGTCCTTTTTGACTTGATCTATCCATCTGTATCTGGGCCGCCCAACAGGCCGTTTACCGCTTATCCTCCCAGCATTCGCTCTCTTCACTGCACGGCCGTCTTCCATCCTTTCCAGGTGTCCCAGCCAGCGAAGTCTATGTGCTTTCGTCTCGCCGATGATGTTAGGCTCCGCCACTTTTTTTTTTCATCTTCTTCTCCATTCCCCATCTTCTGCCTGTGTTGGTACCAGAATTTTGCGCCAGATTACTATGTATTTGGATATTTATGTCCCTTGAAGAAAGTCCCTTGAAGACTGAATTCACCTGTTTTAGACGTTATTTAAAATTAAAATAAGTTCCTCTCATAACACTTGACTTAACATTATCATTTATCATTGCTGCCTTAACAATAAAGTACATTACACACCAAATTAATTTCTCCATGAACTATGGTTTATTTTTCCTAATCACAAAACGATAATGAACAAAATAATGTTGTATCATAATAGTTAATTAATAAACAGCAAATTAATCATCGCGAATAAATCAATTTGCAGCATGACACGGCTTTCCTTCGGAAGCCGAAGAAAATAAGCCTCCTCAATTTATTGGTTCAAGTCGTAAAGACTTGCGGCTTGGCGCAAGTATTTATTTGATCTCGCTGCCTGTGGTGAGACCCGGCGTCCAAGCTGGCTCCAAGTTTTCTCTGCGGTGCAAAATTAGAACTACTTGTTATTATAAGTTAAACATAGGAGCGCCCAACCCGCCTTACTTTTCATACAAACGCGTTACGACAGGCGTTGTAACAGATCTTTATTAAAAACTTTTGAACTAACATGAATCTTGTGCGTTACTTGTAAGTTTCCATCGAAATTAAAAATTAAAATTTGGAAAAGCAAATTCAGTATGTCTTCAAAAATCTGCTTTTTTGTACAAATTTTACCTGAACTTCGGCCGATCATATAGTACTCATGAATTGTAAAAGTAAAGAAAATATTTGCATATAAACCTTGCAAATGTAATGAAGATTGTAAACGAAAAACATTTATTTCACACACTCGTAAGGCTTACTGAAAAACACGTATCACCTGGAACAAGTTTTATGAAATTTCCGCACTCTATGAAAAGGCAATATTCGTTCAATGAGTAGTTAATAATAATACTAATTTCGTACAATAGAATGTAAACTGAGCGCTCAGGTGCTATCTCTCTCTTTTCACTTTGCTTTTTTTTCTATCATTGCGCTGGATGAAACAACAAGCATTTCCAACCATGCTCGCGTTGACGATAGACGGACCGGGAAGGGCCCTATGAAACTCCTTTTAAAACTAGATTGACTAACGCAATTACTTTCGAAGGTTATTTATAAAATAATTTAAAGGTCTTTCTGCAGATTGATTCAGAAATAGAAAATTGAGTTAAAGTTGACAAAGTTTGACCCATTGTAAAAAATCCATCATAAGATTGTGTGCAATAAACTTAAATAAAAAAATCGTCTTGGCCTTTAAAAAGTTTTTAAATTACCGTTTGAAAGTCTGGGTTTTTGTAGTTTGCCGGTCAATGTGGATGCCGTTACTGATCTTCCCGTTACTCATAACTAAACGTCGTCATAATGTTTACTTACATATAAAACTAAAACGCGCTATGAAGTTTTCTTCATAATTGCTTCGGCTACTAATATCGCTTTGCAAATTGCAAATCGATTCAGTGGCAGCGGTGTAATGGGGGATTAAAGCTTGAAAATATATATTTTTTAATTTGCCTGACAAATAAACTTGTCATTGGATAAAATTGTAGATTTGTTTTTAATTTGGCAAAAGTATTTTTTGTGGTTAGACTTATCCATACGTAGGATCAAGATTTCTCAGCTTTTTAAAATTACTCATGTATCTATCTTCTTTTACGCGACTATTTCGAAGCAAAATTAAGTACATAATGATGTAGGTAACTATGTATGTTCATCTGTTCTCTCGTATTTTCTATGGTATCCTATCATGTACTTGCTCTACGTGTAATTACATTAGGTACCTACAATTAATCAATATAAAAATAATTGTAATGTAATTGATGAAGTTCTCTATCTTAAGAAATAGAAAAAATTAAACCTATATTTCGGAGGTCAAAATAGAACGAATCATACCGAGTAAGGTATCAAATAAAGCGATTAAAATGTGTAGTATTTTTTTTTTGTGAAAGCCCTTTCCTTTTGTACATGGATATCATTTGAGATAAGAAGGAACAGAAGGACGAAGCTACGTAGCGGTGAAACACATAACCCTCTTTTTGGCTTCGCGTCAGTCGGTTTTCCACAGTTTTTGAAGTGAAAACTTCTTTAGCGGCGTTGTGCACTTTTTTTGGAATGGGTAAAAAATGTTAAACTCGCGTCAGGACACGTGACCTGATCGTAAATTCGTAAGACGGCGCAGGGCGCTTGCGCGAATGTTCGTGTGTGTTTATGTTACAGCCACACATAAATGGTTCATTAAATGTTCATTGAGTCACTGGAAAAAACTGAATGGCAACGGCCAGGGACAAGAAGAGATAGAGCAGACAAAGGGAATGCGTTTTTAAAGGTGTTGATGATGGTTTATTGTAATTATTTTTGGGCAGGTGCGACCAACCAGCGGCCGAAGAAGAACGTACCTCCTGCGATACAGTACGCGCTGGAAGACCGGCCGCAACCTGTTCCTGAGCTGGAGGCTGATTGTGAGTATCATACGTTATATAGCATAGCTAAGCTCCGGTCTTTGGAGCTATCCCCTTTTTTTCTTTTACTGCCCAAAGACAATTTTACATTCCAGCAACCATTTTTACAAGCTTTTATTTAACTTTCAATGTATCTTATACGACGTGACAGGGGCATACCCGTAATAAGTCAAACCACAAATTATACTAGATCACAACCATCATCATCATTTCAGCCGCTTAACGTCTACTGCTGGACATACGCCTCTCGCAAAGATTTCCAAAATGACTGATCTAGAGCGGCTTGCATGAAATTAAAATAACAGTCAAAAACCCAAAAATAAATTCGATATGCCCATACAAATTTCTCGTACAAACACTTTTGTACGGAAGTGCCGAATTTTATTTTTGTTTTCTGACTGTTGTTCTATATAGGTACTAAAGTGATATACTTAGTATAGCTTGTGGTATGTCTCTTCCGCGTTGAACGTATGTGTGTATGTTTGTTTAGATCAAATCTTGCAACTCAATTTACAACCAGTTATCCCCAACTGATGAAGCTTTTGCACACTTGTGCAAGTCGGATGACAATATAATATTATAGAGTAATGAGTTGTTCTAATGATGGTTCCGGGAGATATTCGACAAAACTCATTTATAAAACAACATAACCTCATTGTGTAGTATTGAGCAGATTTGTCTTGACGAGCACGTTATGGTAGACGATGTCTAGAGTCTGATCACGGACACGAAAGGTGGTCTATGGAACTCAGTAATAAACGACGCAACTCCATCGAGTTTGGGCTTTTTTGTCTAAATAAGTACTTTGGCCTTACAATAAAAGCTGGAATAAAAAAATAATTAAAAAAAAAATATTATTTCTTATTTTATCACGTTCCGGTTACCCAGCGCTATAAAAAAAATTAAAATTCAACTCATGTCAAACACGCATATTATCTAGTTTCGATATTTTTAAAAGCAAACAAGCAATCTCTCTTTTACATATACGAAAAGACAGATACATAAATAAGTAATTTTTCGAAACTAAAAACCGACTTCATTCCCAAAGTACACAACCGATTTTGACAAAATTTCTATAGAACCACTTGACAAGTAAAAAAAAAGAATTTTTCAAATCGGTCCAGGCATCTTCAAATAATCGGTAAACATGCATAAAAGATCGCGGCGAATTGATTACCTCCTCCTTTTTAGAAGTCGGTTAATAAATGAACGAATTCTACTCTTTGCTCCTTTATTTCGCCGCAGCATACCGAACTGTGATTCTAATATGAGTGACAGTGATTGAAATCGAGTGATTTATTCGCCGTTCCGTGATTTAGTGGCCAATATATCCAGGGCCTTATCTACCGTGCCTGATTCCTCGGCGACATGCTGGGTGTGCTAGCTTTTATACTTTTACATAAACTTTATTCGAATATTTGTATAGGCATTAAAGCTGCAGTACTAAGGGTACCCAATATCCTTTATTACATTACTCAATATTATTTAGTATGTAGTAGGTAGTCATAATCTCTCTTACTAATTGTATGAGAAATGATGACTCCATATAGTTACGCCCATCCAAAACTGCCGCGTGATTGACGTGACCCCGGATGGACTCCGGCCGGCCGGCCTGCGGCGCCTAGCTGCGTTACTACTAATTGATCTCACGATATTACTTTCAGAATTTTTATTTTTGACAAGCTCATTAGGTCTTACTAACGATCCCTGTTAAGTGGCCTTTGGCTCCAAAACAATGAAAAATCTCCGTGTATTACTGTGGGTTCTCTAATTACTTTTTTTTAATTCTAAATTTTAGTCGACAAGTTGATCTTGAACGCGAAGCAGAAGCTAGGGGTGCTAATCCAGGCGATCTCGAAGATGGACGTAACAGCGGAAGTGAGGAACAACGCGAAAATGTTCTACCACAACATCCTGGCCCGGTTCATGAGAGACAACTACAAAGAAGAGGTCATCGTTGAAGGAGGTCAGTTTGTTTTTGCCTTTGAAACGTGGTTTTATTACCATTACTTACGACGATTAATATCTTTTTTTGCCAGATATTTTGACGACCCTTCTGTCTTCATGGTCGCTGGCCAACTGAGAAAATCTAAAATCGACATTATTACATAGTCTTTATTTTATACAAAATCCCATAGAAAATGTTTGTTTTGACGTTAAGAAAAAAGTATCTGATTCGAGTTGGAAAATTCCTTATTCCCATCGAAAGTACCCGCTTGTATCCATAGTTACCTGCTCGTAAGTATGTAAGTATTTGGGTCCGAGTTTGAGGTGTGTATCAGTCGGACTTACGATTCAGTTTAGTGCTTAGTCTATTTAATTTAGATATTCATCATCATGATCATAGTTTAAGAACGGTGCTCTTGTCTTCTGCCAACCTCTTGACATCTTGACTTGCTTCATATATCTGTGCCTGCGATTTCCTCTTCCGTTTCTTCCTTCTATTTTGCATTCTATTATAATGTGCATAAAATTGATATGCCGTATTAAGTATCCCAACATATTGCCTCTACTAGTTCCGATGACTAGGTATTCGTTTGTTACTTTGTCCTTCCAATTAATTTTCTCTAGGATATTATGTGGTCTATTTATATCTTTTAAAAACGATAATCCACTTTGTCTATCAGACTGAAAGAAAAATAACTAATACAAAAATATTTGTACAATGCCTATTTATTAGAAGCTTGGCAAAAATAAGACTTCTTAATTATTAAAAGTACCTATCCGATGTATCCTGTAAGCTTTTGAGCATGGCAAGTAATATATTTCGGCTGAGGATACACTAGATCACATTACGAATAATAGGTAATGATTTTCAATAGTATCAGGTTAAATTTTGGGAGGGCAGAGTTTTTTTAATGTTGAATCCATCTGAGACAGAAAATAGTACTTATTTGAAAATCTTAAAAAAAAATTCAGTCCATCGCATTCAATTACATGACCTAACAAACTTCACTCGATAAAAAATAATAATCTCAAATCAACCCCTTTTCTAGGTACCCGACTACGGCAAAAGCAATTTATGACAAGCGAGATGTCAATCGATTCGTCATTATTGTCTGGTTGACATAGGCTACAGTTTGTAAGCATTATATAAGTGCGTGTCAAAAAATAACTTTTTGTTTCGATATCGAGTTGGGTATTAAATAAAACGTCTTAAATTAGTACATTAGCTATAAATGGCTCCAATTGTCGTGTTCATTTTCGAACGTACCTATATCTTGTAATGTTTTTTCAAAATTCTGACTACTGATATTTCACATTTGATTATTGTTTTCAATTAAAGCACTTATTATTGATATACAAAGGTAGAGTTCCCTTTTTTTTATTAAAATTAAAAACCGATAAAATCTACATTCCGCGTTCATTCCCCGCTGCCGTACCCCAATGTGTCAAAATATGTCGAAGCCTGCGGAAAGCCTTGCAGATCGCTCGCACCTCATCCCTCCCGAGTATTACACGTGTATCCCCAACCTTTTAATCATGTTTGTTTTGAAATTCGACACTGCCAACATGATGTGCATTCGCTTTGAGGCGCCTGTATCCTTTTAGCGATCATGACATTGAACACGAACAATAGAGAATATCTCTTTGTTGCAGTGCAACACTCAGCTGCTAATTAAACGAGCACCCATCATACATGTCTGGTCCATTGTGCTTACGTCAGGTTTATATTACCTTCTTAATGGGCTTGAACGAAAATAACACCTATTTTCAAGATTTTGTCGGCAAAATTTCCCGAGACAATATTCTCAGAACTGGGGGAGAATGTTATTTTTAGGGATCGCTATTGATTTACAGTGGAGAGTACCCTACTAAGTAGGTAATAAATAAAGTTTTATGTTTGTGGCCTAAAAATGAATTTTACCTTAATTTAGATTTACATGTCTAAGTAGTCAGCATACTAGACAAGAAGTAATATCGTCATCATTCCCAGTGCTAGTCCGTTTGGCTGAACATTTTTGCATGCTAAAGATACACCAAGTACCTACCATACATAGGTAAGCCAATATGAACAGCATCCACGTACGGAAAATCCACGTAACCAAAACAGATATAGGGTCGCGTAGGCTGCATTCATTAGGTGATTAAATTGGCCTGCTACCTATTAAGCATAATGGCCTACACTACACTCCAGCCTTTTACACAGAAGCGCTGGGGAGGGGCGCGGCTCGGCGACCGCCCGGGACTGGGCGATCGGTAAATAGGACTGACGCCCCACCGCCGACCGGCAAAACGTGGTGTGCTATGTATGGTGAATCTGGGATGTGAAGGCTTTATTTATAAATATATATTTAAGTCTACACAAAATGTCTAGGCTTGATGTAAAAGATCAATTTTCAATATTTAAATTAACTTAGCAAAACAAATAAAACATCATATCTCTTCATTATCATCATCATCAGGTTGACCAGGTGGTTTGGAGAGGTCTAATGATGTTTATAAGCTTTGTTTAGCGTATTTCTTAAGTCCCCTTTTTCTTCATTATATTCTTCCTTTCTCAAAATTGATCAGCTGATACATTTTATTAAGTAGAAGAATGTAATTGTCGAAGTAAATTACTTTTTAAATATACGTAGGAAAGTGATTTCCGGACACATTCCGCCTTATTACAAAACAAGCTTTATGAAACCTTAATGCGCATTACATGCATATCTTGTATCATAGGGGTGTGATTTTATTTAATAATACATGTCTGTTTTCTTCCATTCTTCCAAGCTTTTATTTAACTTGCAATGTATCTTTTATGTATGAATGCTTGTTTAGATCAAATCTTGCAGCTCAATTTTCAACTAGTTATTCTCAACCGATTGAACTGAAATTTTGTATTCTTACTAATATTATGAAGTCAATGAGCTGTTTTAATGCTATCATTAGAGCCGGGAGATATCCGACGGAACTAAGTTTTAAAACAACTTAACCTCATTGAGTTTGACTTGATTTGTCTTGACGAGCACGTTATGGTAGACCATGCCTAGGGTTTGATCGCAGAGACGGAAGATGATCGATGAAACTAAATAATAAACGACGCAACTCCATCGAGTTTGGGCTTATTTCATTTTTCTTAGTAAAGTCAAAGTCAAAGTCAAAAGTCAAAAATTTTTATTCAATGTAGGATAAATTTATCTCTTATTGAAGGTCATTTTTTTTAAATATTATTTTAGTGCAAAAGCTAAAAACTACTAGCGTTTCGGAACGACCACTGCTGGGAAGATTACGCCGAAAGAAACCCAGTTCAGTATTGGTCCCTACCCAGCCTGATGGGCTATGTTACAATTACAATACAGATTTACACTTAAGCTATACATTTAAATTATACAATTACAATTTGCAGACAACTATTTCCAAGAATTTTTCTCAGAAGATGATAAGTAGTCATTTACATGATAATACGCATTTTGTAATAAATGATTTTTAACGGCTGTCTTAAACTTAGTTAATGGTAAGTTTAAGACAGCCGTTAAAAATCATTTATTACAAAATGCGTATTATAATAAATGATTTTTAACGGCTGTCTTAAACCTTACTTAGTAAGAACTTTAGCCTCACAATAAAAGCTAGTACACTTTTTTTAAACTTCTCATATGTTTTTTCGGTATGAAGTTTTTATTTCTTATAATTTTAAACCATTATTCTTTTGGATAACGATCGAAAGATGCAAGATGGACACCTGGACAACTACAGAGTGCCAATATGTATCTCGCCCAGGGTCGGCAATAGCGCCAGAACCGGCACTGCCATCGGTATTATAGAGGATAGTGTCGTGGGCCGTAACTCTCTGTCGTCAATGGGTTCTATTACTGGGCATCAATCAGTAGGCGGCAAAGCCAGCATTGCCGTAGGCTTAATTCAAGTTCACCCTTTACCAGGTGGGCGTAGAGTGTGCAATTGATTTGCAAATGGATTGCAATCAGTACCAGGTCCCCAACCAATAGATCAAAATCAGTATACAGAAATAACCAGTCGAAAAGCAACAATTTAAAGTTATGTTGAGCATTATCTCCGTATAAAACTCTGTGTTGTCGTAGTACAATAAAGTAATTATTGAAAACAAAAAAAAATAATGTTTAAACTTATATAATAATACTCCGGAATTCCGGAGGGGAGATCGGTGACCCTTTCGCAAGTAAGGCGAGACCGGTCGTGGTCCGCACTTGGATGGGTGACCACAAGTGGTGTAAAATTTACTCGAGCTCCTCCGTGCTTCGGAAGGCATTTATGAGCCGTTGGTTCCGGCTGTAATTGTATAGCAGTCGTCAAGCTATGTCAGATGCCTTTAGGCA
Organism: Acrobasis consociella; assembly: GCA_963555685.1. Taxonomy (NCBI): domain Eukaryota; kingdom Metazoa; phylum Arthropoda; class Insecta; order Lepidoptera; family Pyralidae; genus Acrobasis; species Acrobasis consociella. The sequence continues at coordinate 6,730,690 of OY743104.1, read as the reverse complement.
GCTTGAAAAATCTGACACCAATATTGGCAACTTACACACTCGATAAGAAAAGCAACGTGGAATCTGAAAAAAAATCGACATTTTAGAAAGTACAAACGAAGTCAATCCAGTTAGATCAACACTTTTTGTATATAACCTTTCTTTCTTAAAGATAGATCCTAATTATTCGTGATGGCCGATGGGGCAGAAAGGTTCTTGAATGACGTCGTACCGGCAGGCGCGGCGTAAGACACCCACCTGCTAGGTGGTAAGACGACCTGAGCAAAGTTGCAGGAAATCGCTGGATGCAGGCCGTTTGGGAAACCATAAAAACCCAACATTCTCGGAAAATTGAACATTTTGGAATTTCAACTTTATGGGACCTAAAGGCGTTTCCGATCGGTCGTTTTGGAAATCCTTGATGAGGCCTATGTCCAGATTTCCTGTATCTGATATGATGATGCTGATGACGAATAAATTCATGGCCAATGTCATGATTTATTGACTATCCAGAGAGTACCTATAAAGCTTGAAATTGCGAAGCCATTAATAAATCCTTTGTTCAATTTGCATTGGAATTTCAGAGAGCTGCATTGTAAGTGCACTCGCATTTTCCGTGAAGTCGGATGGAAGTAATTCCTCCCACGTGTAAGTGAACCTTTACACCGGACGACTGACGACACGATCACGTGTAATAATAATCAAATAATAATAAAAAAAAATTATTTCAGGTAACTTTGACCCATATACAATTTAAAATAATAATAATAATGTCAGTCGCTCGATAATTAATTACACATAGAAAAAAATACAATTTAAAATATCTATTAATATAAATAAATCAAAGTAAAAATAATACAAAGAAATCATAAAATCACGCTTGGAATATAAAATGTAAAAAACAGCAGTTGTTGAAAGATGAATATATAAAAAATCACCTTTGTTGTATTGTCCCACTTAAATATTTATTTTATTCTGTTTTTAGTATTTTTTGCTATAGCAACAATAGATATGTGAAAATTTCAACTGTCTAACTATCACGATTCAATACAGCCTTCTGACAAACAGACAGACAGACTGGTTCTGTACCCAAAGGGTGCCAACGGGCCCCTACTACTGAGACTCTGCTGTTTGTCCGTCCGTTTGTCACAGATTTATCTCTTGAACCGTAACAACTAGACACTTGCAATTTTTATAACAACAAACACCTATTAAAAATTACCTTTTAAAATGTTTGTACGAATGTATGGGACCCTTCATGTACGAGTCCGACTCGCACTTGAACTATATTTTGCGGAAGTCAAAGTTTCTTGTATTTTCATCTAAATCACTTTGTTTGATTTCATCCCACTTACTATATACTGCTAGTCCCTTATATCTGCCATTAAAGTTGTTACCCCTTGCCCATGTTGCTAAATTCATTGTGGTTACGCCATCATCAGCTGCAGATTTCACCTAGCGAAGTATTCTTCCCATTTTTCCCGCGCTCGATTGCATCCTTATCAGAGATGCTTGAGAGCCTTTCGGTCCGCTATCCGGCTTTGGTTTTCCAAAATATATATAATAGGTATGCATGTCAATCATCCAAGGATGGCGAAGACCTTGAGGAGTGGTAAACAAGCAGGCACCGTTCAAACGATTTGGCTGTGGTTTCATGAACGGCCTGACTTGTTTCCACTAGGAAATGCGTTTGCGAGTAAAGTTTTACGACGGCTGCCGCTCGACAACATCCCTTCTTTGGAATACAGTTGAGCAGTAGTCGTTAGTGTTTTGTCCTTCACCAGGCAAGGTAATTTTTACTATACTTACCTGCCTAGCTAAGTAATTCCTATCAGATTATATGTCAACATCTTGTATTTTATTCTTAAAAATCTTACAATATCGTAAACATGTCGGTCGGTATATCTGAAAGCGCCCTAGGCAAGGATCGTTGTGTCATTGTTACATTTCAATGGTAGGTATTTGTGAGCGGTTTCTGTTCTGTTGAAGTTCACGGACACCGAGAAATAAGATCATAAGGAAATTGTAGGTACAACGTGAAGTTTACTTATATTATTTATTACGCAAATGCCATAGATACATGTCCACAGTTTGCAATAATACAATTTCGCTGTAAATATCATATTTTAAAGTGATTTAAAAATATTTATATCCCTGGACGTAATTTTTTATCATAGGTACTGATTGAATTGCATACCCCTGTAATATGTATATACTACATTTTCTTTTTAGTTGTAACCAAAGGACAATAACCAGGACTCTATTACTAATACTCTTCTGTCCGCCTGTCTGTCACCAGGCTTTTTCTCATACAATTTCAACAGTCTAGCTATCATATCGTGATAGCTAGACAGTTGTAATTTTCACGAAATATGATGGATGTATAAGTATTTCCGTTGCCGCTTTAACAAAAAATTCATTAAATATTTAAGTGTGAAAAATGGCACGGAACCCTTCGTTTTTTCTATCCTATGTTTGGCCTTTGTTTATATTTACTTAAAGTGCAATAAAAATGCTCAAATATTTTTGTGATATCTGCGTCCACTATATGTTGCTAAGCTTGGCTTTACATGACTTTTATCTGCGTTTACCTAGTAAGGGATAGGTAGTTCTTAGCCATTTTGTATCTTTATGTACGAGAATGTACTTACCAGTTGCTTTTCTTCACTCACCGAACGTATAATTCGATTTAGGGAACGAGAATCTGAATTCTCTCTGCGTCATTATTTTCTCTATCTGCTCACCCGTCATTATACGTCCATCAATGTTGCAACTCTAGCAACATAAATATCTTCTTTGACCGACTTCCAAAAAATTATGGCAACATTTTCTTAATTGTCTTCCGCCATTCGTCCTAAAGTTAAATCGTCGTTCAAAGATTAAAAAATCTAAAAATATAGTTTTTTTTATTTTCCATTATGAACAATCAACACGCTGAACGTGGTCTCTGATCCTAGGCACTATACCTACCCCGTTAACCCTTTCACCGCGAGACTTTATATCAGTTGTCGTGCCCCCATCGCGAAACATGGTAAATCTAACATACCTATCTACAACCGAAAACGGATATGGATACGTAAGTTATGTGCCATACAAGCATTTTTATTTTGTCACAAATATGCGACCTTCGCGGAATGGGCCCGACAATATTTGTCACATAGGTATATGTGACGCTCGCGGTTAAAAGGTTAAAGTTAAAGATTTTAAAGACAAATACGCGATCATTGAAAGAGTTAGAGAAGCGAGCTAAATTCTCCGAGTGTACTTGAACAATTCGGCGTTTGTATGTATGTATGTATGTTTGTTAGTCGATAACTTGAGTATCTTTGATCAGAGATTAATGAAATCTCATGAAATAGCCAATAGAATTTTTAGTTTCGAACATGAGCCAAATCGGTCCAGAGTTTGCCGAGATATGGGGTTCGCGAGTGCACAGTTCAGACCGAACTACTAATAGGTATGTAAGGATGTAGTTGTCTAATTACTATGGCAATTTGATGCGATATACATAATTGGGTATTTTCCTTAGCGAAAAATAAATTGTTTTGTACTGATAACAAAGTAAAAAGACGCAAATAATGTCTCTTGTCTTTGAACAATATCTATTTTAACGTGATTTTAAATTTATTATTGCAGAAAAACAGATAATAATAGCGCATTTGACTCCAAAAACCTATGACGTCATCTGCCTGTATTTAATACAAAACTGCATAGAAACTGTTTGTTTTGACGTTTAGAAAAAAGTATCTGATTTGACTTGTTGGAAAATAACGTATTCTGAGGTACTCTTAACTTTACCCGTGTACAGTGAAAATGTAACGCACAAACCTTTTAGACGTAGTCGCGTGTTCTTTCACTTTTACCTGTCAAAGTGGAGAGGGCTTTGCTGAAAGAATTCAAAGGATTTACGGCTTAAAAGCAAGGCGGATTATTTTAAAAGCTGAAAAAATATTTTAAGTAAGAAAAGTACTTTAAATATTATTCCTCAGTTTCGTAAGCTGCGGACAGACAGTTTCCCTGCGTTTATAAAGTGAGAGATTAACTATACTTAATTCTTAGTGAAACAAAACGAAATTACAAAAAAATAATTACCGACTTAAGTGTTTTACACTTACATAAAAACCGGCCAAGTGCGAATCGGATTCGCGCACTAAGGGTTCCGTACCATTATCTATAAGAAATCGCGTTTGTTGTATGGGAGCACCCCTTAAATATATTTTTTTAGTATATGTTGTAATTAGCGGCAACAGAAATACATAATTTGTGAAAATTTCAATTGTCTAGCTATCGCGGTTCTTGAGATACAGCCTGGTGACAGACAGACAGACAGCGAAGTCTTAGTGATAGGGTCCCGTTTTAACCCTTTGGGTACGGAACCCTAAAAACGAACTCTCTACCCCTGTTCAATACTGGTATCTTTACATATAATCGAAGAGACAGAACTCCATTCGCTGTTTCAAATAGGTACAGTTGTACAGTTTGTTTGCTTTTCCGAAATCCAAATACGCTATTTTCCAACAAGTCAAATCAGATACTTTTTTCTAAACGTCAAAACAAACAGTTTCTATGGGATTTTGTATGAAATACAGGCAGATGACGTCATAGGTTTTTGGAGTCAAATAGCGCTCTTATTTTCAGTTTTTCTGCAATAATAAATTTATAATAACGTTAAAATGGATATGTTCAAAGACAAGTGACATTATTTTGCGACGTTTTATTTTGATAACAGTACAAAGTAATTTATTTTTGGCTTAGGAAAATACCCAATTATGATCACTGAATGATTTTTAACCGATTGCCAAAAATAAGAAGCTATCAATTCGTCGCGTTCTTTTGTTTTATGTGTGTTCTCCGATAAGACGCCTGGACCGATTTGAAAAAATATTTTTCTTGTTTGAAAGTGAAATGTGCACTTTCAAGCTGTCCGGTGTTCCCGTAGAAATTTTATCGTAATCAGTTGTGCAGTTTGGGAGAGAAGTCTATTTTATGTTTTGAAAATCTATGATTTAGGTTTAAGCAAAAACCGGGTTTAGGATTTTTGTTGGTATCGTCTATTTTCTTTCTTTTTTTTCTCTAAAAGTTTCAGTATAATTGATAATAAGTGAATTCATATTTTTCGGCTTGGGCTTACCATCTTTTTACAAGCTTTCATTTAACTTCTGGCAATGTATCTTGTATGTATGTATATTTTTTTTAGGTCAAATCTTGAAACTCAATTTATTTATTTTAATTTATTAAGCTCAAATTTTGCAATGAGCTACTCTGATGATGGAGCCGGGAGATATTTGACAGAACATAGTTAAACAACATAACCTCATTGAGTAGGACTCGTTTAATTTCTCTTGGCAAGCACTTTAAGGTAGACGATGCCTAGTATATACATATAGTCTGATTAAGGAGACGTAAGGTGGAATGGATGGAACTCATAAAAAACTACGCGACTCCATTTTTGGACTTATTTCATTTGTCATTAAAATACTTTGGCATCAAAATAAAAGCTTGTATATATAATTTACATACATAATATCACGCCTGTTTCCCACAGGGGTAGACAGAGATGTTAAAAAAAATAACAGTGTCGTGGAAAACTCGGTTGGAAGAAAGTTACAAAAATTAAAGCCTCTAAAATATCTCTCAAAAGATCTAGCCCTTAAAAACGAAAAATATCTTACACTACACTTACCGCGCTTTAAATCCGTATCGTCTGAAAAAGAACTTCGTTCCAAATACTTAGTAAGTTAGTATCTATAGTCTTGCTAAGCTTTGTGTTATGTTATCTGTCCCGTGTATGATTTATGTTACATGGATAAAGTCAAATTAACCTTTTAACCGCGAGCGTCACATATATGTGACAAACATTGTCGGGCCCATTCCGCGAAGGTCGCATATTTGTGACAAAAAAAATGCTCGTATGGCACATAACTTACGTATCCATATCCGTTTTTGGTTGTAGATAGGTATGTTAGATTTACCATGTCTCGCGCTGGGGGCACGACAACTGATATAAAGTCTCGCGGTGAAAGGGTTAATAAGGTTTTTATTAAATAAAGGATGCAGCAGTTTTGTGTATAAATACCTAGATAGGACTGTACGATTCGTGAATCAGTCACCTACTTGGGAATAAGTAATCATTTTAGCGCGCGCTGTTTTGCGGCGGAAGGTAATTTAATCATGACGACATGATATCGGGTTCATTACATTACGGGTTCCGATTGAAATATTGGCAATGTGCTCCGTGTCTGTAGATTAGTAGAGTACAGATAGACTGTTGGGACGGTAGTGGACGCGCAACCCTAGGGAGGTTGAACATTTGTTTATTTGAACCGTTTGTAAGTCGCCTCACCTATGCCTTTATAGTCGCCTTGTACATAAGGTCTAACAAAATATACCAAAAGTGGCCGCTTTTTGCAAATGTGCGTAGTAAAGCTTCACGTTCTCATTTTAAACTATAAACAGAAGTTCATAAAATTGTTTTAAGAGTTATCTAGGGCTTAATCAAGATAAGTTTTTGAATTATTGGTCGCTTTCCTTTTAAATGATTTATTTCAAATGGGGGTAGTGTTGGACACCGGAAATTAGTAGTATTATCGTATCACACTAGTATTATACTAGTAATATCATTTGCTAATTTTGGTTAATAAACATAATCTTTTTAACATACAAACGCTTGTACGTGATTATGGCGTTGTAGGAGAACTTTCTTAGAAACTTTTGAACTAAAATGAATCTTGTGCGCTATTTCTAAGTTTCCATTGAAATTAAAAATTAAAATTTGGAAAAACAAAGTCAGTATAAGCCTCCAAAAATCGGCCTTTTTGTACAAATTTTACCTGAACTTCGGTCGATCATATAGTACTTATGCATTGTAAAAGTAAAGAAAATATTTGCATTTAAACCTTGCAAATGTAACGAAGATTTTAAATGAAAAACATTTATTTCACACACTCGTAAGGCTTTCTGAAAAACAAGTATCACCTGGAACAAGTTTTATGAAATTTCCGCACCCTATGAAAAGTTAATATTCGTTAAATGAATAGTTAATATTAATACTAATTTCTTACAAATGAATGCAAACTCCCATGCTGGTCTGGGAGAAACGAAAAAACTTAGAATGTACCAGCTGCTTCTCTTCCCGCGTAGATCGTAAAAGCCGATCGAGGGAATGGGTAAAAATGCAAATCATTTTAACAGGCGATGCGGCTAGCAACCCGTCACTGTATTGATTGCTTTTCCATCTTCTCGCCCACCATGACGCTAAAAGTCGCTTTTGAGTCTTGCGGCCCTAGGCTTTGCATAGAGCCAAATGCTCTGTCTGCCCCATTAGGGATAAAGACGTGATAGTATGTATGTATGTATGAATGCAAACTGAGCGCTCAGGTGCTATCTCTCTCTTTTCACTTTGCTTTTTAAACTTAAACTAGCTGAGCCCGTGGGCTCCTCTCCCTGAGGTATTTTGAGATGAAAAATTTCATGTACTACTTCGGGTCTCAAACTTCATCCATACAAAATTTTATCTAAATCGGTTTAGTGGTTGAAGCGTGAACAACAGACAGACAAAGTTACCTTCGCATTTATATATTAAATTATCTTTCTATAACCTAATGACACACTTAAAATGAAATGTTAAGTTTTATTTGAAAGTTTTACGGACAGTTGTAGGTAGGGGCAGCTTTAAAATCCACTTCCCTGAAGTGGCCAGTTTCAGCGGAAACGGATTTTAATTAAAACTACACGACAACTCGTACAACTTTCCAATAAATCTTTTCGTACTAAGTAATTGCATTGAAAACGGTAGTTAGCTAATGAAATAAATTTCGAAATTTAATCTTAGCATTTATAAAAAAAAAATTGCTCTTCCATTATATATGCCTGAGCATTTTGAAAAAGAAAAAATACGTTGAATGTTATATTCCCTTGTAGATCGTAAATGGCGATCGAGGCATTATTAATATTTAGAAAACATGTCAATAGGCTATAAAATCCTAACTACACTTTCACTTTTTGAATCTTTCACCTTTACACCCAAGCCTAAGTCGAACTTTAAATCTAGTGGCACTGAGCTCTGTCCACCCGGTCAGGGATAGAGACGTCTTTTTTACATCTATATAAGTATTGACTGGAGGACTTTATGCCTCCAATAAAAGCAGGGATTTGCCCGTAATCACCACAGTGGGCAAACGGGTTGGTGATTGCGGTGTTGACTTTGCACAGAGAAGGCTGTTGCCCATTCTCTGTTACCATACCTTCTCATGCCACCGTAAGGGTCAGCTCAGACTGAGACGCGAAGGGAAGAGACGTGGCGCGCTCTTTTTAAAAAAATAGAACTTGTTTACTGCACAAAAACTTCATAGGATAAATCCGACCTTTGCGGTGAAAGGGTTAACTTGTATTCTAATACTGCCTTCACCATACTTCCAATGTAATAATCGACCGAGCGAGCGAAGCGAGAGAGGTCTCCGTTTTAGCTTGGCCAAAAATGCTTTCGTATGTCAGTGTGTTCTCCTCTAGAGGTCGCATTTCTCAACCGATTCCCGTAAAATTTTGGGAGCAGGTTCGATAAACATATGAAAATGGATAGACGAGTCATTTTTTTGATTTTTTTTTGAAATGGCGGAGTTAACACAAATTACACAAAGCGCCTAAGCGCCTTTGGATTATATGGCTTTTACGTGACAACGAGAAAACAAAAGAATTTTATTTTCTATTATGACATACAATAGACGGATTTTTTCACCAGCATTTACAAAGGATAAATAGTCTAATTTGTTTTGATAGAGATCTTCTGATTGACTTGAGGGTCAGTTCGAAACCCACAAGAAGGTGTTCTCTTTTTAGTGCGATGTACCTATTTATTTTTATTTTACGACCGGTATTTTAATTTTACTTTACAAGTTTTTTTTAAAGTATATAGTTACTTATTTGTATTCTTGGGAATTATTTAACTAAACGAAACATCCGTTAATGTGCTTACAGTAGTTATAGTCTACTTTACCAAAAATATCACTTTACCAAAATTTTATAAGAATTCATATTCATAACTAAACTAAAAAACACTAAGTTTAATTTTTTGACAATCTTTTATTGTGAGACCAAATTAGGTAAATACTCTTTAAGACAAAATAAACGAATCCAAACTTGATGGGATTGCGTAATTTCATTATAGAGTTCCTACGACTGCTTTCCAGCTCCATCATCAGACCAGCTCCAAGTAATCATAATATTGCATTACCACGCGATATATACAGGTGTGCACAATTTTTCGCTTAATTAGAAACCGGAAAGTAGGTCAAAAATGGTTCTGTTGGAACTGTTACTCATTTGGTGTATGCTCCTAATCATGCATCATCTATTGATCGTCTTTTGGTAGTTATGGTTAGATTTGACAACTACACTGGCCCAACCATAATGGGATCAGTGCCTATTGCCGCTGACACGCGAACTTGGCGTTCTAAAGCGAGCACATGTTCTAAAACTCAATTTCCTCTCACATTTGCATGGGCAGTCACCGTACATAAGTCACAGGGATTGACTTTACCCAGGGTAGTGGTCGACCTTGGGTCTACAGAACTGGCTGTAGGTTGCTCTTACGTCTCATTTTCTCGGGCTCAAAGACTTACTGATGTCATCTTGAAGCCCTTTGATTTTGGGGAACCCATCACTTTCTCGCAATTAACTTCAACGATTTTCATTCCCCATAAAACTATTCGCAAATCTTTTAATACAATATTTAACAAATCCTAAAATCTGTTGACATTGAAATTTCAGAGATTAGATTTAGATTATTCTTTATTTACAAACTCATTCTATCGTTATTTCTTTTCATATTTTATGTATTTTATCGAAATAAGGTAACATAAAAGTTTTGTTACCCATAATTTCGTTTCCACGTAAGTTTCAGTTTGCAAAATAGTTGAAACATTTGAAACGAATGCTAAGACACTTCTATCCATTTTCCTAGGTCAGGGCAAACCTATACGTTAGGTTATGTTAGAACTGCGACCAACACACGCACGAGCCGAGCGAGCGAAGCGAGCGTGCCGCAGCAGCGGCCGGTGAGTGCTAGAACACTTCTATCCATTTTCCTAGCTTAAGGCAAAGCTATAGGTTAGGTTATGTTAGAACTTCGACCAATACACGCACGAGCCGAGCGAGCGTAGCGAGCGTGCCGCTGCGGCGGCCGGCGAGTGCTAGAACACTTCTATCCATTTTCCTAGGTTAGGGCAAACCTGTAGGTAAGGTTATGTTATAATTATTATTGCGACCAACAGCTACAACAGCCAAGAAGCGAGTTATTATGTGTACCGTTACATATTGAAACATGTTTTTATAAACAGTTTTATCGATGAAATGTTAGTTCGATATACCGTTTTTATATAAAAGAAAACCATTTTTTTTAAATTTTGTTGTTATAATATGAAACTGCGATGATAAACTATTCTTTTTATTAAGAAAAAAATGTATTAAAAATCGTGGAAAAGTTTTCTGGGAAATGAAATTCGATGTCAAAAAAATCTGTATTCTAATAGACACCCTTGATTTTAAAAAATTTACAAGAATCAGGTCTATGAAACTCCTTCTGTTAAGAATAGGAGAGGAAAAAAAAAAGGCTGAAAACATTAACGGAATGAACATTATCGAAATTTGAATATTTTATGAAAAACATGATGTAAAAAGTTTCTTCGCTCTGCAATCTCTTTAAGCTTGCGAGGTCTACAGCTCACAGAGCCATTAGTTTATTTCGAGTGAGGTTAAGCTTCCTACCTACAGGGCCAATCTGTACCCTAATGAATCCCTACTAGATACTCCACTTGAGGAATGCTTCATTAATCTTCACAATGATCGGAATTTGCTGCGTCACCACGCCTCGTACTTACATAGAGATTGATTAGGATAATATGTCTCTCCCTTCCGGCGTACACTGTGCTCAGGGCTGGATTTAGGGGAAGGCAACCGGAGCTACAGCCCGGGGGCATCCACAAAAAGAGGGGCCTCTACAACAGAGACTTCGAAAAAATCTTTCAAATTCTGACTTTTCGACAAATGTTTTCTTTGTTTTTTTGCTGTTTTGCCTTTAGTTTCACAATAAATAATTTACTAAAAAACCTCGATTGAAAAAAAAATTGTCATTTTATTTGGAAAAATTTTTGGGGCCAGTTATTTGATATAGACTGCGACGGTGACACTGACACTACAGTGTTTTCATGACATATTTGCGTTAAGTAGCAGTTTGCATCCTTTTTGCATCTAACTCCATTTAAGTACTTGGTACTTTTCTCTAATATTATGCATTACTGACTTATTGCGAATTTTATGATGGTTTACCTCTACTCGTGTGTCAATATCTTCGTACATTGTTTTAACGTATTTTGGGCTTTTGGCTTTAACCTTCGCCTTGGAATATCTTAGCTTCATTGCAGAGATAAATCAAAATTATGTGTAAGTATTTACCACGGTTAAACTCACGTAGTTCTACACCACGTGGAAAATACTCAAAGATCGACTAGTTTCAATCGGTTTAGACGATCAATCTCAGGTTGAATGTTAGGAGGATAGATGATTCGACGGTTTTACTGTCTTCAAGGAATTTCATTGATGACAGTACGATTCGTTTTTTTTTGTTACTTGCTTTTTGGTCTATAGGGGAGATTACGCCATATTGAATCCGCTAGATGACAACAAGTCAAATCAGACACTTTTGTCTCAACGTCAAAACAAACATTTTTATAACATTTACTTTTTGTCATGCTTTTTTGAAGTCAAAAGCGCTCTTTTCTGCATGAAAAATCTAAAATCATGTTGAAAATGGGTATGGTCAGTGAAAATTGTCACTATTTTGTGACGTTTTATTTTATGAACTGTACCGAATAATTTATTTTTGACCCAGCCATCATCACTGATAACAGCGTACAGCCAAGACGCTTCAAACGATATCTCATTTGTTAAGGTACCCTGAATATCATAGAAGATACAAGGGAACAAATAAAAAATAACATATAGGCCCAACGCAGACAACAGATATCCGTGACGACCTTTTTAGTCTGTGAAAATAGAACCTTTGGAATCATACGCAGTAACGCACACGACGCGCGCCGGACTTTTTTGTGCGTCGTGTGCGTTACTGCATGTGATTCCATGGGGTCTATTTTCACAGACTAAAAAGTGCGGCGAGGCCTGGTCTGTCGTCTGCGTTGGGCCATAAACATAGCGGCGAAAATTATAGCCTCGTTTTGGCTTCGCCGTACCCTGTTATTAAGACTGCAAATACCGAGGCGGGTGGCCAACTTTGAAAGAGTGGCACTAACGCTTATGAAGATTATCTCGCTTCAAAGCGCTCAGTGTTCGGTTTATTCTGGCTCGGTTTTATTCTTAAAGCTCGAAAACAAACATGAAAATATGCAGCCACTTTGATGGCTCGCCGGAATTATATGAAACTGGCATTAAATTACATTAGTGCACCAGCCGTAAATCACATGATCTATATTATTTCAGAGCTTTGCACGCACACGTGTAATATACTTTTAAAGTAGGTACAACACAGTTATGTAGTTATTACACAACGTGTAGTGTGGGTAAATCGAACCACTGGCTATACTAGATCACTATAGTATATTGAAATTAGAATAATAGTAAATTCTGCATTTCCGTACTAAATTGAGCAGCCGCCCGGGCAATTTGTACGGGAAACGTCATTTCTTTTTGTATTGTAACCATTATTTTAATTTAATTATACTATTGTGATATAGTACAGCCTGTGGTTCAATTTATTACGGGTATGTCCCTTCCACATTGTATACAACGTGGACGGGACATTTATTTATTTTTATTTATTTATTTAACTTCATTACAATATACATGTAAATGGCGGACTTAAGGCCAGACATTGTGCGTACCTAATAAATGTAAAATGAATGAAAGGTTTAAAATGAATTACCTACTATTATTTATGTTTAGTTAAAATACCCGCTGCGTTTTTTTTCACGGTGAAATTTTTAGAAAACCATTGGCGATGTTTTTTGATTGTTTTACTCAGAAAACATCGCCTATGGTTAATATTGTTTTTTGCCGACACGACAGTTTGAAACCGGTCAAGTGCGAGTCAAACTCATACATGAAGGGTTCCGTACCTCCGTACTATTTGCTGCTATAGATGAAAGGTATAATGCGGTTTATGATTTAAGACGTATGAAAAAAAAACTACTTACTAGATCTCGTTCAAACCAATTTCCGGTGGAAGTCTGCGTGGTAATGTACATCATATACTTTTTTAGTTTTATCATTCTCTTATTTTAAAAGTTACAGGTGGGTACAAGTTTAGAAGTTACATTCTCTTATTTTAGAAGTTACAGTTACAGTTACAACACACATTTTACCACTTTGGAAATGTTTCTCGCGCAAACTATTCAGTTTAGAAAAAAATATATTAAAAACCTCAATATCATTCTTAAAGAATTATCCATAGAAACCCCACACGTATGCGTTTGAAAAAAAAAATAGTTTCAGTTCTAAATATGGGGGAAAAGCTTGATGCGGTTCACAGAATACGTCTACTTACCAAGTTTCAACAGTAGGTATAGTTATTATAGTTTCGGATAAAAGGCTGTGACATACGGACGGACAGACAGACAGACAGTCATGACGAATCCATAAGGGTTCCGTTTTTTGCCATTTGGCTACGGAACCCTAAAAAGACCAAATGGTATTTTATGCGAGCGGTGAGTTGGAAATGGAAGACTACTTACACGTTTTGTTGTTTGGTAAGTCCCTCAATGAAAAATAGCACTTCAAAGGGACAAACGCCGAAGGTCAAAAATTCATGAAATTAAATTTTGCTACCAGATTTATTCTACCTATACTTTAAGCGAACAATTCTTGTGTATGAAGATCGGAAACGGCTCCAACGCTTTTGGTGAAACTTAGTATTTAGTGAGTGACGCTGAAAATCGATCTAGCTATGTTTCATGTTAATAGAACCGCGCTTTTCCGAGCTCGGTCACCCTGCTAGTTGTAATAGTCTAAGATCCGAAGACAGATCGACCCTCACCCATCGTTAACCGCATGAAACTTACCCAACCTAATTGCTTATTGTGTATGTTGTACGCTTTCCATTGGGAACTTAGTTCCTTTGACAAACAAGTTAAGTGAAATTTGGAAAAAATAACCGGCCCAGTGCGAAAGGTATCCGTACCATTATCTATAAACAATCGCGCTTGTTGTATATCCCATCCCTTAAATATTTATTTTATTTGGGTTTTACTATTTGTTGTTTTATAGCGGCAACATAAGTACATAATTTGTGAAAATTTCAACTATCTAGCTATCGCGGTTCTTGAGGTCCAGCCTGGTGACAGACAGACGGACAGACGGACAGACGGACAGACGGACAGACGGACAGACGGACAGACGGACAGACGGACAGACGGACAGACGGACAGACGGACAGACGGACAGACGGACAGACGGACAGACGGACAGACGGACAGACGGACAGACGGACAGACGGACAGACGGACAGACGGACAGACGGACAGACGGACAGACGGACAGACGGACAGACGGACAGACGGACAGACGGACAGACGGACAGACGGACAGACGGACAGACGGACAGACGGACAGACGGACAGACGGACAGACGGACAGACGGACAGACGGACAGACGGACAGATAGACAGACAGCGAATAGGGTCCCGTTTTTATCCTTTGGGGACGGAACCCTAAAAAGTTGATAATATTGAAAAATTAGACTTGATCATAATTATTTTGTATTTCGGTCAGGAATATATTTTATTTCATAAAAATAAGTTTCAACTGGTTAGCAGACGGGTGAAGATCGACTCCTTATGGATCCTGTACTATGCTACAGATTATTTGTGCCTATTTACTTCTTTTTTTTTATTCAGCCGTTTATCTCTCATAGTTGGACAAAGGCCTCTCCTTGTACCTATTTACTTATTTTATATTAACCTTTACGGTCCTACTGCTGGGCTAAGATCTCCCCCATGTTTATTTACTAACAAGCTTTTATTTATTGTATTTATTGGACTACGGTGGAATCCTAAGTGAAGCGAGGGATCCAAGTATTTCGCCTGAAGTAAAAATATTACCATACTCGAGTAGCACAATCTACTTTTCAACCCCATCTATGAGAAAAACAAGCAAATACAAAACAGAACAAAAGTAGAACACCTACATATACCTCATCAGAGTTCAGATACTAAATTAGTGTCGTTTTCATTAAAATAATACTTTTTTGGAGGTCAACAACTTCTGATAAAATGTTCACTCATAACTTTTTTGCGTGGGCCTTCATATCTTTTTATTTTTATAAGTAAACTTAATATTCACTATCGGCTTAAACTTACGAAAAAGTATTCAAATTTACACAAATAATTACAAATCACTACAAAAACCTACAACTTCTGTATTTACTTTGAATCAAAAACAAAAATTCGCGTTTTTTACAATTATTTCTTTTTTCGAAGCGAAGATCATTAAAATGTTTACCTACATTCACCCATGTTGACGACGGTGTGTAAACAACATTTAAAAAATTACGACGCCTATGCCCATTATTTGAGGTTTTAAAACTAAATTTTACTTTCTTTTGCTCGACTGCCAGCATTATTTTTGATTCTACATAGATTATATTCGTATTCAGTTTTCAAATTGTGCTTTAATCCCTAAAGATTTTCTTTTTAAATTTTTAATCCTAAGAGAATCAGTAGTAACTTTAGCTCCAAATGTTTTGGGATGAAAACATCGTTTCTCGTGTAGATGAGATGAACAATACATAACATATACTTAGATACCACAGATTATTGAAGAAATTTTAATTATACAGGTTTCCTATGAGTAAAAAATCGAACTTAAGCATAATGTTTCCTCAGGACTGATCGAGTTCGAGATGGAGGACCCCAACGTACCGAGCCACGCCATCGTGAAGCTGCGGAGCAAGCAGCTGGTGGACGCCCAGGTCAGCGAGTTCGACGTCCCGGCCGACGGCGGCAAGAAGTGATACAACAATAACTACATTATTATTTTTTTGATTAAATTATACTGTTCAATTTTAATTTAGTTTTCTTTTCCCGGATTTTTCTAGTCCAGGTATATTTTTTTTACTTCTTTCTATTGTGAGACACACGCTGATACGTTTTAAATGCTGCTATGTAAGATTCTATATTTATTAAAAGATCAAACTAACTGATCTATCAACGTTCAGGAACTGTCAAGTTTGGAAACAAAGATTTTGCACAAACTATTCTTAAATGACGTTAGTGTGCTAAGAAGGCATTATTAGAAATTTGTTCTCCTAAGGGGTTAAAATAAGGGATAAAAGTTGGTATCAAACTTGGTAATTTTTTTTATGTTAGAAATGTAAAAATTATATAATTTCTTACCTTTATGCTCATGAATGCCTATGGTACCTATGGTACTATGTTTAATTTTATAAGCTTTTATTTGTAAATGGTTCAAGGTAATAAAACAATAAAATAAATAAAAATAAAATGAATGGTAGTTTATTGTTGTTAACAAGATTAACATTTTGATTTCTCTTTTTTATAACTCCATCCATTTTTGTAACTCGTTATACGTTAACAAGGTGCAAAAGTAAACGCAAGTGATTTGCTTGTGTTTTTGTTGTAGTAAAAATGATACAACATTGTATCATATTATACTACTAATTGTACCTTTCGGTAGTAGTACAAATGATACAACCTTGTATCATATGTACTTTGACAGTTTTTTTATCACATTCTAAGTTTTTCTTTTCTCCTAGACCAGTTCAGAAACAACCCGTGCCTTTGTTTTAAATTAGGGATGTTACGAATGTTAAATTTCCTACATTCACGAATGCGAATGCGAACACGAATGTTAAGGGTGCGAATGTGCGAATGCGAATGCGAATGTAGTCATCAAGTAATACAAAAAAAACATACATATGAATAAATAATCAATCATTTTATTTAAAAAATCGGCATACCTATTTCACTTTTCATTCCCAATGCCATATAAAAACTGTACATCCCAAAATATTTTAAAATAAAATAAACTATTTGTTTACTTTATGATCAATTAAAATATACTGTTACTAAAACAAAGCAATCCAAGCAATTACAACGAACTCACGTGAAATTAACGCTTCTTATTGATCGAAATTATCACGTTATGCGCGAATCCCAAAAACGCAGAGAGATTTAAAGATGCGGCGCGGTGACGCGCGGGCATGTCATGACCTGCACACATTCGCATTCGCAAGACATTCGCACTGATCGATGTGAATGCGAATGTCGATGCGAATGTTTAAAACGATGCGAACCATTCGCATATGCGAATGCGAATGCGAATATTCGTAACATCTCTATTTTAAATAACAAACTGCGTACTTCGGTACGCCGCAGCAACATTACAGATACTCTGTAACTCGTGCAATTTCGTCTGAAAACAAGGTTTAAACTAAATGCAGACTGAATACACATTGAAATGTTTGACTGATGAATCAGAACTATGTAACTGCAAGTCAGCAATGCAATGCAATAGCCGCGTTCACGAACACGAGGCGCATACACGAGCAAAATTCACAAATTTTAAAAGCTATTAGCTATTTGCAACTTTTGTACATAAAATAGCAAATACAGAAAAAAAATTTTTTTAGCCTATGCTATGTCCCACATCTCAGCAAAGGCCTCCCCCTGTTCTTTCCACACGTCCCTATTCTGAGAAGTCTGCTGCCATCCACTAATGAAAGAATCCATGTCGTTAAATAAAAAATGTCCAAAAAATTAAAAATAACCCTACTAATATTATAAATGCTAAAGTTTGTAAGTATGGATGAATGGCTGGATGTTTGTTTGTTACTCTTTCACGTAAAAAACTACTATGGATTTTAATAAAACTTCACAATAATATAGCTTAAACATCAGAATAACACATAGGCTACAATTTATAAAGATACTACGCACCAGCTTGTTACATATAATTCGCTACAGTCCCATGGATATAATCAATGATCCAAATAATCCTAGGAAAGTAGGTACTCAATTCAATTTCCAAAAGTAACAAAGAAATATGATAAAAAACGTTTTCATCTTAAAGAAACGTAGATCAACTGATCGAACAACCTACAAAATATTCTGCCTATCTATGTGAAGAGAAAGGGGGTAAGCCCACAGTACGTTTGTCGAGGAGGACCCTGACCCACTCTTCCACTTACATTCGCTTTTACACCCTTTTGGCAAATCTCCTTTCATGCATCCTTTCTACATGTAAACATCTCAACATTTCTTTCTCAACTTTTGTAACTATAGTACATCTTCTTCCAGTTCACACCACTCCCTTGTGACATCAGTTCTAATTCTTTTGAAGTAATACCACACATACTCCCCAGCGCTCTCATTTCAAATGCATTTATGCTACTTTCATGTCTTTTCTGCCATACCCAAATCTCACTTCTATACACCAGCGTCAGTATCAGTACTCCATTATGAACAGCTAGACGTGTTTTTTGACACTTTCGTGTTGTTTATAAAGGAATACAGTGCCTCATTCACTTGATTTCTCGCATTCATTCTTCTTACTCTCGAGCTTTCCATCTCTTGTAAACTTACATCCTAAATAAACAAACTCCACAGTACACCCATTTACCACATTATTGCATTCTGTTACACATTGATCCCTCTCGAAAACCATTTTGCTTTACTTACATTCATTTTCATTCTCTTTTTCTCCAAACCTTATTCAAAACTGTTACCATTATCTGTATATCCTCTTCTGAGTCTGCAAGTAATACTTGATCATCAGCATAGAGGAAGCACTTTGTATATATACTACTGCAATTTGAGCGTGACGCAAAAATTTCATATTTTGAATACATATCATAATTTATTATTGTCTCGCATGGTCCACTGGAATGACAGTCAGTCAACTAATGGCTTGTTCGTTCAGGCGCGAGCAAAGCCAGTAATGTAAATCAGTATCCCGAATTTTCGGTGCACTGATTGCATCAGGTGTCCGATACACGTGCCGCCGCAGATATGAGTTAATTTTCCGTTTGACTGAAACTTAAAAAATTCGAACATATTTTTACGAGCTGGACACAGAGCGGTAGTACCTAGTGCTTTGAAATGCAGACTCAAAGGAGTTTTATGCTGGAATAGGTTCACGAGTGACGCACCTGGACGCTGGATTTATTTATCACCTTTTTATCCCTAACGGGGTAGTCAGAGTCTAGGGCCGTAAGACTAACATGCCACTTTAAGTGTTGAAGGTGAATATTTTTTCAAAACTAAAAACTGACTTCTTTTTTATTTGGGACCATCTGACAAGTTCAAACACAAAATAGATTTTTCCAAATTGGTCCACGCGTCTTCGATTCGAAATCGTTGAACATATTTAAAAAATTAAAAATCGCGACTAATTGATAACCTCTTCATTTTTTGGAGGCCGTTTAAAAAAGGAAATCAAAATAGTAATAGGTGCTGCATCGCTTGATGATACTGGTTTTGGTTCTCACTTTTTCCCTCGCACCGCTTTTACGATCTGCGAGGGAATACAATCAGCTGGTACTTTCTAAGTTTTTGTGTTCTCCTAGAACACCATGGAATAAAAAGAATGCTTATAAATACGTATATAAGGTCTAACAAAATATACTGAAAGTATTTAAAGAGAGAATTCAGTACGTGATAGTGAACAACTTTCCCAAGAAACATATGTCGAATTTGTGATAAATAATTTTTGGCTTTCCATACAAACTCGGATCAGCTAATCGGTCAACTTGTATGGGAGACCAAAAATTACTTTTCATGTTTCGGTGTGTGTTTCTTGGGGAAAGTTGTTCAGTAACATGGACTGAATTACCTCTAAAAATAGTTTCAGTATATATTGTTAGACCTTCTATAACACAAATATAAACAATCACGTCTTTGTCTCTAATGGGGCAGACAGAGCGTTTTGCGTCTTGTGGCTTTGAATACACAGAGCCTGGAGACACAAGTCTCAAAGGCGACTATTACAGTGATGGTGGGCGAGAAGGTGGAAAAATTTAACAAGCAGAGTGGTTCTTAATTACGTCGAAACTTCATGTTCAAGGTTGAGATAGCAAGACGATATTTTGTCGAGTGGAAGTAGGACGCATATAGATAACACAGGCGCCCTTAATGTAAACTGCGATATTGACAACAGATATAATGAGCGTCTGTGTCTACTACATGTCATATTATGTAGGTACACTTTGGTTTGTTTGCATACGGCGAATTGTAGTGTGTTGCCGTGGAGGCAGGCGAAAATTGAAGGTCTTTTCGTAGGTACATTCTCTAATCTATGTCATTGCAATCTTTTAAAAGAATTTAATCTAAATTCTCAATTTGCATGGGATATTTCTCAGGTGAAAACTTCTTTAGGCGCTGTTATTAGTATTACGGGACTTACCGCGATTAATATCGTTTTTTGCCAGATATTTCGACGGCCCTTCTGCCATCATGGTCGCTGGCCGACTGATAACAGTAATTGTGACCGTGAAACTCTAAAATCATATATTCTTTAGGCGCGTTGGGTATGCATGGAAATAATTTTTTGGGATGGGAAAAAAAGCATTGAATTCGTGACACCGTTATCGACTCCATTCTGTCGACACTTCTGCGCCCCTTTTTTTATTAGAACTAAGTTTCTTAGCATGACTTGCGGATGGACAGGAAGAAAATGTTATATCTTCTTATTTCTCAAATTGGTCTCAAAATGGGCTGCCCTATGCTTTAGCCTATTAGTGGAGAGTGTAGGCCTCATCCTCTGGTTGCCTAAGTATGGCTCTGGTACAGAGAGGATCGTGCTCATGCAGTGGACACTGAAAAAACCTGATGATTTGTCATTTTAGACGTTTTATTGCTAAAGGTAACGAACACATGCTTATCGAGCATCACTACACGTTCTTTTGAATGATACTACTAGGGGTTGTCAATACACGACCTACATGGCATAGTGGTTAACACGCTAATCCGCCACTCTGGAGGTTCTGGGTTCTATTCTCATTGGGATGGCAATTCTGGAAATTTCCATCCCTTGGTTGTTTATCTGTATTATACAACAACCCAAGTTAAAACATACTTCGGTGCTAGCTCTTTCGATGTGGTGTTTTGATTGTAGGTTATAATATATTTATATATGGTAGACGCTTTTTGCGTCGCGCATCAAACGCTGCGTGTAGCTCGAGTATAAATTGTAGATACATATGACTTTGAGGTTTTACGGTATCTACGAAATAATAATAATATCTACGAAAGCGACATCGGAAACAACCGAAATATCTGCAAATTATACCAAAGAAACAATTTCCCAACACACCGCCACGACGCCAAAAGCCATATATTCGCCAACTTTTGGCCCATTACGTCGAATTCCGAGCAACTGTACTTTATCTCCCACTAACTGTAGACATATTAAGCGATCTTAAGCGGAGGAGACGTAAATGATGGGCTTAGCAAGGAAACTTAGCTTTATTCCCAAGTCATTGCGGATTTACATCTCATGCTTTTTCAATTCAGTGGTAGTAGGTAGTAGATGGTTTAATGATTCTCTCACCCGTGGAGATAACGCCTTAAAGAATCGGCCTTTACAACGTGTCAATGTTATTCCTGTATACATTCGGACAAGAAATACCAATTGGCTTTAGGTAATTCAGAGTTTTTGAGACCAAAATAAGTGGTGAAGAAGCCGGTGTATTAAGGCAATAAAGACTTGTAATTTGAAAGCGCCCACGGGCCTTAACAATAGCCCAATGCGATCCCCTTCAAGTAATACATCAAAGCAGAACAACAGTATTGTAAACATTTCTAATTTTAATTGCGGGACCTTGAGGAAACTGTATAAAAAATATGACGCAGTAGATTCCGTTGTTTTATAAAACCGATAAAATATTTAAGGAAAACTGAACCCAATATGGAGAATAGACCAAGCAGGCCTTACCCACAACAAAATTGCCATCCGGGTGCCCCAAGTCTTGTCTGTCTATGTTGGATGGGCCAAACATTCCGCCATATACAAAGTGGAAAAGACATTATAGCGTAATAAATGAAAGCACATATGTACTTGTACTAATATTTAAGAGAAGCAGTATGCAAAAGAATTTTGAAATCCAAGTAGTTAAAAAAATCTATTTTGAAATGTCAGCTTCTTCATACGTAATGAAAACCGATGAATTATTTTGTTTGAAGATAACTTTTTTAAATAAATAAAAAATAAAATTAGCCTACTTTTGTATGGTGAAACAGGATTCCCAATAAAAGTTCTACTCACCATTTTCTTTTTTGGATAAAAATGTTGTCATACCAAACGCTAAAATTGAATCGGTTTAGTGGTTGAAGCGGGAAGAGGAAGTGACTTTGTCATATAAAATACAAGTATGAAATGAGCCTATAGTAGGGGAGGCCAGAATGCTAAATTTGTAGTCACTCGAGCGTGTTTGGGACTTATTGTACTTTGAAGATGGGGATGTAGGGACCAAAAAATGTTATATAATATTTTTTTAATTTCACTGGTGTGGAAGGCAGCTAGGGGGTTTCAAAGATTTCAAGTAAAAATAGTGGACACAAAAATGGTTTAACGTGTCAGATTAATGCAAGTTAGGTTAATTACACGCTTAAAAGTATGTGCTGTTAAAATCTGACGATTCGAATCTGACACAAGTATGAGAGTCACAAAGTTACAAACCAAAAATTGGCAAAAAAATTACTGAGGTATTAATGATAGCAGTCAAATTAATTTTTATTTTAAAGAAAATAATAACGATTCAGTTAGCAGAAGTATAAAAAAAAAATATGAACCCCCCCTCCCCCACCACAAAAGGCTCACATGTAGTGGAGGTACTTCTACAGTGTGCAAGGTATCCCTCATATGTTAATCTGACGCGCTTGAATAACTGCAAAAATCCCCTCTTGGCCTCCCCTACTACTATCTTTATCTATTCATCACTGGCGGTATGGCTGGATTTACAATAAGTATATCAAATATCAAAATCAAGCCAGATTATAAGACAAGTTGGAACTGTTTATATCTATCTACCTTTGGCCCCTTTTACTAGTGATTCGCCGGCCCTGTTTTCAAACTAAGTAGCTAAGTAGTAAGCATAAACAAAAAGTACATTTTACACTACTACTGCTCCCATGCTGGTCTGGGAGAAATTAAAAAAAACTTAGAATGTACCAGCTGCTTCTCTTCCCACGCAGATCGTAAAAGCCGATCGCGGGAATGGGCAAAAATGCAAATCATGTTAACAGGCGATGCGGCTAGCAACCCATCACTGTATTGATTGCTTTTCCATCTTCTCGCCTACCATGACGCTAAAAGTGGCTTTTGGGTCTTGCGGCCCTGGGCTCTGCATAGAACCGCATAACCCAAAATGCTCTGTCTGCCCCATTAGGGATAAAGACGTGATAGTATGTATGTATGTATGTACACTACGACTGATAAGAGAGATAATTTTCCAAAACTAAAAACCGACTTCGTCCCCAAACTACACAACCGATTTTGATAAAATTTCTATTTCTATGGACCCACTTCTGAAGTATAATAACCCTTTCAACCAATAGTATATTATGCAATTAGTAAATTAAAGACAGATTTAGTTCGAGGGCCGTAGATGAATCACGAACAAGTAAAGGATTCTAACAATTGAATCACGACCGCAGGGAGTGATTCATAATTGTTAAATCACAAGCGTAGCGAGTGATTCAAGTGTTAGAATCCTAAGCGACGCGAGTGATTCACGGCCCTCGATATAAATTTACCGTAATAATCGTTTTATTCAAGAGTTGCATACTATACTTTATACCGTGACTACGAGAAAAAAGAAAGATTATTTGTTCCGAGTCACAGAATAACTATGCGAGAGTAAATTTAGTCTCGTGTAGAGTGGTGAAACGTAAACGAAGTAATCCTAGACTAAATTCTAGGTATAAAGTTATACCAAGGATAGATATTCTGGAATAAAGTCCTATTTGGTTATAAATTTTAGGAAGAAAAAGGTTTAAATTAAAAAAAACCTTTTTTTGAAAATAGACAAATATCGCACGGGAACTTTTAGCAAACGAAAGGGAAATGACGTCAAAGTCTACATTCAGATGTGTTCGATAAGACTGTCCATGTAGTTTAGCTGTCGATGACATACAATTTCATACAAATGTTTAATAAACATCACTGGCTGATAATATCAAACGTACCAAAAAAAAGAAAATCATGCGTTGACAGCTTCTGTCTCTAAAAAGTTTATATGGTCCGACCATGGAATTGTATTGTACTAACGGTCCGACGGATATCGGCGGACGTCATATTTTAAAATGACACGTTTTAGTTGTGTCCTCTTACTATTTTTTTAATATTTACATTTTACACCAGATACATGCTTTTCAGCACTGATTTATTTTTTGCGGCTATTTCTCGACAAGAACTATCGATTAAAAATTTTAAAAATGCATGTATGTATACACCTTAAATATACTAAATTGAAGTAATTGTTTGTTCTGAATTCAAACACCAAAATGGTGATTGCATGTGCATTTTATCCACTGTTTTCAGTGAATAAAATAAACTTTTTTTTATTTTCTAATCGGTCCAGGCGTCCTCGAATAGTCGGTGGACATACATAAAGATTGCGACGTATTGATAACCTCCTCCTTTTTGAAAACCGTTGAAAAATTAGTGGGGTCTGACTGTCCATTAGTTTTCATAGGTGTTTGAAGGCCTGTTAAACATAAGTTTTCGCCTTCGTTATCAGGTCCACAATACTTAGTTTACTTTTCTCAGTACTTAGCTACCTACTATTTTTATTTAACATTCGTAATCAGATGTAACATGTAAGTATTTTATTGTGTAACAAAACAAATCACTTCGTCATAATTTTCTCGTAAGGAAAATAGAAAATCTGATTACCCACCTTATTACTAATTTTAAAAACGTTAAGAATATTTCAGGTGTTTAAAAGCCATAGCCAGGTTGCATTTTTTTGTGTGAAAATGTATACCTAGATGACCTTCGTCAACCTTATGTTATCGTAAATAGACAGGTGCCTACTTCGTAAGGATATGCCACTTTTATTCTAATCAAATTAAGTAAGTAATCATCATCATATCAGCCGCAATATGTCCACGGCTTGACAATATGCCTAATATAAGTAAACATATGTATCTAATTCTATACCTAACAAAAATTATTTCATTTATTAAATGACAATGGACTCCCCAAATTTGAATAATATTGGTCAAGTTACGCAAAGGAATTATTATCACAAATTATCTTAGTCGTCGAGATATGGGCCGATAACAGAAAGGAGGCAAGGTGCCGATTGGCTAATCGCACAGTACCCACTCGGTTCCACGACGTGTTTGCTTGCGATGACGTCGACCATCTTGTTGTGATGAGAAACACTTGCGCGTACGCCTAATCGAACATCTGTTTCCGATCCACCTGTGAACTGTGTAATTTCTCTAACGTGATGTGTTTTAGTGACCGTAACAAACTAAGAATTAGAACACGGACAAGTAATCAACAGTTAGTGCCTAGCTTCACAATAATCGCGCGTTTGTACAGGTGTGAAATTAGTTGTTGATAAGGTTCTTACAGCGTGTCGCAATGTCCGCGGATTATGTTTTGCTATTAAATTGATGTGTCTAGTGTAAATTATTAGCTAAACTACAAACATGGAACGGCTTCGGCAGAAGGCAAAGAAAGATAAGCCCAAATATGGCGACAAAGAAAAACCTCCCTTATTCATAACAGATGTAAAGACTATAAAAGAGAACCTCAAGATCAAAGAGATTTTAAGGACAGTGAAGATGAATAGCAGTATGCGTGTGAAGGCGCCGCGCGGTAGCAAAGTGATGCAAAACAAGGATTTTAACGATAATGACGATTTTGAGGATTTGAGTGACCTCGGTCAAGAATCAGTGTCGACGAGCGCAGTGAATTCTGTTTTAACCAATGATATTCTAGAAGTGACAAATAGCAATTGTGTAAATAACGAAAGTGCCACAATAGTTAGAAGTAATTCTGAAGGTAGTCTAGCCATTCTACTTTCTGTAACGGACAATAAACATGAAACGCCGAAGGAAGACTCAGAACAGGTAGACAAACATACAATCAACGGTGACACAGAAAAGGTCGAGAGTGTAGTTCAAATTCCAGATATCAAGACCACTTTATTGAACAGTCCAAGAATAATACCCAGAGAAAGAAAACTATCGTTGGACCAGACAATGTGGACAAGACGGCAAAGCTTGTCGCAATCAGAAATAGACTTACATTCCATAGGGAAATCGCCATTAGAGAGGAAATCGTCATTTTTTAGGAAAAAAATGGACAGTTTCCTCAAAAATACTACGGAAATTTTTAAGAAGCACTCGGTTAGCAGAAGTAAATCAGAACTCGGTCGGCGAGGCTCGATATCAGTGTCGCTGCAGTCTCTGAACGACAAGAACGGTATTGATGACACCAGCTCGGAAACTATCAACCAGGTTTGTTCGTTTCGTTTTTCGTATGCGTAAGTGGCGAATATAGTCGGATGCTATTAGACAGCTGAAATTTCAGACACTAGGTCAGATATTGCAGCTGCCTAAAAGCATCCAACCTAGCTTGACGACTGTCATACAATGGGTATGACAGCTGACTTTACGGGAATCAACGAAGTGCAGGTGTACTGACTTAATAATTTTTTTCTACTCCTGTACTGTTATCTGTCTTTTAAATGGTTCTGAACACTATTCTAAGAACATTGATAATATGATTGCAGAAAAAGTCTATACTCTATGCCTCATAATAGCACATGTGTCGTTATTTCACTAAAACGATACGCCTAGCCATAGACGTAGAACTTTTTATTCTATAGATTTACCATACTGCCAACATAAGAAAAAAATGTTTTTTTAACATAGTCACTAAAAAGACGTCAATTTAAAAAAAGTTTACCATATAGATCAGTACTTGTATATTCTAAATCTGATTTACCAAACATGTAAGTCAAACATTTTCATATTTTCTTTGTTTGGATTTGTATTTTATTTAGTAAATATAGTCGTAGAAAAAGTATTGTATGCAACGTTGTATAAGTACGTCAAAAAATACTCGATGGCGCTCCTCGCTTGAACCCTCTTATACAACTGTTGCATAAAATACTATTATATTGCTGTTCGTTGGTCTCGCTGCAACTCGAGAACGGCTGGACGGATTTGACTAATTTTGATTTTAAAAATTAATTGATGTTCCTTAGCCTCGCTAAAACTTGAAAACAGCTGGACCGATTTGGCTAATTTTGGTTTTGATATAGATATTTGTTGAAGGGACGGAAACATTTGGAAAAAAATGAATAACAGAAAAACAAGAACGTAAACGGGCGGAACGAAGTTCGCCTGTTTAGCTAGTATTGAATCAAGGGTTAAATATACTTTTTACATACTCTTAAGTTCATAACCTAAGAAAGTGGTGAGATGAGGTTTTGAGTTGAGTCAATTGAGTTTGTCCACAAATATTACATTCTCTGACTTTTCTGTGTAAATTCGGGATTTTTCCATTAAAATTAGTAATAAACTGAACTGAACCCTTTTAAATAAATAACAATTTTTCAAAATCGGTAAAAAAATGGAAATGCTATTAAAGATCAAAATATATAAAAAAAACACAAGGGAATATGGGTGTCGCGGTAGTCCTAAAAATGTAATTCAATGATGTTTTTAAGGCAATGATTGCAGGCAGTTGAGAATCGGCAGAAATCTTGGATTAATAAAGAATAAAATAACTAAGTGGCTCGGCTTCGAGGGGCACCTTAGCCTTCGGCCAGAGAGTGTCAGGTTTTAGTCCAACTTCCACCGAGTTTTGGAGTCTAACTTAGTTTCATAACTTTCTGTCTGCTTGTTTGTAGGGAAGTATTACTAGTTTGCAGTCGTCAGCTGCCGGGCAGAGTACGGCCAGCCTTGTGGCCAGTCAAGGTGACGGTGAAAGGCTGAGCCCAGTGCCTGGCGACCAAGAGAGTGTGACCAGCCAGACGACGGAGGAAATGTTGTCAGGGAGCGTTAACAGTAAGTCATCATTGATAAATATAATAGATATATAAGGACAAATTACGCTGATTGAGCTAGCCCCAAAGTAAGTTCGAGACTTGTGTTATAGGATACTAACTCAACGATACTATATTTTATAACAAATACTTAAATAGATAAACATCCAAAACCCAGTACAATTTGAAAAAGGCCCTTTTCCAACTTGCCCTGACCGGGGATAGAACCCGGGACCTCTGGGTGACGGACTAGCATGATGACCACTACGCCACGGAGGTCTTCATTTTCATAATTATCCTCATCATCAGGTCTTTTTATCTCCACTGCCGAAGCACGACTCTCTGTACTACCAGAGCTATACTTGACCAGATTATTACTCGCATTTACTTACGAGGATACCATTCTACGTAAGATCGTAGAAAGATAATCTAATTATGAATTCGTAGGTATCATTTCCACTTTTCACTCTTACTCCCGATGTCCCTACTGCAGCGAATAACGTGGAAAGAAGGTTTTTATGTGGTTTGTACGCAACATGTCATATATATTTAGAACTATGCTCTTGTTGGTGAATTAACACTTTATTTATAAAAAAATCCAACGTTTGCTAAACCAAGTTTAATTAAAATATGTTTTATCTCTCTTACTCTTATCAATATTGAAAATTACAAGGCAAAATACATTTCACCTAAAATAGTTTAGCAAAACTTCGTATTTTTTATACATATATATATATAGGGGATAATCTTCTTTATCTGTTTCTTGTAGCTGTGCCTCGATCTTACTGATCCTCTTTTTGTTCGCATAACTTTTTATAAGCATATGTTTGTCCTCATTATTTAAATCTGCAAAGAAATGAATTATACAGCTGAGTTGAAGAGATAGATTCAATGTATACTAGTAAATACGGTTCACTCACGTAATATAAAAAACATGAAATTAATTTGCAAAGACAGAAACAAGACAAGAAAGCAAAAATCTTACTGTGAGCCGAAGAACATAATATTGATAGCTTTAGTACAAGTAAAAGATCATCTTCAGAGCGAGTGTTAGGAATAGCGGCGATAATAATTGGACGATTGTTTTGAAACATGTTTCATTTGTGTTTCACATATACTTTGATCTTAGATTTTATATATATATATATATATATATATATATATATATGCTAATGACGAAGATGATATTCACAACAGAAGTTTGAAAAGGAATATACCTATACTTGCACGCTCCACCGAAATGGAGTCCTAGTTCTTAAGTTTACTGGTTATAGACTGACGTCATAGTTTCATAGTTTACTTATAAGTTTCTATGTATCTAACGTGATATACAAAGTGGAAGGGACATACCCGTAATAAATCCAACCACAGGCTATACTGGATCTTTATGTAACATAATGATATAAAATAACAGTCACAAAACAAAAATTACCACTGAAAAGCAATATGTTTTGAAAACAGCAAAAAAATTGGTTAATTAATGAAGTGGTAATTAGCATTTCAAAATATAAGATTAGGAGTGTGGCGGAAACATCTCACTATCTCTTTCGTACGCGCGAGACCTAATAGCAGTGACGTCATGGACGCTGTTGTGTGTGCATCCTTTTTCTATTACTCGACAGTTTCCCCCTCCATCAGATTTTAAAAGCTTATATCTTATTTATTTTTGGGCAGATTAAATCATTTTATTTTCGGATTATCGGTTTCGGATTATGTTACTTATTGATATGAATAATAAAAATACCGTAGTGATATAGCGGACATTCTTCGTTAATGCTTACGTTAAAAGACTGTGATAGAAAGAAAGAAAGAAAAAAAAAAGAAAGAAAAATTGTTTATTTGGTACACAAATGAAAACTACAATTAGGTACCTACAATTACAAATTTATGAACAGTACCAAATTGGTAATGATAGTTTACTGCCGCATAGGTAATTAGGTACATCAGTCTGCCCGTAGACTTAAGACATCCAACTTTAACAAAGGGGAGATGAGGTCGAAACTTATACTCAAAGACACTCGCCAAAGTTGCATGGGTGAAGTTCCGCGGCTAATGTAAGTTCGGCATAAAAGAAAGCCGTGTTAGTTACACCATTTATGATTCAAGAACGGCTGGACCGATTCAGATGAAATTTGATATGGATATAGTTTGAGACCCGGGGAAGTTTTGTCCCGATTTTTTTACAGGGAACGGAGCCCGCAGGCACAGCTAGTTGATGATATATCACACTGAAAGACCTGGACCCGATTAATTAAATTATAATTTTTTCAAAACTAAAAACCGACTTTACCTTAAACTCTTACTTAAATCTTTATCAATATCGGTAGGGTTACCGATATTGATAAAGATTCTATTAGACCACTTGACAAGTATGCCATTTCAAACAAACAGAAGATTTTTCAAATCATTCCTTGCATCTTCGAATGATTGGTGAATATGTTACGGCTAAAACCCGAAATGCGGCTATGCCTCGGTTTAGCCAGCTAGAACTAGGTGCAGCCGATCTCAGATGGCTACACTTAGGTGTATCCTACTTATCGTCGGCTAGAACTAGGTTTAGCCTTTATCATTCCGGCTAGAACTAGGTGCAGCCGATCGCAGGTGGCTAAACTTAGGTGTAAGTGTAAGTTGTCGATATTTTAGGTTATAACGGTGATAAAATAAAAGACCAAAATGTTGAAGTAACGTTCATATTGTTTTGTTGATACAACATATCTTATCTTAAGTAATAAGTGATGAGTGGCGGAACTATATAAGGTCTAACAAAATATACTGATACTATTTTAAGGGTGAATTCAGCCCGTGATAGTGAACAACTTTCCCATAAAAATATGTGTCGAAATATGAAAACTATTTTTTGGCTTTCCATACAAACCCTGTTCTGCGACGGTCAACTTATACAAAAAAAAATGCGATGAATTTATTTTAGTATAAGCTTTACTGCCTACCATTAGTGGCATTGTCATGCAATTGTTATAATATCGATATCAGAAATCAGTAAAGTCTAGTTAACTTTTGCCCAACGATAGTACTGGGCAATAAACACCTAACGATAGTTAAAAACTATCGATACTAACAGCACAGTAACGGTTCAACATAATGTTTTGTGAGTTAAAGGTATCAATACTGAACTAAAAGCTTATGTTTAAGTACCTAACAGTTTGCCTGTAGACAATTCAAAGAACACAAATAGATGCAATTTCGTCCATTAGCCATAATAAGTCCTACTAGCGGTGTTCTTGAAACTTTATTCAGCTCTAACAAAGCGCCATGAAGTGGAAACTTGGTCATTGTCGACTCTAAAACCTACCAACAAGGGCTCGATGAAGTAGAAACTTAGCCATTGACGATTTTAAGACCTATTGTCTCTGTCGACACGATTCATTCAATTAAATTGATTTACCGCTCGCCGTGAGTGCCGTGACAGAGCCCCGATCTGAACCGAACTATCGATTGTTGGACTTATTGATTAAATAACAGTTTAAATTAGATAACTATTTGCATAATTATCTGTTGCTAGTGTCAACACTAGCAACCATTTTTAGGGTACCGTAGTAAAATCTTATAGTTTCGCCATGTTGAGTACGGCCGAGAAGAGTATCTAGAAAGTTAGATCAAGCCGACAAAATCTATATCCATACATATAATAAAACAGTAAAAAAAGTGTGTCTGATCATAAAATATATTTCCAAAAAAATATTGGGGGCGATGGAGAAATAGTAATAGAGTAAGAATTTAAAAAAAAATGTCTGTTTGTACACGCTAATCTCCGGAAATACTGGACGGATTCAAATGAAACTTTTTTTGTTATATAGCTATTAAGCCTGGGCAACATATAGGGTATAAATGATTAATAAATAATAAATTAAAAATGGAAAATGGAACGCCTGATGCTGAATCATAATGGTCCAGCTAAACTATAAGAGATATAAAAATGCCGCCTTAGTAAAAGTTGTTCAGCCTGATGAGCATTTTCCAGAGACATAAAGTCCACGCGAACGAAGTTGCAGGCTTCGGCTAGTGATAAAATAAAGTTCTGAAAATATTTATTTGAATATTTGTTGGGACATGTATATTGTACATAACCTTGAAAAAAATACATATCCATTCAAGTTTTTCATGGAAAAAAAAACACGTCAGTAGTATTAATAACGAAGTTATAAAAAGGAAAACTATCAGGGCTTAGCAGAGTTTACAAAAGTCGACTAACATATAAAATAATAATATACTTAGAAAAGGAAAAGTTTATACAAATTCAATAAATAAAATTGATTTTTAACGTTTTTAGACGTTATATCGTGAGGTGAGAACTCAAAGTCAGCATTCGCAACAACGGAACCCTACACTGCGCGTGGGCCAACACGCTCTTGGCCGGTTATTATAGACTCTCGATAGGATCGATACTAATAGCTTATGCGCCAATCAAATGGGTTTCTCTATCAACAGTATTAATGACGCCATGTTCTGTACTTCCCACGGTATTAGTGCAAAATTTACTGTACAGTAAACATAAACAGGCCAGGTTCTCGATTCTAGTCAGAACTTATTGTTTGCGAATACCTTACAATAAATCTGAGGTTTTGTATAATAACCTACCATTCCACGAAAATAATTCTTGTAATATGGAATAACAATCTCATTCCTCATTTAAATAGGTTACTCGTGCGTTAATTTAAAACATATTTCCAACCTGTGTAATCCTATCAGTTTCAAAGGGAAAAACTCTTTGTTAGGGAATAAATGGGGAAAATGTTTGTGACTATAAAATATGTACCCACATAAGTATGAGTAAAAATAGTAACATTGTTGCAAATACTCAACGTCCCTCACTAAGCTTTAAGTTTGTATCGAGGTTAGGGATGAAAATTTTGAAAATGCTTGAATATTTCTTTTTTGTTATGATACATGCCTCTTTACCATAAAATATAAAAAAAACTGTTCATTCAATTAAATTTGAAAAATATTTATTTTAAATCACGTAAAATAGACTCATCACCATGATGAGTATTTTATTTAGAAAAAGAGAAGAAGTTAGTAGTTTTAACTGTCGATATCCGAACAGGTTGATGTTGCCTTGTTCTCGTACACAAATTTGTTCAAGAAATTGTTATGCAATGTGTGTTAAAGTTTTTAATAAGCTATTTTATATCTTAAGGGATGAAGATATAAAATCGTTGACAATACATAAATTCAAAAAGGAACTACATTTATGGTTGGTCAAAAAATGATTTTATTCTGTAAATGATTATTTAAAATAGAAATTATTGACATATTATTATTGTATAATCTTAGCATGACATAATCATAATTGAATTCCAAACAGAATTAGCTTCCACAATTTATTTAATTATATTTGCATGCTGGAAACAGTTAAATGTGTGATACTTACGGCTAAATTTGAATGTAATATGCTACCACATTTATGGCAAATAAATAAACTTTGACTTTGACTTTGATGTTAGAGGGTAAAATCACATCGTGTCGTCGCCATCTGAACCGTCGGACGCATGGTATAATAAAACAAGGTATTCTCTATCCGAGATGGGACTTGACTACGTCACGATAAGTGTGCCACTATTGTTCTTTTCAGTAAATGTAAGGACTTTCTCAATTAGTTCATGAATATTATATAAAATATCAAGTAACTTAGCTATTTAGTATCTCGCGTGATTCATCAATTCAATATTTTATAAATTGATATAATGGATTATTAATTCGAAATTGGTATATAAAGTTCAAAAATGCATTGCGCTGGGGTAATTCAATTTCATACAGTGGCAACACATCAAACTGATGACGTATTCATGTTCCACCTACGTCATCAGTTGTCACGGGAAGAGAATACCTTGTTTTATTTAGATGGTCGGACGTATTAAAAATAATGACGTATTACAATGACAGTTAAGTTGTCAACTGTCATATGACTTTATTGTTTTTTAAACGTTAGACGGTCCGGGCAAAAGAAATGGCAACGACATGACATTCGGAGCTCATATTACGTGATTCAAAATGAACATTTTTGTAGATTGAATTGTCAAAACAGAAAAATCTGATTTTTTATGATAAAGAGGAATGTTATTCCAAACAGCAGAAAAATATTTTCAATATTTTAATAATAACACTCATTATTATCACGTCTTTATCCCTACTACAGGAAGACAGGGCCCAGGTTCGTAACGCTTTAAGATGAAAAAGGGAATTATAATAGTAATGGTTCAGATTCTCGGTTTTACGATCTGTGCGGAGAAGCAACTGGGACATCGCAATCAAAAGTCAAAATTCAAATTTTAAATATATATTCCGTTACTAGACCTTTACAGGCAATTTTTCAAAAGAAAAGCTACCTTGTGACCACATATGAGAAAAAGGTCGAAAGAATCTAATTTTCACATTATTCACTCTAATATAATATTCTGTGTTTTTCTTTTCTTATAGACCAGCATGGAAGATTAAATTGCTTAATAAGTAGGACCCCTAACTTATACACCTGTCAAATTCATTAAAATCTAATACTCAAGGTCAGATTTTTCTAGATTATCACACTAATATTATTAAGGCGAAAATTTGCGAGTGTGTGTGTACGTGCAAGTTTGTTACATCTTCACGCGCAACGGCAGGGCCATTTTGATAAAATTTGGTGTGCAGGAATCTGACGCCCTGGATTTTTTCCGCGGGTAACACCGTGGGGCGCAGCTAGTATGTTATACAGGTACCTTATAAAATATATAAACAATATGTTTTTATTTTACAGGTCTTACCGACGCATACTTGGCCCAAGGCCTTCTAAACACGCGGGCCATTTCGATGAGTTCCGGCCTCGACACGGCCGTCAAGCGGCGCAAGCGCAAGACCTCCTGGGCCAACAGGTACGCCAAAACATTGACGTCACTTCAAACTCACATACACAGTACTAGGTAGAAAGCTCACGGAGGCCGAGATTCACTTCGGGTCTCTTACCCAATGGAGCTTAGTAATGGAATTAGTAATTACTCACGAATAGGCATGACAAATGGAAAAATATTTTTGGTCTATCGGTCAGACTATAAAAAAATATTGTACACGTATTTTTTCTTACATACATACATACTATCACGTCTTTATCCCTAATGGGGCAGACAGAGCATTTTGGGTCTTGCGGTTCTATGCAGAGCCCAGGGCCGCAAGACCCAAAAGCCACTTTTAGCGTCATGGTGGGCGAGAAGATGGAAAAGCAATCAATACAGTGATGGGTTGCTAGCCGCACCGCCTGTTAACATGCTTTGCATTTTTGCCCATTCCCTCGATCGGCTTTTACGATCTGCGTGGGAAGAGAAGCAGCTGGTACATTCTAAGTTTTTTTATTTCTCCCAGACCAGCATGGGAGATGGGTATTTTTTCTTTTCTCTGAAAAACCAAAAGTAACAAAGATACAGCGGATATAAATTTCGCGTGACGTCACGGCTGGGTACGATTTTTACTTAAGTGTGACGTAGCAAGCTCCGGAACTTTGAATCTCCGTATCTTTGTAAATTTTTACTTTTTTGGTAAACTGAAAAATACGGGTCCATTATTTTTGGTTATTCTAAAAGACGGACTAATTACAATCATACTTTTAGAACCCTGTCGTCACCCCTATTCTAGAACGCTATATAAACGTCTGGCTGGCGTCCAAAATACGCCCATCGTATTAAAACAGTTTACACTTTAAAGGCTTCATCGCGTAATCTACTCGTATAGGTATATACTAAGATTAACGTGATTTAAATTAATAAGTCAATAAATAATAAATATAATATAAGTAAGTATATTAGGACAAATCACACAAATTGAACTAGCCCCAAAATAAGTTCGAGACTTGTGTTATGGGATACTAACTCAAAGATACTATATTTTAGAAATACAAATATAGATAAACATCCAAGGCCCAAGTCAATCTGAAAAATATCATTTTCCATCTTGCCTGACCGGAGATCGAACCCCGGATCTCCTGTGTGACTAGCCTGGCATGATGACCACTAAACCACAGAGGTTGTCAAAATTTAAAAGAATTCATAACGATACACTTTTAACCTACCAATATCGGCAGATATAAATATGTTGATGAAAAATACTATCGGCACGTAATTTGCCTAATTCTTATCAAATAGCTTTTGATATAAAACTATTATTCATAACACTAAAACTTATCTTCGAAACCGATTATCTACGAGTTGTTTTGAAAAGTTTTATCATTTCTATTTCATACTCCGCTACTTATTGTAGGAATTTAAACTGAGTAACTTATAAATGTTTAATTTAAGAGGTACTTATTCTGGGGCTAATTACTACTATATATATTACGCAAATGTCATAATTTGGTACATTTTGTACAAACTGAATCTACAACTTGACATTATTTTAAAATTTTGACATTCTAAAAATTAAATTTAAATTATGATATGACATAAAGAACAATGCATTCTCTGTCCACATTAACTTAAAGATTTAATTTATTTGTGAGTTGCGAGTTGATGTCCTTGGAGAAAATGCTGCAGTGCAGTTTGTTACCGCTTCTTCTGCACTAGCGCTTTGGAAGCGGTAGTAAACTTATGCTGTAAGTAACCATTTGACGTCAACAATTGTGCAACAAAATAATGACGATTATTAAGAGATATTATAAATATCCTATGATAATAAAGATATATTTGAATTTGAATTTGACTAAATTATAATTATCTATAAAGCTATGTAAGTATGAAAACTGAAAAGCATACTAAATGCATACTTATTGCCTACCTAAAATATAAATATAAAATGTACCTATTTCATTGAATAATGAATCAGTCTATCGGTCTGAGGCTAAAGTTTATTTAATTTGACAGTCAAATGATTTTGGGGTATAATTGATGGCGGACGGATGAAAATTCGCTTAAAAAAGTTTTAGCTGGTTTTGCCGCCGGTCTATCTATCGCGAAGTCTTACTAATGAGCCCCTCTGTTTTGTTTGTTTCTTTTTTTGTAATTTCTTCGTCTTAGTCATATTTTTTTATCTTGAAACAGCCTTACAATAGTTACAATAAGTATTATTTGACATTTAGAACAAGTGTCTTGTAAAAGTGTTGAGGAAAAATCCTCCTTGATTGCTTACGTTATAAAAAGGGATCTTCTGAATCTTATCTTCCGGACTGGAGTGGTTTAGGAGAAGTGAATGAGTAAGCACACTCCATTCTAATTTTAGCACATGCGCTAAATGGCCAACAAGCAAAATGTAAAGTGACGGTAAAATTAACCCGTTATAAAACGCAAACTAACTTTGTTACCAGGTTTAAACCATTATCCGATTAAACCAAGTTGACATACACTAGTAATATCCCATAGTCTCATCTAAAAATGTCAACTCGATTTGGTCGGATAATGGTTGTTACGGCCACTGGCAACATTACGGTGCGATGCGATGCGGAGCGGCCGGAAACGACGTCATTTACACACACACAACTACGACCATCTTGCGCGGACACGGATCATTGATTATCTTGTAAATTAACTAAAATAAATAATATACAAACATACAGCGCCTATTTAAAATCTACAGTCCACACAAACCCAGCAGCATCAGCTCAATCATATGCCAGTAACAAAGTTAGTCTGCGTTTTGTAATAAGACAGAACAAGTCTAAAAGTCAAAATAATATCTTCAAAATTTAAAATAAGTAACTACACGTTTTTGTTTGTGTGTGTTAGTACTTGTGTACTGGTTTTAGGTTGCTTAACCTCCTTCTTCAGTTAACTGCTCACTGCTGAGCGAAGTGATGTGCCCGACATAAATTCTAAACTCCCTACATTTGTTACAATCTTTTGCCTGTTCCAATGCCTTGAAGATTTTAGTGTTCAGGTTTCTCTATTTGACATTGTGGAGGTCTGGACGTTTTCTTGAAAAAACTAGTTGTAGTGGTTTCCCCTTGCCTTCTACGGATGAGAACCTTCTAGGTTGTTTATAAGCATAGCTTAATGTCTTGTATCTGCTAGTGACAATGTCTGAAACCAATGGCTTATAGTGCAGGCGTGGTTAGGTATCTATGCACATTGTTTTATATAAACCTTTAATGATTCATTAAAATCTTAATGAAACATCATTAAAATAAGCATATTTTTAAATTGGATTAAGATTTTTCCTTTATTTGAACAGTGCTCTAGTGTTCAATTTTGTTCATCAATGCAATTATTCCTAACGGCAAGTGTTTTCACCCAATGATCGTATTTTTGTTGCGTCAAAAATACTATATTTAACTTGTAACTTGTCTTCACAAAATCTTGGAAAAAAGTATTGACCCACGGTACCTATAATTTTGTTTTTTCGTTTTGCTATTTGCTTCACTTTGCACGATTAGCAACTTGTGCGTTTTGCATCAAACCCTATTTTCATTCTCGCTCTAACCGCGCCGGATTTAATAATAAGGCAACCTTTTAATAATTAAACTTTATGAAGCTTAGAACATAAGCGAAACAGTCGGATATTATTTTAAATAGATTTTAACAGGGCATTTTGATGAGATTTAAAAGTGTTAAGTGCCTTCTTCCTTAGTAATGCTAATAGAAATATAAGCTAAAGTGTTTTCTAAAATTCGTTCCATTATGTAAACTGGCTCTGAATGTGTTGTGGCCAACACTGGCTTTAGATTTTCTAGTTGCCTAAAGGCACCTACTACCAGCTTTAAGTGCTTTCTAAAGCACGCAAGAGCACTATATACCTAATATGACACTGGCACTTCAGGTTCAGTCAATCAATGTTGGTTCACATCAAATGAGGAGTTATCATCGGATATTATTTTGTCATATTTTCGACAAAAAATAATAATTTCTGCAAAGCTTTCCACCATTCCGCTTTTGTATCTCCTCATATCGAACGCATTCACTCGCGAAATCGCGGGTTCCCTTCGAGCTAAAATAAATTTATTTTCCTAATCCGATTACTGTCATGGCTTTCTATTTCAATAAATATGTATATTTGTTTTGTACTAGAATACAATGAGATTCGAGTTTTAATAATCCTATTACATTACAATGCGAATGGATATATGTTTGGATTGTATATTCTAAATCTTTGATGTTTGGATGTTTGTTCAGCTCTGACAACTTCAAACGGAAAGGGATTTTATCAATTTCTGACGTAGGTAGATATCTTGTTCCTTAAAAAAATCAATTGTTAAGTAGAGACTGACCGAATAGTTTCCTTTTTTGGCAAAAAAATTACCATTCAAAAAATTACCATATTTTTGTTTTCTGCCAAAAACAGCCGAAGTTTCCGCTCAGCCGAAAATCAAAAGTTCGTGAATTATCACGCATATTAAGGTCTATATAACAAAGAATTTAAAAATATATTCTTTAAATAGCATAAGCTATAAACGGTCGGAAAATGTTAGTTTTAGTATATAGGCGTGAAGCTTTTCTACGCACATTAGCTAAAAGTGGCCGTGTTTCGCAAATATGCGTAGAAAAGCTTCACGTTCTAACTTTAAACTATAGTGTTTCGCAAATATGCGTAGAAAAGCTTCACGTTCTAACTTTAAACTATAAACAGTAGTTTATAAAATAGTTGAAAGGGTTATCTAGGGTTTGGTCAAGACAAAATTTTAAATGTTATAACCGTTTCCTTTCAAATGGTTTATTTCAAATAAGGGCGCGAATGGACCCCGGAAAATTCAGATATTGCCTTAAAACGGCCAATTTCAAGGGGCCGAAGGTTGAAACAGTGTCTAGTTTTCATATATTCTTTTTAAATGATAGTCAATTTATGAGCCGTTTTGCAATAAACGTCTTAGTCGATCTATGGTCCCTGACTACGGAATAAATCTTTACCACGTATCAGCTATACCTGGTAAAGATAAACCTACGTGGTTAACCTCCAAACAAAGTTTATCCTAAAATAGATATTAGGAAGGGCAGGAAACTACTTCTAATCTGACTTATAAGTTTGTTTCTTGTTCGCTCAATAGACTTAAGAGAGGCACCTACTCAGACTAGTATACAATATCTGTGGGTAGCTATACATTTAGGTATAGGCGTGTCGAAAACTGTGAAATTAATAATGGGTATAATCCGCTAGACGACAACAAGTCAAATCAGACACTTTTTTCCAAACGGCCTTACAAGCAAAATCTATGGGATTAAGTATTAGTTTTATTGAATTATTTTCTAGGGGCTTCTCTTCATCATCATCATCATAATCATTATTTCAACCGCTTAACGTCCACTGTTGGACATAGGCCTCTCCCAAGGATTTCCAAAATGAACGATCTAGAGCTACTTGCATCCAGCGCCTTCCAGCGATCTTGGTCAGGTCATCAGACCACCTTGTGGTTGGGTATCCTCTTCATCGACCCTTATTTAGACTGCCTTGCTTAATTTCAGAGTGACATGGCTGGCCAGCGAGACTATGACGAACTACCTTAAGAGGGTCATTCCTGACGACTACAACAAAGACACTCCTATGTGTCACTCCTACCAGGACCTGTCCAGCATCCCTGAGAACCACTATGGAGGGGAGACCGATTCCAAGGGACGGAGGTACTAAATGTTGTAACTTAAGAACACTGCTTTATGCGTGACCCTTAATGCACTTGGCCAATTTATTGTTTTGTGAATCATTGTAAAATTTAAAATGTAGGAATATTAAGTTTATTGAGAAAAGAAATAAAAACAAGAACAGAATAAAAAAAAACAGAAACAGAAAAATATTAATATAAAATGTTATGTAATGACCACCGTGGCGTAACGTATAACATACCTGTCCGCTGGTCAGAAGGTCCCGGGTTCGATCCCCGGTCAGTTCAAGATGGAAAATGATTTTTCTGATTGACTTGGGTCTTGGAGGTTTATCACTATATATATTATATATTAATGTGAACACCGTGCAACAGTGGCGCCCACATTTGAAATAAATTGTTTACTAAATTATAATGTTAAAATTACTCGGAGCAAAAAATATTTATTTATTTTTTCAAACGTTATTGTTCCAAAGTACAAATATAGGTACTTTTAACAAATGATGGACTTAATGCTAAGAGCATTTACTCCCAGTCAACCATAGGGATAAACAGAGGAAATTATGCGACACAAAAAGCAATATAATATACTAACGTACAATCACATTAATTGAATATTTACTTATTCAATACATTTATATATATATTTACTTTAATTTATAAATAGATAAGAAGAGTAAATAATAATGACTTTGCAAAGAAAGGGAGAAAAGGTGGGCGTGAACCTTTCTTTTAAAAGGGAATTTGGTAGAAATTAGAAATGTCTCTGAGGTTAACGGGTAAAACATTCTCTAAAAATAAATGTCTGTGTTTATTTATTTTTATTATCATACTTAGTCTCTTATATACTATTTGGCAGCATAATACCTAGGTCTTATTCGATGATGAGGAGCACAAATGTTCATTACTATCGCTTTCGAAGCAAAGCGACACTGGGCGTGGTCCCCATTTGGATGGGTGACCACAGGGGGCATAAAAATTTCTCGAGCTCTTCTGTGCTTCGGAAGGCACGTTTACGCCGTTATTCCCGGCTGACATCATTGTATGGCTGGCAATCGCTTAGCTATGTCAGATGCCTTATCTGACACCAGTGCTGGCCACTTCGGTAACAGTCGAGAACAGTCCAAAGTAATTATTTTATTTTATAAGAATGTTTTATTATTTTTTCTTATTTAGTGGTTTCGATAATACACTAATTTTTACTTCCCAACAATCAAAATCAGATACTTTTTTCTAAACTTCAAAAAAAACATTTTCTAATTGGATTTGTATGAAATACAGGCTAATGACGTTATAGTTTCTTGGATTCAAATAGCGCCTTACTTTTATCAGTTTTTCTCAACATGTATAAGTTTTGTAAAAAAAAAAATCATTTTTTGTACAATCTTTTATTGTGAGGCCAAAGTACTTACTAAGACAAATCAAATAAGCCCAAACTCGATGGAGTTGCGTCGTTTCATTACTGAGTTCCGTCGACCGCCTTCCGTCTCTGTGATCAGATCCTAGGCATCTTCGACACATAAAGTGCTTGTCAAGACAAATCAAACGAGTGCTACGCAAGAAGGTTATGTTGTTTTATAACTGAGTTCCGTCGAATATCTCCCTCTCCATTATCAGAACAGCTTTTTGACTTTTTTTCTATTTCAGGTTGTCGTATCAACGCGCTGTTTCTGGAGAGGACCCCGTGCTGCCGACGAGGTACTCGGACACCAGTTTGCGAAGGAGACACGGCATACCTGAAGATTCGGAGGTAAGTGCAATCTCAGAGGTCTCCCAAAGTGCAAAGTTGGGATTTGTACTTTTTATATTTTGATTTTTAATCTCTTTTTACATCAAATTTTTATACTTACATATGTATGGATTTCACGTGACTGCTGTATGCTGTGATCATGGCGTTCACCTTGTGATGCGAAAGTTGTGGGTTTGTATCCCTCTGGGAAGCATAGGTACTTTGTGAAAAATGATTCGGAATTCCGAATCAGGATTCCGAACGCAGCAAATCCATACAAATCAATGACTGTACCACACACATACGGTAGCATTCCGTTCGGTTTTTATTTCCGTCAGGAACTCCGAATGAAGGCCTGTGCGTTCGGAATCCCGCACGGAAAAAACCCGTTCCGAATGCACGTCTTCCATACAATTTGTTTGGGTCGCACCACACATTCGGAAATTCCGTACGGAATGCGCTCAGTGTGCGCCGCACGACCGTAGCGAGCAGACGTATTGTAGTTTTAAACTTCCGTGTACGTTTAATTTCCCGCGCAATGTCTGACATACAATATCTCATAATATCCGTATAAGCTTACACATGTTTATAGAACACTAATAATAAAGGTTACCACGACAGAGACCTTAAGGAAATGGCGTGGCAGGCCATTGCAGGCCGTGGCAACAGGCAAGACATATAATTAGGTTTCCAAATATTTGCCATTAAAAAAATTAAACATTTAGACCTGTCTATTCATGTGTTCCCATCTTCCCATACATTAAATACCCAGCATACTATTTTGTGAGAAATGTTATTATAAATTGATGGGGGTTCGAAGAACTCGTCAATACGAAGTTAAGGATATTTTTTTAAACAATATTTAGCAAAAATGCAATCGCTATAAAAAAATCATAGTCAAATTTTATTCAAATGTCATATTTCCGCACGCTACTAGAACATGTGCGCTCGATAGCTGGCAGCTCTCGACTGAGACGCGTCATTCCGTACGGAAAAAACCGTATGTGTGTGGTAGACGAACGGAATTCCGTATGTATGTGGCCGCTCTTACGGACAGCACGTTTAAACTGTGGGTCCCGAACGGCATCTAGCGTTTGCTCTAACCTAAATTAAAGATTGGTTCTGGTTTACCCTTTGGGTTCCGGAGGTCAGACGGCAGTCGCCCTTTGTGTAAAATCCTAACCTCGTCAAATCACGTAGGTTAGGTAGCGGACTCCGGGCTCTGAAGCATTACCGCTGAGGATGCAACCGGGAATATGCTCGGATGATGATGAAATACGTGGATTTCAAAAACTTGAAATTTAAGGGGCAGCGTTCTTATAGACACGAAGAACAAAGCGCCCGTATTCTCTCATAGCGTCTCGTCGGCGCGTCGTGTTAATCAATTATTAAACAGATAAACGATGCTCTAACTTTTAAGTAAGTTTTAAGTATGGAAAGACAATAGAACAAAATTATCGTACCTTGTAACCCATCTTATTTGGTCTAGTCATGTTGACGTACTTAACATATAATACGACGTTAAAGTTATAAGAAATAAATTTTAATAAAAATTATGTTTTATTACCACACTGGACTAACATTTAGTGACATATACTTACTAAAATTGATTTTTAAAACTATTTAACAACTTTAAAGATACAACTCCTATCATATCTACCATGGTAGAAGAATATCTTACCTGATTCTTGATCGAGCGTCTTAGATTTTTATAAATGAATAATTTGGAGAAAATTGGTCTTATTCCCATAATTGCTCAATCTTTGAGTAAAGTATACGTACTTATCCAATCACATTATTGATTTGTCTATTTCTTTACATCAGACTTCTTCGTAAGTATAGCAATTATGTTCCAATGATTCAATAATAAAGTATGTCTGACCTTTGTCGTCTATGTCTACATAAACAATCTATTTTTAAAATAAATACGCCTATTAAGGCGAACACTGGAGTCAAGTCGCGCTTTTTTAAAAGTAATAGTAAAATCGTAAATAATAATCACAACTCTGCTAATCAGCTTAACTATGCATAAAGCAAAACTTTAATACCTCGTCATTTAATTTGCCTTTGGACTTAAGAAAATATAAA
The DNA here is from genome assembly GCA_963555685.1 of Acrobasis consociella. NCBI lineage: Eukaryota > Metazoa > Arthropoda > Insecta > Lepidoptera > Pyralidae > Acrobasis > Acrobasis consociella. Next base: position 6,686,365 of record OY743104.1, on the reverse strand, counting down.
ATCTTTCTTGTACTACTGGTTGCATAAACTACGATTCAGATAGAATCAAGAACAACCAAGAATCAAAAGTTTATTCAGTAATAAAGCCTTTGCAGGCACTTTTACACGTCCATAAATTTAGTACCTACACATTACGTAAAATATTTATTTATATTTAAATTATTATCTAATCAATTCAACAAAAAGCTACCGACTGATACAATAAAATGACAAAGTCCAGATAGTAAGAGAATTTACAAGCGAGACACTTTGTCGAATCGTTATTCTCTTGAATACGAAGTAGATTCTTAGCAAGACTGTCATATTCACTGAATCCTATTTGTTTTCCAAGGAGTAAAAAAAATAAGGGATTGAATTGAAAACTACTGTTTGTTTTCAAAAGCTCCAGAGCGCTTTGCATTACACAACAGAGGGCGTAGCCAAATAGATGGCGCATCGGATAGCCGCCCTCCCTAAACGTACGAGTGTACGGATTGAGCGCAGCATATTTGTTGCACTTTGTATTGAATTTACGAGAATAAATGCAGAAGTCTTGAATTTTTTACGTGATGCAAGTAGATCATGCACCATAAATCCGCCGGATTCCACCAGTACCTATTCTGCCACAGAATGTTGTTTTCTTTTTGAAACCGGCATCACCTGGTTTGATTAAAGATTTTCGGTGCAAGTTTTAAAAAAAAACGGCTTGTTTATTGTCTTCAAATCCATAGCTCTTATTTTGGAGTAACACAGGCCGCCAATAAATTTACAATGTCTATTTCTTGGGGAATTTATTCTTTAATATTGAGTTAATCGGACTTGTACAACTTTGCATACCGGATAAACTTAGTATTATTGTAGGTTAATTCTACTCTCTTTTGATAGTACCGTGACGAGATGAACGAGACGTATTTTTAACAACAACAGAATATTTTCTTGTTATCCTCCCCTGTTTAAAATCTTGGCTACGCCCTTGAAACAAAGTTTAAATGAAATGCAGCTTGAGGGAACGATTTTCGTAAGTATAGTCCAAATACATTCTGGCGCAATCTGATTCTCGTATATATTTTAAGAGAGCATTACGTAAGTTAGTACTTTTGTTAGTTGGAAATGTAATTGTAAACGTATTTGTTTCTTTTCTTTGACTAACAAATAATGAATAGTTACGTACTTATAGCATGAAATTTCGCATGAAGTCAGGGTCTCGTAAGATTTATACAGGGCCTCTGGAACTTTGGTACCTTGTACCTGTATCTTTGTAATTTGATACCCGTTTGTTTAACCCTAATAACCATGTCCATTATTTTTTATCTTATGAACGGACTCGTTCCTCGAATTAATCTTTTCTAACCGTGTCCAAATCCCTTTTAAAGCAATTAAATAATAGTCGTAGGTATATTCTTCCTTTTTCTCATTTTTGACGCGTGGGAAAAGCAGAGGTAATCGCTCCCTGGTCTCAGAAGCACAATAGCGAACAACGCGTTTACGTGCACACTGGTCAAAGATCTAACCTCCTTTTTTCAAATCGGTCAAAACACATTTTCGTCTATTTCTCATTCAATAGACAGATTTTATACCTAACATGAAGATCGTTAAGGTGTTGTTCCAACGTTTATGCCGGGATCGCGTGAAACACGCGCCGATGGCTCGCCGGCCCTTCGCGGCTTCAACCGCTTGTCTCCGAAACGAAGGTGTTTCATTTTGCTGCCAATTTCAAGGTTATTCTTATAGACATAACTGGAATAAGCATATACTACTGCCTGTTTTCTTCTCCTGGGTCTGCTGGAAGAGATTTCTTATGAAATAAGCAGTACCTATGTAGGTACTCAATGTTCTTACTTTGTTTGTTTCTGTGTTTGTATTTTGTGTACATTAATTTTGTTAATAAATAAATAATAACTAAACATAGGTATCTAGAAAAAAAATATTCTCAAATCGATGGTTTTGGTAAATCCCTAAATAGGAAAATATAGGTATATTCTCTTAGCCCAACAGCAAAAACACCTACAATATATAGTGTCACAATAAAAACTTGTAGATTTATTGTGAAAGAGGCTAATATTTAGTACAATATGATAATAGGTATTAATAGTGTAATGCTGGAAGCCAATACTCACATCGGGTCACTGAGCCAGGATAGTAAGTAAGTGAGATTAGGTAAGTATTTCTTTACTAAAAGTTACTAGTAAAGTAAATCATGAAGCGAGACTGGTAATAACATCACCTTAATGTTACTAACTGATAATTGACTGCCTCCGTGGTGTAGTGGTTAGAGCCTTCGGCTCATACCCGGAGGTCGCGGGTTCGATTCCCGGCGGGGACAACGACTTTGTGTTGTTGTCCTAGTTTGGTTAGGACATTGTAGGCTGATCACCTGATTGTCCGATAAGTAAAATGATCCGTGCTTCGGAGGGCACGTTAAGCCGTCGGTCCCGGTCACTGTCTTTGACATTGGTCGTTACCTAAAACCATGTCAGAGGCCTTTAAGGCGGTTTAAAAACTCTGACACTAGTGTTAGTCACTAACACACACGAGAAGAAGAAGAAGAATGTTACTAACGTCATATGTACCGCTTGGTCCAAGTTTTATTCTATATTATCATGTCATTTCTAATGTTCGTTACATCTCCCTTCCAAAAGACTGAGCCAGTGACGAATTCGGAATAATTTACCCTTAATAAACCTATTGTATTGGAAATTGGTAGCAAACAAAATCAGCGTGGGTGAATAGGTTACATTCAAATAGGTACATACGTTATTACGCCTTTATCTTTAACGGGGTTGACAGAGCTTAGGGCTGCAAGAACCAAAGGCCATTCTTATCGTGAAGTTGGAAAAAGCGAATAAATATGGTGACGGATCGTCGCCTATTATTGACGTGATGACTCTTCCCTTCCCTCAATCGGGTTTTACGATTTGCATGGAATCAGCTGGTAAAGTCCAGCAAAGAAGGGTGATTAGGAGATTCAAAATAAGCGACAAGTGTAAGGAATTACAAATATAGTTCGATACCTACACTACACGCGCACGCCAAACGCATAGCTAGTGCACTTTATATTTTTTGAAATTTGCTGCACATTATTTTTGTCCTATGATATGCACATCAATACAACCCGAATTGCATTTACCGGAATTCATACGCGCATGACCTCGCCTACGCCCGCGCTCGCTTTGCTTCCGCCCGGGGGTTCGCCTCGACTGTACTTCAGTAAATGCAATTTGAGTTGTATTGATGTATGACAGGACTCAAATTATATGTAACAAATTTCTAAGCGCGCAAGCCGTGGGCTAGATGTTTACTAGGCGTGCGCGTGTCATCTGATCGCGCCCTAATGTGTTATTCTTCTTGCTCTTTGGGACCATTACCCTTCAGATTACCCATACACACAAGTGAGTGCGCTAAGTGACAGCGGTATGCAATTCATCATGATCGCCAATATCAAACCGCTATCGCTTTCCGCACTTCGAATCCAAACCGAAGTTTGAAACTAAGTTTGAATTAAGGTCTGTTACTTTGATCTTCATCTTTTGAAAAGCCTTATTATTTTGTTTATTAATTACCTCATACAATATAAAATGTAATGACATGTTATTGTTTTCGGACTGCGCCGGCCGGCTTGTGACAGACACAACATAAACCCTAGAGAACGTATGCCAAAGGTAAGCTGCACTGCGCAGGTGCCCGACGCAAAAGTACCCTCTATAAAAGGGCCTTCGCTCCGGTACAACCCTCAATCGCTGGGAGGGTGAGCTCGCAATGGCCGTGTCCGCCGCTCGAACCGCCAGCCTTCTCAAGTTCAAATAAGTAAAGTCACTAAAACTGAAAGTACATTTTAAAAAGTTATATTTCAATAGTATTTTGAAAATTTAAATTAATTTCTACGAAAGTTTGATTGCTCTTGTGCTTTTATTTTTACTTTGAAAACTTTTAATTTTTAAGTTCGCGCCGCGTTTTCTCATACCTCCACCGGCAGCGGCGCGATGTGATTTCCGTGGTAAGAAAGCTTTTTATTACTATTTTACGTATATATTTATCGTATATTTATGTGTGTAATGTTTAATTTCTTACTTTACAATATATGTTATTTTCAATCAGTTGATACTCCGCCGGAGTTGAAAATCCAGCTTACTGCCGGCAAGTTTTGCAAGGCGTCACGAAATGAACTTTGTGGGGAGTTAGCGATAAAATCTTCGTTCATATTGATTCAGGCCAAGGTGTTTCATTAACACGGCGGTTAAATTCGCCGGCTGCCACGATAACTTTTTTATCGCCTAAGATACGCCAGGGTGGCGTCGTTTCATCTCGATATTATAATAACTTATGCAAAACCTTGTCATTCTTCGAAGCCGAATATTTCACCGCTGTTTCGAATTGAAGCGACGAAAAGGTCTAAGAGAGCCTTTATGAAAGCCCTTAAGCCCCCGCCATTTCCACTGGATTTTCTTAGTTTTCCGATCCTAAACTATTTTTTACTGCGGATTTCCGCAATGTGGACGTCGTGTGCAAAAAATATATAAGTAGAAACGTTTTCCCATTTATGTGTTTGTAACCAAATAAAATTTACTAACCTCAATCAAAATAATGGCAAACAAAAATCAAAATATTTTAATATAGAAATGATGATCGTGTTAAGAAAGTATTATTCTATTTAGATTTTTAGGTGAGAGCTTTTGACGCCACCAGTTCACCACCGAATTATACTAACTCGTGACATAAAGCTAAGTTTTTAGTCAGAGAAAATAAATATAAATTGGTTTTTTACACTAACTGATGGGCCCGAAATCATTTTTCACCGTCGCGCCTATAATGTGGTTCTTGTGAATTCACGAAAAAACTTAAATGGTTTCTAAACAATATACTCGCTTAACTTTAATCAAATTGTAAATTAATTAAACGTTAATTACTTCTCGAGAATTCCGCGCACATTCGTCCTTGTTATGAGGCAATAAACGAATATTTCTGTAAAAGTTGTAAAATAATGTTTACATGTTATATAAAATCTGTACTGTATAAAGTATTGCTAAAATAAACATTTGGTCCTCGAAATCTGGCATTCAATGGCTTCGATACTTGGAACACTAATAGTAATGTACAAAGCTATAAAGGAAGATTTGTAATTAAAGTTGCACAATATTTTTTCCAGTTACTAAAAATACCAATGCCGGCGGCAAAAGCAGAAAGTCTTTTTATGTAACGAACTAAATAATGCAAACACGACGTACAAGCAGTACTAATGGTGATTTTCGTAGGTTCTGCATATATTGTAAAGATCTTATTACGAGAATAAAGATATAATTGAGAAATAAAATGTGAAATAAAGAGTTTACAAGAAAAATTTGACGACCTCTATGTAGATCATTCTAGGTTGTCACAATGGAGGTACCGGATTTGATCCCCGGTCAGGTCAAGATGAAAAATAACTCAAGTATCGAACTTACTTTGGAGCTAGCTCAATCTGTGTGATTTGTCCGTATATATTTATTTATTAAAATGCCCGCTTTTCAGTAGCGCAGTGGTATTCTTTAAATGTAATCTGCGCGAGTACCGCCGGTACATTTAGTTAGAAGTCTGGGGTTTACAATTTAACTTTTCCTATTCTTCGTATAATTACGTAAAATATTTAAACCCGTTCTGAAGAGAGAACTGTAAAAGCATTGCAAATTAAACACTTTGCAGTCAATTTAGCAACGTGCAACAGCACTCTGCCAAAAATATAAGCTCCTATAGCCATAATTTTTTAAACACTTTGCAGGACACATTGGCCAAAAATACGTAACTTTGCTCGGTGGCAAATCAATTTTGTTACACTTTATGAGACACTCAGTCCATCTAAAGTCTCCTCTAAGTACTAAAGCTTGGTATTTTTCATCTGGAAATGGTTTAAACCACGCTACTTGCGTTTGCGACTGACAGGGTAGCGAAAGCGGGAATGGACAGTCGGACAACACGAACCAAGGTGGATCGAAGCTCTTATTGGTTTAAAACATAGGATGAAAGGGATTAAAACCTAATTAGATGGACAAACTAGTAAATTTAAAGAGGAAACATTGGAATAATGAAATCAAAATGGTATGATTTCGTAGGTTTATGCTGTGTTCGTGATGTTTTTCTATCGAGCAAAGTTTATTTTGTCGTGAAACACTGGAAAGACCTGTACAAAATGTTAAAGTACATTATGTATTATTTTTTAATTTTTCATGAATTAATATACTACTTGACTTTGAAATTCACATTTTTCGATTATGAGCGCCTTCATCATCATCATATCAGCCACAGGAAGTCCACTGCTGGACATATGAGCGCCTTAAGAGTGAAGTACAGGACGCGCTCCATTCAAACAAAAAACGCAGCTGTTAGCATGTTGTTGTGAAATGTGAAATGTATATTTTTTTACTAATTACAGAAAATTTAAAAAAGAAAAACCTAATCTACACTGAGAAAAAAATAAGCTGGCAAAGCGTCAATAAAAGCGTTGTTAAATATTTATAATTACTGCAACTAAACACTTGACATACACTAACAAAGGGTAAATTATGCCCAAGGCAATCTTTTTATGGTCAGATATTTATTGTACCTGCGGCTTCGGAAATTTTAACAGTGTAACAATGTTGAATAACGTTGTTAAAGTAACAACCGCTACTGTTGCTCTAATATTAATATAGGTGTTTATAGTATAACAAAATAACTTCTAACAAAACTAAAGTTGCTGTCATGTTTATTGGTGCATCGCTGGGTCAACAATACTCAAAAGTAACAAAATATTAGGGTGTTCGTTTAACAAGTGAACTAGTGTATCGTGACAAAATACTAGTGCCGTTTTGCCATGGTTTAAACTCAGGCGCTTAGTTTGTTCGCGAGTGTTCGACCGCGTGGCTGCGTTTACTGCAGTTGTGAAACTGTTTGTGGAGATTTACATTCTATGTATCTAAATTTCATCATGGAGGACAGTAATGTAATCAAATCGTTTTGTGAATCCAATGGTGTGCGGTGTCGTACCATGTTCGAGCGTGTGGTGCACTTTACGGCGAACAATATCGGTGCGGCTGGTTCGATGTGTCTATCTGTGTAGTGAACAGTAAACAATTGGGATAAACGTAACTTGTGATGAAAAATCAGACACAAAAGCATGAGGTGTAAGTACCTGTCAGTAGTGGGAGATATAAACATTTTTTATAATTATTATTGTACCTAATACTTTGATACTGCAGTACAAATAAAAATAGATTGTCAAAATAATTTTGTTTCAATCAGCAGCTGTCCTAACGTTGTTTGGTAATAAGTTGCCCCAAATCAATTAATTGTAAGATTTACAAGGATGGCGATATTGGTAAACAAAATGCAAGTTAAAAAAAATATTATATATAAATAGTTATATAATTGTCTTGCGATCCTTTTTGAACATAATACCCTTTTTTTTGCTACAAAATGTAAGTTTTGAGATTTTAACCTATTTTATTTTTAAGCTCTTCCTATTTTTCTTTTGCTATTTTGTAAATGTGATTTACCCAACCGTTTTCATGTCCGTTCTTGAATCTGGTTACTAGTTGTAAATTATCTTTTTTTTCTTTTACATTTGTTGACATAAATAAGTACTACAAAAATATGATGTGTAATACTACCGCAATTAATATAAAAGGTGAATTGGTGCCTTTGACATTCCTTAAAAATGCTCAAAGGATATTATTGTTAAAGGCACCAATGAAAACCCTTACCCATGATATTGATCACAGCCGAAAACACAACTTTCTTTTGTATTGCTTATGTCAACGAATTCAAAAGAAAGAAAAGATAATTTACAAATGTGGCCAGATTTAAGAACGGTCATGAAAGGGGTTGGTTAAATTGCTGAGGCAGCAAAAAGAAGACAGCTACAGGCACAAAGTTACATTTTTAGGGAGGCAAAGTGGGGAATAGTTACGTTAACAAAGTCAGATTGCTGGGGAAACAAAGCCGGAATGGGTAAGGGAACAAAATGATATAGGTATTGGAACAAACGGGAATATGTATGGGAACAAAGTTCAATTGTTAGGGAAACAAATAGGAGTATTTGATATGACAAGATTACACCTTGCTTCTTCAGCGATGTATTATTGTTGCCGAATCAACCCAATTCTCGATTTCATTTGGCAATAAAAACTTTTATATGGTAACAATTCACTATGGACGGCTCTCAGGGATTAAAGTTTTATTGTTAATTCAACAGTATTTTTTTCTCAGTGTATTCTTGTGTAAATAACATACTAAAAATCAATAAGATCAGATAACATTTACGAGTTGGACGACGTTTTCTCTTTTTGTATGGACGAGTGCGCGCTAGATTTTAGTCTATACCTCTCCGGAGCCTTCGCATGAATTCCACTCATATATCCCTCTCAAACGAAACAAAAAAAGAATAGTATAGAGTGGTGAAAAAAATGCAAATGGCCAGTATCGCTGCGCCCAAAGATTTAGAAAAAAAGTAGTGGCTGCGCCGGTGCGCTGCCAGAAATATTCAAATCCTTTTATCGATTCCAAATTTGTATTTTTAAAAGCCTTTCAAAAAAGGTTATCAATCATCGTGATCTCTTACTTTTAATTTTTTGCTTGCTTACCGATTATTCGAAGATACCTGAAACAACTTGAATTTTTTTTTGGTTTAAAGCGTATATGGGCTTGCGAAGTGGGCCCATAGAAATTTTATCAATATCGGCTGTGTAGTTTGGGGATGAAATCGGTTTTAGTTTTGAAAAATTATTATTATCCGACGGCAAGTTTTCGGAATGCAGTTTTTGCACATGTCGTTTGTACACCTAATTCTTTAGTCACCTCTACAACCATCCACAGGCAGAGATGGCGTGGTCTTCTTAAGGCCATACCCAAATTTTCCGGGGTCCAGTGGCGCCACCATTTAAAATACATCATTTAAAAGGAAACGGAGATATCATTTAAAATTGTGTCTTGGTCAAGTTCTAGATACCCATTCAAAGTATTTTTTAAACTACTTTTTGTAGTTTAAAGTGAGAACGTGAAGCTTTTCTACGCACATTTGCGAAAAACGGCCACTTTTAGCTAATGTGCGTAGAAAAGCTTCACGTTCGCACTTTAAAATATAAACAGTAGTTCATGCTTGACCAAGACACAATTTTGAATGATATCTCCGTTTCCTTTTAAATGATTTATTTCAAATGGCGGCGCCACTGGACCCCGGAAAATTTGGGTAGGGCCTTAACCAGAAATCACACATTTTTCAATAATATTTTTTGCCTTTCACTCATGATTATAATAACGACTTTAAAAAAGAAGAAGGTAATCAATTCGACTCTTTTATTAGGGTTCCGTACCCAAAGGTTTCAAACGGGACCCTATTAGAGAGACTTCGCGGTCTGTCCGTCTGTCTGTCACCAGGCTGTATGTTAAGAATCGCGATAGCTAGACAGTTGAAATTTTCAAAAATTATGTATTTCTGTTGCCGCTATAACTACGAATACTAAAAACAAAAAAAAATATTTAAGGGGCGCTCCCATACAACAAACGCGATTTTTTATAGATAATGGTGCGCGAATCCGATTCGCACTTGGTCGGTTATGTTGCTTTTTATGTATGATCACCAATTACTCGAAGACGCCTGGACTGAAGGGCATACTTGTCAGAGAGTCCCGTATAAATTTTTATCAAAATCGGTTTTGCAGTTTGATTTTGAAGTAGACAAACTAAAAACTAGAACCAAAAGTGAGTACTCTATCACATCATAAATTGTTTTTTACTCCGAAAGTTTCACTCCTGAATCGCACACGCTTTTATTAAATATTCTTACGTAATTTAATGAAATTAATATGATAGAGCCATAGTATAATGCACGGAAACACGGAAAGTTTGCCTTTGCTCTCTTTTGCGTCGGAAATGTAAGTCTTGCATGTAAAGTATTCGAATCAAGGTTGGATAGTGGTGTATTGTAGGATCGGGCGTGGGCGCATGTGACGTATTTGATGAAAATAAATTAACGCTTAGAACGTTCAATTGATTTTACTTAGAAAAAAAAATTGAACTAAAAACTAAATCAAACTAAATTCAACTAAATTCAACTAAATTAAACGATATCAAACTAAATTAACAAAATTAAAAATCTTATTATCACTCATGAGGCGTAGTGCCAAGAACATTGACTGCATTCCGCTCTGAATAGCTACTGCCATTCCCTACGCGAGACATGAGCTAGCCCTGTTGTCATTGAAGACGTTTAAAGTACTGTGGATGGATAAATCTGATCTTGACTACATTATTTTCGGCCGCGGTCTTGACGCTCAACCATCGGACCGCGTCTACTTTAATAAGGTCATTACTTCGCAATCTGTTTCCGAATCTTTTTCAGGCGCCTCTTATCAAGATTACAGTGAGTCAGCGAGCGCCATAGAATTTAAATTACTGTTTATACGTCATTACCTGTGCCTTCAATTATATGAATATTGTACGAAGTCAGAAGCGCAGGTAATAAAGAACGACTTACTCCGCCTGAATATTGTAAAAACAGTAAGATGCTGATCATCTTTGAAAATACAAGGAGCAATCCTACTAATATTATAAACGCTAAAGATTGCAAGTATGGATGCATGGATGTTTGTTACCCTTTCACGTAAAAACTACTGAGTGAGTTTTATTGAAACTTACAATAATATAGCTTCTTCAGAATAACATATAGGCTACAATTTATAAAGATATTGTGTGATAATCCTGCACAGACGAAGTCGCTTAGCTAGTAAAAAATTAAGTTGTTAAGACACGCACAGTAATGTTCTTCTTCTTCATCATAGAACGGACTCTAATGCTGCGTCCAAACATTTGCCAAGCCTCGGCAAGCCTTCGCATACGCAAACATGTGGTACAGGGGTTTGGCATGGCTTGCCGTCAATCCGACAACCATAGACATAGAATTTTTTCAACTGCCGGATTTTTGGCACAAATCAAAGGAGGTTTATTGAAGCGTTCACGTTCCATCCACACATTTGAATGCTTTTACAGAAGTGCCATTTTTAAAAAGCGGAGTCGCCTAACGAATGTTTTTTTCCGTACAAAAAACCGTTAATTTAATTACTGATGCGTTTAAAAATAACTCTGTGATAAGTAGTACTTTATATTACTACAAATTACAGTTTTTTTTTAACTGTTCGCTTTTTCTTTTTCGTCGATTTAAATTAAAAATAAGTTTGGAAAATCCAAAAGAGCACGCCTCAAAGGGTCCATATTTTTTTTTTAATTCTTACGCAAATAGAAAAATAAAGATATATATAGATATACTAAAACTATGAAGAACAGTCGATTTTTTTTTGTTTATTTAATAACAATTAAACCACATCGAATCAGACCCTGAAAAATGAAAGGGTTCTATTCCTGAGCATACTCAAGCGTAAGAGAAAAAAAAAAGACTCGATTAGTAGAGTAATTCGGTCGTTATCGTGTTTACAAGAAAAGCCTCCGCACATACAGACACTTGGACGTCCAAGACAGAACTTTTTTAAACTGTTTTTTAACTAGTTTAAATAACAAAAATGACATCAAAAATATCATGAGTGTTAAAAATAGTGTTTTTTTCTTAATATGTGTGTGTATATATTATCTTACAAGTGCAATGTATGATACATCAAGACATTTTAAGTTTGAAAAATCAGATGTTTTGCGCGAAGTGATAGTAGTACCCACCTCAACGCTTCGCTTATATTCGAGGTTATTCGAGGCGTGCAATAGGTAATAAATAGATAAATAGGTAATAAATAGATAAAGTTTGGCAAGCCCTCATAAGACAGTTTACAGGTTTTCGTAGTTTTGGTTTGCCTACGTTTGCGTTTGCTTGCCAAAGCCATGCAAAACTTCTGGGCGCATCATAAGAATAAAGTAACGACTGTCCATAATCACCACGCTGGACAGACAACGAGGTGATCGAAGTTGATGATAATAAAAACAAAATAGACACAGTATTTAGTCAATAATTAACATAGTGTTGGCTACCAACATATATAACCAATAAATAAATAAATAAATAAATAAGACACAAAAAATAACTCATTCCATTTCGTACTAAGTAACCCGTTTTTTGGTAAAATGAACACAAGACCTACGTCACTCTTTCTCATTTAGATCTATCAATCGTTTGTGAACAATCGGGCATTAGATCCGATCAAGTTGATCGACATCTAATACCGGTACATTACTGATTGTAGATTATTAAAAAGTATGGCTTAAGATTTTTTTCTTTTTACTGATTAGCAGTTAATGATGAAGATACAGCGCATTTCTATTTTTCGTGACGTCACGATCAGTTACGATTTTTACCAGAAGGTGTCGTAAATCGCCCTCACTCTGAAACTTATGCGCTGTAACTATTTGAATTTTGACTATTTTTACAAGCTTTAATACGCTATTTTCCAACAAGTCAAATCAGATACTTTTTTGTAAACGTCAAAACAAACAGTTTCTATTGGATTTTGTATGAAATACAGGCAGATGACGTCACAGATTTTTGGAGTCAAATAGCGCTCTTATTATCAGTTTTTCTGCAATAATAAATTTAAAATCACGTTAAAATGGATATTTTCAAAGACAAAGGACATTATTTTGCGACGTTTTATTTTGTTATCAATAAAAAATAATTTATTTTTGGCTTAGGCAAATTTATTTATTTATTTATTTATTAAAACTTTATTGATCCACAATTAAAAATTGTTTACAATTGGCGGACTTAACGCTAAGAGCGTTCTCTCCCAGTCAACCATAGGGATAAACAGATAAATTGTTGCGGCGCAAAATAATAATTAAATATAAAAATAATATTTATATTACATAACATATCTTATAATATATACCTGCATATAATATATACCTTAGTTTATAATATGACATAAACATACACATATATAATACATACAATATACACTCATATATACTTACATTATTATAAATACACTATTACGATGATGACGATGGTGATATAACCTATTAGAAAATAACTAATTTATAAGATGAGAATGTACTCTTCTTTTAAATGAAAATTTACAAATACCCAATTTAGTTTCACCTGTTCCTGTCGGTCTGTCTGTAATCAAATCTTGCAAGTTAAATATAACCCACTCTCCGGTTTCTATTGAGCCGAAAATTTGCACACATACGTATATCACGTGGCAGTGCAGTATTATGAAGACAATGCTGATCTGATGATGAAGCCTGCAGGTGGCCATAGGAAATCTGTGACGAAACGGCACAACCTCGTTGAGTTTGGGCCCGTTTGATTCGTCTTGAGAACCACTTTAAACTTTTAAGTTCATTGTTTTAAATAAAAGCTTGTTTAATAAAATATGTATTTTTTAAGATATATTTTTTATTATTTTAAATAAATGAAAAAAATAAACTTGTTGCTAAAAAAAACATAATTATTCCAAAGACAAACTCACACCATAAAAATTTTATATGAATTAGACATTTACGGACCGATTTACGTGAATTACAAATTACACTGATTGAGCTATCCCCAAAGTTTGAGAGTTGTATTATGGACACTAACTCAACGATACTATATTTTATAACAAATACATATATAGATAAACATCCAAAACCCAGGACAGTTTGAAAAAGGCAATTTCCAACTTGCTTTGACCGGGGATCGAACCCGGAACCTCTAGGTGGCGGACTAGCATGGTGATCACTACGCCGAAGTCGTCAAACAAAAACAATCTACTCCAAATTTTGTTGGATTTATTAATGGACCATTAATTTTGGATAATCTCATTGAGGGGGAATAAATAAAAGAAAATCTTTTTACCCAGTTTATATCTAGCTATCGGGCATTAGTTCCTATCAAGTTGATCGACATCGAATACCGTTACAGTACCGACGTTACTTTGTTACTGACGGACCCTTACAGGGTCAGGTGCGTATTCCCATTCAGGGCTCGTACCGGATGAGTCGGCATTAAAAACATATTAGTTAAACGGACTAAGGGGAAATGGAGCGAGTTAAGGTGTCATGTAATGCAGTAGTCTCTTTGGTTATGTTTTAACCGAGTTCAAAAAGGAGGAGGTTATGACGCGTTTTAACTAATTTTTAAAAAAGGAGGGGTTAGTCAATCTGTCTCGATCTTTTAGTGAGTCAAGGTGTCATGTAATGCAGTAGTCTCTCTGGTAATGTTTTAACCGAGTTTAAAAAGGAGGAGGTTATGACGCGTTTTAACCGATTTTTAAAAATGGAGGAGGTTATCAATTCGTCGCAATAGATAAACAGAATAGTTTCAAAAATATTGTGAGCTTTGAAGATCATTTTTAGATTAATGTATTTTTTATTTATGTTCACCGATTTTTCGAAGATGTCTGGACCGATTTGGTAAACTCTTTTTTTTTTGAAAGGGTATACTTTCGAGCTGGTCACATAGAATTTAACTAAATGGGTTGTGTAGTTTGGGGTTAAGTCGGTCTTTAGTTTTGAAAAATTATTTTTGTTTGAAAGCTGATGTGATCGAAATTGAGTCGGAGATTTCTTAATTTTTTTGATTTATTCTTGTTTTAGGCTTAACTCATACCGGAACGGCAGCCTAATTTTCTGTCAAATCATATAAGTAGTTTTTTATCTATTAAATGCATAGAATAGCTTGAAAATAAGGGTTAGTTCAGAAAGAGAGGAGCGCAGCGGAGAGGATTTTTTATGGACATTCGAAAATAAACATAAACAAGGCGCGAGCGAGTTCGTGCATTTGGTCTTGTTCAAACATTCATTCACTTTAGGCTATCATATGGTACAACGGTCTTATTTACTCGGGCATTTTTCCTCTCTGTCTGTACTGACCCTTTGAGGCTTTTGTTTAGTTATTTAGGCTATACTGTGAATTGCCCAAATAGAAATAAAGGTGAATATGGTTTGAGTTAAGTTCGGTTCCGGTATGAGTTAAGCCTTATAATAACCGCACAAATGCTAGTTTAGTCACAACTCACAAATAATCGTTTGTAATTCGTCTGTGCTACGGCAAGTCTACGAGCTGCTACGATGCTTCGCAGGCTCGTAGTTCGTGTCGTAGGGCTCGTAGCACCGTAGCGGCATAGCTCGTATCGAAATAATGTGGAATGACAGAGCATTTGTTAGTGACGCCCAACAAAATGATTGTAAGATAAAAAAAATTATTAACAAATTGAAAATTTCCTTTTTTGTAGCCTTTTATAGACATAACATTATCATCTGGGGCGCCGATTCCTGGCTAGGGCAAAACCGAAATCTGAGGCGACGATAGATATGTGTATTTATTTATTCAAACTTTATTGCACATAAAAATTGTACAAATGGCGTTTTTTACCCTTTGGTGATTAACTCCTGTATTTTGAGAGCTTTTTCTTTCTTTGCCCTCGGTGTATAATTCTACCATTTTGAAATATATAAAAAAAGATCAGGAGAAATAATACAAATTGAGCTAAAATAAGATACTATGAGATACTGCCGGGCAAAGGTAGTATGTCATCGGACAAAGGGTATCAACGTTAAAGGACACGCGACGGCTCGAAATAATAAATATGGGTTACTAACACAACGTCATTATATTTTATTATTATTAACAGCCAAAACAAAGAAGAAGTTAAAAAATACCATTTTTAATTGACAAAAAAGGAGGAGGTTGTTAAATTCGCCTGTCCTTTTATATATGTTCCCCGACAACCCTGAGACGCCTAGACTTATTAGAAAATTTCTTTTTTGTTACAAAAGGTATTCTTGTCTTGTATAGTATTGACTCATTAAATAAAATAAAAAATATGACCAAAATTAAATTAAATTTTGAGACATCAATAAAATGAAATTACATTTTTATTCATATTAATTTTAACATTGAATTTGATATATACTAAGAAATAATACGCATGCCGTTCCGTTATTTTCTGTTGCAATGCCCTAACAGAGTTCATGTTGTACCTACTAACCTAAGAAGTGACTGTGTAGTGTAATCTAATACATATATAATGTGAAAAGCAATAAATAAATTGAAATTGAAATGTCGGGTGGTACCATACAAATTTTATCAAAATCGATTGAGAAGGTTGGTGTAGAAGTCGGTTTTTAGTTTCGAAAATTTTATCAACCTATTTATCATGTTTGGAGAACGTACATAAAAGCTCCGGAGTGGTGAACAACGTGCTAATCACTACGCCATGGAGGTCGTCAAAAATACCTTCATATTCATACCTCGTCGGCTAAACACTTTTACACTTCCTCGCTCAATTTTGTAGTCAAATCTCTTTTGTGTCGCTAAATTGCGTGTGACTAGCAGAAAACAAGTGAAAGGTTAATTAACACCTCACGTGTTGACATCTAGTGCCTTTTTGTTGTGCTTTCTATGAAGCACTAAATTGCTTTAATTTTATACCAAAATAAAAAAGTTTGTACCCTTTTTATGACTGAATTTTAAATGCCTCCGTGTTCGCCTTGAGATCTGAAGGTTGTGGGTTCGAACCTCATTGGGAAACGTTTGTTTCCAGTCTGGTTAGGATATTGCAGGCTTGAATAACCTGATTATCCGAAAAGAGAGATGATTCTATATTTCGGAAGGCACGTACAAACTGTGGATTCCGAAAGCCTCCCGGCTTTCTCTCACCAAAATTATCCGAGGATTGGTTACCCTTTTGGTTGGTCTACCCTTTTGGTTGCGGAGGTCAGAATACTCTGCGTAAAAACTAGTAACCTCGTCAAATCACGTTAGGGAGCGGACTCCGGGCTCTGAAGCTTTACCGCTAAATGCCGCAACCGGGAATACGCTCGGATAATGATAGTGGTAATACAAATTACGAATATATCGCGGCTTTGTTGGACAAAAAGTTAACTCACGTGCGCTCCCATGGTCCGTGGAAGACCAGGGGATGTTAGCTATGCGAAGTATGGGAGGCAAGCGCGCAAAATATTTTTTTCACTCTTTAGGGTAACGTCAGTCTAAGTCACTTTTGGCGGCAACTCACGCACTTCAGTCATACACAATATTGCATCCATAAATGAGTCCCCAAACACATTACACGTAAGAGACGATTCTTCCCTCTCTTCCATGCTGGTCTGGAAGAAAAGAAAAAACTTAGAATGTACCAGCTGCTTCTCTTCCCGCGTAGATCGTAAAAGCCGATCGAGGGAATGGGCGAGATTTGAATCATGGTAATAGGCGATGCGGCTAGCAACCCATCACTATTTTGATTCCTTTTCCATCTTAACGCCCACCATCACGCTAGTGGCCTTTGGGTCTTACGGCCCCGTCTGGGATATAGACGTGAAAATGTATCAATTGTGAAACACATTTTGAGGAATATTAAAAAGTATATCCTCGTCCGTGCTTAGGTTATAAATTGGACAAATAAATCTGTTTAGCATAATTTCCTTTTTATGAGACAATATTTAATTTGTTACGGGTATGTTTATTCGCAAATTCGAATATAAGGTAATTCGAATTTGCGAGTAAACATACTCGTAGCAAATTAAATTATATTGTCATATTTATACAATGTCCACACAATACACATATATCTTTTTAATATCAAAATTGTGTGGGGCATGTCATTTATTGTCAGCTTTCGTCCGACATCTTTAAATAAAGACCATGCTAGTGAAACAAACGAATATTAAAATAATTATTTTAAAAAAAGATTTCTTTTCAAAGTTACCAAAGTAAATTTAAAATAACACTACATCAGAAATTAGAAAATGTACTAATACAACATTCATGTAACGTCGTGACCGTAAAAATAAAGGTATGCGTTATTCAAATAAAAGTAATGACGAAATAACTGTAATAATTATAACCAAATCACTATTTAATTGCACGTAACAGTGAACCTTCATACATCGACAATATGTTTGTCTTTTTATTCATTATTAATGACACATAACTACTGTTGATCGTATTGATTGGTTGGTTTGAGGCAGTTATTTAATTACCTAGTTAATTTAAATGAAGATTGTGGTCGGGTAACGTAATAATATCGCACCAAACACATTAATGTGAAAATGGCTGCCAAATATACTACGATATATTGTGGCTTTTTACTAATGACAAAAGAACCTAACTGGGTTATATAGATTTTAGAAGCCGACCCCGCATTAGACGGAAAATTGCTAGCAGAGAAGAAGGTGCTATATTGGCGTTGAAAAAAGCGGGAAAATTCCCCGTTTTCTTCAAAGTCCTTCGTTTTTTTCAACTTTTGTTCGAAACTTTCAAGAAAAATATTTAATTTTATCAATAAACCGGGAAAAAACGGAAGAGTATTGATGTTTTTTTCACAGAATATTGTATTGTGTTTCGGAGGGTGGAATGATTTGTTTTTGTTGTCATACTTGTCATGCGCTTATTCCTTTCCGGCCTACATTTAGTTCATATCATGCACACAATACTATACTACTATACTGTCTGTTGGAATTATAGTAATAAAAACTTGATTATTTCAATCGTTTTTTTAAATTCCGAATCTTTCAACAATTTTTTTTTTGGGAATATATCAATGCAACAAACGAATAAAATAGTAAAAATCGAGATATCGTTTCTTTCACCGAAAATAACAATTAGTTTCTTTCGGAATTTTCAACGCTATGCTATATAGATTTCGAGTTAGGAAGCGTTCAAAATTTGCTCTAATTGGTTTGTGCAATATGACATAATGCCGCTTCGCCTTTTCTTGAACTTGCCTGAAACCTGAGTGTCTAGTTCGTCATATTAAAGTTTCAAATATTAATTTATTATATAATAAGTATTTCTCTGGGATCTGTGCCTGCAAAGCCTCGTACTTCTTAAGGGATAAAGACTCATAGTAGTGTGATGACGGTTGAAAAAGAACGTTTATTATAAGCTATTATATACGCTATTATATTCTCTTATATCCTATGTTATTATAATGTTATCGGTTCTTTTGACTATTGACAGGTTAACCTTAAATTCCTATTCAATTCAATTCAAATGTATCTTTATTATCGTAGAATATTTATAATATGTCTTAATAATCGTCATTGTTTTGTTGCACAACTGTTGACGTCAAATGGTTACAGCTAAATTTACTGCCACTTCCTAAGCGCTAGTCCTAGTCCCCAGGGATAAGTCTGCCTTTATACTGTTGTGTTTTGCGAGTATCTATGCTTAAATTGTGTCTATTTATGTACAATAAAGAATTTACAATACAATACAATAGTCCTAACCTCACCCAAGCGAGGTCGCCGGCCCAATCTGCAAGTACACATATTTGGCGACGTCTAATATGCCTCTCTCTCGAGTCCCAAACTGAACTTGGGCAAGCTCACTTCAACGGTGCCGGCTTTGCAAATGGATTGCGAAGGTCGCTCCACCCTTTCGGGTAATTCTAGAACCGTTTCTAGAGTTACGAAAAGTGATTTTATTGCTAGTCGTAATATCGCTCGTACATTGTCGTCAGGATCTGTCATGACGATAGGTGAATGAACTTACCTATATGGAAATCATTAGAATGAGATCAACTGAAGTCGATACTATCGTCATGGAATTTGGTAGGCGTGTAGAAATGGCCAATAGAATTTTAAGTTCGAACATGAGCTAAATTCGTGAAAGGATTGCCGGTTGTTTGCGGGTTTACAGTTCGGGGCAAACTACTAGTTTCATATTTTATAGCAATTTTTTTAACGCTTTAGGTTTCTCATAGACACGACATGGTAGATGTATTGACTTGCATTGTACGGTATAATACTCCTAAAAGCTTACCAAATAGACCTTTGAACAGGTTAATCCTGCACTCAAAGGTGGTCGTCTCTTAGTTGTTACAAAGTCACGGGTTATTCGGTCACAAGCGTAGGACATATTTTAATATTTAACAATTGCTAAAATTAAAATAACAATATATTCACTGGCAATAATATAATCATAATAGCCAATAGCCATGGCTTAGCTTACAAAATTAAAATTATTATTTTAATAAAATATAAATTCTTGTATAGTATATACCTGTGAACCGGCTGTCATTATTGTATGGCAGTCGTCTTTAGGAAGCCTAAAAAATCTGATACCAGTGTTCGCCACTTACATTTATAAATGTTTTGTTTGTAAATTTTCAAATGTACATGGACTAATAAAATTAAATATAATTAAGTTAATACTTATCTACATTTCTAAAAGCATTTAGAAACTACCGTTGCTGTGAATAAAGGTACTCGGTAAGAAACTCATTTCAGTAACTTGACTTTAAAGAGGCTACATATGCCGACATACACGAATTAGGTCGACTCTGACTCATCATAACTATGTTTCCAACGATTTAAGAGTCGAACTGTAATTGCTTCGGTATGAAACAATGTTGCTTAATCATAATTTTATTTCTGCAAACGGTAAAATACTTGAGTGCGCTTACATAATACCGGTAACAATTGAGCATTTTTACGCCAATATCTTCGAGAATATTTTGTATTTATCTAATTCTGGAATGAAAGTGCCATGAAACATCTCTGTTTTTTAAAATTTGCATAGACAAAGAAAGGGAACACAACCCTTATAAATTCCACTTTTCCGTCAAAGAGTATCTTGGTGTAAGTACACTATAGAATGAAATGACAGATTGTGACAAAATCAGTGCATAACATTGCAATACGGAACTCTTAGTTTGCGAGTCCGACTCACTCTTGCCCTTTTTTATATTTGGGACGGCACTTTAACCCTGCAAATGTACGCTAGCTCTTCGAGGACCCCTCAAATAGAAGAATGGAGACAATTTAGCAATACAGAATGGACAATAAGAAAATAACATTGAATTCAGGATATATTTTGCGAAACGCACCCTTTTCTCGTTGACTCCAGCATATTTTCGTAGTCAAGGCGTGGGTTAATGGGGATTCGAATCCGTAAGTAATCGAAAAAGAAAATAAGTTACATATGTATGTGACATTTGACGTAGATTTCGTAATACGGCCTTTACATGTAACACAATTGCTTTGTAAGAATACGGTTTTTCTATTCGACCATCTTTAGGATGTCACATGTCAGTCTTTAAATGAAATACTTTTGTATTTTGAGTCTGTACTAATGCCAGCAAAGTATTTTTTTACGGTACGGATATAAAGACACTCTGCGAATTTGTCTTATATTGAAAGGATTTAATTAAGCATAATAATAAAAAGTAAAATATCAGTAGTTTAGTCGTGCCTTGAAAAAAATATGGTTATATTAGAAGTTTATTAATTAGATCATTTGACTGATCAGATTTGACTAAAATCCCTAACTTAGATATAAGTCCTTGTCTTTTTTCAGATTTTAAAACACTATTTTTAAGTCTCAGATGGTTTTAAAACTCGGATCGCATTCCAAATAAAATCCGTAGGGAAAACGGCGCGGTATTTTCAGTGACTCTTTCTTCGGCGATCCAAAGGTGCTATAAATCAGAGCCTTCATTGCTGGATGTTAAAAACTCGTTTCTGCCGAGCCAGTGCTTTCGTAGTCTCGGCTACGTGAGGGGAGATACCAATGAAATTATGTGCAATTTACCTGAGTTACAGCGTTTACACTTTGTGCCGCGTCGCCGCGACTGTGGTTTACGTTAGTTGAGTACTTTCCTGGGTCAAAAATAAATTATTTGGAACAATTAAGAAAATAAAACGTCGAAAAATAATGTCACTTAACATGATCATGTCGATTTTAAACTAATTTTAGATTTATTATTGCAGAAAGACTGATAAAAAGAGCGCTATTTGACTCCAAGAAACAATGACGTCATCTGACTGTATTCCATTCAAATTCCATAGAAGACGTTTGTTTTTAAGTTTAGAAAAATTTTTTTTGCTGATTTGTACAAAAATAGCGGAAACTTAAAACCGTTCAACATAAATAAACACTGATAAAAAAATCTATGGGCTACGGCTTCTGGGACTACCTGACAAGTGCACCCTTTCAAAAAAAATATTCCAAATCGGTCCAAATATTCCAAAATTTGAATTCGCATAACCAGTCACGCCTTTCAATACGTCTAATAATAAAAATATTATAAGTAATCAGCCCAGTGCGTCTTCTACATAAATCGAACCTTCTAATAATATAAATACGAAAGTTAGTCTGCATCCATATAACATAGGTTTTCCCGCCAAGACGGCTGAACGGATTGGAATGAAATTGAGCGTATATATACATAGGATACATAGCATAAACTACCTTACTAGACTACTAGGAGTAACAGACTATAAAAAAAATTAAGGATTTGTTTGAAATTGTTTTGCTTTTATATCGATAAAGTAACATTGTGATTTTTTTCTAGTCATTTCCCACTGCTGGGAAAAGGCCTTCTTTTCTATAGTATCTATCAGTACTCTCTATCTCTGGTATTTTTTCCCCTTTTCAAACACTTTAATAATGTCTACTTGTTTTAACAGTTTTTTTTTGGAATAATATCGAAGAATAACGTTATAAAATGCTAAATTGAAATCACGGACTTTACTTGCAATCTTATGGTAGAAAGATGTTTACCTATCTCCCCCTTCTCTACCCCCTGAGCCAGCCCTCGCCTTAGTATAAGTATAAGTATCTATAATATACAGCATTGAACCAGTGATTTCCATGGCCGCCCTCGTTTCGTTCGACACACCTTTTGATAGCGCATTAATTTCACTTGCCCCGAGTGGCCGATAAATTTTAAACGTCCTACATTTGCGTCAAGTACCTTAATTTGTTATTGCTTTTGGAAAAAGATTCGCTGCTGATTGCTAAGATTTTGGTACAAATTGGAGATTCACTGTTGATTGTAATTAGTTGCAAGATTTGGGTACAAATGGAAGATTCACTGTTGATTGCAATTAGTTGCGAGATTTGGGTACAAATGGAAGACTTACCGTTGATTGCAATAAATTGCGAGATTTGGGTACAAATAGAAGACTCACCGTTGATTGCAATTAGTTGCAAGATTTGGGTACAAATGGGAGATTCACTTTTGATTGCAATTCGTTTTAAGATTTGGGTACAAATGGTAGATTCACTGTTGATTGCAATAAGTTGTAAGATTTGGGTACAAATGGAAGATTCAATGTTGATTGCAATAAGTTGTAAGATTTGGGTACAAATGGAAGATTCACTGCTGATTGCAATTAGTTTTGAGATTTGGGTACAAATGGGAGATTCACTGTTGATTGCAATTAGTTGCAAGATTTGGGTACAAATGGAAGATTTACTGTTGATTGCAATTAGTTGTAAGATATGTGTACAAATGGGAGATTTACTGTTGATTGCAATTCGTTTTGAGATTTTGGTACAAATGAGAGATTCACTGTTGATTGTAATTAGTTGCAAGATTTGGGTACAAATGGGAGATTCACTTTTGATTGCAATTCGTTTTAAGATTTGGGTACAAATGGTAGATTCACTGTTTATTGCAATAAGTTGTAAGATTTGGGTACAAATGGAAGATTCACTGTTGATTGCAATTAGTTTTGAGATTTGGGTACAAATGGAAAATTCACTGTTGATTGCAATTATTTTTGAGATTTGGGTACAAATGGGAGATTCACTGTTGATTGCAAATAGTTGCAAGATATGGGTACAAATGGAAGATTTACTGTTGATTGCAATTAGTTGTAAGATTTGTGTACAAATGGGAGATTCACTGTTGATTGCAATTAGTTTTAAGATTTGGGTACAAATTGAAGATTCACTGTTGATTGCAATTAGTTGTAAAATTTGGGTACAAATGGAAAAATCACTGTTGATTCCAAAAATAGTTGTCAGATTCAGGTACAAATTGAATACTTATTTATCAAGCGCACAGAAAGATTCCATTAAAAAATACGTTTATGTAGACGGTACTTTAAATGATAGCACTTTTTCCGTCAATATAAATAGGGATGTTATAAGTGAGAGATATAACGGGTAATTGAAAAATAAGTAATTTGCACTTACTCCATTGTTATTAGGGTTTCAAACATTTATTTTATATTTTAATTCCTAGGTGGATGAGTGTATACGTTCGTATATTATGCATAATCTCAAAAACTAGTTTAGTTATTCTGATATATCTTATACCACATGCTTAAAAAACTAAATACAACAAAACCAAAGTAGAATCCGATCTTAAGAAAGTATAAAACAATACTGAATAATTTAATGGAGCTCGTGGGCTAGGTCACGAACTATCGTAACATAAATTCAGCAATCGTGGGGAATGGGATTCGATTCCCAGTGGATTGGCGCGGTTAACCACCTCTGAAGGATTCAATACACGCAATAACATTATTGACTGTTGGAAAATAATACGCGAATTGCAACAAAAGCGGTCTTCTTCTTATCGTGCGTGTTAGTGACTAACACTAGTGTCAGAGTTTTTAAACCGCCTTAAAGGCCTCTAACATGGTTTTAGGTAATGACCAATGTCAAACACAGTGACTGGGACCGACGGCTTATCCTGCCCTCCGAAGCACGGATCATCTTACTTATCAGACAATCAGGTGATCAGCCTACAATGTCCTAACCAAACTAGGACAACAACACAAAGTCGTTGCCCCCGCCGGGAATCGAACCCGCGACCTCCGGGTATGAACCGAACGCTCTAACCACTACACCATGGAGGCAGTTAACAAAAGCAACAAAAGCAGTAATATTGAACAACAAATGCTTTCTTTATAGAACAGTAGTACTACACATACGCTTTCTTTTTTGTCGTGGATTGAAAATAAGTAGCCTTTGTTTAGTTTAGACAGACTAAAGCGTTAAACAAGTTTAACGCTTTAGTCTGTCTGTCTGCTTGTCTGTGACATCGTACAAACGGATGGACCACTTTCAATGCGGCTTTTTTTACGTCAAAGCAACTTCCCGTGCGGTAGTTCTTAGCTAAGTTATTATTAAAGTTATTGAGGGTTAAAGCTCGAGAGTGAGGGCTTTTCCCAGCAAAAAATAGGCGCTACGAATATGAAGTCGTATCGGTAGTTCCTCTACTCATCACTAGGTGGCATTCTCGGCAGTCGGGATAAAAATGGCTTTATTTTGGGTTTAAAGTGAAAATTTTTGTTGGAGGCAAGTGTCCCCCTCCCTTTATCTGCTAAACGGTTATATATGGCCACGTGAAAAAATTCACAGCTATAGTATATATAATGTAGTTTAAAGGAAAACTATCAGAGCTAAGTAGGGTATACAAATTAAAAAGTTATAGGCGATCAACTTATAAAATGTACTCGGAAAAAGAAATTTCATACAAATTCCATAGATAATTAGTTTTTAAACGTTT
Source organism: Acrobasis consociella (assembly GCA_963555685.1). NCBI lineage: Eukaryota > Metazoa > Arthropoda > Insecta > Lepidoptera > Pyralidae > Acrobasis > Acrobasis consociella. Next base: position 6,661,205 of record OY743104.1, on the reverse strand, counting down.
TTAGTGGCATAAACTCAAAATTCGGAACTACGGAACCCTACACTGCGCGTGGCCCGACACGCACTTGGCCAATTATTTTTTTTCTTTGCGCAACATAAAATTACAAAGATTACAGCGCATTTGAATTTCTCATGACTTCACGACTAGGTAGGTACGATTTTTACTTAGCGGTGACGTCGCAAGCACTTACTCCAGAAGTTTTTTTAGCATTTTTGCGAAAAACGAAATGGATCTTGTGCTGTTGTGCATAATAAATGGATAAAGATCTAAAAAAAGTTGAAATTGTAGCCTTTACTTTTTTACATCGGCTGAAAGTATTTTGCATATACTATAATACTACTATAACCATTCGATCATAATGTGCCTTTTTATTACTTCAGCACGAGCAGGTTTTATTCCTATAATTTCCATTCCATTCTATTTTATTTTATAACTCTGCCCAAGATAAATATAGAAAGGATTTTATGGTATATAATGATAAAACTATGTAATGGATGGGTATTACTTTAATACCTGCAGCTTACGCCTCCTATAGTCAATATAAAGTTTATGAAAAATATTTTTTTAAAACTAAATATCGACTTCACCCCCTAACTACACAATCGATTTTGATAAAACGTATATGAGTCCATCTAAAAGTATACCCTTTCAAACAAAAAAATTGTTTTCCAAATCGGTTCAGGCGTCTTCGAATAATCGGATAGCATAAATTTAAAAAATATCGCGACGACTCGATAACCTCCTTCTTTTTGGAAGTTGGTTAAAAATGTAGTGTAGACGTTTTGATTGCTAGGCAGCATGATTAGTAAGGATTAATTTTACAGATTAATTTCTTAATTCATACCACATATCTAAATACTCAGACAAAAAATAAACAATCTGTCTATCGTTCATCTATCGTCGGACACTCAGAGAGCAACTCCTTTTGCATTGGTGGTCAACTAAAAGAATTGAGCGAAGTTTTTTTGACCTTCACTGTCCCACTGGGATAACCTATCATACTCACGAATTTTTTCCATTCCAATTTCATTTGTTCGAAAACTTAAATATTTTGTGTACTCCCTCGACACCGGGAATAATCAATATATGCTTTTTCAGACGAACAACAATCAATAAATTACGTAATGCATAAAGTTGTAAAGACTATATTGACTTCATTTATTGATACAATACAATACAAATTAACTTTATTGCACCATGATTGATTTATGAAATTGTAGACCTTTTCTACCAGTCAACCTGCAAGTGGAGCTGATATGCGAACATTTCGGAAATTGACTGATCATTTCTACATGGTAAACACTTAAAGGTTATATATGAATACTCATTTAGTAGTCTGGTCGGTTTCAGTGCGCCACATTTATCGATAAAATAAGTTTAGTATGACTTTGAAGATTCATTCCATTGAGGTTCCATTTGACTCCTATTCATGACTGTTCAGTGAACTATTAAATACGATCGGTCCCAATTATTCGGTGAGTCATTTTGGCTTTTCTTTAAATATGATTTATAGGTATGATTTTCGATCTTTTGTAGTCAACTGAAGGGTTCAGAGTAGGTACACGTATGTATGATTGTCTAATGATGTTTCCAGTACCTTTAAGCGAAAATTCATGTTAGATGACATATGGGTGTTTTAAATTCAAAGGCAAGTCTGTAAGTTTCATTTTCTTGAATTCTCAAAAGCAATAACCTATTAATTTGTGTTTCTACTTTCCAACAAGTATTCTAATTCTGACATTCTCAGAAAAAATGGAGAAGTCCTATTCTAGGTCAGAAGACACACAGTAAATGCATGTAAAACGGTCTATTTGCTCATATTCCCTATTTGGATCACATCGGGGCTCCACAAAGCACAATTTACACCCGGGTTCCGTCTAAATCTGATAATGATGTGCAAATATTGAAACGGATTACTTTGTTCTTCTTCTTTTCGATTGGCTGCAAATCGATATTTTTATTTGCTCGTCAAATGAATCAGAGAATCTATTCGAATTCGTTCATGGATATTCGATTAGTACTATCTCTGCAGCTCGCTATTATTCAGCTATGCTAATAGTGCGGGAAAGCGATTTGAAATGCAAATGGTCATCAATCAATAAAGCGGTCCATAAAAAAGGATGTTTTTTTAGTGATGATTTTTTTGTCACTCGGGAAACAACGAATAATATACTTATGGATGGTATTTAAAGCGAACTATTAACTATAAAAACGTAATAAATCGCAAATAAGTTTATTTGCCGGGTAAATTAAAAAAAAACGCCTGACCAGCGTTCATCCCCCATAATTTTTAATTCGCTGAACTGATTGTCCATCTAACGTATAGCTAAGAACCAGTGCCAGCTTTCGAACAAAATAAAACCGCATCAAAATCGGTTTCGTTAAGGCGCTACAATGACACAGACAGATACACAGACACGTCAAACTTATAAAACCCCTTGTTTTCGTAGGAATTTTTTAAAATGACTGTTGTTACTTCACGACAATCCGTAATAGGCAACTAATTAAATAGACAATTTTACTAAACGTCAATACAAACATTTTTTATGAGATTTGTATGAAATGCAAAAGTGTAACGTTTTTGAAACTATATTTTGAAATTATGTTATCAGTTTTTCTGCAGCAATAAATCTAAACTAACGTTGAAAATGGACTTCGAGTGGTGACTATTCAACTCTGCCGGAAACCACACGGCTTGTGTTGTGTACATGGTGGATACAAAATAAAATTTGTTTGTTTTAAATACACGATCGACAACTCAACCGGCAATACGAACAAAATTATCTAAGGGACATGGGGCCTTTTTGATAGATTTTTCCGAGATCCTAGCATTGAACAGGAAAAGTCGTTCAAATTGAAAGTTGACTCCTTCAAGTGTTTGTTGGCCGTACATTTCCACCTTCTTATCCAAACGTTATCTAGCGGGCATTAGGGCGAATGATGGAGCACCTACGTCCCACAGGCATTCCATCACGTGCCAAAATGTCCCGTAACGGGTAATGGTTGGTTCGATCAATTATGAAGCGGTAATTGACGAGATATTAATGAATCGAGTGCAGTGGGCCGGATGCATGCTCATGTTAGTGCTTTGTCATTGTCGTGTCACCAATATGTGGAATAATGCCTTTAAATCAGAATTGCACACACCATTACCTCTAATTACCAGTTGTTCAGCTGTAAACTACTAATTTATAGGTAATCAGTCATTCAGGCATAGGTATATAAGTCATCTGGCTGCTCTGGCCTAGTATGGCTCTGGTAGTACAGAGAGGGTCGTGCTCCTTCAGTGGAGACCAAAAGACATCAGCTTTTGTCAGTGTCTGCTGACCCGAAGTTTACTATTTCTAAGCAATCATTCGTTAAAATACGTCTTCTGCCTTTCATTCAGAGAATATGATGCAAAAAATGATCACTTGTTCGCATCGTCATAACCTCTCCCCCAGACGATATGACGAGGTTCTGCTCTCTCAATAGACGCCTAAATCCTTCGAACTCTCAAACTTATATTATTCAATAAGCTTTCAAGTTTTATCAAACAGCGTCTTGGCCAACCTACGCTCTGCTGTAGAGTTTGGAAGAGAAAACTGTCCGTATGGAAAATACGTAAGGAATAACTTCGGAACGGCTTATCGTCCCGAAAATACCATTTGTAAATGTTGAAATATTTTGTAAACTAAACATTTTGCTGTGTACGCATACCAAATTTTTGTAGAAGTATTGTAGGTCAACTAATACCTACTTATTGAAAGTGTATGGCTTTACTGTAATGAACAAACTTTGAAATACGTTCGTGTTCTAAAAGAAGCTTTTTAAAAGAAAGATAATAGCGAGATGACACGCGCTTACAGTATATGTATGTCTTGCTGTACCGATTTCAAAGTCGCCGACTGTCACTGCCGGTCGCGCGATAGTTCTGACAGACTGACATGTGTCACACGATAGTTTGCGACAGTCGGCGACAGCGCATGAAGTCGCTCGTCTTTAAGAGCCTTAAGTGCTTTCGTCAAACGTCATAAAAAAAATCTTTTATCATCATAAATTTGTTTACAAACACAATCCAAAGTATGTTTTTGTTAATTAAAAAAATTATCCACTTTTTCATAGTATTAGCAATATTGCAAACATATAATAGGAGTACAACCCATATCAAATATGTACAATATTTATAACATTGTTACTTCGAAACATGTATTGGTTGTAATCTCTTGTGTTTCTAATAAAAAAAATAAAAATAAAAATATTGCACTAAGATACTTTTTATGATAATAACTTTTTAAAAAAAATAATAACCGACTTCAAATCGAAATGCACTAAAAAGCAAAAAATAATAATTATTTATATCAGATGACCCTGAAGTTCTGGGTAAAAAATCTCTATAATACTCATTATTTATTTGGAGTCGGTGCCAATCTTCCTGCCTCAGAGTCCAGTTCATGTACGAGTAATACCACGTCGTAGCTCCGTAGCTCCCAAATCGATAAACCGAATTTGATTTTTTCTTGTTACAAAAGTAATTCAATCGAGAGTGTTCTTTGCTATAGAGCTCTTTTTTGAGTTGTTGAGGCTTAGGCAATTTTAAATTAATAATTACTAATGTAATATTATTTGCAGATAAAATGCGTTTTTCACATTATTTCGATTCCCGTGGCGTATTCTAAAGTACTTCAAGAATGATTTCAATGTTAAATAGGTACTTAGATTGGCACCGACTCCAAATAAATAATGAGTATTATAGAGATTTTTTACCCAGAACTTCAGGGTCATCTGATATAAATAATTATTATTTTTTGCTTTTTAGTGCATTTCGATTTGAAGTCGGTTATTATTTTTTTTTAAAAGTTATTATTTCACATCTTTTAGCAGGCAGAGAACTAAGCTCATTGCATTTATTTATTGTATGCTGAATGTTTTTTTCTGGAAATAATAAATAAATAGTTATCAAACTAGCCCGAATGGCCCGATCGGATCGCTCGACAAATTTCAACCTTATTATATTAACATTTAAGCAGAGTTCATTTAAGCGGACTGGGTCATTGACCTTGGTCTGCGAGGTTACCAAAAATCACTTAAGCCGGTATGTTGAATGCAATTTGCCTGTTGTGCGCACACCGTTGAAACTGCAACACGTTATGCTACTGTTCTCTAAGTACCTAGTATCTGTTTCGGTTTAAACTTTCAATGCGTACCTTCTTAACCTACGTTACTTAAAATTTAATATGAATAGCAAGGAAAATGCGTGTGGCTAAATATTTTAGAACTTTATAAAGACAAACATATTCTTTAATAAGTTATTAAAATCTTCTGGTTTTAAAAATAACATTATATTCATTGTGATTTTTTTGTAGCCTTCTTTCGTCCAATATCTTCTTTTATTTCTCATAATAGACATTGTAGCAAAATAAAAGATGTCCGTAGATCCAGCGGGACCCTGTAACTGATGTAATTAAGACCTATTTAGTCTAATTAGTACCCATTTCTACCTATCAGTTTGAATATGTTTAAATTTCTACCTCGGTGGATTCACTTTCAAAATAAAACAATCTTCATACAGGGCCCTTTTGCCGATTATAGGGTTATTGTTTTGTTACATATATCTGCAGTTGTCTGTTGAGGAACTTCGGTCTCCAGCTCAAAGATCTTTTCTCCGATCTTAAAAAAAATTACATAGGACCAACCTTGCAATGCATTCTTTAAAAGGACACATATATTTTTTAAATCTGTTCATATTTGACGGAGTTATGAGGTAACATACACAAATATTTTAGCAGCAGTTGTCTGTTAATAAGGAATTTCGGTCTCCAGGTCCAAGACCTTTTCTCCGATCTTAAAAAAAATTTACATGGGACCAACCTTGCAAAGCATTCTTTAAAAGGACACATATATTTTTTAAATCTGTTCATATTTGACGGAGTTATGAGGTAACATACACAAATATTTGAGCAGCAGTTGTCTGTTAATAAGGAATTTCGGTCTCCAGGTCCAAGACCTTTTCTCCGATCTTAAAAAAAATTTACATGGGACCAACCTTGCAAAGCATTCTTTAAAAGGACACATATATTTTTTAAATCTGTTCGTATTTGACGAAGTTATGAGGTAACATACACAAATATTTGAGCTACTTTGTCTTTTTTGAGGTATTTCGGTCTCCAGCTCCAAGACCTTTTCTCCGATCTTAAAAAAAATTATATGGGACCAACCTTGCAATGCATTCTTTAAAACGAAACATATTTTTTTAAAATCGGTTCATATTTGACGGAGTTATGAGGTAACATACATAAAACATATATACACGTCGAATTGATAACCTCCTCCTTTTTTTGAAGTCGGTTGAAAAGGAGATAAGACATCTATTATTAATCAAGAACAATCTAATTAGCGAAGCGAAGGCTAATCATTTATCTTAGATCCCAGATCACCTTTGAAAATTAAGTGCACTTATGAACCTTGCAAAATAAACTGTAACTTCCCGCGTCGCTCTTCGATGAATCTATTAAAGCCGGATCTTGCAAACTCTTCATGTACCTATGAAGTAGAAACAAAGTGCAAGTAAAGTTACAGATTATTTTCCAATACTTTGTTACTTTTTACTTCAAAAAATTTATGAAAGGCTGTAAGTACTACATTTAGGTTTACCCCGACTCTATTCTATGTTTGATTTTTTGGATTTTGTGGATTGTAATGAGATATTCTTCACATAATTTTTGTAGATGAGTTTTAATTCGAGAATGTTCGTAGGACTTGAACGAGCAGCCCTGCTTTCTTTCTCTTCTTTTTCGTGTATGTAAGTGGCCATTACTGGTCTTTTCAAGCTAGTTAAAAGCATCTGACATAGCTTGGCGACTGCCAGAGCTTTTTCGCTTCATTTCTACTCATCAATCTCTTCATATACATGGGATATACACGGATCTGTATTGTACCCTTTTTTTCCAGAAGTCAGTTATTCCAACAAATTTTTCGGTTGTGTTTGTAGATATCAGAATTTCATGTATAGGCACCTACAGCCCACAATCCGGGGTAATACGTGTATCGCGTTCGTCCATGCGGCTGAAATATTATACTGCTTCATCCATCACGAATATTATGGGTATCTCTATGACGGGTATTACGTTACGGTTGTATTGTTCCTTCAATTTGATTTTTAAAAAACGGAACACAAAAATGTCAATTCGTGTATCGTTGCGCCTTTATGTATCTCCTAAAGTCATTAATCGACTTTGATTGAGAAATTATTTTTTGGTTTAAGAGAAACTTGATTAATCTAGAGTGTTGAATCTACGAGTCGGGTGTATTTTAAAGCTTTTAAGCCCAAATACAATTATTTCCACTGAAAAAACTCAACAACTACGAATCAACTTCAAAAACGTATGAACAAGTTCATTTGTGAAGCCTTGCCAATTTACCTAGTTTTAGATTTTCCAGCCAGATTGATCATAGTGTGGAGATGAAAACTTTTTTTTAGGTAAAACTTCATTCGAAAATACTTTCCGTATTTTCGTTCCGTAACATACCACCGGAATACGTTTACATCCGATTGAGGATTGACTTTCAATTAACTAATTGCTCAGTTTGTATTTCGCTTAATGATGTTCTGTCGAAATATGAACAGAATATTCTTTTATGATATTTTTTGTAATATTTATTCTTATAGTTTTAGCTGATAATAATTTTATACAGTGTATAAATCTTATCTTAATATTTCGCAACTTTACTAATATTTATTTATATTATACATTTATATTCACTAAGTTGAAAATTATATTGATATTAACATGTGTTTATTTTTACACAGGTCTGACCGATTGGATTTTTTTTATTTTTATTGGTAGTATTTTTTTTTTACCCGGCAATATGCCGTCGCGACGGAAGCGCGTTAAACGGCAATCGCCGACCGTGTCGGGTTCGCAGTCGGCCTCCGGGTCCCACTCGCCGATCGCCGGCGCACGAGTGGACTCCGTAAGTGTTATATGAATTCATTTTATGTTGTACTTGTAGACTTTGTTTAGTAAAAACGGCTTTTAGATAAAGAAACCTGTGTTGTAGTAGTTGTTGTTGTAGTAGAGAGTAGAGGGCAGGTCCGGGCGAGTTGCAAAATAGCATTTTTTAAATTATCGTGGATCTTGGATGTTATTCTATATATTGTGTTTGTTATAAAATATAGTATCGTTGAGTTAGTTTTCCATTACACAAGTCTCGAACTGACTTTGGGACTAGCTCAATCTGTGATCGTCAAAAAAACACTATGTTTAAAAAAAAGAAAAAAAAATACCGACGGCGACCTATGGTCCCACTCACCCGCGACAGCGCATGCAAATACTCTGTAGTGTTGTTTAGATCTACTGAAAGTAAGTGTTGAATTGCTTGCGTATAAGTAATTAGGCAAAAGAAGTACGTGTCATAGCTGAGGAAGCGCCGACCTAGTCCGGGTCCCACTTGCCTGTTTCTTGGTCGATTAGAGACTCCGCAAGTTATTTATCTATTTGTTGTACTTTTTTAACTTAGCATTATGTTTATGAAAGAAGCGGTTGCCGAATTTGCCGGACTACAAGAAAGTAAGTACTAAATAACTGTTGGAGTCGTTTGCATGATGTAGTTGTGTGTTGTTTTAAGTTCTTTGTTTGATGTTAAGATCTAGCTAGGTACTATCTACTCAGTTTATATGTATTGTATATCTGGTTTTGTATCGAAATGTCTTTGTCACAGATATATATATATATATAGGATCTTATAAAGGGCTTTCAATGTCATGTTTATTCAAATATTTTACAATTCTATTTGGTCTACCGATAAATATTCATTAACGTCTAATGATCCTCCTACAAAAATGTTATATTAAGCTAAGCACTTGTAGTAGTATTCAAATCGAATTTACCGTATCCAATAATAAATTTATTCTGCATAATTCAAGTGACTTGAATCATTAGGAACATCGTTGTTTCAAAAACGATAAATACTCTTTTAAAAATGTAAATGTCCGTGTTCAAATAGACACGTAAGTATAGTCGTGTGGAAGGTACATATTCCAAATGGATTTCAGGTTAAAGTAGGTCGCAGTTGCCGCAGACAGACGGAAGTTAGGCTGAAGATAGGCGCGTGATTGTGTTAGTACTAGATTGGAACCACTAACTTGGAAACTTAATGCTAAGTACAGAAGGATATCTCATATGCATATCATCTTCAAGGAAAAAACGGTCCGAAAGCGCAAAACTCGTCTTCCTCCGAAGCACAGCCAAGGATGCAACCGGGAAAGCGCTAAGATAATGAGTATTCAATATATATCTACTTATACTAAGAAAAGATACCGATATATCATCTCGTCTTTATCCCTCAAGAGGTAGACAGAGCACAGAGCCGTAAGACCCAAAGACGATAGAAAAAAGAATCAAAATAGTGTAAGTTCGGCTTCTATGATCTGCGCAGGAAGGGATATAGACAAAAGATTTGGGATGTTTAGGTCCATTCCCTTGGTAGGCTGAATTCTACAACTTCCCAACATATCCCAAGCGGCTTAATTTTCCTTATCTGTAATAGTGCTACAACTATTACATTAGTAACAATTCCGAAGTGATACCTACTTCAAATGAAGGATCATCACGTAATTGGACAAATTCCCCGGGGAATACATTTCTAAACGCGAAGTATAAATCACTTTTCCTAAAAACTTTGTTGGCTTTTGTAGTTTAATTTTAGAATTCCGATACTCTGACTAATACTCTCTTTGTCTGGCTTTAAAAGTTCTTTCAGATAAGTACTTGTTATTTGTTATTTTGACAATAACGAGATTATAAAGATACAAATATGTCAATATAAGTACGTTTTAAATATTCGTACGATTCGTTCTTTGAGAAAGTTCTGATCAACTTCCATATTGTATTGTATAAAAGAATAATGCAAAATAAAATTATGATAACCGGTCAAGTGCGAGTCGGACTCCCGCTAGAAAGGTTTCGTATTCACGTTTGTTGTATGGGAGCCCAACTTAAATATTTATTTGTTTGCATTTTTAGTATTTGACATATATATCTTATGAACATAAACATAGAAATACATCTTCTGAAAATTTTAAAAGTCTAGCTAACACGGTTCATGAGTTCAGCCTCTAAATAATAGGATCCTGTTTTTACCCTTTTTTTACAGAACCCTTAAAAAAGTGAGACTTTGCCTCCCTCTTTACAAAAGTTATTGCCGCAGTGTGAGTACAACTAAAATACTTCGAATATATTTAGAATTTAGCATTGTATGTACAATTAATTAGAAATTATTTAGAAACAAGCTTGGGCTTCATTGTTTTGGAATAAAAAAATTAACTTTTAACAACTACTTTTACCAAAAAACATATATTGCACAAAATTACCTCAATACTACAAAAGTGAATGACGAAAAGTTAATTTTATGAAAATTGTAAATTAGAGTTACTTAAAAAGAGTTTTATTATAAAGTTGTTTCCGGTCTGGTTAGGATATTGCAGGCTTCAATCTCCTGACTATCCGAACATAAGGTGATTCAGTGTTTCGGAAGACACGTTTAAATTGTGTGTCCCGAAAGCCATCAAACTACTCAAGGATTGGTTTTGTTTACTTTTTGGGTGGCGGAGGTCAGACGGTAGTCGCTCTGTTTAAAAAACCAGTAACCTCGTCAAATCTCCTTGGTTAGGCAGCGGACCCTGGGCTCTGAAGGTTGCAACCGGGAAAATACGCTCGGATGACGATGAGCTTTTTCACCATGTTGTAAAAAATGACATTACTAATAATGCTATATTGTCCAAGTTAACATTACAAAAGAGCCATTTTTGAAACGCGGAGTCACCGAAATGAATGGTTTTTCCATACAAAAAACCGTTCGCTTAGTGACTCCGCGTTTGAAAAATAACACTTCAGTTCTCAATCAGGTTCGCTTACACGAACCATTCGAGTGCCGCCGGCCATTCAGTTGCTATGAATAATTCAACATGTTGAAAGAAAGACTATGCAGTATGAACAGTTCGTTTTCATTTCGCCTGATAGGTACGAATACAGAAGATAAATATTTAACGAACGTTAACATAGTTTATTATCAAGTACGACAGGGATCCCAAACATTTTAGTACGTAAATATTGAAAGAGGACTAACATACAACCATGTAATGACTAACATATAATTATGTCTGTTTGTCAGTTACCTCTTTACGTTTCAACCACTGAACTGATTTGAATGAAATTTTGACTGAAATGTGCTCGAAAAACTTTAAAAAAATAGTTTTTAAACGTTTTTAGTGGCATGTAGTTGGCATTCACAATTACGGAACCCTACACTGCGCGTAGTCCGACACGCACTTGGCCAATTATTTTTTGATTACCTACCAACAACTGTAGACGTCAAATCGTTACTTACGTAGTGCCGCTTTCTAGGCGCTATTGCAGAAAAAGCGGCAACAAACTGCACAGCAGCTTGTAGTTAGTACATTTGTGAACTACGGCATCAATATTAGGGTGACACAGGGTAGACAAATTCATGTGTTTGTATGAACGCACGCTACTGTATCTAAGTAAGGCAGACCAACATATTTTGCATCAGAGAGGTACTCTTTATTCTATAAAACCAGAGTCAGCCATATCCCTTATCGTTACCAAATTATTGATTGCTTTTCCATCTTCTCGCCCACCATGACGCTAAAAGTGGCTTTTGGGTCTTGCGGCCCTGGGCTCTGCATAGAACCGCAAGACCCAAAATGCTCTGTCTGCCTCATTAGGGATAAAGACGTGATAGTATGTATGTATATGTTACCAAATTTGTCGTGACCTCCCGTTCTATAACGTCCGACTTGCGTCCCGTTTTTGGAGTAACCCAGGTACCTTTCTCTACGGTTCTGAGCAGAATTGACGAAGGCAATTTAGGCTGCAATGTGTCCCAATTTTATAGCACCTACCTACTTATGTACTTTAATATCTCCATAAACTAAAATGTTAATTTTAATTAAGAAAAGTGAGTTCCTCCGCTGTGGACCTAAAGTACTTGTAAACTGAAACTTCCTTATTAATGATAGTTTGCAGACTGACAAAGTTTTTGGAAGCCTCGAGGGCTCAGTAACTTTCATTTAAAGTGTTCTTGTTTCCCGCCAGTTCTGTTTGTGTCTATATACCAAAAACAGAGTAGGTGCTTAACATATATATCAATACAATATGCACATTTTATGAATGTAAAAACATATTTTATTTACTTCTATTTATAAGTATGTGCAGCTCTTTGGGCTATTTGATCTATACTAAGACCCCCTTTTTAGGGTTCCGAAGTAAACAAGGAACTCTTACAGTTTCGCCATGCCCGTCTGTCTGTCCGTCTATCCGTCCGCGGTTTTCCTCAGACATAAGTACAAGAAAGCTGTTATTTGGCATGGTATGTATAATCATGCCAAAAAAGTAGTAAAATAAAATATTATAGGGTAACTCCCGCAGTACAAGTAAAGTGCAAGTTTTGTTTCCTGATCCTGATTAACCCATCATGTGAGTCTTTCAAAAATATTGAGAGCTTGCACTAACTTTTGATTATGAGATCGAATTCTGAAATATGGTTTTAAACAGCAACAAATTTTTGTTAGAGTCAAAAGTTATATAGGCGTATTTACTCAGTAATAAAAAATTCAATAGAAACCTTGCAATAGAAAACTATTTTTAATTTTTAGACGTTTGTACGAACTCAAACTAAATCGTTAATTGGACTACGTTTTTTAAAAGCCGATTTATAAACCATTAGGTAAATTGATTGTTTGTTTTATTGAATATAAAAAATTAGTCTTGTCAAGAGTTTTTCGGCCAAAAATAGAATGAATGTGAATTAATCATCGTTCAAATGTTTTGAAACCACAGCAAATGGTAACGTAGATGGCCGAAGGGAAGTTTTCATCGTACCTACCTCCCCAAACTTTCTTCATAATTCTTCCGTGACAGAAGGCGGCAGACATACCTAAGAACAACCCTCGAGCCACTGCACTCACACTTTCCATTTCATCAGAAAACAATTTGCTTATATTGCTTTCTTGAAGCGGTGATTAAGCGCTAGCTGGCTCAGCTTGCTAATGGATTCCTTAATTTTTTGCCGTAAAGACGATTGTATTGTATGTTAAAGTCAAGTAATTTATGCAAGCCTTTATTCAACGAAAAATTTAACACTTGTGACCATTCATGTATATTTTGATATTATACACTCATGGAGTTATTTAGTTATAACAAGGATTATTTTTTTTAAAATAATTACTAATAACAGCACAAATGGTAAATCAACTTTGGTATTAAACAAAAATAAATCTTGTACTAGCCCGAAAAGATATAATTGAAGAGAGCTCATAGTTTTCAAACTTTTTCTGTAATTAGTGAATTGACCTACATTTGAAGACTACGTTTGTAGATACTTTCTAAATGTAGGTTGCTTGATGTGTAAGCCCAACGCTTGGGGAAGCATACCCTGAAACATAATTCGAAACCCGCCTCGGCTACTTGTCAGTTATTTTGTTCGTTTGCGGCTAGTTCGTGACCTCTTTGTGTCAGAATGGTGTTTTATAAATAAAAAGAAAGAACATGCTGCAACGCAATAGAAGAATTTTAAATTTGTTATTTATGTAGAACCAGATGAATCTTAAGGCCTATTTAGACAGTACAAGTGTCTTTGATAAGGCGCACAAGAACTTTCGACGCTCAACGAAAAGCATAAACACAATACACACGCAGAATAGCTAATAAAGTTCTTATGAATATCTTTAAAAACCTTCTTTCCATTATTCGGAATAATTATTATGAAACACCATAAAATCCGGGCTTATTAAACTCATTTTATGTCCTATGAAATGTCGTAACTGTAAAAGTATAATAATTCGACCATAGGTATACTTACTCGTAAATGTAGTTTATGTAGTACTGCCTTGGGAAACAGGCGTAATGACTACTTTTACTCCCAATAAGAAACCAGCTTTGAAATAGGATTTTGTTCCGCATTAAAGCCAGCTTCTATATCTGGCTACGAAATGGTCCGAGGGGATATTTTGTGGTAACTTAATAATGGCAGCTGGAACCAACACAAAGCTAGACGGCCACTTCGTGGAAAGTAGTCTCCCTTTGCCTTTCATGCATCATTCGTCCGAAAGGCTTTATATATCGTCTAGCAAAAGAAATAAAAAAGAATACTTTGACACTGTATAGAAAGGCAGAAGTCATTAGCTTTTTACGTGCCGCAAAAGGTTATGCAACTTGTAGTTATTAACAGGTTGTCTGAAATTGACAGAGGACCGTAGGTCGTTAGCGTTTGAATGCCGCGTAACAAGCTTAGCGCGAAACATAAAAAGCTTTCGGTGGATGTTGATGCAGCCTGTTACGTATCTGTGTGATAGGCCTTTTGGTTTTAGCACTTTTAGTTTTCATAGTCAAGTCTTTTTTCTTACCGTAAATTGTAAAAAACTTAACCAAACATTTGTTTTATGTACGTGACTCCGGATCAAAAAGTGATATGTAATATGTCACTTCCTGGCAGGGGAAGACTTCGAAGTATACCTATACACGTGGGAAAAAGATAGCCTCAGACCTCATATTTTGTATTCCTTCAATCAGATACTTTTTTGTATTATCGCCTACGGAGGTTTAATTGACTGAATGAACTGACTGACTGAATTAGGGACGTCCAGATTTCCGACTGTGATAGATGACTTGTACTATGTACATATATGTATGTGAGATGACGTGGCTTATCTTATTCACACCTTGCCTTATTCTTATTCATACTTGCAATTGCAAATGTTCTCGACAGTAAACTGTATCTTACGGGACTCTTGGCACCTTGCCAGCTAGTTTCCGATTCGCGCCGCCATATTACTGAGACTGGAAGCACTATTACGGCCCAGGCAAACGAACGTTTTAGTTGTGAATGGCATATAAGAAGTTTACGCTCTGTAGAAATCAACAATTCCCTTGTCACCGTGTGTCACAAACATAGATTAAAATTTCTTTCTAGGTTTCAATTCAAATTCGTTACGAATACATCGTAAATTGCACAAAACAAAAAGGTGAATGTTTAGGCCGTAATATGAACAGCCCAGAAACAAAAAACTAAATAAGTGCGATGAAATATTAACTTTTTAATAGAAACTTGGTCAACTTAATTTGTTAGAGAATTTAAAAATTATTTTTCTAAGTCCCAATTTATTCCATCTTTCTAAGAATGTGTATCATTATCAATCCATCATCCATAGAAAGCTCAATAGAATTAGGCTATATATTTAAGAGTCAGGCACTTATAGGTGTCATTTTTAGGAAAAGACGCAAGCAATAACGATTTTTGAAGCTGTATGCCACTGCCTTCTGCATTTCACTTACTAGTAACTTTAATAGTCACGTGCAGATTTCCTCAGAATGTTTTCTATCACATCACATGAAGCAAGTGGGAGAGTTGAAAATGAGCGTGTACAAGTCGCGCCTAGTGAGAATCGAACTATTGCCTCACAGATGCACAGCTGGTGCCTAAACTGATAAACCTCCACCACTTTATATACAGACATAAACAACTCATTTATATTCCAAGTTCCAACGTTTCTCAAGAAGTTAACTTTACCATACCATTACGGTAGATTAATATATTAATATTTATCTTGTCGCTTATCTCCAAACAAACGGACTATTAGTATAACAAAGGTTTTATTAGAAGTAATCGTCTCATCATTAACCGTGGGCTGAGACGGTGCTATTTATAGCTCAAATATTTATCTTACGAACCTTAATGCTCGAATAAATATTTTGCCAGAAAATAAAACATTGACTTTTCGATAAAATTCAGAATCGTAGCCGAGCATCAATCACGGCGTTCAGGAATATTCGAGATGTCTGGGGAGGCGGCGCGGCGGTACTGAGGGATCGTAAAAAATTAAAAGCATTAAATCACAGTGCAGGACGTAGCCAGCAGTGGAGGCGAATGGGCAAGCGGCACAAGGAGCGGGCGGCAAAAAAATACTTTATAAAATATAGTTTGTTAAATATTATTTATAAAAAAGTACTTCTGCGATTTCATTAAGTATTAAATATTAAAGACATTTATAATTATTGAATAAACCTTTTCCGAAGTCACTTTGCAGAATTCAATCTTATATTGCAAAATTAGAGGTACTAAGAGTTAACTTTCAGATTTTTTTCATCTATTTTTTTCTATCGATGCTGCTAGCAACCCATTACTATTTTAATTCCCTTTTTCAATTCACACCCTTCATCTCGCTCAACATGGCCATTGGTTCCAATCTGCTTACCCTGTAAGGAATAAATACGCCATAATGTATGTACGTCTCCAGTTATATCGAAGAAAAAGTTTCTATTTATCCGCTAGTGCGAATATTTGAGAAATAGACATATAACAAAGTGTGTCGAACGAGCGGGCTCGTGTTTGATGTTTGCTATGGGAGCCGTGACGGAAAAAGGTAGGGTTGGGAAGGGTTGACGCGATTTTAGTAGGCACGAAATGGCCAGGAAAGGGCGCAGGCCTTTGGTAGAGAAAAATTGTAGATGGAGCACACAAAAAGTAATCTACAAATGGCGTATGTGTAATTTTTAACGATCAATGACATTTTGTTATAAACGCATCGCATGAGAAAGAGGCAGTGGAGTTTTTGGAGAAAAGTCAAGTTTGGTTTGCTTAAAAAAAAAACGACGGGTTGCACTCTGGGAGTGCCGGCAGAAGTGAAAACTTGAATATTAACGTTGTGCATTTTTGATATTTTGGAATGGTTAGGGAATAATTTTGCACGAATTGCTTTAATTATCAGTATAAAATATTTCAAATCTTTTCTGAACCACAGTCTGTCACAAATGTCACAAGCATGACACATTACACACACGAACGTAACGTAACATAAACACACACGAACATTCGCGCAAGCGCCCTGCGCCGTCTTACGAATTTTCGATCAGGCCACGTGTCCTGAAGCGAGTTTAAAAATTTTTACCCATTTCAAAAAAAAGTGCACAACGCCGCTAAAGAAGTTTTCACTTCAAAAATTATTAAATATATTATAGGCACTTTATAATGTAAAACTGGTGTAGTTTGGTGTTAAAAAATGGGCATGCACCAAACTTTTACATTGAAACTATTTAGGAAGGAAACGAAAAACTAAAACTCTAAAGAACTTGTATCCGGGGCCGTTAAATAATTCTTTAAATAAAATGACTGACCAAGTGCGTGAGCCACGCGAAGAGTAGAGTACCGTAGTTGCGAATGCCGACTTAAAGTTCACGCCCCACGGTTTAATGACTAAAACGCCTTTTAACGAACTTTATTACATTTGTGTGATTTTTCACTCCCCGAGTACATTTTATTATTTGGTTGACTATAACTTTTTTAGTTTGTCAACCCTACTCAACACTGTTTTTTTTTTAATTCGTTATATATACTATTGCCGTGAACTTTTCACAAGTTTATATACAAGCTTTTAGCTGATAGAGGTTGCGGGACACTTGACTTTATCAAAAATCTGCTCTTTCAAATTAAATTTATTTTACATACACAACGAATGCCTGAATAGAAAAATGGTGTTCGCAATTAATGGGTTAGTAGAGAAAATAAAATTATTCCCACTTTACATGTATAGAGATAGTCTAAAAATATTTTATCTCATCTACACGAAAAACTATGTTTTCATATCAAAACATTTGGAGCTAAAGTTACCGCTGATTCTCTTGGGAAGAGTGAAAAAGATTTTCACTCTGGATTCAAAGTAGCGCCCTCGCATTAAAAGTACCTTTACCGCTTGAAGCACAATCTTCTATTTGAAAGATTTTATTTTACCGCTTTTTCGGCTTGATTGTAACTTAAGCATGAAAAAGTACAGCATTCTAGAACTTAAAGTCTCTGAGTAAAACCGCAAGGACAGACAGACAGATATGGCGAAACTATAAAGATTCCTTATTTACTGCAAAACTCATAAAAGAGACAAATTCGACAATGCTTTTAGATCTTTACAATCAAGTACTTTCGTTAATGTATTTAAAAAAAAATGAATTTGTTTATTTGTTTACGTATAATAACAACTTTTGATATTCACTGCACATATTATGGTTAGGGTCCCATCACACGTGCAGAGCAATATGCACCAACATATTATTAGTTTTATTGACTATTCGTATTTCTTACCCTTGGGATGGGAACTAAGAATAAATTCTTAAGACATCTAGAGAAAATGTAACATCATTGTACAAGCGACCAGGCTCCAACAATATCAGAACTATAACACGCAACAACGGCAGGCCCACGATAAACTTAATTTGACTTGAGAAGAATTTTGGCTGAATGCAATGGAGAGGACTTCACATTTAGACATCCATATCATATTAAAAGCACTCCAAAAATAATTAGGATGATTGAGTAAAATTTTACTTATATTATAATTTGATTCAAACATTATTTTATCCACAGAAAAATAATAACAAACTGAAGATTTATTTTGAAGAAAAAACTCTAATAACTGGCCAAGTGTCAAAAAGTCAGGCTAATCACAATGTAGGGTTCCGTAAAAACTATTTTTTCATTGAAGTAGTAACTTATTAGTAATCTGTGGTCACGATCACTGTCCGAAAGCATCGTCCATCTGATAACGGTCACTAACAGTTCGGATTGCATGTCAATGAATGGATTAAAAAATAACGGCCATTAAGCATATACGATAAAAATACTCCCCAATACATTCATAAAAGCGCGTTACGTAAGCGTTCTACGTGAAATGCTACTTTTATATTTTTGTATTTAATGCTCTCTTCACACGCACTTGATGCGGTGGCCGAGACGGTTATACTCGTACCTTGGTTGGAACCCTAGTTTTTGAAGTAGGGACAGCGAAATAAAAGGTAGACAGGGCACATTGCCTTCTAAGGGACGAAATGTCATTTTTCTGTATTTTTTGCTTGCACTCAAGGGCGTATCGAGGCACGGCGAAAAAAAAGGCTTGCGGGCGGGGAGGGGGGCGCTGACTGGAGGATAGAACCGTAAGATATTATAGTAGGTATCACATTTAAAACGATAAAATCGTGGAATCCAAATATTTTAAAATGATTATTATTTTATAAAGGTTACTATCGATGTTTGTTGTTGTTTTATGTGTGTGTAAATGGCCAACATTGGTGTTAGATTTTTCAAGCTATCAATTAGTTGTTCAATCGAAATTTACATTTGTCATTACGAGCTAAGTAAGTTAAATAGGCATAAGTTTTTTGGAAAACATATCATTTTTTATACAAGCTTTTATTGTGAGGCCAAAGTTCTTATTAAGAGAAATTAAGCCCATTAAGCCCAAAGCCAATAAGCCCAAGCCTCTATGGAGTTGCATCGTTCGGTTACTGAGTTCCATCGACACCTTCCGTCTCCGTGATTAGACCCTAGACATCGTCTACCATAAAGCGCGGAATCAAGAATCATCAAATGAAAACATCTACTCAATGAGGTTATGTTTTTAAAACTGAATTCTGTCGAATATCTCCCGGCTCCGTCATCAATACAACTCATTGACTCCATAATATTAATTTTTAACCGCATTACCATGCTCGGTTTATTATCCGAATTAATCACCCCCGAATCCCATTTGCGGCTAAATATTACATCACATGATTTAATTTGTCCACAATATTGTATTGTATTGCCGACTTACAAAAGTATGCAAAATTTAAGCTCCATCGGTTTGAGGAAGAGTTGTTGAAAATTTAGTTGCAGGATTTGACTTAAACAAACATGCAGACAGGATACATTGCAAGTTAAATAAAAGTTTGTAAGAAATCCGGGTTTTTTGAAGCAGAGGCGGCGTAAGGCGTGGGCGGTGTGGGCCACCGCCCACGGCCTCGCAGGGCAAAGGGCCTCGCGCCTCACAGACAACCGAAAATATATTTGAAAAAGTAGGGAAAATTCAAAAGTACACGCCACAAGGTTTTTATTATATTAAGTATACTGATGTGTTAGTGGCATGAATAAACGAACCTCAGAGTACAGAGGAAAGAACGTATGTTTGTTCTTGATTTAATTTGGGCTGGGCAAGCCTGCTTTTTTTAGTTAAAACTTATTCCCAACACTGAATTGAGGGCCTCGCGAAATTTACCGTGCTCACATTAAGTTGAGGTCTTGCGCCGCCACTGTTTTGAAGTCATGAGTAAGAAAATAGTCTGTGTTTTAAAAACACTTCCAAAAATATATCTACGAACTCTCTGAGCTTCTGTTTGTGTTAGTGCCGGGTGAACAAACATCTCATTTATACGAGGAACTCAAGTGATTTCCTCGGAATATTCTTTTGACACACACACATATATTATCATTTTCTTTCACAAACCGATTTACAAAAAGGAGGAGGTTATCAATTCGCCGGATTTCTTTTTATGTTTGTTCACCGATTAGGTATTCGAAGACGGCTGAACCGGTTTGGAAAATTCTTCTTGGAAGGGCATACTTGTCCGGTGATCCAGTGAGAAATGTAATCAAAATCGTTTGTGTAATTTGGAGAGAAGTCGGTTTTTATTTTTGAAAAATTAAATATGATTTAAATCTGCAACCTTGCCAATTCTCAAAAGTGCTTCTACTGATAATCATGAAAAAAAAAATCGGTCAAGTGTGTGTCAGGCCACACGCATTGTAGGGTTCCGTAGTTGCGAATGCCGACTTTGAGTTCACGCCACTAAAAGCGTCAAAAAACTAATTTTCCATTGAATTTGTATCAAATTTTCCTTTTCCGAGCACTTTTTATACCTAAGTTTGTCGCCTATGACTTTTTAATTTGTAAACCCTACTTAGCTATGATACTTTTCCATTAAACTTCGTTATATAAACTGCTGCTGATGTGAACTTCTTCTATATATAATCGTTTAGCAGATAGATCCCTGACTCTAACAAAACATTGCACTACTTATAAAACTAAATATTTCAGAATCGGATTCCAAAATCGAGAAATGGTGCTCACTCACAAGCTTACAATATTTTTGAAAGACCTATTTAACGATACACCAAACGATAGGTTAGTAAAAAAAAATGACTCCCTCTTTACTTGTATGAGAACAATCCAATTTATTTTTAAGATTTTTGTTTTTCCCCTTTTTGGCATGACTGATTAATATGCCTATACCAAATTACTGATTTCTAGTACTTATAGACTCTGAGTAAAACCGCGGACGAACATACTGACAGACAGACAGACATGGCAAAACTATAGGGGTTCCTTGTTTATTACGGTGCCCTAAAAATCCGGTACCCCATTCAAAACTGCTAATAATAATAATTAAATTATGGGAAGTCCATTTTTTTCATATTTCGACCTTGGAAAACTAGCTGGTTTCTCATTTTTTTTCTTTTTCATACCTACGAATGTATTCCAATTACCGGATAATTTTTGTAGAAATGATGAATGTTTTTCGAGGAAAAACTAAATTGACATACAATTATGTAGTAGAATTGTGTGGTAATTAAATTGATTGAACTTAGGTATGTTAAGTTATACCACAACAATTATTTTTACCTTTATATGTATATTAATAACACAGTTATAACTTGTAATTATTATTAACACCCCTAGCTTTCATCGTAAAGTTCTAGTCGCCTCACAGTTTTACTTAGTCCATAATTTTCACGTGGCTTATACTGAATAATTATAGTTTCTTTTCACTACTTACACTGTTTGATATTTTGATAAGCCAAGAACATGCTATTTTAGGTTAAATCGCCCATGAGCAGGTCACTCAAGCTTACCCCATGGGCATTTTGTTACTGTAAAGCCAACACAATTGCTACGTTTTTTCGACCGATAAAATCGCATATGGTTTTACGTTTATTACACATACGTGCGTTATTTTTAATGGTCATTAGAATAATAACTATGCAACTTTAAATATGTGTGAACTTGCTTATACTTTCTTCTTTTTAGAACTTCGATTTAAAAGCCTAAAGTCAGGCAATGGTGTAGAGCTGTAGTCTACTTCTAAGCGATTTTTTTTATAACGACGTTGTATGCAATACATGTCCGGCTTATAATTTTATTTTACAATTTCTATTATTATTTATCACGCTCACCGAATTCCTTTTCCTATTGGCTCTTATTTGAATTAGAAATAAATTATTGTTATTATGCAAATATTGCGCGAGAACTTAAAACAATAAAAAGGAAATGACGAAAAAGTATGTCGGGGTGCGTTCGGTAGGACTGTCTATTAAATTACTGTGACTATCGATAACTGATTAAGTATTAAATAAGATATATTATACTTTCATACAGAGGTTTCTAAAATATCACTGTCTGAATATTTAGAACGTACCTACTATGTACCTAATACGTTCTGAGCTAATACATGCATATAATTACGATGGAATTATTACCTGATCTCCAACATACAATAATATACATACAGACAAGCAGTGGTCACTCAGAAACGCTGGTACTAGCAGACCTTTTCTTTAAAATGATATTATATATGTTTTCATAAAAGCGCCGTACGTAACTACGTGAAATATATACCTACATGATACGCCTAGTTTTTCAATAAAATTTTGAATTTTGGTCCCACAGACCTATGTATTTAAAATATGGTTTGAATACTCAATAGTATGACAATAAACAGTCGGCTTTACCATCAGTTGATGTTCTCTGACGTGAAACTTATACCATCTATGAGAGACAAGTACTTATTTACTTAACGACACCCACGTAGTATTCAAGCTTAGAACTTTGCGGTCTCTTGTTCCAAGTTTTAGTTCAAACAAGACAACAGGTCTATTCTCGAAATGTAGGTACAATATGACGACCTCTGTAGTGTATGGTCAGCACTTTTCGGAGATAGTGTTGCCATATATACGGATTTGTTCGTATTTGTACGGATTTTGGAAATCCAATACGAATGAACCATGATTATGGAATTTTTAACAGTTTTACGCTAGACGGGATTTTTACGGATTTATTTATTCGGTATTACGTTCTCTTGGGAATCGGCGAATATTTATATAATAAGTAAGTTATAAGCCTTTTAAATCTGATGAAGGTACAGCGCTTAGACGTCACTGCTGTTAGGTCTCACGCGAACGAAAGAGATAGTGAGATGTCCTCACCACGCTCCCACTCTTATATTTGAAATGCTAAGTAGTATTTCTGACTCTACATAAAATATTAACCCAAAACATGCCCAGTAAGATATTATCTTCGTTCTAACTACTATATTCCTAAAATTTGCAACATTAATTAATTATGTGACCAGGACTTTTTAGAAAAAGGAATTTCGGGAAGATGCTCAACACGATGCAAGCAAAGGGCCCCGCGAATACAGAAGGGCGGGTAGATACAGTTCGCAAATGCCAAACAAAGGGCACTTGCCAATAAGGTCAGCATTGACTTGGGTGCGCGCCCGAAGAAGTGTTATATCGCCTAGTTAGAAATTAGAATAGGTACAGTTTCTTGGAACCTACATCGAAAATGAGAGTATTCTTCTTTCCATGCTTACTTTCAAGCTTTTCGAGTCTATTTTATCATAGTCTGTTGGTATAATAAATTTTTCGGCGTTTTATAAATGATGCGTGAAAGAACTCTTAGCCGAGTCCAGCTCGCTATTGGTTGCTCTGATATACTAACCTAATCAATTTATATCAAAGGAAAACAATGATCAGTTTCATTAGTAACATAAAATGCGTGTAGAAAATTACTAAATGTTCTTATACATATAGAATAGAATATGGTTTATTAGCGAAATATGTACAGTTACAATTTTACAAATTGGTACATTCATTAATCTAAATATGACGCTAATCCGACGTCCAGTAAGCATGTGTCGAGGCATTTTACAACACCCCTACACTGGTCTTGCGGACACCGGCCAAAGTAGAAGTACCACTGCGCTCTGCAACGACACACCGAACCATAATATGTCATTTGACATCACATATGATTCTATTTCGAAGCACCACTGCATGCAACATCATTTCAGCCGCACAACGTCCAGTGCTGGATTGGATATAGGCCTCTCCCAAAGATTTCCAAAATGACCGATCTAGAGCGGCTCGCATCCACCGCCTTCCAGCGACCTTGGTTAGAACACCTTGTAGGTGGGTGTCATCGGCCATCGGCTCGCCGCGCTATGTGTCCCGCCCACTGCCATTTCAACGAGCTAATCCGCTGGGCTATGTCAGTGACTTTAGTTCTACTACTGCATGCAACAGTCAGCAATTATTTTGATTGTTCCGTACCTATCTACACATAAAACACGCATCACCTTAATGTTCAATATTCTTAATTGGGTGGATGACTGGGTCAAAAATAAATTATTCGGTACAGTTAATAAAATGATCATATCCATTTTGCAACATGATTTTAGGTTTAACTGTTAGTGCTATTATAGTCCAAGAAGGTATGACGTCACGGTTGTGATTTTCGTACATATGCATTAGAAATTTTTGATTTGACCTTTATAAAAAAGTGTCTGATTTGACTTGTCGTTATGTCGTTATGTATGGATTGAAAACTGACTTTCCTCTTTTAAATTAAATTAGCTTACTGTTATAACTTCCTAATACCACAAAATAGACGTAAATTAATTTAAATACCCAATGTATATTAGGCATAAATATACTTTCTTGATGGGATGACTCTGCCTGACATTCTCAACAACTTTTTGGATGAGACCAATGCTCAATTCTTTAGTTTTCCATAAAAACCTGTCAACAAGACCAGTGCCTGTGAAAAAGACTTTTTTGAGATCCCATATCAAAAGATTTTCAGAGTCACGGATTATGGCACCCTTCGTTGAACGTAAATTTGTAATGTAATCTTAGTAAATTCTATCAATAAAAACATCACACTGTTCGTAGCACTTGGTAAATGGCAAATGACTAAAAAAATATTTTTGGACACCTCTGGCTTATTGAAAAATATGGTACCAGATTTTTTTTCTCTGGCTACTAATAAATGACGAAGATATTACTTTTAAAACTGGTTACGTACGCCTTTGTTTTTATATTGTGTTACGCCTTAGTGCATTTTTCACTGAGAGTTGACGTCACACTGCAAACCTTAAAAGCGCTGTCTATGAATTTTTACTTATTTGCTAAATATTAATTTTGCTTCCCGGGGCCCGGTTTATCGCCTCTAAGTTTTTATGATAGGGTTTCGGGAATAAGCAATAATGCTCATTTTTATTTTGCTTTCAGTAACTTTATTTTCACTTATCTATCACTCTCTCACAGAACCACTCCCGAAACTAGTATAAAATCTATAAGAAACGACAAGACTTATTTTTAGAGCAAAGAGAAAAGTATTCAACCTTATTATAATTTTTCTCCAATAGTTTCGGGGCTGATTCACACAGAATATTAAACACAAGTTTGTTTCAGGCCGACTGCGAGCTGTCGCAGCTACTGGCGGATTTCCAGGAGAACGGGGTGCCGACCCTGAAGGGGTTCTCCACGTCCCCTGTACCTGAGGACGTCTTCGCTATGATCCAGCTGGCGGAGAAGCCCGCGAGACTGGTGGAAATCCTCGATGGGAAAAGTAAGTGACTCTGCTTCATCATCATCATTTCAGCCGCATAACGTCCAGTGCTGGACATAGGCCTCTCCGAAAGATTTCCAAAATGACCGATCTAGAGCGGCTTGCGTCCAGCTTTGCTTGACTCTGCTTATTTAGGTATAACAAGCTGGCACCTTGACCGCTTGGAAATAATTTTGGTAATCGAAAATTCGTTGGATTTGAAGCTTCTTGAATGTGCATTTGTTATTTGCAGGCTATGAGACGTCACACTATATTAAATGCGGCGCCTTTTATGGGCCTTAAGATAGTGGAATATAAAATTACATTTTAGCTATACCATGTTGGGTATCAAATGAACGGGCTTACACAAAACACTTAGGGACTCTACACCTACACTTCAGACTAGTAAATAATTTTTCAAAACTAAAAACCTTTGAAAAAGAATGGCAAATCACGTCTAGAGACCGTGATAGATGGAAACAAAGAGCGGAGGCTTTTGCCTAATGATGAGATCTATTTTAACTAACGAAAAAAAGAAAAAAAAACCTTTAAGACTTCAAGACAAATTTCTATAAGCAAAAATGCCCTTTCAAACAAAAAATATTTTTCCAAATTATTCCAGGCGTCTTCGAGTAATCGGGGAACATCTATTACATATAATAAAACAATAAAAAAAGTTTGTCTGTACATTAAATATATTTCCAAAAAAAATATTGGGGGCGATGGAGACGTAGTAATAGAGGTATGAATTTAAAAAAAAATGTCTGTCTGTTTGTCTGTTTGTCTGTTTGTCCGTTTGTCTGTATGTCTGTATGTCTGTTTGTCTGTTTGTCTGTTTGTCTGTTTGTCTGTTTGTACACGCTAATCTCCGGAAATACTGGATGAATTCGAATGAAACTTTTTTTGTTATATAGCTATTAAGCCTGGGCAACATATAGGGTATAAATGATTTTGGAAAATGGAACGCCTGATGCAGAACCATAATGGTCCAGCTAAACTATAAGTGATATAAAAATGCCGCCTTAGTAAAAGTTGTTCAGCCTGATGAGCATTTTCCAGAGACATAAAGTCCACGCGAACGAAGTCGCGGGCTTCGGCTAGTACATAATAAAACATACATTTGAATTGATAACCTCCTCCTTTTTTGTAAGTCGGTCAAACAGAGGGCGCCACTGGAACATGCCCTTCACTTTAATGAACAGTAAAGCTTCGCTATCCATTACCGCGCGGCAAAGTATAACCGCAACAATGCTCATTCATAAGCTGTATTGTACTTGTGACAAGGCATTTGAGCATGACGAATTAGAACTCGCTTTGGGCTCCATTTGTCTCCAACTTACCGCCACTTTGCAGCAACGTGATTTATATTTCAATTCTGGGTTAAACTTGTCTGTTTCAGGCTGGAAATAGACGCTCTGTTTTGCTTACGTTTACGTTGACACATTAAAAAATATCGTAGGCTTCTGTGTAGGCCTTTGCTTAGTAGTTAATAATATAGGCCACACTATCATACTAATATTAGTACCTGGGCGACCGAGCTTTGCTCGGTTACATCTCAAACATTAACTAATTTTTTTTAAACTTGTCTAAAAACAATGCAAATTTAAAAAAAATATATAAACTTAAACATAAAAAAAAACAAAAGTAAGTCACCCAGTGGGATTCGAACCCGTAACACTCTTTCTAGCGGTCGCTATCCTTAACCACTGAGCTAAATCAAGGCGGTCGCGGCGCGACGAAATTAGCGACCATATTCTGCGTGGAAAGAAAAACGCATGAAAACTCGAAAACACGCGTTTTCCCAAACATAAAACTAATCTAGATCGATTATTTACCCCCGAAAACCCCCATATACAAATTTTCAGCGAAATCGTTAGAGCCGTTTTCGAGATCACAGAAATTTATAAATAAATATATATATATACACACAAGAATTGCTCGTTTAAAGGTATAAGATAAGGCGAAAGTTTGTGAGTGTGTGTTTAAGTTTGTTTCTTTGTCACGCGCAAACGTCTGGACTTGATAAAATTTGGTATGCAGGAAGCTGACATCCTGGATTAACATGTTACTTTAGGCGCGGGTGAAACCGTGGAGCGTAGCTACTAGTGGTTCCCCGCGAACTTAGACCTCGCGATTATTACTCCACAGGTTTGTGTGCCTGGCAAATTAGAAAACTTCCCACTTTCAAGCGTTCACCCCCATAACTTATACTCAACCGACTTCCATCAAACATAGCCAAGAATAACCGCAAGGAAGTTTACTTTCACGTAAAAAAAATATATATAATATAGGGAAGAATTACACTGATTGAGCTAGCCCCAAAGTAAGTTCGAGAATTGTTTGTTAAGGGATTCTAACTCAACGATACTATATTTTATAAGAAATACATATATAGATAAACATCCAAGACCCAGAACAATTTGAAAAAGGCCATTTTCCAACTTGCCCTGACCGGGAATCGAACTCGGAACCTATGGGTGGCGGACTAGCATGGTGACCACTACGCCACGGAGGTCGTAACCAAAATGTCATTTAAATCTGTTTATCTGTTCGAGAGCTACGGTGCCATAGACAGACACACAGACAGACATACATTGGTGTCAAACATATTACACCCCTTTTTTGATGGGGGTTAAACATACGGGTTCATAAATAAACAGTTACTGTTAACGTACATCAGTTATACCGTTGCAGAAAATATTTTTTTACATACATACATACATACTATCACGTCTTTATCCCTAATGGGGCAGACAGAGCATTTTAAGTCTTGCGGCTCTAAGCAGATAGAGCTCAGGGCTGCAAGACTCAAAGGCCACTTTTAGCTTGAAGTAGGCAAGAAGGTGGATGAAGGAATAAAAATAGTGATGGGTGGCTAGCCGCGTCGCCTATTATTATGATTCGATTTATTGCCCATTCCCTCGTTCGGCTCTTACGATCTTCCCGGGCAGAGAAGCAGCTGGTACATTCTAAGTTTTTTCTTTTCTCCCAGACCAGCATGGAAGAGAAGAGAAGAGAGCTTGAAATACAGACCAGCATGGAAGAGCTTGAAATAAATTTTTCAACCTTGTTTATTAGTATAATATATTACAAGCGCATAAAATCAAAGCCTGGATCAAATATTATATCCGTAGGACGTTTTGATTTTGAAAGAGCTTCATATGTACATAAACACATACATATACACATCCACACACACACACACAAACACGCACAAACTTTCATCTTTTTAATATTATTAGTGTGAGAGTGTGAGAGTATTGTTCGAATAGTATCTCATAACACAAGTTTAAACTTACTTTGGGGCTAGCTCAATCACTGTTATTTGTCTCTATATAATTTAAAATAATAATAATATGGAATAATAAAATTATTTGCTTATTCTCAGCATTAAAAGAAAACCGTACGGCAATTCGTGCTCATTGAAGTCTTGAGACATCTGGGGGCCGTGTTGTTAAAATGGTTGTACTTAATTTCAAATTAAATACTTATTTAAACTGCCTCCCGCGCCTTGGGTGGAAATTAAATAGCAGAGGTTATGACCGTATATATACGTACGTACGTATATTATAATATTAGTATGGGGAAAGTGTTCGAAGCAAGTATAAAGCTCATTTTTAAGGTGTTTCGGAAAGGCGAAGTATATGGAAGGTCATGCTCAGTCCGAAATATTGAGCAGTTCAAATAACCGGGCAAGTGCGAGTCGAACTCGCGCTCGTAGGGTTCCGTACAATTATTTATAAAAAATCACGTTTGTTGTATCGGCGTCGTACCTAAATATTTATTTTATTCTGTTTTTAGTATTTGTTGCTATAGGCGCAACAGGAATACATCGTCAGTAAAAATTCAACTAACTATCACGGTTCATGAGATACAGGCTAGTGACAGGTAGTCGAACGAACAGACCGACAACGGATTCTTTTAATAGGGTCCCTTTTTAACCCTTTAAACCTAAAAAAAAGAATTTACACAGATGATTTGTTTCCTAAAATCTCGATCAGCCTATTTTGCTCAATTTGCACGAAAATTCTTATAATAGTTTAGTTCATTACTTTATAGCTTATAGATGGCGCCACATTGCATTTACTGTGTCGTCATATAGCCTATAAACTAGCAGGTAGCAAAGACGTTTCCAAAAATACCTCATTTGTAAAAGTATCATGGATATAATTGAAAATATGTACGAGAAACAGATGAACATTCATAGCGACAGCCACAGACATAGATGTGTTGCGGCAACGGCAACACATAACCCTCCTTTTGGCTAGTCTGGTAAAATATCATGTACAGACCGACAGAACCTGTGTAGATTACGCCACATATGTAAATGAATGTGGCCATCGATACTGCATTAGCGGCATAACACGAGTGAGCCATCGCACTCGAGGGCCTCCCCACGGCCGCTCTAATGGGGGCTTCATGTCAAGAGGATACTTGTTCCTGCGTTGCTGCAACGCGGACTCATTAAATGATCGATTTTTGAACCAACTTCCAAACAGGTCGCGATCTTTTTTTATGTATGTTCACTTATTCCAAGACGCCTGTACCGATTTGGAAAATTCTTCTTTGTTTGAAAGGGTATACTTGTCACGTGGTCCTATAGTTTTTTTTTTTATTGTGTAGTTTGGGGGTAAAGTCCGTTTTTAGTTTTAAAAATTAATGTACCTCTGTAGACTCAATCAAGGAGTATGTACATTTTTATGATTGTAAGGTACAAAAAGATTTACTTTTTAGTTTCTTTTCATTTAAAGGGTTACAGCACTAGCTTAATTTTTACGGTACAGTCGTTTGGCTGTAAGAACCCTCAGTAGGTATAACGTCAGTGCTATTCAACGGGTTCTGCATGAGCGATCTAAAATTTTCACAGAACACTCTGATGTCAAAAACACAATACCTGCCCACATACGCCTCCGCATGTCTCTTTAAAAAGTTTTCTTTGATTTGTCTCAACCATGCCTACCCATTGCCATAGAAACACAATTGTTTATCTTCCTTGTCACTAGATGGCGCTTTATGGTAATAATTAAAATATGAAAAACTCTTATTCTTGTTATTCATACAGAATAGTACTCTAATTAATTAAATATGACTTATATAAATAGCAATAAATATTCATAAAGCATATTTAACACTTCCTCTGTCACTTTTTGCTAGTCATGTGTGTAAAGTTTTGCTTACGGGCCTTCCAATTGTTTCATGGCGTTGGGTATCTGGTTCGTTTGTAATTTTATTATCTTTGGTATCAATCTAAACATACGCGTCAGCAGCTGGTAGACCGCGGGAGGGGGCAAAGGGCATTTTGGAAACTAGATTTTTAAACGAGCAAGCGCAGCAAAAACAACAAATGGAAATCATTGTTTCAACCTACAAGGATGTTAAGGAGTTGACTTTAGACAGAGAGAGACGGAAGGCATTAGTTGCTCCACACACAAGCTTACCCTAGACCAAAATACAACTTTCCATACAAACGTAGTCTAAGTTTTATTTCAAAATGACATGTCCGATTTGGGCAAAATTTTGTAATTTCAAAGATATTGCAATTATCTAGGTTTATAACTGGTTTCCTATAGTAAAAATATGAACTTGAAATAGAATATAGTGTTTTATATCATTTTTGACCATTAGTATGGGAAACTTCTAAATCGTTATATTTTCTTTCCAGTTCATAATTTTAGTATAGGAAACCAGTTATAACCTTAGATAATTACAATTTCTTTACAATTACCAATTTTTACCGGAATATGACATGTGGTTTTTAAAATTAAACGTAGACTACGTTTGTATGGAGAAGTCTAGGGTAAGGGGACTCTTAATAATAATAAGAAGCGCAGCGAGTGAAGTACATACCGTAGCCCAACCCATAATCTATGTCAGTGATAAATTCCGATGTGCAAAAACTATAAACTAGGCGACTAATTAAAAATAAAAGTACGTACCCCGTAGTAAAAGTTCAAACACTTAGGGGCGTGCTCAATCGGTGAGACTTGTCCCTATCTATTGTATGCGATTTAATGTACATTGCCTGTCTTATAATAAACAATCTAGAAACCGCAATGTACATAAAACAGACACAATAAGACTTAGTGGCTTAAATTACAAATAGTTAGGTGCATAAAAACAATACTAAAAACTAAAAAAAAGATATAATTTTTCAAATTTATATAATATTTTTAAGAACTGACTTCACCCCCAAACTACACAATCGATTTTTACAAAATTTCAATGACTATAAGTATATCCCTTTAAACATAAAATATAATTTTCAGAATCGGTCCAGGCGCCGAATAATCTGTGAATATACATAAAAAATAAAAGATCTTTTAAGATAAATTGATAACCTTCTTTTTAGGGAGTCGGTTAAATAGGTCAGATGCCTCTCCCTAACCTGCGTTAGGGACGCCAAAGCGTTTTTGACATTGTTGGTGTATAGGTACATAACTGTTATACAGCTTACAGAACATAACTTGTGAAACAAGCAAACTTTTGTAATAATATTCCATTGAAAAAAAGTTTGAATATTTTTTGCCGTTCTCTTTGACCGTCACTTTGCAAATACCCAACTCGAAAAAATACCTTTTTTACAAAGAACTCCTATAGTTTCAGTAAGTCGGTTGTCTGTCCGTTCGCAGCTTAGCTCAGATAATGTTAGTACCTATACTAGAAACCAGTACTTTTGCATGGGTATTATACACAAGGTGCTATAAATTTTGTACAATATTTAAAGAGGTGATTCGAATCATCATTATGTACAACTTTTCCCCATGAATTTATATTGAAATACTTATTTCTAAAAGCCCCTCCCTCTTAAAAGTTAAACTATTAGTTTTAAAAATCTTGGAAACATCGTTAAACTTGAAACTAAATGCTTGAACTATTTCTAGTTTTTTTTTTCTATTCCTAGTAATTCAAACACATAGCCATACGTAAACGTAGTCATTTTAGAAGTCTCAATAAACATTTTGTCAGAATTCCCACGCGGAGCGAGGCGATACAATAAGAACTTGGGTATTATCCAAGGAGCGGGCGCTGAAGGGTTCCTTTCCTATCATTTGTGGCCCGTTTTACCCAAATGTACCCGGCGCCCCGTAAAATACTTCGGCGGGCGTAATCCTCTGAATCTGAACTGAGCCTGCGGACCGCACGTATAAGCCAGGGTACTAACGACTCTTTTGGAAATATTGCTAAGTTTTTGCAAGATTTCATTTCACATTCATCTTGAAATGTTTATTTACCTATATTATATACTATAGGCTTGAAAGGCGCTGGATGCAGGCCGCTCTTGATCTGTTATTTTGGAAATCCTTGGGAGAGGCCTTTGTCCGGCAGGGGACGTTATGTGGCTAAAATAATAATAAAGATGATACATTTATGTTTAATATGTCCGTGCTTTGCAAACTATCACATCTACAAATTCAGCATTTTTTACTTACATTCAAAGCAAAGGGAGATCAAAGAAACTGTTAATGGAATATGCTAATGGAAATATGAACAGGAAGGAATGTGACGGACAAATTAACTGGAGAGGTATAACCAAATGGAACTGACATACTGTGCAGACCTTAGACAAACAAAGGTTACAAAGGGTACAAAGCAAATGTTGATAGGAAACCGTAAATCAATGTACAGGACAGCCGTTTGGAACACGGGAACTTTAGGTTAAACAATAATTTTGAGCGATAGTTCTTAAAAATAATCCCATAGGAGAGGAGGCAGTAATAACGTCATTGCGGTTTTTTTAACCACACATAATAATCGGATAAATAAGTCTAAGTATAAAAAAAGAAAAAAAAATATTTCGCGTAAAATTTCGTTATTTTTTTGTACGAAATACGAGGTTTTATTTACTAATTGATATCTGATAAAAAATAAAAGCCTATTTTTTTAAGCTTTAAAAAGGTAAAAAAATTCAAATTAATTGGTTCTTACCAGAGATTATCTATATTTGTTTGTTCCTACATATCAAAAAAATATCACATATCCATAGTCTGTGGTATATACTGAACGGTTGCTGGCAGTCATCGCCGCCAGGTGTCGCTCGTCTGTAAGAGTCCAGAAGTTTCGTTTGCACCATGAATGGTTCTGGCAAAAAGAAATGAGACAATTTTTCATTAAAATTTCGTAATTTTCCTAGACTATAATTTGCCTACCTACTTACGTAACTTGTTAATAATGAGCGAAATTGAGTTGAGGGATTTCTAAAGATATCTCGTCAAATTATTTAAATATTCATAAGTATCGTTGACTTTGACTAAGCTTGCCCACGATGAAATTTTTTAATGAGTAAATATTATTCCCGTAGTAATTAATTATTACAATTTTATCTTGACTTTTTATCTATTATGTATTTATCTCAAAATTTTATAGTATGTTGAGTTAGTATCTCTTAAACTTATGTTTAAGCTTACATTAGGACTATCTCAATTAGTATGATATACATCTATATATTTATATATTAGATCTGTAGATATAACTTTTTATAGTCCTGTCTATACCTAAATAATCGATTAGCTAAGAGTATACAAATACCATTCTGATGGAAGAAGCGAATGAGTATCAGAATCAATCGGAGCATGATCGGGAGCCACCGCTATATATCTTGGAAACCATCGATAGATCTTCCTGAACTACTCTATTCCACGATTGATGACTCTGGCTGAGCTAATACACTATGCGACTTGAATGCCGTGCCAGACAAAAATAGATGGCTATTTTTTTCACAAGGTTTTATTTAGTTTAGGATAGCTCGCGCGAAATTCTACACGTTAAACCAACCCAGGCCTCCAAGATTCACACATTTATTTGCTAATTATGAGTCATAATACATACAGGTCTTAGATATATTGATGGCCTAATCATAGCAATTTAGAGAGTATTGCAAACATAATGGGTCCATTAATTAAATTATTAAACTAAACATAATTCAAAATAATATTACGAAACTAAATTTCTCGCATAGTATTGTCTACAGTCAAATTAAATTCTGTACTTATTTACATATAAATAGTCTTTGAAAGTGTAGTAGCATTTTGAAATAAGGTAGGATTTTAGAGCATTCGATAATTTTTTTAATGTTTTTTCTTGTCGTATAGTATCTGGTAATTCATTAAATATTTTGACTGCCATGTGGTATTGACTATTGCCTTGCATTTTGCGTTATGATAGGCAACCCCGGGGGTAGTCCCCAATGGGATTGGTGAAGACCAGTGACATAAAATAGTATATCAGAGCTCTATCGTGCTTCGGAAGCCAGGTTAAACCGTTGGTCCTGGTTGTTATTATCCAGTTACATATACACAGATATATATCTACACAATATCACATCTTCATTCCTAATGGGGCAGACAGAGCAGAGTCTTGCGACAAATCCTTGGGAGAGGTCTATGTCCACCAGAGTACGCGGCTGAAATGATAATGAAAACGCACAAATTTTGCATATTTTATAAACTAAGTATTAAGGCAGCTCTATTTACTTTGTAAACTAGCTCTAAAATACTTTTTTACTGCTGCTACACTTGCAGTCACTGCATAAAATTTCACTTTGTTAATAGCTCTAAAATTGTTTTTTTTTACAGCAGCTCCAATCACTGCACAAACCTTTGCTTTATAAATGGCTCTTAAATCGTTTTTACGGCCTCTCTATTTACAGTCACTGCAAAAAAAATGCTTTACGAGTATACCTATAAATGGCTCTATAATCGTTTTTTTACGGCGTCTCTATTTACAGTCACTGCACAAAATTTTGCTTTGTAAATGGCTCTAAAAAAGTTTTTATGTTCCAACAGTTTTCCATTTACTACATTGTTACTCGTTTTGTCAATTTTCGATGAAAGTTTTACTGTATGGTGTTTGACCCAGTTGAAATATTAAACGAGTGGGTAAGTCAGAGCTCTTATATTGGACAAAGGCAATTCTTAAATTTAGTTACTGTAGTTACCATTTTCTCAAGCCGCCTTATAGACTTTTGTACCAGTGACGGTCCTATCAGTACTTAGATCAGAATAACTGCCCCTGTCTATTCCTGCAGTGGCGGCACTAGTCATGTGGACTTTGGTGACATCCGCTTTGTGAGGCCTCTTACATTTTCCAGTCCTGAGTTTTATTCAGATCAGTCTGTTCAAATGCAGTGGGGGAGCAAAAACAGCGTCTCCGATTCATGCGTGAGGCCCTATAGCCCACATTTCCTTAAACGTAGGCTTTTAGCCCCCGAGGCCGGCAGCTATAGGCGCGCCAGTGCCACTGTTCATATTTTGTCTGCCGTGATGAACGAGTGGGCAGTGCATCCGTCAATTTCAAGTAGTGTATCAGCAGTACGCTTGGAATGAATATTTGTGGTATGCCTTCATTGAAAGTTCTTTTACATAAAATAGAGGCGCTGTTCATTTCTGCATACAAAACATAGATGAAGGCGACGTTTGTGTGACAGTGGTTTCGGTTCGTTTCAGCGTCCTACCCGCATGATAGCGTCCGAGGCCTATCTAGGGCCGACACTGCTGCACTGCATCCAAAATAACTTCAATTGCTTATTTATATTACGGATTTATGAAAGTGAATCGGTGTTACGATTTTTTTTAAATACAACGCGAAGATAATGCGGAACGTGACCGGACATACCTACCCACGTAGCTCGGGAACTCCAATAGCAAACATGACTCGGCGAATCACACGGTCGATAAATGATTTCGTCGCTTGCATTGAAACCAAGTGTACATCATAAGATTTTCTTATTATAAAAAAATAAACTACATAAAATTTTAATAAAATGAAAAATTAATACATGTTCTGCGATTTAGGGAATCTTCCAGCGCTACCACTATTAATATATGTGACACATAAGTACTTAAAATCCATACAAACTGATGGTAGCGCAGTTTGTACAGATTTTAAGTATTAGTCCTACAGAGCGACGGAGACGTGGATCGAGATGTCACCAAGAGGAATAATACCGGACTAACTTGCGATAAACAGCTCACAATGAAATTAAAGGAAAAGATATGTAAGGCTAAAGTGATAAGACCTGCTTTGTTGTATGGCGGGGAATGTTGGGCTACGAAGAAGGGAGAAGAACATAAGTTACATGTAGCACAAATGCGACTGCTTAGGTGGATGCGTGGGGTGACGAAGATGGATAAGATCAGGAATGTATAAATAAGACGAAGTACAAAGGTAGCATCGATTGTAGAAAAGTTAAAAAGTCACCGTTTAACTTGGCACGGCCATGTCAAGAGATGCCGAACAACTGGTAAATAAAATGGTTAGCTTAAAGGTGGATGGCCACAGAGATAGAGGACGATCTACGAGACGTTGGGGGAATGTGTAAAGCGGGACATGGAGGAGAGGGGGGTTAGTACAAATATATACTTATATATACAGATAAATGATAGAAAACTATTGAGGGAGTTCACATACACAGCCGACCCCAAATAGAGATAAGGCAAGGAAGTTGATGATGATGATGATGAAAAAAACTATTTACTTCTTCTTCTTGTCGAGTCAAATACTATATGTATTTGACTCGACAAGACTGTCGGATTGGACTGTCCACGCAGATTGCTATTAAAATTTTTAATAAATGATCTGTGACTACATTGTTTCCTTCTGTAAAAAAATAGAAATATTCAAGATTTGCTAAGAATAAAGATTACTATGGATTTTAGTAATGTAGATAAAGTTGAAAATCATATGACACTGAAACTTCTCTTTGTTTCTCTTCGCTTCGCTTCTCCGGCGGTGTGTGAGTTCAACTGTTGAGATTCAAGGGAAAAAGAAAATAGGTATACATAAAATACATCTTTAATTCCTGGGCAAAGCCTATATCAAAATACACCGTTTATAAAAAAATATTATTTACCTAGGATACTTTCTCAGGAATACAAGATCCGCCAAGAAATCCTTAAATATAACGAAATATTTGAAAATATAGGTACATTTGCAGATAATCTGTTTGAAAAGTGACTCAAGTTTTCCATACTGCAGTCTGCAAAACTGCGCCGGCCTCGTGTCAGAAACTTCTAAACTTCTGTAACACTGTAACAGCCAAACAGCCAAAACTGCAAAATACAGTGCATACTGCATTTGCATTTTCGTAACTTTTACTCAATTATAAATTCATACAAATGTGTAACTTGCAACCGCAGCTGTGCAATTTCACACTATCAAACTAATATATCAAAGGCGAAAGTTTGTTTGTGTGTATGAAGTATACTTCACGCGCAAAAGGCAGGACCAATTTTAATAAAATTTGGTATGCAGGAAGCTGACACCCCGGTTTGACGGGTAAGTAATATAAGACAGAACAACAATATATATATTATTTTGAATAAATACCAACGAAATCTATAATTTTGGTCGGTATAATTATCAAGAAAGATAAAAATCATAAATCATACTTTTCTAACCCATAAAATCATTTAAATAATAATTATTTAACCTAACAAACCTTTCGTATACATTTAGTCGTATAAAATTCTTGAAATCTATTTACGTTACGTATAATAAACTTTCTGTAGATATATTATTAAGCATAATAATCATTGCGTATATAAATCAATTAGTAGAATATTCTTTATATATAATCATCTTTAGATATAACAAACTTTTGATATAGCGCCTTGCAGTATGTTGCGGATAATTTTATTAAGACAAGCCAATGCAGGAGGGTTGAAAATAATATATTAATATGTCGCAATCACATAATTTAATTACTGATTACGTATTAACATTAATAGATAATTTCCTTCCTCAAATTTTCGTTTGTTAGCTATAAATAAAAAATAAGTGCAAAACGTTTAGAAGTACGAAATAGTGTTATTTGTAAACTCTTATAATGTGATACTCTTACAATGAAAATAGACAAATCAATAATAAGTGAAATTAAATCTATATCATACATATAATAAAACAGTAAAAAAGTGTCTGTACATTAGATATATTTCAAAAAAAAATATTAGGTCGAAAGAGATATAGTAATGGAGTAAGAATTTAAAAAAAGTCTGTCTGTTTGTCTATGTGTGTTTGTCTGTTATTACACGCTAATCTCCGGAAATGCTGGACGGATTCAAATTAAACTCTTTTAGTTATATAGCTGTAAGCCTGGGCAACATACAGGGTATAAATAATTTTGGAAGAACACCTGATGCAGAACTGGTCTAGCTAAACTATAAGAGATATAAAAATGGTGCCTTAGTAAAAGTTGTTCAGCCTGATGAGCATTTTCAAGAGACATAAAGTCCACACGAGCGAAGTCGCGGGCTTCGGTTCGTAAAAAATAAGTTAGTTATTTTTTTATTTCTTTCATACCTTGGGCCTGGGGCGAAAAATTTGGTTACACATTCAAAATGCGCGCGCATTTTGTATGTGTAACCAAATTTTTAATACCTTGGGGCTTGGGCGGAAAATTTGGTTACACATACAAAATGCGCGCGCATTTTGTATGTGTAACCAAAATTTTCATACCTTGAGGCTTGGGTGAAAAATTTGTTTTCATGGCTAGGATATTGGCAAGATTTTTTTGTTAATAAAAAAAATTGGTTAGTTTTTGTAGCCTTTATGTTATGACTTCTTTTTTTACTATTTTCTAGTCAGATTTTTTTACTAATCTAATCGTTTACTGACAAATTTGGATATTTTATTAATTATGTTTGCCCCCACTTTTGGGTATCTTATTCACAGTTTCTTTTATGTTATAAAATATCTTAATGGACATTGCCTACTTCTTTATTTAAACTTTGCACCTTTATAAACCTATCCTATACCTTGAGTTTTTTTTATAAGAAAATTAAAGTTTATGAGATTTCCCAAATTTGAATTATTTTCGTCTGCCTGTCTATACTTTTTAGATGGTATGGTTTTTAAGTCATATATCTTCTAAACAATATGATTTTGATAGTTATATGTTTTGAATGATATGTCTTTTCAACAATATACTTTTTGAATGATATACTTTTTGTCCTGTATACCGCACAAGTTGTATAACAGGTGATTTTTAGTGTACATAAACGTTATATAAATGATTGCTTGCTTGCTTTGAATGCTTTGAATGCTTTTTAAAATGAAAATGTAATGAATATTATAGCTATTAAAAATATATACCTTAATGATTATGTCAAATTAACATTATATCTTATGAACGGTATTAAAATGTAAATATATAAAATGTAATTATATCAAGCAATACGCACCCCGGTTTGACACATAGGCTACTTTTCCCGCGGGTATCACCGCAGGGCGCAGCTAGTTTTAAATAAGAGTACCTGGGTGACCGAGCTTTGCTCGGTCGGTTACATCTCAAACATTAACTAAATTTCTTTAAACTTGTCTAAAAACAGTACAAAATAAAAAATTATATATAAACTTGAACATAAAAAAAACAAAAGTAAGTCACCGAGTGGGATTGGAACCCGTAACACTATTTCCAGCGGTCAGCATCCTTAACCGCTGAGCTAAGCGGATGGCACCCGGCGCGACGAAATTTTCGACCATATTCTGCGTGGAAAGAAAAACGAATGAAAACTCGAAAACACGCGTTTTCCCAAACATAAGACTAATCTAGATCGATTGTTTACCCCCAAAAACCCCCATATACCAATTTTCAGCGAAATCGTTAGAGCCGTTTTCGAGATCACAGAAATTTATAAATATATAAATAAATAAATATACAAGAATTGCTCGTTTAAAGGTATAAGATATACCCAAAAACCTAACAAACTCGATCTCTGCGCTGATTATTAATTATAAATAATAGTGAATGAGTTAATATGCAATTACTAATTATTACTGTAAGTGATGAACAAACCCATGTAGATTAACAGAATAACGGAGTACTATGGGATCGTAAAAGCCGAACGAGGGAATGGGCGAATTGCGAATCATGATAATAGACGATGCGGCTAGAGACCCATCTGGGCTCTGTTTGCTTAGAGCCGCAAGATACAAAAAGCTCTGTCTGCCCCATTAGGGGATAAAGACGTGATAGTATGTACGTATATATATTCTTACATCCTCCCGATGTACAAAAACTCATAATGAACAAACCCGTAATAAATCGAACCACGGTTATACTGATCACTGTTTTGAAAACAAAATAACAATTTAAAAAAAAAGAATATTAGCATTTCTATAAGATAGTGTGCAGCCCCCGGGCAATTTCTATGTTGAATTTTTAAAGGTGTTACGAATAGATCATAACAGATATTTTATTTTATTTTATTTTATTTAAAAGGTACGCTTACAGTGATTACATATTATAACATTATTGGTTAAATGAATCAATCGGATAGGTATACAATTCCATATGTAAACACCAATTAAAAGCATACACAGCATTTTCTTACACATTCGCTGCCGTAAATAGTATGGTATATAAAGCAAATTTATGAATTCTTGTTGAAGTTAATACAAAAAGGAATGAATATAGATTACTAAGGTTGAAAGTTATTTGTTATTCTGAGGAGAGTTTATGGATTCAAAGTAGTGATGATATTAATTACAACCCAAAGTGCTTCAGCATTTTAGACTTGAATTTATTGAAGCAATCGTGAAAAATATCAATTTCAGGTAGTTTGGTATTTATTTCATTGTAAAAGGTACAAATTCTGGCGACAGGATGATGGAGGCCTAAGTTGGTTCTGAAAGATGGTAGTGAAAAGGTCTTAGTTATGGATTTACGGGGAATATTATATGGAACAGTAAGAAGAATAGAGTTAGTGAGGTCGATACAGTCAATTTTATTGTGAAGAAGTTTGTGGAAGAAAGTAAGGTCTAAGATGGTGCGACGGACTTTAAGGCTAGTCATTTTAAAGTAAGACAAACGTTGTTCGTAGGGTTGACTGGGAGCAATATCACGTGTTGTGTAA
This sequence comes from Acrobasis consociella, assembly GCA_963555685.1. Classification (NCBI taxonomy): domain Eukaryota; kingdom Metazoa; phylum Arthropoda; class Insecta; order Lepidoptera; family Pyralidae; genus Acrobasis; species Acrobasis consociella. Next base: position 6,619,886 of record OY743104.1, on the reverse strand, counting down.
GCGAGGTACCTGGTAAATGCTCGTTGAACGCTTTCAATTCTCTGTGAAGACGCTATGTAAACTGGATTCCAGGCAACAGATGCAAACTCCAACCGACTACGGTATATAACAATAATATTAGCGCTGAATTAATGATATCGGTAACATAACAATAATATTAGCGCTGAAGAACATGTTATCAATATATTAGGTTATTCGGTATCAGAGTAACAGTTAAATATAACAAACAGGTATCTCAAACCGTTCCCCGTGCCATCCGCGTTGCGCCCGCAATAACTGTTATGCGTTACCTACGATACGAATCGTAATCCTATTCCTAACGTAAATACGTACTCAGGATATATTATATCGGAATGCCCGCCACACAAGGCTGAAGCCGAGAAAGTTAAACACAATGTTTCTGAACTAAAGGAAAATTTAATTGTAAAGGAAATGTTGAAATGTCTTACTTAATAATAAACTCGTAAGTACTCATGCAATTGATGATGACTAATAAAGTAGCACACATATAACTCGCATAAAATAATGGAACGTAATATGGATAGTACGATAAATCTGATAACATGGTTATTGATATGTAACCCTAACATTACACCTCTAAATTTATTTTCATCATTTTAGCCGCATAACGTCACCCAAAGATTTCCAAAATGACCGATCAAAAGTGGCCTGCTTGCTTTTCCTGCAATTTTTTCTTATTTTTTGACTATTATTTTATTATTATTATACTATAATGACCTAGTATAGGCCGTGGTTCAATTTATTTCGAGTATATCTCTACCACATTATATCCGTCTCTGTCCTCCCGAGATACAAAAACTCGTAATAATCTCGCTCGAGCCAACTCCTGAGCCATCTATCATTTATACGTCACCTCATACAATTTTCTATATCTTTCATCAGCTGAATTGTACCGGTAGATCGCTCAAAAGTAATTTCGTCGTCACATGTGCCTAATTTCTGCTGCTTATTATAAAATATGAAATATTACCTCGACGTTCTCACCGGCGTCGTTTCGCAAGCGAGTCGCGTCGAGTTGATTTACTGAAGTCTTAAAGATTCCTACACAAAGTCTTCATCATTGTTATTTAAGAGCATTGCTCTTGTTGGTGAAGTTTCTTCCATTCTAATTTGTTTTCCGTCAACCTTTTGAATTCTTGATATTGCTGACGGCTGTCATTTTTTCCTTGACTAGCCTAGGCTTTCCTCTTCCCCGTCTTCCTACACAATACACAAAGTAAGAAACTAAATTCCTTTATTAAACAGATTATTTCAAATGCGGCAATTTTTGCACCAAGTTATAGTCATAATATATATTATTAGTTAATCTCCAAGTACAAACAGTTTTCGCCGTTTTCTCTAAGTACAAATCGCCACAAATTACATTCTCAAAATTCAAAGATTCAAAAATTCTAAGAATCAAAAATTCAAAGATTCAAAGACTCAAAGATTCAATTAATAAAAATTCAAAGATTCAAATATTCAAAGATTTGAAGATTCGAGGATTCGAAGATTCGAAGATTCAAAGATACAAAGATTTAAAGATTTAAATATTCGAAGATTCAAAGATACAAAGATTCAAATATTTAAAGATTCGAAGATTAAAAGATACATAGATTCAATGGTTCAAATATTCAAAGATTCAAAGATTCAAAGATGCAAAGGTACAAAGATACAAAGATACAAAGATTTAAAGATACAAAGATTCAAACATTCAAAGATTCGAATATTCAAAGATTCAAAAATTCAAATAATCTTAGATTCGTAGATTCAAATATACAAAGATTCAAGGATTCAAAGATTTAAGGATTCAAAGATTCGAAGATTCAAATAATCAAAGACAAAAGCATTCCAAGATTCAAAGATTCACAGATTCGAAGATTCACAGATTCAAAGATTCGACCTATTAAAATAATTTAATCACTACATCGATTTAATTTATCGAATAAAAAACATCACCACCCGGTATTCTTACAATACACCAGTGTTCTAACAGTAAGTAAAACCAGTTCTTGCCGTACCTGCAGAAAACCCACTTCCACGGCAATCAGTGGATGAGTGCTAAGTGCTGCCTCATTTGTAGGCCCCACGTTCCCCATGAATTATTTCCCGGCACTCCCGCACTTTATGGCGACCGATGACGGATATCCGTAATATCAGGGAATTAACGCCTTACATTAAAATCCTGCCCATCATCGTATCTGTAACCTGTCTGTACTTTATTTGTCACTGTTCTGCTTATAAGGAGGATACAAAAAAAAGGAGTCTTCAACCAATAATGTAACTACTAACATTAGTTCTCTTTAGAAAAGCACTTGTGTGAAAAGTTAAACAACCGCTGTCCGGCTCACTATAACTGTTTCTAGGCTGTTCTCGAAAACAGTTCTATTTCTGTTTCTTTGTAATAATTGTTATTTGTAAACTCTTTATACAAAATCTAATTTGCCTTGCGGATTATTCACAAGAATCCCTCTTATCCCTAAGCCGACGATCCTTATACCCGCGCAGAAATCTTAAAAGCACCGCCTATAATATCTGAGATGCCGTAGCGTACTGGTGAAAGCCACTAAGCTAATCTAGGAAATATTTTATGATCCCGTCTCTGTGAACAGATATTGGAGGCCGCGGAGACTGAATAAATAAATCTAGACACGTGGCAGTGAGTCGAAGCCAAGTTCAAAGAAAGAAAGTGGCGACGCAGTAGCTTTGTGTATATTTACACGGACCATTTCGTGCTACTTTTGACCACTTTACAACTTGAAATCTTTTAAACGTAAAGATGTAAAGTTTGGCACATTTTCAGTAATGTATCTCAAACAGTTATTTATATTATATTAAAAAGACTCCCAAGCTGTCCCGACTTCATGGGATAAGGTAAGGAGAAAGAAGAAGAAACTGTTATTGATATTTTAACGTTAAAAAACAGTCATTTTAACATTATTGACTCATGTATCCATGGTTAAAATCTTAATCCACTCCTGCGGAAAGTTGATATTTAGAAAATTAGTTTTCGTTATAGGTAAAGCTCCTTCGGGAAAAATAAATGAAACAAGTTTCAATAAAGCGGTGTTTTTAGTGCTATGAAACAAAATTTCTGCAATCATTGTTAGCTGTAATATTTAATGTATTCCAAATAAACCGACATTGAATATTACGCCTTGCCTTACTTTTCGTTTTTGACACAAAGTAAGATTATAATTGTTTACAATTACCCAATTAAAGCAAAGTATAAAGGAGGCGCCAAATAAAATTACAAGACTTGCCGTGAGTAAAGAAGAAAACCCAATTGAGCCAACACCGGCTTTGGCTTTTATTTTTACCCAGCCCGTGTTAAGGGGCCCGCAGACGAGCGACCGTTTTGCGTTGACAGCGACGCGATGGTATAAAAGACCTTCGATTGCCGCAATCTACTCTCGTCGATGATATTCCACTCATTTATTCGCTTTAAAACCTGCATTAAGCTTCGCAGGGAGAAAAATAAATGATTATCTGGGACCGCAATTAACTTGGACTGCGGTCCCAGATGCCGGATACAAAAATTTCAAATTTTTCCTCTAACGTCTTTGACCACTCTTAAAATTTAAAAAACATCTATTTCTCATAGAGAATATTAAAAAACGATGTTTTATCCCGTTCAAGCCATGTTCAAGCGATATTTCAAGTCATAATTAAACAATAAAACAGATAATTACAAAAAGATAAAAAATATTATTTATCCTGACCGCATCCAAACATTAAGGTGAATGCAAAGGGCTCTTCATTAAACTTTTTCCGCTAGATGGCGTTGATTTTAAAATTTTAAGTTTTTTTTTAAATTCTTGCGTAATGGATTACTAATAGGCAAACATTTTTGATCGGCGAGCCTGTAACATACTCTTTTATTTATTTTTTGGCATACTATTATTCTTCAGTCAATGTATTCAGAAAAATGCTCCAAAATAAAATCTGTCATTTTGTCTCGTATCTCTACACTCACTCACACTACGACAGGAGCTTAAAAAAGCATGAAGATGGCGTAAAGCATTGTTATAGACTATGGTTATAGATTTGAGTATCGCCACTAGATGGCACTATTAAAAAAACTGGATAGCGCATATTTTCAGTTATTATTTCAAACAGCCGAAAATCATTATAAACACAAAAAAATGATCTCAGATTGCATATTTGTCAACCACAGCTTTGACTCTGATAGCTAATCAAGCCTTGTGTCGGGGCACTCGTTTAGAGTTTAGACCATTTGGTGGAAGGAAAAACCACCGCGCAACAAACGTCGTCATTGTACATGCATTGTATTTTTTAATAAAACCAAATCGTACACATTGTTGAATTTTCTTTTTATTGAAGTTTAATATTTATTACTGAAAAAAAAAACAATTCATACAGATAGAATGATACAAAATGATAGTGATTTCTGCCGACATAAATTGTTAAATGTTGTAGTCATTATTCTGTGCACGTGACTAAAAACAACTTTATAGTTTATTGCATGTTTGAACTTGAAGTGATGGATGATGGAGACGGCAAACCTCTGTTATAGTGAAACAAAAAAAGAAACACTTCTGCATTTTCCTGACACGTATTTTCCCATGGACCTAAAATAAATTTTAAATATAAATATAGGTATCTATACAAAAATGTAAACGGACAAATCACACAGAGTTTTATATCAATCAAACCCAAAACAAGTTCGAGACTTGTGTTTCAAACGTGGCGGCAAGTTGCAACTTAGGAAAACATTTTGAAACAGATTCTAATATGAAATGTTGAATCACGTGTATTATCGTACAAATAACAATATTACAAAATATCACGAGTCGTTCGACCACGCAGACAAGAAGTCCTGGCAAAAACGTCATCCGTGACATTCGTACTTTTCTTGCACCGCCGTGGATGAAGGCATTTTTGCTCGCCGCTTTATGTAATTTTAACTAAACAGCCGGTTTTATACTGCGGCGACCACTGAAATATTTGTGTATACTTACATGTAGCGTGTCACTACTATCAGACACCCAGGCGACGTAAACGAATCTCAACTAGATACAACTTGCCTATAATAAATTATATTAAATATTCAAATGATTTCAACTTATGTCAAATCGGTATATCGTTTCAAACCTGCAATCAAAAAAACCGGTCAAGTGCGAATCGGATTCGCGCACTATACTAACACTAATGCGGGTTCCGTACCATTATCAATAAAAAATCGCATTTGTTGTATGGGAGCGTCCCATATTTATTTTATTTTGTTTTGTTTTTAGTATTTGTTGTTATTATAAAATTTCAACTATCTAGCTATCGCGGTTCTTGCGATACAGCCTGATGACAGACAGACGGACACACGGCGAAGTCTTAGTAATAGGGACCCGTTTTTGTCCTTTGGGTACGGAACCCTAAAAAAGAGTGTGTGTACTCGATGGCGTGTACTTATGTACAATCTACACGCGTTAGATATAAGTAATACTTCTTTGGCGTGAACATAAATACAGAGAAGATAGGTACGATCGCAGATTTTTATATAATACTAGCCGAAGCCCGCGACTTCGTTCGCGTGGACTTTATGTCTCTGGAAAATGCTCATCAGGCTGAACAACTTTTACTAAGGCGGCATTTTTATATCTCTATAGTTTAGCTGGACCATTATGGTTCTGCATCAGGCGTTCCATTTCCCAAAATCATTTATACCCTATATGTTGCCCAGGCTTAATACCTATATAACAAAAAAAGTTTCGTTCGAATCCGTCCAGTATTTCCGGAGATTAGCGTGTACAAACAGACAAACAGACAAACAGACAAACAGACAAACAGACAAACAGACAAACAGACAAACAGACAAACAGACAAACAGACAAACAGACAAACAGACAAACAGACAAACAGACAAACAGACAAACAGACAAACAGACAAACAGACAAACAGACAAACAGACAAACAGACAAACAGACAAACAGACAAACAGACAAACAGACAAACAGACAAACAGACAAACAGACAAACAGACAAACAGACAAACAGACAAACAGACAAACAGACAAACAGACAAACAGACAAACAGACAAACAGACAAACAGACAAACAGACAAACAGACAAACAGACAAACAGACAAACAGACAAACAGACAAACAGACAAACAGACAAACAGACAAACAGACAAACAGACAAACAGACAAACAGACAAACAGACAAACAGACAAACAGACAAACAGACAAACAGACAAACAGACAAACAGACAAACAGACAAACAGACAAACAGACAAACAGACAAACAGACAAACAGACAAACAGACAAACAGACAAACAGACAAACAGACAAACAGACAAACAGACAAACAGACAAACAGACAAACAGACAAACAGACAAACAGACAAACAGACAAACAGACAAACAGACAAACAGACAAACAGACAAACAGACAAACAGACAAACAGACAAACAGACAAACAGACAAACAGACAAACAGACAAACAGACAAACAGACAAACAGACATACAGACAAACAGACAGACATTTTTTTTAAAATTCTTACTCTATTACAACGTCTCCATCGCCCCCAATATTTTTTTTGGAAATATATTTAATGTACAGACACACTTTTTTTTACTGTTTTATTATATGTATAGATATGTATAGATATCCAATGAATATTTGATATTTAATATAAATATGGGAGACCTTTGCCCAGCTGTGGGACAGTACAGGTTAAGTAAAAAAAAATATATATATATAAATATCCCATAAAATAATTTAAACAACGAATTTATGAACTATGTCCAGGTCCAGGTTTTGCTAATTTGATTGTTCATGTAGTAGATTCAGAGATATGGGACTAAAGCAAGTAGATTAGATAAGTCACGTTCAGAAGTTCGTAGGTTTATTGTCAAATTCTAAATAAAAAGTAAAGAATAATTTTTCGGTATTTTATTATTATTTTCAAAACATAAATTATAAATACTTATTTTTTGTTTATTAATAGGTACATGTTTACCTACTAAGTATATACCTATAATTATTTCTTTTAATTAATATATGTTTTGTAAAAAATATTTGTTTCAGTTTCAGAACGAACTCATATCGTAGAAATTAGAAATATTGTGGAGACTTGGAGAGAAATGCATTCGGTTTCAAAAGCAAACAACGTTGCCGTCTCGTGCCGCTATGTACCTACTACATTTTGCGCGTTGCCCGCTGCTAGCGGGACGGCAACGTTCATTCTGTTTGAGCTAAGTCTTCTGACTTATTACTAGGTACATTTAGATATTTTTATTACAGCGCCATCTAGATGATGTCCAAGTATGTCGTTGCAAGCATTGAGCTGTCACATTAGACAAATGCAGTAGTTTGTAATAAATCTGCTAGATGTCACCGCAAAATGAATTCTATTTATTACGCACACATTGTTAGAAATGTTAATTTTTGTCTTGTTTTAAATATCGTTTTTCTTGTAAAGTACTGTAAATTATTATGACAGATTTTAAAGGCGAGCACTACAACTTCATGAAAATTGGAAAATCGATTGTAATATGAGAAACACTATCCACATTAAGAGAATTGCTGTAAAACAAAATGTATGGACGGCCAAGGTTCGCAATCACCTTAAACAGAAAGCATTTAGCGATTGAAAATATAAAAAAAGTGCTTAGTACGATTTATGTGTATTTTAAAAAAGTAACAAGAACGTTAATGAAAGTTTTAAATGATTCATATTTAAATAAATATACGTTTTCCAATTAAACAGTTTTGTTCTTTAATTACAGTTTGCAAAATGTTAAAAAAATATATTTTTTTGCTGTTCTGATTTTTTTTTAAATGCGGCTGGTCCCAGTCGCCGGAAGAAAAATATTTTTTGTTTCGGCTACTGGGACCGCGATCAGAGTTAATTGCGGTCCCAGTTATAAGTAAACCCTCAAATTCAAAATATTAAATTTTATAGCAAAAATCTCTATGCGTGGTAAAAAATTGTGTCTTATTATAAATTACAATGGCGCTCGTCTAGGAGAGGCAAAGAAACCCACATAATGCGCTGTACGATTATTAAAATGAGCAATATTTGTGTGCTCGTATCGATCACGTAGATTAGTGGCACGCTATTACCTTAAAGGCCCGCGAACACAAAAGGTTTCACGGCTATTAAAGGGCCTTTAGTACCGATCCCCATGAAAAACAACTGACACCAGTTTTGGCTATTTACCATTTGCAAGAAAGAAAATGCGAAGCTAGTTAAAGTGTGCCTAAATTCGGGTTGCAGGCCTTAAATTCTACTTCCTACTAATATTATAAACGCGAATGTTTGTAAGTATGGATGGATGTTTGTAACTCTTTCCCGTTAAAACGACTAAATGGATTTTAATAAAACTTTACAATAATATAGTTTTATACATCAGAATAACACATAGGCTACAATTTATAAAGATATTGATAATCCTGCGCAGAAGAAGTCGCGGGTACCAGCTACAGCTAGTAGGAAATATTTTTTCTTAGATAATGTCCTGCTCACCTTGCGTGAAAATCTGTTATCGCTACAGTAAACCGTTGCATGCTACGAAAATAGATCGCGTGCCATGGCGGAGCGGAACACCTGTTTGTCGTGAATAAAGCTAGAAACATCAAGAATAAGAACATTACCACCAATAAAGAAAAATTAATCGTGCGGAGTTTGTGGCCTCGAATAGAAATACTGCATCTCTCCTCGCGGTTGATGGTACGAGGCGACTGAATAACTACTCTACTATATCAGTCCACTGTTGGACTAAAGGCCTCTCCCAATAAAAGGAGGACTTGCCCATAATTATACACGCTGCGCAGGCGTTGATGATATAGTAGATAACATAATGTCGTTACGAGGACGCGATAAACCGTGATTTACACTCCCTACACGGCCGCGACTAAAAACTAGTAACTTGTAAGTTTTTAGTTCTAACATTTCGTGTTAGCCCAAGGAGGGTTAACGACTGACATCCGTCAGACAGGCAGCCGGTTGGAAAACCAAAGCCAAGGTTTTTCTTCGCTGACTGGCATTTTTGGATATAGCGTTATCTTTGAAAATAATTTTTTGAACTAAAAACCGACTTCAGCCCCTAACTACACAATCGATTTTGATAAAATTTCTATGGAACCACCTGACAAAGTATAAAAAAAAGAATAAAATTATTACTTTTTGGAAGTCGGTGACGAACCGATGGCCGATGGTTCAAAATGCTTCTCGAATGGCGACCGCGTACTGGTAAGCGAAGCGTAGCACCCACCTACAAGGTGGTCAGGTGACCTGACCAGGGACGGTGGAAGGCGCTGGATGCAAGCCACTTGAGATCGGTCATCCCCTCTATATATACCTCGCTAGAAAAATAAGAATAAGTCTACATTTTTAAACACTAAGACGGTTGACTTACGTAGTAAGTATAGCAGATTTCAATCGACTGAGACGACCACGGTGACCTGAAGTTCGCCATTCCGGGCGAAGTCGGGTGGCTCTAATGATGTGGCCTTTTTAACTACTTTAATGAATAATGAGTTTGACTCACGTTAGTTTATTAAAATAATATAGTATACTTATTTTATTTTGATCGGGCTCATAAACGTCAAAGATATACATAAGTCCCTTGTTTTCGTGCGTTATTCTAAACTAAAAAGGTAAATTTTTCCATCGATAGCGGCCGCAGGTGGTCCCCTCGTCCATCTTGCAACAGATTAAATAATGTACAGGCATGTCGAAGTTATGGTGGGATAAAAAACTCACATACATACATGAAGTCTGAATACATTACTATTTTTTTTTGGGACAGTAGTGTAAAAATTCCCGTCCTGTTACTTACAAGGCACATTTTTCTAAAGAATCAAGTATTTGTTTTGATTTCAGCCCTATTTTTTATTGTGTCCGTATTTAGAGTTCCGTAGTAAATAAGGAACCCCTATAGTTTTGCCATGTCTGTCTGTCTGTCCGTCCGCGGTTTTACTCAGAGGCTATAAGTACTAGAAGTAGAAAGCTGTAATTTGGTATGAGTATGGTAAAAAAGTGGTATAAATCATGTCAAAAAAGTGGTAATATCAAATCTTGAACAAAAAAACTTAGAATAGTTCCCGTCAATCAAATTTTTTCTTGACTAACTGTCTTTACAAAATATTGTGGGCTTGTGACCATCATTTTACTTCAAAAATATTTGTTAGAGTCAAGTGTCCCCCTCTATCTACTTAAAAAATTACAGCAGTAGTAAATGTAACAAAGTTTAAAGGAAAACTATTAGAGCTAAGTAGGGTTTACAAATTAAAAAGTTATAGGCGAGCTAATCATAAAAGGTACTCGGAAAAGGAAAATTTCATACAAATTCAATAGAAAATGGTTTTTTAAACGTTTTATTGGCATGAACTCGAAGTCGACATTCGCAACTAAGGAGCCCTACACTGCGCGTGGCCCGACATGCACTTGGGTGGTTATTTGGATTAGTAAAGCAAATTAAATTAGTTTAGACCTAGTAAAGAAAATTATATTTGAACATAGTTAATTTGTTGAATTATAGTTTACGCCGTCAGCGCGCTACAAAGGCCACGCCTTTAAAAAAACAGATACTACTTGTCGGCGGCGTACCAACCAATTGACCAAATGGACTGTAACTTTAACTCAAAACTCCCCGCCAAATTTAGATTCAAAATAAGTATCCTTCTGTGCACCTTTTCTGTAATATGTCCATCTCGCCCGCACTTCCCATTTATCATTATCCTGAGGTAACACACACATAAGCCTACCCAGTTACCTACTTATAATGAATATTACATTACATCACTGGCAACATTTTGTCATTATAACTTCGACTTACCCACCGCTGCGCGACTAATTGTCGCACTTTTAGATTTACCTGTGAAGGGAAGGGCTTTATAACGATCAAACAATTTATTAAAAATGAGGACGCCACAGTACCGTGCCCTTCGCTTTAAAGCCAGAAAATATTAAGATTATCTACAGATATGTATCTATATACTTGAGTAAACTGTGACTTTCTAAATAACAATTTCAATCAATGATAAACTTTTTTTCTATAAAACGAAACACTTATTCATTTAACTCTACTCTCTCTGCATATATTTTAATGAAAGTTTCTCAGAAACGTTTCCACGTCGTTATTAATTCCCCAAAAGCCTTAATGAAATCTCATCTTGCTTAATTTATTTTAAACGCCTAAGAATATTTAAACTCTGCAAATTCGTTTTGATTTGATTCTCAAAGAACTTTAAATTAGGATAATCTGTATACTGGGTACTATACATCTTCTATAGATAGATAGCTAGATAGATAGTGATAGTGTTAATAGAGCAGCCTCCGACTAGGGTTGCCAACAATATACTAAAATTTCGTTCTTTTTAAATATATGTAAGATCATATAAAATTTAATTTGTGTTGTGTGAAGAACCCAGTGATATATATCGTATCACTAACTTCACTGGGTATAAGACGGTACAAGAGAGAACATCATCGTAAGGCTATATTTACCTGCGCCCCAAAAATCTGAAACCGAGAGCTCTCGTTAATAATGCGCCCACACGCACAAGCTTTTTCACAGCGGTCTCGGCTTAAAGCGCCGCTCGGTTTGTACACATTTTTCGTTGAATTTTTTGGGTAACTTTGAGATGGAGCCTCTTTTTTAGGCAAATGTGTACCTGAATAGCTGATGACAAACCAACATGTCGAATGAATGTACCGGCTGCTTCTCTTCCAGCGCAGATCGTAGAATTCGATCGAGGGAATGGGCGAAAATGTGAATATTCTTGCAACTTATTTGATTCCTTCTTCCACTATCTCGCCCATACACCATGCTAAAAGTGGCCTTTGAGTCTTGTGGCTCTGTCTGCTCTATTAGAAATTAAGACGTGATAGTATATATGTACCTAGTATTATGGCAAACCGCGGCCTTTGTCAGATGTTCACAAAATTTGAAATTTGATTTAGATTTTATATTTAACTAAATGAAAATGATTTATTTCATGCAAAACCTCAAGGACCAGATTTTTCTAAATTTATTGAAATAAAATATCACCATGTTTATTAATTTAATATCTCGGCTTGCCAGCTAAATAAACTTAGATACAAGTACGTATACATGTGTGCATATACAGGTGATATAGGTGAGCATAAAGGTGTTCGTATTTTACAGCTTTTCATGAAGCTTGCACAAATTAAATGTAGTGTAATTGCCCACATAAATAACATTTCACACACAATAATTTCTGTGATTGGTTCATCGCATCGTGGCCTTTTTCCATAAATCCATAGAAAACACGAATTTTGCTATACAGCCGCTTTGCAATGACCACATCGCATTGTAAGCTTTTTTCGCTCCATAAGGGTTTTCGGTCTTTTTCAGTATTATTAAACACAGTTTTTGCGCTTGGGGTTTGTTGGCACCTGGCTCGTGCCACAAATGACTGAGTTATAGAGGTATAACACGTATCTTTGGCGTTAACTTTCCTTAAAAGTTGACAAATTTGTAGATCAGAAATATGCCACCAAAGATTTGTTAATCTCTGTTATCAGATATGCTCTAGTAAATTTTCTATAGATATTTTTCCGTCATATGACGAGGTCTACTAAGTTACTACTAAATCTTCAAAATTTGATAACTTTTCAAAAGTAAAAGTTGTCAAATTTGTAGATCTGAAATTTATACAACCAAAGATTTGTTTATCTCTGTTAAGAGCGATGTTCTAGTAAATTTACTACCAAGATTTTCCGCCATATGACAAGGTCTACTTAGTTACTAACTAAATCTTCAAATTTGTCGACTGTGAAAGTTGACAATTTGTAGACCTGAAATTTATGACACCAAAGATTAATTTTATTTAATTAAAACAATCTAATTATTTATTACAATTTCAATTAATAACTAAATTAAAAACTAAATTAAAAACTAAATTAAAAACTAAATTAAAATCTAAATTATACTCTAAATTAAACTAATCAAATAATAATAATAAAAAAGAAAAACCTTACAAATAGAAAACGTCTTCCAGATCATTGCCCTGCGGTAGAGTGCCCAAAAGGCTGGCAGCATTGCCACGTTGGATGGCAATGCTTATTCGTTGGGCGAAATAATTGCCAGCCCTTTGGTCACCCGACACCTCGACTAAATTTTTGTTAAAAAATTTAAAAAGTTTGTGAGTTGATGGTCCCCACGGACCTAAAGTCTCAACCCCAAACGGCTCAAATATGAAGCCATTCCCCAAGCATTCATATTTGCGCCGTTTTAGGGTTTCCGCAGTGGCTGCAGCTGCGCCAGCCTTAGAGCTTATATCTTTTGAACCGACTTCCAAAAAGGAGGAGGTTATCATTCGTCGCGATCTTTTTTTTATGTATTGTCAACGATAATTGGAAGACGCCTGGACTAAATTAAAATAATCTTTTTTGTTTGACTTTTGAGGGTATACTTTCAAGGTGGTCACATAACATTTTTATCGAAATCGCTTTTAGTTGTAGTAAGGGGGTGAAGTCGCTTTCTAGTTTTAAATTTTTTATTAGAGATGCTCTAGTAAATTTTCAACCGAGATTTTTCCGTCATATTCTATGGTCAAAAGTTTTATTCAATGACTTGGCTATTTGTTCTTCAGCCACTAAATTGGATGCCGACTTTTACAGGACGGGCTAGGCTACCAGTTAGCTGGTTGATTTAACAGATGGCTGCTACATGTATAGTATACGCTCAAAATTGACTAAACTAGATTTTCTTCTGCAATGTAGGCATTTTGTGCCCGTGCCACCCAGAGGCGTCGAGATAGCGCTCACCTCGGTCTTTTATGGTTATTGTGGCGGGACCCGCCCAACCTAATCGGATTCTAAAATTGGCCGACTATTGACCTCTTTACAGTTCTACAGATTAGCGGCATTCGATGTTTCGTCGATACTTTTACTTGAATAAAGGAACTTTACAAATGCTATTGTATTGATAGTTTTTGTCGTTCGTGACTTGTTTGATGTATTGAAATGGTTGATCGAATGAATGTAGGAGTCATTGTCCAGTGTGCAACTTCGTGAAAAGTCCCTGGGAAGAAAAAAAGGAACAATAAAAATATTGGCTAAATGACTCCATAAAGTTTGTGCGGTTATTAGATACACTTAAGGGGAGAAGACCAATCAACGTTTTTTAACAATAAAACAAACAAGAATTTTATTTCTCGATGTTGCACAGGGGACGAGATACCGAGAACAGCTAGGCCACTAATATGTCGCCGAGTTAAGAACAAAGAGGACGATATCAAGATAATAGCGGACCTTCGCTAGGATTAAAAAATGACCTCTCTCGAATTAGTTCCAATTATTTATAATATTAACTTACATATAACTAAGTGAAATGGCAGTGGGCGGGACACATAGCGCGACAAAAAGGTTCTCGAATGGCGACCACGTACAGGCAAGCGAAGCGTAGGACCCACCCACAAGGTAGTTAGGGCGACCTAACCAAAGTCGCTGGAGGCGCTGGATGAAAGCCGCTCTAGATCGATCATTTTGGAAATCTTTGGGTGAGGCCTATGGCCAGAAGTGGACGATATGCGGCTGAAATGATGATGATCATGATGACATCTACCTGTACCTGTACCTGATTTATTTTTGTACTCCCCGGACTGTCGCTATTATATGTAAAAAAATTGCGGACCCGCAAAACAAAACAAACTTTCTTTTGCAATATTTTTATGCGATGGCTGGCGTAAAGATAAAAGCATATTATGTTTGTTTATATTTACATTTTCAAACGAATTAAACCGTTATATTGATATTCTATGAGTGTATTGTCGCCATATTCAAATTATATATCATTTGCAAACGTTTGTAGACAATTACGACGGTTATTTGCCCTTAATAGTCCCTTACGAGTGTTTTACGACGTAAGAAATATTAATAGGCGAGTCATAAAGTTAAGGCAACCTTAACGAACACGAGTAGCATGGGCGTAGCCAAGGTTAGGCAATGGATCTTAAAGCCTTTTTGCCAGTCTTAAAAATAATACTGTGTTAGATAATAACTTAAGTACAATTATTTACACATACTGTGTTACAGAAAGTTTAGTTATTTGTTTACTGTCATCATTGGACTACAGCACATAATTAATATAAATAATACTTATATTCGTTCTGTGCTTACAGTCAAGCATTATTAAGTCCCGTCATCATATTAAGTTATGCTATGTCAGATGTATATAAACAGCTTTAAATTCTGACTCTGTGCTATTTACAGACACGTAAGGACGAAAAACGAAGATTAAGCGGAAAATTATTGGTTAAGCCATGCCTATGCCTACTTTGATACATTTTTTTCATTTGTGAGCTGTCAACTTTAAAAAATGCTCCCACACCAGTCGCACGGATGTGTTGTTCATATCGGTAAACCTTTGCTGAAAAGTGCCCTATATGTTTGTAAAGACACACTAGACAAGCAGACAGATAAATCTTCTTATCGTGTGTGTTAGTGACTAACACTAGTGTCAGAATTTTTAAACCGCCTTAAAGGCTTCTGACATGGTTCTTTTTTCAGAGAAATAAAGTCACAGGAGGATAAATTTAACTGCATTACTTAATGCATCATTTCAACCTTGCGGAGGCTGGTTGCCCCCCTAAGAAAACACGCTAACTACGCCAAAGGTAGAGGCAGTTCAGTTCGAATTGGAACAATGTTATTTGTCAGAGAAAGATAAGCCTTAAGCTGTGTAGTATATTTCATAACACTGATAGTTTAATACTTAACTTGAAGGTATTATTTTGTCAAACAGCTATGATTTTTTACACAATTATTTACAATAACAAGTTTGTTATGAAAGTAGTTATGACTTACGAAAATTGAGAAATTTCTTGAAAGCTTTTAAGCGTTTCATACCCAAAGTGTAGTCTGTCCGTCTGTCTGTCTGTCCTTCTATATGTCCGCATGTCTGTCCTCAGGCTTTATATCAGGAACCGTGATTAGCTAGGCAGGTGAATTTTTCACATATATATTTCTGTTGCCGCTATAAAAATAAATACTAATAAATATTTAAGTGGGGCACAACAAACATGATTTCTTGTAGTTATGAAAAAAGAGACGAATCCTTTATTATTATTTTTTTGTATTATTTTATCCCATTGACCGCCATGGATTCCAAACACACACAATAGTACAACAATCAAGGTGTATCAAAAATCATACACATGGCGCTTAGCTTGTTATTGACCGAGCGAGCGAAGCGAGTGAGGTCTCTAAATCGAGTTGGGGGCGAAAACACATTGTATGTATGTATGTATGTATGTATGTATGTATGTATGTTTGTACCGCGATAGCAGCCGAACCGATGGTTCGATTTTGATGAAACTTGGTAGGCATGTAGGAAACATCAATAAAATTTTCAAGTTCGTTGGGCATCAAAATCGGTTCAGTAGTTTTTGAAATATTAATAAAAATGTCCATGATTATGTAGCAAACGAAACCATAGCGCGTTCTAACTTTGGATACCGTCATCTAGGGGTTATTTAGGAAACTGAATTGCGAAAAATAATCGCGAGGTCTAAGTTCGCGGCGAACTACTAGTAGTAATTGTATAAGATATGTCAGTATATATAGTTATTTGAATAAGTTTGTGTAAACGCCAGTCTGACACAATTCGCTATTTTGTAACAAGTCAAATCTAAAACTCTTTTTAAACGTCAAAACAAAGATTTCCTTTTGGATTTGTATGAAATACAGACAGATGACGTCATAGTTTCTCGGAGTTAAATCCCATTGATAATGGATATGATCATGACAAGAGACATTACGCACCAAATAAAAAATTTTAGGCCCAGGAAAATACCCTATTCATCTTGAGTTTAAAAATGACTTATTGTTCTTCTTTGTTCCAGAGCTGCCCCCGAGTGAGGAAGCGAGACAAGCAGTCGTCCGAGAGCTGTTGACCACCGAGGCAGATCATATTACGCACCTCATCGCCATCGTCGAGGTATTTATTTTGTTTAAGTATTACCTTACCTAGGTATGTATTTCCATTAGATTGACAGAAAACAAGATAATCGTCAGAATCGGATAGCCTTTCTGCACTGCACCACATAACGGGATAAAACAACTAAACAGGAAAAGGAACAAGCAAGATTGCATCCCTCTGTGTACACATTTTTGAACTATAGTTCTCGATCGCTATTTTTTTTTTAAATAAACCGTCATTTTTAGCGTTCCGTCAGGAGCCCTTATTGTCGGTCTGTATGCCAGTCTGTCTTTCCGACCGCGGTTCTACTCAGAGACTATAAGTACTAGAAAATTGTAATTTGATATGGGTGTGTGTACATTAATGATGCGGGAAAAGTGATAAAATAAAATCTTGTAAAAAACATTTTAGGGCAACCACCGAACATGTAAAGAAACAATTCGGGGAGGGAAAAGATCTTTAAAAAATATAGTAAGCGTATTGCGAATACCATTTTAGGGTTCCGTAGCCAAATGGCAAAAACGGTAACCTTATAGATTCGTCATGTCTGTCTGTCTGTCTGTCTGTCCGTCCGTATCTCACAGCCAGTTTTTTCCAAAAATATAAGAATTATTCTATTGAAACTTGGTAGATGTATTCTGTGAACCGCATTAAGATTTTTACACAAAAATAGGAAAAGAGACATTAATTTTGGGGGTCCCCATACTTAGAACTGAAACTCAAAAAATTATTTTTCATCAAACCTATACGTGTGGGGTATCTATGGATAGGTCTTCAAAAATTATTAACCATGCAAATTACGATTATATATAAGACTTTTATATTATGTTACTTGCTGCTACGGAACCCTTCATGGGCGAGTCCGACTCGCAATTGGCCGCTTGTTCTTCCTTTAGGGACTCGTTTACAAATATTTGGTAATATATGGTTAATTTTTGTAAGAGTCAAGTGTGGTCGTCTTCCTTTCTATCTGCTATACAGTTGAATATGGACACGTGAAAAAATTCACGACAATAGTCTATAAAACTATCAGAACTAAGAAGGGTTTACAAATTAAAAAGTTAGAGGCGACCAACTTATGCAATGTACTCGGAAAAGGAACATTTTATACAAATTCAATAATATTGATTGTATGCTCTTTTGAAAAAAAATATATATGCATACATATAAATTTTTATTAATAACTAAAATAAAGATAAAACTACTACTCATTACAATATATAACACACTAATATTTACAATTAAAAAAACCCTGTAATTGTTTACCCTGCGGTAACGTGCCCAGTAATAGGCCGGCTGCGTTTCCACGTTGTATAGCAATGCTTAATTTCTGACCTAGACATATACCTAATTAAACGGAAAATTATTATTTATTTAGGACATTTTAGCGTGAATTCGTAGTCGGCTTTTATAACTACGGAACCCTACACTGCGCGTGGCCCGACACGGTAGTCATTTGAGCAATGTATGCAAAAACTGAAAAACGCCGTTTTTCATCTAAACTGGGCGAACAAATCAACTCTAGAGCCGAACGACCAGGTGCAATATTGCAGAAACAATCCGTTGCAGGGACCGTACCGTTTTTACGAATATCAATTATAGTTGCAGACGTAAGTTTTGAGTTGCAAAGCCCAGTTATGTGTTTTATTTGTCGGAGTACCTATTCTACTAGCGAACTGTTCAGATGATTACAATATCCTATATATATAACAATTATTGTGTGATCGTAGAAGAATCTGTCTAAAAGATTGCGCTATTAGTAATACATAGTCTTTCTGTATAACTGCAACGGAACCACTTCAATTCTTCCTCACCTCATCTCACTCTACAGCATGCGAGTCCTTTCCAAAAAACATATATTAAAGTTTGTAAAAATGTCATTATTGGCTGTTAACAATCCGCTATCATTAAAATATTAACTCACAGATAGCGTAACTATTCTTAGAAAATTGGCAGTATAAATAACTTACTCTTGAATAGACATCTACGGAAAAACCAGTTATACTAAAGCATTTTGCCAGTCGAATCCGCCCGACTATTTCTGCTTATAAAGAATTGTAGTTCCAATTAGTTACCTAAATTATAGGTAATAGGTATCATTGTAACATCCATGCCTTTGCCCAAACTTTAAAAAATACCATTATCAGTTCAGCCAAAGCTTATAAGTAGATAAGATACGGTAAGATTTATCTACAGGTAATCTTAGACGTAAAGTAGATGCGATAAGATAGAGTCACGGTGCCCCCTCGCCCTTTACCGAAGGACAAGGGAAGTACCGTGTTGATCGATCTACATGATGGCAGGCACACAAATCTTGGCTAATAAATAAAATGGCGGATAGAGCTGGCACCTAACATGTTGGTAGACATTATATTTGTAAGTATTGTATATAAATATAGTTAGTATCAGATTCGAGCGAATAAAGTAAAAAAAAATTTAAAACTAAGGACTAAACATACACAAACGATTTTGACCGATTTTTACTGACGATTTCATGACGATGACTATTTCATTTCATTCATTTAATTTCATTTAACATTTCTTTAGGACAATGTGAAAAGTATGTAAATTAATTCAGACGTCCAAATTAATTCAGGCGTCTTTAAATAATCGTGGAATATACATAAAAACATGTATACTTATATGCTCCTTTTTTGAAGTCAGTTAAAAAAGCTGTAAAAAGTGAAGCGGAGTTTTACGATCTCATCCCCTCCTCATTTCAGCGTGTGCACAGAATTAATAAAAGTATTACATACAGAACGGAAACTCGCACCGTCCCCCGCAACCCTTCCCCCGTTATTGTGAGGTGTAAGCGGCAGTAAAACAGGGTTATAGGTAGTCGCACGTTGACATTACGCGAGTCACTTAGGATTATTGAATTATAATGGTGATAAACTGCGCACATTATCATTGTTTATCCACGGAAAACAATAAATAACGAAAATATTATAGATTTCCGAGTGATAAAAACAGGTAAGCAAAGCAACAAATTCTGTGGTGGCGACCCTGATTGTTTAACTCACACATTTGACGTGTGCACGGACGGATTGTTTCGTTTGTAGTAGTACTAGGTATATATGCTGCTCCGTTTGTATGAAGTGCCATACCTGTGGCGTGTGCCCAGTTCCTTTTAGTGTGTGCCAAAATGCACTTTCAGATTATTTCCCAGGTAAATTACAAAACCTAACTTTGAAACGTAACAACACCCAACTTTTAATCAATTAAACCAATTTTCATCAATCATGGCTAAGAAGCACCGAAAGAGAAGTTACTTTTACGTAAAAAAACGCTTTGAAATAAGTCCATCCGTTCAAGCGCCACGATGCCACAGGCAGACAGACAGCCAGACATAAGCGTCAATCTAATAACACCCCTCTTTTTTTGGGGATTAAAAATGTTAGAGAAATGAGAGTTTTACCATATTATTTTAACGACCTCCGTGGCGTAGCGGTCACCATGCTAGTCCGCCACCCAGAGGTCCCGGGTTCGATTCCCGGTCAGGGCAAGTTGGAAAATGGCCTTTTCCAAATTGTCCTAGGTCTTGGATGTTTATCTATATATGTATTTGTTATAAAATATAGTATCGTTGAGTTAGTATTCCACAAGTCTAACACAAGTCTCGAACTTACTTTGGGGCTTGCTCAATCAGTGTAATTTGTCCCAATATATTTATTTATTTATTATTATTACAGATAATTCGTTATTAGTTTGTACGTTCCATTATTTTCCCATTATAAGTATCAAGCAATGCACCAACTCTTTAATTTTTCGCTGGTCATTAACAAGTTAATATTAAATGACGTGTGGCTCAAACTACTAAGGTTTCCCATTTTCATTTTTAACGACAGAGTCGGTTTAAGCCGCGCATCTTGAATAAATAATATTCTTAATGGTCACTAAAAATAAAATAAAAACTTTTTACTTTCAAAAGCCATTTGACTCTTTTGTACTTACAATTTATTTTTAAAGCATAATAAATATTGATCCGAGAGGTCTGACCCGTTACGTACCTGTAAGAAAGGACATGATAGACGAGCTACATTCTTCTCATATTGTCGACTAGCTGATGCCTGCGACTTCGTTCGCGTGCACTTTATGACTCCGGCGTATAAATATGCTCATCAGGCTGAACGACTTTTGCTAATGCGTCATTAATGTATATTTCTAAAAGTTTAGCTGGACCATTATGTTTCTGAATCAGGTGTGCCAGACCTTAGATTTTTATACCTTAACATAAAATGCTTATCGGGCTGGACAACTTTTGCCAAGGCGTCATTTTTATATTTCTTATTATAGTTTAGCTGGACCATTATGGTTCTGCATCAGGTGTTCCAGGTCTTCGATTTTTATAATTAAACAAAAACTGCTCAGCAGGCTACAACAAACTTTGCTAAAGCGTCATTTTTATATTTCTTGTAGTTAAGCTGAACCATTAAGTTTTTGAACCAGGTGTTCCAGAACTTCGATTTTTATATCTCAACAAAAAAATTTCATCAGGCTGAACTACTTTTGCTAAGGCGACATTTATATATTTCTCATAGTTTAGCCGGACCATTATGGTTCTGTATCAGGTGTTCCATTTTCCAAAATAAATTATAGCTTATATGTTGCTCAGGCATAATAGCTATTTTTAAAAAAAAGTTTCATTTGAATCCGTCCAGTATTTCTGGAGATTAGCGTGTACAATTAGACAAACAATCGCCCATAGAAAAATTATCTTTAAACTTTAAATGATGATAACCTTTTTTATCTGACATCAGATTTTGATAAAACGCAGCCTATATGTTGCTCAGAGATGAGCTTAATCTTTGAGTGAAAACCGCGTAAAAATCTGTTCAGTAGTTTTAAAGATTAGCGAGTACATACAGACAGACAAAAAAATCAAAAAAATCTTTTTTTTGTTCTGTTACTCTTTTTTTATCGTCCATACCTATTTTTTGTTAATGTTATCAAATGTACAGACACGCGATTCCTACTGTTTTATTATATGTATTGATTTACGATTGGCAAAAATTAGACGCAGCCCAAATTTTCTGTGGCATAATGCTTGAGGGGTTGGAAATTAACATAATCTACAGATATTTTAATAAATGTTAATAAAAAGGTAATTTAACAAATTGTTAACCTATATAAACTCATTGTACATTTAATTGTACCTATACATATATATATACGCCTAAAATATTAAAAAATAATTAGGTCTCAAATTCTCCCACAATTTGGAAGTTAAGTGCTTTTGATAGTCATATTTTTCGTCCTTAGCACATGTTTTGACTAGCAAATGTGCTGTTTCAAAACTTGTTTTTCTAACATCAGTACAAAAGAGATACCTATACTATAAAGACTTAATAAAAATCCTGATTACATTCGTTCTATTTAACCCCCGATGCTATTTATGTCGGTCTGTGGCATCATAGCTCTTGAACGGTCGGACCGATTTCGGTGCGGTTTCTTTTTACATGAAAGCAAGTTATTTGCGATAGTTTTCAACTATTTGATGAAAATCGGTTAAGCCGTTTAAAAGTTATGGGTGGGGACCCTTGACACGGGTTTTTTTTTAATTTGTCTAACAAAAAAACTTGTTTACTAGTAACTATATTATGTAGGTATTAAGAGAGGGATTGCTCGACTCTCGTCGGTCGCGAAATCGTAATGGTGACTCTAGTATAGACTGTATAGGTACGAATTAGGGCGGTAAGTATTTTTACTTTGGGTTAACAGATTGCCAGTTTATTACCTACTCTAACCATTCTTCATTTGTGTCAATTTTAATGTACCTACAATCTACATATCTACCGCCCTTCGCGCGACTTTCTCTCCAAATCGCGATGAGGATGATATTTGACATAACCGCTCGTCTGATCCACCTAAGACACTGTGAAATGGAATGGAACATACTTGTATACCGCCGAAAAAGGTTGCAGTATAAAAGCTTAGGAATTGATATGAAGTCGTGCGCGAAAAACGATTTCGGAATTTGAAACGACGATGGTTACGACGGAGTATCAGGAGGGTTAGTGAGCCCGTGGGCTCT
Organism: Acrobasis consociella; assembly: GCA_963555685.1. Taxonomy (NCBI): domain Eukaryota; kingdom Metazoa; phylum Arthropoda; class Insecta; order Lepidoptera; family Pyralidae; genus Acrobasis; species Acrobasis consociella. The sequence continues at coordinate 6,596,932 of OY743104.1, read as the reverse complement.
TTTATCTAGCTAACGTTAACTTTTTAGAGTTCCGTTGTAAACAAGGAAACTCATAGTTTCACCATGTCTGTCTGTCCGCGGTTCTACTCAGAGACTATGTATGTATAAGGTATGTACATTAATCATGCCGACAAAGGGAAACAATAAAATCATGAATTTTTCGTGGTAGAAAAAAAAAACTAACTCCCACTTTAGACGTATGGGAATACGTGTAAAAAGGGAGTCAGTTTTTTTTTCTCGACTAAGCGTGTGAGTTACCTATTGTTAATAATAGGTCATTCAAAAATATTGTGAGATCCATTTTTTGACTGTCGGAGCTGTTTTTGAAATATTTTTGTTAGAGTCAAGTGTTCCCCCCCTTCCCCCAATTTAGTTAAACTAAATGCTAAACTATAAATCAAAAGTACTCGTTAATATAAAAACATCAATTCACTTATATTATTAATCATTTTTCAAAACTAAAAACCAACATCACCCCCAAACTACACAACAGCATTTGACGGAATTTCTCTTAGACCGTAGCGTAACCTTTGAGAACTATGTAATGAAATATTTCAATTTGCCCTAACTTTAAAATGGTCGTCTTACGCGGAGACTCAAGCAAGATTCTACTGTTAAATTCATTTCCCTTTAGGTACTTACTTCTAGCATTCACAATGACACCCCGCTGCACCGTAGTAAGTTTGCAATGCTCTAACCGTATATTCAATTTCTCGATGCAAAGTTTTATATTCAATCTGCGGTGCCACATCTTCCGATGTCACACTGTTAAGAAAACTTTTCTAAATTTGCTTGCAGTGAACTTGAAAAGCAGAGAGCCTTTACACCCACACACAAAGAAGCTACTCTGTTACTTTTCACAAGCTGAAAATTAACTTGTTCAAATGTTTGTACACTAGTATATGCGTTCGGGTCAAATCTAAGAATTAAATTTTAAAGAGCAGGTATTCTTGACTGATTGATTTGAAATTTTGCATGCATTTGTAAATAGGATAGAAACGCAATGTAGTTATGTCTGATGTTATAAGAATATGAAGTTCGTCTGATGATGAAGCTGTTCAAAACCATAGGAGTTCAGTATAAATGAAACAATTTAGAACTCTTAGTGCTTGGGCTTATTTAATTTGTTTTTTTGGCCACAAGTGTTTTGCGTAGCTCGTAAGCTACTTAGTATATCTTCTCAACTGTTAGCCAAAATCGGGATACTCAAACTTTTTACTGGTATACAGAATAACAAATGTATTAATTACACTCTCGGAATACTAAACCTCAGATCTTAAGGTGTAAAAAAAACTGGGTCTTAGACTTAAACAAACTTTTACGGGACCCGGCTGGGCTTGACTAATATCATCATCATCAGGTATTTTTGTCTCCACTTTAGGATCACGACCCTCTGTGTACTACCAGAGACACACTTGGCCAGAGTAACCACAGGACTTTGGCTTACACTCTCCTTACTAGCCAGACGGATAAGAGATGGAGAGGTCTCATTGATGTTTATAAGCTTTGTTTAGCTTGTATTTCTAAGTTGCCTTCTACGACATCCACGGATCCTTGGAGTGGCCCTGTTATACTCTGCCGGAAACCACATGGTAACGGCACACTTTTTGGAAAGCGAATACTAACAAAACCCGTATTGCGTATTTATTGGACGGTTCACAATAGCCATACAATAAAACCCGTCAGTTTCACGGAATTCTGCATATTTATTATGTAAATCCAGGCACATGACAGTTCACACAACTCAACACTGTGTTTGCCCAGTTTGCTGGCGAACTCATACATACTCGTAAATGAACAGCAAGGCTTTTAACCATTAGGTAGTTTTGTATTTACAGAATAAATATTAAATCTATTTGATATATATAAACGAAATGTAGCTATCGTTACTATAGGAGCTCGGTGGCCCGTCGGGATTGCGCTTAACAGTGCTTTCGCAAGTAAAGCGGCCCCGGGCGTGGTCCGCGCTTGGATGGGTGATGACAAGTGGCATACAAATTTCTTAAGTTCGGAAGGCACGTATATAAGCTCATTACAAGACAGTAGTTAAACTATGTCAGATGCCTTTGGGCAGCTTGAAAAATCTGACACCATTGTTGGCCAGTTACACTCACGAAAAACAAACAACGTCATTTTTTTGTAAAGACTAACAATTGTGCCAAACGTCAGTTGTGCCTTTTAAAAAAGGAGAAGTTCAAGATAAAGAGCTACTTAGCAGACATCTAATGATGTCTTACCCGCATTTTACTTTCTTGACATAAAGGCGTTCTAAGTTGCATGCTTATGATATGCTGCCTCGGAATCAGGGGTATACCTTCCAGTTTCTACTTCTCTTAACATTACATGTCAACGGTCGATCAAGGATGTTCGCACCGTAGAAAATGGAAAGTAAAAAGCTGTCCGACTGCCTGATATCGAGCCACCTGAGGGTGCAGTTGTCAATCACTTTCATGTGTGTAGTTTCAAATTAAATATAAAAAAGATTATATATATATATATATATATATATATAGATATACAACAGAACAGGTCGCTGATGATTTGTCACCACCCTTTCTATCACCCACGTAGTAAGAGACAACTACAACAACAACAAAAAGGGAGTTATGGGTAACGGAACGGGTTGCAGCTTCCTCTGTTCTGCGATCATCAACCCTACTGCCCAGCGTGGTGATTATGGGCATTATCACCAGTTCTTTCTAGTTTCTACTGCAGGAGCGCGGCCCTCTCCCCGCGGCCCCAATACAACCAACTAAAGCTTACTTGGTCAGAGCAGCCAAAGGATTTAGCTTACACTCTTCTTGTTGGCCAGACGGGTTGAAGAGATCACATTGATGAGTAACTCTTCAAAATCCGCCGATACCAGCCACAATAATAAAACAATGGAAGTAATCATGCATCTTAAGATGCCGCATGCGGATCTTCTAAGGGTACCTGTAAAAGCTTTGTTAAGTTTAAATCGCCTCTTACGACATCCACGTGAAGACTTGGAATGGTCCTATTCTACTCTGCCGGAAACCACACGGCACCCGGAAAACATACGGCCACACGGTCGTGATTATGGGCAGGTACTGCCTATTAGGAGAGGCATTTAGTCCGATAGTAGCCTTTGTGCTGTAAAGACGAAGAAAGAATGCTTATAATATAATTTATCCACCAGGTATTCATCGCCGCAGCCCACGCTCTGCAGGACGCTGGCAAGCTGCTGGACGTCGACACTGAGAAGTTATTCTTGAACATCCCTGACGTCCTCAACGCCAGCCTTAACTTCTGGGAGCAGACCATGTATCCCATGGTTCATAATGCTGTGCACGCTAGGTCGCCGTAAGTATTTATTTATTTAACGTATATTTCTGTTAAAATTTTGTCTAGTAGTTTTTTATTTATGTATTAAAAACAATTAATAATTATTGAACTAAATATAAAAACTAAATTAAAAATAAAACTTAACTTATAATTAATTAACTTCTTAGTTTAACTTTATTGATATGGCGATTTTCGACAATTCCTGAAAGTCCATTGCTTTGTACTCAGGGGAGGCCTTTGCCCAGCCATGAGACAGTTATAGGCTATAAAAAATAAAGCCTTTAAACTGACTGTATATGTACATACATAATATATATTTGTATAAAAATGTGGGCAGTTCGTGTACCTCTCCTCCGTTCTTGCCGAGAAAGTGAGGACGCATATTGCTCGAGACTTCAGGAGATTCCGTTAAGTATGTAATACTTATATTCATTCTGTGCACAAACTACCTACAAGCGTCTGGTCTATGATAGCTCACCTTCCCTTCAAGAGCTGTATTAAATTATTATTACAGCCTATATTAAGAGAGGAGGTGGTCACGTCATTGGACTCATAGTTCACTACTTGAGCAAAGACCTCTCCCAATAAGCTAGGAAAAGATGGGCTGATGATCGCAGAAGATTATTTATTCATTTTACACAGAGCAACCTGCTGCCCGACCCTATTAACTATATCACCACATTTGCCACCCGTGAAAGAGGAAAGGGATGGTGACAAATCGGTTGAAGAAAATGCTGCAGTGAAGTTTGTTGCCGTTTCTTCTGCCTTGCGCTTTGGAAGTGGCAATAAACTGTAAGCTATACATTAATGACCTGACGGCCACAACTATTATAAATTCATTTAAATCCAAAGAATAATAAATGATTTTTGACTTTGACTTTACAAAAAAGAAGTTATAAAAATGCGCTATATCTGTGTCTTTGTTTCAGATTTAACACCGAGCTCATGGCGTCTGGTTTCTGCCGGTTCCGCGAAGTATTTATGCCATATGAGAAGTACGTGGGAGATCAACCGAAAGCTTTAGACTATCTGCGCTCGCTGAACACCAACACAGATTTCATGATGTATCTGACTTGGTGTCACAGCCACAAGTCTTGCAAAAGGTAAATAGTAAAAAAATATCATTTGATAGTTTTGAGGAACAGAGAACAATTTCAGGTCTTCTTGTTCATTTCTTGAGTATTTTCATGCAGAACGCGGGTACGGGAAAACGGGAGGCGGGGAACAAACGCAAAATGACGCGGAATGTAGATTTTATCAGTTTTTAATTGGTAAAAAAGAGATAAAAGGGAACTCTGCGAATTTGTCTATAAATAGCTTTAATTGAGCACAAGAATATTAAATGTAAAATATCAGTGGTTTTGACATAATATTGAAAAAATGTTTCACAAAGAGGTTGCTTCGGGATTTCTTTTAGCAAATTGATAAAATAGATCTTGTAACTGGATGTGACTAACTAGACTAGATTTTTTCAGATTTGAAAACACTACTTTCTATGCCTCTGACTGTTTTATAAACTCGTAAACTCGGTCAACCGAGCCTTAGATAATTTTAACCGACTTCTTTTACATAAAACACGTAGTTTATTTGATAATTTATAGGTACTTATTTCATATCTTGTAATAAACTTCAATTTATATTTTAGTAAGAAAACCAATGCTTCGACTCGTATTTTCAGAAATAAATAAACTTATGGAATAAATATACATGAAATATTATATTATAGACTGAACAAATAAGTCTTATATGATTTCTTTCACTAATCAAAATCCTAACTCTAATTATAGCTAGATAAAATAAGTAATTATTTTAAACTAGTTTTTAAAATTGTAATGCCCATTTAGTATAAGTTTCTTGCCTATTGCATATAAAATTAAGTTGAAGCAATAGATAACTTAACAAAACGACAGCTATACCATTCTTAATTTTATACAAGTAGCGGCGTGTAAGTTTAGCACTGAGTGAAATGTAGAGCGGATACTGCGCATGGGTAAAGTACTAATTTTTGACTTCTGCGCAATTACGGTCAGCGCTAGAGTTTCGTGCCGCTACCTGTGATTTCTAAAACCGGTTTGATTTTCTGTCAAAAAGTTGTCACCTGCTTATTTCCTTGCGTAGGTTGCAACTGTCTGACATCCTGGTGAAGCCGATGCAACGCCTCACCAAGTACAGCCTCATCCTACGCCGCATCATCGCGCACACCGACTACGAACCCGAACGCACCACGCTTATGGCTATGGTATGTTCATACAAGTATATCCTTTCATTTACATGAAATTCATTTCATTCTACGAAAGTAATGCGACCAGATTGCAGACGTTCTTAAAAAAAAAGAAGACAGACGTACTCGTAACTGGCGCATGCATGAAGAGAGTGATGAGTGTAGATAAGTGTATTCATTCTGATATGTATATATAATAGGTATAGGTACTTCTAGAATGTAATTTTATATTAATATTTTATATTGTAGGTATATTGTATTTATTGCTTTTTTGTGCCGCATAATTTTCTCTGTTTATCCCTATGGTTGACTGGGGGAAAATGCTCTTAGAATTAAGTCCGCTATTTTTTAAAAGTATATTTATACTTTGGAACAATAAAGATTGATAAAATAAAATAAAAATGAAGCGAAAGAAGAAGGGATACAGGCGTGGTATATGTATGTATAAGATAATAAATGGAGTCGAAATTCTTAAAAAAATAGCAGTAGCTCCCTACATTCAATGTATTTCTACTAGGACTCCTACAAAGATGGATCATCGTAAAAAGAGTTCCAGCACCCTTGCTAGTAGGACTAACTTGATACGTCTACTGAGACACGCCCGGTATCTTGCATTCATTCATTGCTAGTTTCCATTTGAGAATATACCCTTTCTGCCCCATCGGCAAAGGATACCAGCAGACTCTGATCACTATCACTTCAATTCTTTAATAAATTTTTATTTTGTCCCTAGGAAACATTCGCGAAGAACTATGTGTTGGACGTCAACCGCGCTATACGTCAAAAGGAAGAGATAGAGAGACTTGAAGCCCTGGCAAATTCAATGGACCCCTACGAAATTGTAAGTCTTTATTAGTTTAATTTATGTTTTAACTCTTCTTATCTGTAATGTTAAGTTACTACCTTTACTCTGAATAAACTATTTAGTTGTATCTAGGGAGTTTTAGTGCGCTGCGGAAGAAACGCGAGGTTTTTCGTGCAGCTGTTGAAGTTGGCTAAAATCCATGCCCAGTCGAGAAAACGAAAATAGACTGCAGACAGCGCAAGTATTATTAAAAAATGTGTGGGCGTCGATCAAAATTTCAGACCCCTCGGATATTTCAGTATCAATAGCAATTAGCAATTCGACGACTGGCTTCCTTCAGGATCCTCCATTCTGAGGGAAGTCAGTTAAATTAAAACTTAATTAAAGACTATATTTAAATATGGGTATTCTCTACTTTATCATTTAAAAAGAGCGTTTTTTTAGATTCTTAATTTCATTTCGTAACGAGCGCTGTAAATTGTGTATAAAAAAATTAAAACGAGTCTTAACCTCATTAGGCAGCCTCGGGCCGATGGTAAAAGGCCGGTCATTCGTCATCATTACACGTCGGTGGTCACAATGTAGCGGATTCAAATCGGCCTCACGTATTACGTAAGGCGAGCTTTGTTTTAAAATTTCAAGTGCGAAATAAACTCTTAGGTACGAAGGTGATCCCGAAACTTTTCCTTCAATAAGATGTTCTATGATAACAGGCTTGATTTTCTTTTTTAACTTAATATTCTGAAAAATCTCTATAGTCCCAGCGTAAATTTATCATAACTCTTTGATTACGTAACAACCATTTGTTTTCAATTTTAACAGAAAGGGGTCGATTAGATTCGTCGAATGGTTTTCAGAAGAGTAGACTAGGACTACTCAAGTCTTCTCGTGGACGTAGGAAATACAAGCCAAACAAAGCTTATAAACATCATGAGACCTCTCCGACCCGTCTGGCCAGCGTGGAGAGTGTAGGCCAAATCATCTGGCTGCTCTGGCTAAGTATGGCTTTAGTAGTACAGAGAGGGTCGTACTCCTGCAGTGGAGACTATGAGGATGATGATGATAATGACTAAGAGTTCCGTGTTGTTACAGGAATTTAAGGACGACGACATCGACAAGTATTTTAAGATGTACTCACAACTGCACCTTCGAGCTCCCATGGTGAACTCTCTGCCCAGCCACAGCAGGAGCATCGTCTTCCAAGGAGACCTCCGCTTCAAGGACAACATTAACACTAAGGAGGCAAGCGCTCGTTGAAGCCAAAAAGCCAAGCCACTGAAAATACCCTTTTCAATTTTGAACCGCCATATTCCAAATCCTTTTACTGTTTAAATTCGTTTGTGCAAGGTAAATATTTTCAGTGGCTTTCTGAATAACAAATTAATTAGACGTTTTGCTGGCGTGGGGTTCGGGTGCATCCGACAAATCGAGTTTTGATTTAAACCAATTTGTGGAAGTGGATTCGGACGTGCCGACGAAACTGATGACATCAATTTGACAGAACCAATTACTTCTAGACGTTTAATACGTTTTAGGAAAACTAGGTATTTGTTTTCATTCGAAAATTAAGGACTTCCGACAAATACCGGCTCTGAAATAGCATAAAATCACATGTTTGATCTGTTTCAAAGTAAAACGACATAATTTAGTAAAATCTTTATTCAGGATGGACAATAAACGAGTATATTGTCCCAGCATAGCAAATATGCAATGCGGTTGCAAATCTGGCTGTAACTTAACGTTGACCTGAAATAAAGCTAGTTAGCGCGCGTTTATTTGCAAGTCCATTAATAATTCATTTGAAATACGAGCTTTGATATTTATTTCACAACCGTGGCATTTTGTTTTAAAGCTCGGCACATGAATCCCTTTCCACAAGTTACTTTAACGTATATTATTTATCACTAGGTATGCTTAGCGAAGTAGCTTCGCGAATGATAACAAGCAAATTCAATAATTTGTAACGGCTATAGCAGTTGTTTTTAAATATAAATTAATTATTTCTGAAAATGAATGGAATAGAAGGCTCAAACAGGTCTGGGTGACTATAGGTAAGAGTACTCTATCTTCACGAACTGTTTGAACCCTCGTTAATCAACCTTAATTGATGATGGCAAACAAACTGTTATGACCGCTGCTTCTTTTAAATTATAAAGTTAGTGACACAAGTTATATAATTAAACTTTCTGTTACAGATTGAAGTACACGTGGTATTGCTAACAGACATGATTCTTATTTGCAAAAAGCAATCGAAGGGAAATCCTTTAAAACTCATCAGGTACTAGACGTTTCTTTTTCAGGATACATATTTACTAAGTAGGATATTATTGATTGATTTTTCAAAGAATTGCGCAGACGAAGTTAAAGTTCCTACATCGTAAAATATCAACACCAAAGAAACAATGAAAGCTCGATAGTTAAATTGATAATGCAATTCAATAGCAGTCTATGTAAAAACACTCTAAGTACTAAAGTTCGTCCACGCATCCCTTACATTAATACCTATTTTTATAGTTTTATTTACTTACTCTAACTTATAGTAAACATTTAATATTATACACCTACTTAGCTGCGCGAATTCCTATTGTGAAACTTTTTGTAGGCCTAAGTACATGATCGACAAGGTTCTCCACTTCCCGCGGCTCAACCGCAACAAGGAGATTGACCGCCTGATCTTCATCGTGGTAGACGACGTGGGTTCCGCCACCGCCGGCTTCAGTATTTCGGAGTCGGGCCACGTTCCCAAAACCGACCCTCCTACCACGCCACCCTCACTAAGGGCAAGTATACGACACCCATTCGTTAAAATTTTTTCGTTTTCCATTTTTTGCCGGGCCGCTTCTAAGCCCGAGGTACGCTGTGAAACTCTTTCCATTAATCATAATACATTATAATATACCTACCTATACACTGACTGGTACTTCACCAGCAAAGCCATAGTTTTTGCTAAAATATACTTGAATTTTTATTCGCAAAAAGCTCAAATAGACTAGACTACTGAACACTAAAATAGACTTTTAGTGTTCAGATTAAATAAAGAATATATAGTTTTTTTTTTATGGATATGAAATTAGAAGTCTAATGTACTAATACGGTATTTACACTAACAAGAACATAAAACATTTGATATCATGCCAATAGGTATATAGATATATTATCTATTCAATGATCACCGTTGGCAAGTGATTCATTTAGCCCCATGATAAATCATGTTAAATTTGGCAGGGACACCGGAATTTCTTTGAGCCGTAAAAATGTTTAATACGTAATAAACTTCCGCCCCTGTGTAGCGGACGCCGTATCGGGTCCAATCTGCTTTTTATTATACTCAAAATTATATATAAAAAATCTGAATGTATAAAGTGGCACTTTCATTTTAGTGGCAAATATAAATTCGCAATAAAAGCGTCACAAAATAATGTCACTTGTCATGACCGTTTCCATTTTCAATGTGATTTTAGATTGAACATGGTATTATATTAACGCTATTTGACTCCAAGAAGCTATCAAGTCCCAAAGAAAATGTTTGTTTTGACTTTTAGAAAAAGTATCTGATTTGAGTTGTTGGGCAATAGCAAAATTTTTATAACTAGATGTATACGCCTAGAAAAAATGTATCCGCTGGCATGATCGACCCGTATACCCTAAAAATACGAATTCCGCTTACAGTATTTATTATAATATCCGCATACCTTACCTACGGAAAAATTTGGATTCCTAAGATGATATTGGCATTGGAAAACTAGACCTCGCGACCGTTTTTTAACGTACTTCTCGAGTGGTATCGATAACTATGTGAGCGTTTTAACTCATTTTATGAAGTTTAGATAAAAGATATTCGATTAATCGTAAAACATCGTAAACATAGAAACGAACGCCGAGGCTCCTTAAATTTGTGAGATTTATAGATGGATCCTTTTACTTGGAGAACTGCTCTTGTTAACTCGTATAACAAGAACTCTCGCAATACGAGGCAGTTAAATACTTTCTGTTGCAGGTATGGGAGCTAAAGGTCCGAGAGGCCAGGTTGTCGTACGACCTCGGCGTTTGGTGGGCTAAGAATCCCTCTCGTGACTTGTCCGAGGTGGAAATGGATTCTTCGTCGGAGTACGCCATAAGTGCTGCCAGTGGCCCGAAACCCGTGAGTGACTTTCGTTATTCATTCCCAATAATCAGTTAATGTTACAATACTTTCACGTGTAAACTCCTTATGGGGTTGACAGAGTTTAGGACTATAAGACCCAAAGTGCTCTTTTAACGTGATGGAGGGCGTGTCACTAGAAATATGGATTCAAAATAGTGACGAGTTGTCAAGACGCATTGACACATTCCCGCCTTAATGCATTTAACAATCTGCGCGGGAAAAGAAGCAGCTCTGATTTTTTCTTTTCTTCTGCGTGATATTAAAATCATTGTATACTCATACTTCGACCTGAATAGTGAACGACTGCGTCTACGACTTACGGTATAGCTGTCCCATAGAATAGGGCTGTGGACTGGGTAAAAAATATATACTTTATTTAGTCCGACAACTAGAATATCCAAGTTTGGTTAAAAATCATAGCTGTCGTCGACAATGTCACGCGAAACTTAAATGCGATCAGAGAAAAGAAAAAATACGTCTACCAACGATACTTTTTAAAAATCAATCTAAGGAGCCAAAAAGAATCTGTAGTCCACATCCCTATTTAAGCCGCTTGTGTAAGAAAAGTCATTGCATTATTTCTGAACATGCCTAACCTTGTCCAGAGTTCCGATGATATCAACATCGAACGCGAGGCCCGCGAGCGTGTGGCCACTATGCTGCATCGCAGTTTGGGGGCCTCCACCGAATATGACTGCTCACAAGCTTCGCTCACCACCGACTCGTTTGATGGTAAGTACATTAATTTACATAACATTCTATATAACTTGAGCGATTACTGAATCACGAAGAGCCGAGAAGTTGCAAGGGATGTTCTGCAAAGTGACGGCTTTTTGCAGGCTTCGCTCGCTCCTTTGATAATTTGAATAACTAAGTTACCTATGGACTACAAGAAACTACTAGGTATTCCAACGGAAATGTTAAATATGAACCAAAATAAGTAAATTATATTCTGCAAAATATTCACATCTCGTCAAGTTTCATACTCACTACGAGTCTCTTCATGATAACGTAGCTGCATGAGAGCGTACTAATAATAATAAGACAACTTACTGTTTATGATTCTATTGCAACATCCCAGCATCAGTCCATCCCAAGTAAGTAGTCCCTAACTTCATTGCATAACCCATAAACCGTTCCCTTTTTCTTGCAATAGATTTTTCTTACGCCAAAATCTATTAAAAGGTATACCTACACCTTTCATGGGTATATCTAGAAATGGTTTTTGGCAGGAGCGCCAAATGACAACCGATACAGATACATCAACTTCTCCAAAGGGATATGTATCCCCACTCTACATATAGGATATGTATCCCCACGCAAGCCTCTCAAAGAAACGGGGAGAAAAGACCAGTGATTCACAAAAAAAATAGAGAACTTACTGCAATGGATAAGTAGCTCGGTGGTCCCGTGGGAGTGCGCATTGCTAGTGCTTCCAGAAGCTAATAGCAAAAAAAAATTGTTTATTTTCGGCTTTTTTCTTGTGAGTGATCGTTCCGAATCGATAGATTTACTTCAAAGTATAAATAAACATCACACGTAGAAAATGTATACTAAACTTATTTACGCGTAAAAGTATCTTCCAAGGCTTAATTACTGAATAAATGTTTGATTCTTTGCTAATTACCAGACGAAATCCATTGAACAAACAAAAAGAAATTGCTATTTGTCTAAGAAATGTTTTTAAGAAGATGCTTTTAGTATTAATGCCTTTACAAATACGTTTCTTTTTTTGTTGTTTTCTTATTTTAGCTGAATCTTCTTGAAAAACATTTTAATTAATGTTGTTTTTTTCATTACAAATAGCTGTTTGTTTATTTCTTCTGATACTTCGGATTATTGTGACTTGCTCACACTTTTTCACTGTTTTAAAAAGACCCTGAGGATTCGGGTTGAGAAGACACGGGGTGGTACCTGGTCCAAAGGATATCCGTTGCTATTCAGAGATTCAATGTACCCAGCTTGAGTAATAAAATAACCTTTGAACCAGGGGCGACCCGGGTGGAAGTTCTTTTTAAAATTTTGATTATAGTTTACTGTTTTGTATTATTTGTGTATAATAGTATATTATGCAATTAGTGATTAAAGGGCGGATTTAAAGCAAGGGCTATTGATGAATCACGAGCAAGTGAAGGATTCTAACGACTGAATTACGACAGTAGGGAGTTCAAAAAATTCAAAATTCAAATGTTTATTCAGTACTTACACCTTTACAGGCAGTGTTCACGTCAATAAGTACATTACGTGTAATGTATATTAAAATGTAATTTATTTTAAATAAGGCTACCGATACCAGCGCTTTGCAACGACCACTGCTGAAAAGAAACGCTGAAAGAAACTCATTTTCACAGTATTGGTCGCCTATTCGCTGAAAAGGCTTTGTCATATTATAACAATTTTTATTAATAAAAACTTATTATATAATTCTTTGCTGACTCATTATCCTACTAATATCATAAATACGAAAGTGAGTTTGTATGCTTGTTTGTTTGTTACCTCTTCACGCTTCATCTACTGAACCGAATTTTGGATATAGTTGGATATAGACTTCGGGGAAGGACATAGGGTGCTATTTATCCCGAAATTCCCACGGGGAGCAAAGCCCGCGGGTACAGCTAGTAACATATAATGCTTGCAAACAAGTTAACAAACATAAATTACGTAGATAATAAGGAATACTAAGTAGTCATAAAAGCGAAGGGCTGGCCGTAGTCCCTCCCGGCAGTACCTACCCGTTGTTGAGGTAGTGTTAGAATCCTATGAGCGACGCGATGACTCATGCATAGACCTCTAAATTTCTTCTAAATCTATAAGTTCATGACTCTCGATACAAATCCGTTTTATTTAATACTCTTTATCTACGTGAAAAAGAAAGATTTAAGCAAAAACAGACATGAAAAAAAGGTATATGAATTAATGACGCACATTTAAACTAAATTCAAACACCAAAGTAGTTTAATGTGCATTTAGTTCACTGTTTTAAGTGAATAAAATAAACTTTTTAGAAAAAATATTATATGAAATAAATCTATTTATTTTCTTTGATGGCATTCCTCCCTAAGACATGAGAAACCAGTTCATTTCCGCTCGCAGCTCCGGCAATTATTCCATCACATTGCAATGATTGCCGCGCCGCAGGCAGGGCGGCCGGGGAGCGTATATCCAAAATCTGTGATGGTTCAACACCGCCCGGTGTTGACAGTTCACAGATATTGTGCATAACTGCGCGCTGAAATCTCATACAAAATCTGTTTCGGATCAACACTGCCACTTATTTTAGCCGAATTGCAAGAAAGTTGGTTTTGTTATTCATTCCATTACATATTCTTCCACCTACACGCATTCAGTATAGAAATAACCAAAGGTTTGTAGACTGATATAGGTATAAGTAATGTTCTTAATAAGTATTTAAGTAGATACATCGTTAGTAAAAATATTGTCAACTTGTAGTGGAGTTTATATGTATACATATTAATAGGTACCAAAATATTACTATACAAACAACTCCGTAAGATATCAGTTATGTAAGCTATTTAATTGGCTCCATTTTAATTTTCGGAAAAGAGTCATTACGTGACATAGTTTTCGCATTCAACGTGATTTAGGTATTACGAGCAGAGCCGCAACATACTTTGTAGGTGAAAATCAAAAAACTAGGAATAAATGACCTGTGCTGAATTTCGATCGCGTTAGAATGAGATAGACGTATTGCGCAATACTAATGCTTTTTCATCTTTGTGCTGCGAGTGCGGGGTGACAAATTGCTTGCATAGTGAACTGTGCTGTGACCTTGACGCGTGCTATTGTTTACAAATTGAAACTCGTAATAGTTAATTAATTATCTTATATCTTCTACAGCGGCGAACCACAATACCCCCTTGAGATGACGTTTCTACATTTTACATTAGGATATCTTTTTCACAATATACTTTTTATTAAGTACAAATAATTTAAGGGTTTAAGTACAAATATTTAATCCTTTCAGTCCATCATTTTGAAAAACTTTTCCCAATAAATGCATTTCAAAATAAAAAATAATTGCATTTTCATAGTAACGATATCACGTGACTATACTTCGATTCGTATGAGAACCCAGAGAGTTTTTGGTTATGCGATATATTGGGAAAAGTTGTTCAAAACGATAGACTGAATCACTCCTTAAATATTTGTACGTAATAAAAAAGGAACATTGAAATAAACGATAAGGAATAGATACTGGAGTTTGGCTGAAGTTAAACCGTAACAGATATTGTACGCTCAAAATAAATAAATGCTCATACAATGAGTCTAGAACATGTTGCGGCTCAACTCGTACAGCGTTGGCTCGTAACAGATTCTGGATATACGCGGCCGGGGAGGACAGGCCGGAGGGTCGAGCCTGCTAATAAACGTTCTTCCGTTGCAAACGTTACTTCGTTGTATCCGTTTTTCGTCACATTTTTAATTATTATTATTTTACCGTGCAAGGACATAATTATTATTTCTTTGTACAAAAAACTTTTTTATATGTACTTTACTACATAAACAGGATAAAAAGATTTGATGCACAGGCAGCGCTTTTACATGTAAAAAAAGTCAAATAAACAACTAAATTTGATAATAAACAAATTCATTTGCAAGTAAAAAATACCCAATGTCTAGCGTTTACCCTTTCGTTTACCCTCAATTACTTTTAAACGACTTAACTAATTTTTATCAAACATATGTAGCTAGGAAAAGAATTGCACGTATATAAGCGGCGTTCAAATAAATAAACTAAAATCTGGTTACCACGCCGCAAGCTGGACTGCGAGGATAGACCGGAAGGGAGGGAATTCTTCAGTTATACTATTTTATCATACAAGTTTGAAATAATAGTTTATGGTACAAGTGCGGTAAATTGTTTATTACGGTCAAGGCGGATCGACACACAACCGGGCGAAGCCCGCGCGTGTTACTATGGAACCGAGACGGATAATGAACAAAAAATAGCACACGTTTATCATACAATGGTTTTGAACACATTTGAATGGAAAAATATTGAATAAAATAAAAATAGTTTCATTAAACAGGACGTATTTATACATTTATTTTAATATTATTTATGTTTCAAAAATAATATTCGATATGTTGGAATCAAAGAGAGAATCTTATATCTTAACATTTAAAAACACTTATGCGTAAGTTAATTTACCGCACAATTTCGAAATGAGCGTAATAATAATAGTAAAACTCTTGTCCAAAACGATTATAAACATAGGCATGACCAAGTTGCAGGAATTAGACACTAACAATTAGCTTTCAAAAAGAAACTAATAGACCAAAAAGTACCGTATTACAAATATATACCAGATTATTTTTTAGAAAACCACACAACCTAAATTTATTGTGACCGTACCATAATTATAGATAAAACGATACATTTCAATAGACCGAACATGACTGTTCTTGATAAAACCACCAACATAGTATACTTAATCGGGGTGCGCATTGTCTTACATAACTTTTTAACTCATATCATCGGAAGTCCGAAAATATTTCTCATACTATTTTAAATCATAATAATCACTCTTTATAAAAAATTTAAATACTAATGATTTTAAACTATAATCATTGGAATTCATAATATCACTAATCATACACTTTGTTTTTAATAATATTTGTTTTCATATATTTGTTACTACTACTACTAATGATCTAAACTCCTAATCATTCGAATTAATAAATATTATATTCATACATTTGTTTTTTCTAATTTTTTATAGGTGTTTTATTTATATTATTGAAAATAATAATATCTATAATCAAACATTTGTTTTATATTAATATATTCACTTTCATACAGTTATCTAAATTAAAATAATCATAAGTGTAAATGAAATGGAATAGGTAACAATCATTCATTAAATGAAAGTAGACAGACGCACTGACAGGTAAGTCAAAGTTATAAAACTTTGTTGACAGAAAAGTAGATAGACACACTGACAGATAAGTCAAACTTATAAAACCCCTATCATTTTTGGTCGAGGGTTAAAAGTAATGGATTTACTTTAATTGTTTAATAAAACGAATTGCTGCCAGAAAAGTAGGTTAGGTTAGGTTAGAACTGTGACCCCAACAGCGCGCGAGCCGAGCGAGCAAAGCGAGCGTGCCGCGGCAGCGGCCGGCGAAGCGCCAGAAACTAATTTTTGGTTAAAAATAGACAGACACACTGACAAGTACGTCAAACTTATAAAACCCATCTTATTTTTGGTCGAATTCATCCATTTCTACGCGTTACAAAGATAAATCTACGTTAAAATATTTTTTTAGTATTGTTTTATTAATACAAAAGTTATGATACTTGTCCTTTATAAAGTAAACTATTCTGAACAACGACGTTATGAGTTGTAGTATGTTATTAGTAACAACATTATTAATAAAAACAATATGATAATTGAATGTTATGAAGAACAAAGTTCTAAAAAAAATAATTATGAATTTAAACTTGTTCTTGGTAGCAACAGTATTAATAAAAAAATTACGATCACTAAATGTTATGAGCTTCAGTGATTGGAATAAAAAAGTATGAAGAAAAACAGTATGAAGAATAAAATTATGAAGAGTGATGATTATGAACACAAATCGGTAGTAAGATAAAGATTATGATTTAGAATTTTATGAGAGCCAATATGGACCCACTTAATCGATATAGCCGTACCCAACACGCACAACCTGCAGTCAAAATAATACCAATTATCATCTCAACAACAGGAGTTATACCAAGAACCCTACACACTGGATTAGATACGTTAGATATACACACATCACTTATACATACATTGCAGAAGGCCGTCATTTTAAATACTTGCCGCATCACTAGGAATTTTTTGCAATAGTTTTTACAATGTGCTTAAATTTGATTGGTTTCATTTATTTCATTATGTCATTAGTTGCACTTGGCTTTGACCCGTGATTTTATAAAACTACCTCTTTAAAAAAGAGAGATTAAAATGAAATAACCGGCCAAGTGTAAATCGGATTCGCGCACTAAGGGTTCCGTACCATTATCTATAAAAAATCGCGTTTGTTGTATGGGAGCCCCCCTAAAATATTTATTTTATTTTGTTTTAGTATTTGTTGTTATAGCGGCAACAGAAATACATAATTTGTAAAAATTTGAACTGTCAAGCTATCGCGGTTCTTGAGATACAGCCTGGTGACAGACAGACGGACAGACGAACAGACAGAAAAGTCTTAGTAATAGGGTACCGTTTTTATCTTTGGGTACGGAACACTAAAAAGCTCGAAATAATAATAATAATATTTCTTTATTGCAGACACAAGATCCGTAATTGTAAATTACATATGTATGTATATGTATGTATGAGTGCAGTCATAGTTTAAAATAAAATAAATAACTAACTAAATAAACATTTAAAAAATTGAGATAAATGACATTACCTACTCAATTTAAATCAGTGCTAAAAAAATAGCACTTTCTGAACATGTTGAACTTCGAAGAGCTTTCGGTCGCCGAATTTTTTAGATAGCTCGACGGAAAGCGTCACCCACAATCATGACACGATTTTCTCGCGGAATTTCGATGCAAACTTTCTCACAATGAGTGGCGTGGGTGACTAATGATCTTCGAAAATATTTTATGGAGCCACGATTTTTTAAATTATATAAGTAAAAAAAGGCTAAAGATATTAAAGACTTAACATTTTTGAGATTGTATCTTTGTGGTGCAATCGTTTAGCCATGTGTTAATAATGCAAGCAAGCTCACTTCATGCCAAATAACATTTCAATACGTTCAGTCGTTTTGGCGTGAAAGTGCGACGAAAATCCATACATATTTTTGCATACATTTGCAATTATATTAGCAGGCAAGATAAAGAGATCGAAAGAAGGATTCAAAATGCATGGAAAAGCTTCTGGTCTATGGGCGACATCATGAAGGGAGATCTCCCCTTAACATTGAAGCGTAAATTAGTCAATATGTGTATCCTGCCCGTCTTAACTTATGGAGCGCAGACCTGGTCTTTTACCTTATCACAAAAGTCCAAGCTCGGGGTTTGCTAGCGGTCTATGGAGCGAAGTATACTGGGCATCAAACTGACAGATCGTATACACAATACCACCATTCGCTCCAAGACCAAAATAAAAGATGTGGGGTGGAAAGCAGCCGAGCTCAAGTTGGAATGGGCTGGTCATGTGAGCAGAATGCATCCGGATAGATGGGCTAAAATAACAACAGATTGGGTCCCTGCAGGCTGGCGACGAAAAAGAGGCCGCCCTCGAACACGGTGGTCAGACGAACTAAGGGCCCATGAAAAGAACTGGCAAACCATCGCCACTGATAGAAGTTTGGGGAAGACTAGAGGGGAGGCCTTTGCCCAACAATGGGACACTACAGGCTCATAAAAAAAAATTATTTTTTTAAATATTGGTAGGATTTTATTTTAAAGCCCAATTAACATAATATTTTCCACTAAAATACCTACATAGATGATTTAAAAAACCAAAGTACCTATGTTTAATACTTGATGTGACGACTTCCGTGGCGTAGTGGTCACCATGCTACTCCGCCACCCAGAGGTTTCGGGTTCGATCCCAGGTCAGGGCAAGTTGTAAAATCGCCTTTTTCTTATTGTCCTGAGTCTTGGGTGTTTATCTGTATATGTATTTGTCATCAAATATAGTATCGTTGAGTTAGTATCCCATAACACAAGTCTCGAATTTACTTTGGGGCTAGCTCAATCAGTGTAATTTGTCATAATATATTTATTTATAGAATGTTATATTTTGTACAGGTACGCGCACATCCGGCGCTCCGAGCCTGCGACACCCCATGCAACGCAACTCCACCGGCGGCAGCTCCAGGAACTCGCGACTGTCCAGCTTTCAACAGTCAACCAGGTTAGTAACCTCCTTACCAAGCACATAATGACAGAAATGAAAAAAAAAGCTTTTTTCCCTTAGGATGTCATCATTGTATAACAGTAGTAAAGCTATGACAGATGCCTTTAGGTAGCCTGAAAAATCTGACACCAGTGTTGGCCACTTACACACGAAAAACAAATAAAATAAAGGATGTAAAAAAATGAATTGCGTAGAAAACGGATGGAACGACGTTCCTTACTGCAAGATCGAAAATTGTATAAAAATTTGATCATCATTATCATTTCAGCCGCATAACGTCCCCAGCTGGACATAGGCCTCTCCTAAG
Source organism: Acrobasis consociella (assembly GCA_963555685.1). Lineage (NCBI taxonomy): Eukaryota > Metazoa > Arthropoda > Insecta > Lepidoptera > Pyralidae > Acrobasis > Acrobasis consociella. The sequence goes on along the minus strand of OY743104.1, from coordinate 6,577,264 downwards.
ATTTTTTAAAACGACCGATCTAAAGCAATTCGTTATGAACACTTATATCTTATAAGTAATTATTATTTTTTAAACTGACTGCATGATACATCAGCAATATGCTTAGGATACAACGGGAACTTGCTCAGATGAGCGAAATTATACGTCGTTTTTACGTAACATTTGAACATATTGAGTTGTATATAATACTGGTGACTGCTTTCGATGGCCTTGTTATCCGGAGGTCATGAGTTTCAATCCCACTGGAAAACATACTTTGTAAAAAATTGTTTCCAGTCTGGTTAGGACATTGCAAGCTTGCATCACTTGATTATCCGAAAAGAAACATGATTCCGTGTTGCGAAAGGAACGTATAAACTGTAAAAAATTACACTCGATAGGTTTTGAATAAAACATTTTTTGAAGACATAATTTTGCACCTAAAATCTTCCATTTTATTTTACTATTGTAGCTTGAGCCAAGTAGCTTATAGATGTAGCTTCAACATATATTCTTTCGAGCCACGGGGTATGCTAGACGACAATACCATGATGAAATTAAAATAACAGTCAAAAGCTTAAAAAAATGACGAACACTTTATAGTAGACGATGTCTAGAGTCGGATGACGGAGACGAAAGGTGGTCGATCGATGAAACTCAGTAATAAAACGAGACGCAACTGCGTCGAGGTTGGGCCTATTTCATTTGTCCTAATTAGTATTTTGGCCTCACAATTAAATCTTGGGACAGTTTTTTTCTTCTGAATACTTGTTTTGAGCTAGGTACTTAATGTTTACTATGTCATACGTATAGGTTTCTTTCTTCAAACAAAATGTAACATTTTGCTTGTTTAACAGTGCTGCTTCCCACGATGAGCCAGCGCAGCCATTGGCTAACCGACAAATCGCCAAGACTACTGGCAGCGTCGACGCCACTTTTGCATCGACCCAAGAAGAGACGAATAGTAAGTTTCAAATAGTACACTTTTATATTCTTTTAATTTAATTAATTGAGTTAGGACAGATCCATTTAGGCAAAACAGACTTGATGAGTGTCTTACTAATCTTACCAATACTCCCCGAACGCTAGTGGTAGTGTAATTTAAATGTACCTAGTCATAATGGTATCTAGCGTGAAAAAGTGTATGCAATGGCCTAGTTACTAATACTAGTTAATATTGCTTTGACTGACTTATATAGGTATATTTAGGTATTTGGGGCCACTAACGAAAATGAAGCAGATATTTGGTTTTAAATGTGATGTCACAACTTTTAAGATACTCTATGAACCAATCTCCCTCCACACGGCGAGTTGATGCATTGACTACGTCAACTCGTCACGATTCTCTTGCCCGTGGAGAAAACGCCTTATTGCGCTAACCAGTGCATACTTACTGCACAGAGAGTGCATACATAAAGCAACAACCAGCCAGGCAACTGAGGTTGCGTTCGCAACATAATTTCAAATCTTAAACTGAGTTATCTGTTGAGCTGTTGAACTAAAGCGGCCTACACACCAAAGCCGCCTATCCGTCAACACAGCCCGCCGACACAACCCGGCGGCCTATGTCGAAAGAATCATGTTGGCAACCTGCGCCCGCGCGTACCGCCCACCAACTTGTTGGCGGCTTGTCGGCGGCTTGCGCCCAGACTTGTCCTGCGACACTCGAGAGTAAAAGTTCCTGATATCGAGCCGATACTACCGACAAAGTTTCCGACCTGCAATGACCTAGCCCGCCGATAAAAAGTTGAAGACGTGTCGGCGGGTCGACGGCTTTGGAGTGCAGTGCGCTTAACACGCTCATCTGTGACCAGAGACACAACTTCACATGTAGACAGCTAGGTCTTGGCCAAGTCAACTGAAATCGATATTGTAAACTTGCCATTGTAGGCACTTAAATGGGAAGAATGAAAATATTTTGATGAATAATAATTGAAAACTAACTGTATTATTTAAATTTTTACCTGACTACGGAGAAGCTAAAAGGAGTGTTACGTGTTTCGCCGCTATCGCTTTTCGCTCGTATCTTCTACGATGTCCATGATATCTTAACAATATAAACATAGGGTGTCATTGGAAGCCTCTTGGCTGTAGGTACGCTGATGAAAGGGCATGTGACGTCACAATAAATTCAACATGGCCTCTACTTATAGGCCAAAAAGTAAGTCACTAAAAATAAAATTATTTGAGTCATACCGTGTAGAGTACCAAATGACAGGGCTCAATAATATATACATTACTAGCTGTTTTCCCTTACCACTGGATAAACATATACTTTTCAGCAACAATTTACCCGTAGTCAGGTTTTTGTTTTAAAACTATCTATATCTTATTGAACTAAATACTAATACAACAGATAATTAGAAAATTAGTGAAACGACTCAACAAACAAAGTATTGCAAGTACGAATGTTTTCACACTGTCTTTGAGTACGTATGATTTTTAAAAGTCGCTGTTTTTTCATTGAAACCGAATAAATAGTGAGTTAGGCGGCTTTAGCAAAGGAATAAATAAAATACGAGGTACAAGTAATAAATAACTAACAGCTTTTTAACTTTTTGCATACCTATAATTATATAACTTTTTTTAATGAATTTATTTATGGATAACTAACATAATACAATACAAACAAATATTAATAATAAAGAAAAACATTACGAATAGAAAACATCTTGCAGATCATTGCCCTGCGGTATCAGTCAGTATATATAACTGTAAAATGAATTTGCTAATTACAACAGAGTTGCGGTTGCAACCGCTCTTTAATTTTAAAGCAGGCAGGATACTCGTTTCACAATGCGATGAAACGTGACGTAGAATTGCACCGATAGTTATATGCTATAGGATTTACAGTGATAAGCGAACATTGAACCATAGAAAATAATCATAAATCTTGGAACAAAGATAAATATTGGTTTACCATATTCATGCCTTTCAAAGCATTAATTGGAAGTGTGTTAACATAAAAAATTACTAATACTTGTGCGTTGTATATTACTCTGTGGTAATACCCATTCAAGATGCAACGATATGCTACACAATTAACACAAGCTCAAATAGTTGAAACCCCTTCAAAAAATATCTCTAAATTAATGGAATTTCGTATGCGGTGAGACTTCCATTTGGTCACTTTCGTTCAATGTCCAATAGGGATGTGAATTAAAAATATTAATTTTGTCTCATTAGATAGATAATTAAAAAGTATAGTATATGTATTTTTTTTCCTATGATAAACAAATAATGACGAAGATACAGCACATTTATATTTCGCGTTACGATCAGCTACGATTTTTAAGCAAAGGTGACGTAATGATTTACATTCACCCCCACTCCGAAACTACGAAGCGCTATATCTTTGTAAATTTTTACTACTTTACTGAACGAAAAAGTTAAATTCTTGGATATTCTAGTAGACGTACTAAATAAAATAATATATTTCTTACCCCAGTTCACATCTCTATTCTAAAAAATCGCTAATTCTTTCATTTTTCCCTCTAGCTGTCGTCTCGGCCATCACAGTCAATGTGGTGAGCGAAAGTGAATCTGAGACGATTGTACCAGCCGAACAACTGACGGCAAAGGTAAGATAACATTACAAACTTTTAAGTTAGGTCCGATTTAATATCACAATCATGCAAACACACCATGTCTTATTACCAATTTAGTTGTTTAATAGAGTAGGTACATAAGCCATTGTAAGTGCAGTTTGGTATCCGGCAGAGTAGAATAGGACCACTCCAAGTCTTCCCTTGGAGTCGTAGAAGGCGACTTAGGAATTACAAGCTAAACATAGCTTATGAACATCAATGAGACTTCTTCAATCCATCTGGCCAGCGAGGAGAGTGTGTGTAGGCCAAATCCTCTGGCTGCTCTGGTCGTGCTTCTGCAGTGGAGACTAAAAAGACCTGATTATGATGATGATGAAGGCATTGTAAATTAGCGTTAAGTAAGAGATAAGGCTCTTGCCTAAGCGACATAAGAAGTGACTCGCTAACCTCCCTTACGAACTGACCAAACTAAGCGCCTAAAACGTCATGATATCCAAGACAGCTGCTACCGCTACAGATCACCTTCTGTAAAAGAAAAATATTGACCAACAACTCATCGGCTCCTAGTCGAGGACTGATTGCAAATAGAAAAGCGAAGGTCTCAGTCAGTCTGCTCTAGTTATATTTCCAACTTTGCCCTCGAAACCTTGCGGCCGCTCTCCAATTTTTCTACTCTAAGTTTTCTACTTCAAACGGTCTTCGGCACCAACACACCCCAAAACCACTTACATATACTTCTAAAATCCCCAAAAAATCTCCAGTAAGTGTATTGGGATTAAGAATATTCCCATTAAAAGTACTCTTTCATCACAACCAACCGGTAGATCTATTGGGACGAAATATCCCAGTAGTCCTACTGGTAAAACACATTTGTAGGACTACTAGGACTAGCTCCTTCTAGTTCTAGTTCTTCTAGTTCTAACAACAAAAATTATACGCAAGCTAGGTCATTGAAAGGCTCGATCTTGTAGCTAATATCATTTCTATAATAATTTTTTAAAACCTAAAACCGACTACGTCCCCAAACTTCATAACAGATTTAGATAACACTTCCATGGTACAACCAACAAGTCAACCCTTTCAAACGAAAAAAGCTTTTTCCAAATGGGTCCAGGCATCATCCAATTTTGTTTTTTTTTTATTATTTTATTATACTATCATTTCACAAAATCTATAGAACAGAACATGACGCGACGTATCTATAAACCACTGAGGTTTAAACAATGTACCTACCATCATACAAATACATAACGTAGTCATAAATTTAACAAATCTACCTACGTACCCAACTTAACATATTTATAACACGACCACGAAGGACCGAAGTCCTTCTTGACAATTAATAATAATCCAAAAGTTTATTGCAAAGGTTTGTCAGCCTCCCCGGTTCCGTAACGAGATATTTGAAACCTTAATCTCATTATTAACAGCAGGTGCGTTTTATTGCGTACCTGAAAATAATTTATTTCCCGGATTATTTTCGGAACACGGCAATTCTAGTCTACACACCATACAAAATGAAACAGAAGTGGAGCATAAGCATTACTTATATATAATGACATAAAAGCCGTTTCGGTATTAAAAATTAGATCCTGGTCGATCGCTCGACGAAAAACAAAGAGAAAACTCTTCTCTGAAAGTAAAACCTAGCTTGGTAGATATTTAAGGCCATACCCAAATTTTCCGGGGTCCAGTGGCGCCGCCATTTAAAATAAATCATTTAAAAGGAAACGGAGATATCATTTAAAATTGTGTCTTGGTCAAGTTCTAGATACTCATTCAAAGTATTTTTTAAACTACTTTTTGTAGTTTAAAGTGAGAACGTGAAGCTTTTCTACGCACATTAGCTAAAAGTGGCCGTTTTTCGCAAATGTGCGTAGAAAAGCTTCACGTTCTCACTTTAAACTACAAAAAGTAGTTTAAAAAATACTTTGAATGAGTATCTAGAACTTGACCAAGACACAATTTTAAATGATATCTCCGTTTCCTTTTAAATGATTTATTTTAAATGGCGGCGCCACTGGACCCCGGAAAATTTGGGTATGGCCTTAAACAAAGTACAGAAAATAAATAAATAAGGAAATAAAACAAGGAACTGATTCAAACCGGGACTTGATTTTGAACACATTATCTCACGTTACGATTTAATGAAATTACTCTTCAATTTGTATTATATTTTTATATTTTTTTAATTTTCGAAAACATATAATAGGTTGGAGAAAAAGTCTTTTCGCATTTTATATGAAAATTCAAAACATTTTTAATATAGTTTGTTTACATTTAACTAAAGTATGTAGGTACCATTTTGTTCGATAACTTTTTGCCATCTTATAGGTAGGGACATGATCCCATTGCTATAGAAATTTTGGGGCTTCTGATCAAAAAACTGCGTCAAGTAGTTTTGCCAGTCCTCTCGTGATGTTAACCTGACACTGCCTAAAGAATTCTGAAGAGACCGAAGCAAGTGGAAATCTGAAGGTGCCAGGTCAGGACTATACGGCGGATGCATCAACACCTCCCAGCCAAACTCTCTTAATTTTTGCTGAGTGGTTAAAGATGTGTGAGGTCTAGCGTTATCATAATGAAAAACCACACCCCTTCTGTTGATTAATTCCGGCCGCTTTCTCTCAACTTTTTGCTTTAATCTTATCAGTTGTTCGCAGTAGAGTTCTGAATCGATGGCCCTCCTGGTGGTAACAGCTCATAATAAATAATACCCTTCCAATCCCACCACACTCACAGCATCACCTTGTTGCGAGTTAACCTGGGTTTCGCCACAGTCTGTGAAGCCTGACCGGCCTTTGACCATGACCTTTTTCGCACGTTCTTGTCGTACGTGATCCACTTTTCATCACCAGTTATCAATTTCTTCAAAAATGGTTCGGTCTCATTACGTCGTAATAAAGAATCACAAATGAGTACACGGTTCATTAGGTTTCTTTCAGAGAGCTCGTGAGGTACCCAAATATCGAGCTTTTTTGTGTACCCATTTTTTTTTCAAATGCACCAAAACTGTTTTGTGGTCAATTCCCAGTTCTTCAGCTACGTCGTAACTACTGATATGCCGATCTTGCTCCACTTTTTCAAAAATAGCATCCATTTTATCCGTAACGGGACGACCAGAGCGACGTGCATCTTTGACATCAAAATTTCCGGATTGAAAACGCTTAAACCAAATTGTGCTACTCTCACAGACACTGCACTAGGTCCATAAACATCGCAATTTTTTTTCGCGGCTTGCGTTGCATATTTACCTTTTTGGTAGTAAAATTTGAAAATGTATCTAATTTCTTCATTAGATTCACTCATCTTGACGGTAAGAAAAACAAATGAAAATCACGCTTTTTCCTAATTTGAATTTGGAATTATCTTCTTTAAATTTAAACTTTTAAATGATACCAAAACCAGCCAGGTACAAATAGTATAGCCAAAGTGGTTTTATTACAAGTTCATACATACTATATGCGAAAAGACTGAATATTTTTTCAAAACTAATAAAAATCTACGTGAACACCAAAATTCACAACCGACCCCAGCAGGCTCGTCACCGCCCTCTCCCATACTTTCTACATGTCCGAGCCAGCAAAGCTCAGCTGCTTTCATTTCATCGATAATATTTAGTTCACACGCTACATCTTCCATCTTCTGTTTCCTTCTAATGCTCCAGCTTCCATCTTCATTACTTTTTTGTTATAAAATTAATTTCGAGAAAATAAATAAATAATTAATTGAATACAAGAATCGTTCGTGTTCCTCTTGCTGTGTATATAGTACAGTGTTACTTACCTTCTCTCGATTATTTGTGCACTTGACTCCATGCGCCGCTCGAACCGGTTTCAATAATAAGTATGTTTACATTGTTTATTGGATGAGATTTATCGAAGGCTTTCACTCATCCTAGACTTAGATTAATCACACAGCTCGATCATACGGTAATTTACATAATTAATGACATATTTTGTTTACAAATTCTCTTAGGTATACATGACCATGTTATTTGGGAAATATGTTTAATCAAACTCGTTTGAACTATATTTTTACTATGTATCGTATATATGTATTTTCTATTATAACAAATAAGTACTTGTCATAATGGAAAAAACCTGGTGTAAATGTACGGCATAGTTCAAAAACTTGTTTTTTTTTTGTGTGTAAGTGGCAAATACTGATGCCAGTCACTCCGTAATGCAAATGTCGATTGTAACTACGTACGTACATTTACACCTTGCATGCATGCCTATCTGTCAATGTAATGTGGCATTTTGTTTCCCAGGCATCGTCTCCCAGCAAACTGAACCCCCGCCTGGCGGCCGTGGCTAGTAATCCTAGCCACGGCTCAGGATTGGGCCTGAGCTCCAGCGCTGCCCATAGCCCGAGCCATATCCCCGCCCAAATCCCGAGCCACAGTGGAGCTCACGCAGCTCAAGGAGGCCTCAGCGCAGGCCACACTCCAGGCCATAGCCCTGGCTCTAGCCACAACACCCTGCGAGTTCAGCCGCAGAACATGGCGCTGATCCACAGCCTCCCGGATCTTACCATCGAACCATCTCCGCCGAGACAAAATCCAATGTACGATCGTTTCTTACGAGTAATGTTACCCAGACCCACTTAGAAATGGAAGTGAATGTAAACATTTTTCTCATACAAAGCTTACTATTAAGTGTCGTTTCTGGTAAATATAACTACTGAATCGATGCTACGAATTTATAAGTGTATCGATTATTACTTGGGTTTTAAAAGAGGACCTCATACAAAGAGCACTTACTGTATGTTCAAACCAACCCGTTTGGATAGTCATTGTAAATTCACTCGTATGTTAGGATGTCTTAGAGAGCTAGTGCCATTTTGTCACAATACTTAAAAACGTATCTACTACTAGACGTAGTGACTATTCAGACATCATGCTTTTATTCTACATAAACAATGATACAATTATCAAAATATATACCTATAATGTTTACATCTTCAGCTATTTCTAAAATTATGGCGTTCTTGCTCACCAAGTACAAAAAGCATTTTCAAAAAACAAACATCACTTAGAAGATTTTTATATTACATACAAGCCCCTTAGGTAGTTTGATTCAAGTCAAGTAGTTTATGATTAATTAATAGGTAATATAAAATTAATTATGATTCCTTTTTTCATATTTGCCGCACAAAGTAATTAAATGAAAACATCCGTAACATTTTCGATCAAGCATAGAATGAAAAACGAAAATCCTTTTTGTATGTTGGTCACCAAATTGCGTATGTTTGCTAATTACTTATCAATAATTGCTTGCATGACCTTAAGATTTTTTGATAATGATATAAATTATAGATCACAATATTATTTTTACTATTTCAGTGACATTTAGTTTCATTAAGTAAATTTTCATACCTAATAGGGTTCGATTTTCATTTAATACTAACTGTTCAGTATCAATACACTAACCATCTTTTTCAACACCGAAAATAATATAATAGACTTTTTAAATAATTTTTAAAGCTGAAAATCTTCAGCGCCACCACACTACTCAACCGATTTTGATACAAAAATTATGGAACCATCTCGCAAGTACGCCTTACAAAGAAAAAAAGATTTTTTTGGTCTAGGCGTCTTCGAGTAATCGGGGATCATACATAAAAAATATATGCATTCCAATTGATAACCTCCTCCTTTTGGAAAGACATTTAGGTATTTCCATAGGTAGGTATCGTAAAGTAATGAAGTATCTTTTGTTAATATTTTATTTCGCCATCAAGTGAAAGTTTGAAACTACAGACACGCGGCAACATGTGTCCAGCCAAGTTCAAAGAAATAAATTGGCGACGTAGGTATATTTTACACGTATCATTTCGAGCTACTTTTGACCTTTCACAACGTTAAACTAATTTAAGCCACATACATGCAAATTTGGAATATTAAAGTCCTTTAGCTTATCTTGAATCCATTAATGTTGCTCAAACAGTTAGAAATCGGCATTTTTACAATTGATTCATCTATTTAGATCAAAATCCAGATTACTTACAAACTTAATATTTGGCATCAAGGTTTTTCATAAAAAACTTAATAAAAAAATATAAAATATACCTACGAAGATTTTGCTACTGTCATTTTTGGTTAATCAAGAAGCTTTATGGTTTCAACCTTGCCGTTAATATGGAATGTGTAAAGTGTGTTTTTATGATAGGCCCAGTGGCCAATCAGCTTCCGATAAGCTGTATCAATCGCACCAAGAGCTGCTGCAGCGCAACCGTCTGTCAGCCTCCCAGCACCACCAGTACTTGACTCCTGACCATCGCGGGTCAAGCTACCCGCCACCCAGCCCCACAAGGTTTGTAGCAAACAGCTATGATGTACTTTTTGTAGTGACAATGTTTGTAACACAACTATTAGCATCAAGAGATCCTGATATTGAAATTAATAAACTGAGAAGAATCGGAACAAAGTTAGGTACTAAAATGGAAGCCTAAAAAACCCCTTAAAAAAATCTAGCTCCTAAAAAGTTCGTGACGGAACAATCTTACACTTTCTCCGCCAAGTCCGCCAAAAAGGACCGTTGTTCCAAATTTTCGAACAGAGAATAGTAAAATATGTAGGTCAATAATTCCCATGCCCAATCAACTTATGCTCGGATCCGTGCCTCAGTCCTCATTTTCAATTTCTATCTATCTACAATAATAAATATCGTCTAAATTACTTTGTATAGTAGGTAATTTTACTCCTAAAATTTTATTTTTACTAATTTAATGCGTACGGTAATTAACGTGACACATAATACCTTTTAATTTATTTTGAGTGGTTAACTACCAGAATACGGTTACGTTTACAGAATAAGAACACTGAGTGTCCCTAATATGTGACGGTAGTGGGATAATAAATAGCTTGACGGTGGACTCATACTTATTAACCTTTCGCCGCTAGGCTTTAAATCAGTCGTCGTGCTCTTAGCACGATGCATAGTAAATTTAAATTAAATACCTGCACTACAACCAAAAAGTATGTGCAATACGAGCATTTTTTGAAGGAAATATCTAAGCCTCGCGGAATAGGCATAAAAATGTTTGTCAGATAAATCAGACGTTCGCGGTGACAAGATTAAACGAAGCAATTTATGACCAGGGCATCGCTGAAGCGTGGGCTAGCTTTCTCATACTCATTCAAGAACCCGCCGCTGTCTAAGATGGGCCACGTGAACAGCCAATCGCAGTTGCAAGCCGAAGCTGGGCCTTCCAGCAGCCAACACCAGTCACCGGCAAGGGTATGTACCGTCCTCACTGAATCAGCTTTCAATTTGAATTAAGGCAACTTATATAAGGGTTACCTAGGTTTAGGTCATAGTAATTTCAGGAGCACTTCAGAGATAAGATGACTTAAAACTTTCTTTGATGAATTTACACAAAAGTAAGAAAAAAATGGCTTCGATAAAGCAGTCAATCGACAAAATTCATATCAATTCTTACATTTTTATATAAGTTATAGCGGAACTTTAGCATCATTGTCTTGACTTTCCCTAAACAGATATAAAATTACCACATTATTTAGTCATATTTAATAAATTTCCAGAGCGATAGGTCCCCCAGCCCAATGCCAGGACCCAGCACAAGTACAGACCAGGTGGAGAAATCTGAGAAATCCGAGAAGTCAGGCAAGGAGAAGAAGAAGCACTTTGCTAGCAGGTAAATATTCCACTTTACTTCACATAGTCAACATCAAGTAAATAAGATCAAAAGGCAATTATGCATAACATTCAAGGATATAAAAATAAACATTTCTGATCACATAGGAAATCGTGTGAAACGTGGAGATCGCCACTAAAACACTTTTTTAGGTCCTTTTCAGACTACACGGGCTGTGCAGTGCGAAAATATAACCTAATACTTCTCCTATTTAGAATCGAATAAAACTCAAACCAGTGCCAAAAATGTAAATCTACCACTACTATTTCTTAGATATGTACAGGGTAAGCGCAATTTTATTATCTCAATAGAATCTTGAATGAACTTTAATATGTTCATTATTTTTTCAGAATACGGTATTAGTTTTAAGCATAATAATGCTTAAAACTAATATCCGGAATGATTCCATTGTCAGTGCTGCTGCATATAAGCAAAAGATTAATTCTAAATTTCAAACTAATCTTACAATTTAATATATACTTTAACATTAAAAATATAGGTTACAATTTGATTTTACAATAATTAAAATTCTTATCCGCATATTCGCCGCACGATTAAAATCGTACCGTACGGTAGTGCCCGTTGTCTGAAAAGACCTTTATATAGAGTGTAAATGTACGCATTTTTGGAAAAAAAATACATAGTCTATTATCTGTTGAACACTTTTGTATGAGAAAGTATTTTTTTTTGTGAATTCAACCATAGACCTAGAATTTATGATTCCAACATTAGTTCAATAAGATAAAGTTGTTCATATTGACGGAATAAATCTTCGATCAACTAGTGAATCGAAGGGCTAAGTGAATGTGTCGACTATGCATTTACACTCTTTGACACTTTATATTAATAATGGAAAATCTTAATATGTAGTTTTCTTGTTTACTTCAATGCTGACTGCTACAAAATGGTACAATATAGGTAGCTGGCCTGAAACCTCGTCTGTGCATCGCTTTTGTCAGTCAGAGAATGTCTTTACTCGGCGTTTACGTAACACGTATTCTATGCGCGTCATTACCTGTATCTGCTTTTAGCTGTATAAGTTTCGTCAAATAATTTTAAGCTATACTTACCGTTGATTCTATGATAATGTACCTTTTTACCACTAAAAGATATAAGTGAAAACTTTGGATCCTATTTGGAAAGGAAATCACTAATAACCCAGCCTAACGTCATACGCAGAAAAAAATTAGTTGCAGAATTTTTGTCGCCATCTTGCAAAAACAGGACTTTTGTATGAAGCTGGATTGATTTTAGTATGAAATTTAAATTCTGTTACTTAATTAAATTATTTAACTTATTAAATGAATAACTGAAACTAGATTAACACACCCTTTAAACGTATTCAAACAAGTGAATTAATTAGGCCTTCGTTTTTGCCTTATCTAGCTAGATAGATAGACTCATTTATTTGCTGGGACATAAAAAGAAATTAAACTTCTATCTATCTGTACAATGTTCAATAGCTGATATTCCGGAAGATTTATGTGATGACATAAGCTTGATTTTTTTAAAGATTTACAATGTTCACTTTACAATTTTATCCACCAAAAATGATAAAACACGTTTTTTTTGTCACATTTTTGATCTAGTTATTTTCTATAAAAAGCAAAAATACAAATATTTCGAAATCTAGTAATGACTCTGTCTGAAATAGTTCACCGAATTATAAAGGTACCTATAAAGCTTATAAAAGCAACCAAGTTTTATAATAAGTTCTTGTGTGAAAATCTTATCAATGATTCAGAGCATGGAATGAGTCATGAGACTTTATTATTGCTTCTTGTTAAATACCTATAAAACGAACTTGAGAGCTCTTCTATACTAGACAATATACACGTATTTTATAGACATATTGTAAAACTTGATAATATTGCTAATATTAAAATTTGGCGCGCGTCAATGGCATAATTACAAGCTTTTATTTAACTGGCAATGTATCTTGTATGTGTGTATGAATGTATTTCAGGTCAAATCAACAAATCAATTTTAACCAATTAACCAATTGAGTTGAAATTTTGCAAACGTAAGTCAGATGACAATGAGCTTGATAATGGAGACGGAAGATATTCGAAAAAACTCATTTATAAAGCAATATAACCTCATTGAGTATCACTCGTTCAATTCGTCTTGACTTCACTTTATGGTAGACGTTGTCTGAAGTTGGATCACGGAGACGGACGGTGGTCGATGGAACTCAGTAATAAAATGTCGCATCTACATCGAGTTCGGGCTTATTTCATTTGTCCTAACAAGTATTTTGGCTTTACAGTAAAAGATTATACAAAAATGTTCAAAAAATTCAAAAACGGCGGCGTAGCAGATTATTTCAGTGGGACTCAAGTCGGGACTGATATCTAAATTTAAATGCAGTTTAACTTTACGTACCTATGACTATGCTTATACAGTAGGCATTCTGTGCTGATATGTGTATGTATTTCGAACGCATGATTGAGCTTTGTCTGGTGTTGTAAAAAACTCAAGTCTGGAAGTGTTAATATACTGACACGACTGTAAATCACAAGACTCGACTCATAAATAGCGACTCCACTGCTCGATGAGTCATTTATACTCAAGCTCCCGTAATAGACTCGAGTTCAGTCTATGTGCTCGACTCTGTTGTGTGCTGGAGTCTGATTATGGACTGACTCGCGCTCATAAAATCATAATTGTTTTTTAAAAGTTAATAACAAATATTGTTATTTGTAGTAATCATTAATATTAAATAAAGTTTTGAATGGTTGTATTGCTTTGTATAACTTGTTTTAACAGTTTTGTATGAGTTGAAGTTGCTTCGAGTATTGTATTCGAACTCGAGTTGGTTCTGCGACTCGGAGTTCTTATCAGACTCGAGTTTTAATTCGACTCCGTGTCTGGGCTCCGACGACTCGTGCTCGACTTGACTCTGACTTGTCAATGCCTTAGTCTAGCAAGCATGCAAAATTAAGTCAAGTTTGCAAATGTAGACTCTTGGACTCGAGTTTTGTACAACACTAGCTTTGTCTGTCTCAACTTGTTATAAAGCAATACATCTGCTACGTCGTAGACGTATTCTACGCCGTAGTCAACCGCTACACCATCTGCTACGCCGTAGACACATAGACCATGGTAGTAAGAAATCAGTAGTAAATATATATTTCATGGATCCAATGTATAAATCAGAAAATCTTAACAAACATTATTATATATGTATAGAGAACATTTTCTTTACACTCAAACTAGGTAGTTATTTTAAATTAGAAAATTATATTTGTAGATCTTATTTTCATTTAATTTTCGACAATTGCGCATTGAAAACTGAAACAATTGGCATAATTCGACGTACGACATATAGTACGTACTAATTTTTAAAAATAAGCACAAAAATTTTTCTTATGTAGGTATATCTTCATAAAATTGTTACGTAAACGCAACACAAGCAAAGTTTCTCAAAAATGTTCTCATTTAACTAAAATACAATATTCATATGTTTTTCAGCGCTAGAAATAATTGGTCTGTATATATGCGTAGTATACATTAAAAAAAAGATACGCTAGAATACTAAACTATTTCAGTACGCAAATTATTAAAGCAGGTTTATTATCTGATTCTAATTTGATTCTTCATGCACCATGTTGAAGTACTGAAAAATTCGACCTCCAATCACAGAATTAATATAAGTAGTATAGAGGGTATTGTGTATTCTTCTTCTTATATTTAAGAGCTGGACAAGAGCCTAGCTTTTAAATATAAGAAGAAGAAGAGAGGGCATTGTATAGAGCTGCAGCTGCCTGTCTTGATAAGGCGAGAGAGGGGGAGAGGTGCGAGGATGGGGAAAGGGGACCTTAGCAAATTTTGTTGTTTATGTAATACATACTTATATTAATTCCAATACAAAATTTCATGAAATCACTTTTGTATGAGAAGTCTTTTATTCATTATTCGCCCTCTAGAGAATGTCAATCAAAGACTGACCTTGCTGTGAGAATCTGCGCACTTGAAACAAGTCCTGAAGTTATTTTAATCAGTGATTTTGAGAAACATTGCGAGTATGTATGTCCAATGTATGTAATGTTGCTTCCATTTATCAGCTCCTTCTTCAGCTCGGGAGGCTGGCATGCCAGAATCGAGGGATGACAATTAAGGGGCTGGCGAATGATGACGTTCACAAGGCAAGGATCCTTCAGTAGACTAGCACACGTAGAGGGGCGGATTAACCATCTCGGCCCCTAGGCTATGTAGCGCTGAAAGCCCTGGATTAGCCATGTTGGGAAGGGTGGCCATGTTACGTGTCGCAGCCATCTGGTTAAATCAGCCATCCAACTGGACACCTAGCCTAGACATTCAAACTAGGCATCCAATTGAATGGCTGACCGACGTCTAGCTAAGTCATTTAACGCAGCGTTTAACAAGATGGCTGAATGCTGAAAGTACAGTCATTTAGTTAAATTTTATATTGAAGCATTTGTTATATGTGGTTAGCTGATGACTACTTTTTACTAATACCTACCACTTAGTAATAATAAAGAAATATTAGAAAAATGAGTTTTGATGAGATATACGAATGAAAAATCATTTACAATCACAACAGTTTGAGTAGTTGAGTTGTTATTTGTTAAAAATCTGAACTAAATTTGAATCACTTGGCTGAGTCTTGGTTAGTCATATTCAAAGGTCTGACTTTAAATACGCTAAGTGATTAAACGTTGAGTGATTGAAGTTCAATCAACTAACGGCCTAGGCATTAAATTATATGGTCCAGTTGTATTGCTAATTTAACCACATGGCTGCAACATATGCTAAGGCGAGCGGTCAAACAGGAATGCGAAAAATAACACTGGACCATCTTTTTTCTGTCTTGAGCTGCTTTAGCCCCATAGTCTTAACTGGTCTTTTGGATAATCCGACCCCGTGGCACTTAGTTTCCAGCTGTACCTTTAGCATCGAAGTCGGGACGAATGCAGTCGGAGTGTTGAGGGCCTCGCCTTACCCAAGTCTACGTTATGCAAAAGGCGAAGGGATTTTATCCTTTACATCCTTTGGAAACATGTGAAGCACTTTGTAAAAACTGCGCAATATTGAAAGAAAGAAAGAAAAAATCTTTATTTAGTGCATTTAAAATTTGCAGTAGTAACTTAATAACTGAAACTAGTTTTACACCAAAATGACACCACTCAGCATATGGCAATGATGTACCGTGCCTTTACGTCAAGTCGCTGGTCCTCCGTTCTTTTTCCCGAATTCTTTAAAATAAAACTTTCCATTTCCAAACGTTCTGGTGGTACGGCGAGGTCCCTTATCACCCATTACATTCCCACTCTTGTTTGTTACATGCACGTGTTTCGCTTTTTGTGTTGAATGTAAATGTGTGTGAGTTGATAAATACTTGTACCTTGCTGCCAAAAGTAAGTATGAAGACTTTCTAGATATTCTTTAATTGCCGTCACAGGATTGAGGGTAAGAGGTCACCATTACGAAAAAAGCACTAGAGCGGTGAGACATACACTATATACTTATACTAAGCATTTAACTGCATATTTAATTTAATCAGGTTTATCACACATTGAATAATGGAATAGGTTATCTTAAGACGGTACCTTCGTTCTTAAACTCGTGTGTGCTAAATGAACATTTTAGCTTATGGATTTGTTCATCCATAATTGCCAGGTAGGCAATTAGTAGTTGCGTTGCTAGGCAATAAAGTACCTTGAATCTACCACTTAAGGCTCTTGGCAATGCCTTTTATCATAATTTAATGAAAGTCGCGCATACGGCGATTTTGAACCCTTTAATCAAGTTGACTACCTAATAACGTTTGCAAAACTTATTTTAGTTAAAATATCTTATTCCTTCCATGCCAAATATTGAAAAAAGGAAAGGGCCAAACATGTTTTTAAATAAAGTTGGTTTTAAATATTTTTTTATGTCCCTGTCACTAAGGTCACCAGTCATAGACCGGCAGTTTTGCCTGTAGGAGCTTTAAGGTTCGCTGAGTTT
This sequence comes from Acrobasis consociella, assembly GCA_963555685.1. Taxonomy (NCBI): domain Eukaryota; kingdom Metazoa; phylum Arthropoda; class Insecta; order Lepidoptera; family Pyralidae; genus Acrobasis; species Acrobasis consociella. The sequence goes on along the minus strand of OY743104.1, from coordinate 6,560,102 downwards.
TAGTCTGGAGATGTTCAGTCCAATCCACTTCATCTATAGTTTCCCATGGAGAATGAATGTCCTTCCTAATGAAAAAAATACTTTTTAAAATAATTTATAGTCTTGTCGATAAAAAAGGACCTCCTAAAATCTTGACCGGTTGTTTATTAAGGATTAAGTACCCATTTTTTAAATTGCACTTAGTTATGTATATCGTGAATGTTGAGCTGCAATGTGCGCCTTATTGCAGTAGGATTGCCGTTTTAAAAATATGTCTACATCTGAAATAGCGTTTTACGTCGCCGCTTTTACCAGCGCGGGTGCGTGCCATGCTTTGAGTGTCTTGGATCTTTAAATATAGTAAATCCGCAGATTTTTTAGGTTTTACGGGCCACGCTTACTACCTACCTGGATGGTAAGCTTCACTGTAAAACCCGCCTAATATTTGCATTCGTATTTAACAGGAATAAGAGCGGCGGTTCGGTCAGCCCTAAGACAACGCGGAAGGAGAAAGAAGACAAGGACAAGGGAGACTGACGCCGGCGCCGCAACCAGCCGAAAGAATGAGCCGTAGCTCGACGTCGAAAGATAAATCTCCGGTGGCTTTATACATGGTGCTCCTAAATTTGGGAAACCTCCAAGTGCGGCTACTTGGTGGCACCCAAATAAGCTGTGATGAAATGTGGACGATGTAAAAGATTAGTGCAATTTTTCTATATTGTATATTTTTTTATTGTTATTGTTCTTAAAACGTTAGTCGGAGGCATATGGTATACCAAGACGAAAACTATACAAGCTCTCTTCAATTTGAATATTGGTACTATGAAACCAACCTTCGGATGCCTACATTTTACCCGGTAGGTAATTTTTTCTTGGTTTAGCACAGGTAAATAAGTAGGTATTTCGTGTGTACCTTTCTGACTAACGTTATAAGTATTTTGAATTCTATGCAAATTATATAATATAGGAAAAGAATATCGGATATCGGAGATTTATTATACGTCAATATTTATTGAAAAGGACTAAAATTATTTAAAAAATAATACATAAGTACTTATTAAGTGGAGTAAATTTACTGTTATTAGAATTTAGTTATTTTGAATTTACTATGCTCATATACATAGATGTCTAATAGATGATTGTATTTATTACACGTTAGAAATAATTTACAATAATCACTTTTAATGGGTATACCCAAAAAATAAATGTTTCTATTTACTACTCAATGTACCTAATGTTATTGTTATTTTAATTTTTTGCGGAGCTAAAAGTCTCCAACTTTTTAGGTAGACTAAATTGAACTAAAAGACTAAATGCCTTCGCAACACGGAATAGTGTTAGAATTTCTATTCTATTTCTATCTATTTTTAGTGAAATTTTATATACCAAAGTTTCTAGTGTTGTTGTACTTGACAAGTAAAAATATTTAGATACGTCGATTTCTATCTACAATTTTGAATTGACAGTACAAGATTTAAAAGTAAATTAGCAAGTTCTCATCCTACTTACACTTAGGGCGAATTTAAGTTTATGCCTACCACGAATTATTTTAAAAAGAACCTCTGTTTTATTGTAGAAGTACTCTTTAACATTTTTACAGGCTTATGTAATCATTTCAAAATTGAAGACTCTGTTAGAAAATAAGCTGTAATTAATGTAGCGTTTATGTACCTAGATGTTAGCGTTATTGACAACTTATGTGTGTAGGTAGCTACATGCAGATATATATCCACTCGTATCGCACATAAGGCAGGTCTCATTACTTAAGTGTTCCTAAAACCTGCTTTTAACTTTGTTAGAAATAGTAAAAAATGCATGTTAATTGAATTCACGATGATGACAATTTATACAACCTTCTAATAATACCTGTATTCCCTTTTAATAATACCCGAATGAATCCATTTATTCTCTATAATTATATGGCCGTAATAGATCAGTAATTGTTATTTTTAAGTGTTAGACGAGTAGTTTTAAGTTAATATATAAATACATAATGCGATATTTATGATATTTACATGGTATACTTACATGCATAAAGCGTGGATATATATAAATGTTTAATACGGTTAGTAAGGTAAAGAATCTTCACTGTAGAAGACAAAATGGCCCCCGGAAGATCATGGAGTATTTATTTGTCAGAATAAAAGGCCTTTTTGTTTGGCAAATTTCTCATTTGGTACACTTTCTTCGTTTGCCAAAGAGACAAGGTACTTGACAACGTGTTAAATTTGTTCACGATATTGCGTAAGATTGTAAGGTAAAGAATCTTCACTGTAGAAGACAAAATGGCCCCCGGAAGATCATGGAGTATTTATTTATCAGAATGAAAGGCCTTTTTGTTTGGCAAATTTCTCATTTGGTACACTTTCTTCGTTTGCCAAGGAGACAGGGTAGTTGACAACGTATTTAATAAATTCACAATATTGCATGAAAATTGCCTATTCGTATTTTCAATTTCTTATTAGGTATAGGTATGGTACACTCTATTCGTTGTTGTTATAGTTATTTAACGATATTTTATATATATATATATATTCGTGATACATAGATGTTATACGAGTATTTTGCATGCTAACTAAGTAGGTATGTGTTTATGTTTATAAGTAAGGCTAGAGGCATTTGCACTGTGCAAATGTCTCATTTAGTATGATTACGGTTGTCTATGAATAATATTCTTTGGAAATGTTAGCTAAATGAGATATTGTTGGACGAAAATCATAAAATAGTATACTTACTTAATTATCGATGTTTTGCACACAATTCACATTACTGTAAAGTATATAATGTACCTAGGTAACAATCGATTCAGTAGATCAGATAGTACGTTTCATAAAATGACCTGTATAATAAATAATAAGCCTTTCTGCAGTATTATAAATATCTCATTTGGTATACTTCGTCATTACAGTTTGTTAGACATTTTACGAAATTGTTTAATGTCATGATATTTTATATTTCATGTCTTATTTGTAATGTTGTAGTAATTAGGTACGAATATATATTTATAACGGTGCTGGACGAATAATATGTATTTAAGTAATGTTTGTACGGCTGAAGGCCTTTCTGTTGGTAAATCTCTCATTTGGTACCTAGTGGGTATAGGTCCTTGAATAATGTTGTGTGCACAACATTATAGTATTTTTTTATAAATGCCAAATGAGACAGGTTGATGAGGAAGTTGATTTACTATCCATTAGGGAATATATTTGCAATATTTTGCAATTTGTATGTTTACAACAGATAGAGAAGTATTAGGTGGATGAGAATGGCACAGGACCGTGGGGAATGGCGCAAAAAAGGGAGGCCTGTGCCCAGCAGTGGGTTGATGTGGGATGAATATGATGATGATAATGATGAAGAGCATTCCAGACGACGAAGAGGCGGTGTATATTTATCTTCGCCATACAATTCAATGGAGCATCACACACTGCGAGGATAATATATATTTTAATCTTAAGATGCCTAAGATGCCAACCGGATGTAGCGTAAGAATATCTAAACAACCTTTACCTAGTTATGATTTTTGATCTTCAGCAGCGTAATATGTATGAACATCGCAAGTACTTTAACTATAACTGTATGTAATATCATATCTTAGGATTCTTATGATCAAAATATATTTATAACATCTTAGCCATGATTGTATTAGGTATTATATGTAGTATTCGCATGAGACCTTTAAGTAAATTTCACATTTGGCATTTTCGTTCTCGCGAAAATGTTTACCACATGAGTCTGTGTTGGCGAAGAATCGAAGATGACAACTTAATTTATATTTTGTAGAGATATTAGGTATATTCACAATATATTCATTGTTACTTAAAGTAAGATATTTTAAAATGGTTACAGGACGATCGGATATTTTTGTAAGAACGGCTGGAGGCTTTCTCATTTCGTCTAAAAATCTCATTTGGTTCACTTCGTTTGTTCTTGTACAGGGAACATTCCACGAAAGTTGACGCCAAATGAGATGAGGAACAGCTGAGGCAGTAATACATAGTATATTTTATGAATGTTATATGTAGTAGTTTATTGCATGTTAAACCTAACTCAATTACTATCCTACTATCAGAAAGTATTAAAGAACCGTTCAAGTACTACGTAAGCAGAATTTTAGCTATTTATATCCCGCCTTTTTAGCAAAATATACTAATCTTTTGTTCCGTCCCGAGGTTGTTTGATAACGTAAGCATTGATATTTTTTTTTACAAACTAAATTTTATAATTCTTTTCAGCTAGAAGAAAATTGGTAGATACAGTTTTCCTGTCTGTATAATTTTGTAAATGTAAAGAATTTTTACTCGCACTTAATATGAAATCTACACCACCATGTTAAATTATACAAAATAGATCCCAGCCCTTTTTGGTGCTTACGAAATACTTAAACGGCCCTAAAATTACATGTTTGTCTGGGTCTACCTGTTTTGTAAACACCTTAATTGATAAAAATACATCAACTGTGAATTTTCCAAATGAGACATACGTAGTTCAGTGTTCTAATATAAATGTATACCACCATTTAAATTATTCTAGTTCGGTACAATACACATCCTAATTTAATTTATTGAAAACAATAAAAAAACTTTTTGGGCCATTAATGTCGATTTATTTCATTTTAACCACCCTGTGTTACTAAAGAGTAAATATAATAGCTTATTCTGAGTACTTTCATAAAATTACTTAATATACTTAAATAGGTACTTAGCTACTTAGAATAAACTTTTATATTATAAACATAAATGTTTCGCTGTCTCTTTCTTACCTAAATTAAAAACAGAAAAGTACTCAGGGTTGTACGTCCACTGCAAGCCTAGTACTTATCGGACCAGTTAGTAGTTCATAATATTTAATGCTTATTTTGTATCTTTTTAACCCCCGACAAAATAGAAAGGCGTTATCTGTCTGTCTGTGGCATTGTAGCGCTCGAACGAATGGACCAATTTCGATGAAAGTTAGGGTTTTTGTAGTTTGTCTGACAAGTAATAGATTGCGCTACGGATATGTTATACTATTTAGTTCGTCCGCTCATCGCTAGATGGCGTTTACGTATGAAACTATTGAAAGTCAGGTTTTATTATTTGCCTGCCAAATAAACTTGTATTTTTTAATTGAGGAACTATTCCTATAATCTAGTTTACACTTAGGTTACAAGCCGTAGCCTCTATAAGCCTCGTACCTTACCTACCGCCTGGTAAAGCTGTGTGGCCCGTGGTGGGCTACATAGGCTGGGGTCCAGCTAGCAAATGCCACGTTGACTATATGACGCTGTTGCAGCGTGTGTCTAGATCTCGCAGCCCTCTATATGTGCCAAATGGTCTTTGGTGGACAAAGCAGCAGCGCCTCTATAAGCAAATGACTTAATCTGCTTTTTAGCCGTCGCAGTCTAATTTTTACTTTGCTCCGCCATTGCATTTAAGGCTTTTTTTTATTGGTCGTTCCGGCAAGCATTCAGGGTGCAGGAGATTTGTGAAGTGCACGCCTAAGCACGCATGCGGGTAACCGTATTTACTAGTTGATGTAGCTCGAATTCGGTGTGCAGGAGATTCCGTCACGCGTGCGGGGAACCGTTTTCACTAGTCTATAGAGTAAAGTACAGTCGATACCTATACAGCAGTCTTTCCCAAAGTGGGCGATAACGCCCCCTTGTGGGCGCTGTAGGTCTCAAGGGGGGCGGTAAGAGACCCAGAAAGAAAATGTTTTTTTTTTTTGCTAGGAGCTTTATTTAGCTAGGAGGCCTCTTAAACAACGACTGCAAGAGCTCTCGACTCTCAACAACAACCACATAAATATCATCCTCCACTTTGAGAATAAATATTTACATAATATACATATATAGGTCACAATAATTAATTAATTTAATTTGAAGTTATAGTGGTTTTTAAATAGGTGAAAAAATGGGGGCGCTAAAAAAATATTTATTCTCAAAGTGGGCAGTAGACAAAATAAGTTTGGGAACCACTGCTATACAGCATGTGAGGTATAACCGCAGTCGGCGTAAGCGTAACGACCACTGTTATGTATGGACTTTTGGTTTTGGTCGTTAGCCCGTGTAAGGGAAGGCCCCGCATGCTGTATATCGACTGAGTTATGGATGTAAAAAGAATCACACTACAATTAGAGAGAGACTCATTCAGGTTTTTATCCAAGGGCGTAGCTACCGCCGTATAATCTACATCAAAGATATAGCCCCTGGGCTACAGAGTCTCCCGACCGTGTCATAGTTGAATTCGTAAAATGTTGCCCATAATATAAATCAAAATCTTAAGCCATACCTTGATATCGTCATCAACACCATCAGGTCTCTTTTTACTCTCCACTGCAGGCACTACCCATAAGACATGGGTAATCTCGACTCCGAGGTGCGTTTCGGCTCACCTAATCTGAATCCTCATTCGGTACCGACTCATCTTAATGATTCCTACTCCCTTACCGACTCCGGCTCCATGATCTGCTAAGTCTCGCTATCGGATCTTGGATATTTATAGAAAAAACATTTGCATCTTATTCTATCATGATATCATTTGCCGTTGGTTGGCGGCGCACAATGAGTAACCGAAGCCTCCGTCCGATTCCTTCCGAGTCCCCAATAATTTCCGATCTCGACACCCGTGACGCGGTTGAGCCGAAACGAATGACTAGCGGATCGCGAGCGACGCGAGCCGAAGAGCGCCGATGAGCTGGCGGGAGGCGGGACTCGACGGGGATCAAATAACTCGCGAACTCCTGTTGAGTATTCGGCTCATTTGAATCTTCTAGTCCGGAGTTACCCATGTCTACTACCCAGAGCCATACTTGGCCAACAGCTAAATTTTGCACTCTCCCGCTGGCCAGCCAGGTTGGAGTGATCTCACTAATGTTTATACACTTTGTTTAACTTGTTTTTCCTAAGTCGCCTTATACGACATCCAAGGGAAGACAAAAGTATATTCTACTACCTTGATATAGTCATATATTTTCATACAAAATGATAATGTGGAATTGTTTAAATAAGTACCTAGTATATAAACAATATGATCTTGGCTCCTAAAAACATTTATTTTAACAACTTAACTGTCCCGTGACTCATATACGAACTATTAATTGATTTACTTTTAATCTTATAATAACGGACAGTGAATACTTTTTGCGTTTCTATTATATGCTTACTAAAAAAATTACTTCTGCCTTCTAGCCCTAAATGTTCGGGCTTCGTCCGTTAGAAGGGCCGTAGAGGTAGGATTATTTACCTAGCTTAAACAATATAAATACATTTTGATACAGGGCCCATTTATTTCAAGGTACGTCACGGCTCGTGTCGATGGAGTATGCTTCAATCTTGTCTTCAGCCTTCCTTAGCGCTGGACAAAAAGCTTAGATACCTAAAATATGCAATGAGAGACAAAATAGAGTTTTAAGGGCTCAAAACTATAAGTCTCAGATTTGTCACTAAACAATTTATTATCATACTCAAAAGACAAAATCATGCCAACAATTTTCACGTAATACAAAACGTTCACAAAAACGGCACGAGTTCCTAGTATCAACGATATCCAGGGAGGCGAGGAGCAGTGGCGTCACGGTAACCAACGAAGCGAGGGGTAGTGGCGCTACGATAACCAACGAAGCAGGGAGTAGTAGCGCTACGAAAACCAGGCAGGCGAGGAGTAGTGGCGCTACGGTAACCAGGCAGGCCGGAGTAGTGGCGTCCGGCGAACACAAGCCATCGCTTTCTTAAAATTAGGGCAAATACAAAACTAACAGATCTTCGTTTTTGCTAGTGTAAATATATTGTTATGCTTGGATAGCCTCTTCGACAGTCGACTCGACTTGAGCCTCTAACGTTTAGATTATATGATACTTAGTTCAAATTTGGATGATTGATTTGTCACTTTTTTTTGCGTTTAGGGGTTGGTGTGCAACATTTGCCCGAAGGCAGTATCTGGTAGACCCGATTCCCTCTGTCTTTCGCGTACACTGGACCAGGAGGGTTACAAAAGCTCTTCTTGAGGCACGGAGTCCACATCAAAAACACAAGTACGGCCAAAATTTGTCCATAGACCATATTGAATCTCGTTGAGTTGGATATATGCAACTTACTCAGTCTTGAGTAAGTTGCATATTATTGCTGTTATGAATTACATAAGTGGGTGGGTAATTTAAAAAACGTTACGTATACGTAATATTCATGATTGAAGCAAACAATTTCTTATTCTTAGATAATATCACAAACATGAATTTGAGTGCCTGAAACGAAAATATTGCTTTATTGTAAAGAATGAAGAACTGATAGAAAAAATTTACTCGGCAGAACTGCAACCCAATGACAATTTGCAATGTCTGTCAATGTCGCTGTAAAAAAACCAATCAAAATTATATTAAAACTTTTTAAAGGAAGTCTAGCCGTTGGCGCGCGCTTGTTTACAGTAGATATGCTTTGAGGTAACCCTTTACCTTCGTGGGTATGCTTGTATCTTTGGCATATAGTAACTTAGAAACTTAGACCTAGCGTTGTTCAAGCGTGATAGCTGCCAAATCCGATGAATTTGTATGGAACTGTACGAAACGGATTAAACTCCGCGCTTCGCAAAATAAAGTCATCATCATCATCATCATCAGGTCTTTTTCTCTCCACTGCAGGAGCACGACCCTCTACCAGATCCATACTTGCCCAGAGCAGCCAGAGGACTTGACCTTCACTCTCCTCGCTGGCCAGACGGGTTGGAGAGGTCTCATTGATGTTAATAAGCTTTGTTTAGCTTGTATTTCCTAAGTCGACGACACCCACGGGAGGACTTGAAGTGGCCCTTTTCTACTCTGCCAGAAACCACACGGCTTCGCAAAGTATAATTACAAATTAATAAATAGTTACTACGTAAGTATAATCCGTAGCGCTGCGCTGCCTACGCTCGGTTTAACTAGCCCCATCCATTCATCCCATATTATTCGCCTGGTATTTTCTTCCCGTGACAGCAGATGACCTAATTGGAACAAGTATACGTATAACTTTTTTAGTGTTGGTAGGCATTTTTTTTTATTATTAAAAGCTTTCATTTTATTTGCCTTGTTTCTCATCTCGAAATGATTACTGGTGGGAAGATAACGATGAAAGAAACCCAGTCAGTATTGATCCCTACCTTGCCTGATGGGCTTAGTAATAAATTACAATACAGATTTATATCTTAAGCTAAACAATACATTCAATCATACATTTAAAAAATACAATTAAAATTTTCAGTCCACTATTTCCAATCATTTTTCTTGTGTGTCTTTCACAGTTCACCGCTGAAAACCACAGCAATTTCACAGAAATAGCGCTATATGTATGAGTGAAACAACTATAACGGTGTATGAAATTGTAGACATGGGTAATGTGAACTCCGAGGTGGGTTTTGGCTCTCTTAATCTTAATCCTCATTCGGTACCGACTCATCTTATTGATTCCTACCCCTTTATCGACTCCGGCTCCATGATCTGCTAAGTTTCGATATTGGATCTTTGATCGAAAGAATAGACACGTCTGTCTTGGTACCTGCTTCAATACATAATATATTGAAACGATACCGGGACCTATTATTAATTCTGTGCCGGGACATCAGTCTGTAGCTGTATTGGTGATTTTACATTCACAAATACAGAACGAAGTTTGCAAAGCAGCAAACTGAGCAATCAGTGTAACAAATATCTATTTTATTGTTATATATAGAAAAAATATTTACATGTCATTCTATCATTTAGCGTTGGTTGGCGGCGCACGATGAATAACCGAAGCCTCCGTCCGACTCCTCGCGAGTCCTGGAGGGTAACTCCAAAAGCGGTAGGCAAGACGGACGTTACTGCGTATCCGTGTTTCACTGTCAAGCAACATTGAGCACTAAACTATGATGATAAAGTCTAATTTAATTTGACACAGAAATAGGACGTCACTATCGGACGACTAACGTATTATTTTATAAAGTAACCCTCCTGAGTATTTCCGATAACGACACCCGTGACGCGGTTGAGCAGAAACGAATGACTGGCGGAACGCGCGCTTCGCGACCTGACGTGCACCGTCTGCCGACGAGACTAAATATCTACGACGCAGATCTAATAATTCGCGGGAGTTAGAAACATATTTGCTCGGAGTTGATAGGTTATTAGCTCCTGTTTAAGATTCGTCTCACTTGAATCTTCTAATCTGGAGTTACCAATGTCTAGACAGTTGTCAATTTGATGTGTTGCCACTGTGTGTAATTGAATTACCCGAGTAGAAATTCATTTTTGAACTTTATCTATACATATAATAAAACAGTAAAAAAAGGGTGTCTGTACATTAAATATATTTCCAAAAAAAATATTGGGGGCGATGGAGACATTGTAATACAGTAAGAATTTAAAAAAAAATGTCTGTCTGTTTGTCTGTTTGTCTGTTTGTCTGTTTGTCTGTTTGTCTGTTTGTCTGTTTGTCTGTTTGTCTGTTTGTCTGTATGTCTGTTTGTCAGTTTGTCTGTTTGTACACGCTAATCTCCGGAAATACTGGACGGATTCGAATGAAACTTTTTTTGTTATATAGCTATTAAGCCTGGGCAACATATAGGGTATAAATGATTTTGGAAAATGAAACGCCTGATGCAGAACCGAAATGGTCCAGCTAAACTATAAGAGATATAAAAATGTCGCCTTAGTAAAAATTGTTCAGCCTGATGAGCATTTTCCGGAGACATAAAGTCCACGCGAACGAAGTCGCGGGCTTCAGCTAGTTTATAATAAATTTATTATTATTAACAAGTAAAATAATTATAATGGCCCCTCCCCCTAAAGGGTCCTCATGGACCCGTGGCTAAAAAGCGTACCAACATAAATAATAATAATTCATTATTCATTATTAATAATAAATTTCTCCGAAGTTACTCGCGGCATCGCACACCTCTCGACAACCCTAAGTCGCCTGCACCGGTGTTGCTCCTTTGCCGGCAACTACTGTCGGCGCGTTTGAAGGGCCCATCTAGTGGGCGGCAAGCCACCACCTGCCTACAATAGGCAGTAGTCATAATTATGGCAGGTGACGTTTCTATTGCAATATCCCAGCATCAGTCCATCCCAATCTCATTCCATAACCCATCGGAACTTTCTCCTTTTTTGCAATAGATTTTGCGTCTGCCGTAACCTATCCAAGGGTACACCTTTTAGATATATCCAGGAATGCGCCACAGCGCCACATAACATCAACTTCTCCAAAGGGCCTCTACGTTTTGGATCTGTATACCGAAAACGCAAGCCTCTCAAAGGATCGGGGTGAAAAGACCCGTGAATCTAAACGATATACATACATAATAATTTAATATATCAATTTGTAAATTTAATTTACATTTATATGCTGAATGAGGTGATCCGGCGGGCTTTGGTGTCGGTGGAAGTGCCGTGTACCCTCGAGCCACCGGGTTTGAGCCGTTCCGATGGCAAGAGGCCGGACGGGCTCACTTTCATTCCTTGGGAGAAGGGTCGCTGTCTGGTGTGGGATGCGACTTGCGTCAGCACTTCCGCATCCACACATTTACCAAGGACGATTCGTGCGGCCGGGGCGGCTGCCGATTGGGCGGCCACCCAGAAACACACCAAATACGCGCCCCTTGCGTCAGCATATATTTTTGTCCCCTTCGCTGTGGAGGTTAGCGGAGCTTGGTGTGCGGAAGCGAAGATGTTTGTGCGGCAGCTGGGAGGGCGCTTAAGGAGCAGTGGTGCTGACCCTCGCGCCGAGTCATACCTGACGCAACGCATATCTCTCGCGATACAGCGGGGGAATGCTGCAAGTGTTATGGGCACATTTGCGTCAGGTATGATTCGGGGCGGACTTTTTGACTAAATTACGCTAATTTTAATATGTAATTTTTTTTGATTATTTTACCTTGACATCTTTTAATTTGTGACATTAAATATATTTGTATTCAATATTTAAAAAAAAAATACATTTACAATATTTTATTTACATCACGCTAGGCGTGGCCTTTGGGTCTTACGGCCCTGGGCTCTATCTGCCCCGTCAGGGATGAAGACGTGAAAATGTATCTGTATAAAATATTATAGATAATCACTTGAGGCACTAAAAAGCTAATCAGTTAATATTTTAATTAATATTCATGAACTAATTGACAAAGTCCTTAAAATAACTGAAAACAACAATCAGTGGCAACACCCATCGTGATTCGTGACGTAGTCTTGTTCTAACTCGTGATAAGAATCTATTCAATTCCTTTGGTCAATACCTTGTTTTTTATTATACCGCTATCGTATTATATTACTTAACTACCTAGGTATTTTTTTTTTACTTTATATATGAGTTACTAATACCATAGACCTAGATTTTTTTACTGCGTCTTCATACAATTTCAATCATGATTTCAACTTACCAAAGCCAAAAATACCTAAACCCGTACCCTACCTCATCGAGTAGCAAAATGTGACATATTAGGGTGTTGCATATTACAAAGATATTCTTTGGGCCACGTTGCGAAATGCTAATATACCTATCTATATGTATTATATAGGTAGGTTTTATTTACAATAATTAAATTAATTTTACACGTTATGTGTGCCCAGCAAGGGGCAAGCATGGCTAGTAAAAAAACTTATAGACGTGTAGTGTCGACCTCGTCTTTTTACACCACAGTCTTTAATATTATGTAAAGGTCAACAACTAAGTTAGTGGGCCTGAAATGATGGCGCTACCGGTTGTTTTTTCTCCTCTTTTATGGGCGGTCCACAGTTAAATTTATTTCCGATTTTTCCGCAATATGGCGAAGCTCACTAATTTATTTGTTAACTTTTAGCAGTTAACACAATAAAAGTATTTAGGTGGTAGGTGACTAGGTAGATATTTTGCCTACACTCTCCTTGCTGTCCAAACTCCCGTCTGGCGTATGGAGAGGTCTCATTGATGTTCTGGCCAAATATGGGTCTGGTAGTAACAGAGAGGGTAGTACTCCTGCAGTGGAGACTAAAAAAACTTGATGATGATGATGAACTAGATCTTTGGTTTGAATGATCATATCGTCTGAATAACGTTTTATTTCATGAAGTAACCACCCTAACGTAGGAATCTCAATGACGGTTATCGGGTGACGACATTACTTGTAAGTATATTCTAAATCAAAGAAATTGAACATCTCTTATCACTATTAGTAATGCTGCCCTGACGTCATATAGGCAGACTAGTATGGAGGATAGAAACAACTAAGGTGATCCATTATGATCCATTACCATATTTTCTGCTGCGTCCCAAGGTTGAACTGGTCGACAATGCTTGGCACTAAGTTGTACCTTTTGTACTATTATCTTAAGATTTTAGGTTTCTAAGCTGAAAATCAGCGCTGTGGTTTACACCGTAGCACAAAGCTGAGCTGGCACTCTTAGGTGTAAGTCTAGTACATAACATTTTATTTTCCGATAATGTCACGCTGGCGCAACTCGTCATAATCGCTACTCGTCATTTTCGCAACTCGTCATTTTCACAATTGGGCATTTTCGCTACTCGTCATTCTCGCAACTCGTCATATGGACCTTAGACATTACATTTGTCTCATTTTAAAACTTTCTTTTTTACTACCGGGATAGCGCTGAGAAGAGAGAGTATTTATTTGTTATTTCTTCATGCCTAAATTGATGTACGTATTTGGTTGAAATTTAGTAGGTAAACTAGATAAGGGTCTGAAATAAAATCAGAATCAAAATCAAAAATGTTTTATTCATCACAGGTCATTTTTAACTCTCAGTACCTAAATCAAATATAAAATCATAAAAATTTGCAATTTACTGTAGACGTAACATAATATCAAGTAATTAAAATTATCTTACTAGTAGTTCGCCACGAACGTAGACCTCGCGATTATTATTTCAGAATAATGTACCTGATTTGGATAAATTGATCGGTGCAGGTTTACCGATATGCGGATTCATGGTTGTGACCAAATTTCCAAAATAGTTGCCAATCACAGCCCTTTCTTCATATGACTTTCGATATAGCTCTGAAATGTCAGGAGCACCTTCCAACCATACAATCCCATGGATATGAGGTCTACCGTGATGCTGAAATTCAGTTCTGTAGGTACCAGTAGTCTTTCACCGAAAAATGACCCATCATTTTTCAAATGACAAAGTCAGCTCGTTATTGGAAAAACCAGAAACCTATTAATGGGTTTTCGTTTAAATGTTTATTTGTATTGCCATGGCTGTATGCCGCTGCTCATTAGTTACTTACTCTTTTCGTAAAGCTACTTCGCGTGCTTTGGTTGCTGTTGATCTCTTGTTAGTTCGTAGCATAATTACTAATACTACTACAGAAGCACAGACAAGCAGCGATAGCGATTGAACGAAAGTTCGCTCAACAAAATTGCTAAATTTAATAAACAAGCCAACAATCAATCAAAATAAGCAAAAACTGAAAAAAAAACTAATAGTAAAATAAGAAAAACCCTTTTTTTTAAGTCGGTTAAATATGATAAAATTTATAGAACTACTTATGAAACTCAAAATAATTACCACCCCAGTAACCTCGTGGAGCCCAGGGTGTATTTTTAAGAAAGTTGTTCAGTAACCCGGACTGAATTTACCCTTAAATAGTTTTTGTATCATTTGTAAGAAGATTTGTACCTATTAATCCGTCACGGCTCAGTCAGCTAGACTTCGCGAGTCACTCTAAACCCGTTCAAGTATAACGTATAAAAAAGTTGTTCAGACAAAAAAGTTGTTCAAGTAAAAAATATCGTTTTTATAATGGCAACAAAAAAGTCTAGTGACATTTTTTTAAATATTTTAAAATGGCGGATATATGACAGTTTTAAAATTTTAAACCCCCATATTGCCGCCATTTTGAAAAATTTCAAAAAACTGGCTCGACAAAAAAATTCTATGTAGTTGTTGAACCTGCTTACAAAATTTCATGAGAATCGGTTAAGAAATGCGACCTGTAGGCGAGAACAGACAGACAGACAGACAGACAGACAGACAGGCAGACAGACAGACAGACGGACAAAAGAATTTTTGGCTAATCTCGAAACTGAGACGCTTCGCTCGCTTCGCTCGCTCGGTCAATTATTATATATTGTTTTACTTAATATTTGGAAACGAAAAAAAATGGTTTGCTTAATACAAGATTTGTATGTACCATGAATTAAACATTTTTTATTTCCGATTTTATTCTAGATTTTACTCCCTTATCTAGTCACCGACTAGATTTCATCGAAATCTGTTCATCGGTTAATGCATGAAGAGTGACAAACACACACACAAGTTTTGTTTTATTTATTAAGTCGGTAGGCCTAACGTGTGTGTATCTGTTACCGGAAATGTGTGTAATCTGTCATTGTATACAATTCCTAGAAAATGTACATAATTCCTAAAACCGCCCGGAAATGTGTGAATTAATTTATATTAGACACATTTCCTAGGTAATATATACATTTCCTAAGTAGCTGTCGGAAATGTAATAAACGCTCTATCAAATTGGTACCAAGAACGGTATCATCATAACGAACCTAACCTACACTCCGCGGCAAAGTTGTTTTTGTGTATGTATTAGTTTCGCCCTAAGCTTAAGTCGCTCGCTCCCGTTTTACTCATTTTATTCGTAGAAAGCATTCGTTATAAACATTTCCTAATACGATTTTGGAAATGTATACAATTCCTAGGACTTTACATTTTCTAGAATATGTGTGTATTACATAATCTTTGAAACAATATTTAATACATTTCCTTATTATCCTAGGTATTGTAAACAATTCCTAAGTTTTACACATTTCCGTTAACATATCCAATAAAAAAGAAATTGCGAAATGAGAGAAATGTAATATCTAAGGTTTGTGTGACGACTTGCGAAAATGACTAGTTACGAAAATGACCAGATGCGAAAATGATGAGTTGCGAGAATGACAAGTAGCGAAAATGACTAGTTGCGAAGTGACCAGATGCGAAAATGACGAGTAGCGATTATGACGAGTTGCGCCAGCGTGACGAGTTTGCGTTTATGACGACTTGCTACTAATCCAAAATATTGTCATACTTACTTGGCAATAAAGAAAATAATTTATGATTATTTATTAATTTATCTCAGCATATATTAAACAGCATACTTAGACCTATTTTTTACTGCGTTCTAAAATGGTTTTAAATCTATGTCAAAGAGTCTTTTCTCATCTCCATTCTGATGCTTTCTGCCAAATTCTGTGACATACCTACATACATAATATCACGTCCATAAAGTTAGTTACCTCTAACTTCATGATCACGTCTTTACTATTCCTAATGAAGTAGACAGAGCCTAGGTCGCAAGATTAGGCGATGCGGTTAGCAACCCATCACTATTTTTAATTATTTTTCCCACCTTCTCGCTCCTTTCATGCTAAACGTGACCATTGGCTCTTGCGGCACTAGGCATTCCATTATAAGAGTAAAAGCATTTATTCGTTTGCTTGTTCGTTTGAAGCATTGTAATCAATACGCCAAAAAAAAATCTTTAACTATTTATAGAAATGTGGATATTGTGGATGTTTGGATGTATGGATGTGTGTGTATGTGTGTAAAGTGTGTATGTGTGTATGTGTGTATGTGTGTATGTGTGTATGTGTGTATGTGTGAATGTGCGGATGTGCGGATGTGTGGATGTGTGGATGTACGGATGTGTGGAAGTGCGGATGTTCGGATGATCGGATGTATGGATGTATGGACGCATGGACGCATGGACGCATGGACGCATGGACGCATGGACGCATGGACGCATGGACGCATGGACGCATGGACGCATGGACGCATGGACGTATGGACGCATGGACGTATGGACGTATGGATGTATGGATGTACGGATGTATGGATGTATGGATCTATGGATGTATAGGTAAACACTCACATATTTTTTAATTTTGGTATTTTGTTCAGAGAGTAAGTACGTCAATATTAAATTGTTCTATAATTTAAAATTCTAATTAATTCACATGAGATAAACAACTTTTACGCATGCGTTCGCGATCGATCGGAAGGTATGTAAATTACTTTAACCCCTTAAAGCACAAATTATTTAATTTTATTAAAAATGATAATGTGGTAATTTCTGGTGACTTTAATATTGACATACATATTTTCGATTTCGTAAATCGAATTTGAAGGAATATAGTCATTTTAGTTGTAAGAGAAGTTATTAAACCTGCTAGTAAACCTTGTCTCGATAATCTTGCATATCCAAATTTTACAAACAAATATGCGACGGATATTTTATAATTTGGATTAACGGATCACTCTTTGATATTGTTATGAACTGGAGTTCAAGATTTGAAAAAAAAACGCTTAAGTTCGTAGGAGGGATTAACCACAGAACCCAAGAATTTTACTTGAAGATGGTCTTCCTATCCAAGGTTCAAGTCGCGTAGCAGCTGAGGTCGGTGGTATTTCGCCAAAGTTGTCGCAGGTACTTTTACTTGTTGCTCTTAGGTAGGTTTACTTTGCTTCGGTTCGCTTCGAAGAGAAAACTGGCGTGATGCGCACTCGATCGCCTTTTTATATGCGTCGATACGGAGGTCTACTTTATTCTCGAATATTCTCCTTACTTGACGAATGTATTTAAAACGACGGGAAACATCGAGACGCCGATATGTATGTGTGAATGCAACGAATTCCAAACAACTCTTATGCTATAAAGGCATAGGGCCTAGTTTCGCTTGCACCATTCTGTAATATTTCTATACGGATCTTGCTCGCGACTGCGTCTATCTCGTTCGCGTCAGTATTCATTAAATAACCTCTTAAAAATCAGTTACAGTAAAATTTTGGCGAAAATTTAGATTAAATTTATAAAGCCGTTTCTCTGAAATAGGTATAAGTATATAATAGATACCATGCACTTTTAGAATGTTTTTGAGCTTAGCTTAGCTTAAGTTAGTTCGAGAGCTGTACGATGGTAAATAAGATTACCCTTGCCTAGACGCTTATTCAAACACTTTAAAATTTGTTTCATGTTTGAAATTACAAATAGTGACTACCTACCTAATCATTCGCAAAACAAAGAAAAACCAATAAGATTTTTTTTTTAAAGTTTTCCCTGCGAATTCTTTTAGACCCGCAAGCAAGTGGTGTTAACCATACTGTATCGCTTGCTCTTAGTCGATGACAATCAACACAGTGTGTGTCACCATGGTGTCACCCATGAGCCTAATGGGTTCCCCAAAAAGGTGTCACCCGTGAAGTTAAAGGGATTCCTTCTAACTTCATGGTGTCAACACGAAATGTTGTCTTGGCTTAGGCTAAAAAATAGAAATTATCTTTTAAAGATTTATACCACAAGGAGATTATATTGATCATAAAAAAAATATTAAAAGTAATAAATAAATAAATAAAAATATTATCTTTTGCCCATAGGCATTTAAGGGTTAACAAATATTGCGATTCCACCCACGCTGATTACTCTTGACAGGTATGAGCATCGATTAAGGGGTGAGCTACTATAAATTGCTCGTAGAAATTCTTAGAAATTAGATTTCACGGGACACCAACGAAGAACGCACGTTTTATTTAACGGTATTTAAATGCATATCTACCATTTAAATCTGCTAATTTGGACGTAAGTTCGAAAGTTATCAAACTTTCGAACTTACGTCCAAATTAGCAGATTTTAATGGATTTTAATGGTTGCTAATTTTGACGAAACTTCGAAAGTTGGGTTACATCCGAACTTATGTCCAAATTAGGAGACTTTAATGATAGCTTGCGTTTCAATACAGTGAAGATTTTAAAAATGAGAGTAAATAGCTAATCTAATGATTACGGTGATGATGATTGTGGAACCTGCAGCGTCATGACACCTTATCAAGCATCCAGCGGCCTCGAATAACTGCCTGCTATTGGAACAAGCCGTAAGTTTATTACGATTACTAAAGGAGTGTAGTTTTGTGCGAATATGTCTCATAGCGATCAGATTGTAGAAAGGAATGCTGTTACATTTCAGTAGGCCCCATTGTGGCTGTCTTGTTGCCCTACAATCGTCGATGGAGGCGAAGTAACGTCGGAGACTAGAAATGGCCTGTTTTGGATGGCATTTTGTCTTCAGCAGCGTAAAAAGAGCCTCCAGAACAGACGTCCATTATTTTGTCTTCAGTTTTTGGAAATGAGTACCATTCAGCTTCTTGACCAGTCTTATGTATTTTGACTGGGGAGCGGTGGCGTTTACCAAACTTGAAGTACCTACTACACTAGACCGACGTCGCCTCCGTTTTAGGCAAACAAGGCAGCCGCAATCAGGTACTGAAATTTAACATCGTCTCTTTCTACAATCTGCATCGCGTGAAACGTGTTCGTGTACATGACTGTATGGTTTTAGCAATCTTAATAAACTTACTGGCTGGTCCCAATGACAGGCAGCTGTTCTTGGCCGCCGGGTGCTTGATAAGGTGGCATGATTCCGCAGGTAGCACACTTATCATTACGGTAATAATTAGATTGACTATGTCTCTCCTTTTTAAAATGTTCACTGTTTTGATGTGCATTACTACCACTTAAATCTGTTGATTTGGACATAAGTTCTGGAGGTCACCAAACTTTCGTGGTTACGTTCAAATTAGCAACCATTAAAATGCATTAAAATCAGATAGTTCGGACGTTGGTTCTAAAGTTTAGTAACTTTCGAACCTTCGTCCAAATTGGCAGACTTTAATGATAGTTCTGCATTTAAATACAGGCCAAACCAGATCCAAGAGACGGAGAAGAAGAGAAAACAACACGCTGGGAGGATGACACACAAAAGTAGCCGATCCAGCTTGAAGCGGAGTGGCGACAGAGATATGGAAATCATTGGAGGAGGCATTTGTCGAAGGACAAGCTGATGTGCGGATTGAACCTCAGGACCGAACCCCTAAGAAATTGTAAAAAACGAAACAGCAATAAAGATACTATATCATTTCTTTTATAAAATGTTTTTTACTTACAAAGCTCTGTCATTTTCAGTGGTCGTTCGATTTTAAGTATGCGTAAATTAATTTATGTTGAAAATTCAAATATTGTTTTATTCTATAAGAAGACCGCTAGAAAATAGATACATAATGGACACAACCTACGAATTTGTCATACTGACAAAAGAACATTCGAAACAATCATATCGGGAAATAATTCCGTGTAGTTTTGGTGCAGTTATACCTTGTGGTGTTAAGATGAACATACTAAAAGAAAAGTCCTCATGGGTGGGGTATGCAGAGGGTGTTGGGAAGTTGAATGTACCTTTTTTCGAATTCTTACACACAATCATATCTTAAGGATAGCGTTATTGTAACTTCTGACAAGTTTCTACATTAAATTCATATTTAAGTATAAGTCACATTTAATTATACTCTATAATCAATACTTTAGGAGCTAGAGGACATTAACCCTCTCCCCCCCCTTCTCAACCACACCCTCAGCATCACCCCTCACCACTGAGGACTTTCAGTATGTTTATATAGAAGTCTTTCAAATCTTTCTGAATGTGACGTAGCAGTATCTTTAAACGTCAGGAAATACTTAGGGATATCCTGTAGAAAGCTTTACTAAAACTTTATATTTCAGAAGGAGGAAACTGGCACTGTACCCCGCAATCTGGCGTCCCCACTACCCCTCGTCGTTGTTGTTGCTAGTTGCACGTTGACGTTACGCGAGTCACTTAGGATTATTGAATCACTAGCTGTGCCCGTGGGCTTCGCTCCCCGTGGGAATTTCGGGATAAAAACTATCCTATGTCCTTCCCTGGATATCAAACTATATCCAAGTCAAATTTCATCTAAGTTTCGGTTCAGTGGTTGAAGCGTAAAGTGGTAACAAACAAATATACAAACTCACTTTCGCATTTATAATATTAGAAGGATAATGGTGAGAAACTGCGCACATTATCATTGTTTATCCACGGGAAACAATAAAGAACGAAAATTTTATAAATTTTCGAGTGATAAAAACAGGTAAGCAATGCAACAAAGTCTGTGGTGGCGACCCTGATTATTTAACTCACACATTTGACGTGTGCACAGAAATATTGCGTAGTTTGTAGTAGTACTAGGTATATTAGTTACTCCGTTTGTATGAAGTGTCATACCTGTGATTTTAGCCAAAAAACAAGTCGCGAGCCTCTATATGAGTTGTCGTGCTCACAGCGCGGGATATTGAATCGAAAATAAATACAACAAATAAGTACGTGGATATTTAAGTTATGTGCAATACGAACGATGGTTTTTGGCCGGAAATATACTTCGCTCGCGAAATAGACACGGAAATGTTTGTCGCATTAGCGGTGAAAGAGTTTAATAAAAGTCAATGTAATATTTTAAAAATATTTACTTCAGTAATAAAAAGATCGAAAAATAAGGAAGCACCCTTTTTGTCGCAATATCATTTGAACGACGTAATAATCTTACGTTAATACATTTAATATATAAATAATTCATAGGAAAACATCCAACCACCGAGGATCGCTTAAAACAAAAAATCGGAATGTCAAATCGTCATAAACCACTTAAAAATAACTAACACAACATAAAAGCATTACTTAGGAATGTACATTCATTTATATCTGTTCGAAAGTGTATCACATGATTCTTATTTTATTGTAAGTACTCTAAAAATGTCAACACTATTAAAATCTGGTCTAAAATGAAAATTGATAATTATAAGATAAATAAAAACGAATAGTGAAATATACTATTTATCGAGTTGATGTTTGTTCTTCAGAATGAATTTTTTTATGTTCTAACAATAACAACTGTGGTACTTTCACTTCTATCACCTGACAAAAGTATCGACAGTACTAAAAAGGTTAAGGCAGACCCTAAGGGCTTCCACAAAGTGACGCGGGCTCAATCTATCTTACGAACGCTACGTACGACAGAGACAGGTGACCCGCGACGGATTCTGTATCACTTTACTTAGAGTTTGTGACAGAGATAAATAGAAACACGCCGCTTGCGCCCGCGTCACTTAGCAAAGGCCCTGTCGATCGCGAAGCTAAGGGTATCGCCGTACCTGCGCAACGTCTTGCGACGAGAAAAAATTCGCTTTGAAGAGCAGCATCATTTGTGACACGTGAGATATGTCAGAACTAAAATATGAACTCTTCCTCCATACATTCGCCTGGTGCATCTGGAGTGAGGGTTTTCTAAACATATGGGCACCAGATGGCAGCACAGTGAAGTCAGGTCCAATAAACTGCTATTAGGGATCATACCTAGTTAATATGATCCCTAATTCTTGAATTATCCCTCGTAATTGGATATTATAATATACACGCAATCACCTGGTGACACCAAATGAACCAAATATTACTTTTTTTTTAATTTTTTGTGATCGAAAATTATTTTAAACCATATTTATTTTAATATTATTCCGTAGCATGTGCCAAGACTCCCCCTCTAGTTATTACCCTAGTCGGACCAATGACAGCAGTCGATTGGACCTGACGTCACTGTTGCCTCGTGCGTGCCACGTATTTTAGGCGTAAAACACACAAGAGACGGCGTACGGTGAAGATACGGCGAAGGCGCATATGGCATGCCTGTTCCGCGTCGCTTCAGTATAATGAACATCGCGCGTCGCTTTCATACATATTGTATAAAAACTTTATCATACAAAAGCGACATCGTACCTGCGCCGCGTCTGCTCTGCATCTTCAACATACGCCGTTCCTGTGTGTTTTATGACTTAGAAAACCCTCGCACGAGTCTTGCGAATTAGTTGTTATAGGTGGAGGCGGACACGTTCCCGCCGTGGCCGGTCCAGTTGGTGTGCACGAAGTTGCCGGGCTTGGCCATGAGCTCGTACGTGTGCGCGCCGAAGTAGTCTCTTTGAGCCTGCAATAGAAGTCACGTTTAACAACCACACCATCATATATCATCATCATTAGCACGACCCTCTCTATCTGGCATTTATAGAATCTGACATTTATCGCCGATACCCTCTCTACTACTAGAGCCATACTTGACTAGAGCAGCCAGAGGATTTGGCCTACACTCTCCACGCTGGCCAGACGGGTTGGAGAGGTCCTACTGATGTTATATGCTTTGTTTAGCTTGTATTGTCTAAGTCGCTTTCTACAGCATCCACGGCAAGACTTGGAGTGGTCCTATTCTACTCTGCCGGAAATCACACTGCGTATCTATCAGATATATAATAAATCAATACCGTTGTTTATCATAGAATAGGTTAGCGAAAAAATCCATAGTAATTTCGTGGATATACAGGGTCTAACAAAAAATAAATAGCGGGCAGCACTTCAGCGCGGTAGCCGTCGTATAAGGCTAGGGCAGACGAAAGCGCCGGCGACGGAACTCCTGTTAAAGCGGCCTGGGCCACCACCTACGCAGTTATGCTTGGCCGAGGTCCCTATTCTACATTGTACTGACCTGAAGCAGGTTAGCGGGCAGCACTCCAGCGCGGTAGCCATCGTAGAAAGCTAGGGCAGACGAGAGCGCCGGCGACGGAACCCCTGTTAAAGCGGCCTGAGTCACTAACTACGCAGTTATGCCTGGCCGAGGTCCCTGTTCTACATTGTACTGACCTGAAGCAGGTTAGCGGGCAGCACTTCAGCGCGGTAGCCATCGTAGAAGGCTAGGGCAGTCAAGAGCGCCGGCGACGGAACCCCTGTTAAAGCGGCCTGAGTCACTAACTACGCAGTTATGCCTGGCCGAGGTCCCTGTTCTACATTGTACTGACCTGAAGCAGGTTAGCGGGCAGCACTTCAGCGCGGTAGCCATCGTAGAAGGCTAGGGCAGTCAAGAGCGCCGGCGACGGAACCCCTGTTAAAGCGGCCTGAGTCACTAACTACGCAGTTATGCCTGGCCGAGGTCCCTGTTCTACATTGTACTGACCTGAAGCAGGTTAGCGGGCAGCACTTCAGCGCGGTAGCCATCGTAGAAGGCTAGGGCAGACGAGAGCGCCAGCGACGGAACCCCTGTTAAAGCGGCCTGGGCCACTAACTGCGCAGTTATGCCTGGCCGAGGTCCCTGTTCTACATTGTACTGACCTGAAGCAGGTTAGCGGGCAGCACTTCGGCGCGGTAGCCATCGTAGAAGGCTAGGGCAGACGAGAGCGCCGGCGACGGAACCCCTGTTAAAGCGGCCTGGGCCACCACCTGCCGCAGCGAGGCCTGCGCTGTGCTGATGCGGGAACTGAAGAACGGATCCAGGAGCAGGTTCGACAGCTGAGGGTTCTTGGTGAACGCGTCCTGAGATAGCAATTTTCATGGTTAGTTCTTATCTTCTTTCGTTGCCTAGGAAAGGATCAAGTTAACAAAACCTAAGACAATATATCACTGACTACTGTAACAGATACCCAACGCCATAGAAACTATTTGAGGGCTCGTAAGTAGGCAATACTGGAGTTGCGTTTAGGCACACAGATATGGCAGCACACACGACTAATCAAAAAAGTGACAAAGGAAGTGTTTAAAAAAAATGATTTCATTTCATATGAGTCATATTTAGTTAAGTTTTATTTGTACGTAGTATATTATTACTCTGTGGTTTTATTAACTCCCATGCTGGTATGGGAGGAATAAAAAAAACTTAGAATGTACCAGCTGCTTCTCTTCCCACGCAGATCGTAAAAGCCGATCGAGGGTATGGGCAAAAATGCAAATCATGTTAACAGGCGATGCGGCTAGCAACCCATCACTGTATTGATTGCTTTTCCATCTTCTCGCCCACCATGACGCTAAAAGTGGCTTTTGGGTCTTGCGACCCTGGGCTCTGCATAGAACCACCGCAAGACCCAAAATGCTCTATCTGCCCCATTAGGGATAAAGACGTGATAGTAAGTATGTATGTATATTTAGTTAAGAAGAGATATTTTAATGTTTTAATTATTACCTCATAGTGCCATCTAGTGACAAGGAAGATAAAAAAATATGTTTACATGGCGATGGGTAGACATGGCAAAACACACACATGAAAGAAACCAAGAGGTCTTTTACAAAGTCACTCTAAAAAAATAATTGAAGGTAATTTTATACCACCGACAAAATGAGAGAGGATATATGTTTGACGCTGATGTATGTCGTGTCTGTCTTGTCTATCGCAGCGCTCGAACGGATTTACCAATTCCGATGCGGTTTCTTTTACGTGAAAGCAAATTCTCTTGCGGTGGTTCTAGCTATGTTTGATGAAAATCGGTTAGGCCGTATAAAAGTTATTAAGGGTTAACGCTTGAAAACTATGGCTTTCATTAGCAAATAATAGATGGCGCTATGGATACAAATCATCTCGGTAGTTTCGCTACTCATCACCAGATGGCGTTCTTGACAGTCGGTATGTTTTTAATTTGCCTAGCAAATAATATTGTTAGCGCCTGAGTTGCGCAGCAAATTTATTACTTCGTGGAAAACGCGACGTATGTTCGGTGTGTGTGCGTAATTTTGGCCGAAGTTCGGTCGCACATCAGCATAATATGTTTTGACACTATAACCTATTTTTAATAGAAAATCTACAAAGTACCGTCGACTTTAATACAAACTTTGATAAAACATATCGCTCCCATCTAAAACACAACCTGCTATCACGACACACCGTATCACAAAGTCAGCCACGGTCACGACCGCGGAGGCCAACGGGTCACGCGGTGACCGTCGCGTGAATAAGGACGGGACTTTTTTTTTCTTTTGATTTTCAAAGGTTTTTAATTAACTATTTTGTGTTGTAATATAGTGTTATAATGTTTATTTTTAATTATTTAAATACTTCTACTTTACTAGCGTTTCGAAACGACCACTGCTAAGAAGAAACGCTTTACACGGTTTTGGTCCCCTATGCTTTTATAAGCCGAGAAGCGCTGTTTGTTTTTGTTTTTCGTGTGTGTAAGTAGCCAACACTGGTGTCACATTTTTCAGGCTGCCTAAAGGCATCTGACATAGCTTAACGACTGCCATACCTACAATGATAACAGCCGGGACCAACGGCTTTTACGTGCCTTCCGAAGCACGGAGGAGCTCGAGAAATTTACATGCTTATGGTCACCCATCCAAGTGCTGACCACTCCTGGCGTCACTTAACTTGTAAAAGCGCTAGTAATGCGCACTCCCACCGGGCCACCGAGCTCCTCGGAAAGCGCTTATAATGAGAAATCACCTTGATGTTCCCGAGGAAGACGCTCCTGATGATGCAGCCGCCGCGCCACATCAACGCGATGCTGCCATAGTTCAAGTTCCACTTGTTAACCTGCAAACATCAAAATTCTAATGTTTATCCAATAATGGATCCATTGCAGGCACTTTAACACTACGTGATCTAATCAGAAATAAGGAAATTCGTAGGAGAACTAAAGTCACTGACATAACAGGGACGTGCATCACCGATTATTGCAGGGTAGACTAATTTTGGGCCCTTTGCCCAGCAGTGGGACAAAAATAAAGCTCTCTGACTGAACTGACCCTATTACTTAGTGTGTTTACATCCTGAGAGCCACTTATACGCGTCATATTGTTTAATATTCATAAATGTTCCTATTAGCTTACCGCTTGTTTGAACTAAATCCAAAATAGGCTGGCATCGGCCATTTATGATTATTGCACTTTTTTCCTCAAAAGTTAAATGGTTAAACGCGTAACTTTTCAGTTTTAGCAAACAAACACCTGGGGCACAACTCCCACATGAAAAACTTTACATTGCAAACTGTTTTAAAGAGGTAATAATAGAAAATAAAAATAAGAAACTTCTTCTAATTTCATCTGTTATCGCAAACATAACAAAGTTCAGAGCAGAGCGCAACACGTAATCATTTGTAATGCGACAATGCAAATAATTATCATTGGACAAGAAAAATTATCAAATATATACGACTAACACAAAAATCTTCGTGTTCCGTTTTATCCTCGAACATCTTCCGTGTATTTAAATTGGTAGCATAACACAAGCGAGAACCAATAACTTTCTAGTTTTCATCACAGGAACGAATGAATAGGCCTAAAATCGATATCATTCCTTATTGGTCAAAAGTGAAAAGAGATAAAAAACGTTGATTATTGAGACAGAAATAGCTTAAAGATAAGGGCCATTTTTGAAAAACAGCGTTTCACTTACTTACTGGTTTTTTCCATACTAAAATTTGCTTTGTTTGTTACTAATGCGTTTCAAAAATGGCATTCATTAGGCAAAGTCTAAAATATTAGTTGTGTGCGCGTATACTTCATTTTTGTGTGCGTCGGTGAAGTACGTTGACGATCATACCACAGACGCAAATCCTTATCCATGCGTTGTGAATGTGTGCAAATCGAGACACGATGGACAATTGTCTTTTAGGTAGGTAGCCCCTAGAGTACATGAAAGTATACGTGGCGGTTGCCTGCATATGGCGCGATGGGAAACGGACGGGGAAGCGCGCGTTTATTTGAAAATAGGGCCTATTTATTATTTATTTAATTTATTTTAATATAAAAAATGCGGATATATTAGGGAAGCTCCGGGTAGACAATGTCTCTGCGTCTCTATGGACAGCACGTCCCTGTGACATAACCCAGCGGATTAGCTCGTTGAAATGGCAGTGGGCGGGACACATAGCGCGACGAACTGATGGCCGATGGGGCACAAGGTGGTCTGACGACCTGACCAAGGTCGCTGGAAGGCGCTGGATGCAAGCCGCTCTAGATCGGTCATTTTGGAAATCTTTGGGAGAGGCCTATGTCCAGCAGTGGACGTTATGCGGCTGAAATGATGATGATGAGTCGGGGTCCAGTGCTGCCCTCATTGAAATGAATAATTTGAAAGGAAACGGAGATATCATTTAGAATTTTGTCTTGATCACCCAAAGATTTCCAAAATGACCGATCAAGAGCGGCCTGCATCCAGCACTTTCCAGCGACCCTGGTCGGGTCACCTGACCATCTTGTAGGTGGGTGCCCTACGCTTTGCTTGCCAGTACGCTTGTTCTTATTGAGAGTTTTGAATATTATCACCTTAGCAGCCTCACGCAACAGCATGAAGCCCTGAGCGTAAGAGATCAGTTTGCTAGCGAACAGGGTCTTGCGCAGATGTTCTAAGAACTCTGCCTTGTTGTCAGAGAACTTAATGTTGAACCCGGGCAGACTCTGTTTCACCCGTTGGCTTACTATGTTTCATTTGAAAGTTATGAATATTATCACCTTAGCAGCCTCACGCAACAGCATGAAGCCCTGAGCGTAAGAGATCAGTTTGCTGGCGAACAGGATCTTGCACAGATGTTCTAAGAACTCTGCCTTGTTGTCAGAGAACTTGATGTTGAAGCAGGCAGACTCTGCCTCACCCGTTGGCTCACTGTGTTCTTATTGAAAGTTTTGAATATAATCACCTTAGCAGCCTCACGCAACAGCATGAAGCCCTGAGCGTAAGAGATCAGTTTGCTGGCGAACAGGGCCTTGCGCAGATGTTCTAAGAACTCTGCCTTGTTGCCCGAGAACTTGATGTTGGAGCCGGGCAGACTCTGGCTTGCCTTTACACGTTCATCTGTTAATAAATACACATTGGTTATGGGAGACAGAAAGCTTTTTCACTTGTAAATCTTATTTTAATTGCGTCAGCTTTAGATCTTTTCACTATAATCAATGTAGAAGTTCTATCTCTATCAGTGACGAAGCGTAAAGATTTAAGACTATTGTTTTACAACTTAGTGATTTGAAGGCATTTTAAGTCGTCTCGTATCGTCTTTTATCATTAGAAAGTAGCGGTCAAGTCAATTTTCTCGAGCTCTTCCTTGCTTCGGAAGGCACGAAGCCGGCTTTCATTAAGCTACGTAAAATGGATTTACGCAGCCTGAAAAATCTGACGACAGTGATAGCCACTTACATACAAAAAAAAAACATACGTTATTACTTTAAAAAAGTATTTTTTAAAACAAACTTTTATCTAAAGACTCTCCTCAAGTCAAGTCAAACAAGCTCCTGCTTGATGGAATTGTGTTGTTTAATTACAGAGTTCCTATGGCCATCCTTCGGCTCCATCATCAGATCAGCTCCATCATAATATTGCATTGTCACGCGATATACGTATGCGTGTCAAATTTCAGTTTAATCGGAAAATGGGAAATGGGTCAAATTTTACTTGCAAGATATGTTTACAGACAGAACGACAGACAACGGGACAGGTGAAACTAAATAAAAGCTTGTAAAAAACGGTCAAGTTATGTAAGGCGCTTAAAAATCTGACGTATGCGCTGGCCACTTACACACACGAGCAACTAACCTTTCAGAGCTGAGAGGCATCTTGCGAACACAGCTTCGCCGATTAGCGTGACCGGCACGCCGTACTCTAAGGCGGCGATGCCTGTCCATTTGCCCGTGCCCTTCTGCCCGGCGGTGTCACGGATCTTGGGCAACAGGTACTTTCCTATGAAAGAGAAAACAAAATGACGTTTAATATATGTGATAAGTAAGGGCCGTGTGGTTTCCGGCAAAGTAGAATAGGGCCACTCCAAGTCCTTCCGTGGATGCCGTAGACGACTTAGGAAATACAAACTAATCAAAGCTTATAAATATCAATGAGACCTCTAAACCCGCCTGGTCAGCGAGGAAAGTGTAGGCAAAGTCCTCTGGCTGCTCTGGCCAAGTATGGCTCTGGTAGTACAGAGAGGGTCGTGCTCCTGAAGTGGCGAAAAAAATACCTGATAATGATGATGATGTCGATATGTGATAAGCAATATCTATCAGCCATGTTCATATATCAAAAATCTATTTCACGACTTCGCATAGCTATTATATTAACAAAAGGTTTGCAATACAATCACAATAATATCAAAAGCGGCCGGCAAACGTGTTAGATAAACGATAAGACACTTATTAGTGATGCAATTGAGATATATATATGATAACTTTATCTTGAAAGTGACACGCAATGCTTACCGTCGGAATCCTTGAATTTCAAGATATCCCTCGTAATTTCTATTAGGAATGAGTCCAACTCTCCTTTGTTCCATTCTTCGAAAACTTGCGCCATCTCGTTTTGTTCCATACCTAGCGACAAAAAGCAAACCTTATGATACAGGAAGGAAACAGACTACTTTTATTCTTGACAGAAAAAGTCTATAGACAAAAAAAACTGGACCTTTACACGCAGCTTAGGGTAGTTGAAATGGTTTATATCAAGAAATGTGATCATCTTCGCGAATTTCCGGTTGCATCCTCAGCGTAACGCTTCAGAGCCCGGGGTCCGCTACCTAACCAAGGTGATTTGACGAGGTTACTGGTTTTTACACAGAGTGTCGTCTGGCCTTAGTAACACAAAGGTCCTTCTGGTCTACCCTTTGTGTTGTGTGTCCAATCGTGGGAGAGGTTTAAGCAAACGCTAGATGGCGTTCGGGACCCACGGTTTACACGTGCCTAAAACACGGAATTATCTTTCTTTTCGGATAACCAGGTGATCCAAGCCTGCAATATCCTAAGTAGAATTAAAACAACTTTTCCCAAAGTATGCTTCCTAGTGGGATTCGAACTGACGACCTCCGGATCACAAGGCGAACGAACGCCTTGACCACTAAACCATGGAGGCAGTCAACATTATTTCTTTTATCCTTTTTTGTTTTGGAGTACAATAAAGATCTATCTAGCTAGTATAATATATACGGACAAATCAGCTAGCCCCAAAGTAAGTTCGAGATATGATGTCCACTAGGCCGCAGAGGTCGTCGCAATGTCATTCTGGCCACATATTTTTTGAGAGGTCGTCACATTATCACTTTGATCACATATTTTTTGCTCGTGTGAGGGTGACAATTGTATTTAACGCACACAGCAATGATGGTTATTATACACAACAAAAAAAAATCTAGGTGTTCACCAAGGATGTCCTTCATGACGTGGTAGGCTTCGCAAATGAGCTGCATGTCTCCGTACTCGATGCCGTTGTGCACCATCTTTACGAAGTGACCGGCGCCGTCCTCGCCCACCCAGTCGCAGCACGGCTCGTCATTCGCTTTCGCACTTATAGCCTACATTAAAAAGTAAAAAAATAATAGGCATGACTAGACTAGAAAAATATTGTTGGCACAATGCGTCTTCATCGGTTACGTTATTAAACACGTGTTTTCTTTTCTCTGAGAAAAAAATGACGTTCGCTTTCACACAATAAAAAACAACTGCAATAAAACTATAGAAAAAAATCCTTAAAAAATTATAGGCATGACGACTAGAATAATATATTTGGCCCATCGGTTAGATTATTAAAAAATATTCTACACATGTGTTTTCTTTTCCCTGAGAAACAAATATTTATAAAGCATTTAAATCTCGCATTACGTCACTGTTAAGTACCTACGATTTTTACATAGCGTTGACGTCGCAAGCCCCCACTCTCGAACTTAGATGCTCCGTATCTTTGTGGATTTCTACTATTTTTATAAACTGAAAAATGTAGGTCCATTATTGTTGGATAATTTAAAAGGCGGACTAGAGGTATTAAGTATAATACTTTTCTGACAGTTCTGTTAAATGTTCATACATAATTAAACCGTATATGATCAGCCAAGTGCGTTTCGGAAAAAGGGGTCTGAAGTAGTCTATTACAAGATAAGAACATTCATCAAATCCGCGTTTCTCGCGGCCATAGTTTGAAAATAATTTAGGTATTAAGAGTATTTTTGGAAATTTAAATTCCCCATTAAAGTATAATTACATAACGATCAATTTGAGTTTAATGACTGCTTATACATGACTCAAAGACAATTCAATGACTTATCAATTCGTCGCTGTACCTTAATATTGTTAATTAAATAATGAAAGTCACTCAAGGTCACATGATTACGTAAACAGACAATGAGTGTTCAAGAGCATAGCAAGTAGAGTTAAAAGGTCGTGCGCGACCGCGTTTTCATTAAAAAATCCACACTCCCGTTTGTTTTTTGGGTGTCTCTTTACGACTCCGGTTTAACGTGCCTTCCGAATTACGGAGGAGCTCGAGATATCGACTTTATCCCTTACCCTTAGAGGAAAAAGTTGTAAAATCTAAAGGCCATGTTTAGTGAGATAGTGATTGGCAGGGCTAAGATGGAAAACATGAAAAGCGAGGTTGCTAGCCTATCGCTTGACCAGAATAAATAAATAATTATATGCGGACAAACTACACAGATTGAGCTAGCCCCAAAGAAGTTAACAGATTGGTGTTACGGGATACTAACTCAACGATACTATATTTTATAATAAAAACTTATATTGACACATTCAAGATCAGTTCGGTTTGTCAGGATAGTAGCAAGTATAGGTTCATAGTCTCTGCCTACCCCTGTGGAAAACAGGCGTGATTGTATATATGTATCTATTCAAGAACCAGGACAATTTGAAAAAGGTCGTTTTCCGACTTGCCCTGACCGGGGATCGAACCCGGTACCTAGATACTCCTATTCAAATATTGAAGGTATGCTCAGTCAACCCGTGTTTTATACATGCTACGTATTAATCGCGCCATGCGAGTATGACGTGTCTGTGTCGCTTAACGTCAAGTGCACGGTGTCAAGGTCATAAGCAAGGTTACGGAGCTAGGGGAACCGCGAGGAGATACTGAAATCTTTCTAATCACACTTATTTTATAAAGGCGAAAGTTTGTGAGTGAGTGTGTGTGTGTTTTGATAAAATTTGGTATACAGGTAGCTGACACCCTGAATTCACATATAGGCTACTTTAGGCGCGAAAAGGTCCAAGTTTGTGAGTGAGTGTGTGTGTGTGTTTTGATAAAATTTGGTATACAGGTAGCTGACACCCTGAATTGACATATAGGCTACTTTAGGCGCGGGAAGGTCCAAGTTTGTGAGTGAGTGTGTGTGTTTGTTTTGATAAAATTTGGTATACAGGTAGCTGACACCCTGAATTGACATATAGGCTACTTTAGGCGCGGGAAGGTCCAAGTTTGTGAGTGAGTGTGTGTGTTTGTTTTGATAAAATTTGGTATACAGGTAGCTGACACCCTGAATTGACATATAGGCTACTTTAGGCGCGGGAAGGTCCAAGTTTGTGAGTGAGTGTGTGTGTTTGTTTTGATAAAATTTGGTATACAGGTAGCTGACACCCTGAATTGACATATAGGCTACTTTAGGCGCGGGAAGGTCCAAGTTTGTGAGTGAGTGTGTGTGTTTGTTTTGATAAAATTTGGTATACAGGTAGCTGACACCCTGAATTGACATATAGGCTACTTTAGGCGCGGGAAGGTCCAAGTTTGTGAGTGAGTGTGTGTGTTTGTTACTTCATCACACGCAAACGAGTGGACCAATTTTAATTAAATTTGGTTTGCAGGAAGCTGACACCCTGGATTAATACATAGGCTACTTTAGGCGCGAGTAAGAGAACCGCGAGGAGATATTGGAATCTTTCAAATCACGCTAATTTTATAAAGGCGAAACTTTGTGAGTGTGTGTGTGTGTATTATTTTATTCTGTTTTTAGTATTTGTTGTTATAGCGGCAACAGAAATACATCATCTGTTTAAATTTAAACTGTCTATTTATCTATCACGGATCATGAAATACAGCCTGGTGACAGACAGACAGACGAAGTGGAGTCTTACTAATAAGGTCCCGTTTTTCCCTTCGATCCCGAAAAAAATCGGAATATGATACTTAACGGATGTAAGAAAGGATCAAGCTCGTGCGAAACCGGGGTACAAAGCTAGTAGGAAGGCGTACAAACTTACCTGGAATATAGGCTTGACATGCGGCCACGCCGCGGGGTGACCTCCGGGCATCAGGGAGGGCCCGTAGCGGGCGCCGTCCTCGCCGCCGCTCACCTGCGACGCAAGGCCGAGATATACTACTTCATATAGGAGCGGCTTGCTGTTTATTTTTCGTATGTGTAACACTGATATCAAATGTATCAAGCTGCCAGAAGGAATAACTCGAAGAAAGTGAGCACAATGTGCCTAACAAAGTGAAATGAAAACTTTTGTGACAACCAAGAGTAATTCACGGTTAAAAAAGCTTAACACAAGTTAGCTTTTTAACTGGCTTTCAAAAAGGAGGAAGTTATCAATTCATCGCAATCTTTTTTATGTATGTTCACCGATTATTTGAAAACGCCTGGACATACTTGTCAGGTTGTCGTTCGGGGGTGAAATCGGGTTTTAGTTTTAAAAACTAAACTAAATAATCTAATTCAGTAACTGAATTTCAGTTGTCAATTTTAAAAGTGACTTTATCGCAAGAGTTTTTGAGCTATGCAGCTTTGATACTAAAAAATCTCTGGAATCAAAGCAAAGCCAGAAAATTCAAGGATGAACCCTGACCAGCAGAGCAGATTTTCTGGGCAGACAAACTCTATTGTATGACGAGTTGTTCAAAGTTGAAACAAAAACTTACACCCATGCCAATATAGTGGATGCCAGTGGGTTCGAGCTCCTTGCACCACCTCTGAGTGTCCAGGTACTGTGAGTTACCGCCGTCTATGATGATGTCACCCTTTTCAAGCAGCGGTATAAGGTTCCTCACAAACTCATCTACAGCTGACCCGGCTGAAAATATACCCTTTTTAGTATTTTGACCTATTTAAAAAGGTTTTTTGTTAAAGGCTCCTGTGACTATCTCATATGTAATATCATAAGTAGTAAATGTGGAATGGAATTCCGTGTACGGGTGCATACAAGCTTTTATTTAACTTGCAATGTATCTTGTATGAATGTTTGTTTAGGACAAATCTTGCAACTCAATTTTCAACCAGTTATCTTCAACCGATAAAATTTTTGATTCTTGTGTAAGTTGGATGACAATACAATATTATGAGCTGTTCTGACGATGGATTCGGGAGATATTCGACGGAACTCAGTTATAAAACAACATACCTTCATTGAGAAGGACTCGTTTGATTTGCCTTGATGAGCACTTTATGGTAGACCATGCCTAGAGTCTGATCACGGAGACGGAAGGTGGGCGATGGAACTCAGTAATTAACAGTCGAAACTTAATCGAGTTTGGACTTATTTAATATTCAATCATATCATTAGAAAATCAGAGCGATTTTGATAAGATGATATTGTGGAGCAATACTAACCTTTAACCAATAACATAACTTTCCTAGGCTTTTTGAGTTTGTTTACCATGTCTTCTAGAGATTTTGCACCAATAATTTTTGTTCCCTTTGCTTCATTTTGAAGGAAATGATCAACCTGTGAAATAATATTTAAATTATAGATTAAGTTACCATACTTTTGCAAAACAAACATATTCATAACTAACTCCATACAGAACACTTTTTGATAGTTAGTACATAGTATTTTAGCATTGTAGTACTCAAGTTAAGGCAGCAAACTATATTACTATGGTCATTAAACCACCCAAGCTCTTTGGTACGACACTCACACTATCGAAAGAGGTCAAATACCTAGGCGTAATACTGGACTCCAAGCTGAATTGGAGCACGCATCTTGATGAAAAACTAAACAAAGCCTACATAAACCTATGGAACTGCCGAAGACTAGTAGGCAAAAACTGGGGACTAACCCCGAAAATCATGAAATGGCTGTACATCACAGTCATCAGACCAGGACTCACATACGCTGCAATAGTATGGTGGTATCGAACTACTTTGATTACAGTACAAGAGAAACTACAGCGATTTCAAAGAACAGCATGCCTGGCGATAGGAGGTGGCATGAAATCTTGCCCAACGGCAGCATTAGAGGCAATCCTAGATATTAGATCGCTACACCTACACATAAAACAAGAAGCACAAGTCGCAGCTGCAAGACTTCATACGTTGGGCCTATGGAAACATAAAGACAAGGCACCACACACACAAATCCTCTCAATAGCCCTAGGGGCATCACACCTTATAGGTGCTATAAACGACAGGATCCGCAAACAATTTATTTTTGACAAAAAATACAAAATACAATTACATGAAGCACCATCAGACAGCTCAGGTACTGAAGAAGTGAGAGTATACACAGACGGCTCGAAAACACACAACGGTGTAGGTGCTGGTGTATTCTCCCACGATCTCAACATCCACTCTGCAGCTGCCTTGGGTAAGGAAAACTCCATTTTTCAAGCCGAGTGTGCAGCCATAACCCACGCAGCAACAGAAATTACCAGGAGAAAAGTATCAGGTTTGTCCATCCGTATCCTGACAGACAGCGCAGCAATTCTTCTTGCCCTGAGGAGAGCATACGTGGACTCTGCCTTAGTACAAGAATGCCACAGATCCCTGGATAATCTCTGTAAGTACAACAAAGTAACTCTCCAATGGATCAAAGGTCACAGTAACTCACTGGGTAACGATGCAGCGGACGAGCTGGCGCGTCGGGGATCGAGCATGTCACCGGAGGGTCCCCTTCCGATGGCCCCGATTCCCTTCACGCAGGTTCGCTCCTGGATCAAAGGTCGAATCGGCGAAGAACAGGCTCAATCATGGCGATCCCTCCAGACGTGCCGGCAGGCTAGGGAGGCGCTGCCCCAATGGGACAGACGCTTATCCCGACGTCTGTTAGCACTGCCAAGGAGGAACCTACGCCGTATGATTGACATCATTACTGGTCATTGTGCACTAAATAAACACCTCTTCACCCTAGGTTTAACTAACAGTCCTCTGTGCAGAGCATGCATGGAGGCTGAAGAAACTGCGAGCCATCTCCTCCTGGAGTGCGATGGCGTCGCACACATAAGAAGAAGGTTCCTAGAACACCCGGGAACCATGGCGGAAGCGTGCAGGGCGCCCACAGGCGTTCTAGGCTTCCTGCAGGAGCTGGGCTGGTTTGAGAACTGAGGCCGGTGACAGCTCCCCACGCAAAACGGGACCGGCAATTTCGGGCCTAATTGCGGAAAAATTTGTCCTCGACGGAAGTAAGAAGTAAGAAGTATGGTCATTAAAATGACTTACATAGTCATAATTTATAACGTTTTTTTTTTATTAACATGTAAGTCTTGTAAGTACCTGGGCGACCGAGCTTTGCTCGGTTACATCTCAAACATTAACTATTTTTTTTAAACTTGTCTAAAACAATGCAAAATAAAAAATTATATATAAACTTAAACAACAAAAAAAAAGAACCCGTAACACTCTTTCTAGCGGTCCGCGTCTTAAACCGTGGGGCCAGACGGATAATAGCCGACAGGACGAAATTAGCGACCATATTCTGCGCGGAAAGAAAAACGAAGTACACGTATTTTTTCTTTTGTGAGAAACAAAAAATGACAAAGATACAGCTCATTTAAATTTTGCGTGACGTAATGGCTAGGCACGATTTTTACTTGGCGGTGACGTCTTAAGCCCCCACTCCGGAACTTCGACGCTCCGTATCTTAGTGAATTTTTACTTTTTTGTTAAACTTAAAAATATGGGTCCATTATTTTTGGATAGTCTAAAAGACGGACTAATTACAATCATACTTTTTTTAACTTGTCTTGTCTTATTGGTAGCTGCTGAATGATTCAGGTTATTCGAAGATTTAGAACAAAACAATTAAAATAAACTTACCTTTGAGACAGTTCTGTTGTATGCACAGACCACAAAACCATGGTCATCCATGTTCAGGATTAGGTTTTGCCCCATGACAGCCAACCCAATGAGAGCAATGTCAGCTTTTTGTCTGTATAAAAACATATCAAGCTCAGCACATCATTTTAAAAGTGTCAATTAGTTTACACAAATATGTTTGTACTTATTCTTGTAGTGAGATAAGGATCCCATTATAGGTCACAGAGTTAATATAAGTATTACATACAGAAAGGAATCTCATCCTCACTACCCATTCCTGCCCTCTCTCCCATTCTCGCCTTGTCGAAGGTATTAAGAGGGCAAACACACACTAAATAAATTAAATAAATAAACTAAATCTCCTTCAAAAACCAGCAGGATAAGAAAATAAATAGCCAGCTATTGGTACATGAAAGCGTTTATGAAGGGTGACCTTCCAATAACACTAAAATTCAAAGTTATTGACATGTGCATCTTGCCCATTCTAACTTACGGAGCTCTGGCCTGGTCATTCACTGAGGATTAACCGGTCAACAAGACCCGAATGGCACCATATGGTGCGGCTTCCATTGCTTTACTATTGTATCTAGTATTGGCGGATCTGGCTTTCATTGTTTTACTATTGTATCTGGTATAGGCGGATCTCAAAGAATTAAAAGTCCAAACTTTAGGTTTGCCAAAGAGCCATGGAACAAAGTTCTAGTAGTGAAAATACTGGAGAGAGTCTCACACTCTATACTAAGACTAACATCACCGATGAGGGCCACACAACTTATACCAAGTTGAAGTGGGGTTGGGCGAGTCACGTTAGCAGATTGTCCCCAGAAAAATGGCTTCACAAGATAACTTCGTAGATACCCGAAAACAGTCCACATCGCAGGGGTAGGCCTAGAAAGCGTTGGCGATGACTTTGACACTTTCCAGCTGATGGTCACAGTCATCTCTGGATAGAGATAAATGGAGAAAAATGGGAGAGACTTTTGCCCAGCAGTGGGACTGTAAAGATTAATTCAAAAAATAATAATTTTGAAAATATAATTTAAAAAAGCATGTGTTGTAAAAAAAACACTTATGTCAATTTAACTAAAGCCAAAGTGCAGTTGTTAGCATGTCACCTTCAGTTAACCTTGTATAGTATGGAATCGATAAAGTGAAACTTATTTTATATTTCCTTTCAAATAGTCATTTGATAAAACATTTTTTTATTAATTAAGTATATTCATGACAGGATACTTGTGTGCATGCGTTCCAAATCCAATGTAAGATTATTGTTAGAATATTATTGCCAATTAATACCTCATTTTTTTCACAAAAAAAAAGGTTTTAAAACAGTTTTTTTTTTCAAATCCTTCTTTCATTTCTTAGCGACATAATCTACATCACATTGCATATTTTATGATCAGTTCTTTGTAGGTTATAGTTTGTACTGCTTTTTGCATTATTACTAGGTATACCATTCGTTCGTCGCATGGTCGAACGTCTTATCACTATACAATAGAATTATAATAAACTATTGTATAAAAAATAGAAAGTCAGTCCAAAACTACATCGTTGAGGTAAAGTTGTAACAGAATGTTTGTAACACTAATACTCACTGAGACATTTTATTGAGTTATCCACACAGATTCGAATATAAATAAAACTGTTGGTAGAACACAAGGTTTGAAATAGAGGATATAACACAGCTGATGATGATGAGCTGATTCAGCCTGACTGCGGGTTTGCTCGAGAGTACTCAACACTCAACTGATTGGACTTGGATGGACGACAAACGGAACCGACCGATCGACTGACTGACTGACGCAAAGGAGCTTATAATCACTAGCTAGACTGACTGACGTGCGATGCGACGTGATGACGTGCGACTGACTGACGTGAGTGTTGCCAGTACGATTTCCCTAAAAAGGACGGTTGGCTTTGTGAAAAGGTACGGTTTTTAACTTCATGGTACGTGTATGTTTTTTTTTATTTATGCTCCTTGAGGAAGGAAAGCAAGGAAGTCAGCCAAGTCTTATTCGGTTGTAAAAAAATCTTTTTTTAAACGCAAATTCAGTATATTGAGAGAAATAGGCGATAATCTTTGTTTTTTGCCCTTTGTAATTTGTACTGAAAAATAAATCACTAAGGGGGCTACCTACCATTAGTTACACGAGGCATTTTTGAAGATTCTTCAAGATAAGTAAAAACATTAATTAAGTCTTTGTGCGCTAAGAGATTTACGGGTGTAAAGAGTGTAAACAAAGCAAGTTCTAGTCCGTGCGTAGCTGTTACTCGGATCTTGCTCACGTGCTGCTTAAAGGGCAGCGCCCTCAATTTTTAAATTAATAATAAATCAAGGACTATGTTTTGAGTTACTGAGTAACTTAACTTCACACCTAATCATGGATTTTAAAAGTTATAAGCTTAAATAGAATGATTAATTTGATCACATTTTCTCACATTTTTACTTATTTTTTTGAAAGAATAAAATTACGTGCTTAATTTTCCTCTAGGTGAGATTTAGCTTGACCCCCAACCCCTTTTGTCCTTAACGTAATTAATGGACGCCCCCTTATATAGAAAAATTACGGCTTACACTGAGGTACAGTAGTGGTACCTGGTACGGTCGTGTGATAAATAGAACGGAAAACCGTAACTTTTGGTACGTTCTGGCAACCCTGGACGTGACATTGACGTTGACGGCGTGATCATGGTACCTATAATATCATAAGATAATGATAATATATTCTCTTTGCCTATAATTAGAAACCCATATACGCACTGTGTAGTTTATAAACAACATACTTAATATTTATTTGTGTAATACTTATTTTTATTACTTTTAATATTTTTGAAGTGAAAACTTCTTTAGCGGCGTTGTGCACTTTTTTTGGAATGGGTAAAAAATGTTAAACTCGCGTCAGGACACGCTCGCGTCAGGACACGTGACCTGATCGAAAATTCGTAAGACGGATGGAGAGTAGACAGCTGGCGCGGCGTAGGAGAGGGAGTATCCCTCTCTTTCTACGGCGCGGCGAAAATGTATGCCTGCGCCTGCTGTTTCGTATATCAAAAATGCACAACGTTAATATTCAAGTTTTCACTTCTGCCGGCACTCCCAGAGTGCAACCCGTCGTTTTTTGAAGTGAAAACTTCTTTAGCGACGTTGTGCACTTTTTTGGAATGGGCAAAAAATGTTAAACTCGCGTCAGGACACGCTCGCATCAGGACACGTGACCTGATCGAAAATTCGTAAGACGGATGGAGAGTAGACAGCTGGCGCGGCGTAGGAGAGGGAGTATCCCCCTCTCTTTCTACGGCGCGGCGAAAATGTATGCCTGCGCCTGCTGTTTCGTATATCAAAAATGCACAACGTTAATATTCAAGTTTTCACTTCTGCCGGAACTCCCAGAGTGCAACCCGTCGTTTTTTTTTAATGTTTTATGTTCAGTTATAATCTAATTCTGGTATTTAATAAAAAAATTAAGTATATAATGAATCTTTTCTATTTTTTTCTTTTTTGTCAACTTCCTCGCGACAGCGAACCATAGAGCCAAAATCCATATTTCTAAACTTAAAAGGCCTATTATACCATCCAATAGTTAGGCACCCTAGCTCACTAGCTAGGGTGGTGTAAAAGCAAATAGTGAGGTAGGCCCTACTTATCGGGTGATCGGGTGGTCCCGACACACCCGACCGAACTAGGCAGCCAGTGCGCCTGCGCTCAGTTGTGTTGTGTAGAGACTAGAGATGGGCGGCGGGTATATACCCAATCTACCCATTTGGGAATATACCCGGTAGATTGTGTAAATACCCGTATCTGAATTTTATGAGTAATAACTTCGTAATTCGTGTCCGAAAGTGCGTGCAAGCGCTGTAATATGCTTAAAATGCAGGTAGACCTCATATCTGACATTAAAGTATATGAAACCACCATACTAATCATACTTTGAAAGTAGGCTTCTTTGATTTATTATCATTTTTTTGCTGGGAGGTGCGCAAAGATATACTTATAAGTGTTGCTATGAGCAATCAGCCATAAAATACGATTTCAATATATGAGCACCCTCATACATATATAGAGAGTGGGTATCTTTGACTGCTCATAAGGCCCAACGCAGACGACACACTTTTTGTCCGATCGAGACTGCGGCGCACATAAAGTCTCTATGGCACGCAAAAAGTCCTTCGCGGATTGTTCACGGACTCAACGCACACGTTGCACGTTTTGAATCATTCTGTCGGCACATTTTTAGAGCAAGTTCAGTCCATGATACTGAATCACTTTCCACAAAAAAAGTTATTAAAAATTGACAAAAATTTTCGTCCACCCATACAAAATTCGTTTGGCCGAGCGCTGATATGTATGGGAAGCCGAATTTTTATTTTCAGTTTTCGTTAATTGTGTTTATAGAAAGTAAAGTCTGATTTTTAATTCCGTAGAATTCTGACAGCTGTCATTTTTTGACATATCAGAGATCACAAACCTTTTTGGCCGGGCACATTTTTAATTAAATTCATGATTTCAATAAGAGTGTGAACATTTGAATCTACCTACACATTTTATTTGTTGGTGAATGAAACCATTTTATGAAGTACGGTGCTCTAAATTAAAAGGGGATTTACAGCGAGTCAGCGAGCGATATATATTTACGTCCCTTTTAATCACGAGCAATTGAATAACCGATATAAAATGCGAACAACTATAAAAACTATTTGATTTAACAAACATACAGATAGACAGACAAACAAAGGAAAAAATAGTTTTGATTCTAGTTTTCATAAAGACCCCTCTTAAATAAATCCAGTTAGCTTTCCAGAGCGGCCAATTTGTGGGTGAATGGAAATAAGACATTCTCCCGCAGGAAAAGAAGCTTTTACGTCCTTTCCAGGTTCTTTAGCTATCTTTATGTCAAATTTAATCTAAATCAGTTCAGAAAAAAGTATTTTTTTTAAAGAAAAAACTGATCAGAAACCTAACAAATATAATAACAATCAATGTTACAGTCGGGCGTGACATGACAGCTGATAACCGCATATTTTATTTTTTAATTTTTCTTCTTGATGGATTACGAAAAAATAATTTAATAAGCTTTTGACTAAAAAGGTTGATGATACATGAATTAATAGGGAGTGATGCCAGGGAAAGAAAAATAGCCTGCTGATTTAAAATTACTTAAAAATATAACTTTAATAATTCGGTATTAGAAAATGTTATAACATTTTAAATATACCAGAAAGTTTAAAGTTTATCATTATCTTGATAAGACATAAAAATTAAGCAAGGATTTAATTTTTTATCGCCCTTATACGGGTTCCCTTTTCAGTTGGAGAGCTTTTTTAGTAGCAACACTTATGAAATGTCAGAATTCTACGAAATAAAAAATTAGACTTTAGTTCAGTATCATGGTCAGAACATGCTCTAAAAATTTGGCTGGTGGTTAAAAAGTCACCTGTAGAGAGTAGGTATCTTTGACTGCTCATATAAAAGCCAAAACTACTGATTTCGGGGTTGGTTACGAAACAAAAGATATTCGTATCAACGAGTTCTTTGATCCCCCATCACCTTATTATAACATTTCCCGCAAAATAATATGCCGGGTATTTACCCGTATCTACCCGTTGTATGGGAACATACAAATTGACAGGTCTAAGTTCATATTTTTTGCTGGCAAATGTTTGTAGACCTAATTAGATGTTAAAATGAGCAATCAGACACCAAATGCGATGTCAATATACGAGCACCCTCATACATGAGAGTAGGTATCTTTGACTGCTCATATAAAAGCCAAAACTACTGATTTCGGGGTTGGTCTCGAAACAAAAGATATTTGTATCAACAAGTTCTTTGATCCCCCATCAACTTATTATAACATTTCCCGCAAAATAGTATGCCGGGTATTTACCTGTATCTACCCGTTGTATGGGAACATACAAATGAACAGGTCTAAGTATATATTTTTTACTGGCAAATTTTTGTAGACCTAATTAGATTTTAAAATGAGCAATCAGACATCAAATGCGATGTCAATATATGAGCACCCTCATACATATATAGAGAGTAGGTATATTTGAGAGTAGGTATCTTTGACTGCTCATAAAAGAGCCAAAACTACTGATTTCGGGGTTGGTCTCGAAACAAAAGATATTCGTTTTGACTAGTTCTTTGATCCTCCATCAACTCGTTATACTATTTTCCACAAAATAGTATGCCGGGTGGGTCTATATTGGCTCTCATAAAATTCTAAATCCTATTCTTTATCTTACTACCGATTTGTGTTCATAATCATCATTCTTGATAATTTTATTGTTCATACTTTTTTTATTTATACATTTTTATTACTATCATCGGAGCTCATGACATTTAGGGATCATAATTTTTTTTGCCGTATTTAAAATTATTTTGCCATATTGTTTTTATTAATAATATTGTTACTAATAGCATACTACAACTCATAACGTCGTTGTTCAGAATAGTTTACTTTATAAAGGACAGTTATCAATTTTTTGTATTAATAAAAGCAAAACTAAGAAAATATTTTAACGTAGATTTGTCTTTGTAACTAGAGATGGGCATCTACCCGGGTATTTACCCAC
The DNA here is from genome assembly GCA_963555685.1 of Acrobasis consociella. Lineage (NCBI taxonomy): Eukaryota > Metazoa > Arthropoda > Insecta > Lepidoptera > Pyralidae > Acrobasis > Acrobasis consociella. Next base: position 6,516,191 of record OY743104.1, on the reverse strand, counting down.
GCTTGGGTATTTTCCCGATGTATGTGGGTAGATTGGGATATTCATTAAATATTTAGTGCGAGTCCACTATTTATGTGTAGAAATGTACAAAAAGGTTAAATAACCTTTTTGTACATTTCTACATGTATAAAACAATGAATGTCTCTAAAAAAGAAAATAACAAAGATTAAAATCACTGATGCTACCCATACTAAATATACAGATATCATCTTATTTGTTGCCTGATTGCTTATTTTAACATATAATTAGTTCTACAAACATTCGCCAGCAAAAAATGTGATCTTAGACTTGATAATTTGTATGTTCCCATAAAACGCGGGTAGATACGGGTAAATACTCGGCATACTATTTTGTGGGAAAAGTTATAACAAGTTGATAAAGGATCGAAGAACTAGTCAAAACGAATATCTTTTGTTCTGAGACCAACCCCGAAATCAGTAGTTTTGGCTCTTTTATGAGCAGTGAAAGATACCTACTCTTTATATGTGTATGAGGGTGCTCATATATTGACATCGCATTTGATGTCTGATTGCTCATTTTAATATCTAATTAGGTCTACAAACATTTGCCAGTGAAAAATATAAACTTAGACCTGTTATTTTTATGTTCCCATACAACGGGTAGATAGAACTATTTTTCGGGAAACGATTTAATAAGTTGATGGGGGATCAAAGAACTCGATGATACGAATATCTTTTGTTCCGAGACCAAGCCGAAATCAGTAGTTTTTGCTTTTATATGAGCAGTCAAAGATACCTACTCTCTATACAATATCCTTTTTTATTAAGTACAAATATTTTAAGGGGTGATTCAGTCCATCATTTTGAACAACTTTTCCCAATAAATGTATATCGAAATACGAAAAAAATGTTTTCGGTTTTCATACAAATCGAAGTAGTCACGTGATATCATTACTATGAAAAATGAAAATTTTCTTTTCGTATTTCGATATACATTTATTGGGAAAAGTTGTTCCATATGATGGACTGAATCACCCCTTAAAATATTTGTACTTAATAAAAAAGGACAATGTATATGTATGAGGGTGTCCGTATATTGACATCGCATTTGATGTCTGATTGCTCATTGTAACATTTAATTAGGTCTACAAACATTTGCCAGCAAAAAATATGAAGTTAGACTTGTTAATTTGTATGTTCCCATACAACGGGTAGATACGGGTAAATACCCAGCATACTATTTTGTGGGAAATGTTATAACTAGTTGAGGGAGGATCGAGGAACTAGTCAAAACGAATATCTTTTGTTCCGAGACCAACCCCGAAATCAGTAGTTTTGGCTCTTTTATGAGCAGTCAAAGATACCTACTCTCTATATATGTATGAGGGTGCTCATATATTGACATCGTATTTGATGTCTGATTGCTCATTTTAATATCTAATTAGGTCTACAAACATTTGCCAGTAATAAATATGAACTTAGACCTGTCAATTTGTATGTTCCCATACAACGGGTAGATACGGGTAGACCCGGCATACTATTTTGCGGGAAATGTTATAATAAGTTAATGGGGGATCAAAGAACTCGTTGATACGAATATCTTTTGTTCCGAGACGAACCCCGAAACCAGTAGTTTTGGCGTTTATATGAGCAGTCAAAGATACCTACTCTCTAAATATGTATGAGGGTGCTCATTTATTGACATCGCATTTGATGTCTGATTGCTCATTGAAACACTTATAAGTATGTCTTTGCGCACCTCCCAGCAAAAAAAATGATAATAAATCAAAGAAGCCTACTTTCAAAGTATGATTAGTATGGTGGTTTCATACACTTTAATGTCAGATATGACGTCTACCTGCATTTTAGGCATATTACAGCGCTTGCACACACTTTCGGACACGCATTGCGAAGTTATTACTCGTAAAATTCAATCTACCCACCAAATGGGTAGATATGTTATTTACCGGGTATTTACCCAACCTACCGGGTATATTCCCAAATGGGTAGATTGGGTATATACCCACCGCCCATTTCTGTTTGTAACGCATAGAAATGGATGACTTCGACCAAAAATAAGAGTGGTTTTATAAGTTTAACGTATTTGTCAGTGTGTCTGTCTATTTTTCAGACAAAAATTAGTTTCTGGCGCTTTGCCGCCGCTACCGCAGCATGCTCGCTTCGCGCGCTGTTTGGGTCACAGTTCTAACCTAACCTAACCTTCTTTTCTGGCAGCAATTGGTTTAATTAAACGATTCAATTCTAGTTTTATAAGTTTGACTTATCTGTCGGTGTGTCTGTCTACTTTTCTATCAAAAAATCGTTTCTAGCGCTTCGCCGGCCGCTTCAGCGGCACGCTCGCTTCGCTCGCTCGGCTCGCGCACTGTTGGGGTCACAGTTCTAACCTATCCTAACCTACTTTTCTGGCAGCAATTGGTTTAATTAAACGATTCAATTCTAGTTTTATAACTTTGACTTATCCGTCGGTGTGTCTGTCTACTTTTCTATAAAAAAAAAAAAATTGGTTGTTTGTAAAGTAGGTTTACGATCGAGATGTTTACGTGATAACGTCGTTTCACGGAATGACTGGCAGCGCTCGAGATGAGACGGGAGATCGGTCCGTCTCTCTCTCGTTATACCTGCGATCGCGCTCGTGAGGTTTTGGTGTGACACAAGTTTCTGAACATGTCACCCGACTAAAACGATTTTAAAGACGTTATCACGTCAAAATCGTTTCTGGCGTACTCCGTATCCGTAACTCCGTGGCGTAGTACTATGCGAGTCCGCCATATTCTAGATTCGATCTCCGGTCATGGCAAGTTGGAAAATGGCCTTTTTTAAATGATCCTGGGTCTTGGATGTCAACCTACATATGTATTTGTTATAAAATATAGTACTGTTGAGCAGTGGCGGGGCCTCCTTAGAAGCCGAATCCCATCGGGTTCCCTTACGGGTTTCTGATATAGAAGCAATTATTACTAACAACAAAACCTACGTATATGGGCGCACCGCGCATTAGAATGTTGACTTAGGTACTATCTTCATAAGCCGCAAATTAGTAGCATGACTGGATTGCAACCACCCACATATTCAAAATACGAAATTTTTCGTAGGTTATTCAAATTATATAAACACGCTCAGAGACAATTACTCTCACTAAATTAATAAAAATAATAGCGAATTATAAGCCGTACATTGATCGGTTTACGTTTATTAACCTTTGTAACCTAATCAGGTAGGTATTTAATTAGGTTCATAGTTTTTTAGCTGTACTAGCCCAAGTTCTCACCCAACGCCACTGCTGTTGAGTTAATATTCCATAATACAATCCTTGAACTTACTTTGGGGCTAGCTCAGTCAGTGTTATATGTCCCTAAGAACGCACTTGTATCATCCATACATTTTGTTGGGGCTTCTCCTATAATTGAAGACTCGGCGTAGTTTTATTGGTTTTGCTCTTCAAATCTTGTAGGAGCCTTGAGCCTTCCGCGAGTGACATTTATTATAGTACCTACCTCCTTATTACCTTTTTTTCTCTCTCTTGCTACGATACGTACGTGTGCAACTCATACAATTTGCCTTATACTGTAAATTCTTTAAATAAATCAAGAAGTCACTATTTGGAGTTTAATTCAAGAACTAACTACATACTCATTTGCAATATATGCATCTAAAGCATATACATTTTGGTGGCCCATGAAAGAGCAAAACTAAAAATCATTACTGACACCAAGGACGGACAACGTGGTCTTCGTGGTACTAAGTCAAAATCAACCCAAAATCATCTCTGGAATCGAAGTGGAGTCATCATTATCTGGGAATCAGTGCAATTCGGACATAGATGCATAAGCACCAACCGGACATCGCAACCCAAGCTAAAAGATAAGTGCCTTCCTTCGTCCATAAAATCTATCCAACTTCCTATAATTTCACAGTAATTTCGCCAAATTCATATTAAATTCATTCCAATATTACAATTTACACGTACTTTTAAACATTTCCTATGATATTTTAACCGATTGTTTCCAAATAGTCGCTTCTTTGCACTACGTAACCTCAATGCAATCTGTCATTGAAAACTAGGTCAAGTTCACGTAGGTAACTAGTGTTTGTTTTATGTAAAATACAGTGTTCCCTTTTATATAAGTACATACTAAATAAAATAAATCATATTTCTTTACTTTTACATGCCCACTTACAGTATAACAATCTTTCACGAAATTCATTTTATTTACCTTTCAAGCAAGTGATAAGTATTTTAATAGATAAGTAAGTCAATAAATAAAATAGATACTTTCCACTGCTAAAACAAAATTAGTCTGTGTTCATATTTTCACATTAGTTTGCCGACTATTCCAGGTTATCGGCTCGCCGCGCTGCAAGTTGCAAGGTCACGCCGCTGCAGTTTGTTATCAGATATCACTGCACTGCGTTATCAGCCGCTGCGTAACCGGTTATCCTGAACAGCTGACGCCTTAGCAAGGGACGTGAGAATTTATTTTGCTTACTTGGTAGTTAGTGGGATTTAAGGTTATTTTATTACTATTTTTCATAAACACATTTATTCTTGTTTTGCAAAATGACTGACAAAGGTGTTTCACCCCCCTCATTAAGGGAGTTAACTATAAAGCGTAGTTCTATAAAGGGTCAAATAACGAAGTTTAAACATTATTTATATCAATTAAAAAGACAAGAACATCTGACCAATTTGGAACTTGCCGAATCAAACCTAAAAATTTCGAAATTTGAGACGCTGTCTACAAAGTTCGACGATTTGCAAAGCGAGATTGAAGTGTTGAATTCAGAAAACATAGATCTTGAAATTGATGAGCGTGATTCTATCGAGCACGACATTGTGGTGAACATCGCGTATGCAAAGTCATTAGTCGAGGCTCACACTGAAAATGATAAGGATCAGTCTCAATGTTTTCATGATCATAAGAATTTCAATTTTCGTTTGCCATCTTTGGACATTTCCAAATTTAACGGTTCGTATTTTTTTTGGCCTTCTTTTAGAGACACGTATGAAAGTTTGATTCATAACAATGATCGCATTTCGTCTATTCACAAGTTTCATCTCAACTCATATCTCGAAGGAGATGCGGCCAGGCTCATAGCTAATCTCGAAGTGTCATCAGCGAATTATCCGGAGGCATGGAAAATCATTTGTGATCGATATAATAACAAAAGGTCCTTGATCAATCATCACCTAAAATCTTTGTTTACGATACAGCCTATCGCGCGTGAGTCTGATAGGTCATTGAGATTCTTAGTAGATCATGTCACAAAGAATTTGCGCGCCTTAGCCAGCCTAGACCAGCCGACAGATAAATGGGATATATTGCTTATTTATGTTGTCTACAAAATTAGATAGTCAAACGTTGGTTAAATGGGAGGAGTACAGGAACACGCTCGATGATGTACCTACTCTAAACCAATTACATAAATTCTTAAATGATCGTGCTGATGTCTTAGAGGTTTTATCGCGTAACAAGGGTGACAGTAACTATCCTAACCCTTCAGCCACTTCTTCAAAAAATTTTACATCTAATAACTCGAATAAAGAACAAGGTTCAAAGTTCAATCATAGTCGTGTCTCACAAACAAAATCCTTTTCTGTAACAAATCAATCAAAATAATATTAAATATACTTGCATAATTTGTGATGGCACACATAGAATATATGACTGTCCTGTTTCCTGTATTTAAATCTAAGAGTATTCAGGACAGAATGGCTGATGTTTCTAAATATAAATTATGTTCGAATTGCCTAAGACACCTACTGGTCGATTGCCGTATGGGACCCTGTCCAGAATGCAAGCAAAAACATAACAGTTTACTTCATCAAAAAATAGATGCTAACATAAGTACAGTTGAGAACGAAAGTGAATTCGTATTAAATATTTCAAATCAAACTCAAAATCAAGTGTTGCTTTCTACCGCGCTTATAGAAGTATGTAACCCTGTTACAAAACAGGTCGAAAGGGTTCGCGCGTTGCTAGATTGCGGCAGCCAATCGTCATTTATAAGCTAACATTTAAAACAAAAATTATCATTAAGTTCTAGGTGTATAGATCCTATTAGGGTCATTGGCATTGGTAATACCTGTGCGAATCAAGTCGTCGAGACATGTTCTACTCAACTACGTTCAATAAATAGTTCTTACAATATGACACTATCATGCTATGTACTAGAAAATCTTACAAGTGAGATCCCTAAAGCTCCTATAGATTTACGAAATATTAACTTACCTAAAAACTTACCTTTGGCTGATCCTATGTTTCACCAGCCTGCCCGCATCGATGTCCTTCTCGGAGCAGACGTCTTCTGGGAAATTCTTGGCAACGAGACTAAATCAAATGGCAAGTTCGGTCCCATATTACGAAATTCTAAATTCGGATGGCTAATTTCCGGTCCTCTGCCTTTATATTCTAAAGATAAGGGTACAATTAATTGCAATCATACTACTATTTCATCACAAGAAAACATTGACAATATACTTACAAAATTCTGGGAAATCGAAGAACTTCCTAGAAGGCCTATTCTCAGCTATAACGAAAAATCATGCGAAATTCATTTCATGCAAAATACCACTCGCCTAGACACTGGTAGATTTTGTGTTAGGTTACCATTGCTTGACACGCCTGACTGTTTACACATGCAGTGTTAAAGGAAAGCAGCGAGTCAACGAAACTGAGAGTCGTATTCGACGGGTCATCTCCCTCTTCTTCTGGTTTTGCGCTTAACCATATATTAAGGGTGGGTCCCACTATGCAGGATTCTCTCTTTTCCATTTTAATTAAAAGCAGACAGTACAAATTTATTTTATGAGGCGACATTTCCAAATTTTATCGCCAAGTTCAAGTACATAGTAAAGATCGCGATCTGCAACTGATATTATGGAGAAGAGATGAGTCTGAGCCCATCAAAACATTGAGATTAAATACCGTCACTTACGGCACCGCAAGTGCGAGCTATTTGAGCACTCGATGCTTGTGGCAGGTGGGAGAAGAGGAAGAAGACCAACTAATCAAAACCATCATCCAAAACGATTTTTATATAGATGATTTGATTACGGGTTGTGATGATGAACAACAATTAATTCATATAAAAATTTCAGTAACGAATGCATTAAACAAAGGTTGTTTTCCTTTACGTAAATTCAAAAGCAATTCATCTATCGTTTTAAACCAAGATAAACTAAACTCACAAGATAATTTAACTATCAGTCAATCTTCTAGCACCCTTGGGTTAGGGTGGGATCCTTCCAAAGATAGTCTTAATTTTCCTTTATAAGATTTTACACATCATGACAATATTACCAAAGAATTATTCTTTCAAGTTCATCTAAAATTTTTGATCCGCTTGGACTTCTTAGCCCTTGTATCATACAGCCAAAAATTATTATGCAACGGTTGTGGAAGGAGAAGCTGGATTGGGACCAGCCTGTCCCAGACAATATTAAAGAAGATTGGCTGAAGATCTCTCAAAATTTTTCTTACCTTAAAGACTTTCAAGTTCCTAGGCTAGTTCTTTGCGATAATCCTAAGGAAATAGAACTACACACATTCAGTGATGCTTCTCAATCAGCATATGGAGCATGCATTTATATGCGCTCTATAAATTCTAACAATCAAGTTTTTACTCATTTACTAAATAATGGTTGACTTCATCATGACGTGCTACTTTTCAAACGGGGAGTCACTAAACGAACGGTTTTTTGTATGGAAAAACCATTTGTTTAGGTGACTCCGCGTTTTAAGAATGACACTTAAGATACCTAATAATATTTATTTATGATTACTGTTATCATCATTTTTGCCAGACGAAGAACTAGAAGATGTGTTCTGCGTTTTACCAATTGCAGATAATAGAGATAGGCTCCAAAGGACTCGTACCCAAAACCATAAAATAATTAAAAAAGAAACCCATCCCCTCTCGCCCCGCGCAGCGCATGTTTTCCATCTGCTTTGGAAAGCAGAAACCTTGGCAGAAACATGTGTATGCCATAGACAATTGTGTATAGCCACGCCCCTTTGTTTGCATGTTTTTGTGTAATGTTTTGAAAATGTAGGTGCAGGAGACCCGCCTTAATGTTTCGAAAATTCTGGCGCAGGAGCCCCGCCTTTAGAATCTGAAAATTCCGTACGTGGACGATCGCCCTTTTCATAGTGGACTATCGAATGGCAACATTGACGATGACGACATCGACGGTCTTGCAGAGTGGGCTGCGGTCAGTGTTGCCAACCCTACTGTTTTAACAGGATATTTACTGTTTTTGCAGTGGCATCCTTGTTTTCTGTTTTAATACAAATTTCTACTGTTTTTCGGTATCTATTGGATCCCAAGAAAAAAATTACAAACGAAAATAGTCTTTAAGTCAAACTAATAAAGATGATTTTTGCACGTGTCGCGCGCTTTTACTTAGGGGATTTCCATACATTATGGAACAACGATCTTGGGTATTCCCCATGCTCATAGACAATGCTTTTTACTCGTAGTAAAACAGGATAGTTTAATAAGTGTAAAAAAGATAGCTGTTTATTGTTTTTTATTTCTTAAAACTAGTCTTTTTTTTTAAACTAAATTAAGAAATAAAATGTCTACGACAACCATAAAAGGCACGTTGCATACAAAATCAGAAATTAAGGAATGTTATTTATTTGATTCAACTGAAAAGCACATGAAAAAATTTAATAAAAACATGTATGATTTTAACAAAAAAAAATGAGGTCGAAAATGTCGAAGATATAGAAATTGAAAATAATTAATATTTTATTGTAAGAATATTTTTAACAACAATAAATACTCTTGATTTCCTACTTGTTTTTTATTGTATTAATGCAAAACTAACCATATTTCGAAAGGTTTCGGAGACAGTAGATTCAATGTTTTTATATTACTATTTTACTGTTTTCTGCTGTTTTTTCAAGTTGGATATGCTGCTTTTTGCCTAAGTAAGGTTGGCAACACTGGCTGCGGTCTTGGTTGGTTGGTGTAGTCCAAAGAGTAAATTAATATATAGGAAATGGTGTAGTCTATGGTGTGGTGTGGCGTGGCTGTCTGGCTCAAAGACAAGCTAGTCTGGCTCTGGAACTTGCGGAAGATTTAACTATCTATACTAAATTCGGTCAGTCTGTCTGTTGAACAAAGCTTTTGGAAATGTGCTTTTGAAATGGCGGGCCACGGGAAATGTTAAGTGGTGATTTAGGTGCGCAGATGCGTGGTGATTTATAAAGTTAAATAATTTATTTGTTTCACTATTAACGAATTGTACGCAATAGAATTATTGACTGTTATGACGTGACGTGTGTTAGTTCGGAGTGACGGAAGACAGACTGTTGTTTGGCGGAGCTAACTGCGGCGGTAGGTGACACCTTTTGTTTTTTTGACATATACTTAATTAATTATCGGCAGTTTTGTGAAATTAACATAATTTTACATGTATAATTTTACATTTTATATCATACTAATGCCGTTTATTCATTTACAGTTCATGAATCCAAACAATGAAAAGTGTAAACAAAATGGCGGACAGCCATCGTTAAGTGGTAATAACGCACAATCTTCGGAAAGTAAAAAGAACAATGTTTGTCGTGACTATGTTTGGGGCAAATGCACCAAAATTCACTGTAAATTTTTACATGAATGTGACAAACAGACTATGTTAAATATTTTACAATTTTGTCACGATTACCAGAATTCAACAGGGTGTAAGAGACCGAATTGTACGTTTTTACACGCGACTAGAGAAGAAGAAAATTTGTTTAGAGAAGAAGGTGAATTTCCACCTGACCTTGTTAAGCGACATAACCAAATGCATGCCGCTACCGCGAACATGTCCCGGAAATATGAAGATCCGTTCACAAACAAGCCTCCGCCGCCCCCTCTTGACAATCAGATGCCGCCCACACAAATGATGAACCCTATGTACCAACCGGCGCCGCGTTGGTTTCTGCAGCCGCCACCACCTCCGCCGCCACCTCCAAAAGAACCCTCTCCGCCATCACAAATATTTTCAGCTGGTAAGTGTGCCTGTATTTAAAAAAAATGTATTTCACATGTTTGTTTATTGTAGTACTGTGATCATGGCTTGAGTGACCAGAGAAGTCTGGATTGGCTTTAGTATAGTGTCACACGAGATTTAGGGGGGGTAGAGTCCCTACTCTTTTTTATCCTTAAAATCCCTTCTGCATGTGACTTTTACCACCTGGTAATCAATCCAGAACGATTGTTATGGCAGACAAAAGCGAAGTTAGATTCTAGTAATTTTTATGAGCCTCCGGAATGTCTGTGCACAGAAGAGAAAAAAGTTTAATTGTACCTAACTGGTACAAGTAAAATTTTTTTACTGACTACCCGGAACAACTGTGGAGGCAGAAGTGAAGACATGTAATTCTGATCATAGTCCATAAATTTTTAGGTAAGAATAGGAAAATGAAATATCTTCTAAACTACAAGTTTTCACATCCCCTCTCCAACCACCAAATTTAAAGATTTAGTGACGTCTCATTACCTTTCCTCTAGCTCTGACTAATATCTCTTCTCTTATTTTCTTTTCACTGGCTACTTTTAAATTACTTTCCTTAATGTTCGTATGTACCAATTTTATAGTTTATGCATTTTATATTACTTTTTCATTCATTCATACTATCATGTCTTTATCCCAAATGGGGCAGACAGAGCATTTTGGGTCTTGCGGTTCTATGTTTATTTATTGTTCGTTTATATGTTATAGTATGTACTCCTATTATTTTAATTGTATAGGTACTTGTATTTTTCTACACTGTAATACTCTAACTGCGCCAACTCCCCCACATCTTTTATAATCTTCTTTACCCAAAGGTTGGCTGGAAGAAATCACTTTAGTGATAAGTCCGCCTTTGTACCTACTATATTTGAAATGTACTTTTGATTATTGTCATACTTAGTTGGTGCAATAAAGAAATTTTATCTTATCTTATCTTACTCTTGTGACACTGTACCAAAGAAGTCAAAAGTCTGTCTTTAGATGCCTCTCAAGTGAAGGTTTATTCTTAACTCAACAGAACAGCTCAGCTACACTTGCATATCCAGTTCACTCTATGTAATATTTCATAGTCATGATTTCTTCTCTCCTTTCTTTTGCTTATTTTTAACATGACTTATTGTATTGCTGGAAATTATATATTATTATATTCTTTCTTTTTACTGTAAGCTTAAGTTTTTGCTAGAAACAAGGCAGAATGGTGTAAATATAAGTGGTTTAAAACTTTCAAATAAGTCTCTTGTCGTCTCGTCTTAAAAAATAAATTAAATTTGAATATTACTACACACACATAATGTGAATTATACTTATCGACATGAAAAGTCCCTGTACCCTGTAAAGGTCTAATTACTGAAAACCATTTGAATAAAATATATGTGTATTATATATATACCATCTCCATAATACCAAGTAGGGCTCAACTAGCAGTCAAATGATGCCATTTACTTATAATGTTTGCTTATTCTGTGTACTGCTTTCTTTGACGAAGCTTCGTACTATGACACGATACACGCAAATTTGACCGGCCGGTATCGTTTATCGGGTAACCTCGCGAATATTCGGGCTGCGCGTTCCGTTAACGAGTGGGTGGCGGTACGTCAAAGGGTTTTTGCGCGGTATCATATTGTCCTGTGTAGTCGGATTAGCGTTGTTCATCTTGGCTTTGTTTTTAACTTGTAGAGGTAGACGCGTGTCCTGTGCGTTGGTGCCACGGTTGTTAAGGGTCAGTTCAGACAGAGAGGAAAGATGCTCGCGGAATTCACTAGTTCCATTATAATTACAACTGTATTGCTAATTTATTGAAAGTATAAAATTGTATGAATATCGACGCAGGCTTCAAGCGTCGAGCGCAATGCTCGCGACTAGGTCGCGCGCGTCTTCGCGGCCACCCGGGAGGCCTCCAGCAAATTCTGTCGGTCTCGGGTCGCCGCCTGTGTTGCTGCAAAATTTTTCGTATATTGACGGGAAATTCGTAGTTTTTGTAGGTATCTCATGGATGAAGCAAATTTTTTATATTTAGTGCAAAGATATGATTGTTCATTCAATGTATCAAGTCAAGTGAGTTGTTTTTCTTACCTCAAGCACTAAGTCAATCGCAATTAAATAGTTAACGATATATTACAATTTTGTTTTTGAATGTGTTGGTGTAACATATTTACCAAAATTTCAAACTTTTCATAATCTATTTTATATAATAGGCATAAAATAGAGTTCCTCTGTATTTTTAATTAGCACATGGAGTATGAAATTTACCAAACACACTATTCTTTCCATACTGTCCACAATCCTTTTTGGACTTTACACATCATTTCCTCTTAGTTTCCTCTTCTTTTCTTTATTTACATATATGTTCTTCTTCATCCACTGCCCTAAGCGCAATAACTACATATCCTAATCGATCATTTTCACGTACCTAAGTACGATCGCATCGAACGATGATAACGAAAGAGAGCAACCCCTCCTCGCACATTTTTGCTCTCGATGTGAATGGCGGCTAGAGGAAGCATTTGTCCTCGCTTTCTGAACTGCCCCTAATTCGTAAAAATGGAGTGAAGCGATAAAATGGTGTTAGAACTCTTTCAAGGATTCTTTTTAGATTTCAATAAATGCAGTAATTAAGCACCTTATTCGCCTTGCGATTCGCACGAATGTGTACACGGCACGAAGACGCGAATCGCGAGGCGAGGTGCGAGTCGAATAGCGTCACTATTTACATATGCGTGTTCGTTATTCGCCTCGCGTTTCGCGCGAATGTGTAATGCTGCGGTGCGCCCATAGCATGAGACCACTGACAAACAAATTTTCTGTTTTGCAGGTCCTCCCCCGCCTGCAGTGTACCCAACAATAGAAAAGTAATTATTATTTTTTTATATTTCACAAATAAATTCTGACATTTAAACAGTTAAGGTCAAGCTATGAGAAAAGCTTAGTGACATTTAATTTAATTTATTTTTATAAAAATCAGCCTCTTTAGGTTCCGTACTCAAAGGGTAAAAACAGGACCCTGTTACTAAGTCTCCGCTGTCTGTCTGTTTGTCACAAGGCTGTATATCATGAACGATGATAGCTAGACAGTTGAAATTCTAAAAACAGAATAAAATGAATATTTAAGTTGTAATACATACAGCAAATGGGATTTTTTATAGATAATGGAACCCTTCGTGCGCACGTCCGACTCGCACTTGGCCGGTTATTATACGTATAATGTATATATATAAGTATTGTTTAAATTTGGTTTAATTATGTGTCTGATGATATTTGATTCAATAACATCTACTATGATTAACACAATAAATATTATTTATTTAAATTAATTCATTTTATTCATTAATTGTCAACAGCATAGATACAAGCAGACCTCCACCACCACTGTTCCCTCAAGTCAGGAATGGAGTAAAGAGGGCGCCCGACCAGCACGAAGGTATTTCACTACACTTTGAAATATAAATAATTTACTATATTTTTTACTATATAAATAGTTTAAATCTAGATCGATTGTTTACCCCCGAAAACCCCCATATACCAATTTTCAGCAAAATCGTTAGAGCCGTTTTCGAGATCACAGAAATTTATATACATATAAATAAATAAATATACAAGAATTGCTCGTTTGAAAGTATAAGATAAATATAAATGAATTTATTAGCTTTCGTATTTTTAAGGATTTATTTATTTTATTAATAGATTAATAATATTCTTCTTTAAACATTTTATGCTTGACTAGCCGAAGCCCGCGACTTCGTTCGCGTGGACTTTATGTCTCTGGAAAATGCTCATCAGGCTGAACAACTTTTACTAAGGTGGCATTTTTATATCTCTTATAGTTTAGCTGGACCATTATGGTTCTGCATCAGGCGTTCCATTTTCCAAAATCATTTATACCCTATATGTTGCCCAGACTTAATAGCTATATAACAAAAAAAGTTTCATTCGAATCCGTCCAGTATTTCCTGAGATTAGCGTGTACAAACAGACAAACAGACATACAGACAAACAGACAAACAGACAAACAGACAAACAGACAGAATTTTTTTTTAAAATTCTTACTCTATTACTACGTCTCCATCGCCCCCAATATTTTTTTTGGAAATATATTTAATGTACAGACACACTTTTTTTACTGTTTTATTATATGTATAGATTTGAAAAAAATCTTTTCAAGTCAATACCTTTGCAGATTATGAAATCAATTATTTTATAAATTACATAGTTAAATTATGATGTGTAAAGATATTAATTTCTAAAGAGTATATATTTTAATAAAAAAACATGTCAATATTGTTTACAGTTATTTCAATACATAACCAAATGGGGTACTAAGTATAGTTATTCAACATTTAAAGGAATTTTTCTGGAATAATATTTTATGTAATCTTTTTATAACTAGTCTACTTTATATGTATTTCTAAAATGTTTTTAATTACTTCACAGGTTCACCTCCCAAACCCTCAACTTCGTCGGCATGCCATCAAAACTCAAATCCACAAATGTAAGTACATTTTAATTTATATAATTTTTATTTTAACTGTAAGTATATTAAAAAAATGTTAAGAATATTGTTAATTGGTGTTGCAGTCTAGATACTAGTAAGCCACCACCAACGCTGTTTCCAAATGTACATAATGCTGTGAAGAGGTCTATTTCTGACCATTTAGAAACTGAAGGTAAGTACTTACATATAAGCTAATTCTTAAATAAATCAGTCAAATACATTCAGTACAAAGGATCTTTTTTGCTCATTTCTTGCTCTCACCATAGTCATCATAGCAATTTGCTTGGCGATATAAATACTTTAAAAATTGTGTAATGTTAAAAAATATAATGTTCAGCATGCAGCAGCAAGCGAATAAATTTAATCAAGAGCAAATGAGAAAGTAAAGGAAGCTAAGAGCTTCATCAAAATGCAGTATCAAATGTAGCAACAAGTTTCAAAGGCTATTTTTTATATACGCTTTTTTTGTGTATGTTCAATACACAAAACAACTTTTTATGGTAATTATGACGATAGGTGAAACATTCCACCTTCCATAAAATTAACAATAGACTTGGAGGTTGTTGTATTTTACCATAATTCATACAAAGAAAGTTATATTTCGTGGATTGAACTCACTACAAAAAATTGCACTCTGAAAAGAGATTTTGCTGGTAATACAATATTTTAATGGGTAAGGAACTTTGAAATCTGTTGAGTTATTGCGTTAAACGTATATACAGAATATGCAATTTTGAAAAAGATCATTTTATATTGTATATTGTTTATGTATATATGATATTCATAGGTACTTTATTGTTTGATAGATTCTTCTCTTCCTCCATACAACGAAATATATAAATTCATTCTTAAATTCTTAATTATTTATGTAAGTATGCACATCCATAATATTTTATCTAAATGTCTCAAAAATATGAAGTATATAATTTATTATTCTATATGTAATAATATACTCTTCTCAACTGTAATGTAAAATAAACTTTTTCTTCATACACATAGCTAATAATATATATTTATTACTTTTTCAAAATTGCTTATTCATCTAAAAATTTTATTTGTGACTTTGATTTTAAGATGATGATTATGCTGAGCCTACTTAAAATTTGACGTTTTTAAAATGTTGATATATTGGGTTGGCATCTTTTTTGAAGCTGATCTTCTCTTGAGTATTCGGTTTTCCGTTTTTGGGCTCATCATAATTACCCTGATAAAGTAGAAGTTTATGACAGACTTTTAAAAATAAATATGAAGAAATACTCCGATTGTGTTGTTAGAATAATATTTTGTCAGTTCTATTTCAAACGAGTCATTATATTTTGAAAAGTCTGTTTTAAATAGCTACATGAGCATTACTTTGAAAAGTATATTGAATGGTGAGCGCTTTCCGTGCTACAGATGCAAGTTTGATGGTAGTCTCATTAATACCAGTGCAATATGTACGGATGACAATGTTTATCTTGTGCTATCCACTGTCGCCATCTCGCTTTATCAAAGAGCGGGCCGATGTTACTATCTCTCAGACGTTATACATTATACTTTGTTGACAGCAACAAAGTCTTAAGCAAGGTCGTCTGATGTGATAATTTTTTAAGCTAATAAATACGTGATTTGTTACAATACGTATATTCACAATGTTAAATGTACTACCTATATTTAATTAATAAGTACATTTAACATTTGTTGATTAATGCGGGTCTGGGGAAAACAAATTGGAATGTACCAACTGCTTTTCTTCCCGCGCAGATTGTAAAAGCCTATCGAGGGAATAAGCAAAAATGCTAATCATGTTAAAAGGCGATGCGGCTAGCAACCCATTACTATTTAACCCTTTCACCGCGAGACTTTATATCAGTTGTAGTGCCCCCAGCGCGAGACATGGTAAATCTAACATACCTATCTACAACCGAAAAGGGATATGGATACGTAAGTTATGTGCCATACGACGTTTTTTTTTTGTCGCAAATATCAGACCTTCGCGGAATGGGCCCGACAATGTTTGTCGCATATATCCGATGTTCGCGGTTAAAGGGTTAAATCCCTTTTTTTCACCTTCTCGCCCTTACTCAAATATTTCAAAAAATCTATTAAATAAATAGGCACAAAAATAATGTTTTCTGTAAACGACTGGATGCCAAGCAAAGATTTAGTCAATATAGTAGTTGATCGGTATTAAATTAACTATCATTAACTAGGCTTAGGGCTCCCGGGGAACAATACGGACGTAATATTTAATTTGAATAAAGGTAAAAGATATGAAAATTAATTTCGTAAGAGGTTAAAGTATCTGACAGCAGGTAGTGCCCCCGCTAAGCTGAGAAACTAAGGCACAGCTCTACCATACTTTCTAGAAGCTATTCGAGGCATTTTTGACGCACCTGGGCTGCGACTTCCACGTGGCAAAAGCTAGAAGTCAAATTTCTCTGATCATAATAACGAACTATACTTCTACTTTGTTTAGGTTCAAAATGTTCAAATCCCAAAATGTCTAGAGGGTGCAAAACGCCCATGCGATAGAATGTCCAAATCCTAAAAGGTACAAATTTCTGAATGTCCAAATCCCAGAATGTCCAAATCCCAAAATGTTCAGATCTGAAAATGTCCACATATATACCTGTGTATGTATTTTATTTATTATCAAGTATTAGTAATTGTACTAGTGTATATTTTTTTTACCTAACCTAACCTTTGTGTTAACCCAGGGTGTCAGCTTCCTGCATATCGGATTTTACCAAAATTGGTCTAGCAGTTTGCGCGTGATGACTTTCGCCTTTATCAATATCATCATCATCATCATCAGGTCTTTTTAGTCTCCACTGCAGGAGCACGGCCCTCTCTGTACTACCAGAGCCATATTTGGTCAGAGCAGCCAGAGGATTTGGCCTACACTCTCCATGCTGGCCGTACGGGTTGGAGAGGTCTCAAGATGTTTATAAGCTTTCTTGGATGTTTATCTATATATGTAGAGTTAGTATCCCATAACACAAGTCTCGAACTTACTTTGGGGCTAGCTCAATCAGTGTAATTTGTCCCTATATATTTATTTATTATTTGTTTAGCTTGTATTTCCTAATTCGCCTTCTACGACATCCACGGGAGGACTTGGAGTGGTCCTATTCTACTCTGCCGGAAACCACACGGCCGTTTCGCCTGATATTAGTGTATTGTCTACCTTGACAAAAATATTTGTGCACATCACTGGATACTGGAGTGACAAAGTCTAGTACCGTCGACACGAAAATAGTGGCATTTGTAATAATCTGTATACTGAATGGAAATTTTTCAAGTTATTTTTCGGAAAATTTGAAAATTGGTATACGTAAGAAATCAAAAATACAAATTCTTCCGAACGAACTTTTTCCACTTCCTATCAGTACAACTGTACGACATATTATATGGCGTTTTGAGAATCAAGGGTTGGTCTTTAGGGCCCAAAAATGATTTAAGAAGTTGAGCTACCTAGATTTTTTATGTCTTGTTTGTCTTTTGAGGTTCTTGACCTCCAGCTTAATCTTTACAGATAGGCTATTATGTAAGCTAATATAAGTTAAGTATTCGTATGCTTAAGAATGATAAATTCATATTTAAATTAACATTTGCACCATTAAGATGGTAAACTGCCAAATAAAAAATATTCTTTAAAATACACAAACTGGAATATTTGAAAAAAAAAAACTTAAAAGAGCTCTTAATTATTTTTATTTTTCTTTCTTTCTTTCTTTCTTTCTCTGTATATATTCTTTTCTGGCTAATTAAAAAAATATTTAAAAATAATAAAAAGTAATCGAAACTTATAACTAAGGGTATTTATATTTTTTTTTTCTAATTTAGAAGTACCCCCTTCATAAAAAATACCAACGTTTACTAAACCTATTTCAGTTAGAATATGTTTTATCTCGTTATTTCAATGTCAAATATTGAAAAGAGGAAAAAACACAAAACATGTTTTAACTAAAAAAGGTTTAGCAACCAGTTATTAATTTTTATGAATTTAAGGGTTAACTTTACATTTTTTAAAGTGGACCAAAGATTTGTCAACTTTAAAAAAACGAATATAAACAAAGTATTTTTTTTAAACTTTTATGACGATCTTGTTTTGAATAAGAAAGGGGTTAACGAAGTGTAATATTTTTACGACAGTTTATTAAAACTTTTTTTGCCTTACAATAAAGACAAAATTTTGTCTAACTTAATAAAAAATTAACTTGAAAATTTATTGCTAACAGGGATAAATTATTTACCTAATGTGTTTAGAACACACCATATTTTTTTCATTAAATATTTACTTACAAACTTAAGACTAAAATTTAAAGCCGTATTCTTCACTGTTTTAGTTTTAGTGTACAGATGCCACTAAAAGAAGATGGTCTGAAAGGATTGTTTGCACATTCTGTAATACTTTATATATGTATGTGAAAGGGACATCCCGTAATAAATCTAACCATGGGCTATACTAGATCACTATAATTAAATTAAAATAACGGCCAAAATACCTAAACCAAAATACGACCTTTCTATACAAATTGCGCGGGAGGCTGGTCACTTTTGTATGGAAGAGCCCAATTTTTTTGTTGGCTTTTTGACTGTTATTTTAATTTCGTGACTATAGTGATCTAGTATAGGCCGTGGTTTGATTTATACGAGTATGTCTCTTCCACGATCATATGACAAAGCCCGATAGTTAAAAAATCGCACCAGCCTGTATAAAAATAAAATAAAAATTATTTATTCAGGCATTCACCCATTTTGTTAGTATTACAGAACTTACAAACTATGTTAGTACTAATATATTATTAATTTAATTTAAATATTTATAGAATATTTGTATATGTATTTGTTATTATGAAACCCGTAAGTGTTTTTGTAAATAATTTCTAATTCGTTTTTATTTTTATCTTCTTTTATTGGTTCATATTTGCTACTTAGTTTACAAAGTAATTTAAGACTAATGAAATTTCAATCAAAAGTCGTCATATCATAGAAAACCTCAAAACATGCGATAGACTTTTTGAATTAAAAAAGAAGGCATTAAACTCACGAAAAATAAATAAATTGTAATAGAATCAATTTCGTCGCGTTGTAGTACCCTAAAATTCGTTACTACTTAAAACGTACCTACTATCCTAAGCGTTCGTGTGAAACGACTCGTCCCCACTCGTCTTTAAAATATATTCACGTTACTTAGTCTACTTTCGTATGTCGGCCGCTCGCGCCGCTCAGCTGTATCTGTTCCTGTGTGCAGCGGGGTCTCTGACCTTGCCGCTCGCGCATTTTTCTTACTTTTCAATTACTGCATTAATTGCAGTGTTGTTACCAGGGACGTGCTGTCCATAGAGACGCAGAGACATTGTCTACCCGGAGCTTCCCTAATATATCCGCATTTTTTATATTAAAATAAATTAAATAAATAATAAATAGGCCCTATTTTCAAATAAACGCGCGCTTCCCCGTCCGTTTCCCATCGCGCCATATGCAGGCCACCGCCACGTATACTGTCATGTACTCTAGGGGCTACCTACCTAAAAGACAATTGTCCATCGTGTCTCGATTTGCACACATTCACAACGCATGGATAAGGATTTGCGTCTGTGGTATGATCGTCAACGTACTTCACCGACGCACACAAACATGAAGTATACGCGCACACAACTAATATTTTAGACTTTGCCTAATGATTGCCATTTTTGAAACGCATTAGTAACAAACAAAGCAAATTTTAGTATGGAAAAAACCAGTAAGTAAGTGAAAAGCTGTTTTTCAAAAATGGCCCTTATCTTTAAGATATTCTGTCTCAATAATCAACGTTTTTTATCTCTTTTCACTTTTGACCAATAAGGAATGATATCGATTTTAGGCCTATTCATTTGTTCCTGTGATGAAAACTAGAAAGTTATTGGTTCTCGCTTGTGTTATGCTACCAATTTAAATACGTGGAAGATGTTCGAGGATAAAACGGAACACGAAGATTTTTGTGTTAGTCGTATATATTTGATAATTTTTCTTGTCCAATGATAATTATTTGCATTGTCGCATTACAAATGATTACGTGTTGCGCTCTGCTCTGAACTTTGTTATGTTTGCGATAACAGATGAAATTAGAAGAAGTTTCTTATTTTTATTTTCTATTATTACCTCTTTAAAACAGTTTGCAATGTAAAGTTTTTCATGTGGGAGTTGTGCCCCAGGTGTTTGTTTGCTAAAACTGAAAAGTTACGCGTTTAACCATTTAACTTTTGAGGAAAAAAGTGCAATAATCATAAATGGCCGATGCCAGCCTATTTTGGATTTAGTTCAAACAAGCGGTAAGCTAAAAGGAACATTTATGAATATTAAACAATATGTAGCGTATAAGTGGCTCTCAGGATGTAAACACACTAAGTAATAGGGTCAGTTCAGTCAGAGAGCTTTATTTTTGTCCCACTGCTGGGCAAAGGCCCCAAAATTAGTCTACCCTGCAATAATCGGTGATGCACGTCCCTGGTTGTTACCGTACGAAATGTCCTTTATGTAAGTATTTTATAAGTGAAATTAATGCTAATGATTTAAATGTATATGTATCTAAAATATCAGTCTCCATATTATACAAATTAAACTAGTAAAATTTTCTTGAGTAATAAGCATTTTTTTTAGTTAATTTCTAACTGAATCGTTACATTAAAAATTATCTGTTAACTTACTTCTTTACATTCCCAATGTAAGTATATTTATTTTGGACGTAAGAAGGGCTGGGATGATGATAAACATAATTAACAAAAGAACTTTATTTGTTTAAACGTTCTTGGTGCGAAACGCTGGCTGGGTGAGCACAGGACTGAACTCAGAACTAATGAGTTCGTACATAACAGGTTTTGGCAGTTTCCAACTATATAATAATATTTACTACCTTATTTCTACACAATATTTGTAGTTGGATCATTGGTTTGTAAATGGATCAATGTTTATAATAGCCTATGTTTTTCTATTCACAATATTATCACTTACATTTGGCAAGCAATTTAAAAATACAACTAACAACTTAATTTTTACTTTACAGTTTAATCGGTTTATAAATAATGTTCTACATTTTTATCATTACTAATATCTATCTCTTTTCTAGGAATAATAAATTTATACAGATGATTAAGTATATTTATTTTTTCTTGTGTGTTACTTTTATAGAATGGAACTTTATTACCTTTGGATGTTTGACCCCGTCGCAAAGAGTAATTATCTGTTATATTTATGTGGCATTGTAACTACTGAACAGATAAAGCGATGTTGATATAGCTATTTATTTATTTTAGCTGACTTATACTTGGAGCTTCCCACAGTACAGTTTCAGAGTAATATATATTTATCTATGTCATCTATCTATTTATGTATCAAATAAACCTTAGACCTTTACTTTGCATTTGCGATGCTTTGCAGTTATAGTTTCCTAATATACATGTTAAAGTGAGGTTACTTACTAGACTCATGCTATCTCTGTTTGTTTTTTTTTAAATGTAAGAGTAAGAAAGGTTCAATTAAACAGTTGCTATATGGCGATATCTATTCAAAAGGCTATTGCTATAGCACTAGATTTGAATGTTATATTATATTTAATAAATTTACCACTGGTGTCGTAAGGTTCGGTGTAACTTAGACGACCCGGCAAGAAACTCATCCACCGATTATTTTCACAAAATTTTTTTGCAAAAGTATTATTTTGTTACAATATTCCTTACATCTAGAGAATACGTTTAAAAATAGAATTAAATTTGAAATTATTAATATAATTATTACAATAGAAAATAAAAATGCATTAAAAGGATAGGTTAGTGTCAAATGCCCAGCAAGAAGAGCGCGCTCTCTTACCTCTCGCTACCTCACTCGCCAACGGCCCCCTTCCGTCGTTCGCCTTGGAGGGCCTCTTTGGAAGGGCTTTTCGAGCGATAAACATGGAATAAGATTCGTTTTTATGTACAATATCGATGACTATTTTAATAGGGAACATTATTAACAATTTTAAAAGATTAGATTTTCAACATCTATAATAAAAAACTTGATTTGTCGCCGTTGTGCCATCATACGTATTATATCAACATGTTACGTTCGTGGCGACCTTTAACATCCAGAGATTTTATTATTTAGTCTTTCCCGAAATGTTAACCATTGGCTTCATTGCAAAGAGTTTGAAATTAGCTTCGCCGTTCAGGTAAGCTTCTAGTCGTAGCACGGAAACCGCACACACAAAATTGGTTGATTGTACTGGATATAATGTGTTAATGCTAATGTTATGTTTTGCTTGGCATGTTGATTGATTTGTTCTCAGCCGGACCTAGCAAAGTACAAAGGAAGGCAAATAGCGATTCGAGCTGCGAATACTGTCCACGGTGGGAGCTCAGGTTAGATATCAGGAAGTTTTCTTCTAACGATTTTCATGTTGAAAGTCACGTGTGCAGTCACGAACAGTTATATTTCAAAACTAGTACTTTATTGCAATAATATTCCTGATAATTTAACATGAAGACTCACTGATGATGTTATTGCGATGAAGTTTTACAGTTACATATAAGTGCTCATGACTATGTGTGCGTGAAGGACAAAGACGTAGACTGCGATTGTGTTCAAAGCGATGCAAGTGTGAAACGAAATATTTTTACACTTTAGCGAATTCTTCGTACTGTAAAAGATCTTGCTCGAGCTCTATTATAACGATATTTGGTTGATTTTATAGAAGCTTCAATTATTGCAATGTTTAAATGGCTAAAATAATAATTTACAAACTCACAAAAGCCCACGCGCCGAGTTCTAAACAAATTGTCATGCTGTGCGAAAAAGTGCGTTTGTAAGCTAAAATCTCTTCGAAATAACACACATGAAAGATATTTTTTGCGATTGATGATTGATACTACATCTTAGATTATTAACATAAATACAATCACTAATTCCATGTTCTGTTCAGATATCGTGTTAGATCCGTCCTATATTAGTATTGTTGTGGAGGACATGCGACGGAAACTTCGGAAGGAAAATGGGAGATTAAACTTAACTGTGAAAAAAACCTCATTTTTTTAAAATTATTAGATATGTATTGCATTTATAATATTAATCGTTTTTCGTTGCAAATAGAACAATTAATTGGCACAGTATTCATATTCGGTTTCGGTTAAAGACAACGCACATATAATGATATCATTTGGATATCATTCACTTGTAAAGCGAAGCTATGTAGCTATGTTTTTATGAAGATTCGGCGTAAAAATTAACTTCGATATTTTTAGAACTAACCTTAATTACAGTGGAAATTTAGTGCAAGATATATTTTTTTGCATCATGTCGGTAAAATATTGCAAATAAACCTATTATATACAAGCTAAAATCATAAATTTACAAATCAAATCTTAATGTGGGTACGGTCGTATGAACAAATACGTTTAACTACGAGTAAATAGTATGAAATGCTTCAGTAACTATTGTCTTTACAGGTTATATGCTTGTATGTTTAAGTTATGACAAATATTTTTTATTATACAGGAATCTGCTATTAGAAACTAAATTATCCGAAAAAATTGCGGATAAAGCAGTAACTGTATTGAAATACGAGGAAAAGAAAAAAGAAATTACAAATATAGTTGCTGTCTGCTGTCTAGGCGCGCCACATGCCGAGGCTTCCAGCAGTGTATCTAATGACGTAAGTTATCAACAAAGTTAAAAAAAAAGGCAATGTTCTTATTTATTAAGTACATTTTAAGGGGTGATTCAGTCCATTATTTTGAACAAATTTTCCCAAAAATGCGAAAAAAATATCTATTTCCATTAGTATGTCACAACTTCGATTTGTATGACATATACATTTTTTTTCGTGTTTTGTTATACAATACACTCATTAGGAAAGTTGTTAAATCACTCCTTATAATATTTGTACTTAATAAAAAAGGATATTGTATAATCCTAAATATTCAATGAGAAAATATCATATCATGGAACTTACATGCATAGTGCAAGTAATCCGAATGAGCATTGATGACGAACTTTTTTCAGCTATCATTGGACAACCCATTGATACGGGCATTAATATCTAGTAACATTAAGGAGAAGAAAGATTTTGTTGGTAAGTATAATACGTGCCGTACATAAGTGTGTGTTTTTAATCATAAAATTACGAATAGACTAACGTTAACATTAAACTTACAGCAAAAAATAATAATGTCTTGAGAAAGCTCACAGACATTTTGAAGGAAGTGGACGGTGGTCTGAACTCAAATGGGAATATGTCTCACGGCTTAGAGCGACTATTGAATGTAGACCTCGACTTGAACATGTCGGAATCATTGAGCATGGCTCCGCCTGCGTCTATTTCGGCGTCACATAACTTCCAAACTACTAGTGTAGTTTCTACACCCGCTCCGATGACTCCCATGCCGCCTCAGTTTATGCAGACTTACCGACCGATGCATAACCATCCTTTCCAATATCCTGCTGGTAAGTTGAACATAAATCTTTAATTCCCGATACAAAAACCTAGATTAACTCGAGACCCGCGAATACCAGACACAATAGTAAAACAATGGAAGCCGACCTATTGGTGTGTGGCGGGACTTGACATTATAATATTTTTTTATAGCCTATATAGTGTCCCATTGTTGGGCAAATTACATTATCATTATATTATGTAAATAACCTTACAAATGACGATGCTTATAAGCTAAGTGAATGGCGCCGCAAGATTAAGAAAGCCGACCTCGCGTAACGGGAAGAGGCGAGGACTAAGAAGAAAGAAGATTTAAACATTATGGCGCCAAAGTTTTCTGAAATTATGTTTAGCAGTGCATATCATGTATCTTTGATCAGTATCTCGTTAAAAATTACTTTGGGTCTACCTTGACCTGTATGATGTCCTATTTTTATATTGTGATGGGTTTATTTTCATAGGTCCAATGTGTTTTAGGTCCCAGTACAAGCAACGGTGGCGGCGAATCAATGATAAAACCGATCAGTGCCCCTATACAGCCTGCACCGGGTATGCCGCCATTTAGCGAAAATAACTATTATATGATGGGTACGAGTCATTCTATATTTTATTTGAAAATCTTAAGATAAATTATATTTGCAATACAAGGATACGGATAAATAAAGGCGATTTACTTGCTTAAAGTTGATTATGGAAAGGAAGAAGATGCAAGAAAATAAACATGCGCTCTCAGTCTACGTACAATGATTAAAACTTACAATATTTATAGCTGTAATATATTTTTCAGGACCCAGCACAAGCAAAAATGATGTAATCAAGCCGTCTATGAACGCTCCGATGCCGCCTGCGCACATGCCTCCTTTTAATGACCCGAACAAATATTATATGGGTAGACCTCGACCTCCGTTTCAATAACATACATGAGGTATGTAACAGCTAAAAATGATGCTGAGCGAAATGGGACGGAGAGAGCTGTTTTTTATTAAATTTGACGACAATCTTAATAAGCCCCCTGCTATTGCTGCGGGGCTCGTGCTATGAGTTGAATGCTTGGTAAATAAGTAAGTGACTGAGAATACGGTCCAGGTGATATAAAACAAAATTGTTTAACCGTAAATGAATATTAAAAATTAAAATAGACCTTCAGATTATTTTATGAAGTCATTGTAGTTTGTCGATTTTTGCAAAGTAACTTGAATCGTGGACCGTTTTCTCTGCCTTTTAACATATTGTATACTATTTTTAAAGTATATAATATGATATATGACAAAAAATATATGTATAATGAGCTACCTTCACCTGTTGATTGAGGCTAAGGCTTTTGACTGGTGAATAAGGTAATGTTTGTTTTTTACATTAAATAGTCAGGTCAATTTACTTTAAATAGAGGTTTAACTTACCTTACAGCTAAAATTCGGTACGAATGTTGGGAATACCATACCGTCCGTCAGAACCGTGTGTATAGGCGTGAAAATCGAGATGAAAAGTTATATACTTTTTCTTAATTTATACTATAATACAATTGGGAAGATGACTGGGTCAAAAATAAATTATTCGATGCAGTTCATAAAATAATACGTCACAAAATAGTGTCACTTCTCATTGATAATATCCATTTTCAACATGGTTTTAGATTTAATAATTCTACAAAACTAATATTAAGAGCGTCATTTGACTTCAAAAATGCATGACGTCACGCTTTCGTATTTCATACAAATCCCATAGAAAATGTTTGTTTTGACGTTTAGAAAAAAGTGACTGATTTGAGTTGTTGTCATCTAGCGAATTAATACAACGTGTAAGGGACATACCGTAGTAAATCGAACCAAGGGCTAACTAAACCGCTATAGTATGATTTGTATTCGACATTCCCATACAAATTGCCCGGGTGGCTGCACATTTTTGTATGGAAATGCCGAATTCTGTTTTTTGTTTCTGGCTGTTATTTTAACTTAATCATACTATATTTGTCTAGTAAAGCCCGTGGTTCGATTTATTACGGGTATGTCCCTTCAACGTTGAATAGTAAAAAAAAATACCTCGTGTTTACTGAGATACGTGATAATTAAGTTGAATCGCCAACATGATGTTAGAAAAACGGATAAAAAAAATCTTACGATGGCTGAAACATGCTAACGGCAAGTATTGTGCTACGGGATAAGCCCGTGCAAAAAATTACTAAAATATGAAAATTACAATAGAAATCCGATCCATGCTAATTACAGTCATGTCGAAAACATACAAACATAACATGTTTAATGTTAATTTGGTATGAAAAAAATATAAATCATGGACAAAAGATATTTGTGCCATGTCATTAGGCACAAGTACTAAGATAGGAAAATACAATTAATCTGTATCCCAGCTAAATCATTATGATTTCGTTTAGGTTATAAACGAATTATCGCATACAACAAAAGTATATTTTAAAATTATGACCAATCATTAAACCAGTAAAATTTGAAATTTGGTTACGAAACATAATTGGTATTTTCTAAACCCCCTTTTCTTAGGAATACACACACAAAATACAGCCAGACAACTTACCCTATATAACAGGGAACTCGTACAAAATAAAAATTATTTTTAAAAAAGGATAAAAAAATAACTGACGGACAACTCAGCCGTACTAGTTAGACAAATTATTATGTTCGGAGCCGAAGCGAGCCACAATTGTAATGAAAGAGGTTTTTCGATCTACATCCGCCAAGATGTAGGTAGATCGATAAAAATATCAACTCTGTGATACCTGAAACCCACTCAATAATTAACTTTTGTCTATTATCGAAGGTTCTAGAAAATCGGAGATAATATAAAAATAAAAATGTTTATAAGAGTTTATTAGTTTATTATGGATTCTTTATAAATAAAATGAATGATTTTAAATAATCAACATTATATTGAATTATTTTTAAAACTATATGACATTAACCACCTGTCAATGTCATCTTAAGACATTCAGTTAGAACAAACTACCGAAAACAAACAATGAACAGAACCAACCTATTTGTATGAGTTTATTTCTGAAAATTATAATTACTTTTTATTTAAATGTGATGGAATACATACTTTTGAAAAAGAATTTAGCAATATCTATAGAAAACAAAAGATGACCAATAGGTGAGTGATATTGTTAACATTACATTGTTACAATTGGTATTTTATTTTTACCTTTTAATACCACAGTCATACTTTTTAAAAGTATGTATCTATTTTCTTACCTTTTTTTCGAAAAGATATTTGACATAGTACCGTTACGGAACCGGGGTTCAAGATTTAGAGTAAAAAGCCAACACTCATCTTAGGGAATTCGGAACCAAAGTGTGTGTGACACACAAATATAGTCTTCGAAACTTCCGATGTCCAAGTAGTCAAGTAATCGGGGTCCAAAATTCGTCTTAACAATAAAAAAAACTTAAAAGCTGTTTTCTAAGTTATGTTAACGTTAAAATAAGGTTATATTTTGGTTCTATGTAGGTAGCTAAAAAGGTTTGGGGTTTGAGCTATAGGTTTTGCAGAAACTCTCAGAAAGGTCCCAAAACGTGGGCACTTTTTGCACATAGGAGGTTAATTTATGGTTATTTTAACGTTGTTCATTACTACTACGATTTCCATACAAAGAATCTACAACCTATTCAAAATCTTTTTAGAACCTAAAATGTTACTTGGGATCACTACTTCAACAAACTTGCAGGCAACTGTTGTAGCTTCTTAATTAAGAATAGCAAATAATATACCACTTTTCATCTCAATTATCACTCCTACACTCGCTGGTCTGACGGACACAGAAAAGTCCCCAACGATCCGATAATTGAAAAATAAATCAATGTCAAAGGTCACAAATACGGGTTTTATATTATATTTCTGATTTTTGATCATGTTCCACGACCATGTTTTTCATCTACCCTTTTGTTCCTAACATTAGTACCAATTTTCAGCTCTATGCGATTTTATGTATTCATGATATGATATTTTGACCGGGCTGTAATATTAATTTTAGTTCAATAACGTTGACAAGAGCCTATTAGTAAGACTGATTTTAAATATCTGAATATATTAATATGTCGACTGATCTCAAGAATACAATATAATTAGTTTAAACTTATGCCAATCTCGCCTTAGTTATTATAAGCAAAAGAACATCAGTCAGTATTTTTGTAATAGTAAAATACTAGTATCTTAAGCAAAAGTAATTTTTATCTGAAAAATAAGTCAATTATTATAGAATTTTTGAGTAGGTACATATCTTTATATGTACATACAATGTTTTTGGCTTTAAGACCATTTATAAAAAATCGTAATAATAGAATAAATATTTTTAGACAGGGTACGCGCAAAGCTTAGTGCATTGTACAATAAATGCAACTGACGTTAGATTTCTCTCAAATATGATATCTTGTTCCGGCTGGCGTATTTTCCACCTGCTGAATGCCGCGTTAAGGAAATTGTTAATAGTTGCGTTAAGTAAATAAGCGCACGGAGGCGCATTCTCTGCTTTAAATTTATTGCATTTAATTTGAGTCCTATCCCTTTCGCCCTTCAGCGAAGTTGCCTTTTGGCGAAGTTGCCCTTTAGCGAACAAATGCATCTAGGCTTCGTGAACTAGTCCCTGTCTAGTCCACAAAAAATAAAAATTGAGGACATGTTTACAGAACAAGCGATAAGAATTCACTTTACAGATAAATCTCATAATATTTAATGAGCAGTTGTACATAACTGTGAAAATTATTATTGTATATTTAATGCGCCAAAAAACGTGATAATGTTTAATGCTCAAATAGATATAAGATGTAATATTTTGTTATAATAATGTGATTGCTAATGCGAATATTTTTTATAATTTTGTGCCATTATATCATAAGTTGTAGCGGAATTGTGTGATCTCATATCTCTCATGACACCGGCATTGAAGCACCCTGTTTATTGTAATAACATTTACACGTTATATAACACACTATACAATTCATTCTTTTATTTGGACAAACGTAATGCGAAAATGTCTAAATGTGTCACAAGTTCTGAATTTAAATATCATGAAACTGAATTGACCAGTTAGCGGTGACGAGTTATATACCATACAAACAAAACGCCGGATTGGTGCCTTGTCAAAAGAGTAATAATAATATGCATATATATATTTGCGGTGAATACCGCAAAGCATTTACGTATTTCACAATGAAATAAAAGTTCCCGTGGATTGGCCCATTAGTCTTTCATTTGGGCAATATGTAGGTTATAGTAATTTCAAAAATGAAGTGGAACTTAAAAAAGAATAGTGTTATAGTAATTTGATGTGCAATCAGCGTTGGATTGTATTTATAGGGTTGTTATGGATTTAGTCATTAGTAAACTACATATTCAAAAGACCTTAATTAACCAATAGTCATTATTAACTAGTTGTATTTTCGTCGAATTTTACACG
The DNA here is from genome assembly GCA_963555685.1 of Acrobasis consociella. Classification (NCBI taxonomy): domain Eukaryota; kingdom Metazoa; phylum Arthropoda; class Insecta; order Lepidoptera; family Pyralidae; genus Acrobasis; species Acrobasis consociella. The sequence goes on along the minus strand of OY743104.1, from coordinate 6,485,858 downwards.
ACATTCCATTAGAATTTCCATTAGTCATAAAGAACAATTGTTAGGCATGGTATTTATAACATATAAGCTTTCTGTTATTGGCAATGGAAATTTAAAATCAGATTTATTAGGTAAACGTTTGAACACCAGTTAGCTTGTTTTGTTGGGTAGGTAGAAAAAGACCCTTCTTGGTACGTACGGTAATAAATACACCTTTTATTAGAACGTATGGTTCTACAGATCGTTGAAGTTCCGTCTTCCCATCTCCAGCATAAAGATTGACAACCGATCTTTTTTGACAACTGACCTACGAGTCACGTCGTTTGACATTAATATATGCTTGCGATGTATATATATATTTATCTTGCGATCAACTATATCCTATGGTGCATTTAGATCGCCGCGTGAGCATTCTGAATGCAACGGGCATCATAGCATATGGTTTATCGTTAAGTTAGCTTTGCGAAAAAATGTCTATATCCAGATAATTTTGTAATACCTGCGATATTCGCCCCAAATTCCTGGAGCCTGATTGCTCCCATAACAAAAGTTACCTGCAGTGTAGAAACAAAGAAATTAAAAGATAAAATTCTCCGAATAGTATTTCTTAGTCAGTCGTAGAGTTCTCTGGAAGCCATGGGCTCTAAACGAGGACAAATTATACATTTTCTTATTAGCCTGCGTTTCTGGAATTTTATCTCTTAATTTCTTTGTTCTTACACTCTGATCTCATGGCTATGTCACAGACTTCTTATATCACTAAATGTTCCATACCTGAAAATAAATTGATGTTTTTAGACTTTGGCTGAGCGTTTTCTGTCAGATATAACTAATAGCAGAATTCGGACAAAATAACAAAAAAATTAATATGTAAAAATATGTAATGTTCAACAAATTTCCAACAAACATTAAGTACTACAGACATTTAAATCTAGTCAGTATAGTAAAACTAGAAGTCATTTCAGTATTCGTTCCAGTATTACTTATTCTATTTCGAACAATAAAATAAATTTAAATAATGTAAGTAAGCAACATTTCAAAATATAGCATATACAAATAACATGTTTTAGTAAAAATGTATTAGAAAGTCTCAATAAAAATAATGTTTAACTTTAAATTAGCTAATAGTATGTAACTGTAATTTGCTGAGCGTAATATATAAGATTTGCAAAATGCTTTTACTAACCAAAGTCATATTTGGTAATTATAGACTTCATTCAAATGGAAGTGTTAGCTCCTATCGGTCTCTCATTGGTCGCTTCAGTGACATACACTCAGTCCTCGTGCCTTAGCCCCATCTGTCGAAACGCGAAGTACTAATTCTCCCACATAATTAACCGATTTTTTATTTTCTTCTACCTGCTTGTCCAGAATTTATAGCTGTCCGCCTTGTTAATCAGACTCATATTTACTCTAATCTATTACAATTCCATTGCCAATTGATAAAATCATGTTCCTAATCTATGATGTAAGACATTCCTAAAGGAATAAGGTCCTATAAAACTGTTATTATAAATATTGTCACATATTTTAAGGATATATTTACCACAAAAGCAATATTAGGAGAAAAACCATACTCAGTATTATTTATATTTGGCAATAGTACTTTAAGGACTGGACATATTCTGATATACAGGGTATTTTAATTCGTGTGTTGAAATATAATTATCATGACAAATTCAAGTTGTTTGATTCATTTTCCCCTGTTGTATTCTTTTACTAAATTTTATATGTGGAGTATTGTGTGGAGCTATGAAAGTAGCATTATCATCAGGCATTTATTTAGGGCTGTGCGTGCTACACGTGTCAGCCTGGAACAGCAATTTTCTATGCTTCTGTTCTTTTCTGCCGCTCAGAACTATAGTATTCCTACGCTTTCGCTCTAGCAAATGACGGTCCTGAGCGTCAGAAAAGGATAGAAAAGTGATGATCCGTGCTGACAGATATAGCCCGACGCTTATCGGGCTTTCTTAGGTAGTCCATATTCTGCGAATGCGATTGCTGTGCGTGACAAAGGGCTAGCGAAGGTAAACAGCATAATAACTTGCATTTTTATAATTGCTATTCGATTATATTTCCCAATCTGATACGTTTCTCTAATATGCAACATGTTTTCAGGAATCGCGGCTTGTCCCGGTGAGGTGGCCGTGTGGTAGCCCCCGCCACAAGGACGGTGAACAAAGACAGCAGTGAACTGTGTATTGGTATCGTTAGGAGTTAAGATCGAACTGTTTGTTAATATTATGCCATTTTATTATCTCATACGTATTTTTTATATTTTATGACAGTATGCACCTGTAAATAGTGTTTGTTTGTAAATAGGTACATAGTTCAAATGCCTTGGGATATGTGAGTAAATTGTTAAAAATCGCCACTCTTAATACACGGTCGGTATTTTGCTATCATCGGTTATATTGAGCCCTGAAGTGTTTTAAATAGAAATGCTAGAGCAAAATAGATATATTTAAAATAATGAAAATACACATACATATAAAATTAATAGATGGAAAGACTATTTTAAGAATAGATTGTCACATGGTATAGAAGGCTATTGCAATGAGAAGTCTTATCGAAATTTAACACTTGTTCTTCCATTGACAACGCAACAACTTGTGCTCAAATTGCAATTTTAGTCCCAATCATTTTTTTTGTCTAGTATCTATCATCCGATTTTAATTCAATCTGAGGCATATGTGTGCTTATAAATAAGTATGGTTGTGTGTATTTTGTGTAACTTATAAAGCTATGTTCAGAATAATTCGAAATATGTATGTTTAGACCTTAGAATTACATAGGTAGATGAGACTACATCATTTTCGTATTTTAAGATGCAATTGCATTAGGTCCAACATAATAAACTATAGGTTGAGCACATAAGCGAACTCTGGTCTAACCCATGATAAAAAATATTGTAAATATAAAGCCGTGCGTTGTAGGTATACTAAATAAAGGCAACCCTATTAGTATGGTGCACTAGACCCAGACCTCAACATCCAAAATAGAAGTATAATTCCAGCTCCAAATTCTATTTGTAATATTATTTTTAATATTCATATATATCATTCAGGAACAATCTGAAACCAAACACAAAAAGGTTTTTTTTTGTTATCTGTCCAAAAATAAGTAAGTTATGGTTGTAAGCCTTTAAAATGTGATGGAAGGAGAAACTGATAAGTAACAGAAAAAGGATGCTCGTACACTTCTTGACGTCGCGCTATGAGGTCTCGTGCGTACGAAAGAGTGAGATGTCCCTATAAGGCTTCCACTTTTGCTGTTTTCAAAATGTATTTATTTTCAGGGGTATTTATTGTTTTATATAAAATATTGACTAAAAGCATACACCGTAAAATAGCCTATTGTTTTATGCAGTCCACATTATTGTTTGGTGAAAAGGGTTTCAATCAATCAATCAATCAATCAATTTATTTATTTGCATAAAATGTAGGTACATCGAGATCTTAAAGCAAGTTAGGTTTTTTCAGTTTTCCTAAATATTGCGCTAAAATGGACTTTCGCCCTATCTTGTAAAAGTTAATGTAGTAATTTTTTATCGATAATCTATCTTTTGGGGTATTGTTGAATAGGACTTTCAAAAATATTGTGAGCTTGGTTACACCATTTTTCGATTAAGGAATCCGTTTCTGAAATATTTGGTTGTATAGTTCAAATTTTTGTTACGAGTCAGTGTCCCCCCTCTATCTGTTAAACGGTTATATAAAGATACGTGGACAAAAATTACAGTAGTATAAATATTGAAGTTTATAGAAAAACTATAAGAGCTAAGTAGGGTTTGCAAATTAAAAAGTTATAGGCGACTAACTCATAAAATGTACTCGGAAAACGCAAATTTCATACAAATTTAATAGAAAAATTGTTTTAAGTGGTAGTAAGTCAAATCGGCAGTCGCAACTACGGAACCTTACACTGCGCGTGGCCCGACGCGCACTTGGCCAACTTTAAGTTAGTCGTTAGACCATTACAACAGCTTATCCTACAGCTTTCCAGGGATTACTGCGAGAGCAGAATATATGCGGTAATTGCTCAGTCCTAGGATGTGATTACAGGGACAAAAACATCATAGACGAAGATTTAGAAGAAAATGTTTGAAGAGAAGTGTCTTCTCCTATTTCAATAAGTATTGCTACGAACTGGGTTCGAGATTTGGAGAAAAACGCCAAAATTCTGCAGTAATTTGTGAAGTTATTGAAGAAATAGGAGACGAAATGTTCTTGTTACATGATATCTGCAATTTCACGAAAATGGTGTTTAAAAATAATTACAAATGCAATTTTTTAAACTTGTAGATAATTTAACATTAACATTTAACTTTTTTTTTTTAAGTTTTATTGGTAGAGTGGGTTTCGCCGTACCACAGGTTTATGTGGAGGAAGCCTCTTTTCGCTTAAAAGAAGCGCCCCTTGAGAGGGTGGTAAGGTTGTTGGTCCTTGAAGGGCTTATCATTAACACCAGCCGTCAAAATAGCAATTTGTTTTTACAAAACAATCCTGTATAAAAAATATTTTTATTGTGATATGTCATATTTAACCAAAAATCTAAAAAAATAACTAAGTATTCTTTTTTTATACTCTCCGTAACTCTGAAACCGTTCTCTTTTTTAATTCAATTCAATTAATGCTTTTCACGATTGTCTTGAATTTCGTGCTTTTCACATTGTACATATATAGACCATTTCTGTTTGTAGATTTTTTTTTATACTTGGCCCTTTTGTACTAAACCTTTTTTTTAAATATTTAAGAAAAAGCTGATATATTCCAACTTTCAACCATTTACCAAACGATACGCGGACTGTATAGAACAATTTGGAGCTGGAGGGATACTTATACTTTGGATGTTGAAAGTTAGGCCGCTTTTTGGACTGTGTTTGGGCATAAAACGTACATATATGTGATGTTCTCAAGAAGCACGTGAATAGTTCGGTCAACAAGTGCTCAAAAGGGGCATGTGGATGGAATAGTTGAAATCAGAAATTTGATTCAGGAATTTTGTTTGGACTAGTTAGGAAATAAACATACTAAAAGCCCTTGCCCCTCCGAGGTGAGCCCGCGGGGGGAGGGCACAAAGAAGGTCCCGTTTTTTGGTTTTTTGCACACATCACGAAAACGATGCGTTGTACTTTTTACCTATCTAAAATTTTTACCTAGCTATGAGCTTCGAAAAATTATCGATTTTTCAAAATGTGTTACACTCTGGGCGTGTTCGGATAACAAGCGCACGCCAAGCCCACGCCCAGCGCATGTCTTTCATTCCGTTTTCATCCCCATAGTTCAGGAGAAAGGTCTCCAAGCCAAGTCTAGACCTGCTGGTAAGTAACAACATAAGCCCGAAGCATCTTGATAAATATTATTGGAAGTTTTAGCCAGTTTAAAATTAAACTGTTTCCGCCTTTACCGCGTGGAGATACTCGCAGCAATGTTATTTTTTAATATTATGTGGGTGTTGTTAATAGTGGGTGAGCAATAAAATATGATTTTCGTAAATTCGTATCGTTACAATGTGCTAAAGAGAATTTAACACATTTTTGAAAGCCAGAGTTGTGTGTTTCATTATGTAGTACAAGATAATTTCGTACGACGCACCGTTTTCGAGATGTATGCAAAAAAAAAACAAAAAACGAGACCTTCTTTGTGCCCTCCCCCGCGGGCTCACCTCGGAGGGGTAAGGACTTTTAGTATGTTTATGTCATAACTAGTCCTAAAAAAGTTCCTGAGTTAAACTTTCTGCTTTCGACTTTTTCATCCACATGCCCCTTTTGGGCGCTCATTGACCAAACTAACCGCCCATTCCAACAGGCTCAAATCAAACCTGTCACGCGAAGCGGTACATTCGCGTGTGCGAACGCGTGACTGAAATCAGCCTAACAACAAAATATACGCGAACAAGTTAACTTTTCTATGTTTATAATCTTGCAAATATAGAAACCCGGCGATCGAGGCTTCGCGTGGTATTTCTCCTCAGGTTTAAGATTGCACATATAAAAGTAATATGTACAAATTAGGTAAACTAAAAGTGTTTGTTTTACTGCAAGAAATAATTAATACCTAGTTATAGGCTTAGCCTAAATAATTCTGTCGCCAGTTGTTAACGTGTCCTTGAATGCTCTGAGAGACTCCACTCGGTCTGATGCATTTCGACAGGAGGCGTCGCGCATGTCGCGGTGCCCACAGTCGGTCTATGAAATTTTGTGTGCGTTATGATTGTGAATGAATATTTTTAGAACAAAGTTCTACAACGCGGCTTGCGATAGGAGTTATTGTACCATAATAAATATAAAAAAATGATTCGTAATATGTTTTTAAGAAATGGTTCATGGAACTTGTTCCTGTCTGTGGATTGATGGTATGTGATTAAGACCCGTTCGGATCGATCTAATTTCTATCTACTAAAAAAATACTGAACAAAAGCACAGAGTAATAATATAGGTACTGTACTACGTACAAACAAAAGCGACAATTTCATGTTTTATATACTCTTATAAAGCAATAAATATCTCGGTGTGCTCAACAACAACAAGGCCTTAAATTAAGTTTAAAGACATATATTTTGTGTAGCCGTCACATATACCTATTTATACACATCAATATCGGTAGCTTTCATCACAGAATTTATACAAGTACATATTACATACAAAACGGAATCTCCTAAGGTCCAACGCATTATGCGTCCCCGTGCCCCGTCCTTGCACCATTCCCCCGTCCTTGGACCATTCCCCCGTCCTTGCACCATTCCCCCGTCCTTGGACCATTCCCCCGTCCTTGCACCATTCCCCCGTCCTTGCACCAGTCCCCCGTTCTTGCCTTGTGGAGGGTGTCGAGCGGGCGGCTGCATACGCCTGCAGCATATTGCGCGGGAGCCTAAGATTTTCCGTTCTCTATGTAATAATAATAGATAAAGTTTAATAAATGGCTGCCGAACGAAACATAATTTACCGAATACAGTAAAATAAGCAAAATGTAAATAATAAACTACGTATAGTAAGGTTAGTGTAAGATTTGCTTACGGTTGAAGTTCGGATTGCGACGAACGATGTCGTGATGGTTGCAACGAGTACATGCAAAGGGGATTTTGTAGTGCCTTTGATAAATTAGTCGCAGTAAATAAATAGACGGACGCGTGAATGTACTATGGAACATATGAATGCTACGATGTAAATACGAATTAAAGTGTAGGTTGCTTTTTATTAGTCCGAAATCCTTGAAGAAATCCCCGTGCATTTATTGCCCCTGAAATTATTTGAAAAAACAACGTTTGCGTCTTGGATACTGTTAAGATTGAATGTTATTAATTACGTGACATTCGGGCCCTTCAATCAGTTCAGCGTTATATTTGAAGTGCAATAATGATTTGATTTTATTGTTACGGAACAAAATCAATTTCAAATTAGTGGTTACGTGGAAGCTACAGAGTAGTTATAGGTACATAGTAAAAGCGGATAATTTTTTGTGTGTTGTGAAATATTCACAGGTGTTAGCAACAGCTGAGTGAGTACATTTTGTGACCAACAATTTTTCAAATGGAGTTCTAGAAGCCAATATTTTTTTATGAATAATTAAGATTCAATTGCCCAGCCAAACGAGAGTAATTTTTAGTTGAGAGTCCCAGAATATGAGTCACAATTTCTGTTCTACAGACATTCACAACTCATTTTCTGTCGCCGTGTGGCACAAACAGGACTTTCGTATAGAACCGAGGCCATCAGAAATAAAATTACTCATTATCTGCGACTCACACCTCAAAAAATTACGCTTATGCGTGACTATATATATATTAACCGACCATTCAAAACGTCGAAAAACTAGATATTATCTATACTGTCATATTTTATTTTTGTATTTGCCCGTGTAATAAAGCTCAGCCCAGTCATAAAACTGCATGGAAGTTCGAGATCGCTATGTACTGCATTGACATGCAATTAAATTTGTTTTACTTGCTTTAATTTTTGATATGTAGGTAGATCAGTGTTTATTATTAGTATTCACTGTAAAAACAAATAGATCTATGATACTTTTCCATTTCCTGCTATAAGTTAAGGTTTATTGTTACTATAGCATTTATGCCTAAATGCTCATTATATTTGTACCTGCTTTTATTTACTCCTCGTAGATGGATTCTTCCTGACTTTTGTTTGTATTCGGACTATCGTCGCATACCGAGATAGATGTTTATTACGGGGAATTGGGGATACCAGTGTTTTGTATTACGTTTTACAACTTCAGCTTTTAATCTTTTCACAGAATCGGTATTTTGGTGCAGGTAAAATATAGAGGAATCTATATGATAGTACCCAGCAAACCAAGCCCAATCGGCGTATAGTTTAGTAGGAAGTTCGAGTACAATTAACATAATGACTAAGTATATTCTAGAAATAATGCGTATTAATGCATGGTCAAACACAAAGTCAACTATACCTCAGAATAAATATAAGTATTACATATATGTAGAACGAAAACTCCTAGGGTCCCGCGCAACACGCGTCCCAGTTACCCGTTCCCGCACCTCTTCCCCGTTCTCGCCTTGTGGAGAGTGTGGAGCAGGCGGCTGCCGCCGCCTATACGGAGAGTGGGGACGCATAATGTGCGGGACTCTAGGAGTTTTCGTTCTGTAACGTATGTAATCCTTATATTAATTCAGTGACCGTCTAAGCACTGTGTAAATGGGCCTTATCACAATCCATATGTTCCCATTAACTTATTTTTATATTTATCCCCCTTATGTCCTAATGTACCATAATGGTCATCGTTATCTCGTTGAGTTACAAATGAATTAAAAGTTAATAAATAACACTACATACTAGAAAAATAGTTTTGTAATATTTAAGTTAGCGTAACAGGTACACCATCGGGGTTACTTAATGAGAACACATGGATGCTGCACTTAAACTGCAACAAACACGTTAAGGCCGGTTTCATAATTTAAACATTGTTCCCACAAGCATCCTTCTCAACTGTTTCGATATCTGAATTTATTTGTTTATACATGTCTAAAAGTTTTTTATATTATATCGGCATTTTTATTTATTAGTCCGATAAGTACGAGTACACATACCTACAGTAGGTACTGTTTACTTTTATTGACAAATTTAAAATTTTACCAAGTCATTCTACCTAGTCAAATAGCCCTAATTTATGTGAGTGTAACATTACAGGTAAAAAAGTTCGGCTATGATATGTGATATGACTGATATAGGTACAAGGCCCTTTAATTTTGGACAACTTTTATGGTATGGGTAGAAAAAATAATCTCATCCATCATTTAGATAAAATTTAAATTTAAAACCTTTTGTAATAGAAATAAAAATGTCTGGGGTGTGTATAAAAAATGTTTATGTACCTAAAATCGATAAAAAATAGCCTACAATGCTATCACAAAATGTATCATGTTTCTGTGTAAAACGTATTATTACCTATAACAGATTTCATAAGCCCGAAACATATTGCGTTTTGCAAAAAGAATATTACTTTGCCGAAATATTAGTACGGTGTATGTAGATAGCATTTTTTACCTTCGTTTTGACCACTGTATATAGGTATTATGAATATGATTGTCGGGGAAAAGTTGTTAGTATCTTTGACTTAACTTCCTCTTTAAATATTTGCACTTCATTCAAAATTGACCTTATACATATATCGGTCCCTAGGTTTGGACTGCAGCACGGATCCCATTATCCATTCCCCACTCATATGTCTGTAATTGGGGAACCTAAGACGGGACATTGGGATTTAGTCGAACTCATTCATGTCATATCAGGATGGCAGTACATACGTTTTTAAAATATTTCGTGTTTAAAATATGGGCGAAATACTATACCTATGTATTTGTCCAGATTTCGTTCCTATTTTTTTAAGAATCATTTCATTTTACTTGTAATGTTACCCGTTCATTTACTGTATATTGTGCCTGTTAAACTTCTGTTGACTTTTTAACTTTAGGTGTTTTGCTACTTGAGCTTTTCATATTTTTATTATTCAATAAACAGGTTTTTAAGAAAATTTAAATCATTCTAGTTAGGTATTTACAAATATACTTAATTATAAAATATTTTATAGACATAAGTATAATTAATATTTAAGTAAGTAATTATTTTATTTCTATTTTAATAATTTGTAAATATAGATTTAAGTTAATGTTAAATAATTTGATATCATTACATAAAAACAAGTTTGCCAAAACGGTATGTTATTTTCCTACCTATACTAACTGCTACTAATTTGTAAGGTTTACTCATTGAGTTATGATATTTCAATGGATTTACCCCACTTTAATTACTGGCAGGGGCAAAGCCACAACGCACGGAACCAGCACGACGTTATTACCTCTTGGTCAGGTAGTTTCTCCCTGCAAATCCCAGTATTAATGGTAATAATGATACCCATCGGTGGGCCTATTTACACAGTCCAAGTATCTTGCTCGTTACATAAGTACTCGACGTTTTATTGACCATGCAAGTCGTCTTGCTTCAATTGTATGCAAAACGCAAGACGCTTGCTGTGTAAATAGGCCTTAACAGTTGCGTGCGAGACGGACTAAAGGTTCAGTTGAAGGTAATAGAAAAAACTGCTTGTAAACAAAACATTTATTAAAATATTTGATATTATTTTACATATCATTAATGATACGCGGAGAGCAGGAATGGACGTGATGGGATATTTATTAGACAATGTAAAGAAATCCTAATCAATATCCTTTACAACAATCTATATATAAGGCCTTTGTGACGACGTTCTTTTTGTGCGATCAGAAATATAAAATGTAAATAAAACAGTGCGTAAAATGAACAAATATATACGAGATCGCGCAAAGAGAACGTCCAATATTTTCTTACCAGGTTTCGATTTAGAACATTAAACTAGTAAAACCACCAATCCAAAAATTTCCACTAATAAGAAAAAATACATGTGCTCATTAAACACCCTGCGCATTAGACGGCGACGATCATGACGAGTCGTGGCCGAGTCGCAGGAGCGACTGTTGGGCTGCGGCAAAGTTAGCGGTCACTATACAAACTATATGTAGGTTGGTCGCAAAGTTTGCGGTCACTATACAAACTATATGTAGGTTGGTCGCAAAGTTTGCGGTCACTATACAAACTATACGTAGGTTGGTCGCAACGACCAGTCGGGTCGGCCCGGACTGTGGCCAGTGGCCGTGTCGAGTGCGCGACGTTCGTATGGTTTTAGTTCTGGTCGTTGCGGCCACTGATCGTGGTCTTGGCCGACTAGTACGCGAGTTGCCTTATTTGTATCTTTTTAAAGCCACACTGCAAGTTTATTGACCAGTCGAAACGTCAACGATACAAAATATGTTGCTTCAATTTGCACTGTGTAAATGGGCCTTTATTTAGAACTTGATACAATTTAAATATTTTCTTGACTCTATTTTAATATTGATATCTTCAATATTCAATCGGTATATCCCACGTCAATAAAAAACAAATTTATCGTTATGATCATTTTTAGATATAGGTATATGTAATTTGTGTTAACGAATAGCACAATACTTGTTAGGTATTTAGTCTAGAAGAATTTTTGATTTTTACGACTTTGAGCGGCATGGAATGTAACAGTTTGACACCGGGTTTTTTTAGACTAATTCGACCCTGCTGAGCTCGATTTTGCCCGGTGTCAGATCAATTTCCCCACCCCCCTTACCCCCCTTTTCTTTGAAAATATGTCCCTCGCCACGGTTTTCTCCGTTTTGTACAAAAACTGTTAGATCTAGAAGAAAGCTGTCAATGACAAACTTAATCTACATTAAATTACCTACTACATGGTATGAATTTTATTTTTATAGGTCTTATAGTTTTTGAGTAACAGCTATCCAAATTTTAAAGATTTTAAGTTTTTTCAATTGTCACTGTATTTTCGCCATTTTATAGGGAAACCGCTGAATTTGGAACAAAGTGATGTATGCACCGATCAATCTTGATGCAAAATAAGACCCCATTAACAGGCGAAAATACAGTGACAATTGAAAAAACTTAAAATCTTTAAAATTTGGATAGCTGTTACTCAAAAACTATAAGACCTATAAAAATAAAATTCATACCATGTGGTAGGTAATTTAATGTAGATTAAGTTTGTCATTGACAGCTTTCTTCTAGATCTAACAGTTTTTGTACAAAACGGAGAAAACCGTGGCGAGCGACATATTTTCAAAGAAAAGGGGGGTAAGGGGGGGGAAATTGATCTGACACCGGGCTAAATCGAGCTCAGCAGGGTCGAATTAGTCTAAAAAAACCCAGTGTCAAACTGTTACATTAAATGCCGTTCAACATCAAAAGGAGAAGGCTTTTCAGATTATTCTTCTAGACTAATTCCTGTATGAAGAATGAGATTTCGTTTCAAATGGTAGATTTTTACAGGCACATATTACTTATGAAAGGAAATGTAATGTCATGGCGAGAAGTTTACAAATCTTCCAATACATACAGAGGTAAGTACAGTCAAATTTTAATGCAAACGGCCTTGCCATGATATGTTAGATGACATGGACGCATACAGTCATATGGTACTGTAGTCATTTGAAGAAATCTATATTTGCAAAGTAAAACTACAAATAAATTATACTTACGTTAATAGACACATAGAAAAACAAATATTCCCAATCTTACTAAAAGATTGACCCCAAACTCTTTAATAATATAATAAATTAATAAATATTAACATTTGCGATCGAATTCTTACATATATTCACACAATACTTACTTAACAAATTATGTACACATAAAAGGAACTAAATTATATACATTTACAAAGAATTGAATGTAGGAGTATAGTTCCCATGTCCGGTCATCGATGGACCCACAAACAAGTAGATATGTATCATGTTCGTTGTATATTTAAGATATAATATGACATTGACTATGTCTAAGATCTCGATATGACCAATCTTTTTTGGGATTTGATGTAGAATTGGCATAAGCCGTTCAAAAAATAATAATATAAATAAACAATATGTTAAAAAAAACCCTGTCCGATTTATTACGGTAATGTTGGGTAGCTTGTGAAGGTTCTATTTATCGGTTTCTCCCAACCCTGACATCGTAAAAAAAATCTTTATTGTAAGGTGGTGGATTTTTTGTGAGGGATGGGAGAAACCGATAAATAGAATCTACACAAGCTAACCAACATTACCCTAACGGATCTGACAGGTTTTTTTTAACATACTGTATAAGGGACAAATAACAATGAATTTGTTTCCACTATTCTTTCTACGACAAATAATATGTATTATTATTTAAAAAATAAATTACGAATAATGCCAGTCAGGTACTATGGAAGAATAGAGGGGAGGCATTTGCCTGACTATGGCACGCTATGGGCTAGTAAAAACAAGGACAAGCTTTTTCCGATCGGATCAATTCGTTATTAGGGTTCCGTAGTAAACAAGGAACCCTTATAGTTTCGTCATGTTTGTCTGTCATGTCTGTCCGTCCGCGGTCGTACTCAGATACTATAAGTAGGTACAAGAAAGCTGTAATTTTTTTTTAGGATAGCTGTGATACAAATGGAGACGGAGTTTTTTTTTTCTCAACATGCACATTGTGCGGCCTATCGTTTAATAGGTCTTTAAAAAATATTGTGAACTTGTAAACACGATTCTTCGATTTAGAGATCCGTTTCTAAAATATATACGTCTAAAGTGCAATTTATAGTTACCCCCCCCCCCTTCTATCTGCTAAACGGTTATATACAAACACGTGAATAAAATCACAGCTATAGTGCATATAATGTAGTTTAAAGGAAAACTATCAGAGCTAAATAGGGTTTACAAATTAAAAAGTTATAGGCGATCAACTTATAAAATGTACCTTGGTTACTTGGAAAATGAAAATTTCATATCAATTTATAAGAAAAATAGTTATAAGACGTTCTTAGTGGCTAAAACTCAAAGTTGGCATTTGCAACTACGGAACCCTTCACTGCGCGTGGCCCGACACGCACTTGGCCATTTATTGCTTCATTACCTACATCTCGTTCTTCGATTTCAATTTAATAAAAATGACACAGTGATAAATATTGGTACTTACAATATAAATAATATGCTCACTCCAACATATGATCGCATTCTAGGGATTAAAAGAGAAATGATTCCTAAATTAATATAAAATCCTCAAATATCATAGTTTTGATGCATGGGATTGTTCGTTATAGATTTTATGTCAGCGTGTAACAAATATATAAAAAAAGATTAATATAATAATGCATCGACAAGAAAATATAGGCGGTTGCGTGAACAAATCGAATTATATTATTAACATGCCATGCACAGCCCGTGAAATAAAGCTTAATACATTTTCAAAATACCTAATCAAGTTTAATTTCTAAATAAATCGGTCGAAAAGGCCCGCGCATATTCGACCGCGCATTTTTATAGCCATATTTCACAAATTTTTCGAAACGAATGTTCTAGGAGCGTTTACACAGGTGCCGAAGCGGCCGCGGTGTGGCCGCCGCCTTAATTCTGTATGTACTCTACTCATTTGTAGAGGAAATATCTGCGTAATATTTATGCGAAAATATTCGTACAAAGAAAAACCCATATGAATAGGTCGAAAATACATCACATGTTTTTACTTACATATTAAATCGTTATACGTTTATATAAACGTTTTAGATTAAAAAAGAAAATGTCGAAAATGTATTGATTTAAAATTGCACGTCATGAACTAAACACTTTTTTCATATTCATAAAAAATCTGCCCTCCTAGATTAATCGGGTTCCCTACGCCATTCAGAAATACTATTTATGGAATTATGTTACCCAGAATACGTTCAATCATAGAGTGATGTATGCAGCCAGTTTAGGAAGTGCAGACAAACAATGTTATACAATGTAATTGACTTACGGAGTGCAGGATTTTTGAGTTTTTTGAAAAAAATGTTTACACGAGCAAGAAACATGTCAAAGGCGTTAATTTGCTAACCCTTTCACCGTGAACGTCGGACTTATCCGACAAACATTGCCCGAGCGTTGGATATTTCCGACAAAAAAACCACTACTCGTATTGCACATAACTTAAGTTTCCACATCCCTTTTTGGTTGTAGGTATTTATTTTCGATTCACTGATATAAAAATCTCGATGAAAGGGTTAAATATTGTCACATTGGCTCGGACTAGAAAAGTTACATTTTAATTCAAAATAATGATTACATTTTAATTAATAAATTGGGATGACCTAAATTCTGAAACGCAAATGGGGATTAAAGTTTTAATCAAGCTAATTTATACTAAGATTCAGGAATTGTATAAATTTCCTAGGAAGTGTATACAATTCCTGAATTTAACACATTTCTAATAACATATACAATCACATCGAGTTAAGTTTTATTATTAAACTACGTAGGTAGTAATGGTCCCGAAAGTGACGAATAATACTCTCATTCTCTATAATACGACTAATACGTCTCATTCGCCTAAATAAATAAAGTAGTTGTGAAGTGTCAACATAGTACAATATATAAAGTTACAAAAATGCGCGTAACATCATAACCCGTGGTTTCACTGACTGTCGTGAATTAGTTTTAGTGCATTCGACAGACACGGGCGACTCACAAGTATAGTGACGAGGTGACGTCCAACAGTTTTTTTTTGTATCCAAGTCCTCGTGACGCAGCATTTTGTTTCATGATTCATACACTATCATTGTATACCAGCAACAGATAACTAATTACAAATTAAAACGGTGACATTAATAAAATTTACATTAGTCATTGCCCGTTGCAGAAGCACTTGCAGAACTTATTCTCCTATGGTATCACCATAACTCGTTAAATACCTCCATTCAGTTCCACCGTGATAAATTTGATTTATCTGATAAGACTAAGACGACTGTAAGACACTAAGGAAGTCTATTCGTTGAGGTTTCCGCGTCATCACTCATTCTTCATGTCCGACAGTCGGGACACAAGGGGGAACCGCACGATGCGCAGCTGGTTCGCGTAATCGCACACTATGGCGTCTTTTAGAGGCAGAATCTGCCGGACGAAGATACAGCCGTCATTTTGACCTACAAAAGAAAGTAAAGCTGATGTCAAGGTGCATAGACACTAAGGGCCAAACCAAATATGCGTAATTTTTGTGTAGCAGAAAATGAGTCGCACGATTCACGTTCTATTGAAATTCACGACTCATTTTCTGTCACATGTGGCACAAAAATATTTTTTTTATGAAACGAGAACACAGCTGCACACTAATGCGCAACTAATTTTCTACGACTCACATTAGGGATGATGGCAGGGTCAGAAAAGTATAATTGCAATTAGTCCGTTTTTTAACTATCCAAAAAAAGGAACCCATAGTCTACAAAGATACGTAGCATTAAAGTTCCGGAGTGGGTGGGGGTTTTCGACGTCCCCGCTAAGTAAAAATCGCGACGTCTCGCGAAATTTATATGCGCTGTATCTTTGTCATTTCTGGTTTCTCAGAGAAAAGAAAAAATACTGTACAACACTTTTTAATAATCTAATCGATGGACCAAAAATATTTTTCCATTCGTCATGCCTATTACTCAGGTCAGTTGTATTGTAGTACGGCCTGATACCTGGCTCAAAGGATACCCATTGTTATCTAAAATCTAAAGAGCAAATTAGGCCAGCTTAATTAATCTCTTCCTAAAACCTTCGCGCCGGTCCAGCCAGGTATAGACAAATCATCTATTAAGAATTCAGGATCATAAATGAGTGTGACTCGTAAGTTTAAGAATATTTAAGCTCTACTTTTACCTGAAGATCAATTCTCTTGACTCTTCAGAAATTGTATTTCCTTAGGGTTACCCGCTGGAAACGTTCATATTGCTCAAGGTAATTTTTTAATTAAAATTTAATAATGCTCAAGGTCAACGTTATTTTTTTATTCAATGTACGAAAAATTATTATTTATCTCTTATTAAAGGTCATTTTTTCAAGATATGAAAAACGACCCTTTTACAAAAACATTTATTACCTGTAAAAAATATTTTTCAATCAAGCATAACATATACAAAAATTTATTTAAAAAATTGTTCGTGGACGTACCTACTGATGTCTGTGGACGTTCGTGCCACAATTGCGCTCGAAGTACCACTTTTTAATAGCTACATCACGTCACGGGATTGTTTCCTATTGAAAATTACTATCTAATGCAGCTTCGTTTAATAATAATTAATAAAATACTCAAATTATCTTTTGCAAACAATAAATAACTTCTTCAAATTCTCTATATTTATTGTGACGCACTTGTACAAATTTGCAACGGAACAATAACGACATGACAGTGCTATGCTATTCTTTTTTTCTTTTCTTAACGGCCAGTACTGCAAGTACTGTCACATCCTCCTGGTCTTACCTAACAGCACTCTTCGGATGACTTCTCCGCTGCTGAGGTCGTACGCGACGAGGCCGCTGCGGTCGCCCATCACAAGTAGCGTGTGTGTCAAAGGTAGCATGCGACTCATGTAGTTTAGACCCTGATCATAGAAAGACAAACAGCTATATTATATAAGGTCTAACAAAATATACTGAAACTATTTTAAGCGTGAATTCAGTCCGTGATATTAAACAACTTTTCCCAGAAACGTATGTCGAAATATGAAAAATATTTTTTGGCTTTAAATACGAACTTGGATCAGATGATCAGTCAACAAACAAAAAATTACTTTTTCGATACATTTTCCTTGGGGAAAGTTGTAGAGAGTAATGGACTGAATTCACCCTTAAAATAGTTTCATTACAGACCATACCTATTAACCATTATTTTAGTATAAATTTACAACAGTTTGCTAAACCTGTTTTTAGTACATATTTTGTCGTTTAAACACATATTTTGTCACTTACCCTCTTTTCAATATTTGACATAACGAGAACAAGACAAAACATATTTTAACTAAAAGAGGTCAAGCAAACGTTTGTTTACTTTTATGAATATATGAGTATGTATATTTAGAATATCAACTGGTTATTGAATTTATTACTATATTTATTTGAGTATATAAAAATCAAACTGCGCCACCAGTTATCATATTAAGTAAATATTTCGCATTCCTTTTCTTTTTGGTTACCTGTAAAAGATTGGCTCGGCGTTAAAGCCGCCTCTTGTACCTCATTACACGTTATATTTAATAAGTGTTCCAAAATTGTATATGTCTTCTGGCGCAATAAAGCTTTTTGTATTGTATTGCAACTATTTATTGTACACCAAAAAGTAGGTCACACAAAGAAATAATTTTACATTAAATGGCACTCTTATCGCCTTAATCACTTTCAGATAACCAGTAGATGGACAATTTGAAAAAGGTCACTTTTCAACTTGCCCTGGCCAGGGATCGAACCCAGGACCTTTACATTAAAGGACTCCGGGACATTATTATTATAAACAATTACAGACCTCTTATAAATATATACTAAGTATACACACATATACATATAAAATATATTACACATATACACAAACAATACATATATTATTAATAGCAAATAAACTTACTGATATCATGATAGCTAAATAACAATAATTGAATATGTCATCATCATCATCATGTCTTTTTGCCTCCACTACAGAAGCACGACCCTCTATACGACCAGAGCCATACTTGGCCACAGCAGCCAGAGGACTTGGCCCACACTCTCCACGCTGGCAAGACGGGTTGAAGAGGTCTCATTGATGTTTTATAAGCTTTGTTTAGTGGCCTTCTACTACATCCACGACAGGGCTTGGAGTAGCCTTATTCTACTCTGCCGGAAACCACACGGCAATTTAATATGTGATAATTTCAATTAACTCATTAATGATAGGTAGAACATTTTCTTTAAAAAAGAGAGAGACTGCCCGTCATATTAAAATCTGACTCTACAGGCGCACTGCATGGACATACAGGACTTATCTTAGTAGTTGGTTCGATGCATTGGCATGTTCCAAGCTAGATATTCTGATGACTTTAAATTAGAACGAAGAAATTCAAAATGTATAACAATAATATCTGTTAGTTGACTTCTGGCTCACATTCGTATGAAATTTCGTGAAGTTCTGATGTCGAACTAGACTCGGAAGAGCGTTATAGTCTATATCCAGATAAGAATACACTATAAATAGGATGTTGTGACAAAAATAGAGGAAAAAATGTTAAGATTGTTTGTGGATGTAGAAAGGATGGATGAATAGAGATCAACAAAAAATATTTATGTGACAAATGTTAAAGGAACCGCAGGAAAGTTTCGGCCTCGGCGAACATTCTGCGACAAAATTGCAGACGTTCTAAAAAAAAGAGAAGTAAAAAGTACCCGTGACAGACGGGCACGTTTGAAGAAATTGATGAGTGTAGATGAAGCAAAAGAGGTTTGTTCGGATCGTAGCAAGTGGAGGTCCATAGTCTCTGCCTACCCCTGTGGGAAACAGGCGTGATATTATGTATGTATGTATGTGTAAACGATTTAAAAAGTCGAAATAGCATATCTCAAGTTAATACGAGTGGCATTGTACACTGAGATAGTTCATTGATTTGGAGGCGAATGCAACTAATCATATGGATCGTTGGTAAGACCAAGTCAAGATAAAATAACAGAAACAAAAAACGTTGATTAGAACCCGAAAGAAAAATCTACTTTTTGCTCTTTTCTACTGTGTTAATCGTGAGATCAATGAGTAGTACGCCTGTCGGCCGGAGTACATTTGAGGTCACGCGGCAGTTTTGGACGGGCGAAATAACATGTTTGGACGGGTAATCGCGATCGAAAATAATTATTGCAACTTTTTTATCATTTTTTTATCAAATACACAAATTTGGATTACGCAAATGGACAGAGTAATTTATTTACTACTAGCTGATGCCCGCGACTTCGTTCGCGTGGACTTTAGGACTTCGGCATATAAATATGGTCATCAGGCTGAAAAACTTTTGCTAATGCGTCATTAAGAGTCCCCCGACCCTAGACTTCTCCATACAAACGTAGTCTACGTTCAATTTTGAAACCACATGTCAGATTCCGGTAAAAATTGGTAATTGTAAACAAATTGCAATTATCTAGGGTTATAACTGGTTTCCTATATTAAAATTATGAACTGGAAAGAAAATATAACGATTTAGAAGTTTCCCATACTAATGGTCAAAAATGATATAAAACACTATATTCTATTTCAAGTTCATATTTTTACAGTCGGAAACTAGTTATAAACCTAGATAATTGCAATATCTTTGAAATTACAAAATTTTGCCCAAATCGGACATGTCGTTTTGAAATAAAACGTAGACTACGTTTGTATGGAAAGTTGTATTTTGGTCTAGGGTCGGGGGACTCTTAATGTTTATTTCTAGCAGTTTAGCTGGACCATTATATTTTTGCATCAGGTGTTCCAGATTTTGAGTTTTATATCTCAACAATAAAAGTTCATCAGGCTGAATAACTTTTGCTAAGACGTCATTTTTATATTTCTTATTATAGTTTAGCTGGACCATTATGGTTCTGCATCAGGTGATCCAGGTCTTCGATTTTTATAATTCTATAAAAAATGCTGAGCAGGCTAAACAACTTTTGCTAAGGTGGCATTTTTATATTTCTTGTAGTTAAGCTGAACCATTAAGTTTTTACACCAGGTGTTTCAGATCTTTGATTTTTATACCTCAAAAAAAAAATGTTCATCAGGCTGAACTACTCTTGCTAAGGCGTCATTTTTATATTTCTTGAAGTTAAGCTGAACCATTAAGTTTTTGCATCAGGTGTTCCAGATCTCCGATTTTTATATCTCAACAAAAAAAAATCATCAGGCTGAACTACTTTGCTAAGGCGTCCTTTTAATATTTCTTATAATTTAGCTGGACCATTATGATCCTACATCATGTGTTCCAGATCTTAGATTTTTATATCTCAACAAAAAATGCTCAGGCTGAACTACTTTTGCTAAGGCGTCCTTTTTATATTTCTTATAATTTAGCTGGACCATTATGGTCCTACATCATGTGTTCCAGATCTTCGATTTTTATATCTAAACAAAAAATGCTCATCAGGCTGAACTTCTTTGGCTAAGGCGTCATTTTTATATTTCTTGAAGTTAAGCTGGACCATTAAGTTTTTGCATCAGGTGTTCCAGATCTCCGATGTTTATATCTCAATAAAAAAATTCATCAGGCTGAACTACTTTTGCTAAGGCGTCCTTTTTATATTTCTTATACTTT
Source organism: Acrobasis consociella (assembly GCA_963555685.1). NCBI lineage: Eukaryota > Metazoa > Arthropoda > Insecta > Lepidoptera > Pyralidae > Acrobasis > Acrobasis consociella. The sequence continues at coordinate 6,464,715 of OY743104.1, read as the reverse complement.
AGCTGAACCATTATGGTCCTACATCATGTGTTCCAGATCTTAGATTTTTATATCTCAACAAAAAATGCTCAGGCTGAACTATTTTTGCTAAGGCGTCCTTTTTATATTTCTTATACTTTAGCTGGACCATTATGGTCCTACATCATGTGTTCCAGATCTTAGATTTTTATATCTCAACAAAAAATGCTCAGGCTGAACTACTTTTGCTAAGGCGTCCTTTTTATATTTCTTATAGTTTAATTGGACCATTAAGGCTCTGCATCAGGTGTTCCATTTTCCAAAATCAATTAAAGCCTATATGTTGCTCAGCCTTAACAACTACATAACAAAAAAAAATCATTCGAATCCGTCCAGTATTTCCTGAGATTGGCGTGTACTAACAGACAAATAATCGCCCATAGAAAAATTATCTTTTAACTTTAAATGATGATAACTTTTTTATCTGACAACAGATTTCGATAAAACAAAGCCTATATGTTGCTCAGGGAGCTTAATCTTTTAGTGAAAACCACGTAAAAATCTGTTCAGTAGTTTTAAAGATTAGCGAGTACATACAGACAGGCAAAAAAAACAAAAACTCTTTTTTGTGTTCTGTTACTCTTTTCTTATCGCCCACATCCATTTTTTGTAATTTTTATCAAATGTACAGACACGCGGTTCCTACTGTTTTATTATAGGTATGTATTGATACGACATTTTATTTTAAGGAACCAATGAAAAGTCAGCGTGTATAATTTTCTTGGGTTTTATGAGTCTCCATTTTAAAATTACCAATTTTTGGAACTGTCACTAACTTCGCATTATACAAGGTGTTTCAAGGACTTTTACTGTGTTTTTTACACCACAACCTGATGCTTTAAATTATTGCTTTCTGAGATGGGATTATGTATGTAAAGTTAATAATGTTTCTAGTCCCGACCGGCTTTTTTTTGTTTCCGCCCCTACCTAACAACCGCTCGCTACCTACTGTGGGTACCTACCACCCGTACCTAAAATGGGAAGACCTTTCGGCAGATGTTTTCAATAATTCGAATAATAAAACCCGGGAAATAAAAACGTTTATTAACACAGCAGGGTTGGCAAGGGTCTGTCCCGAGATGTGACGCACCGAAAGGATCAATACGTGCTTTGCAATAGATTTGTATAGTATAGTACCTGGGTATTATTACAATAAGACCTTGATGAAATTACTCTAGCTACGTCTACAAAGCTCCTTATACTTAAATGTATGGCCGCTACTTTAATAAGGCTTATAAAATATAGCAAACTGGGAGAGATGACGTTTCCAGTTCGCTCATTGATCTTCGTTAGAAGTACCTAATTCGAATAAAGTATTTTTAACAGGAATAAGGTTTAAATTTGAATAACATAGATAGGTATTTTATAGTTGAGTTCTCTTACATCAAAAGTACTTGACAGTAGATAACATTACAAATATATAGGCCGTTTTAGAATTATATGAGAAGAAGCTTTCTTTATCATTGCCTAGTCACAATCTACAATTAATTTACAAAAAGTACATACAATTCTTTGGACATGGGAGAATTAAATGTTACTCCGAACAAAACTATATATTTTTTACCAATAAAAGGATCATGAACTTAACGCGAGGAATACGTACAATGTGTATGGAGTTGAGCATGTGTCCCTGAAAGCGGTCCCAAATGCAGAGTCGCTCGTCCGCGCCCGCCGACACCACGTACGAGGCCGTGTACGCCAGTGACGTCACCGCGCCGTCGTGCGCTTGCGTGCTGTACAAACACGCACCTGGAAAAAAATTAAATGTTAAAATACCTAAAAAATGTTATAATAAGTTTGAGAGGGAATGGTTGGAAGTGGCATACGATCGAGATATTTTAAGGAGATCAGGAATATCTTTGCCCAGCAGACAGGCAGTAAAGGTTAATTTTTACACTCGCATCCCAAAGATCTACGCGAAATAGTACATTATTAACCAAGGGGATAAAGCAGTGTCTTCTGTCGCGGGTGACGACTTAAATCGCAAGTGCAACGAAGGACTCTTAGGTTTACTCCCGAGCGAGGCGAGGGATTTAGGACGAGTCCTGAGTGTGGCGACGGATTTTAGTTCACCCAAGACTAAGATAGCTGTATCACCGAGGAAAATACTCTACTTTTCGTACCATTTGCGAAAAAAATAAAGACAATAATAACAAGAGATAAGCATTTATTATTTAATAAATTGTAAATAAATATAGGTACGCAGACAACTTGGCCCTTTGCTTCTTCTTTTTGGGAAATAAAACAACTGGTTTACACAAACAATAACGGGAGTTTTTGGCGGGAAGTCAATGGTTGAAGTTTGCTTTAAATTATTTTGCAAATTGATTCTAGTGGATTTTATAATATGAAATTGGTGTAGTTTGGTGTTGTAAATGCTTATTATTATGGACAATATGTGAAATGTTTAAAGTGGACCGTCATAGTGCGGCTGTAGTGATATTTAATTTTTGGACAGCGGTGGGCGTCTTTAGGCGCCGTCTATCACTCAATCGGTTATGAAAACCAGTGGACTCGTATAGATTTGTCGCCAGAAGCTCCCTTGACGCAATCAAAGGACCTGTACCAACCTTCGATTGTATAGTTAGGATTAGGATTAGGAATAAAGAAGAGACAAATGAAGACGGGCTCTAAAGGACCGCAGTATCCAGAGCCGTACATTAATTATTAAAAAAAAAACAAACAATAACATGACTTGATTTAGTTGTTTACTTTATGAAATTTAAGTGGTTTTCTGGATTTTGCGGATACATGTTGTCGATTCAAAATCGTTATTTTTTTACGCTTAACAATATAGAAATGATTTCAGTTCAGTATAAATTTCGGTAAGTATTCCAAACTTCAAACACATTCTCTCCCTAGAGGATGAATGAAATTCAGTACAATTTTCTTTCCCTGTTTTCATTCTTGGTCTAGAGGCTAAATGAAATTCAGTATATTTTTCTTTCCTTGTTTTTAACAGATTGAAAATGACTATTGTTGTTGACTATGTTCGCTTTTTGAGCCATAGAATGTGACTTTTTTGAGCAAGTGGTACGAAAATGCATTGTTTAATTATTGTGTTTGGTATTACCGGCATACAAATGGTCACAGCTATTACGTACTTACTTACCAAATGGTTAAGGTTCCCCTTTATTCATAAAAAAATTGAAATGTTTGCTAAACCTGTTTTAATTAAAATATGTTTAGTCTCGTTCTTACAATACCAAATATCGAAAAGAGGAAGAGTGACATAACATGTTTTAACTAAAATAGGTTTGGCAAACAGCTATTTTTTATGAATATAAGGGTTAGTCTATATTTCTAAACCTTCTCCTAGACGTTATTCCTCGAATTGTATTCATTTTAAATAACTTGACCAGCCAATTGAGAATTTTGATAAAGTACAAACATGTTGTAAAGATAACAGTCTAGAAGCGTCGTCTGGTAACAAATTCTTCCCCATTTATGTGTGACGCGCCCCTCGGTCGTACGGTACATATGACATATGTATGTACAAATTTCCTTATCCTCGGTCTGATGTGCCAGGTAGTCCCAAACTTAGGGCGCTGGCTGACGGTTAATTGTACCAAAAAAAGGTTATCTTTTTTTGAGGCAACCTTTTTTTGTTACAAGGATTTGCACACTCTTTGACGGTCGGGTACCGGTCCCTCGGACCCAACCGCCACTTTTTCCTTTTTCCAACTTTGTATTGAATCTCTACCTCCGAATGTCTTGGAAACGTGAGTGTTTAGTTAGGGATAGTTACGATAATATATATATATTTTTTTACCCTCAACCCAAATAAATCACCGTCATTGTGCGCGAAAATTCAGAAAAAATGGTGTCCATTTGGATTTGGTGTATGTTTTGTTCCCTACACTGGAATGATTTATTTGCATTGGGTCCTAAAATTCTGTTCGGAAAAGTCTTTAGTGTGAATTTGGACCAGAGAGAACTGTAATATACTTTAAATAGAGCGCCTTCTCGCGTAATTATTCTGCCAAAAATTTTTACTGCAAAATCTGCAAATCTAACATCATCTATTAATTTTTTTTTAATAGCCGTTTATGTCCCATAGTTGGGCAAAAGCCTCCCCTTTTTGCTTCCAATCACTTCTATCTGCAGCTGTTTCATAGCCAACCATGGCGCCGTCGTCACCAGGTTTGTCTCTGGAGCCGCCGGGCACTTGGGGCCATACTTGGTCGTGTATCATCTATTAATATTATTTCAAAATACAATAAAACCAAATATGTTACCATTACCATTTTTTATTTGTAGTCTAACGGATTTGAACGTGAGAACTCTTGATCTATCTGTTGATTTGTTTCGATTGGTTCTCTATTTTGTCTCATAAATTTTTTATCCATAATTTAAGATCTCATAATATTTTTTTCCATACCTAATAATCATATGTCCGAATGATGCCTAGCCCTAACATAATATCGCATAATATCAAGCGCCCGAAAATTGTAATCCCGAAATACAACGTGCTATAAATATTATGATCCATAATATTCAAAATGTTTATTCTTTTGTCCCATAACTATCACGTGTCCTAATTCCGAACATAATAACTAACCTACGCGCAAAGTGGTTTTTGTGTCTGTGGTACTTCCACCTTAAGCTTGAGTCGCTCGCTCGCTTCGCTCGATCGCTCGTGTCCTGGTCACAGAAACCTAACGAACCTAACTTACACTCCACGGCAAAGTGGGTTTTGTGTCTTTGTTACTCCCGCCCTAAGCATGACTCGCTCGCTCGCTCGTGTCTTGGTCACAGGAAACCTAACGAACCTAACCTACACTCCACAGCAAAGTGGTTTTTATGTCTGTGTTACTTTCGCCCTAAGTTTGAGTCGCTCGCTTATGTCTTGGTCACAGGAAACCTAACGAACCTAATCTACACTCCACGGCAACGGCAAAGTGGTTTTTGTGTCTGTGTTACTTTCGCCCTAAACTTGAGTCGCTTGTTCGCTCGTGTCTTGATCACAGGAAACCTAACGAACCTAACCTACACTCCACGGCAAAGTGTTTTTTGTGTCTGTGTTGCTTCCACCTTAAGCTTGAGTCGCTCGCTCGTTTCGCTCGATCGCTCGTGTCCTGGTCACAGAAACCTAACGAACCTAACCTACACTCCACGGCAAAGTGGGTTTTGTGTCTTTGTTACTCCCGCCCTAAGCTTGAGTCGCTCGCTCGCTCGTGTCTTGGCCACAGGAAACCTAACGAACCTAAATTAAACTCCTAATTTTAATAATCTAGTGTTTAAAGCTAATAATCTTATTACAAATTAACATTCGGATTAACATACATTATAAAATACAACACTTAGGACATGTGAGTTTATAGCATCCAAAATTAGAAAATTTAATTATTAGAGCAATTCATATTATGGCACAAAAGTGTTATGATTAAAGATTATTAGGTAAATCAAAATTACGGATATTTGAACATTATGGATTCTGAAGATTATAGCAAACTTGTTATAGATTTTGTCATTCGGACATAAAATTTTAGGATAAGAAATGGAGTACCGTTTCGATTGTGTTAACCGCTTCGTCATTCAGGCTTGGATTTGTACTCGAGTAATGGTCCATTATAAAAACGCAGGTTAAAAAGAATTCAAGTCGATTGTAATGCTTTTTCTTTTTATCGAGTCGAAATGGTTTCAGTGTAGCTTCGATGTAATTCAAAAAGGTTCAAATTCTAATGTTTAAAGTGTTTTCACGCGCGCCACACTTTTGATTTAAACCTATACACACGCCCACCGCAAACATGTAAACCCATTGAATCTGGTTCGATCCATCACCGTGTACAGGCCAGGAGTGGCAACGAGATACTAGATAATTTATTTGATTATTGCAGAGTATTTATACTAAAACATTGTACAGTGTTATATTGAATCTACACGTCCAGTTAGTACGTGATGCGCTACATTAACAAAATAAATGATTTGCCTATTAATTAAATATATATCCTAGTTGACATCAAGTAAGACTATAAGGATGCTGTCATACATAACAACCGTTCGGCGTGTTTCCAATCAAACTGCATTTCAACCGTATTTTTGCAGTCGGCTTGCACTCAAGCGATTCGCCTGTCCATAGCAACTGTATGACTAACTCATGGAGATATTTAAAGTTTGAATTAGATTAGTAAAAATTATTTTATTTTTAACTAGCCGAAGCTCGCGACTTTGTTCGTGTGGACTTTATGACTCCGGAAAATGCTCATCAGGCTGTACAAATTTTTAAGCTTGTCATTGTATTTCAATTACCAGAGAGAATTTTCGTATTTTGAATATGAGGGTGTGTGCAATTTAGTCATGCTACTAGTTTATGGCTTATGAAAAAAGTAAGTGCGGCGATATACGTAGTTTATAAGTTTTGTTAGTAATAAATGCCTATTTGTTAGAAGCCCCTAAGGGAACTTGATGGGAATCGACTTATAAGGAGGCTCCGCCACTACAATGTACAGACACATTTCTTTACTGATTTATTTTACGTATAGATTATAATAAAGCGTGTGTAACATTTAAAGGTAACAGTTGATCCTGGACTGGAGTCTGTTATAGGCAAGGCCTGTATTAAAGCGATCCAGTTCTCTCACACCTGGATGTTTAATATCGCTATTATATAAAGTATTACTGTTAATTCATAGCGGTAAAACTTGTATAATAGTAACAATAACAGTATTTTTGAAAGAAAAAATAAAAGACTATGATAATAGGAATTTGGGCTTCAACAAAGATTCGTGCTAGCTAGATTTCAAAAATAGACGAAACAAAATAAAGGTTCGTGCTAAGCCCCTTTTACATAATAAATTACTAACTTGACTTGTTGGAAACTAACGGATTCCGAACCAGAGAAAATGTTTGTTTTGACGTTTAGAAAAAGTGTCGGATTTGACTTGTCATGCTGTAACAAAACTGTAATTATATAATAAATTACTAACTTGACTTGAAACTAACGAATTCCGAACGATAGAAAATGTTTGTTTTGACGTTTAGAAAAAGTGTCGGATTTGACTTGTCATACTGTAACAAAACTGTTATTATATAATAAATACTAACTTGAAACTAATGGATTCCGAACCATAGAAAATGTTTGTTTTGACATTTAGAAAAGTGTCGAATTTGACTTGTCATGCTGTAACAAAACTGTAATTAAATAATAAATTACTAACTTGACTTGAAACTAACGGATTCCAAACCATAGAAAATGTTTATTTTTGACGTTTAGAAAAAGTGTCGGATTTGACTTGTCATGCTGTAGCAAAACTGTAATTTAATAATAAATTACTAACTTGACTTGAAACTAACGAATTCCAAACCATAGAAAATGTTTGTTTTGACGTTTAGAAAAAGTGTCGGATTTGACTTGTCATACTGTAACAAAACTGTAATTATATAATAAATTACTAACTTGACTTGAAACTAACGAATTCCGAACCATAGAAAATGTTTGTTTTGACGTTTAGAAAAAGTGTCGGATTTGACTTGTCATACTGTAACAAAACTGTAATTATATAATAAATACTAACTTGAAACTAATGGATTCCGAACCATAGAAAATGTTTGTTTTGACATTTAGAAAAAGTGTCGAATTTGACTTGTCATGCTGTAACAAAACTGTAATTATATAATAAATTACTAACTTGACTTGAAACTAACGGATTCCGAACCAGAGAAAATGTTTGTTTTGACGTTTAGAAAAAGTGTCGGATTTGACTTGTCATGCTGTAACAAAACTGTAATTATATAATAAATTACTAACTTGACTTGAAGCTAACGGATTCCGAACCAGAGAAAATGTTTGTTTTGACGTTTAGAAAAAGTGTCGGATTTGACTTGTCATGCTGTAACAAAACTGTAATTATATAATAAATTACTAACTTGACTTGAAGCTAACGGATTCCGAACCAGAGAAAATGTTTGTTTTGACGTTTAGAAAAAGTGTCGGATTTGACTTGTCATGCTGTAACAAAACTGTAATTATATAATAAATTACTAACTTGACTTGAAACTAACGGATTCCGAACCAGAGAAAATGTTTGTTTTGACATTTAGAAAAAGTGTCGAATTTGACTTGTCATGCTGTAACAAAACTGTAATTATATAATAAATTACTAACTTGACTTGAAGCTAACGGATTCCGAACCAGAGAAAATGTTTGTTTTGACGTTTATAAAAAGTGTCGGATTTGACTTGTCATATTTTAACAAAACTGTAAGTACCTGTGTGCAGGTCCCACACGCAGAGCAGGCCATCTTGCGAGCCGCTGCCCGCGATGGTGGGCGTCGCGTGGTCGATGAAGCAGCTGGTGATCGGCCCGCAGTGGCCGTGCAGTGTGAACAGGGGACTCAGGTCCGAACTCGAGAACACCTGCGGATATACCATGCGTTTACTTATTAACTATCTACCCACCTACTTTCATCATTTCATTATCTTCAAATTTCATTTTTAAATTCCAGACACATTCCTTACTTCATCATTTTGACTCATTCCTCTTTCACTTCTGATACGAATAACATCTCAGCACTTGTTATTTCTTATATCAGTTCTATTGTGTAGTAAACAAATTTTATACCATTCTTCTTCTAAAAAGATTATTTTATTCACTGAAAACTGTTAATAAAATGCACTTTTAATCACTATCTTGACATTTGAATTCAGAACAATTATTTCTTTTAATTTTAGTAATTGTTCCAATTTTTATGTGGATTTTAATAAATTTAACTTTTCTTTTAGAGTTCCGTCGTCATGTCTGTTTGTCCGTCTGTCCATCCGTATGTAACAGCCACTTTTTTCCGAAACTACAAGAACTATACTGTTAAAACTTGGTAGGTAAATGTATTCTGTAAAACGCATTAAGATTTTCACACAAAAATAGAAAAAAAAAACAATAAATATTGGGGGTACCCCATACTTAGAACTGAAACAGATTTTTTTTTCATCAAACCCGTACGTGTTACCCGCGTATTTTTTTTCTAAACTGAATAGTTTGCGCGAGACACACTTCCAAAGTGCTAAAATGTGTGTCCCCCGCCTGTAACTTCTAAAATGATAAAACTAAAAAATATATGAGTTCGACTTGCACTTGATCGGTTGTTCCTTCATTAAATTTCTGTTTTCGCCTAAATCTTTCTTTTTCTCGTAGTAATGGTATAAAGTATAGAATGCCTCTTGTCTGAGTCTTGAATAAAACGGATTTATATCGAGGGCCGTGAATTACTTGCGTCGCTCGGGATTCTAACACTTGAATCACTCGCTCCGCCCGTGATTCAATGATCATGAATCACTCCCTGCGGTCGTGATTCAAACGTTATATTCCTTCACTTGTTCGTGATTCATCTATGGCCCTCGATTTAAATCCGTCTTTTATTCACTGAAAACAGTGAACAAAATGCACTTTTAATCACTATTTTTGTGTTTGAATTCAGAACAACTAGGCCTCGTGTCCATGTCCACGTATCCGATTTGCACCGTGACACGGCAACACCTCCTAGAGGCTTCATAAATCATATGACTAATCGAACGGACGCCGGCACGGCGCACACCGGATACGTGGACACGAGGCCTCACTCTTAATTTTTGCAATTGTTTCAATTTTCATTTGGACTTAAATTAATTTAACCTTCCCTTTTCTTTACTAAATTTCTATTTTCGCTTAAATCTTTCTTTTTATCGTAGTCATATGGTATACAGTATAGTATGCAACTCTTGAATAAAACGGATTACGAGAGAGATACGGATACGGAGTGATTCAAACAATTGAATCCTGAGCGACGCGAGTGATTCATGGTCCGCGATATAAATTCAATCATAAATCACTCCCTGCGGTCGTGATTAAATCGTTAGAATCCTTCGCTTGTTCATGATTCATCTATAGCCGTCGATTTAAATCCGTCTTTTATTCACTAATTGCATAATATACTATTGTTTATAAATTAAATATATATACTACAAAGTTGTTAAATTATAGCTTGATAAAAATGACAGGTGTCATTAAAACTGACGATGTAACTTTTTACTAGCGGCTACCAGATAATATATTTTGAAATAAGAAAAATTATGAACATTTTTATAACTTTAAGTTTAGTATTGTATTATTTAGTATTGTATTTATAAAGTATAAAAAACGTTTTTTTTTCGCATAAAACATAACTAAATGACTTAGAAACAACTATTTCAAAAATTTACATTAAATGTTCGTACGCTCTTACAAAGTCACATCATCTTGAAAGAAAGTTAGGGATGGGTCAAATCGATATATTTAAGTCAATAGTTTTTCATAATCATTATCACAATAGAATTGAAAATTGTAATTTTAATTTGAGCAATTAATTATTTTTGCGTTTTAAGTTTTGGTAGATTTTTTAAATAGTTTTTTTTCAATGGTGATAATATTTAAGACCAGGAGTTCATTATAAATTTAGAAGATGCTCAGATGGCTCGGATGATTCAGACACTGGAAGCGAAGATAATTTGTAGAGGAAATACCTACTTCTTCTATGCACTCACATTAAAAATATTGTACTTTAACTAACTATGTAGAACACTAACTATGTAATAATTTCCTTTCAATATTTTTTTCTATGACCAAAATTTGTTACAACTGGATTCATTGGATGAAATTCGTCTATTTACCTCGTCTTCATTGCTTGTTTTGCTGAAAGATACTTAAACGGATACGGAAAGTTCTTTACAATAAAGCACTCATTCATTCAGCATACATTCAGCTTCGAACCTACGACCGTGTTTTACTTGAACACTACCTCTCTCACTTATCTCATTAGCCTCCTTAAAATTAATAAAATTTGTGCAAACAATTTCGATTTGATATTTTCGTCCCATCACTACTTGGCATAGTTTGACAACTGTCATTTTTATCAAGCTATATTTTAACCACATTTTAAACACTGTGGTTGACATCACGCACGACTATAAGGATGCTGTCATATTATCCGACTTGCAAAAATGAGGTTATGGATTCGAATATTTACCTTGAGAACATGATCCTGCCCACCGGTGACGATGCGCGCTCTTTCCGACTGCATCTCAGTGATGGGTTGCTGGTGCGGCCTGCTTTGCGCTACTCGCACGCAGACTATCTCTAAAAATATTAATTTATTTATCAAAATTTACTGTTGAAAACTATACATACTTTTTCATCATTCAAGTTTTGAAAGAAGTTTGTATTTAACTCAAAATCCGGATTTTAAGTTCAATTTTCAACCTTAGGGAGGTAATTATGTAAATTTGAAAATCGAAGGCGGCTACCATTGCTCCTGCATTAATTAAGTTTCATTTTTAAAACAAACGCACTGGCCGCAATGGCTAAATGTGCCAAGAGCGCAAGGCTATAAAAAATCAGGATTGGCGTTTTAAAACATATTTTAACAAAAAATTATAAGTTCAAGTGGTATAACTTGAACTATAAGCTCAGTCGCTCGCGTGCTTCACTATCTCGGGTGTAATTGATCACTTACAACCCTTGTGCCGTGTGGCCACTCCAAGCCCTCCCGTGGATGTCGTAGAAGGCGACTTAGGAAATACAAGCTAAACAAAGCCTTTGAACATTCATGAGACCTCTCCAACCCGTCTGGCCAGCGATGAGTGTGTAGGCCAAGACTGTAGCTGCTCTGGCAATACACAGAAAGGACGACTGCATTGGAGACAGGGAGATCTGATGGTAATGATAAACCCTTATTTCATCATCATTATTTCAGCCGCATAACGTCCACTGCTAGACTTAGGCCTCACCCAAAGCCTCCTAAAATGACCGAGCGGCCTGCATCCAGAGCTGCTGATCCAAAAATTGCTGCCAAGTCAATTCCAATCCGTCGAAAGACCAAACTTTAAAGTGACTTTCAACGTACGTTAATTAGAGTTCTGGCTTACACAATACAATGTAAAGTGTACCTTCTCCCGGAGTGGGCTCCGCGTCGTAGGAGAAGCTCATGCGCGCGCGGGCAGGCTCGGCCTCATGTCCGTTCACATACTGCAGGGAGCCCGTCGACCCAGTTCGTTTGTGTGCTGTTGAAAAACATACAGTCAGATATGATAATAACACATATACACGCTGACTTTTTATAGGTTTTGGAAAAAAAGTAAATGTAGTAAATAAATTCCTCTATCCATATATGTAATTCAAACTTATGATCAAAAAGTTTTGAAAATGATTTTCGATCTAGATCACGTAGTTGCGCCCGTCCAAAACTGCCGCGTGACCTAGATGAACTGCGGCCGGCCGGTAGGCGGCGCCTTACGGCGGTACTACTAATTGATCTCACGATTTTACTTTCGAGTTTTAGTCAACTTTTTGTTTCTGAATTTTTATTTTGACTAGCTAATTACTTAGGTCTTACTAACGATCCTTATGAAGTGAGAGCCTTCGGCTCAAAAACCGGTGAAGAATCACCGTGGATTGATATTAAAATATATACGTCAATGTGTTCAAACTAGTCAAAAAATCCGCTCTGAAACGTACCTGACGCAAAAGTGCCCATAACATTTGCAGCATTCCCCCTCGCGAGCGATATATGTTGCAGTGAGATATAATTATAAGAACCGTACATACATATTCTTCTTAATTATTTATTTAAATAGCATTACAATGCTCGTACGTACAATGGGCGTACGTACGCCCTAGATAGGAAAATATCTAGGGCGTACGCGCGGCGTGTTCAGTCTACCTCGTGCGAAAGAGATAGCTGAATACGTCGCGTGATGCCGTGTCTCTATCCCACGAAGAGTTTGTGACCACGGCTTCGATTATCATTATCTTCTTTTTCCTTAATGGGAAATTGTAAGGAAGTTAGGTATCTCTTTATTGGATCAAAAATAAAAACAAAATAGGAACAAGCTTGAGAAAATAATATTATAAATTTCCATGGTCCAGTGGTCAAGGCGTTTGACTCGTGATCCGGAGGCCATGGGTTCGAATCCCAATGGGAAACATACTTTGTGAAAAGTTGTTTCTAGTCAGTTAGAATTTTTCAGGCTTAAATCACCTGATTATTCGAAAAAAAGATAATTCCTTGTTTTGGAAGGCACGTTTTAACTGTGGATATCGGACGCTATCTACTCGAACCTTCCCAAGGAGTGGTTCTGAGATACCCTTTGTGTTGTGGAGGTCAGAGGGCAGTTGCTCTGTGTAAAAACCTGTAACCTCGTCAAGTCACCTAGGTTAGGTAGCCAGGGCTCTGAAGCGTACCGCTGAAGATAAAACCAGGAATACGTGAGGATGATGATGTATATTTATATAACATACTTCTGCGGTGCGCAGTGCTGAACTGCCAGTCGACCTGTGCCCCGGACGCGGCGTTGTACGCGTTGAGCTGTAGCAGTGTGATGTACCCCGCGAGGTTTGCCACGCACACCCTCCGTGCGCCGGACAGCGCGCGCACGTGCGTCACGCCCGCCGCGTCCCGGTCGCCCGACCTTGATTCTGGACCCCACCATACGCACTGAAATATTAAATGGACATGATAATCTGCTAGACGACAACAAGTCAAATCAGACAGGTTTGTCTGTTCTGTTCTGAGTCCGCCCAGCCAGCAGTTACGCTGCAAGAGTTTATGAATGAGGTCTACCTTGGTAAGTGCATCATCATGCTCGCAAACTAAAGCCGGTATGTGTACCGTCTACAGTTCTATATGCTTGGCGATGCCAAACCTCGTTATACCACTCTCATAGCTTAGAAACCAGTTGGACTCGTAGATAGGGATAGAGGAGTGTAAGAGATATTCGCAGTCAGGAAGTAGGAAAGAGAGGGAGTTGAAAGAACCGACCGAATACTTGCATCCAGGGACAGGAAGCGCTTTCCCTAACGTGGGTTTTTAGCGGCTAATTGATAGGCTTGAATATTTTTATTGGATCAAAAACCCCTATCGCTTGGTAACCCTTTCGATCGACTAACCGTATCATATGGAAAGCCTTTAAAAGGGTTTCCCTATAAATAAGTTGTTAAAACATGCACGTTACGTTACCCTTACAAAAACCATATCTCATAGGGTAACCCTATCCCATAGGCTAACCCTTTAAGAAGCGCTTTCCCTGGTGGCCAACGGCGGCGGCGCGCGGCGGCACACGGTCAGACTCAAAGCACTCAGGCTGGCTGAACCACGACGCGACGCGACGCCATGCAAAAGTATACCTTATTAACATAACAATTTGTTTGATTTCGGCGTGAGCGCCACGACGAAACGTGTCGCGGCGTGTTTTTGTATTGTTTTTGCAGTTTGGATTCGTAATTGTTATTACTTCTTATCGTCCCTGCTGTTAGAAATGTGATGCTTCCGGAAACAGTGTGAATTATAAGTGGCTTATATCTATCGTGTACTTTTATCTATCTATATCTATATCTATACATATAATAAAACAGTAAAAAAAGTGTGTCTGTACATTACATATATTTCCAAAAAAAATTATGGGGGCGATAGAGACGTAGTAATAAGAGTAAGAATTTAAAAAAAATTGTCTGTCTGTTTGTCTGTATGTCTGTTTGTCTGTTTGTACACGCTAATCTCCGGAAATACTGGACGGATTCGAATAAAACTTTTTTTGTTATATAGCTATTAAGCCTGGGCAACATATAGGGTATAAATGATTTTGGAAAATGGAACGCCTGATGCAGAACCATAATGGTCCAGCTAAACTATAAGAGATATAACAATGCCGCCTTAGTAAAAGTTGTTCAGCCTGATGAGCATTTTCCAGAGACATAAAGTCCACGCGAACGAAGTCGCGGGCTTCGGCTAGTTGTTAAAATAAAAATCTGTGTAAACCATTGTAATGCCTCCACCTAAAAAAGACAGTGTTCATCGATATTTTTCTTATAATGAAGCCAGTAATTATAGTATATGCAATTTATGTAAAAAAAATATCAAGGTATGTATGTTTCGAGTGTTAACATTAATTGTCTATGAGTAAGTAGATTAGCTAGCGAGTCTAGCGACTGATTCAACATACTTTAGCCCCGAGTTACGATGTAGGTAGGTATCTGAAATTACTTGAGTAGGTAATCTTTACGTCCATAATTAAGTATTGCATGCATGCATGCACACTTATATTCCTTCGCAAAAAAATTTGAGGTAGGTAAGTACCTCGATCATCAGTCTTGTGATATGATACCGTATCCCAGGTAGCATTTATACGTCATTATGTCGTCCGTTTACGGTACTGCTCGACGTAAGAGACGTCATGTCTTGACGTCGGGGAGTCCCAACAGATGACGTCAATTTGTCACAGCCTCAAGACGTCAGTTTACAGACGTTAGAGAGACGTCATATAGGGACGTTAGAGAGACGTCATATAGGGACGTTAGAGAGACGTCATATAGGGACGTTACTGGGCCGTACATATTAGGGCAGCCACTGACGTTGAAGTGACGTTATACACAGACGTTACTAAGACAAACAAGTCAGGAGTAGGACCTATGGGAGCTCATGATATGTACAGTGTGTTTTGTAGAAGCAAGCGATCTTGGGTGTCGCTACCGTCGCACACCGATATGGAAATTAAACCACACACTGCTGCTGAACTCGATTTATTGGAAATATGCATCAAGTAATAAGAATGTACATAAAAGAAACCATAGCCAGTTTTAATTTTGAACAGCGCCATCTAGGGATTCTCTAAGAAACTAACACTTGCATACAATTTTACTCAAAATAAAAGGTTTTATGGTTATGATTAGAACTATTACTTAATGCTTTTTACGTCTTAATTTTTTATGGAATGGACGAAGTCTAAAACTGCCTAATTTAGAGGAAATAAAATTAATTAACAAAGACTACACGAATTTGGACAGCGGGTATTATATAAATTGTAAGAACACACTTACAGCTGATATCGTTAGCATGGCAATATGCTCCCCGTAGGTAGCTTGGGTGGGTAGTTTGTTATAAAAGAGAATCGCCCTGGCTATTGAGTGAAATAACGTGCTGGCAAAACTGGCACTAGAGCCTAAGCTGCGCATTTAAGCTCTACGACGGTTCTAAGTTATTGGTCAAGGGCCCTAGATCAAAAGACTACGGTACGTGTTATATTCTATCCCTTTTCGCTCCATCTCGCAAATCCTTGCGCGTGATAGTAGGATAGAATTTAGTGCTTAGCATGTAGCATTTACGTTTGCAGGCATTTTACCTACGTATCTTGAAGAGACTCAAGAACTTTTATGGATGAAACTAAAAAACACAATGTAAGTAGTATAATCTATATTTAAGATGCAATAAAGGACAGTGGGACACAATTGCCATAACAATGATATAGGAACCATGTTTTTTAAGACCATAGACTTAAGGACATGGAAAAATGATTTAAACCGTACTTTTACTTAAACTTAACAGGTGGCCAACTTCACAACGCCTTGGCGTCTACCACCGATTCGGTTCCGTTGTCTTCAAAATTCTTTATTGATCACTGAGTACATGTTACTTTTGCCTTAAAAGTCTTGAACAAAAAAACGTCCACGTTGGGACGAATATGGTAGGTACTTACGTCCATATTACCCTAAATTTAGGTCAGTAAAACGTCCTCTTGACGTCGTATATGGTACGTCCTGATATTGACCCTAAATATACGTCAGTAAAACGTACACTTTGTGGCGAATATGGTACGTCCAGATACTGACCCTAAATAGACGTTAGTAAAACGTCGTTTTTGCGGCGTATACGGTACGTGCTGAAATTGACCCTAAATATACGTCAGTAAAACGTACACTTTGTGGCGAATATGGTACGCCCAGATCCTGACCCTAAATAGACGTCAGTAAAACGTCCTCTTGGCGGCGTATATGATACGTCCTGATATTGACTCTAAATATACGTCAGTAAGACGTACACTTTGTGGCGAATATGGTACGTCCAAAAACTGACCCTAAATAGACGTCAGTAAAACGTCCTCTTGGAGGCGTATATGGTACGTCCAGATACTTGCCTTTAATTTGACGTAAATACGACGTCTTGCTCAACGCTGACCCTAAACTGACATCACTTTAACGTCTACTCAGGAGATAGGTATCCGGACCGAACCGCTATGCTTAGGCACGAAATCTTTCATAGTTTTTCTCATATTACAACTGGTATGTTTATTTGTTTGTTTAGCCGTTATCATCTCGGATCAGCTGATCGGTCAGCTTGTATGGAAGGCCAAAAATCACATTTTTATTTTGACACATGTTCCTTGGGGAAAGTTCTTCAATATCATGGACTGAATTCACTCTTAAAATAGTTTTAATATATTTTATTACACCTTTTATATTCCAACCGATGTTAAGTGGAATTGATATACGTAGCGCCATGTATTATTTGCCAGGGAAATTAAAAAACCCTGACTTCAAGCGTTAACTCCCAATAACATTTAAACGGCTGAACCGATTTTCATCAAACATACCACCACAAGAGAACTTGCATTCACGTGAAAAAACCGAATCGAAATCGGTCTATCCGTTCAAGAGCTACGACGCCACAGACAGACAGACAGTCATTATAGCGTCAATCTTATGACACCCCTCTTTTTGTCGGGGGTTAAATTTTTTTTACGCAGATAGCCATGATATTGTTTTCAAAAGATGTTTTGTCTATGGTCCTTGTTCTCGAATTTACGTTTCGATGCCATTATTTCACACGTCAAATAATATGTGATCTGATCTGAATGATATAACACAGGTGCGTTGGCCAACGGCAGCAGGCGGATAATGAGTAAATGTGTTTAACCATTGGCTAACAAATGATAGAAAAGAGAAAAGACGATCGCGGGCGGGACGCGGGGGGAAAAACCCTATCAAAAAAGCGGAAAAAAAAAACCCTTTCAATCATTTGGTAAGCGCTTAGCCTATCATAAGGATAGGGTTACCCTATAGGGATACGGTAAGCCTTTCGCTGGGTAAGCTTTTTACAGGCTAACATAGACGTGAGGGTAAGCTTATCGTAAGGATAACCACTTAAAGGGGTTTTAAAAATTAGCTGCTAATCCGGTCCCTGCTTGCATCAAATCAGTATGGGGAGGATAGATATATTACTTGGTGTGTAATACACGCTGACTTTTCATTGGTTTTGGAAAAAAAAAATGTCGTATAGTAAATCAATTCCTCTACCCATATACGTTATCCAAATTTCTGTATGTCATAAGATAAAAAAGTTTCGTAAATGATTTTCGATCGAGACCACGTAGTTATGCCGGCCAAAACAGCTGCGTGGATGTCAATGACCTCCGCCGGCCGGCGGGCGGTGTATGGCGACGGTACTACTAATTGATCTCACAACTTTGCTTTCGAGTTTTAGCCAACATTTTTTGTTTCTGAATTTTTATTCTGACTAGCTAAATAGGTACTAACGTTGCCTATGAAGTGGCCTTCGGCTTCAGAACCAATAAAAAGTTACCGTGTAAATACTTGGTAGGATAAAAGACTGCTTTAAGTCAAATCGGACAGGTTTGTCGTCGAATTATTTCAACATTATTTTAAACTAGCTGCGCCCCGCGGTGTTACCTACGCCTAAAGTAGCCTATGTGTTAATGCAGGGTGTCAGCTTCCTGCGTACCAAATTTTATCAATATTGGTCCAGCCGTTTGCGCGTGAAAGAGTAACAAACATCCATCCATACTTACAAACATTCGCGTTTATAATATTAGTAGGATTTATTAACGCAGAAAAACTTTTTGAAACGTCAAAACAAAAATTCTCTATAATATTTACTATAAAATACATAAGCGTGACGTCATGCTCTTTTGAAGTCAAATAGTGCTCTTATTATCAGTTTTAATGCATTGATAAATTTAAAATAATGTTGAATATGGATATGATCCAATGATGCTTTGTTACAGTATCTCTTTGAGATGGCGCCAATACCAGACACAATAGTTAAACAATGGAAGTCGGGAGGAATTCCTCCCAGTGCCGGCTTATGGGGTATCCAAGAAGCAGCCGGGTGTTTCGTAGTATTTGAGCTTCCGAAGTCCCCGTCCTATTTCCGCCCCAGGTTAAGTTGGCTCAGTTCGGGTTGCACAGGGCGGTTCCACGACACTTCGGGAGCTTAATAAGCGTCATTGCTCTAAATGTACCCAGCTATCCACTTCTGAATGACAAATCTCTTCACATTAATATAGCCATGTCTACCCATCACCTCAGATTATAAATAAAATTATTTCTCTTCCTTTTCACTAGGTGGCGCTATAATGTATATGTAATTTAAACATTAAAATATTTAATTACTATTATTTAAATAAATTAGTACTCTAATTAATTAAATATGTCTTATATGAAATGCAATAAATATTTTTTAAGTATATTCAACACTTTCTCTGTCACTTTTTAGGGTTCCGTAGTAAACAAGGAACCCTTATAGTTTCGCCATGTCTGTCTGTCTGTCTGTCCACGGTCCTACAGAGAAACTATAAGTACTAGAAAGCTGTAATTTGGCATGGATATGTATATTTATTATAACGAAAAAGTTGTGAAATAAAATATGGAAAAAAAAATTTTTTCAGTGTAGCTGCCATACAAGTAAAGACGTGGTCAATATTTTTTTTCTCGACAAGCACATTGAGTATCATTGAATAGATCTTTCAAAAATATTGTTAGCTTGTGAACACCATTTTTCGATTTAGGGATCCGTTTCTGAAATATTTGGGTTTAAAGTTCAAATTTTTGTTCGAGTCAAGTGTCCCCCCCCTCTATCTGCTAACGGTTATATATGGCCACGTGAAAAAAATCACAATTATATCATATATAATGTAGTTTAAAGGAAAACTATCAGAGCCAAGTAGGGTATACAAATTAAAAAGTTATAGGCGATCAACTTATAAAATGTACTTGAAAAAAGACATACATACATACTACATACATACTATCACGTCTTTATCCCTAATGGGGCAGACAGAGCATTTTGGGTCTTGCGGTTCTATGCAGAGCCCAGGGCCGCAAGACCCAAAAGCCACTTTTAGCGTTATGGTGGGCGAGAAGATAGAAAAGCAATCAATACAGTGATGGGTTGCTAGCCGCATCGCCTGTTAACATGATTCGCATTTTTGCCCATTCCCTCGATCGGCTTTTACGATCTGCGCGGGAAGAGAAGCAGCTGGTACATTCTAAGTTTTTTTTATTCCTCCCAGACCAGCATGGGAAAAAAAACATTTTCATACAAATTCAATAGATATTAGTTTTTAGACGTTTTTAGTGGCAAGAACTCAAAGTTGGCATTCGCAACTACGGAACCCTACACTGCGCGTGGCCCGACACGCACTTGCCCAATTATTTATTTCTAGTTGTGTGTGCTGCCATCTCTGTGAGGCTACCCCGCAACTCCAGTTTTGCCTACGGGCCCTCCAATAGTTTCTGTGGCGTTGGGTATCTGTTACGTTAGTAATTATATTATCTTTGAAATAGGACAAAATTAATAAATTCTTTTGTAAGGTTTACTTACCATCAATTTCTTGGAGCTGGCCTCCCAAAACTCCAGCCGACCGTCCCCGCACCCCAGTATAATAAGATCATTACAGAAGTCCATACACCACACCGGAGATTCCTTCTTAGCCCGACCCCGCCAGTTCACTGAATCACTCACTTCTGTCCTCACTTCACTTTTACTCACTTTACGCCTATTCCTTAAACTATTGTCACTAGAATTAAACATAAATAATAGGCTATCGTCTTTATCACTAGTCACACTCGACTCATTTTTACTTATATTTAAATTATTTATATCGTTTTCTTTTGTTTCACAATAACTTTGGAGATCTTCGCTTTGTTCACTGCAGTATAAGTCTCTGGAAAGGGAATGAATTAAAAAGTTATATTATCATATATTTTTGACTAGCCTATACTCTCTCTAAGGCCTTCCCCTCCAGACTTCCATAATGTTGTTAATGTTGTTGTTCCATGTTAAGAAAGTCCAAAAAAAATTGACAGAAGAATTAACCCAGATCTGATATGTCCGTAAGTATACATTTATATATTTATTTATCTACATGAAATGTGTCATTCTTATTTGGTCTAAGCATTCTACGTCTTTTCGAACCTTTCACGTGATATGGTTACTATGGAAAATAAAACTTTTTTTTATTTATTTCGATATACTCGTACCTATTGATGGATTGAATCTATATATAGTTTTTGTTAAAAAGGGACACTGTATATAACAAAAAAAACTAAACAAGAAATACACGCTTTTGTTTTGAAGCACATACCTGTAATTCTTGGCGAAGTCATATTTAGTGGTCTCCGCGACGGGAAGATGCGCCGGCGACTCCCTGGCGGACGCTCGGAACCGCAGCCCGCTCAGGTGACTGCCGAGCCCTTTGCGCAGCCTATGCACCGTCTGTAACAGACACCACCACACATCACAATAGTATTTTTTGCAACAGTTGCATAAGGAGGTACATAAAATGAGAGTGGCGCACGCCATTGAGCATTTCTTGGCGTACAACGATGCATACAACTTTTCTTACGACTATATTTACCAAATAAAATACAAAAATAAACAAAGAAATATAAATAAAAATGTTTGATATTTTATATGTTTGGTAGATGATAGGTATCTATTTTTTTAGTAGTTGTTGGGCAAAGGCCTCCCCTTGTTGTTATCTATAGGTATCTATGGTTCATAAAAAGACAGACAGACAGCGGAGTCTCAGTAAGTAATAGGGTCCCGTTTGCACCATTTGGGTACGGAACCATCACAAGGATTAGAGAATAGAAGACAATACTAGTAAATATATTTCTTATAATGAACATGGCATCATACCTCAATTTTTGGTGTAGCCTCTGAAGTTGGTGAGAACTCATTTGCTGAAACATTAAAAGTAAAGCAGTTTGAGTAATTTTACGATGGAAAAATTCGCCATTTCTACACGAAACAGGAATAAACTTAGAAATGAGTAAATACCTTCAATGGTGTCGTTGTTGTTTTTCTTTATTCCCGCTTTACACAATTCTCCTTGCAGTTTGAAAAACCTGCAACACACAAATGTACAAATAACTAAACAGCTCAAAAGGTGTAAACTACTCGCGATTTCTTTATTGAGTACGAGGGTATATATTTTAGAATGTACCTTATTAGGCGTTTCGTTACAAACCTTAGTGGTTTAAAAAAATGTTGTGTAAATTTTCAGTTGTAATATAAAAATGAATAATATTAAAAATTCCCATTTATAATATTCAAGGTTACCTCAGATTCCTGAACAGCTCAAAAGGTATATAAACTATTCGCAATTTTTTTATTGAGTACGTTGGTATATGTCTTAGAATGTACCTTATTAGGCGTTTCATTACATAGTGGTTTATAGAAGTCGTGTTAGTTCTATTGTAATCACTGTGTGTGTGTATGTCTGTCACTTCTTCATGCGCAAACGGCTGTACAAATTTTGATAAAATTTGGTATGCAGGAAGCTGACACCCTGGATTAACACATAGGCTACTTTCTCCGCAGCTAATATGAAAATAAATAATATTAAAAATTCCCATTTATAATGTCGAAGGTTACCGAAGATTCCCGGGCTATGGTACAACTACTCACTTGCCGCGGTCGATGGTGGCCACCAGCTCCCCGTTCTGCGAGTCCCACACCTTGACGCAGCCCTGAAGGCACGAGCTCACCACCTTCTCCCCGTCCGTCACCAGGCACTCCACCTCCTGACTGTGGCCCGCCACCACCAACGGAACGGCTTCCATTACCAACTGAAACATAATCATCACATCATCATCATCATCATTTCAGCCGCATAACTTCCACTGCTGGACATAGGCCTCTCCCAAAGATTTCTAATAAAACTAAGTATTAATAAAAACTAAACTTTATACAATTATAATAAAAAGCATCAAATTATATAAAAAATAGAGCCTAAATCGCTGCGCTCGCAGGGTAGGGTGCCCAAGAGGCTAGCGGCATTTCCGCGTTGAATGGCCAAGCTAAATGTTATGTATATATTTTAATATAATTTTATATATGTATATATAATAAATCAAATCAAATCAAATATATCTTTATTATCATAGGATATTTAAAATATCTCTTAATAATCGTCATTATTTTGTTGCACTATTGTTGACGTCAAATAGTTACTTACAGCTAAGTTTACTACCGCTTCCAAAGCGCTAGTGCAGAAGAAGCGGTAACAAACTGCACTGCACCTCTTCTCCAAGGACGTCAACTCACAATTAAAGTAATACTTAAAGTTAATGTGGACAGAGAATACATTGTTTTGTTTTTTATGTCATATCATAATTTAAATTTAATTTTTAGAATGTCAAAATTTTAAAGTAATGTCAAGTTGTAGATTCAGTTTGTACAAAATGTACCAAATTATGACATTTTCGAGTACCTATATCACAAAGTTTTAGAGGGACCCGCGTCAAGCTCAAGCCAGACATTTTTGTCTTTAAGGTAGTCATCGGTCCTATAATAAGCCTTCTCACAAAGTACTTTCTTTACATAAGTTTTGAATCTTTTGTCTGGCATATCAAGGATCGATTTTGGCAATTTATTATAAAAAAGTATACAGTTCCCCATAAACGTCTTATTAATTGTTTTAAGCCTATAAAACGGGGCAACTAAGTCATTCTTATTACGTAAGTTTCTATCGGTAAAATCGCTTACTTTATTGTATGAGGAAATATTTTTCCTTACATACATTATGTTTTCAAATATATACTGTGATGCTAAGGTAAGTATATCTATTTCCTTGAATAATTCTCTGAGTGAGTCTCTAGATCCTAACCCGTAAATAGCACGAATTGCCCGTTTTTGTAAAATAAAAATAGTCTGAATATCGGCTGCATTCCCCCACAGGAGTATGCCGTAAGACATTACACTATGAAAGTAACTAAAATAAACTAGTCTAGCAGTTGCTACATCTGTCAATTGTCTTATTCTCCTAACAGCATAAGCCGCAGAACTAAGCCTATTTGAAAGTTTAGTTATATGAGCACCCCATTGAAGTTTCGAGTCTATTGTAATTCCTAAGAAGGTAGTACTTTCAACAAGATCGAGTTTTTCACCATCTATCATTATGTCAACGCAGCCCTGTCTCACATTGGGAAGAGAAAATCGAACGCATTGAGTCTTTTTCGCATTTAACATGAGATTATTGGCAGAAAACCAATCAGAAATGGAAGACAAGGTGCTGTTCACCGCGCTAGCGTTTGTGCTATGTCGATCAAGTTTGAATATAAGCGAGGTGTCATCAGCAAACAGCACTATGCCAGCCTGCTTCTCAACCATGTAAGGCAAGTCATTGACATAAACCAAGAAAAGGAAAGGTCCAAGAATTGAACCTTGCGGTACGCCTATCTTAACATTAGATCCGTGCGATTTTATGCCATTTAAATCAACAGTCTGATGCCTACCTGTTAAATAAGATTCTATAAGTTTTATTGAATTATCATCAAAACCGTATTGACGAAATTTAAGCAAAAGTGTCGGATGATCTACGCAAAATATATATACATATATAAAATTATATATGTATATATATTTTAATAAATAACTTGCTTAATCGTTTGCATCACACTAACCTGTACGGCTGGCTGCTTTTCGATAATTTTCCTGTACATGGCGTCGTCACTCCAGGACGCCCGCCATTCCGCGTAGTGTCGCGAACATACACATCTGAAAATTAAATGTTACTCTTTAATTTAATTAATTTTAGGTTGTACTTATTTAGTGAATATTGTATTGTCATAATATGTTTATATTTATTATGCAATGAATCTATATGAAATAAAAAAAATTAACTCTTAATTGGACACTTTCCTGGGTCAAAAATAAATTAAAATTTAATTTGTTACTGTGTGATTTGTGCCTATATATTAGAAAAGAAAACGTCAAAAGCTAGTGTCACTTTACATTGATCATATTTATTTTCAACATGATTTTACATTTTTGAATGGGGAAAAAACTGATTATTTGACTTCATACAAAAAGTATGACGTCACGGATGGTTATTTAAAACAATTCCACACAGATTCTTTTTTGTTTTGAAGTTTAAAAAAGTATTTGATTTGACATGTCATCTAGCGGACCGGCTATTTTCCTGGATCAAAAATAAATTATTTGGTACTGTTATGAAAATAAAACGTCACTTGTCACTGATCACATCCATTTTCAAACTGATTTTAGATTGCAGAAATATTGAATTAGGAGCGCTATTTGACTCCGAGAAACTATGACGTCATAAGCCTGTATTTCATGCGAATCTCATAGAAAATGCTTGTTTTGATGTTTATGAAAAAAAACGACGGGTTGCACTCTGGGAGTGCCGGCAGAAGTGAAAACTTGAATATTAACGTTGTGCATTTTTGATATTTTGGAATGGTTAGGGAATAATTTTGCACGAATTGCTTTAATTATTAGTATAAAATATTACAAATCTTTTCTGAACCACAGTCATTTTAAAATACACAGCAGTATGGCCACTA
This sequence comes from Acrobasis consociella, assembly GCA_963555685.1. NCBI lineage: Eukaryota > Metazoa > Arthropoda > Insecta > Lepidoptera > Pyralidae > Acrobasis > Acrobasis consociella. The sequence goes on along the minus strand of OY743104.1, from coordinate 6,439,304 downwards.
CACAGACGGTCGAGCCATCAGCTGTCACCATCCATGGATGCGCGTAGCACGCTGTAACATAAACACACACGAACATTCGCGCAAGCGCCCTGCGCCGTCTTACGTATTTTCGATCAGGCCACGTGTCCTGACGCGAGTTTAAGATTTTTTACCCATTCCAAAAAAAGCGCACAACGCCGCTAAAGAAGTTTTCACTTCAAAAATTGTCTGATTCGGTTTGTTTGAAAGTAAAGAATTCTGGTTAAAAATAAATTTCATGATCATCATCATCAGGTCTTTTTGTCTCCACTGCAGAAGCACGACCCTCTTTGTACTACTGAGCCATACTTGGTCAGAGCAGCAGAGGACTTGGCCTACACCCTCCACGCTGGCCAGACGGGTTGGAGAGGTCTCATTGATGTTTATAAGCTTTGTTTGGCTTGTATTTCCTAAGTCGCCTTCTACGACATCCACGGGGGGAAGTGGTCCTATTCTACTCTGCCGGAAACCACACGGCTTAAGAGTCCCCTTACCCTAGAACTAACTTTATTTTTCCATACAAACGTAGACTACGTTTTATTTCGAAACGACATGCCCATTTCGGCAAAATTTTGTAATTTAAAGATATTGCACATATCTAGGCATACAACTGGTTTTCACAGTCAAAATACGAACTTGATATAGAATATAGTGTGTTATATCATTTTTGACCATCAGTATGGGAAACTTCTACATCCTTATATTTTCTTTCCAATTCAAAATTCTACTTAGAAAACTAATTATAACGCTAAGTAATTGCAATTTCTTTAAAATTACAAATTATTACTGAAATCCGACATGGGGTTTCAAAATAAAACGAAGGCTACGTTTGTATGGAAAGTTTTAGGGTAACGGGATTCTTAAAATTAATTAAATTTTACCCATTTTCAACTCGATAAGAAGATAGCGAACGTGAAACGGGGTGACGGACGGGTTGACTGGAGATAGAACAAAGTGGAAGGAACTCACATGCTGTGCCGACCCCACATAAATAGTGGGACAAGGATAAGGCAGAAGAAGATAGCGAACATTTACCTGTACAAGACGACCATCATGTAGGCGATGACGGCCACGCTGATAGTGCACAGGATGGCAAGCAGCAGAATCTCCATCGGCGTGCTCGGGTAGAGCGGTAGCTGCGTGCTCGAGCTCCAGTGCTGCTGCGGGCTTTTGCTTTCGATCAGATCGAAATCTAAATAAATAAATAAATATATAGGGACAAATCACACTGATTGAGCTAGCCCCAAAGTAAGTTCGAAACTTGTGTTATGGGATACTAATTCAACCAACGATACTATATTTTATAACAAATACATATATAGATAAACATCCAAGACCCAAGACAATTTGAAAAAGGCAATTTTTCAACTTGCCCTTACCGGGGATCGAACCCGGGACCTCTGGGTGGTGGACTAGCATGGTGACCACTACGCCACGGAAGTCGTCTAGATAACAAAAATCTAGATAACACAGAAATCTAGATAACATATAAATATACACGGTGATTTTTTATTGGTTTTGGAGCCGAAGGCCACTTCATAAGTATCGTTAGTAAGACCTAATTTGCTAACCAAAATAAAAATTCAGAAACAAAAAATGTTAATTAAAACTCGAAAGTAAAATCGTGAGATCAATTAGTAGTGCCGTTGCTAGGGTCCGCCGGTCGGACGGCCGGAGGTCATCGACCACACGCGGCAGTTTGGACGGGGATAACTACGTGATCTTGATCAATGATCAGGTTCGCAACTTTTTTATTATACGTCATACACAAATTTGGATTACTTCTATGGATAGAGGAATTTATTTACTATACATCATTTCTTTTTCCAACACCAATGAAAAGTCAGCGTGTACAAATTACACTGATTGAGCTAGTTCCGAAGTAAGTTCGAGACTTGTGTCATGGGATACTAACTCAACGATACTACAGGGTGGCCAACTTGGAGCTATACAACTTTTTTTTGCCGCCATTTTGTTTTGGCGTTAATATGACAGTTGTTGCATGAATATTACTTTGTGTAGATACGGCAAATTTATTATGGAGCGTTTTACGACGGAACAACGTGTTTTAATTATTAAAACGTTTAACGAAACATTAAAAAGAATGTTTCCCGGTCGATTAATTTCGAGAAACGGTGACATTGATTGGTCCCCAAAATCGCCTGATTTAACAGCTCCTGACTTTTTTCTGTGGGGCTATCTAAAGAGACGTGTCTATGCTAACAGGCCAATGAACCTTCAGCAATTAAATCAAAATATTCGAGACACAGTCACTGAGATAACGTAGGAAATGTGTGAAAATGTGATGAAAAATGCGATGAAAAGGGTTCACATCTGTGATGCTGCTAGAGGTGGACATGTCTGACATTATTTTCCATGTTTAACTGCCGGCCCTAAATATTATATTTAACAAGGAATACTTGATATATTTTATATTTCATAGAATAAAAATACAAAACTAAAGTGTATACCTGTTATTTGGCCACCCTGTATATTTTATAACAAATACATATGTAGATAGATAAACATCCAAGACCCAGGACAATTTGAAAAAGGCCATACATATTTTAGTTATTTTACGACCTCCATGGCGTAATGGTCAACCCGCTAGCCCGCTAATCCGGAGGTACTGGGTTAAAAAAAGTTAGTGCGTCTCAATGGTTCATTATGGGATAGACCTCCATTGATGCAGTTATCTCACTTTTTAGATAAAAATGTACTAAAATGCCTCTTTAAGTTAGCTTTGGTCCCATGAACGCCTTAAGGTGGAACTACTCGTACTATACGAATTTCGGAGGTGATTTTCTACATTGTTGGTTTTGTCTAATTATAAATTTTGTCCGTTTGGATACAGAATAGTACTAAAAATCTATTCAAAAGTTATGAGCCATCGAAGATTCATTTTTCTTGCAAATTTTTACGCAAATATCGGCGTAAATAAGTAATTAACGTGTCAAGTCTCAAAAAAGAGTCGGCACCGATACAGCTTAGTTATCGAATATTTCAATAAACTTTATTTATAATTTATTAATGCAGCAGTTTTTGATTAAAAACCCTTTTCACACTTTACGTATTTTTTACGCGCTCGATTTACCATAGAGGTCGCTGGAAGGCGCTGGATGCAAGCCGCTCTAAATCGGTCATTTTGGAAATCTTTGCACATCATGCGGCTGAAATGATGAAAAATAATTCCGGGGAATCTACCTGTAAAGTAACAACTTATCTTACCAGGCAAGATGTCGATAGGATCCAGTGCAGCGGCCAGTGCTTGCCAGCGCAGCGGCGGCGGGTCCTTCTCGTCGGGGTTGCGTACCGTGGCCGCCATCTCGGGGCTCACGCGGTGGCTCAGTAGAATAGGAGGCAGCAGCACCGTGTACCTGCCCCCCACTGATTCGTTGTAGTGCGACAGAATAGCTGACCAGTGGAACGGTGACAGCCTGCGTTGAAAAATAAAGAATGCTGGGTAAATGTTTTATCATTCTCACATATAGTAAGATACCGGCCGACACGTTTCCACCTCATCCAGGCGAATGTGTCTAAAGGCCCGTATACCACGAAAACATGGTTATCATAGATTTAGAAGGTACAAGATGGATATAGTACATTAGGAACTTTCCTGCGTTAACAAAGAAAATATTTGGTACTGTTAATAGAATGAAACGTCACAAATTAATGTCATTTGTCGTTGATCATTTCAAATTTCAACGTGATTTTAGATTTATTATTGCGGAAAAACTGATATTAAAGACGCTATTTGACTCCAAGAAACTATGACGGTATTAGACTTTATTTCATACAAATCCCAAAGAAAATGTTTGTTTTGACGTATAATAGAAAGAAGTATCTGATTTGAGTTGATGGAAACTTCGTAAAATGTGACCAGAAACGCAATATTTTTATGTAACCTTAAAGGGGTTGCATTTGTATCTACTAGACGAACTATCGGTTAATCAGTACGATACCTTTCCAAGGTAAAATAACTTATAAACTAGTGGTTCTGTGAGTCGTACACCTCGCGAGTCACCCCTGACCTATTGAAGTTTATCGAAAGTAAATATTTATTCAATTAGTATTATTTGAATAAAGTAGTACTCTATATAAAGTAGTATTAATAAAATATGACTTATATGAAATGCAATCAATATTTTTTAAGTATATTCAACACTTTCTTTGTCACTTTTTTGCTAATCGTTTGTGCTACCATCTCTGTGTGCCTACCCTGCAACTCCATTTTACCTACTTACGGAGGCCCATAAGTAGGCAAAACTGGAGTTGGAAACAGATACCCAACGCAATAGAAACTACTGGAGGGCTCCAATAGTATCTTAGTAATTATATTATCTTTGACGAAAGTATGAAAGTGAAGTATGTACCTGGTCCACGGCCGCGAATGCGGCGAGTGCTTCATCATGAGCGTGTCGTTGGTGTCTGCAGACCTGTCGGCGCTGGCCAGTTCCGCCATCGGCGGGAACACCAGCGCGTGCTTGGGGTTGCTGTACAGCGCGTACACCGACTGCTGCGCCTCCTTCCGCTGGTAATTCCGCTTGCTCACCTCCGCACTGCGATCTGTCTTCTCTGATGACGTAATAAAGTAATCGACGACCCCCGAGTTGTACACTATCATAGAGATCCACACTAACATCCACAACATAAAAGCACGCTGAAAAAATCTAGTTCGTGCCCACATGTTCACCAAACGAATCCTTTTCGGCACTCTCGCGTCGTGGCTGGCACCGTTCGCGTTCCTTTTAGCCACTACATCAGTCGGGCTGTTCTGCCCTAAACCGTTCAGTCGGGGATGGGACTTGGATTTCTTCATTCTCTGCGGCGAGAAGTCATTCTCGTCGACGTAACTTTTATTGTTACGCCAATTTAAAGCGTTATTAGCGTGAAAATACTCCTTCAGATGCAATTTATTATTGTGATCTTGAAAATATTCCATTCTTTGCACGTCAATGCCTAGTATTGTGGCGAAAAATACCATTTGTATAAAATAATCGGATATGAGGCTCAGTATCATGAATATGGAGAATTCCTGAATGAAAGGTACGAAGGTGAAGAAACTGACCGTGAATATCGTTATTTCTGTAAGTAAGTTCTTCGTGATGGACCATCCTTCTTTGCTAAGGCCTTGCGCGAGTCGGATTTTAACGTCAAGCCGAGAATCGGTGGATGTGACGCTTTTTGTGAGTACAAGGACGTTTTCGAGACCTACAATGATAACTAGGTAAGGAACGATCTCTTTGCCCTGGAGGCTTAACGTGATGCCGAAGTAGAAGCAGATTCCCATGGACATCAGTAAACTGGAGGCTATGGTGACAACGGCGCACGCTGCTAGCCCAAGTTTTGACTTAATGTATTCGATCTTCCTGACGGAGAAGTAAACATAGAGAAAAAGTCCCATAAACGTTATCGTGAGAGGAACTAACTCGTGGTAGTTGAACTGTCCCGGAAAGTATATGAGAGTGGCTTCGTCGATGCGTTTGTACGAGTCTTGGTATAGCGGGTACATCTCCATCAGCTTCTTGGATAGGGATTGGACGAATCTGAAACAGATATTTCGAAACTAAAAGTTGTTTTAATGTTGGTTCCTTGAACTCCTAAGCCAGAAATTTCTATAAATGTATTACAATCGACGCAGCTAAAGTTAAACAGGGTTGGCCATTTTTTGCTAACTGTTAGGCTGGAAGTTCGTTGAATAAGAACTCTAAAATAAGGGCTCGTATTTTAGCCCATATTTATGGTAGCTGATAAATGTAGTTCGCCAAGTTAGGAAAGCCAGTAAGTAGTTCGCCCCGAACTGTGAACCATCTGTGAACTCGCAAACCCCATATCTCTGCAACCCCTTGAACAATCTGGCGTCTATGATGGTAGCAACCTAAAAATTATTTTGGCCATATCTACAATTTCATGAAGCTCTGATAAAAAATACTCAAGTTATCGTCGAACAAACATACATACATACAAACGCCGGATTGTTCAAGTAGACTCGAAGAACTTTGCACGCTCTATAAAAGTGTTAAACTTAAACGGTTTTAAAATTGAAGGAACAACATTATATTTAGCACAAAAAAAATCGTTACCAGATTTCGGGGTACTGATAAAATATAGTAACAGCATATTGCAGGACGCAGAGTCACACTTGTAACGGGTACTGTTTTTGTTACTCGTAACGGGTTTGCCTGTGTCCTGCAGTTGAAGCTCAAATTCCACTAAGCAAACTCATATAACTACATAGAAAGCAAATTGTTTTAGTTACCTTACGTCAGGGTACTGATAAAATATAGTAACAGCATACTGCAGAACTCGGGGTCGCGCCCGTAACGGTACCGTTTGATGCCTGTGTCCTGCAGTTGAAGCTCAAATTCCACTTAGCAAACTAGTATAACTACATAGAAAGCAAATTGTTTCAGTTACCTTACGTCAGGGTACTGATAAAATATAGTAACAGCATATTGCAGAACGCGGGGTCGCGCCCGTAACGGGTACCGTTTGATGCCTGTGTCCTGCAGTTGAAGCTCAAATTCCACTTAGCAAACTAGTATAACTACATAGAAAGCAAATTGTTTCAGTTACCTTACGTCAGGGTACTGATAAAATATAGTAACAGCATATTGCAGAACGTGGGGTCGCGCCCGTAACGGGTACCGTTTGATGCCTGTGTCCTGCAGTTGAAGCTCAAATTCCACTTAGCAAACTAGTATAACTACATAGAAAGCAAATTGTTTCAGTTACCTTACGTCAGGGTACTGATAAAATATAGTAACAGCATATTGCAGAACGTGGGGTCGCGCCCGTAACGAGTAACGTTTGATGCCTGTGTCCTGCAGTTGAAGCTCAAATTCCACTTAGCAAACTAATATAACTACATAGAAAGCAAACTGTTTCAGTTACCTTACGTCAGGGTACTGATAAAATATAGTAACAGCATATTGCAGAACGCGGGGTCGCGCCCGTAACGAGTAACGTTTGATGCCTGTGTCCTGCAGTTGAAGCTCAAATTCCACTTAGCAAACTAATATAACTACATAGAAAGCAAACTGTTTCAGTTACCTTACGTCTGGGTACTGATAAAATATAGTAACAGCATATTGTAGGACGCGGGGTCGCGCCCGTAACGGTACCGTTTGATGCCTGTGTCCTGCAGTTGAAGCTCAAATTCCACTTAGCAAACTAATATAACTACATAGAAAGCAAACTGTTTCAGTTACCTTACGTCTGGGTACTGATAAAATATAGTAACAGCATATTGTAGGACGCGGGGTCGCGCCCGTAACGGGTACCGTTTGATGCCTGTGTCGCGCAGTTGAAGACCAAATGCCATTTCTGCGATTGACGCTTTCCCTTTTTGCAGATTCTAAAAAGAGTTCGTAAGGAGTAGTGATCAGTACGTATGTTTTCGTCAAGCTATACTGATTTGTCAAAGATTTGAATTATACTGTTAGTTACATTATTAGTTAAAAGGTGGCTCAGTGCCCCGTCGGGAGTATGCGTTGCTAGCGCTTTCGCAAGGTAAGCGACACCAGGCGTGGTCCGCACTTGGACGGTTGACCACAAGTAGCATAAAAGAATTCTAGAGCTTCTCCGTCCTACGGAAAGCATATAAACCCTTCCGAAGTATAAAAAAAATATATAGGGACAAATTAAACTGATTGAGCTAGCCCCAATGTAAGTTCGAGACTTGTGTTATAGGTTATGGGATACTAATTCAACGATACTATATTTTTATAATAAATTTTACAGGACAATTTGAAAATGGGCCATTTTCTAACTTGCCCTGACCGGGGATCGAACCCGGAACCTTTGGGTGGCGGACTTGTATGGTGACCACTACACCACGAAGGTCGTCAAAATAAACAAAAAGGATGGTAGTTGTCAGGCAAAACCAAAGTATGGCAGTTGTCAACACTTAGAAAAACAAACAAACAATAAGCTGTGCTGTTTTCATAGATATAGAATTTTTTTACAACGTGTTTTGGAACGTTCTCTGGTTATTTTTCTTCTAAAGATGATATGCGTGCCAACACTTTTACAGTACGTTGTAGCGTGTAGAAAGAAATGTCGAATAATTAAAACCAGACTTGGTTGTAGTTTTACGAAGGCCCATGCAAAAAGTCATCTCTAGGGAATGTCCCTGGAATACATAAGTTGCAGGAGGCAGTGGCGGATCTACCAGCAGGCTGAGTAGGCTGGAGCCTAGGGCGGCACAACTTAGGGGGCGGCAATATCAAATATTTCCCACCCCTCCCATTCCGCGCACCTCCGCTACTCTGAATAGGGCCGACATAATCAAGCGCTCCCAGGTTTTATTTTAAGTAATTAGGGCGGCGGACTGATACGTACCTATAACTACTTCATCACCACAGAAAAAGCTGTAGATGAAGGATCCGAAAAAGGATGGGTAAGGGTTGCAAAATATAATTAGCCTACTGGCGGCAAATGTGTAAATGCGCCACTTGTGGTGTTGTAGCGTCTCTTACATTATCCACATATTTTGTACTGATAAGAGAATAAAACATCAGAAAATAATGTCTCTTGTCGTAGATCATATCCATTTTAGATTTATTAATGTAAAAATACTAACAGAAGCACTATTTGACTCCAAGAAACGATAAAGTCACGAAGTGCTATTTTATACAAATCCCACAAACAATGTTTGTTGTGACGTTTAGAAAAAAGTATCTGTTTTGACTTGTTAGGAACTAGCTGATTCTAGGCATTGATTAAGCGCGGATCGAGTAGTACTGAAAATATCAATCTAATGCTTGGTACTAAATATAATTTTGTCTGTCTGTCTGTGGAACTTTGAGGCGCTAGAACGAAGGGAGCGATTTCGATGCGTTTTTTTACATGTAAGCAAGTTCCCATGCGGTGGCTCTTAGTTAAGCTTGATGAAAATCGGTTCAGCCCATTAGTTATTGGGGGCTAACGCTTAAATACCAAGGCTTTCGCTAGTAGCTTATTTGATCATTATCGTATCAGTAGTAGCGGAAACAAAACGCCATCTAGTGATGAGTAGTGGAACTACTGATACGATTTGAATCGTATCAGTAGTTCGGCTACTCATCGCTAGATGGTGTTTTTAACTATTTCTTAATTTGCATAGCAAATAAATTTGTACCTGATAATTATAAACAGTGTTGACAATGTTGGCGTCCAGTGAGAACGTCTGCATGCTCTGTTGCCAGAGATTGGCCGGCGAGAGGAGAAGGCAGCTGTATTCTGGCAACACTCGTTCCATGCTCGCTTTGCTATCTCGCCGCTTGATGCCTTCTATTTGGTAGCAGTGCTGCAGTAGCGTGCTCTTGCTGTTGAAACAAAATGGTTCATCATATCACATCAGCTGAAGGAAGTCCACTGCACACAGGGGTCCCACCAAAAGCGGTACACGAGATGGACCCGCGTTTCAGTGTCAAGCAGCACTGAGCCTTAAAGTATGATAATAAAGGCTATACTCCATTTGTTTACGTATTTAATTAAATGTAAACAATCTTGACATGTCTTTTTGTTGAAATATACACTTTATAAATCAATACCTTTGCAAATTACAAAGTAATTATGTAATTTATAATTTGTAACATAATTACTTTGTAATTAGCAAAATTATTGATTTATAAAGTGTATATTTCAATAAAAAGACATGTCAAGATTGTTTACATTTATTTAAATACCTAACCAAATGGAGTATAATTTGGCTTAACATAGAAACAGGATTTCAGTATGTCGTCCATAGTGAAATCCATCATGTATCATATTATATCAGCTTAAAGAATTCCACTGCACACAGGGGTTCCTCCAAAAGTGGTACACGAGTCGGACGTTACTGTGTTTTAGTGTCAAGTACGATGATAAAGGCTAATTTGGTTTAAAATAGAAATAGGATGTAACTATGGACGACTATCGTGTATAACATATTATGTTATGGAGTAACCCCATAGGCCACTTACAAGGACTTTTAACCGACTTCCAAAAAAGGAGGTTATCAAACATATTCCCATATCAATTATAGAAGTCCCATAGAAATTTTACCACAATCGGTTGTGAAGTATTGGGGTAAGATGAGGGATGTTATAAGTATGACGCGTCTGTGTGTCAGTCTGAGGCTTCGTAGCGCCTAAAAGAATAGGCCGATTTGATGTGGCCTTTTTTGTTTGAAAGCTAAACTGATCGTGATGAGTTTTAGCAACGTTTGATGTCAATCGGTTAAGCAGTTTAGGAGTTATTGGGGTATACGCTTAAAAGTTGAGGGATTTTTTAATTTACCCGGTAATTAAACTGGTTGCGCTGTTTGTTTACTATGTATCTTACATGTTTTATTTTGCTAACCCATTTGTCCCATTATTGGGCAAAAGTATCTCCTCTTTTCTATTTCCCATATAAGGGTCAGTTCAGACAGACAGGAAAAATGCCTGAGCAATTCATTTTATTAAACTTTATTACAATATACACGTAAATGGCGGACTTAAGGCCAGGGCCCTTTTCTACCTGCCAACCAACAGGTGATGCAAAGAAAGTAATCTTTAGAGTCTTGAGAATGTACTATGTACTCAATCGAGAATAAGATCGTATTACACAAAGGCATTTATAAACGTTTAAACATGACAAAAGATTTGGCAGTTTATGCTAATTAGCTTAAAGTTATTTCAAAGTGTCATAAAAATTCCTCTTTGTTGTGCTCTCTGTCTAGCACTAGACCAGTCTTTCCCAAAGTGGGCGATAACGCCCCCTTGTGGGCGCTGCAGGTCTCAAGGGGGGCGGTAAGAGACCCAGAAAGAAAATGTTTTTTTTTTGCTAGGAGCTTTATTTAGCTAGGAGGCCTCTTAAACAACGACTGCAAGAGCTCTCGACTCTCAACAACAACCACATAAATATCATCCTCCACTTTGAGAATAAATATTTACATAATATACATATACATACATACATACTATCACGTCTTTATCCCTAATGGGGCAGACAGAGCATTTTGGGTATAATATACATATATAGGTCACAATAATTAATTAATTTAATTTGAAGTTATAGTGGTTTTTAAATAGGTGAAAAAATAAGTTTGGGAACCACTGCACTAGACCATCCTTTATGAAATGCGTTCAGATCGTCATGTCAGCCATATAAGCTTTCTCTAATCTTACAAGATTATAAGTAATTATTTATTTCGGTCGATATTTGCTGTAAGCAGGTACATAATCAAATCATTCGCCCATGCAAGGTAAAATTAAAAAATAAAACATAATCCCTCTTGTAATGTAGTCTTCGAGCACAAAAAAGTTACACTTGCACTTACAGGTTATTTACTCTTGTAGGTAGGTTATTTACTCTATTTCATTGTAAAATCATGTCACCTATAATTATGCGATTGGACCCAAACTATCAATACCTAGTATTATATACTTATACTTTTATATCGGTCTTCTGCCTATAAAGTAAACAAAATAATATAAAAAAAGCCATTGCTAAAAGTGAAAAAATACATTTCAATTTAAATTCGCTAATAAGCTTACTTCGTATATACTTTAAAAATCGTATTTGCAATAAAGTAAAAAAAGAAATAGAAAACAAGTAATTCGTTTTAAATAAATGTGAATTTTTTAAAAATGTTTATCATTCCCTCTCACCCTGAATGAATAAAAAAATTGCTATCGCGAGCGCTTGAGCAAAAATGTAATTTTAGCCAGATGAAAAGATTAGATGTTTGAAGAGAATCCGAATCCGTAAACCTCATCAGTAACTCGTAAGTCACCGGACGTACATATATTTATCCTAGTCCACCCTTAGGAGTATTAAACAAGTTTATCTGCTAAGCAAATAAAAAAATCCCCGACTGTCAAAAGCTCCATCTAGTGATGAGTAGCGCAACTAACGATACGACTTGATATCAGTGGCGCCAATACGTTTTTGGTAAAGCCCTGACTTTCAAGCGTAAACCAATAACTTTTAAACGGCTGAACCGACTCAAACAGCTAAGAGCGACCATAGTGCTATTTTGATATTTAATGATAGACTACGTGAAGACAGTGTCACTTACGTTTCAGCATCCTCGTGGTTTCTTATAGTCTCAAGCAGTCGGAACACCTCTTGCAGAGGGGCTCTAAATGCATCCCACATTTTCAAATTATTATTCCAGGGCGATACACCTGGAATGACATATTATGAATAGAATAAAGTCATTCATATTTTGAGGATTAATTTGTTACAAGTAGGTAAATTGTAATATAATTGCTTCTAAGATGCAAACAAGCCCTTTAATCTCAGTAGATCCAATGTCCAGATCTGTAAAGATAGCTGTTTAAAAAATAAATAAATCATATTTTCCTATAAAAATATGACCAAAATGGCATATTGGTAGCCATATTCTAACTTGGATGTTCTGGGTTCGTCCCTGCTCAGAATCAGTTAGAAAATTATCCTGGGGTGTTTATTGACATATGTGTTTATTGTAAGATATAGTATTATTGTCGAGTTAGTATCCCATAAAAAAAGGTTAAAAACTTACTTAGGTCAATCTGTGTGATATTTTTGTCTCTTTAAATAATATAATATTTTCTTTTATTTTTTTCTTCTTACTAATTTCAGTTAAATAGTTTATTTATTAATATTGATAAATATTGTTGTAAATATATAATTCTCTTACATATATAATTGTTTTTAATGCTAACCTAATCAGTGATAAAATATCTGTTGCAAAAAATTATTAAAATTGCATTTTCTAAAACCACCCAGGTTTACAAACTCATAAATAATTTAAACCAAATGTGAAAGTGTTGTTTCGAGACGGTTGGTTGAGTAGCTATATGATATTTTTGGTCTCAACATGCACAATATGGATGTAGACAGATTTTTTTTTGGCTCATTAGGTAGATCATTAAAAAGTATGATATACATATTCTTTTTTCTGAATAGCAAATAGTGAACAAGATACAGACAGTGCATTTGAATTTCCAGTGACTTTTTACGAGAATGTGACGTAAATCACCTCCACTTCTAACCTCTTAGGTGTATCTTTGTGAATTTTTACTACCTATTTTGCTAAAGCAAAAAATATGGTTCCATTAATTTTGGATTATCTAGTTGATGAACTAGAATATAATAAAGTATTTTCAACCCAGCCACATCCCTTTATTAACAGATTGTTATTTTATAGAGATCAGATTTAGACAATTTAGTAGTCGAGCAAGGTAAAATCTAAGAATGCAGTTCTTCATAATAATAAGAAATAATGTTCCTCTAGAGCAACATTTGCTATCTAAAATATTGAGGATAAAGTAAAAATTATTTTCTAACTTGTAAGTATATTTTTTAATAGTTATTAACTTGACCACTCCAAATTAATTTTGGCTTTGACTATATACAATAACTTTACAGCAAGAGTGGATTAATCTAGATTTTTTGGGGGAAATAATATTAATAATTCTTTAGAATATTTACCTATTTTCATGATGATTTGTTGCATGTAAAGTAATGGCTTGTCCTTAGCCCAAATATATGGAAGCCGGTGAGTCTCATTTAAAAGCAATTCTAATGGAAGAGGGGTATCTGAAAATATAAATAGTAACCTCAGCAAGAATTGTAATCCAATATGAGTCATTCAGCCAAGGAGAACAAATTAAGAATCCCCTTACCCTAAACATTTACATACAAAAATAGTGTACTTTTTATTTTGAAATCACATATCAGGTAAAAGAAAATATAAGGATGTAGGAATTTCCCGTACTGATGGTAAAAAATGATATAAAACACTATATTCTATTCTATCTTCATATTTTGACCGTGAAAACCAGTTATATGCCCTAGATATGAATAATATACAACATTTTGCCAAAATTGGGCATGTCGTTTCAAAATAAAACATAGACTATGTTTGTATGGAAAAGTGTGGTTTGGTCTATAGTAAAGCGACTCCTAATGCACATTGCTATTATATAATTATATCGAAAATTTTACTATTACAGTCAATGTGCATGAACTCAGGTGGATATATCTTATTATTAAAGTCCAGTAGTATCACACCAATAGATGCCTAAGATTACCCCATTTGATGAGCCAATGAAACATAAAAGCTAATTGTATATCAATTTATGATCTAACCTTGCAGACAATCATTAGAACTGCAACTTCCTTGTGGCATCTGAGCTTCATTCAAGTGCCACGGCACATTCACCACAGTTGGAATGTTTCCGGGCAATGGAACGTTTAATAACGGATAGCTGAAACATACACCAACGTTTTTAAGAGAATGTAACGCTAGAATATTTACACAGCAAATAGAACATAACACTTACCAACACAACAACACCACTGATAGTGCCACAGTGATAGGAATGACAGGGTACGATGAGCAGAATAGACCGTACGTGTAGTACAACTGAGCTACTCTTTCTGGTAAAGTAGAACCAGCCATTGTTGATCTTTAAATACTCATGAATTCCAAAATAGTGCGTTTGAGATATTTATGTAGCATTTGCACGTCTTCACCTCAGCTCCAGTCCGTTCGCAGGTTTGGCGCAGTCACGCAGTTGCAAATATCACGGTTGATCGCATGTCCCGATGCAATAAAGAAAACTAGTTGAGTATTTTGCATCATGCAGGGACATGCCGCTTATTCACTAAGCAAGTATTACATCAACCACGCAATTTTTGACATTCTTCACTGAGTCAGTTAATCAACTGACATGACATGACAGCAGACAAACAACATTTCGTAGGTACCACAGACAAAAAATTATGTGTTCCTATTTGGATATGTGGAAAATATTATTTTTGCAAATATAAGAAGGTTTATGACTAAAGATGTTACTAAAAATAGGTAAAAATAAGCAATAGTTTTTGTTGTAGATATGTTTTCAAACAAAAATAGTAATAAAAACACAGATGTTGTTATATTCTGCTTTACCGCCATCTATTGTCGTATAGCTGTACTTTTAAGTTCCTCATTTGAATTAAAGATGTCACTACTTGAATAATCGCTAGCTACAATAGTATCGCCCCATTCGCTACTACTGCACCATAGCTGTACCCATAGGCTGTACCTAAGATAGGTACCTACCTACTTTAAAACTTGTACTCTATATTATATAATAGCTAGGCTAGACCCAAGGTACAAATAATTCTACAAGCTGTACTGCACATAGAAACAGTAAAAATATTCTAAGCTACACTCTTTGAGGCCGAGTATATTTTATTATTAGTTTATTCATCTGATTCTGTTTGTAAGTATTTCTATGCAAGAAATAGTACCTTTGCATTGCAGTATTTTCACTATGTATTTATAAACTCGTAATTCATATTGATATTTTAGTACCTAGGCGACCGAGCTTTGCTCGGTTACATCTCAAACATTAACTAATTAATTTTTTTTAAACTTGTCTAAAAATAATGCAAAATATAAAATTATATATAAACTTAAACATAAAAAAAAACAAAAGTAAGTCACCGAGTGGGATTCGAACCCGTAACACTCTTTCTAGCGTTCGGTATCCTTAACCGCTGTGCTAAAAACAAGGCGGTCGGCGCGACGAAATTAGCGACCATATTCTGCGTGGAAAGAAAAACGCATGAAAACTCGAAAACACGCGTTTTCCCCAAACATAAAACTAATCTAGATCGATTGTTTACCCCCGAAAACCCCCATATACAAATTTTCAGCGAAATCGTTAGAGCCGTTTTCGAGATCACAGAAATTTATAAATATATATATATACCAGAATTGCTCGTTTATAGGTATAAGATTTAATACATTTCAAGAAAACCAATCTGTATTATTTTAAAGATACTTACAGGTACTTTTTCTTATATTGTAAGCCATTTGTGCAGCTATGCTGTAAGGTTGTACTTCTTTTAGTGGTAGTGGTTGCCGTGTGGTTTCCGTCATAGTAGAATAGGGCCACTCCAAGTCCTCCCGTGGATGTCGTAGAAATGGATATACATGCTAAACAAAGCTTATAAACATCAATGAGACCTCTCAAACACGTCTGACCAGGGTGAAGAGTGTAGGCCAAGTCCTCTGGCTGCTCTGGCCAAGAATAGCTCTGGTAGTACAGAGAGGGTCGTGCTCCTGCAGTGGAAACAAAAAGATCAGAAGATAATGATGATGAACACGTACCTAGTGAGAGGAAGTTAAATTTTCTGTAAATAGGTAGATACTTACTAACCCTCATATAAATTAACAACCATTTACTAAACCCATTTTAATTAAAACATGTTTTGTCCCATTTCAATATTAGACATTGAAAGAACCAGACAAAACGTATTTTAACTAAAATAGGTTTAGCAAACGTATCTCAATGCGTGATAAACCCGAATTTAGTGCGCTTGCTAAGTATAGCACTATATTTTGAGGTCTTCATGTTGCTATTAGATGTTATCTCTAGATATATACATAATGATACTTTTAGAATAAGAATTAAAATTATCATTCAGATTTCAGATGACACTATTGACACAAAATTAACCTATTAATAATAAACCTACTGATTAAACTCTTAGGAAGCTTAAAAAATTAAACCAGAGTTAGCCACTAGCTAATTTAAAAATAGCAGGAAACTTCTACTAGATTCTATTGTATGGTCTGTTAAGTACTTCGTGGTATCATCATCATCATCATTTCAGCCGTACAACGTCCACTGCTGGACATAGGCCTCTCCCAAAGATTTCCAAAATGACCGATCCAGAGCGGCTTGCATCCAGCGCCTTCCAGCGACCTTGGTTAGGTCGTCAGACCACCTTGTGGGTGGGTGTCATACGCTTCGCTTGCCTGTACGTGGTCGCCATTCGAGAACCTTTTTGCCCCATCGGCCATCGGTTCGTCGCGCTATGTGTCCCGCCCACTGCCATTTCAACGAGCTAATCCGCTGGGCTATGTCATTGACTTTAGTTCTCCTACGAATTTCCTCATTTCTGATTCGATTACGTAGAGAAACACCGAGCATAGAAACTTCGTGGTATGGTGCTAATATATAATATAATGAAACATTAGTATCAGAATCGTCCCAGCAGCGTAGGTGGCGGCGACTGCAATGTGACTGCGGTCGGTCGCCGCACGTGGCGCCTGTCATTGACACCGTGTTTGCAGTGCAGTCGTAATGTCTGCTAAATACGAGATGATACTAAATTCCTTTTCATCCATACTTATTTCGTATTGTTTATCTGCTAAACAGCGCCAACTACCTTCGATGCGCTATAACGTATCTTTGTTAATATTTGCTAATCAATAAAAACTGATTGACGGACTGAATAAAAATAATTTTTGGAGCCAGTCCACTGTATTAATATCATTTTTGACCATCAGTATGGGAAACTTCTACTACATCCTTATTTTCATTCCAGTTCATAATGTTAGTGTGGGAAACCAATTATAACCCTACATAATTGCAATTTCTTTAAAGTTGCAAATTTTTACCTCAATCTGACGTGTGGTTTCAAAATAAATAGTAGATTCATAAATGTGCAAAATAAAAGATTTTAAATTACAGTAACTTTTTTCGGAAGAAAGTAAAAGAGACCTTGCCTCCACAGTTGTGGAATTGAATAAACAAAGACCCGTTTGATTAAACTTTGTGCAGACGTTAAAATGTCTCAATCGTTTTGAGATGGGACAAATTAGTACTTACTGGGGACATCTTCAGAACAGCACTTAAGCATAATATTAAATCCCAACTGTTTGGCGGATGGCTGAGGCGAGGTGAGAGGAGGGGAGGGAGGGGTGTGAGGTGAACATCGTCTTATCTGGAGTTCCGCTGCGGAAACACTGCGGCCACTCGGCCTCGAGCCGCGGTTTGCGAAACCTGTGGAGTCGCCAAATGGCTGGAGCGTAGGACTAAAAGAATATATAGTAACTCGCCCCATAATGGACCTCTACTCGAAACATAGCACGACATACGGGCCCGCGTTGCTGTGTCAAGTTTTTTTTTTTCTTAAGTTTATTATAATACATGTTAATGGCGGATTTAAGGTCCAAGGCCTTTCTACCAGTCAACCAACAGACGATGCTGAGAAAAGAAATATGCAAACAAAAAAATAAAGAAAATATACTGATATTTCAAAATGTTTACCTTAATTTAACACATATAATGAACCTGCTCAAAAATATACATAAAGTATTTCCTAATGAACTACATTTAGTCTCAGCATTAGGTACTTTTTATATAACCACTGACAGTTTTCGAAGATAGTGTGCACGCACTGACTTTTTAAACGCAAAACGAGTTTGAGCTTTCCAAATATTGACTGGGCGACAGTTCCAAAACCACACAGCTTGCACGACAGATGAATCTTTATAGAATCCGCTCAGGCAATGAGGCATTTTAAAAAGAAGATTGTTTGAAGAGCGAAGGTTCTTGACTCTCAATAATCTCTCTTGAGCGCTACGAAAGGATAATAAAGTCTTCTTTGCTTTAACATTGAAATAGGACGACGCTTTCGGGCAACTGTCGTCTTATTTTATTCTAAGGGTACAAATTTAAAGAAATCATAAGTGTTTGCCGCTCTACGCCTCCCCTGTGCCGGCCACTCAGTTTTTAACAGCGTTAATAACGGTGGAATTAAAACGCGAGAGGCCGTCGAGGACGATTTAATTAAAGCTAACGAAGCGCCCCCACCACCGCCTTTACCTGGCATTTACTTTGCCTAAATCTGTTTTTCACTTTTGTTAATGTCTATCGCGCTGTTTCTCATTTTCTCGTGATTGTTTAAATTTAGCTCACATTAAAAATAACCAACGTGGAGACAACTTTTGACTTCGTCACGATATTGTTTTTAAATCATAATCTCGCTTTTGTGACGTAATAGTTGTTACGTTCGACCGCCACCTTGTTTAGAGTTTCAAAAGTCAAAAGGTCAAAAGTCAAAGTCAAAAATAATTTATTTATCTTTGGATATTTGTATCACTTGATAATTGTCACTTTTTGATGAATGGTTGTTTGTGTCAAAACTTAGTTTGTATGTTTTTTATTTTTTATGTATATATTAGGTACACCAACAGGTTACATGACAAAGCCTTATAATTAACATTCAGTTCTGTGTTCTAGCATGCAACCCCATTACAGGTGAACCGAACATTTTTAAAACACCTAAAAATTAAAATTTTTATAAATTTTAAATTCTTAGAGTTTTAAAAGTTTTTCGTGTACTTATGTAAAAGCATCAGAATTGAAATATAATCACATGTCTTGAAGAAAAAATGTAATTATACAACGCGATAGCTTAAAAGTAGTTAGTACCTGAGCGATCGAACTACACCCGTTAAAAATACCGAGATAGAGAGGTTCTCGTCGAAAATCGAAACCTAGCCAGATTGATTTTATCCACGAAACATATGTAGGGTACATATTGTAATACAGAATTTCATCCAAATTGTCGGAGCGGGAGACCCATAGTTATCAAGAATTGCTCGTGTAAAGTAATAGGAAATATGTTTTTTTGTTTCAATTATTGAGCAAACACGAATGTCGGCTTGTTTCCCCGAAGGGAGATAGTGTGCGGATCACGGTCACTCTGATCCCAGGTGATTTACGACCCCCAGCCGCTAATGTGTCTGTCAAGAGCTTACACTACCCTTTCCGGAGAATCCATTTTAACTGACCGTCTTTTAAAGTACACAATTGGGTTCGAATGTTCTAGATCAAAGTGAGATAAAACTTCAATTTATTGTTTGCTTTGTGTAAATAAGATTATGCTGGAACTTGGCCTGCGCACTACCGAGATTAGGTAAAAAAATATACATACATACATACTATCACGTCTTTGTCCCTAATGGGGCAGACAGAGCATTTTGGGTCTTGCGGCTCTATGCAGAGCCCAGGCCCGCAAGACTCAAAAGCCACTTTTAGCGTCATGGTGGGCGAGAAGATGGAAAAGCAATCAATACAGTGACGGGTTGCTAGCCGCATCGCCTGTTAAAATGATTCGCATTTTTGCCGATTCCCTCGATCGGCTTTTACGATCTGCGCGGGAAGAGAAGCAGCTGGTACATTCTAAGTTTTTTCTTTTCTCCCAGACCAGCATGGTAAAAAAATATTACTGAACATAATTCGATTCACGCAAAACGCTCTAAAATTATTTTTAAAATGGTTGATGAATGACAGCACAGTGACATTATTTTGTGGATGGTGTTATATGTACCGAATACTTTAACTCAGGATACTATCTTTTACATCCACTTTATTCTTAAAATTAGGTGAACTTTAAACTTCGCGTCAAATTTTTAAAGGAGCTGGTGCGCATTTTGACCAAAGATTAAGTCTGGCCATACAACGAGGCAATGCCGCCAGTCTTTTAGGTACCTTGGCCTGCGACCGTAGCGATCTGGGGTCTATATTTTATTTAATATAACGTTTTGGTTATAATATAAGGTCCATAGTCTCTGCCTACCCCTGCGGGAAACAGGCGTGATATTATGTATGTATGTTTATAACGTTTTATTTTGATTATTTTAGTTTATAGTTTTATAATTTAGGTAGGTTATTTAGTTTTTAGTTATATAATTATTGTTTACCTATGTAAATATTTATTTTGTGATTACTAACTATTTATTAATAAATTGTTTTTATTATTGGTGAACTTTGTTCACAATAATAATATCCCATCAAAAACAATACTTGTCAAAAAAACCAAGTCTCGCAACTCAGTTGTTCTGCGGTAAAAAGTTGTAAGATCCATGTAATACCAAGTCGGTTATTAATTTATTCAGTCTCTACTTAAGCGACTTTCTGTCTTAATACGTCCAGTCTCTAAGACCACGATCGTGGTCCATAACAATGGAAAATCAATTGTGTCTGGAATCTCCGTACTCGAAGCATTAAGTTGTTACGTAATAATTAACAGCATCTTATAGTGACGCATATCAATATTAAAATTCTTTAATGTTTTATATAAATATATCGAGACTTGGCCATCGCACTAAATAATTGAATTTACCTGTGTTTTCAGGCGATTGAATTTACACGTGTTTTCAGGCGATGGCCAAGTCTCAATATATTTATATAAAACATTAAAGAATTTTAATATTGATATGCGTCACTATAAGATGCTGTTAATTATTACGTAACAACTTAATGCTTCGAGTACGGAGATTCCAGACACAATTGATTTTCAATTGTTATGGACCACGATCGTGGTCTTAGAGACTGGATGTATTAAGACAGAAAGTCGCTTAAGTAGAGACTGAATAAATTAATAACCGACTTGGTATTACATGGATCTTACAACTTTTTACCGCAGAACAACTGAGTTGCGAGACTTGGTTTTTTTGACAAGTATTGTTTTTGATGGGATCTCATTTCTTTTTGTATTTTGTAGACATGAGAGTACTTTTAGTCGTCAAACTAATATAGCAATCGAAATTATTAATGAAAATCGCAAACTTATAGGTAAAAATTCTGGGCACATCCGAACAACATTGGGTCGCTTGCGCGTATGAGCGCGGCTGCTGCTCGCTCGGCGACATTCACCTTTCCGCGCGCCCCGCCACTGTCCCCGCCCCGCGCCCTCGCGCTAGCACCGCGCAGCGCGTAGTAACGGCCCGCGCTCACTCGCTAGCATCGCAGCGCGTGGTATAATAATTAATTTACAACCTTACGCACTCGTAATAAGTACGAATACGCACGTAGGTACGTTTTTTGCATTAAATAATTTAATTTACACGTGTTTTCATGACGGGAATACCCATTTTTTGCTCGATTTGGCAGGGGCACTACCATGCGCCTATATTTATATGGGACTAGCTTAAACCCGCGGCTTCGCACGCAATAATAATAACTGCCGTAAAACATCGTTACGAATAAAGCCAATATTGAAAAATTTAACTGAAGACTTGGCTGTATGGGCTTAATTTTCTTTGCGGTCTTTTCTAGATTTTTTAGTTTTTCCTTGATTCATACACCAAACACTACTTATATTCCAAATTTGAAGCTTCTAGGTCTGCTAGAAGTGCCTTAGAATTTTGATGATCGGTGAGTCAGTGAGTGACAAAATTAAGAAATTTGACCCGTTATAATTCTTAAAATACTGGTTCAAATTGAATGAAATTTGAAATATACCGTGTCTTTACATGCCTGCATGGTTACTGAAAATTTCAGTCTTCTAGTTTTATCCACAACGAAGTTACAGGGGGTCGAAAATGGTCTGAATTGCTTCGAGAAAAGGATGGTACGGCCGTGACGCTTTTTTGCTCGACTTGGTGGGGGCACTGCCGTGCCCCCAGATCTTATTTATTTGTAACTACGATTATTGGCCACGAACAAGCTCCGTACGAGTCGTAGCGTTTTCGTAGCACTGTCGTAGCACATCGTAGCCATCGACTACGATATAGAATAATGTAGTGGTATGTTTGTTACCCTGTGAAAATTGTGTAGTGGTATTTTTACAAGGTAAAAAGAACAAAATCGTTGAGTATTCGAAAAATTTTGACCGACTTCAAAAAAGGATGAGGTTATCAATTTGACGTTATGTATTTTTCTCGTTTTCTTTATAATTTTCAATATATAAGAATCATTATTTTTTCAAAAAAGTGAAATTTCTCCAAATTCAATATCAACACAAGCTTCCAAAGTACCTGCTTAAAATAAATCAAGAAAGCAAGTCTCCAAGCTTAGCGGTCAAATATTGAAACCAGCGCTTTCATTAAGGTGAGACTGTTCATTTGCAAAATGATAAATATGGCATAAATTATTTCATTTATTATTCAATTCGTTCTTTCTACGCTGTTTCAGATGAAACGAGATCTCTTGCCGTCGACACCCTTTTTTATTTTTTTTACCCCGCCAACGATACTGTTTGCTTGGAGCTCTTAATTTTGAGTTTAAATATGGGGGAGATACGTTCAAAAGAACACTCGACAAATCCTAGTCTAAACAGTATACACCTGAGGCTTGCACGAGTAATACTGAATGATTGCCGTGCATACATTCAAACAGCGTTGGAATCAAGTTGTTTTATGCTAATACTTCTACTTAGAACTAATGAAAATAAAACAGTATAGATTTTTTAACTGTGAAACAATATGACGATGGCTGTACTTATATGTTATAATGATAATAAAGTATCTACAACGTGGAAGGGACATATATATCGAAACCTGTAATAAACCGAACCACGAACTATACTAGATCACTCTAGTATAATGTATGGGATTGTCGATTTTTTTGTTTTTAATCAAATTGCCCGGCTGCACACTTTTGTACGGAAATGCGGTCTTTTTGAGTCTGCATGCATATACGGTAAGTTTTAACTATCACCAACCACCATCTACAAAGAAAAACATCAGAAACCTGCAAACTTGTGACTAGGTTTTTCACTGCCAAAATTATCATTGTGCACACAAAATGTCATTGTACGAAAAGACACCGCCAACAGCGTGGAGTGGTAGAAAACGCGGAGGTGTTGCGTATTTAATTATTTTTATTTACGTTTTTGATTGCATAAGTGTGTATTTATATATATATAAATGCAAGTTAATCATGATAATTGTTGACTTTTGGAGACACATATAAACAAAACTCGATATTCTATGTCAGATAAATTTTCTAAGAACATGGATTAATGTTGTTTTCTCGGTTAATATTAAAGCTTTGAAGGTCCTTAAGTCGGGCATGTCACCGTGGATAGTTTGGGCAATTTACGACGTGTTATATTATAATTTAGTGCCGAGAAATGCCAGTAAAGTTGGGCTTAAAAGATCAGGGACACAGTATAGAGGGGCGGCGCGGCGGACGCCCCGCGGGGGCCGATTGTCGAGGGACCTACTGTCCTCGAATATGATTAAGCCTTATAACGCGAAATTTAAAGCGATTATTAGCTATTTTCTTGCATAAGTTCTGATACCACAGTTGTAACTCGTTTAAAAACTACCCGTGTTACCAGTAACAATCAGTATACGGGGAAAGCGTGAATATTTATAGTAGTAAGTTTAAATTAGAACTTCATTGAAAATATGTTAACTGTTTTAAAATAATCTGAAAGAATGTTTCATTAAAGATGAGTTTTACCATTTTTTCAATACACGAACACATTTTTTATAGTTGCTTACTAGTAATATTTTTTTGCATGGTACACAAAGTAGTTTAAAATTGGGTATTTTCTTCGGACAAAATAAAATTACTTGGTGCTGTTATGATATTCAAATGTTTCAAAATAATGTCATCCATTTTTAATCTGATTTTAGAAATAAAAACTGATTTAAGAGCGCTATTTGAGTCCAAGACACTATGACGTCATGTGGCTGTATTTCATACCCGTACCATTTTAAGTCTCATAAAAAATGTTTGTTTCGATTTCGACATTAAGAAAAAAGTATCTGATTTGACTTGATGGAAAATATAGGATTTTAGATTTAATTGAATGTACCTATTTAAACAATAAATCAATAATTAATACTTAGGTATAATAACAAAAAAAAGCCGACTGCAACCCTAAGCACCTACTATCATCAAAGCAGACAGAAATTATCCTTCAAGCACTTGAATCCATTCACGGTTGCGGGGTTCCCGGAATTTATGAAATTTAAAAAGTTCGCCCCGCCGGAGAAAAATCTGATTAAATATGTTTTGTTCAAGAGCAAGACATTAAAGCGATGTTAAGGGTGTGATAATGAGGGTGTTGATAAGCGTTTATTAGCCTGCTGGCCCCGCCGGGCGATCTCAATAATAGCCTTGCCAGCGGTGGCCTTAGGGAGTGCGATGCCCCGGGTTGTGGATCTTTACTATAAGCCCTGACAAAACCTCGTACATATTCCCCAACGAGTACGTCGGAGAATTGTAAGAGGTGTTTAAGCAGTTCTATGCGTAACTTAGAAAAATGTATTTGAGCTGGTGTAATGGAGGAAAAATGCAAAAGTCTGTAAAAATTAAATATTTTTTTAATCTTCGATGCTTGCTTTTTGTCTTATACAAAGCTATGGTAACTTACATCTTACGTCTATTTGCCCTATTAGTTAAAAATACAAATGTTTATATTAAGTACTAAGGTATGTACTTTCGTAAGTACTTATTTAGGAGATTCATAACTTGTCAATGTCTTCAAAATATAAACTTAAACAGCTGGCTATGTCGGGATAGCAACACATGTCCTTTATTGGAGTGTACTACGTAAATTCGAAACACGCCAGTTCGAATCACGTTATCCCGACAGATCTCGACTCATATAAACCCGATGCACGGTATCTCGACACACGTTATTGCGACTCAAATTATCGCGACTCACGTTATCGCGATTCAAGTTACCGCGACTCACGTTACCGTGACTCATGAAATCTCAATTTTTGAAATTGCGATTCACGTCACCGCGTCTCATAGAATCTTGATTTTCTTAATGGCGATTCACGTTATCCTGACTCATGGAATCGCGATTCACGTCGTCACGACTCACGTTATTGCGACTCATGGAAAAAACCAAAACTATCGATACTATCTATAGTATTGCTTTTCGATAGTATCGATATTATTGATGTTTTATAATCAATACTATCAATAGAATCCATCGTTTTGATACTAAACTATCGATAGTGCAATACTTTCGATTGTTTTTTGAATATTCGATAGTATCGACACTATCGTAAAGCAATACTAACGATAATTTTATTTTTCATCGATAGTCTCACGATAGTATTGAAAACTATTGGCTATAAATACTATCGATAGTATCAACTGAACGATATTTGACTAAACATAGACATTGAGCAGATACATATATTTTGACAAATCTTCCCTTAAAATTTTCACACTTGGAATAGAAGAAGTAAGAATGAGAAAAATCAAATAATAAAAACAATGTAATGAAAATGTATTTATTTTATTTGATATATACGAAAGGTAATACCAGTTTCTGCCCTGTGGCTTTGCCCGCGTTTTATTCGATTTTCCCTTGGAAATGAAGTATTCCCGCGGGATAAAGTATTCTATGTTTTAATTCAGATCATAATCTTGCTGTGTGCTAAATTTAGTGTGTATCGGTAAACAGAGACTTTGCCGGGATTACGTGCGGTGGGATTTCGGGATACACTCCCTTTATTGGAACAACTAGCGGGAGCTGGAAACCAAGATGCAATCAAAATGGCACTTCACCTATACCTATACCATATTCCCGTGTTACCTCAGCGCACCTTACCTAGTTATTTTATATTCAAAATATAAACAGCTATGTTGGAATAAAAAAGTAAATACCTATTAGATTTTTAAAGATAAAAATGAAAAGTAAAATTTTAATCCATTAAATTAAAAACAGTCGGATAACAAGTTAAATTTAACGCTAAATGCCTATATTATATACGAGTCAACTGAAAAATGGATAAGTTGTAAAAAAAAATTTGGTTTTCATATAAAAAGGCGTGGGTCCCCTGCAAGAATGACGCCCGGGGTAGACACTCTACTTGGCATGGCGTTAACACTGCCCTCTTGCTATCTGAGGAGTTAAATCATTTTAACGTAGTTTGCCATCCTACTCCTTTAAGAAAAATGCGACGATATGACGCTTATTTGCCTTTGAATTGCTATTTTTGACTCGCCCGCAACGGAGTCTTGGTTTTGAAAGTAATTACACTTTTATCTTGAGGGAGACGATTAAATCTGTAAATAGCTGGTGTCAAGCATTTTTTTGGTTCAGGAAAGTATCAAATATTTTAAAAATTGTTTCACACAAACATAGCGAAGTAAGTACCTTCGCTACTAAAACATACTTACAGCAATATTTACAAAGAATCGTCCAGATTTATGAAAAACAGCCACAGGAATTCCATTGGATTCGAGGTAGCCCTCTAAGAAGAAATGTAAAATTGGTATTAAAAAACCTCATCTGTTTCAAACAATGTCAATATTTCGTAGTGTAGAGAACAGCACATTCGCACCCTATAACATGTGCAGCAGTGTAAATCACCTATGTATTGTTGCGGGCCGGCGCTAAGCCAGACCCACCTGCGGCCACATCACCACGGCTTTAGGCGGGCTAGTGCAAAATGACACATTCGCAAAAGGACGCAAAAGTTTTCTTTGTTGGTCAAAGTTAATTTTAGGGTTAACAGTGATATAAAATAATTTCTTTGAGACAACGCAGTTTGTAGTAATACAACACAAGACATTAGCGCCCTATACAGCGTGAAAGAGACATACCTGTAATAAATCAAACCACGGACTATACTAGATCACTATAGAATAATAAAATTAAAATAACAGTCAAGTAACCAAAAAAATTACGATATTCCCATACAATTGCCCGGGCGGCTGCACACTTTAGTATGGAAATGTCATTTTTTTAAAGTTTTTGACTGTTATTTTATTATTATGTATCTCCTTTGAGAATCACGGGTCTTTTCACCCCGGTCCTTTGAGAGGCTTGCGTGGGGATACAGATCCAACACGTAGAGGCCCTTTGGAGAAGTTGTTGTCATGTGGCGCTCCCGCCAAAACCTATTCCTGGATATACCTATGAAAGGTGTACCCTTGAATAGGTTTTGGCAGAAGAAAAATCTATTGCATGTAAAAGGAAAAGGTTTAAGGGTTATGGAATGAATTTGGGATGGACTGATACTGGGTTATTGCAACAGAAACGTCACCTGCCATAATCATGATTACTGACTATTATAGGCAGGTGGTGGCTTGCCGCCCACTAGATGGGCCCCTCAAACGCACCGACAGTAGTTGTAATGTAGTGACATTATTATACTATCGTGATTTAGTATAGCCCGTGGTTTAATTTATTACGGGTATGTACCTTCCAAGTTGTATAACAACATCACAACGGCTTTGTAAAATTTAGAACGTAAGTTATACGCGTGGTTCATTTATAGAGCATTGCACAAATATTATTGTACAGTATTTTTTTTTCATTGTGTATTTATAGAAATAACATTTTGCTTATCGGACATTCTGCCCCTAATCGCAACACCGTTGGGCGACCACGGAGAGATGTATCTGAATGGATTTTTTTCTAATGTGCTCCATAATCTTCTCGTAATAGAACAATTTGCGCTCAAATACGATTAGAGATGCGGTGAAACTCGCAGCTGAGGTTGAATCCTTAGGGCTTTAGTTGAATCACAGAAAATAACATAACCACCTTTTTAACGCATAAAACAATGTTAAAAGAATTGTTACAGAATAAGGTAAAAATAAATATATGGAAACTAACACAGGTTCAAACATTCCATCGGAAACTTGAATTGGTGGAAAATATCGATGCGTGTAGAAGGTTCCCTTTTACATCCTACTATCCTATCCTACTAATATTAAAAAAGTGAGTTTTTATATTTGTTTCTTTGTTACCACTTTACGCTTCAACCACGAAACCTATTTAGATGAAATTTGATATGAATATAGTTTTATACCCAAGGAAGGACATAGGATAGTTTTTATCCCGAAATTCCCACGGGGAGCGAAGCCCACGGGCACAGCTAGTATACAATATTTTAAGATAGTTATAAAGCGATGTTAAATTAAACCCAAAACTAATAATAATTGGCCAAGTGCGTGTCGGGCCACGCGCAGTGTAGGGTTCCGTAGTTGCAAATGCCACTAAAACGTCTAAGTATCTATTGAATTTGTACGAAATTTTCCTTTTCGAGTACTGATCGCCTATAACTTTTTAATTTGTTAACCCTACTTAGCTCTGATAGTTTTCCTATAAAGTACATTATATATACTATAGCTGTGATTTTTTTCACGTGTCCATATATAACCGTTGAGCAGATAGATGGCGGGGGGGGGGGGGGGGGACACGTGACTTTAACAAAAAAAATCACTTTAAACCTAAATATTTGAGACACAGATCCCTAAATCGAAAAATGGTGTTCCCAAGCTCACAATATTTTTGAAAGAACTATTTAACGATACCCTACACAATGTGTTTGTAAAGAAAAAATATATTAACTTCCTCTTTACTTGTATGGCAGCTACCCTAAAAAAAATTTGTTTCCATATTTTATTTTACGACTTTTTCGCCATGACTGATATTCATATCCATGCCAAATTACAGCTTTCTAGTACTTATAGTTTCTGAGTAGGACCGCGGACGGACAGACAGACAGACAGACAGACATGGCGAAACTATAAGGGTTCCTTGTTTACTACGGAACCCTTAAAAGTGGCTTTTTACAACAGCAGTACGCGTGCGAAAAAATACACTTCTAGATCAGGGAAAGAACAAAGTCTCTATAATACTTTTCTTCCACCCTTCTTTGTTTTTCAATTTACCATTCAATATCAGCTCTTACCGATTTTTATCTATACTAGTATAATGAGTAAGTAAATAAATGTAATTGAAAAATAGTATCAACATTACCTTTTTATAATTAATTAAACCAAAACAGACCGCATTTTAGTCACGGCCACGCGCGCGGGATTAAACATCGCCATAAAGCATGTCATACGCAATTAGTGCTAAAATTTCAATTTGATTGGTGTAATTGCACCTCTTTACACGGCGGCGGCAACAGTTGTCATTAAGCGTTTCTAATTTAATATCATTTGCATAGACGTGACCCGCGGTGGGCTTTTTGCGAGCATCTGTTGGGTGTAGCTCTACCGATAACTACGGCGATCAATTTCTAGCGAGTTTCTGAATGTTTCGTAATTTGTTGTACCTACGTAGGCAGGGCACTTTAAATTAAATCTTTATCATTAATTAAAGGTGCATATTTTCAACTTTAGGTTTATCTAAACTATTTCATCTAAATAAGTTTAAATCGATTACTTATGTCAAAAATTTCAAATAAATATATTATTAAATGAAACAACTGATCTATTTTATAGTAAATTAAATAAATCCGAATCACTCGTAACTATATAGTTAGTTCAACAACATATATTTATTGTTTTAAATACACAAACCTTATTAACATTAATTTAAGTCTCAAAGAGTAACAAAAGTTTGGTATTTTTCATATGAAACTGCGACCCCATGATTAATTGTGTAAGTTATTGTTATTTTCTGTTAGAGTGGCAATTAATGTCCGTTACAAAAATATTATCTGTCAAATTAATTGTCAGAATGAGGGGGTGGCGAGGGCGGCCGCGGGCCGAGCGGGGGATGCGGGCGCTGGGCGCACCCCCGGCACCCCTGTCACAGATACAAATCGCGCGGATTTACGCGCACTCCAGCCCCACTGGAATTTATCCGCCGTTCCTATTTACGTATCCTTTTATTTGTTTCACTCCTATTAGTCCCGATAGAGAATTTTTATGTTTGCATGTCCCCGGCGCCTAGTGTCGTAAAGCGGCGACTTGTGAGCGCTTTAGAGCATCGATAACACAATTTTCGCGCGCGATCTCCGTTTATCGGATTATGGAGCAATAACTTAGCAGTGCGATGGAGTAAATATTTTCGCTTGTTGCCGATGGCTTAGCGTGACTAATTGCGTCGGTTTGTTTGAAGCAGGTGCGCTGACAGCTATAATCCCAGCCGCGGCTGCTGGCTGCAACTTATGTACCTACAGCTATGGATATCATCGCGCTGGGTTGCAAATAGCCAAACTATCTTGTTATGGTGTAACGTGACTTTTAATATTTTTCAGATACAAAGCAGCTTTCGTCCCCTCAACGAATTTTGCTTAAAATGATTTACCGACTTATTATAAAACGCAGACTGTAAAGTTGACATCTAGTAATATGCCACGGTCTCATCTGAAAATGTCAACTTGATTTGGGCGGATAACTGTTTAAACCTAGTAACAAAGTTAGTCTGCGTTTTTTTATATGACGGTATAAGTTTAGCAGTAGCAGATAAAGTAGTACATACATACATACATACTATCACGTCTTTATCCCTAATGGGGCAGACAGAACATTTTGGGTCTTGCGGTTCTATGCAGAGCCCAGGGCCGCAAGACCCAAAAGCCACTTTTAGCGTCATGGTGGGCGAGAAGATGGAAAAGCAATCAATACATGATTTGCATTTTTGCCCATTCCCTCGATCGGCTTTTACGATCTGCGTGGGAAGAGAAGCAGCTGGAACATTCTAAGTTTTTTTTATTTCTCCCAGACCAGCATGGGAGGTAGTAGGTACGTATTATTTTCGATGTTCCGATGTCACTACATGTATACATATTTCATTATATGTATAGATGTAGTGACATCGGTTTTAAAAATAAAATAAAAATAGAATGTCTATGGTTTTAAAAGGCTTTCTACGCCATAGCAATCTGGCACAAAGTACACCAACGATTAGCGTAAAGGCGCATCATCCCGCTAATCCCCCGATCCACGAAAGCCGTACGTTTCACGCTCTTTATTACATTAATTTAAATGTTTGTGTCCCGGCCCGCCGCCGACCCTCTGCGTATAAATCCTGCTATCATCATACGTGTGTATCGAGCTTGAAATATGAACTATGGAGAAATAGGATGTATGGTGCGAGGACGTAGAATGGTATTTTCAACTTGTATTTGAGTGAAGTGACCCGGCAGTCAAAGACTGGCTAAGAAACTGAACACCGGTTTGAAAAGTTATTTAAGGATATGATAACAAATTGATCCTACCGTGTATAAAACTGGAAAAAATGTGATTCAAGGTATTTATCACAATTTTTACGTAACTACTTTGCTCCCCTGACATATATCAATTATGAATCGTTTCTCTTTGTAAAAATATATAAATTACTCTAAAAAGGGAGTCACTAAACAAACGATTTTTTGTATAGAAAAACCATTCG
This sequence comes from Acrobasis consociella, assembly GCA_963555685.1. NCBI lineage: Eukaryota > Metazoa > Arthropoda > Insecta > Lepidoptera > Pyralidae > Acrobasis > Acrobasis consociella. The sequence continues at coordinate 6,407,657 of OY743104.1, read as the reverse complement.
TTTAAGTGACTCTGTGTTTCAAAAATGGCACTGCTGTACACATCCATGAGTGAGTAATGACGGGGTCGGCAATTATGTAGCAATGGTCAGCGATCGGAATCGGCAAATTGGCTCCGTTATAAATCAGACGGAGGCTTAGCGGTAAGCGGCGATAACGGGGTTCACACTGAACGGCTTGCATTTGTTACCTTTACTATATATGTAGAGCTACCCTAAGTTGTAATATGTTTATTTTCTTTTAATATACACGTTGAACTCCAAAGGAAAAAGACGGGTGTTATTTATAAGTTTGACGCCAATGTCTGTCTGTCTGTTTGTGCTTCTTTTCATGTAAAGAATTTTTCCTGCAGTGGGTTTTAACTATGTTTGACGAAAATTAGTTTAGCCATTCAAAAGTTATTGAGACGCTTGAAAGTGAGGGTTTTCAAATTTGCTGAGCAAATAAACTTGTTTGATACTATAAAAATCAGAAAGTCTACAGAATTAGGAAATCAAACAAGTTTTTTCTAATACTGTAATTTCTAACCTTCTCACTCTATCGCCAGTCACAAACTGCTTAGATGATGGCTATGATGAATACGAGTTGTTAGATACGCGACATCTGCCAGCGATAAACTTTATTATTATACTAGTTGGACAACTTCTGGCACCAGTACGTGAGCCGCAAAAAGTTGAGTGTATTGGAAATTGGTCACTTCAGAGGCTAGTTGATAACTTCCAGGCTGTATACTAAAACTACTCCTGCCCACACCCTTTATCAACATATACGCATAAATACAATAGAAGATTCTGAATTATTGACTTATGGCTTTGACACGTGGTCCCTAACTAATGGGTTGCTTAAGAAGGCCTAAGGATATTCAACGCACTATGGAAAGGGTTAGGTGTTTCTTTACGTGATCGCATCAGAAATTAGTAAATTCGTAGGAGAATAAAAGGCACAGACATAGACCAGCGGATTAGCTCGCTAAAATAACTGTGGGCAGGACACATAGCGCGACGAACCGATGGCTGATGGCAAGCGAAGCGTAGGACACCCACCCACAAGGTGGTCTAACGAACTGAACAAGGTCGCTGGAAAGCGCTGGATGCAGGCAGTTCTAGATCGGTCATTTTGGAAATTTGGTCCAGCAGTGGACGTTATGCGGCTGAATTATTATTGATTTTAACAGCATAGTAATCCAAACTTGGATAATATATGTGGACAATAAATATTTTTGGCTCATTAGATAGATTATTAGAAAGTATGGTAAGTACACGTATTTTTAATTTTTTCCGATTAGCTAATACTGACAAAGATACAGCGCGTACAAATTTCGCGTGACGTCACGATCAGCTACGATTTTTAAAGAAAGGTGACTGTAAATCAACCCCAGTCCGAAATCTCAAGCGCTGTATCTTTGTAAAACATTATTATAATAATCGACCATGCTTAAAAATTACACGTGGTTTATAAATACGACCTGTAGGCGAGAATAGGCGGAAAACACGTCATTGAATATCCTAAAAATTTTTGAAGTGAAAACTTCTTTAGCGGCGTTGTGCACTTTTTTTGGAATGGGTAAAAAATCTTAAACTCGCGTCAGGACCACGTGTCCTGATCGAAAATTCGTAAGACGGCGCAGGGCGCTTGCGCGAATGTTCGTGTGTGTTTATGTTACGTTACGTTCGTGTGTGTAATGTGTCATGCTTGTGACATTTGTGACAGACTGTGGTTCAGAAAAGATTTGAAATATTTTATACTGATAATTAAAGCAATTCGTGCAGAATTATTTCCTAACCATTCCAAAATATCAAAAATGCACAACGTTAATATTCAAGTTTTCACTTCTGCCGGCACTCCCGGAGTGCAACCCGTCGTTTTTTTTTTCTGGAGATGCTTCGCTCTCGAACCTTTTACTCTTAAATTACATTCTGAGAGCCAGTGCTCAATATGATGCTCACACATATGAACGCAGCAAAAAAAATCTACGTCTATGCATATTACTAACCACGATGCTAATCAATCCAGTCATCAATAACCTGAAACGCACATCAATAAATACGTCAAAGAAAAACATACATCATAACGGTCTCATATGTTCCAAGGGTCGTATAAAACATTCCTATCACGTTGGCCGCTTGTTTTACAAACGTGGGTTACGCCGACTTTCACCAAAATAATATGCCAATTTCTACCCTAATACTATATATATAAAGCCTTATTTAGGCTGGCGTAGTTTCGTCCACTAGACATGACAATGCAATCAACGGTGACCAGGCGGGATTTGGTTCATACATGACCGGATTTGCGGGATGAATAAGTTTCCACCCCACAAAACAACAGGCGTAAGATGGCGTGTTACGCGTTTTATAAGTTCGCGAAATTATTATTGGTTGTTGTGCTTTATGTTCGTAAAGATCCAAAGCTTTGCAGTTTTGTAACAAAACAAGATTTAGTTGAAATGGGATTACTCAGTATTTTGTTCAAAAAGCTCAAAAATCTAGTTCTGTTGGACCTTACTATAATTTTTAGTTTTCTATATTATCTAACGGAAAATTGGAATGTGCATGACCTTTGGTAAAGCAACCTTCGGACCATTACCTAAGCGTCCATGGGGCGTCTACAAAGGGATAAATCCGCGCTTGATCGCCTTCGTTGGTTGGGACGGATTAATCAAATAAATAAATTTTACATGTCAACAAATTACACTGATTGAGCTAGCCCAAAGTAAGGTTAAACTTGTCTTATGGGATACTAACGCAACGATACTATATTTTATAATAAATAATACATAAATTAACACCCGAGACCTAGGACAATATTTTCTAACTTGCCCTGGCTGAGAATCGAACCCAGGACTTCCGGATCGGCGGTCTATACTGAGGTCGTCAGATCAAACATTTATTCTGTAAGTAGGCCTTTGCAGGCCTTTTACATGTCAATAAGTTTAGTATACGTTACATCATTGTGCTGCCCCACTGCATATTACGTGTAATATTTATATGTAAATTGATAATTATGTTAAGGAAACACTATAAATACGTGCTTTTTGAGATGATGAGGAGAAAGGCTAAAAGAAACTCATTTACACAGTATTTGTCGCATACGCACGCGCCAGTATGGCTTTGTCAGAATAAAAAGGGATTCACACAGAAAGAGGAAGCCAGCGTTTGGTAAAGGGATGAGGGAAAAGGCCTTTACAGTAAAAACAATACATTTTTTTTGATAAAGCCACCTGGATGAAAACTTGAATGAATTGAAGAATTGAAATGAAGTGTTAGACAAATCTTTAACTAATTGGGCGACTGAGCGTTACTCGATTAAAAAAACCGACGAAAAAAAGATCTTTAATAATTTTCAAAACTAAAATCGACTTCAATGACCGATTTTGATAAATTTTCTATGGGACTATCTGTAAAGTATACCCTATATATACCCTGTGTAATATATATGTCGCAGTTGGATTGTATAATCCGCTGTTATTCAAAAACTCTAGCTGTTTGGCATTACAGCTCGGTTTTGTAATACAGCTGAAAATCATTCAGCTAGATCGTCTAATGTGTTACGTTTAACAAACTGGCTTACGTAAGATTGTAGAACGATTAGTTCGGAATTCTGCCACTTGTGGGTCTTGTGGCTTGTGAAGTGTCAGTGTCATAACAACAAATATGGCCACCCATAAAGTAAATTCTTCGCCGCGTTCCGGGACTAAGCTGTTTTTATCGAGAGACATCGGGGGCATCGTTTGTGATTTCGGAGTACAAAAGATTGAAAATAATAAAACAGACCTTTAGCTTGGATCCCATATTGTTATTTTGACGCCCGCCTTCCGGCAAGATGGAAAATTCACGTGGATCAACTGGCCGTAAGAAATCGCTGCGCCATTGAGTTGTCGGGTTAAAAAAATTCAATATTTCTAATCCAATTGCATCGAGCTGATTATCATTTTTCATTGGTGTTTTATGATATTGAAGACTGAATTATTTAGTAAGGAGTTGAATTGAGGTTTTATTTCCATCCCACGAGTAATATAAATATAATAAAGAACAACTATTGTTTCCTCATACATTATTTCGTTCGGTAACACAGTTTTATTCAATAATGGTAACCCTGTATGCCATCTCAACGCTAGCTGTTTTGTTATACGTAATTACGTAACTCATTGACAATCGAGCTAAACTATTTTCAGCTGTTTTACAAAACCGAGCTGTAATGCCAAACAGCTAGAGTCTTTGGATAACAACGGATTATACAATCCAACTGCGACATATATACAGAAATAACTAAATTGGTACATGCGCCTTTAAGTAATAATAGTACAAATGGATTTTTCACCTCTGATACCCTCTACATATCAATTATCATTTAATTTCAGCCGTTTGCGAGATTCAAAATATATGTAGGTACTAAAAAAATAATTAAAATAGCTATGTACTTACTATCTTACTTAGCTTAATTAGGAAATTCCCTGGGTCAAAAATAATTTGGTACCCTGTTGATAAAATAAAACGTCACAAAAGAATGTTACTTGTCATTGATCCAATAGAAAATGTTTATTTTGACGCTTAGAAAAAAGTATCTGATTTGAGTTGTTAGAAATTTAGAGCGGCTACGTCCAGGAAAGTGTTAATTGTTTGTCGTACGTACGAGACCCAATACGACAAGTCCGATGCCGCCGTTCCGGAAGTGAGCAGTGGACCGGAGATCACAGGGAGCCCAATCGCCGGTCGACCGCGGCCTCGATCTGCAATGGGCTTTTTGATTGTGTGACGGTTTGCGTGTGTTGGCGCAATGCGGTCACAGGAACCTAATAAAAGGATACAACATCATTGAGACCTCTCCAATCCGTCTGGCCGTGGAGAGTGTAGGCCAAGTCCTCTGGCTGCTCTGGCCAAGTATGGCTCTAGTAGTACAGAGGGTCGTTCTCCTGCAGTTCAGACTAAAAAAGACCTGATGATGATGATGACGATGGTCAATATATTACAAACGTGGTCACGTCACGTCTTTACAACCAATTTTCATCAAACAGTCAAGAGCAACCGCAAGGAAACTTGCTTTTACTTAAAAAAACCGCATCGAAATTGGTCTACCCGTTCGAGCGTTATGATGCCACAGACATTAGCGTCAAACTTATACTCTCTTTTTGTCGGGGGTCAAAAACGAAGTGTGCCTGTTCGGAAACGTGATTCAATCGTTGTATGACTAGCCTTCACAAATGGGTCTTCTGATGGAATACCATTTTGAAACGCTGAGTTACTAAACAAATGCCTTTGTTCATACTTATAACCGTTCGTTTAGTGACTTTGCGTTTCAAAAATGTGTCCACTGATCTCGGGTGGTGACGCGCGAGAGCCAAAAGTGCCGCAGCGCGGCGCGATCCGGTCGTAGCCGCAGATTAATCTCACTGATCCGACATTCTGGTAGGTGCGGTCGTTTTACGCCCGCTTACGTTTTCAACAGTTCGGATGACGCGTCCTTTTATCCACTATATATGTATACTTCTGTAGTACCTATATTATTACCACTGTAGTATTACTTTATCAATTAATCAATAATTTATTTATTTGCATAAAATGTAGGTACATCGAGATCTTAAAGTATTATTCTTCCCTTTTACATTATACCTTCTTGCGTTGGTATGCAAATTTTGTTTGAGTCATATACAGTTGATACAGTTTATTATTGTATATAAGGACGATCTCGAAAACCCCTCCATCGATTTCGATTTCGTGAAAGTTTTCTTCGCACATTAGTCAAAAGAGGCCGTTTTTCGCAAATGTGCGAATAAAAGGTTCACGTTCTTACTTTAAACTGTTATCTGGAACTTATTTAAAAGGCTATCATTTTAAATATCTCCATTTTCTTAATCGAGAACGCGCTAAGACGAACAATATTTTGAAGTGAACAACTTAGCCATCGACCTTAAAAGTACGCGTTACGCCCATGGGGCATAACGTATCCGCGGGGTTGACAGCTGGCGCTAATCGCCCCCTCCCTGCCCGCGTAACATTAGTAACTCGCGGGAAACTAAAATTTTCTCCGCGTAACTTCGCCGACACCATTACGTCAATCTGTTTGCAGATGTCTGCCGATATTAAATGAAGAAGCAACCACGAAGTGCGGTTACAAATGTATGAATTTAATTTTGACGTCCTTCGTGGTGTATAGTTAGAGTACTGGCCGTCGTTACACCCATGGTTTAATGAGTGTGTCCACTATGAAACCTTGTTAAACACAGACAGACAGACAAACGGACATGGCGATACTATAAGGGTTCTTTGTTTACTACGGAACCCTAAAACAGACTTCGACGAATTGATAACAGCTCCTCCTCTTTTGTTGTCGGTTAAGGTTAAATATGATTTGTGCTGAAATAGAATATTAAAGAAAACATCTATATATTATTGACGGATATTTATTTTGCGACATGAATACACTACTTACAGTAAAAATATATTAAGTACCGTGGTGAGGTTACCACGCTAGTCCAGACTTTATCGGTTCGACTGATAAGAATTGTCGTGCGGGGTTCAAATGATCGTAAATATATCTTTAAAAGCGCTACCTAGATATGACAAAACTTTGTTAAAACAAACAAATGTATAAATATATCTTGGATTATAACTAGAATATTGACTAATTATTAATAAAATCGGAACTTCATAAAATTCTGTAGATTAGAAATTAATAGCTTGTCATAGGTGTATCCAAGCCAGATTTTAGGGAGGAGTTGAACAATGAAAAGATAACCACTAGTATTTTGCAAATAAAATGAGTTAAATCACAACCACAAGTTATAAAAATCTGTAATTAAGAAATCCACTAACTAACAAAAAAAAAAACAACACTCATTCCAAATTTAAACTTTTGTTCTTTACTCACGTGCCAGTACTAACTTAATATTAGTATTTGATTTACATTCTTCTTATATCAAACCTCACACACATCCTACTCGATGATGACGATGATGATGAGGAGGTCGGTGGTCCGGCGGGAGTGCGCATTTCTGGCGCTTTCGCAAGTAAAGCGACACCGGGCGTGATCCACACATGGATGGGTGACCACAAGTGGCATGAAAATTTCTCGAGCTGCTCCGTGCTTCGGAAGGCATGTATATGTTGTTTGTCCTGGCTGTCACCATTGTATGGCAGTCATCAAGCTATGTCAGATACGTTTAGGCAGCCTGAAAAATCAGACACCAGTGTTGGCCACTTACACACACGAGAAACAAACCTCACACACATCCTACATAAACAAATAGTAGTAAATACGCTGTGGAGTTAGCCAAAATGATTATTCGAGAGTGATTTATCACGCCACCGCAGATCGGGCGCACGTCACACCTCGATTAATTTGTCGTGACTCGCGACTGCTAAGTATTAAAGTACTGGCCCCACTTCAATATGTTCAGACCCCTTGCAAACTTTATATCTGGGTAATGATTTTGCGTGTTTGTTTTTTTTTAATCTTTTTTTTTTAAGCTTTGTTTTTTTTAAACATGACAGCCTTATCGTAACCTAACCTAAGATAGATTTGTCTACATTAAGGAGTAAGTTACTGTTGCGCAGCCGCTGCTAGTTTATTTATAGTTAGGTCAATGAGTGCTCAAAAGGGGCATGTGGATGGAAAAGTCGACAGCAGAAATTTTTATTCAGCAACTTTGTTAAGACTAGTTAGGACATAAACATACTAAAAGTCTTTACCCCTCCGAGGTGAGCCCGCGGGGGGGAGGGCACAAAGAAGGTCCCGTTTTTTGGTTTTTTGCTTACATCTCGAAAACGGTGCGTTGTACGAAATTTTGTTGTACAACATAATGAAAGCTGATAAAATTGTCTACAACTTTGGCTTTTACAGTTTTTATCTATCTTCAATGTTTACCTAGACATGACGATCGAAAAAATTTCGATTTTTTAAAATGAGTTCTACACTCTGGGCGTATTCGGACGAAAAGCGCACGCCAAGCCCACGTCCAATGCATGCCTTTCATTCCGTTTCTATCTAGTGTGGGTGTTTTTCGTAGTGGGGGAGAATTAAAAATTGATTTTCGTAAATTCGTATTGTTACAATGTGCTACAGAGAATTTAACACATTTTTGAAAATCGGCAATTTTTCGAAGCTCATAGCTAGGCAACGATTGGAGATAGATAAAAAAAGTGAAAGCCATAGTTGTAGACAGTTTTATCAGCTTTCATAATGTAGTACATCAATATTTCGTACAACGCAATTTCGAGATGTAAGCATAAAACCAAAAAACAGGACCTTCTTTGTGCCCTCCCCCTCGGGCTCACCTCGGAGGGCAAGGACTTTTAGTATGTTTTTGTCCTAACTAGTCCTAACAAAGTTGCCGAGTCAAAATTACGGCTTTCTACTTTTTCATCCACAATTATTCTTGACTGTACTAATACTGCTATGTTTTTTTTTTGGGTGTTAGTATCAAACTAAGTAAGCCTGTAAGTAGTTGATCAATGTCTGTGGGTAGCTTGTAAAATCTGACACCAGCGGTGGCCACTTACATGAAAAATTAAACTAGTTACAGATTTTTCGAGCTATCTAAAGGCATAAAGACATGACAAATGCTAATGTTGTTATCCCATAATATTTTATTGATGTTTGTGTCTATCTAAGTCATTGTAGAGGTAGTCACAAATGGTAACGTAGCAATTCGTCTAAAACGCTCATTGTATAAATCGCATGTCATCACAATAGGAAAAGGTCTTAAGATTGCATCAAATTCACAGCTATCAGGATGGGATTGCTTTGGATTTTATGTAAGCTTGCTAGGAACGCATACTCTGTAAAGAAAAATTAGAAAAAAGATGTATTAGATTATTAGTCGTATTATCTAGTTGGTGGATGGTAAAAATGGAGATACAGAAATAGTTACATACGCATAAAAACTCATTGCTAAGGAAGGTTTGATCAGTGTTAGCGCCTTCACTAGCAAGCAAGCGCCCTTTACCATTACTTCTATAGGTACCAACAGTAGTTAGGCTGCCCATCCGATAATCAGTGACCAATTTCTGCAAGAAAAAAATAGAACGTACTGATTGTAATAGTGCAACGCACTCGTCTCTACAAAAAGTAGGTCAGAAATTCATACAAAAATAATCGCCCCAACCAACTTTGTAGTACCTACAAAAAGTTTGACGTAGGCGGGCTACCCTAATACCCAAGCTACGTCGTAGCTGCTACGATTACGCATCTACGGTACTACGAGTATGACTATTGAAAATGGACTGTAAATACATGAATTTTAAAGGCTTCCGTGCTGCCTCGATTTGAAATAAAATATTTGAAAGGAAACGGAGATATCATTTAAATTTTTGTCTTGACCAAGCCCTAGATAATTCTTCAAACTATTTTATGAACATTTACAGTTTAAAGTGAAAACGTGAAGCTTTTCTGCCAAAACTGGCCTTTTTTCGCATTAGGTATAGTGCAAGTAATAAATACTATTTATATCTGGGATAATATAAGATCAGAATTTCCTTGGTCCCATGGTCCCAATAGCTGTTTTTACCTTTATACTACTGAATAAAGTCATAAAAACCTCTTCTTAATTTTCTATAAATTATATAAAACTAATAAATAAATACATACGGACAAACTACACAGATTAAGCTAGCCCCAAAGGGATTCACTACTCCGTTTCAAAAATGTCTCGTAAGTAAGTTCGAGACTTGTGTTATGGGATACTAACTCAACGATACTATATTTTATTACAAATACAGATAAACATTTAAGACCCAGGACCATTTGAAAAAGGCCATTTTCCAACTTGCCCTGACCGGGTATCGAACCCGGGACCTCTGGGTGGCGAACTAGCATGGTGACCACTACGCCACGGAGGTCGACAAAATCTCAAATTACTAGAAATAATCTGAAATAATAGATATAATCTGAAAGCACAGTTCCCGAAATATGTCACAAATGAAATGGAGCATCAACACAACATGCAATATCCGCTCGCTATGCAACGTGTGGTCAGCCGCTTGCCGGCGTTTTGTCGGTGGTTTTTGCTGCATGGTGACATCCAGCCTGGCTGGATGTTTGCTGTTATGTGCTGCTAGGGATGCGACGTGCGTGTCACGATAAATATTGTGTACTGCACTGAAAAATAGAATGGTTGCTAGTAGCAAAAATGTTTGATATACGTTACCAAAATCGAAAGACTGCTGAACTCAGGGCTACTAGTAGTTTAAATGTTTTTTAATGAATAGTTGTTTTTTGGTCCAGCTACTTTTTCACTTGCAACTACATGGTTCGGCTAATTAGAGCAAAAGTTTGGTATCTACTTGACAAATCTTAAGTAGACAAACTGGTTCAACTATTTCTTTTTTTCAGTGTGTTTGTAAAACATCAACAATGCTAGATGTATTTAATAATCACCATCCTGGACAGACACCATGGACGTAGGCCTCTCCCAATGATTTGCATAATGACCATCTAGAGCGGCTTGCATCCAGCCCCTTCAATAGGTGTATTATTTATTACAACACTTAATATATCTAAAAACATATTAATAAAATTGTGTATCTGGTCATGTATTTTTTCCCAAATCATCGACAAGGCATGTTTTTTTATGACAACAAATTCAAACTATCGACAATGCGTGGCAGCACTATCGCGGCCGACCATCGCCCGGTGAAGACATATTTTGCCGTGACACGTGATGCCGTAATTAGTGCGTAAATAGGTCTTATTATATTAAGTAACTTTTAAACTTTTCTATTTAATACTTTTTACCCCACCCTTAGTGAAAATTACTGTAAATCCCCAAGCATCAAAAGCACAAATCTCTAAACATGTTTTTTAAGAGAGCCGATTGAAATTACTGACAATGCGTGTTTTTATGACAGCAAATTCGAATTATCGAGAACGCGTGTTTTTTATGACAGCAAATTCAAATTATCGATAATGCGTGTTTTTTATGACAGCAAATTCAAATTATCGACAATGCGTGCAACGCTACCGCGGCCGACCATCGCCCGGTGACGATGTGTTTTGCCGTGACACGTGATGCCGTAATTAGTGACCACGCTGCATAATTTGTATTTTACTCCAACCTAAGTAAAAATTGCTGTGAATCCCCAAGCATCAAAACCACAAATCTCTAAACATTTTTATTTACGAGAGCAGATTGAAGTTATCGACAATGCGTGTTTTTATGACAGCAAATTGAAATTATCGACAATGCGTGCAGCACTACCGCGGCCGACCATCGCCCGGTGACGACGTGTTTTGCCGTGACACGTGATGCCGTAATTAGTGCGTGACCGCGCCGCCGCCGTCACGTCGACAGGCCGACGTGACCAGCCATTTAGCCGGTCTGCCTGTGTTAGCTGCTAAGCGATACTTAAACGGAGTGTTTGTTTATGATCATGTTTACTGTACTTATTAGATGGTGTTTCGTACAAGTTTTGAGTTGTGTTTAAATTTAGTCGAGATGCGGATGTTGATTTTTTAAGATTGCAACAACTCGATATTATCTCGTTTCGCAGATTGTTCGGTTGTTTTCGCTTCGCCAATCTATCAATACATACATATACAACGAGGAAGGAACACACTCGTAATAAATTGAACCACATGCTATACTTACTAGATCACTTTAGTATAATAATAATAATAAAATAACAGTCAAAAAACAAAAATCACTTTGGAATGGAAAGCCCTTTTTTTAAATGTTTGATTACTATTTTAATTTCCTTATACTATAGTAATCTAACCAATTTTTATTTTTATTTTTTTTTGTCTATTATTGGAATTTCAATATACTATAGTGATCTAGTATAGCCCGTGGTCCCATTTATTACAGATATGTTCCTTTTATGTTGTATACATAATATCATGCCTGTTTTCCACAGGGGTAGGCAGAGACTATGGACCTTTACTTGCTATGATCTATAAGTATAGCGTCTATTGCAATTTGCGTTTTCCTTCTTAATATAAGGGATAATTTTTGTTTTTACTACTGCTAGCTATAATGGTATAAAATGTGATACTGTATCTTTACCAGAGATAACATAATTTTTCAAAACTATAAACCGACTTCACCCCCAAACTATGCAACCGATTTTGCTAAAATTTCTATGGGACCACTTCGCATGTACAAACAAAAAAATAATTTTCCATATCGGTCTAGGCGTCTTTAAATAATCGGTAAACATACATAAAAACAAAGATCGCGATGAATTGCTAACCTGCTTCTTTTTTTAAAGTCGGTTAAGAAGTAAAGACGCGAGGGCTTCAGCTGGCAAGCAATCCGCGGTAAATTATATAAAAAATACATTTCAAGCCTCAGTTGCCGGCGAGATGGTTTCTTTATTAGTTTTCCCGCAGGCAGCCGCGCCCGCATGGGGGACGTGTGAAAAAATCTCCGGATTAAGCCCCGTTTATCGGCCTCGCGAGTAGGGTCGCCATGCGCACACAATTAATGTAAGTATTACCTGCTGCAGTCTTATAAACATAATTATTTATCTTTCTCGTCACTAGATAGAGTTATAAGTTAATAATTATTTTTATTACTATCATTTCAGTAAAGTAGTACTTTAATTAATTGATTATGACTTATATGAATATTTTAATACAATATATTTTTTGAAAGTAAAGTTAACCTTTACAACTTTTTTGCTAGTCGTGTGTGCTGCCATCTCTGAGAGGCCACTCTAAAACTCCAGCTTTTCCTACTAGTAATGCCACAGAAAATATTGGAGGGCCCCGTAAGGCCCTCCAATAATATGGGTTGGTTTATATCTGTTACGTTAGTAATTAATAAAACATGTTTTTTCCATTACCTATTAACTTATTTATATCCACTCTCGTTACAATCGTGATACAGTTATTATTATAATCACTGAACGGGTTACTCACGCATAGAGTCAGCTACTGCCGATATATTTCGACCTCATCCGGAGGTCTTCATCAGGGCAAATGTGACTACAGGCCCGTACACCGCACCGTCTCGGGACACACTCTATACGTGAGTAACCTGTTCACTAACAATTATGATAGTCATATCACCATGATGATGATAGAACAACTATGATGATGATGAAGCAAGACTGTCCCGGCCGGGTATAAGGGTATGGACACCCTACGGGCGGGCGACTTATTGCCGTAATACAATCTGTGTTATGTCGCGCGTGGATTACACGTATCGGCGTGTTTGCGTGTTTCAGTGACACGCTGGAGAGAAACGACGACTCATTTTTAACCGACTTCGAAAAAGGAGGAGGTTATCATTCATATGTATATTTTCAAAGTATATAAACGGGACGCTATTACTAAGAGTCTATCTATCTGTCCGCTTGTATGTCACCAGGCTGTACCCCATGAACCGTTATAGCTAGGCAGTTGAAATTTTTACAGATAATGTATTTCTGTTGTCGCTATGACAACAAATACTAAAAACGGAATAAAATAACAATTTAAGTGGGCTCCCGTCCAACAAACGTGATTTTTTTATAGACAAATGGTACAGAACCCTCCATGCGCGAATCTGACTCGCACTTAGCCGGTTCTTCATGTATGTTCCTCGATAACACGAAGCCGCGAGCTTGTCAGGTAACAATGTATCTTTCATGCTGGTCAGGAAGAAAAGAAAAATGTACCAGCTGCTTCTCTTGCCGCGCAGATCGTAAGAGCCGATCGAGGGACTGAGCTAAAATGTTAATCATTTTGATGGGTGATGTGGCTAGCAACCCATTACTATTTCGATTTCTTTTTCGACCTTCTCGCCCACTATCTCACTAAAAGTAGCCTACCAGTCTTGCGGCCCTGGGCTCTGGCAGCCCCGTAAGGGATAAAGACGTGAAATTATGTATGTGTGTATAGCGAAGATGGTCAAAATTACCAACATTTTGGTTACCAAACGGCCATTCGGGTAGAATTAAACCCCGAAACAGGTGGCGAAATGATCTGGATAGGTTTTTGCCTGGGTGGAAAGAGATGAGTGGAGGAACAAGGGGGAGGCCTTTGCCCAGCAGTGGAACACATCAAAAAAACTTGAGAGGTCTCAAGGGACACCTGGATGGAACGGAGTCCCTTTCGATTAATTAGTGAGAGAGAGAGAGACAGATAGAGAAACACGTGCACGACGCACGGCTTACAACTATAGCAAAAAGTGTCGTTACAACTTTCGGTCTTAATTTTTTCCGTCTAGCCCCCTTTCGCAACGCGCGATGAGGAACTTCGTCTAAAAAGGCTAGTTAAAAAATATGGCGACTACGTATAATTTTTTATCATATTCAGTCTATAATTCTGTAATATTTTCCCAAAAAATGTTCAAGCACATTACAAACGCAAATATTTTCTAATTCCCACTCGAATATAAAAATTAACACCACAAAACGATTTATCTTCCCGCCACCCAAACTTCCGAGTGAAAGTTGCAAATCCTCTCAAATTGAAAGCGCCATTATCGAATGTAAGCAATTTGTACGCAGCTGGTGCTACGAGCCGCTACGAAGCGCTACGGGCTACGAATGCTACGAGCGCGTCAGCGATCTACATTTAAATTAAAATTCCATCTGATTATGGTCAATAACCACATTTACTTTTTTTTACAGTTTCGTAAAATTATATACACAGACATATGTAAAGTTTTTTATTGTGTATATTTATTTTATTTAGACGATCTTTTTTTCTTAAAAACCAAAATAAAGAAAAACATACTATTGACTACAATACACAAATGTAAAGTTGTTTTAAAAGATATAGAATAAATTTTGCGTTTAACTTCATTCAATACTAGCCGTGACGCGCCTAAAAATGCTCATCAGGCAGTACAACTTTCGCTAAGGCGTCATTTTTAGGGTTCCGCAGTAAACAAGGAACCCTTATAGTTATAATTCTTATAGTTATGCTGGACTATTATGGTTCAGGTGTACCATTTTCAAAAAAAGTTTCATTCGAATCCATCCAGTATTTCCGGAGATTAGAGTGTACAAACAGACACACAGACAGACATTTTTCTTTAATTCTTACTCTATTACTATATCTCCATCGCTCCAAATATTTTTTTGGAAATATGTTCAATGTACAGACACATTTTTTTTACTTGTTTTATTATATGTATGAAGAATAAATACAAATAATATTTTTCTTACTGACAACCGTAAAGAGATTCACATCTAAGACTATCTAGTCTGCATTATAACAGTATAACAGAAAAGTATCTACAACAACTTTTTAAAAAGGAAAAGCAAGAACACAGGTAAGTAACGGAAAAATAAAACGTTAAAATAAAAAGACAGTTTTGAAATCAGAATGCGCTTCGCGTCGAGGGTTCCGCACTAGACGATACCAACTAGCTTGTTGCCACTGTAATTACCTCACAAGTGCTATCGAATAAAAACGACAGTTTCACCGGCAAAGGAAAATGGCTTTGAGGCGGGTTCACACCGACTGTAACGCAATTTGGCGGGAATCAAAGCGACGCGGTCCCTCGGTGGATGCGCTGGAAACGCTAAGTTCGAATATCAAAAGTACAGAGGTGTACTTACAATATGAAAGAGACATACGCGTAATAAATAGAGAGGTAGTATAATGAAATTAAAATAATAGTAACTAAAAAAAATCGGCTCTTTCATTCAAAAATGTGTAGACGTTCAGGCTATTTGTATATGAATGTCCTTTTTTATTACTGACCGAGCGAGCGAAGCGAGGGTCTCCGTTTTAGCTTGGCCAAAAATGCTTTCGTATTTCTGTGTGTTCTCCTCTAGAGGCCGCATTTCTCACCCGATTTCCGTGAAATTTTGGTAGCAGGTTCGATAAACATATGAACCAACTAGCTTGTTGCCACTGTAATTACCTCACAAGTGCTATCGAATAAAAATGACAGTTTCGCCGGCAAAGGAAAATGGCTTTGAGGCGGGTTCACACCGACTGTAACGCAATTTGGCGGAAGTCAAAGCGACGCGGTCCCTCGGTGGATGCGCTGGAAACGCTAACTTCGAATAACAAAAGTACAGATGTATACTTACAATGTGGAAGGGACATACATGTAATTAATTGAACCATGGGATATATTAGAACATTATAGGGAAATGAAATTAATATAAACAGAAACTTTAAAAAAATTCGGCTCTTCCATTTAAAAGTGTGCAGACGCCCGGCCATTCGTATGAGAATGTCGAATTTTGTTTTGTTTTTTTACTGTTATTTTATTATCATTTTAATATCTATTATAGCTTGTGGCTCGAAGTATTACGTGTATGTCCCTTACACGTTGTATACAAGGAAATAAGTGCGAGATATATACAGATTTAGTGGGTATACAATATACATACAAGCTCACAATCACACAGTCTGAAATAGGTGAACTGAGAGTTTCCCAATTAAGCTGTATTGAGCTACCAAAAGCCGGATCATCATCATCATCACCAGGTCTTTTTTTTCACTGCAGGAGCACGATGACCCTCTCTGTACTTTCAGAGCCATACTTGGCCAGAGCAGCCAAAGGGCTTGGCCGGATGTTAATTACTATGCAATAATTCGTATGTATTTTGACAATAATAAAATGATTCAGCTGCTGCTAGCCTCTACTATATTTTTCCTAAAGTCCACTCTACTTTCTATCGGTCGTATTAAATGAAACCAATGTCCAGTAGTGGACTTCCTGTGGATGATATGATAACTCTTCTGACTGAACAGCCGAATGGAGATTACGGCACTTCTGCTTGCTCTTTATTTTGCAGCGACACCCTCGGATGAAATTGAAACATATCGTGTGTACAAACGGATAGGTATGTCCCGTATGTTTAACGTGTTTGTTGCATTGAAATGTTGAGAGATGCATGTGTAAGGGTTCCGGAACGAACCAGAACTATGTATTCTCGTGTTAAGTTATTATAGCTTCGCTATGCGCAACTCGTCTGTTCGTCTGCACACTGGTAATTTTTTCAGAGACCAACTTTGCAGTTTTATACACTAAACACTCAAGATTATACAATTATACGTACATTATATAGTTCAGGTATATTTTTTATAGTTGCATCATTTATTACTAGTAGTTCGCCACGAACTTAGACCTCGCGAATATTATTCCAAATAGAGTGCCTCCGCTGCCGGCGCTGGTTGCCGAATTGGCTGCCGGCGCCGGTATAACACGATCTGTGTCTGTAGTAAGATATTTCATAATCATATCATTTTTAAGAAAGTTGTTCAGTAACCCGGACTGAATTCACCCAACCCTTAAATAGTTTCAGTATATTTTATAAGAAGATTTGTATTGTTTATCCGTCACGGCTCAGTCAGCTAGACTTCGCGAGTCATCCTAAACCCGTTCAAGTATAACGTATAAAAAAGTTGGTCAGACAAAAAAGTTGTTCAAATAAAAAAAATGCGTTTCTATAATGGCAACAAAAAAGTCTAATGAGATTTTTGAAAATATTTGGAAATGGCGGGTACATGACACTTTTAAAATTTTAAACCCCCATATATCCGCCATTTTGAAAAATGTCGAAAAACTGGCTCGACAAAAAAATTCTATTTAGTTGCTGAATCTGCTTACAAAATTTCATGAGAATCGGTTAAGAAATGTGACCTGTAGGCGAGAACAGACAGACAGACAGACAGACAGACAGACAGACGGACAAAAGAATTTTTGGCTAATCTCGAAACTGAGACGCTTCGCTCGCTTCGCTCGCTCGGTCAATAAATGAAAATAAAAGTATTACTAAGTATAAAATTTTCTTAAAAACTAAAATAAAGATAAGAATACTACTCACTACAATACTACGCACTAAATATTTACAAACAAAAAGGCCCGATAATTTTTTACTTGCGGTATATTTTTAAATAGGTAATGATTTACAGTAGAAATAAATTTAAATAAATTATGGGCTGAAGGACCCCACGTTTTTCACGTTTTTCTTTACATCTTTAAATTGGTATTTAGTCAAAAATTATAAATGTATCAGCTTCACTTGCATGGACAGAAGAAACTCTGGGATCCTGCTAAATGTTTGAGACATAACTAGTTTAATAAATAAATAAATAAAAAATCTCATAGCTTATTATTACTTTCCTAACTACCTTGAAATGTAAACTAAATTAAAAATATACCTCTATAGGTATTTCATGTGTAGGTATAGAAAGTTTGCCAGGAGGCTGCTATTTAATATGATACGTCTTCAATTAGGTATCTGTCATATAGATGGAGCATTGTTACTTCCTACCTACCTTCTTACTTTTTGTTTTTTACTCCCGTCCAGATAATATTTTAGCAAGATAGGGATGTAATTGAACCCGCTTATTCATAAATGATTTTAAACATTTGCTAAGCCTATTTTAGTTAAAATAAGTTTTGTCCTGTTCTTTCAATATCAAAAAAGAGGGAAAAGGACAAAGCATGTTTTAACTAAAATAAGTTTAGCTAACGGCCATAAAGGCCCATTTAGACGGTGCAAGTTCCTTGCCTATGACATACCATTTTATTAAAGCAATAAATGATTATTATAGCTGACGTTTTTTATAGACAAAGCAAGTTATCTATTTCTTCAATAAATTTATATGTAGGCAAGAAACTTGCATCGTCTAAATGGGCTTTAAGGGGTGATCTACTTCCGATGCTAGGCGCGCCGCACGCATCAACATCTTACTTATTTACGAGCCCTAACGACTGCAGCTGTGCGGCGATGATTTTCACTAACTTACGCGAGGAGCTCGGTGGCCTGGTGGAAGTGCGCATTGCTAGCGCTTTCTCAAGTTAAACGACACCGGGAGTGGTCTGCACTCGGATGGGTGACCGCAAGGCACAAAAATTTACGAGCTCCTACGTACTTTGCAAGGCACGTGAAACTGTTGATCTCGGCTCTCACCATAGTCTAAGCTATGGGAGAAAGCGCACTGGAGAGTGTACAGTGGTGGTATATCATCATCATCATCACTTCAGCCGCATAACGTCCACTGCTGAATATATGCCTCTCCCAAGGATTTCCAAAATGACCAGTCAAGAGCGGCTTGCATCCAGCGCCTTCTATGGAATACCTATATGGTTTTAAATATTAATAAAGCAATAAATCTATGTATCCCTCTTTTTGACTAAAAGGGACAGCTTTTAGCGATAAAAATTACATTATGGAATTACCTAACATGGGTTTCGGAAATAACATCAATATTCATCCGTATCGTACTATTGAAACAAATCGCATCACACAGAATCAACGATACATACAAACGAATGTTATATTTACGTCTGTCTGAATTAATTTGCAACAATCTCAGGGCCGGCACGCTGATTCAATTATGTCACGTTTGGAGCCCAACCGACGAGGCGAAAAGATGGGGAAAAACGGGAAAAATGCCGGCATTAGATGGCGACGATAAGTGGATGACTTCTCGCATGGTTTGGCGTCAAAGGGCGCGCAGCCAGCCGCGAACGGACCGCGGAGCGCCGGCCCTGGCTTACTAATAAACGGATAGAATGAAATCAGGCAGTGCATCGGTACCGCGGTATAGTAAAAATATATGTATTGAAGTAGAATATCAGTGGGCAAAAATTATAAATATATGTAGATAAACTATAAATTAAAACTATTACAAAAAAAAAACTCAATTTATATAAAAATCTGTCAACAGGCAGAGTCCCCAAGAGGCTGGCGGCATTTCCGAGTTGTATGGCAAGACTAGACTTTGGCCGTCATGCTCACCAGCTCTGGGTCCCCATAAGTTTAGTTCATTACTTTATGATTATTAATTACTATATTATTCATGGAGCTCTCATTATTTCAAATCAACTATTATTCGCAGTCTCTTACCTCTGGAATACAAGTAGCAATGCTATTTGTCACGTTTCACTTCTCTCATTCATTTCTCACATACTGAGGTGAAAATATTTAATTTTTTCAAATTTGATGCGTCATTTTGCAAGGTTCGTATACTTATGGAACAGATCGAACATATATCACACAAAGTGGCTGGCTATTACCGCCGTAATGTTTAAAGTTTCCATAAAGACGAGTTCCATCGAGTTAGCCGCGCCCGTAAAGCAAATCCTTCCAAATTGCTCGTTCACACGTGGCCCCACAAGCCGTTTGTCTATATTTTAAAAGTGCGCGACATAAAACGAGATACGCGAGTTAGGACTTAGTATCCATTTGCCGAAATTGGCCTCGTTCAAGATAACAACAAGTTTTCGCACCCTCCTAACTAAATGTGCAATTCATACGTGTGTAAAATATGCGGGTGCGTGCATTTTGAAATCTAATGCTTCTGGTATAGAGTCGGATTTCGTATGAGTTTGTATTTTTTTAACATATGTCACGGCGATGTGAGGCCTTATCAGATGTTGGACAACATGCAGTGATCTTTCGAATACTTTCGTATGCAGGTTCTCTTTTCGAAAATGTTGTCGGATATATGTTCGTTCTTCGTATAAAAAGTAATTACTTTGTATCTTATACATATATTACTGAATAGTAATGACTAAATTAATGAAGCAGGAAAAAGTATTTCAAATATTACAATGAAGAAAAGTGGGCGGGTGGAGAAGACATTTAACTATCATTTTCCTGCGCGCAAAACCTAATTGACGTCAAATAGCAGTAAGAACATCCTTTTTTTTTGTTTGACAGTTTTTCTTTCCACTAGTTATTGCGACAGATGAAAAAACTTACATATTACATTTTCTTAAAACTAAATAAAGATAAAAATACTACTTAAAATACAATACACACTAATATTTAAAAATAAATAGAGCCTGTAAATTTTTTACCCTGCGGTCACGTGCCCAGAAGGCTGGCGGCATTTTCACGTTGCCATGCTTATTTACTGACCTAGACACAGGCGGATTTAAAAAAATAGTTTTCGCTTTCACATCGTCTTACTTTTTAATACGAATTCGAAAAATAGGTTAAATACCGTTCTCTCAACAACAAATAATTGCAACTCATATGTTTTCCCTATAAAGGGCAAGGAAATCGCATGGTTCGCCCCGACCCGTGGATGTGGGGATCAATAGGGCTTACTTTCATATCGCATGCATACAATTACACGCTCCGGTGGGCAAAGAAAACTATCCGACGTTTGGATTCATGTGCATTCCGACCTTACTCGTACATCTATATACATGAGTGAATGAAAGGAAAATGCCTCGTCTTATTGGATGAGTAAAATTTTAGCTCTTTTTATTTTGTTCGTGTATTACGCAAAATAAAGTTTGAAAGAGTCGTTAAAAGATCACGTAAAAAAGGTTACTTTTTAATTAAACGAGTTTTTAAAAAAGAATCTGTCGAGTCTAGATCATGTAGTTAGATGGTAATACGATAAAGCCAATCAAAGAGTGTTATATTATCTATCATGCTTACTTAATCTTCAATAGACAAAGGTTAGTATGTTTGTTTATCACATATAAGTAAACAACTTCGTTAATTTCCGAAAATTACATAACATTTATTTACGAGATATATTTTTTATTTTTAGGTGTAATCAAATACTACAAAAAATAAGTTATCTCGTTAAATGCATAAATTTGGGACGATTGCTTCAGTAAGATGCATTTCAATAAAAGGTGAAAGAGCTGCGATAAACGCAAGGGATGGATCGGGATCGCATTAAAGGCTTGGACACCCACACTTGTACCGTAACCTCTCCTGCGACCGGCAGGCAGTAGTCCAAGATCTTATTGCATGATTTCTATACTTAATTGTTATTATATCACAACTGTCTTTTAGTCGTACACATTATGTAGAGACCAAAAGATGATTTTATATATTAATAACTATAATACAAAGTTTAATTTTTAACCGAAATACTTAATTTATGCCATTAAATTGTATTCTTAAAAAAAAATACAAAGTTGGTACATTAATGAATATTATTAATTTTATCAAGTAACATGACTCATTTTGTTAGTAGTACTTATAAAACTAGCTATAAGCAACATCTAGGTTTCATTTTTATAGAGGCCACTCCTGCAACACTCCCTCCGATGTGGCACAGCAGTGGTTAACATACCGTCAGTCCAGTCTGCTTGCAATTATCTTCAGGATGCTTTTGTCGCTGGCTCATCATGGCTGTTAATAATATTTATTTATTTATTAAAATCTTTATTGACCACAACGGTACAAAAGGTGAACTTAATGCTAATGCATTCTCTACCAGTCAACCTGTAGGAAAACAGATTTTTTTATCTTATTGCGATAGGTGCTTGAAGATGTACTTAAAATACACTATATACTGAAGTAATACAAATACAATAATTATAATAATAATTAATTTCCATCAGCTTTGTCCATTTAAACTGGTTGTACATTGCACATATTTGTATAGGTAAGCATTTTTCATTAATAGTTTGATCGTATTGGTGTCTACTTTAGGACGATCTAAAAAATATAATACTCTCTCATGAATAAGTAGCATAGAGCGTTTTAGCAGTAAACCAAGAATAAGGCGATTAACACACTGCAACGCGCCCCGCTGCGTGGTGCGGGGCCGCACTGTATGCAAGTAACTCCATTTGTATAGAAAACACGCATGGTACAACACACTAACACCGCGTCTACGCGCGTTGTTATTGTATGGAGTATGGTAACGGCAAATGTGACCAAATGACAGATGACCGTAAAAACCATGCAATCGGATTTCGTACTATTAAGACCCCACACTCGTATAACTGTCATCTTGTCAGAGTATCGTACGCGCCAAAGCCCCACATTTCCATACTGCCATATTTTACGGCTCAACGGAGAAAATAAATAACAACGATAATATAAATATGAACATTTCCCAAACCTCCAACAGGAGGAATTTACATATCAGTTGTTGACAGCGAAATCCCCACGTAGGTTAATACTAGTTGGGGATGGAAATATCCATTTTAGCGAAAAAACAACGAAGCTGACGTGTTTTATTCGTATACTTTATTACTTCTCCGCTGGAAAAGAGGCTCTCTTAATGAGTGCCTAGCACTTGTAAAAACAGTTTAATTTTAGAACCATCAGCAGCCAGAAGAGAATCAGGGATCAGTGTCTTTTAGAAAAACCTTGTGTTAATATTATATTTATTGAATAGAGAATATCTAGCTGACCTCGCAAAACTTGTCAAAAAATAAAGTTGTGTTTTGGCACAGAATAATAGTATTACATAGTTTTGGTGGCTTCTAGTACTTTAAAATCGATTCGTCCACTGTAATACAACTGATTAAACTGCACTACATTTGGTACATATTATAATGTTTTTTTAGTTTTAAAATATCTTATTTTCTATATTGTAGATTCAAATATATAGTATTTAAAATTACCTTATGTTATTACTTATGATATTGATTGTTTTAAATGCTATCCTAATTTGACTAAAATGCTGATGAAGAGAAAAATTACGTTGTTTGTAAAAAGATGTGTACGGAACTGTTATGAAAAATCCTAACCATACTACACATGTGATGTAAGTTTTTAAATCATACATTCACTTTATTGTTCCTTTCGCCTTGGAGACTTTAGGGCCTTGGGGTGTGGAGGCGCGTCAAATTTTTAATAAAATCTCCACACGCCTGATCGACGTTTCTGGGGACCTAAGAGCTGGTGCGCATTTTGGCTAAAGATTAAGTCTGGCCATACAACGAGGCAATGCCGCCAGTCTTTTAGGTATCTTGCCCTGCGACCGTAGCGATCTGGGATCTATTTTTTATTTAATATACTGTTTATTTTAAATTAGAATATTTTAGTTTATAGTTTTATAATTTAGGTAGGTTTTTTAGTTTTTAGTTATATAATTATTGTGTCTAGTGTGAATATTTACTTTATAGTTGAAAAGTCATGTGTAGACAAGAATTTTTGTAATTGATTCGTGCCTTACTTTTAACTAATTTGTGAAGCCGTTAGACCCTTCCTAGTATGATACCAAATAACATTATATAGTAAGGATAACTGCTAAAATCTAGAATTGAAAAAATTATATAAATATAAAATATTTTGTTGTATAGATGTTAACGTCAAAACGAACATTGTTTAAGAGACTTTTATTAAATAGCACGTCGTAACGTCATAGTTTCTTGGAGCCAATAGCGCTTCCACTATCAGATTTTCTACAATAATAAATATAAAATCATATTTAAAACAAATTTGATCACTGACAAGTAAAATTATTTTGTGACGTTATATTCCCTTATACTGATAAGGGTTAAAAATAAATTATTTTGTACTGACAAATCATATTTTCATGGGACTGCTCGTAGCTAGTAGCTACCCAGAGGCAGATCACTTCACCGGCGTCGCCAGTTGAAATTGAGCGGTGAAGCCGCAAGCGGCGGCCCGGCGGTGATGGATGCCCTAATTTGTGTCGCGGGTCGCCCCGGCTGCGGGCCTCGCTTTGCCACTCCTGCCCGACTCCAAATCATTTCTGTCATTAATTTCACTAAGTACCTGGCAACTGAGATTCGCACGAGATTTTTTATTAGAAAACTAAGGTACAGATATTTAATTAAGAAAATTATGGTTTTGTGCGGTCTATTTTGCTGAAAAATATGATATCTGTAGATATGTTAGAGATCTGAATTTTGTAATCAAATTATTTTTTATAGTAAATTAAGTAGGTATTTAATTCAAAATTTTATTTTTGTTATAAATATTATGTAAGTATTTAATATTTTAATTTACTAAATTTTCAATGAAAATACAAGTAATTTAACTCAAATTCAAAATATATTGCGAAACTGTGTTTTAGGATAGTACATAATATGTTAATGTTTCAACAGTTTGCCCTATCAGTATTATTTATCTTCTCTCGGTGTTGTTACGAATCAAATGTTTTTTTCCAAATTGATATCCTTATAAGGGTCAGTTCCGAGAGAGAGGAAAATTGCGTTTGAAAATAAGACCATAGCCATAGCCTAAAGTGTATAAACATTTAAACATGACAAAATGCCAATAGTCTAGAGTTTATTTTCGAGTTTCATGAAAAATCCTCCGCTACGCTCCTCTCTGTCTGAACTGACCCTAAGGAGCCCTTCACATATTACGTCACAGCGGTGGAAGAATGGTTATGTCAAATGTGACAAAGTACGTGTTAAAAGGATTGGAAATAATTGGCCAAGTGCGTGTCGGGCCACGCGCAGTATAGGGTTCCGTAGTTGTAAATGCCAACTTGCAGTGTAAAACGGCTAAGTATTGAATTTGTATAAAATTTTCCTTATTAGTACATTTTATAAGTTGATCACCTATAACTTTTTAATTTGTTAACCGTACTTAGCTCTGATAGTTTTCCTTTAAACTACATTATATATACTATAGCTGTGATTTTTTTCACGTGTCCATATATAACCGTTTAGCAGATAGATGGGGGGGACACGTGACTTTAACAAAAAAAATTACTTGAAACCTAAATATTTCAGACACGGATCCCTAAATCGAAAAATGGTGTTCCCAAGCTCACAATATTTTTGAAAAACCTATTGAACGATACCCCACACAATGTTTGTAGAGAAAAAAATATTGACTTCCTCTTTACTTGTATGACAGGTACCCTAAAAAAATTTTTTTTCCATATTTTATTTTACGACTTGTTCGCCATGATTGATATACATATCCATGCCAAATTACAGCTTTCTAGTACTTATAGTTTCTGAGTAGGACCGCGGGCGGACAGACAGACAGACAGACATGGCGAAACTATAAGGGTTCCTTGTTTACTACGAAACCCTAAAAAACGTGACAATTGGGGGAAAAAAACCTGCAAGCATATAATGGGGGGAGGGGTTCGAAAAATCTGCACGACGTAATTTGTGGATATGATTTGTAATTATGTACCTAAATAAAGTAACAAAGAAAGTCAAAATCTCTTACAAGAACATTTATTTACAGCTAAGTTTAGTGCCACTTCAAGCAAGTGCAGAAGAAGCAGCAACAAACTGCACAGCAGCGTTTTCTCCAAATACGTCAACTTAAAATCAATACTGACATTATATTTTTATTTTTATTTTATTTTATTTCAACGTAGCTTAAATCAAAAAAATTTGATATGTGGATACGATTCCGAGTCTAGTCTACTCTAGATATGTGAGTGAAGAGTGAAGTAAGTATACACATACAATAGTATGTTTTTCTCCGCAGTGAAATAATGGCGTAGGGGCGGGCCCGTATATTTTCAGCTGGGCGGAGTCAAATCTAAAAAAGCACCGCCTAGCACGCGCCACGCCTACCACCGTTCCGTACTCCATTTCATTTTATTTTGCTACTATTCAAAGTCCTGGAATCTACATCTACGTCACAGATATGGCACTTCATAGAAACGGAGCAACATTTATACCTAGTGCTACTACAAACGAAACAATATTTACAGATATATTGTTTAGTCAGACGTCTAATGTGATGAGTATTATACACACTAACGGAGCACAGATTCGATTATATTTTTCCATATTGGGAGATTTTCGATTGTGTTATCTTATTTAACCGCCACCCAGAGGACCCGGGTTCGATCCCCGGTCAGGGCAAGTTGAAAAATGGCCTTTTTCAAATTGTCCTGGGTCTTGGATGTTTATCTATATATGTATTTGTTATAAAAATATAGTATCGTTGAGTTAGTATCACATAAAACAAGTTTCGAACTTACTTTGGGGCTAGCTCAATCAATGTAATTTGTCCCAATATATTTATTTATTTATTTATTGTCTTTCTGTAGTGTCTGGTATAGGCGGTAATGAAACGATTAAGTATACAACGTAAAAGAGGCATACCCGTAATAAATCGAACGGACTATACCTACTAGATTACATCAAAAAAGAACAAAAATAAATTTTGTCCTTTCTATACTAAAGTGTGCAGCCACCTGGGCAATTTGTATGGGAGTGCCAATTTTTTTGTCTCTTGTTTGTTATTTTTATTCAATTTTTTATGGTTTGTCCCTTCTACATTGTATATTTTGTAACTTAGCTAACATGCATCTGGAATTAATTCAAACATTAACTCCACTGAATATTCAATCTGAAAAGGCGGATCAGAATCATACGCAGTATGCTATTATTATTATGGTCTAATGTTTCCAAAAGGCGTCGTGTAACAATGTTTTACAGGTGCTTACAAGGCATAAGAACGAACGCTGCGAGGTCCCGTTCTTTATTATTAAGTACTTTTTATAATTCTGTGTCTACGTCTTCTACACATACCTACATGATATTTTCATCACATTCTGAATGGTATTATCTTGTATGTATTTCGGTTCCTAATGGAGTTATATTTTTCTCAAAATATGATGAAATTGTAAAAATCTTAATTTGAGACATATTTCCTCTAAGTGATAAATGCATTTATTTGTCGAAACACAGATACATATCTTGTGTTTAGGTGATACATAACATATTTATACTATACCCGTAGAAAAAGGAAAACTGGTCTACTTTCTGTTTCGTGTAAAGCAGGTCATTAAACACGCGTGCGTTATAAACGCAAACAGTGAAGTTATTATAGTTTTACGTGTTGCCCTCTAACTTCATGATAACCGCACTAACTAGTTGCTATTTGATTTCTTTTTTCAAATTTCGAACTGGCCCGTCCCCGCGTGGCTTACGCCAGTAGGCAGCGCGGCGCACATATTTAAAAAGTAAAAGTAAAACGGCTACACAAATTTTATGTTTGAGTTTATTTAAAAAATTAAACAGTTTATTCGGTATTTTTTCTTTGGCTTGGGCTGGTAAACTCTGCCTCGTATTTTAGAACCATCTTATCGCACTCATATCGTAATGTGCCGTAACATTTTAAATTCGACTACAGAGGTTTTATTCGTACAACATTTTTAATCTGTGTGATTGATTAGCGATTGACATTTAGTGTCATTGTGTGGCGAGTCAGCACCAGATCAGCACCTACACGGCACAAACGTAAATATTTATTTTGTTTAAAATATAGGTAATAAAAGAAATGTGGCTTAGTATAAGTGTTTCTAATTATGGAGTCAAATGAAAATAGCATCCCACTGTGGATGCAGCAACTTCGGCAGGAGTGCGAAAATGAATGTAAATATATTTTGTTTTATTATTGCATTATTTAGGCTTATATAAATTTCTGTGTAAATATTTCACATCTTTTAATGGTTTGTCGAGTTTTTCTAGAATCTTGTGATATAATACTATATTATGGTCTACCTGACGACCAAATTTTTCAAACCTTGTACTTAGTTAGGTACAAAGTTATGTTAAGAAATTTTTAACTAAGTACATACCAACCTATTTTAAAATTTCTTGACGACCAAGAGACATACTCCATACTACCTTCTGATCGTAATAAACCAAGGGCGTTCTTTTTTTATCGCGTGTGTACGTGGCCAACACGGTGTTGGATTTTTTAGCTGCCCACAAGCATCTGACATAGGTATAATACAATGATGACAGCCGGGCTTCCGAAGCACGGCAACAAGCATCAAGTGCGTGTCGGACTCGCTCATTAAGGGTTCCGTTTAGAGTTCCGTACTTCAAAAAGAATAAAACCAGCCAAGTGCGTGTCGGTCCACGCGTAGTTCAGGGCTCCGTAGTTGCGAACGCCAACTTGAGTTTACGGGTCTAAAAACGACACAAAATCTAATTTTCTATTGAATTAGTATAAATTTTTATTATTTTCCTTATTTTTATAACCGACCGACGGAAAGAATTCGACGATACCTCACACAATGGGTAAGCATATGTATAAGGCAGCCAACCCAAAAATATTCTTATGGATGATTTTATTTCACTTCTTTGTTGGCATAATTATCATACACGTCCATGCCAAATTACAGCTTTCTAGTACCTATAGTCTCTGAGTTGAACCGCGGACAGACTGACAGATAGTGTGCAAATATAAGGGTATTAAGGGTGCCTTGTTTTCCACGAAACCCGATCACTTGCTTGTCAGTCCGTCTGTCACAGTAAGTTTGCTTTAAAACTACGGAACCGATTAAGTACGTGTAGCGTAAATAAATGAATAGGCTTGTCGTATTGGTTTAGTCTGTCAACTAGATTATCCAAAATTAATGGACCCATATTTTTTCGAAGTTTCGGAGTGGTAATTTTAAGTAATTTTAAGTAAAGGTATTTTAGAAAATTGGCATATTGACCCATTACTAAGTTAAAGACCTTTAGTAATCAACAACACAACACACCAACAACACCGGTGTCACATTTTTCAAACTACCCTCCTAAAGGCATCTGACATAGCTTATTAACTGATATTTTTATTAATTGCTAAAATAAAGTAATATATAGTATACTAGCACTTCGTTCGCGTGGATGATTCCCAGTAGTACCATTGCAATTTTGTCCCACTAGTTCCATTGAACATAATAATGGAACAAATGCGACTAAATAGTCTCACTAAGTAGTTCCATTATCAAAAAATTAAATTAAATTAAAAATATTAAATTAAACGTTTAAGACCTAATTATGTGTGCAGAAACGTTTGAATAAATTACTAGGGAAGCTATTGATTGCTTTTTATTTTAAAAAGTTATTAGGAATATTTACTAGCCACTGCAAAATGAATAAGTAGGTACTAATGATGTTATCATCTTAAGCTAGTAGTTTTTAGCTTTTGCACTAAAATAATATTTAAAAAATGACTATCAATAAGAGATAAATTTATCCTTCATTTAAGTTTTTTTTTTACTTTGACTTTCACTTTAAAGTTTGACACATTAACGAGTAGGTATATCTTTCCATTCGCCGACTGTCGCCGACTGGCTCGAGGCGGTCGTTGATACTTTCCAGAAGTGACAGTCACTTACTGTCTCGCAACGGTCGCCGAATAGAAAAAGATATGCCTAGTCGAAAGTCGTCGCCTGTCGCCAACTGCCGTCGCCTACTGTCGCCGAATGTTGTTAACTGCTACCGAATGCCACCAACTTTCTGACTGTTGCCGACTATATTAGCTACTGTCGCCGAATGTCGGAACTGCTGCCGATACTAGTTGACTGCCAACGAATGTTGCCGACTGATGAATGAATGACGTTTGATGGCATTCAGCGGCAGTCGGCGATAAAAGGTGACAAGCGACGACAGTCGACGATAATCGGCGACAGGCAACGACAGTCGGCCACAGTAGGCAACGGAAGTTGGTGACAGGCGATAACTTTCGAATAGGCTTATTTTGCCATCCGCCGACTGCCGCACGACAGTAAGCGACTGTCACCTTTGTTACAAACTGTCGGCGACTGTCTCGAGACAGTTGGCGGATGGCAAAATATACCTACTAGTAAAACTTTAAATGATGCATCGTTAGTACCTAATTGAATTCATTTTGCGGTGACTGGTAAATATTCCTAGTTAATTTTTTCAAACGGAAAATAAACGATTATGTGTGCATAAAGCACACATAATAGTTTATTCTAATGGTTATAATTTTATTTTTTGATAATGGAACTAGTGAGACTATTTAGTTTCATTTGTTACATTATCATGTTCAATGAAACTAGTGGAACAAATGAGTTGCACTTGTTTCATGGAACAAAAACGTTATGGTACTATTGGGAATCATCCGTTCGCGTGGACTTTATGACTCCGGCGTAAAATTGAGATGTAAGCTATCCTTTCTTTCAAGTTGGATCAAATTGCACACGGTGTGCAAATCAAATTTAAAGTTTAGGAGTCCATCGCGGACAAACAACGTGACACGTAATTTTTATATATAAAGAAGATAAGTTATTGCGATTTGAATAAGACCAACTACTTATAATAAATAAGTGATTTTCGTTAAAAGTGGCCGTATATCTACCACGACAGGCATCGATATCGATGACGGGACTCATGAATGTGGCCAGAAGTGTCATTTCTGAAACGCGGAGTCATTTAAATCCAGTGGTTTTTCCATACAAAAACTGTTCGTTTAGTGACTTCGCGTTTAAAAAAGGGGACCACAGCCCATTCCTATTTTATTTTAGTAGTTATTTTAATTTTCTAGTTATTTATTGGAAAAGTAAAAACTTCGAATGTATCAATCAGCTGCTTCTCTTCTCAGACAGATCGTATAAGCCGATCGAGGGAACGTGTGTAAATGCGAAACAAGATGCGGCAGCAACCCATCACTATTTTGATTCCTTTTGCACATTTGGCAACCATCACACTAAAAGTGGCGTTTCGAGTCTTGCGGCCCTGGGCTGTCTGCTTTGAGCCGCAAGACTAAAAATGGTTAGTTTGCCCCATCAGGAATAAACATACATACATACTATCACGTCTTTATCCCTAATGGGGCAGACAGAGCATCAGGAATAAAGACGTGATATTGAAAGAGTATTTTAATTTAGTCACAGATCAGACGTGGCCCATAAAGCTACTGGCGAAGGAGGGCCGAAAGGCTGTGTGGGCCATGGCTGCCCACCTCGGTGCCAACTTGAAGGGCATCCCTGCGCAGGCGTGCCGGCTCCTCGAGCGCTACTTGGCTATAAGGGTACAAGAAGCTACGCCACTGCTCACTAGTCAGTTGATATTACTTACTTTTTTCCTCCTGTCTAATTTTAATACTGATTTCAGGTAGATAAATAATTTCAGAATAGATAGTTGAGGTAGATCAATAGTTTTTTATAACGATATCTACCCAAAAGGGAATATGCATGAAAAATGTGTAACTTTTTTTTCTTAAATGTGCAGTTCATCTAAAATATTCAAAAGTAAAGTACTAATCGTGAAAACAGAATAAGAATAGGATGAAAAACTAACGAGATTTAACGATTTTACGAAAATATGTCTATCTCACTCGCAAAAACGCTATTTGCTATGGTAAATGTATAGATGACATGGACGTTGACGTCACCGTCCATATGGGACTTGTCTTTCTAATTGAAACTTTAAAGTATCACAAATTCGATATTTTATATATTCTTTTCATATTGGTCTACTGTTGTTAATAAGGATTTTATTTTGCAAATAAAAAACGCGAGTATATTCTCTAATGTCTTTTTTGATTATGTTGATAGAATGAACCATATACTGGCTTTATTTAGCCATGTTAATAGCTGCTTGGGTGCAGAATCCTCACTCCGACTGCTGAAAAATACACACTAAATAGCGACTTCAATACACTTTCTGAAGAAATAGCGTAACGTTAGACATCCTCCTTACCTAAAGGTGACAAGGATCAGACAACCTGACCAGAGAACCAGAGCAGTAGTAGAGAGTAAAACGCTGGACGCATTATAGGACGCCTTTATTTAACATGTTGCAGGACACTTACGGCTGTAGACGTAATTCAATTGTTATTTCTATTGTGTCTGGCCGAGTGTCCTGCAATGTGTTAATATAAATCATTATAGTCTTAATTTGAAGCAGTGAACGGCATGCAACTAAAATAATTATGATGGTTAGAACCGAAATCTTGTCGCACTCACATTACTTTCTTGTAGGGGAAACTTTAAATTTATCGACTGTCAAAATATTGATTGTATTTAATTGTTCTCGACTTGAATTATGTCACTGACAAAGAGTCAAAGATAATTACCACTAACTAAAAAAAATGTGATAAAAATAATGGAAAAAATATCAAAGCCATTGATTATATGTTAAATATTTTTGATTTGATTGATGATTGATATGTTAAATAAAAATACGAGTGTTCGTTAGATTAGTCATAAGTTTCCCACAATATTTACAAAAAACTGTATACAATTCTACATTTTTAGTGCAACTAAATGATGTGATGTGATGACCTACAAAGTTTATGGCGAGTATAAAAAGTCGATATCAATAAGTCGATAAATTAAAATTTTTCAATCCTTACAAAAATGTGGCGAATAGTAATAGAACAAAGATTTAGATTATACAAGTATAGAAGGACTCAAGTTTTGACGTCTGACAGATACAGAAGAACGTGAGCGATTCAAGCAGACGCTGGCTTCCCAGTTGACCCTGATCATAGCAGCTTGCGTGCAGTTGTCTTCCAAGATGTGTTGCGCCGCCACCGCCCTCAACCCGAAGATTTTACAATTGCGCTTGCTACGGGAAAGCATAATCTGCACGGTCAAAGATATCAATCGGATGGAGATGCAGGTGTTTAGTAAATTAGGTAAGAGTTTATTTTTGTGTAATGCGTCAGCCATCGAGAAAGAATGAATATACATGTTCAATAGGGGTGACGACAGGGTCCGAAAAGTATGAATGTAATTAGTCTGTTTTTGGATTATCCAAAAATAATAGACCCGTATTTTTCATTTTAACAATAAAGTAAAAATTTACAGAGAAACGGAGCGTCAAAGTTCCGGAGTGGGGGCTTGCGACGTCACCGCTAAGTAAAAATCGTACCCAGCCGCAACGTCATGCGAAATTTATATACGCTGTACCTTTGTCATTTTTTGTTTCTTCAGATACTTTTCGGATTTTTTTAGGATTCCGTACCCGAAGGGTAAAAACGGGACACTATTACTAAGACTTCGCTGTCTGTCCGTCTGTCTGTCACCAGACTGTATCTCAAGAAACGCGATAGCTAGACAGTTAAAATTTTCACAAATTATGTATTTCTGTGTCCGCTATAACAACAAATACTAAAAACAAAATAAAATAAATATTTATGGGGGGCTCCCATACAAAAAACTTGATTTTTATAGATAATGGTACGGAACCCTTCGTGCGCGAGACCGACTCGCACTTAGCCGGTTATTTCAAAACGTCGAAACAAACATGTTCTACGGAATTGTATGAAATATAGCGCTCTTAATATCAGTTTGAATGCAATAATAAATCTAAAATCACATTATACATTGTAAATGGATATGATCGCGACAAGTGGCATTATTTTGTGACGGCTTATTTTCTTAACAGTAACTATACTACTAATAAATTTATTTTTGACCTAGGAAGGGAATGAATATAGAAGTTTATTCAGCTTTTTTGTTCTCTTTAAGTTAAATATAAGGTGACTTATTTATTTATAATTCACATACAAAATTAACAGTCACGCGATATGATTACTGTATATAGACATTTTTCAAATTTTGAAATTTATTTCGGGGCTGTCCCAAATGACGTATCTGTATAGTATTGTGTATCATTGATCAAATATATCTTTTAACCTTAACTAATGGTTTTAGGTTGCGCTATCCCGCTCTTCACCAGCCAGGACTCGGCCGAGTTGCTGGCCGTAGAGGTCGGCCTGCCAATGTTCACACTGCACGATATTGGGTCGCTGGTGAACATTGCAGAGTACCACAGGGACATACTCGACCAGAAGGTCAGGGCGACCTTCAAGCTACCAGCCTCCGTTAAGTTCAGTAAGTTATCCTATAATATAAATTAAATATCACAACAAATCACACAGACTGAGTTAGAATACAACGTGACTTTCGTGGCATAGTGGTCACCATACAAGTCCGCCACCCAGAGGTTCCGGGTTCGATCCCCGGTCAGGGCAAGTTAGAAATGGCTTTTATCAAATTTTCCTGGGTCTTGGATATGTATCTATATATTAGTTAGGGAGGCGAGGTAGCTAAATGGCGTAATTCAACGGCGCCGTCGAGACCTATCTAAATCGAAAGATAAAATAATTTCGAAAAGAAAAGCTCGTATGGTAAAAACCATTGTAGCGGTGGGTTTGGCGTGTACGGTTTTTCAAAAATGTTAAAAAAGGCAGTTACTTGGGCATTCTCAAGCGCGTCAGATATTCATACTACGTATGCCCCAAGTGCCTCGTTTTGCGTGGTGGGGGTAGGCATATAAAGTAGTCAAAAATGCAAAAAAAAAAAATTACTCGAGCGCGTCAGATTTTCGGAAGGGTTGTAAGTAGGCCCCAAGGAAGCTCGTTTAAAAAAACTGACGATTTCGGCGTGACGATAAGTGACGATGAATTTCTGAAAATGCAAAAAAAAAAGGTTTTTTGAAATACTCGAGCGCGTCAGATTTTTATAGGGGAGGTTTATCTCGGTATCCTGAAAGCATATTTTTTTAATCTGACAAAAATGTTGGTGGGTTCTCTTAATCTGACCGAAAAAGGTTTTTTGGTTTCTTTTTTTGTCAAAAAGTTTTAATTTTGGACAAAAATGTAAAGAGACCTTTTTTGTGTAAAATAAAATTACCTTTTTTTGTTTATTTAAACTTTTTTTTTGTAAAATGTATCGTTTGCGACTTATATATGCCGCAACGCGTTCTTAGGAAGACAAAATGGCTCCTCCACACTTCCGGTCATGCGGAAACCGGCAGATTTTGTATTTTTAGTAAGTTTTAGATTATATTCTTCAAAATAAAATAAAAAAAATCGCGCTCGAGAATGCCGGATTAACGTTTTTTTTTTACAAGTTCGCGACCCTATAAATCGGCGGCGTCAAGGACTTATCGTCAGATTAGTTAAATTTAGTCTTTAAACACTAAAATCAACCCCCAATATCTTAATCTGACGCGCTCGAGTATTTCAGACTATCGATTTTTTTTTACTAATCTGATCGTCTGTCCTAGGCGCGCGTCACTACATATAGTAGAGCTAAATACTTTACAAGGTTGTTCTATTAGGTCTAAGGTATCTCTCATATCTTAAACTGCCGCGCTGGAGTATTGCCGAAAATTCCCCTATTCGCCTCCCTAACTATATGTATTTGTTATAAAATATAGTATCGTTGAGTTAATATCCCAATACAAGTCTGGACCTTACTTTGGGGCTAGCTCAATCAGTGTAATTTGTCCCTATATATTTATTTCCCCATTAGATTACAACATGCTTCGTACGCTGCACCTAGCGGCAGGCGCAGTAGCCGCGGGGGCCCGCCACTTCGGCCACTCGAGCCTGAAGCCTGTGCCTCGGCTCGCACTGCTCACTGAGGCACCGCAGGCCTACATCAAGTGCGTGGCCACAGTGATCCTAACAGAGTTGCTGCAGAAGGATTCAGACGAGCCCGCGCCAGCTAAGAAGCGAAAGATCGCTTCCTAGATTGCTAGCTCAATCATCAAGCTTGGCTGGCCAACTGATGGAAGTACCCCGGTAATTTTACCGTTTCACCACGGCATGAGATAGTAAGCTGGAAACTCGTCTACACCTTCCTTTTGGCGTTCTAAAATTGTAACGAAAGTCATATAAAATCTGTGTCTGCGACGGAAGTTATTCAAGCCCAAAGGTCACAAAATCGGTTTATCGCGATTGCTATTGCTCTAAAGATGTTTACACTAATTATCAAAATTGTTTTCATCATGTCATTTTTTACAAGCTCAGCCGTTTTTGAGATTGAGATTGAGAGCGCTCTGTGCTCAGCCAATTAACAACGCAGACACGAGATTATATATGACTTTTGACTCAACTTTTAGAACGCCAAATGAAAGATGTATACGAGTATACAGCTAACTATCTCTTATGCCGAAATTGACCCATTTTACGGGTCTCTAATGATTGTTACAAAAATATTTGTATTAATACAGTTATAAATAATGCTTTTTCTCATAATCATAATTTATCATAATGAATTTTAATATAATTTGATTGGTCATAATTACTGATTGTCATAAATAATAATAATCATAATATTATTTTATAAGAATGTCATTTCTTATAATGTTTATTATTATAATATTAATTTTAACATAATTATTTATGAAGTCATAAAATGTGAGACTCAATAACTCATTTCAATGTAATTTTATCACTAAATACGTAGGAACTTTATACTTTCGCCCTAAGCTTAAGTCGCTCACTCGCTACGCTCGCTTGCTCATGATCCGGTCACAGGAAAACTAACAAACCTAACCTTCACTCCACGGCAAAGTTGTTTTTGTGTCTGTGTTACTTTTGCCCTAAGCTTGAGTGGCTCACTTGCTCATGTTTTGGTCACAGGAAACCTAACATACCTAACCTACACTCCGCGGTAAAATTGTTTTTGTGTCTGTTACTTTCGCCCTAAGCTTGAGTCGCTCGCTCGCTCATACCTTGGTCACAGGAAACCTAACAAATATAACCTATACTCGATGGCAAAGTCTTTTTTTATGTCTGTGTTTCTTTTGCCCTAAGCTTGAGTCGAGTGAAAAATTATGACTACAAAAATTATGAACAAAAGAAATTATGTTAAACTATGGTTATGACCATAAGAGTTATGGCAAACCCATTATAGAAAAGGAAGTATTATATGATTATGCCTACAGAAGCATTATAACAAAAAACATTATGTGAAACATTTTTTATGATAAATATATTATGAGAAAGGCATTATGATAAACCATATTATGATTAATACACTTATGAAAAAGGAGAGGATCCCATTTCTTGCTAAAGTGATTGGAATTAAACCCTGGCGGTGAACATAGACTATTGCAAATATGATATTAATAGGTTAAGAGTGATTGTAGTTTTGTTTGTTTGATGTGGTACTAATTGGTACGTGCAAATTTATCATATCCAATGACGTGAAAAAATCTGTTTTATCAAAAAAATGTACGGAAAAATCTTCATTAAATGCATGTGAGCTTATAAGTTTTAAAATCGTTGTGCGCTGTAATTTGATTATAGCTCGAAATACCTGTAGAATATTCCATAGAGGATATTGAATACCTGTCGAAGACCTAGGCCCCATCCCCCCTAAGTCTTAATTAATATTAAAAATTTTAAATACGTTTGCAGTTACAATTTACCTCATTACGAGTAGTTTAATAAGACTTATTAAACTAATAGGTAAATTGTAACTGCATACGTATTTCTTACGAATGACTTTATTTGTTTGTAGGACGGTGACTATGTCTAGTCTACTTAATTATTTTTTCATCATGTAAGTTCATGTGATTTTCTTTATGGATGCCTCATAGTTATTTATTTCACCAATAATTTTAGTAGGGTATATAACCATGCTTCGTCGATAAGAATGATTATTGTAGGTCATGGGTCTTAAGTATGGTAAGCGCAACCTTTACCTATACAAAGATAAGGTTAAGAAATTTAAGGTAGTTATTTACTACAGCCTAAGGCTGCGTTTCCACTGAAGCGGAGCAGAGCGGAGAGGAGAGATTTTGACATTGAGATTTTGACGAGCATTGTGATTGGCCAATTTCTCTCCTCTCCGCTCTGCTCCGCTTCAGTGGAAACACAGCCTAATCCTAGTACCAGTTTAGGCTCCGCAAACAACATATTTTCCATAGACGTACGTGTCCCAAGATCTGTTTAAAAACGTTAGTAAAATAGGAAGTAAAGTACTGGAACTGTGGATAAGACACTGTTATTGTAACTACGGATGATAGGTGGCAAGTTGATGAGACTGTGTGACATATACCTATATTATATATTATATAGTAAAGTAAATTTCTTTATTTGCCTTTACTACAGACTTTTCCTGGAGTAGCTCGGTGGCTTTCGCTAGTCAATCGTATTTTGTGTTCTAAAACCATCCTATTATTAAAGAGCTAAGCTCTTGTCTGTGGAGCAACTAATGCCTTCCATCTCTCTCTGTCCAAAGTCAACTCCTTAACATCCTTGTAGGTTGAAACAATGATTTGATCTTTTAGTTGCAATTTGAGACAGCAAGGTCAGCAGATTGGGTACCTTCTACAAGAAAGACACTATTGCGGCAGAATAAACCGTTTCTAACCTCTTAAACCTACTAAATTTAATAAGGTGATTTTAATGAAATCGAATGAATGACGTATTTCGTCGTAATTTCGACAAAAAATTCGATGGGAACGTACCTAATCAAAGTGGCAGAAAAGATCATGTCCGTCAGGATGAACGGTCACTAAACCTAATATGCCTAAACATTGCTTCCTTATAGCTTCTCTTTGCCTCCTATTAAATAGAATTGCTTAAAATATACGTTTAGTGATCGTTCATCCTGACGGACACAAAAAGATCGGCATTTGGTGGGAGTTTCTCAGACGGTGGAAGTTGAGAGGCCGGAATAGGATAGACTGGGTCCGAAAAGTATGATTGTAATTAGTCCGTCTTTTAGATTATCCAAAAATAATGGACCCGTATTTTTCAGTTTACCAATAAAGTAAAAATTCACTAAGATACGGAGCGTCAAAGTTCGGGAGTGGGGGCTTGCAACGTCACCGCTAAGTAAAAATCGTACCCAGCCGTGACGACATGCGAAATTGATATGCGCTGTATCTTTGTCATTTTTAGTTTCTCAGAGAAAAGAAAAAATACGTGTACAATATTTTTTAGTAATCTAACCGATGAACCAAAAGTATTTTTTTATTCGTCATGCCCATTTGAGACTGTCAAAAAATGCACAGTGCAATTATCTTTTGTATCTGTAGCTATGTAATTTGTTGTATATAGACTTATTTTGTAAAATAAGTGCCTAACTATACATACTGTATCTATAAGCGTCTATGTATGAGATTATTATTGTTATTAATAAATGATACAATTGTTCGTTTTTTTTCACTGCAGATGATGTGAACACTACCTGTATAATTATATTTAAGTTTGTGTTTACGTTGTACGACATTCAAAACCTACCGTAAATAATTATCAAGAACTTTGGCGTAACAAAAGAGGTTTGTCAGGATCGTAGCAAGTGGAGGTCCATAGTCTCTGCCTACCCCTGCGGGAAACAGGCGTGATAATATGTATGTATGTTGGCGTAACAACCGCGGCGAGTGTGCGGGTATGTTCTCAAATCGAATTAGATACCTACCTGCGCCGTGAGGCGTGAAATTTGTGATCGGATTTATCGTATACAATATTATTTTCTTATTAAATGTATTGTAATCAGCATCATTATCATTTCAGCCGCATAACGTCCACTGCTGGACATAGGCCTCATCCAAAGATTTTCAAAATGACCGGTCAAGAGCGGCCTGCATCCAACGCATGTATTGTAATAATAAAGGTAAATAAATAAAGAATCCCACCTTCACGCTCATCAGCACGCTAAAAGTGGCCTTTGAGGCTCCGTCTGCTTAGAGCCTTAAGATACAAAATATTTCTAAAAGATAACGTATCGGTTGCTAAAATTTTAAACTTTAAGGCAAATCATCAATTATATAATGTACAAATACTTTAAAAGGGTAGTAAAATTAAATGTTTTAAAAAAAATTCAATCTTTGTACAAGCTTTAATTGTAAGGTCAAAGTACTTACTAAGACAAATGATTTAAGCATAGACTCGATGGAGTTGCGTTGTTTTATTACTGAGTTCCATCGACCACCTTCCGTCTCCTTGATCAGACCCTAGGCATGTCTACCATAAAGTGCTCATCAAAACAAACTCAATGAGGTTATGTTCTATCTCCCGGCTACATCATCAGAACAGCTCATTGACTTCATAATATTGTATTGTCATCCGACTTACACAAGAATATAAAATTTCAGCTAAATCAGCTGAGGATAATTCGTTGCAAATTGAATTAAAATATTTTACCTAAACAAACATACAAACAAGATACATTGCAAGTTAAATAAAAGCTTTTAAAATACCTAGATCCGCAGTATACATATTAGCTCCGAGTTTAGCTTCAAGTGCTTTTTGCACGTACAGTAAGTATTTTTATAATCTGATGGTTCGATCGATGGACGGATTTAAAAGGAGACGAAGTGTGTTGATTCCGATATGCATTTATTACATTTGATATTAAATTGTGCGGCGGGCTTTGACCAGTGAAGCGGGGAATATGCCTGCACCGGCGGAACTCCACCCATGCCGCAAATAAAGAGAGGATAAATGCGAGCTAGTCCTACCCAGTTTGTTACTGACTACTGAGAATTTTTGGCTCAATAGACCTACAAGTACGCCTACTGGGACATACATTTCGTCGTAGTCTTACCAATAATTTTTTGTCCCCAGAGACCTATTTACAATCCTTATTTAAGAGTTTTATATTGTTAAATAATTGTGTTGATGGTTGTTAATAAAGCAGGACATTCAAATCAAATCAAATATTTTTTCGTCTTCTTCATTCACAAAATAGTTTTTTTCTACACGTTTGATGGGTTGAACCCATAGTAACGCTTAGTTACATATAAGAACAACCTCATCAACAAGTACTGTTATTACTATAACGTGACTTACCGGTATTAATATAGTTTTTTGCTGACGTTTATACACAACACTGACGGTGTCCGTTTGGGAATTGTTTTTTATTATTCGAACACTCTTTTTACAAAGTTTCTTTCTCTTTCTTTCTCTCTTTTACAAAAATCTCAAATCAAATATTTATCAACAAGTTCTGTTTTTAATACTAATATTACATTTTATTTTACAATATGAGATTATCGATTTGTGAAAGAGGGCATAATCTGATATGGCAAAACCTTTTTTTAGAATCTACCCTTTACTTCTTTAATATACTTTAAATTGTATATTAAAAGGTCATGAATAATGCCCTGAATCTATAGGTAGTTCTGTGACAATTAAGAAGGAGCTATTCTTCTGTAGCCTTTATGTTTTGTGTCTACGCCATAGCGATCACGCCAATAACGCATCTGATATTTTCCACGTCAGGTAGCTTTGATTTTTGGCCTTGAATCCCAGTGACGGATTAATAATTATTCTCGATTATTGCGTTAGCATTAACTTTTTTCTTCTATATTTTCCCTTGCAGAGATTTCAGAGTTACTTTAACTTTTTCAAAAATTTAAATAATTAGACTTCTATTCAATACGTTTTATGCCCATTCATGTGGACCTGACGCAAAAAATCAGCTTTAGCTTCAAAAATAGATAGCTTTTTATCCAAAACATTGTGACTAAGGACCACCTAAGGACGCACTACAAAGAGCTGAGTCCGTACCCAATAGCTAATAAAAGTACAAGAGGCGCCGATGAAATTTAATTAAAGAGCCGCCACAGCCGCATCGCCGCCGCAATAATCGCCGTTTTAACAAGTTATAAAAATTATGAATTAACATTTGGAGACGAGGGTCCGGCGGGGGGACGAGGGCGCGGGCGGGGAACAACAATGGTTGATGCTTCGGGGTGCCCAATAAAAACTTGACAAATGGCCTTTCATAATCGCAGTGCATTCCAGAGCTCGTCAGGGCACGGGACGCCACCCCTTGAAAAATATGTCTGCACTGAAATTGCTGTGACACTTTCGGTGATGTCTTTTGCTTGTTGTGTGGGTGGTTGGGTAGTTATTGTAGTAATGGTTGTAGCATTCGCTTTACCTAGCTGTATGCTGAACAATTTTCTACAAGGAAATTATAAATTTATAGAGATAAAGTCAAAGTCATTTTTTTTTATTCAATGTATGATAAATTTATCTCTTACTTACCCTATGTTCTTTCCCGAGTCTTAAACTATATCCATACCAAATTTCATCCAAATCGGTTCAGTAATTAAAGCAAACTCACTTTTGCATTTATGATATTAGTAGGATTAGTAGGATTGAATGTTATTTTTTTTAAAATATTATTTTATTGCAAAAGCTAAAAACTACTAGAGTTTCGGAACGACCACTGCTGGGAAGATTACGCCGAAAGAAGCCCAGTTCAGTATTGCTCCCTACCCAGCCTGATGGGCTATGTTACAATTACAATACAGATTTATAATTAATACAGTAAGATATGAATATTTATAATTAATACAGTAATATACCTATCCAAATACGAATATACGAAGTGAGAAAAAATCCACGTAATAAATCGAATCACGGGCTACACTAGTTCACTTTAATTCAATGAAATTAAAACAATCCAAAACTTTGAAAAAATTCAACATTTCTTTATATAAGTGTACAGCTGCTTTGGAAAATTAATTTTTGTAATATTTTTATTCAAATTACCAAATATTTTTGGAACGAAGTTCTTTACCGCGTTGCGAAAGGAGGCTAGACGGAAAAAAATTAAGACCAAAAGTTGTAACGACACCTTTTGCTATAGTTGTAAGCCGTGCGGCGTGCGCGTGTTTCTCTGTCTGTCTCTCTTTCTCCTAATTAATCGAAAGGAACTTCGTTCCATTCGGGTGTCCCTTGAAACCTCTCAAGTTTTTTAATTTACCATATCCTTCTTAGAAATGTGACGAGGAAAGAAATAGCTGAATAAAAACTTAGGCACAACGGCATAAAATAAAAATATACCAACACAGAGCTTTATGTATCAAAAACTCGTATATACAAGTAGATACTATCAAACATAATATTATCAAAACAAAGCCATTCGTAAAGGTAGCCGTTGCGAATTACTATGATGAGGAGGTGGAGGTCAACAGTTTATTCTCACATAAAACTCGTCGAGGTCATAAACTAAGTCTGTATGTTATTATTACTGCGTAGTCGGTAAAGAATGCTGGTAATAAGGGGCCCGAAATATCCTTGTCACGGAACCCCTGCCGCAATATTATTAAAAATAATTCCTCATTTTTATTGCCCTAGGTGTAGTGGCTGCCTTAATAAATGACATGGTCATTGTTGGCTGTTTAGATTTTCTTCTTTTGTGTCTCTTTTTATAGATGTGTACTTTGAAAAAAAACCGGCCAAGGATTCGCGCAATAAGAGTTTCATACCATTATCTACAAAAAATCGTTTTTTTTTTTGTAGGAGCCCTTAAATATTTATTTTATTTTGTTTTGTATTTGTTGTTATAGCGGCAACAGAAATACATAATTTATGAAAATTTCAACTGTCTAGCTATCGCGGTTCTTGAGATACAGCCTGGTGACAGACAGACGGACAGACAGCGAGGTCTTAGTAATAGGATCCCGTTTTTACCCTTTGGGTAACGGAACCCTAATAATGGTTAATCGTAAGAAAATGTAAATCCCTTTAA
The DNA here is from genome assembly GCA_963555685.1 of Acrobasis consociella. NCBI lineage: Eukaryota > Metazoa > Arthropoda > Insecta > Lepidoptera > Pyralidae > Acrobasis > Acrobasis consociella. Next base: position 6,364,114 of record OY743104.1, on the reverse strand, counting down.
AAGCTTTAGGTACGTTGTGTGTAAAGTAAAACTTACCAGTCTTGCAATAAACGCAACACAGTATTTTCTAACGTAAAAATTTGTGATGAAAAATCAAGTCAGTAAATAGTTACTTTGAACACGGTGACAAAGTTTCTCAGTAGGTATTGTGAACTATTTTCACATTCCATGGTGGCACATGGACATTTACAAGATCTCATTTATTTTTGGAGGTAAGAGATGCATAGATAAATTATTTATTTCAACTACGAAGTTAGAGGGATTGCAACTAAGTATACCACACTACAACACATAAAAAGAAAAAAAACGACGGGTTGCACTATGGGAGTGCCGGCAGAAGTGAAAACTTGAATATTAACGTTGTGCATTTTTGATATTTTGGAATGGTTAGGGAATAATTTTGCACGAATTGCTTTAATTATCAGTATAAAAGACTCTCATTTATGTGGTAGAATACAATATTTATTTATTGGGCTATCGTACACAAACATGACATTTTATTAGCACGCTGTAACATAAACACACACGAACATTCGCGCAAGCGCCCTGCGCCGTCTTACGAATTTTCGATCAGGTCACGTGTCCTGACGCGAGTTTACTATTTTTTACCCATTCCAAAAAAAGTGCACAACGCCGCTAAAGAAGTTTTCACTTCAAAAAACTCAATATAAAGTAAGTACCACGGTAAGTACAGTTACAAAATGCTGTAGTTCAGTGTGGGGAATTGCCAGTGAGCAAAACAGTGATTTTCAGCTAAAAGGTAGATATATTAAAAATATTTATACCAATATATTATTATATGTATTACCAAATAAAAAGAAAGACAGTGATAAAGAGAATGAAAACGATGTATTAATTTAGCTTATCACAATAAACTCAGAATACCATAAAGCCACAAAATACAGAGCATTTTGGAGCCATAGACCTATAGACTTTTTTAACTGAGTGACAAGACCATATTAGCCGAGTGCGACAGAAAAGACTATAGCTGTCATCCTCACAAGAGCAAAAGATATACCGATCAAGAGACAAGTTTACATACAAAACATATAAACCAACACCCTGGCTCGGACATTTGGACTTTTCGTGTAATTAGGTTTTTGGTCACATTTTACAATACGGTCCCAGAGTTAGTACCGATCGTCACCGCCCTGTAAAAATCGAACGCAACTGTGATCTTGCGATGTAGCATTTTGTTGGTCAGAGAAAAGAAAAAATCCTTTCATTTTTAGTATCAAAATATCGATGTTAGTCGGCTGAGTAATCATGGCACAAACAAAAATGGCCAAATTCGACACTGTTAAAAATATTTTTTTGTCATAAATGTTTTCCTATCCATTATTACGACTTTTTACGGCAGCAAGCAATCGACGCAGATTAAAGTATAAAACGACCGGTGTAAAGCTGTTTATGCGTCGTTCCCGCCTAAACAGTGTAACAAGTTAAGCGCAGTTTGATAGCGGCGGTAATACGAGAGGCAAAAAATTCAAATCCGGCGTGGATCAATGTTTTTTCTCTGCTTATCGCTGGGAGTGGTTGGTTACTTCGCTCCGCCCTCTGCGACCTTTCTAGCAAAAGTGGATTTTAAAGTTTCACGATTTTTTTATTTACTTTTTATTGTCAAAGTTGTTTTTTTTTAAATCTTATTATAAATAAGGAAAGGAGTGATTCGTCTTTTTAACTTGCATAAAGTAGTATTTGCTTCAAAATGAGAAGTAAGTTATAATTTCTATGTTTTATTATTATCAATTTTATAATGAATAAATAAAACAGTTAACAAATAATGAATAAATACAAGCTGCTACAAAGGTAAAGAGATGTTAGAGTCATTGTAAAGTGTACAAAAAAAAAGAAAAGTAAAGTTATCAATTTCTTTGCACAAAACTTTTTCAAAGAGCTACAATTTTCTGAAAATTTAATCTATTTTCAGCATTTTTTAGTTTTGCTCGGTAGGCGGGGCGTGTGCCGTCGCCGCCCGCCCAGCGCCGCCGCGACGTCAGTCGGAAATTCCGCGGGGTGCCTTACGCACGTTACCGACGCGAGTTACGCTTTCCTGGGACACCGCGAGGTACGTACTGCTATTGTAACTCGGTGAAAATTTAGCAAAAATATTTTTTTTCTTTAATTTAATATTTAATATATATTTTGTTTAATTTTAGATTCATATTTGAAGAAAATATTACATATAAATATTTATGTGATTTCTTTCAGTTTCTTTTTTTACATGAAACTTGTGTTGTTTTTTAAACTTTTAGCACATTCCTTATTTCGTAAAAATGTAATGAAAACAAATATTTAAGTGGATGATATTTTTAACAATGCAATTGCTTTTTTTTACAACTTTATGTATATAATATACAAGTATAAAATTAAAACCAGACTGTCTTATTTTAGTAAACAAAAGTTGTTTTGTATAGAATATGTTTGTCATCCTAAATTAAATCTTTAAAATACGAAATCAAAACTGGACTTCGATGACTATTTGTTTTTTTATTGCATAGTACCTGGGCGACCGAGCTTTGCTCGGTTACATCTCAAACATTAATTACATTTTTTTATAACTTGAACATTAAAAAAACCAAAAGTAAGTTACCGAGTGGGATTCGAACCCGTAACACTATTTCTAGTGGTCCGCATCTAAAACCGCTGAGCCAAACGGAAAGCGGCCGGTGCGACGAAATTAGTGACGATATTCTGCGTGGAAAGAAAAACGCATGAAAACTCGAAAACACGCGTTTTCCCAAACATAAGACTAATCTAGATCGATTGTTTACCCCCGAAAACCCCCATATACCAATTTTCAGCTAAATCGTTTGAGCCGTTTTCGAGATCACAGAAATATATAAATAAATATACAAGAATTGCTCGTTTAAAGGTATAAGATTTAACTAAGCAAATTAATACTGTTAAATTTTATATTCATTTTTAAACCAATGTTATTAAGTGAGATTTTTCAACGCTTGAGGGGAATGAGAGATGAGGTGCGGGGCAATTCGCGAGTCGCAAGAATTTCATGTTCTAAATATCAACGTTGTAATTATATTTTATGTATTTATTATTTAAAAAGTAGATAATAATAATATGACAAATCCGTTTAGGCGTTTCTTCTCAGCAGTAGTCATTGCAAAAAGCTGGTATCGGTAGCATTACTTAAAAAAAAACACTACAACTAATGTAAATTATACTTATTGACATGTAATAGTGACTGTAAAAATCTAATTACCGAAAAACATTTCAATATTTGTCGCCCACAAGTGCTCATTACCTATTGAGTTGAGTGAGACTGTGGAGAAAGTGGGTAGTGCAGAATATATGTAGAATGACGCGGAACGTCCTTATAAATAATATTTTTTAAAGTACAGAACTCTCTAGTACTCCTCAAATAATATTTATATGAAAGTATTTTAGCTTTTCAGCATTTAATTTCATCGACTATAGGATTACTCGCATAGATATATCACATGTTACACATTAGCACATTCTTTAGACCATAACTGTTTAATAATAGTATATTTAAAAAATTATATATATTTAGAAGAACTGTTTTTTGCTTATTCACCGGTATTTCGCCTTATGGAAAAAGGTACTGACAAAATATTGCTCTCAATGCTTTTTTAAAGGTATACTTCTTTCATGGGTTTCTCGTCCACGGTACAGTATGTTTAATATGTATTAAAATAATTTCGTTAAATAAGACTAAACTTTCTATAATTAACATGTTATACTAGTGTTACTACTCCTCAGTTTTCCCTTAAAAATATTATAACTTTTCTTCCTCTCCTCAGACCAATTCCTCTCATTAATAATCATTGACCGCTAGTCAAAATGCCGAACGGTCACATCTGTTACCAAAGAGCATAAACATGAACGCGCGGTAGAAAGAGTTCACTTTTAGTCAAACTATAACTATTACAATTCATTTATATTATATTTGTTTAACATTTAATTTTATGTAATATTTAGTTTGAAATATATTTTATCGACTTTATTTATAAACAAATTTTAATTTTATTGTACAGTTTCGTGCAACATATTCATACCTATAAGTATCTAATAAATACCTATATAATTTTCACTATTTGTGTGTGTGTTTGGATCGAGTTTCCGTTGCGGATTCTCAATAAACCTGTCCTTTTGTTTCTGGCAAGGTTCGAACTATTACAGGTAAGTAATAGGAGGACAAAGACTCAATAATGTCTAATTACATATCCATTAGCATATTAGATTGGCATAATAGTAGATATTTCAAAATTTAAGGTAAATCTTACGAAATCTACACGGTATATGTTATATTTACTTAAAGCGGTAGTACTTTATTGTGAAAGATAAGTTTAGCCCCGCTATTTTCTTCTAAGAGATTGGAGGATCAAATTATTTTATATAGAATAATAATGTACTTTCCATCAGCATTGCCGTTTGAAATTTTCTCAATTTTTTTTAATTTAAAATTTTCATCTCTTAACAATTGGTATATTAAACATATGTAGGTATGTTTCAAATACTAACAAAACATTATGAAATGAAGATTCTTCATTATTTTATATTTAATCTAATTATATTAATCAAATAAATATCGTTTACTCAAGTCAGGCAGTTAACTTCTAAACATTTCACTACAAACCTCAGTGGTTTATGTAAATGTCTTATAATGTTCTGTTGTATCTATTTTTGTAATATGTTAGTATAATAAATAAATAAAAAAAAATAAAAAAATAAACTACAGAATAGACTAAATAAACTAATGGACGGAGAACAGTAAAGCTTTTCTACTCGTAGTATCAAAATGGACATATTGCGGATAAAAAAAATTACCAAATAAAATTGCAATGAGTTGGTAAAAAAAAATAAGTGAGTCAACCTAGTCCTACAAATAAACACCCAATATTTTTTTTATTATTTGCATTAGTGCGATTGTTAAACAAGGGTTGTAAGTGATCAATTACACCCGAGATATTTATGCGCGCGAGCGAGCAGAGAGAGCGAGAGCGCTTACAGTTCGAGGTTTATAGAGATATGCTGGTATTTGTAGCTTTTCTATATAAAAAAAGTAAATTTTTAACACTACATGTAATGTAAATTTACTTACTGACGAGTAAAAGTGCCCGTAAAGGTTTAATTACTAAATAAACGTTTGAATCTTTGAGGGTGTAATTGATCACTTAAACTTGCGTTAAGCACTCTATTTTTTATTATAAATGCGAGGAAATAATGAAAAACAATTAAATGAAAATTCCTTTGAAATGAGAGGCAATAAATTTTCTATACTGCCTTTGCCTCTATTTTTCGTGGACTTTACAGGCCTGTTTAGTAGATTTAGACGCCAGGCGTCAAATTCAAATCTTTACTAAAACTATTAAATTTTTGTTAAAAATATATTTTGACAAAGATACAAAAAAATTTAGAGCGCTAAGCCGTATTTTTTATGGCTATGCGTTCTTGGCGCATTCAGCCATTTGTGGTGGCCAGTGTGCTTGTTTTAAAAATAAAACTAAATTCATGCATATTATAGGAGCCTTGGTGGCATGGTGGCCACCTTTGATTTTCTAATTTATTTAACTCCCTAAGGTTGTAAATCGAACTTACAACCAAATTGCTTGAATGATAAAAAATAGATATATTATGTGTTTTTAAGTACAACTTTTTAAAACAACCATGGTTTGAAAAGCTTCATTGGCAAAGTTTGTTTGAAAGGACGGCAGGAACAATAAAATTGGATTATTAGAGCCTGTAGTGGTGTTAGTGGATAATAATTGGCCAAGTGCGTGTCGGGCCACGCGCAGTATAGGGTTCCGTAGTTGTAAATGCCAACTTGCAGTCTAAGACGGCTAAGTATTGAATTTGTATGAAATTTTCCTTTTCGAGTACATTTTATAATTTGATCACCTATAACTTTTTAATTTGTTAACCCTACTTAGCTCTGATAGTTTTCCTTTAAACTACAATATATATACTATAGCTGTGATTTTTTTCACGTGTCCATATATAACCGTTTAGCAGATAGATGGGGGGACACTTGACTTTAACAAAAAAATTTACTTGAAACCTAAATATTTCAGACACGGATCCCTAAATCGAAAAATGGTGTTCCCAAGCTCATAATATTTTTGAAAAACCTATTCAACGATACCCTACACAATATGTTTGTAAAGAAGAAAAATATTGACTTCCTCTTTACTTGTATGGCAGCTACCCTAAAAAAATTTTTTTTCCATATTTTATTTTACGGCTTTATTGCCATGATTGATATACATATCCATGCCAAATTACAACTTTCTAGTACTTATAGTTTCTGAGTAGGACCGCGGACGGACAGACAGACAGACATGGCGAAACTATTAAGGGTTCCTTGTTTACTACGGAACCCTAAAAAGTAATTTAAAAAAATCTTAGGCACGGTAAGATTTTACCCAAACAATCGTAAAAATAGGTATGTTATTTCAATATTTCTTTTTTTTAATAAAGGACAATGACCATTTTGTATGGAGGATTGTTGCCTTTTCTTTTTAGCGCGGCGGTCAACCATTTTTTGTATGCTTGTACAAAAAAATACAAGAAGCAATATTTGTTACTGAATAATATTTGTAAACTCAGTCGGGACGGAGTTATATCGGCTCGAAGATGACAAAAAAAATATTTTTAATAATTTGAATTACATATGGACACCATATATTTTCCTGAGCTATTGATGCTATGCTATCTATTATATTAGATGATTATTGTAATGACACACACAGTAAGTTCAAGCTTGTCTGTGTCTTGCTCCCTCTTAATACAGGTGTATTAGCTGTGATCTGATGTTCTTGAATATCGTTAATGCCCATCTCTCTGCATACTTCAATTAGGTATTGTCCATGGCGTTTTATGTAATAATATGTTATAATAATTATATTTCATTTTTTATTTGCAATAACTTTTTCTGCTTTATTTATTACAAAATTCCTCGACCGCGCTTCAAAAAAAGGAAGGGAACAAACACACGTTACATAACTATAGATGGGAAAAAATATTTGTAATCGTGACTTAATTATGTGTCATTATAATAATCATCTAATAGATAACATAGCATGAATAGCTCAGAAAAATATATGGTGTCCATATTCCAATTAATTAAAAAAATTTTTTTCGTCATCTTTGAGCCGATGTAACTCCGTCCCGACTGAGTTTACAAATATTATTCCTTAACAAATATTGCTTCTTGTATTTTTTTGTACAAGCAGACAAAAAATGGCTGACCGCCGCGCTAAAAAGAAAAGGCACCAATTTATTGCAATGGCTTTTGCATGGAAGCGAATCTAAAATAGAAAATAATTGTGGTCAAGTAAGAAATTTAAATATTTTAATAATATTTTCAGATAACGTGTCCTTCCAGTTTAAAATGGCAGTTTTCGATTGTACTCCTTGTGTGTGAATGGTAATGCGTTTCTATTTTTTACTGCTCAGCGAATGATTTTCTTGCTAAAATTATTTTAAATTTTAATTTGTAAAAGATAGTGGTTTTTGAAGATATTACCTAAACTATATCATCCTATGTTAATTATTAATTCTCGATTGTACACGCTTTATTTTATCGATACCTATTCATAGAACAACAGTAATAAGTACCTTCTCACTTCATCTAGTTATGGCAGTATGATAAGGGTTTAGAATGAACTATTTGAAATAAAATTGTAGTTTGATGTAGTACCTATACTAAATCTCCGAAAACCACGTACGTAACGACAATTTACATACATATATCGTATTAAAAATCTAGTATTATTAGCATGAAACGGGAATACTTTAAAAAGATTTAATTGCATACCGCGTCCGTCGCCTGCGGAGGCAATGATTCTTATCAGCAACTTATTGAAAAAGGGGGCGCCACATTCCTATCCAGCATAAATCAGGCGCGCCTCTATTTCTTTGTAACTCTCTTTTTTATTGCCCGCTTATTGGCCTATTACAATCTGATGTTTTTCATGGATAAAACGGTCAGCGATTGGAGATTTCGGGATTGTGATTTGGATTAGGAATTCTGGTATTAATGTCGTACTGGCATTATTTTTTATAAAGGCAAAGACGGCGGAATTAATGCCCTCGTATAAAATAAATTTTTGATTGTAAATGTGATAAATTGTAAGACATAAGTTTTTTTTTGAAAAGCTTTTTCTACAGATTGTAAGAAATCAAATTTTTATTATCTCCATATTTACCCTTAAAAAATTTATTTTAAATGAGGGCGCCATTTCTGCTACTATTTCGCCTTAAACAATATCCAATATAATATACTTTTTTAAGTTGTCGTACGAAAATTTGATCAAATTGTTATCTTACTTTAAAAATATGGTTGCGTGCCGCATTACCTTCTGTTCGTGTAGTAGTACGTAAGTAGGTACATACACAATTATACAACTCTTTTAAGATTACACTAAAACGATTCATATCTGGTCACATTTATCATTACGTTATAAATAAATAGTACCTGGGCGACCGAACTTTGCTCGGTTACATCTCAAACATCGAAAATACGCGTTTTCTCAAACATAAGACTAATCTAGATCGATTGTTTACCCCCGAAAACCCCCATATACTAATTTTCAGCGAAATCGTTAGAGCCGTTTTCGAGATCACAGAAATATATAAATAAATATACAAGAATTGCTCGTTTAAAAGTATAAGATATAGGGAAAAATTACACTGAGCTAGCCCCAAAGTAAGTTCGAGACTTGTGTTATGGGATACTAACTCAAGGATACTATATTTTATAACAAATACATATATAGATAAACATCCAAGACCCAGGACAATTTGAAAAAGGCCATTTTCCAACTTGCCCTGACCGGGAATCGAACCCGCGACCTCTGGGTGGCGGACTAGCATGGTGACCACTACGCCACGGAGGTCGTCAATATATGGGTACATTGTGTATTTTGCACCTTTAAATGATTTCTTCACTTACAAAGGAGTGACCCGCGGCTCTTCGCGTTGTACTTGGCAATTGGGTACTTTCTTAGGTCAAAAATAAATTATTTGATACTATTAATAAATAAAACGGCACAAAATACACCTGTCGTGATCATATCCATTTTCAACATTTTAGATTTATGATTGCAGAAAAATCGAGAGCGTTATTAGACTTCAAAACTATGACGTCATAAGTCTATCTTCTTTTTCGTATAGTCTTAAGTCTATATTTCATACAAATTCCATAGAAAATGTTTGTTTTGACGTTTAGAAAAAAGTATCCGATTTTATCTATTGGAAAGTAGCTAATTCTTTAACAATGAGCTTTAACTGAGGTCTTTCGACGAATCCGACTCGGCTGGGCAGCGTTCGGGAAGCTACGCAATGTCTTCTCGTCCAAAATACCTCTGTGCCTCAAGACTAAGGTCTACAACCAATGTGTGTTACCAGTGATGACTTATGGTTCTGAAACGTGGTCCCTTACTATGGGTCTCATAAGAAAGCTCAAGGTCGCTTAACGCGCTATGGAGAGGGCTATGCTTGGTGTTTCCCTACGTGATCGAATCAGAAATGAGGAAATCCGTGGGAGAACAAAAGTCACTGACATAGCCCAGCAGATTAGCTCGTTGAAGTGGCAGTGAGCGGGACACATAGCGCGACGAACCGATGGCCGATGGGGCAAAAAGGTTCTTGAATGGCGACCGCGTACTGGCAAGCGAAGCGTAGGGCACCACCTACAAGGTGGTCAGATGACCTGACCAGGGTCGCTGGAAAGCGCTGGATGCAGGCCGCTCTTGATCGGTCATTTTGGAAGTCTTTGGGAGAGGCCTATGTCCAGCAGTGGACGTTATGCGGCTGAAATGATGAGCTTTAACATCAAACCAAATCAACAAGCTAAAAAAAATAATACCGCTAAGTAGCCATAAAGTAAAGTCTTCTCTAAATATCCATTTAATTTATAGCGGCCGCTCACTGTGGCAAACTATTCCACAAAACATACCGAGACATCAATAACTATCGCCGGTAGCAACGAACTATAAAGTGTATGGAAGAGTAACTTTGAACATTATTATCGACTACGAATTTCATATACAAGTTTATTTGCTAAGAAAATTAAACAACTAATTGTTATTATTATTTTAAATAAGCTTTTGCTAAAGTGATTCTCAAGACAAATCTAACGAGCCCAAACTCTTAGGGGGTTGCGTCGTTTAATTACAGAGTTAATATGGTCACCATCCAGCTCCATCATCAGAGCAGCTCCATGTCAAGATAATTTTGCATTGTCACGCGATATTCATATGCGTGTAAAATTTCAGCTAAATCGGAAACCGGAAAGTGGGTCGAACTTTACTTGCAAGATTTGATTACAGACAGACCGATAGACAACGGGACAGGTGAAACTAAACAAAAGCTTGTAAAAAAACCTCCCGACTGTCAAGAACGCCGTCTAGAAATGAGTAGCGGAACTACCGATACAACTTGAGATCCGTAGTGCCATCTATTTTTTGCTAGTGAAAGCCCTAACTTTCAAGCGTTAACTCCCAAAATCTTTTAAACAGCTGAACCAATTTTTATCAAACATAGCTAAGAAACACTGCAAGGGAACTTGCTTTCAAGAAAATTACCGCATCGAGCCAGATAATTAGACAAACTCACAAACGTAAGCGTCAAATGTATATCCTTCTTTTTATAGGGGGTTAAAATGACTGTCGCATAATGCAGCATAAACTGTCGTCTAATGTCCATTAGAAAAAAACTGCCACTTTGGGCTAATTTGCGAAGACAGGCCTCACGTTCTCATTATAAACTATAAGCAGTAGTTAAAAAATATTTTGAAAGGTTATCTAGATAACTTGGTCAAGACAATAATATAAGTATCTCCTTTTCCGTTTAAATGGGGGCAGCCCTGGACTCTGGACCCCGAAAAATTCGAGTATCACTTATACATGAACGTGCTTTGATGTGATATTTCCGTGCGCTTGATTACAATTCCATAGCATTATAGTTCGCTGGCCGGTGGTTTACGTAGGAGCGAACAGTTGGCGGGTATCGGTTGCCGTTCTATCGGTAACGTAAACAGCCGTGAAAAGAAGTACTCCGGAGATGGACAATAAATATACCAAAGTAAACGTTATGACGAGACACACGCGGTCGGCCTGCGGTAGGTGAAGCATCTATTTATGCGTGTGTACAGGCAAAGCTTTGAATTAGGATGATTCTGTTTTCTTGGAATCTATCGGTAGTGAACGGCCTATCTGCTAGATGACAACAAGTCAAATTAGACACTTTTTAAAACGTATAGACTAACATTTTTCGTATAAATATCATAAACGTGCCATCATATTTTATGGAGTCAAAAAGCGCTCTTAATATTAGTATTAGTATTTACTAAACAAACCGACTTCACCCCCAAACTACACCACCGATTATGATAATGTTTCTTGACAAGAATGACCTTTCAAACAAAAAATAATTTTTCAAATTGGGGTAGTGTGTTCGAATAATCGGTGAACATATATAAAAAAGATCCCGACGCATTGACAACCTCCTCCTTTTTTAAAGTCAGTTAAAAATAACAACAAATGATATGTATGAAAACAAAATAGTCACCGTAAGTCTACCGGCTGCTGCTCTTCCCGCGCAGATCGTTAAAGTTGATCGAGCAATGAACGAAAATACGATTCATAATCATAACAGGCGACACAACACGGAACCCATCATATTCCCTTTGTCTACTATCACGCCAAAAGTAACCTATTCCTTCAAATGTCGACATAGCAGACACAATAGTAAAACAATACATTAAACGCCCGCTCCGGGCGTCCGACATTTAAAGGGCTATAGGTCTAACCATGCTACCCTCGTATATCTATCAGTATCTACAGCTGTATCCTATTAATGAGATTGCTCAAAGCGGCCCTATTGATTACGTACGACATTGTCACTTGACCCATTATCTGTGTTTGGTCTAATTGGGTGCTACAAGGAGCTGCCCAGCATCTTGTTGTCTCTTGTCAGCGTTTGTGCGCTGATTAGAGACGGTAATTATGGGTAATTACAAATATTAGGGCTCGGCCACATACCAATAGCGCGGCGAATATGTAATGAATCAATTTTAAATGGCCATACGGTTAATAAGAGTACATTTGGTATTAACATCATCATCAGGTTTTTTGTCTCCTCTGCAGGAGCATGACCCTGTCTGTACTACTAGTGCTATACTTGGCCAGAGCAGACTTGCTATACTCTCGACGCTGGCCAGACGGGCTCAAAAGGTCTCAATAATGTTTATAGGCTTTGTTTAGCTTGTATTTCCTAAGTCGCCTTCTATGAAATCCATTTGAGGACTTGGAGTGGTCCTATTTTAATCTGCGGAAACCACACGGCTACATTTGGTGTACAAGACCGTTTTCAGTTTACACAGTCCGCCGCCGCGGCGTCGCGCGCTTTTAATTTACAATAGCCGGGACAAACCACTAAGACAATTTTATGAAAATGCAATGCTGTTCACAAGTATAGGCCTATTTTGCGTGCTATGAGTTATGAAATGAGATCGGAATGGACTGATGCTGGGATATTTTTTATTAGTTTTTATTAGAATAATTCGTTTGCCGCTATGATGCATCGTAAAAATAGAATAACATCTGCAGCATCTCTAACGGTGCATAATGTACCTTTTACGATATGATTTCTAATGTTTTACCGCACATCATGAAGTAGCCTCGCTGATAATACATTGATCTGGACAGACCACATGACGTTGCCGACGGGAATTTTCCATTTAATGAAATGCAACTCCCTATTTCATGAAATAGTCGTCCATTTCATGAAATGATCAAAGCTATGATCTGGCCTCGACATAGATATTAACATACTTAAGATACGAGGATACTTTTTATAAATACAGGGAAAATGTGCGTGGTTCTATGGAATGTCAAATATCTACACTAGGTAGCTAGTAAATAGGTAAATAAATTAACGATGACGGTCCCATTTCGCGTGCGTGTGACCCAGGCCTAATAATAAGGCGAATGGTAACAATTCAAGCATCTGGTTAGCAGCACTACATTCAGGAGACATGTGATCGAATGGTATTCTGAGTGCACATGATTAGACGACCATTCATATCGAAATGCCCGTTACAATAACCAAGTACGTGATGGCATTGGGTGGCAAATTGGAACTTGTAATCAAGTGATGGCTGTGGTCTGAATGGGCATTGTAATTAATTGGCTCAAATGCCGACTACTCATTCATAATATGTATGTAATTTATGTATTTGCATGTGTGACATGAGTATGTATTTGTTAAATTAAGTCTCAAACATTTCTTCATTTATATTTAACCGATTTTGGGTTATATAGAGCCCAGACCCCGAATCAAAGATCACGACGTGCTGGTGAGCGTGAAAGAGGAAAAAGGGAATCAAAATAGTGACGTCTTAATGCATCATACATAGATTATAGTTTTAATGTGATATATTTACTAATAACAACCTAATACTATGGGGAACTAAATAAATAAATCTATACATATAATAAAATTGTAAAAAAATGTATCTGGACGTTAAATATACTTATTTCCAAAAAAAAAAATGGGGCAGACCTAGTTTTTTTTACTGCATTTAAATCTTTGACTAATAGAGGAAGAATTTTGGAAAAAAATCTGTATGTTTGTACACGCTAATCTCCGGAAATACTGGACGGATTTCAATGAAACTTTTTTTGTTATGTAGCTGTTAAGCTTTGATTTCGGAAAATGAAATACCTGATGCAGAAAACAAGTCATATAATAATGACGCCTTAGAAATAGTTTTTCAGCCTGATGAGCATTTTCTAGAGACATACGGACAAGTCACACAGATTGAGCGAGCCCCAAAGTGCGTTCGAGACTTTTGTTATAGGATAATACCCTAGGATACTATATTTTAGAAGAAATACATTATGTATAAACAACCAATTAGACCCAGGTCGATCTGGAAAAGATCATTTAGAAATTATGGATAGAATTTTATTTCCTATATAAAAAATCTAGGTTCCTATACATAAAAATGGGCAATATTGCCTAGAATAACTAGAATCTGTGCCTAAAATATGTGAAACAAAGAGAGAAAGAAAATGATTTGAACCAGTGGATTCGTATGGATTTGTCGCCAAAAGCTCCTTTGGAGTCATAGACCTAGATTTTTTATGTTTGGAGTAATCTAAGGACCTATTCCAACCTTTTATAGAACGATTGAGCCACTGACCTCCATATTGTATATATGGAGGTCATTGGATCTGCATTGGATTGAGCGGATAAGTAACCGTTTGGTTTCCAGTAGAGTAGAATAGGAAAAAATAAAGATATGCTTTAAAGGACTCGTATCCAGAGCCGTAAAATTATTATAGATAGATGATGGACTTTGATAATTGATTGACCTTGACGCTGGCTGTCTAAGTTATCTTGCAGCTGGGTGTGTCTGTTTTTTCATAGATTTTTTTTACTGCTTGGTATTTCTTTTGATGCCTTTCTTGCGTAGATCTAGAATTGTGAAGTTTCTTTGTGCCTCCTCAGCATGTATATAATACAGGACCGCGTAATATTTTATGCCAGTGTGTACCTGTTTTACTTCTTTGCTGCAGCTGTGGGTATACTGTTGGGTTATTTGTATTTGGTTCCAATGTACCGACAATACAAGCAAACCTAAATACACTGTTAAGGTTTGTCCAATTTCTTTCTGATCCTTATCTGAAAATTATCATCATTGCCTATGTCAGTAGAAATACAGTTCATACAGAAAGAATTTCAACGTTAGCCTAGACAGTAGACATTCAAACCTGTTCACGCGTTTAGTAGTTATGGACGCTACTGTGAAATAATCAAACACATTCGTGCGAAAATAAGTATTTGTCGTTTATACCTACATTGGAATTGTCGCAAGCGCATGTCTCATATATGTAAAGGTTGGTATGTAACTACGGTAGAAAGAGTATGCTTCGTAAAAGACATGCGCTGCGATAAAAAATCAGGGAGACATACAAAGGAACTGACCGAATCTTACCTCCTGTCTCCCAATGGCATATTCTGGGCTTTGGCCTGAATTCTACGCCCTGCGACAAGCAACCTTGCTTGCATTACCAGGCCCACTCAACTGGGGCCGCACTACACCATCTGCGGTTGAAACGACTTATGACAACATCGTTGCCACTGAGCGTCTCGGGACATCATTAGGCTACTAGAAGAGGTGCAAAGTCGCGTAGATCTACAGTAATCAATCTCAGTTCGTTACCAGCAGACTTCTCTATACCGTGTATATCCTCCATGTGTCAATACCTAACTACGGCTGCCCTGACGCCCGGGCGCCAGGGACCAGCGCGTCTCTAAATGAGTCGTGCCGTGCCGTGAAGTCTTAGGGAATTCTGCCGCCCCGGCATAGCCACAGGGTTTCCTAGTCAGTAGCCCCACAGTTCCTCGCTAAGAGGTTCGCCACAGGGGATTCTCTTTCGTGGCGCCATTTCTATTCTATCGCGTGGCTACCGAGCCACAGGCACCCTTGCCAGAAGGTTTAGCTTGTTCCTAAATTAACTGTCCCGGCGCTTCAAGCCACAGGGATTCAGCCGCCCGGTTTAGAACCACCTGGTTTCCTAGTTACAAAAGCCCCACAGTCCCCGCTAAGGGATACGCCACAGAAGTCTTTCGTCGCGTTGATCCCTCGGCTCTCACAAAGAGTGCAGGCCGTGATATTGGTCACAAGGGGGAGATAGCTTAAGTTACCCACTTGCCATAGCTACGTAGCCCCACAATCTCCACGAAGGAGACACCACAGGGGATTCTTTTTCGTGGCGCTGAGCCCTTGGCTCCCACAGACTGTGCAGTGCAGGCCGCAATGTCGATGTCGGTCACAAGGGGGAGATCGCTTCAGTGACCTACTATTCAACACTAACCCCGGCTTACAACCCGGTGATTAGCTCAGACGATGTAGCATTCAAACAAGTCTGATTATAGTATGAAAAACACTTGGCGTGTTGCGACACTGGTACCGGATAAACGGAATATAGAAACGCAACAGATATAAAGTAAAAGATGGAGTTGCTCCGTTATATTCCGAACAATTTATAAACCAAAAGTATTCAGAGTACAAAATCAGAGGGTACTTAAAATATTAAACACAGAACACAAAAATGTTAAACACGGTAAATAATTAGAACAGTTGATTGACCCAAGAACACTTCTAACATAAAATATAAAAGGTAGTCAAAATATGAGGTACAGGGAGCACATGGAATATAAAACAGAAATAGTCAGAGAATGTTCGGAACACAAAAGATAGACTACAGGGAGTACTCAGATTATAAAATATAGCAATTAGTCAGAACAGTCGAGACACTAAGCTTTATCCCTAAAGGTCAGTCTAGGTTTTCCGCTTCGCAGAATCGTCCTCGACTTCCTCCCAAATACGCTCCATTTAGTCTGCACGCGGCGACGACAGAAATTGACTGGACGACGTAAAACGTGTTCGAGAAGTGTGAACGAATGAAAAGAGTGAATGCGCGAATGATCGAACGAAACACCGTTACTCGCTAACTTTGGAAAAGATTCATTCATTCACCATAGACACTGACCTCCATATATACAATATGGAGGTCAGTGACCATAGAGGTGTCACTTCCCGGCAATGTTGCCAGCGGTGAAAATTCGCACGTTATTAGGTTGCTTGGCATTCTTAATGAGGGCAATATTGCCAGCGGGAAAATTTTACTTTATTGGGTTGCTTGGCATTTGGAATAATGGCAATGTTGACAGCGTTGAATATTACGTAAACGTTATCTCGATTGCTCGGCACTCGCGACAGGAATACAATGTAAAAGGTTCGACGAAAAATGTTGCGGAGAAAATTGTTAAGACAGGACAACGTCTTCCAGCTGTCTCGACTGTCAAGAACGCCATCTACTTCAAGCGTTAACTTCCAATAACTTTTGAACGACTGAACTTATTTGCATCAAACATAGCCAAGAACCACCGCAAGGAAACTTTCTTTTCTCGGTAAAAACGGCATCGATATCGGTCCATCAGTTCAATAGCTACGATGCCACACAAAGACAGACAAACAAACATCAGCGTCAAGCTTCACCCCTCTTTTACGTCGGGGGTTAAAAATACATTTGCTTGACCAAAGAGACTAGGTCGGTGCGGTGGTCGTGCGTTGGTCGCCCCAAAATGATGCCAAGTTTATTTTTCCACCGAGTCGGCCACTTTTCTACGGCTACCGGACAGTGAAACAATTACTCTCAAAATAAACACATCACACTGATTCTTTCCGTCTTGAGGCAGTAATTTTTTGTTTATTTACAATGGAGCGGCTAATTCTCTATTGTTTTATCTAATGATTCTATTTCAAGTATACTAAAGCTTAGGTCACGCAGTCTCTTTTTGGAGTAATAATCGCGCTAGCTCTGGTTATTAGATAAATCTTCATAAGCCTTTAGGTATATGGAAATCTATCATTTGGCAGTGTCGTAATGAACAGTAACCTAACAGGATTTTTTGTGAACTAACGATTCTTTGAAATGTGTGTAAAATCACACCACCAGTGGGTTGACTGGTAGATAAAGCCTATGGCTTTAAGTCCGCCTATTACATTTGTAATAAAGTTAAATAAATAAATAAATAAATAAAATCATTTATGAAAGTTATACACCTAAAATGATGTATCTACTAGTTATTATTTTAATTATTTACAAAAAATATATTATTGCATCGAAATGGGATGAGCAAAATTGTCATTTCGGTGGGTTTTTTTTATAACAATGCTATCTATATATATTGAGTAACAAATAAAACTTTAGCCTTATGTGTAACATGTGTGGGAGTGGACATCAAATATCATCAAAACTTACTGAAATATTTAAGGTTGAATTGTTGTGAATCTACTGAAATGAAAAGTGTCCACCGAAATGAAAAAAAATGTGCTTCGAAATGATAATCACGCCACTAAAATGATAGACTGGGCACCGGAATGAAATTAGTCCACCGAAATGATACAGCTAAGAACAATCGTCTTCGAAGTTAGGGTTCCTTTCTGTATTTTTGTTAGGTTTGATTACCACATTCTTAAGTCTCGAACTTAGGTACTGTGGGACTAACTCAATCTGTATGATTTGTCCTATGTGTTAAATACATTTAACTCGAATTTCACGCGGTCGAAGTCGCGGGCAACAGCTAGTTTTACTTCTACACTAGTAGTAAAGTGAGTGTGGCAACCCCCCCTAAAATACATCCACAATATCGAACCTACACTGTAGGCAAAAGTACATCACAAAACTGAAATGATTCAATATTTGACACAATAATGTCTAAAATTTTATGGATTTATCATTTCACTGAGTCATTTCAGTGGTACATTTCATTCCCGTGGACTGTTATCGGTATAATTGTCCACCGAATCCGCTGAAATGATAAAAAAAAGGTTAGTTTTACATTTAACTGCGAATTAAAATCATTATTAAAATTTCAACACTACTCGAACAAAACAGTACTTAGGGCGAATTTAAAACACAATTTTGAAATAAATTAAAATGAACCTGGCAAGAGTTATAAGGGCCACCGAAATGAAACCATTTGTCCCCATACCACCGAAATGATAAACTTACTTTTTGGTAGGAACCCACAATGACGTTGCGACTGGTGCGTGTACTTCGCGAGCTTTAGACGGACGGATCCGAAGTGAGGAAAGGCAGGGGGGGGCGCAACAACGCAATGTTGACAGGATTATTCTACTAAAACTTTTTAATTTTAGCTATATACAATCAAAGGTCGGTATAGGTCCTTTGATTGCTTTAAGGGAGCTTCTGGCGACAAATATATACAAGTCCACTGGTTTTCATAGCCGATTGAGTGGCGGACGGCGCCTTCAGACGCCCACCGCAGTCCGCAAATTAATATCACTACAGCCGCACTATGACTGTTCACTTTAAACATTTTACATATTGTCCATGAGAATGAGCATTTATAACACCAAACTACACCAATTTCATATTATAAAGTCCACTAGAATCAATTTGCAAAACAATTTAAAGCAAACTCCAACTGAACCCCTTGACTTCCCGCCAAAAACTCCATACTAAATCTTACTGTCCTCTGAAATGATAACTTTTTTCCGGACAAAAGTTGACTGCTTGTCCGATGTATCAGAAAGAAGATAAACAAACAATAATAGTTTTTATTGATAGGATATATTATAATTTAACAATACTAAAATCAATTTTAATCCTAATAATGGATGTATTTATAGGGGAAGATATTTTATTAGCGGAGTTAGGTTCATGACAGGCCACCGTGATGATAAAGTGACATTTTGTCATTTTTTATTTAACGTAATAGAGGCCATTTCTCAATGATTTTTGTTTGCCAAGGTCGAGAAATTCTTACTTTACTTAGAAAAAAATTACAAAATCATAAACTAGTACATTGCACTACCGTTCTCAGAATTACCGTGTATTTTTAACATATTCATATTTTACTCAACGCAAAAACTCAACAAAAATACCTACTTATACAAACTGCAATGCACTTTATAAAATCAAGTTTTGTGGGAAATCAAATAATTACCTAAAGTTATAATACTTAGGCGATAAACACACTGCACCGCGCCCCGCTGCGTAGTGCGGGGCCGCCACACAAAAACGACGCGTGTAGACGCGGTGTTAGTGTGTTGTACTATGCGTGTTTTCTAAAATGGAGTTACTTGCATACAGCGCAGCCCTGAACCAGGCAGCGGGGCGCGTTGCAGTGTGTTAATCGCCTTAAAGTCGATACGGATAAGTTGGTAACCATCTTCACACAGATGTAACTGTGTGCAATACGTAAGTTAGGCGATATAATAGCTAAATCTTATTAGTGTGTATGTATTGACGTGCACTTATAACAGGATGATTTGAGTTTACACATGATGTTTTTGATGGTATTTAAAGATAGTTTATTGATTCATTGTGGTATTATGCAACGGGCAAGGGACATACCCTTTTATATAATGAAATTAAAATATCAGACAAAATTTAAAAAAAAAAATATATTATCCATTTTCTATGTGATTTTAGATTCATTATTACAGACACTGATATAACAGCGCTATATTTGACTCCAAGATACTATGACGTCATTAGCCTTTATTTCGTACAACTGCCATAGAATATGTTTGTTTGACTTTTCGAAAAAAAATATCTATTTTTGGAAAATAGCGAATTATTATGTAGTAAAAAAGTGATAAATAAAATACATTTACCGGTAAAAATAATAAGTTATTTAGTATAATTTTATGTACCGACCGAGCTAAGCTCGGTTATTACTATTGTTGTAATATGGTGGTGTTAAGGTAATAATTATTAATAAAAATTAAAAAATTATATATAAACTTGAACATATAAAATAAATAAAAGTAAATCACCGAGCGGGATTCGAACCTCTTAACCCGCTGGACTAGACAGACAGTGTTCGGCAGGACGAAATTAGCGACCATATTCTGCGTGGAAAGAATATAACGCATAAAAACTCGAAAACACGCGTTATCCCAAACATAAGACTAATCTAGATCGATTGTATACCCCCAAAAACCGCCATATATCAAATTTCAGCGAAAAAGTTAGAGCCGTTTCCGAGATCACAGAAATAAATTTATATACATATAAATATTACAATTGCTCGTTTAAAGGTATAAGATATTAAAAACATTATCCCCAATATACGGATATGATTATATCTCTGATACTTTTTTATAAATTCGCTATTTTCCAACTTCATAATTTTTTGCGTTTATAAACAGATAAAGTATTGATGTATGCTAGCGATTCACAGGTTATGGCTTCGTTTGTTAAATTGGCTCGTTCCTCAAACAGACCGAACCTGCTTCTTTGATAAAAAACTTGTCACAACATTATTTTCAATACGTTTAGAGTTCCGCTGCAATCATGGAGGGTTTCCTTCACCACATGGCGCCACAGTTCCTGCACCCAGCTTTGCAGAGCTTTGGCTGCGGTGCCTTTCGCCCCATCGGGGGGGCCTTCCACCCGCTGTACCCTGGGAAGGCCTTCGCTAGGCACCTGGGGGAACAGTATGCTTTGGGCCAGAGCGTCGGACAAGCGCTAAGGGTAAGTGAAAATCAAGCACACGACAAATTTTTATAAAATTTCTTTGGGACCTTTTGACTGTACTTGTACAAAAGTACTTGCTGTACATAAAATGGATATCGCGACGGATTGATAACCTCCTCCTTTTTGGAAGTCGGTTAAAAATAGTTTTACTATTTCAAAATCTGTAGACGGCACTTTTTTCCACTGAGTTTTGAGAGTATTTTAAATATATAATGTATAGCTTAAGAAGTAAATCTGTTTTGTAATTGTAACAAAGTCCATCGGGCTGGGAGGGACCAATACCTTTTGAACCGGATTTCTTTCCCAGCTTGGTCTCTAAACGCTAGCACTAAAATTAAAAAAAAACAGCCGCCTATGTCCAACTATGGATGTTATGCGGCGCTGGATGCAAACAACTCCAGCTGCCGCCTACGTCCAGCAATGGATGTTATGCGGCTGAAATGATGATGATGACTTTAATTTGTGCAGCAGAGCGTCCGCGATGACAGCAGTACGCCGCCCCTGTACAGGCACTACACGGCTCGCGACGACACCAGCTCTCCAGGCTCGGCTGCCTCGGCCTCGCCGCGGCCCTGCAAGGATGACGAGACGCCCGCCACGACGCCCTGCACCGATTCACACGACTTCTTTTCTCGTTAGTACTCTACAGACTGTTCAGCTCCTCTAGCATGAATATGAGTATTACATACAGAATGGAACGGAATCTCCTAAGGTCCCGCGCAATATGCGTCTCCGTTCGCCGTCAGCCAGTTCGTCAGGAGTCCGCAGCCGACCACTTAACACCTTCCACAAGGTGAGAACGGGGAAGAGGTGCAGGGGACGGGGAACGAGCCGCATATTGCGCGGAACCTTAGGAAATTTCATTCTGTATGTAATATTTAGGTATATTAATTCTGTGTCTCTACCGACTGTTCAACTCATCAAGTCATCACGCTCCACGCCTCACCTATAGCGGCACTTCTCACTTCTCGACATCAGCTCGCCTTACAAGTCATTTCAAACGATTAAGATTTTACTTCGGAGCTAAGAGATGGTTAAATTACTCGCTAATTACATACAAATACATCTTATATCTGCTCAGAGATAATAAGCAAAACCACTATGACATTAGTACACTTAACTATTTCGACGACCTCTGTTTCAAAATATAGTATCTTTAAGTTGTATCCCATAAAACAAGTCTCGAACTCACTTTGGGGCTAGCTCAATCTGTGTAATTTATGTTATTCATTTATTTCACTGTTTTGCAGCCGACGGCGAACGCAAGTCTGCATGTGGCGTTTGCGGCGCCCGTCTCGGGCCCGGCGTGGCGCAGGCGCACTTCCTGCAGGAGCTCCAGCACCTGTACAGCCTCAGCGCACTGCCGCGGGACGCCGGCGCGCCGCCTACGCATTCCCTGCATCATCAGGATGAGGACGCGAGATGGGAGGTGAGTATCAAGCCTGTTAAGTTTTAGAAAAGACTATTTCGTGAAAATTAAAGGTCCGGAGGTGTTAATAAATACGTGTATTCGGCCATTAAAGAACAGACAGGAAGAAAGACCATTATGCAGATGTATTATGACACTAAGTATTTAAGTACTACAGATACAATAAAATGTTGAAAAAAACAGGACACACGTCCCCCGAAAGAAGAAAGATTTGTGCAGGTGTGTTGGGGGACGATTCTACTGCTCGTTTTTTACCACCTAGAACTACTCCTTTAGACACGTCTTGCAAAGGCTGAGATTACAAAAACTGATTTTTCTATTTCCGTAAAACTTGGCAAAGAAAAACTGAATCCAAAACAGTAATGTCTTTAAAACCTGCTGAATGAAATGCATTTCAATGTGTTATCGGCAGACATATCAGCGTATCCGCGCGAATCGGCAGCGGCGACTGAAGTTGCGCACCCGCAAACGCCATCACACTGTGGAGAGCATGCTGGGTTACGACCTGGACGAGGAACGGCGGGAGGAGAGGCCCCGGGAGTCCCGGCCTTACGACGCGGAGGACGAGCCTGTGGACGTGGAGGGGGACTCACTGGGCTGGCCCGAGGGACCTATCAACGTTGACGGTGAGTGAAGTAGGTAGTTCAAATAGTATGGTCTAAAAAATATACTGAAACTATTTTAAGGGTGAATCCAGGCCTTGATACTGAACAACTTTCCCCAAGGAACACATAGCGAAATATGAAAAGTAATTTTTGACCTCCCATACAAGTTGACCGATGTTAATCCGATTTTGTGTGGAAAAAATATTTTTCATATTTCGACATACTTTTCTGGGGAAAGTTGTTCACTATCGCAGACTGAATTCAACTTTAAAACAAGTTTAATATTATAAATACGAAAGTGAGTTCTATGACGCTTGAAATACTTTATTACAATACAATAAACTAAACTAACAATAATTACAATTAAAAATTAAACTAAATTAAACTAACTAAAATAAACTTAAATACTAAAAATAAATTACTTATAAACTTATAAATAATACAATCCATACTTTAAAATAGTTTCAGTATATTTTATTAGACCTTATATAATTACTAGCTGACCCTTTTAATTTTTACAGACTTTACCGAAATTATAGGGCTGTAATTTTTTCTCAGCATTTCATCGAAGTATCAAAATCACAAATTTCTATAAAAAAACAGATATACAGCAGAATAACCAACATTTTAAGGAAATATTTGATTACTTGTAACTTCAGACCGCTTCTGCTAAAGAAAATAAAAACAATCCGTAGCTGTTTCTCAGCTCAATAATCAGGTAAAAATTCAAAGATTTAGAATATACAAGTAAGTAAAAATTGGATGACTCTTAGAAAAAAAGGATATCAAACGAGTAATGAAAAAAATCTCTCAATAAAAGAGATTTTGATTGTCAATATATTATGTTGATTTGTGTGTACATTTATATGTGTATGCCTCAGTGAGACAATTAAAGTGTTTATCTATGGGTCTTATACGTACTTATGTAATTACATTTTGGTACTTATGTAATACAATGAGCCGCGTGGTTTCTGGCAGAGTAGAATAGGACCACTCCAAGTCTTCCCTTGGATATCGTAGAAGGAAATATAAGCTATATAAAGCTTATAAACATCATTAGACCTCTCCAACCCGTCTGGCCAGCGTGGAGAGTGCAGGCCAAGTCCTCTGGCTGCTTTGGCCAAGTATGGCTCTGGTAGTACAGAGAGGGTCGTGCTCCTGCAGTGGAGACAAAAAACCTGATGATGATGATGATGATGTAATTATATTATTGCAGAAAAGGAGCAACGGGGCGATGGTGAGAAGCTGCACTTGAACTACGCGGAAGACCTGGAGATCTCCAGCACCAACGACGCGATGCAATCGCCCGAACGCGTGAGGTATTTTTTCTCTTGGAGCCAGTGTGAAATCTTTGGCAAACAGACATCATTTCTATTTAATTTTATTTTGTTCGCAGTTTTGTTCATGATATCGGACAAAAGTTTTTTTTCCTATATTAATGTGTAACATCAGTTCGTAAAATGTTATTTGAAGCTCAGATTTGAAGTAACAAGACACTGGTGAAACGTTTTTGAAGTAACAAGGCAACGAACAAACAATTCGCAGTATCAATCATGCGAAGTATAATAGTCTACCGATGAATAATCACGGATAGATTTTTTCGACTTCAAGTAGGGTCGCACACAACGTACGTCTGTGGCGCACACAACGCCACGGATTACGAGTTTCTATTCTCCCAAGGATTTCCAAAATGACCGATGAAGTGAGACTAAAGACCCATTTACAAGTTGCAAGTTTCTTGCCTATTGCTTACAATTAAATGTCTAGCAGTGGACGTTCTGCGGCTAAAATGAACGCGGACTCTTGTGGATATTTCCTACGTGTAAGGAACGTAAGATGGAGCCTCTACTATATATGAATTCAATGTTGGATACTTCTATGTACTGGCACTACGTTTGTAGGCAATACTAAGGTACCTAAAAGGAAGAAAATTCAAATTGGGCCCTCTGGCAAAGTGCCAGATGTATGCCTTTTTCAGCAGTGAAAGTGTATCTTCTAAATCATGACCCAAAAATTATGGCGCTCGCCAAGTAAAGTTCGAACAAATCTTAGTAAACGTCATCCGACGCGATAAATAAACGTAGTAAAATCTCTCACAGGATTGAAACACCGAAGCCCCTGTCTCTGGAATGCAACCCCAAGTCCACGGAGTCGTCAGAGCGTCCCGCCGAGGTGTCCACATCCGAGGCCTGGTCGGGCGCCCCGCCGGCCCCCACCACTGACTCCTGGCCGGCCCTGGCCGCGGAGGCCTACATCCACGCCGCCAGACACAAGATCGACGGGGAAAACCTGCCGTCTTCTACAGATTCCAGGAATTAACTTCATTCACATCGCACATTTTTTTAATACAAAATAACCAAATTGAAAACATTGTAAATTGATTTATGCGATAAGGGCCATTAGGATACAAGTTTTTTGCCTGTTGCATTCAATGAAAGGATTTTTTTTATCTAGTTGACTTTTTGTTAGTCATGTATTGCTTCAATTTAATTGTATACAACAGACAACAAACTAGCACTGTGTAAGACCTTTAGACGCGTACAGTCATTTCAGAAAAATCGGAGTGAACTTAATTTTTTTATTGAAAATGCCTCCGAATGTCGTTCGCGCAAAAAATTCTAGGATTATGCGTTTTCCTCCAAAAGTTCGCGCAAAATAATTCTAGGCACATGAGTTCCCCTCCAAATATGCTCGTCCGATTAATAAATACCTACACCTATGTACCCTTTTTGACATCGTAAAGGTTTTAATCCAAAATTCGAACAATTTACTACAAAGCCGATTCTTCTCTGGACTCTCCTAAGCTGTGAAATTGAATGAAATGCTCTGACGTTCTATTCACAAATAAGCGGTACTGCACAAAGAAATTTTATCTCAGGTACTGCATCAAAGTTATTTTAAAGCATTTATTTCGATTTCGTCGGCACTCTGGTGGATACCCTAAAAGTGGGACATATATGTGTACTTAACTAAGGTATAGGTAACTAGTTAATTTATCGATAGGGTAAAAACATGTATATAATTTTTTTTTATTGGTTTTATTTTACAAATATCAAAACTATGCAATTTTACTTATATCAAATAAATATGTATTATTTGAACCAATTTATGTAAAATAAAAGTGAAAATAAAATATTATTTTACTTGTAGCTAGAGGTAAATAAGATGAGATTTAATCCATTTATAGATTATATGTATTTAATTTTGATATATTTTAACGAATTACACCTAACCATGAACTTATTAACTAAATTACCTACTCTCATTTAATTGGGGTCCTGGGGTTAAGTACGCATTTTATTTATTGCTATATATTGCTATATACATTTCAAGTAATCAATTGTAAATAAGTACATATATAAATAAAATCTTAATATATTATCTTGTTAGATTTTTGTTTAACCAAAAATTACTATTAGTGTTAAGTTTGTGTTAACTACATTAAAATAATTATTTAATCGCTTTGTAACAATATAGAGCTTAAGTGTAGCTCATTTCTAGGTAAGTTTCAAATTTAGTTGTTATTCTTTGTGTAAATAAAAGTTGTTCAATTTTATGGATGTTAAAAACAATATACGGCGAACCTCTTGAAATCATTGTAACTTAGAATAACTATAGATTAGTCCTTCATGTTACTATAACCTCTTTCACTACTTTACTTACTACTTAAATATTTATATTTTGGTATCATTTGTGCAATATTGTAGAATTAGATTAAATATTGTGTTAACTTCACCAATCATAGTAATAGCGTCATGGATATAAATAAAACATCGACATAATGTACACAAATCTCTTTATATTATGCTCAAAATACACGTTTAGAAATGGAAAATAATTTTGGACGTAACATTATGACACACGATCACTCGAAACCGAATAAAGAGTTATAAAAGGGTACTGTTTGAGATCAACTCTGCGCTGTACACAGCAACAATAACCTAAAGTCCAGAATTAGACTACTTTTCCTACCAAGCTAAGTCTAGAAAAGCCTATTAACACATGACTGACGCGCTTTAAAGCTCGTCGTGTGTAAAGGCCGTAAGTTTCATCTGCACTAAAGCACTCGAAATGGGTACATTTTTGGCAAAATCATACGCGCTTCAACAAAAATGTACTTACGATGTTTTGTGTTGAAGTGCAGACAAATTTGTGCTGGTAAAGCAGTCTACAGACGACCCGATTTTGCACACTATCGGTCGAACAGATCGAGTTGAAGTTGAAGACTGTCGGGTCTCTGTTTTTCATCTAGCAACTTCTTGACAAGATCAGACCGATCGGTCCCACCGACGGAGTGCCGTCTATAGACAGCTTACGAAAAGAGCGACGGCTAGGTGAGGACGCGAGGAAACTGCGGCGGAATCAGGTAAAGGACAATAATTTTCCCTCCAAACCCTCGGCAAGTTACGCTGTTACTTCTTCTTGTCCCGGTGAATTTAGCCCGCGCTAAAGCTTCGCACGCATTGCGGTTAAACGCAAAATTTAACATTATTAGGTTTGGAAAATTTTGTTAAGTACCTAATTCAGCTATTGACCTTGCACGAACATTAGGTTAATAACAATGATAATATTGTGGACAAATACCATTCTACCGGTCACTAATAGGTACTTCGATAAAATCTTTCTTATTGGTTTTGCTTTGAACAGACTAGGACAATATAGATGTTTACCATTTAGAATTTCATTTTCATATCAATAAAAATAAAATAATATTTTATATTCAATTCATTCTCTAATCTCTGTAATCTGCAATAAAAATATATCTGTTATCAAAGCGTAGAATGCATATGTTAACCAAATGTCCACGCCGCTGGCTAAACGTCTGCCTGGAGCTTTTTGCTATTCGTTTAAGGCAGTTTGGCGTAACTGATGCCGCGTTGCAGGTGTTATACGGCCACACATTTTTCAGTTTCGGCATCACTATCTAGGTCGTACCGGACCACTTTATATGCACGTGTGTGTAGACGCGTTTACCACACCAACCAAGTTAAGAGGATACATGAATTTTCCGGGGTCCAATAATTTTTTCCCATTTGAAAGAAATTATTTATAAGGAAACGGAGATATCATTTTGTCTCATGCGGCTCTAGATAACTCTTCAATCTTATAAATCACTGTTTACAGTTTAAAGTGAGAATGTGAAGGTACTCTTAGCATTTTTGCGAAAAATTTACACTTTTTGCAAAAATGCTTAGAAAACTTCAAGTTCTCACTTCAAATTGAAAACAGTTGTTCATAAAATTGTTTGAATCTAGAGCCGCATGAGACAAAATATCAAATGATATCTCCGTTTCCATTCAAATAATTTATACCTGGACCCCGAAAAATTCATGAATTTAAGACGTAAAAGGGCAATGAAGCTATGTTTCGTTACGATACAACAGCATGCCGTGTATTAAATATAAAAAAATAGCTGTTTTCAGCCGCGTACGTTTGACAATGCGTGTGAAGTCTAGCCAGGTGGAAACTCTGCAGCTAGCGCGGCAGGTCTCCCACGCTTAGCTTGTGGGTGGAATGCCTGTACGGGTTCTCTGTCGTGGAAGCGGACCCCCGCAGCACCGCTTGATCTACGTCATTTTGAGTTCCGTATTCTTGCACTACCTGAGGACAATTAATTAAACATTTCATTGATTTAAATTAGAACGGAGTGCTAAAAACAAACACTTTTCAAGAAAACGCCACATATGTCGCAGTTGGATTGTATAATCCGCTGTTAGATAAAACCTCTAGCTGTTTGGCACTACAGCTCGGTTTTGTAAAAAAGCTGAAAAACGTTTAGCTGGATTGCCTGTGTGTTACGTAATTACGTTTAACACAAAACAGCTAACGTTTAGATCACACACAAACAGCTCAGATGATCAGCCTACAATGTCCTAACCAAACTAGGACAACAACACAAAGTCGTTGCCCCCGGCTGGAATCGAACCCGCGACCTGCGGGTATGAGCCAAACGCTCTAACCACTACACCACGGAGGCAGTCATGATGTTAGTTTTAATAACTTACTCTCCGAATGTGGTCTTCTCGACTCGCCAACTCCTTGGACAGCTCTTCTTTCCGCTGCTCCAGCACGGGGTCCCGGTCGCCGTCATGGATGCACTTCTCCACGTGTTCGTACTCCCGGTACAGCGCAGCATACTCTGCCAGGCTTTGCTTCGCCTCCTGACTTCTACTGAAGCCCTTGGACGTCGCCCCGTCATGGTCGTCCCGGCGCGTGGCCAGACTGCTTCACAAACAGTAAATTTCATAAATCATCATCATCGTTTTGGTCCGATTTCTACGACTCTCCTTTGGGTGTAAATGTTTTCGTCGACCAAGGCTATCCTATTCTAACAAATGTATTCATAACAATAATTAGTTAGTTAGAATTCGTTGAATGGAACCTAAACATTTCTCCGTCGGCAAAAGAAACAAAACATACCTACATTTGATATGGGGTAGCAACCTGCGAAACTATTATCTACGTTTACTTTATTTCTTAACTAGAGGCGTGAAAAAAATCAAAAAGGTCAAAAATCTTGTCGTCAAATAACTTGATAATAGAGTATATGCATGAAAAAAATATGTGTTATCTAACCAGTTTATTCGTAAATATTCAAAAGTAAATTACTAACAGTGAAAACAGAATAAAAATTGGTGAAAAAATGAACGAGATATAGCGATTTTACGAAAATATGTCTATCTCACTCGCAAAAACGCTATTTTCTATAGCAAATGTATTGATGATATGTAATTATGACGTCACCAGTCCATATCGGACTTCTCTCTCTAATTGAAACTATAAAGTCTTTAAATAGGTTCGTCGATGATTAAGATATTTTATAAATTCTTTCATATTTGTTTAGTGTGGTTAATAAGGATTTTATTAAACAAATAAAAAAAATGCGTGCATATTCTCTATTGTCAATTTTTCTATTTTTTCGATTTCTCAATAGGTAAATATTGACTTCATTGACTCACAGGTAAGTTAACTGCCGCTTCCTAAGCGCAAGTACAGAAGAAGCGGTAACAAACGGTACTGCAGCATTTCCCCCAAAAACGTCAATTTACAATTATAATGATATTAAAATTAGATATGTAAACTGAGAATACATTGTCATAATTATTAATTTAGCACGATGTCATTCTATACGAGACGTCATTTTATAAAGTACGTTTTATACCTGCATATTAACTATAAACTTTTCTCCTAAACTACTGCTATTGATACATCCGCGTGCATACATACAGACGGCCAGACGGGGGACGGGAAGCGACTTTGTTTTAAACTGTGTATTGATAGAGCAACCAAGAGGTAATTAAGATTAAAGATATGTACCAAAATCCGCCCTATCTTCTAATTTACCGGCAGTACCACAGTAGGTAATCCTAACAAGACCGAATTTCAGCTAAGTTATTGTTTCAAATTACTAATAAGTATCAATTAACTGCGGTGTAAGATGTTTAAAGCTGTCATCAATAAATTTTGTAGGAAATATTATGTGCAAATGGGAGTACTTACGCAAAAAGGACGTGAAGGGATTGGAAACAAAACAGTGCATTTTTTCATGAATTTTGATTCTGTAGTCTTTCAGCTTTGTTTTGATCTAATTAGAATATTTTAATCCATTGTTTTGTCGTAACCGCTCACAGATGTATTTTGAGATGTGATATACCTACGTTTAAAAAAACTTAAACCATATATGGCTAACCCTGAGGGCTAACCATGTAACCTTTACCTATATATTTTTGAAATGTGCTTATCAAGACCTTTTTATTTAATTGACACCCCAGTCGATATCGAAACACAAAAAATGACTTTCACTTTTTGTAAGTTACATACGTTATAAACATTTTTTGCATACAAATTCTAGCCTATGTCATCTTATCCGGTTCGGATGCTACGAGAACAGAGACATACATCCCTACAAACATACATACATATATACTGCTGAAACCATAACCCTTCCTCTTAGCTTTGCCGCAATCGGATAAAAAGAAGAAGGCACTCACTTGTACATGGAAGTGTAAAAGTAGTGCGGCCGGCTGATGGCCCTCAGGAACCGCGGCACCATGCCCTCGCCCTCCCGGTACAGGGACAGCAGCCGGTTGAAGGACATGTTGTACTTGTAGGACGGCAACCGCACCAGCTTCTGCCCCAGCTGGATCGTGTTGATCTGTCTGTTTTCCAGCGACGGATGCTGTGGGCAAAGTCAAAGACCAAAAAAAACTGAGTATCGTCACAGAATTATTAATAGAATTATATACAGAACGTTAACTCGCACTGTACCCAACAATCTGGCGTCCTCGCAACCCCTCCCCCGCTTTTCGGCCTTGTAAGCAGGGTTGTTGCTAGTCGCACGTTGACGTTACGCGAGTCACTTAGGATTATTGAATCATAATGGTGAGAAACTGCGCACATTATCATTGTTTATCCACGGAAGACAATAAAGAACGAACATTTTATAGATTTCCGAGTGATTACGACAGGTAAGCAAAGCAACAAACCCAAAAGCAGCAAAAGACCCTGATTGTTTAACTCACACATTTGACATTTGCAGAGATATTATGTTTCGTTTGTAGTTGTACTCGGTAAATTTGTTACTCCGTTTCTATGAAGTGCGACCTGTGACGTAGTGCAAACATTCTATATTGTTTTATAAAAGTATGCTTATTGAGTATGCTTATTCATCCCTGTTAATTCCTTGTATAATCAAAGAATGTGAGCTACGTACGAGCTAATGGCAGATCATACTCGTAATGTAGGGAATAAGTTACTTTCTACTTACCAAAATTATTTTGTTACATTTATATTCATAAACAATCTGCTCTCCTCAACCATTCGTACGATTGTGAATCCGCCATTGTATATTGGCTCTTTCGATTTTTTGTGTTTTATTTTGTTCTTTATTATAAACAAAAAAGTGTAGTGAGTGCAAAAAATTTTGAGCAATCAACATAGAAAACACATCATACAGATCCTTGGTCAGGCCTATCATCATCATCGTCATCATCCCAGTCCTTCTTCCGCCCACTGCTGAGCATAGGCCCCTCTTCGTCGACGCCACCCATCTCGGTCCTGTGCTACTCTCCAGGTGCGACCCGCTTTAACTTTGACTACATCGTCTGCAGGGCGAACAATCCAACGATGAACTATACAGATGTTTTATAAATCTAACTCACCGTTGTCGTATCCCTTGCATGGCCAAAAGTGGGGAGATGTCCTAGGCCTGAAACAAACCATTAATTTACATCACTGCTCGAACTATTTATCATCATCTTCTGTCTTCACTGCAGGAGCACGGCCCTCTCTGTACTACCAGAGCCAAACTTGGCCAGAGCAGCCAGAGGATTTGGCCTACACTCTCCACGCTGGCCAGATAAGTTGGAGAGGTGTCATTCATGTTTGTAAGCTTTGTTTAGCTTGTATTTCCTAAGTCGCCTTTTACGACATCCACGGGAGGACTTGGAGTGGCCCCATCCTACTCTGCCGGATACCACACGGCTTAAATTTACACACTGTCGGAACTGTTACAAAACCCGACGTCAACACCAAAATATACACGACAGATTTTAATAAAAATTATCTACCTGACAAGTATGCTCTTTCAAACAAAAACAAACAACAAGGATTTTTCAAATTGTTCCAAGCGTCTTTAAGTAATCGAAGAACATACATGAAAAAAATATAGATATTCGAATTGATAACCTTGTCCTTTTTTGGAGTCTGTTCAAACGTCTGAGAGGTAAAAAGAGGTTATTTTGCCTAATATGAAGATGCCACGCGTACCAAAATTTATGCAGATATGTTTTTAATTGCACTTACTAAAGTAATACTTTTAGAGACTCACCCATGTGATGTGCAATAGTTAAGGGAATTCCATTGAGTGGCTGCTGAATTTTTATACCATTCAAAACCTGAGAACAGAAAATACCACATACAAAACAGTATTTTGATGCTATGATCAGACCTAAGACTTTATCTATTACTAGTTAATATACAGAGTTACTGGTAAGATGACCTACGTCCGTTACGAGACGTTACTTAGATGTGCCTAAAACAATCAGTTTTCCATTTGATGTTATTGTCGATGCATCAAAACCATAAACTAAAACTGCTTCTCTTCCCGCGTAGATCGTAGAAGCCGATCGAGGGACTGGGAGACATCATCATCATCATCATTTCAGCCGCACAACGTCCACTGCTGGACATAGGCCTCTTCCAAAGATTTCCAAAATGACCGATCTAGAGTGGCTTTGCCTGTACGTGGTCGCAATTCGAGAACCTTTTTGCCCCATCGGCCATCGGTTCGTCGCGCTATGTGTCCCGCCCACTGCCATTTCAACGAGCTAATCCGCTGACTGAGACTGGGAGACAATGCGAATAATATTAACCCTTTCACCGCGAGACTTTATATCAGTTGTCGTGCCCCCAGCGCGAGACATGGTAAATCTAACATACCTATCTACAACCAAAAACGGATATGGATACGTAAGTTATGTGCCTTAAGAGCATTTTTTTGTCGCAAATATGCGACCTTCGCGGAATGGGCCCGACAATGTTTGTCGCATATATGCGACGCTAGCGGTGAAAGGATTAACAGGCGATGCGGCTAGCAATCCATCACTATTTGATTCCTTTTTCACCTTCTCACCCACCATCAAGCTAAAAGTGGCCTTTGAGTCTTGCGGCCCTGGATACAGTCTGCCCAAAGCCGCAAGACCTTAAATGCTCTGTCTGCCCCATTAGGGATAAAGACGTGATAGTACGTTTTTTCTGCCGTCATGGTCGCTGGCCGATTAATCGCGTTAAGGCGGCCCTTCCCGGTCCGTCTATCGTCAACGCGAGCATGGTTGGAAATGCTTGTTGTTTCATCCAGCGCAGTGATAGAAAAAAAAGGAAAGTGAGAAGAGAGAGATAGCACCTGAGCGCTCAGTGTGCATTATATTGTACGAATTTAGTATTATTATTTACTATTCATTGAACGAATATTAACTTTTCATAGGATGCGGAAATTTCATAAAACTTGTTACAGGTGATACGTTTTTTCGGTAAGTCTTACGAGTGTGTGAAATTAATGTTTTCATTTAAAATCTTCATTACATTTGCAAGGTTTCTATGCAAATATTTTCTTTACTTTTGCAATTCATGAGTACTATATGATCGGCCGAAGTTCAGGTAAAATTTGTACAAAAAAGCAGAATTTTGGAGACTTATACAGATTTGTTTTTTCAAATTTTAATTTTTAATTTCTATAGAAACCTAGATATAGCGCACAAGATTCCTGTTAGTTCAAAACTTTCCAAGAAAGATCTGTTACAACGCCATAATCACGTACGAGCGTTTGTATGAAAAGTGAGGCGGGTTGGGCGCTCTTAAGTCCCATAATACTATATAACAGTAACTGTGACCGCGAACTCTAAAATCATACATTTCTCATTCTCACCTGTTGTATATTGACACCGATATTGTGCGAGGGCGCAGTGCTCTTGCTGACGACGAACGGGATGTTGGTGTTGTTGGCGATGCCCTGGTAGCACCGCATGCGGGCCTGCTTCATCTGCGAGGCCACGGTCGGCAGCTCGTACCGCCGGCTGCGGTACTTCACGCGGTGGGGGTGCTTCGTGTGACTCTCCTGTTATAAATAAATATCATTAGTATATAAATATTATTATTACTGTATATATGTATTGATTACTACTACTGTATTATGATATTATTAAAGTTTCGGAAAAAAGTGGCTGTGACATACGGACGGACAGACAGACAGACAGACCGACAGACATGACGAATCCATAAGGGTTCCGTTTTTGCCATTTGGATACGGAACCCTAAAAAGCATGATGTCACTCTTTTGTATTTCATACAAATCCCATAGAAAATGTTTGTTGCCATTTGGCTACAGAACCCTAAAAAGCATGATGTCACTCTTTTGTATTTCATACAAATCCCATAGAAAATGTTCGTTTTCACGAAAAGAAAAAGTGTCTGATTTGACTTGTTGCCATCTAGCAGATTTGAAACGTGCTATAACCCGACCATGAACAAATGCTCGGTCGGTGAAAATGACAAAACACGACCATCTTTTCATTTTCTCTATCACCCTTGATAAAAAGTTAGCCGTTGTCGTCAGCGTACCTAGAAGTCCAGAAGCTGTGTTTTGTGTCGTTCCCTTAATAACCTCTCTTTTTAAGCTATTGCATAGCTTCTATCGCGGGCCTTGAGCGCGGGGACCGAATCCAGAAATTCCGTAACGAAAAAACCTCACGCTCCCCATTCCGCCTACCATGTAGGTTGCCGCTTCGTCTCCGTCGTCCGTTTGCGACGTTGCCGTCCTTCCTTGTTTGCAATAGCTTTACCGCGGCAGTCCCCGAGTGCCACACGTCTTTTTTGGTTTAAAAAGTATCATTGCCTTGTCAGTGGAGTGCGTATGTGCCAGTGCTACCTAAACTTTTGCTCGTAGCAGCGGGATTCGTAGCACGTCGTAGACATCGGGCCTAAATGCAATCTTTAATCCCCCTCGCAAGAGGGTTGTATTGTAATAAGCTACTTGTGTATCTGTGTGTCTGTGTTTTAGCTAATTGTTGAAACTTTATTCACTCGTTCAAAGCTTCTTTAATAAGAGAAGATAAAAAGAAATACCTTTTTCATCGGCATCGTAGAAACATTATTCAAGGGGTCGTTGGATTCTTCTCTTAGATGAGCTGATTGAGTAACTCGACCTATAAAATGATAATAGTTATATCCTTCCATGCTGGTCTGGGAGAAAAGAAAATACTTAGAATGTACCAGCTGCTTCTCTTCCCGCGCAGATCGTAAAAGCCGATCGAGGTAATGGGCGAGATTTGAATCATGGTAATAGGCTATGCGACTAGCAACCCATCACTATTTTGATTCCTTTTCCATCTTAACGCCCACCATCACGCAAAGCGTGGCCTTTGGGTCTTACGGCCCCAGGCTCTGTCTGCCCCGTCAGGGATATAGACGTGAAAATGTATCTGTATAATAGTTATATTTTATAATGTACATTATATATATTGTATTGCTTTCTGCGCTGCTTAATTGTCATTTTCGTAAAAACCATAAAAGTTCAAACATTATCATTGTTAAGAATGACGTCACCAACGGGCGGCTGTGCGCGGCGGGCGGGGAGCGTGCGAACGCATCGATCTTATAAGAAAAGTATCGGCAGTACTTCAATATAACTTTATAATAAAGCAATTATTTACTAAACAATTTTGAAGTTACACTGGTTTAATGATTATATAGCAACGCTAAAAAATATAAAACTTGTAAATTTACAACGAAATCTTTGTCTTTACCTTTCTTTTTATCATTGCCGAACATATTCCTGCCATCTTGAGATGCGATGGACCGGTCTTGAGCCTTGTTGAACAGTTCCACTACAGACCGCTCCTCGTGCAGAACTGGCGCTAAAAAGTTAACCACATAAGGTCGCAAAGATCATTGGCGAGGAGGAACATGATACGACAGTTCGTAAAACATTTCCCAGTGTGGTTTCTCTAAGTACTTAGGACTCCCAGGTGCCCAAACACCTGCACTTGCGAAGACCTTTTAAAAGGACATTCTGTAAATTAAATTTAAATTATGACCTAACAAACTATGTATTCTCTGTCCACATACATAATATCACTGTTTCGAACAGGAATAAGCAGAGACTATGTCTCTGACTCTGTCCACATATTTACTTCAAATATTAATTTAATTGTGAGTTGACGTCCTTGGAGAAAATGCTGCAGTGCAGTTTGTTACCGCTTCTTCTGAACTAGCTTCAACTACATTTTATAAGTTGGTCACCTATAACTATTTAATTTGATACCTACTTAGCGCTGATAGTTTTCCTACAAACTTCGTTATCTACAGCTGTGAGTTTTTTCACGTGTCCATAAAATTTAACAAAAAATTGCACTATAAAACCAAATAATTCAGAAACGGATCCCTAAAAGATAAATGGTGCTGCTGTATAAGCTTACATTATTTTTGAAAGACCTATTCGACGATACCAAAGTCGGAGGGTTACTCGAAAAAAAATTTACTCCCCCTTTACATGTATAGCTAACCCAAACATTTTTTTAATGTTTTTATTATAACTCTTTTTCGGCAGGATCATATACATACCCGTGCCAAATTTCAGCATTTTAGACCTAATAGTTTCTAAATAGATCCGCGGACAGACAGATAGACATGACGAAACTATAACCGTCTTATATTATAAAACACAGACTATCTTTGTTACTAGGTTTAAACCATTATCCGACCAAATCAAGTTGTCATTTTCAGATGAGGCATTGGTATATTACTAGATGTCAACTTGATTTTGTCGGATAATGGTTTAAACCTAGTAACAAAGATAGTCTGCGTTTTATAAAAAGACTGTAAGCGTCCCTTGTTTACTACGGAATCCTGAAAGATAAACCCCCAATGCGACTTAAGAATAATTGTATGTATTCGTATGTGACAAGTCTTGCCTTCTCTAAGTTTCCCTTTCAGGCTGCTGGGGGTTGGTTGTCTTCGTAAGACCGGTGACGATTCCGCTTGATAGCCTCGTGAGGTCTTACTCACATCTTCTGAACATTTAAGAAAACTGGTATTAATTTTCCCATTATATTATAGTGTTTCGTATTTCGTTATTTTTTTGTTGTTACATATAATCGTATGCTATGCTCGGTACGTGGCATATGTAGCCGGTACGTGGCTACATATGCCACGTACCGGCAAGCGCAGCGTAGGACACCCCCTGCTAGATGGTCGGATGACCTGAGCGAGGTTGCAGGAAGGCGCTGGATGCAGGCCGCTTCCGATCGGTTGTTTTGGAAATCTTTGGGGAAGGCCTATGTCCAGCAGTGGACTTCCTGTGGCTGATATGATGATTATATATGCTCGGCCTGTATGGATGTTTGTCCTAATTTTACGCCTAAACAGCTGAACGGATAGCAATGAAATTTTGCATGTAGATAACTTATTAACTGAATTAACACATAGTATACTTTTATCCCGAGAAAATGTTGAATTCCCATGGGATTGTCAAAATATTACCACGCTGGCATTGCCGCGGGCATCAGCTAGTAATAAAATACACACGATCAATTGTTTTGCTTGTAAGGGGTTTGACACTTAAGTCTCAAGACCCTAAAGTACCATCTATGTTTAACTTGTGTCAATTTATGTACAATAAAGAATTTACAATACAAAGTACCACGACTACGATGAGCTAATATTTAAATACAGGAAGAGTACCTTTGACAAGAGTTTCCTTGGGCACATGCCTTCGCCGGGCGGTGCTATTCTGTGATTTTACAGACATCCTTCCCTCGATTACTTTCTTAGGCATTAGGGAATTGTTCCTGCGATACGATAATTCTTTTTAAATCCCCTATTTTGATAGAAGATTTCTCAACAATCTATATATATTTAACGATCTAAGACGCTCAAAGTCGCGACGCGTGCCAAACGTGCGTGCGAAAGCGTGACTGTTAAACCAACCTTGTCAGCGTATTCCCTGTTGTATCCTAAAAGTCAGTCAAAAATTATTCAATGTAGGATAAAATTATCACTTAAAGGTATTTTTTTTCAATATTATTTTAGTACAAAGGCTAAAAAGTACAAGCGTTCCAGAACGATCTGGTGGAGCTGGGAAGATTACACCGAAAGGAACCCAGACTGATGGGCTATGTTACAATTACAATACAGATTTACTACAATTTGCATTCAACTATTTCCAATAATTTGCTCGGATGATAATAAATTGTCATTTACATGATAATAAATAACCATTTTTTAATCAATAATTTTTAACGGCCGTCTTATAATGGTAACGCTACTATATTATGGATTATATAATGCTGTAATGCAGTGAAGCCTAGGGTTGAATATTTGGCTTTTTAGACAGTTGGTGACTTATTTGAAGACCTCCGTGGCGTAGTGGTCACCATGCTAGTCCGCCTCCCAGAGGTTTCGGGTTCCATCCCCGGTAAGGGCTAGTTTAATGAATGGCCTTTTTAAATTGTCCTGGTTCTTGGATGTTTATCTATATTTATATTTGTTATAAAATTTAGTACCGTTGAGTTAGTGTCCCATAACACAAGTCTAGAACTTACTTTGAGGCTAGCTCAATCAGTGTAATTTCTCTCTATATATTTATTTATTATTTACTGTTCGTTCGTGTGCTGGAAGATTTCGTCGTCTTCCAAAAACTCGCAGGTGTCCCGGTCCGAGCAGCAAGCGGCGTCCTGCGTGCCGCCGCTGATCTGCACGCTCGCCAAGCGATGGGTGACCTTCCGCACGTGTCCGGCTACAAAGAAAAAAATCCCTTTTATACCTTCAAGTACCTATAAATCTTATCCTTTGCATGTCAATAATGAATGTATTGTAGTTAATGGAAGTTTTGATATTATTGATACATTGGGTTGATACATGAATTTTCCGTGGTTGATACATTAATTTTCCGGGGTTGATAAATTAATTTTCCGGGGTTGATACATGAATTTTCCGGGGTTGATACATGAATTTTTCGGGGTTGATAAATTAATTTTCCGGGGTCTATACATGAATTTTCCGGGGTCGATACATGAATTTTCCGGGTTTGATACATTAATTTTCCGGGGTTGATACATGAATTTTCCGGGGTCCAGCGCTGCCCCCATTTTGGCAAAAGTATGTGTTGGTTATTTTTGGATAGTCGAAGAGGCGGACTAATTACAGTCATACTTTTCTGACCCTGTCGTCACCCTACATAAATACATACATACATTCACTACAAATGGTAATTATCACAAAAACGAAAATTGAAACACACTGTTGCAATTTTAGCGCCATTCTGGAGGGAACTGGAACTTTCATATAGGTAATAACTTTGTTTGGACACTTTTAAAAATAATATAGAAGAGGTAAATAAGGACTATTTACCTCAATAAGCATACTTTTATAAAACAATATAGAATGTTTGCACTACGTCATAGGTGGCACTTCATAAAAACGGAGTAACAAATATACCCAGTACTACTACAAACGAAACAATATATCTGTGCACACCACGTCAAATATTTGAGTTAAACAATCAGGGTCGCCACCACAGAATTTGTTGCTTTGCTTACCTACCTGTTTTCATCACTCGGAAATCTACAAAATTGTTTTCCGTGGATAAACAATTATAATGTGCGCAGTTTCTCACCATTATGATTTAATAATCTTAAGTGACTCGCGTAACGTCAACGTGCGACTATAGCAACAACTCTGTTTTACAGGCGCTTACAAGGCCGAAAAGCGGGGGAGAGGTTGCGGGGACGCCAGATTGCGGGGGACAGTGAGAGTTTCCGTTCTGTATGTAATACTTTTATTAATTCTGTAACTACGTAGAACATGAACAAATGTGAACTAACCGTCTCCATCCGGGCGCACTCCTGGCGAGAGTTTCAGTCCTGGCCGGCTTTGCTCCGCGCCACGAGCGGCCGGAACTCTGGCCTTTACATAACAAAATACAAATAAATATTTAGTTATAGGTGGTAGATGTGAAATTTTACGGGCACGACTAGCCCGTAGTACCTTTACAGAGATATTGGTAAACTAGGCTGAACTTGATTGAATAGATTAATGGATAGGGTTAGTGTGAATTCATAGTTCATACTATCCTTAATAAAGACGTTGTAAAGCGACATCAGGTGCAGTTATGAATTTAAATAACGTATGTGCAGATAACCTTGCACAGTCAGTTTACTAACATATAATGTAAATGCGTAAGTGGCACATCCAATAACTAACTTTGATGATCAAAGAAAGATTAAGAATTCTGTCAAACTGAGATTACCTTGTCCGCTTACCTATTTTTCCTCTCTTTCACTATATGATAACGTACCTTTGAAGTCTCCTGCGGCTGTTTAAACATCTGGTTGTATCCGTGCATCTGGCCGATCATACGGTGCTGCTCCACGGTGGCCGGGTCCAGGTACCCGCGGGTGGAGTTGAGGGGCACGTCATACCGGTGGTACCGCGTTGCTTGCTGGGACACCTCTGTAACCATCAGAGCTGGCGGCTTATTCTTAAGCCTACTTTGGAGTGAGGTGAAGAATTTATTTGATCAAGTTCAGGCATGCTAATGGTAGCTATGCCGGTAAGAACCAGGGTGTAGGATACGCCCCGTACCGCTGGTGCCGCGTCGCTTGCCTCACTTACCATCCTAATGGGGTTCAGGAGGTACTCAGAAACAACGGTTACGAGACGGCCAGGAAGCACATGACACCTAGGAGACGTAAGCATCCGTGG
Source organism: Acrobasis consociella (assembly GCA_963555685.1). Classification (NCBI taxonomy): domain Eukaryota; kingdom Metazoa; phylum Arthropoda; class Insecta; order Lepidoptera; family Pyralidae; genus Acrobasis; species Acrobasis consociella. Next base: position 6,322,748 of record OY743104.1, on the reverse strand, counting down.
AGGAACGTATAAGATCGGCAACATGTTAACAGCGTAATCCTTATCTACAGCGTATACTGTATACATAATGTAGGAAAGTAATCAACATGGTAGGTACTCCAAATGATGTGTAGCCACTACAAATTCCGAGGGCCTGTAAGGTGGATTGCAGCTGCCAGCGGTAGCCTACATAGATTAAACAAAGCGGACTATAATAGCCGAGAGGATTAAGGGGACGCACCGTGAAAATGGGCAATATCTATTTCTTATTTCTCAGCGAATATCAGAAATTTAAAACTGATACTTGCTAATAGCATACTAGACCGCTTTTCCAACATAATTGTGGTTGTGGATACACGATTAGTTAATTTTTGTAACACAAACTTGCTCATCAAAAACACCTCTACCAAAACATATACGGTCTAATTTCTCACAAACGAGAGGGACTTCAGCTATGAAACTTTTTATGCAGATTAGTAATTATGTAGTCTTCAAAATTGTGGTACAAATTTTTTTTTGATGCTTTAGTTTTAATTTTCGAGCCATTTTTCTATAATTGATCAGTTTTGCGTGGCTTTAGATTTCAGTCATATAAGCCCTTTTGCCTTCCTGAAAAATATTGTACTTGCCGTCTCGCTTTTTCGTGAGTGTATTTAAATAAACTGTTCTTGTTGCACAGATTTTTGACAGTTATACATCAAATTGTCAGATGGCCGATGGGCCTCACGAAGCTAGGACGCGTCGCTCTTCACAAAAAAAATGACATTTGATTTCGTAAAATTATTGTCATAGTGTAGAATAATATCACGAATATATATGGGTCGAACAGTCTGTAAACAAACGTGCGAGTAACTTTCTTACACTGTGTCACTTGTCATAATGTCAAAGGAAGTGTCTAAGCATAGCGTGGCATAGATTGATTACCTGACAGACATGGTCGGCATAGATTTTTTTTCATACAAGTAATGTACATACAATATCGATTAATAATATTTTATTTTTATTTAATTACCAGTTTTGTGGCAATAAATGATTTTATAATAGCCAAATAAACTTATCTATAAATAATACTCTTCGGATTTATTTACTTTTAGATTTCGAGAAATATACACGTACATACTTTACCACGACTGACTGGCTGACTGATTGATATGGTTGTTTGATCTGCACTGTAGTGATAGGCGTAAGCATGGTATAATAAAACAAGGTATTCTCTTCCCGTGACAGCTGATGACGTAAGTGGAACTTGACTACGTCATCAGTTTGATGTGTTGCCACTGTGTGAAATTAAATTACCCAAGCGTAATGCATTTTTGAACTTTATATACCAATTTCGAATTAATAGTCCATTATATCAATTTATAAAATATTGAATTGTAGAATCACGCAAGAATCGCGAGATGCTAAGTAGCTAAGTTACTTAATATTTTATTTAATATTCATAAACTAATTGAGAAAGTCCTTAAATTTACTGAAATCATCATCATCAGTGGCAACATTTGCGTGAAGTAGTCAAGTTCCATCTCGGGAAGAGAATACCTTGTTTTATTATACCATGGGCGTAAGGATTGAAGCTCACTTGCTTGGTGGGGGAGCAGAGAGGGGGGGGGGGGGCTTTCTGCTTAACCCTCCAAACAAGCAACCAAGTGAAGCCTGAGGCCGAAGGCAGAGGTTACCTACGAGGCCGTTGACAGAGCCACTACCACCAAGTGCAATTTGGCATGGGGCATATTAATCATGCCAAAAAAAAATAGTAAAGTAAAATAGGGAAAAAATATTGTAGCTCCCATACAAGATTTTTTTTCTCTACTAACCCATCGTGTATGGTATCGTTAAATAGGTCTTTCAAAATATTTTGAGCTTGTGAACAACATTTTCCGATTTAGGGATCCGTTTCTGATATATTTGGTTTTATTTAAAGGTAAAAGAAAACTATCAATCCTAATTAGGGTACACGAATTAAAATTAGTTTTTAGACTTTCTTATCGATATGGATAGTTGTATCGATATTGTAAAGGTTTTTCGAGATCAATTATCGATAGTCAAATTAAAGATAGAGTTATACTATACAACACTTGTAGAAATATTTTTAATAGACACATCTTCCTAGGAAATGTATAGATTTCAACTGTCTGTCTATCACAGTTCTCGAAAAAAAGCCTGGTGACGCAGATAGACAGTGAAATCTTAGTAATAGGGTATCGATTTTACCATTTGGGTACGGAACCCTAAAATGATAAAAGATCTAGTTTAACTTTCAAAGAGTGGGTAAAAATAAAGGACCGAATTACCCTTTCTTGGCACTTGTTTTAAATTTTGCCCATTGTTTACTGTAGCATAAAAGCCAAATAAACGTGTATTTAGCGACAAATTTGAATATATAATATTGCTCTCCTAGCATTTACAGTACAAAGACGCTCCGCAAATTCGACGTCAGTTTAGAATAAATGTAGAGCCCACAGTAAAGCCAATATACAACGTGGAAGGGGCATACCCGTAATAAATCGAACCACGGGCTACACTAGACCACTTGATTATATATTTATAATGACAGTCAAAAACTTAAAAAAAATATTCGGCACTTCCATACAAAAGTGTGCAGCCGCCCGGCCGATTTGTATGGGAATGTCGAATTTATTTTTGTTTTTTGAATGTTATTTTAATATCATTATAATATAGTGATCTAGTATAGCCTGTGGTTCGATTTATTACGGGTATGTCCCGTCCATGTTGTATATTAATTGTTTTTTTAAACATACTTGCTCGTAAAGTGGATCTCATTGAATTTCATCGGCTTTAGACATATATAAAGTAGCACATAAAACACGCTTGCGTTACAAACGCAAATAGTGAAGTTATATTATGCAACAGCAATATTTTTATTTTTTTTTCTCAAATTCCGAACACGCCCACTTCCTTGTGGCACCAGCTAGTAATGGTTGGCCAGCCGCGCTGATTTTAATAAGTATTACGGTGGGAAAGCAGCCGTGTGCTTCACAGTTTTATGGTTGAGTTTATTTAACCGTTCCTTTACCGCTAATACCAGACACAATAGTAAGACAATTAACGTAGACATTTATAAATATGGTGCGGGTCTTAACCGGTTAAAATAAAAATCAGTTTAGATATATGAGAGTGTTTAACCAATATACGTGCTTAAACACTCTCGGCTCTATCACGCCCTCGCTTTCGGCTCGGGCACGATAATTCTGCCTCCTGTGTTCCACTATAACGCACATATATGGTAATATACACAACTGTTTTTCAATTTAAAAAATAATACTTTTTTTAATATAAAGAATTGAATAATGCAGCTCTTTTTTATATAGTTACGTATTTACCCCTTACTTATTTTGTACAACATGCTGACTTTTCATGGGTTTTCATAAAAAAATCGTATTGTGAATAAATTCCTCGATCCATATACGTAATCCAAATTGGTTTATGACATAAGATAAACAAATTAAGACCACGTAGTTATGTCCGACCAAAACTACCGCATGACCTCGATGAACTCCGGCCGGTCGGACGGAGGCGGTGCCTGGCGGTAGTACTAATGGATCGCACGATTTTAATTTGTTTTTGAATTTTTTTTTTGTTTAGCTAATTAAATTTTACTCACGAGATCCTTATAAAGTGGCCCTTGGTCCAAAAAACAATGAGAAATTACCGTGAATATTTTTAAAATTTAATTAAATTATTTCTGTTTTATCTAAAGGCTGACCGGTAGACAATGCGTTAGCATTAAGACCACTTTTTGTACCATTATGTTCATTAAAGATTTAATAAATAAATAAATTTTCCCATTGCGATCTTTTTCTCAACGTGTCTCTTCTTCAATCTTTCATTATGAATTTCGAACATTCTAGACTTCCCTCCAGAATGTTAGTCATTGCTCAGATTTCTTATTGAAATACCTCTGGTTCATTGATCTAGTAGGCTCGATAAGTCTCAGTTTCAAAAATATAACGTAACTATTAGATTACGTGACATGACCTTTTTCAATTCTTTACAAAAAAATAACATGTTACAAAAAAAGTAAACATACTAGAGATACTTTTTATTACGTCATGTTTTTCATACTGTGACCTCTATATATTTTTAACACTATTTGCATTGCGTTGAGAAATTACTACAAACCTAGCGGAAAAGAACGGACAACTTTTGAATCAATTTTGACAGATTTTGAAAAATAAAAACGTAGAGCCAAGCCTTAAACATATCGCCGCTGTAAAGAACCGACAAACCACCAAATGGCTAGGAATACAATATACTGAACTTAAGGTGCAAATAGGGCCATAAGTGGCGCCCTTTGAAATAAATTCTTCGATCGTAAATGTGGTGACATTTTTTGCAAATTGTTATGCACAAGATAAACCCTTATATTATTTCGTCAATAAGCTTGAATTGTAATAACTTTGTCTGTCTAGTTTTGTAAGCTGTTTTCGCCAAAAGTTTGCCACTTTTAGCAGGAATAAGTTTCAAAAGTTACTTACGCATAAAATAATTTAAAGCAACCTTGGTTTGGTGCATAATAGGTTAACTACCAGAATTCGGTTGTGTTACGGAAGTGTCGTGTGACTGTAGCTAGAAAAGCCGTTGGTCCCGACTGTCAATTTTATATCAGTCGTTAAGCTGTCAGATTCTTGGAGGCAGCTTGAAAAATCTGACACTAGTGTTGGCCACTTACACATACAAAAACAAACAAGTTAGAGTAAAATAACTAGACGGTGGACAAAGATCACACCGGGCTGGAGTCCTAACATCGCCACTTCAGTCGTGCTGAGACCACGGTCGATGCAACCCGAACGAAACTTCAGCGCAAATAAATAAATCTATGTTTCGCGTTTATTCCTCTTTGGGCTGATTTAGTACTTGATGTCTGTTATTCCTGCACTTCAGATTCCTAGGCTATAGTAAACAACGAAAAATAACAAAATACTTACTTTTCTTCGGCTGAGTACGCACAGTGATGAGCGGCATAGCCTCGATTGACGGCTTCTGCTCAGTCATTCGAGTAGAACTAAAAGACAACAAATTGTCATAAGACAATATCATATTTAAAAAAAAGCCTTCCTAAATCAGTCATATAGTAAATATGCAGCTACCAATTTAAAGAGCAAAGACTTTTTTGCAATTGTTTAGGGATGCGGACAGGGTGAAAATATGTTATATTATTTAGACCATCAACTAGATTATCCAAAATTTAAGGACTCATATTTTTCTGTTTAACAAAGTAGTAAACATTCACAAAGATACAGCAAGGTGACGTAAATCACCTCCGCTCCGAAACTTCAAAGCGAAGTTTCGGAGCGGAGGTGATTTACGTCACCTTTGGTTAAAAATCGTTGCTGATCGTGACGTCACGCGGAATTTAAACGTATTTTTGCCATTATTTGTTAATCAGGGAAAAGAAAAATATGTTTACCATACTTTTAAATAGGTAATCTTACTAGCCAAAAAAAATTTACAGCAGAAGGTGTCTGCTTAACTTAGATAACCTACATACCTATAGCTGTTTGTACCGAGTTGTTCTGCTTTGTATAGGTTGTAAGGTAAGGGGGTATTCCTCGAAATGCAACCATTTTGAGGCGCACATCGGAGTGCACCATTTTAAGCGTAGACACAGCATTAATAATTGACGTAGGTGCGCTTCAAGGAATTAAATGTTAACCCTTTCACCGCGAGCGTCGCATATATGCGACAAACATTGTCGGGCCCATTCCGCGAAGGTCGCATATTTGCGACAAAAAAATGCTCTTATGGCACATAATTTACGTATCCATATCCGTTTTTGGTTGTAGATAGGTATGTTAGATTTACCATGTCTCGCGCTGGGGGCACGACAACTGATATAAAGTCTCGCGGTGAAAGGGTTAAGATTTTAATGTGCTATCGTGAGCGCAACTAAAAGGTGCTCTTCGAGGAAAACCTCCGTGCTTCAGAAGGCACGTAGAATGTCAGACGACATAGTCCACGTCACACACAAAAAACAAACAACCAAATTCCGCCCAACATAACACTCCTAAAGTAGAATGTGCATTAACAAAAATAGGGGGACGTCTTTTCAGACGTCATCACCGCGATATTATAAATTAGATTTGAGATCTATCATTGTATGTAGGTTAACAGTTCGAACGAACAGTTTTTGCCAAATAATTGAGTACCTATGCTTAAAGTACCTATGCTTAAAGTACCTATGCTTAAATTACATATGCTTAAATTACCTATGCTTAAAGTAGCTACCTACTTATAAAGACACAAACTATACCTTCGTCTTTTTAATTTCCTTTTCCTCTTTAATACTTTTACCAAATCTATTTTCTCTTGTAAATCGTCGCATCTTGCTTCTGCAATGGCGAATTGGTCTTCCAATTCGGGAATGGAAGCTATAAAAAATATGTTGCTAATTAGTTAGCTTCGTATACATATTAAGTTGAAATTATTTTTAAAGTGAAATATTCGTACGTCCTACAAACATTCGCACGGCTGATTTATTGTTTTTTTTATTAGCCTGTACTAGTGTCCCACTGCTGGGCAAAGGCCACCCTCTGTTCTTTCCACACATCCCTATTCTGAGCATTATTCTGCCATCCACTCACGAAAGAGTCTATATCGATTTATTGTTTTAACTTTTTATATTTTTTTAAAGATACGATAAGCAGAACAGGTTTATCAAGATCGTAGCAAGTAGAGGTCCATAGTCTCTCCCTACCCCTGTGGGAAATAGGTGTGATATTATGTATGTATGTATATTTTTTAAAGTACTCTCGGAAACGGCTCTACCAAATTCGCTGAAATTTGGTATATGCGGGCTTTCGGGGGTACTTAAATAGACGATCTAGATTAGTCTTATGTTTGGGAAAACGCGTGTTACCATCTAGTCGACTTATTTTGGCTCCAGCTGAAAGTCAGCGCTGTTTTGCCATCAGCCATAGCTGACTGGCTGCCCTTTCCGCAACAATAACCATTTGTAATAGCTTTATGTAAATAAACGGCCACGTGCGAGTCGGACTCGCTCACTAAGAGTTCCGTACGATTTTCTATAAAAAATCACGTTTTTTGTGTGACAGCTCCATTAATTATTTATTTAAGTGAATATACAACTGAATATTCTGTAAATTTTTCAAGCGTCTATAGGTAAACGTTAGATATTAATTACAAGCAATGTTTATTTTATTTTGTTTTTAGTATTTGTTGTGTATAGCACAGAAATATATCATCTGTGAAAATTTCAGCAGTCTAGCTGTCACGGTTCGTGAGATACAGCCTGGTGACAGACGGACATACAGACAGACGGACAGACAGCGGATTCTTAGTAATAGGGTCCCGTTTCACCCTTTGGATACGGTACCCTTAAAATAATTATTTTAGTAAGTATTTTTTATGAAAGTTTTCTTTTATTAAGTCCATCCGAGCCGAAAACCAAGATATTAAATACCTTAGATTACGCTTGGTCTTTCAAGGTGTGCGTATTCATTTATATGTATTTTACGTCACGCACGCCTTAGATCAAAGTCTTACAGGTAAGTACGTATAATAAATGATCTACTCAAAGACCGCTGACCTCAAAATAATTATACTATAGGTATATACCCTGCACTTCTTCCATTCAGTCCTTCACTGTGCTTATTTCCTTCCTCGTCTTTAAATTTATACTATTGCACTAAAATAATATTTTTTAATATGACCTTCAGTAAGAGATAAATTTTGCCTACATTGAATAAACATTTTTGAGTTTGAGTTTTTATCCAGTACGCCGTGCCATCGCGTTTTTGGTCTATGAGTCTAATTGACAAAATTATAGGCCAATAAAATATAACGAGCCGTGTGGTTTCCGGCAGAGTTGAATAGCACCACCCCAAGTCTCCCCGTGGATGTCGTAGAAGGCGACTAAGGATACAACAGCTAAACAAAGCTTATAAACATTATAACCTCTCCAACCCGTCTGGCCAGCGTGGAGAGTGTAGGAAAAGTCTTCTGTCTGCTCTGTCTAAGTATGACCAGCACAGAGAAGGTCGTGCTTCTACAGTGGAGACTTAAAAGACCTGATGATAAAGCCAATAAAATATTTACCACGAATATCCAGTTTCCTTGTTGATAGTTTTCCTTCTAGCGCAACTCCAGAGAGACTGCTCGAGCTTTTATGACGCTTACCTAAAAGTTATACCATGAAAAGTCAATGCTGAAGCTACATGGCTTGTTTATTTCTTTGTGAAAATAAAAATAAATAAATAATATATAGGGACAAATTAAACTGATTGAGTTAGCCCCAAAGTAAGTTCGAGGCTGGTATTATAGGATACTAAGTCCACGATACTATATTTTATAACCAATACATAGAAAGATCAACATCCAAGACCCAGAACGGTTTGAAAAATACCATTTTCCAACTTGACCTGACCGGGGATTGAATCGTGGCGAATTAGCATGGTGACCACTACTTCACGGAGGTCGTCAACACGAAAAGAGTGACATTAGTTCAGCTTCATGCTGTTGCTAGTTATGCAAATAGCTTGGCAGATTTATCATTTCGCCGTAGTTCGATTCGCGCATCTTTGGCATAGTATGTTTTGACACTGCACTTGAGCATGCTTAAATTCAGATGCTATCTCATATATTAATCGCCGGGTCAAGGATAATTATATTTTCATTGATCATTATTGTACTTATTTAATGTAAAATTATTTCATTGTTATTTTTTTGTTATTCTTTTTGTGTACAATAAAGAGTTATCTATCTATCTATCAAGAAGTGAAAGCGCGTTACTCGAGACAGAACAAGATGTAGAAGTACTTCTGCCCTAATACGCCCCACACAGTAAGTCAGTAAGTCAAGATCAGCAAAAGGGCAATAAAATCAATGACAATTATCAAGTGATACAAATATCCAAAGATAAATAAATAATTTTCACTTTGACTTTGAATCGTTGTTTGAAATTCTGGTTAATGTAGGCCTGGCCTGAAAGGCAGGTTTCTGTAAAAATCCAGGAGAACACAAACGTATTGACTTAGGCTCTGACTTAGGTAGGTACTGAATAAAGTAGGAAATCTTTGCAGAATGAAACCGGGTTGGATTTAGTGAAGTTCTCAAGACATCCCTTTGGTCTGAATGCTGTGTATTGTGTTGCTAGACGTAGAATGTAGGTACGAATAGTTCACTTACTACACAATATATTCCGCCATTTTAACATTTCATACTTTGGAAATGAATCACAAAGCTGTGTAAAATATTTACTCACTAAATATAGGTTTATACTAAATTAATAAATGCAAAAAATAGAAGCATCTAAAAATTAAGAAGCCAAGACAGGTAAATGTGTCAAATAGCACTGGAATGGTACCTTTAATTAACTTTAAACCGTCGCCCATTATTAACTTGCAATTTTCATCCCACACGTCTTGTGAGCCCGTGTTAATTTGAAAATAAACTGACGACTGGATAATAAATATAAAAAGGGAGTTTTAATAGTAAAAGCACTAAAAAATCATTACGTCAAAGTTGTCAAAATATTACCCGTCAGAACAAACAAGATAGCATCGGGTTACTGCAGGATCTATGAGCATCCACTATTTATTTTTTAATTTCTTTTGTCAAGGAGGCTTGTTGTATTTTACTGAAATAAAAATTACAAGCATATTGAGGTTATCAGGACAAATGCAGTAATCAAGCTCTAGCCATTGATCAACACGCTGCCAAATAATTTATATACATAGGTATCTCTACAAGGCGAGAACGGGGGAGAGGTGCGGGGACCGGGAACGAGGACGCATATTGCGGGGGAACCTAGGAGTTTCCATTCTGTTTGTACTTTTTGTATGTACCTATATCGTTCTGTATATACAAATGAAAAACATGTAAATTACGAAAAAAAGAAATAAAGGAGCGTAGGAAAAACTGCTTCGTATTTGTTGCTATGCTATCCCATGTTTTTGATTTGTACAGTGGTATTTTTGACACGTCGCTTTCTAATAAGCAGAATCGAGTCATTTGGTTGGCCATAACTTCCTAACATTACTTAGTTTACTTACCTTACTCTTCCACCCTCTAACTTCATGGGTGGGTACAATTAGACGGTCAATTAGTTTTTTTTTTCTTAAGAAAATGAAGTTATGTGGCTATTAAATGTATTTTAATTTTATATTTTAGTTTTATCTCTACAGAGTGCATTAAGGTTAGAACGAAGACGGATGTTTGGCCACCTTACGCGGCATGGCAGCTTCATAAAAAACGTCATGAAAGGGAAAGTGGAAGCCAAGAACGGAAAAGACCAAGAAGGTCGTTATTGGGTGAATTAAAAGGCAATGTCGTCTTAGAGGAAGGTCAAGCATTTGCGGAAAATACTTACTCCACGGCCAGAGGCTAGTTCTTAAATTTATTGATGATGATGAAGTTTTAGTTTATTGATTTGTAATCTTCGTAATTTCTGATGCAGTAGAGTATGACTTTTACAAAATATGGGACGTTCACATAATACGTTTGATATGGGCCTAGATGTTTATTTTTTGTAACTCTTTTGTTGCCTGAAATAAATTAATTATTATTATAAAACACTAAGGGCACCACGGGCACCACTGTCGTTCGTGTGGCTTCTTAGAATTGCGAGATGTTGAGCAAAGTTAATGTTGCCTGAGGTTGGCTCTAGTTCTATTGATAAAACACAGTTATACTGGGTTACTTTTTAAACACCAATAACCTTTTTGGAGAAAGTCCATGATAATTAAATATTTTCTGTAAAAAATATTATGATGATCGAAAAAATTAAATTCGTCTTCTCATACAAACCCATTTGGCTGAGCGCTGATTTGTATGGGAAGCTGAAATATTTTTTTCGTTGGCTGTGAAAATGAGTTTCTTTGGGGCGTTTCCCTCAGCAGTAGCTTAAAAAATATATTTAAAAAAACATGTTATATACTGTTAAGCATTTGAATTTTTAATTTTTGGATTGAACTTGAACCAAAAAGGTTTTTAATTTTTAAAAAGTAACCATGTATACTAAAACTCAGTAAGATTCTTTTTAATTAGCCATTTATGTCCCACTGCTGGGCAAAAGCATCTCCTTTTGTTGACCACGGTAGATTTATTATCGGTTTTATTTAAAGTAAAGCATTGATAAACACGCCCGACCCATGATTTGAGAAACGTGTTCTTCAAAAACGGACTATTATATAGTGATCCGTGGCGTCCTGCCTTGTCAGGCTGCCACTCCAGAGATCACAGGTTCGATCCCTAGTCAGGTCAAGATGGAAAAATGTTTTCAGATTGATCTGGGTCTTGGATGTTTATTTATATATGAATTTGTTATAAAATATAGTATCGTTGGTATCCCATAACACAAGTCTCGAACTTACTTTGGGGCTAGCTCAATCTGTGTGATAGAATTTTTTTAACAACATTGAACACATGTGGTTAATTATTTTACCGTAAATAAACCCAAAAAACCTTACATTTAATGTTTTTTGGGTTTATTGGAATTAGAGTGAACATTTATTAGGGTCTTATGTAAACGTTTGAATCGCGAGTCGCAGAAAATAAGTTGCGTACTGTCACTTCCATGCTGGTATGGAAGAAAAAGAGAGTAATAGGCGTTGCGGCTAGCAATCCATCACTATATTTATTGCTTTCCACCTTTTCGCCCACCATCTCGCTAAAACTGGCTTTTGTGTCTTGCGGCCCTGGGCTATGTCTGCCTGGGGCCGCAGGATACGAAATGCTCTGTCTGCCGCGTTAGGGATAAAGACATAATAGTATGTTGTACTTTCATTGACTGCATCCGTGGTCCAGTGGTCAAGCGTACCCCTTGACCACTGGACCACGGAGGAAGACAGGCCTTGTGATCCGGAGGTCATGGGTTCGAATCCCACTGGGAAGCATACTTTGCGAAAAAGTTGTTTTCAGTCTGGTTAGGTTATTGCAGGCTTGAATTTGAATCATCATTATCCGGAAATAAAGATGATTCCATGTTTCGGAAGGGACGTTTAAACTGTGGGTCCCGAACGCCATCTAGCATAAAACTACTCAAGGATTGGTTCTAATTTACCCTTTGGGTTGCGGAGGTCAGACGGCAGTCGCTCTGTGTAAAAACCAGTAAATTCGTCAAATCTCCTTGGCTAGGTAGCGGACCCCGGGCTCTGGTGCATTACTGCTGAGTTCAGTTCGGATGATGATGAGTATGTTGTACTTTCTTTTCTTGATTATGGCGGTCAAACTTCGTTGAAGCTTATTTTGCCAGTGTCTAGTAATATCTCTTCTTTATTCCTTATCCTAAACCCTTAACTATACAATCAAAGGTTGGTATAGGTCCTTTGATTGCTTCACGGGAGCTTTTGGCGACAAATCTATACAAGTCCACTGGTTTTCGTAGCCGATTGAGTGGCGGACGGCGCCCAAAGACGCCCACCGCAGTCCGCAAATAAATATCACTACAACCGCACTATGACTGTCCACTTTAAATATTTCACATATTGTCCATGAGAATGAGCATTTATAACACCAAACTACACCAATTTCATATTATAAAGTCCACTAGAATCAATTTGCAAAACAAATTAAAGCAAACTCCAACTGGACCCCTTGACTTCCCGCCAAAAACTCTGTTGTACTTTCACTTTGTCACATAATAAATAATAGTAGGTAGTACAGCTTCTGTAAATTGAAATTGCGAAATTCACAACCCTTCATCTCTGCCGCCGTGAGGCACAAACAAGACTTCGTATGAAACTGAACGGAGCTTCAATTGCGTTACACTTTTTCTTAGACTAACAATGCAAAAAATACGCTTGTTTAGCTTGGCCCTACTCGCACTCATATTGTCCTATTTGTGATGTACAGGACTCGAGTTCTCTAGCAACTAATTTTGAAGACTCAAGTCAGTTTTGCAGGGATCTATGAGCTCAATAAGCTTAGAGTTACGAAGGCTAGGCAAGCGCGTGTTCTCGTCTTTAATAACTTGTCTTAAAATGAACGTGAGTTGTTCTTGAAAGCTTACAAGGAATGTGAAGGGTGATTTGGTGATTTAAGATGAATTATTATCCAATGTATGCAAACCAAATAATTTTTCTTTAAAAGAGTGTCTAATATGTGGGTATATATATGGTTTTCATTTATTTCAAAAACACTCGCAAAACATAAACCCTCCCTCTTCGCAGTCGGGTAAAATGACGTAGGCGTAGAAAAAGGCTCGAGTGCAGAAAGAGACTCGAGCTACTCACGCTCGAAAACTCACTTGAACTGGCATTGTAGAGCCTTCCATTAAAGAGCCCTGTAAACGACTCAGAGTCCTAAGTAAGATGTACATCACAAAATGCATAGATTTAAAAAATTCTAGGTCTATGGTCAAGCAAGTAAAGCGCAATCTTTTACCCAAATAAAGTTGACTGATAAATTAGGCTCTTCATTTTTGAAGTCGTATAAAAAAGGATACCTGTATTATCTCCAGCCAAAACAAAAAGATATCACCCGCAGTATTTATGTTTTGGGTAAGTTTTTACCTTAGAGTTAGTCCGCGTTTTATAAATAAGACCGCATATTGTAACTAGGAGCTCTACGCACGATGTACAAGACAAGATGCGTAAATAAATCTAGTTAAGGCAAATAAACGTCGAGAAAACGGATAAATTTTAATCCCGTAAACAATAAATTTTTGAAAAAAAAAATTGTTCTAGCTGTTATTGTGAGACCTAAGTAATAAGCCCGAACTCGATGGGATTGCATCGTTTTATCAGTTTCACGCGATGTACATATGCGTGCAAATTTTCAGTTCAATGGGAAACCGGGAAGTGGGTCAAATTGATTACAAGATTTGACTACAGACACGAATGACGGGACAGGTGAAACCATAGACAAAAATTCTAAGTCTATAAAAAAAAACTTGAAAATAAAGATTTTATTTCTATTTTTTTTATAGACTCAGAATTTTTGTTACTTCTCGAATGAAACTAAATGAAAGCTTGTAAAAAATTAAAAACGCATGCTAAACTTATTTTAGCAAAAAATTGTTTTGTCTTGTTCTTGCAAAGTCAAATATAGACAAGAGTGATAAAACTGAATAACTAAAATATTTTTAACAAACGTTCGTATTTTTTATGACTAATGGGGTAGGAATATGAATTATCAACATTATTGCAGCCTCGGCCCACTACAGGACATTGGCTTTTAAATTTCCAGAATGGCATGAAAAACGAATTTTAAAAAAAACTATAAGAAATGATCCAAAGAATCGAAAAAGAATCAACAAATAAACGAAAAAACAATGTTTTCCAGATATTGTCATTTAATTGTTTTTAAATAACATTAGCTATTTTGAAATAGAAGACTGTTTCAAAATTTGTTTTCATTTGCAGAGTAATGTCCTAACAATTTACTTGTTTTTTGCGACTATCTTTCGATTCCCTAGTATTGATGAAAAGAAGAACTGTTAGTTTATTCTTATTTTTATTATTTCAATATACACCTATAACTAATTACGGACACAAACGAAATATAATAAATCCAATAATAATAATATGACAAATATTAAGAAAATCATTTCCACATACGTAAGAAACAAGGGAGCAAAAATAAATATTAAAACTTCAGAACATTATCATTGTCTCAAATTCGTATAAATCCTTAATTTATCGTATAAATATTCAATTTGAATTACATGTAGTAACATTTAGTGTGTGTTTTCGTAACACAAATTATTTGTATTGTAAGTATATGTATTTCATACACACGTCAAGTGAATTAGACAATTATCTCTAATATTTCTATTTCAAGCCTCTGAATATATGGACAAGTTACCGAGCAAAATTGGAACATTGTTAAAAAGTGGGTCTTACTCTGAATGATACCTACATGGCAATAAAAGGAACATACGGAGCAACAAGTTCGCGTGGCTGAGCCAAGCGAAATTGTTCAGTATGCTTGAGACATTAGAGCTTACCTTGCCTCGATGTCGCAACGCGTTGATCTTGTCGGGCGGTACAAGTTAGGTTCAGAATAAGGCCCCAAGCACTTTGCCTCCAACGCATTTATGCGTTTTTGTGATGATAGACTAACGTAAGATAAAACAGTGACATTATACAGAGTATATAAATACTTTAAACGAGTGAGCTTGATCTGGCTATCGAGACGTTCGGCACACAAAAATGTATGGGTAAAATAAAACCATACACTCACTATTTGTCTGCCGAATGTCTACTCAACAATAGGATAAGTGTCTCCAAAGTGATCCTTTTGTAATTGTATTAAAAATATCAAAAAATTGCGAGATCAGACATCATTTTCACTAATAGTGAGTAAATGTTAGCGGAGGTAAATGGTAACGCCGGTGATTTTACGTCAATTTCACTTTTTGACGGAACGAGAGCCGACTATACGAAGCACGAAGTAGTTAAATTACGTTAATTAAATATTAAGTAAATAAATTAATAATTCCAATAAATATACTTAGTACTAGTACTATCAATACGATTATAAAATAGTGATGAAAACGTTTTGGCATTAACATTTACCCCTGTTTACACTCACCTACGCCGACCTAACTTTAAAACAGTAAGTGTGATTGTTAGGCTCCACACGACCATTCGCGACGCTTTTCAAACGCTATTATTTCCATTATAAAAGTTTTTCAGTATGGACTGAGTTAGGGTTGTGCTGCTATCGTCTCGTCATTTAGAACCGTCTTTCGCTAGAGCGAGGGAGAGCGACGGAAAAGATTAGCAGCATAAAAAATGCGGTTCCATGCTGTCAGATGTAGGCCAACCCTTAGCATTTTCAGTTACATTCATTATACATATAGTACAAATAGGCATAATGCTAGCTTTCTTTTGTTTTTCATGTGTGAGTGGCCAATACAGGTGGCAGTATAACATAGCTAACGACTGCCGTACTATGATGACAGCCGGTATCAACGGCTTATACGTGCCTTCCAAAGGACGGAGGAGCTCCAACATTTTGTAATGCCACTTGTGGTCACCCATCCAAGTGTGGACCACGCCCGGTGTCGCTTTACTTGCGAAAGCGCTAGTAATGCGCACTCTTGCCGGGGCAATGAGCTCCACTATGAGCTGCGTTATTAATATTAGTGTAAACGTTTAGTTTACTGCAATTTGTCAGTTTCTAATGCTCGCATTATACAGAATTTTATCCGTCGACGCGAATGGCCATGTGGCAATACTATACCCTGTCCACAGAAACCAGAAGTTTAAGCCTTTTCTCTGTCATAATTTCTTATTTTTAAAGATATTAAGACCCTGACTTTTTGATATATTAAATAAAGCAATATGAAACAATACTCCTAAATCGTATTTATACATGAATACACGCATACCCGCGGTATGGCTATCTTTATAAACTTCCACCTTATCACTTGAACGTAAAAACAAACATACATTATGTCACGTCTTTATCCCTAATGGAGCAGAGTATTTTGGATGTTGCGGCACTGAATGGACAGAGCACAAATCTTTAATGTAAATCTTTGCCATTAGCTGATTTCTATGAACAGAGTGCAGTCAACATACCTTATCGGTCAGTTCAGACAGAAAGGAGCACAACGGAGACGATTTTTTATGACACGCAAAAATAAACTTTAACCTATTGGCATAGAGTGCAAGACGAGCGAGCGCAGTCTCGAGACCGTAACTTTTTGTCATGTTTAAACTTTTACACACTTTAGGCTATGGTAAGATGGAATTTTTTTTTCAACCGAATTATTAAATTACATTTTTCCTCTCGGCCTGAACTGACCCTATGTGATTTAGTGTGTGCACTGTGCTGTGATGCAGAAAAATCTCAAAGTTTTTACAAAAAGTTATTAAATAATTGAATAATGGATTGAAACGTTCGGGATACAGAGCGACGTCCGTACACCAACTCCTACATTATAATTAGTCTATTATTTACAAAATGCAAAGACATTCATGGAATGAAGGTATATAATTCAGTCGAGGTCATAACGAGTCTATTTCGATAAGAATTAACATTCTTATTACAGATGTATAATAATTGAATATAACTAGTACTATAATATTATACTCTGTATAAAAACCACAGCGATTTCACCAACTAACACCTTGACTTCTTGGAATACAATGAGGGGTTTCAAATAAAATTACTAGATGGCAGCACCGACACACGAACTACAAAAAGCATAAAATTACTGACGTTTATAAATATGTGACAGTCGGTAAGAAAATGTGTAAAAATATTGATAAAATATATGAGTAGTATGTCAACTCAAGGTTAAGACTAGCTCACAGACTAATGTACAGTGCTCTATAATTAATACTATAATAATAAATGCCACGATAAAAAAAATTGTGACAAATTGTAAGACTCCAAATATTATCTATTAAAAATTCGTCGAGCAAGACGTCAGTGCTGCCATCTTATGTTCCGAACTTCTAAAAAAGCCCTCAGCTACTATTCAAATGAGTGTAGAAAAATAGACACTAGACTAAATTAGTAACTGATTGGTGTTCTGAAGAAAATCCATTTATACTATATTTTATTTAGGAAGATATATTTTGTTACCTCATAGACTTAACATATTGATATCAAATAAAGAACACATAGAAATCAAAGATAAAATACAGAATGGGCCGGCTGTCGCGGGGACGACGGACTTAGGGGATGCGATCAATAGTGATCAGAATGTATCGTGATACAGGCGGCCATTTTGCGTGTGGACAGCGAACATTGACCGAGTTTACGCATCCGTCACACGAGACCAGTTTAATTTCGTATGGCTTGTTAAAGATAACACAAATTTATACAATTTCTTGGTTGTTCGAGTAGAAAAGGACGATACCAAGTATTCCTGTAGATGTCGTTTATGACTAATACAAGCTAAAACATCAATAACGCTCTTCAACCCGTCTATCTGAATAACGTGGACCTTCTCCATGCAGTTCAGATAGACGGGACGGAGGACCAAATCCTCTGCTTGCCTTAACCAAAATTGGTTCGTTCTGGTAGCAGAGGGGGTTACGCACCGCAGGGCAATTTCTTGTAAGTACAGTAGATGCCGAATGTAATAAAATTTGAATTGTGTATAGTGTATATAAAATTAGAATTGGTTGATACAAAATTTTACGATTACGATATATATAATTATAATATGTCAGATTATTTACTGAAACTTGTAGTGACAGATGCGTAGCAATAGATCAATGTGCTGTTACCACGCATAACAACTGCCGGTATAAATACTTACAAAATGCATAGTTCGCACTGTGCATAGCATATATTGTGCATGACATTGTTGTTCGATTCCAGCAAACACCGCATAAGCAAATTTTCATATTAATTATATTTCATTTAGCCATAACTAATGATTAATATAATAGTTATCCTCAGTTCAGTTCCATTTTATAAATTTAATCATTAATTTAATTAAATAGAATGCATATATTGGGTACAAATAACGACTTAATTAAATTAAATAATTTCTATGAGCAGCACATACAAAATCGCTTTTAGTTATAATATTATTAAATCGAAAACTGGAGGCCTGGATAGAATATTTCGAGTTCAAGACTCATAGCTGATACGTATATAGCTGTAATATTCATTATTTTTAATTATGGCGTATTAATTATAAGTTTATAAAAATAAGTTGAATATTACAGTGTTAGCTTATAACGTGTGTCCCGCGTGGTGTGGCGTCGCGTGCCGACTCGGTGCGTGCGCGCGTCTACAAAATGGCGCATTTCCTTTTCTTGACGGGCTCTGGAGGCTCCAGCGCCGCCAGAATTGCCTCGTCGAATACGTTTTTCAATCCTTTCTGTAATATAACAAGTGCGTATATTAGTTCTTATACATTTTGTAGGAGATGTGGCCCGGCGGGAGTGCGCATTACTAGCGAAAAGAATTCAACATTTTGCAAAACCATAAAAACCCAACATTCTGGGAAATTCTACATTTTGGAATTTCAACTGTATGGGAGTTCAACTGCCTCATCGTGAAGGCGCTCTCGCAGGTAAAGCGACACCGGGCGTGGTCCGCACTTGGATAGGTGACCAAAAGTGGCATAAACAATACAATGATGAAAGCCATTGGTCCTGGCTGTCATCATTGTATGGCCATCGTCAAGCTATGTCAGATGCCTTTAGGCAGCTTAAAAAATCTCGACACTAAAAAGCAAAAAAAAATATACATTTTGCGTCCTTCTAATCTTCAATGTCGTGGGTCTGAACCCGCAGCATGGCACCTTTGATATACACCGTTAATACCGCACGATGGACTAGCGCAATCCCGCTCGCTATAGTCATTACCTAGAGCGAGATAGATATAGATGATAGCTCCTGATAAATGCTGTCGCCGCTGCCATGCTATGGTGGCTGATCCATAAAACATCAAATCGATACACATTGAAGAAAAAATCTAGATAAAATTATCAGTTAGCTCCTAGCAAACTAGCTCCTCTATGCGATTGGGTCACCCCACAAGTCTAAATAAGAAGTACCTGTGTGAGAGCTGAACACTCGACGTATTTGACAGCCTTCAGTTCCTTCGCCAACTTCTCACCCTGCTCCAAAGACACCGGCTTCTGTTTTATCTTCGCTAGTTTCTCCATCGTGGTTGGGTCGTCCCGCAAGTCTATTTGCGTGCCAACCAGGAGAAATGGCGTCTTCTGCTGATGGTGAGTTATTTCTGGCACCCACTAGGAAACAAATAAGATGAATATTTAAAGAAATATACTATGTACCTACAATTGCATACAAAATTAATCTGTAGTATGTTGACAAAAAACTAATTTAAGACTTAAGAGCCCTAGATTTAATTTGACATGCACCTTCTTATTGGAATAACAAATTGAAATTTGAAGGAATTATTTCATGTAAATATTACAAAATAACACATTAGAAGGCACTGTATGCAAGCCGCTCTAGATTGGTCATTTTGGAAATCTTTGGGAGAGGCCTATGTCCAGCAGTGGACGTTATGCAGCTGAAATAATGATGATTTGCTGATGTTCCTATCGCTACTGATGTTCCTAACACATTAGGAACATCAGTAGCGTGCATTTCATATAGACACATAGACTTTGTCTACCCTGTGCCACCCTATTGTAGTATCGAATACTAGCAAAAAATGTATTTTGCTTGACATGCACCATTCTCATACATAAAATAAGATTCAAACCTACGCTGTCAAAAATATTTTTACGCGTCGCTCGTTATAAATGTTTTATAAATATGTAAGCAAAGTCTAATTACGATTGTTATATGAATGTAATGTGTTATATTTGTCACATACCTTTTCCTTAACATTTTCAAATGAACTGGGGCTCACTACACTGAAGCACACAAGGAAAACATCTGTTTGGGGATAACTAAGGGGTCTCAGTCTATCATAGTCTTCCTGACCTGCGAAACAAACCAACATATATCGTGTTAAATTAAAAAGGTAAAAAGTGTAAAAAAATATCTACAAAATGTTAAAAAAAGCCTTCATAACACATACTCAATGCGTCGTCAGCTGTGCTTTTAGTACTTATTTTTATTCTGTGGGTGGATTGCCCAGCATTTTTAACAGACTTCAAAAAAGGAGGAGCTATGGTATCAATTTGATCATGTAATGTTATTTTTATGTATGCTCCGTGATTACAGACGGCTAGACCAATTTGAAAAATTATGTGTCTGTTTGAAAGGGCATACGTGTAAGTTGGTCACTTAGAAATTTTATCAAAATTGGTAGTGTAGTTTGGTGTTAAAGTCGGTTTTTAGTTTTATGGTTAAAGAAATTTATTCTCATAAAAGAATCTACAAATACACTTACAATGAGAACTTATATTACATTTTTAAAATTTGTCTCCTCCAAAGTTGATAAACATGATAGTAGTTACTCAAAGATGCCAAGACCATGCTTAAGGAGAATAAAGGCAGAACCATCGACATAAAATTTGAATGATAGTAGTAAACACCTATATTACAGTATTCTGTCATTTTGCTAACATGGCTCTTACAGACCAGCGACAATATGCCCGCTACAGAAAGAAGTGGAATACTGACTTGACTCATTGACGTGTGATTTCCGGTAGAGTAGAATAGGACCACTCCAGGTCCTCCCGTAGATGTCATAGAAGGTGACTTAGATAAGAATACCTCCCATTTTCAGATTGACCCGGTTCTTGGACGTTTATCTATATGTATATGTATTCATTATGAAATATAGAATCGTTGAGTTAGTATCCCATAACACAAGTCTTGAATTTAGCTTGGGGCTAGCTCAATCTGTGTAATTTGTCCATATATGTACATATTTATTTTCAATGTTTTTATCAATGAATTGTCTACTTTACCTGCAGTATCAAATAGACCCAAGGTGTATGGCTCTCCACCAATCATCACTGTGACCGCATAGTTATCGAAGACAGTGGGCACGTACTCCGATGGAAACTTGTTGGTAGTGTAACTGATGAGCAGACAGGTTTTACCAACCGCTCCGTCCCCCACCACTACGCACTTGATAGTCTGCATCTTGCTTGGTAACTTTTACGTAAAACTCTTCAATGTGGCACCTATGGTCTGCTGAACATAGCAACCTCAAGCGACGGAAATCACCTGAAAAGATCAATATTTTTTTTTTTATAATTTGAACAGCACTGCATAACTATAAGATGATTGTGATCCATGTAAGAAGTGTATGTAAACAGGTCTCTGTTTCAGATATAACACATTATTGCATAATAATTTTTAAAAACTAAAAGTCACTTTCACCCCCAGACTACACGGGCGATTTGCCCTTTCAAAAAAAAAAGAATTCAAATGGGTCCAGGTAACCTTCATTTAAAAAAAAATTCGCTATCGCGTATTTAGGCAGTCAACACTGGTGTCAAATTTTTGAGCTGACTAAAGGCGTCTGACAATCAGAGTGGCAACTTACATTATACTTGCAGTAAATCATAAATTCAGAAGGAACACATAGGTACTATGCGCTTTATGTTTAGGCCCAACACAGACGACAGACTTTTTGTCCGATCGAGTCTGCGGCGCACAAATAGTCTGCGTGGCGCGCAAAAAGTCTTTCGCGGATTGTTAACGGACTCAACACACACGACGCACATTTTGAATCATTCTGTCCGCAGAACTGTACGGGACACGTACAGTTTTACACGCCATGGAAGTGCAAAGATTGTGATGTATTATTTTATACTTGAAGTACAAAAAAGAAGAAGAAATAGAAAATTTTGGGTACATCCTATACTTTCGAAGAGATTACTAAAAGGACAATTCCATATGAAACATGCAATTCCAAAACAATATCCGGACAAATTTTATAAAATTTCTATTAATACTTTTAATGAGTTGCTATTCATTTTAAGATCAACTTTGACACATTCGGAAACAATAATGAGAAAGTGCATTGGTCCAGAAGAAAGGTTATACTAGGCATGATACTCGGATTTTGAAGTATCATAAATTGCAGGTCTGTTTTGTATTTCATGAATTAACATCGGTACATCTATCTCTAGCGCCATGCTGTAATACCGCGCACGTCACGTCCACCACTAGCCGAGTGAAGGTCACAGACTAAAGTGCGCGACGTCTGTGTTAGCGCGAATTGAAGCATACGTTGTATTTTTTTCGCACACTTTTTGTGCGGTGTGGCGCGGCGCGGCGCGGCGCGGTCTGCCAAAATTACACGGATTTTTTGTGCGCCGCACTTTTTGTGCGTCGTGTGTGTTACTGCATGTAATTCCATAGGTTCTATTTTCACAGACTAAAAGTGCGGCGCGGTCTAGTCTGTCGTCTGCGTTGGGCCTTAGTGTTCACGTATACTTGCGATTTTATTAAACCAATCATCATATCAGCCATAGGAAGTCCACTGCTGAACATAGGCCTAACCTAGGATTGCATCCAGCCACTTCCTGGAACCTTGTTCAGGTTGTCTGTCCTGTTATACAAATGTGTGTAGAAATCTACCCGCAGATCAATCCTGGTCTGCGAGTAGAAAAATTGAGGATGTACCAGCTGCTTCTCCTTCGCAGATCAATATGCCGAATATGAGGAAATGGGATCGAAATTTTGAATCATATTTATAGACGATGTGATAAGCAACCCATCACTATTTTGATTTCCTTTTTTTCCATTTTCTTGTCCACCATCACACTAAAAATGGTTTTTGTGTATATGAACATTATATAATGTATAACAAGATATACTAAAACTATTTCAAGACTCAATTCAGTGTGTAATAGTTAAGAGTCCGGCGACCCTAGACTTCTCCATACAAACGTAGTACACGTTTAATTTTGAAACCACATGTCAGATTCCGGTAAAAATTGGTAATTGTAAAGAAATTGCAATTATCTAGGGTTATAACTGGTTTCCTATAGTAAAATTATGAACTGGAAAGAAAATATAACGATTTAGAAGTTTCCCATACTAATGGTCAAAAATGATATAAAACACTATATTCTATTTCAAGTTCATATTTTTATTGTCGGAAACTTAATATAAACCTAGATAATTGCAATATCTTTGAAATTACAAAATTTTGCCCAAATCGGACATGTCGTTTTGAAATAAAACGTAGACTACGTTTGTATGGAAAGTTGTATTTTGGTCTAGGGTCGGGGGACCCTTAACAACTTTCCACAGGAAACATATAAAGCAAAATATGAACAATTATTTTTGGCTTTCCATACAAACCCAGATAAGCTGATTGATCAACTTGTATGGGAGGCCAAAAATTACTTATCATATTTCGATACGTGTTCCTTGCGGAAAATTGTTGTGTCATAGACTGTATTCACTCCTAAAATAGATTTAGTATATGATATACCCTAGCCTCTGTCTTCACTATTGATAACAATATCAGTAAATATTAACAAATACATATACTATTTTTGTGATTTTTTAAATTTTAATATGTTAGTGCCAAATATGCTTTTTATTTTTACAGATTTTAGCAAAATTAACCTTAAATATGGTGTGCGTAAGTCATCTTCTATGCTAGTCTGGGAGAAAAGAAAAAACTTAGAATGTACCAGCTGCTTCTCTTCCCGCGCAATATCGAGTTAATTTTAAACTATTTTCATCCCTTTTCCCATCTTAGCGCCCACCATTATGCTAAGCGTGGCCTTTGGATATTACGGCCCTGGGCTCTGTCTACCCCGTCAGACATTAAGACATGATAATGTATTTGTATCTATACCATACTTCCATACTAATATTATAAATGTAACTGTCTCTCTGTTACCTCTTTACGCTTCAACCATTGAACCAATTTAGATGAAATTTGGTATAGAAAAGAAAAAGGGAATTATTTTTATAGGGAATTTGTATAGGGAATCCTATTTCGCCATACAAAAGTAGATTTTATTACAATGCATGCAAAATTTATGCAGACGAAGTCACGGGTAAAACCTAGTATAAAAAATTCGCTTTATGCGTTTATCTCTTCATTCGCTATTCAAAATAATAGATGAATTTTGACAATAATATTTTTTTGAAAGATATTTGATTTTGATAAGGTATTTGTAATTTTTATTATCTGTTGCCTGCATGGTCATTTAAAAATATCACAGGTACTTTAAATTCTTTCTCCGTCGACCTCCATGGCCTAGTGGTCAGACCATGCCATGATGCTTCTCTGGAGGTTCAGGGTTCGATACCCCCTCAGGTCAAGATGGAAAAAGATCAGATTGACCTAGGACTTGTTTATCTATACATGTATTTGTTTTAAAATATAGTATTGTTAAGTTAGTATCCCGTAACACAAGTCTTACTTTGGGGCTAGCTCAATCTGTATATTTTGTCTGAATATACTTATATTTATTTTGTTATGAAAGCAGAACAAACATTCACTAATACAAACTTTCGCATTGATATTGATAGAGGAACCAATTACAATAAATTGACAACCTCTTTGGCCTGGTGTTTATCATGCCACACTGTCACACTAGAGGTTGCGGGTTCAATCTCCGATCAGATCAAGATGGAAAATGATACATTCAGATTAATCTGGGTCTTTAATGTTTATTTATACATGTATTTGTTATGACTCGAACTAACTCTGGGGCTAGCTCAATCTGTTTGAAAAAAAAAAAAACAATTCTGTCAAAATTCGCTCTTGCTGTCATCTTAAAAAAGGCTGCTACCGCTGGGGAGCAAACACCTTCTGTAAACTGTTGACTAAATACTCATCTGCTCATAGTCAAGGACTGATTGCAGATAAAAGGAATAAAAAATAAATGGGACTTTTCAAGTGTGAAAACACCTTTCTGTAAGGTTCTTTGTTTACTACGGAACCCATCCATTTGCTTAGGACATTTTATCTACTCTAAAAACTATATTATTCATTTTAGCTGGACCTATATTATAGCATCTAATAACAGCAAGCCTTGAAATATGATAAAAAGAACATACTGAGTGAAGTTCGCTCAATGTTAATCAATTAATTACGTACCACAACTACTTTTTTACCCAACTACTGCAAAGCCAAGAGGAAGAGTAAAGATTCTAGCAGTCTATGTGTGCATGTGTGTATGTCTTCCTCAGTAGCATCAAGTTTTTCCAGGTGACATAAGTGGCATACTTCATTTCCATGCAATAAAATTATATATCAAATGTTATACTCCAAAAAGTGAGTCAAATATATTTTTATTATAATGAGTTGGCTATGAAATAAAACATCTTGATTAGCATATTTCTAAACTATCTACCTTGTTAGTTGTATATGGCTCCCATAGTCTGGTATTAGTGTTGAAACATATAATCTCGTTATTCATTAAGGGTCCCCCTACCCTAGACCAAAATACAACTTTCCATACAAACGTAGTCTACGTTTTATTTCAAAACGACATGTCCGATTTTGGCAAAATTTTGTAATTTCAAAGATATTGCAATTATCTAGGTTTATATTTAGTTTCCGACAGTAAAAATATGAACTTGAAATAGAATATAGTGTTTTATATCATTTTTGACCATTAGTATGGGAAACTTCTAAATCGTTATATTTTCTTTCCAGCTCATAATTTTACTATAGGAAACCCAATATAACCCTAGATAATTGCAATTTCTTTACAAATACCAATTTTTACCGGAATCTGACATGTGGTTTCAAAATTAAACGTGTACTACGTTTGTATGGAGAAGTCTAGGGTCGCCGGACTCTTAAGAGTCCCACTGCTGGGCAAAAAACTTAATACCTACTTATTTGAAACTATAGGCCTACTAATTGACAAAACTTTAATGTGACAAACAAATACTCTCTAATAGTATTGCAACAACTACCTAGTTATTTTCATTTTTATTTTGACCAAGCATAATTTATTTCTGAATAATCCATACAAGTATGTACCTTACATTTTTTTTATAAAAGTGTGTGCAGTCAATGAGCATTGCCAGATGTTGTAATTAAGCTTGAAAAATCGGTGAAATGTTGGCCACTGACACACAAAAGTAAGAGAAGAATGCAAAAGATTTCGCAACAGCTGCACAAGCCAATGATTCATAGACACTAAGCAAAGCTTATCTTCTACATGGCATTACCCATATCCCTTCTGTTTCATGACTCAACACTAAATCTTTTCTGCTGATATTAAATTGTGTATAATCTAATCAATTTATTAAATTATTCAAAGTTTATATAATATCTATTCTACATTAATCATAACTGCATTGTTCCAAATGCATTGGTAACAACAGACTTAACACAATGCAATTGTATCATGTTCCATTGTAAATATCTACTCTCTAAATGTATTTTTCTTCCATATCAAGTGCAAACATAGAAATTCACTCATGTTTCAAAATAATGAGGACATTGACCTTAATAATGTCAATGTAAATAGATAAGCGTGTTTTAGAATGCAACTAAGCAGATTTTACGCTCGAAACAACAATTCGCTTTATGCAAGGCACTCGTCCCGTCACACGTAAGGAATGGAATGCGCCAATCTAGTCCTCGCCATGCCCGTTCGTTGACTGCCATGGTACCTACTCATTACAGTTTTACAATCGCACCTAACTTACAATCTACTGTCACTAAAATATGCATCAAACTACAATACGTGACTTACTGAAGAATATTTTTACACACAAATTTCAACTGAACAAATACCCACAGCACTGATAACTATTTTTTTTACATAATCACGTCACAATACAACTTGACGTCCATTTTGTGGCAAATCGAATCGCAAGTATTTTTCTGTTTATTTATGCACCAAAGTGTATTACCGACTTAGAATTACTTACCTTACAATATCTTGATCAATAAACACCTGAAAATAGATATGAACACGTAGTAAATAACACTGAAAACTTAAAAATTCACGTAGCGGGCTGGGTCCTTGACGGTGACGCCATTGATTGCGATAACAGTGATGTGATCACATTGACTGACTGCTCTGCACAAATTCAAAATCGATAATCGACAAGAGAAACAATTTTTGTATTTTGACGTGACAACGTCTTAAGGGTCTGCCAGACGGTTGCCAACAAGCACCTCCGACCAGGTGACCTTGGTCGGGTCCGACCGTGTAGACGGCTGTTGGCGACAAAATTTCGTTTGACATTCCAACGCCCTTGGTCGTCGGGCGTGCGCTCCCGACCGCTGTCGGGACTGCCGGTTGGCAACCGTGTAGCCGCCTGTTGTCGACCGCGCTAGGCCATTCGCGAGAAGGAGTCGACGCGTGCGGATGTGCATGCATTAATGATGACGGCGTCCCAATCCCAACGCGGATGCTTTAATTATATATCTCTCTAAAATGAAGGATATTGACATGCAGTTTTCTTTATAAAATACTGTATTTATTATGTCCAAAATATTAATTAACCCATTATTATCCCATGGATATTTTTTTTAGTAAAATTAAGGAAAAAGACTTTTTCCATTTTTTTCAAAAAAAAAATCTAATTTTGGGGTTTGATTTTACAATATTTTTTTAAATGATAGATTATGTAATTGAATTAATAAAATTAAATATTTTATTGAAATCGGTGCGGTGGTTTGGCTTGAAGAAATTCTTAATATTTTCTTAAATTAATAAACTTAAAAAATATATTAAAAGTTCTGTTTTCCTAAGGGATGAAACTTTCGCATATCCATATCCGACGTTTCCTTTTTTCTTTTTTTTCTTCTATTGAGAAAAAAAAATCTAATTTTGGGGCATGATTTTACAATATTTTTTTTAATGATAGATAATGATATTATCTTTCATTTGACATAATAATATATTTTATCAAAATCGGTGCGGTGGTTGGCTTGAAGAAATTTTTAATATTTTTTTAAAGTTAGTGGCGCCATGTGCCACTAACTTAAAAAAATATTAAAAATTCTGTTTTCCTAAGGGATGAAACTTTTGCATATCCATATCCGACGTTTCCTTTTTTCTTTTTTTCTTCTATTGAGCTCAATAGGACTCAAACCACGCCAACACGTTAAAATTTCGATAGGTTGGTAGTCATTTTACGTGATATTGTCAGTCTGCGAGTTCTAAACACACTGACGCCAAAGCGCAGTCGGCCGGCCGGCCCTTTAAGGGCCTGTTAGACGGTTGCCAACAAGCCTTCTGACGTGTTGACCTTGGTCGGCGCCGACCGTCGGAGTGTTCCGGCTACACGGTCGGGTCGGTCGGCCGACCGCGCTTTGGCGTCAGTGTGTTTAGAACTCGCAGACTGACAATATCTCGTAAAATGACTACCAACCTATCGAAATTTCAACGAGTTGGCGTGGTTTAAGTCCTATTGAACTCAATAGAAGAAAAAAAAGAAAAAAGGAAACGTCGGATATGGATATGCGAAAGTTTCATCCCTAAGAAAAACAGAACTTTTAATATATTTTTTTAAGTTTATTAATTTAAGAAAATATTAAGAATATCTTCAAGCCAAACCACCGCACCGATTTCAATAAAATATTTAATTTTATTAATTCAATTACATAATCTATCATTTAAAAAATATTGTAAAATCAAACCCCAAAATTAGATTTTTTTTTTGAAAAAAAATGGAAAATGTCTTTTTCCTTAATTTTACTAAAAAAAATATCCATGGGATAATAATGGGTTAATTAATATTTTGGGCATATTAAATACAGTATTTTATAAAGAAAACTGCATGTCAATATCCTTCATTTTAGAGAGATATAAAATTAAAGCATCCGTGTTGGGATTGGGACGCCGTCATCATTAATGCATGCACATCCGCACGCGTCGACACCTTCTCGCGAATGACCTAGCGCGGTCGACAACAGGCGGCTACACGGTTGCCAACCGGCAGTCCCGACAGCGGTCGAGTGCGCACGCCCGACGACCAAGGGCGTTGGAATGTCAAACGAAATTTTGTCGCCAACAGCCGTCTACACGGTTGGACCCGACCAAGGTTACCTGGTCGGAGGTGCTTGTTGGCAACCGTCTGGCAGGCCCTTAACTCTGTGCCAGTCTGGCAGAATAGTTACTTAGCTTAGATTATAAGAATACAAGCTCATATATTAATTCTATGATACTATTAACTACTCTGGCGCTTTAGTTCGAATTTCCTATTCATAACTTTCTTATTTGGATGTAGTTTTATAAGGAAGAGAAAATAAATTAATCATGTACTACGCTGCCAGTGATTGTAGTCAAGTACTTAACGAAGTAGACAGAGCCTAGGCCGTAACATCCAATACAAAGACATTTTAATCGCTAACTAATCTTGTGGGATAGGAACAGAATCGAATCAAACTGACCTGCGCGATGAGAACTTTAAAGTTGAGATTGCTATAAATATTAGAATTTGGAACTATTGCGCTGCGTTGAGCTTACTCCGTACCTTACTTTTAAACGTTTATTGACCGAGCGAGCGAAGCGAGCGAAGCGTCTCAGTTTCGAGACTAGCCAAAAATTATTTTGTCCGTCTGTCTGTCTGTCTGTCTGTCTGTCTGTCTGTTCTCGCCTACAGGTCGCATTTCTTAACCAAATATCTTGAAATTTTGTAAGCAGGTTCAGCAAT
Organism: Acrobasis consociella; assembly: GCA_963555685.1. NCBI lineage: Eukaryota > Metazoa > Arthropoda > Insecta > Lepidoptera > Pyralidae > Acrobasis > Acrobasis consociella. The sequence goes on along the minus strand of OY743104.1, from coordinate 6,292,836 downwards.
TAAATAGAATTTTTTTGTCGAGTCAATTTTTAGAAATTTTTCAAAATGGCGGAAATATTGGGGTTTAAAATTTTAAAACTGTCACATATCCGCCATTTCAAAATATTTTCAAAAATGTCATTAGACTTTTTTGTTGCCATTATAAAAACGATATTTTTTTATTTGAACAACTTTTTTGTCTGAACAACTTTTTTATACGTTATACTAAACTTAAAAATACATGTCTCCCCTGGGGTCCACGAAATAATTTCTCTAAATAACTATTATGGTTATTAATTTAAGTTTCATGAGTAGTTCTATAAATTTTATCATATTTAACCGACTTAAGAAAAGTGTTTCTGTAGTGGTATTAGTAATTATGCTACGAACTAGCAAGAGATCATCAGCAACCAAAGCCCGCGAAGTAGCTTTACGAAGAGAGTAAGAAACCAATGAGCAGCGGCATAGAGCCATGGCAATACAAATAAGCATTTATTTTCTGGTTTTTCCAACAACGAGCTGACTTTGTCATTTGAAAAATGATGGGTCATTTTTCGGAAAAAGACTACTGGTACAGAACTGAATTTCAGCATCACGTTAGACCTCATATCCATGGGATTGTATGGTTGGAAGGTGCTCCTGACATTTCAGAGCTAGATCGAAAGTCATTTGAAGAAAGGGCTGTGATTGGTAACTATTTTGGAAATTTGGTCACAACCATGAATCCGCATACCGGTAAACCTGCACCGATAATTCATCCAAATCAGGTACATCATTCTGAAATAATAATCGCGAGGTCTAAGTTCGTGGCGAACTACTAGTTTAATTATATTATATTATGTCACTATCGCTAAGCATTCAAGTACATTTACAACCAAAAAGTACTTATTAAATACTACTTAATATTATCGGTGGAGTATTTCTCGCGCGAGGAGGTGAATAGCTTATGAATTATCAGTACCTGGGCGACCGAGCTTTGCTCGGTTACATCTCAAACATTAACTAAATTTTTTTAAACTTGTATAAAAACAATGCAAAATAATAAAAAATATATAAACTCAAACATAAAAAAAAACAAAAGTAAGTCACCGAGTGGGATTCGAACCCGTAACACTCTTTCTAGCGGTCGGTATCCTTAACCGCTGAGCTAAAAACAAGGCGGTCGGCGCAACGAAATTAGCGACCATATTCTGCGTGGAAAGAAAAACGGGTGCGCATTGTCTTACATAACTTTTTAACGCATATCATCGGAAGTCCGAAAATGTTTCTCATACCATTTTAAATCATAATGATCATTCTTCATAAAAAATGAAATACTTATGATTTTAAACTATAATCATTGGAATTCATAATATCACTAATCATACACTTCATTTTTAATAATATTTGTTTTCATATGTTTGTTTATACTAATGATCTTAACTCCTAATCATTTGAATTAATAAGTATTATATTCATACATTTGTTTTTTCTAATATTTTTTTTTATAAATTTCTTAATCATATGTATTTTATCCATATTATTGAAAATGATAATATCTATAATCAAACATTTGTTTTATACTTATATATTCACTTTCATACAGTTATCTAAATTAAAATAATCATATGTGTAAATGAAATGGGATAGGTAACAATCATTCATTAAATGAAAGTAGACAGACGCACTGACAGGTAAGTCAAACTTATAAAACCCCTATCATTTTTGGTCGAGGGTTAAAAGTAATGGATTTACTTTTATTATTTAATAAAACGAATTGCTGCCAGAAAAGTAGGTTAGGTTAGAACTGTGACCCCAACAGCGTGCGAGCCGAGCGAGCGAAGCGAGCGTGCCGCGGCAGCGGCCGCCGAAGCGCTAGAAACTATTTTTTGATAGAAAAGTAAACAGACACACCGACAGATAAGACAAACTTATAAAACTAGAGTTACATCGTTTAATTAAACCAATTGCTGCCAGAAAAGTAGGTTAGGTTAGAACTGTGAACCCAACAGCGCGCGAGCCGCGGCAGCGGCCGGCGAAGCGCCAGAAACTAAGTTTTGTTTGAAAAATAGACAGACACACTGATAAATACGTCAAACTTATACAACCCTTTTTATTTTTGGTCGAAGTCATCCATTTCTATGCGTTACAAAGACAAATCTACGTTAAAATATTTTTTTAGTATTGCTTTTATTAATACGAAAATTATGATACTTGTCTTTATAAAGTAAACTATTCTGAACAACGACGGTATGAGTTATAGTATGTTATTAGTAACATCATTATTAATAAAAACAATATGATAATTAAAAGTTATGAAGAAAAAAGTTCTGAAAAAAAAATAATTATGAATTTAAACTTGTTCTTGGTAGCAACAGTATTAATAAAAAAATTATGATCACTAAATGTTATGAGCTCCGATGATAGTAATAAAAATGTATGAATAAAAAAAGTATGAAGAGTGATGATTATGAACACAAATCGGTAGTAAGATAAAGAATATGATTTAGAATTTTATGAGAGCCAATATGGACCCAAGAAAAACGCATGAAAACTCGAAAACACGCGTTTTCCCAAACATAAAACTAATCTAGATCGATTGTTTACCCCCGAAAACCCCCATATACAAATTTTCAGCGAAGTTGTTAGAGCCGTTTTCGAGATCACAGAATTTATCTTATACCTTTAAACGAGCAATTCTTGTATGTATATATATATATAATATTTATTTATAAATTTCTGTGATCTCGAAAACGGCTATAACGATTTCGCTGAAAATTTGTATATGGGGGTTTTCGGGGGTAAACAATCGATCTAGATTAGTTTTATGTTTGGGAAAACGCGAGTTTTCGAGTTTTCATGCGTTTTTCTTTCCACGCAGAATATGGTCGCTAATTTCGTCGCGCCGCGACCGCCTTGATTTAGCTCGGTGGTTAAGGATAGCGACCGCTAGAAAGAGTGTTACGAGTTCGAATCCCACTCGGTGACTTACTTTTGTTTTTTTTTTATGTTTAAGTTTATATTTTTTTATTATTTTGCATTGTTTTTAGACAAGTTTTAAAAAAAATTGTTAATGTTTGAGATGTATGTAACCGAGCAAAGCTCGGTCGCCCAGGTACTAAATATATATATACAATAATTGCTCGTTTAAAGGTATAAGATTAGTCTATCGATTTAAAAACTAACACAACTTGATTCACGGGCTTTGATAACAACACGCCCACGTCAATTAAGAGCTGTCAGTTTAGTATTCTGTCAGTGTCACTGTCAGTTGCTCATCCTTTCAGTGTTTCCAGTATCATGAATTTCCTACAGTTGTTGCACTAATCTGTAAGACTTAAGGGGTTATTAACACCATTTGAAGGACTGAAGCTGAACCCCTAACCAGGCCTGTGTCACCCACAGTTTAGGTATCGAAAATATACCTACATTATTACTATACTCGCGGCGATCCCTGTAGAGTGATAAATTCAGTGACGTGAATCGTATGTCTAGCTGGAGTATTATGAATGAAATTGGCTTGCAATGTACTTCTAGGTATCTAAACGAAGAGGTGCAGAGTTCTGATGCGTGCTAAATTTAACCAATCGTTAATATAATGACATTGAGGTGATATTTCTTTGAATTCTGAGCTCTATGCTGAGTAAGACTTCTGTACAATTTAGTACTAGTACTTATTCTGTGCCCTAACTAGTGATGTGCTGTTTCTAAATCCCGTAACCGGGAAACGTTCCTCATTCCCGTTTCCGAGAATGATATCGCCAACGTTTTCAATTTCAGGGGAACGTTTCCCATCATAAAGAAATCATGTGAATTTTTTTTTTATAATTTGTAAAGTATTCATAAACTGTAAATAAATTGACGTGAAATATTGTATTTTAACGTCATTTTTCTGCATCGATTAATTTAAAGTCACCTTCAAAATGGATCTAATAAATGAAAAGACAAATTATTTTGTGACTTAATTTTTTTATTTTTTTTTATTATTAAGAAAGTCGTCACATTGATAGGGCCAATAGATGAAGTTTTGAGTACACTTAACATAATATTTATGACCACAAAACAATTAAAAAGTTTTTTAGTTTAATAAGATCTAGAAGTAAGTACCCTATGGGAACGCTTCCCGGTAACAAGGGAAGGTTCCCTATAATTATTGGAAATATTTGTATTATGACCATATTAAAAAATGCATTTACATAAGTTAAATACATTTGTATTGATTAAAGAATTGTTTGATAAATAATATTACAACTTTCCCTGACATTTCCATTTATTGGGAACGTTCCCGGGAATGATTCTGGAAATCTAGCGAATATGGTAACATCCCCGGGAACCACCCATCGCTAACCCTAACTGATTATACCAACTAACCTAACTCGCATCCTAAATCGAACAGATGACGTGAATGCCAATCAATGCCAGATGAGATTTCTCGAATTTTCCCAGATTCAAGATATTTTTTCCCGAACTTATACAACGTGGAAGGGACATACCCGTAATAAATCAAACTACGGGCTGTACTCAATCACTACATTATAATAAAATTAAAGTGACAGTAAAAAATAGCAGTAATAATTTTGACATTCCCTAAAAATTGCCCGGGCGCCTGCACACTTTAGTATGGAAATGCCAAAATTTATTTTTTGTTTTTGACTGTTATTTTAATTACAATATACTACAGTGATCTAGTATTGCCCGTGGTTAGAATTTTTACGGGTATGTCCCTTCCACTTTGAATAATACCCCATACTTAATTTTTTATAATTTTTACAAATAAATACACTATTAATTCATTAAGCTATTTGTTCGGAAATATTCAATCTCAGGAGTTTTTGGCGGAAAGTTAAGGGTTATGTTTTAATGTAGGTATTATGAAAATTGAATCTACTGGAATTTATAATGTGAAATTGGTTTAGTTTGTAATAAATGATGCTCATAAACGATATATGAAATAGTTAAATTGAACAGTCATTGAGCAGCCATTGTACGTCTGTAGTGATATTTTGTTAATCAGACTGTGTATCTTTAGACTGCACATACTTACAGAAACAAAAAGAACTATTAAAAACTATGGTTTTCGTTCATAAATTCCGTATATTTGTAATTAGAAGCTTCTTTAAAACAAGCAAAGGGCAATCACCACCCTTTCAAAAATGAAAAAAATAATAATTTAGTGTTCGACCGCAACTGGTTTTCCGAAACCGAAATCGAATACTCGGCCGTGGCTTCAGTTTCGGCCGAAACCGAAACCGAAACTCACGTGGTCAAGTATAAAATTCCTTAAAATACTGAAATTTGGTACATTTTACCCATTATTCTGCATTAATTAGGACATGAAATGGAAATACAGTTTACTAATTTTGTTGTAATCATTTATTTAATGTAATATAAAAAAATATTTATAATATTTTTATTAATAACGAATTAAACACTTTACATTTTTCTATTACAATCTCCTTTTTACATATGACTTGATTTGTTAATAACAAAAAAACAGTCACTGACTTAATATTTAACTATACAAATCTCATTCGAGTACAGAAACGAAACAAAATCTTAAATGTAAGCGGTTCCATCAAAACATAACCTCTAAAGAATGTTTGCGTCGGGCGATAATGCACTAAGTTGTGTTGCTTTACAGAGCTAGCTATCCGAACAGCGCACGACAATTCCCGAACAGAAGTGCTATTTCTGAAACGCGGACCTAAATGAATGGTTTTTCTATACAAAAATCGTTCGTTTAGTGTCTCCGCGTTCGAAAAATAGCACTTCAGGGCCGCCAGCGTCCGCCAGCGTTGCCCCGAGAAACGCGAGAAGCGAAAGGTAAGGCGAGCGGGCATGACAACTACCGAAATCAATTTCGGTTTCGTCTAAAGTTTCGGCCAATTGTGGCTGAAACCGAAACTGTCGCCGAAACTTGATTTTTGGCCGAAACCGAAACCAAAACCGAACTTTCGGTGGACACTATTATTATGTAAAACAATGGTTACTTTTAACCGAAAAAAACTTGTAACACTGACAACACTGTAGGCTGTTAAGATAACCTGTCTGACGTGCGCGGTGCGATCAAAAACAAAAGGAAAAAGAAGTTGAGATCAGCCGGTGTGTGCTGTGCCCTGTGTCGCTGAAACTTTGAATCAAAGAGAATAATAATATGTAGAGGTTGATTCAGAAATTAAAAAGATTTAATTTGAAATTAGAATTTTCAGACAGCGGTTTTATATTTTATCCGGACATATCTTTCTGTGTTTTATCTTTCAAATACAGACATACGTAGAAGTTGCGTGTGGTGTTAATTACTGAAGTTTTTCGTTTTTATTGCACTATGTTCATGCTTGGAGACCCTTTCCCTAACTTCACAGCCAATACTACTGATGGAGAGCTCGATTTCCATCAATGGCTCGGAGATTCGTAAGTACCTACAGTTAGTTATTGGTTACTAGCCGAAGCCCGCGACTTCGTTCGCGTAGACTTTATGTCTCTGGAAAATGCTCATCAGGCTGAACAACATTTGCTAAGGCGTCATTATTATATTTCTTACAGTTAGCTGAACTATTCTAGTTTTGTCAAAAGCAGACTCCATTTTTGGTCCTTGCCTGCTTTCACGCACGAAGAAACTTATACAACGCATTTAAGTGCAAGATTTGGTTGCCCGATTCCCCGTAGCTCGCATATCACACCATTTTTAAACCTAAATAAATTATTGAACATGAATAACAGGCGAACCTTGCATTTTGCTGCACTAATATTTGGAGTGATGCAGAGTTGCCATCCATCTTATTTGTATAATAAATTAAAACTTAAACAGGGTAGAATGAGAATTGCACCAGTTATATTAGTACCACAGCACAGTACAGCTGCATTTTGTGGCAGCTTCCGTTATGCTGCCATAAAATGCTGGAATAACCTGCCTCCTCCAATTAGGAATTTAAAATCTGTTAACTCCTTCAAATACAATCTCAAGAGGCATTTACTAGAGTTGCGCAAAACATTTCACTGAAGTGAAATGAATCATGTCTCGTGTCACCTAAAGAAGATACATTTCTCTAAACCATGTCCCATATCCCACATCATGTCCCGAACGATTGTTAAATTTCGCGTGCTGTGATATGCGTAGGTACATACACGGATTTCTTTAACAACAGTTTAACACTAAACCATGTCTTATATCCCATAATTGATACTCCGAACGAGTGTTATGGACTTATGAGATATATTTCGCGTGCTGTGATATGTGCGCTAGTTACATCTCGTAGTACGTAATATTAATTACGTTTAATAAATCACAATTTGCATGTCTGATATGTTCTCGAATTTTATGATATATCATCTCGACATATGCTCGACTACTCCGAACTCGGCCGAACATGCGCGAACGAACCCGAATAGTGCATCGGGCAAGCAAGACATAAGACATGGTTGGTGACATGAGAAATGGTAGAAAGTATCGTGTACAGTGGCGGGTTTACACATTGGCCGCCAGTAGGCTAATTATATTTTGCCGCCCCAACCCATCCTTCATGTGCAGCTTTTCTGTGGCAAAGAAGTGAAAATAGGTACGTAGGTATCAGTCCGCCCCCCTGATTACTTAAAATAAAACCTGGGAGCGCTTGATTATGCCGGCCCTATTCAGCATAGCAGCGGTGTGCGGAAGGGGAGGGGTGGGAAATGTTCAATATTGCCGCCCCCTAAAATGTGCCGCCCTAGGCTCCAGCCTACTCAGCCTGCTGGTTAATCCGCCACTGATCGTGTAATGTGAAATGGTACATGTCCTGTCTGGGAAACATTTCCTGAGATTCATTTCTCACATTTCCTACCCAAGTCTAGCATTTTCTTATGCACAATGTAATAACAATTAGGCAACTGTGCTGTGCAACCAAACAACCATCCTGCTTTTATTTTATTTCTTTCTTTCTGTTATATGTACCTATTTAATTTATAAAAATAAATTTCTATTTATTCAGTGTAAATATCACTGATACAAAATTGTAAAATTAAACAATGTTTGATATCTTATTAACGGAAGACCCATATATAATAGCTAATTCTTTAAACAAACATTTTGCAAACATCGGTAATAACTCAAATGCACCATCCACCTACTACTACATTATTCCTAAGTCTGGTAGAAGAAAATGAAATTAATAAAATAATTAAATCCATAAAAAACGAGCATAGTTATGGCCTAGATGGAGTACCGCCAATCCTTTTAAAATTTTGTGCTGATGAACTTACCCAACCACTCACGCTTTTGGTAAATCAAAGTTTCCAAGAAGGTAAATTTCCAGACCTACTTAAAATATCTATAATAAAACCAGTACACAAAAAAGACGACCCCACAAATCCAAATAATTACAGACCTATTGCACTTTTATTAACCTTTACTAAAATTTTTGAAAAAGCTATGAGCAATAGATTATATGCATTCTTAGAAAAATATAACATTCCCGATGACAGACAAAACGGATTTAGAAAATCAAAATCTACCACACTTGGCAGTCTATATATACAATCTGCCCTACAAAATATAGATAATAAACAATATGCATAAGCTTATTACTAGATATGACTAAAGAGTATGATAGGGTATGTCATAAAATATTATTATCAAAATTATACGTTCAGGCATAGAGGACAGGCTTATCAATGGTTCAAGTCATATCTAGAAAATAGGAAACAAATTGTCCAAATAATGTATCAAAACAATAATAATAATACCGTGCAAACTATAATAATAATACCGTGCAAACTATAAATTTAGAAGAAACGACTCTGTCATGTTCCCTAGGGTATAAATGATTTACCTAAAAATTTAGACAAAGATCACACATCATCCATTTTATTTGCAGACGATTTATCGATTTTAATAGGACATAATAACAATAATAACAATGATATCAAATCAGTAATCAAAAATAGATTAGAAACAGCAGAAAGTTGGCTCACAGATCACAATCTTGAAATAAACTAAAAGACTGTGCATTATAGTTAATGTAAGGCAGAGCCATATCTGTTCAATTGGTTTCCCTGAAAATCAGCATCTTGGCTCCGAAAAGCCTTGACACAAAAGCTGAGAGAAACCATTTTTGTGGAATATTTTGTTAATTATAAGTAATGTTCTGTACTTTTTTTTTGTTGTATATATGCTCCAAATAAAGATTTTTCCATTTCTATTCTATTTCATAAATAACAAAAAAAGTTACATTAAAATCTGTCCAGTATTTCCGGAGGCGTGTACGAACAGACACAGACCTACAGACAGACGTTTTTAAAAAATTCTTACTCTATTACTACGTCTCCATGGCCACCAATATTGTTTTTGGAAATATATTTAATGTACAGACACACTGTTTTATTACATGTATAGGTGCTGGAATTATCTTATCAAAGAGGGTTTTGCACAACTTGAATATATTTATTTTAATAAAATTTGCTTGTGCATGTGTTTCTCGTGTTTCTCTGTGTTTCTCGTTTGATCATTGAAAGAATCATGAATGTTAATTATCCACCGTAGATTATTTTGTAGGTATTGCTTTTGTATGAGTGTTTGAGTATATCGGATAACATAATTTTGGTCTACTTGTACATAGATAATTGGAACCTTTGATTGGTCCTCAACCATAAGTGTGCTAATACTAAAATGTCCCTCAAGTAATCAAGTCACTAGAGTATAAAGTGTACAAATAGCGGACTTCGCCATATGGCGTTCTCTGTCAGTTAACCATTGGACCTAGTAGAGAAATAATTTGGGTGGTGCGATAGAAGATTGATCTTATAATAATAATAAAATGTACATACATACATACATACATACATAATATCACGCCTGTTTCCCACAATGGTAAGGAGAGACTATGGACCTCCACTTGCTACGATCCTGACAACTTCTTTTGCTTCATCTATACTCATCAATCTCTTCTTATTATAATAAAATGTGTGCGTACATTATTTACAGATGGGGCATTTTGTTTTCCCATCCGTCCGACTTCACGCCCGTGTGCACTACCGAGCTGTCCCGCGTGTTGAAGTTAATGCCGGAGTTCCAGAAACGCAACATCAAACCCATTGGGCTGTCTTGTGATAGTGTGTCCTCTCACATTGAGTGGTGCAAAGACATCAAATGTTATGCAGGTGAGGCATTATCGTCAGGTCTTTTTAGTCTCCACTGCAGGAGCACAATCCTGTTTGATGAAAATCGGTTCAGCTCTTGAAAGTCGAGGTAGTTTGCCTGTCGAATAATAGATGGGTATATACGCGCTATGGGTACGTTATTTCATTTACTTATCTTTATTAATATACATGTAAAAGGCAGACAGGCCTAAAGCTTGAATCCTTTTCTACCAGTCAACCATCAGGTGATGTCGAGAAAGCAATCTTTTGGGGGTAAGTACTGCAAACAAAAAAATATACTGAAATTTTAAAAACACTACATAATTAATAAGCTTACAAAAAAATATATACATAAATAAAGGGGTGTGTAATATATGTAATAACAACAATTCCTCTAATGATCATACAACCTAATGTTATATAATATACCTTTGTTTAATATAAAGTTCAATTGTTATACTCTACTGTTTATATAATTTCATTTGACCTAATTTTATGTGGTATAATGAATGTTTTATATATTTAACATTTACATTAATATTTACTTACTATAATATTCTTTTGCTCTAACATAACATATGTTATAATGTTATGTTGTAAAAAAATTGGTTTCACATACAAAATGCGCACGCATTTTTTATGTGTTTGTGTAACCTTTTGTTTTAAATTACAAAAATAATATATAAGAAACAATTCAATAAAATACACCTATGTAATAATATGTATAACAGCTTGCATGCAGGTCTGGGACAAAAAAGAACTTAGAATGTACCAGCTGCTTCACTTCCCGGGCAGGTCGTAAGAGCCAATCGAGGGAATGGGCAAAAAATCGAATCATGTTAATAGGCGATGCGGCTAGCAACCCATCACTATTTTGATTTCTTCATCCACCTTCTTTGCCCACATTAAGCTTAAAGTGGCCTTTGAGTCTTGCAACCCTGGGCTCTTTCTGCTTAGAGCCGCAAGATTCAAATGCTCTGTCCGCCCCATTTGTATTTGTACCTATGTATTCAATAATATTTTTTTCATCTTCTCCTTCGATATTAAAAATAATCTTTAAATATTATATAGAAAAAAATATATATAAAAAATGGTTACACATACAAAACGCGCGCGCATTTTGTATGTGTAACTAATATTTTATACAAAGATATAAGGTAAAAAATTAAAATATAATAAAATTTGGTTAGACATAGAAAATGCGCCGCGCATTTTCTATGTCTAACTATTTTTTTTTTATATTTTTTTGTACATATTATTTAAATATTATTTTTAATATCGAGTGCGCATTATGAAAAAATATTATTATATAGGTACGAATTGTCTCTAAGGATTTAAAATAAAAAAAAATATAATAAAATTTGGTTAGACATAGAAAATGCGCGGCGCATTTTCTATGTCTAACCAAATTTTATTATATTTTTTTCTACATATTATTTAAATATTATTTTTAATATCGAGGGCGCATTATAAAAAAAATATTATTATATAGGTACGAATTATCTTTAAAGACTTAAAATTATAAAAAAATATAAAAAAAATTGGTTAGACATAGAAAATGCGCCGCGCATTTTCTATGTCTAACCAATTTTTTTTATATAATAATAATAAAGTAGTCATGTTCATGACAAAAAACCTAATTTCTTTTCCACTCCTTTCTGCGTCGTGATAGACTATATGGAAGCCATTTTCGGCTGACAATGTATATTGCATTTGATACCCATCATTATCGAAATAAAAGTATTTTTTTATATCGAACTTTTTTGTATGTAAAATTCCTTATTTAAATTTATTTCGTACACCAGACAATAATGACGAATCATTGGACCATCAGACGATTGACATCTCATCTGTGGAAAAATACATACATACATACTGCTAAAATCATTACCATTCCGTTTGTCTTTGCCATGATCGGGTAAAAAGAAAAAGATATGGTAACAAGAAAATGAACGTAAATTCCAGGTCTCAACGAGGATGACAAGTTCCCGTATCCCATCATCGAAGATAAGGACCGCAACATCGCAATGAAGCTTGGCATGGTAGATAAAGACGAGGTGGACACCCAGGGCATGCCGCTTACCGCCCGGGCAGTGTTCGTCGTAGACTCCAGTAAGAAGTTCAGGCTGTCGCTTCTGTACCCTGCTACCACTGGGAGGAACTTTGAGTATGATTATTTGTTATTTACTAGTTTTAACCAAGACTTCGTCTGAGTATATTTAGTTCTTTGTAAATAAGTCTACTTTTCGATTTTTTGGGGGTCACTTGACTCTAACAAAAGTTTTCATTTTAAACCCAAATATTTTAGAAACACATCCCTAAATCGAAAAATAATGTTCACAAGCTCACAATATTTTTGAAAGACCTATTTATTCAACGACACTCAAAAAAAAGATATTTGTCGAGAAAAAAAAATTACTACCTCCTTACCTGTATGGCAGTTACCCTAAAAAAAATTTTTTTTCGCCGTGATTAATATACATATCCATGCCAAATTACAGCTTTCTAGTACTTATAATGTCTGAGTAGGACCGCGGACGGAGAGACAGACACACAGACATGGCGAAACTATAAGGGTTCCTTGTTTACTTCGGAACCCTAAAAGGGTTTTGATGATTTTTGAGAATAAAAACTAACAAGTCCTTCCCCGGGTTCAGCGGTTCAGCGGTTTAAGCGTGAAGAGGTGACAGACAGACAGAGTTACTTCCACATTTAAAATATTAGTATGGAAGTATTGATTTATTTGTTTCTTTTTATCCCGTTTCTGTTCATACGAGTATATAAGGTCTAACAAAATAAACAGAAACTAAGGGTGAATTGAGTCCGTAATAGAGAACAACTTTCCACAAGAAACTTAAGTTAAACTCGGATCAACTTGTATGGAAAGTCAAATAATTATTTTACATATTTCAATGTGTATTCCTTCCTTTTATATTTTGTACCTATGTATTGTATCAATATATAGGCTAATAATAAACATTCTGCGACCAAATTGCAGACGTTCTAAAAAAAGGAGAGGTAAAAAGTATCCGTAACCGAAGGGCATGTACGAAGAGGTTTGTCAGGATCGTAGCAAGTGGAGGTCCATAGTCTCTGCTTACCCCTGCGGGAAACAGGCGTGATATTATGTATATTATGTATAGGCTAATAAATAAATAAAAAATCCTTGGGGAGATTTGTTCAATATAATGGAATCTACCATTAAAATAGTTGCAGTATATTTTGTTAAACCCTGTATACTTGCGACTGAGTTGGATGAGCTCTATTCCCAAAATAATATATATATATATGTGGGGATGGGGCTGAGGAAGATCCACAGAAAGAAATACTGTTTGAGCGAATATAAAAATCTGATAATATTCGACTTTAAACTTTAAATATAAACTTTACAAATCCGTCTTTACTTCTTTAGTCTTTAAAACTTAAAACTTATCTTTAAAACACGTCTTACATCTTATTTCGTCTATATGTAATCTTTCATTCTCCGTAACCCTGATCACTCTTTTTTTCACATATCCTTCCCAATTCAAACTTTTCGCGCGTCTCTTCCTTTCTCTCTCACACCATCTTACTTGTATCATTCTGTCCCTTTCTTACAAATCATACGTTCCTTTCCATGCATAAACTCTTACATCCTACAAATCGGCTGTCCTGACATAGTCTGGCCTCCAGACTTTCTATGTTAAAAATATCTTAAAATTCTTAGAATAAAATTTTTAAATCTTTGTACATACTGAAACCGTCATAAAATTATCAACATCTGACACTTAAAATCAGAAGCATTAGAAAACTATCAGTAAACTTCATTAAATAATAAAATAACAAATTTATAACATCTTAAAAAACTTTAGTTAAACGTCTGTAACCATCATCAATGGACTACAATATTCTGAGTAACTTACCCTAATGATTCCATCATGTAGCCACTTCTCTACCTGTTGATCAACTTCCTGCTGCTCCCTCGGAGCCAATCTCCTAGGTCGCTGCGCCACTGGTTTATCATCCTTGAGCACAATCTTTAGCTCAATGGGTGCTTCCTTGGTCTTCCTAGGTACATATGACTGCATCAACTCTGTCACCTTTTGCTGCACACCATCGCTCACCTCATTACCTACAATACCCAATGAATCACACACACATATTTCATACATCCAACCGATTGCAGGCCTAATTGTCACACTACCCCGTTCCATGACCATTATACAATGTCGCAGTAAATCATGACCAATAATCATACTATAGGGCATAGCACTCCGTGGCAAAATATAAAACATTACGTCGTTATAATAATGTTCATCAATAGCAATGTTCAATTTCAAACACCCTAAACACGTTATCTTCTTGTCACCTAACCCCGACATATAAAGTTCACTTTTTTCGCTTACCGGTGCACCTAACTCATTATAACAATCCTCTGATAAGATGTTTAGGTCACTGCCCGTGTCGATTAACGCCTTTACATTCCTATTTAACACATAAATTAACTTAAACGGCTTAGATTTACAGTTCGAAAATTGCATGTTTACAATATCTTCCCTCCTACTGTCAATGTCACAAATGTCATTGTGACTTTTCGCCTTTGGACTCGGAGTTGCAGTATTGCCAGCCTTCTGAGCATCGTTCGGGTTTTTCCGTTCACAGTCGTCGCTACTCGCCGCCTCACCATAACAGCTAGCGCCACCTGCCGGTTTTTCGCTTGCAACTGAAGTTTTCCCGCCTTGTGAACTCCGCCGCGGTTGCTCGCTATCACGACTTTTACAATGAGGAGCAATATGACCAAACTCATTGCACCGAAAGCACTTGACGCCTCTTTCTTTATGCGGACAATCTGTAGATGAATGATCTTTTTCCCCACAGCTGTAGCAACGTATATACTTCGCTCTCTCGGATTTTGGTTTATCCGCTACTTTCGTGCGAGCCGCCGGAGCCGCCGACATTTTCTGCTTCATTTCTTCATACAATTTCAGTTTTTCTTTGAGGTCACTATACGTCGTAACGCCATATAATAACACCTTATTGATCTCGAGGTCCTGTATGCCTTGTATGATATACTTGATAGCCACGTAGTCTGCCATTTTACCTCGTTTACCGAGCTCCTTCATCACCAGCATGTACTCATAGCAGGACTCACTCGATTTCTTCTTCCTTGCTGTCATCATTTCGTGGATCGTCTTCGTATCGATGGTATCAGGGAACTCTTTCTGCACACCAGCCTTCAAATGATCCCAACACTTAAACGCACGTTCTGTACGTAACCATAACTCTGCAGTGCCAGCCAACGAACGTCTTGCCATCAAAAGCTGCTGCACTGGACTCCATCCCATGATCTCCGTGTTATCTTCGACATCCTGGATCCACCTGGCCGCTGTGTAGGTCTTGTCCTGACCAGTGAATTTTGGTATGAGGCTTTCCCCCATCAGCATCGAACCACCGTCACATCTGTACGCCTTCGCCTGCTCAAACTGCTCGTCATCACCACCCCTGCTCCTTCTTCGCGCCATAATCTCAGAAACACGTCTTCGTCTCCAAAATTATAACTAGCGGGCGTAGCCACGTCTTACTACACACGCTTAACACTCGTCTTGTGGGTGATTATAACTTGCACACTTTCTTCTGGGATTTCAGCTCCTATCCCGGACGAAGCCCCCAAAAAACTGTGGGGATGGGGCTGAGGAAGATCCACAGAAAGAAATACTGTTTGAGCGAATATAAAAATCTGATAATATTCGACTTTAAACTTTAAATATAAACTTTACAAATCCGTCTTTACTTCTTTAGTCTTTAAAACTTAAAACTTATCTTTAAAACACGTCTTACATCTTATTTCGTCTATATGTAATCTTTCATTCTCCGTAACCCTGATCACTCTTTTTTTCACATATCCTTCCCAATTCAAACTTTTCGCGCGTCTCTTCCTTTCTCTCTCACACCATCTTACTTGTATCATTCTGTCCCTTTCTTACAAATCATACGTTCCTTTCCATGCATAAACTCTTACATCCTACATATATATATGATGTAGGATTGTAATAGAAAGACATAACATTTTATTCTATTTTGACAACACAATGCTATGCATTGTATTCTCATAACATTTGCGATCACAAAGTGATGTGTAATAAAACAAATGTAGGTACCATACGCCTACGTAAGAAAACATCGGCTGCGTATGAAATTCGGTGCGGTCTATTGGTGAGAAAGTAAATATGTGTAGTCTCGCGACAGCTGTTAGAATGAGAATGATTTATTCATAATTATAATTTTCAATCACAGTATTTTTTATTTTATTATTACACTAGCTGAAGCCCGCAACTTCGTTCGCGTGGACTTTGTCTCTGGAAAATGCTCATCAGGCTGAACAACTTTTACTAAGGCGACATTTTTATATCTCTTATAGTTTAGCTGGACTATTATGGTTCTGCATCAGGCGTTCCATTTTCCTAAACCATTTATACCCTATATGTTGCCCAGGCTTAATAGCTATATAACAAAAAAAGTTTCATTCGAATCCGTCCAGTATTTCCCGAGATTAGCGTGTACAAACAGACAAACAGACAAACAGAAAAACAGACAAACAGACAAACAGACAAACAGACAAACAGACAAACAGACAAACATACAAACAGACAAACAGACAAACAGACAAACAGACAAACAGACAAACAGACAAACAGACAAACAGACAAACAGACAAACAGACAAACAGACAAACAGACAAACAGACAAACAGACAAACAGACAAACAGACAAACAGACAAACAGACAAACACAAACAGACAAACAGACAAACAGACAAACAGACAAACAGACAAACAGACAAACAGACAAACAGACAAACAGACAAACAGACATACAGACATACAGACATACAGACAAACAGACAGACATTTTTTTTTAAATTCTTACTCTATTACTACATCTCTATCGCCCCCAATATTTTTTTTTGGAAATATATTTAATGTACAGACACACTTTTTTTTACTGTTTTATTATATGTATAGATAAAGTCAAGTATCACTGAGTTGTTGCGCCGTTAGGCACGCAAAGTCATAAATTGTTTGGTAATATATGCGGTTTCACAAAGATTTCTATTCATGTTTACTTTAAATTTAAATAAATGTTTATATGATACAATATTAATAAAGTGCAATAACCGGCCAAGTACGAATAGGATTCGTGCACTAAGGGTTCCGTATTGTTGTTTTTGAATTTGTTGTTATTGCGGCAACAGAAATAAATAATTTGTGAAAATTTCAACTGTCTAGCTATCGCGGTTCTTGAGATACAGCCTGGTGACAGACAGATGGACAGACAGCGAAGTCTTAGTAATAGGGTCCCGTTTTTACCCTTAGGGTACGGAACCCAAAAAATGTCTACGGAGTAGAAGTCCATTGAATTATAGGTGCCGAACTACACAACAAATTTCAATAATATTTCGGTAGTAAAATAAGATTTTTCCAATATGATCTGAACAATTTTTTTTTCAAAATGGTCCTTTGGCGTCTTTTAGTAATCAGAGAACATAAAAAAGTGTATACAATCGAATTGATAGCCTCCTTCTTTTTTGAAAACTGTTAAAATGTTACAAATTCAATGTCAAAAGATAGAGGTAACCTGACCAAAGTCGCTAGGAGGCGCAGGATGCAGGCCGCTTTAGGTCGGTTATTTTGAAAATCCTTGAGAGGCCTATGTCAAACAGTGAATGTTATGCGGCTGAAACGATGATGATGATGATGTTAGATACAGCAGGGCATAAGTATTTAGTCTTTTCCTTATTCCCAAATTACAGTAAGACTATTTTGGGAAATAAGTGTTCCCAGCTTGTAGCATTAAGAACTAAGGTACCTACCTACCTACAAATGTATGAATTGGGGCGGGATGGTGTGGGGCCTGGTGGATGGGCAGACCTGCAAAATACAGGCTGGACCTAGTTTGGCTCTGGTGCTGTCAGTTCACCTGGTTCTTCCCACTCTGCCACCACCACTTTGCTATTAAAATTTTGTAAACTCCGCATATGTAGAGTACCTTTCCACTAATTTTATTTATTATTTTATTTTTTTGTTTGTTTGTTGCAGTGAGATCCTGCGCGCGATCGATTCGTTGCAGCTCACCGATAAAGCGAAGGTCGCCACTCCAGTTGACTGGAAGGTGTGTGCTTACCACCAGTTTACTCAAGCCCAAAATTGGGCACTGCTCTGGCTCAAAAATAAATTATTTGGTATTTGTTAGAAAATAAAACGTCATAAAATAATGTCACTTGAGAAAAAAATATTATTTTTTTCCGCTAATTGCTATTTGACTTCAAGGAACTATGACGTCATCTCCCATAGAAAATGTATGTTTTGACGTTTAGAAAAAGTATTTGATTTGACCTGTTGGAAAATAGCAAATGAATTTATAAGTATTACATACAGAACGGAAACTCCTACGGAACCTAAGGTCCCGCGCGATATGCGTCCCCTTTCCCCGTCTCCGCACCTCTCCTTGTCAGCTTGTATGTGATTAAACTCACACATTAACGCTGGCATGGATGTATAGTTTGTAGTAGTAGTAGTAGGTATAAATAATACTCCGCTTCTATGAAGTAACAGTAACGCTCTCACTGAAGTAAATATTTTTTCCGTGAACATTAAAACTTTGTTGGGAATAAAGGGTTATCAAAACATGAAAGCACATTTTTCTAATTAATTTTTATCAAACTAGCCGTACCCACGGGCTTCGCTTCCCGTGGGAGTTTCGGGATAAAAAGTACCCTATGTCCTTCCCAGAGTGTCAAACTATATCCATACCAAATTTCATCCAAATCGGTTCAGTAGTTTAAGCGAGAAGTAACAAACAAACAAATATACAAACTCACTTTCGCATTTTAAATATTAGTAGGAAGTAGGATAAAGGCGCAGTTAGATAAGACGTCATTCCTCATAATTGCTCTTAACCCCCGACAAAAGGAAGATTGTTATAAGTTTAGACGCCAATGTCTGCCTGTAGCATCAAAGCTGTCGGACGGATGGACTGATTTCGATGCGAATTTTTACATGATTGGTTCAGAAATTCGAAATTTATTGAACGCTTTGAAGTCGGGGATTTTTTTAACTCTCCTGAAAAATAAAACTTGTGTTCAGTGCGGAGGTGTCCCTTTTTGCACAGGAGTGCTATTTTTCATTGAGGGACTCGCCGATACACAAAACGTGTAGTTTTCTAACTCACCGCCTGCGTGAAATACCATTCGGCCGTATTTTTTCGTCGTATTTAAAAACAGTATTGTTATACGCAGACAAATTCGAAAGTTGTCTTATTTAAAAAAAAAACACTGAATAAAAAATCAGCTTGAATTGGACCGAATTTTTATTAAAGGTTTCTTTGACATAACTACTTCACAAATGTCAAAATAACGAGTGGTCAAGACTACTCCATGCAAATCCTTCGCATTCGACCGATTCAAAAATGCGCCCGTTTAAAACGCTCCCGCGTTCTATTTACAATCTGACAATTTAAAAATGCGTCCCCACATATATATCTTGAAAACCGCTTTTTATTTCCAGATGGGTGACGAATGCATGGTTCTCCCCACCGTCACCGATGACCAAGTGCCCACCATCTTCCCGCAGGGCGTCACCGTCGTGCCTTTACCCTCTGGCAAGAGCTACCTGAGGAAAACCCCATGCCCCAAAGTGTAAAGTATGTGATGCTCTTAAATATATCTTATTTTTTCATATCTCAGTGCTAAATTTGTGATAGTAGGGGAAATACCTAGTACTGTTGGTATTGTACCAAATAAAGTTACTATTTTCGTGTTATATTAAGTAGTTTTATTTTAAAACGCTACCTACGGCACGGAATAGCGTCCTCTATGTTGCTATCCTTTTCTGTCGCTCAGAACCGTCATTTGCCAGAGCAAGAGAGAGAGATGGAACGCTTCAGCAGCTATGCTGATGCGTTCTGTCGCTCTCTCTGTCGACCAACGACTTGACGTGCCTTCTGAAGCACGGAGAAGAAAGCATGAAATAATATAATCGGCTGGAGATCGAACCCAAGACCTCCGGATTGGCGGACTAGCGTGTTGACCATTACGCCAAGGACGTAGTCAAACAGTCGTTTAATACTCACAAGGGACAAAAAGGTTCTCGAATGGCGACCACCTATTGACAAGCAAAGCGTAGGACACCCATCCACAAGTTGGTCTGACGACCTAACCAAGGTCGCTGGAAGGCGCTGGATGCAGGCCGCTCTAGATCGGTCATTTTAGAAATCATTGGGAGAGGCCTATGTCCAGCAGTTGTCGTTATGTGCGGCTGAAATGATGAAAATGATGATGATAGTACTCACTAAGTACTTACGATACTGTGGTTTTGGGCCTCTCCTATCTCTTCCTGGAGATGTCATCATAGGCGACTTAGGGACCAAGCACATACGTTTCTTGTTACAACTGCATTCCAACATTTCCCTCCCAACGAGGGTTGACGTTAGGCGGCCTGTAAAACTAGTCAAATCATTTAAGGGGACGCACCGTGAAAATGGGCATTATCTATTTCTTATTTCTCAGCGAATATCAGAAATTTAGAACTGATACTTGCTAATAGCATACTAGAACGCTTTTCTAGCATAATTGTGGTTGTGGATACATGATTAGTTAATTTTTGTAACACAAACTTACTCGTCAAAAACACCTCTACCAAAACATATACGGTCTAATTTCTCACAAACGAGAGGGACTTCAGCTTTGAAACTTTTTATGCAGATCAGTAATTATGTAATCTTCAAAATTGTGGTCCAAATTTTTTTTTGTTGCTTTAGTTTTAATTTTAGAGCTATTTTTCTATAATTGATCAGTTTTGCGTGGCTTTAGATTTCAGTCATATAAGCCCTTTTACCTTCCTGAAAATTATTGTAATTGCCGTCTCGCTTTTTCGCGAGTATATTTAAATAAACTGTTCTTGTTGCACAGATTTTTGACAGTTATACATCAAATTGTCAGATGGCCGATGGGCCTCACGGAGCAAGGACGCGTCGCTCTTCACAAAAAAAATGACATTTAATTTCGTAAAATTATTGTCACAGTGTAAAATAATATCACGAATATATATAGGTCAAACAGTCTGTAAACAAACGTGCGAGTAACTTTCTTAAACTGTGTCACTTGTCATAATGTCAAAGGAAGTGTCAAAGTATAGCGTGGCATAGATTGATTACCTGACAGACATGGTTGGCATAGATTTTTTTTCATACAAGTACCGCACATACAATATCTATTTATAATATTTTAGTTTTATTTAATTACCAGTTTTGTGGCAATAAATTAATTTTATAATAGCCAAAGAAACTTATCTATAGATACTCTTCGGATTTATTTACTTTTAGATTTCGAGAAATATACACGTACATACTGTACCACTGACTGACTGGCTGACTGATTGATATGGTTGTTTGACCTGCGCCGTGCAGATAGCCGTAAGGAGTGAAGCTCACTTGCTTGGTCGTTCTTTTTTTTTGCAATCCAAGATGGCCGCCGAAAGCATTTTTTTGGAATCCAGGATGGCGTCTGGGCTTTATAAAATTAAACTTTTTTCGTTTTTTCGTTAGTAATGTCTCACTGGGACTTTGTAGGAGTCTGATTTTTGCATGAGGGGGTAAAGCACCCCGCGGAACTCGAAACTGGATTCAGATTTTGGATCCAAAATGGCCGCCCACACATTTTTCTTGTTTTCTTAAGTAACTGGAGCTTTCATCCATTTTCTGAATTGGAAACATATCTTAGCCTACCTCAACCGCGGGCTGCTTGCAGCTTGCGCAACGCCTAAACAGCTAGTACATTTGTTAAAATTGATATAAAATATCGATGAATAAGTATAAAGATAGTCTATATACTATACATATTTGTGGCCTTAAAAAACCATAACAATACGATAGGACTATTGATAGTATTGATTACTGATAGTTTACAATAATATCGATGACAAGTAAAACTATCGACAGTTTTTAGGGTTCCGTTTTAAACAAGGAACCCTTATAGTTTCATCATGTCCGTCTGTTTGTCTGTCATCGGTTTAAAGATATTTATTCTCAAAATAAGCGGCCAAGTGCGAGTCGGACTTGCCCATGAAGGGTTCCGTAGTAGCAAATAACATAATATAAAATGTTTTTTTTTTTAATTTTTATATTTGAGTTGATTGAATGAAAGGTAAATTACCTAATTTTCGCTGGTAGTTTTTATGGTAATGTACATCATATATTTTTTTTAGTTTTATGATTCCCTTTTTTTAGAAGTTACGGGGGGAGGGGACACACTTCTTTCCACTTTGGAAGTGTCTCCCACGCAAAGTATTCGGTTTAGAAAAAAATGATATTTGAATCCTCAATATCATTTTTAAAGACCTATCCATAAATACCCCACACGTATGGGTTTGATGAAAAATAATTTTTTGAGTTTCATTTCTAAGTATGGGGAACCCCCAAAATTTTTTGTATTTTTCTATTTTTGTATCAAAACCTTAATGCGGTTCACATAATACATCTTCTTACCAAGTTTCAATAGTATAGGTCTTATAGTTTCGGAAAAAAGTGGCTGTGACATACGGACGGACAGACAGATAGACAGACATGACGAAACTATAAGGGTATGTTTTTGCTATTTGGCAACGGAACCCTAAAAAGACAAAATCACTTACATGAGAACACAAAAAAGTAATTTTTTTTACATTTGCCTCGTTCGCATACACACTACACTACACTCAAGTAATACACTCACTGTTTACAATTTTTTATCTCAGCCACAATACGTACCTACGTACGTAACTAAAATTACAACTTAATTAATTTCTTTTAAGCTAATAATGTTCCTTAACGTAATGTTTAACCTTAAATGTATTAAATGGGTTTTTATTTTTTATGTCAGACGGTAGTTTGTTATAACACTGTGCGCCCTCGAAGGTAATTCGTCTTTTTTTAATTTTTTTTTGTCTTAATTTTTTTCCGTAGTTCGTCATCCGACGTGACGTTTTACTCAGAGACTATAAGTACTAAAAAAGCTATAATTTGGCATGAGTATATTAATCATGCCAAAAAAACAGTGAAGTAATATAGGGAAAATATAATATTGTAGCTCCCATACAAGTTTTTTTTTTCGACCAACCCATCGTGTAGGGTATCGATAAATAAGTCTTTCAAAATATTTTGAGCTTGTTAACACCATTTTTGATTTAAGAATCCGTTTCTAGAATATTTTTATTTAATAAAAGTTAAAATAAAAATATCAAAAATAATTAGGGTTACGATTTAAAAAAAAATCATGGAATGAAAATAAAATAAGTTTTTAGACGTTTTTGGTGGCGTAGACTGGGCTTGGCCGGACGATTTTACCATTTGGGTACGGAACTCTAAAAAGATCTAGTTTAACTTTCAAAAATTGGGTAAAAATAAAGGACTGAATCACCATTTCTTGACACTTGTTTAAAATTTTGCCCATCGTTTACAGTAGCACAACTGTACTGTAGACAAATGAATACTTATGATTGTTCTCCTAGCATTTACACTACATAGACGCTCCGCAAATTCGACGTCAGTTTAAAATAAATGTAGTGCCCACAATAGTGCCAATATACAACGTGGAAGGGATATACCCATAATAAATCGAACCACGGGCTACACTAGACCACTAACTATAATCAAATAAAAATAAAAATCAAAAACTATAAAAAATGGCATTTCCATACAAAAGTGTGCAGCCGCCTGGAAAATTTGTATGAGAATGTCAAATACGTTTTTTTTTACTGTTATTTTATAATTATAATATAGTGATCTAGTATAGCATGTGGTTCGATTTATTACGGGTATGTCCCTTCCATGCTGTATACTAAATTAATTATTTTTTCAACACACTTGCTCGTAAAGTGGCTCTAATTTCATCGGTTTTAGATACCTATATAAAGTAGTTCATAAAACACGCTTGCGTTATAAAAAAAAATAGTGACGTTATATTATGCAACCGCAATATTTTAATTTTCTTTTTAAATTCCGAACTAAACCACTGCTTGGTGGCACCAGCTAGTAAGTCCGCGTGCCGCGCTGATTTTAATAAGTATAACGGCGAAAAAGCAGCCGTGTACAGTGTACATCACAGTTTTATGGTTGAGTTTATTTAAGGCTGCTACCAGCGCTAGTCCTCGAAAGTCATTAAAATACAATCCGCTGTAGTTTCCATATTAAAAATTACTAAAAACGGCCACTTTTGACACTTTTGGTAAAGGTTTCTAAAGCTGGTAGTATTTCAATGAATTTCGGGGTTCTAATGTAACTTAAGGATACTAGCTTATAAGTTGTGCGAGGATTTCTGATAATCTCATTTACAGAAAGATAAATTATTTTTTCTGTATTTTCAAGGTCGCTAGCGCTGGTAGCAGCCTTAAAATAAAAATCAGTTTAGATAAAAGTGTATTGAAAAACGTCGTGCGATATACGTGCGTATATTGGTTAAAACACTTTCAGCTCTATTACGCCCTCGCTTTCGGCTCGGGCTGGAAAATCATCACACACAAAACTTATATCATAACGTACAACTATTTTGCAATTTTAAAAATATTACTTACTTTAATAAAAATAATTGAATAATGCAGCTCTTTTTATATAGTTACTTATTTACCCCTTAGTAATTTAGTACTGTCGCGTAGAATGATAAGTGATAATGACAATGTCAACGTCACAAATTCAAAATAGGAGAATTCATCTAAAGGGAAATTTCATCACTCACGTCAGCACACGATTGGCCTAGCGGTCTTGGTGTTGGACTGTGAATCCATAGACCCCAGGTTCAAATCACAGTCATGTATAGTGTTTTTGAAGTTTTGTTAGAAGTTTCTAGATAACTCTAGATTAAATTGGAATGAAAATACGGGCCAGATATAAAAGAAGACAAAAGAAAATTTATGACTTGAGTTTAGAACTTTGATGCGATATTGTTCGCACCCGGGGGGTATATAAGCGGAACAAGGCGCGGACTACGCCAGTTTAGTTTGGAAGTAAAATCCGAAGAAGGAAGAAGGAAGAAGAAAAGGAAGAAAAGTAAAAGTGGAAGTAGTGAGTAAAAAGTGAAGTGTAATAGTGAGTGAAGTAAAGTGTTCAGTGCGGTAAATACGCGCAAGTGACGTTTCCGCGCGTGACAGTACAGTGACGTTTACGCGTGTGACAGTGCAGTGACATTTCCGCGCGTGACAGTGCAGTGACGTTTCCACGCGCAAGACAGTGCAGTGACGTTTCCGTGCGAGTGACAGTACAGTGACGTCGCCGCGTACGTACCTGTGACAAGTGTGAGTACCCTAGAGTTGCAAATAAAGGCACTATTCCATAGGATTGGTGTTTCCTTTCCTATCCCCAACCCACTCTCGTGACAATTGGTGTCAGAAGTGGGATAGGAAAGATGCCAATCGTGCCTAGAAATGAGAGAGGGGTAACCACTCGAGCGGGAGCTGCAGCGGCAGCAAGCACGCCGTCAGGAGGAGCAAGCACGCCGCCAGGAGGAGCAGCTTCAGTCCTTTTCCAAAGATGTTTTGGCTGCGGTTCGGGCCAACACAGCCCGGATGGATGACTTCGAGAAGGAAGTTGCAGAAGTAAAGGAGGAAGTTACAGAAGTAAAGGAGGAAGTTGCGGAAGTAAAAGGGACGCTTCAACAGCTTGGTAAGGAAGTTAAACTTCTCAAAGAGTCTGGCCCTGTCACTAGCTCTGTAGTCGCTTCCTTTACGAAAAATTTAAAGGTGCCACCCTACGACGGCAAATCCTCTTGGGCTGCTTTTAAACTGCAGTTGGAGACAATTAAAAAAGCCAGCCATTGGGATGAGCAGGAGGCGCAGTCTGCATTGACCCTGGCACTTCGAGATGACGCTCTGTCCGTATTGGAAGCACTCGGCGCTGGCAAGAAAGAGGTCACCTACGACGAACTCATAGGCGCTTTGGAAGCCAGATACGGTGACAGTCACCTGGAGCATGTATTCAGGGCGCAACTCAAAGATCGTTGTCAGCGGGCTAGCGAGACCTTACAACAGTGGTCCGTGGAAGTGGAAAGACTGGTCCGCAAGGCATATCATTCATCACCCTCTGTCGTAGAGGAGATGCTCTTGCAGGTTTTTATTGATGGGATACGGGATCCCGAAGTCAGGGCGGCTGTACGACTGGATCACCACACCACCTTGAAAGAAGCAGTGGCTCACGCTTTGGAAGTAGAAGCGGTTCGTCATGACTCAAGAGCTCTAAGGCTACGAGAGGTTGTAGTTACAGAAAACAGTAGACGAAGACCCTACAACCCGATGTGCTATGAGTGTGGAGAGCGGGGCCATATTCGAAGCACTTGCCCGAAGCGTGAACGTACAACTTTCCGACGTCAAGTGGATGCAGCGGTTTCGACGTCGGAGCAGCCACAGGAAAACTAAAGAAGGCCAGGGCTGCGGGGTGGGCGCTGGCCGGTAGTAGTAAAGCCCCAGAAATTCTTGTGAAGCAGACAAGCGACGGGAATATTTTAGTGATAGACGGTTTAATCAATGGGAAACCTTGCCAGTTGACGTTAGACACTGGAGCGTCACGGACAGTCATCAATAAACATAGACTTAAGGACATTGGAGGTCGGTATATTCAAGTGAATAAAAATCTCACGTTAACAACTGCTACCGGCCAACGAATCCCATCTGAAGGAGAAAAAATTGTAGCCATTAAGATTGGGGCAACACTTTATTGGCAAAGAGTTATTATCGCAGGCATCACCGACGATTGCATTATTGGTTTGGACTTTCTTCAAAATCATCAGTGCAGTATTGATTTGAAAAATGGTGTTCTAAAACATGGCAATGAAGAAATCCCGATGAAAGGAGGGAATTTTGGTAAGGTGTTATGTTTGAGGGACACTATCCTTAACCCAAGATCCCAGACTACGGTCCCTGTTATACTACCGCCTAATAATTGTAGCGCACCACGGAGATGTGCCATTATAGATGGAGAAATCTCAGACGTATCATGGATTCCAGCCAGAACCATAGTGGGAAGTGGCCAAGTTGCGTTGGTGCCTGTTCTCAACCCTCATGACGTAGTGCAAACACTGCGAAAGGGAACAGTTATCGGAAACTGTGATGAAGTAGTCTGGTTGAGGAAGTGTGACGAGAGACAACAGCGGAAAATAACGAATCAGGAAGAAAATGTGGCAAAGCTCCTGGAGGGTTGCAAGGGCAATCTCACTAAATTGCAATTAATAAAAGCAAGAAATTTCTTGTTGAAATATAGCAATTTATTCTCTAAAAATGATGGAGATATTGGCAGAACAGATTTAGTAAAACATAAAATTGATACCGGGGATACAGCACCCATTCGGCAAAGACCAAGACCTGTTCCTTTTGCCCGTGAGCAAGAAGTTGAGGACATGATCCAAGAGATGAAGAAGAACGGCGTGATAGAACCTTCATCAAGCCCATGGTGCTCTCCGATTGTATTAGTAAAAAAAAAGGATGGATCGACTAGGTTCTGTGTAGACTATCGGCGATTGAACGATGTAACTAAAAAGGACAGTTACCCACTTCCTAGAATCAATGACACTTTGGATTCACTTTGTGGCATGACTTGGTTCTCTACTCTTGATTTAAAAAGTGGGTATTGGCAAGTAGATTTGGATCCTAAGGATAAAGAGAAGACGGCATTTTCAACCGGCAAGGGTTTATGGCAGTTCAAAACTATGCCATTTGGACTATGTAACGCGCCAGCAACATTTGAAAGGTTGATGGAACATGTGCTGGCAGGTATGCTAGGAGAAACCTGTTTGGTCTATTTAGATGACATCATTATAATGGGGAGAAATTTTGATGATCATCTCAAGAAGCTTGAAAGCGTGTTTTCAAAACTACAGAGTGCAAATTTGAAGCTCAGTCCAAAGAAATGTTCATTTTTTCAACGTCAGGTCAACTACTTGGGTCACGTTATTTCGGAACAAGGTATTGCCACTGACCCGTCTAAAATAAGTGCAGTTAAAGATTGGCCAACGCCAACAGATAAGACACAGGTGCGAGCATTTTTGGGTCTATGCTCTTACTATCGAAGATTCGTAAGAGGGTTTTCCGACATCGCTAAGCCATTACATCGGTTGACAGAAGAGAAACGAGCATTTTCTTGGGATGAAGATTGTGAGCAAGCTTTTCAGGACCTCAAAATGCGTCTATGTGAAACCCCTATCCTGGGATATCCTGACATAGAAGGCAAGTTTATTGTGGACGCTGACGCAAGTAACACCGGTATTGGAGGTGTTCTATCTCAACAGAGAGGGAATCAGGAAGTAGTAATCGCCTACTTCAGCAAATCTCTTTCAAGGCCGGAGAGAAACTACTGCGTAACTCGCAGAGAATTATTAGCTGTGGTAAAGACATTGCAACATTTCAAGAAATATTTGCTTGGCCGCAAATTTCTGATAAGGACTGATCACGCTGCATTGAAATGGTTATTAGAATTCAGAAATCCTGAAGGGCAGGTAGCCAGGTGGATTGAGCTTCTCCAAGAGTATGAGTTTGAAATTGAACATAGAGGAGGGAAGAGTCACGGCAATGCGGATGCTCTGTCTCGAAGACCTTGCTTGGAGGACTGCAAGCATTGCAATCGGCAGGAAGAGAAGGAAAAAGTAAACATTCGGCTAATCCGTACTGATTCCATAGATGAAAATTGGACTAACGACGCAATGAAAAAGGCTCAGGAAGATGATAACGACTTTCAACCACTATTGAACTGGCTAAGAAGTGGAACTAAACCAAAATGGTCAGAAGTGGCCAAATACAGTACGGCTACAAAGAGTCTTTGGGCGCAATGGGACAGCCTGGTGCTACACGATGGATTACTCTACCGAAAATGGGAAAGTACTCAAGGTAAAGATTATCATCTACAATTGGTCGTCCCCAGAGAGAAGATAAGGGAGATTTTAAAAACTTTTCATGATGGTACTTCCGGTGGACACCTCGGGATAAGAAGAACTCTCACAAAAATTAAAGAACGTTTTTACTGGTTACACTGCCGAGATGATGTAGAAGACTGGTGCCGTAAATGTCAGAGTTGTGCGGCAGTTAAGGGACCACAGACGAGAAGCAGAGGAGCCATGAGGTTGTATAACGTTGGAGCTCCTTGGGAACGAGTAGCTCTTGACATAGCTGGACCGTTTCCAATAACGAATGCTGGCAACCGGTACATTTTGGTAGTTATGGACTACTTCACGAAATGGCCTGAAGCATTTGCACTACCTAATCAGGAGGCTACCACCGTAGCGACAAAGCTTGTGAACGAAGTATTCTGTAGATTTGGTGTGCCATTGGAGATGCACAGTGATCAGGGACGAAACTTTGAGTCACAAGTATTCCAAGAAGTCTGTGAAATCATGGGAATCCATAAGACTCGGACGACGCCGTATCACCCGCAGTCAGATGGAATGGTTGAGAGGTTTAACCAAACATTGGAACGGCATCTGGCAAAAGTAGTAGAAAGCCATCAGAAAAACTGGGACGAGTATATTGCGCTATTCCTCTTATCTTATAGGACTGCGGTGCATGAGACCACTACAGTCACTCCAGCATATGCCAATTTTGGAAGAGAATTGAAATTGCCAGCTGATTTGTTATCAAGTAGTCCACCAGATACCCCAAAAGGAATAACCGACTACGCTAATGACCTTCGGATTAAGATGGTTGACGTCTATGAGCAGATTAGAGAGGCTGGGCTTAAAGCTAGCGAACGGATGAAGACTCGTTACGATCGAAGAGCTAATGGGCTCAGCTTTGAGGAAGGAACACTGGTCTGGCTTCATAATCCGGTGAGGCGAAAAGGGAAATCTCCAAAGCTACAACCAAGTTGGGAAGGGCCTTACAAAATTGTCACCAGAATTAACGACGTGACCTACCGAATTCAGCGTAATCCTCGCAGTCCTCTCAAAATAGTTCATGTGGATCGATTAGCACGTTATCATGGAAGCAACAATGATCGGGACGATCATGTCTCGAGAGGGGGCAGTGTCGCGTAGAATGATAAGTGATAATGACAATGTCAACGTCACAAATTCAAAATAGGAGAATTCATCTAAAGGGAAATTTCATCACTCACGTCAGCACACGATTGGCCTAGCGGTCTTGGTGTTGGACTGTGAATCCATAGACCCCAGGTTCAAATCACAGTCATGTATAGTGTTTTTGAAGTTTTGTTAGAAGTTTCTAGATAACTCTAGATTAAATTGGAATGAAAATACGGGCCAGATATAAAAGAAGACAAAAGAAAATTTATGACTTGAGTTTAGAACTTTGATGCGATATTGTTCGCACCCGGGGGGTATATAAGCGGAACAAGGCGCGGACTACGCCAGTTTAGTTTGGAAGTAAAATCCGAAGAAGGAAGAAGGAAGAAGAAAAGGAAGAAAAGTAAAAGTGGAAGTAGTGAGTAAAAAGTGAAGTGTAATAGTGAGTGAAGTAAAGTGTTCAGTGCGGTAAATACGCGCAAGTGACGTTTCCGCGCGTGACAGTACAGTGACGTTTACGCGTGTGACAGTGCAGTGACATTTCCGCGCGTGACAGTGCAGTGACGTTTCCACGCGCAAGACAGTGCAGTGACGTTTCCGTGCGAGTGACAGTACAGTGACGTCGCCGCGTACGTACCTGTGACAAGTGTGAGTACCCTAGAGTTGCAAATAAAGGCACTATTCCATAGGATTGGTGTTTCCTTTCCTATCCCCAACCCACTCTCGTGACAGTACATACATGCTGACTTTTCATTGGTTTTGGAAAAAAATCTATTGTAAATAAATTCCTCTATCCATATACTTAATTCAAATTTGTGTATGACATAAGATAAAAAAATCGAGACCACGTAGTTACGCGCGATCAAAACTACCGCATGACCTTGATAAACTCCGGCCGGCCGGACGGAGGCGGTGCCTGGTGATACTACTGATTGATTTCGACTAGCTAATTAGTTTTACTAACGACCCTTATAAAGCGGCCCTTAGCTTCAAAAACAATAAAAAGTTACTGTCTTTATTTTAAAATTTAAATAAACTATTTCTATTTTTCTAAAGGCTGACCGGTAAACAAAGCATTAGCATTAAGTCCTTGAACGGACATGAACTTATTCAATTCTTTACAAAAACGTAATATGTTACAAAAATGTAAACATATTAGATTTATTTCATTACGTCATGCCTTTCATACTGTAACCTCTATATATTTTTAACTCTATCTGCATTGCGTTTAGACATTACTACAAACCTAGCGGAAAAGAACGGACAACTTTTGAATCAATTTTGACAGATTTTGAAAAATAAAAACGTAGAGCCAAGCCTTAAACTGCTTCGACTATTTCTTCACCACTAGGTGACCATTGACATGCATTGTATAATATTGGAGAAAAGCTAGAGAGGGCACCCTCAGCTCCGAAGCAGCACAGCTGCGGACGCGCTGAGATGAAGAAGAAACCTTCTTGTCCTTTGTCCTTCCACAGGTGTAGTAAAAGGTAGGTGTACGTACAGAATAAATAAAAGTATTACTTACAGAACGGAATCTCTTATGGTCCCGTGCAATATGCGTCCCTGTTCCCCGTCCCCGCTCCTCCCCCGTTTTCGCCTATGGGTGTTGAGCGGGCGAACACACACACACATCGACGTCTGTACGGATGTAGTATCTAGTAGGTATAAACGATTCTCCGCTTCTATGAAGTGCTATACCTGTGTTATAGTTATAGGTTCTCCCATGCTGGTCTGGGAGAAAAGAAAAAACTTAGAATGTACCAGCTGCTTCTCTTCCCGCGATCACATCGTAAGAGACGATTGAGGGAATGGGCCAAAATTAGAATCATGTTATTAGGCGATGCGGCTAGCAAACCATCACTATATTGATTCCTTCATGTGTTTCTTAATGTGTGTAAGAAGGTGGCTTCTGGCACACATTAAGCTTAAAGTGGCCTTTGAGTCTTGCAGCCCTAGACTGTTCGCTTACAGCCGCAATAAAGGCTATTATTATACGGCCCAACGCAGACGTAAGACTAAACCGAGCCGCACTTTTTAGTCTGTGAAAATAGAACCCATGGAATCACATGCAGTAACGCACACGACGCGCAAAAAGTACGGCGGGCATCGTGTGCGTTACTGCGTATGATTCCATAGGTTCAATTTTCACAGACTATCACAGACTAAAAAGTGCGTCACGGATAGTCTGTCGTCTGCGTTGGGACTAGTAGTGATAGTATGTATGTATGTATGTATTGATAAAATCTCTCGTTGACTCATATATGCTAAACAAGTTAAAGCCCCCGACTTTCAAGTGTAGCCCAGTGACATTTGAACGGCTGAACCGATTTTCATCAAACAGCAAAAAATTACCGCCAGGAAACTCGCTTTCACGTAAAAACCGCATTCAAACCGGTCCATCCGTTCAAGAGCATAGGCAAGCTTTTTTAAAAAAGAAATAGTTATAATTAAACTACAAAATAAGAATGACATAAAATTAAAGCTAGTATTTGGGAACTAATTACACCGATTGAGCTAGCCCCAAATTAATTTCGAGACTTGTGTTATCCTATCCTATTAATATTATAAATGCGAAAGTGAGTTTATATATTTGTTTGTTCTACTTCTCGCTTCAACCACAGAACCTATTTAGATGTAATTAGACATGGATACAGTTTGATACCCAGGAAAGGACATAGGATTGTTTTTATCCCGAAATTCTCACGGGGGGCGAAGCCCACGGGCACAACTACTACTAGTGGGATAATAAATATAGAATTCAAAAAATAAGTTGCATCTATTCATGGGTAAGCTCAATCTGTGTGCAAGCTACTGTTGGATGTTGATAGGGCTTTGTATTCATATACACAGGTAGGTACATATTTTCTAATCTATGTAAATTTTCTGTAGTGTAAATTTTTGCCTAGTACCTAATAGCGATGACGTCAAGAGCGCTGTAAGTTCATCTTTTTGTGTCACTTGACAGTTTCCCTTTCCAACAAATTATTTATTTATTTATTTAATCAAATAAAAATTGTATAGAACAATAGGCAAACTTAACGCTAGAAGCGTTGTCTACCAGCCAATTTTTGATTATAACTTAGGTACTTACATATTTTAAGGCAAATAAAAATAAAACTATTTTGTTTTGTGATCGAACTATGCCACTTATTGATATGACTAATAAAAATTTTAATACCATACATATGATATATGTGTACGTCATCCATCATACACAAACATAGCATTATATCAAGTGAACCAAAACCACGTCGTTATAAGACGAGGACACTGGGTGTTGACAAGGGCCCGAGCGGAGTAGCCGGCGCGGGCCGAGCTCCAGTGAAAGCCCACTTTCATCGGAGTGGGGCAGGCGCCCACCACCGGCGGCGCCGCCACAACAAAAGTGAACGTCGCTGAGAGCATACTGCGCCGAGAGTCGGCCCATTGCAATCGTGACAGTACGTTTAGGAGCGTGTCTCGCGCGTCTTGTCTCGTGCGTACCGTGCTTCGTGATGTCCAGGTGGTGGTTGGTGGTGCTTCTGGCTGCGGGCGCGGCGGCGGCGGGCGGCCGCCTGCCCCGCACTACCCCGCCCGCGCCGCCGCCCTCGCCCTCGCCGGCGACCAGGCTGCCCCCCAGGAACCTCACCCTCTCCGCCAGAGCTTCGGTCCGAAACAGGTCAGTCCCACGTTACGTCACAGTACCAGTAAACTCACGAGTCAACTGTCCCTTAAAAATCTCGTTTTCTCGATCTCTCGCAGGTCTCCTTTTAACTGTTGCCTTGAACAAAAATAACTCAAAATCTTACACAACTTCGAGTTTTAATCAGACCTACGGAACAGACCACTTTTCGTATTTCTTAAGTGGCTAGTCGTTAAACATAAAACTCAGCAAGAAACGTGTGTTTTAACGCCTTAAACAGAAAGTAAA
This sequence comes from Acrobasis consociella, assembly GCA_963555685.1. Classification (NCBI taxonomy): domain Eukaryota; kingdom Metazoa; phylum Arthropoda; class Insecta; order Lepidoptera; family Pyralidae; genus Acrobasis; species Acrobasis consociella. The sequence continues at coordinate 6,258,850 of OY743104.1, read as the reverse complement.
GGTAATAAAACTAAGTAAAGTTTATCAACAAAGATTTATGTCAGGCATTTAGCAATAGTGAGCAAACATTTACTTGATTGATATAAGCGCCCACCGCTCTGAGTATAGATGGTGATTCTTTAGTTCGCTTAAATATAAACAACTGCTCTATAAAAGCTGTTAAAGCTTAAATTAGAAGCTTTTCAAGTACAGCCAGTATGCATGCAAGACGCAAATTAATGTCTCATTGATGGAGTGGCCCAGTTAGGTTCCACTTTTGAATATTCTGTTTTAAAAGTTTATATCTGATTTCCCGATTCAAAAAGAAGAGTGTATTGTTTAAATAACATAAGTCCGAGATGTGTGTGATCAGATCAGCTTTCTTAACTTCCTAAACATATCAAAAACTTGGTAAATTGATCGATAGTGTTGTATGTAACAAACAAGAATATTTTCGAGACGGGGGTTTTTATTTTTAATTAATGTTTATTGAAAAATTGCAGAGTTATCACACACAGTCTCAAGTTTAAAATGTTATATTTCTGTGATGTCTGTTTCTTGGAGACATTGAAATTAATTTAGCATATCTCTACTGTATAAATATCCGAAAATGTGTGTTAGTTGTTTATTTGTCCGACCTTCATCACTAGAAGGTACGTTGTTGTGATTATACGTGCATACATATGTTAAAGTACCTACCAACGATTATAAGTAGGGTTTTTTTCTTTTAGCTTAACTAATAAAGGGATAAATTATCATTGCTAGATTTCTCTTAACTTTTTCTATATAAGCGAGGCTGCTTTATTTTACTTGCGTAGCAATAAGACTTCCTAGTTCTTATTGATAGTAACGATTCGGTATTAAACTGTTATAATGGTGTTGTCTCCCATGTGAAACAGTTTATCCAAACCTAATTGTTATTATGCTAAAAAAGTTCAAACTTCTTGTGGTCGCCAATGCACGTTAGTACCACTTCCACTGCTTTTTGTATACATGAGTAGCGTAAGCGTTAACAATGCGTAAGCTCGCTGAGCCATCAGGCTCGGTAAATAGCACAAGCCGATCCATTTACGTTATCTGTCCTCATCTGAAGGTGTCCCGGGGTTCATCCCTCAGACAGACAAGCGAAGCGTAAACCCATGAGATTAATAAATCACGTGGGTTACCCAAGATCCTAAGCAGTGTAGAAGAAAAGATCAGAGTTCTTTAAACATCGTGATCTGCGTCTGTTATCAAATAGTTGAGTAGAAACCGATTGCGTGCGGCGCTCCCAGGGAATGCGACCGCTAACATAATTATTGTTGAGCGTTTGTCATGCTATTGTGGAGCCACATCCACGCCGCTGAGAAACAGCAATGAAAGTTTACATTATTTATTTCTTTATAAAATTTATACAACACGGAAGGGACATCCGTATAGATCAAACCACGGGCTATACAAGAACACTATAGTATAATGAAATTTGAATAACATTCGAAAATAAAATAAATAATCCGTTCTTCCATACAAAAGTGTGCACTGTGCAACCGCCTGGGAACTTTTATGGAAATGTCGTCCTTTTTATTTGGTTTCGCCTTTTAGTGGCGGTTGCAGGAGACCGCTCAACACCCTTCACAAAGCGAGAACCGGGGAGAGAGGTGCGGGAACAGGGAACGGAAACGCATATTGCGGGACGGGACCCTATGAGTTTCCGTTATTTATGTAATACTAGTATATGGTACTCTGTGTTAATATATTTATATTAATTCTAAGCCTGAGCCATGGGAGGTTATAACAGTACCGATTTTGTATGGAAAAAAAGTGAAATAAGATATTAACTTCATCAGTAGATATTACATGCGGCTTCCTTTGGGGCGATTTTACTAGTGCTTCAATATATCTTGATCATTACAAGACCTCTCGTGGATGTCGCAGAAGGCGACTTAGGAATTACAAGCTGAACAAAGCTTATTAACATCATAAGACCTCTTCAACTCTTCTGGCCAGCGAGGAGAGTGTAGGCCAAGTCCTCTGGCTTCTGACCCTGAATATGGCTCTAGTAGTACAGAGAGAGTAGCGCTCCCGCAGTGGAGACTAAAAAGACCTGATGATGAGCAAAGAAAGAATATTCTTTAACAAATAAATTCTCTCAGAATTTATTTGTCCACGTCCGTCCGGTACGTTACGTTTTCAAAATTAAGTAAAATCGAAATCGCAGTTAATATTTAATAATAATTTTGCAATGCCCTATCTTTAGAAATTAAAACATGTGGTCTAGGACACAACAAACTGGTTGGCCCACGGTCTCCCACTGGCCTGATTATAAATGTGTTACCTAAATATTGAAACCTGTTTTTAAGTGTATGGATTGTTTGACAGTATTGAATGGATTTTTTTTATAATTTCCTTTAATGGTATCTTTTTTTATTGAGACTGGTGTTCGCTATTTAGTAAACAAACATTATGTAATCTCTTTAGTATCATGTTTTACGATTTATTATTTCTTTTGAAAAAAATGTGTACCGAGATAAACATGTTCTATTGGATTTGTTTGGAATGCAAAAGTGTGACGTTATACTTTTTAGAAGACAAATAGCGCTCTCATTTCTCATTTTTCAAGGTTTCCATTCCATTATCCATAAAAAAACACATTTGTTGTATGAGAGCCCCACTTAAATATTTATTTTATTCTTTTTTCAGGGATCCGTACCCAAAGGGTAAAATCCCTATTAGTAAGACTCCGCTATCCGTCTGTCTGTCACCAGACTAAACCGTGATAGACAGTTGAAATTTTCATAGATGATGTAGGTATTTCTGTCGCCGCTATAACATAATAAACACTAAAAACAGAATAAAATAAATATTTAAGTGGGATTACCATACAACAAACGTGATTTTTTATACATTATGGTACGGAAAAATAAGCGCAGTTTTAGTAATAGGGTCCCGTTTTTATCCTTTGAGTATGAAACCCTACAAATAAGCAAAAAGCATATAAATATTTAAGTGCCAAAGATATCTTATAAGAAATGAGCAACGAGCGCTTCTCAGCTTACAAGCATGTGGTAATATGGTATGGCCAGGCTTCTACATACGTATGTATAATTTAGAAATAGAAGAAAACACTTAAATCATTTAGTGCTCATTTAAAACAAAAACGATTTTATACAAAAAATGACTTCATAATCTTCCACTGTACAAAAATTCAAGATGGCTCCCCTCCCTAAAATGGTCTAAGGATTCAGAAAGTTCAACCTGCAAAAGAAAACCTTTTGATCACCACCGTCATCATCGTCAGGTCTTTTTCTTTCCACTGCAGGAGCACGACCCTCTCTGTACTACCAGAGCTATACTTGGTCAGAGCAGCCAGAGGATTTGGCCTACACTCTCCACGCTGGCCAGACGGTTTGGAGAGGTCTCATTGATGATTTATACGCTTTGTTCAGCTTGTATTTCCTAAGTCGCCTTTTACGACATCCACGGAGGACTTAGAGTAGCACTATTCTACTCTGCCGGAAACCACACGGCCATTTTTTTTTATATCACCCGACGCCGTATAATTCATTTTTATATCGTTTAGACGCTCTACTATTAATTTGTTGATTATTTCCCAGTAAGATACTAATATTTAATGCATTTAATCGTCGAATCATGGCCACATTCACTTCCTCTGTTGTTTATATGTTAGTAGGTACAGTTGCTTGCAATTAATCCGTTTCGACAAGTCTCAGTGTCATAAAAACTAGACCTTTTTGTTATTTAAGATATCCGCCGTTCGGCTTCCCGCTCTATCTATTGCATGCTATGTTATCTTTTGCCATTGGCCAATCGGATATGAGATCTCGATATTAATCAATTTAATAAGCGAGAATTATGAAAATGTTGCCTACTTAATAAAGATCTTAACATTGACTGACAGACAGCGTGTTCAAACCGGTTGGTTTAGAGACATGAAATTTTGCTTAGGAGCTCCTTATGTAACAGTAGAGCAATGAGAATGGGTTTCATATTTTTTCCGTACAAACCTTTTTGCTCCTAAGTAGGCAAACATGCATACGACCCACTTGGTGGCAGTAGTTCGGTTAGCCTTCAAACGCCTGCAAAACACACAGTCATACGTGAATGTCGGTACCATACCATCTAATACAAACCAAGTAAAAAGGGGCGGGAAAATGTAACTCACACAAAATCATTAGTATACGGACAAATCACACAGATTGATCTAGCCTCAAAATAAGTTCGAGCACTTGTGTAATGAGATACTAACTCAGGGATATTATATTTTAAAACAAATACATCCAAGATACAGGTCAATCTGGTAAAGATCATTTTCCATCTTGACCTGACTGGGGATCGATCACTAGGCCAGAGCGGTCTATATATTGTAAACAACTAGGTTGTTATTTGACTTTATTTATTTACTCGTACGTTTATTCTACTGACACTAAAGTATTGTCACAAGTACATACGAGTATAATTATGATAAACAAGTGTTCGAGTGAAGAAACCGCATTTCTCGTCTGACATACTGCACTTACGACAAAATTATATAAAATTAACGCAACCGCAGCCCTGGTGTCCGATAATAGGTACCCAACTAATCTGACTTTATAATTATCTGTCCAATGCACAGATCAGCCCCGCACGAGACGCGGGAGACCGTGTCGAAATTCACATTTCTATCGCAAATATACGGCGAAATTACACAAGTACGATAGCCGCTTATTGCCGGGTAAAGTAGCATTCGAAGAACAATTTCAAATAAATTTTCTATTAAATTTTCTAATAAATATCATCATCTCAGCCCTTCTTCTATCCACTGCTGAGCATAGGCATCCCTTCGTCGACGCCACCCTTTTCGGTCTTGTGCGAATAAATATACTACACTTTATTTGATAGAGAGTGGGATATTCATCTTTATCTACTCTTTTATGAATTTATTCATTTTAGAAAATATATCTATTAGCAAAAAACATTAAAATATTTCATTGTAAGAATGACGATTAGGTATGTCTTATTGGTCGATAAAAATATATATTTACGACTTCACAACTTAAAAAAAAAAACGTTGCGTCAAACTATACACAGGCGAGAAATTGTATTTTAATATAAACGCGTGAAAATCATGTGAAATGTGAAATTTACAGTAATAATAAATATATAAGGATAAATTACACAGATTGAGCTATCCCGAAAGTATGTTCTATTGTATCTATTTTAAAGAAAAAGAAAGCTTTATCATCTCTACATCTGGGTAACTTTTCTTTTGTGTAAAGTTGGGAAATGAATTATTTTCGAGTTTATATTCTTAGACCTTTAAACGGCTTAGCCAGTTTTGTTGTTCTAGGCTATCGAACAAGTAAGCCTCGATTTTTACTCACAGGTGGACGGTAGAAACGCGTCGAAACGAGATCAAGGCGACTACGCGGTGGTAAAGTATTGTTACTCTAACATTAATTATGAACGCTAATATCCGATCCTGCCCACTCGAGTTTAATGGTGTACTGTTACTGAGCAACTTACCGCGGAATGCGCTCCACTCTCGCTTACTTTGCACGATAGTGAAATATGAAAAACAGTGGATGAACATGGCTTTGAATGAGAAGAACGCGTATTTTTCGCGCCATTGATTATATGATTACGTTAGGCGAATTCCGTGAAGAAGTGCCTTCATCTTAAATAAATCGTTTATTTGTCAATATGACGATAAAAAATCAAAACAGAAACAACAAAAGCGGCCATTTTTCGCGAAAAAATGTTTTGAAACTAAACAGTCTAACGTAATATACATATACCTATATCAATGGTTGTCCCTAAAATAATTTCAAGGCATAAAATTTTGTTTTTATCTACATATTGACGATTAAACAAAGTATTTCAAAATATGAGGGCGCCACGAAAAGAGGCTTATTATGTCCAACAATGGGTACCTGGAAGCTGTTGATGATGATGATGATGAGGGTGCCACTTCTGCATGTCATTTACGCTTGATCTACTTACTAGTAAATCTTCGGGAACTTATTTTTAAAATTCATATATAGCTAAATTTAACGACTTTAGAAAAAAGGTATTCGGTGAATTTTTACTGCATTTTATGTAGTTTATTATGCACTTTTATCTTATTTTCTTACATAAGTACGTACCTATGGGATTGTTACCTAAGATCATAATGACCAAATTATAAATTCATGGACCGATACTGGTTTCTTGACTCAGAAGTATAAAAACATCATCGCTTCAATTCAAGTTCTAATGAATGAAGACGACACTAACCGTCCACTGCATCATTTTCGAAGGGACGACCGGCGGCCGGCCAAGGACGCTAAGCGAATGCATAGCATGCGTGAACTTTGCCGATTTAAAAAGTTAAACAGATTTGGGTGCACGGCCTCTGGGCAGCCGTCTCATTCGCACGCGACTGCGACGTATCTGCTAAAGAATGACGGCAGTACAGAAGGGTTACATCGAGTTTTATTACGAATATTTTTATCAACTCGCCAACATCGACATATTACCTGAAGCGTACTAAAACGATGCTACCAACACCTGGTACGTTACTCTTCATGTCACTAGAAATCTGTCAGATAGATCATGTGTATTTATTTTAGTATATACTTAATAGTGTGTATTATTTGTATGTAGTTTGTGGCTTTGATTATTATTTTACAAAGTATCATTCACCATATACTTATCTATTCAAGTTTTGCATTACCCTTGTCATTCTCCACATCACCCGTTTGCTTGACTGGTAGATAAGGCCGCCATTACTAGTGTAATACACATTTCCCTTATTATTGGTATTGTATATTGTTTCATCTGAATCTAACAAATACCTGAAAAACAGCTGACAGAGCCGGTAGCATGCTCTTCTGAAATCTGTCCTGCCGATAAACCCATAAGGGGTGGGTCATTTATTTTCTTTCTTAAAGAGATTATAGCAGTGGTTTTTGAGTTTTTAAGAAGTGAACGTAAGAGCTAACTAGAACTGCAGGCATGAAGAGTGAAAGCTCCTCTTCCTACCTTGATCACATCAGAACCATCATGGAAAAAAGGAATCATTTGTAATTATATACAAAAAGTAACTGCGGAGATTGTGGAGCATCGACAGGGTGGGTATATTCTGTACTGCCATTATTTTTGTTTCGTATCTTTGCCATCCGCCTGCGACAATTCAGTGACCGTTTATAAATGTCAATGTCTTCCGATGCAGGAAGAAGGATTGGGCGTATAGCTGTTTGATTACCGCGCTGTGTATGTATCTATAACAAGGACGCCGGCTTGACGAGGATGTGGGGCTCTGATTGTTCCAGCAGCTTTACAATTGTGTGTGAATATAGAAAGGCACAGATCGACACTTCGCAGCATATTGCGTTCGCTTGTGTTTGAAATTTATAACGTGTTCGAAATTCTTAATACTGATATTTATTTAATTTTAAAAACTAAAATTAGACTTCACCCTCTAACTTCAGTATCATGGACTGAATTCACCCTTTAAGTTGTTTAAGTATACCTATATTATGCTAGACTTTATAGGTGTGATTTGTACCTATGGCACAGAAATAGGTGATAATTCATCCCCCCGTCCCCGCACCTCTCCTTTGTTATCGCCTTGTCAAGGCGGCCAGGCGCCGGCAGCCCACTCAAGACCCTCGCATGGCGAGAACGGGGGAGAGGTGCGAGGACGGGGAACGAGGATGCATATTGCTCGGGACCTTAGGAGATTGCGTTCTATAAGTAATACGCATATCAATCCTGTGCCTGTAGCTTAGCCGTGTAGTGGTTAGAGCGTTCGGCTCATACCCGGAGGTCGCGGGTTCGATTCCCGGCGGGGGCAACGACTTTGTGTTATTGTCCTAGTTTGGTAAGGACATTGTAGATGATCACCTGATTGTCTAATAAGTAAGATGATCCGTGCTTCGGAGGGCACGTTAAGCCGTCGGTCCCGGTCACTGTCTTTGACATTGGTCGTTACCTAAAACCATGTCAGAGGCCTTTCAGGCGGTTTAAAAACTCTGACACTAGTGTTAGTCACTAACACACACGATAAGAAGAAGCTTAGCCGCTGCTGTTCCATCCAGTGTGTGTTCCCTTTGTGTTATCGTTCTGCTCGTACGGCAGCAGCACTATTTACTCGAAGCGTACCACGTAAGAAACGATATTGCTTATTCGTCAGTCACGTCGAACGATTTTAATTGGATTTCGACTCGGTCACGCTCAATCCATTGTTGTAGCGCTTACTGCAACAATTGTAGATGAAGCATTTGCCCACCAGTGAGCAGCTTAAGCTGTACATTTAATGTACTGTCGACACATACTCGAAAGGGTCCGTCAATGTATACTTGGAACTTGGAATCATTGCTACAGCTGTACATTGATTGAAATACTGATATGATCACTTTAAAAAAAATCTGTATAACTATCTATTTAACTTTTAGTTCTTTTTGCACCACCCTTATTTCTGAAGTGCCTACATTTCCTCTCCATCCATCGGTTGTCTGGAAGAGATCGCTCTAAGCGATAAGATCGCCTACAGTACCTAATGTGTTTTTGTAAAACTATTTTTTACTGTTATTTCTGTTCGTGTACGGGTGCATTAAAGAGTTTTTCATTCATTCAATATATTGATATAAATATAGGCACATCAGTTTTCAAAATTAAAACCTATATTCAACACTACAATTTTTTAAAAACTAAATACCGACTTCAACCCCTAAATACACAACCGATTTTGATAAAATTTCTATGGGACCACCGAACAACTATACCCTTGCAAACAAAAAATAAAATATTTTATTGGGTAAAAACATAATATAACGGTACCGAGAAGGTCGTGCTCCTGCAGTGGAGACTAAAAAGACCTGACGATTATGATGATTGGGTAACAACATTTTAATATTTGTTATTAGTTGCTGGATCGGTGGAGCCTCCTTTTAAACAAAGAAGATTTTTGTAACAGGAGTCTCCGCTCTTGTTAGCGCTAGGTTACTATAAATATCCCCATCATTTAAAAATAAGTGGTACTATATTAAACTGCATTAGTATACACATAGACATCATCATCATCATCAGGTCTTTTTGTCTCCACTGCCGGAGCACGACCCTCTTTGTACTACCAGAGCCATATTTAGCTAGAGCACCCAGAGGACTTGGCCTACACTCTCCTTGCTGGCCAGTCGGGCTGGAGAGGTCTCATCGATGTTTTATTAAGCTTGTATTTCCTAAGTCGCCTTCTACGATATCCACGGGAGGACTTGGAATGACCTTATTCTACTTTGCCGGAAACCACACGGCTCTCTCTCTCTCATCTGAGCGTTTTCCCAGTTGCATTCTCAGTTGCAATGCTGAAAAGCCCGGGGTCCGCTTTCCGACTTTTTCTTCTCCACTTCGCACGGTCTTGAGCATCCTTGGTTGTAAGACGATTAGCACGCATATCATCCTTGACGACGTCAAGCCAGCACTTCTTGGGTCTACCACGCTTGCCGGGCCCCGGCGGAGGCGGCATGGCTATACATTTGTTTCCCACGTAACTTGGAACCGGAAACCACACGGCTATAGACATCAAATTGCACATAATATAATGTTGTTAATTGAAGGAAAGACCATGAATGCCTATGACTTTGGTTCTCCAACCAATTTTCTCATTTCGGATTCAATCACGTAGAGAAACACCTCGCCATAGCGCGTTGAGCGACCTTGCACCTTATACCACACATTGGTAAGGTACCTCGTTTTCGAGCCACAAGTCATTCAGCGGTAATAGTAGCAAGATTGCAATGAATTCGGTGATGCTGATGAGCTGTTGACCGTACCTACATGAATATGAGGAGTCACGGCAGTCCGTCTTTGCTTGCGTAACACGGGCCTTAGAGTTTTACTCTAATCGCTGTAATTTACATGTTTACGAATGAACGCGCGCCCTCCATCAGTTTCGAAAGGCTTACTTACGAGGAAGGTCCTATAGTTACTAAACTAGAGCCATTTTAAACTATTTAAGGTTTTTATGACATTTTGTTTTAGAACCACTCAACTGTTCTTGTAAATCTTACATCAATTGTTTAAATCAAACTATACATACATACATACTATCACGTCTTTATCCCTAATGGGGCAGACAGAGCATTTTGGGTCTTGCGGTTCTATGCAGAGCCCAGGGCCGCAAGACCCAAAAGCCACTTTTAGCGTCATGGTGGGCGAGAAGATGGAAAAGCAATCAATACAGGGATGGGTTGCTAGCCGCATCGCTTGTTAACATGATTTGCATTTTTGCCCATTCCCTCGATCGGCTTTTACGATCTGCGTGGGAAGAGAAGCATCAAACTATAACACAAATAAAGACATACTCGTATACAGAGCGATCTTATACTAAGTTCACTTGGTTAAAATTGGTAGGTACTTTCAAGTAGTTGTGTACACGTGAAAGCGACAGCAAAATCATTGCAATAGGTTTAGGTACGCTTGTTTTTAACCGACATCCAAAAAGGTGGAGTCTATCAATTCGTCGCGATCTGTTTTTATGTATGTTCACCGATTATTTGAAGACGGCTAGAACGATTTGGAAAATTGTTTTTTTGTTTGAAAGAGTATACTTGTCAGGTGGTTCTTTAGAATTTTTTTCAAAATCGGTTGAGTAGTTTGGGGATGAAGTCGGTTTTAAGTTCTCAAAAATTATATCATAGTACGTTCAAAACTGTCTCCTTAGGAGCCATCCTCATGTTACGTCACGGAAACAGGATGAGGAGGGTTATACAAAAAGTGACAGTACACATTAGCAATCGCAGAAAAGCGTCACAGGAGTGGAGATTAAAAAGTCAGTTCTGCGTGGTGCTTTTCAGCTGTATTTTCCGAATTTACTTATCAAGAACGCTGCTTTTAATAAATTAGATTTGGCCCCACATTTAGTTAAGTATATACTACAAGATTTGAGCTTATCTATATAAATTGCCCAAAAGTCGGTGCACATTTTAATTATTACACAAAGGTGACTTGACACATTTAAAGCAATTTAGTGTGTTCACAAAAACGACCATTAATTCGCACATTACAGAGACCTTGGGGCATAGACAAGTTTTATTGCTTGTAACGAGTCCGTTTTGAGTCACAATCGCCGCTGCCCCATTTATGTAATACGTATTAATACGATCCTACATCACATCGACGCCTACGCCCGCTTCAGTGTATGTTCTAGTACAAAATACGGAGTGACAGAAGTAGAACTCCATTGAGTCGAATGCTGTGACGAACTGGAAATAAAATTATTAGAAGCTGATTTTACTGTATCTTAAATTATGTATATTCTTTAATTTTATAACTTTTTGAAGTATTATTATTAATATGTATTAACGGGCATTGACTATTATGCGACCTGCAGATCGGTCATAGGAAGCCGGGTAGGTATAGAAAACATTGGAGTGATGACATCAAATGTTTTGAGAGTTGGTCGCAGTACTCGCACTAAGGGGACGAGTGTAAAGATATACCCGTAATAAATCGAACCACGGACTAAACTAGATCACTATAGTATAATGAAATACAATGTACCAGTTGTTCTCTTCCCGCGTAGATCGTAAGAGCCGATCGAAAGAATGGGCGAAAATTCGAATCATGTTATAAATCGCCTATATAATCAAATTAAAACAATAGGTCAAAAAAAAATCGGTGTCTCCATACGATGCTATGCAGCCGCCCGGGCGATTTGTATGGGAATGCCATTTTTTGTTGTTTTATGACTGTTATTTTATTATCATTATACTAAAGTGATCTAGTATAGCCCATAGTTCGATTTATTATGCGTATGTTCCTTCCACGTTGTATATATACATACTCGTATAACGTCAGCAAAAACAAATAAAAAAGTTATGTTTCGTGTTAATACGCTATTGTCCAACAAGTCAAATCAGATTCCAATTCTTCTCTTTTCTTCCAATTCTTCTCTTTTCTTTTCTTTGTATGTATTGTAAGCAATTTATTATCTACAGGACGCAGGATGGTTTATTGTCTATATGATTTGTGTAAAACTTGTATTTGATTGACGTAAACTTAATTCTTAGTATAATTTCAAACCTTAGTGGTTTCGCTATGCTAAGTTAATACCTACTCAATGTTTTGTAAGATTTTTTATACGATAATAAATAAATAAAAAAAAAAGATACTTCTTTGTAAACGTCAAAACAAACAGTTTCTATAGGATTTTGTATGAAATACAGGCAGATGACGTCACAGTTTTTTGGTGTCAAATAGCGCTCTTATTATCAGTTTTTCTGCAATAATAAATCTAAAATCACGTTAAAATAGATATTTTCCTAGACAAAGGACATTATTTTGCGACGTTTTATTTTGTTATCAATAGAAAATAATTTCTTTTTGGCTTAGGAAAATACCCAATTCCTGAATGTAATAATTTAGTAGGAAAGCAGTTCACTCGAGCAATTCGATGAGCATGTTTCTTTGACGTGCTACATCTCTTAGTTTGTAATTTGCACCCACGCCCTTGTTCGATGCATGCTCGATGGAAAAGAACATGGCAACCGGCCGATATCGCCATAAGTAGGCTTCCGCCCTACAAGCGGAGCAGAAGTGCTATTTTTGAAACGCGGAGTCACCTACACGAATGGTTTTTCCATACAGAAAATCGTTCGTTTAGTGACTCCGCGTTTGAAAAATAGCACCTCAGTTACGTAAACTGCAGTTGCCGATCAACTTGCCGATTAGCAACCGCATATAGCTGCGGGTAGGTCCGCTTGGTTTGTGGGATCCGTGAGGTTTGATGCGGATCACTCGTGAAAGACATGCTATGTGGTTTACGGCAGAGTAGAATAGGACCACTCCTAGTCCTCCCGTGGATGTCCTAGAAGGCGACTTAGGAAATACAAGCTAAACAAAGATTATACACATCAATGAGACCTCTCCAACCTGATCGGCCAGCGAGGAAAGTGTAGGCCAAGTCCTCTAGCTACTCTGGCCAAGTATAGCTCTGGTAGTGTGGGTTGTGCTCCTGCAGTGGAGATGAAAAGACCTGATGTTGATGAAGATGACTCGTGAATGAGTGTTACGAATTTCCATACATTTTCTTCATTTACAGTTTATTTATGTGGTGTTGGCGCAAAATGACTTTTCTTTCCAATTTTCCCTAAGGCGAGTTACATCTTCGTCTACTCCCAGGGCTTTCAGATCATTTCTTATATTTTGTAAAATTCAAGCAGGCAATCCGGTTGCGCTAATCCAATAACTCTGTTGCGAGCCAAATTCTGTACGAGTTTAGCCGCAAGTTCTCTTAGGTTCATTGCATGAGCCTATCGTTTTAAAGTGTACAATATCTGTTACTGATGAACACCAGCTATAACATTGCTTACCATCTGTATAGTGGAAAACAACGTACTAGAGCAAAATTTAGGTACCATCCACACTTACAATTTTATAATTATTTGTTAATAAAATAAATAATTTTAGTCTTCTTTCGTTTAAAATTATATTTTATTTCGATATATGTAGATATATATTATAATATCTAAGTTATTTTACGACCTATGTAACATGTAAAGTACGTAAAATACATAAGGTGTTTGTTACGTACGTACGTGCTTATTAAGTTGGAAAAGATAACAAATAAGTGCGTAAAGTAAGTAAATCTTACACTTACTTTTACGGGTAGGTATACTGTGTTTACTACTCAAAACAGTACTACTATAGTAAGTAGTCAGTAGTTTTAAAGCCATATACTTTATCAGCCACTCGATCTACGGGCGGTCCCAAGCATATTTATGAGTTCATTTTTTACATGTAATCATCTAGTGTAATAGTAGTGAAAGTTATTTTATAATATTGGTGACATCATAGGCTTGTACGAAATTGACTTACTTGAATCTGAAATGTCGATCGATATCAATTTTAAGTACTTGTAAGGATCACAATGACTTATAATGTAAGAATAAGAATAATCTTTATTGACTTTATGTCTCTGGAAAATGCACATCAGGCTGAACAACTTTTACTAAGGCGGCATTTTCATATCTTTTATAGTTTAGCTGGACCATTATGGTTCTGAATCAGGCGTTCCATTTTCCAAAATCATTTATACCCTATATGTTGCTCAGGCTTAATAGCTATATAACAAAAAAAGTTTCATTCGTATCCGTCCAGTATTTCCGGGGATTAGCGTGTACAAACAAACAAACAGACAGACATTTTTTTTAAATTCTTACTCTGTTACTACGTCTCCATCGCCCCCAATATTTTTTTTGGAAATATATTTAATGTACAGACACACTTTTTTAACTGTTTTATTATATGTATAGATAACTTAACACACAAACTATTAAAACTAAACGAAAACACACAAAAAGAAACATATTATACACAAAAACAATGGCCTGTGTGAGTTACATCAATTCAAAAGGTTAAATCTCAGTGTAAACCTTAACTTAAAGAAGTAAGTAAAATTCTGGTTTTCTGCATACTAGATACATTCTAGGTACATAAAAGACGTGCATAACCCTTCCAAAATAACTCGAGCATGCATAGAAATATTCTTTCCACTGGGACTATATTTATTTATTTATCAAACTTTATTGTTCCAACGTACAACTATACTTTTAACAAATGGCGAACTTAATGCTAAAAGCATTTTCTCCCAGCCAACCACAGGGATAAACAGAGAAAATTATGCGGCACAAAAAGCAATACAATATTATAAAATAATACTATATAATATACAATTACAAATCCGGAATTTTTGATTCTATTTAGTTTTTACATAATTTAGTTTTAATTTATATATAATCATTATAGTTTAGTTTAACGTTTATTTATAGTTTAATATAGTTTAATTTAGTATATATTAATTTGTAAAATCGACTGTATATATATTTTTTAATTTTCCGTTACAATATATACCTATTATATATAAATATCAGAATAAATATCTACTTACTATACACACATATAAATTTACTTATACTAACATATAGCATATCACATTTTTCGAGTGGACGCACCCATCTGACAAAAACTCGAGCGCGGACGGCAAGGCTCGACATCCTGCCGTGTAAGCTCTAGCATTGCAATCGACGATTGTGCAAAGTTGCACAGTATGTACTGCCTCAAATATTTGAACGCAATGTTTAAGGCCATTAATGATATTTCTGGGGTCCAGAGCTGTTCCTATTTTTAATAAATAATTTAAAAGAAAGATATCATTTAAGGCTACACCTGAATTTTCCGGGGTCCAGTGGCGCCCCCATTTTAAATAAATCATTTAAAAGGAAACGGTGATTTCATTCAAAATTTTGTCTTGACCAAACCCTAGATAACCCTATTAACTATTTTATGAACTACTGTTTATAGTCTAAAGTGAGAACGTGCATCTTTTCTATGCACATTTGCGAAAAACGGCCACTTTTAGCTAATGTGCGTAGAAAAGCTTTATGTTCTCACTTTAAACTGTAAACAGTAGTTCATAAAATAGTTTAAAGGGCTATCTAGGGTTTGATCTCACCACAATGATATCACCATTTCCTTTTAAATGTATTTAAAATGGGGGCGCCACTGGACCCCGGAAAATTCAGGTATGGCCTTAAAAAGCCTTGACCAAGCCCTTACAGCCTATTTTATGAATCACTGCTTACTCCCATGCTGGTCTGGGAGAAATAAAAAAAACTTAGAATGTACCAGCTGCTTCTCTTCCCACGCAGATCGTAAAAGCCGATCGAGGGAATGGGCAAAAATGCAAACCATCTTAACAGGCGATGCGGCTAGCAACCCATCACTGTATTGATTGCTTTTCCATCTTCTCGCCCACCATGACGCTAAAAGTGGCTTTTGGGTCTTGCGGCCCTGGGCTCTGCATAGAGCCGCAAGACCCAAAATGCTCTGTCTGCCCCATTAGGGATAAAGACGTGATAGTATGTATGTATGTACTGCTTACAGTTTTAGGTAAGTGAGAACTAAGCTTTTCTACGCACATTTGCGAAAAACTGTCACTTTTACCCAACGTGCGTAGAAAAGCATTACGATCTCACTTTAAACTGTATATAGTAGTTCATAAACTAATAATTTTCCAAATCGGTCGAACATAAAAAATCCGATGAATTGATAACCTCCCCCTTTTTGGAAGTTGGTTAAAAAGGGTTGTGTTTATTCCTATTTAATATACGAACAATTTGTAAAGCAGCACGATACCATCTTTCTAAATAAGTAAAGTTACAAATGAACACAGTTTACAACATAAAATATACAATTTTGGTGTGACGTTCATAAAAGGCCGCGAATGCCCTCTACGTCTTGTACAAAAATTTGTCGCATTGTTAATTCGACAGCTATCTCTTTTGCACTTTTTTTGTTACTCTCGGTAATGATATTGTTACGTAGTAAAAAAAAACTAGGTTTATCGTAAGTACAAATGTACGCTGTAGTAAAAGACATCAACGCGCCTCTAAAATGTATTACATGAAATAATTACAGACGACAAAGTTAGTCCATATTAAGTACTAATCTGGTTTCTTTCGGTGTATCTTCCCAGCAATGATCGTTCCGAAACGCTGGATTTTTACACGAATTTTTTATTTAAAATATGAAATTTATAGGATACTTTTTTGAAACATGAAAATATTTTTTTAGTTTTTCATAAATGGACCAGTCGATCGGTCAACTTGTATACGAAGCCATACATTTTCATATTTCTATATATGTTCCTTGAGGAAAGTTGTTCAACAATACATCATAGTCTGAATGCTAATGCATCATAGGCTGAATGCCTTTAAAATATTGCATTGCAATCTTTACAAACTTCAGTTTCTTGCCTGCTGTAGACAACTAAATTTAGGCAATAGATGACTTGCGTGATCTAAACAAAACGTCGATAATAAAAATCATTATTGCTTCAATTAAATTGTAAGCAACAAGCAAGAGACTTGCACTGTGTAAACGAAACGACGCAATCTAATCGAATTTTGCTTGGTTTACCGACTTCGAAAAGGAGGAGGTTATCAGTTCGACGGAATCTTTCTTTTATGGATGTTTACCAATCATTCGAACACACCTAGACCGATTTCAATTTTTTTTTGTAATTGAAAAATTTGATTTTAATACTTGTCAGGTGGTCCCATAGAAATTTTATCGAAATAGGTTGTGTTGTGTAGTTGAGTGGTGAAGTCGGTTTTGAGTTTTGAAAAATAATTTCTTATTATTATTAACCTTTCTTAAAATTTAAAATACTTAGGATATAAAAACTTTCTTTGTAATGTTAGACGATTTTCGGACTCATAGCCGGAAGTAACTCTCAATGAAATACATACGTGGACAGTAACCACGTCTTTATTCCTTACGAGGTAGGTAGAGCCAAGGATGATAAGAAACAAATGACACTTCATAGTGCACACCAAAAAGGGAAATGTAATTTTCGACTGAAACCCTTTCAGATCCCTCATCTTCGGCCTTCTGCCAATACTGTCACTACAGAAAATCTTTCTAATTCTACTAATATTATAAATGCGAAAGTGAGTTTGTATATTTGTTTGTTTTTTGTTTGTTACCACTTTACGCTTCAACCACGGAACCTATTTAGATAAAATTTGATATGGATATAGTTTAATACCCAGGAAAGGACATAGGATAGTTTTTATCCCGAAATTACCACGGAGAGCGAAGCCCACGGGCACAGTTAGTAAACTATAAATACTAAAAAGTAAACCCTGCAAGTTGGAAAATGGCATTTTTCAAATTATCCTGGGTCTTGGATATTTATCTATTAATGTATTTGTTATAAAATATAGTATCGTTGAGTTAGTATCCCATAACAGAAGTTTCGAACTTACTTTGGGGCTAGCTCAATCAGTGTAATTTGTCCCTATATATTTATATATTTTTTTTACTTTTAAAGTACTTTTGCTTCAGTTATTTGGCACACCGTATGACATAAGAGTGAAGCAACACGAGCGCCCCGGGCCGGGCCGAGTCGCGACCCGTAATACCCCGGAAACTGCCGATTTGCATATACATCGCACCTTTGCTCCTTTGTGCCGCACTTGCACCTATATCTCAGTCTTAGGCCATGTGCACATTGCGCCATGGAATGTTTTCTAAGCGTGCTTTTAAGAGCAACGTTAGGTTTAATAGAACAAAATTTTTTGTGAAGAAATATATTTACTTACCTATAAACATGGGCGTCACTTGTACTATTTATAATGTAAGATCCTGTAAAACAGTGACTTGCAATAAATTTTGATTGTGATTCTGAATATTTTAGTTTTTTTAATTAACCTGTTTGATCCCACTAGGCAAAGGTCTCTCACATTTCCTACACTTCAGACATTTTAGATAATTTAAAAAAATATAGAAACAAAGTTTTGGCTCTCCTTTTTTAGGGTTTGGTAGTAAACAAGGTACCCTTATAGTTTCGTCATGTGTCTATATGTTCGTCCGCGGTTTTACTCAGAGACTAGAAGTGTTAGAAAGCTGTAATTTGGTAGGCGTATGTATATTAATTATGCCAAAAAAGTGGTAAAATAAACACTTGGAAAAATTCACTTGAAACTGTTAGTCATAAATCCTGCTTTCCAGTTTTTGTCTGCTTTAGTGATCTATAAAAGTAAAACAGTATAGCATTAAATACTATAATAAAATATTTACTTAAACACCAATAAACCTCAAAGAATAAAGGTATAGAATTGACACGCAAATTTTTTTGTTTAGTGGTATAATTGAAGATCAAACCAACTTCTAAGTGAAGTTCGATAGTTTCCGTGTACACTAAAAAGGTCTAAAAAATTTACAATTTAACACAAGAAACTACGCGGATTTGCATGTCGATAATACGGAATACGGAAAACAATAAACCGCAAATCACGTCGACTTAGTGATTGATTCGTTTTTTTAGAATTTTATTTTGCTAAATAATTTCACATAATATGAAAGTTTATTTCATATTATGTGAATATATCCATATTCACATAATATGAAAGTTTATTTACATACTTGTTATTTAGTCATGCAACCTGAAAGAGTATAATATTTTTGCGACAAAAATATTTAGCGTTATTATATTAAGAATTATTGGCCTGAGAAATAAGTAATGACTGCGTATGGTCACCCCGCTCAGCTCAGTCCATGCTACTGAACATAATCCAATATCTACCTATGCCCATTCGTATAAATACTTTTCGGGGTGAAACATTTTTTTCCATATTTCAAATTATGTTAGAATTAAGACTAAACTTCGTTATTGCACCGATTATATCAATAATTATAAGAAAAATAGGATCCTAACTTTATTTTTGGTTTGACCAAATCTTTGGCATCTCTAATACTACTCTAAGGAAAGTTTCACATACACTAGCACTGCCCTTTAAAATATTACAGTATATAAGGTAAAACAATTTTAGGCGTAAATTGAGTCCGTAATAGTGAACAACTTTCCCCAAAGAACATATGTCGACATATGAAAAATATTTTGGCTTTTCATACAAACTCAGCTGATTGGCCAGCTTGTATAGGAGCTCAAAAATTACTTTTCATAATTTGATACGTGTTCCTTGGGGAAGGTTGTTCAGTATCGTGCACTGCATTCACCCTTAAATTAGATTCAGTATATTAAGTTGGACCCTTATATATTTTGAACACCTTACATAACTAAAGCAGACTGTAGGACAGTCCGCAAAGCCAAACGTATGCAAGAAAGACTTGATTTATATCGACAAACAAATTAAAATATATTGCCGCGAACGAGAGCAGCGGACGGCCGTTTGGTCCGTCATTTACAACATCGGGTGGCCATTAACATCTAATACATAATATTTCGTTGTATCTACGAGGTACGGGCTCACTGACGAAATACACATAATTTCTTAAATTGCGTCCGACGAAAAGCGGTGTCGACACTAGGCACCATTAGTGCTGGAGTCTGGAATAGGACACGACTCGTTGTGCCATTGTCTGACTCGGCAGGCAAATACTGTTGGCGAATACCGAGCCGATAGCATAGTGCCCTTTGGCAAATCGGACGAAACGGTTCTGCTTTGCAGACTCAAAAGTGCGAGATTCAGCAGCTTTTTGGTTCGCGGTTTTGAGGATTTCACTGGATAGTAAGTGTGCTACCAGATTGTAGAACTATTTTGACTACTGCACTGAGTATTAATATGGAAAGGATTTGATTAAAAGATATAGTTAGAGGTGGTAGTAGACATGGAAATCAGAAGACGTGAAACAGTTAGAAGACAAAGAGGTTACGTACAAAAATCTTTTGATAGGAGTTTGATACAAGTTTTTCGAATAAATAAAAGGTTGTTGTAAAGTCTTTTTTCTGGCTTAGACATATTTTAGCTACTCTCTTGAATTGTAGGTAAGATAATATAGCACCGCAATTTCATACACGTGTTCACAAATGTCTGAACATTATCCATTCTTATTTCTGTAACAAAAATCATAGTTTACTATTAATTTACTTGCGAAATCCTTTTTTTAATCGTTTAAATAGCTGTAATTTATGAATGTTTCGTCGCAAATTTATTTGATTAGTTCGAAGATAAAGTCGACAACTGTTAAATTCGAGTGGGCTGATGACATCAAATTTAAGCTTCGACTCTTTACTCGACAACGGCACTTAAGTTTCTTATATTCATTGCAAATTCGGCATTATGACGTCTGCTTAAAGGTGCGTCTGGAATAACTCCACCTGCCGTTGTGTGTACCAACATTGAAATGCTAATTGATACTTGATACTATGTTTATGAATACAAATATGCGTTGGTATAATGCTCGATGGTTCATTCATAAAAATCGCGCGTTTAGTTTATGTATACAGGCGTGTCAAAATTAATCCGCTTTGCCCATGAACCGAGAGGTGGTAACCTAGTTATGAATGGAAATATTCAATTGTATTAAGGAAAACAACGTGTATCATTCACTAACAAATAAGGTACTTTTAAAATTTATGTAACTGTTTGTTTCCCAAATAAAATAAAATAAAAATGAAGTGTGATTATCGAGCTGTCATGAGACGATTTTTGAAAGATTATCGATATCTATTATATTCATACTTAATTAACTTCTAAATTATAGTTCTAACAAGTAACAACTGGCAAGTACCTGGGCAATATGGGTATATTTTACAAGCTTTTATTTAACTTGCAATGTGTCTTGTATGTATGTTTGTTTAGGTCAAATCTTGCAACACAATTTTCAACCAGTTATCCTCAACCGATCGAGCTGAAATTTTGCATACTTGTGCAAGTCGGATGACAATACAATAATATGGTGAATGAGCTGTTCTGATGATGGAGTTGAGAGATATTCGACATTATAGTTTACTAGCTGTGCTCGCGGGCTTCGCTCCCCTTGGGAATTTCGGGATAAATAATACGCTATGTCCTTCCCTGAGTCTCAAACAATATACAAACCAAATTTCATCCAAATCGGTTCTGTAGTTGAAGCGTGAAGAGGTAACAAACAAACAAATATACAAACTGACTTTCGCATTTATAATATTAGTAGGAAGGAAGTAGGATGTAGCAACTCGTTTAAAACGCTCATTGTCTCGGAGTTTATTGGTCTATGGTAGGTAGTAGAGAGCGCAAAGTTTTTTTTAAAAAGAATAAATATTTATTTTCATTTGTAAATTATGTTAGAGTGAATTCATCACAAATGTAAAACATTTAGAATTTTAATACAAAGAATTGTTTTTATTTCGGGATTGATCTAATCCTCGGTTTGATTACTTCTAGCTTCTTTTTATATCTAGCGTATTTTTATCAGTGTAAGTGGCCATCATTGGTGTCAGATTTTTCAGACTGCCTAAAGACTTGACGACTGCCGGGAACAATGACTTAACATCCGAAGCGCGTTGGAGCTCGACCATTTTTTAAGCCACTGTGGTTAGCAATCCAAGTGCGGACATCACCCTGGGTTGCTTATCTTGTAAAATTGCCATTAATGCGTTCTACTAACGGGCCGCCGAGCTCCTCAACTACCACGCCGAAATTTTGCTATCATTCATCATCATTCCATCATTCCGCATAACGTCCATTTTCAAAATGGCCTCAAGGATTTCCAAAATGACCGATCTTGTTATCATTGGTCAGTAGAAATGTTACATTACTGCATACTATACAAATAAGGCAGGTCCGAAAATGCTCGAGGGGCTTAATTTCAAAACTACGACCTCCAAACTTCAGATTACCTTAACTTTTACAATCGCGACGACTGGCTGAATGGAGACCAGTGGCATAAAACTCTGATAAAAACAGAGGACGTAGAAGGATAAGTTGCATTTTTAACCGACCTAAAAAGGATGTTATCGATTTAGTTGTACGTTGTTTTATGTTCGTTACCTCAGAACTTTGTCAGATTTTTTTTGACAGGATATTGTCTCAGACCAAATTTGCATTTTTGATTAGTTTGGTTAGTTTCTGATTGTAGCTTTTCGATACATCTACGTTTTTAATTAGGTATATAAACACATATCTATATATTTCAGTCCATCTATTCTTATCTTCATCCCCACATATTCCCGGTTGCAGTCTCAGCGGTAATGCTTCAGAGCCCGGGGTTTGCTACCTTATCTATCCTAACTAGACTGGAAACAACTTTTCACAAAGTATGATTCCCACAGGGATTTGAACCTACGACCTCCGGATTACAAGGCGTACGCTGTGACCACTGAACCACGAAGGCAGTCAAATTTAGTACGCATCTATTCTGTATGTTATTTATTTTATACATTAACGATCGGTGTAACAAATTGTCAGACTGAATCGCTTGAGTAATCTCGTAGCATCTTTCCTTGTTAAGGCCAAGTGCGAGGGGCCTTAAGATCAAGCGTAACAGTATTGTAGTAGACCAGACTACACTAACGTAAGGCGCTGTTGCCCCTGATGTGCGGCCCAATGTACGCGCTGGCGAAATCCGGAACCAGTGGTAATCATCTATTGATGGTAACGAATGTCAGAAGAATTTCATTGCGTGGTCATTGTACTGCAACCTTGCTTTATGCTATGGTTAAAATTGACAAACAGTACGTCAAATAGGGAGTGGACTAAAATGTTATGTCTTGTTCTTGCGATGTCGAATATTGAAAAGAGTGACAGGGACAAAACATATTTAAAAATGCTTAGAAACGTTTGTATTATTTCATTATCTAAGCCCGCGACTTCGTTCGCGTGGACTTTATGTCTCCGGATAATGCTCATCAGACTGAACAACTTTTTCTAAGGCGTCATTTTTATATTTCATATAGTTAAGCTGGACCATTATGGTTCTGCATCGGGTGTTCCATTTATAATCAATTATACCTTATATGTGTCCCAGGCTTAACAGCTCTATAACAAAAACAGTTTCATTCGAATCCTTCCAGTATTTCCGGAGTTTAGCGTGTACAAACAGACAAACAGACAAACAAACATACAGACAAACAAACATACAGACAAACAGACAAACATTTTTTAAAATTCTTACTCTATTATAAGTCTCTATCGCCTCCAATATTTTTTTGGAAATGTATTAAATGTACATACACATTTTTACTGTTTTATTATATGTATAGATATAGATATGGGGGTTAATATTTAGTTGTTGATTGACGACCTCTGTGGCGTAGTGGTCACCATGCTAGTCCGCCACCCAGAGGTCCCGGGTTTGATCCCCGGTCAGGGCAAGTTGGAAAATGGCCTTTTTTAAATTGTACCGGGTCTTGGATGTTTATCTATATATGTATTTATTATAAAATATAGTATCGTTGAGTTAGTATCCCATAACACAAGTTTCGAACTTACTTTGGGGCTAGCTCAATCAGTGTAATTTGTCCCTAAGTCCCTATATATTTATTTATTTATTGTTGATAACAACGAAGCTCTTGTAAACTGGAAGCTGTTAGAATTATAAGCAATCAAATCAGCGGTTAGCGCTTAGGCTATGAGTGATTTGATTACTTATAATTCTAACAGCGGTAAATTGTCAATTATTATATCAATTAATGTTTCCTTATCCACCGACGTTTATTTATTGCCAAGTTTCATTCCATATACATAGCATAAAGTGTAATTAAAATCAAGTTTTAGATATTTAGAAAAAATATTATGACTTGTTTGAGAAGCTTGGTCGGAGTACGCTTTCGCAAGTTAAGCAACCCTGAG
Source organism: Acrobasis consociella (assembly GCA_963555685.1). NCBI lineage: Eukaryota > Metazoa > Arthropoda > Insecta > Lepidoptera > Pyralidae > Acrobasis > Acrobasis consociella. The sequence continues at coordinate 6,234,776 of OY743104.1, read as the reverse complement.
CGTTGCCCGCTCTTAAATGGTTGATTGTTGCTCTTAAATGGTTGATCGCAAGTGACACAAAAACTTCTTGAGCTCCTCCGTGCTTCGGAAGGCACGGTAAGCCGTTGGTCCCTGTCCTCTTTTTATGGCAGTGATGCCTACAGCTAAAAAATCTGACACAACAACAAAATAAAGGTAAAAACGGTAAAAAGTTTCGTAGGTGTTTCCAGTGAGTTATCGTGTCCTTAGATACGCAAAAAGAGAAAAACCAACCCATCTTAAATGGGTGTGCAGACTTCTTCGAAATGTTTATCTCATTATATTTGACATTAGAAAAACGAGATAAAAATATGATAAAAATAGTGTCTAGTTGTTATTGTTAACTTATAGGAGTTATGCGTTTTTAGGGTTCAGTACCCAAAGGGTAAAAACGGGAACCTATTACTAAGCCTCCGGTGTCCGTCTGTCTGCCCATCCGTCTGTCACCAGGCTGTATCTCATAAATATGATAGCTACCACATTTGAATTTTTTACAGATTACGTATTTTCTTTTGCCGCTGTAACAACAAATACTAAAAACAGAATAAAATGAATATTTTAGTGGGACTATAGTACGGAACCCTTCATGCGCGAGTCCGACTCACACTTAGGCGGTTATTTAGCAATATTGACGTCGTTGTAGATATTTTTCTGCATCTAATTGTGTGTCTTGGCCGAATTTTAATAGAAACTAGGTTGCGGGGTCGTTCTTAGCTGTAACATTTATAGAACACCTCGAGTAACGAAGACCTAAGGCATCTCATTTCATATTTTGCAAAAAGGTGCATTCAAAAAGTAAAAGAATATTCTAGTTGGATTAGATTTAGGCTTTATGTCCACTATAAAATTTTGTTTGCCCTGAAAGAGAGGGCCGATGGCCCCATTAGCCATCGGTTCTTCGCGCTGTGTGACATAGAAAGGTTCTTGAATGGCGGGCGCATCGTAGGACACCCACCTGCTAGATGGTCAGATGACCTGTGCAAGGTTGCAGGAAGGTGCTTGATGCAGGCCGCTTCCGAACGGTAGTTTTGGAAATTCTTGCGGGAACCTATGTCCACCAGTGGACTTCTTCTGGCTGATATGATGATGATGATGATGAAATAGTATCAGGTTTTTCATAAGCCTGTAGTGTATTTTGTAAAATAATTATTAATAAACTAGAAAATAATAAACGTGTAAAAAAATATAACAAACACTGTAATAACAGGTGTTGTGTAATGTTTTGGGTAATAAAATGGCATAGGCGTGGCCGTAGTGAGCCAACCAGCTGCTTATAAATAATTTTTAGACTTTTCCCCATTCGCGACGGTTTTGAGTCGCGACGCTAAGATATCTATAAGTATTAACAACGTATTACTAGTTATTCGAGCCAAACTGTGAACTCACGAACCCCATAACTTAGCAATTCCTAGACCGATTCGACTCATGTTTGAACTCAATAATTTAAACATGAATCGAATCGAAACCTATCAAAATTACTCAAGTCATCGTTGAACAAACATTCATTCGTACAAACGCCGGATTGTTCAAGAGGACTCGGAGAACTTCGCTCGCTTGGCCGATCACGTGACAGTCATCGAGCTTTGTAAAGTGCTTGTGTTTTAAACTTCCAACATCTTTGTTGACTTAGGCTGGATTCGATTAAACTTTTTACTCCTACTCTCCGATGGTAATGATGTCAAAACTCAATACCCGTTTGACATCAATATCTGAGAGTAAGAATTATTCTTAGAATAAAAGTTTGGTTACACCAGCCTAAACAGATTAAACAAAATAGTGATAGATAGAGCGACATCTGAGAGAATATTAAAAAGAAATATGAATACAGTTTCTCTAGAATATGATCTGTCTGTACGTCTTCATGTAGTACTGTGTCAAAACTTAGAAATAAATTTTTGATTACAAAACTGTAGCAAGACGGAAATTGTATTAGATATTTTAGGTGTGGTTAATAGAAACCAGCACGAATAAGGACGACGCCAAATTCTGCGTCTTTATGCGGCAACTCTTCCGTCCCTGAGGACAGTGTGGACCTTAATTTATGGCGATATCATTAATGATTTCCAATGCTCGCGTTTCAATTTGCATTTGGATTTATTCATATGTAAAGCATATTAGTTTAGCAACGGAATGATCTATATTGTCCATTGAATTATGGTCCTATAAAATTAATGGTCATTCGTATGAATGGTATGTTTATTGGTTACTAGCTGAAGCCCGCGACTTCGTTCGCGTGGACTTTATGTCTCTGGAAAATGCTCATCAGGCTGAACAACTTTTACTAAGGCGGCATTTTTATATCTCTTATAGTTTTGCTGGACCATTATGGTTCTGCATCAGGCGTTCCATTTTCCAAAATCATTTATACCCTATATGTTGCCCAGGCTTAATAGCTATATAACAAAAAAGTTTCATTCGAATCCGTCCAGTATTTCCGGAGATTAGCGTGTACAAACAGACAAACAGACAAACAGACATACAGACAAACAGACAAACAGACAGATATTTTTTTTTTAATTCTTACTCTATTACTACGTCTCCATCGCCCCCATATTTTTTTTTGAAATATATTTAATGTACAGACACACTTTTTTTACTGTTTTATTATATGTATAGATATCGGAACTAAACCAACTTGTTTCATGTGCTAAGCGAATTTTGAAATGTTTTGACGGATTATTCTACGAATGTCATTTTTTTGAAATGTGTGTTTTAGTATTGACTAATACTAATACACTTATTAGATTTTTTCCTTAATTGTGCTAAAAAAACTTACTATGTCTCATACATGTGTATATTACATGTATGTGTATTTTATATCTATGGGACACAGTTGTTAAGTTGCTCATATAAGGCACCGTGTGAACGTGTTAAATGATACTTTAAAACCTCCGACAAAATAGACGAGTATTATAAGTTTGACGCTAGTGTATGTCTGTGTGTCTCTCTGGGTCATCATAGCTACAGAACGGACGGACCAATTTTAATGCGTTTTGCTACGTGATTATTTGCTTGCGGTGTTTCTTAGCTATGTTTGATGGAAATCGGTTCGGTCATTTAAAAGTTATGGGGGGTTCGCGCTTGAAAGTCAGTTTTTTCAATTTAGATGACAAACACGAGATCGCGTTATACGGATATAAATTCCATTTAACATCGGTTCCGCCACTCATCACGACTTGGTATCGTCGGGTTTTTTTTAATTTGCCAGGCAAACAAACTTGTCCTTTTTTACGGATAAATCATACAGATTGAGCTAGTCTCAAAGTGAGTTCGAGACTTGTGTACACCTCATAACATCTCATTAAAGTATGTAAATGTTTGAAACCGTGGACAAGACAGCCATTACAAGTAGATAATTGGTGAGACAGTTATTATGCTGAAGCTATTTACATTGTTTTTCACCGTTTCTCGTGTGAAGCTACATTTCACTTCCTTCTCTCGTAAATCATTCGAGTACTGTTTAATTACACGACAAATGTATGTCTTTGTTTACATTTCTTTTTGTTGTTATTGTATTGTCACAAGTTTATATTGTTTTTTATCTACTCGGCTGGGGTGACTATTTACCAACCAAACATTTTTTTAAATAAATTCAATCCATGATACTGAATTTTCTCCGCGTTTCAATGCCCATAAGTTCATTAAAAAAGCTTGCCACTCTTAGTGACAACAAATCAATCAGACTTTTTTCTTAAGAGCGGCCAACCCGTCTTACTTTTCATACAAACGCTCGTACGTGATTATGGCGTTGTAACAGATATTTCTTGGAAAGTTTTGAACTAACAGGAATCTTGTGCGCTATATCTAGGTTTCTATAGAAATTAAAAATTAAAAACAAATTCAGTATAAGTCTCCAAAAATCTGCTTTTTTGTACAAATTTTACCCAAATTTCGGCCGATCATATAGTACTAATGAATTGTAAAAGTAAAGAAAATATTTGCATAGAAACCTTGCAAATGTATTGAAGATTCTAAATGAAAAACATTTATTTCACACACTCGTAAGACTTACTGAAAAACACGTATCACCTGGAACAAGTTTTATGAAATTTCCGCACCCTATGAAAAGTTAATATTCATTCAATGAATAGTAAATAATAATACTAAATTCGTACAATATAATGCAAACTGAGCGCTCAGCTGCTATCTCTCTCTTCTCACTTTCCTTTTTTTTCTATCATTGCGCTGGATAAAACAACAAGCATTTCCAACCATGCTCGCGTTGACGATAGACGGACCGGGAAGGGCCGCCTTAACGTGAAACAAATGAAAATATATGAAAAACAAAAGTGTGACGTCATGCTTTTTTGGAGTCACATAACGCTCTGCATTATTAAAACTAAAATCATGTGGAAAATGGCACTATTTTGAGACGATTTATTTTATCATCTGTACCGAATAATTTATTTAAGACTCAGTCATCTACCCAATTCAGATTCCACATTGGGGCAGGTCATGTCAGCGTACATCACAATGAAGAACATGACAAAATTCATGAATAATATATACTCGCATGAATATAATTTTAATTAAATATTAATTAAATCGCAGAACTGTTGCATAATTTTGTAATATAATGTTTTTTTAGATATAAATTATATATTTATGAGATAGGACGACGCTTGAAGAACCGAGGATATGCCACCGCTCCGGATGGAATTTGGTTCAAAGGATATCCATCGCTATCCAAAGAGGAAATGCAGCCAGTATGTTGGGCACTTTTGAGTCGGATACAGTTCGGAGTGGCATTTTTGACAAGTGGCATGTTTATTGACACATTTTGTAAAAAATATATGTTTGTACTATTTGTGTGTAAACAATTTTAATTATGAACTAATAAGATATAAATTCTATCTAAACGTATTTAAGTAATAGTTCGCTCGAACTTAGACCTCGCAACTTAGATTAAGATGTTTTGAGCAAGGCGATCATTATTCCAAAATACGAGACGTAAAACCGAACCAATTTTAATGTCCATTCTTCTTCTTTGCGTGACGAAGGTTTATTAGTTTTAGTTTATATTCTATCCGCCCTTATATCGTTAAACGAGCAATTCTTGTATATTAATATGTATATAAATTTATTTCTGTTATCTCGGAAACGGCTCTAACAATTTCGCGGAAATTTGGTATATGGGGGCTTTCGGGGGTAAACAATTGATCTCGAATCGACGATTAGTCTTATGTTTGGGAAAACGCGTGTTTTCGAGTTTTCATGCGTTTTTCTTTCCACGAAGAATATAGTCGCTAATTTCGACCTGCTGGCCGCTGTCTGTCTGGTCTAGCGGGTTAAGACGCGGATGGCAAGAAACGAGTGTTACGGGCTCGAATCCCGCTCGGTGACTTACTTTTGTTTTTTTTTTATACGTTCAAGTTTATATATAATTTTTTAATTTTTATTGTTTTTCGATAGGTAAGTTTTAAAAAATGTAGGTTATGTTTGAGATATAAACGAGCAAAGCTCGGTCGCTCAGGTACTTGAGGTACTATGGCGGTGTCGTTAGTAGCCACATATAAGTCGTCCAGGATGCAGGTAGTAGGGCACCCGGGGCAAGAAAGCAGGTGCGCCATAGTTTGTAGTGAGAAGCCACACTTGCACACGTTTTGAGAGCTATCAGTCATCTTCCATCAAACTGTGATATAAAATAGCCGGAGCGTGAAATATTAACATAAATATATAAATTAATGATTTAAACAGATAGATAAGTGCATTTCAATTAAACGGAATAACTTCGATTCGACACATACCTGTTCCAGTGACCTTTCGTCCAATAGTATTTATTGTATCAAGTACCTACATAACTAAACTTCCTTGTCCGAGCCTTTCCAACAGGGCGTTGCTATCTGAGCTTTACTTGGTCACTTTATTTATACGAGTATTAACATTTTTAACCGGCGGAAAAAAAGAGGCGTGTTACAAGGTTTGACGCTTATGTCTGTCTATCTGTCTATCTGTGGCACCGTAGCGTTCGAACGGATGGACCAATTTTGTAGCGTTTTTTTTATTTACGTAAAAGCAAGTTTCCTTATGATGGTTCTTAGCTATGTTAACGCTTGAAAGTTGGAGGTTTTGTAGTATATTTGGCGCTACGGATATTAGTTCAACTATGCTCATCCGCCCATCACTAGACGTTTATATATGAAACTACTAAAATAAGGCTCCTACAGCCACACTTGGCCAGAGCAGCAAGAGGACTTGGCCTACACTCTCCACGCTGGCCAGACGGGTTGGGGAGGTAATTGCTTATTATTTATATGAAGAAGTTAAATAATACGAAAGCAAAAACATTTTTTTTAATTTGTTGAAAAATAAGCAAGTAAAACTTTTAAAATCTAAAGGAAGAGGAAACTTTCAAAAAACAGAAAAAGGATGCATGTACAGCGCTCAGACCTAATAGCAGTGATGCTATTAGGTCTCGTGCGTACGAAAGAGATAGTGAGATGTCCCCGCCACGCTCGCACTCTTATATTTGAAACGTTTATTACTACTTCATTGTGATATGGATTTTATTTATGAAATGTCAAAGTTAGAAATAACAATTTTCAGACCGGGGACGAAATGATACTTGTCGTGTTTGTTTGTTTGTACATTTGTGTGAAAAAGAGAGATTATTTTCTCTAAAATAACGGCTTTATAACATATATGTTAGTTAAATTACAAAGTGAAGTAATTAATTTTCTATTTTATTATAGTAAGTAAAAACATAATAAGTCATAAAAAAGTAGTAACTAGAAAATTAATATTGAATTGGAAATGAGGAATAAATAATCGGCCAAGTGCAAATCTGACTCGCGCACGAAGGGTGTCGTACCATTATCTATAAAAAAATTGCGCTATTTGTATGGGAGTCCCCTCAAATAATTACTTTATTTCATTTTTAGTATTTGTTGTTATAGCGGCAACAGAAATGTTCACTGTTGATGTATTTCTATTACCGTTATCAAAACAACTAAAAAAAAAAAGTAGGGTTCCCAATTCCCATACAACGGGTTTCACTATACAAACGTGATTTTTTGTAGATACCTAATGGTAGGGAATCCTTCATGCGTGAGTCCGACTCGCGCTTGGCCTGTTTTATATTCACTAGTGTATACTGTATGTTATAAGTTGTAAAATTAAACGCTAAATGGCTGCAAATGTTCGGCCAATATTACCTTGTTACCGCGTAAGAATTGTCATAAATTAACACATACTGCGTGAAACGGGCCAATGGGGCACAGTGTGGTCGCCGTTTGTTTTGAAATCATATATCTAAACATTTATATGCATTGTATTGAAATTTTACTAGAGCCCTCTTTTTTCACCTTAGCGCTGGTAAAAGACCAATGTTTTTGTTTTATTAAAAAAAAAAATGGCGCTTCAGTACAGTACTGAAAGTGGAAATTGTCAACATTACACAAAAAAATCTTCATTGTGACATCACTTCCTCAAAAAAGCTTGACCTTGCTTGAAAATGAAGGTCAATGGGATTTTTGCAAATATCTAAATAAGTAAGACCTTATTTTAAAATCTGATTGGAGAAAGCTTCTCCTAGAGGCTATTCCTCGAAAAGGATTGCGATTTAGATCTTTTTTAAAATTACTTGACAAGCCAATTCAGTGCGAGATAGTGAACGATTTTCCCCAAAAAACATATATGTCGAAATATGAAAAATAATTTTTTGCTTTCCATACAAACTCGGATCAGATTGGTCAACTTTTATGGGGGGCCGAAAATTACTTTTTATATTACGATACGTGTTCCTTGGGGAAAGTTTTTCAGGATCATGGACTGAATTCACCCTTAAAATAGTTTCAGTATATTTTGTTAGACCCTACATACACGACACGTAATATAAATCTTATACCTTTAAACGAGCAATTCTTGTGTATTTATATGTACATAAATTTAATTCTGTGATCTCGGAAACGGCTCTAACGATTTCGGTGAAATTTCGTATATGGGGGTTTTCGGGGGTAAACAACTATGTTTGGGAAAACGCGTATATTTCTTCCTGCCGGCCACTGTCTGTCTGACTCGACGGCAAGAAACGAGTGTTACGGGTTCGAATCCCGCTCGGTGACTTACTTTTGTTTTTTTTTATGTTCAAGTTTATGTATAATTTTTTTATTTCTAGTCAAATTTAAAAAAATGTAGTTAATGTTTGAGATATAGCCGAGCAAAGCTCGGTCGCCCAGGTACTTATACTTACGTGTGAAAGCCAAACCTAACTAACTACCTATAGTACTTATTCTGCGCCCTAACTATCCGCGTTCGCCATTCGTCTCTGTGCTATGCTACATCATAATTTCGGCCATACTCATAACTATAACCGTAAAGCTTCATTAATTACGACAAGATCTATTGTATTACGGGTACTTTAATTGCCCTTGACATGATAGGTTCTAGGTCAGCTTTATTCGATTCTTCATAATTATTTTTTATTACACCTCCTACCTAATTTTGCTGCGCTTACGTTGTTTTATGTTTATTTTGTATTGTTTGTAATTTTGAATTCGGATGTGTGTATTTTTTGTTTGAATTCTTTTGTCTGGATTTGGTCTGGTTTATTGGACCAGACAAAGTAAACATAAATATTTATTGATGGATTTATAAACGGGGTTTTAAACGTAAAACGTTAATGTCTAACATTAACAATCTATTTAAAGCACGACAGTGTAAAAACTTTCATGGTAAAAACCAATAAAACATAGTTATTTGCATGTTATTTGTAATTTTTGACAGACTTCAAAAAAGGTGGGTATTAATCCGAATGCATATATATTTTTTTGTCTGTTTCCCCCATGAGGTAAGAGCTTCCCTCTAACTTCATGGTTACCGCATTACTGAAAGAGACCTGACCCAACATTCTTGTCATATGCAATGGTCCCAATTAACAAAATCGGCTGTGTAGTTTGGTATTGAAGTCAGCTTAAATTTTTGAAAATTATTAATCTCGAATAATCTTAATCTTGTTCACAACGTTAAAGTGTTTATTTATTTAATCAAACCTAGGTGATAGAGATTCGATCCAAGATCACCAAGGCATCGAGGTTCTCTAAGAGTGAAACCTAGCTTGATCGACTTTTCGACTTTTCGATAATCTCATTATAAATACCTGTTCTTGCCATAATTACTCGTACAGACAGTATTAAGTTTTAATAAGACGTTAACTATAGCTATATATCAGTAGTTACGATATACCTAACCTAAAATTTTTAGTAGCTAAGAAGATTTAATCGAAATCGTTGCAGCCCTTGCAGAGATCCTCATTATAAACACCTGTACTTACCAAATTCGTTAAAGTATTAAGATTTAATAAGAAGTTAGGTATCTATAAATAAGTAGTTTTATGATACAACTAACTTTTATAGTAGCTAAGTCGATAAAATAAAATGTTACTTACAACTTTTTCTCCTATCGTAAATATTTTATAGTCACGTTAGAAATTGAAGTTGTGTTCGAGGTAACTACTAGTAAATAAAATATAAAATAAACAAATATATAGGGACAAATTACCCTAGCCCCAAAGTAAGTTAGAGACTTGTGTTACTAAACTTTAAGGTACTATCATCATCATGATATCAGCCATAGGAAGTCCACTGCTGGACATAGGCTTCCCCCAAGAATTTCCGAAACGACCGATCAGAACATAATTTATGACAAATACATATATAGATAAACATTCAAGTACAGGTCAATTTGAAAAAGGCCATTTTCCAACTTGCCCTCACCGGGGATCGCACCCGGCAACTCTGTTTAGCGGACTAGTGTAGTGACCACTACGCCACGCAGGTCGTCAATAAAACAAAAATATATTTATAGTACAATATTTATGGTTTTAATAGGTCTTCTTCTTATCGTGTGTGTTAGTGACTAACACTAGTGTCTGAGTTTTTAAGCCGCCTTAAAGGCCTCTGACATGGTTTTAGGTGACGACCAAGTGACTGGGACCGACGGCTTAACGTGCCTTCCGAAGCCCGGATCATCTTACTTATCAGACAATCAGGTGATCAGCCTGCAATGTCCTTACCAAACTAGAACAACAACACAAAGTCGTTGCCTCCGCGTGGAATCGAACTCGTTACCTCCGGGTATGAGCCGAACGCTCTAACCACTACACCACGGAGGCAGTTAAAGTTTTAATAGGTAGTTTGTTTGTACATTCATCGGCAGTTTAGATTTAGTACGTAATAGCCTAGGTATCACTTGTTGCCGTGTCCTTCATAAGGTTGAAGCGAACAACATTCACAATGTTAACGATACACTATAATATTTCAGCCCATATCCGGCTGGCCAGTTATTTTTTATTCGCTGTTTTGAATTGTCGTCCGTGGCCTCTATATTTAAAACTAGCCGCCCGTCCCGGCTTCGCACGGGTTGGACATATAGTATCGCGAAGTTTTTTGTAGTTATTGATATGTTCTTTTATATTGTAGAACATAGTTTTGTTTTATCATTACTAGTCTCCGCAGTGCATGTGACGCAAGTTGTTTTATGGCATTTTTTACACCTTGGGTTACGTTAGTAATTATATAGTCTTTGCCTTGGGTTCGTAACCCAAGGCAATGTGTTTGGTCTTACCTCAGGTATGGACTTACTAAAACTTACGTTGCTAAAGTTTTAGTAAGTCCATCCCTTATATTTTCTAGCAATAAATATATTCAGGGTGAATGTAGCTTTCTATGTGTAAAAGAATTTTTGAAATCGTCGCAGTAGTTTTTGAGTTTATTCATTGCAATTTCCCAAACATAAGACTAATCTAGATCGATTATTTACCCCCGAAAACCCCCATATACCAATTTTCAGCGAAATCGTTAGAGCGTTTTCGAGAAGAAATTTATAAATATATAAATAAATAAATATACAAGAATTGCTCGTTTAAAGGTACAAGATTATGTACAGTGCATACAAGACTTTATGTACACCCATGATATGAATCCTCTACACAAGGTTCTGAAACCAAACCATAGGGTTAATAGGTACAGTGTTGTAAGAACTCTGTGTAAATTCATGGTAAGTTTAATTGCTGTGTATCTATTGCAAACAATATGGGTATTGTTTTTTACATTGGGAGTATTACTCTACTACGTGAGACGGCAAGTTTTCTGTAAAAAGAACTGCTCAAGCTCATATAGGATTAGTAGGTATAGGCAAATCTCGAATAATTCTCATTTATAAGCCACAAAACAAGTATCTAAACAAGTACGTAATTATATGTCCTGCGTTTTATCTAACGATGTAAACGGCCCATTAGGCCGCACAGAACATTGTTCCATTATTTGAGTTCAACAGATAGAACATACATTAGCTCAATTTATTCTCGGCCCTCAGCGATTTACTTGTAAATTATGTATTCCAGATAATTCTACTATGCCATTGTTCCTGTCCGATTGGCGTAGGTCCGATAACGCGCCAACGAACGACCTCGCTTGCCAGATACTAAGATAACTGTTTAAAATAGCTAATGAGCAGAAGTTAGACCCAGTACATTGAATTTAAAACGTGAAAGTTACGAAAAAAATTGGCCGTTCTGTCTTTTGGAAGTGCATTTTATGGCACTGCTTGTATTATACTAGCACAAGTGTAAATAATATACACAAAAGCAAACTACTTAATACATAAATTGAACTCCGAATAATGAGTTAAGTCAATGAGTTAAAAATGATATATTCATAACAAATCCTAAAACAAACGAGTAAAAAATTTAAAAACATCCGTCATAAAGAAGGGTATATTCTTTCTAATACCTTCATTTTACTTGCGATCGCACTTCATCACAATTTCAATCGGTCGTTTTGGAAAACCTTGGGGGAGGCCTATGTCCAGAAGTGGACATAGGCCTCCCCCAAGGTTGTTGTGTGATGATGATAATGATAAAGCTCTTTTTCAAAAGTAAATAAAATTTAATATTTTTTATTCCATCATTTATAAATTTAGGAACACAGACATATTTTCCTAGATTAAAATATCATTCTGTAGTCTCCATAATCCGTGTAGATAAGTATACGATAAACCATTCGATTGTTGAAAACTTGCGGAAGGTTATCGATGCTATCAACACTTTAAAAATTGTTGAACTCGGCTGAGAGCACCTGTCATTAGATGAGATGGTGCGTGTACCTATTGTACGTAGGAGGAGAAGTGCCGTGTGATGCAACCAGCGTATTCTTCTTGACCTTATGCCACTTTTATGAATGGCACAAAGTATGTTACGTCCGATAGGGAGTTAGTACCGAATGGTCTTAAACGCAAAAAGTATAGATTCTCGTCTAAAACGCAACTCCGAACTTACCTTACTAGATTGCGTAACTGCTTCATCAACATCAGGTCATTTTGTCTCCACTGCAGATGCACGACCCTCTCTGTACTACCAAAACCTTGGCTAGAACAGCTAGAGCGCTTGGCCAACACTATCCTCTCTGGCCAGATGGGTCGGAGAGGTCTTGTTGATGTTTATAATCTTTGTTTAGCTTATATTTCCTAAGTTGCCTTGTATTTTAAAATTATGAATTTTAATCATTATGTGATTTTATGACTAGGCATATTCAATCATGGATTCTAATATTGGCTTAACAAAAGATTATAAAACTTATAAGTAAGCTCTAGTACACTCTTTGTTGTATCCATTTCTCACATCCATCTCAAATATACGCGTCTGCTGTGATGCAACCATAATGTAATATTACTTACTAGAGAATCAATTTTATTTTTGAATACCGATTGTTTTTGGTTATACAATGATATTTAATGTTATCTGTGACCTATGATAGTACATTCAACTTTTCAATTTTCTGTTTGACATGGTACAAAAACCATTAAATATATCTCTCAATACCAGGATATTACATATTAGGTAATATAAGTTGTGATAATCTTTTATGTAACGTTCTTCTGTATTTTTGATAATGCTTTGAATAAGATTTTTAAAAAACTCTGTACAAAACAAATGAAAACAATTGTTCTTCTAAATAAGTATTTTTTTATTCAAATTCAAATGTTTATTCAGTAGGTAATAGACAAGACGACGGGAAAATTACTTTGGCCCATTGGTTAGATTATTAAGAAATATTGTACACGTATTTTTTTTTTCTTAGAAACAAATATTGACGAAGATACAGTGCATTTAAATTCCGCATGACGTCACGGCTAAGTACGATTTTTACATAGCGGTGACGTCACAAGTCCCTCACTCTGGTACTTAGACGCTCCGTATCTTCGCGTATATCTACTTTTTTGATAAACTGAAAAATATGGGACTATTCTTTTGGATAATCTAAAAGATGGACTAATTAGAATAATACTTTTCAGACCTTGTCGTAACCCCTGTTAGACCTTTACAGGCTCTTTTACCGACGGAATCTAGCGCGGTGTTATCTCCGAGTTAGCTCAGCTGTGACTCGGTGGACTGTAGAGGTCGTGTACACTTCTTCCTTAGTTGGCTTCTTTATTTGACGAGGCTCACAGTAAGGCTGCGTTTCCACTGAAGCGGAGCAGAGCGGAGAGGACAGAAATTGACCAATCATAATGCTCGAAATCTCCGCTCCGCTTTAATTCAAACAGCGGAGCGGAAATTTCGAGCATTGTGATTGGTCAAATTCTGTCCTCTCCGCTCTGCTCCGCTTCAGTGGAAACGCAGCCTTACACTGAAGTACAGCTGAGTCAATAATAGTTTTACCCGTCAATTAATATAATTTACATCACGTGTAATTTAAGTTTAGCTACACCAGAAAGTAAAAATATGAAATAACATTGCGGAAGCCATTCTTTTATCCACAATTTAGTAAGCCCAAATAAAAACTCGATAAAATTACTAGGAATTAAGTGAAAGTATTAAAGTATACAACGTGGAAGGGACATATATAACTATAGTATATAACATTTAAAATATGGACAAAAATACCAAAAAATAAGATTCGACGCGACGATCACATACAAAATGCCCGGGCAGCTGCACAATTTTGTATGGAAATGCTGAATTTTGTTTTAGTTTTTGACTGTTATTTCTATTTGAATTAAACTATAGTGATCTAGTATAGCCCGTGGTACGATTTATTACGGGTACCCTTCCACGTTGTATATGATATATGACCAGATGTCGCAAACATACCAATGCAAAGATTCCCTTAGCGATGGCATCTATTAATTACTATCTAGATAAACTTCATTCTATCTACCTCACAAGCGCAGCTCACAAGTATTTAAAGCTGCCTTATACAGCGCGCCTCATGCTAAAAGAGGAGATCGAACAAATCTCTAGCTAGAAACATTTCAAACAACTTATTCGATGAAATATTCGGAGCGCATCCAATAACGATCCATTTGCACCGTTTAAACCAAAAATCGAGTTTCCATTTACGGCAGATGCTATTTTAAGCGTAAACAACCTTGCGTTTTGATAAATAAGCTAACTTCGCTAAAACATCTTCGAAGGTATATTTTAAATTCTAAATATATACGAAGAATTATAATAAGTATCATGAAAAAGTTACTTTAATCATTATTTCGCGCAGAAAGGCCCTTCGACATTTATACAAATGACTGTCGCGTAACGCAGCGTCATAGGGCAGCTGCCGATATATGTATTAGCGGAAAAAGAGATGAAAGTTGTTTTAAGAATCGCCTACTTCAATTCACTTTATTGACAGGGACATATTATGCTTCATATTATTACAATTTGTCGTCGACCGTTGTATAGGGGCTGCAAGCGCCTGCAGAGAACGAAGGAGCGGTGCGAGTACGAACGTGGACGCGTATTGCGCAGGACTCTCTTACTACATACATTCATTCGTAAAGTAGAAAAACAAAAAGGAAAAGCTAACCCTAAGCTACAAAGCAATATATCAGCAGCCGAGAAAGCGCTAAGATGAAAGAGAAATGTGATACCATCATATTTTCCCGGTCGCATCCTCAGCAGCGATGCTTCAGAGCCCGGGGTCCGCTACCTAATCAAGGAGATTTGACGAGGTGAAGAGAAATTAGATATATAAGGCAATATAACTGTTGTTGGTTTTGCTTCATAATTTTTGTTTCTCCATAGGTACCATTGTTCTCACCCGTTCATTATAAGCATGTAATCCAATAACGCGTGACTATGAGAGCCGCCTATCACAGTTTTGATAAATGTTACTTTAATGTGTGTATTCTCTTGCACAAAGTCGGCAAAAACAATTTCATAACGAAATGAAAATACCCAAAGACAGTCAACGTTGAAACCTTGATATTTATGGTCATCAATTTGCCCATTGGGGTTTTGAGTGTTGTTAAGAACTTTATATTTTTATTACGCATAAACTATGAAATTAACTTGATGACATTAAACGACTCAATTAAATGAATGGCATAAATAATTTGCACGGCAACATTATTTACTTACATTTTAAATAAAGTTCTTAGAGACTTAAGTTTAAGACAGCAGTTAAAAATCATTTATTAAAAAATGCGTATTATCATGTAAATGACTATTTATCATCATCTGAGAAAAAAACTTGGAAATAGTTGACTGCAAATTGTAATTGTATAATTCAAATGTAAGCTTAAGTGTAAATATGTATTGTGATTGTAACATAGCCCATCAGGCTGGGTAGGGACCAATACCGAACTGGGTTTCTTTCGGCGTAATCCTCCCAGCAGTGGTTTTACATTGAATAATTTTTTTTGACTTTGACACGATTGAAGATTAGCAGAGTTTTGACGCACGATACTCCTAACAATCAAAAGGATATTGTCATAGTGGGCTTTATTTCATATACAAATTGTAAATCTGTAACCTTGCCATATTCTCAGACGTACCTATACCGATAATACTGAACAACTTTCCCAAAAAAAAATTGTTCCCCGGCAACAGAAATACATCATCTGTGAGAATTTAAACTGTCTAGCTATCACGGTTCATGAGCCTGGTAACAGATAGACGGACAGTGGAGCCTTAGTAATAGGATCCCGTTTTTACCTTTTGGGCACGGAACTCCTCGAAGGAGATGACGTGATGACTTGGACGCATACATAGCCGAGTGGCATACTGTTGCCCTCGACAGAACTGAATGGAAGCAGAAAGAGGAGGCCTCTGCCCAGCTGTGGGACACAGAAATAGGCTAATAAAAAGGTAAACAAGACACGTATGAATATAACATGTTGACGATACTTGAAATCAATACAAGCGCTTCAGTCTGAACGTAGTCTCTTCGCTTGAACAACTCCGGCCGGATAAAAAAGAACTGAATTTCTGTGCGCTACGCTGCCCTATATTTCACAGACAATTGCTGTAGACTATAGACACGTCTGTTCTGTAATGTTTTCATTGAAAGACTTGCGTCTGAAAAAGAACGAATTTATCGTGATCTCTGTCGCAATGTAGCAACAGTGGACACCCTTCACGCACCTTTATGCGGCCGTAGTAGTGGCGAAATTGCAATGAATTCTGGTAAGTTAGTGCTGTAGACTGTACTACAGTTAAGTGTTACTAAACATTATAGAACGTACGGTGTAAGTTGTAGATCTTGAGACAGTGCAAACTGCAAGTTGATTGGATAATATTTGAGTTGCCTACTGCGTAATCGAACTGCAAGACCGAGGCAGACAGCACTTGCGGACCTGGCCACTGTCTGCTTTGAGCCGCAAGACCCCGAATGCTTTGTCTTCCCCGTTAGGGATAAGGACGTGATAGTATGTATGTATGCAGACATAACTCAGGGACGCAAGACTCAAAGGCCATTTATAGCGTAATGGTGGGCGTGAATGTGAAAAAGTAATCAAAATAGTGATGGTATGCCGCATTGACTATTAAATTGACGCGGGATAAGAAGCAGCTGGTACATTCTAAGTTCTTATTTTTCTCTCAGACCCGCAGATAAACTTAATGAAGCTAAATTAAATAACTTATGATATAATTAAATAAATGTTGCAAGCTGAATTGTTTAACATCTCATTATTTTATATTGGACGTAATTCGTAACAAAAACAATGATTTGTGCATTATGTGAAAACAATTGCAAAACTCTAGTGAACGTTGAATATTTCTGTTGTCCTTTATTTTAAAGAATGTACGTTCATAACTTCAAAGTTTCGATATTTATTAAAGTAATTTTCTGATCAAATATCGGCGCTAGAATTCCGTGCCAGTCCCACGATAAAAATCGAAAGGTACAAAAACAAATAAATTTTTATCGATTTTGCTCTAAGAGCCCCGACACATTGTGCCAGCTGCTATATTATAATGTTACTGAACGAGACATTTCGATGTATTTTATATGCAACACTATCAGTTCGGACAGAAGGCCATCGACTAGCAAATACCGACTGACAGGTAGGGAAATAGTAACTAAGATGAACTGGCAAGTTACTACTGGCCAAAGGCGGTCTCTGTTTTGTGGTATATATAGTTACACCCGCTTTTTAAACTGCTTGGGCACAGATTTGATATGAGTATTACATACAGAACGGAATTACCTATGGTCCCGAGCTATATGCAATAAGGAAGTGGACGCATATTGCACGGGACCATTACAAGATTCCGTTTTGTATGTAATACTTATATCAATTCTTCGGCTAGGAGTAGGACGCGTTCTTCATTATTAATTTGAAAAGAGACGAGACGCTTTATAGAAGCATTTGATACAATAAATAAATTAAGCGAAAGACGATTGTAAAGATCATAGCAAGTGGACATCCAAGCGAAAAACGATTGTAAAGATCATAACCTCGGGAAACGGGCGTATAGTTCGTAGCCGTAGCGCGTAGTTCACCGGTTTTTAGCGGTTCCAACATCGCTGGCGATACGCATCCAGGTACCATGAGGGAGAGGATCCGTAACTTCGTTTCGAGAGCCGATTTCGAATGATGGAATGCCTAATCGAGTTGGATTAAAGAAATGTCGACTGGACGATTGTGCGAATGAAATTTACGAATGCGTCAATGAATTGAGTACTATTTCCGTGGTACAAAAAGGTGTCAATATTAGTCGTGACAAGCCTAATGTGTGCGGAGGCTTAAAATAACCGTTTAAAAGGTAGCGAGGCAGTGATTGAGCAACGGAGATTAGCTAATTACAACCTGCGCCGGTGCGAGGACTTGCCAAGCGCTGTCCGACCGGCGGACACAGAGTACAATCTTACTACGTTACGACACGTTTCGCGAAAATGTACCACCATTTAGCTGAATTTATTAGGTAGGTACTTTCATTACAGCGACATGATAGAGCACAGCCTATTTCGACACTCGGTCTGCTATTTCAAACGGATCGCATAAATCATACGCATACCACATCTAAGCGCTGATTTTAGATCCTATTTGAGATACAGAAGCTTTTTTAGATGTATTTTTAAAATTCTTGATTGTAAACTGTATTTTGCCTACGTCTTTTTCGAATTTATTCTCATGAATATTATTTTAGGACCATCGTCATCTTTTCAGCTAAGAATATCTACTGCTTTTTCAAAATAGCTATCGTATAGAAAATATCGTGTAATTAAACATATAGGTAAATATCGTATAATTAATATATGTATCTATACCGAAGTTTTGTTACTCTCCAGTGTTTGACGTGTATTTGATATCTGTCTGATATGCATGCGATGACGTCGATCCGTTGCTTCGTTTTGAAGCAAAGGACGGACAAGTAAACACACTTTCACCGTTATAAATTATCTATTTGAATCGCAACTCATGCATGCTGGCTCTACTTTTAACTAGCTCAATCTTTATGTGATTTCTTGTGCTATTTTTTAAACACAAGTTAACTTATGTTTTGTTTTTGTTACAGGTATGGACCCAATTACAGAAAACATGCGGAATGCTTATTGGTAAATGTAATATAAGATATACAATAAATTAAGATGTTTACGAGAGATTTTTTTATGCAACGTGGAAGGGACATATCCGTAATAAATCAACCCAGGGGCTATATAAGATCACTATAGCATAGTAAAATAAAAAAAAACATTAAAGAAACCAAAAGAAAATTCAAAATTCCCATTCAAATTGCCGGGGCGGCTGCACACTTGAGTATGAAAACGCCAATTTGTTATTTGTTTTTTACTGTTATTTTATTTCTGTTATACTATAGTGATCTGTTATAGCCTGTGGTTCGATTTATTACGGGTATGTCCCTTCCACGTTGTATATATATATATATATATATATATATAGATACATTTTCACGTCTATATCCCTGATGGGGCAGACAGAGCCCAGGGCCGTAAGACCCAAAGGCCACGCTTAGTGTGATGGTGGGCATTAAGTTGTATATATGTCACGTATAAATTCAATTTGTACCAAAAATCTGTATTTGCCTTAGTAATTAACCTAAGATAGGTTATCGTCTATTTACTGATATTTTAAACAGCTTTTATGCATCTTAACTGGCAATTAGTCGTGTTTTTGCTACTGGTTAATTCTAGCCTGGATTAATTAAATGTATTTAGTTAACAATTTAATTTGTCTGTTATTTGTGCAGTAATTACAAATAGCATTTGAAATGACTTCATATAGGTACCATTTATAAACCTGTAATAACCAGGTACGATGAAAGGTCTTGAACGTATTTTTTTATGGCGTTTGCAATATCTCGAGGCAACAGATAGTTATGAAGTTACTTATATTTGAGCTAATATTCAACTTGGAATGGGCATACCCTTAATAAATGAAACCACGGGCTATGTTAGATAACTATAATAGGTATTAAAATATAAAAATAATATATCGCTATAGTAGGTACAATAAAATAAAAGTTAAAATTTTAAAAAAAAACGACATTTCCTTAAGAAAGTACAAAATAATTGCATTGCAACCCGGGCAATTTTTATGGGAATATGAAATTTGTTTTTGCCTGTTATTTTATTATCATTATACTAAAGTGATCTAGTATAACCCGTAGTTCAATGTCTTACGCATATATCACTTTGTATACTTAATATAGAAATCAAGTCAAAATAAATATCTAATTTAACTATCTAGCTAGACTGAGTTTGAGATGTTCATCACCACTGTCTTAGGCTCGTCACACACGCTTCACATAAGTTACCCAATTTTAACAAAAAGTAGATTTTGCTTAAATTAACTTGTGTTGTAAACATGTAATGCAAGCAAGTAATGTTTTTATTTGGTATGAGGTAAATACAGGTTTCTGTTCATTTTGGTTTTGCCACAATATGTCTCAATGTCAAAAAAATGTGTCGTTCAAATTATTTATCCTTACCTTTCAAATAAGATGTAGACTATTGTAGGGCAGTGCGTTGAGGACAGCAATACCGGTCGCCGCTCCTCCTAACACTCGCCCTGAGGATGATCGTCTAAGTAGATCAAAATTAGTCGGCCTTTTTCGACCACACCTCTTTAGTAAAACCAGGTTAAAATATTTTAACTATTATAGACCTAACAAGTTAGCGCAATCGGTAAGGCAATGGTATATGTCTCAAAGTAAATAGTTCATAAGTAGAGTAAATTGGTTAATGCTGATAATACTGCGAAGCACAGTATGAGTAGAGGAAGCTTGCAAAATAAATATCATAATTTTTCAAAACTAAATTAGAAATAAATTTGGTTAGTAATAAATAAATATTTAGGATCCAATTACACTGATTGTGCTAGCCCCTAAGTAAGTTCGTGTGTTATGGGATAATAACTCAAACAATACTATATTTTATAACAAATACATAAATAGATAAACATCCAAGACCCCGGACAACTTGAAAAATGCCATTTACAAACTTGCCCCGACCGGGGCTCGAACCCGGGTCCATTGGGTAGTAGATGCCAAACTTTTCTTCTAATAAGCGGAACCATGCAGTTAAATGACCCAAACTACAACTATTAATTTAAACACATTTTAACTACTAGAAGCCCTGAGTTTAGCTGTCACTCGATTTTTATGCCACATTTACACATTCGCGCGAATGGCGAGGCGAATGATGAGGCGAATATCGAACTCGCATATGTAGACAGTGCAAGTACACGAATGTTTCGTCGAATAACGAGGCGAATAGCGAATAAACAGTATTTCGTGTCGGCATTCAATACGAATATTTCGTCGGTTGACGAGGCGAATAGCGAACATGCAAGTGTAAATGCGGTATTAAACGTGTAGCAAACATTTTTGCTACTAGCATTCATTCTTTCGCTGTGCGTGATAAGTAAAGGTCATGTACGTATGTATATGATTAGTACGTATGTTTTTGATAAATTACTTAACAACCTTTTCTTGTAGACAATAACAATAACTAAGTAATATATTATCGTCACACTTGTACTTGACTAGCTTTAGTTCTACTTGCAAAATACAAGGCGATTTGTCACGATGATATGTCTTACCAAAAGTAGAGTCCGTCATAATTCGTTGGTCGTGCGTAAAGGTTGTTCGCTGAATGCGCGTGCGCGTGCGTCTAAGGTGAGATCGGAGCTACCAATTTTGCCAAATTACCTCTGTACATATATTGATCATGTTTTTTACCTTTAGAAATAAAAAGCATGATCCGATGAACAGAGTTAATTTTGCATCTAGACGGCTTTGCCCATCTAGACGGTGCAAATATTAGCCTTAAGAGTCCTACAATGTGCTAAGAAACAGAAGCTGGACCATTCAGCATTATCTTATCTTCAGACCAGTATGGCCGAAAATAAAGTATTGAAAGCTTCACTAATAGCTATAAGTAGCTTATGGTGGCCATAGGAGTCCGAACGACCATGGAGTTCTGACGATTAAATCTCACGATAAGCGAACATTTGTTCTAACGCAGCGCCGGCTCAAAGATTGCTAACGTACGAACTTATGACCTTTTGAAACCCTCGCCCAAATCGCAAACGTGATAATGTGACGCAATTACTTTTCCTTACCGCATGCGCCCGCGCCGGGGGCACGAACAAGGATAAGGTTATAAATACATTATACGTATCTAAATTAAAAACCAAATATGTTTAAATAACTGAAAAAATTATCAAAAATTATCAAAAATTAGAATTACATTGTCCCTTTTTTTTAATAGTTTAAGGGTAATACAAATAGATTAGGGGTGATTCAGTCCACCATTTTGAACAACTTTTCCCAATAAATGTGTATCGAAATACGAAAGGTTTTTTTTTTGCATTTTTCATAGTATTGATATCATTGTGACTACTTCTATTTGTATGAGAACCTAATATTTTTTTCGTACTGTGGTATACATACCTTTACTGGATAAAGTTGTTCAAAATGATGGACTGAATCACCCCTAAAAATGTTTGTACTTAATAATAAAGCATTTGGTATGTTGTAACCAAAGAGCTCTCGTCGATTGTGCAGTTACGAATTATTAAATTCTTCGGCCATGTCACTCGCAAAGAAAACTCTATGGAGCGTTTGGTGATTCAGGATCGAATTGAAGGCAAGCGCTCACGTGGTCGGTCTCCAACGAGGTGGTTGGATCTTATCAAGGCTGTAACACAGTGCCCGGCAACGGAATGCTCCAAAAAAGCCGCAGACAGAGATATGTGGAGAAAAATCGCAAGAGCAGCGGCAATGGACGAACAACCCAATCCATAATCACGACCACTCTGTCAAGAATGTACGACTAAGAAGAACCAAAGAGCAGCGCGTGCGCTAATTTTGCAGAGCACGTCTGCGCGCTCTCCTTGTCAATCAATCATCATCAGGTATTTTTGTCTAAACTGTAGGAGCACGACCCTCTCTGTCCTACCAGCGCCGTACTTGGCCGCCAGACGAGCAGCCAGACGACTTAGCCTACACCCTCCACGCTGGCCAGACGGATCGGAGAGGTCTCATAGATGTTTATGCTTTGTTTAGCTTGTATTTCCAAAGTCGCCTACGACATCCACGGGAGGACTTGGAGTGGCCCTATTCTACTCTGCCAAAACCACACTGCAATCAATGATTCAATCAATTGTCAATCAATTATTGTGACATACTTATTTAAAATTGGGTCATACTTTTTTATTGAGTAATTCAGTAATTCGTCCCATGTACCTACGGCCCATTTGGGACGAAACGCTGAAAATCAAAATTAATCAAAATTTAATTCTGCAATTCGTCCCATTCTTTTTTTGTATGGAAATTTAAACCTTATTAACGCTTGGTACAGTCAGTGAGACAAGAATTAAGATAAATGTATATTTCGTTAGAATTGTTACATTTTTAAACATGGGACGAATTGCAGAATGAAGTTTTAATTAACTTTGATTTTCTGCGTTTCGTCCTAAATGGGCCGTAGGTACATGGGACGAATTACTGAATTACTCTTTTTATTTCGTACAAAATAGTTTTTTTTTGTTTTGACGTTTAGAAAAAGAGTGTCTGATTTGATTTGTTGTCATCTAGCGAATTACCTACATTGGAGATGACAATTTGCACTTTGTGCACTTCTGTTGCTCTTAATATTTTATGTAGCAGTTAGGTACCAAAACTATAGTCTTAATTTGGCACGGCTGCAACTGCTAATGTTGTTGTGAATGTCCGTGTTAAGAGAATGCCCCGGGTCCGTCCATCAAACACTTGCGTAACTCACAACGGTTCATAAAACACTTGACACTATCACTGTTGCAAAAAATCTATTATGTACGACACCGCACGGTGTCAATCATTCATTTTTCTTTAAAGATTTTTTTTGGTTGATTTGGTAGGTATATTCAAAATATCGTAAACAATTTTTTACCTACCTTCCAATAGGATATAAATATATACATTTCTCCCACACCTTCCTATATAATATTAAAAAAATCCGAAAAATCTGAAAAAGGATGTTTTAAGAATTTCAACCCAAATATATACGCCATTTTAAAAAGTGTCAAAATACTTGCCTGTGTCTTTATATACTTAATTATCAAAAAAGGCTTAAAAAATTCTCAAGAATCGGTTGGGAAATGCGACTTGTAGGCGAAAACAGATAGATTGACAGACGAACAAAAGCATTTTTTGCCAATTTTCAAACGATGACGCTTCTATTGCTGAACTATATATATCCTAAAATATATTTTATTCGGTTGTTTTGGATGTCAGGTAAATACATATTATATACCTTATACAAAGTGACTACCTTTCCCTTTATAGGCAGAATATTGACAAAAAAATCAGGACCAATTTCCTTTGTTCGTAACCTCTTTATTCTGTACAACATCATGTTTATATCTGATCATTAATAAGCATTTAATTCTTGTCGAACTTAATACTTTAAAAATCTAATATAAATAACAAAGGCTCTATCGATCTCGATATAATTTTATATCCATCATAAATATCTTTTGGATAAACGTCGATTTAAAATGTTAATTTAGTAACATGGGTTACCACATCGAAGCATTATATCTGTAGAATTTGATTGAATCCACGTTTTATAGCCAAAAGCGAGTGACTACAAACTGATTGAAGTTGTGGATTTTTACAACTATACTATTTCATCACTAATCTAAATTGTACGAATATGTTTTTGAAATCTGTGAGAAAAAGTTTGCATAAATACGAAGAAGCTTTTGCGAAATAAATAAATTGTACTTAATTGATGAGGTGAATGGTTAAGCGGTGTTTGAAATGTGCAAAGTATCCATTAATATTAGGTGTTAGATGTTTCAGAATGGGTATGCCTTCTAAAAATACAGATACATTATCACGCTCTTATCCCTTCTGCAACTTTGGAGCAACCAATGCCCCCCATCTCTCTCTGTCCAAAGTCAACTCCTTTACATCCGGGTAGGTTGAAACATTGTTTATCCTTATCCCTAACGGAGCAAAAAAGCCCAAGGCCGTAAGACCCAAGGACAAATTTTATAGCAAATGGACGAGGATCTAAATCAGGTTAATAAGCTATGCGGCTAACAACGACCACTATTTAATTTTGATTCCTTTTCATCCTCAATCGGCTTTTGCTATTTGCGCAGAAAGAGAAGCAACTGGTACATTCGAAGTTATCACTAGATACAAAATATTTACAAACCTGTACAAACCCTTAAAAAAGGTGATATCTACCTAAAAAATTGTAGATTATGAAACCAATCTTGTTTTAGTGAAACGGTTCAGCGTTCAAAAGTACTGGGTTGAATGCTGAAAGGCCGGAGTTGTTTTATTTGCCTGGCAAATAAATTTGTCTAAATGAAGTAATATTTACTTCTTTATTTATTAGCTTTATACCACTGGATTATCA
This sequence comes from Acrobasis consociella, assembly GCA_963555685.1. Taxonomy (NCBI): domain Eukaryota; kingdom Metazoa; phylum Arthropoda; class Insecta; order Lepidoptera; family Pyralidae; genus Acrobasis; species Acrobasis consociella. Next base: position 6,209,658 of record OY743104.1, on the reverse strand, counting down.
GCTGCCATTATTACTGCTAGCAATGTAGTAATAAAACATTACTTAGCTTCATAATAAGGCGTAATTTTGCTTCAGTCACGCAGGCCTCAATCGCTAAGTGCGATTCGATAATCGTGACGTCAGCGCAGTCAGCCGGTTTACGTAAAAGTCATTGTTGCCTTTGGGAGTTGAGCCGACCTGTCAGGTCATGAAATGAAACTGAAATAGTGTGGGAAAGTGTTGCTGTGTGCCGATTAGGGATTAAGGATCTTGTGAGAACAAACGAATCCAGAATTAACAAGTTTATTAACCGGGAATAAAAAAACGACTCAAGCGTTCACCTCCCATAGCTTTAAAACCGCTGAACCGATTTAAATCAAACATAGCTACGAACCATCTCGATGAAGTCAGGTTTTAAACGAAAACCTTATCAAAATAACTGGCACATTCTAAGTTAACAGACTAACTTTCAAACCAATAAAAAGATGTGTACGCAACAGGTAAGTTACATTCTCTTTTGTCTCTGTAGAATTCCTTTCAAGTCTTAAAGCATCTGCGCTTCCCTACATAAATGAAGGGTGTTATAACTTATAAGTTTGACGCCAAAGTCTGTCTGTCTGTGGTATCGTAGCTCACAAACGGATGAACTGATTTCGATGCGGTTTTTTCATATTTAAAACCAAAGTTTTCTCACGGTAATTCAAAGCTATGTTTGATGGAAATCAGTTTAGAGTTTCAAAAGTAATCAGGATGAATGCTTGAAAGACGGATTTAAACATACATATCTATAAGGCGGTGTACGTCAAATATAAAGGTCAAATTAATGTGAAATCAAAGCTAAATTCATAACCCTTTTGGCTGCGCTCGCACATTTATTGCATTTAGTAAATTTTAGTTTCGTAGATTTATTATGAGTCTGTCATGTAGTTTTAAATTTATCGGTATGTACGCTGTTAAAAGCTATATTAATATTCTGAACACTTTCCCGGAGCCCAGCCCACAAAACAAAGAATTACACGCAGCATTAATGAACTTTTATCAAACCTTGCATTAATTTTTCGCTGATGTTTCAGCTAGCTTTCTCTAGTAGTAGTCAAAATATTTTCATTAAAATTCATTAAGAAGCCCAAAGACGTGGCGAAGATTCTGAATTAGAAAAAATCTTTAAATTGTAGGTTTCAGATCTCTCTTTTCGTTGATACGCAATGGCCCCGTAGCTTATGATATAACTAATTTTTGTAACTTCTTCTTCTTATCGATTCTAAAGACCTTATAGATTTTGTATTTCCTGCTCCTGTTATCGATGAACCCGACGTCTGTGCACACAAAGCTATTCTATCAACTCGTCATCACGGTGTGACGCGTATGTGTGATGTGGGAGAGATTAAAAGTTCACTAGAATCAATTTAAAGCAAACCCCAAATGAATTCCTTTCTGAGTTAACGAGAACGATACTCAAACATACATACATACACCGCGCCTTTTTCCCCAGGGGTAGGCAGATATAGAATGTAGAAGGAAAATAACCGTAACTAATCTAACCACGGGCTATACTAGCACACTACAGTACCCATAATAAAATTTGAATAACGGTCATAAAACCAAAAAAAAAAAACCTTGAATGAAGATTTGAATTTGAAGTTTTTTTACTGTTATTTTAATTTCATTACAATGTAGTGATCTATTATAGCCCGTGGTTTGATTTATTTCGGGTATGTCTCTTCCACGTCGTATAAACACATTTACACAATGTATGTTTTCATTCAAAAAATCTTCGCTCTTCTAGCAATCTCCGTCTTGATATACCATTTCACCGGAGTGGGTTCTTTGAACGTTCGTTTGCTGTTCAAGCGGTAAAGCTTTGGAACGCCCTTCCAATCAAGATCCAGAAGGCTCGCACTCGTGTAGCGTTTAAAAGTGCAGTGCGTGCACATTATCTTCAGGAACTGTCAGATAGAATACAAATAATATATATGTAGTATATGTATTGGTTATTATATCTATCTATGTATTTTTGAATGTAAGTTTATTGATATATATTATTTTATTTATTAAATATATGTTTTTATTTATATTACTAAATATTAGTAAATCTTTCAAAATTACGTATTTTGCACCTCCTTCTAAAGACTTCTTATTCTCGGCACCACCAGTGGGTCGACTGGTAGATAAAGCCTATGGCTTTAAGTCCGCCTATTACATTTGTAATAAAGTTAAATAAATAAATAAATATTTTTTTTTTTACTATTTCCGAGGGACTGGACGAAAATGTTATCATTTTAATAGGCGGTGCGGCTATCCAATCCCTATTTTGATTCTATTTTCCACTTTTTGCGCACCATTACGCTAAAAGTGGCCTACTTTTGGCCCTGGGCTCTGTCTGCTTAATGCCGCAAGACCCAAAGTGCTTTGTCCCGTTAGAGATCAAGACGTGATGTATGCATTTCCGCGGACCCGGGCTCTGAAGCCTTACCGTTAAGAGTCCCCCGACCCTAGACTTCTCCATACAAACGTAGTCTACGTTTAATTTTGAAACCACATGTCAGATTCCGGTAAAAATTGGTAATTGTAAAGAAATTGCAATTATCTAGGGTTATAACTGGTTTCCTATACTTAAATTATGAACTGGAAAGAAAATATAACGATTTAGAAGTTTCCCATACTAATGGTCAAAAATGATATAAAACACTATATTCTATTTCAAGTTCATATATTTACTGTCGGAAACTAGTTATAAACCTAGATAATTGCAATATCTTTGAAATTACAAAATTTTGCCCAAATCGGACATGTCGTTTTGAAATAAAACGTAGACTACGTTTGTATGGAAAGTTGTACTTTGGTCTAGGGTCGGGGGACCCTTAAGGATGCAACCGGGAATACGCTCGGATGATGATTAAAATTGCAGCTGTAAAGTGAATTGTCTGTGTGACCTAGGCCTAAGCATCTATAAAACAAAACGTGATTGGCCTAACGGCTCTCAATTAGAGTTTAGTGGCACTGCATTAATAACTATAGACACGACTCTTGAGCAACGCAAATTGAGCGAGTCGTGAGGATGGCTCGCTGGTTGTTGGGAACCGTCTTTAAGTTGCGCTTGCGACGCAAAAAATGCAGTTTTGTCAACCGATCTGATCAGATAAATAATTTTTCAAAATTAAGATCCGACTGCTCCCCCAACTACACAAATGATTTTGATAAAATTTCTATACGACCACCTCGCAAGTATAACCGTTAAACTTAAACTGTCTTATTATAAAACGCAGACTAACTTTGTTACTAGGTTTAAACCAATATCCGACCAAATCAAGTTGACATCTAGTAATATGCCACTGTCTCATCTGGAAATGTCAACTTGATTTGGTCGGATAATGGTTTAAACCTAGTAACAAAGTTAGTCTCCGTTTTATAATAAGACTGAAATAGTTTTCCAAATCGGTCCAGTTGTCTTCTAATAATCGGTTAACATACATAAAAAAGGTCGCAATAATAACCTTCCTTCTTTTTTCGAAGTCGGTTAGGAAAACAAATAAACTAACTAATTGATGATTTTCTAATATTTAATTACAAAGTCGTTTGAAATTAACAAAATCTTAGATGGCGATAAACTTGCATATCAAAATTACTCTAACTTTGAAATTTATAACTCAGAAAAACAAGAGAATACAACGAGCTAGAATATACTACATAATATATAATAAGAGAAAATATAGAACAAAAAATGCATAAATGCATTCCCAAAGAGGGAGTCGTGAGAAAGGCAAAAAAAACCATACTAAAGTGTGATTATTTTTGTTTTTTTGACTGTTATTTTAACTTTATCATGCCATAGTGGTCTAGTAAAACCAATGGTTTGATTTAGTATTTCCATATTGTTATACCGTATTAATTAATTGTACTTTTACTCCGATATACTCACATCGTAAGTCAGTTGTATTGAAACAAAGTGAACTTCGCCTACAATTTGTACGCGAAGCTCGTCAAAAATTACCATATGGCAGTGATATACGAGTACAGGTAAATACGACATATCAGTCAAGTGAACTGTTTAGTTCACTTGACTGATATGTCGTATTTATAGCGGCATTTTTTAATTTTATGAGTCTTAAACTACTTAATGCTACATATTTACACTTAACCTAATACCGAACTGAGTTACCCAGAGCTTTTAGGCATCGGCTCGCGAAACCCCATAGCGAGTTTAAACTTTGATGTAAACAGAAGCACTCCATCTAGCTTAAAACTAACAAATTATTATTAAAAAGAGGAACCCTACGTATTTCCGAGAACCTGTATATCTGGAACCTTCACGAGACATTCGTACTTGTTCCGATGTCATTACTCTAGATGGAGTCACCGTGCATTTGGAAACAGAAACCTAAAATTATTTTTTTATCAGCCAATATTGTTATGTTTCCATTTTAATTACCTAAAGTCTTTTTCTCATGGAGTGTTAGTAGCTAACACTGGTGTCGAGACTTTTCGAGCTGCCTAAATACACCTGACTTAGCTGAATTAGGCATCAAGTTGCCGTGCAGTACCAGATTGTATAACATAGAATTACGAGGCGGAAATCGAACCTGGGACCTTCTCTTTAACACTAGACCCTACGTGTTGAAAGATTTAACATATTTATTAAGATAAAATAAGTAAATATACGTACAATTAAGATAACACACCCTTTACTTTCAAATACTCCAAAATCCATTTAAACATAATAAAAAGATAATTAAACAAAAACTTAAATAAATTAAGGAAATATAATTAAAATTTAAGTATTATTGACAGTAAATTTGGCATACTGCACCGTCTATCTCTTAAATTTTCTCTTTTCCCTCTGCCCAAAGGCGACTGGAAGAGATTGCTATGCGATATGTCTGCCCTTTTATCATAAATCTGTATAATTCATAATTTTTTTGTTTTTTCTTTTATCTATGGTGCAATAAAGTATATTGTATTGTATTAAACTAAAAACTTAACAGTGTCATAACAATCATAAGTTTTCCAATAGTAGATCCCTACAATTGATTGATTGTTTAATGTTCACTTTATCATCAATAACCTAAATGGAATACGAGTAACAGATAATTTTTAGGTACTCGTGTATTTCTGAGAAGCTGGACATGCGCAAAAGCTCGTGGATTTTATTGATTTGGATGGTTAAATTTAGATACAGATGAGTTGATAGACACGGTGGAAAAGTACTGGCCATTTTTGATGAGATGTTTGGAACGACCCCGCCCCTCGATATTGTTATTTTTCACCTTTTTTGAACATTTTGCCTAAATGACTACTTTTATGGGAATGGTGACTTTGTTTAAGTTTCTGGCATTTATTTCTATAATCTTAAGATTATTATAATACAAAAGGTAGAACTTAATGCTTAGCATTGTTTAAAGTTCACCATAGAGACATAGCAAAGAAGGTAGTAAAGGAGGTCCAAGATTAGAAATATAAAAATTAATATTAATATTATAGCGCTCATGGGCAGGGGCCTTCCCTCTATGCTTTCAAACACTTCTATTGTTCGCCTTTTTTTTCCAATCTGGCCCGGGCATTTTTAGCACCCCTGACTTTAGACTGTTGCCATGGCGCCGTCGTCGCCTGGTTTGTCCCTGGAGCCGCCGGGAACTTGGGGCTTCTTATGTATCACCGTTGACTTTGAACCGTAAGCCGCCGCGATGGTGGGTCGCTAGGGCTTCTTAAATATAATTTTAAAATATTCGCCCTTAAAAGACTCTAATACTTACCGCTTTAAGTATGTCGAGATACAGTACATCAATTATTCAGATCAGTGTTCTTTATCTTGTAGTCTGCAGATACCTGGGCGGTCGCAGTCTCAAATATCTTTATCAAGTTATAAATAAAGACATCAAGGAGATACTCGTATCTTAAGAAGCACTGAAACATTTACTTACTGTTTTTTTCAAGCTCGTACCGCTGTAAAAAGACATTTATTGCTCTTGTATAAATAAAGAAACAAATTTCTGAATATAAACCCGTAATAATACTATAAAAACTAACTATAGTAACATGAATGTATCTAACTATAACTATAGTAATTTATTTAATATATTTAATAAAAAAATCACATATACTTATATGAGAAAAATTATGTGGCACAAAAAAGCAATTCAATATACTTACACTTTAAAATTTTACCATATACTTTATATAAAATTACGTTATATAACTATTATATATAAATTCCAGAATGATTATCTACTTACACAATACACATATACTTCTACTTTAGTCATTTAGTTACAAAAAGCAGTAACTTTAAGTAGATTAATAATAATGGTCCGTTTTATTGTGTTTCTTTATTTATAAAGTGAGTGTTTGAAATCGAGCTTGAGTTAAGAAACGCTGATCCAGGGTGGTGGCAGGGTGGTGACCGTCGTTAGGCAACCGGCCGCCGCCTGACAACGGTGCCAGCCACCGCCCAAAGTCAATCTTGTTGATCGAGATGTTTGTGACGCACAAAGGAGGTGTACACACTTTTTTTTTATTGGATTTTATTTTTATGCTGGCCACTAAGAACTTTTACTTTTTCTTTTTCTATTGTCAGCGGCAGATTTAAATATTTTTTTAGTGTTCTATTTTACAATGATTTTATGTGTACATATTTTTTCATTTCCGCGTTTTGTAAATAAATATTCCGCAGTATACAGTACTTCCCACATGTTTTATTTGCGTCGCAAACAATGTTTGTGCTCGGTAATTTGATCGTCTCTTACGACACCCACCGGAAAAGATGGCATGATCTTTTTTGTGTATGTTCGCAACATCAATATATAAATTAATATTTGGTACTTGACAGTATAAGAGATCAATAGAGTTTTGTCTGAACATGAGCCAAATCCTTGGGGGAGGCCTATGTCCAGCAGTGGACGTTATGCGATTGAAATGATGATGACAATACTGAATAAAATAAATAAATAAAATAAACTTTATTGCCGTGTCTCTTAAGTTCTAGTACATATCTAAAACATCTTATTTAGTTACCTACTTAATACCGAAGGTTCCCTCACTCGGCAGCCCACCATCGAACTAGGTGTTAGATGGTGGTCTGCCGAGTGAGAGTATCTCGAGTGGCAGGTAGCTTTGCAAGGTTTCAGAGACATGGATGATGACATTTAGTACTAAAGAATGAAAGATACTTATTTTCGATCGTTTTTCTAAGTTTGTACAATAATACAATAATACCCAAGATTAGCAAAAGTCACGTTTGCCAAAAGAAGGCCCTGTAGTATGAAACAGTGACGCTTCGTATAACTAAGGAGCGTTACCATTTCATAGTACGAGGCGAGCTGCTAGTCAAATTTATGAGATAGGTATATCCTTTTAGCCCAGGTAGGCTAGGGTACACTGAGAGCTGAAATCGATGACCCTGCGTGCGCTGCATGCGTCGAAATGCGCAGAACTGCATTGATTTGATGAGTTTTGGTGTGCATAATTGCATATATTTATGACTAGCCAAAGCCCGCGACTTCGTTTGCCTGGGCTTTATGACTCCGAAAATTGGTTTGCGTGGACTTTTTGACTTCAGAAAATGCTCATCAATTTAAACAACTTTTGCTAAGGCGTCTTTATTATATTTCTTATAGTTTAGCTGGACCATTATGATTCTGCATCAGGTGTTTTATTTTCCAAAATCATCATCATCAGTCTTTTTGCCTCCACTGCAGGAGCACAACCCTCTCTGTACTACCAGATCCATACTTGGCCAGAGCAGCTAGAAGACTTGGCCTACACTCTCCACGCTGGCCAGACAGGTTGGAGAAGTCTCACTGATGTTTATAAGCTTTGTTTAGCTTCTATTTGCTAAGTCGCCTTCTACGGCATCAACGGGAAGATATGGTCTTATCCTAATCTGCCGGAAACGACACATTTGCTTGTCCAGGCTTAGCAGCTATATAACACAAAAATGTCATTCGAATCCATCCAGTATATCCGGAGATTAGCGTGTACTATAGACAAACAGACATTTTTTAATTTTATTTTGTTTTTTTTATCACTATTTTGTTGTGGTTTTTTAGGTTTTAATTTGTAATTATTTTTTCTGTGTATTTTTCGTTCAATAAATGAGTATATCTTTTTTTAAATTCTGAGTCTATTACTACATCTCCGTCGCCCCAATTTTTTTGGGATATGTGTTTAATTTACAGACACATCTTTTTACTTTTTAATGATATGTATAGATTCTCATGTAGGGTACAGCCCTGTCGCACGGACTGCAGCTGCATCCGATGACCCTGCGTGCGCCGGATGCGCTATGTGCTCGTATTGATTTCTGACCTTTTCCTATTACTTCATCTACACACGGTAATTTATTTACGCACTTAGCTGTAATTAAAGTAAATAATACAGCCAACTAATGGACTCCGTATTAGGATAGCCTGGACCAGCCAGATCGATACAATCTAGGGTGATTTAAGTCTGTTTAGGGTTTTATTGGATTTCTTGCCAATAAGTGAAGGAGCGTAGGATTCAATTGCGCATATAAAAGGAGGTCTATGGGCTATGCCCAACAGGTGTCCATTGAGAACTGACAAAGGAGATGACAAATCACACAGATTGAGCTAGCCCCAAAGTAAGTTCGAGACTTGTGTTATGGGATACTAACCCAACTATACTATATTGAATATATAATGAAATAAGAGACAACAGTTCTTAAAAAGTTTATTCATATTATAAACTGCCATCTGCCAAGTTTCTGTCAGGGAATTTTATTAGATTCATACCTTACCAGCGCTTGTATTGTTAGATTTTTACAAAATCAGTTAACTCACAATAAAACTAATTTGTAAATGTATCCTACTAAAACACGAAAAGGGTGGAGAGAGATGAGAGGAATATGTAATAGTGCCGAAGAAAGAAAAGATTTCACATTCCTAATTTATATTTTCGAAAAAAATATGAAGTCAAAACTAGCGATAATTAAATTTTAAATGCCTATGCGTTGGTTAACCATAATTTAGAATTATTTATTCTGTGTAACCAAACACAGGCAAATAGCACGCATTCGCTTAGTTTTTACTATCGCCTTGTAAGTAAGTACAAGATTAGATTATGCATTGAAAACCGATAACCAAACACCTGATTACATAATTCGTTCAACAAGTGCTTTTAACAAAAAATAAACCAAATGCCTTAGTTTTGAATCATATTAAAAAAAAAAATATCATGTTACGTTGTTAATAGTTACGGTTCCAATTCAGCTCCATTTTTATTAAACTTCCACTACACGCCCAACATGGCCTTTATGTTATATAGGCTAAGGGATAAAGAGGTTACTATGGCGATGTGAAATGTATAGTAGGTATATATTTTCGCAACGCGTCTCTCATATAGGGTGGTCATTTAAACATTCGAGCAGAGAAACGGCATTACTCTCTCGATGACAATGCCGGTTGCGGTGGATAATGACATTAAACACCATCATCAGCATTGGCGTAGGTATATTTAAGCTTCAAGAATCGTCATCTCTTTTCCTATGCCTTGTGGTTTCCGGCAGAGTAGAATAGGGCCACTCCATGTCCCCCCGTGGATGTCGTAGAAGGCGACTAAGGAAATACAAGCTAAACAAAGATTATACATCAATGAGACCTCTCCAACATGTCTGGCCAGCGAGGAGAGTTTAGGCCAAAGTCCTCTGGCTGCCTGGCCAAGTACGGGTCATGCTCCTGCAGTGGAGACAAAATGATGATGATGATGATGCTGATGGTGATGATCATCTTCCTTACCATTTCTCATTATCTGGGATTGGCGCAGTACTTGTATGCTCTGATCTCTCCATGTCCCTCTATTCCCTTCATACTTCCATCCACTCTAACTATTCCAATGTCATTCCCGCATTTTATCTATCTTTTCCTGTGCCCTACTAAAATGAAGCTTTTAGAATCTATTTATTTAGGGTCGGCACAGCATGTTCGTTTTTTCCATTTTGTTCTATCTCCAGTCAACACGTCCGTCACTTCTTTCCTACTAGAATCGTCCTTTACACATTCCATGTAACGTTTCTTTGGTCTCCCTCTGTTTTGATGTCCTTAGACATGCATTTTCAGAACCTGCCTGTTTATATGGCTTTCGTATCTTGTATCGTTCTCTGGTAAGGTGCCACTTTTACAGTTCCTCTTATATACTCATTCTATTCCTGATTTTGCACATCCATCTCAATATCCGCATCTCCGTTTCGTGCAACCTTCTCTCATCCGCTGCTTTGGATTGATTTAGACCTTTGATTTAAGCTTTCAGAATACTGACTCAAAATTAAAACCGTAACATGCATCAAGTTTAATCTGCTAAATTGTAGCGAGCGGTTCTCATTTGTCTTGCCTCGCTTGAAATACGACACTGTCGAGGTCGTCATAATTTTGTAGAGTGTTCGAGAGTCAGTCAAGTTGGTGGCCTTTATCGTATGTCAGCCTAGATCTTGCTATCATTATCATACTGATAGACAGTGGCGGCAGTGGGGTAGAGCCCAGGGCCTGCGAGAGACTTTAGTTATATTCATTTAACCTTAATTTAGGTCATGTTGACTGCGGGTTTTATAACATCTCATCTCAGAACATAACATACCTTATTAAAATGCCATAAACATTGTGTGTTGTTTTAATGTAGATTTTCTTTCTCTTTGTTTATTAGTAGAGGAAATAACACACGTATAAGTAATTAACCAATATCCAATAAAAACTAATAAACTAATACTTATAAGCTTTTAGTATGTTAAATATATTTATAATATTCAAAATTTGAAGTTATTTGTAAAGAAATATTTTGTAGCGAGGTAAAGGCAATATTTCTTATGTTCTTATATTTGACGACCTCTGTGGCCTAGTGGTCACCATGCCAGGCTAAAGTTCGATCCCTGGTCAGGTCAAAATGGAAAATGATCTTTTTCAGATTGACCTGGGCCTTAGATATTTATCTATATATGTATCCTACTAATATTATTATAAATGCGAAAGTGAGTTTGTATATTTGTTTGTTAGCTCTTCACGCTTAAACTACTGAACCGATTTGGATGAAATTTGGTATGGATATAGTTTGAGACTCGGGAAAGGACATAGGGTACTCTTTATCCCGAAATTCCCACGGGGAGCGACGCCCGCGGGTACAGCTAGTCTGTTATAAAATATAGTATCGTTGAGTTAGCATCCCATACACAAGTCTCGAACTTACTGCTATCTTAAACTGTCTGATTTGTTTGTAGGGGCGTATTTTCAATCTTGCCCATGTAGAGAAGTGTGATTAACACCAGTACTGCTACTAGAAAATATATGACGCCGTGTCGACACTGAACTAGGCTACTGCTGTACCATGTGTGCCGATATCATTGTATCTTGGACTTGAAATATTAATAAACGATTAGTTACAACCTACAACGACACTGTTAACATTTTGATTGGCTTTAAAAATGTAGGTTAAATACTTACGACAAGACTCGGTAACCACACAGGTACACTTAATTTATCGCAGTTGACAGTTGTATCTATATGAAAAGTGAGATTTATATGAAGATTCGTCTCAGAATCAACGAGTGTTTTCTTTTGATGGTATACATGTACAAGGCAACTTTCTGTGAGCACATATACTTTATAACAAATAAATATTTAATGGACAAATCACACTAATTGAGCCAGCCCCAAAAGTCCAAAGCCAGAATCTTCTCTCTTTGAATATTCGTTTTTTTTTCTGTCCATAAAAACTCGGTTCAGCTGATCGATCAACTTGTATGAAAGGCCACAAATTACTTTTCATATTTTGATATATGTTCCTTGGAAAAAGTTGATCAGTATCATGGACTGAAGTCACTAAAAATGTTTCAGTATATTTTGTTAGACCTTATATTAGTAGGATTTTTTCTACAGGCTATTCTGACGTAATATTATATAGCAAAATAAGGTATCATATTAATATAAGTAGAAAGCTTATGAAATAAAACAGCTGACTCATTTCCGTATGGCGTACCGAGTTTGTACACGTAGACTATGGACTCCGTCTCTACACAACACGACCGCATTAGATATGAAAATTACCTCAGACAATGATATGAAAGTGCTCCGAAGAAAGTGTTGGACTCTTGGCAGTATTATGAATGGTGAGAGAGTTGCTGAATGGGCTTGCTTACGAATCCAGAAGTACTAGTACAAACAAAAGTAGGTGACAGATGCGGTGCACACGTTGCGTTGACTAGTTGCCGTCCGCACTAAGCCGACTGTTGGCGCTGGACGGGAGGTAGAAATAGTAAAATTGGCACCGATCTAATGTATTATGTATTGTCTTGAAAAAATTACATATCATCAATGGCAACTAAGTAAATTCAAATTTAACAATCATAAAAAATATACTCTATGTTAAAAAAAAGGAGGCGTGTCGCCAACACCGACTATTGTCTCTAGTTGGCAGTACTAGATTTGAGTTGTTCGGTATATTATAGGAGTTTTTTTACCTTTGTTTTTCGGAATCTGTTGTACTTAATAATAGTTTTTTCTGCTTGTAGAAAAAAGGGACTTCCCTATCTACTAACTATCTATATGGGTTAACAATATGTACTGGAAAGTACCTAAATAAAATTACTGTTAAAAATACTTAGAGGACGGATATAATCAAGGAAAGATGATTACAAAGAGTGATGTGGATGTGAGAACAAAGGAAATTAATTTGAATATATTTGAAGTATTTCCACCGGTGTTACCCGCGTAGGGATTGCGTTTTGTTTTCTTTAGTTTTGTGTTTTGTTATCTTTAACAACTTGTCTGCACCCGAATCTATTTTCTTCTGTCACTTATTCTATTTTGTGCTAGAGGTGTGTGAACTTGCGCATAATACTTTTATCTCAGCTTGTATTTAACACCTGCATAATACGGGTACATGGACCATAAATAATGTAGCGATGTAGCGAATCATCAACAATATACAATTTGTACAATGGGAAAGATCTATTCAAAGTAGGTAGAGTGCGTGTGTCCCTTCTATTCTGGTCTTGCCGTTGTCCATATCTAGGTTACCGTAAGCCCTTATTATTATGTTGGCTGAAAGCTACCATGGTTTAATGTAAAAAAAAACTAGAGGAGTAAGACTCTCTGTTTTTTTATTGTGTATACTTACACTTACAAAAAGACCATACTTTTGGGCCATGTTCAGGACACAGAGGTTAGGGAAAACGCCCACAAGATGGGCTGATGGCTTCCATAGGGTGGCGCGCACAAACACTCAAGGAGTCATAAGCCTGGCGCTAGATCGTACGTAGGTATGAGGATACGATTATGAAGAAGTATACTTACGACATTTGTCAACACTGTTAATTTTCAAACTGTCATTAATGACATTAAATTTGACCTGGTTAACTATGCTGACTACCTATTTATGACCATTGCCTTTCGAAGCACGAAAGAGCTATCTAAAAATTAATTACTACGTTGTCTATCTACTCCCACGGGAGTACTTAGAGAATGAAAAGAAAGATAAAGACTATAAACCATCATCAACTACCAACCCGCCTTCCCAGTGTGGTCATCATCATCATCATTTCAGCCGCACAACGTCCACTGCTGGACATAGGCCTCTCCCAGTGTGGTGATTATGAACAAATCCTCCTTGTAATGGTAGGCCTTTGACCCGTCAGTGCACTGATGTAAAGCACTGCGAGAAATGCTAGGATTCTACACTTTGGCAGCTAGCATTGTGTTACCAGTACAGATATTATTCCTCATAATTCATTATCATTATAAACAAAGCTTATAAACATCAATGAGACCTCTCCAACCAGTCTGGCCAGCGTGGAGAGTGTAGGCCAAGATCTCTGGCAGCTCTGGTCGTGCTCTTGCAGTGGAGACAAAAAGACCTGATGATGATGATGACGATGATTCATTATCATTATTTATCAATTCAAGAACGTATTCTTTTTCAATGAAATAAAAAGAAATGCCAGTCGTGTTATTTAACAGTTTTCACATATTTACATATTCATAATTATTTATTTAAAATATGGAAAACCATTAAGTGTATGGTTGTTCGGTGTTATATTATAGAACCAGCCAACAGTTTGTATCAAATTTAAAAAATAAAAAAGATATTAAGGCTTTTATTATAGTTCTAAGACATGATACGGCACATTTCTATCTAAACGTAGTTCTCCAAGTAATCTGTCTGTGATGAAAAGTAATATAAATTGAGTGGTACTGACGCAAAGTAGTCTCTTTGGTCGGAAGATCGGAATTAAATGACGAAAGAGGTAATCGAGGCGAATGAGTATAGCGCAAGACTTAATGAAAGGATCTAAGAGTACTTAGTATAATTACTACAAAATGTTTATTTCACTGCTTTGATTCCAATATCAAGTTACGTATAAATTACGTACGTATTAAGTACCTACGCACTATAAAACAAACATATACCGTCTTATTATAAAAACAGGATTAACTTTGTTACTAGGTCTAAACCATTATCCACCCAATTCAAGTTGACATTGGCAGATGAGTTAGTTTCACTTTACTAGATGTCAATTTGATAAGGGTGGATAATGGTTTAAACCCAGTTACAAAGTTAGTCCTGTTTTTATAATAAGACGGATAAAGTTCAATTAAAAAAAGCCGTTTTTTAGATAAGCGCACACAAAAGCACTGACAAACAATTACACAGAAAGACAAATATTCTAAAAAACACTTTTTTGGGTTCTTTTACATACTTGGATAAAGGCCCAATATATTTTCTTTCGTATATATAGGTATAAGGTCTAACAAAATAAACTGAAACTATTTTAAGGGTAAATACATTTCGTGATAGTGAACAACTTTCTTCAAAGAACATTTATTGAAATATGAAAAATGATTTAAAACTTTCCATATAAACTCGGATCAGCTGATCAGTCAACTTGTATTTAACCAAAATTGGTTTTCCTATTCCATCATATTAGGTATCTTTCTTACGGAAAGTTGTTAACTATCATGGACTAAATTCAATTCAAGCTTTAAATAGTTTCAGTATATTTCGTTAGACCATATACAGATTAGTTAGATAGATGTAGTATTATTTTATAACATGTAAGTAAATTGTACTGCTATTTGTGCCGCATAATTTTCTCTGTTTATTCTTATGCTTGACTAGAGAAAATGCTTTTAGCATTAAGTCCACCATTTGTTAAAAGTATATTTAAAAAATACCTAGATGATGACATGCTAAAGCCTACTAGTTATCGTTTTTATATGATAAATGTGTGTAACCTTCATATTAATTGTTTTGATAAACTTACGTGATCATAGGCAATACTATGTAGAATATGAAATACCTTGTTAGTTATTTAAATAATTATTAATATTAATTCATTCACTTGCGAAAATATTGATGAAAACCTTAGCGCGAAATTGCTAAATATGTTATGTATAGGTATAAATTTTACTTTGACAGTCGACTAATAATTTCAACTTCATAGGCCTTTATATGTTTGAATATTTAATGTTCTTTAGTATGTTATTAAAATTATTAGAATATTCATACTTATAATAAGATCGGTTAATGTGTTTTAATAAATATGATGTAAATGAGGAGATTTTTTTACATCTTTTTAAATATACCACGAAATAATTTTCCGGTATATATCTACTTTTCGCATATATGAATGTATGTTATTGTAATCATAATAAATCATATCATGGGCTAGATATACTAGACCACTATGGTATAATGAAATTAAAATTACAGCCAAAAACTTAAAAAAACGAATCCGAATTCGGAGCAGAGCTTAACTTAAATAATTTTTAAAACTAAAAACCGACTTCACTCCCAAACTACACAACCGGTTTTGATAATTTTCTATAGAACCACCTGATAAAAAAAGGAATAGGTTATCAAACTGAATTTTCAAAAACAAAAATATTTTTTTTTTGTCGCGGAGAATTAATAAGCTCCTCTTTTTTTGGAAGTCAAATAACGACACACGTTCGAATAACGTCCGACAGTGTATTGTCCTATTTTAGTGTGTAACCAAATCAAGATTTTGTAGTGCTCTATGTTGTTTTACACTGCAACGTGGACATTCACCGTGTGGTTTTCGACAGAGTATAATACTCCGCTCCAAGTCCCCCGTGGATGTCGTAGAAGGTGACTTAGGAAATACAAGCTAAACAAAGCTTATAAACATCTCTGAAACCCCAAACCGTCTGGCCAGCGTGGAGAGTGTAGACCAAAGACCTCTGGGTGCTCTGGCTAAGTATGGCTCTGGTAGTACAGAGAGAGTCGTGCTCCTGCAGTAGAAACAAAAAGCCTTTCGATGATGTGGACACTAACAAATGTCGCGAAGTAAATGTCCACAATAGCTGATGAGGAGGTTGTAGTGAAAGGAGAACTACCGCAGGCAACAACATTAACACCACACTTATGGCTGTGGACGTAATTCAATTGTGTCTGGCCGAGTGTCCTGCAATGTGTTAAGACCAAATAAAACATGAACGGAAGACATACAATCACACTTTTAACTATAACTATTACCTTTTCTAAGTACACTTTGCAAGCGTCGTAACCATTACCTCATCTGGAGCAGCGGTCGGCACGTCCACTCTTCTTTTTTACCGCGCCTCGTGCTCACGGCTGCGGTCATTCTCTTTAATCTTTTTCTTGTTTACTCATTCATAATGAATGCTTTAGATTTAGCAAGGAGACGTTTACGAAAAAAAGTAGCCAAACTTTTTTCTTCGTGTCCCACAAATTGAGCAAGTACCAAAGTAAGTTGTTCTTTTATTAAGGGATAACTTAAGTAAATGTCTTTAGAAGACTGACGATCGAACTCGAGACCCTGTGGTTTAAAGGCAACCAGTTAGGTACATAAGAGTCCTATTACCCTAGAACAAACCATGTGTATATGTAATACTATTATAATTCTGTGACACTGTATATTTTATTTCGAAACGACATGCCCGATTGCGACAAAATTTTGTAATTTCAAAGATATTGCACATATTTAGGCATAAAATTCATTTACACAGTCAAAATATGCACTTGAAATAAAATATAGTGTGTCATATCGTATTTGGCCATCAGTGTGCGAAACTTCTACATCCTTATATTTTCTTTCCAGTTCATATTTCAACCGTCGGAAACCAATTATAACCCTACATAATTGCAATTTCTTTCAAATTATTTTTTTTACCGAGATTTGTTATTGCTGTTATTAGTTTTAAAATAAAACGTAGACTACGTTTGTATGGAAAAGACTAGAGTAAGGGGATTCTTAAGTAAATATGTCATTTTTGCGTACTTATTTTTAATTTGATCTTACGGTTGTCGAATTTATAATATTCCTCAAATTAAGTTGAAAGTAACTTTATTACACTAACTCTAAGTAAAAAGCGCTGAAGCACAACATAATCGGACAAAAAGTCTGTCGTCTGTGTTGGGTCTTTTGCGTGCATTTATTCACGTGTGACATCGAGCCATCCGTCAATTACTCGATTATCCAATGCGAACGAATACTTTGTTCGGTTTTTCGAATACGTATGTATCAATCTTTTACATAAAAAATAAGCCATCAATCAATTACTCGATTATTCAATGCGAATGAATACTTCGTTCGATTTTCCGAATACGTACGTATCAATCTCTATTGTTTAGCGTCACACATAAAAATAAATCTTGCAGGCCCTGGGCTCACTCTGCTTAGAACCGCAAGAAAATGCTCTGTTTGCCTCATAAGGGATAAAAACGTTATAGTATGTATGTTTGTAAAATGTATCAGCATTGCATTTACTCACTGTTAAACTCACACTCATATTGCCCAACGCTGGTAGTATCGGGATGCTAATTTAGTTGTTTTTACTGCCGCGATTTGAATAAATCATTATTGTGCCATAAATATTAACAACGTAGATTTTTTTGTAATAAATCAGCTATAAAATTGTAATTAGTTTATTAATATATCTGTCAGTCATCAATATTCAATAGATTTTGATTTATGCGACGCTATTGTAAATACTTTTATTAAGGCAGGGCACATCAAAATATTGCTAAGGTACCTATGAATAAATTAATCATTGGATATCCGGAATTGAGAGTTTATTATAAATTCGTCATTGGCTATGTAAGCTGTAAATTTATTTAATACTTTAGATTTGGTTAAATGTTTTGTAAGGTTTCATACAGAGTTGTATAATTATTGGCAGCATGCTTTTGTAAATATTTTATTTGGAATCCCATATTGTTTCTGTGAAATACTGTCACAAAGATTTTTCTTAGAGAGTCGTTTTTAATGTAGAAATAAAGTTATAAAAATATCCATTATAGCATTATTTCAATTAACACGCCAACTCTGCATCAGGGATAGAATCTCTAGGCTGAGATTGGTCCCGTACAAAAATTTACAGACTGAATCGCCTCTTAAAGTAAACTTATATTTCTGTTTCTTCTAAACTATATCGATATTTACATCACGTGTTTGTTGAAAAAACTAAAGGAACAAGTTATAGATAAACCATTTAAGTACACCCATAGCATCGCCACAAACCATACAATATTATCTACGATCGCCAAGAGTTTTATAAAAGGGTAAATAGCGAACAAAAATGTTTAAGTGTGTCCATTGAATTTAGTAATCAGGATCTAGCCATCCGAGGAGCCGAGAATTAAATATTTATCGTGATGTTAAGACAATGGGCTTCCTAAAACTTTGGGAATCCGTTTGTTGTCCTATCTAGAGAAGGTCAGGAAGGTTTGTATTATTAAATTAAGTATTAAGTTGATACTACTTAAGTTAAGTATATACTGTATGAGAGTCTCAGATTAGTAGCAGAAACGGTTCCAACGGAATACAGTCAATACAGTATTTTAGTGAATTATTTTTATTATTCACTAGCCGCAGTTTCACGTAAAATTTAAAAATGACGACATATTTTTTAATAATATCAAATTACAATAAAACAGAGCCCATCTGTTGCTTATACTTTTATTGAAAACCGCTTAAATACCGTACTATTTCAAAAACTCTTTGTTTAAATGGGCATACTTCCGTCCGAGGTAGATATTTACTCGTAGAAATTTACCAAAATCGGTGGTGTAATTTATGGGTGAAGTCGGTTTTTAGTTTTGTAAAAGTCTTAAGTGAGACAGTGCTTACGATCGAGATATTTGGAAAGAGATGGGGGAAACCATTGCTCAGCAGTAGTAGAGTAATGGTTAATTTAAAAAAAAAAACGACGGGTTGCACTCTGGGAGTGCCGGCAGAAGTGAAAATTAACGTTGACTTAAATATTAACGTTGTGCATTTTTGATATTTTGGAATGGTTAGGGAATAATTTTGCACGAATTGCTTTAATTATCAGTATAAAATATTTCAAATCTTTTCTGAACCACAGTCTGTCACAAATGTCACAAGCATGACACATTACACACACGAACGTAACGTAACATAAACACACACGAACATTCGCGCAAGCGCCCTGCGCCGTCTTACGAAATTTCGATCAAGACACGTGGTCCTGACGCGAGTTTAAGATTTTTTACCCATTCCAAAAAAAGTGCACAACGCCGCTAAAGAAGTTTTCACTTAAAAAACTTAAGCCAATGTTCTTGAAACACGAGTTTTTCGTTTTGACGTATCTACGCGGGCCGAAGTGCGCTGTCGTAGACTTACATAAGTCGTCATAACACTCGTATTAAATCTTATTTCGTCACATTCGCCATCGATCCGACTGGTTTTCGTTAACCGTATAGAAGGCTGCGTTTTTTATGGCCCCCATTTACTTTTATAGTTTCAAACCTCAGTTTCAAACACAGAAGGTTTGATATTTTATCAAACTTGATATTCCAAAGTACAAATATATTTTTAACAAATGCCGGACTTAATGCTAAGAGCAATATGATCTCCCAGTCAACCGTAGGTATAAACAGAGATAAACAGAAAATTATGCGGCGTAAAAAAGCAATACAATACATTTACATCATAAAATATGACTATATAATATATAATTACATTATACACAACTTATCACATACCTACTTAATTAACTATTTAACTATTGTAATAAAGAGAAATTTGCATTTGAATAAATACTTACTTTTTGTTATAAATAAACTTAGCATTCTGAAAATTATGATCTCAGAGTATTATTGACACTACGCGGAACAAGTAATCTTATACCTTTAAACGAGCAATTCTTGTATATTTATTGAAGTGAAAACTTCTTTATCGGCGTTGTGCACTTTTTTTGGAATGGGTAAAAAATCTTAAACACGCGTCAGGACACGTGGCCTGATCGAAAATTCGTAAGACGGCGCAGGGCGCTTGCGCGAATGTTCTTGTGTGTTTATGTTACAGCGTGCTACGCACATCCATGGATGGTGACAGCTGATGGCTCGACCGGCTGTGTAGTGGCCATACTGCTGTGTATTTGAAAATTAATTTGGTCATGCTTGTGACATTTGTGACAGACTGTGGTTCAGAAAAGATTTGAAATATTTTATACTGATAATTAAAGCAATTCGTGCAAAATTATTCCCTAACCATTCCAAAATATCAAAAATGCACAACGTTAATATTCAAGTTTTCACTTCTGCCGGCACTCCCAGAGTGCAACCCGTCGTTTTTTTATATATTTATATCTTATACCTTTAAACGAGCAATTCTTGTATATTTATTTATATATTTATATGTTTATAAATATTTGTGATCTCGAAAACGACTCTAACGATTTCGCTGAAAATTGGTATATGGGGTTTTTCGGGGGTAAACAATCGAACTAGATTAGTCTTATGTTTGGGAAAACGCATGTTTTCGAGTTTTCATGCGTTTTTCTTTCCACGCAGAATATGATCGCTAATTTCGTCGCGCCGGCCGCCATCCATTTTGGCTCAGCGGTTTATGTGGCTGTGACTTACTTGTTTTTATGTTTAAATTTATATATTTTTTATATTGTTTTTAGACAAGTTAAAAAAAAAAGTAATTATTGTTTGAGATGTAACCTAGCAAAGCTCGGTCGCCCAGGTACTAATTATATAATTAATGGTTGCCTACAAAACAGGCCACGCCTAGTATAGAAACCAAAAGGATGGATAAATAATTACAATTATTCTGCTCCCACGAAAAGAAACGATTTTATGTTAAGTTGGAAACCTTCCTCATTTTCATTTTTGTAAAAAAAAGTGTTTAAGGCTGTTTCTATTAGTTAAAGGTTAGGTATCGGTAATTTAAAATAAAATATTGTCCGAAAATCAATCGCTTAGACTTGATAATAGACAGCACTTCGTGATAAGTAAGTTTTAATTAAGTCTAACACGTTTTTCTTTCACTCAGTATTAAAATTCACACTCGTCACCTTTAAAAACAAACGACTAAAATAAATTCTAATTATGAGCAAAGTAACATATTTATGATATAAACTAGGGCTCCAGGTGAATAGCTGAAGGATACATTACATACCCCTATTGAGTAAAATAATTTTAAGTCAAGCCAGTCATTTTCCGTATTTGGAAATACTAAAAAAAAATATCTCTAGTTACTATGGCAAGTGAAAAAGTTTTTCATATTCGTTAATACGCATTATTGGGAAAAGTACCAAAAATAATTTTTCAAAATTCGACATATGTCTCAGACGAAATAAAAATATATGTATATTATTACATTTTACATTACATTATACGAGTATATAAACCTACAATACCACTCACTCACTGACTGACTCATTGACATAGTTGTTTGCCCTGTTGCGGGGTTGGTGGGGTTTAGGTTGATGTGTGATTGTATAGAGGGTGCTAATTGGAGTATCAGAAAAATCTGACATTTGAGGATCTGCAGAAACTTGATGTGGAAGGGGTACGTCCTGCAAAAACGGTTAAGGCTAGGGGCGTGATTTTTTTTCCATAATGTAGAAGATTATAGGCAATTTGACGAGCGTCATTTGTTTTTTTATTTTTTTCAAAATCCAAGATGGCCGCCATACAAGGACAATTTTCCTCCATACAAACTTACCCATTTTCTGAACTGGAAACATATCTTAGCCTACCTCAACAGTTCCACGATGAACCGCGGGCTGCTTGCAGCCCGCGCAGCGCCCGAAAAGCTAGTTATTACATTATACCTACAACCCGTAATAAATCGAACCACGGGCAATACTAGATCACTGTAGCATATTGGAATTAAAGTAACAGTATAAGAACAAAAAACAATTTTGCCTCATCCATACTAAAGTATGCAGAATGTAGAATTTTTTGTTTTTTGACCGTTATTTTATTTTTATTATGCTAAAGTGATTTAATATAGCCCGTGGTTTGATTTTTTACGTGTATGCCCCTATCACGTTGTATAGAGATATCTAATTACATGCTTGGAAGACAGAATGCGTATTATCCCAACAGTTTATAAATCTACTGACACAGGTATGAACATAACCCTCGTTTTTCGCTTGTTTTCGCTTAGTATAGTTAATCCGCTAATTCACTGCAGACGAAGTGTTAGCGAGTGAGATTTCTCCAAATGAAGCGGTAATGAATTCCCGCCATTGTGCGACAAAAATGAACTTTCGCTGGGCAGAAGTGCTATTTTTGAAACGAGTCATCTAAACGAATGGTTTTTCCATACAAAAAATCGTTCGTTTAGTGACTCCGCGTTTGAAAAATCGCACCTCAGACCTCCTGCAAGCGCACAACCAAGTTAAACACAGTTACAGATGTAACATTCCATACATTTATCTTCTATCTTAAACTATCGTGACACGATGTTTGTTTATACTCGTCCGAAACGGCTCGATGGACTTTTATGTCATTTTTTATACGTATTTGGTAAATCTAAAAAATAGGTCTTAAAGTATTATTTCATACCCCGTAATACGGGTAGATGAGCCCACGTGCACAGCTAGTCATATATAAAAAAAATACAACACGGTTAACTGAGTTGACAAAATTAGTAACAATCAAGAGTTTGTTGCTTTTAAACATTTTCAACATCGCCAGCTGCTCTTTGTTGGCACCAAAATTTAGAAATTGATAATCTACAATAAGGTGTTGCCAGTTAATATAATCTATAAAGAGGTCTATAAGGTGTAACAAAATATACTGAAACTATTTTAAGGGTGAATTCAGGCCACGATAATAAACAAGTTTCCGCAAGGAACATATATTGAAATATGAAAAGTAATTTTTGGCCTACCTGACAAATTTACCGATCAGCTGATCCGACTTCGTATGAAAAGTCAAATAATAATTATTCATATTTCGATATACGTTTTTTCAGTACCATAGACGGAATTCACCGTTAAAATAGTTCCAGTATATTTTGTTAAATCTTATATTAAAACGACGGTGAATAGGTATGTGAAATGATAAGGAGTTTACCTAATATAATTTGAGACGACTATCCTTCTGTTTCTTCTAACACTATATAGTTTACACCGCAGTGTGTTACGATATTCGTGAATACATTACATCTCAAACCAATGTCACGCCTCGCACTGTGGATGTTTGTTCGCGTGAGCACAATGATTTTCATAATATGGTTTCACTCGAATTTACCACAGCAATGACTGTTAGGGCACAGTTCAATTTAGACTTGGATACATTTGAGCCTCGAGTCTTTATTTAAAATATGAAAAGTTAAAACTAAAATGAATAAGTAATTATTGAAAAAACAAAAAACCCGACTGCTGTTTTATATACCCAGTTTCACTGACACCTTTGTAGCTAAAATCCATATCCACTGCAGAGCGTCCTATAGAAATATACACTCGAAAAACGTAACCCTTCTCCTGGCGCAATCGTGTAAAAATCCGTAGGTAAGCTTCAGCTACATATGATGTTTGGTCCTGAGTTTTTCTTAGGGATAATCTGCTTTTTTTTTTCTTGGTAATGTGGCTTCCGGCCTAAGGTAATAAGGTATAGGACGACTCCTTCTCATCTTGTGGATGTCACAAGAGGCGACTCTAGGACTAAACGTCAAATACATCATCATAAAAAACTGCATTTCCAACAAGGGTTGACGACTGATGGTGTCAGTTGTGATACTTTTCGCACAAATGCGTCCCCAAAGAGAGTCAACGTAGCAGGTCATAAAATAAGAGCAAACCTCTTCTGCGTCTTTAGACGACCAGTGACATGCATATTTTTAAAAAAACTTGCGGAAAGTCTCACTCCAGGCTCCGAAGTAGCATAGCTAACATATTTTTTACAGTTAGTTGGGTTTCGATAACATTTCTATAGGATCAATCTGAAAGTTTATTCTATCGAACAAAAAATATTTTTTTACATCGATTAATAAATTACGGAGTTCGGAGGTAACAAACATATCAATATACAACCGAATTAACAATCTTTTCTCTTACAAAATACTCAAATCTCGAAATTAGGACTAAAAGTCTCGAGTTATTTTACAACTCTAGTTTACTCGCATGAAGCAACGTATGATGAACGAATACCTTCAACTGACTGACTCATTTGCTTGCAAATAACACCTAAATAATGAGTTGAAATGTGTACCGTTCCTATTTGACGTTGGCCGCATAAAGATGTATTATGTTTATGATGTAATATAAATAATTATGCGATCGTGGAACAAGGTTTCGGTTCACACGTCAATCAACGGGTTAAATACTTAAATGTTTAAGTGTATTATGTTATGTAGGTTATACATAATAGGTATAAGAATTTTAACATTTGAAGTGTCTTTACGTTCGCTTCAGTGCAGGCTCCGATTTCACGAAAAAGTGCGACACCCTTATATCTTGGAGAGCTGTTATGATATTCAAAAAACTCAAAAGACGCGTATTCACGACAGCTGTTGGGTACAAAAAGAATTCGTCAAAATCGAGAAAGTCATAAACAAAAGAACTCATGGCCGAAATAGTAAAACCAAATTAATTTTTTTCCGGATATTTGATTTTGGTGCTCGATATTTTGAAAACGAAGTTCGATATTAAAAAATCTGAGAATAATTCCTTTGAAAATTTTAGTCAGCTACAGTTTGAGCCTAAAATAAAGACAATTGGGTTAAGGGTTAGCCCTGTAGCCTAACCTTTTTGAAAAAAGTAAAAAATCAGAACGACATTTTATATTCAGCGTTGTAGTTTTAATTTCCAACCTTTTTCTTTTTTGACAAGATTTTTTGAATTCCGTAGATTCATTTCCAATGTGCTCGATAGTCGAATAAGGCACGAAATCTGTTAATTTTTTGAAGTTGTGGACTTATAGTGAGTGGTACATTTCAACTCTTTAAATTTATATTTAGAAATAATAGATTTTTCACTACCTAACACAAAGAATCAGCATTGCAACACATTTATCTGTCTACAACAGATTTGGTAACCTTTCATTGGTTCCTTATCTATTTAATTATCCATTTTTCATTTTATAAAAGAAAAAGTAAATTATTGTTTCATCATCATCATCGTCAGGTCTTTTTGTCTCCACTGCAGGAGCATGACTCTGTAGTACCAGAGTCATAATTGGGCAAAGCAACAAGAGGACTTGGCGTAGGCCAAGTCCTCTCTCTCTCCTCGTTCGCCAGACGGTTTGGGTAGGTCTCATTGATGTTTATATGCTTTGTTTACCTCGCATTTCCTCAGTAGCCTTCTACGACATCCACTAGAGGACTTGGACTATTCTACCCTACCGAAAACCACACGGCAATAGTATTATTTAATTAGTATATAGGTATAAAAAACTTCAAATCTTATACCTTTAAACGAGCTATTCTTGTATTTATTTATATATTTCTGTGATCTCGAAAACGGCTTTAACGATTTCGCTGAAAATTGGTATATGGGGGTTTTCGGGGGTAAACAATCGATCTAGATTAGTCTTATGTTTGGGAAAACGCGTATTTTTGATGTTTGAGATGTAACCGAGCAAAGCTCGGTCGCCCAGGTACTATCTATATCTATATCCCTGACCGTTGTCAGCTACGGTGGCTGACTTAGAAATCTTAAACGAATGCATAAGGGCTCTTTCGTAACCGGAATCGAAGCTAACGGTTTCGTAAATAAATGTGCAAGCGCAAAACATATCTGAAAGCCAATAATTAAAAGATAACCTGTGCTTGGGATTTACTCCTATACCTATTAATTAAATTAGCAAACAAGTTATGTAAGATAAATTTACACAAGGTCTAGCATTTGCTATATTTCTATATAGGCATTTGCTATATTTTTTTAAAACTAAAACCCGACTTTAACCCCAAACTACAAAACCGATTTTAATAAAATTTTCATGGAACCTCTTGACAAGTAAACCCTTTCTAATAATGGCGTCGTAGATGAAATAATTTTCCAGTTATTTTGTTTTCCAAACTACAAAAAAATTTTAGGTACCTAAAAAAATTTTTAGGGGACCAATTTGAAAGTAGATACTTAAATCCCTTTAAACATAAACAAAAATGTTAAATAATGCTGAAGTTTAGAAGCAACTAACATTAAAAATATATGTATACAATACACCTCCTTTTATTGAAGTCGGTCGAAAAATAATGTTGACTTCTTATCAGTTTTGAATAAATTGAAAAAGTGCCTGCTTATCCTAGCTTTCGAAGTTCTTTGATCGGTGGATTTTCTCTTGAAACCTTCCTTGATCCACTGAAAATTAATATTTAAGCCTCACTTTCTTTCTTTAGCAGCTCAAAAGATCTGACAAAAATATAAGCTGGTAACTCTTGGACGCGGTGTCCGGGACAGCCGAGGAAAGGAGGGAAAAGATGGAGGGACGACATCGAATGCTGCATGAGTACTTTTATAGTGAATCGTGGAAGCAAGACGGAAAGCCTTTGCCCAACAATGGGATACAATATAGGCTACAAAAAAACGAAGAATTTATAATATTACTGTATTTGTTTCGAATTTAAAGACAACCACGTACATTTAAAATATATCTTTAAACTGATATGTAAAAGTGCCCACGATAACCTAGTTTAAAAATGAGTAAATCTTCGAATCTTCGTGTTTTCTTCGATAGGGCTCTATATGGGCTCGATTAGCTAACCTAATTGAAAGCCAAATCTTTTCGCCACTGCCCAAAATGTCACGTTAAAAACCGGCCGCTGGCGAGCGCAACCTGACTGAACGGGCTGCTTCACTAACGGAGGATTCCGTATAATTTTATTTTTAATTTATATTTCGCTTAACATCTTGTACGCTAGTAAGCGGCCGCTCTAGCTTTATGTATTATAAATACAAACCTATCCTTAAAATGTTATACTTACAATTTATAATAGAATACTCGTATGTCAAGGTTAATGCCATTTTTTGACAGAGGCCGCCACTGGAACTGGATTCAGTAACGCAGGGGTAATATGGGCTGACCAGACCAAGCCTGTCACCACTATGGTACATTGGGTGTACTGTGGCTCCCAGCTTCTTGTCACAATAATATTTCCTTGTCTTCTGCTAAACTACTTAAATCGTATCGGAGATACATTTTGTCGGAATAAAGTGATATCGTAATTTGGTTTGTCGAAGATCAGTTTCAGACTCTTAATTTACATTAGCATACAAAATTTTATCTCAATCGGAAACCGGGAAGTGCCTCAAAAACTTGCAAGATATGGCATTAAAAACAAACAGAGCAAGATTAAAAAGTATGTAAAAAATGTACTTTTACTAATGCAATATCGGTGGGTTTTTGTTTTGCTTTTGGTTTGAAACTCTAAAATCTACGATAGCACTTCTCCATTTGGTTAGGTACTTAAATAAATGTAAACAATCTTGACATGTCTTTTTATTGAAATATACACTTTATAAATCAATAATTTTACTTAAATACCTAACCAAATGGAGTATAAGTGTGTCTTAAAAAAACTAGAGTAGGTACTTAAAATGTTTGAAGTTTGGTTAACATTTATTAAAAATACTACGGAACCCCAAAAGCATGCAATGTCGGTCGCGTCGAATTAATTAAGTTTATTGGCATGTTCCGGCTGTGATATATTTATTTGTAAACACCTGTCGAGTGTTTCGTAACGCTATGTTTAATTTATGCCTGGTTGTGAAGTCGATTGGAAACCATGAGGGTAGCTCGGGGTTATTGAAGTTTAAGTACTAACTAGCTTTTCGGGCGCTGCGCGGGCTGCAAGCAGCCCGCGGTTTTTCGTGCGGCTGTTGAGGTGGGCTAAAGAACATGTCCAGTTGAGAAACTGGGTAAAAACTGCAGTCAGTAAAGGAAACATCAAAATATGTGTGGGGGCGGCCATCTTGGATCGAAAATCTGATTCCAGTTCCGAGTTCCGCGGGGCGCTTTACCCCCACATGCAAAATTACAGACCCCTACGAAGTCCCAGTGAGACTTTATAAACAAAATGAGTTTAATTTTCTAAAATCCAGACGCCATCTTGGATTCCAAAAAAACTGTCAAATTTGGATTTTTCGGCTCAAAATACATATAGATATCGATTTTCAGCCCAATCGCAAGCAGTTGACTTTCGGCGGCCATCTTGGATTTCCAAAATTAAAAAAAAAAGCGGCGCTTGTGGGAGTGGCTCGGGCTTCGCCCTCGCCCGCAGCTCGCCCTACGGGCTCGCATCACTCGGCCTGCGGCCTCGTGAAAATTACTTGGAGGGGGGTCAAGGGGGGGGGGGAGTGGCTCGGGCTTCGCCCTCGCCCGCAGCTCGGCCTGCGGCCTCGCGGTGGAGGGCTTTCCTTTTGGTCTTTGGCCTCTGGCTGCGCCAAGTTACTTGGGGGGCCGTTTGTATGAATTTTGTATGGAGGGGAATTGTCCATGTATGGCGGCCATCTTGGATTTTGAAAAAAATCAAAAAACAAATGACGATCGTCAAATTGCTCACAACTCCCTACATTTTGGAAAAAAAATCACACCCCTAACCCTAACCTTTTTTGCAGGCCGTACCCCTTCCACATCAGGTTTCTGCAAATCCTCAAATGTCAGATTTTTCTGGTACTCACTGGAGCACCCTCTATACGACCGCACATCAACCTAAACCCCACCAACCCCGCAACAGGGCAAACAACCATGTCAATCAGTGAGTGAGTGAGTCAGTGGTAATGTAGGTTTATATATTATAACTAGCTTTTCGGGCGCTGCGCGGGCTGCAAGCAGCCCGCGGTTTTTCGTGCGGCTGTTGAGGTAGGCTTAATAACAAGTCCAGTTGAGAAAATGGGTAAAAACTGAAGTCAGTATATGAAACATCAAAATGTGTGGGGGCGGCCATCTTGGATCCAAAATCTGATTCCAGTTCCGAGTTCCGCGGGGTGCTTTACCCCCATGTCCAAAATTTCAGACCCCTACGAAGTCCCAGTGAGACGAAATGAACGAAATAAGTTTAATTTTTTAAAAGCCAGACGCCATCTTGGATTCCAAAAAAACTGTCAAATTTGGATTTTTCGGCTCAAAATACATATAGATATCGATTTTCAGCCCAATCGCGAGCAGTTGACTTTCGGCGGCCATCTTGGATTTCCAAAATTTAAAAAAAAGGGGGGCTTGTGGTTGTGGCTCGGGCTTCGCCCTCGCCCGCAGCTCGCCCTGCGGGCTCGCATCACTCGGCCTGCGGCCTCGTGAAAATTACTTGCAGGGGGGGTCAGGGGGGGGGAGAAGTGGCTCGGGCTTCGCCCTCGCCCGCAGCTCGGCCTGCGGCCTCGCGGTGGAGGTCTTTACTTTTGGTCTTTGACCTCTGGCTGCGCCAAGTTACTTGGGGGGCCGTTTGTATGAATTTTGTATGGAGGGGAATTGTCCATGTATGGCGGCCATCTTGGATTTTGAAAAAAATCAAAAAACAAATGACGCTCGTCAAATTGCTTATAATCTTCTACATTATGGAAAAAAAATCACACCCCTAACCCCAACCGTCTTCGCAGGCCATACCCCTTCCACATCAGGTTTCCGCAAATCCTCAATTGTCAGATTTTTCTGGTACTCACTGGAGCACCCTCTATACGACCGCACATCAAACTAAACCCCACCAACCCCGCAACAGGGCAAACAACTATGTCAATCAGTGAGTGAGTCAGTGGTATTGTAGGTTTATATATTATAATTAGTATTTTAGTAAGAAGTTTTTATTTATTGCACAAATAACATACAATACAAAAAGACAAAACAATAAATACATAATTAAACTAAAATTTAACATAAAAATTCAAATTGTAAACTAAAATTAAATCTACCTATTTCAAAATAAAACGTATAGGAAACTTCATGTATTATTTAGTAGATAAGAAAATTCAATACAAGTATTAGAAAAAACAAAAGAATAAACAACCCATGGCCCACCTCCAGTCATACACCAACTGCCCAACCAGTTATTCATTAGATGATTTAAACTCAGCTAGTGACAGGGAGTAAATATGACTACACACTGGTACAGAACCCTAAAAAAACCATTCCTAATTTGCTAAATCGAAGTGGAAGCCGAGATCCCCTCAAAATCAATACTTGTTAAGAAATAAAATAACTATGTAAAAAATCTTCCATGCTGGTCTGGGAGAAAAGAAAAAACTTAGAATGTACCAGCTGCTTCTCTTCTCGGGCAGATCGTAACAGCCAATCGAGGGAATGGGCGAGACTTGAATCATATTAATAGGCAATGCAACCCATTACTATTTTGATTTCTTTTCCACCTTAACGCCCACTGTCACGCTAAGCGTGGCCTTTGGATCTTACGGCCCTGGGCACTGTCTGCCTCGTCAGGGATAAAGACGTAAAAATGTATCTGTATCTGTATGTAATGAATTGTAATGTTTCGAAGATCACGCCTTTATTTCTAACTAGCTGTGCCCGGGGGCTCCGCTCCCCGTACGAATTTCGAGATAATAACTTCTATATCCTCTCACCCGGGTCTCAAGCTATATTCATACCAAATTTCATTGAAATCGGTCAAGTCATTCTTGAGTTATTAAAAATGTAACTAACACGACTTTGTTTTATATATTAAAATGGGACAGACGGAAAATTCTAGGTTTTACATTACTGCTCTATAAAAACTTTGAAATGTAAACACAACATGAATGTATATTTCTTGTGTAACTTTAGTACTCATTCTATTTAGAACATTACCATTAAATATGCAATTATGCACATTTAATTCCAAACGGTTGCAGTGTGTCGCATTGTTTAGCTGATGCTAATTAATTTTGAACGTGATACACACTCCGCTTTGCAGTTTGTTTACAAAACATCTTACCTAAGCGTTTTATTGCTTACATTTAAGCAATTACATTTTTATTTTCGACAGTTATTTGGTTTTGCTTCCCGTTATAAGTGCAAGTGTTACATTTTTATCTTTTTACACAATCACATCTTTCTCCTTAACGGGGTAGACACAGACGAGGTGTTCGATAAGGTGGAAAAATATAATCAAATTCGTGATGGATTTAACCCTTTCACCGCGAGACTTTATATCAGTTGTCATGCTCCCAGCGTGACGCATAATTTAAAGAAGACAATGTGGATATGCACTTAAGCATAATTATCTTATATATTTTGTTCTCTTATAATTAGCCGTAATCGCTTCAAAATAAGGATGTAGAATAAAAAAATATTTGGCTTATTAGTAAATTATTAAAACATATGGTATGACAAGGATACAACGCATTTAAATTTCGCGTGACGTCACGATCAGGTACTATTTTCACCAGAAAGTGACATAAGTAACTCCCAATCTGAATCTTCGACGGGCGGTGAATTACTACTATGCTAAACGAAACGGGTCCATTATTTTCAATTGACGGACTAAATTAAATAATATTTTATACCCAGCCCGAATCTTGAATAAATTCATTAGACAAAAGTCGCGCGACGGGGTGATTACCAATTACAGCAAAACAACAGGCTGACAAAGAATGATTGACAAGCGAATGCGGCTTATACAGCCAGCTTACATATTCATGATTATTTATGCAGCCGCCTAATGGTCTGCATTGCGCCCAAAATAGACAGATTAGATCGGGCGGCGGACCACCTTGTTACATTTTCAAACGTGGCAACACCTCCTTCGTCACCCAAAGCGTTTAGCCGATTTATAAATAAAATACATCTACTTAGTTATTCAAGTCAAAGATAATTTTTATTAATACCTACATAATTAATTTTATTAGTTGCTCTATCGAGTTTTCTCATGTCATAAGGGTTTATTCTAGTAGACAACGCTTGTAAAACTTTTTTGGGTTGTATGTGCAACAAACAAAGTAAATAAATAGAAAATAAATCCATTTATCACATAATACAAAATACATAAAGGGTCCGGAATATCAGATTTGTATGTCTAGTCTAGCTTCGATACTAATTTTTTTTTTTTTCAGTATTTCACTTTTAAACCTTTCACCGCGTACGTCGGGATTTCAACAAACATTTTCTTGCCCCTTTCTAGAGCGTCGTACATTTCCGACCAAAAACAAAGTCACTAAACGAACGATTTTTTGGATTGGAAAAACCATTCGTTTAGTTAGGTGACTTAATATCAAAAATTTTAGAAACATTTTTTACGAAAATATTTTGAAGCCTACAGTCAATTATATTTTTCAGAAGACTGTTTAGTGGTTTACGTTAATTAGGTTACTTATGGATACGTCAACATCGAAATCGTTTCGGTTTTCTTGTTCATTTCGCACGGTCTTTAACGTTTAACGTCTTTGGGTCATTTAAAGGAGAAAAGGCCAGAAACTGCAGTCCGAGTTTCAAAGCGATAGCCAACCAAAGGAACCAAGGAACTACTGCGTTAGCGCGCTAAGATCAAGTAGAGAGTATTGCAGAGATGCGTTTTTTTAAATTGTCTTTTGATTAAGAAATGGCGTCTCACACTATTAATTGGCGCCTCACGTTGGGCGCCAATTTATAGTAGAAGACAACTCTTAAACTTAGACGAAATGAAAGAATCAAACGAAAGACAATTTCAAAAAACACATCTTCGCTATACTATCACCTTCATTTTAGCGCGATATTGCGGTTTATAGTGGGAGATGTCACTTCTTAAAAAATCTAAAAAAAACAATCTTCTTAAAAAAACAATCTTAAAACGCATATCCGCTGTAATGGGAATACATTCAAATCCAACATCGCACTTTGGTAGGTTACTACACTAGTCACACCGCTGATACGAAAAATAAATAAATCGGAACAAAGTTACCATAAATTGAGAGTAAAAACAATGCGTATGTATACCAAAAATATTACAATGCACTGTTCTCCCAACTCCAACATCCGCTAATTCGGTTGTCAATTACAGAAACGAGGTTTTACACCTTCCGCCCTCGCTCTCAGAAAAAAATGTGAACAATAGAGACTTATATCGTCTTTTTACAAAGGCAAACTAACGTAAGTGCCCCGTTGAACTATTATCGTTTAGCCTCGGTTTAACCATTCTATAATAGGTTCGTTTTTATCAAAATACCGACTTTAGCTCCTGTGACTGTCACAGAGAACCTAATT
Organism: Acrobasis consociella; assembly: GCA_963555685.1. Taxonomy (NCBI): domain Eukaryota; kingdom Metazoa; phylum Arthropoda; class Insecta; order Lepidoptera; family Pyralidae; genus Acrobasis; species Acrobasis consociella. The sequence goes on along the minus strand of OY743104.1, from coordinate 6,176,331 downwards.
AAAATATAGATGACTTATTTTTTCCACTTATTTTAAACTTTCCAACAAAGAAGAATTTTCCAAATCGGTCCAGACGTCTTCAAATAGTCGGTGAACATTCATAAAAAAAAGATCGCGACCAATTGATAACCTCCTCCTTTTTGGGACTCGGTTAAAAATGTTCGAGAAATCCATTCCGGTATCTGAGGAAATAAAATGTACGAGTATAATTGGCTGGTAGCTGGGCCGGTGCTTGTCGGTCAAGGCGGGCGGTTAGCAAAACACTACGTTACAAAAACTACACCCAGTGTACAACATAATATTGTTTAAGAAACTCGCGCTAAAGAAAATCACAGAAATTGTTGCGGTACTAAGGCAGCTCGTTACGCGCGCTTGATAAAATACCTTTCCAAGTATTTATCATTGCGAAACGTGGAGCATATTATGAAACTGGCCGTTTCGGTAAATGTCCAAAGGCTTTCACTGCAGGGAAAGGGATGGATTCGCATACAGTGAGGTCTTTGAAATGTAGCATTAAATGTCCTTAGCACACACTAACTGTCGTAGTTATTAGTCTCAAGACTTGTTTGTTTGTTTGTAATAACTTTGTTGTACCAAAAACTACATAAAACCAAATTAAGTACATGAATTTGAAAGAGCAAATATACAATGGCTGACTCATCCCACATCTCTTCTAATCAACCTGCGATAAATTGCGAGGTTATTTATTCAATTGAACATCTTTGAATGTGTCTGTCTCGTCTAGTTTAACTTAAAAAATCTATAAACATAGAGGAATCAAATGTAGGGATATAAGAAGAAGGTACGCACGTTTTTAAAATCCTTCATGTAAAACTAGGTGTGATATAAGTTTCACGAATATGTCTGTGTATGGCATCATAACTCCCAAAGGGATAAAGGTATTATGAAAGGTGTTTAAATTAATCATGCTCTTAGAAGAGAGGTAAAGTCAAACATTTTTTTAATTTAAGTCCATGTTATTTGATATGTTGTTTGATACATACTATGCTTGTTTCCCGCAGGGAAATTATTTATTTAAAATTATTTGTATGCAGTTTCTAATCTAGTAAGTCAGTTCACTCAGTTATGGTATAAACCTTTCGTTTCTACCTACGCTTCGCTCAAACTGGTAATTCACCATTGAACGGGTTAAAATTATAGCTTGCAGATTATGGTTACATTAGGCAACTAAATATATGTACTGATACTATAATAAGGAATTGCATATATATAATCCTATCCTAAGATCAGTTCTTGTCTACCTTTTGGGTCGTGGACGCAAGACGGTCGCTCTGTGTAAAAAACAGTAACCTCGTCCAATCACCTAGGTTAGGTAGCGGACCCCGGGCTCTGAAGCGTTATCGCTGAGAATATAACTGCGAATTCACTCGGATGATGATAATGACTATAATTACAAGAAAGTATTTAGTCTATGACTAAGTAAAGTAGATTCCCAATGGAAGATGCAATAAGACTTTTCTTCCTATATGAACGTTTGTGATTCTGAATACTTTGTATAAACTAAAAATAAAACTAATATAAACTTTACTTTGTTTCAGGTATGTTAAGGCATTTTTGGATGATCAAGTCAGGCCATCACCAAGAAAATAATTAAAAAGATGAGTACAAAGTAGACTTAATGTTTAAGAACTAAGTTTTAGAATATAATAGAATAAAAAACTCTTTATTCAGCGATAAATTATACACATATAAATTTTATAACTATTTATAACTAAACACTTAAAGATATACGAACTTAAACATTAACTAAAACTATTAAAACCATTTTATCACTGAAAGTGATGTCCATTCAGCATTTTATAAGTCGTTGTATATACAAGGTCTTACAAAATATACTGAAACTACCTTATTTTAACGGTGAATTCAGTTTGTGATCTGAACCACTTTTCCTAAGAAACATATGTCGAAATATGAACAATAATTTTTGGCTTTCCATACAAACTTGGATCACCTGCTCGGTCAACTTGTATGGGAGGCCAAAAACTACTTTTCATACTTCGATACGTGTTCTTTGGGGATAGTAGTTCAGTATCACAGACTGAATTCACCTTCAAAATAGTTTCAGTATATTTTGTTAGAACTTATATTTAGGGAAGAAAAACCGGGTAGCAAACCCCGGGCTCCGAAGCAGCATACCTGAGTAACCGGGAACGCTTTATACGATTGTAAAAGACACCGAAAATATTATAAAAGTCACTTATAATAATTGCAGACACATAATTACACGCTACTTACATGAAAACAGTGGGCTGAGTAAAATCAACTTCGCGGTTAATTCGTATTCTGCTTGTCCAAACGCCAAAAAGGAACTGGTTTTAAAAAGTGGTTTCCCTATGAAATAGGCCGTTGAACTTTTTGTCCCACTGCGTTTACGTAATACCCGACGTATATTGTTATATCTGTGGCACTGGGTCATATCATATATGCTAATATCAATAATTAGCACATATATTTTCAGATTTGTTTTTTTTCCTTCAATGCCGAATTTTGTGACTATACTCTAAATTTTGAATAACAATAATGTGTCTGTACATTGAATATAATTCGAAAAAAATTTTTGGGCGATGAAAATAAAGTAATAGAATAGGATTGTTTTTAAAAGTCTGTGTGTTTGTCTGTTTGTACACGCTAATCTTCGGAAATACTGGACGGATTCAAATGAAACTTTTTTTACATAGCTGTTAAGCCTGGGCAACATATAGGGTAGAATTGACTTTGGAAAATGTTCCAATCCACCATTACGCTAGAAGTGGCCTTTAAGTCTTGCGGCCTAGGCTCTGTATGCTTAGAGCCATAAGACCTTAAGTGCTCTGTCTACCCTGTCAAGGATAAAGACGTCTTAGTATGTATGGATTAATGAATTAATTAAAAGTACAATAAAAACAATTGCTCAAACGAACGAAAAATGTAGTATTGTGACGACCTCCGTGGCGTAGTGTTTACCATGCTAGTCTGCCACCCAGAGGTTCCGGCTTCGATCCCCTGTCAGGGCAAGTTGGAAAATGGCCTTATTCAAATTGTCCTGGGTCTTGGATGTTTATCTTTATATGTATTTGTTTTAAAATATAGTATCGTTGAGTTAGTATCCCGTAACACAAGACTCGAACTTACTTTCGGGCTAGCTCAATCAGTGTCAGTTATAAGTCCATAAAAATAACACAGAATGTTAATAGCATGCTTGCTCTAAGATCTTGCTTATATTTGAGTCGCGTACCTATTGTCAAACAGTCATAGGTCAAGTATTATTTCCCTTGATTTACATACAATATTAAATCCGAGTGACCTTAAAGTGTTTACGTCACGTGCGTTGCTGCCACACTGTCTTGTACTCATAATTGCAGTAAAAAAAATAAAATCATTTAACGAGTGCAGTACATATGTGGAGCAGCTGTTTTAAACATTTTAACTGCTTGTAAGCCGTGAAAGTTCAAAATATTTTGTGATTTGCCTTGTTCAGTGCAATTATGTGTGTTTATTTGTCAGTGTACTTTTATTTTAAATATGACTTCGAATAACGTTTCCTTGTTGACGTGTTTATATTTTATTGCATATAATCGGGTAAGTTAATAGTAAAAAAATTAAAAGTCGAAATGTTTTACTGATTGTTTAGATCCCAGTCAATTTTGTAAGTTTTATTTCTGTTCAAATTACGATCCAAAAATTTAAAATTTTGACAGTGCATAAAGTAACTTTTATACAAAACTTTACAACAACTGTAGCCATTTTTTTTCATTCAATAGCGAGCGACATTGATTAAGTAACCATAAATATGCTTTTTGTTAAATAATTATCGATGTTAGTCTATAGACCAATTCCCAGCAGTGGGAGGTTCCAAGAAGCGGATGATGATGGTGATGGATAGACTATGACTCAAGGTTACTTGAATTTTAATATTTAACTAGATGCTGTTAATAATTAATTTCAGTACAGGTGTGCAAATTCAAAAAAATTGTGGTTAAACAAACTTACCTGTAAGTGAAGTTTGACCTTATGAGAATTACATCTGAAAAGATTTGTGGTGATGCCAGTTCATGAGGAAGTTAACTACCGAGTGAATAAATCTTGAAGATGTAATGCGATATGTAATACTATTTATGTTGAGCTTTATCTGTCCTCTAAAACAAGTTGACGTTTGTAATCACTATTTATTTTATTACCTTGCAAAATAGAATATAACATAAACTATTGTAATTTGTATTAAATCTCAAACAATAAAAAGTTACCATCGTTTTAAAACTTATTAGAAAATAAATATTTCTTTTCTCTATAGAGAACATTATGACAACACCAGTACCATAATCTTATGCCCATCGATCTTAGGCCGATGAAGTAACCACGAATTAGCATTATTTAAACCCATATATAACATTAATAGATTCACTCGTGAAATATTTAATCGTTTTTTGAGAATATTCATAAACGGATTACGTTAAACATACTCGTCGTCCCAAAGATGTTTACTTAAGGACGTTTATTTAAAAAGTAATAAATTACGCAAATTGATACTTGTTTGATGAATTGCGGAGTAAGAGGCGTAAGAATATCTTATACCTTTAAACGAGCAATTCTTGTATATTTATTTATATATATATTTATAAATTTCTGTGATCTCGAAAACGGCTCTAACGAATTCGCTCAAAATTTGTATATGGTGGTTTTCGGGGGTAAACAATCGATCTAGATTAGTTTTATGTTTGGGAAAACGCGTGTTTTCGAGTTTTCATGCGTTTTTCTTTCCACGCAGAATATGGTCGCTAATTTTGTCGCGCCGACCACCTTGTTTTTAGCTCAGTGGTTAAGGATACCGACCGCTAGAAAGAGCGTTACGGGTTCGAATCCCACTCGGTGACTTATTTTTGTTTTTTTTATATTTAAGTTTATATATATAATTTTTTATTTTGCATTGTTTTTAGACAAGTTTAAAAAAAATTGTTAATGTTTGAGATGTAACCGAGCAAAGCTCGGTCGCCCAGGTACTAGGATTTTATCTGAGACTCAGTAGCGTGCATTTCATACAGCACAGCACATGTATAACATTTTTCTACCCCGTGCCACCCTAATATTATATCGGTACAAGCAATAAATGTACCTATTTTGCTTGATATTCGGCCGTTCTCCTAATTTAGGTAAGATTAGTGGCTGACCCGTCAAACATATTTGTGCACGTGAGGTCTCATCATCATCAGTCTGTTTGTCTCCACTGCAGGAGCACGACCCTCTCTGTACTACCAGAGCCATATTTGGCCAGAGCAGCCAGAGGACTTTAGCCTGCAATCTCCTCGCTGACTAGATGTTTATAAGATTGGTTTAGCTTGCACGTTAGGTCTCATTATTAATTATACCCCAATTTTTTTATCATTTCGCTTGAACCTCATCAAGAAAAGACAAAAAAAACGACGGGTTGCACTCTGGGAGTGCCGGCAGAAGTCGAAACAGCAGGCGCAGGCATACATTTTCGCCGCGCCGTAGAAAGAGAGGGGGATACTCCCTCTCCTACGCCGCGCCAGCTGTCTACTCTCCATCCGTCTTACGAATTTTCGATCAGGTCACGTGTCCTGACGCGAGCGTGTCCTGACGCGAGTTTAACATTTTTTGCCCATTCCAAAAAAAGTGCACAACGCCGCTAAAGAAGTTTTCACTTCAAAAATATCTAAATTGGTCCAGGCGTCTTGGAGTAATCGGGACACACAAAAAAATCTTATACACATTTGCATAATAAAATCTTACTTTTTTGAAGTCGGTCAAAAAGAGAGACTTTTAAAACACAACACTTTTTGCACGGGAAATAATAGGTCAGTTAAATCAGCGCATTAATAATATTCATTTTAGTACTTTTTAAAAGTAAAGTTGTTTTATCTCATAATATGTAGAAAAATGCTTGACCCTGACATGTTGAGCGTAATGCACTGCCTCAAACGCTTCGCTTATGAGACGTGCTATAAATAAAATCTACTTTATCTACTACTAAATGCTTGATCTAGTATGATGTATGGAATAAAGTGAAACAAAATAATCATGTTCAAAAATACAGAATGCAAGTTTTAAGGTATACATAATATGAAATAATAAAAAATGTTTTCCTTATCCGAACCCTTAAGCATTCATAGCAATCATATTTTCATCACTATGTAAGGTGGATATCATTATAAATTTAATAAGTACATTCCTATGACCAAATAAACTTGGTATAAACTCGCAATTTGCCTATATTCTTGCAATATTTTAACCTTGTGCGATAAAGGCTTCATTCCCAAACTACCCAAAGGTTTTTAAAACTAAAAACCGACTTCATCCCCAAACTATACTTACGATTTGGATAAAATTTCCATAGGACCACCTCGGAATTATACCCATGAAACAAAAAACAATTTTCAAAATTAGTTTAGGGGTCTTTGAATGATCAGTGAACAGACATAAAAAATATAAGATCGCGACGAATTGATTGATGACGAAAAAGATTGCACCTTTTTTGAACATACACACACACACTATCACGTCTTTATCCCTAATGGGGCAGACAGAGCATTTTGGGTCTTGCGACTATATGCAGAGCCCAGGGCCGCAAGACCCAAAAGCCACTTTTAGCGTCATGGTGGGCGAGAAGATGGAAAAGCAAACAATACAGTGATGGGTTGCTAGCCGCATCGCCTGTTAACATGATTCGCATTTTTGCCCATTCCCTCGATCGGCTTTTACGATCTGCGCGGGAAGAGAAGCAGCTGGTACATTCTAAGTTTTTTCTTTTTTCCCAGACCAGCATGGGAGTTTCTTGGAAGTCAGTTAAAAAGGCAACAAAATCTATAGTGACATAGGTGCAGATTTAATCCATAAGATATTAGTCAAAAAATGCCTGAGCTACCGTCGTTGTTTACCACATCCGAATTTGACAATGAGTATTTTAGACGAGTTTCTACATAGACGATTTGCGTTTACTTTACTTACCGATACTACTCGTAATTCGTTAAGGTCTAACAAGATATACAGTCCGTGTTACTAAACAACTTTCGCCAAGGAACATTTCTGTCAAAACATGAAAAATAATTTTTGGCTTTTTCGTTCAACTTTTTTGTATTTGGCTTTCCAAACTAGGACCAACTGATCGGTCAACTTGTATGGGAGGCCAGAAATTACTTTTCATAATTCGATATATATTACTAGGGGAAAGTAAGTCAGTATCATGGACTGAATTCACCCTTATAAAAGTTTCAGTATATGTTGTTAGACCTGTAGGTGCAGATTTGATCAATATGATATTTATAAAAATATGCTTGAACTACCATCGGTGTATACAACATGCGCTTTTGACAATGAGCATTTTAGACGACTTTCTACATCCTACTAATATTATAAATGCTAAAGTGAATTTGTATATTTGTTTTTTTGCTCATTACTACTTCGCGCTTCAACCACTGAACCTATTTAGGTGAAATTTTATATGGATATAGTTTGATACCCAGGGAAGGACATAGGATAGTTGTTATCCCGAAATTCGTACGAGGAGCAAAGCCCACGGGCACAGCTAGCAGACTATAGTTTCGAGATCGCTCGTTCTGAATCGAGATCCGAACACATCGCTAGTTATCTAAAACTATGAATTCAACTGAGATATTGCGATTTGCGAACCAAATGCTGCGAGTCAGCTGGAACTCCACAAGTGTCCGCAACTCATGATCTGCTAGGGTCATCACATCACTCCATCTACTAGTAGGACTACTGGTAGTACCACGGTTAAGCAGCGATCTTAGGTGCTGAGAGAATACCGAGCGGCGAGAAGACGCCTTTTTAAACCTCGACTAAAAAGTGTTATAGTTTTGACGCCAATGTCTGTGGCATTGTAGCGCTCGAATAATTGTCCACGATGATATATTGCCGCGTAGAAACAGGTTCAGTATTTCATAAAGTCTATGACTATAAAGCTCAGTGAATCTCGCGCGTCGAGGCAATGCCACAGAAAATTAATAAAAGTACTTTTTTGCATCGCTTTAGACACTTACGTATTTTTTAATCTTAGTCGTTATCGGTTAGATCTTAAGCTCTGCTGCTTCGAAGCCCGGGATTCGTGCTCTGACTCACTCCATCTCAGATAGTAAAGGGTTACTGCGATTTGTTTTTTACAAAAAACAATATTTGTTTTGTTTTTGGTGTACTGTAGTTTTTAATTTCATTGCACCAAATTATTCATTGTTAAATTCAATGATTGTTACATAAACATACATCAGCAAGACTTTTAAAATTAATAATAAAAAAATAAAAACCAAATTAGTATGTAGTATAAAATCCGTGCATAATTGCAAATGGTCAGATATTCTGACGTGGTAAAAAAATACTAGAAAACTTATAGCTTACGTTATTTTCAACTTAGTCGAAGCTGGCAACCCTGGCGATGTTTGAACAGTAGTTGGCAAGTCGATATTGATCGATTTATCCGTCTGCGTCCAGCGGTATTTCGAAATGTCCATACCTACTCCGTTGCCGTAACCGACAGGTCGTGTGATTATATGTTTGAACTAGCTTTTGTCCGTGACTTCGTTCACGTGCATTTTCATGGAAACCTGCAATAAAATTATCCAGTGATTTATATCTTACTAGCAGTCCATCCCGGCTTCGCCCGTGGTACATACATAGCCTATGTCACTCAGGGATAACATACCTATCCAACAGTGAAAGAATTTTTAAAATCGATCTAGTAGTTTCGGAGCCTATTCAATACAATCAAACAAACAAACAAACAAACAAACAAACAAACAAACAAATCTTTCCTCTTTATAAAATTAGTGTAGATTAGTGTAGATAGGTTTCAGATGACACACAAACAAGTTGATTTGCTAGACAAATTAAAAAATCTTCGGCTTTCAAGCGTTCCACCCCCCTAACTTTTAAACCGCTGAACCGATTTCCATCAAACATAGCTTCTTGAAAGTCAGCTTTAAAACAAACACTACTTTTAACTGACTTATTGTTCAAATATTGTAAAGTTATGAATGTCTATGTTAATATCAGATATCAGATATTAAACCAATCGCATAATTTGGATTGTCTAACAGAAAACCAACGGCCTATACATTTAAGAGCAGTCTCATACCTTAATAAGTTTAATGTACCTTTAAATATAATAACTTGTACGGAAAAGAGTCACAAGTTACTTCATACCGAATTATTTGCACGAACTTCCCACCGATTCACAAAACGTAAAATATCCCAAAAAATTGTAAGATTGTTAAAACAGTATTATTTACCACCAGATCTTGGGACTCACCGAAACCTAGATAAACCCTTCGAGGATTTCGTGGTTCGGTATCATTTCGAATTTTGAATAAGTAATTTAAAAAAAAAACTAAATAATAATATTCTTTATTTCAGACCGTGGTCCATAGAAAGTTAGTAAAAAACAAAGTACTTATTCTAATGTTAGTAATTTCCAAAACAAAAATATTTAATTCATTAGGTGTACTACACCTCTATGCACGAGCTGATCTGCCCAGTGCCTTCCAACAGGCCCATCAATTTTGCCTGCTATGGTTTTAAGGATGCTGTTAGAACTCCCACGGAGTCGCTGCAGCGCCGAATAATAAACGAATAATAAAATAAATATATTGGGACAAATTACACTGATTGAGCTAGCCCCAAAGTAAGTTCGAGACCTGTGTTATGGGATACTAACTCAACGATACTATATTTTATAACAAATAAACATATAGATAAACATCCAATACCCAGGACAATTTGAAAAAGGCCATTTTCCAACTTGCCCTGACCGGGGATCGAACCCGGGACCTCTGGGTGCCGGACCAGCTTGGTTACCACTACGCCACGGAGGTCGTCTGTATAATAAATACATATATCGGAATAGTATGCTTGGAACTCGTACCAAGTCCAATTGTGAATGCGACTTAGATGGCCACTCGCAGCGCTAAATAACTGACCAGATAATAGCAACATTCGCATACCTACCTGTTTATACATTATACTTAGCCTTGATCGTACAATAGATTGTAAAATTGTTAGATATCAATTTTTACCCGACTACGGCAAAGCCAAGAAAGGGTCATGATTTTAACAGTCTCGAACACTGGCGTTTTGGGCCACGTGCAATGTAGGGTACTTTAGTTGCGTATACCGACTTTGAGTTCACGCCACTAAAAACGTCTGAAAACTTTTTCTATTGAATTTGTATGAAATGTTCCTTTCGTAATCCGTGTACATTTTATACGTTGGAAACCCTACTTAGCTATAGTTTTACTTTAAACTTCATTACATAAACTGCTGCTGTGAATTTTATCATGTGTCCATAAATACCTACTTAATCGTTTTGCAGATAGAGGGGACACTTTTACTCTCACAAGATCTAAATATTTTTGAAAGAGCTAAAATAGATATGTTGTTTCCAGCTATTTTGATCATTTGCTACTTCTATCCAATACTTGTCAAATCCAAACATGCCTAACCTATGGGGCATAAACGACTAAATAAAAAAAAATACACGAAGGGTTAGTAGAAAAAAACAAGTTTTATTTTACCACTTTTTCAGATTGATTATACACACCCACGCCAAATTACAGGTTTCTAGTACTTATAATCTCAGAGTAAAGCGGCGTACAGACAAACAGATAGGTAGACATGGCGAAACTATGAGGTTTCCTATTTTACTACGGAACCCTAAAAAGTTGTCTTTGCAAACCCTCAATCGTTTCAAAAGATCCAAGGATATCCCTCACTTAATCTTATTGAGTCGAAATGGTTTTTATGTAGCTTATATTTCAAATCATCATTGACGAGACTAATATAAATGTTATCCCTTTTATAAGTGTAGAGAAGATTTTTTTAACATTTTAATTTACCACTTTGTCAGCAAAATTACAGCCAACTTGCCCTGGCTGGGGATCAAACCCAGAACCTCCAAGTGACGGACTGGAACAGTCGGCTAAAATTTTCGCTTAAACTCAAAATAATATTAAAATTAAAATGAATATTCAGAAAGATTTTAATGAAGTCTTATTTATGACCTCTCTCGTCTAAAAATATAATAACACTTTTTATGAGAGAATAACACATTTATATGCATGCATATTGTTGCATATGCATGTCGGACTACATTTCCATAAAGTAGCGCTATGAACGTGTAGGTAATTTGTATTTTAATTGTAACAACAGCGAATCTGCAAAAAAAATTGACGTAATTTGACTTTATTGCCTGTGCTATAATATTTAGGTAGTTAGATTAGATACATAAATTAATATTTCTTATAATTCTTCCATGTTTTCTGGGGTGAAAGCACATACAATTCTATGGGTGAAAGACAAAAATCGCTAGATGACAACAAGTCAAGTGAGACTTTTTTCTAAACGTCAAAATAATCATTTTGCTATGTAATTTACTGGTAATTTACAGAGATATGGAACTTTAAGCAGTAATTTATATAAAATTGTCAAAAAGTGTGACGTCATGCTTTTTGAAGTGAAAACTTCTTTAGCAGCGTTGTGCACTTTTTTTGGAATGGGTAAAAAATGTTAAACTCGCGTCAGGACACGTGACCTGATCGAAAATTCGTAAGACGGATGGAGAGTAGACAGCTGGCGCGGCGTAGGAGAGGGAGTATCCCCCTCTCTTTCTACGGCGCGGCGAAAATGTATGCCTGCGCCTGCTGTTTCGTATATCAAAAATGCACAACGTTAATATTCAAGTTTTCACTTATGCCGGCACTCCCAGAGTGCAACCCGTCGTTTTTTTGGAGTCATAGAGCTCTAGAAATGGATATGATGAATGAAAAGTGACACTATTTGGTGAAGTTTTATTTTATGAACTGTTTCGAATAATTTACTTTCGACTTGTCATCTACCCAATTTAGATTGTACGATACTAGCTGCTTCTTTTTCCGCACAGATCATGGGTGAAAATCTGCGTCTTCAGTGTGGCAGATGACGTCTAGCAACCCATCACTATTTTGATTCCTTTTTCCACTCGCCCACCATCATGCTCATTGCGGCCCTAAGAGCTTTGTCCACTTAGAGCCGCAGACCCAAAATACCCTGTCTGGATCCAATAATGGATAAACTCGTAGACGAGGAGACAGTTCAAGTCAATCCCAGTTCAGTCTTAACTTTCACATCAGAATTATTTTTCATTTCTTTCGATTCTTGGATATTCATTTTGTTATTCGTGTTACGTAGCGTGGGACGGTAAAAGTGGCGAGATGACGAGTTCGACTCGAGATCAAACCGAGGGTGATAAATATAGACTTAGGCTTTATTGATCTCACCCGGGCCGTGTATTTTTTGTCTTCCTCCGACCATGCCAGGTCCCGTTGCCTTGGGAATTAAACTGAACTAACTACAAATAAAATATAACAATACATTTCTCTCTTTCTGCTAATAAGTACACCGCTAACTGGTTATCTGCATCCGACATATGTTTATGTCTCATTACAAAGGTTCGTGTTCGAGCAGAAGGTACCGACCGGTTGTGCAATTGAACTAGTGATCTGATTAGTACCAAGTCAACCACCGATCGACTGCGCCCGGTCATTGTATGTACTGATGTAATAAATATGTTACGTCACTGCTACACTCAAGCGTATCATACGGGTTTTTGTTCTGAGTGACAGACAATGATAGCGAAGGACTAACTTATTTGGTTAAAAACGGAGATGATGATGACATTATGCATGGATAGGTACTCGTGCATAATCACCTTAGAGCTCTTACAGACGAGCGACATTATGCCGCGACACCTGCATTGAGAAAAAAATATGGTTGCTAGTACCAAAATCAAGTGACTGCTGAACTCAGGGATACTAGTAGTTAAAATGTGTTTTTGTAGTTTGGGACTTGCAACTACATGGTTCTGCTAATTAGAAAAATAGTTTGGTATCTACTAACCAAATATCTAGTAGCAAAACTGGTTCAGCTATTTCTTTTTCTCAGTGTGCCGCCGGCGGTCACAAATTGACGAATTTTGACAATTTGCGACAGTTTGACATGTGTCTCTCAAGGATGCCAAACTGATGCCAAAGGTAGTCACGAATGGTCTTAAACGCAAGTAGTGGTAAAGAAATAATTTGGCTGTAATTTTACGACCGGCCGCCTCCCTGGGGTCAACCCTTTTTGGGAAAAGTTTCAGTATGTTTTAAGTTACAATATTTTAACGTATATATTTAAAAATGTATATGTTAAATTCGCCATGTCGATCAGAAATTCCTTCTGTCACTTAAGAGATAAGGAACCTGTAGAGTAGCTATGACATAACATAGGTATATAGGTATTACAGGTGTATGCTCAGCACTGGACCATTTATGGATATTGCAAACAAAACGTAAAGTAAGTATACCAGTTTCCAACAACTACCATCGAAGTCCAGACAACTTTCTATTTTGTGAACGAGTCATTATTAACTGCTGCAGTTTATAGTTATTGAATCCTATATTCTTGAACTATTTATTATAAGGAAGAAAGAAGTAAGTAGGCCTAAATAAAGTAGATTCTGTGTATGATATTGAACAACTTTTCCAAAGTGAGAACATGTAATAAAGTAGTTTCAGTGTATGATATTGAACAATTTTTCCAAAGCACAGTGAGTGAATGCATTATTTACGATTTAGCAAGCTAAGCAACACTCAGGAACCAGTGTTGGCTACTTACACATACGAAAACGAACAAACTGCTGCAAAAAAATGTTTTGCCTCCCTTAATGATGACCTTATGAACAAAGCATTATATACTGGGCTCCAGATTTGAGAAGCGAAAGTGAACAAATTTTTCGTACTTTGATGTTGATGTACGTGGTACGTGAAATTGAAATTATTGTCTAAGCGAACGAAGCGTATCCATTTCAGCTTGAACAAAAATCCTTACGTGTGTCTAAATTTAGGATGTCCAGATTTCCGGCTGTTCTCGCCTACTTTTTTTTATGCCGATTCAGTCTTTTGAATTTTTTCAAAATGATATTTGAGAAATATATTTTTTCCTCGCGCTATACTCGCGAGGTCTATGCCTTAAAGAGCCACTAGGTCGTTGAGTACTTTTAGGTCTTACATAAATGTTATTCTCTAGAAATTATGCTGGCTTTGATCAATTTGTTAATTAATTATGTATGTTACGCTCTACCCTCTAATCCAACCGAGCATACAAATGATGTACGATGAGTAACATAATCAGCAAGTCTGAAATTGTTTAATTAAGTATGTATAGACTTTCACACCTTACGATGATGCTTAAATTTCACTAACTGTTTTTAACCTGTACTTGAGAAAGATATGGCTTTATTGCGGAATACTTATTTTTATATAATATTATTTATAGTCTGTATCCATGTTATTATAAAACGAAGACTAACTTGTTACTAGGTTTAAACCAATGTCCGACCCATGGAATTGTATGTACTTGGTCCGACCAAATCAAGTTGACATTTTCAGATGAGACAATGGCATATTAATTAGATGTCAACTTCCTTTGGTCGGAAAATGATTTAAACCTCGTAACATAGTTAGTCTGCGTTTTATAATACGGCAGTATTAGTTTATTTAAAAAAACTTTATTTCACAATAAGCAATTGATCACAAATGTACCACCATTGCTTCCGGTGTAGGAAAGCCTCGTGAGGAACCTGCACAGTAGGTGACAGCTCAAACATCTGACATGATGTTAGGTACTAACAGACTCGATAAGAGAAGTGAACAATGAACTGATTTCCGTCATTTCTACGTAACGTAAAGAAAGCAACTGGTTCCTATAATAATATGCTGTTTATTATGAAATAAAGCTGGACCTACCGGTGATATCCAGGTCGATGGCAGGCTGTGTTTAGCCTAACGTCAATAAATGAATAGGAATTACGCGTGAAGCAAAAGGAAACGGCTACAGCAAGTGTACGTAACTTGTGTCTTTTGATTATATACTCTCTTTATACTTGGTATTACTATATGACAGCCCTTCAATATGTACGAGAAAACCCTGCATTTGTTAGGGTGAACAGAGTGCGGCAGAGTGAACTGTATTTTAAGGCTTACAAACAGAAACCCACGGTGGTTCATACACAGCGCTTCTTGAGAAAAAGAAGACCACAGTGTCTTCTGCGGGTTTTCTCGTAAGCTTCGCAAATACGACACTAAAAAGGCCAATTAATCTCGCAAAAGGTATACGAGTACATGCGTGGGTGAATTTCTTCCCTCCCGCTTCCCCGCTGATGTTTATCACTTACACTCGTGTAAATTATTTCTCATTATTCGTTTTTCGCGTTGGATGAAAGCTAAGCCCACGGTCGCCTTGGAAACGCCTTGGAAAATACGAGACTATAATAACGCCTACGCATTACCGCCCCGCGCCTCTTAAGGGGGAGGCCTGCGTAGTTACCACACTTTACCTTAGCAACCATACAATTTCCTAAGCTCCCTAGATTCAATTTCTTAGGCTCCTTATGTTTATTTATGTATATATATATGTATATTTAATTCCTAGTTCGATGGTGGGCTGCCGAGTGAGGGAACCTTCGACACGATGTGGCTACTTAACATGTTTAAGATATGTAAGTCACTTTGTAACAATATCTAGGTAGTACTAGAACTTGAAAGACTCGACAGTAAAGTTTATTTTATTTCTTTATGTTAATAAATAAAAAATAAATATATAGGGACAAATCACACGGATTGAGCTAGCTCCAAAGTGAGTTTAAACTTGTATTATGGAATACTAACTCAACGATACTACATTTTAAATAAATACATTTATATGAACACCCAAGACCCAGGACACGAGAAAATAAAGTTTTTTTATTAAATAAAAAACATTTATCAGCTATTTTCATTTACCTTTTGTTCCAATAGTATAGAACTCAAAGTGACCTTAACAATAAAAATAATTTCCCATACGATTCAAAGACAATGATATTTATTTGGGACCTTGACACGCTTGAACCATAGACACGAGACCAAGCTCTAATTAAAAGTTTACTTCCGAAACACGAATGTTACTCGCACAATACACGCACGACACGACTCGCGCCGCATGCACTAAAATATATTGAAAAAATTGGCTGTTGAACACAAAATTCTATTGAGGAATATCTAAGATTAACTTAAATTTGTATGCTGTTTTGCCATACAAAAGTACACTTTACAAACTAAGTACCAAATTTACGCATGCGAAGTCACGGGTAAAAGCTGTAATAGCCTACGATACAATTCATGTATTCAAGAAACATTAATTGATATTGAATAAGTCTAAACTAACTAGATACTACTAGATCGGTCATTTTGGAAATCTTTGGGAGAGGCCTTTATCCAGCAGTGGACGTTGTGCGGCTGAAATGAGGATGTCTAAACTAAAAATGTAATCAGTCTGCGTTTATAAAATTATACTATAGAGGTACTTCCTTAAAAAGAGGTCACATTTGCACATTTGCGACAGAACCAAAAACGCAATCTTTTGTGCGAAGAGTGGTAAAATATTAAATTACTTGTACTTGCGGTAACTATGACCGTCAGACCTCGAAGCAAAGTATGCAACATACGTACCTAGTTACACGTATGTACAGTGGGCCACAAACTTCTTGCACGACTTTCAAAAAAAAGACGGATCAATTTGTCGCTATTTTTTTTATGTATATTCACCATGTTTTTTTGTGTATAAAGATTTTTACATAATCGGTCCAGGCGTCTTACGCCTGGACCGATTATGGAAAAATCTTTTTTTGTTTGAAAATTATTGTAAGTTGACGTTTTTGGAGAAAATGCTGCCGTGCAGTTTGTTACCGCTTATTCTGTACTTGCGCTTAGGAAGCGGCAGTAAATAGTCTGACGTCAACATTTACCTGTTATGAAATCGGATGAAAAAGAAAAATTGACAGATTTCCAAACATAAATTATTTTTGACTTAGAAATTTTATCAAAATGGTTGCAGTTTGGGACTTTTGAAAAATGATATAAGTATGAGGTAGGCGTGGTTAGCGATATTAGCCAACTATACTTTATACTTGTTGCCTTCTGTAAGTTGGTACAACCAATTAGCAAGAACACTCTGAGTATTACCATACGATAAAATACTACTATTACGGTCCTCCACGTAACGACAAACTCGCTTCTTATCTCACTCTTCAATACCAACGTTTTGGATCAATGGCATTGATCACTTTGAAGTGGAAGCCCAAGAAGATATTAAGTAAGTAGGTATGATGACATGGTACATGGAGCTGATATGATTATGGAGCCGGAAGGAGGCCTAAGGAACTCTGTAATGAAAGACGCAACCCCATGGAGTTAAGGCTCGTTTGATTCGTCTTGGAGAACAGTTTAACCATTTAAATTCATTGTTTTAGATTAAAGATTGTTTATTAAAAATATATTTTTTATATATTGTTTTTGTAGAGTTGTTCAGTATCATGGACTGAATAAAATTATTTGGGTATACAAAATGACTTTTGAATAAACAGAACAAGTTCTGTCCATAATATTGAACTACGTCCTATAAAAAAAGTAATTAAAAATTAGTAAAAAATTGTCATCTTATCATACAAAATCCATCTGGCCGAACGCTGATTTGTATGGAAAGCAGATTTTTTGGTTTTCGTTAATTGTTTTTATGGAAAGTAGTTACAGTATCATGGAGAGAACTTGCTCTAAAAAATTGGCTTGTGGTTAAAAGGTCACCCTGTTTTTTATCAGGGGAAATATATCATGCCTGCTGGAACTGTACGGCTGGTCATCTCCGCAAGAATTTCTAAAATTACCGATTAAATGCGGCTTCCAGCCAGCATTTTACTTCAAGCTAGCCATCAATTTTGCAAAAACTTCCGAGTCAACTTGCGCCACTAAATGCAAATGCATGCCGTCGTGATTTAGTAAAAAAATGTCCTAATTAGTGACACGCATGTGCATGACTATGCAATGCAACCCACGACGGTGATGCTTATCTTACGGAGCTCGGATTGCTCTCGCTGCGCTGGCGCCGCCAGCCTTTACATTCAAATAAGGTCCCAACAAATAGGTAAGGTAATATATGATGAACTATTTTAAAGGTGAATTCAGTCCTTGATAGTGAACAACTTTCCCCAAGATACATATATCAAAATATGAAAAATAACTTTTTGCCTTCAATATAAAATGACTGATCAGCTTATCCGAGTTTGTATGAGAAGTAAAAATTATTTGTATATTTCGATATATGTTTCTTGGGAAAGTTCTTCAGTATGATGGGCTGAGTGTACCTTTAAAATAGTTTCAGTATTTTTTGTTAGTTCCTGTACAGGGACAAATTACACAGATTGAGGTAGCCCCGAAGTAAGTTATGGGACACTAATTCAACGATACTATATTTTATAATAAATACAGATATAAATAAATATTCAAGACACCCAAGAAGGTACGAAGAAGTTTTGTTGAACTGATCACAAAATTTATTAAAATAAATAGGTAACAATCCAATTATAGGTAACACGTTTCGTCATAATTTTTCAAACTAAAACCGACTTCATTCCAAACTACGCAATCGATTTTGATAAAAAATCTATGGGACCAGACAACCTCGCAAGTATACCATTTCAAACAAAAAAGGAATTTTCCAAATAGGTACGGAGTCTTTGAATAATCGGTAATCGGTTTTAATACATAAAAAAAGATCGCCACTGATTGATAAACTCCTTTTTTTGGAAGTCAATTAGAAATGGTCACGAAAATTTAAATAACACTTAGTAATCTGCAACTTGCTTCGTCAAATTTATTCATCTAGAGACCACCCCGTATCGTAACTCGTACCGGGCTCAAATGTTGAAGGCCCATGATTCAAATTCTTTGATAGGATATTATTACTTTACTTTTTATTTATATCAAACAAATTTGCATAACTTTGATTGGGAAGGCCGCTTTAGATTGGTCATTTTGGAAATCCGTGGGAGAGGCCTATGTCCAACAGTGGACGTGCGGCTGAAATGGTGATGGAAAGGTAAAACGAAAATGACTTCTATATTAGGATTTTTTTAGAGCGGCTATTAGTTTAGAGAGTGCAGTAATTATGTATGTAATTCCAGTAGACTAATGGCAAATAAGGCCCTATTTACACAGTGCAAGTTTCTTTCACATTTGTTTTATGTTTCACTAGCTGTACCCGCGGGCTTCGCTCGCCGTGAAAATTCCGTGATAAAGGGTACCCTATGTCCTTCCCCGAGTCTCAAACTATATCCATACCACATTTCATCCAAATCGGTTCAGTAGTTTAAGCGTGAAGAGGTAACAAACAAACAAATATACAAACTCACTTTCGCATTTATAATATTAGTAGGCAGTGGGATTTGCACTGCGGTAGTAACTGTGGCAACCTACTGGACGAACAAAAAAAAGATTTTATTTAAACTTTCGACACGAGAAGAAGACTGCGGTAGAACTATACAATGATGATAATGTAAAACTTTTAGCGGGAACAAAGTGATATGCTGACAAAGGAAAGAGTTTTCTACTGACTGCCTTCTGTGTTTCGTACCCAAAGGGTAAAAACCTGACCCTATTTCTAAGACTTCGCTGTCCGTCCTTCTGCCTGTGGGTCTGTCTGTCTGTCACCAGGCTTACCTCATGAAAGATAGACAGTTGAAGTTTTACAAATGATATATTTCTGTTACCGCTATAACAACAAATACTAAAAGCAGAACAAAATGAACATTTAGGGGTGGCTTCCATACAACAAACCCTATTTTTTCCGGTTTTTTGCTAGATACGATACGAACAGGTAGATGCTAGAAATTGTAAATTCACTTTAAAAATAAATAATTACCTAAACGAAAATAAAATATATATTTATAAGGGCTCCAGTACAACAAAAGTGATTTTTATAGATGGTACAGAACCCTTCGTGTGCGAGTCCGACACGCGCTTGGCCGGTTTTTTTGTTTTTATTTCGTGCGTCAATACGTGTGATAGTGCGATGTTACGTAGAGTAGCGACACGGCCTTTTTAAGGCCCAATTCTCACGCCCACCACGCCACTTATTAGGTTGCCAATTACCACACGTAATGTTATCTTTTAAGCATATTAATTAGGTATAACACGAGCACACAAAAAATACCTAAGATAATTACAAAGTGATTGTAACGTGTATACGAAATCATATAATGTGTTATGTACGATGCGAATTTATTCAATAAAATTATCATTCGTCGCGATCGAATTTACATAAAATAACATCAAAATCTTTTGTCAAGTCATTCAGATTTCTTTTATTTCACAACACTATTTCTGGTATTTTATATAAAGGCAGATTCATACTACTATCAAAAATACTCGCATCGGTTATTCCGAAAAGCAGATAAATTGCAACATTTTAAATTTAATTTAATCTAGAAACTACTGTATTTACCTCTTATTAATTACATGTTATAACAATCGTACAATGAATAAAAACTTAGGTATAAAATAAAGTAAACCTAATTAAACTAACTAAAAAAAAAAACGACGGGTTGCACTCTGGGAGTGCCGGCAGAAGTGAAAACTTGAATATTAACGTTGTGCATTTTTGATATTTTGGAATGGTTAGGGAATAATTTTGCACGAATTGCTTTAATTATCAGTATAAAATATTTCAAATCTTTTCTGAACCACAGTCTGTCACAAATGTCACAAGCATGACCAAATTCATTTTCAACAAAATCATTTTCAAATACCCAGCAGTATGGCCACTACACAGACGGTCGAGCCATCAGCTGTCACCATCCATGGATGCGCGTAGTACGCTGTAACATAAACACACACGAACATTCGCGCAAGCGCCCTGCGCCGTCTTACGAATTTTCGATCAGGCCACGTGTCCTGACGCGAGTTTATAATTTTTTGCCCATTCCAAAAAAAGTGCACAACGCCGCTAGAGAAATTTTCACTTCAAAAATGTTAGCTTGCCCAAGCAGCTTGGTACAAGAACGCTGGCTGCGTTCCGTCGCTGGGTAGCAATGCTAATTCGTGGCTCGTGACAGGTGACTGATAGCCGTCGCTGGTCACCAGTGACATCATCGGCGACTATCAGTCGCGATTTTCTCAGTGCGTTCGAGTAGAACGGAAAATCCCTAATGACGTCTAATTTGGCCAATTAGGCTAGTTTGCCTCCCGCCGCGAGGCGAAATTTCCAACGCCATGAAAAAACGTTTTCAGTAAGAAAAAAGAATGGTTGCTAGTAGCAAAAAATTTTGCTACACGTTACCAAAATCGAGTGACTGCTAAACTCTGGGCTACTAGTAGTTAAAATGTGTTTTTATTAAAACTACATTGTTCTGCTAATTTAAACAAAAGTAGTATCTAACACGAATCGCAAGTACCAAAACTGGTTCAGCTATCACTTTCTTTCAGTGTTTACTTCAAGTATAAACTTCGAGGAAGTTAGTTTTTAGTATTATTTGAAATACTCTTCTTCTATATGAAATAAAATATTTAGCTATACTCAAAAAACATAAATCAAACAGCTTGTCTTGTTCAAGCATTTAAGAGTGTGAATTCGCCTTAAATATTTTAATTTATTCAGATTCTCGCACTTTTATTATAATAGATAGTGCTTAATTTGACGCATAACAGTGAGCATTTAGAACAATTGGTTTGGCATATATTGAGAAATATTGAATGTAGGTATTTGAATTGTGGAATTGCATAATCGGCATGCATTAATGCATTCGATTGTTATCACTGGGTAGAATAGAAAGGATAGTTTCGGTTACGTATTAGCATTAATATGTTAGTATTGTATTTTATATCGCATAAATCAATGTGTATATGTTAGCACAATATTTCTTACAAATTGTTTTCTGCAATTAAGAGGATTGTGTAGCTGTAAATTTACATACAAAAAGCCATAACGTTTCCCCATATATTTTTTGCAAATACCTACTCGCGACGCGTATCGGCACTACACAAACCTCTTAATCATTACACACATGAGCAGAGCACATACTATCTTACTAGTGACCATAATAAGCACCTTTGATTTTTATTTCGACACGTTCCAATATATTTAACCTTCAATAGTTTTATAATCAAAGAATTTTATCGCTGAGAAATAAGTTGAAATGAAAATAAATGTTTGAATTGGATGTCCATCCACGAGGTACTTAGGTAAATTACATAAACTTAATCTTCTTTATGTTACTTAAAAAGTGTATAATATCTTTATGGTACATCATTATAATCTTTTCACGGGTAGTTACTTCGGCGTTCTGTAGCGTCACCTATGCACAGTATTTATTATGTGCTTTTCTGTTATAAAAGTTCTACTAAGGTCAAAAATATTTTTTGTACTGATAAGATAATTTGCCACAAAATAATGTCACTTATTGTTATTAAAAATGTGCATTTTGAATTTAATTAAGAATATATCCATTTTTTCTTGGAGTCAATACATAACATTCTTTAACTCACGGTTTGGTACCTATTATATACAAATGTGTTTAGGCGTTAAGAAAAAAGTACCTATCTGATTTGACTTGTTGGAAATTGGCAGATTTTTTAATCTTGTACACATGGGATAATTTCGCTGGTGTGGGAGAAAAAAAACTAAATGTACCAGCTGCTTCTCTTCCCGCGCAGATCGTAGATGCCGATCGAGGGACTGAGCGAAAATGCGAGTAGCTAGCTAGCAACCCATCACTTTTCAATTACTTTTTCTATCTTCTCGCCCACCTTGTTGTCATGTAGCGGATTCTATTATAGGGCTTCATTGCGTCACCACTTAAACCATGGACATTACCATTCTAGCAGAAGATGCTTGCAATTGCATGGTAACACGTGACCAATTACAAATTCAGAGCCTCTCTTTGCCTTGCTTTGGTATCTTACATCCTCGAGGGTAAATGAGCTCATCATGGAATGAGTATCTTAGGTTTATTTCTGAAACAAAGTATGTGTATACGTAACAAGGACAGTCTTATTCTTCTGAAATCTAGGACGGGCATCAGTTTGCACCTTTTTACTTTTTTTTTACCTGGTCTTATAGTTCTTAACTTAGTTTTAAGTTAAATTGTGGAGAAAATAAATAAACTTTTATGATTGTTATATTATTGTATTTCGACAACATGCGTTCATAACCTACTTATTTCGAAACTAGCCGAAGCCCGCGACTTCGTTCGCGTGGACTTGATGTCTCTGGAAAATGCTCCTCAGGCTGAACAACTTTTACTAAGGCGGCATTTTTATATCTCTTATATTTTAGCTGGACCATTATGGTTCTGCATCAGGTGTTCCATTTTTCAAAATCATTTATACCCTATATGTTGCCCAGGCTTAATAGCTATATAACAAAAAAAGTTTCATTCAAATCCGTCCAGTATTTCCGGAGATTAGCGTGTACAAACAGACAAACAGACAGACATTTTTTTTAAATTCTTACTCTATTACTACGTCTTCATCGCCCCCAATATTTTTTTTTTTGGAAATATATTTAATGTACAGACACACTTTTTTTACTGTTTTATTATATGTATAGAAGTAACGTGCCTAAAAATATTCAGTATAAAAGCATATTCAGTGCATGATGTTGAAAAACTTTCGCCAAAGTATATTTATGAAATAAGAACTGTGTTTTAAAATCAATATCTAATCATATGAAATAATATTTTTTTCTTTTAAATAAATATTCCACATTTTTTTTTGAACAATTTCAAAGTTAGATTTTTAAGGTTGTTCGTTTTAGCGTAGAAACCATAAAGTGATCAACTAGTCAACCTGTTACGCCATTTGATGTTACGTCTCAGTTGATCTAATCTCGAAATTGGATGTCGTCACAAGACAAATAGTTAATGCGACCTCCTCGGATGACATCTCGTAAGTATACTATGTAATTAAGTACACACAGAAATGTTTGAAATATTTGTTGTTGCTCTGGGCCTTGAGATAGGGACGACATAGCGAGATCTTTATGGTCACAGCGGGACTTCTTGAATACAAGTTAATGTGGTTGCTTACTTATTTGTTACAGGTTACAGACATAAGTCATTCTTGTTACTTTCGTAAAGTTTTGCCGATCTCTGTGGCCTGGTGGTTATCATGCCACGGTGTAACACCTGAGGTACCGGGTTACACCGTGTCTTTTTCAGATTGACCTGGGTCTTGGATATTTATTCTTCTTCTTCGTCTTCTCGTGTGTGTTAGTGACTAACACTAGTGTCAGAGTTTTTAAACCGCCTTAAAGGCCTCTGACATGGTTTTAGGTAACGACCAATGTCAAAGACAGTGACCGGGACCGACGGCTTAACGTGCCCTCCGAAGCACGGATCATTTTACTTATCGGACAATCAGGTGATCAGCCTACAATGTCCTAACCAAACTAGAACAACAACACAAAGTCGTTGCCCCCGCCGGGAATCGAACCCGCGACCTCCGGGTATGAGCCGAACGCTCTAACCACTACACCTCGGAGGCAGGTTAGGATATAAGATATTTATTTATATGAGTATTTGTTTCTAAATACAATATCTTTGCGTTGGTATCCCATAACACAAATTTAACTTACTTTGGCGTTAAGTCAATCTGTGTGATTTGTCAAAGTACATGTGTCACAACTTGTTTACGCTATATTTTCATACTTTTGAATCCGATAGAAGGTTTTATTCATCATCATCATCAGGTCGTTATGTCTTCACTGCAGGAGCACGACCCTCTCTGTACTGCCAGAACCACACTTGGTCAGAACAGCCAGAGGACTTTAGCCTACATTCTCCACTCTGGCCAAACGGGTTGGATAGGCCTCATTGATGTTTATAAGCATTGTTTAGCTTGTATTTCCTAAGTCGCCGACATCCACGGGAGTACTTGGAGTGGCCCAATTCTACTCTGCTAGAAAACACACGGCAAGATTTTTATTGGTTCAGTACTTTTTAATCCCCAACGGGGTTGACATAGCTTGGGGCCGTAAGACCCAAAGGCCACGGATGGCAGGCGTGAAAATGGAAAAAGTGGAAAAATGATTCAGATTGTCTCGCATTCCCTCGTCGGAAAAGACGTTTGTAATTAAAATTGTATGCAAGTATAGTTTGTCTGAAATAAAGCTCACACTTACTATGAGATTAAATCAATCAGTCAGAATATTAACCCAAAAGACAATTTACTCTGCAGATTACTTCACTATATGTCACCAACCAGTATCCATCCATGGATAATTCATAATTATATACCGTCAAGGCAACTACAATGCAAGTAGTTATTGTAGTTATCTATGATTCGAAACGTAATATGTCGACCATCAAATACGATCACAAGATAATACTTACGACGAAATAACGCAGTAGCGATATACCCAGCAATACAGCTGTTAGCCCATATCATTATAACTCGTAGCAGTAATAACATATACGTTTACAGCTTTAGCCTCGATCGCTATTGATCAATCCGAGCTTTGAATGCGATCTTACAACTTCACTTTATCGGTTTGTTTGTATGAAGGACGCGATTGTGTAAGTAAGATCTATGGAAATTGTCTCCAGACTGACTGTAGCCCCGGGTCTAGAGGGGGGTAAGCCATGTCAGAGGAGTGGAGAAAACGAACGTCTGCACCCTCCCTCTTTACGCACACTCCCGCGGTCTACAACGGGATGGCTGGCGCTTACTTCATCATCGTTTTGTCTCCACTGCAGGAGCACGACCCTCTCTGTACTACCAGAGCCATACTTAGCCAGAGCAGCCAGATGACTTGGCTTATACTCTCCTCGTTGGCCAGACAGGTTAGAGAGGTCTTACTGATGTTAATAAGCTTCGTTTAGCTTGTATTTCCTAAGTCGCCTTCTACGACATCCACGGGAGAACATGGAGTGGCCTATTCTACTCTGCCGGAAACCACACGGCGCTTACTTAAAATCTCCTAATTGCACGGTTTGCACTGGCATATTGCAGATGGGTCGACTAGTATGAGATGGGAGGTCAATATCAATTATCGTATTTCGCTATATAATCTGCCCTTAAAACACTCAATATATTTTGTCAGACATTATATAACCTCCATTTGTAGCAACGACCGCAGCCTAATTGCATTGAACTAACCATAATAGCTTATTCTCGCGGTGTTAGCTCGTTATGAGTTACGACCCGCACTCGGCCTTGACAACCGTTTACTCTCACCATTTCAGCTATCAACTACAGTAACATCATTAAAAAACAAAGGGTTATAAAGTAGCTATAAATTGTGAGTGATTGATGATGGCAGATAATAGACGATAAGGCACCATTGTCGCGGCGAGGCACCCGTCACCGGATGACGGCTAAGAGTTCTCAGCCAAGGCCCAACTCGTTATGAAATGGTTTGGATACGCAGAAGGGACGGATCGCTTTAAGTATTTTTTTCGTTATTCCATTTCCAAATCAAGAAAAGGCAAAAGTTGTGTCGTGTACGGATTTCAAGCATTTAGCGAAAAATAGGGAGACATGGAAAATACTTCACTGACAAGAACCTCGTTCTTAAATTTATTGATGATGAGTCCATTTTGTCCCATTGTTGGGCAAAGGCCTAACCCTTCTATACGTTCTTTTATAAAACAAATTTCATTTATTTGAAAAACATATGAAAAAAGGAATAGGGACGCCTTTTATATCGACGTAAACCAACCAGAAAGAATTCTTGACTTTAACTGTGTATGAGTACATATGAGCTCTATGTACTATGCAATATAAATACTTAACATTTAAATATTATGTAATTAATTAAGTACTACTTTACATTTTCGCTTCTAAATCGTCTAATGGTTTTAGTCTTATGAAATGAAATTCCGAAGGTCGGTGGAATATTGGGTTTGCGAATTGGCAAAGACAAATAGACGCAAAATGGAGATTTTGTGGCTACGAGCCCCACAATACCCACTTCCCATCCCCGTGGGTAAGTAGTGTGGGTTGGCCATTTCTCCATCCAAAAAAGCCTTATATAGAGCAGTCGACTTTTTCTGGCATAATTTATGATAAAAAGGTAATTTATCACTTTCACACGCTGTGCTTCTTATAAAGACCTCCGCGCGTGGCGTTGTGGTCACCATGCTAATCCACCAACCAGAGGTCGGCGATCAGGGCGAGTTGGAAAATGGCCTTTTTCAAATTGTCCTGGGTCTTGGATGTTTGTCTATATATCTCATCTCATCTTCAGTTCTTTTTTATCTCCACTGGAGCAGGAGCTTGACCCTCTCTGTACTACCAGATGTATTTGTTACAAAATATAGTATCGTTGAGTTAGTATCCCATAACACAAGTCTCGAACTTACTTTGGGGCTCGCTCAATCAGTGTTATTTGTCGATATATATATTTATTTATATCTTTGCGTTCCCATGACATTATGCGAATCGAGCATTTTACGCCTTTTGCAGCCGGCCGGTATAATGTATAAATAATAGAACACGTACCAGGCGTAACGGCAGCGGACGTGTCTCTAGGTGTTGCAAAACTTGCAAAATATAATAAATACCGAGCGACATGGACGCTGACGTCTTTTGTGTCGATTAGCCGGCCAAATTAAAATCACCTTCACACGTCAAGAGCCGAGACGGGGATGATTACAGTTTTTATGTAGCAGAATAACGGTATTTCGACGCTGTTTGTTATGAGAGGGCAAGGTCGCGCAAATTATTGTATCTGTTTAGAAAGTGTTAAATATTTGGTAACTAAGTATGTATATTTGAATGAAGTAAAGCATGTTGCTGTATAATAGATTTATTTCAATAAACGAACATTGAAATTCATTACATTACTTACATTTTACAACTAGTACATAACACACTCGACAGAAATTCAGCTAAACGGTCTGCGGGCGAAATGTTCGATGTATTTTGAACATTATCATAAAAATGAATAGGGTTGCCCTCCGTCTGTTCCCGTGATGCAAACGTAAAAGTTTGGCACGAGGATAAAAAAGATTAATTAAAAATTAACCTGAACAATTAAAGCCTGGGAGGCGTTAGCGTACGGGTTTATCCCAACCTACGTGAAATTTACAATGTTCTCTTTTGTTTTATTACAAAATGAATATATCGCTTTAGTGAAAAAGATAGAGAGAGGTAGACCGCCGACGAAGTGGATATCAAACATCCGAAAGAAATGAAACAGCTTGGCCTGAACTACAACAGTGCCTATGAAGCCAAAGAAGAAAAAGGATGACGCTGTTAAGAACGAGCATCATTTTTTCTTTTTTGCTGCTATATGGATTATAACTTTTGCGATTTGTACAAAGTCGCCTTTAACAACTATAAATCTAAGCAGATTGGGGAGCCCTCACCCAGAGCAGTAGCACAATAAAAGAAACAAAATCTATTGAAAGGCGATCCTCATATTTCCTACTTAGTTATTTGCACTTACAAGTCCTGACTATAAGCACGTATAAGCCGTTGGTACCGGCTGCCATCATTGTAAAGCCGTTAAGCTATGTCAGGCGCCTTAAGGCAGCTTGAAAAATCTGACACCATTGTTAGCCTCTTACACACAAAAACGTCCTGACTTTCACATTTCGGAGCCGGCGCGCGGCAACCCTATAACTGAGCACGTGTAAAGCAATGTGCTATCACAATAGTGTTCAGGAAAGCCCACCTCAAGGGCGTTTCCATCAATTGGGTAACTGATTGCCGTTTCAGGACGCCGATCAACAAAAGAAGTTATTGTTGCTTGTTTGTGTGATGTTTAATATAGGTATATAAATGGGAAATACAAGCCACAGCTTTAATAGTACAATAGGAACAAAACTAAGATTATACTATACGAACTTATCAAGAAACGATACAACTGCAGTAATAGAAAAGGGTTCCTTTTAAAAATTAGAAAAAATTCGCCACAGCCAAAGGTGAGATTCGCGGTACCAGTGCGGTATCCATCTAGAGTAGAATAGGACCACTATCTTTACCTCTAGAAAGGCGATTCAAAGAATTGTGAACCTGAAAATTTGAAAATAAAAAAAATAACTTCCCCCCTCTTGAACTAACCTCGATTTTGTAGATTTTCAGAAATGTAGTAGATTTAATGAAAAACTTAGCAGGCACAGCCCGGATGAAATTTCCACACTAAAAAATATTCTTTATTGATTAGTAATACATACTAACCATTTTTATATATTATTGTAAGATGTGTGGGTATTGATTATCACGCGCTTCTTGCCTGATATACCTACATACCTACATAGAAGACCCTCTTTCTCTCATGT
This sequence comes from Acrobasis consociella, assembly GCA_963555685.1. Classification (NCBI taxonomy): domain Eukaryota; kingdom Metazoa; phylum Arthropoda; class Insecta; order Lepidoptera; family Pyralidae; genus Acrobasis; species Acrobasis consociella. The sequence goes on along the minus strand of OY743104.1, from coordinate 6,147,200 downwards.
CCAACATTGATGTCAGATATTTAAGGTGCCTAAATGCTAACGACCGGTACCAACGGTTATGCCGCATTTACACATTCGCGCGAATTGCGACGCGAATGACGAGGCGAATAACGAACTCGCATATGTAGACAGTGCAGTACACGAATGTTTCGTCAAATGACGAGGCGAATAGCAAACACTGTTGGATTATGGAAGCCAATGAAAGACGAAATTAAATATAATATTAATGTTTATTCCACTGTTAACTTGAAAGGTGTGTTTTATGTGCGGCAACGCTTAGCTGAAGCAAGGGCCGGGAACTCACTAAGTTCTGAGGGAAACTAGATGTACCTCTAGAGTCTGTGCGGAAAGAGAACCGTCGTGGCGTAAAATCAAACTAACAAAATCTTTATTATATGACAACCCAACCAACACCCATCTGTCAAATGACAAACTTTACGTCATCTTTGTTTACCGTGTTGTTTTAACGTGATTTTTATTTTAAATCATTTCAAAAAGGGGAAATCCTTTACCCAGTCCTACAAGGGAAATAATATTTAATATTATTATATGTTTTGCCAAAAAGAAAAAGCGGCCAAACACAATTATCGACCTAAACAAAGTCATGGAACGTGTGGCGGCGATGTGCGGTATGTAGAAAGTTATTTTAAATGTTTTAGATTTCCTAGCGTCTAGCGTAGCGTCGTCCTAGCGGTGCCGAATTGACTGTAGGTATATCGAGGTGTTGAAGTGCTTATACAATAAAGCCACTATGTCGGTCCGAGTACAGGAGAACAGTACGAAGGATATTCCATTGCAAAGAGGCGTAAGACAGGGAGATGTCATATCTCCAAAACTGTTTACCGCCGCTCTGGAAGATGCCTTTAAGCTCCTGGAATGGGAAGGACTGGGCATCAACATTAATGGCGAATATATCACTCACCTTCGATTTGCCGACGATATCGTTGTCATGGCAGAATCGATGGAGGACTTAAGTACGATGCTTGAAGACCTAAATCGAGTTTCCCAACAGGTAGGCCTAAAAATGAATATTGACAAGACGAAGGTCATGTCAAATAGGCACGTTACGCCTTCACTTGTTTCTGTTGGGAGCTCCACCCTAGAAGTTGTAGACCAGTATATCTACCTGGGTCAATTGATCCAGGCAGAAAGTTCCAGCTTCGAGGAAGAGGTCTTTCGACGAATTCGACTAGGCTGGGCAGCGTTCGGAAAATTGCGCAGTGTTTTATCGTCTAGAATACCTCAGTGCCTCAAGACGAAAGTGTTTAATCAATGTGTGTTACCAGTGATGACTTATGGCTCTGAAACGTGGTCCCTTACTATGGGTCTCATAAGAAAGCTCAAGGTCGCTCAACGGGCTATGGAGAGGACTATGCTCGGTGTTTCCCTACGTGATCGAATCAGAAATGAGGAGATTCGTAGAAGAACGAAGGTCACTGACATAGCCAAGCGGATTAGCTCATTAAAGTGGCAGTGGGCGGGGCACATAGCGCGAAGATCCGATGGCCGATGGGGCAGAAAGGTTCTCGAATGGCGGCCACGTACCGGCAAGCGCAGTGTAGGACACCCACCTGCTAGATGGTCAGACGACCTACGTAATGTTGCAGGAAGGCGCTGGATACAGGCCGCTTCCGATCGGTCGTTTTGGAAATCCTTGGGGGAGGCCTATGTCCAGCAGTGGACTTCCTGTGGCTGATATGATGATGATGATGATGAGATTTCCTAGGTAACCCCCAGACACCGACATTTTATATTATGTATAAATTAAAAAGAATTCGCATTAATATATAAGAATACATGTTTATTTTGTTTCAATCAAAGTTTTTGATAGCAGGTATAAAGAGTGTTGATACTTTTAATTTATTATGCGTTTAGATAAACTTGCCCTATTTTTTTCAGGTTTGAGTAAAGATACAGTATCTAAAATAAAAAAGAAGGTTCCTCAAATAACGGCGTGTGGTGCAAGAATTTATTAAAAATAACTGTAACAGATTCGAGCAAATCAAGTTCAGAAGAAGAAAATTCTTTGGATCTCTATAGTCTATCCGATGATAGTTCAAACATGTCCGGCATTGAATATTTAGGATAAGACTTTGATTATGGTTCTGATCAATAAATTAATAAATATATTATTGTTTTAAATTTATTTTTTATGCCTACCTAACCTAAAGGCTAACGATGAAGATAGCATCTGAAAACATATAAAAATATATTTTCATTTACAGCCATTACATGTAATGTAAATAATATATAAAAATATAATTTATCCATTAGCATCCAATAGCCGTCATAGTTTCAAAATATCAAGAACTTTATAGTCGCACTATAATGACACAACAGTGTTGTCAACATAACAAATACGGATATTAAACACAACTGCGCCCTCAAATCCTACGACGGTTCTCTTTCCGTACAGACTCTATGTAACTCGGACTTCGATAATAAAGACTGTTTTATACATAAACAAACTGACTGAAAGGGACAGACTTCCTGAAGTTAGAGAGAGATAACTTTTTTTTGTATATTCCAACAAACACGAATGTGTAAATGCGGTAAAACAGTAGTTCGCGTCGGCATTCGTATACGAATGTTTCGTCGAATGACGAGGCGAATAGCGAACACGCAAATGTAAATGCGGAATTATACGCACAGACACCTACCCTCATATTCATAAAAATTAACAACCGCTTGCTAAACCAGTTTTAGATAAAACACGTTTTGTCCCTTTCCCTCATTTCAATATTGACAATATAAGAGCGACAAAACATATCACGCCTTACAAATCACGGAACTCCAGAGTCAACAATGGTAGAGAAATTTTGTAAATGGGCGGTCAATTACAATGCGTTTGGCCATTAGGCTTGATATCAATGCTCGCAGTACACCCGCAGGCGAGATGAAAAGAAGTGCCCGTAGGCACTGAGCTTTGTTCCCATTTCGAAGCGGTTTCAATTCGTTACGAATACTAAAAACTTTTCATTCGAATATTACACGAGTACGTAATTCACCCTATTCACCCTACTAATATTATAAATGCGAAAGTGAGTTTGTATATTTGTTTGTTTGTTACCTCTTCACGTTTAATCTACTGAACCGATTTGGATGAAATTTGGTATTGATATACTTTGAGACTCGGAGAAGGACATAGGGTACTCTTTATCCCGAAATTCCCACGGGGAGCGAAGCCCGCGGGTACAGCTAGTATATTATAATAAGTACATGTCAAAATTCTCCGACTAAATATGAAAACAAAAATGCTTTGCATTGCATACAAATTTGGATTATCATAGAACTATACATAACTAGTTTCTTGTCGGTGGAGTAATTTTAACCGATTTCCAAAAATGAAGAGTATGCATGAAAAGAGTTATGAGTGTTGACGAAGCAAAAAAGGGTTGTAAGGATCGTAGTAAGTAGAAATCCATAGTCTCTGCCTACCAAAATGGGAAACAGGCGTGAAAATATGTATGTATGTATGAGGAGGTTACTAATTCATCGCGGCTCTTTTATAATAATGTACCGATTATTCGAAGACGTCTAAACCGATTTGGAAAATTATTTTTTCGTTTGTAAGGTTATATTTTCATCAAACAAGCAAGAATTTCATCAAACTTTTAGTTATAAAAAAAATTTACCTATCAAACACGACTATTACCATATGATTTACATAAATAACTTTCTTGGTTTTATTCTCTTCGGCCTTCCATTATTGTTTTAAATGAAAATTGTCGTGTTATATACATAAAGTTAAAGGGTTCCCTCGTCGTATATTAGTCGAGTATTTTTTCTTTTTTTACTGGCCAGTATTTTAGCGTAGTGAATCAGAATCGTCACAAAAACACTCCGGCGCAGGTGGACTGGTACCAGGGGCTATCACGCCATAAGTGGCGACTCATTTTCTACTGGCTTATAATTGAATATTAGCCGAGTATTTTTTAATTTCTTACTGGCCAGTATTTTAGCGTAGTGAATCAGAATCGTCGCAAAAACACTCCGGCGCAGGTGGACTGGTACCAGGGGCTATCACGCCATAAGTGGCGACTCATTTTCGACTCGCTTATAATTAACATTGTTGCGTAAGCGCCTTTCTCTGCACGATGTCAATCAACCTTGATCGTGTAGAAGCTATGTCCTAAAATGTCGATGACATTCCGTTTGAGAACTTCATTAATCATGTTACTATTGCACTAAGCCCGTAGCCTCATAATATATGCACATAGTTTTGAAGTAGAGTCGAGGTCGTAGTAAAAAATTCATTTTGAGGAAGAACGGAGAGTAGATTTGAACGCACCCGGCTCAAAATGCCCGGTACCGTGCATAATAGATAATGCTTTCCTAGAAGGGTTTTATCCAGGTTTAGGGTCGTGTAAAATTTACGTGTTGTTTTATTTCTATGATTTCTGAAAATTTTACTGCTTATTCGTGTCAATGCCTATAAAAAAAATCACTAAAGTCAAATTTTTTATTCCGTAGAATTCTGAGATTTCATAAGTGTTGCTACTAAAAAAGTTCTCCAACTAAAAAGGGAACGCGTATAAGGGCGATAAAAAATTTAATTCTTGATTAATTTTAATGTTTTACCAAGATAATGATACACTTTAAACTTTCTGGTATATTTAAAATATTATAATATATTTAATACCGATTTTTTTTTATTAACCTTTATTGTCCCACTGCTGGACAAAGGTCAAATACCGAATTATCAAAGTTATATTTTTAAGTAATTTAAAGTCAGCAGGTTATTTTTCTTTCCCTGGCATCACTCCCTACTAACTCATGTATGATCAAACTTTTTAGCAAAAAGCTTAATAAATATTTTTTTTCGTAATCCATGAAGCACAAAAATTAAAAAATAAAGTATGCGGACATCAGCTGTCACGTCACGACTGTCACATTGATTTTTATATTTGTTATCTTTCTGTTAAGTTTTTTCTTGTTGAAAAAAACTTTTTTCTTAACTGATTTAGATTAAGATATGGAGATAGTTTAAGAATTTGGAAAGGACGTATAAGCCATTCACCCACAAATTGACCACGGTGGAAAGCTGATTGGATTTATTTGTATGTATGTTTGTTAAATCAAATAGTTTTTACAGTTGTTCGTATTTTATGTCGGTTATTCAACTGTTCCCGATGAAAATATTACTCGCTGTAAATTCCCTTTTGATTTGGAGCACCGCACTAAATTAAATGGTTACACCTACTAACAAATAAAATGTGTAGACTCAGATGTTCACACTCTTATTGAAATCTGGAATTTAATAAAAAAATGTGCCCGCCCAAAAAGGTTTATGATCTCTGATATGTCAAAAAATGCCAGCTGTCAGAATTCTACGGAATTAAAAATTAGACTTTAAAGTATCTATATATTCGTAAATTTATTAAGGATAAAAGCATGTCAGCAGCAGTTTTAATAGTTCCTTACCCATATGGTAAAAACGGGACCCTATTACAAAGACTCCGCTGTCATCCCATCCGTCTGTCTGTATCTCATGAACCGAGATAGGAAGACGGTTGAAATTTATACAGATGATGCATTTCTTTTGCCGCTATAAAAAAAATACTAAAAACAGAATAAAATAAATATTCAGATGGGGTTGCCATACAACAAGCGTGATTTTTTGTAGATAATATTACGGAACCCTTCGTGCGCCAGTCCGACTCGCACTTGGCCGGTTATTGTTAGTATTTGTACTGACCTTTTTCAAAGTAATGTTTAAAGACATCAATAAGAAGATAGCGCGTTTGTTTATAATATCTAACAGATTCGAAAGCTGATGGTAAGCGATCTTTCTAGGAATACTATTATGCTAATGTGACGTCGGAAAAAGTAATTATAATAATCTTATAACATCGCGTTTTATAACTGCAACAAAACAACGCTCGTTATGGAGGGGCGACCGGTTTATTATAATAAATTGTGAATTAATTGTGGCTGCTTGTAAAATATATAAAAATCTACGATTTGTTTAATGATAGATGTTAGTTTATTTTAAAAAAATATATATTTGTTTTTTTTACAGCTTTTTAGGGTTCCGTAGCCAAATGGCAAAAACGGAACCCTTATAGATTCGTCATGTCTGTCTGTCTGTCCGTCCGTATGTCACAGCCACTTTTTTCCGAAACTATAAGACCTATACTGTTGAAACTTGGTAAGTAGATGTATTATGTAAACCGCATTAAGGTTTTGACACAAAAATAGAAAAAAAACAATAAATTTTGGGGGTTCCCCATACTTAGAACTGAAACTCAAAAAAATGTTTTTCATCAAACCCATACGTGTGGGGTATCTATGGATAGGTCTTCAGAAATGATATTGAGGTTTCTAATATCATTTTATTCTAAACCGAATACTTTGCGCGAGAGACACTTCCAAAGTGGAAAAAAGTGTGTCCCCCCCCCGTAACTTCTAAAATAAGAGAATGACAAAACTAAAAAAAATATATGATGTTCAATACCATGAAAACTACCAGTGAAAATTGGTTTGAACAAGATCTAGTAAGTAGTTTTTTTTTAATATGTCATAAACTACAATTTACCTTTCATTCAATCAACTCAAATATAAAAATTAAAAAAAACATACTACAAGACTTTTATATTATGTTATTTGCTACTACGGAACCCTTCATGGGCGAGTCCGACTCGCACTTGGCCGCTTATTTTTAGTTTCACTTGTCCCCGTTGCCTGTCTGTCGTAATCGTATCTTCTATTATAATAAAAGTAAATTTGACCTACTTTTCGGTTTCCGATTGAGCTGAAATTTTGCACGCATTACATCGCGTGACAATGCAATATTAGTTGACATGGAGATAATCTGAAGATGAAGCCGGAAGGTGGACGTGCAAACTCTTTGATGAAACGACGCAACCCTAATAAGTTTGGGCTCGTTTGATTTGTTTTGAGGAACAGTTAAAGCTTTTAAATTCATTGTTTTTGACAAAAGATTGCTTTAAAAAAATTACTTGTTATTGAATTACATTATTAATGGCGTGTGGTTTCCGGCAGAGTACAATAGGACCACTCCAAGTCCTCCCGTGGATGTCGTAGAAGGCGACTTAGGAATTACAAGCAGAAGGCTTATAAACGTCAATGAGACCTCTCCAAACCGTCTGGCTACCGTGGGGAGTGTAGGCCAAATCTTCTGGCTGCTCTGGCCATAGATAAGATCTGATGATGATGATGACATTACATTATGTTATACATTTGTCCATACATTGCAAGTATAGAGGTACTTTACTATTACTTTCAATATAATATGAAATTGTATTGTGTGGTTTCGAACCAAATATAGCATTGATTGTGAATTAATTCTATGTTAATATATCTTTATCATTGCATATTTATAATGTCTCTTAATAATAGTAACTTTTCTTTGATCGTCAAATGTTGAAGATAAAACTATAAATGCCGCTTTCTAGACGCTAGAGCAGACGAAGCTTCAACTTACAATTAAATTGTTATTATGGTAGAGAAGTAAATTTTAATTAGAAGCGGTGTCAACTATTCTTTTTAACCGACTTCAAAAAGAAGGAGGTTCTATGTTCGTCTGTATATTTTTTTTATGCATGTTAACCAATTTCTCCGTCTATTTCAGACCGAATTTTTTTATTCGAAAGAGTGCACGTCCGACTTGATCCCAGAGAAATTTTATCAAAATCGGTTGTGAAGTCGGTAGTTAGTTTAAAAAAAAATATTTTCTTCTTTACTTCGCACCAGGGTTCGGCTTTCCAACAAGCAACATCTTTGGCGACAGAAAGCTAGCTAGGGTATGAGACATGTTATAGAAACTTATTACAACAATCTTTTTAACCCCTGACAAAAAAGAGGGGTGTTAAAATTTTGACGCTTTCTGTCTGTGGCATCGTAACTCTCGGACCTATCGCCCGATTTCAATGTGTTTTTTTTACGTGAAAGCAAGTTCCCTTGCGGTGGTTCTTAGCTATGTTTGATAAAAATCGGTTCAGCCGTTTAATGTTATTGTGGTTAACGCTCCAAAGTCGGGGTTTTTTTTAATTTGCCTATCAATTATGACATCTAGACACGGATATCAATTGGAATATGTAGTTCTGCTTCTCATTAGATGACATTCTTAATAGCCAAATGTTTTTTAATCTGCCTGGCGACTAAACTTGTTTGTGTAAAGAATTCAAGAAATAGCTGCCTATTTATTTCATCTGGGCATGTATTTGTCATTGCAGTGACAACCGAATTCCTTGCCCATTGCGTAATAAGTGCAAAGCCAAGCAAAAAATATGTTTCACAAATTGTATAACACAACTCAAACCAAGGAACGGGCCAGCGGGCGTGTTTGACAGTTACCGATCCATTACGGGTATAAAACACCTCTTTATCTTTTGCCGCTCAGACGGCTGGCACGCGTGTTGGCTCAAAATAATGACAATATAGAACTGTAACAAAGTCCAAGTCAAAGTCAATATTTTTTATTTAATGTAGGATAAATTTATCTCGTATTGAAGGTCATTTGACTATGTAGGTACTCCTATTTATATAAGGTCTAACAAAATATACCTACTGAAACTATTTTAAGATTGAATTCAGTCCATCATAGTGAACGACTTTCTCCAAAGAACATTGTCGAAATATGAAAAATAATTTTTGGCTTTCCACACAACACACACAAACTCGGATCAGCTGATCGTTCAATTTGTATGAGAGGCTAAAAAGTACTTTTCATATTTCTATACGCGTTGCTTGGGGAAAGTTGTTCAGTATCATGGACTGAATTCACCCTTAAAATAGTTTTAGTATATTTTATTAGACCTTATATTTATTAACTCTTTGTTTTTTGTGTGCGTAAGTAGCCAAAACTAATGTCAGATTTATGAAGCTGCTTTAACGCATATGACACATAGCTTGACGACTGCTGAACAATGATAACGGCCCGGGCTTAACGTGCCTTCTAGAGCATGGAGATGCTTGAAATATTATATGTTGTGCCACTTCAAGCTCACCATCCAAATGAGGACCACGCCCGGGTTGCTTAACTTGCGAAAGCGCTAATAACGAGTACTTCCACAAAGCCACCGAGTTTTTCGTCCCGAATTACAGTAGATCTACAAAATGTATTTATTTGTGTGGAATTCAGATTAATTTTAAATAATTAAAACTAAACAGAAATAAAACTTAAAAAAATATACATTGTGTATGTACTTCCACTAAAATTTACAAGCCTATATAATACAATTGAAACGTGTTGTTTCTTCGGGTCTGCGTAATTTGAACAATAATATGCTTTGTAAAGACATAGGTATAATATGAATTAAAGCAATACATCATCATTATAATTCAACGTCGAATGACAACGTACCTACGGGACTGTCCCCTGCACTCTACTCGTACATTGGGTGTTACTTCTGCAATTTGGACAATTTGAGTTATTAGTTAACCGGTAAGGCACATTCTTAGTTTCGTACACATGATGTGGACACGGCTGTCTATTAGTGCGTTCCTAATGTGAAGTGAGCAATGTCTGCTATGCGAGATCGAAGATAGTCGGAGAAACGAACGGTCCAAAACGACATTTCTAATTAGCCAGTTTTGCAATTATTCGGCCGTTTGACGTTGACCGATAACGCACTGCGAGGAACGACGCATTGGTCAATACCCGGGGCTTTCTCGTACTGATTTGTGACGTCATAGCTTTTCATGGTTTCTCGAAACTGCTGATGTATCTTCACCTGTGACCAGCTAAAGTGATTGAAACGTGATTGACGGACTAGACTAAGTCTGTGGTTAATAGAGTTCCGGCACTTCCGACATTTATCATACTACATTTTGTCGTATCATTCCGCGCTAATACATAAAAATTTAAACGTTTGCTAAACAAAAAGAGATTTTGATGAGAAAGAGATTCCCTAGATTCGAAAATGAGAAGAAAGACTTTTCATGTAAATACTTTTAAAGTTAACGTCACTTTCAAATAAATAGATCGCGATTCATTAATAGAGAATGACTTTGTATATACGTATAAGGTCTCACAAAATATACCAAAACTATTTCAAAGGTAGATTCAGTGCGTGCATGAACAATTTGTCATAAAAATTGCTTTCCATAGAAACTCGGATCAGCTGATCAATCATTTGTACGTGTGGCCAGAATTTTATTTAATTTTTTTTTGTATGTTTCTTTGGGAAAGTAACTAGTTTATTATCATGAACTAAGTTCAGTCTTGAAATGGTTTATATCTCGCTAGACATTATATAATAAACAATGTGTAACGAAAATGGGGTATTTAACCCGAAAGTGAGTAAAAGTTGTTCGTTTACTCCCTTTTCGTTACACATTACAATATATCGTAGTTGCCGACAGACGACCTCTCGATGCTCAATCGGACGTATCTAGACGTTTACAAGGCTAATGTGTGAAACTAAGTCAACCGTGAAAATACTTTCTTGCGATGCGTGTTCAAAACAATCAAGCCGGTTAATTGCTTTCAATAACAAACTCCAAATTTCTATGCCAATTCAGTCTTAGAATTTTGTGTTAGATGGAAAGGGTTTTGACAAAAGAGGTTTAATATTACGATTGAAATTATTAAAATAAACAGGAAATTCAGATCAAGATATTTTTACTGATGATATTCACCAAAAAGTAATATCATCATCATCATCATCATCAGGTATTTTTGTCTTCACTGCAGGAGCACGACCCTCTCTGTACTAACGGAGCCATACTCGACCAGAGCAGCCAGAGGACTTGGCCTACACTCTTCTCGCTGGCCAGACGGGTTGGAGTGGAGAGGACTCTTTGATGTTCATAAGCTTTGTTTGGCTTGTATTTCCTAAGTCGCCTTCTACGACATCCCCGGTAGGAGTATCCCTATTGTACTGTGCCGGAAACCACACGGCACCACGTAACTTAAAATAAAATAAAATACATACGAATAATCGCGCGTCTAAACTAAACATGGGAATCCGAAAACATACAGGTTACGTCACTGAAGTATGATTTCGGATTTATTCAAATATCCAGGCGTTACTTATTTGTATACTCTAGAACTAACAACCTTATTGCACTTCATTTGCTATACTGCTGTCTCTACAAATAATTGACTTATAAATGGGGCTATCACAATAATAGCTTAATTAAATTCATTTTGTATCCGACAGTTGTACAATCTACAACAAAAGTACCTTAAAAGTCTGAGTTTTTTTTAGGATTTTTTAAATTGCATAGGATTTTATTTATTTATTTGTGCACATGGGCTGTTGGAGGAAGGTATGCGGGGACTAACAGGAGTGGGTGGGCGCCGGCCGGCAATGGCTTACATGAACTAACTGATGGCGGAATCATACAAAGTATATAATTCGAATCATATACTACGTAGTTAATTATTTTACGTTTATTTTTGTTTAAACCTCCTCTATTGTCTATGATTTTCTTCCAGATGTACTTGACTGTACCAATGCAAGTTAATTTTGCAATCAATTCTGTTAGCATTGTTACGACATCGCTAAGAACGCGTCTATCAAGCCAATAACTAGAACTAATCTAAACATTCAGTAAGGCAACATCGGACTACAAATACAATTAGACTTGTAACCTGTAATTGAATGAAGTACGTAAATATACTAATATATTTACGTACTTCATCCAATTTTTCTTCAGGCTACAAATTTATACACGTATCTCTGCTTTGGACCTCTAATGCAGCTCCATTCATCATTAGGTCTTTTAAGTCTCCACTGCAGGAGCACGACCCTCTTTATACTATCAGAGCCCTAATTGGCCAAAGCAGTCAGAGGATTTAGCCTACACTCTCCACGCTGGCTAGACGTGTTGGAGAGCTCTCATCGATATTTATAAGCTTTGTTTAGCTTGTATTCCCTAAACCTTCTACGACATCCACGGAAAGACTTGGAGTGGTCCTATTCTATTCTGCCGGAAACCACATAGACGTGATACGACTACATAGACAGAAAAAATGATACATATTTTTCAGACCTCGTGCTCGTTACGTCATTAACACACAATAATTCAGCATAGCATTTACCCAGTGCACCAGCTTCACGGTCGGCTGGCAATGTTACACATCATTGCCGATCAATTGCCGATACCATCTCAAATTCTCAACTTGATACGCCGATTACTCGCTTGTTTTCTTTCCATTGTCTCGGACACGCGTAGAAAGTTATTATAATTTAGACAGATTAACAAATCAGTTCGCTATCTTTTTCATTATCTTTCGGCTTATATTTGTTTTTAATAATTGAAATTCATGTTGCATGTAACTGGTTTTGGTAAAGCGTAGTTTGCTGCGAATGCCGTAAGAGTACAAATCATTGTTACAATTATTTAAGCCGTTTTCGACTCAATATGAAAATGTTTTAAAAATCATTCATTTGAACATAGTTGACGTCAGACCGGTCGTTCGGTATTATTTGCTTAATATTGCATATTGCATGTTGTTACACGTGGATATTATGCAACGGCTAAGGGCTCTTACAAACCAGCGATTATGCCCAGCGACGGTTGCCGATGGTCGCCGACCGTCGGCGACAGGTCGCTGGTCTGTAAGAGCGCTAAGACGAGGAACCAAACCAAGGTTATTGTATGTCAACGTGAGTGATCAAATAAATAAATAATTATATTAATTAAAACTGTAATTCGAGGACAAAATGAAGAAGGTTCACTCACGAGCATCATCGTTATTACCGACTTATCAAGGGAGGTGTTATGTTACGAGCGACTTTGACACGTTAATTATCCCATAACGCGCGTGTTTGCGCAGTTTTCGTAACCACTGTGAATGTCACTGACATCATGCGGTAAAGTTACGAATGTATGTGTACCTACCAAGAAAATTAAGCAGATTTTGATCTTACGGTTTTATAATGTAATTTCGTGTGGTTTATGATTTACACGAATAACGTTTATGATTTTTTTAATGAAATGGAGAAAAACAAAACATACAGAAAAATATATCGTAAATGACAAGTATGTACATTACCAGGGTAATACTGAATAATCTATACATATATATATATATATATATATATATAATAAAACAGTAAAAAAGTGTGTCTGTACATTAAATATATTTCCTAAAAAATATTGGGGGCGATGGTGACATAGTAATAGAGTAAGAATTTAAAAAAAAATGTCTGTCTGTTTGTCTGTTTGTACACGCTAATCTCCGGAAATATCCGGAAATACTGGACGGATTCGAATGCAACATTTTTTGTTATATAGCTATTAAGCCTGGGCAACATATAGGGTATAAATGATTTTGGAAAATGAAACGCCTGATGCAGAACCATAATGGTCCAGCTAAACTATAAGAAATATAAAAATGACGCCTTAGTAAAAGTTCTTCAGCCTGATGAGCATTTTCCAGAGACATAAAGTGCACGCGAACGAAGTCGCGGGCTTCAGCTAGTATAAAAATATACGAGTTCTCTGAGAGATATCTTATCAATAATCATCACACCAGTAACTGGCCCCGATGGTCTGATGATGACGAACAAAATGACCTAGATTATAGTTACATGAATTTGTACTTACATGAAACTAACATAAGTTCGCACCAGTCGCAACAGTATTCTAAGTGTAATAGCTTGACAGTCCGCTTATGAGGGGGCTCATTGATCGAACCCGGTCCCTCTTTGTTATAAAATATTAGCTAACATGGTTTGTATGAGCGCTGTGCACTTGCAACTATGATCTTTGCGAAATAACTTATACTTTTAGACAGATTTCATTACTAACATAGAATAAGTACCATTGTTACTAATCCCTGGGCCTATGTTGTCTTAAATAAATAAAGTTATTATTATCTCTTTATTTATTTTTAAACATATATTAGGTTTTTTTATAACATATCTATAAAAAGTAAAATATATAAAATACACTACAAAATATAAACACATTATAAAAAACCTAATATAGCTGCCCACTGGCAGCGGGGGTAAGGCCCAAGCTACCGGTGGTTAGGGCCCCAGAGAGAGAAACCTCCTGACAATGCGTGTCGTGTCCAGAAGTACTGCCTTCTGAATCTGACCCTTGACCCAGCTATCTAGCGAGAGAGTCTTAAGATGTTGGTCAAGACTCTTCGCTATTAGACCATTCAACCGTTATTAATATAAGAGTTCCATGTTAAACACACATCTCTTTGAAGATATTGTTCTATCGAATGTATGATTGACTAATATGTCTTCTCAAGCGAAGCCATTCAGGAATGGAACTGTCCATGTACCGTCACGCTTCAGCAAAAGTATACAATGTCTTTGACGCGTGGTGTTACCACGCGTCGAAAACTCTAAAGAACGCGCGGTTGCAAAAACTAGTGCAACTCATAATAGCAGGGCCGAATTTAGAGGGCTGTAGGCCTCGCGGCAACAAAGTGGAGGACCCCTTGCCACAAATTACTTTCCAAATAAGTCGAGTTATTATTAAATAATTTATTGTGAAACCAAATGTAAAACAGCTAAAAAATCAATGGAATCTCTATTATTTAGATATTAGGATTAATATTGAATTACATTATGATTTTTTTTTTATAAATAGTGTAACATTTCTGCTGAAAAATATTTATGATTTATATACCCATATTACAGATAGCAAAGAATACTCAAATGTGTTGATCACAACCGGTTCATTCAGTTTTTTTTTATTTGCTGAAACTCTATATAAGTAGGTACCTATATCTTCCTTGTACTATATAAGTACATCTAAGAGCCATGCCCTTGGCAATGATAATAGAAGTGGTGGTATAAACACTGGCCATGCGTCTGCGCTGCGGGGACCAATTCAATTTCAAGAAACTGTCTAAATTAAAAACAGTTACAATATAGCTTAAGAACTACCTGCTTAAAATCGATAAAAATGAGAGTTTTACTTGTCATTCCATAAATATGTATATTTTTATGATGTTCATTTAAAGATATGAATAAAAATAGTAAGCGGCTTATTTGTTGACTTGTATACATACATACATACATACTATCACGTCTTTATCCCTAATGGGGCAGACAGAGCATTTTGGGTCTTGCGGTTCTATGCAGAGCCCAGGGCCGCAAGACCCAAAAGCCACTTTTAGCGTCATGGTGGGCGAGAAGATGGAAAAGCAATCAATACAGTGATGGGTTGCTAGCCGCATCGCCTGTTAACATGATTTTCATTTTTGCCCATTCCCTCGATCGGCTTTTACGATCTGCGTGGGAAGAGAAGCAGCTGGTACATTCTAAGTTTTTTTTTATTTCTCCCAGACCAGCATGGGAGTATGACTTGTATGAGTAAACAAAAGACATCAACGAGCGCACATTAAAATTAAATAAACTTTAGTCTTAAAATTATTGTCCTCCAATGGGGATCGTACGACCACATGCCGGCAGGGCAGCGTGAGATAGCCACTAGCAGGGACAGGAAGCGCTTTCCCTAACGTGGGTTATAAGCGGCTAATTGATAGGCTTGAATATTTTTATTGGATCAAAAACCCCTATCGCTGGGTAACTCTTTCGATCGACTAACCGTATCATATGGAAAGCCTTTAAAAGGGTTTCCCTTTAAATAAGTTGTTAAAACATGCACGTTACGTTACCCTTACAAAAACCATTCTCATAGGGTAACCCTATCTCATAGGGAAGCACTTTCCCTGACGGCCACGCGGCGGGGGGGATACATGGAGGAAAAAACCCTTTCAAAAAAGCGGAAAAAAAATACCGCTTCCAGTGATTTGGTAAACGCCTAGCCTATCATAAGGATAGGGTTACCCTATATACGGGGATACGGTAAACCTTTCGCTTGATAAGCTTTTTACAGGCTAACCTAAACGTGAGGGTAAGCCTATTGTAAGGATGACCACTTAAAGGTGTTTTAAAAATCAGCTGCTAATCCGGTCCCTGGCCACTAGGTGGTCCAACGATCTCAGCAAGGTTGCAGAAAAACGCTGGATGCAGGGCGCTTCTAATCAGTCGTTTTGAAAAACCTTGTTCCGGCATTTAAGTACTAACACTGATGATTACTTCTTTTTTGTTCAAACTAGTGGCTTCCTTGATATTCCTTCCATGTCTAATCATTTAGATAATGTAAGTGCGATAAAACGATAGAACAAGACTTCTTCTGGCTGATACGATGAATGGGAAGTACCGAAGAAATCCACAAAAGTCGTTCATTGAATTAATGTAAATGCGAGAAAAAGATAGAAGGAGAGTTTTAATTAATTTAATGTCCAGCAGTGGACGTCTTGTGGCTGATACGATGAATGAAAAGAATGGAACAAATCCACAAAAACCGTGCTGACGGACACCTAGTGGACACCAGTGACGTAGAAGAATATAAGGTTTAACAAAATATAGTGAAACTGTTTAATGTAAGGGGAACTTAGTCCGTGATAGTGAACAACTTTCCTCAAGAAACATATGTATTATGTATTATATATCAAAAATAATTTCGGCTTTTTCGAACTCGGATCAACTTGTATGGAAAGCCAAAAATTACTTTTGTTATTTCGATATGTATTCCTTGGAGAAAGTTGTTATATATTATGGACTGAATTCACCCTTAAAACAGTTTCAGTGTTTTGTTGGACCTTATATATTTTTACCCAAAATGCCATGTTTGAATTTGGGTTCACTTGTCGAATACTACGTAACTCTTTCGTCATTGGTACTCGTAATTAACATAAAGCGTATTTAGGCAACGCTGAGAAAATATCTGGATTCGTTTCGCGAAGTTTAATATTACCCATATAATTACG
This sequence comes from Acrobasis consociella, assembly GCA_963555685.1. Taxonomy (NCBI): domain Eukaryota; kingdom Metazoa; phylum Arthropoda; class Insecta; order Lepidoptera; family Pyralidae; genus Acrobasis; species Acrobasis consociella. The sequence goes on along the minus strand of OY743104.1, from coordinate 6,130,483 downwards.
AATGGTATGTAAATAAATGACTTCGTAACACTTACCTGTTGCACGGGCTGTAACATTCACACTGCGTTTTATGACATCAATAAGGAAAACAAAGTGAGAATGACCGACTTATATTTTTATACTGTAAATTTAATTAATTTGTCATAAAACTTTATTTCAATAAGTGAATATTAGTCACAACTACATCGTTACTAAACTGCTGGGGAGGCGTAAAAAAAATCTAACTTAATAATTGAACCGAAAAAAAAATACTACGTCTTTATATATGCCTAGGGTTAACAGAGATGCCGTTTTTAACCTTTTTTTTATTTGAAATTAAATAAAAACATATAACTTTTTAAATATTTTTTAACCTTTTTATTCTAGTACTTCTTGCTTCCACGATTCACGATCCAAGGCAGCTTTTAGAGGGAGGGGGAGGCCTTTGCCTAATTTTAAGATACTACATACTTCTGGTACTTGATAGATTCAATACAAAGTTATATAACTTGGCGTCAGATATTTTGTTTATATACCCAGTAACACTCTGACAATTAAGGCGAATGTAATGACATTTTGCGGGCTAAAATCCATCAAGCCGTTTATAAATATATTCATGCAATTTATACATACAATTAATGTACGTAAAATAAATATTGTTTAAAATTTCTTAACGGTTTCTATTTTCGAATATTTTAAAAACGTACGTTGTCGCTTAACTTGCAAAAGCACTGGCAAGGCGTACTCCCGCCGAGCTCCTTTAGTAAGCACCTAAATCAAATTCACAATCATTTATTTATCTTTGGATATTTGTATCACTTGATAATTGTCACTTTTTTCTTTCGATTTCTTAAAAGGTAAATGTTGACGTCAGATCATTTACTTATAGCTTAGTTTACTGCCGCTTCCTAAGCGCAAGTACAGAAGAAACGGTAACAAACTGTACTGCAGCATTTTCAATTATACTGATATTAAAATTAGATATGTGGACAAAATAGCGTTTGGTCAATGTTTTTGGCTAATCTGTAATCGTAAATACACTAATGATGTCCGACCTGTTCGAACCTCATTTCGATAGCTACGGTAATGATCTGAATGCAATCGCACTATAAACTTGTATATAATTTGTGGTAATATGTTTACGTGCAAAAAGCTCATTCCAATGCACCAACTGATGAGGACCTTTTTGTCAAAGTTTGGATCGCTTGAGTAAGTTTGAGCGTAGTGTTACAGTAAAATATATATCGATGCCTAGATAGACATAAGTAAATAGTTGACTTCGTTCACGTGCATCTAAATAGAAACCTGCAATTATCAAGTGATATAAATATCTTATAATTATTATTATTATTTAGATTTTAATTTAGTTTTTAATTTAGTTGTTAATTAAGAAGATTAAACTGTTATTTTAATTTTATTGAAGTAATAAAATATAACGTACAGTCTTATAATAAGTTTCAGATAACACACACAGTAGTTTATTTGCTAGGCAAATTAAAAAAAACCTTCGACTTGCGCCACGTGTACATACAATATGCACCCTAATGAAACTCTCACTAATATCTTGGCGCTTAACGTGTGAGCGTTAACCCCATAACTTTTGATGCGCTAAACCAATTTCATCAAAATAATTAAGAACCACCACAAGGAAACTTGCTTTCAGAGCTACGATGACCCAGACAGATATTGACGTTAAACTTTACACACCTTTTTTTGTCGTAGATAAAAACACCGGACTATAACGTGTGACACTTGCCATTCCCATGGAAAATATTCGCGGATTTTTCATAAATGCACTCCATTGTCAAACGGTTAATTAAATCGGTGAACTGATCTATATACAATCATTAGGCCCCGTCGCCTTCAACGGCAAATTCTTGACAAATACTAGAACGCCAAGAATTTCTGTGGTTACTTACAAAGTAATGTTGCCAAGATGGTTTAATTGTTGTTAATTACGACCATCTATTTGTATTTATAATTGTCAATTCATACGTTCACATCGTGTGTTTATTCCTTAAGGGGAAGCGTTTACAATCAGGTTGGGTGGAACACTGATTTTCTATAGTTGAAACTCAGTAAAGTTGTTTTACAAGCTTTTATTTACATATTTAGTTTCAGATGTCCCGTTCTGTATGTCTATAATCAAGTATTTAAAAATTAAATATGACCCACTTCTCGATTTCCGATAGACCTTTTTAGCGCATAGTTATATATAAAAGCTTGTTTTAAGAAATATTACTGTACAACTTATTGGACAAAGCTTGTCTCTCCATTCCTTTTTTCTTTGTTCGTAATTATTCTGACCAACTGTAAAACAATTCATAATAACTTTAAGACAGCCGTGCCATCTCGCACGCGTCTGTAGACAGACAAATTGATGTTAAGGCATTCCTTTAGGTCATCCGTCACCAAGTCACCATCAATGGTTCAAAACATTAGTGACATTATTTTTTTTAGGTCAGTGCCACTTTCACCCACTTTCACCTACTCTAATTTATTTCAGTTAATACAATTATATAATATTATAATTATATGTCTTAGTTAACGAATAGTAGCATTACTAGTGGTGTGCAAAAATCTAAGACTAAGAGGGGACACGAGGGGTGCGAAGGCCCATAGGCGGATAGTCCAAGCGCGTTGGCTACGTTGGATATTTTTTAAATATCCAAGATTTATTTAAAAAAAATAGGATCTCAGCCTTATCTCATCATCATCATCATCAGGTCATTTTAGTTTCAACTGCAGGAGCACGACCCACTCTGTTCTACTAGAGCTATACTTGGTCAGAGCAGCTAGACGATTTGATCTACACTTTTACACCTCGTAGGCCAGACGGGTTGGAGAGGTCTCATGATGTTTATAAGCTGTGTTTAGATAAATAATGCAATTATTTATCTAAACTTTCAATTTTTACTTAGATGTGTTTCGTTAATACTAGTTGTTGACCGAGTAGATAAGACGTGATTTGGAGGCAACTTCTCAATTTCTTTCTATCTAGAAAATTTGATGCAATCATGTTTTTGAGTAACATAGTCAGTAGAACTTGTTTGCTGCATTTTTATTTCAACTTGACTATTAATATTGATATTACAAACGATAATTCAAAGCAGTGTGAGATAGTGCGAGCCCTTAACATTGATTTGGTAACAAACACAAGCACCGGCAATCGAACCTCGCTACAGTGAGACCCTGAGCCACTTTGGTGAGTGTGCATTGATGGATTAGCCCTCGTCAACAGACGGAAAAAGTGTTCTCTTTCTCTTCTAGCTAGTAGTTTAGCTACCAATAATGAATAATGACGTAATATTATTATATCTGAGTAGTGCCCACGACAAGACAACCGAACGCAGGGCACTACCTTACCTCGAAAGGTTTCATCGTATTTTTAAACCCTTGTTAAAAATTAAGCAAAGAAACGCAGCAAGAAACGCGTGTTTGTTGGTTTGCTTCAGTCAATTCGTGCGGTACCCACTTTTCGAGTTTTTTAATTTTTCCGATTTGGCGCAAGTGGATAAGTATCGTTTTGTCACTTACGCCGAAGGCTGCTTTCTTACATCGTTTAATGGTCAACACTCACTCTACAAGATTGTCAGGACTGCAACTAGCATTAAGTCATGATGTTGCAGAATTATAATAATAACTGCTTATTGTTCGCGATTTTTTCAGTTACATAATGAAGAGTAACCTGATACTCGTACGTAACGTGTGGGTTACAGAATAGTCACAATAGCAGGTTGGGAAATGGATCAATGAGATTTGAAATGTCTTAGTTAACTAAGCAATTACAGGAAAATGGTTGCAGTTTTACAGTTAGCTCAAAAAAAAGTTCACTGTCATAGTGAACTTTTTTTTTAAAGGTAAAAAGTTGTTATTTTCGCCAACAATCTACACAAACATGTAACTTATTACAATAAAAACAATAAATACAGTGTTTAATAGTACAGATCGGAGGAGACTGGAACTACGTTCTTCCTTTTTTTAAATCTAGAATAAAGTATTTGTGTAAGCCCATACCACGAATATGGAGGAGGTAGGTGACATTATAGTCAACAAGATTGCCCTATTAAGGGGATACTTGAATTTTGCGGGGTCCTGTGCTCTCCCCATTTGAAATAAATTATTTGAAACGAAACGGAAATATCATTTAAAATTTCAACGTGATCAAGCCATAGATAACCCTCCAAACTATTTTTTGAACTATTTACAGTTTAAAGTGAATAAAACGTGAAGCTTTTCTACGCACTATTACGAAAAACGGCCACTTTTCGAAAAAAATCAAGTATCCCCTTAATGTACATGTGCTGTCTGAATGACTTTCTTATTTCCTTTATATAATAAAACTCTCTTCAAAAATTCCTGTCATTTTTCTCTACCTGTCCACTGTATATCACCATGCCTGGTCTAGTATGTGCAATATTTTCCCGGCTATTACTGTGTTTATTTAAAAATCTATCAAAACTGTACATAAATATTTTTTGCGAAAATTGCTCGATCTGTGACTAGGTTACTAAACAATGTTTTTATAAAACATACTAGCTCTTGTAACACGATGTAGATGAATAAATGAACTAGGAGAGTAGAATATTACGTCTATCTGTTCTATATCGTGTAAACGTAAACTAATAATATGCCACTATATTTTTATTTCTTAACTACCGCCTGTTTAAGTACATACAATTTGTACGCTCACTTTTATGTACCTACTAACAATAAAATTGTAAAATTTCTCATGTTAAGTGAATGTAATTCTTTATGAGAAATAAACTTCTTAAACCAGTAATAATGTAATAAAATGACTCATCACTTTCCTGGCCTAAGAAAATATTTATTTCTTTTTTAATTTTTCTCTCTAGATATCTTGTACTCTAGGTGTGCCTTATTATTATTAATTTAATAACTTCCATGATCCGTGATCCAAAGTAGCAAGTGGAGGTCTATTTGACTCTGTCTACCGAATTAGAGTCGGTCGGGCGGATCTATACAGGACTAAGTCTATGTCGCACGCGGCGGCACGCACTGATGTCTCACGTATATGTATAAAGGTTTCTACTGCTATGTTGCATAACAATAGATACCTTTGTCAATTTCACTATAACTATTGCGAGTGGGTACTTGGCAACGCTAACATAAACAGCAATACGAGTATTGTTATGATGAATTGGCCAGTATTCCCTAAATAGACAGGTTTAGTCCCTGACTGTAGATTTTTCCTCCTACTTTTTCAGTGTTTTTCAGAACATGCCCAGTCTTTCTTATCTTAATTAGATGTGTTGTACCAAACAATATAGAATCAACAATATTAATGTAATATTTTTCTATTGTTCCAGGGAGCAGTACATATTCAACGTGTTTGAAGTCATAGTCAGTACATTGGAAACTAAACTCCAAAGGATAGAAAACCTAGACAAAGCGGTCGAACATCTCATGAGGAGGGTCGAAGCATTAGACTCCAGAGTCAACGACAACATTCACAAAACCGACGCCATCATATCAAAACTAGGAAATCTAGACTTAAAACTCTTCAGCCATCTAGGCGACAGTGAAGAAAGTTACACAGAACACACAACAAGAAGACAAAAAGAAAACCGCCTAAGCATAAGTAATTCACAATTACTCGACAGGAAATTAGAATCTCTCGACCAAAAAGTATCAGACATCGATTCGAAATTAGTAGGTCTTAAAAACCAAATAGACAATAACTTCTTGCCCGTAGATGATATCAACGCAGAGGCGAGCGAAAAGAAACCTATCAATCTGAATGTGATAGAGATCGCGAAAGGTCTAAACACGGAGGTAATAAACGAAATCACGAAAGAAGTGGACCAATTGCGCTCGTCAATGTCGACCGTCGATCGTAAATTGCAATTCCACATCAATCTGGTTTCCGAAAATCTGGGTAAAGTGCTTTACATGATGGCGGACGTTCACGCGGCGATCGTGGAGCCGGACGCGGCCTCCATCAACGTCAACACCATTTTCAAGAATAGGACCACTACCAGCACCCAGTCGCCGATCTCGAAGGCCAGCAAGATCGACACTCTTGTCAACAAGATTATCCCGATGATGAGCGTTTCCGAGAAAATGGATGAAGTCTGGGATGTAGTTGTGGGAACAAAAAGTTCTGTGGACGATTTAGTGCCAAAATCGGATGAGCTGCTCACGCAAACGCAACGTCAGGAGCGTGCCATCGGACAGATACATAACGATTTGAGAGTAAAGACAAACTTGATCATTGAAAACCTGGACATGGTGGAGAAGAGGTTGAAGAAACAAGAGGACGACGTGGCGACGTTAGCGCAGCGGCCAGTTCCGGCGGAGTTGCTGTTAGACCCAACCATCGACAGACTGGTGGAGTATGCGCCGAACCGGTACCGCGTGGACGAGCCGTCTACGGAGCCCAGCACCAGCACGGCCGCCGCCACTACCATCCCGCCCTCCTCAACCTTCAGCAACAGGTGACATCTTTCTTTATGTATTATGCATTTGCGATGGTTGCTTGCGAGCGTTTTTGCTGATGCGACTGTGCGATTGTATTGTTGTTATATGTCTAGTTGTTAAGTTGTTAAGACTTAGGTGTGTAAGGAGACTAATGGTTGTGTCGCACGCAGTCCAACCGGCTCGAGCTCAGGCGCCACAGTAACAGTGACCCCGAGCGGCGGCGTCGGCGCCGGCTCAGCGCCCACCAGCCCGCGCCCCACCAGCCGCAAGGGCGGCATCATCTTCCCCAGCGTCAAGAACAAGCCCATCATCGGCAATAACACTTTCGCCTCGGAGATCGTCGCCAACTATAAAGACGTGAAAGTGAGTCTAAGTTATATAAAGCATTTTACTCATTATAACACACCTGTCGTTGTCGCTCCGGTCCTAAAAGCGCAATTAATAAACCAGACAGACAGTGATATAACTTTAATCCTTATAATTATTATTTACTGCCGATGCTCTGCTCTGCTTTAAAGTGTTATATATTTTATGGCTGTTCAATCTGGCATCAGTATATAATTATGCTTGATACGTAATGCGGTAATTTCTTAAGGTACCAATTTGTAGACTGCAATTTGTCGCAAAAAATAACATAATAAATACTTACCTAGTTATCTACAAACCTGTCACATTAGCAATAAGTTAAGAACACATTTTTTAATTGCACTGATAAGGCAAACGATTATAAACGAGTCAGACTACAGAAACCCGCGCTGGAAGCATGTATTAAATTTAAATTAAAAGTCTGTGAATTATGTACCATTGATATAATTTACATTTCTAATTCAATTGGATTGGAGTGGAGGACACGAACGACCAAACATGTCGAAATAATTACAGCGTGCAGAAAGTTACAGGAAACGAACCCTATTAACTTCGTTTCAAATAATAGGGTCTAAGTAAAGGGAGTGAGAACAGCTTAGTACCTATCTATATGTTCTAGGTACTGCCTACATCGCGGTAGGTTACTAGCGCTAATGATAAAACGTAGTTTGATGTCGTGTTAACTTTGCTTAGTCAATCAAGCAAGACTGATTTCTAGGCAAATGTAGGCTTACTAATAGTGCCTATCCGAAGAATCTTAATGATCTCCTTAAGTAGAGCTACTCTAACTACGCAATGGGTAGATATAAATAAATTTATAGTGCAATACACAGGCATATTTATATTAAGAAGTCAAGCCAAGTTCCAAAATTACTTACTGTAAAGAAATTAGACACCGTAGTATATGTCATATATAGCAGTGATAGGGGATTTCTCTTTTTTACTACATTGAATCGGAACACCAAGATATACCTTTTTTTAGAAGGTACCAATCGGTCAATAAAATCATCTAAGTACAAATAAATTAAGTATTATGTATGTATGTCTTGTCTTGTTGGTTCCCTGCGATGGTTCCGTATATTCATTTCGCTTATTCACATGAACGGAATGCTAATGTGTTATCCATCGGAAGCGAGTCGAAGCCAAACATTTTTAGTGATTTTAATGTGAACCCACACGCAGCGTATAATGCGCGCACGACGCATCTTGCGTCGCGTTACGTGCCTGTATTGAGTTTCATAGAATTTGTACCTTACCGTTCACGCCACGCGTAAGTTACGCGGGCAGAAATACGAATGTGTGATGTGATTTATTAAAAAGTATCGTATACGCGTTTTTTCTTTTCTTTGACAAGCAAATAATGACAAACAAAAAGCGCATTTAAAATTTGCATGCCATCACGATCAGCTAGACGTAAATCACTTCACTCTGAAACATGGATGCGCTGTAACCAGATGTAACTTTGTAAATTTTTACTACTTTGCTAAACGAAAAATATGGGTCCTATGGGTTTTTTTGGATAATCTGGATAAAATAATATATTGTTTACCCAATTCACATCCCTATCGTATGAACGACGCAATATGGTTGGTTCGCCAATTAAACTTGCTTACTCTACAATACCTTTTAATCAAGAAAGGTGATCTATGATAATTATTATTGAGGTACCTACGGAAACCATTTTTAAGAGGCTATCAAAGAGCAATCTGCGTAAACAACGTTTATATAGAAAACGTACATAGGTTCTGAATTTCTAAAGCAACTAGCTATGCAATCGGAAACATATTAGGGTTGTAGATTCCATGCAAGTGGCTAAAGGCTCGACTTATTTTATTTTTCTCTATCTGTCTCTTAGACCATATAACCAAGTCTATAACAAGTTTACACGAACGAACAAATTGCTTATATATAAGCTGAAACATCTACTAAAGGACGCCTTAGGACAAACTCGCTCTATGTTGATAAGGAGCTAGACCCATGAAGTTAGAGTACTCATGGCTACCCGCCTCCTAGACCAAGGGCAGCCCAATATTTAAAAAGAGATAGGAATATTATCATGTCTTTATCCTTAACGGGGTAGCTAGAGCCTAGGGCTACATGACCCAAAGGCCACGCTTAAAACGATGGCGGCCGTAAAGATAGAAAAGTTGAACCTAAATAAGTTGTCATGATTAATTTCTTTTACAATCTGGAGAGAAACAGCTAGTACATTCTACTTTTCTCTTTTCTCAAAGACCAGCATAATAGTATTTTGTTTTAATTGACGTCTTCCTTGTGATTATATTAATAAAACGTTTTTCTTATCTTGGCAGTATGATAGATCTAAAGAAAAAAAATTCTAGGTCTATGGCTATGATTATCTTTTTGGCGAAATAACGATGGAATAGACTATAGATTTTCCTGAAATTATAAATAATCTATGTTCTTATATTAGAGTTCGTGAATATTTAAAAGACACTTAACAGTAGAGTAGAAGGAGAAGAAAAAAGAATATTATCCGATATTGAGAGCTCAAAATATTGAAGCTCAACGCGATAACAGTTGCATCACGTCGCCCGATATAACGGCACCCGCTAAGAACAATAAACTCGTAATCATTTGTAATTGTGCGCTGGGAACGGCTGCTTTTTGCGATCACAGCGCGGAAAATATATGTAATGTAGGTGACATAAACACAAACACGGGAGGGACAGATGCGACCTCTATGCTTACACTTCTAAGTGTGATGAAAAACGTAGTACATCTTTTAGTATTCGGGCGCCGGTCCCCGTTCATGACTGGACCGCGTTGAACGTGTAAAATTTCTTCTCGCGTTACTAGATCGTCAGAAGCGACTTCGACTCTAGTCGCGAACTTACGAGTACTTGAAACACCTAGGACTGCTTTTTGTGCCACAGAATCAAAAAATCAAAAGTTTATTCAGTTAAGAATTTTAAACAGGCACTTTTATTCATCAAAAAGTTTGATTTACTTCTAATATTTAGAAATATTCAAATTAATAATTTGTAATAAAATAGCTTAAAAAAATAGCTGCCGCGGCAGTCTCTCCTACGTTATAAACTGGCTTTATAGTAGGCAACATTACCATTTTATTGAATACCATTAAATCTATTGAAGGAATTGGCGGAATTAAGTATGTCAGCCCTTTTGGTCCTTATGCCTCTCCCGGAAAGAATAAAGACGTGAATATAAAGACAATGGATTTTTATGTTGTGCTTCTTGACACTATCTAAAAATAAATAAATAGTGAACAATATATATCCTTCTGTTGTTCTATATTTTGTGATATAAAACACGTTACGCAATGGGTTTATGGGTTCCACGCAACTTTCCTTGAGCGAACTGTCGAAGCCGATTTACAATAACTTGTTCGACCACCTGTACTCGCATTCTGATAATTTTTATTGCTACATTTCATTTGGTTTGACCTGGGTTTGACGGCCTCTGAGGGCCGTGGCGCGGTGTACAGTAGGTAACGCTCTTGTTCGGCCAAATGACTCGTAGGTAAGTATTTAATCTACACATCTTTTGGTGGCTAAAAACACCAGCCATAATATTGCAGAAAAAAGACTTCTTTTACAATCGAACGCTTAACTAAAGTTTGGGATATCAAACTTTTTTGTAGATATTTTGTTAACTATTAAGTTTCTTGGGGAATGTGTAGACACCATCTTGTCTACTGATTGATTTAGATAGGTAGGTTTTGGCAATTTCATTTATGAGTTTATGAGAGAGCTCAAATTCTAAAACGTCTTCTGGGATTGCAGAACTGCGCCGACGGATTCCTGCCGGTTGCCGGTTTGTATTTCATCGTTTGGTTTCCGTGGGCGCATCCGGCTGATTTGCCGGATGCCACATGTTCGCTTGTCTTCAATATGGTTCCGCTTGGTTAAATGTCATCGTCAATTTCTTTTTTACTTTAATTTAAATCGAAAAAAGATGCAGTAAAATTGTTAACCCGTCTCGTAGAAAAGATAAGTTCATATATTTATTTAGGTATTTAAATAAAGGTAAACAAACTCGATATTTCCTTTTAACCGACTTAAGATGGTTATCAATTCGTCGGATTCTATTTTTTTATGTAGTTATGTTTACCGATTAATCGAAGACCGACTGAACCGATTTGGGAAATGAAATTCTTTTTTGTTTGAAAGGGCATAGATACTTGTCAGGTGGTCCCCTGAAATTTTATAAGAGTCGGTTGTGTAATGTTAAAGTAAATTTTTATGTTTTGTAAAAAAATATGTTTTTTTTTTTATTAGGCGTTCATGTCCCACTTCTTGCAAAGGCCTCCTTCTTTTCTTCCATAAGTCTCTGTCCGTGGTCTTCACTTTAACAAAATATAAACTTCGTGAAATTTTGTGCTCAGGTTCAATAATATTCCAAATAATATCTAAAATTACAAAAAAAAACAAATTTAATACTTCTTCTTAAATGTTTATCTATATACGTATTTGTCATAAAGTACAATATCGTTGAGTTAGTACACAAGTCGCAAACTAACTTTTCGGCTCTCAATTTGTGGGATTTGTCCGTATAGTTTTGTTTTTTGTGCACTCAAAATGCGCGGTGAAAATATATTCAGTCGCCTATTTATTCAGTTTAAAGCAAATACAGGCTCGCAAATCACAGTGGCCTATGTCTTAGATTAAATTAAGGCCACAGATCGAAGGCTTCTTTGCGCGACAAGTACTTGTAGCAATGACAGTGTTACAATAATACGGAACCCGCCGAATCGTGACAATCCAGCCCACTATCGCGGAGTCAGTAATGTTCAGGCTTTCCTTTCCCAACGAGTTATCCAACAAGATTACTGCGCTTAGATAAATCACTATCATTTACTTATTGGCAAATCATGACTCTGATCACAAAATAAAGACCATACAAAGACAATAGATTTGTTCATATACGATAGAATAGATAGAGTTGTATATGTACCACCTTTTTACAACATTTAATTAAGTATAGAGTCGGTAAATTAATGAATGGGCGAGATTTGAATCAAGTTTATAGGGCGATACCGTGTGGTTTCCAGCAGAGTAGAACAGGGCCACTCCAAGTTCTCCCGTGGATGTCGTAAAAGGCGACTTAGCTGATACAAGCTGAACAAAGCTTATAAACGTCAATGAGACCTCTCCAACCCGTCTGGCCAGCGTGCATGGAGAGTGTAGGCCAAGTCTTCTTACTGCTTTGGCCAAGTATGGCTCTGGTAACACAGAGAGGTTCGTGCTCCTGCAGTGGAAACTAAAAGACCTGATGACGAATAGGCGATGCGGCTAGCAACCCGTCACTATTTTGATTCCTTTCTAGGGTTTTCCATCTTAACGCTCACCATAACGCTAAGCGTGGCCTTTGTGTCTAACGGCCCTGGGGTCTGTCTACCTCGTGACAGATAAAAAAGTGATAATATATCTTTACCTATATATAGATTTGGTAAATACTGCGTAGTTGATAATACCACTTTTATTGACCAAAGTTTGAAATAATATACCCCTGCAAGGGTAATGCTCAGTAATTATGTAGTTGTGCTGTACAGTGACCACAGTGGCACAAACACTTCTCGAGCTGTTCCGTGATTCCGTAAGGCACGTTAAGCCGTTGGTTCCGACTGTCATCCTGGTATAGCAGTCGCCAAGCTATGTCAGATGCCTTTAAAAATCTGCTGCTCGAAAAATCTGTGCTGGCGACTCACACACACGAAAAACAAAACAGAATAGATTCTATAATACATTCTACTATAGTACGTTATCATACAGCACTTTACCTCCAAAAAATATTTTGTGGCATTCCATTCTGCGTCTGATAATGTATAACATTTACTTTCCAATAGATACTCGTTTACACGTAAATAACAGTTCTACCATATTTGAAACACGGAGTCACTAAACGAACAGTTTTTTGTATGGAAAAATTACCATAAATTAGTATTATATACCTATAACTATACGGAAAGTACATAACTAAACGTTCACTACCAACAGCTTTAACCAAAAGTAATAACCGGTCAAGTGCGTGTTGGGCCATGCGCATTGTAGGTTTTCGTAGTTGAAAATGCCGACTTTGAGTTTACTACAAACGGTATAATTATACTTAATTACTAAAAAGCCTTAAAAACTTATTTTATTGAATTCGTATAAAAATACATTTCCCGAGTACTTTTTATTAGTTTGTTGACTAAACCCAAATTAGCTCTAATAGTTTTCCTTTTATATCTATATTTTTTACGCTTTTATTCTCGATATTTTTTCACGTGTCCATTTCTTTTCATCCGTTTAGGTGATACAGGGAGGAGCACTGGTTTCTACCAAACATCACAAACGGATCCCTAAATTTAAAAATGGTGTTCATAAACTCACAATATTTTTGAAAGACCTATTCAACGACAGCCCACACAGGTTAGACGACAGACAAACCTTTTTATTAATATTAATGATCCTAAACACTTTAAATCCATGTTCACGACAACAGACAACTAAAACTCTTAAAGAAAAGGAAAAAGTGTGAATTCTTAACTTGGTTCGTACAATACGTAACACTTCACAGTACAGTGTGTTCCGTTTGCAATTTGTCATTTTTTTACGCAACATGACGACTAATGACCGGGCAATCCCATTTTAGGAAATCTTTAAAATCTTCCCACCTATACTTATTTTAAACTAGCCCGCGACTGCGTGGATTTTATGACTCCGGAAAATGCTCATCAGGCTGAACAACTTTTGCTAAGGCGTCATTTTTATATTTCTTATAGTTTATCTGAAACATTATGGATCTGCATCAGGTGTTGCATTTTCCAAAATAAATTATACCCTATATGTTGCCCAGGCTTAACAGCTATATAACAAAAAAGTTTCATTCGAATCAGTCCAGTATTTCCGGAGATTAGCGAGTACAAACAGACAAATAGACAGACATAATTTTTTAAATTCTTACTCTATTACTATTTCTTCATCGGTCTTATATTTTTGAAAATATACTCAATCTACAGACACATTTATTTTACTGTTTTATTATATGTATAGATATATAGATTACGGTGTCTTCCTTTATTTATATAGTATCTGACTGCTTCTTCTTCTTTTCGTGTGTGTTAGTGACTAACACTAGTGTCAGAGTTTTTTTAAACCGCCTTAAAGGCCTCTGACATGGTTTTAGGTAACGACCAATGTTAAAGACAGTGACCGGGACCAACGGCTTAATGTGCCCTCCGAAGCACGGATCATCTTACTTATCAGACAATCAGGTGATCGGCCTGCAATGTCCTAACCAAACTAGGACAACAACACAAAGTCGTTGCCCCCGCTGGGAATCGAACCCGCGACCTCCGGGTATGAGCCAAACGCTCTAACCATTACACCACGGAGGCAGTTTCTGACTGCTTAGAAGGCATTTATGACGACCTCCGTGGTATGGTAGTCCGTTACTCAGGAGGTCCCGGGTTTCATCCCGGTTAGGTTAAGATGAATGATATTTTTCTAATGGCCTGGGTATTGGATGTTTATCTATGTACAATGGGGAAGCACGGGCTCTAGATCAGTCATAATATTTTTAAAAATCGTCATTCTCATACAAATTGCCCGAGTGGTTGCACACTTTTGTATGAAAATACAATTTGGTGTCTTCGCGTTTCAAAAATGGCACTTCTCGTCGGATAACAGACCAGAAGACAGAAAGCTCTAGGTCTATGACTTTGTTTGTCTCAAGAAGGAGGCAGACCAGAGCCGCAAAAACAAACTTATATTAAAAAACCAGCATGATGTCCCATTAGATAAAGATGTTTTGGAGCTTTTCTATGTTATGTTTCTTAAAAATAATTATTGAAAATGGAAAAAAAGTTTAATTGTTCCACAGAAGACCGTCGGTCATAACCAGTTTGTAAGTAATCTGTGTTTTTGGTTGAACTGTGTACGTGGGGCGAGAATTAATTAGGAACACTCCGAAACCATCGAAATCGGCTTGTCAACTAAAGAATTTAATAGTGTTGCAGGTGCCTTTAATCGAAAATATAGACGTTATTAAGAAAGTAATTTAAATTAAAAAAATGGTGGTATCAGCATTTTTTATGTAATTTTAAACATTACACCGGAAGTGACGACACTCAGCAATCGAAGTTTACATTTTTCCTATGCTTGCACTAAAAAAACAATAACATCTGTCAACTGTAAATATATCCTGTTATGTTGTATTACCCTTTTAATCTCGAAGTTAGTGGGTAAAAGTGAAGGCCACACTGCCTTTTACCCACATAAAGCAAAATTGACTGCGTTCTTTCCCGGACTCATATGGAGACAAGTACACAAAATACGATATTTTAATCAATTATTTTTATTTCTTATTTTATAGAAATTTTTTGAACGAAATTGCTTGACTTTATTTTATAAATGTAAATAACTTTTTTATTTATGAACGGATTTAAATTTAGGTAAAGCTTATTGCAGAACACAATATATTCTTGAAAACCGCAACCGAATCGATTCAGCCGTTTCTGAGATGAGCGTGCACAAACGTAATAAATAAATAATTAAATATATAGGGACAAATTACACTGATTGAGCTAGCCCCAAAGTGAGTTCGAGACTTGTGTTATGGGATACTATATTTTATAACAAATACATATATACTTAGATAAACATCCAAGACTTAGGACACTTTGAAAAAGGCCATTGCCCAACTTGCCCTGACCAGGAATCGAACCCGGGACCTCTGGTCAATAGGTCTATTATATTATCTTGGGTCAAGGATAATTTTTCAAAAATAAAAACATACTTCACCCCCAAATTACACAAACGATTTTAATAAAATTTCTATGGGACAAGTATTATATACACTTTCAAACAAAAAAATAATTTTCTCGAAATCGGCCCAGAGGCGTCTTTCAATAATCGGTAAACGTACATTAAAAAAAAGATCGCAATGGATTGATACCCTCCTCGTTTTTGTTAGTGGGTTAAAAATAAAAATGTTTTATTTCTAATAAGTACATATTGAGCTTAATATTTGTTATATTATATTTTATATATTTAAATTAAATGGAAAAGACAATAACAGGATTAATATTTGTTATATTTTATAACATTTAAAGATGATTGGAAAGAAACAGCTCAGAGCAGAATTGAATGGAAAAGATGGAGGGAGGCCTTTGCCCAGCAGTGGGACACGTGATGGCTCGTATTATTATTATATATTTATATTTTATATATTTAGATTAAATGGAAAAGACAATAACGGTAATTATAACAGACATATTTTTTAAGGAACATATATAAAATAATTGGTAGTATTAAAAATAGCAAAATAGTTAGGCACCTCCCCGTAATTTGAAACACCCTATAACTATGTGTACAAAATAACTATAACACAAACAACAAGAATATCACATCACTTATTATATAAACAACCAAATATCGAATTTAAAGCCATAGTATGCTTAAGAGACCATCTGCAAAGCCTACTGGACGCGAATTAGGAGATGCCCTTTTTGTATAAGAAAGCTGCTAAAACAGTACTACGTTACCATAAAGCTAGAATGAAAGTAAAAATGACTTTTAAACGAATAGGCTATGTGGCTGAAAGTCTTTTAGTTGTCTTATAAAGGCTCTGTTATTATAATTACCATTTAAACGTACCTTATAGGAGGACTTAGCTAATATTACAGCTTAACTATTTGATTAGGTAAACGCCAACAAAACCAAATAATATGGCTGCTATAAAACTAGAATTATGAATTACCTTATAAAAGCTAATAATACGGGCTTTTAGCCAAATTAATATTAAAAGCCCTATAAAGGTTATCGTGGCTTTTATTCTTATAAAAGAAATACACAGGACCGTTAAAAAGTATTTTATCTCATAGAAGTCAACATTTTTGTCTTTATTTATTAATGGAATTCATATCATGTATTTTAAAAGGGTTGAGGTCTAAGTTAGCCTGGTTTTCAATAATTGTAAGTGTTTTTGTGTTGTTATCCTTATAGTTGTCATTTTTTTTTTGTATATATAACAAGTCAAATAGTTATTATACTTATGTCAATTGGTTAATTTCAAGTACATATATATCCCATCAAAAACAATACTTGTCAAAAAAACCAAGTCTCGCAACTCAGTTGTTCTGCGGTAAAAAGTTGTGAGATCCATGTAATACCAAGTCGGTTATTAATTTATTCAGTCTCTACTTAAGCGACTTTCTGTCTTAATACGTCCAGTCTCTAAGACCACGATCGTGGTCCATAACAATTGAAAATCAATTGTGTCTGGTATCTCCGTACTCGAAGCATTAAGTTGTTACGTAATAATTAACAGCATCTTATAGTGACGCATATCAATATTAAAATTCTTTAATGTTTTATATAAATATATTGAGACATGGCCATCGCCTGAAAACACGTGTAAATTCAATCGCCTGAAAACACATGTAAATTCAATTATTTAGTGCGATGGCCAAGTCTCGATATATTTATATAAAACATTAAAGAATTTTAATATTGATATGCGTCACTATAAGATGCTGTTAATTATTACGTAACAACTTAATGCTTCGAGTACGGAGATACCAGACACAATTGATTTTCAATTGTTATGGACCACGATCGTGGTCTTAGAGACTGGACGTATTAAGACAGAAAGTCGCTTAAGTAGAGACTGAATAAATTAATAACCGACTTGGTATTACATGGATCTCACAACTTTTTACCGCAGAACAACTGAGTTGCGAGACTTGGTTTTTTTGACAAGTATTGTTTTTGATGGGATCTCATTTCTTTTTGTATTTTGTAGACAGTTCTACTTTTTTCCTTTTCGGTACCTTCTACTTATTGTATATATGTATATCGCACCGCGCAGCGCGTAGTAACGGCCCGCGCTCACTCGCTAGCATCGCAGCGCGTGGTATAATAATTAATTTACAACCTTACGCACTCGTAATAAGTACGAATACGCACGTAGGTACGTTTTTTGCATTAAATAATTTAATTTACACGTGTTTTCATGACGGGAATACCCATTTTTTGCTCGATTTGGCAGGGGCACTACCATGCGCCTATATTTATATGGGACTAGCTTAAACCCGCGGCTTCGCACGCAATAATAATAACTGCCGTAAAACATCGTTACGAATAAAGCCAATATTGAAAAATTTAACTGAAGACTTGGCTGTATGGGCTTAATTTTCTTTGCGGTCTTTTCTAGATTTTTTAGTTTTTCCTTGATTCATACACCAAACACTACTTATATTCCAAATTTGAGGCACTTCTAGGTCTGCTAGAAGTGCCTTAGAATTTTGATGATCGGTGAGTCAGTGAGTGACAAAATTAAGAAATTTGACCCGTTATAATTCTTAAAATACTGGTTCAAATTGAATGAAATTTGAAATATACCGTGTCTTTACAATGCCTGCATGGTTACTGAAAATTTCAGTCTTCTAGTTTTATCCACAACGAAGTTACAGTGGGTCGAAAATGGTCTGAATTGCTTCGAGAAAAGGATGGTACGGCCGTGACGCTTTTTTGCTCGACTTGGTGGGGGCACTGCCGTGCCCCCAGATAAAAACATAATCATCGTTATTCATAAAAAAAATCACGTCGTTCAATTGTCAATGGCAAAATTGATTGTTTTATATTCACTTCTAAGAATTCGGTATTTATTTTCACTTCTAAGAAACCGGTCCAGATCCATGAAATTCACCTTTATTAGTCCGGTAGATCTAAAAAAAGGCTTTTATTAGTCATTACCAGTGGTCGGGTAAACGAATGCATATTTGCCTTAAGTTAATTTTTGGATAGGAAATTATGGAAGCGGTTTCTTAAAACATATTTTTTAAATTCAAATTCCGGGATCCTAAAAAAATCGGGAATGCCAAACTAATCGGATGCATATTTGCCTAACTAAAGTTAATTTATACTAGTTTGGTAACCTGCTTTAGAAAATTAGCCTGCATCCGATTCCATAGTTAAAAAGCATTTAATTTGATCGGAATAGCAAGATTTTTACAATCGACTTAAAAGTGCATTCCATAGCGTGGAAAGTGCCAAATCCTCTGGCTGCTGTTGCCAAGGATGGCTTCAGTAGTACAGAGAGGGTCGTACTCCTGCACTGAGACTAAGAAGACCTGATGATGATGATGATGATGACTAATCTTTCATTTGTGTTCAGTGTTAGCCAACACCTGAACGTAAGTAAATATGTACACCCTACCCGATTTGATTCTATAATCAAAACAGAAAATTTTGTTAATTTCGGAATCCCGGGATTTTTCAGATACAAAAGTGCATAACATAATCGCCAACATCTCAACTTTAGGTAAATATGCATCCGATTATCCGAACACTGGTCATTACGGAACACTAAAATTTATAAATAAATTAATATAATGTAACCTCTATAAATGTTTACTTTTTGTTAGCACCTTATAGATGTCATGTGATTTCCTTTATGATTTTATAGATTTATAGAAGCAATATAAAGGAAGTGAAAAATGATCCAAAGTTTTTTTAGCACAAAATATTTTAAAATCACAGGCATGTTGAAAATTAATTGCAAACAATACTCCATATCCTCATAAAAGCGAGTTGCAATTTAGTATCGATTATTTAAATGACGTTTTAGATAAATCACGCCCTCATAATATCCCTGTGGGAAACAGGCGTGATATTATGAATGTATTAATTATAAATTTTAAGTACCTGGGCAACCGAGCTTTGCTCGGTTACATCTCAAACAATATCTACATTTTTTTATACTTTTCTAAAAACAATACAAAATAAATGAAGTATTATATATTTTGAACAAAAAAAAACAAAAGTAAGTCACCGAGTGGGATTCGAACCCGTAACGTTTTTCTAGCGGTCAGCATCATAAACCGCTGAGCCAAAATGAATGGCGGTCGGCGCGACGAAATTAGCGATCATATTTTGCGTGGAAAGAAAAACGCATGAAAACTCGAAAACACGCGTTTTCCCAAATACAAGACTAATCTAGTTCGATTGTTTACCCCCGAAAACCCCCATATACCAATTTTCAGCGAAATCGTTATAGCCGTTTTCAAGATCACAGAAATTTATAAATATATAAATAAATATACAAGAATTTCTCGTCTAAAGGTATAAGATATTTTTGCTAATTGGGACACGCTGTAATAAGTCCATTTTACGTGGTATAAAATAAATATTATTTTACGTGGAATTGACTGAACATAAACATCTCATTTATTTCAATGGGAAAGAATGTTGTTTCTAATAGCAGAAAAATATTCGAGCGTTTCCAAAATTATCATCCCTTTCCCATTTCCAAGGAACCACGTGCTTTTCATTATGGATCCTTCAACCTGTTAGTGGGAAATGAAGGCGCATGGCGCCCATGGAATTGTATTGGCGCCACTGACTGATGGGCAGTGCGGGCGGTACTATGTTTTCACTTTAAAGTTTTCCGCAATACGGCTTGTTTGTTAGCCATTGACTGTTGAGAAAACCATTGAGTCAACTATTTTAACAGCTATTAAACCGCGGTTCACAAAAACGAGGCATACAGTCAGTGAGTGACACCTTTGCGTAAAATAAGAAAAAATACTGTCAGTGTCAAATACTTGTCAACGTCAAACAGTATGAAATGACATAATATATTCATTGTGATGTTGTGATTTCTGGGAAAGGCGTCCCGGACTTCGGTCTAGGCAGGCAGTCGGAAAATTTAATCAATAAATCATATTAAAGCTAGTGCTGCTCCTGAGCTGCTCGGAAACGGTCGTGGTTACTTATTGTGATTAAAAAGGATTCCACTATCGTCTCCAAAATGTCGGATAATCAGAGGCTTCCGTGCTTCATAAGCCTTTTACCAACCGAAATATTAACGATAATTTTCTGCTTCTTGTCTCCGCAAGACATAATTAAATGTGGCCAAGTATGCTCCACTTGGAGAGATGTCGTCGCGTATTTAACATGTGACCAGAAGCTATGGAAGAATTTTTTCCAACGGGATTACAATGACATTTATGTTGCTGTTCAATACAGACCTAAGCTCCGTGTACCCTGGTTCTGCTTTTACCGCTCTCTGTCGATGTGGCCCCGACTCACCTCCGCCGTCGAGTATATGCAAGAATTTGCCACGGCAATGAACATTAACCAGGAGAACAGAAGCTTCAGAGTTCTATGCGACGGAAGTATTGGCGTGCACAAGCGGGGTCTCATCCAGTACTATTCCATGGACACACTCAAAACGATACAACGCGACGACATAATTGGTGATTATTCAGTCTACAACGAGAACGCCTATTTCATTACTGTTCTGGACTACTTCAAGCACCTCTATGTCGTTCGAAAATCTCGAAAAAAACCGACGACAGAGGGCAACGTCACCTATGATAATGTAATAAAATACATTTTGGTCAACAAAGAGGTTTATTACGTTACTGAAAAAGATGAGATCTACACTTCGAACGCTGACATAGAGGACTTGAAAAGTAGATATGTGTGCCTAGTGGAGGACAAAGTAATATCCCTGGGATTCACAGACCGGCTGCATGTCATGACAGAGCAACATGACATTTTCAGTCTGTATGATAATACATTGATTCACATTTGCACTATTGGGCACGACCCCAGCCCGTTGCACCAATTGCAAAAACATAATATATTTGAGCCTTTTTGCTGGCAAAATTATTTCCAATGCTCACAGACTGTCCGTCTTCGAGATGTTCTGACTGTATATAAATATGGGGATGTATTCTTCCTTGGAACGTGCTGGGGAGTCTTGCACATCTACCATGCCCCGTTCTCATCAGAGCGATTGGATCTCTTGAATGTGGACCCTATGAGGCAGTACAATTTCTATGAAAGAGATAACACTGTTACCTCATATCGTTGTCCAATACTGCAGATTGATGTTGTAGAAACATCACATGGACACACAGTTATCGTAATGATACCAAAGAAGGTGATACTGTTGCATTTTACACATGATTTCTTTTTTACGGGCACCTCTAGGTCTGTAGAAAATAATGATACTCCATATTAAGTTATCCACCACTACGCTTAATTTGTATTATTTGGTAAGTGTACAAATGATTTTTTTTTATTTTTTTTACAGGTAGCAATGTTGCCTAGCAACGTCATGTCCTGATACCTATTTACTATCTAAGTTCAAACTTGCTGTGCTTCTCTTTCTCTCACTTAACCCTTAGAAGTACCTATATTTCTTTTTGTTCTAACATTCCGATTAGACAGTTTGACTTTTTGACCCTAAACTATATGACAAATCGTAAAGTCTTTATTATATGTGGTATTTTTTGAGTTGTGATAAAAAATATTAACAAGTTTTAATATCATTACAACATCATTGTCAGGGTGTATTATTTGATGTCAGATGACGTGCTTATTTACTGTGGAGTAGCATGTTCTGGTTTAGGAAATTTATTTCTCATGAGAAATTTTACCATTTTAATGTTAGTAGGTACTTAAAAGTGTTCTTACTAAAAGTGTACTTAGTTAAACTTCTAATAATAATTTGTATCTTCTCCAACAAGAGCAAGCTCTCTATTAAATTATAACAAGAAGGTAAGCAATGTTCCAAAAAGTAATTTAACAATACATGAATTCCAAGCAGACAGCAAAGCATTGGTAGTAAAATAGAAAGTACTAACATAACACATAACAAACATTATTATAATTTATGACACTGTTTATTGTAATGATCTAATGATGGAGGCATGTCTATTTTCGTCATGCTTCTTTCTTCATATTGATGTGGTATTATTCCTTTATTTATTAAAGAATTATTAAAAGCATAGCGAATTTAAGCATGAGCGAATGTTGTGCAAGGCTGTGCTAGTGCTGACTGAGTTTTTGTGTCTGATTTTATGTACATTGCCTTTGAAATGATCAGACTGAATTTTATCAGTACAAAAGTGGTGTACTTAAAATCAGATATATACGGTCTTATTTAAAAAATGCAGACTAACTTTGTTACTAGGTTTAAACCATTATACGATCAGATCAAGTTGACATCAAGTAATATGACATTGTCTGATCTGAAAATATCACCTTGATTTGGTCGGATAATAGTTTAAACCTAGTAACAAAGTTAGTCTGCTTTTCATAAAAAGACGGATAATATCTCTGAGTGTGTCCTCTTAAGTTTCTATGTAAGGAAAGAGCAAATGGAACTCAAATTAAGGATATTTCTTAGCAAGAGACTTCAAATGATTAATAAAAAAATTAAGTTACAAGATATAAACTAAGTACCCATAGACACGTCGGCATAAATTATATATGCACCAATAGTACTACCAAGGTGCTCAAGACCGCGCGAAATGAAGAAGTAAAATCGGGGAAGCACACCTTAGCTTTACAGCATTATAGATGACGATGCATCTGTGTAATACGCTGAGATAAGAGAGATACTGAAGAGATGCTAAGTAATTTTTATCATTACTTAAAATAAAAAATATTATGGGAGCTGTACCAATATTATGAATGCTAAACACTTTTTATCTCTTCAGCTGAAAGGTTTCCTGAAGTATTCATTAATGTAACTACAAGAGCGAAGGTTGTGTGTATTCATAAAAAGATATATTTCTATACTTTACACATCTTCAACGTGTTGTACCAGAAACTAAGTGACGAACTGCGTTTTTTTTTTCCAGGGTTACTCTTGTGTTGATCTCCTTAACGCTGGCATGAGGGAATCTGGGGTATATTATTTACAAATCAGAGGGACAACATACTGGTTCCTGAAGGTCTACTGTGAGCAGAACGTCGCTGATGGAGGCTGGACGGTAAGTTATATTTACGCAGAAAGTTAGTAAGTTTCTCGACCCTTCCATATTTGGGTCGGTATGGCAACTTTCCGTCGCTTTCTGTCAATATTCCGACATATACTTCTTCCATCCCATTCCTTCAAGTCCCACTTTATCTCTTGTCTTTTTAGGTCATCCTCTACTTGTAAACCCATCAAAAAACTAAGATGTCCAATGTAGTGACATAAAAGCCTTTTATTTAAAGGTTGGAAGCTGTAGCGCGCGTTCCGTCACTCTCTCTCGCCCTGGCAAAACTACTTAAATCGGATACTTTTTATCTAAACTTCTTAACAAACATTATCTTATTATCTATGTTATTTGTATGAAATGTAGACTTATGACGTCATAGTTTTTTGGAGTCAAATAAAGTTTTTCTGCAATAACAAATCTAAAATCACGTTGAAAATGTATGTGATAATAAGAAGTACCTAACATTGTTTTGTGACTTTTATTTTCTTAACCGTACCAAATAATTTTTTACCAGGAAAGAACCCAATTATCGAACCTACTCAGAAAAATCCCAACCTGCCAGTAATACAAAACATAATAATTGGCTACATTTTTCCTGTTTGTTTTCAATTACGTAATAAATACAAACGCTACAAACTCACCAATTAACTGAAAGAAATTGCTTCTAAATTAAACAAAAACAACTGGCTTTCCCATTATTTGATTGCCCTTAAATGGGAGAAATTTCCATTCATAACTAAATTCACGGTTTGTTTGCAGATTAATCATAAAATTATTCACACTTCCTGATTGAAGTCGTAAGAACATTGCGTAATACATGTCTTGAAGCAAAAGGTCATTTGGTTTAAACCTTTAGTGCAATATGCCCTACGCCATTGAGGTGCCATTCGTTTTTTTTTGCGTGTGGATGTCGTGTAGAGTTTTTTTCATTTGGGTGTACTGCAACTGACTATTTCTAACCTTTTTGACCCGGTGGAATTTCGCGTTACCACAAGTGGCACTACATTTTTTTGAACTCCTCCGTGTATCAAAAGGCACATAAAGCCGTTGGTCTGGCTGTAATCATTATATAACGCTGAAGGGACATACCCGCAATAAATTGAATCATAGGCTTTACTAGGGTCACCAAAGTCTCTAAACCAAAAATTTAAAAAACCCGAACTTTCAAGCGTTTACCGCTCATAATTTATAAACCGCCGATGAAAATACTTCATAGTGCGTTTTAGTTTCATATGCAAACTTAAATATAGCAGTACTTTAATAACATATAGCGGAACGATCCGTAACGCCATCTATTATTTACCAAGAAAATAACAAAAACCCCCTTTAAAATAAATTAATAACTTAAACTGCCGAACCGATTTTCATCAAACGTACCACCGCAAGGTAACTTACTTTCACGTAAAAAAACTGCATCGTTACGGGTCCATTCGTTCAAACGCTACGGTGCAACAGACAGACAGACAAAAGCGTCAAACTTATAACACACCTTTTGTCGGTGGTTCAAAAACAAACAAAATTTGTAACAGGTCATACACAGGCGAGATGACTTCGGCATTCCGGCGGAGAATTTCAACCGCGACTGGGGCGACTACAAGAACGGTTTCGGCGACCCCACCAAGGAGTTCTGGCTCGGCAACGAGAACATCTACATGCTGACAAACAATGATGACTACATGCTCAGGGTCGAGCTGGAGGACTTCGATGGGAATAAGAGGTACTTTTCTTTCTTTTTCTTTTACAGCCTATTTCAATTTCATGTCTTCCTTCTTTTATTTCACTCTAGGTGTCATCTCGTCTTCTGGTCTTTTTTTAATCTCCACTGCAAGAGCGTGACCCTCTGTGTAGAGCAGCCAGAAGATTTGGCCCACACTCTCTACGTTGGCCAGACGGATTGGAGAGACCTCGCCGATGTTTCAAGCTTTTGCAAGGACTTGGACTTCTTTATTATTTTACAGCCTATTTCAATTTCATTTGTCCCTTATTTCACTCTAGGTGACGTCTCGTCTTCCGGTCTTTTTTAGGGTTCCGTACCCAAAGTGTAAAAACGGGACCCTATTACTAAGACTTCGCTGTCTGTCCCCGTCTGTCCATCTATCCGTCTGTCTGTCACCAGGCTGTATCTCTAGAACTGCGATAGCTAGACCGTTGAAATTTTCACAAATTATGTATTTCTGTTGCCGCTATAACGACAAATACTACAATACAACAAACGCGATTTTTTATAGATAATGGTACGGACCCTTAGTGCGCGAATCCGATTCGCACTTGGCCGGTTATTTTATTAATTTCTTCCTACTCTTATTTCACTCTAGGTGTCATCCCATCTTCAGGTCTTTTTTATCTCCACTGCAGGAGAATGACCCTCTCTGTACTACCAGAGCAGAAAGAAGATTTGGCCTACACTCTTCACGCTGGCCAGACGGGTTGAAGACGGGCTGATGTTTTAAGCTTTCTTAAGCTTGTATTTCCTAAGTCGCCTTCTACGACATCCACTGCAGGACTCTAGGTGTACTTATCACTCAGCAAGTCAGCAACCAAACCATGATGTTGTTTCCGTGAAAAACTATTTATTTAGGAATATATATTCAAAACGAAAACAATATTAAGCGGAAAAAATATTGAATCATAAACTTCAAAAGAAATGTTGTTATATCATTAAACTATTCAAAAAAACATTCGAAATACTAAAATATTCGCCAAGACATGGTTAATTAGCTAAACTTATCTATATGCAATGAAATTATATCGTAGATCATAATTAATTAGTATTTGCCTAATTTGTAATTCAAGCCGCGGATAAAAACCAGAAAAACTGGAGTTGAAGCTGGTTTTCATTCTCAATGTTAGATAACTGTGCATTTCACTTGATTGATGTGATGTAATTAACCGACTGGACAATGAGGAGGGTTATGATCTCGAAATCTCGCTCTTATCATAAGAGCGAATCGCACCTAATCGGGATAAATAATAGACGTTGTGCTATTAAAATGTTATTTGACCTAATGTTAGATAACTCAACACTGGAAATGAGTACAGGTGTTTTGTCCACGTGGGAACTTGATCTCAGAGACCTCAAGGTGACAGACAAGCCTGACAATAACCATCTATATTTCACGGAAGCGTAATATTAGATTTGTAGACACTATTAAAAAGACAATCAATAGCTTTATCTCTGTCACAGAATTAATAATTATCACTTAAGAACGGAAACTTTGCGCGCAATATACCTACGCCCCCGTTCCCCGTCCCCGCATCGCCCCCGTTCTCCCTTTGTCGCGTGTGATGGGGGCGAACACACACATTGACGAGTAAACGGATGTATAGTTTCGTCTGTAGTGGTAGAAGACATAAATAATACTCCGCTTCTTATAAAGTGCCATACTTGTGCCTCTGTGTCATGGCATTTCCAACAGAGTCTATCTCAGCAAACGTAATAATGAGCGGGACGGCACTAGTTCTTCGCGCAATATATACTTAATCTGGGATTTTCAACGAATCTGGCCGTGCTGCAGAGACAGAAAGGGTTAAATAGCTGAGTGTTACAGGTACGCGCAGTATTCGCACTTCAAGATCTACTCGGAAGCGGAATACTACAAGTTGGAGATAGACGGGTACGAAGGAAACGCGGGCGACTCGCTCAACGACCCCTGGTACGGCTCCAACAACAGCCCGTTCTCCACGTACAACAGGTAGGACCAGTAACCACGTCTACAGATTTTTATTGCTAATTTTTCGCCTTTTTCTATCAACCTATAAATAGGCAGATTGTTGGGTTTTCTAAAAACTTACAATATTAAAGCCTTTGTGTTAGGCTTGGATAAAAAAAAATCAGCCAAAAGCCTTTGCTAGGCTTGGGAGAATAATAAATTAAATAAGAATATATTTTTTATCTGGATATTTTCAAAAATCGTCCTTATTAAATCGATACTTAGTTATAAATTGTATTGCAATTCCAAGTATCGAGAAAAAGATTCAAATTCATAACAGGCCTAGACCTAGATTAGTAATTCTAAGTTTATCACAAGTTTTAAAGTTTAATTGACATACACTAGAAAAAATAGAAACTATTTCTTCATTCACTAATTCACTTCAATTGTTTTCATAAAAAGTTTAAAAAAGTAATAAAATTTTAAAAAGTATTATGTTAATAACCAACACTGCGACTTTAAGGGTCATTACTAAAGGACCCAACAAACAGTGAAACAAAAATAAATGTTGTCAGGGATAACGACCGGTCGTCGCTGAACTGCGCGTCGATGCTGAAGGGCGGTTGGTGGTGGAAGTCGTGCGGGCGCGGGCTCAACGGGCTGTACCTGCACGACCCGCAGGACCTCACAGCACGGCAAGGTATATATTCATCTCCATTTTAGCGCGTTCCTGATGGCAACTTTGGTAACTCATTTATGCGAAAAGATCTACAACTTAGTCATTTAGTCGCCCCTTACGACATTGACAGAAAGAGATACAGTGGTCCTATTCTTGGCCGGAACTGGTCTTTTTTAATGAAGTTCAAATATTGTATAATAAAGTCCTTAAGATAAAAAAGTTGCAAAAATTATTTTCGATCGAGGTCACTTAGTTACGCCCGTCCAAACCTGCCGCGTGACCGGCCGGCGGCGCCTAGCGGCGTTACTACTAAATGATCTCACGATTTTATTTTCGAGTTTTACTCAACATTTTTTTGATACTGAATTTTTATTTTGACTAGCTCATTTTGTTGTTCTAATAAAGTGGCCTTCGGCTCCAAAACCAGTGAAAAATCACCGTGTATTTTTCTTGCCGAAAATTAATCACAATCTACCCTTGAAATTATCTAGCTTTTACAAAACCCTGGTTTAACGCGGAGGACGTTTACAAATCCATGCACTATGAAAGAACTTGAATTAACCGAAATGTGCACTTGCAGGTATAGTATGGTTCCGTTGGCGGGGTTGGGACTACACGCTGAAGCGCGCCTCAATGATGATCAAGCCGAAGGGTCTGCAGCCGAACACGTGAGCCGCTCGCGCCTAGCTCTCATTACGTGGATTCGACTACGCCATTGTGATAGGCCTTCGCAAACCAGCCACCTCACAGACTCGATTCGGAAATAACCATTCAAATATGGGCTTTATGCCGCGCTTTATATAGTCTAAAATATAATAGTTTAAAATTCTGAGTTAGTATCGTATTGTCGCAAAGGTAATTTGATTGTAAGAAAACGTTGAATATAATGCAGTGTTGATTGTTGCAACCTCTTCTGCCTAGGAAGTGACACTAAATTTGAGTGCAGTCAGGAACAAAATCGATAACTAATTGTGATCAAATTATCCAATGATAAATAAAGTGTTCTGAATTTTAGAACATTTCAGAGAAAAACCATTTAATTTCAATTTTATTTTATTACCTATAGGACGAGTCAAATAAAAAATTTGTTACAGTTGATTGCTTTTGACGAACTGTATCTAACATTTTCATGCTATTATGACTTAATATAGAGAACAATAACTTTGTTTTAGATCTTTGATTTCATTTTATATATACTTCATATCTTAGTGTACATAAAGGATAAAACTTATAATAAAAATTTGGTCAACGTTGGTAAACTTAACAAAAAATGTAAGAACAATTAATTGAACGATGAAATTTCAAATCAAAAAGGTCCGTCTGTGTCGCGGAATTAAGCTCATATTTCAATATTTACTTCAAATCGAGCCGGCGTTGCGTGGAATTGCTGTGCGAAGGCCTAAACTAAACCGTACAGTCGCCAGCATACTTTTTGCAACCCTAAACGGTAGTCAATCAATGATAAATACTTTTTGCAACCCTAAACGGTAGTCAATCAATGATAAAATCTACCATTACTCCAAGATCCCAAAACAGTTTTTCGGGTATAATAAACAATAATAATGAATAGTTTATTTCAATTATTTTACCTTCTTTTAAGCAAAGAATGCCTTTGTTAGGAGATTTCCCTCTTCCGTATTGATTCTGTTTATATCGAATATTTATTCAAATATTAGTACAACTTATATAATACAATTGTTTTGTAACAAGAAAAAATATAAAATTAATATTTCTGGGAAGGGTATGTTTAATAAAAGTTGTTTGTATATTATAAATACCCTCTTTCCAACTAAAGTCAGTTAAAAAATAAACTATAAATTAATTACTGGTCCAAAATACGCATGTGAGACCGTTGCAAAGAAATCTATGCTCGTGGTTGTACGTCGTTGAACAAATCGAGTTCTTCGTTTTGCTATTGTTATTAATGAAATTATTTATGCAGTGTAGGTAGGTGTAATTATAAAGCCATCTAAATTGTATTAATGCCCTTGATTCTCCTGTGATATTTAATGATTGTGTGTTATTAAACTATGAAAAATAAATGAGGTTGACTTAGAAGGTGCGCTTGCTTTGCAACTTCGGTGCCCATAATTGGAGTCAAGTAAACAACTTAGTTAATATCAGACCAAAAGTCAATAAGAATATCTTTACACTTGCAAGACTTCTGGGCATCTTTAGTCCTAACGTGCACGTTCTAAGTCACACCACATTATAATAATTACCGTAACACTAAGCCAAGGTAACAACGAATCCATGTAATGACCCGTAGGCAGCTCAATGCTCAATACATATATTTCTGTAAATAATTCCCTCATTCATCCACGAATTCGCCAGCCCCGTTGTAAATAACAGACCATCGACGTGTCCATGCCACATCGCACAAATTCATTAATTTATTACTCATTCAACCTCGAGGGCCTTCGCTGCGTTGCGTGGACGCACGCACTTTCCGTCTCACTCGCTCGCACGGTGTGTGACTGCGACGGACAGATGCTGCAAGCGTCCGCGTGACGCATCGTTCGCTCTGATGCATGAAAAAGTTGTTAGTTTTATTAGTATTACGATTAGCTATAAGAAAATAAATTGAAGTAAGATGTAAATAAGTATTTTTATGCAGTAATTGGAAGAATTAAAACTACACGATTTTAATATATCTGCCATGTTTAATGTAATGATTGATGTCGCTTTGACGATCTTGATGTGCTTTACCTGTTAATTAAAATTTTAGTAAATAAAAGACTACTGCTCAAAAGCCCTGGTCCAGCGCAAGCTAAATTCACTCTTTTGGAATACCTACCTATAGTAAATTATATATAATACATGTAGATATTGTACTCGCGCTGGATTCGAGGTTTTTACCTAAAGCATGTCATTTTACGAGTATATACTATGATTAAAGTATATATATATAAGATTAAATGTCTAAATTTTTACCAATTTATAAATGTTTCATGTTCTAGAAACTGCTGTAAAGATACACCCTGTTGTATTAAGAACATTAATTTTATTAGCACATAATTAAATGTACCTGATACGTAAAAATGCGTTTCATGCATATATTTTCTGGTTTTAACATCAGAAGAGTTATATTTTTTACTTTTACCAAATTTTTTGTATAGTATGCTTGTATATATACGGAATAAATTAATATATCTATATTTAACTGTCAATTTGGGAGTGAAACTCTTCAAAGACGTTTTAAAACAGGTACCTTGGTGCTCTAAAACTTGTTTTGCCTCGTTCCTACCCCACCTAAAAAATACTATACTTTTTGTTCATTGGAAACAATGAAATTTTGCGTGGATAAAAATGGGATTTTTGTCGTGAATAAAATTCATACCCCGTGATCCGATCACTTCGACTAGTACATATCTCAATTCTGTCATACAACTATACGTAATCTTAACAACAATATAAAAGTATATATACTTAAATATATAATACATACGTAGGTATACTGATTTTATCTTTACATATTTGTATCAATGTCTAAGCATATTATCTGCCAATGTTTACTACTAAAGTCGAACTTAATCTTTACATATTTGTATCAATGTTATTATATGAATGTATCTAAATGTTTACTGTACAAGCCAAAAAGCTAGCATGTTAGCATCAGATTAGAAAAAGCCATCAATAAAGATGTATTAAAAGAATTACTGGTCGGAAATATTGTATTTTTACCCTTATCGTGTACTGAGGCCAATAAAAACTGTACAAATAAAAATTATGTAGAGTTTTATTTCACATATGCATAATCCCTACGTCCTCCACTTTTAGCAGCGGATAAACTCATACCTATAAATAAATAAATATGTAGGGATAAATCACTCAGGCTGAGCTAGCCCTAAAGTAAGTTCGAGACTTGTGTTATGGATGGGATACTAACTTACAAATACATATATAGATAAACATCCATATAAATTATACATGTGGTTTTAAACACCAGACTTTTTGGGGCAAGTGCAGTCCATAATTCTGACCTACATTGCAGTAAATTAACTAAAAACAAAAAAAAAATACTCTGCTTCCCGTACAAATCAACGGATTTGGTAGACAAAATTTTTATAAACAATTCTGTATTATGGCTAGCTACAAAAGTTTGGCTTGAGAGTAAGGGTTGGGTGTGTGGCACAAAGCATCGTATTCCGACATCGGTTCGTAAATTTTTCGTTCTCACCATCTCACAAGAGAATTCATAAATAACGTCACACGAAGTTCATGACTTAGATAGACCCCTTTAACACAATCGGTCATGATTTAAAGCAAAAAAATTATATGTCTATGGTTTTAAGACCACCTAGTGTGACAGATTTTTTATTTTATTAAAAAGAACAAGCAAGCGAAGCTACGTATCATATAACTGACTAGCAGTCCATCCCGGCTTCGCCCGTGGTACATACATAGCCTATGTCACTCAGGGATAACATACCTATCCAACAGTGAAAGAATTTTTAAAATCGATCCAGTAGTTTCGGAGCCTATTCAATACAATCAAACAAACAAATCTTTCCTCTTTATAATATTAGTGTAGATAAGGCTGGAAATTTTTAAAATTTTACTATTAGTTAAAAATTTGATTTTATTTTGTGACGTCACGAATATTATGAGTATTTATGAGCCCTCCAACCCCATAACACACTTCGTTGAACGAGACCGAAAAAACGGTTTTAGAAACAGTGGGAACTAAATCGAAAACCAGCTCAATTGAAGTCAATAAAAATTGATTATTTGAAAGATATCCATAGAACTAGGAAAAATCAGTGATAGTTTTAATGTCGTAGTGTCTATATGGCAAAGAAAAATTAGACCTTAAGTCATTGAGAATACTAGATAGGTGAAATTTGATAGGTAATAAACTGAATATTTTATTACCTATCAAAAATTTTCGTATTTAGAAAACAATGGCGGTAAGCTTTTCGAAAATATAAATAAAACAACGGCGGTAAGATTTTCAAAAATATAAATAAAACAAAGATTATCGGAGTAGTATTTATTTCCAAACTGCGAAACATTACTTAGTAATTTCGTGTCATCATTAAATGTGTAGGATCTCCACACATAGCCAGTGAAGAGGAGCGGTGCAATAGTAACAATCAGAACATTTTTTGTATAAAACATATAAGACCAAGACGCATTTTCATACAAATTTCACGAACCGCGTCATGTGTGAATCCCCGACAGTTGCATTGTTTCAGTATACAACGTTAATTCTAAATCTAAATACAGTAGGTATATATATAATGCATGTAATGGATATAATGACAGAAAATTAAATCAGATAGAACGTCTAAATAAATATACTGAAACTATTTCAAGGGTAGATGCAGTCTATGATACTAAACAACTTTTCCCAATGAACATTTATCGAAATAATTTCAAAAACTCGGATCAGCTGATCAGTCAATTAGTATGGGAAACCCAAAAATATTTTTCATATTTCGATACATGTTCCTAGGAGAAAGTTGTTCTTAAATTCCCAATATTCCTACTGGTATGTCTATTGGGACAAACATTCCGATCAGTCCTAGTGTTAGAACAAACTGAAACTAGCTTGGTTCTACTTTTAATTACTTGGTTTCTTTAAGGTTCTGTTTAAGATTAATGGAGAAAATAAATATACTTTTTACTTACTTTACTTTACTTTAAAATAGTTTCAGTATATTTTGTTAGTCTCTTTACTCGTATAACCACCAGTACTTGGTACTAAAAGATATACAAACATATTTATAACATATTCACAGAAATACAGCAAAAGTCTTAGTATACGCAGAATTCACCACAAGATGTTTTTTAGAGGTATACAACTTTAAAATGAAATAAAACAAAATTCAAGCTAAAGAAAGCTTATAAACATCACTCTCCAACCGGTCTGGCCAGCGAGAAGAGCGTAGGCCAAGTCCTCTGGCTGCTCTGGCCAAGTATGGCTCTGATAGTACAGAGAGTCGTGCTCCTGCAGTGGAGACAAAAATATCTAATGATGATGATGAATCAAACGCAGTTTTATTTCTTATACCTCAAGTATAAAATTTAGACAAGGAGAGTAGTCAAGGTAATGAAATAGGTTAACTTTATTTGCGTTTGACAATCCGTTCGTTATAATAAAACGCGACTAGCTCCAAATAAATCAATTAAGATGGTTATATCCATGCTTAATTTGTCAAGACAATAGCTATACATAACATCCAACTACAATATCTTAAATTTAATGTCAAAAGACATGAATGTACAAGCAAATTCATTAATTCATTTCATGTATTTTTATTATATAATAAAGTGCATTAGATAAGTACTAAGTATATATAATTATTATAATAATAGACGTTGTTAATATTCAATTAAATACTATTACGATTATAAACGTTGGTTAGCACACAAATATTCATTATAACTATTGACAGTATACAAGCTCTAGAGTTCAATCCCCATTCAGTTTATGTAAAAATCCGATTTTCCTGGCTGTTAGATGTACCTACTCATCATTTAATGGTCTAACGTAAACATCTATAATTTTTATTTTAAAACTATGAAGTGATAAACAGACTATAAAGTCTGTTAGAAAGTTTGAAAAGGTCAACAAATGAGTTAGTGGGCCCCGCCATATTGCGGACAAATACGGAACTAAATTTGACATATGGCCGCCCATAACACAGATTAAGAAATGACTGGTGGCGCCATCAATCAAGGCCCACATATTTAGTTGTTGATCTTTAAATACATTGGCCCACATATTTAGTTGTT
Organism: Acrobasis consociella; assembly: GCA_963555685.1. Classification (NCBI taxonomy): domain Eukaryota; kingdom Metazoa; phylum Arthropoda; class Insecta; order Lepidoptera; family Pyralidae; genus Acrobasis; species Acrobasis consociella. The sequence continues at coordinate 6,095,877 of OY743104.1, read as the reverse complement.
GACCTTTAAATACATTACAGAGAATTGGTAGCACATGCAGACTATCGATTACACACACAGGGTTCAGAAACGAAACGAAGAGTCACTAAATTATTGTATGGAAATATTGACTCTTCAATCTTCATTCCAATAATAGAACTAATAGACATGGATTAACTCGACGACACCGATCAGGGGCCTTACTCCAAAAACTACGTCACATAAATACGCTGTTCTCGAGCGTGTCGCAGGTTGCAGTGTGCCATGAATTATTTACTTATTTAAAGATTTTATTGAGCCAAAAGCTACAATAGGTGGACTTCTCTACCTGTCAATCTTTAGGAAAAGTAAACAGATGAGAAAGTTGGAGTCTAAATAACAGATAAAAATATAAAGCCAGATATCACAATTACTTTAAAATAATCACAAATATAATAAATAGTTCTGATAATGGAACAAGGAGATATTCGACTTGTTTGATTTGTCTTGACAAGCACTTTATGACAGACAAAGCCTAGGGTTGTATCTCGGAGATGGAAGATGGTTGATGAAACTAAGTAAAAAAACGACGCAATCCCACCAAGTGTGGCCTTATTTCAGTAGTTGGCCTTACAATAAAAGCTTGTATGAAGAATTGTTTTTCAAAATACTTATTTTTGATGTATGTAAGGCGAAAGCTAAAAATTTGGCAGTCATCAGTCATGGAGGTGCGTATTGATGTCGTGAAGTTTTCGGAGTAAAGGCCTTTTTAATTTGCAATATTAATACATATAGTATATACAAGATATGTACCTATTTAGAATACGCATTATTAAGTAGGACCAAGTGTATGTCCATGACTTAATGTCTTGGACATTGATTACATGGATCACAAACCTCTTATGTTAACATTCAATAATATTCTGAATATGGAGTGGATACATTAATAAATTGGTAATATAAATGTAGCACACAATACTTAGAGTATAGTTGACATGTTTAACTTTATTATGTTTACTCATTATAATTCGATTTTTTACGCATCGTAAAGCCATATAAAATTAAAGATTCTTTCAATCTAAAATCGCAGTCAACTATACCCTCCCATTTACTGTATTTGATAAATTACTCACAGTTGAGATCATCCTTAGCAGTGTCCTGCGAATCGACTGTCATCGACTGATCCGTGACCTCCTGAGTGTCCATGTCCTCGTGTCCCAACACTATTTCCGATTCGATCGCGTCATCGACCAATACGTCCAACTCGTCGTGGTTGTGAGCTGGGTCGATGTCGTCGGTGTTGATTTCCGGCCGCTCCTGTGTGATATCGTCGTCGATAGTGAGCTGCGTCTCTAGGAACTCTCTGTCGATGTCTCGCAGCTGCTGTTGAAGGTCTTGAGAGGTCTCTTGGAAAACACAGTCTAAGTTTTTGGGGAAGTTCGCTTGCTCGTTGCCTTGCACTCGTGAGGGGCTGGACTGGGAGACGCGCGGGGAGTCTCGCGCGCGGTCTACCCTAAGCCCTGCCCAAGGTTCATGTTATATCTTCAGTTTCTTCGGGCCCTTCTTCGCAGCGCGCTCCTTAGCCTTCTCGTACAGAGGCAACAACTTTTTCTCTTCTGCAAGTATCTTCAATAGCACAATGATGAATGGGAGGTAGTTGTGCCTCCTGCGCGCCATCTCTTGCTGGTACCGCGCCATCTTCACGTCCTCGTATTCGATTAGCATCCTCAGCCTGGGTATCTCGTTTTCCATTTCGTCAGTCTCCATGCCGAGCATCTGTGACTCGTTTAGCAACTCTTCCAGTTGCCGTTCGTATATCATTTTCCTGTCTGACACTAGGGCCATCAGGTTGAAATGCATTTCGCCATCAGTGTATCTGCGACCAAATATGAAATTAGTAAGACATCTAAATAATAAACAATAAAGAAGTTGCCTAGGCCAAAACTTAATTATTTGGTACTGTTTATGGAATAAAAGGTCACAAAAGAATGTCACTTGTTAACATATCCATTTTCAGCGTGATTTTAGATTTATTATTGCAGATTTATTATTGCAGATTTATTATTGATATTAATAGCGCTATTGGACTCCAAGAAATTCTGATGTCATTAGTGTTTATTTCATACAAATCCCATAGAAAATGTTTGTTTTGACGTTTAAGAAAAAGTATCTGATTTTATTTGTTGGAAACTTCCTTATTCTGTGCACAGGTTATGGATTGTGACGTAATGCAATAGAGTTTTAAAATTTCTTGAATATTTTTTGTTGTTAGAAATAACAATTCTCTTTACCCAAAAATTTCAGATTTTTTATTTGTTTATTATACAAAAAAAAAATGATCACACAAAATTAACTTTTACTAATATCTCACTTACACATTGATTCGCTTCATGATGATGGGCCGCACGACGTCGAGCCAGTCCTGCTCGGGCCCTATGGGTCCGTGGTCGATGGGCCCCTCGCGCAGACCGTCCAGCTCGTACAAGCGACCGTCTATGGGCATGTAGCCAATGAAATGGTACGCATCTTCATCCTATGAAAATAATATACATACATTCAATATTCAATCGCACAACTTTGTATGTTACACAAAAAATCTGTACGTATCAAATATATATAAGTGAGTATGAGTATCCTATCAAATTAGCGAAGATTTTTAAATCAGCCCTTCTTTAACCAATTGCAAATAGAAGATTGCTTTAACAACTATCCTATCTTTATATATTATAGTAGTCCTAAGGTTGGCTACTATAATATATAGAACTGCTAACCACACAGCATGTGCATCCACCAAACAACATGTGGGATATAACCGCAGTCGGAACTGAACATTACCCTATCGACTAGTGAAAACGGCTCCCCGAATGCGTTACGGAAATCTCTTGCAACCCCGAATGAGTGCCAGAACGACCAATGAAATTGAGCCTTTTGTAAAAAAGGAATCAAAATCATAATTATAATGAAACCAACTAACTTACCTTTGTAGCCATTTTCGGGTCCATCTCGAAGAGTACTTGGTTGGACATGGAATTGTGGGCAGATCGAATAGTTTGCGAGTTGCTCAGAGTCAGGCCCCTCATTTTGGGGTCAAATGACATGCTGAACTCCTTGAGTTTAGTCAGCTCAGGCCCCAGGTCCACATCTGGATGTGTGCAGTTGAGAAGCAAACTGATCACTGCTTGCGTCGCGCATGCATTGTTTATCACCTACAAATTATCACAATTCAATTTATGTAGGGATAAGAACAGCAATAGATCAATATGCTTATAAATAGATAGACAAATTAACCTTTCCGCTATCACTGGGTGGAATTCCACCCGGCTTCCATTGTCTTACTGTTGTGTCTGGGTTTTGTCGCATCTTAAAGAGTTATACATATAAAGCTAGCCCTAAAAGTGAGTTATAAACTTGTATATAATGGGATACTAACATGTATGGTAGAGTTAGTATCCCATATAAGTATTGATGCATCGAGGGCAAAAAAATAATTGGAAATGCCGACTCACCTGTTTAGCAAAGTAAATTTTATCCAATCTGCTGTCTGACACGACAGGGCCTGCAGGCTCTTCGTGTTGCAGGTATTTAAAGAGGAATATAAGCCCATGGACTGGCCTGGTAAAATGCAAAAAAATCAATTAATTTAGGAAATCTTTTTAACACAATTTGTGTTTTATGAACTAAATTTTATCAGAAACAGCTGTAAGTATAACTTGTAAAATCTTGTTGATTAGTTCATTTTTATATCAAATTTGCTATGTAATTTCCGGCATTGTAGAGTAGGAGTCCCTCCGAGTCTTCCCGTGGATGTCATAGAAGGCCACTTAGGAAATACAAGCTAAACAAAGCTTATAAACATCAATGAGACCTCACCATCACGTCTGGCCAGCGTGGAGACTGTAGGCCGAATCCTCTGGCTGCTCTGGCCAAGTATGGCTCTAGTAATGCTGAGAGGGTTGCACTCTTGCAATGGAGAACAAAAAGACCTGATGCCGATGATTATGATAATGACTTTATTGACTAGTTATCAACTTGCTTAGGGTGGTACATTTCAGACTGACTGTGTCTTATAATAAGATTGAGAAGAGTAAATAATGATTTGATTTTATGGACACATAAAATACATTTCTACTCAGTATACTAACCTCAAATTTTCAAATATGCCATCATCAATTGTCCACAATTCTTCAACTTGCACACCTTTGGCACCTGATATGAAAATTTATTAAAAAAACTAATAAGTATGTACAAAGATGATTTTTTAAAGTTTCACAAAATTATATTGTTTTGAACTTAGCGACTTAAAATGGCTTTTATTCATCTAATAAATATTTACAGCAGAACATGACTTACCAAATTTTCGAATGAGTTGAGTAAAGACGCCAGGGTCGCTCTCTATCAAACACCAGTCCCCAGCGGACTCCATGATGCTCACACACCTGAGACAAGGAAAGACAGATCAGATATATTAATGAGATATTTACGTTTAAAGTTTTGAGGTTAGGTTGTATTTTTGGGGTTTTGGATTTGACTCAAATATGAGTAGAAAACGGTGAAGAGGGTTGCTGCTGGATCCTCCCCAAATTCGCTACTCTCCACCCCCTACTCTATAATTTGTGGTGATTTTGACTGAAATTTAAGTGGAAAATTAGGTGCAGTGCAGACTTGAGGCATTATAGTGATACCCCTCCCCCGCTAACTTCCCTTTTACCCTCTTACATGTTTCGGGTAGTCAAAAAAATAACTTAAATACCTAACTGTTGTTCCAAGTGGTACAAACGTAAACATCCCATTTTACAGATAGGTATAAAACAAGTAATTTAAAAAAAACTTTCTTGTCCGCGCGGGGTAGTGGTACCAAGGGGATTTTGGGGTCACCCCTAACCACCCTACTTACTCCCAAAATCCTGCCAATTCTATGGCCAACCCTATATAATTATTTAGTAAAATATAGCTAAGGGTAGCAACGCCCACGTCAAATAAAGAACCCTAGAGAAGAAAGAGATGTGATGAGAGATGTGATGTAAGTAAGTACCTATATACGTACTTATTTGAAAAGGTTGTCAATTGAGGTAATGCTTTTACAGTACAACTTGCACTTATGGAACAGGGAACGAAATCGATACCGTCCCCAAATAGGTAGGTAGCGGCATCGGCAATCAATATTCCAACCTATACGCAACTCATTACTCTCTTTCTAATATATGCTCGATTAATTTACGTCACAGTCAGTAAATTAGTATTAATACAAACAAAGACATTCACGAAAATAAAATCACAAAACGAAATGTATTTTGGACTTACTTGTAGTTTACCGGAAAACTCTTTCTTGAAACATAAGACACGCGTGCGTGCGTGCTAGACAAACAAATGTTCACAAAATAGTCCTAAAAGTAAAGTAATTGTTAGTACTGAACGGATCCAGACTCAGAAAAACAAACAACAATATTAAAAATCTGTAATAAATACAAATAAATGCAAGTCAGCCCAGTTTACTCTGTGTAATTGTACCTACCTACCTACTTATTTTTTTGACTTCTGTCTCTGTCTGTCTGTGACCATGAGTCATGTCATGACCAATTTGCTGCCAAACCCATGTGCCAAACCTACCAAGTTGCCAACACTTTTTTTTTATTTCACGTCTCTGGATTCTTTTTGACTTCATTCGTTCATTATGCCGACATTCAGAGTAGAGATGGGTTTCGGCCCGGGCGAAAAGTCGGAAATAATATACGCCCGATATTCGACCATTTACGCCAAATGCCCATTTCACTGGGCGTTTACTCTAATCTAAAAAAAATGACTACTTCATATATATTTATAGATAAAATAATAAAAAAACACACATTTTCGATAAAAATAATTTGTTTTTACCCGACTGCTAAGAAAGGATTATGTTTTCATTCCAAAAATAAGTACTCATTTGACCAAGTACATACTTGGTTTGTTAAATTTGCGATTTGACTCAATAATAGTATATAAAAAATTGTATATTATGCAATTAGTGAATAAAAGACGGATTTACTTCGAGGGCCGTAGATGAATCAGGAGCAAGTGAAGTATTCTAACGACCGAATCACGACCGTAGGGAGTGATTCAAGATGGTTGAATCACGAGCGTTGCGAGTGATTCAAGTGTTAGAATCCTGAGCGTCGCGAGTGATTCATGGCCCTCGATGTAAATCCGTTTTATTCAAAAGTTGCATACTATACTTTATACCATGACTACGAGAAATAGAAAGATTTAAGCAAAAATAGACATTTAATAAAGAATAACCGGCCAAGTGCGAATCGGGTTCGCGCACTAAGGGTTCCGTACCGTTATCTATAAAAAATTGCGTTTGTTGTATGGGAGCCCCCCTTAAATATTTATTTTAATTGGTTTTTAGTATTTGTTGTTATAGCGCCAACAGAAATACAGAATTTGTGAAAATTTCAACTGTCTATCTATCGCGATTCTTGAGATACGGCCTGATGAATGACATACGGACAGACAGCGAACTCTTAGTAATAGGGTCCCGTTTTTACCCTTTGGGTACGGAAACCTAAAGAGGTAGGTTAAATTAATTAAAATTCGAACTAAAATTAAGGGTAATTGTTCTAAATTCAAACAAAATAAAATAGGGATTAAAATCAATGCATTTTATTCGGATTCTGTTTTCGGTGAATAAAATAAACTTTTTGAAGGGGGAATGGTATAAAGATGTTTGTTTTTTAATGCTACAGAAATAGTGACTCCATTTGCAAAAACACATTGATTATGGTGATTTCTCCCAACAAAATCTTCGTCAATTATGATGATAGGACTTATGAATTTAAGGCATAAATAACAAACAAGACCTTTAGTTTTAAAAACTAAACCCGACTACTTGTTATCGATAGCTGACATTGAAAAATAGTCGATATTGTAAATAATCCTATCGAAAATATCGAAATGCTGCAATACTATTGATCCTATCGATAATATTGAGAGTAAAAATTAGGCCTATTGAACTTTGTCGATACTTTCAATATTATCGAAACACGATTCTATTGTTGGTATCGATACTATCGGTATAATCGCCACTAAATAGTCGATACTACCAATACTATCGACTATATATCGACGCGATTCGATACTATAGATAGTTTTATTTAAATAACTATCGACGTATTTTCGATACTATCAACTAGGATTAAGACTACACTTGGTCGTAAAAGGGACAGAAATATACACCATGTATAATGTTAAGTTTATATTATAAAAGAGCTTGTGAACGAGTGACACTATGGACACTTTAAGGTAGGCAGGTAGATAATATGTCACTTTGTCGTGATAATATTTCTATTACACGCTAGCGTGTGCGTGACTAAATATTGCTAATATAATAAAGTAACCATATAATTATACTAGCTTCATATATTGACTTTAATGAGCCAGCAATAGTATCGTAGAAATTTCGACTATCGATAGGGCAAAACTATCGATAGTATCGTTATTATCGATCTTAAGCAACAGTATTACTTATTTTTATCAATCGATACTATCGACCGTATCTATAGTATAGTTAAGGATCGATAGTTTCGATAGAACTATCGATAGTATGACTGATTTTCGAGGTCACGATAGTATCACGATTCTATCGATAGGCTATCACTATCGCAACATCACTACAGTGAATGTTATCGCAGCAGGGAGAAAAATCTAGTAATGTATATATCTTTGAAATGGGCTCATTGAGCCATTTCATATGAGTAATATCTCACTTACACGTTGAATTCTTGTGGGTAGTCATATGACTCTGAATGAACACTTGGCGGCGGTACCATAACTATACTACATGACTGGATGGTCTACATGACTGCATGAACACGGTTGGTCGCTCAAGGGCCACCCCCACCGCAAAATAACCTATACTACATGGCCTGGGTGGTCTGAATGGCTCTGCATGACACTGTTACTGGCGGGGGTAGCTTTTGAGTTTGAGCCACCTCTTAGGCAAAAGTGAAATAGACACTAAAAAAAGTGTATCTATCTCTATAATGATCGCATACTCGCATACATATCGTTACATACCTAAGCTGATGAATTTTAAATAGTTTCTTAATAAGAGTAGACCCCCTAGCAATAACAGCAATCATATCTCATCCTAAAATAATTTATTTTCCGTTTCAATATAGTATATTTTGACTATACTGTCTTGAAACGGAGATTTACGAGTAAGTTTTTTTCGGCCCTGCAAATGGGCGTTTATCGGGCGAAAATTATTTCCGCCCATTCGGCCCTAGTTTTCGCCCAAAAATTGGGCAAAAACCTCGACACATCTCTAATTCAGAGGCATTATAAACATTGCCTGCCTTGCAAAGATCGGTCAAAATTGTATCATTATAAAACCCTTAATGTATATAAAATCAGCCTCTGAATTTTCGTACGTGGACGATCGCCCTTCCGTGCGTTTAAATCAGAATCTGAATATTACGGGTTAGTGGCGCGGCGCCCCCATTTGAAATACGTCATTTGAAAGGAAAGGAGATATTACCATATAAAATTTTGTTTTGACCAAGCCCTATAAACTATTTTATCTTTTCTACGCACATCAGTCAAAAGTTTGGGGTGCATGAAAGGAGCCTCCCCGAGTGAAGTACTGCCCCCCTGTACGTCCGGCGTACCCTGGGCTATCTGCGTGGACAGCCAGTCGGTAACGCAGATTGGCTGATCCTTTTGCCACGGAATGGCAATAAAAAAGAAACGGCCCAAATCAACGAAAACGGCACTTTTCAGAGCCAAACAATACGAGACTTTTAAAACCAACTCTTACAACAATATCCGTAAACATAGAAGGATTCTCGAAAAACAAGGCCGACATTCTGGCTGACCTCTGTCAAAAGACCGAATGCCATGTGCTCTGTGTTCAAGAAACTTACAGAGGCCCAACAGCTAGAGATGTGCCGTTGCCGGCAACATTGGCAACATTGGGAATATTGCCGGCAACGCTGCCGGCAAGATTGCCCGAAGTGGCAATTTTGGGGAATATTGCCTAAATATTGAGAATATTAGATATATTTATTTGAAAAACTCATTAAATAAATGTATCTAAACGTATTATATGAGACATCTTCTCGGGTCTTGGATGTTTATCTATATATGTATTTGTTATAAAATATAGTATCGTTGAGTTAGTATCCCATAACACAAGTCTCGAACTTACTTTGGGGCTAGCTCAATCAGTGTAATTTGTCCCTATATATTTATTTATTTATTTATTTATCTTAAAAAAATATAGATCCTACATACAAACTGCCAATGTTCCCGGCAAATTAAATTGCCGGTACATACAGATTTGTCAATATTACTTGTCTTAGGCGAAAAATAATTACTATTTTAAGTAGGTAAGCTAAAAAATAAACCGGCCAAGTGTGAGTCGGTCGCCCATTGAGGGTTCCGTTACGTAAAAAACTTGCAAACTCATATTTGCAGACAAATTTATATACTTAGTATGAACTTGACTACATGTACCTTTGCTTTATGTTGTGTTGTGACTGCCGTACAATGTTGGCAGTTGTGACCAACGGCTTAACGTGCCTTCCGAAGCACGGAGGGGCTCAAGAAATTTTATGCCACTTGTGGTGACCCATCCAAATGCAGACAAGGGTTGTTGCGGATACAACAACTTCGACATCCGCGGATGCGAATTATTAAAGGTTCACATTCGCGAATGCGGATGCGAATACGAAGTTTTTTTTACATATTTCAATTAGTACCTACATTAATAACGAGACCGGAAATTTTAAAAAATTGTAAGGCGCGTAGCCTGTCAATTTTTTTAAATTTCCATAATCAATAATCAAATCCCATATCTTGGCAACCCCTTGACTGATTTAGTTCATGTTCGAACTAAAATATTCTGTTTAATACTACTAAATTTTATATTCGATCACACCTACTAAATTTCAAATAAACATACATGTATTTAATACATGTATGTTTGTCCGATAACTCGTACAAACGCCAGATTTTTTATATAGACTCGGAGAACAGCTTCGCTCGCTTCACTCACTTTGCTCGCTCGTGCTATTTTGGTCTTCACAACAGTATAGTACATAACTTTTAGCCGCTACCGGATCAGCTCTCTTCGCAGCGGGTAAACAATTTTTTCGCATTTTTGAATCTCGAGGAACTTGAAAAAACAGCTTTTCTGATGTTTTTATCGTGGTACTAGTGCAGTTAATCACATGATTTTCTTGCGAGCAGATTAGCCATTTTATATCTAATGTGGGTGAAATATTCGTCCAAACGCAGAAATACACACTAACCGGCCAGCCGGTACGAACGCAAGTCGTTCAATGATGTCATCGAAGCGTCACGTAGTAATAGGCCGTTTTTTGGACATGTCTCAGTTCTACGCGGCGTATGTCAGTCAGTTTAGAGATAAAAAAAATAAAAAACACAGTATTATTCTAGATGTTTTACACAATTTTTACAGATCAACCAAAAAAGAAGTATTTTTCTTTATTGAACGAGCGAGCAAAGCTAGCGAAGAGTCTACTTGAACAATCCAACGTGTGTATGTATTTATGTATGTTTATTTGACGATAACAAGAGCATCTTTTATCGGATCTTCAAGAAATTTAGTAGGCGCGTGTCAATATAATTTTTAAGTTCGGACATAAGCCAAATGAGTCAAGGGGTTGCCGGAATATGGGGTTCGCGAGTTTACAGTTTTAATTAAACAAGCAAGTGAAGCGAGCCAAGTTCTCCGAGTCTACTTGAACAATCCGGCGTTGGTATTTATGTATTTAAGTATGTATGCATGTTTGTTCAACTATAACTAGATTAATTGTTAAGTTATAAATCATGAGCCGAATCTGTCTAGGGGTTACTGAGATATGAGGTTCGCGGGTTCACAACTCTGGCGAACTAATAGTTAACTATCCACTTATTAGGTAGATTTTCATTGAAATCCAGGGGCTTTTATTCTCTAAATACGCATCCGCATTCGCATCCGCATCAATCTATGTGAAGCTTTTGCGGATGCAGATGTATAAAGGAATGCAAATGTTCCGCATTTGCGGATGCGGATGCGGCGAGTTCTTTAGGGTTTCATATCCAAAGGGTAAAACCGGGATCCTTACTCTTCTCGAGGACAATTTTTCCCGAATTAGGCCCGAATTTGCCGGTCCCGTTTTGCCGGGATCCTAATACTAAGACTCCGCTGTCCGTCGGTCTGTCTTTCCATGCGCCTGTCTGTCCGTCTGTCTGTAACCAGGCTGTATCTCATGAACCGTGATAGCTAGACAGCTGACATTTTTACAAATGATATATTTCTTTTGCCGCTATATAGTCCGGTCAAATTATACCAAAAAATAAGTATGAAGCTACATAAATTCCCACCAAGCTGAAAATCGGTAAGATTGTTTAAAATACAATGAAAAATAAAATTTGAAAGTTCCCCATCATTCCCCTGTAAGGAAAAAATTTTATTCAAGGTCAAAGGTAAAAAAAAAATAGTTTTTTGCGATTTTCAGCAAAACGGTAAGTTTTATCATAAAAATACCTCAGACAAAAATTGTAGATCATAAAATTATCTGTCTGTGATGTCTGTCCGTCTGCGGTCCTACTCAGATACTATAAGTACTCGAAAGCTGTAATTTGGCATGGATATGTATATTAATCATGCCGAAAAAATCGTAATATAAAATGTGGGAAGACAATTTTTTAGGGTAGCCCCCATACAAGTAAAGAGGAAGTAATTTTTTTATCGACTAACACTTTGTATGGAGTATCGTTGAATAGGTCTTTCAAAAATATTGTGAGCTTGTGAACATAATTTTTGATTTAGGGACCCGTTTCTGAAATACTTATTTAGTTTTAAGTTAATTTTTTTGTTACATTTAGTCAAGGTCCCCCCCCCCCCACCTATTTACTAAACGGTTAAATATGGACACATGAAAAAATTCACAACCGTAGTGTATTTATCGAAGTTTAAAGGAAAACAATCAGAGCTAAGCAGGGTTTACAAAATTAAAAAGTTAAGGTGACCAACTAATGTGGCCCGATACGTTCTTGGCCAATTTTTTTGACGTGACAACGTCTTATAAATTGGTTTGCCGGGTGACACTTCAAGAAACTGCGTTACGCTCCGCTCACGTTATGCGCTCACAATGAGAGCGAGTGAGAGGCACGCGTCCCTTCCACTCGGGCATGGTTAGCCCGCCTAAGAGCGAGAGAGACAGACATAAAAAGTCGTTGTCACGTAAAACTTTCGCCCGTATACCGACTTTACAGGCAACCAATTTTTTTAAAGTAAGCTAAAGCAAATTTAGACATTTTATTACTTACAAATAAATATTTCTCAATTTTTGTTATTATGTAGGTAGTTTATACCAGGATACAATATATTTGTCTAGGTATAAATTGTTTAAAATAATAACATTAATAACCATGCAATGAGTTTATATTTTTATTCGTTCAGTGCGTTCGTATATAACAAAGTTCTCTGTGGTGCGTTCTGTGTAGCCATTTTTGAAACACTGGGTCATTAAAACGTCTGTGGAGCTGCAGAGTTGCTAATTTGTATGGGATTTTCGTCCGGAAAAGTTAGAATCAGAATATTCCATACGTGACGTCTGTGTCCGGCGGACTGCCCGGCCATAAGGTTATAGAATCTGAAAGTTTGAATCTGAGGTTAGAATCTGAATATTTTGTACGTCTCATTCCAGCCCATTGCCTATCTGCCAGCCATCTGTCAGTGTCAGGTTGATATACGTAGGTGCCTTTAGTTATGGCAAGATATTGAATTGTTGGATTTGGATTGGATTGGATAGCGTTGCGCGTTGCGCGTTGAATTTTTTGTTCCGTGTTGATTTAATTTTGGTACGTAGGTACCTAATTATTCCATAATTTCAACTTGGTTTCTGTACGGTTGAATCACAAAAAAGGATATTTTCATCACAGTCACAGAAGACCGATGGCACGATATTTTTCACGTATATAAGACAATTACATAGTAGGTAAGTTTATCTATGTTCTAGACCAGCTACCTACCTATTTAGTTTTGATTAGGTAATCTGCTTTGATGAATAAAATCCATATAAAGACATGTATGTTCTGTAAATGCATTTCTATATGTACCTAAGGTATAGGACTATTTTTCTCACGATTTAACTGTGAACAAATAATATCACATGTTACAAAAATAACTTGCATTACCTTCTTATAAAATTTTGCTGCACAGTAATTACATACGTACCTATGTACCTATATTTTTTTTTTATATTACTTGTACATACACATGTTGCCAGGAATATTTTAGTGCCTAATAAATGTATGATGTTCAGGAAAATGTATGTACTTCAAGTTTTAATCATTATAGAGAAGCTTGTTGAATTGATTGATTTTATGTGTTCAGTATTTTAGACAGAGGGTATTCTACTGGCTATACTTATTCCTTTTTTTATATTATTAAACCAAGCAACAAAGGTAGCTGTAGAATTGTAGGAAATAAATTTCAAAGTTATTGAACAAAGAGATAGAGTGCCACAAAGAAAGGAACCCGTTAGCTTTATCCACCACCAAAAGAAAAACACCTATTTTTGTTTCAAAGTCATTTACTTTGTTTCTACCATGAAAAACTAGAGGAGAGAAACCAGAAAGCAAACGAATTTGATTTATATTCGAAAGTGTAATTTTTTGTTTGCAGGACAAAGAAAAATGTTTGGCTCGGTGCTTGGTCTGCTAGGGTGGATAGGACTCAGTCCTGTCCCTTACATTGCTTCTGCCATCGGCACCACTGAACCTGCTCTGCGCCTCCTCATCTCCATCATCCTCGGATACCCATACGGAGTACTGTACCACAAATATGTCAGATCTGACAAAAATCTCCGAAATCTGTACTTCATTGTCACAGGACTTGATCTGGCATATTACAACTTTGGCTTTCAGCTCTACCATAACTTGATACCAACTGTAGTGATATATCTGACAACCATGTTCATAAAGTCTGGCAAGCTGAATGCGACTGTTTCCTTTGTGTTCAATCTATCCTACATAATTGTGGGTTATGTGGTGACAGAGTCCGAAGACTATGACATAACATGGACAATGCCACATTGTGTGCTAACTTTGAAGCTGATAGCTTTGTCCTTCGACCTGTGGGATGGTCAGTTGGTAGCAAAAGGCGAAACTCTTTCTTCAAATGCACAAAAGACAGCATTGGTGGAGCCGCCTACATTTGTTGAGCTGCTTGGGTTTGTTTACTTCCCGGCGTGTTTTCTGGTCGGCCCGCAGTTCTCCTTCCGTCGCTACAAGGACTTCATTGAAGACAAGTTTCCGCTGGACAAGGAAGCCAAAAACTTTGAACAGCAGGGCATGAGCAGGCTTATCCAAGGCATCCTTTATCTGACTGCATTCCAAGTTGGAGGTAAGTTATCAATTTTGCTTATTAGGAGTAATAATATTTAGGCATTAGGTCTTGCGGCCTTAAGCTGTGACTGCATAAAGATGCAAGGCAAATGCTCTGGTTGCTCTACTATAATCAGGTCAAACAGAGAAAAAATGCCTGCACAATTTACTAACTCAAATGCAAATAAGACCGTACTCTAAAGTGTATGTGTTAAAACATGTCATAATTCTCGCGTTTTGCATGCTAAAAGTATCAAGTTCATTTATGAGTGTCATAAAAAAATCCTCTCCGCTGAGTTCTTTTCGGTGTGAACTGAAAAAAGCTAAATTGCATTTTAATTTATAAAACTTAAAACAATTCATAACATACAAAACAATGATTTATTTTAACTCATTACTGCAGGTTTTCTAAAATTTATTTTATTTTCTTTGTCCTGTTATTTTAAAAGGCATTGAAATTCCAGTTTATTTTTACAATAGCATCATTAATATGCAATTTGATATGGTGTGTACACTAGGTAATGACAGGATGGTTAGCATATTTTGGGAGATAACGATGAAACAACATTACCTTAACATTAATTTATGTTATATAATGTTCTTTGTCCAGCTTTTTTTACTTAACTCATCATCATCATAATATTACCAGGTCTTTTGTCTCCACTGCAGAAGCACGACCCTTTCTGTACTACCAGACACTTCTGTACAACAGGCCATACTTGGCCAGAGCAGCCTTAGGACTTTACTTAGCATAAATGTTTAAATGTCACGTCACAGTAGTCCATTTGCAATCCATTTTTTTGTTCTTTGACCAGCTTTTTTACTCAACTAAAATGTTCATATGTAATGTCATCTCTTATGTTGTAGTCCATTTGCAAACCATTTTTCTCCCACATGCTGGCTATGACAGTGGTTCTAAATTGGTGATCTATGGACTACTACTGGTTCTTGCAGGCATGCCAAGTTGTCCGGGAAGCCATCTTAATAATATTTATACCAAACAATTATAACCTTCAATCAACAATATCAGAGAAAAGTAGTTGAACGGTCTTAAAGAGGGATTTTGTCTGATTCGAAATAAAAACCCTTGCATTCAAGGAAAATTCAGTTACTCATTAGTCGTCTTTTTTTCTTATACTGTCATGTGTCGTGCGAGACGGTCTCTATTCAGTCAGTCTGCAAAGAGGCTGGACGCCCGGACAGAAGTAAATAGGCCGACCTAAATGATAAGCAGAATGTGTAACCTAAAAAAAGTAACCATAGTTTTGTCTTCCACGGGTTTTATTACCAAACGAATGCATCAAGCAATATCTGCTCTTGATTTGCCACCATACATCTTTATGTATATGTATTTTGTATCCAATATAGTATTGTTGAGTTTGTACCCCATAACAGAAGTCTCAAACTTACTTTGAGGCTAGGTCAATCTGTGTGATTTGTTCATATATATTTATTATTTATTTTATTTGGTCTGAGTTTATTATTTGCTCCAAAAAGCAACTATACTTGCAGAATAGTTAGAAAATTTCTTCAAACTGACAGTTACAATTCTTCCTATGATGCCCACTTTGCTTAGGGCCATGTGTACCTATCATTAAGACTGGCTGGGCCAAGTAGAATATAATTTTAAATAAAATTAATAGTATTTTTAAGGATAATTTGGCTGAGCCTGTGCCTGTGAGTTCCGATACCTACATTGCATACTAAAGAACCTGTAAAATGCAAGCCCTCACGTAAACAGGTCGACGATTATTGGGCTCAGAGAAATCTTTAACTATGCTATCAATAAACATTGACAAGCTGGGAAGAAGAAAACTAAAGTAGCAAAGGAACAACAAACATTTTGTTGTTCATGTTAAGTCAGTAGTGACAATAGTTTATTTACCTAAAGGTTAAGAACCACTGACCCATGGCCCACTTTTGTAGGTTTTGACAATGCAATATTTTGGCACCATTGAACTGATGTAATCGCATTTATGTGCCCGCATCTTTGTATGTCATAGCTTTGTTTACTACAAATCTACTAAACGTTAAGATTTGGTACACGAGTTTCGTGACTCACGCTTCTATTTTATTTATTTATAAGAATGTTTTAATTATACTTTATTTATTAATTCAAACTGCTAGCGGTTATGGAACAACTAATAGCTAATTAAACAATTCAACTGCGATATACATAAAGTCTAAAAAATATAACTATTGAAACAATTTTAAGGGTGAATACAGCCCACGATTTTTTTTTAAATTTATTATTTTACCGAGGCTTCACTTCACTTGGTGTGACTATGTCAGCCTCATAGGGGACTTCGATTAAGTATTATTTAACTTCTGTGCACCATCACAGCTCGCAGAAATAAATAGATGGCTTTTGCCATGTGCGACAATGGATTGCTTATCACCATTGTACTCAGTCCACGATACTCATCAATTTTCTCCAAGGAACATAAATCGAAATTTAAATATATTTTTTTTGCTTTGTATACAAACTCGGGTTAGCTAAATGCTGATCGATGAACGAGTATACCTATAGGTATAATAGAAGGCAAAAAAATATTTTTCATTATTTAATATTATATGAAAAGTTGTAAAGTAAAATAACCGAATTCACCTTTAAAATTGTTCCAGTATATTTTGTTACACCCACAGAATTGCTCGTTTAAAGTATAGGATAACTCTAATAGCCTTCATTATTTCCTGTCCGTTCAACAGTAAACCAAGCGAAAGTAGACAAAATATCAAGTTTCTTTTGATTGTTTTGCTTCGGTACAGAAAAGTTCCGGATTCATACTTTTACTCGCATTTAAGTTTATACTTAGAAAAAAAAATACCTACAGTTTCTGACTTAACACAATTGATCGGCAGTTGTTGTAAAATGTTTGTAGTACAAAGGTCATGTTTTTGCAAAACCACGAGTAGAAGACTTATGATATTATTGCCTGACAACAAAACGAAGGTTATAGGTATCTGCGTTATTATACAGCAAACTGTACAGTATAACTGTACAGTCGACCACAGTAAAGTCAAACAAAATGAGATGGTCACATTCAAAGAAGTTTTACACTTGCTTCTACATGAGTTTTTGAATCATTTTTTACTGTCATACGCGAAAAGGTTTAAGAATAAAAGAATAACCGCGTTGAAGTTTAACTTCAGCACGACTACCAGAGCCATACTTGGCCAGAGCAGCCAGAGGATTTGGCCTAAACTTTTCGAACTAGCCAGACGAGTTGGAGTGGCCTCATTGATTTCAAATTTCTTTATTTTTCTCCACAATCTTACATTTTAAAACATATAATAATATCGTCGACAGGTTCATGGTTAGCAGAAGATTGTGAGAGACTGGCGTCTGAACTAAGCGAAGCTTGTATATCAGAGCACCAGACCCCTCCACATTTGGAGGAAACGTATTGAATATTACACATTTACCAGTAAAAGTAGTACTCGAAATTAAATACAGTTGGAGAAATACCTATATTTAAATATTTTTGATGTTAAGCTTTGTTTAACTTGTAATTTCTAAGTCGCCTACGACGCGACATCCACAGGAAGATTTGGAGTGATCCTATCCTACTCTGCCGGATACCACACGGCAACTGTTGTTAGTTGTTTATTAATATAGTTTTTTTTATTATTTCAGTGAGCGTGTTCAACATGAAGTACATGTTGTCTGATGAATTCTCAGACAACTCCTTCTTCTACAAGCACATGTACTGCGGGCTGTGGGCCCACTTCGCCCTCTACAAGTACATTTCTTGCTGGCTTATCACTGAAGGTAATAAAAAGTCTTCCTTTGGACGATTCGACAGAAATATCTTATTCACAACCTGGATACCCGTAATAAATCGAACCACGGGTTATACCAGATCACAGTAGTTGAATGTAATTAACCCTTAACTGCGAACGTCGGATTTATCCGACTAACATTATCGGGTCCATTCCGCGAACGTCGGATATTTGCGACAAAAAAAAATGCTCGTTTGGCACATAACTTACGTATCCATATCCGTTTTGGTGTAGATATTTATTTTAGATTTATTATGCCTCGCGCTGGGGGCACGACAAATGATATAATGTCTCGCGATGAAAGGGTTAAAAATTACGGCCAAATGACAAAAGAAAAACTTTATTTATACAAATAACCCCCGTGTACTTACAGATTTCCAAAGCGTACATGTGAGTCAAAAGCTTAGATACTTGAATATCATTTGGCATTCAAGCAATTTAATTTAATCAAGTATTTTATATAATTATATACTTTATTGTACACATTAACAAAATATGCACGGTAGTACTTAAAGCTAAAAGCATTCTTCAAAACCAATCAAACCTTTGGGTTCATGGGATAGCTTGCTCGTTTTGGAAATGGGGGAGGCCTATGTCCAGCAGTGGTCTTCCTGTGGCTGATATGATGATGTAAAAGAAATGTTATCGCTAAGAACCTATTTAGTTTGTAAGCATAAACGGAGGTAAGGGGCAAGTAGTTTTAAATTAGACGATATATACACACATTATGAAACAAAAATTATACAGTATACATAATTTTAGCATTTGCTACTCTATTGTTCTTACGTCTTACCGTAAGTGTCATGTCAACGAACGTGTAAATAGTAATCCCATCAAAAGCATAAATGTAAACATGGGAGCCAAGTTCTGTAGAGAAGCCTGAAATGTATTTATAAGAATCTCAAAATTTGACCTGGCTAGTTTTAGTTCACCTGAATCTCGACATTCGTTTTTACCAGCAATTCTGATGCATATATACAATGTGGAAGGGAAATCGAACCACAGAATATACTAGATCACTATAGTAAACAAAAACAAAAAAAAACTACATTCTCAAACAGATAGCCCGGGCAGCTGCACACTTTTGTATGGAAATACCGAATTCTAATTTTACTTTCCAGGTCATATGCAAGTAGGATATGAATCAAGTAGGATTTGATTGATCATGGATAAGTGGTCAATCACATTTTTCAGTATTTTTAAACTTTATTATATCAATAACTGTTTGAGTTACATTATTAAAATTTTGGATTCAAAATGAGCTAGACGACTTTAATATATGTGCTGAATTTCATATATTTAGGTTAAATAGGTTTCGAGTTGTGAAGGGGTCAAAAGTAGCTCGATGGTTCGTGTAAATATAGGTACACACGACTGCGCCGTCGCCAGTTACTTTTTTTGAACTTGGCTCTGACACGCTGCCGCGTGCCTAGATTCTTGACGTACGTAACATTTTGACTATATAGAGTGGATTGTTAAGTAAAGCGAAAAAAATACGGGACTGTTGTTTAAGCTATTAATTTTACATACATACCTTCCGATTACCTAAAAACTATGTTGTTTCTGTAAAATGTTACACGCGACTTGCACGGCTCCTTATCATTTCGCGAACGAACAAACAAAGGAAATTGTAATTGTGACATAGCCCATCGGGTTGGGTAGGGACCAATACTGAATTGAGTTTCTATTAGGCGTAATCTTTCCAGTAGTAATTCCGATACGCTTGTAGTATTTAGCCTTAGCAATAAAATCACATTTAAAGAAAATTACTTTTAAGAGATAAATTAATTCTACATTAAAAAAATATTTTCGACTTTGACTTTGACTCTCCGGAAGAAATACATAACTACACGATAGTGAAAACCTTCAGGTAGCGCCGATTTACACTGGAAAAAGCTTGACTGATATGGAATTGACAAAAGAATGGTTTTCCTAGCATCTCTATTTTTTTCTATTCTTTTTATCCTATCATTTCGTATCATTCTTCTACCATACTCACCTTTATTTGTATATGTTATGGACCAGTGATTAATAAGACATAATAATTAGTATTATATATTTATGTATTTTTATATGTATATGTTTATTTTTGTAGACACGTATGTAGTATATGTAGTCAGTTACATGCTTATCTTAAAGCCTATTTCTATTAAATTAATTTCTGTGTTTTCTAAGCCTAAGCATTTAGTCTACCTTTTGTATCCATTTCATATAGTTATATAATGTTGAAAATTTAAATTTGAGTTTGAGCTCACTCCATAACGTAAAGGCAGTATAAAAGACCCGACAACAAAACTGATTAATAAAATTAATTATAATTAATTGTAATTTAATGTTACAGCAATGGAAAGACAATAGGGCCGATAAATTAGTATACCCACTTAGGTCTTACAATATTCTAATGAGTTTATTATGAAATCGCGTACGTATAAGGGCAAGCGACCTTTGCGTTACAAAATTGTTCATGAATATTATTATATGTTGTACTTAAATGAAATTGTAGGACATTCGTGTCTCATTGAATGTACTTTCATGTTGGGGTCATGAATATTTAAAATGCAGCTTATTTAAATAAAGTTGCATACCACTTAATCATTATGACACCTATTCGTAGATGCGCAAATGTAGTGACAAGTTTTTAAATATTGTATTGTTACGCAACGAGGTTTCGGATTTATTATAAACTAATTTCCATTTTGGTCTGGGAGAAAAGAGAAAACTTAGAATGTACTAGCTGCTTTTTTCCCGAGCAGCTAGTAAGAGCCGATCGAAGGAAAAATATCTAACCACCATCAAGCTAAAAGTGGCCTTTGAGTCTTGCAGCCCTGGGTTCTATATATTTAGAGACGCAAGACTCAAAATGCTCTGTCTGCCTCATTAAGGATTAAGGTAATAGTATGTATTGTATGATGGGAACGATTTATTTTAGTTAACCTAATCGCATCATTTTAGTACATGTGATGCAAATGGTGTCATGCCTTTAAGTTAACTGTTGAACGCCCAGCGGCCCACCGGTGGGCCTACTGAGAATTTCCGTTCAGGCCAAAGTGAAATCGCGTTTCCCGTCATTCTTCACAATATCGTTTTATTGTACCAAACGATTAGAAATATGTTATTTGGCACTTTACTACTAAAACTTTCTTGAATTACTATGAAAATTATGGAGATATTGAACTAGGCACACCGGTGACCCCCGCGGCCAGTATGGAAGGAATTACGTAAATCCTTCCCCACAGGCCACGGGGTCACTCGACGGCCCAACTGCGCGCTTGCTGCGTACCCGCTTTCGTCGCAAGCGCAGACGTCTTAGGGTTGAATCTCATCTGTCCGCACAGGACGGAATTTTTACATGCTGCTACCTTTTTCTGTCGCTCAAAACCGTCATTTGTTAGGACGAGAGCGATGAAACGCTTCAGCATGGCCGGTGATGAAGCGTTCCGTCGATCTCTCTCGCTCTAGCAAATGACGATTATTAGCGACAGAAAAAGATAGCAGAATTAGAAAAGTGCTGTTCCGTGTTGCCAAATGAGTTTGAAAAAGTTCATTTTAGGTTATTTATATAGAATCTTCAATTTGTTTTAATATTTTTATTTTTTTATTTTTTATAAGAATATTTATGTTTATAATAATAACTTATACCCTTAGTTGCGAAACCAACGACCTCACGGAAGCATGAACGCTACTTAGTACGTAATTTTTTGAAGTGAATCTTCTTCAGGCACATTGGGCATGTACAGATAGCATTTTTGCGACAGTTACCGACACCAAGTTTTCACTTCTGAAATTTTCTTAAGGCGCGTTGGGCATGCTCGGTTTTTGAGATGGGAAAAACGATTGAACTCGCGATACTGTTACCGACACCATTTTTTACATCCTTTTAAATTTAAAGTATGTATAAGTTGAGGTTGGCTCTGGGATTGATCGGAGACAGTCTTCTATCTCGCTCTTGCCCTGACCCATTTTATCGGGTTGGCAAGATGTAAAACAAAGCGTTGTTTTACATCTTGGAGCAAAACCAAATAATGTCGAAAGTTTTGAACATATATTTTATCATATAACCAGATCAGATGTGTAGTGATTATATGCAGCTTAAAATAGTAGGTTGGGTTTTTGATGTAGCAATAATAATGCACGAAAAGTAGACGGTATTACATTTCATGAGTAAGTACGTAAATACACTGGTTTCTGTATTTTGATCACGCATTTCTATCTCAAATCACACTGGAACCAAGTTACTGAACTAAATTATTGATAATAACATGAAAAAAATATTATGAAATAGCAAAACCTAAAATTAAATAAAAAGACTGGCTATTTTTCTTTGGAAATTAAATCTGAAAAAAGCAAATTGTTTTTATGTTATTTTTTAAAGTGTTAAGTAAATAGCAATAAACCTTTTTGTGTTTAGCAATAATGAACACAACAAGTTCCTATGTGCGATAAAAAGATTATGGATATTTTGTGATTTTCTTATGTTTTTTACAGTAAACAATTTAAATTAATTATTCCTGCAGTTTTTACCCAATTTTTGAACCGTAAACATTCCTTAGTCAATCTCAACAGGTGCACGAAAAACCGCGGGCTGCTTGCAGGCCGCGCAACACCCATAAGCCAGTTTGATTTTGCATTTTAAAATAATATTTCCAATTTTAATTAACCAAATTAATAATTAATTTACATTAAATATATACCTTAACTACGAAAGTTTAGTACAACCCTAATGAGTTGTCAAAAATTGCAAATAATTTCTTAGTGTTAACCGGTACACAGAACCAAGCCGATTCATATATTCTACAGGGCCAAGCGGCCCACCTTAGTAACGTTTTTGCATCGTATCGTTGCGTTTCGGCCAGTCAATCGCGTTTGAAGTGAAGACCTCCGATGGCTCATCGGTGACCACCATGGCCTAAACGAAACAACATGCTTTTTCCCGTGGGCGTTGAACGTATTAAATAAAAAAATAGAAAGACGTGAAAACTTACTGTCGGTTACGCTAATGGGTAACAGTGTTGCAAGTACAATGTTTTTTTTTTTAAATGCAGCATACTCGATTTTATATCTATCTACATTGAGGATCCAAGCTCTCGTATGGAATCTTTGTATGGAAAGACACGCAGACAAAGACGATGTTTGCAGAGATATGGAATAATTAGGCATGACGAATGGAAAAATATATTTGACCCATCAGTTAGATTATTAAAACATATTGTACACGTATTTTTATTTTCTTTGAGAAATAAAAAGTGACAAAGATATAGCGGAGCATTTAAATTTCGCGTGACTTTAAGGATAAATACAATTTTTACTTAGCGGTATGACGTCGCAAGCCCCCATTCCGGAACTTTGATGCTCCGTATCTTTGTGAATTTTCCTTTTTTGGCTCCATTATTCTCGGATAATCTAAAAGACGGACTAATTCCACTCATACTTTTCTGACCCTGTCAATGTCTTTTACTTAGTGATGCCGTGTCTGTCCTTTGTAGAGTTTGTAAAAGAGATAGGTTGAATACGCATGCACAGCCAGTACCTAAACCGCTTGGTCACCACCTACCGGCACTTCTACACACGATTAACAACACTAATATTGCTTTTCAGCGGCGTGCATCAGATTCGGGCTCTCGTACAACGGCGTGGAGAAGACAGCCGACGACCGCACCGTGGCCAAGTGGGACGGCTGCAACAACATCAAACTGCTGCGCTTTGAAGGCGCCACCAAGTTCCAGCACTACATCGACAGCTTCAACTGCAACACCAACTACTTCGCCGCCGAGTACATCTACAAGCGACTCAAATTCCTCGGAAACAGAAACCTCAGCCAGTTCTTCACACTCCTCTTCCTCGCCGTCTGGCATGGCATCAGGTCAGGCTACTACGTCACTTTCTTCAACGAATTCATTATTATGTTCATGGAAAGGGAATTCGAGTCTATCCTAAAGAAAACTAAGATATACGATGTCATGTGGTCGAATACATACTGCAAGTATCTACTTTATATACTTCTCAAAATGTACACTATAATATTCATGGGCTGGAGTCTCGTACCTTTCGACTTGAAAGTGTACTCGAAATGGTTGAAGGTGTACTCTAGTCTCTTCTTCTCAGGGTTCCTCCTGTTTTTGCCATGGCCGTTTGTTTACAAGCCGCTGATGCTGAAAGCTATCAAGCATTTCCGCCTGAAAAAAGTAGCGGCTGACTAATTTGCTCAAGTTTCTTGTAATATTTATGACGTAAGCGAGTTCAGAGGCCGAGGGCTCTTTGTATGATGATTGATATTCAAGTATTAGTGCGTTTAACTTAGATCCTGTTTGAGCACGTGCGTACGCAACATACGATGGGTTGTCCGTTACAGACACAAACCGCACTTGTGAGAGAAAGACAATATAAGTCGCCCGTCTTTTTCCCGGTTAGCAAAGAGAAACAAACCTGAGATCGCTAAAGCCGATACCTTTCTCTAGTGGCTGTTTTCACGTACATTGCGTGTTTTAAAAGTCGATGCTCAGATTGTTCAGTGCAAGACAGGCGGTAGGAATATACATTAAATTGTCACACAATAAGTAATCTACGTGAGATAGCGACTTAGATGTAAAATAATAGATGTGAATAAAGTACTGAGGAGAATGTCTTTTTGACCGCAACCTGCGCGCATTCGCGCCATAGCATTTCCTCACATGCCAGGTCTAGCGTCTAACTCAGTTAGTTCCTGAGGTATGAGGCCGGTACGGGAGGGGTGACAAATGACGTGACATGACGTGTCCTAACTGTCTTGCTATACACGTGATACATTTTAATGCAGATATCTCTTACGATATCCTAATGATATTTACGAGCGTGTACCTAATAATAACAAAAAAAAACCGAACAAGTGCGAGTCGGGCTCGCCTACCAAGGTAAAAAATTTGTAGGTAAATATTATAAATATCTTGTGATATATATTTTCTTATTGCCGTAATGTATTTGGCTCCCCATTGCTGTATTGAATGGCGTTCTATCAACATTTTCCTCTCTGATTGGCATTTTCTGTATCGGAATCCTAATTCACGTAATAAAAGTCTAAAGTACTTATGTATAACCACATTTGATAAATCCACCTTCCTCTAAAACTTTTCTTAATTTATTGGTCGTGGGAATTTCCTTTCTTACTGCGGATTACGCTTCTTTCTGGAAATCCTGAAGCAATGGCAATGGTTTTTTGTATATTAAACTCTGCAGAATTGGGATTTAATATTTTTGTTTTAAAATATTCTTACACTTTATAAACTACTTGTTTCGTTTGAGTTCTTATTGGAGGACTCATCTTTGGTTGTAAATACCGTGTGCGTTTTACTTGAAGCGACCTGTCCCAATAACACGTATTGACGACAGCAAGCCTGACGCCCGACTGAAGTTACGTTACGCGGCGTTTGACGTTTCGTAAACACACCCCTCCCGTACCGCTCCCATACCTCAGGAATTGCCACAGTTAGGTGCTAGACCTGTAGTTTACATAATTATAGTCATAATGAGGTACTTTTTACCCAACCTGTTTCTGCTACTGTACACATACTTATTGCTTTGGCGACTTATGTGGATTACCTATCCGTTTTTGCGTGTTCTATGGGAAATATGACATATGTATTGCCTTGGGCTTAAATTATTATAATTATTTAATTTGACAAAAACACAAACTGTGTTTTTGGCAGTCAAAGTGTTTAAAAACAATAGATAAAGCGCCACTATTTTCCAACATTGCATTTTCAAGTTTAAACACAAGCAAAACAGTTAAGTTCAAGTAATTATGCATATTGGTCATTATACTTAGAGATATAGGAAGTATGAAAAAAATATAGTTTCCCTTTGTATGATATATCAAATATTTTTAGTTTATTTTAGCTAATAGCAAATACAAAACGACGCTTCTACGCAAAATAAGTTATTGTTCCTCTATTTATACATGTTATGATGGACCAAGTGATTAATAAGACATTCTAATAAATGCCCGTGTAGTTTGAAAAATGCCCAAATGAGAGGGAAGTGTGGTAATTGTATTTTTGAACAGTTGTATAAGAAGGATCAAAAAATGCAAGTGGCGCAGAGTGGCGTAAGAAGACGCCATCGAGCATTTTTTACATACTTATACAACGATGAATACAATACTTTTTCCACGAAAATATTTACTAAAAAATAAAGAAAAATATGAAAATGTTTGACACATGTTTGGTAGATACTAGGTATCTATGGTAAACTTTATTTTTTTTTTAATTGAAGTCTTCCTAGTGACTGTGTTAAAAACATTTTTCTTATGATGGTAGTATCGTAGATCTAAAGAAAGAAAAGTTCTAGGCCTATCTTTCAGGAACAGCTTTTAGCGGTAACCCAAATTGGTCGCTTTCTTCAGTTAGTCAATAGAAATCAAATAAAACAATTGAAAGGTGGAAATATAAGTACTTGTGTATTATCAGATTGCCAGAAAAGCACATGATAATATTCATAATGTCTGGGCAATGTGATAAATAAGGAAGTTCAAATTATAATTAATTACTTCGCCTATAGTAGCTTGAAATTATTCATAACACCCGGGCATTACGAAAAAGTCCCAATTTATCTCTTGGTCCTTAACATACGTATTATAAACGTTGACCAGACAGTTGGGTTGTCTGCTTGATACTAATCGTAACATAATGAGAAAGTACGTACCTGAGACAAGAAACACGTATTAGTTATAAAGGCACAAAAATTATTTATATGCTAACTATACGATTCGCGTAAAAAAATCTTTTTACAAGCTTTTACTTGTGTTTTGACTTTTGACGAAGAAATTTAGACGAAGCTGGTTTCAAAATTTACTGTTTTGATGCGTCATTGTCATTGTATCTCGTAGTTACTGTTCAATTGTTTTGAAACAAAAAAACTTGCAATGTATCTGGTATATATCTAGTATGTTTGTCAAATCTTATCAATTTTTAACCAGTATCCTCAACCGATTGAGATGACTTTTTCATACTTAAGTAAGTCGGATGACAATACAATATTTATAACAATGTGCTGTTCTGATGATGGAGCCGGGAGATATTTAACAGATCTCAATTATAAAACAACATTACCTCATTGAGTAGGACTCGTTTGATTTGTCTTTTTGAGCACTTTATGGTAGATAACGTCTCGTCTGATCATGGAGATAGAATATAGTGTAATTTAGTAATAAAACAACGTAACTCCATCAAGTTAGGCTTATCTTATTCGTCTTAATAAGTAGTATGGCCCAATGAAAGTATGTAAAAAATTATTTGAATAGAATTGTTATTTTATTTAATGACAGTTTTCTAAAATTGATATCACAGCTTTGAATGGTAAGATCTTATATACGACTGGCAGATAATTTTCTGTAGTAAAAAGTGTCAGAATTATTTTTCATGAGCTTTT
The DNA here is from genome assembly GCA_963555685.1 of Acrobasis consociella. Lineage (NCBI taxonomy): Eukaryota > Metazoa > Arthropoda > Insecta > Lepidoptera > Pyralidae > Acrobasis > Acrobasis consociella. The sequence goes on along the minus strand of OY743104.1, from coordinate 6,068,361 downwards.
GCCTGCGAGTTTGGCGCTGCCTCAGCGAGCTTCATCGCGGCGATATTATCGTCGTGACACCCAATTCTTTTGTGACTATACAGTGACCATCGCGGCGATCGACGATTGACTTATGTTAGCAGCGATATTCTCGCCAGTGAAGGCAACGCGTTTGTCAGTGCCGCTTCTTTTGAAAACCTGATTTTGCAAACACAAAATCATGTTGATCGGTTTTTTCGTTTTCATTGAAAGACTTCCACATAAATAGACAACAAATTACATTATGTGGATGAAACAGAGCATTCGGACCTGACGTTTCACTACTATCAGCATTTCTCTTACTGCGATCATGTCTTTTTTAATTTCCGAAAACCCTGACCATGCAATGTAATGTTTTATAAAATTAAAGATAAATTTTGTAAAATTTGGTAAATGAATTCAAATAGGTATATATAATATATACATATAGACTCTTTTCAAGTAGCCAAAGAAAGAATAGACAGTTATATAGTATTATATAAGACGGGTATATATAATACAAATATTTAAAACGTCTGTTCAGTCCCATTCTGAACATTCCATATTGAATGAATACGAAATACCAAAAATATCGTGTACAAATTGAAGTAAACGTGGGCTTAATTTCCTTTATAATATTAGCAAATACTTGCCTGGAGAATACGGGCAGAAATGGCGCCATTACTTGAAATAAGTTGTTTAAATATGGTGGTTTCTAACCCCCAGGCCTCAGCTAGACCGTCAAATTATTGCATGAATAACCGTTAACAGTATTATTAGTATCCCGCCTAGTTTAAAACGCGTTGCTGCTAATAGTAACCGCTTTTGCCGAAAACTTTCAACTGCTTTTCCTTAAATTATTTAAATGTCTATGTATGCCTGAGAGTTAACAAAATGTTAATTGTCCCCATGTTTACGATTAAACATAAATGAGGGCGCCACTTCTCCCTGTATTCGCCTTAAAACTAAAAACAAAATCTTTGCTAGGTACGTCAGAGCATTAAGGCCCATTTAGACGGTGCAAGTTTCTTGCCCGTTGCATGCCATTTTATTGCAGCAATAGACAACTTGCATGGTCTAAACGAAATGTCAGCCATACAAATCATTTATTGCTTCAATAAAATTGTATGCAACACGCAAGAAACTTGCACCGTCTAAATGGGCCTTTAACATAGGCGCGAGCAGTGGCCGAATGCAAAGGTTATACAAATGCAAGAGAGCGGCGGTGATGCCGCGGTCGCTGCATCGTGTGTTAACGCTCTTAAAACAATGGTTTGTTCCTGTTGAGTCACACCAAGATTAGTAACACTGCTACTTATTGGGAAAAAAAGTTGTCATTTTTCCTAATGAGTCACACTGTTACTAATCGCCACTCTGTATTCCCGTTGACTCACAGTATTTGTTGTTCATTTTAATATTTTGAGAAGAAAAAAAAACACGTTTCATAGGTTCGAAATATATATCTGCATTCTGTTATTTAAAAAAACACTGTGTAGAAACGTTGGCTCACCAATTTTAAGATTTGTTTCTTTCGTTATTTATTATTATTCTTATCTAATTTGTTAAAATTACTATTTTCTTTTACAGTGGTTGACAAAATAAACTATAGAAATGCCTTTTTATGAAATTTATTGATTTAATTACTGTGACTCAACGGGAATACAGAGTGGCGATTAGTAACAGTGTGACTCATTGGGAAAAATGACAGTTGCAATGAATAACACCGTTACTCATTGCAACTTTTTTTCCCAATGAGTAGCAGTGTTACTAATCTTGGTGTGACTCAACGGGAACAAACCAAAACAATTAGGTAGTAGCCCAGGTCGATCTTGTCACTATTATGACAGGTTTGAAATTTTTCTAAATGTAGAACAAAGGTGTTAAATGTTTCTGTCACAAAGTTCAAATAATTTAAATTCTTACATGTTGATTTAATTTAAGAAAACTAATATGTAAAATTAGATAGAAATGTTCTGTATATTTATCGTAATTCTAACAGTAATTACGATAACTGTCCCGTGGCGAAATATTGTGCTTCCTATATTTCGACATGGGATATTCTTTAGAATTTCTTTGATATTTGTAACCAAATAGCGTGCATTTTATATAAACTTTGTTTACTTTGCCCCAGTAATGTCTGATGCCAGCGAGAAATGCATTTTGTTCGATACGGAACCGTAATTTAGGAGTATTGTCTTACTCTGCATTAACTGTTTGCACGCCACTTCATGTAACGAACTTACTTGTACGTGAAGTTCTATCATATAAGGTACCCTAATAATAACAATACTGTTTTACAATAAATATCCTTTTTCAATATAATCCAAGTAGTCGTGAATAAAAGCCAGTTTTGTGTAAACAAAAATCTCGCGAAATAATGCTAGTGGAGAGTAATCATGAGGACTGGCATAATGTTGTCTAAACTTGTCTAGAGATGTTAAGTATTATATGTGGTTTGAAGAATGAAAACTAGAGTAACATAATCCGTTCCACGGCTATAAATATCACAGCTCTGTTTCTGCTGGGAACAAAAAGAACGGTCAATTTAGGAGCCTAAAAAGTTGAGACTTATTTGAAACACCATAAATGATAATTAGCTTTACTGTAAATGTTTAATGTAAATTATATATACTATTGGCTGTTAATATTACGCACATGTACCTGTAGAGCTAGCCAGCTGAAGGGACAGTTTTTGTAAATGTATGGTCTCTAGAACATAGTCCGACATGATTGATCTACGTCGATGACTTACCTACGTCGCACTGATCCGAAACACAGCAACTAACTTTGTTATTTGTTTTACTAAAGTGGATTTAAATCGTGCATGTGACTACTATCTGTCGACCTCCGTGGCGTAGTGGTCACCATGCTAGTCCGGTCAGGGCAAGTTGAAAAATGGCCTTTATCGAATTGTCTTGGGTATTGGATGTGTATCCAAAGTATATGTTATAAAAATATAGTATCGTTGAGTTAGTATCCCATAACACAAGACCCGAACTTACTTTGGGGCTAGCTCAATTAATTTTTTTTTTGTTTTTTATATATTTATTTACTATTTTCTCGAATTTGTTATCTGTTTTAATACAATGCAATTGATTCTTTTTTTATAAGTTCCTTCCATCGTTTTCTTTCTTCCGTCAGTCGCTTTACTTCTCTGTACGATCGGCGTGTTTTCATTGCTATTAAAACTAACATATTATCCCTTTAAATGTCGGACGCCCGGAGCGGGCGTCTGATGTATTGTTTTACTATTGTGTCTGCTATGCCGACATTTGAAGGGTTATGATTTTTAAAAGTCCGTAAAACAAAGACAAATTAGGACGTTACAGCATTTTATTATATTTAATGCATGTTGTGTAAAATAATTATCTCATATTAAACCTGGTGAGGAAAACTCTTAGAAAAACTCGCTTCAGTGCGTAGGAATTAGGCTTAACTTACACTGGAACGGCAGCGGCGGGCAGCCAACTGTCAAACCATATTCACCTTTATTTCTATTCATGAAATTGCATAGAATAGTTTGAAAAAATCTCGGCCGCTTGGCCCCGCGCCTCTCTCAATAGCGAGCAGACGCGAGGCTTTTTTTCACGCTATACTGTGCATTCCGTTAATAGAAATAAAGGTGAAAATGGTTTGACAATGAAAGTGCGCTGCCAGCCGCTTCCGAAACTTTGAAATTGCTAGAATGAAGCCAGTGGTGTTCAGTCAGTAATTTCTGCTAATGAATTTCACTGCTGAAAACACACTGTTTTTTGCCTGTAGCAAAACACACATACTTATTTTACAAAAGTTGTCAGGTCTGGTTGGCTCAGCTTTACAGCTCCCCTTTATCGATATCATTAAATGATGTAAGAAATATTCATGAACGTGTTGTGACTTACTTGTAGTTCTATAGTTACCTATAAAATTACCCAAACAAATATACCCAAACAGTACATTATATAAGCGCATTTAGATAATCAATAAACGTATTTTACATTTATAGCTTTTGTGCACCGTATAATGATAGTAGGTGTAATTTTTTTTCCAATGGGACCAAGACTTTAGAAATTTCATAGAAAATTGTTCAGCCGGTTTGACAATATTATAGGAAAGTTCAGGACAGTTTTTGGCGATGGAGCATTGGTCCCATAGGTAAAGTTGTTCGTATTGACAATCCCTGTTTGAAGTGTGTGTTGGCCCTACATTTACACCTTGCATAATTCTGTCATAGTACAGCTCTCGAGACGTTACCTCAACTTTGCATTTGTGTGAGTGCACACAGATAGTGTATGTGAGATACCGGCCTAAGGCACGACGTGTCAAGCGCATGTTTGTGCCGTTTTATATTGTTTTTTGAAACTCGGGCTGAGACGCAGCACGAAGCACGCGTGTCATCTCTCCGCGCACTTTCTGCCTTCGCCTTGCCTTTTGGTACCGCTATCAGCTTGATGTTCTAGTGGTTTTGCGTTAGAATTATTAATGAAATAAACTAACATTAATAATAAATAACATAATAATCGTCAAAATGGTTAATTTCTTTCTAATAAAACATTGATGTACTGACCACTTTTTTCGCTCACTCACACTAATGCAAAGCTAAGCTTACGCCTCGAGGACTGTAACAGTTTGCCGTATTATTATGTTCGTGTCTGATACTGAAATACTCACAAGTTTTTCCGCTGAAATTGCTGGTTTGCTATTCACACGGCATATTTAAAAATTCCGCAGCAGTGCCTGCAGTTAAGTGATAAACATAGTTGCCTGATTCTCTCTTTTACGCATATTTGTAGATAATTTCAGTGATCAAAGATCAAGTTTTGATATGTCGATATGTATAGTATAGTTAGAATAGTTATGTTCTAGTAATGGATATATTTTGTAAAATAAAATGAGTTATCTTAAATTGCGTTTTTTAATTTTTTATCGTAAGTTTTCGCGCCTGAAATTACGTGGCTAGTTTATTTCTTTGCGAAAAATGTGACGTACGTTCGGCATAGTATAGTATTACAGGCGTAATTCCGCCGAAGATAGAAACAACAACCCGTTAGCCACATCCTGTGATATCCGTAGGCTATTTGTTTTAGTTTTGAGTCTCCTATAGTTGTTCATGTTGATGAGATTAATATTCCATCCATACAAACTTATTAAAATTTAAATTAAAACTAAAAATTACAAATTATGTAGTCCCACTAAAATATTATCCCTCGGTAACGTGGCCAAAAGGCTGGCAGCATTGCCACGTTGTATGTCAATGCTGATTCTTTGAGTCAGTTATCAGCCCTTTGGTCTCGTGTTTGTATAGTTTGAATTTAAGTAATTTAATTAATCATTGTACAGAATTAGTTTAAAATAAAATATTCCATTTGCAGTCGTCAAAACGAACGTGACAAAACAATTACGTGTTATCGCTGCATTGGCTACACGGGCTAACCCCTTAGCACTGACGCATGACAAGCAACCCTGGCGTGGGTTGAGACTGGGTTGGTGACCACAACTGTCATATCTCGAGCTAGTTCCTTGGAAGGCGCGTCAAAGGTCCTGATTGCCATCATTACTAGGTGGCTGTCAAAATATGCCTTTAGGCAAAAAAGGTAGAATAGGTAATTATAGGCAGCTTGAAATATCTGAAACCATATACAAATGGTGCCAAGGAGATGTGGGTAAAATGGGCCGGCCACATAGGACGCAAAAACTGAAAAAAAAACAACCGGCCAAGTACGAGTCGGACTTGCGCACGAAGGGTTCCTTACCATCTATAAAAAATTGCTGTATAGGAACACGTTTGCTGTATGGATGGGAGCACCACTTAGATATTTATTTCATTCTGTTTTTAGTATTTGTTGTTGTAGCTGCAACAGAAAGACAATATCATTTGTGAAAATTTTAACTCCACAGCTACCATGGTTAATGAGGTACAGCCTGGTGATAGACAGACAGACAGCGGAGTTTTAGTAATAGGGTCTCGTTTTTACCCTTTGGGTACGGAACCCTAAACAGACAGCCTATTTCCAGTAGGGCTACTTACACGAGGCCCACAAACTAAGACATTCTTAGATTTTTCGTTCCGAAGTACATCATTTTGTACTATTCGCAACTAAAAACACAGTTTTATTGCATTTTCGTGATGAAAAACGAAAATACGACGGCAATTGTGCTTTGTTCAGGTACCAGGTAATCCTCGGGCTCCGGGAGGCGGCGTGGGAAGCTCCCATCTGTGGCCAATCCGCTTCCAGCCCGCATATCGATCGCGCGCCGCTCTGCTCCGTTGAAACTTTTGCCTGCTAGATCCAATTGTTAAATCTGCACTTAAGGTTTTCCAACAATATGAAGCTTTCATCCTACTTACATTTATGCTAAAGTTTGTATGGATTTTTGTTCCGTTTCCACCAAAACGGCCAAATGGATTGAACTTTATTTATTTTACTTCATTACAAGGTTGTAAATGGCGGACTTAAGGCCAGGGGCCTTTTCTACCAGTCAACCAACAAGTTTGAGAAAGTAATCTTTTGGGGTAACTACCTACAACAGCAACTAGCTAAAAAAGACAAAAGGAAGGAGTTAACTTATAATTATTAAGTAAGTATATATAGTCTTAGTACCTGGGTGACTGAGCTTCGCTCTGTTACATCTCAAACATTAGCTACATTTTTTTAAACTTGTCTAAAAACAGTACAAAATAGTCACCAAGTGGGATTCGAACCCGTAACACTCTTTCCAGCGGTCCGGGTCCGCATCCTTAACCGCTGAGCCAAATGAATGGCGGCCGGCGCGACGAAATTAGCGACCATATTCTGCGTGGAAAGAAAAACGCATGAAAACTCGAAAACACGCGTTTTCTTAAACATAAGACTAATCTAGATCGATTGTTTACCCCCGAAAACATATACCAATTTTCAGCGAAATCGTTAGAACCGTTTACGAGATCACAGAAATTTATAAATATGTAAATAAATATACAAGAATTGCTCGTTTAAAGGTGTTAGATATTATTTCAACAAAATTGTACATCCTCCTAAAAAAATATTGGAAATGTTCGAATCCAAAATAAGTAAAAATCTTTTTCATAATTCAAGCTCTGAAAGGAAGTTGTACACAACGTGGAAGGGGACATACCCGTAATAAATCGAACCACGGGTTCTATATACCTACTAGACCACTTTAGTATAATGAAATTAAAATAACAGTAACAAAAAAAATCGGCATTTCCATACAAAGGGCCCCCCCCTTTGTATGGAAATGCCGATTTTTTTTGTTACTGTTATTTTAATTTCATTATACTAAAGTCGCCCGGGCATTATGTATGGGAAGGTCGATTTATTTTTTGTTTTTGGACTGTTTTATTTTATTGTCATTATAATACAGTGATCTCGTTAAGCCTGGGGTTCGATTGATTACGAGTATGTCCCTTCCACGTTGTATAACTCTAATCCGGATTGTAAGTTAGATTTAAAATCTTAGTCAGGTAAGTAAATTTGAAATTGAAGGCGGCCATTAAGACTCCTATAGGTATATGCATGAATTTAGTTTTATTTTCAAAACAAGTGCATTGGCCTTCATGAATAGCTAAATGCGCAAAACTCGTAATGCCATAACAATATATGGCTTGGCGCGCATTTTCTAGTATCTTTATCTAAATATATTGTAATTTACAAGTTTAAGTAAAGATTTGGATTTGACGTCTAAATTGGAAAAAATAGAGGCAAAGGCAGTCATAGAAAACCTTTTATAACAGTTTTTCATTATTTTTTCACTTTTATCATGAAAAGTAGAGAGTTCAACTTGAGTGTAAGTGATCAATGACAACCTCGAACTATAAGCGCTCTCGCTCGCTTCGCTCGCTCGCGCACCCAAATGTCTAGGTAGTAATTGATTACTTACAACTTACATAACTACCCTTGTTTAATTAACAATTTACTATAAATTCGAAAAAATCTAGATCATAATAATATTATATCACCTGATGATCTAATTTAAGAATTATTGTCATCTCATTTTGTTATTATCTGGCGTTAGGATCTAATTGTAAGTTTTGAGAATGAACATCTAATACTTGTGAACGTAAACCGAGGAGTGTGGGCGAGCATTTTTAAATTAGACAATCAATCTTTAACTTTTCAAATAGTGGAAATTTTTTAAGTTCTTTTTCGGAAAAATAAAAAATTGGTAGTAACCTAATGACACGAAATTGGAAAACTATCGGAAAAATAAATTCTTTTCCAAACATTTTTTTTTTCATTTTATCAGTAACCTAATCATATCCTGGACTTTAGTTACCTACAAGTAGCTTTAAAATTTTGCGAGCTCGAAAAAATATAGATACGGTCTGGCTTCAAAAATGGAGACACCATTTCTCATACAATACGCTATTTTCCAACAAGTCAAATCAGATACTTTTTTCTAAACGTCAAAACAAACAGTTTCTATGGGATTTTGTATGAAATACATTCAGATGACGTCATAGATTTTTGGAGTCAAATAGCGCCCTTATTATTAGTTTTCTTGCAATAATTAATTTAAAATCATGTTAAAATGGATATGTTCAAAGACAAGTGACATTATTTTGCGATGTTTTATTTTGTTATCAGTACAAAATAATTTATTTTTTGCTTAGGAAAATACCCAATTAGTATGACAGATTTTAACTCCGTTTTCAAAGCGTACCGTACATACATCATACATACATAAGTTATGTCAAACGTCACGATAAAAGCCTTCAGCTGTTTACTCTATAAACCCCTTTAGAGGCATGATACTGTATCTACTTACACGAAGTATATTAAAAAAATAAGCGGCCAAGTGCGAGTCGGACTCGCCGATGAAGGGTTCCGTAGTAGCAAATAACATAATATAAAAGTCTTGTAGTATGTTTTTTTAATTTTTATATTTGAGTTGATTGAATGAAAGGTAAATTGCCGTTTACGATTTATGACGTATTAAAAAAAACTATTTACTAGATCTCGTTCAAACCAATTTTCGCTGGTAGTTTTTATGGTAATGAACAACATATATTTTATTTAGTTTTATCATTCTCTTATTTTAGAAGTTACGGGGGGGGGGGGGGACACATACACACACTTTTTTCCACTTTGGAAGTGTCTCTCGCGCAAAGTATTCGGTTTAGAAAAAAATGCTATGAGAAACCTCAATATCATTTTTGAAGACCTATCCATAGATACCCCACACGTATGGGTTTGATGAAAAATAAATTTTTGAGTTTCAGTTCTAAGTATGGGGAACCCCCAAAATTTACTGTTTTTTTCTATTTTTGTGTCAAAACCTTAATGCGGTTCACATAATACATCTACTTACCAAGTTTCAACAGTATAGGTCTTATAGTTTCGGAAAAAAGTGGCTGTGACATACGGACGGACAGACAGACAGACAGACATGACGAATCTATAAGGGTTCCGTTTTTGCCATTTGGCTACGGAACCCTAAAAAGTGTTTAGAGATAATGATAAAGCGGTAGTCAAGCGACGGACGACCCGAGCTGCCACCCCCTGGGAAAGAAGACATCTGGCTAATGCGAAAGTGGAGTTGGCGAGCTTTCGACACAATACCGTATAGTACCTACATAGAATCTACATGTTAAGTTCCAATCGATGAATAACCACATACTTCAATAGAGTTAGTCTCGAATGGTTTTAGATGCAATTAGTCTGTGTAGAAATTCGTCTAAAACTCAACTCTGAACTGGTTTTAATAGCAACTCGTCTAAGTTGCAAGTAGTTTCAAATGTTATTTTGACTAATTTGCGGATAGTCCCCTATGTCACAGAATTAATAATAGTATCTGAGTATTAATTACCCTATGTTATCAAATATTCAAAATACTTAGGTACTTAAAACCTACTTATACCTAGAGCATTTCTTTTTGAAGTGAAAACTTCTTTAGCGGCGTTGTGCACTTTTTTTGGAATGGGTAAAAAATGTTAAACTCTCGTCAGGACACGTGACCTGATCGAAAATTCGTAAGACGGATGGAGAGTAGACAGCTGGCGCGGCGTAGGAGAGGGAGTATCCCCCTCTCTTTCTACGGCGCGGCGAAAATGTATGCCTGCGCCTGCTGTTTCGTATATCAAAAATGCACAACGTTAATATTCAAGTTTTCACTTCTGCCGGCACTCCCAGAGTGCAACCCGTCGTTTTTTTTTCTCTAGTGCCTTTCGACGATAGCTTTTTAAACCCCGGTACAAAAGAGGGGTGTTCTAAGTTTGACGCTGTCGGTCTGTCTGTCTGTAGCATTGTAGCGCTCGAAAGGATGGACTGATTTCGATGCGGTTTTTTTATGTAAAAGCAAATTCTGGTACGGTGGTTCTTAGCTATGTTTGGTGAAAATTAAACGCTTGTAAGTCTCAAGGCTTTCCCTAGCAAAATATAAGTGGCGCTTCGCATATCAAGTCATATTCTCGACCGTCGGGGGTTTTCATAAATTGCTTAGCAAATACCTAAACTTGCCTCTTTTTTCATGAACTTTCCTTGAAGAATTGCCATATTTATAAAAAATGCGTACAACGGACAGGGAGAGTCGCCCTACTATACATATAATGGGTAAAAAATGTTAAACTCGCGTCAGGACACGTGACCTGATCGAAAATTCGTAAGACGGCGCAGGACGCTTGCGCGAATGTTCGTGTGTGTTTATGTTACAGCGTGCTACGCGCATCCATGGATGGTGACAGCTGATGGCTCGACCGTCTGTGTAGTGGCCATACTGCTGTGTATTTGAAAATGATTTTGTTGAAAATGAATTTGGTCATGCTTGTGACATTTGTGACAGACTGTGGTTCAGAAAAGATTTGAAATATTTTGTACTGATAATTAAAGCAATTCGTGCAAAATTATTCCCTAACCATTCCAAAATATCAAAAATGCACAACGTTAATATTCAAGTTTTCACTTCTGCCGGCACTCCCAGAGTGCAACCCGTCGTTTTTTCTTTTTTCCGGGGTTTTGTCGAATCAGTAAAGTGGTCGATTGTGTAGGTAGCGGGAGGACATGTTTTTTTCAGTACTTACTTATTTACTTTTTCTTAGATATCGAGAAATCTTCTAAAATTTTTTAAGGACAAATTTAAAAAAAATCGCAAATGCAAAGGTACCCATTACGCTAGCTGCGTTGCCACTCTGAATAGCAATGAATATCCTTTGGACCCAGTACCATCCCGAGCGTAGGTCATATCCGCGGTCCCGTAAACTACTTGTTTACCTTTCTGTTTTGGAGAAAGTATCAGTTAAGCTAAATCTACCCTTAAGGATAAAGATATACTTACGTATATTGAGTTAGTCGTTATATAAGGTCTAACAAAATATATTTAAACTATTTTAAGGGTGATCTCTGTTCCCCAAGGAACACATGTTTAAATATGAAAAGTAATTTTGGCACGGGGTGAATTCACCCTTAAAATATTTTCAGTATATTTTGTTACACCTATCATTTGAATTCGGACTACCAAAGAGTAACAAGGGAGTAATTTACGCTGTATAATGATTATTTATTTATCTAATGAAATACCAATATAATAATAATCCACGATCTACAATTAAATATTTTATACATAAGTACAACAGTTTAGATTACATGAGATCAATAAAATTAGAATACCTAGCTAAGTTGAGTGCTTTATCTCAACTCCTCCTTCTCGATCACGTTGTTGGAGCTGGCGAAGATCCTGGGATCCTCTGGGACCCATATCTTGGCGTGCAGGGTGCTGCCTGGTGGACGGTCACCTCGCCGCGACCACGATAGGGAGTGCGCCTGACAGTTGTTACCTGGAACAAAACTTGCCTGGTTTATCATAATGCGTGACCCAGCTTCAGTTTAGCTCGATGTAGAAAACAGAGAAAGCTAAGAAGCTTCTATCCCACTAATGTTTTAAAATGTGAAAGTTTGTAAGTATGGATGGATGTTTGATACTCTTTCACGTAAAAAGGTCTAAGATCCCGATATAGAACGACCTTCACCGAGATGTTTATTTGATGAAACGTATTTTATATTTAATTTAATATGTCAATAAAGATATTCCAAATGAGTTGCTTAACAAATTTCAGTCCAGGGTATGATTAATTAATAATAATAAAAAATGTTTTTTACAATATTTCACCGGTTTGCTTATTAGACAAATTCTTTATCAATTGAAAGAATAAAGCCCATAGAATATGCGTAGAATAACGTTAGGTTGCCTAGACTTTTCCAGTCACAACTCTTGGGTTGCCAGGTATAAACAGGTAAATCGACAGAGTATAGGGTTGCCTGCGAAAAATCAGGCCCGAATACCGGTTGTCAAACTTTGAAAATTGAAATATTGCTGAGAGGTCCCAACCAAGCATCCCATGCTGGGTCCTCTTCTATCGCATGGGATGGTTGGTTGGGTTAGGTCAGTCGCACTCAGTCGCATATATTTACTCGCAGCAATATTTCAATTTTCAAAGTTCGACAACCGGTATTCGGGACTGATTTTTCGCTTTACTTGTAAAAGCGCTAGTAATGCAGCGAGCGACCTCCTCAACATTCAATCGAAGCCGGCATCCATCAGGTGTTCGCTAAATGGTGTTTCCTACATAATTAAAGCACTGCTTTAATGACGGGAGGCGGTTATACGTAACAGTGACGGGAAATGCTAGTTATGCCGGTGGCGGTGACGATAAACTGTTATTAAATCGCCGAGTCCTGCGGTTGAGCCCCATGCTAGTCAACTTGCCGTAGTATTGTGATTGTTTTTACCGGACAATCTCGGCACATATTACGAATATTTGGATAAACAGACACGCAAATAGGTAAGGTCGGACGTACTCAAAGGTACATAGGGACCTATTTTGGAACGTTTTTCGGAATAAGAATGGAATCTAACTGACACGTCTAGCCTTCCTATGAATAGGACTTTGCACTTGCACCTCACACCAACTAAAAAGTTGTATCGTTGAGAACGAAAGATAGTTGATCCGTTTTAGGTTGTGTGTATGGGAACCAATTTAAATTAAAATATTCCATTCGGATCAACCATAGAGCTAAGAATAAAAAAAAAAACGACGGGTTGCACTCTGGGAGTGCCGGCAGAAGTGAAAACTTGAATATTAACGTTGCGCATTTTTGATATTTTGGAATGGTTAGGGAATAATTTTGCACGAATTGCTTTAATTATCAGTATAAAATATTTCAAATCTTTTCTGAACCACAGTCTGTCACAAATTTCACAAGCATGACCAAATTCATTTTCAACAAAATCATTTTCAAATACACAGCAGTATGGCCACTACACAGACGGTCGAGCCATCAGCTGTCACCATCCATGGATGCGCGTAGCACGCTGTAACATAAACACACACGAACATTCGCGCAAGCGCCCTGCGCCGTCTTACGAATTTTCGATCAGGCCACGTGTCCTGACGCGAGTTTAAAATTTTTTACCCATTCCAAAAAAAGTGCACAACGCCGCTAAAGAAGTTTTCACTTCAAAAAAGTTGATCCGTTTCAGTTGGTCAGTTTAGTTGGTGGGTGGTGCAAGTCCAGCCTACCAGGTAGTAGGTAGGTAATGTGTCTTTGGTGTTTTTTGAGATCCTATTATTGTTCCCATGTGTGGTCCCTTCAACTATACCTTTATGATATAAGTTCCTTGAGGAAAGAAGTCTAGTAACGTGGACTGAATCTACCCAAAAATAGTTTCAGTACGTGCATGCGATACTATCTCTATGTTTAGTACAGTGGTAGACATTATTATGAAATTTCAATTTATAATTTGACCATTCCTACACACCACTTCAAAACAAATCATTGCAAAAGAAGCACTCGCACACGTGGGTCAATGTTTTAACGATAGATGCTCCGATATCAATAGTAAAAACAGATTATAAAAACGCGATAAAAAATTAAGTTGCGCAGGTCGACCCCAGGGCGAGGGCCGTAACAGTGCACACGTGCGAGGGGGTGCTCCGAGCTCCGTGCACCCCAAAGAATAACATTCTGATCGAACCGATATTGTGCCGTTTGTACCGCAGGCGCTATAGTCCGTCAGCCCTGTGGGCGCTTTATGTTTTAATTGCTGATAAATAAAGTATGCGTGGCGCTTAGGGTGGTGTTACGGGGCAATTTGCGTCGCTGTCAGGACTAAATTAGTTAAATGTGAACTTTAATAGCGATATAGTTATTGGCAAACATACATGTTTAAAATATTTACATCTGCTTTGCTTTAAGTCGCTTACGTATAAAGGGATATTCAGGTTGAGATATCTCTCAACATACCCTTCACGTTTAACTAAACTTTAACTCAACAATAGGTATCTTTTTGCATATTAATAGATAAAATATTAGCCATTATCTTTATTCCAAGGCAGGACGACAACTGTTTTAAAATAAAACAGTTCAAACATTGTTCAGTAACTATTGCAATCAACAGTCCAGCTGACTAAAGTATTGATTTTTTCGTCAGTGGTAGGTAATAATGATAAACCTTTTCACATTAGACCGTTTTAATATTAAATAAAAGTCACAACACAGCAAAGAAGTTATAGGACTTGGCCTCTGAAGTTCTTCCCGGCGTACTTGGAGAGTGCTCCCAGCTCCTCCTCTATTCGGAGGATCTGGTTGTACTTGCCGACGCGCTCGCCGCGGACCGGCCCGCCGCACTTCAGCTGGCCGGCTGACAGCCCTACCACGAGGTCAGCTAGGAACAAATCCTCAGTATCTCCCCAGCGGTCTGCCACCATTACTCCAAAGTTATTTGTTTTCAGTAATTTATACGCTTCTATAATCTCCGTCACCGTCCCCGCTTGATTTAGTCTCAAGGCAACGGTGTTACTTGCTTTCTTTTCCACGGCCAGCCCGACTCTCCTCAAATTAGTCTGAGTTAAGTCATTGCCTATGAGTTGGAACTGTGTTCGAGCCGTGAGCGTGGACCACGCCGACCAGTCGTCGAACTCGAACGCGTCTTCCACAGAACAAACGGGGAACTCCTTCATGTTGTCCAAATATATCTCAGCGAGCTTGTCCGAAGACATGTATTCTTGGGGATTTGAATTTGGATTCTTAAATTCGAGATCGTACGCGCCATCCTTATAAAGATCAGTGGCAGCAGCATTGATGGAAATTTCAGCTTTTCCGACATAGCCACACTGTTTAATTGCATCCGTAAGGAAAAGCAACGCTTCGCGGTGGCTCTGCAGAGGTATGGAGAATCCGCCAGTATCACTAACATAAGTACACTCCACATTATACTTTGAAGTGATGATATTTTTGCAATATCGGTATATTTCTGTGCCAATGCGCATAGCTTCTGCAAATGAAGAGGCTCCAGTTGGCATTATCATGTATTCCTGGAAAGGCAAGGAATTGGACGACAGGACGCCTCCGGTGAGGACGGTGAAGTGCGGCACGGGCAGGATGATGGTGGTGACGCCGGCCATGTCGGAGATGTGTCGATACAGCGGCACGCCTTTCTTGGCCGCGCCCGCCTTGGCCACCACCAGCGACACGCACATGATGGCATTGGCGCCAAGCCTGGACCTGTTCTCGGTCGCGTCTAAGGCGATCATGAAATGATCTATCTCTTTTTGCATTGTCACCTCAAGATTCTGTTTGATCAGTTCCGGTGCGATGATGGTGTTGATATTCTTGACGGCATTTGAGACGCCCATGCCGTGGTACTCCAAGGGGTTGTTGTCGCGCAGTTGGACTGCTTCGGCTACCTTCTTGGCGTCAGTGGAAGGCACTCCGATGCGAAATAAGCCAAGTTCAGTGACCATGTCGACCTCTACCGTGGGCGTGCCGGTCGCGTCAATGATTTGGCGGGCGAGTAATATTTTGATAGGCATTTTTAGAGCTCAATTTTTATGTTTTTAAATATTTTTAATATTAATATGATATTCAAATAAATGTAGTAGGTAAATATAGAAAAACTAAAAGTTTTTAAGATATGTCATTATGGCTGAAGCTGAATGTGTCAATTATTTTTGTTTAAGTATAAAAAACTTATCAGGACAATTGATAATAGTGGCCAGTTTTGTTATGTAAATAGTTTAAGGTGTTTATGAACAAAAAATAGAGTCAACACTCGATATAAAGGGTGGGCGCCGCACGTGCGCGATAATCCCTATGTAAATCCTACATTACATTTTGATAAGGTGTTTTTTATTAATTGAAAAAGCGATTATCTGGAAGCACTCGAGGACTATAGTGGATTTTTTATCAAATGGTCGCTATTTTATTTATGATAATACCCATCGATACGGAATTGCGAAATAAATTAGTTAATTTTTTTGAAATTGCTTGCCCCTTTTGCTTGAAATAAACATTTTTAATAGATGTCTATAATAATGATCATGCGTGAATTTTACTGCGTATTATTTTGGCAAAGATATAATTTATATCAATTTTTAAATTTTTACATGGATACAACCCGTATAGTACAAAAATCTAGGTCTGTGACCGGTCCAATAGAAAATAGAGGACAAATTAGACGCATGAAAAAATGGTCGACTTGAGAATCTCGCTCATTTCATTTTTTTTTTCATCGGGCCATTAATACATTTTATTCTAACCCAAGCGTGTGTTAATGTTAATAGATTTCTAATACACTCCGCCTCTCCATTATGTTTAGAGGGGTGATCTCTCAATTTGCTATGGCGCGATTCGCAAATAATTTTAAGTACCCTAAGACCCTTGTTTACTCTATCGTGCTTCTATGGACTCAGTTGTGTGCACTTTTCGCGTTTCAATTAACGCATGTATTGTTGTAAATTAGTCCGATTATAAAATATGGGGAAATAGAAGAAATCGTGCCCGTCTCTCGTATTTTAATGTTTTCTGGCATAAAGAACTAGGTAGTTTGAAAGCGCAAAAAAAAGGTGGATGAAGTGCGTTGAGGATAATATGGAAAAAATATGTCCAGAAATGAAATATTTTTGTGTGACCATAAGGTATTTGCACCTACTACACGAACTATCGGTAAAGCAGTACAATACCATCTTTCCAGGGTAAGATAACTACAAATCAACACAGTTTACAATTTGGTAAATCCAATTTTCGTGTGACGATGTTTGAAGTTTCGAACCAGGGTGATGATGGCTTACATGTTTTGTATGAAAACTTGTCTTATTTGTCATATTGATCGCTATATTTTTTGCTCTTGTGGGGTTGATATAGTTATCGCATTATCAGTAGCACTTGGCTAGTGTGTTCTTTCTAAGCGGTAAAACGAGTTGACAAAGGAGATAAGAAAATAGAAAAACTCAAATGCCGTGTGGTCTCCGGCAGAGTAGAATAGGACCACTCCAAGTCCTCCCGTTGATGTCGTAGAAAAGGTGGCTTAGGAAAAACAAGCTAAACAAAGCTTATAAACATCAAATAGACCTCTCCAACTTGTCTGGCCAGCGAGGAGAGTGTCCAAAGTCCTCTGGCTGCTCTGGCCAAGTATGGCTCTACAGTATATATGATAGTACAGAGAGGGTCGTGCTCCTGCAGTGGAGGCAAAAAGACCTGATCATGATGATGTAACGTATAACACACCATAACATTTAAGTACCGAACTAATTAATTTTAGTATAGTATAATTATTTTTCCTTTATTAATTTAAGTTTTAGTTAAAATATCTATTTATTACGTTCATATAGATTTTGGGGTACCTATAACAACATTAAGTACCGAACACTTTCCCTAATCGACGCGAATCTCAAAACAAAGTGGGAATGGCCCCCTCTGTGAGAATCAATAATTACGGACGTAAATGAAATGGCACATTGTGATCCCACGGGATACTGCGGCCCAACACGCGATGCGTGGGAAATAGTGATGACACCTGGACCCATGGAGTGTGAAGCGTCCTCGTCCTGGACCACTATTGGCGGGGGCACATGAAAACAATTATTGTACAGGTATAGGTAGATAAATATACAACGACAACTTGAAGACCTCTAGTGGTCACCATACCAGGCTGCCGGAGATCCCGGGATCCCCGGTCAGGTCAAGATAGAAAATGAATTTTTTCTTCTCTTAGATGTTTATCTATTTGTTATAAAATATAGTATCGTTGAGTTAGTATCCCATAACACTGTGCAATGGGCCACGCGTAGCGTACAGTACCATTGTTGCGAATGCCGACTATAAATAAGTTTACAGAACTAAAAACGTCTAAAAAATTACAATTTTATTGAATTTTTCGTGTATATTTGAAAAGTTGATCGCCTATAACTCTTTAATTTTTAAACCCAACTTGGCTTTGATAGTTTTCCTTAAACTTCGTTATAATGATATTATGCAACTATGTTCAGCTGATAAAGGGAGGAACGAACACTGGACTCTATAAAAATATGCAACCAAATATTTCAGAAATGGATCCCAAAATCGAAACATGGTGTTCACAACCACACGATGGGTTAGTTAAGAATAAATAAATTATCTCCTGCTTTACATGTAAGTAAGGGAGCTTAACCAAAAATTTTTTTTGTCATGATTTTAGTTTACCACTTTGTCGCCATGATTTATATGCATACTCATGCCAAATTACAGCTTTCTAGAACTTATAGTCTTGGAGTAAGATCGCGGACAGACAGACTCCATGGCGAAACTATAAGAGTTCCCTGCTTATTACGAAACCCTAAAAATGATTTATGACTTTTTTGAGTTAAGGCTCAAATATTATGACAGGTAAATAAATATGTGTTATCTGGTAAAGATTCTACATTTCCACAATAAAATTGTAGTTATCTTGTCAGATAAATTCGTCGTCAATTAATGGCAATCTATTCTGATCTATTCTCCACAGGCCGCATGCACAGCATGACACAATACAGCACTTGTGCGTTAAACAAAACAATATGTGGTAATGAAGGGCTTTTGCTCCGCGGTATCGATTATCCAAAGGTGCACAAAATAATTGGGAACAAAGCAGGGGTCGCGCACTCCGGCCTGTAGTGTTGCCGAGCAATCTATAGGCCTATCGATATAATTTTAATCCGAAAATGCTTAACTATCAATATCGCTAGTTTGGCATTTTAGAATTATAATTATGTCGATAGGCCTATCGATAGTATCGATAGCTCTTTTAGTGCAATTCTATCGATAGTATCGACGAATAACTCTCGATACTATCGATGAGAGAGATGCTTCTTATGGTCAGTTCAGATACGGAGAGGATTTTTTTTTACTTTTTGTAACTCCAATGCAAGTATGCGAGCATTTTGTCATGTTTAATTAAAAGATTATACGATTTAAGCTATGACAATACAATACGGTCTTATTTTCAATTGAATCAGTAAATTGCTAGGGTATTTTTCCTCTGTTTGAACTGAGGGTCAGTTATACAGTACAGTTACAGTATAATGCATAAACTATCGATAGTTTATGCATTATGAGAAGCAATACTATCAAGAGTATCGACAGTTTTCCGTTTTGCTATCGATATCTAAACTATCGTTAGTCTATCGATAGTGGACTATCGAGCGGCAACAATACTCCGGTCTGCGCCCTACACTATGCAGCCCGGGACATATGTTCCTTAATTTTGTCAAACCGATACTTGTAACATGCTCAATAAAATCCACAGACCTAGAATGTTTTTATAACATTAACCCGTATACTTAAATATATATACGTGTACATATTTTGAATATGTGAGTAATTTTTATACAAAGATTTTATTTTAATATACTTAATCAGGTCTTTGTCTGTTACGGGATAGATAGTGCCTAGGGCCATCACACACCAGGGCACTTTAAGCTTGGTCTATGGCATCGTAGCTCCTAAACGAATGAACCGATTATGATGCGGTTTTTTGTCTGAAAGCTGACTTGATCGATATGGTTCTTACTTACAGTTGTGTCAGGGGTTACTAGGGGTTAGCTTTTTTTACGTGAAAGCTAGTATTCTTGCTTGTGTGTGTGGTGGTTCTTAGCTATAATTTATGGAAAGCGGTTCAGCCGTTCAAATGTCGTTGGGGATGAACGTTTCAAAATTGGAGTTAGTAGACTTGGTTACTTGCTTGCCCGTAGTATTCTGACAGACCTATCGAGTACGAGATCTCACCTCTGATGATGACTTTCTTCTGCTCATCCTTGTTGTTACAGTTGCTCATGCCCGTCAGCATGGTGTCTGAAGCGCTCCTGTCTGCCCGAACCTATGCCCGAAACAATTATTTAATAACCGGTCAAGTGCGAGTCGGAATCTCGGACGAAGGGTTCCGTACCGTTATCTATACAAAATCATTATCCATTAGTGTTTGATGTAATAGCGTGAACATAATTTTGGTCAATATGCTAGTCCGCCAATTCTCCTGGGTTCGATCCCTAGCCTGGGCAAGTTGGAAAATGGCCTTATTCAAATTGTCCTAGATATACACCCTAGACCCATCAGGTCTAGGGTGTGTATCTATCTATATATGTATTCATTGTAAAATGTAGTATTCCATAGCACAAGTCTCGAACTTACTTTGTTCTAGCTCAATCAGTGTGATTTGTCCCTATTTATTTATTTATTTACATCATTTGTAAAAATTGTCTTGCTATCACGGTTAATGCGACGGACGGAAAATGGAGTCTTAGTAATAGGATCCCGTTTTTTAGTCTAAAAAGATAGATTTAAAGAAACTAATACAAAAAGAAAAAATCTTCTTATCAAATCGCCTAGGAAGCTAATGCTTCTAATAGCCAGTTTAAGCGAGTCTTTGAACAGACGCAGACAGAGCGCGCACGCCTTTAAATCTTAATTTTTTATGCAACTATATGGACACGTTTATATTTATAAACTACTACTTAGATGAATTAAAAGAAAAAAGAAAAGAAAACTAAAAATCTACGTACCAGTTCGCCTAGGAAGCTAATGTATCCAATAGCCAACTTGAGCGTGTCAACTTTGGACAGTCGTTTCTCGTAGGGCAGGGTAGGGATGTGGGCGCGGAGGCCCTCGAAGGCGTCGTTGATGGACTGCATGCGGCGGCGCTCGCGCAGGTTGGCCGCCTGTCGCTGCTGGATCTGCTGCTGGGGGCAGCGCGAGCGCCGCTTGTGTAGGCGGCGGCAGTCTAGCCTATTGGGAAAGCATTATTATGATTTATTGTAGAACACTCTAGCAGCTTATTAATCTGATGCGTGTGCGTCTTGATGTTTAAAGATGTTGTTTTTACTACTATACTATACTTTACTACTTAAGAGCTATGCTCTTGTCGGTGGTGTCTTATATGTTGTTTTTATCAAGTCTATTTTTGAAGCTGTTTACTGAAAGATTTAATTTAAGCATTTGTTACATTTTTAAAGTCCCAGACTGTGGTCAAAGCGGGCGAAACGGGACTCTTATAAGAGAGGGAAAAGGGTAAATGGAAAAGTAAATTTTATGAAAGAAATTTACAACTATTGGCTCTGTGAGCTCTAGAACTTGTGAATCACTTCGATTCATTAAAGTTTACCGGATAAAAAAGGCAAAAAAGTTTTGTGACCGTTGTGTTTTTTTTTTAAAATGGCTGATTTATTATATTTTTAAAGTTTTTAAGCCCAACATTTCCGCTATTTTGAACAATGTCGAAAACTGAATCGACAAACAATCTTATAATTATTATCGAACCGTCTCACAAAATTTCACGAGAATCGGTTGAGAAATGCGACCTAACAAGGTATATGTGAAAACAACCGGACAGACAAACTGACGGACAGCCGGACAAAAGCATTTTTGGCCAATCTTAAAACTGAGACCCTTCGCTCGCTCGGTCAATCCTCGGGAGAGGTCTATGTTCAGCTGTAGACGTTATACGGCTGAAATGATGGTGATGAAATTACAATTAGGTTGTCGGAGATATTTTATCTACTCCTTTGCACTATTGTTTTGTCACAAGCAACGACATGGTTGCTAGAAGGAAAGACTGAAATTTTTCTGAATTTTTTTTGTGATGAATTATGGTTAAAGAAATTTATTCTCATGAAAGAATCTACAAATTCACTTACAATGAGAACTTAAAAATGTTACATTCAGTGGACGTGTAAAAAAGGTCGGTAGATAAACAATAACAAACAATATTTGCTCCGTGCTGGCTACTCGCGCGGAACTAGTTTGTCATCTTCGTAACTCAATAAAAAACGTGTCAATGTGTGCGTGTACTTAGTGATTGTGAACGGTTGTGAATTCGCACAAGTAACAACTCTAATTCGCTTTGCGTAGCAATAAAATCAAACCTAAACACTTCTTAAAGATTACTTACTAACAAGTAATTACTGTTAAGGTACTATCGCGTTGCATTATTTCTAAATGAATGCATACCTACGGGAATAACGCTAAAACTTACCTTAATTTTTTTACTTATTTTTCGCTGACATTTCTGTTATACCGCTCTTGCATACATTCACATAGAATTGACCAGTGTTCTTACGTAACTCTATGCTGGTACTAATAAAACATATGCAAAAGAGGAAATTACACTAACCGCTTTCTAGGAGTAGACAGATTTTCCTGGTCACTCGCATATAAACTGCCGTCGGACATCGAAGAATCATCATAAAGGAACAGATCCGAACTGTTGGCGGAGGATGGTGAGCTGCTGATCGTCAGTGGGACCACCCCGGGCTCCAGTGTCGGACACCGCACGCCATTTCCTTCCATGTTATACATTATTGCGAATCTCTATCACCACGTAGCATTTCTCTCTAGGAGCTCACTTGTGGACTGCAACAAAAATACAAGGGTAAAAGTGAAGAACGAAAAACGAAAAAGAAGGAATTAGAATTTTTAATTTTAAGAGTACACGGTTGTTTGCACTATCTTGAAGTAATCCGGTATATTTATTCATCCACGTCATATCACTTGCGGCATCTCCGAAAGAAGGACTCATAAATAACACAAATTGGGAGGATTTGTAAAGCTCAATAAATAATCGATAAATATTTCCAGAATCAAATTCGAGACTTTAATTTTATTTTATTAGCGCAATAGAGAATTTCTACGTACTTACCCCGTATAGAGTGCGCCGTCCAGGGTACTGTAACTAGTACTGCCGTACAGGGTGGGTGGTGAGGGCGAGTTCGGAGTGATAACAAAACCCCGCCCTCCACTGCTCCTCCGCCCATTTTGCAAAACCCAGCATTTATTGACCTCCCCTGTGCGGAACTTATTTCCAATCATGGGATAGCAAGCGGTTCTATTTAAAGTGGTGACACTCGTGATTTAGCATTTTGTATTTTATGTATACGCTGTTGTGGTAGGTAATATAAACGGCGATGATGAGGTACTTGTTCCATCGTAGAACTAAAAATACAACCCCGTATTGTGAATAACCGCATCTTGTTTGAGCGTTCAGACGTGAGCATACAGCGAAAAGCACTGCCAAATTGCCAGTAACGGTAAATACTTATAAGGACAAGCCTATTTGTAACTTCCATATAAATTGTTAACCGACTTAAAGGAGAAGGTTATCAATTCTTCGCAAACTTTTTTTTGTGTTCACCAACGCCTGGCTTTTTTTTGTTTGAAATTTTTCATTTCAATCATTCTTTTTTTGTTTGAAAGTGTATTGCCCATACTTGTCAGGTGGCCCCATATATGTTTTATCAAAATCGGTTGTGTAGTTTGGGGGTGAACTAGGTTTATGGTTTTAAAAAATTATTTTAGCTAAAGCAGACTGGTTTTTGTGGGAGGATTATCTATATTAAGGATAGATAGTACCTAGCATAGAGATACTATCGTATCTACGTACTAACACCTAGAGTAGAAATTGCTTAAGCAACAAGCAAAACGACATGAGTTTGATAAGTAAATGGTACTTGCTTAAACTTAGTAATTAAGATTTTTTTAATCTATGTTAGTATTTATTATTTTATACACGCAATACTTTCATCTTAGAGCCAACATATTGAGAACAAAAAACAGAGGCAAAAAGAGGGATGTCATAATTTTTACAAGCCTTTAATCTTTATTGCACAAAAAACGTGAACAAATATGGCGTTCTCTACCAGTCAACTATTGGATCAAGCAGAAAAAATATTGAGTGTCGTGAAACAATCGCTTAGAACAAAATTGCAATTATTGAAATCCCTAAAAAGCCCCACAAAATTCTAGCTTCTAAAGAAATTCGTGACGGAAAAAAGTGACAAATATCTTACACTTTTTTCGCCTAGTCCGCCAAATCCCCACAATACGAAAAGTGACTTCGTTCCAAAAATACCTAGGTAATTATACTTAGCTGTGTTTGGCAATAGGTGAGTGAGGTTGAGGGGAAAACGTTTTTTTCCTTATTTTAACATATTATATTGTAAAGAATAACGCTATTAATATTATGATCTAGACTAAACTCAGACTAATGAGTAATTTTACATTGACCTAGGTTTATAAGATGTCCATCGGCACTTTTCTTATGGCGTCTATTAAGGGGAAGTCGTTATATATGTTCGTGTGTTTTTAGTTTTCATTGTCATCATTTTTCACTATTATACACATGTCACTGCTACAAAAGTTCGAACGGTTTGGTTCTTTTAAACCTTCGCACTATGTCTGTCGAGGCTCTGGATCGCCTCAACGTTCACGTGGTGAAGCAACCTAAACTCGTGTGCTTCGGCGTATTTCTTTATAATTTTGTCAACGGGTCTTGTTGCAGGTCGTCATTTCTTACATACCACGGAGCGTTAACAATATCTCGCAAGCACTTTTTTTTGGAATCGTTGGATGATATGATATTGCTTTGTTTACTACAGCCCCACAGCTGCCGCAAGTCCATGCTGGCATGAGACCTTGTTGACCAAAGTTGAATGTTTTCTAAGCAACCATTGCATTTCCTAATACAGCATGTCAAGTTCTCCTCTTAAAAAAAAAGGAAAAAATGAGGTTTTTTTTTAATTTAATTCTATTCCAACACAGTCTAAACGCAAAACAGAATGTTTTTAAGGTTTTTTTTATTAGTATACAGGTATAATGTAGTCATTACATGTTGAAATGTGCAAAAGTAATATCCAATAAGTAGTTGTGGAAATTGAAAATATATGTGTACTTATATGAAATCCATAAATATTTATTGACTTAGTGCACTACTTGTAAAATGCCTAGCATGTTGCAAGGCAGGTAAAATGTTAAATTTGTTGGCCCAATACTGCATTCTGCAAATTTTGTTTACGTAAGTATCACTTAAGTTAAAGATTTGATTACCTACGAGTAATTACAAAATGCCCCACTGAAGTGTAGCCCGTATTTGAAATAAAAATTTACATTTAGCTGAACGTAAGATTTATCATTTGAAACTTAGTAAGTGGATACTAGTACTAGATAGTAGAAGTCGTGTAGTTTTCAGCAAAGTAGAATAGGGTCACTCGAAGTCTTCCCGTGGATGTCGTAGAAGGCGACGTAGGAAATACATAGCTAAACAAAGCTTATAAACATCAGTGAGACCTCTCCGACCCATCTGGCTAGTGAGGAGAGTGTAGGCAAAGTCCTCCGGCTGCTCTGGCTAAGTATGGCCCTGATATAGACAGTACAGAAAAGGTCGTACTCCTGCAGTGGAGACAAAAATACATAAACAATTTTGATTTATTTCAAAATGAGGGCGCCAAGGTGTTTGCTTCTGGATCGACTGTTGGTAAACCGTTTTCATTGAATTTCACCTATGATATGCAAATTATCGGACTAGTGCGAGAGTACCATTATCTATAAAAAATCATTTGTTGTACGGGACACTTACATATTTTATTTTATTCTGTTTTAGTTATAGCGGCAACAGAAATACATTTTCTGTGAAAATTTTAGCTGTCTAGTTATTACGGTTGATGAGATAGTTTGGTGACAGACAGACAAACAGACGGACGCACGGACGGACAGTCGGACAGCGGAGTCTTAGTAAAAGGGTTCCTTTGGGTACGGAATCCTAAAAAGCATCAATGTGAAATATTCGGGAAACTGTGTTTTTAAAATTCCATGAAACTAACTTCTAAAGGAATGAATACATTTAGGAAGCAAATACACAAAGGCACAAAGCCAGACAGTATTGAATACATATACGAGTAGATCTTTGCTACAACTTTTTATTATTTACTAGATGTAGCTTATGTAGCCCCGGCTTCGTTCGCATTTTATCTATACATTTAACTATATTTAAAAGGCAAAAGTGATTGACTGATGAACAAACCGGCACAGGCCAAACCGCTGGATCTAGACTTCAATTTTAGTGCATAGGTTCTTAATTAGGTCTAGGGGTGCACTAAGGATTTTGCAATACTCATCCCCTACGGGGGTCCAAAGTTTGTATGGAGTTGACCATTTTGTTCGAAACTTCACAGGCGGCAAATAAAATTAGTAAGTACGTGTTTCAGCGATTTTCAAAATTCAATAAATTTTTCGGGGTCTAGTGGCGCCGCCATTTAAAATAAATCATTTAAAAGGAAACGGAGATATCATTTAAAATTGTGTCTTGGTCAAATTCTAGATACCCATTCAAAGTATTTTTTAAACTACTTTTTGTAGTTTAAAGTGAGAACGTGAAGCTTTTCTACGCACATTTGCGAAAAACGGCCACTTTTAGCTAATGTGCGTAAAAAAGCTTCACGTTCGCACTTTAAATTATAAACAGTAGTTCATAAAATAGTTTTAAGGGTTATCTAGGGCTTGACCAAGACACAATTTTAAATGATATCTCCGTTTCCTTTTAAATGATTTATTTCAAATGGCGGCGCCACTAGACCCCGGAAAATTTGGGTATGGCCTTAACCTACTCACCTAGGCCATGCTGAAGCGTTCCGTCGCTCTCTCTCGCTCTAGCAAATGGCGGTAATGATAATGGGAACAGGCGGTAGTTCACCGGGTCTGATAGGCCTTTAATCTATAAACTATAATAAATATTGTTATAATTTAAAAGTATTCGAACATTTAAACATAATAATTAATATGTAGTTTTCTTCATAAATGGACATGAAAAGTAGAGTGTGCATCTTGGAGAAGGTTATCAATTCATCGGAATCTTTTGTTTTTACAAAGTGAAAACTTCATAATAGGCGCGTTGGGCATTTTTTGCGATGGGAAAAACCATTGAACACCCCCTCTCACCTGAAAAAATATTACTTTCTCTTGTAGCACAAGTTCTTCGGGGAAAGTTATTCAGTATTATGGACTGAATTCACCCTTAAAATAGTTAATAGTTTCAGTATAGTTATTTGTTAAACCCTGTATAAATTTGCGTGGTGAACCAAGAACGTTGCCAGCCGATGGTTTCTATAAGACAACATGCGACAGGGCGCGACCCTGGTCGGCGACGGTCGTAGACCAGGGATGTTACTCCAAAAGTGGTGCACCAGACTGACGCTACTGCGTATCCGCGTTTCAGTGTCAAGCAAAATTGAGAACTAACATATAATGATAAAGTCTGATTCGGTTTGACATAGAAATAGGACGTCACTATCGTACGACTAACGTATTATTTTATGGAGTAAGAGTAACTTCCCGCAGTGTCGCGCGACGGTGTCCGACCGTCGCCCTTGTGCCGCGCACTGTCATTCGCCTGTAAAAGCCCTATGAATTAATAGTAGTTTATGATACAAGTGTGGTAAATTGTTCATTACAGTCGAGGCGGGATGACAAACTAGCGGGCGAAGGCCGCGCGTTTGTCTATGGAGCCGAGCCTTGTAATAAACAATACCACACATGTGCCATACTACGTTTTTCAACACATTAGTGAAGAAAAAGGAACTTCATAAACAAAACAATTTTAAATCTCGCTAAAGAAAATTTGAAATATGGCGCTTAGTTTTTCTTTTACTAGGTGCAATTTGCGCATGCGGGAACCTGTAGTGATACGAGAGACACAGAAATCAATGCACCAACAGACAAAAGATTTTTAAAAAAAATGTTTTCTTTTTCAAACAGGGCTGATTTATAAATTCATTTTAGTGTTGTTACAAGAATTTTATTCTCCTACTAGGATATAAAATGGAATAATTTGTGTAAAACAAGGTTTCGGTATGAGTCTAGGCTGGCTGCATGCAGAGCTTTTATGTTTCAAAAATAATATTCGATGTTTTGAATTTATAGAATCTTATTCTTAAAACATTTAAAAAAACACTTTACCGCACTTGTGCGGTAAGTTATATTTACCGCACCATTTCGAATGTGTGCGTAACGAATGGTATTACATAAGTAAATTCAGTGTGGTAAATAGCCCTTTCCGAGCTAATGTGTTGAAAAAATCGTTTTCGTGGAACTTTCCACTAACAACGCCTGTGTGTTCTAGCATGTTCTTCAAGGATAAGATTGTCATTCCGACACACAGTACCTACCTGAATTATTACAGTTGCCGCGTGTACAGCCAAGGTGACAATAATGTGGACAGCGGAGATGAAGATTTAAAAAGATATTTCAAAGACGATGCCTTCAAACCGTACGTATGATGCTGTTCTCACTTTCTCGCGTGAGGTTTCCTTTTCCCTTCTTTATAATTTGCCATCTTCTACCGAATTTCCCATTACTACAACGTAAGTATAAGTAGGTACCTCATCATTGAGGAAACGAGAACTTAAATACAGAAGTTTAAAAAAGAATTAAATGTATCTGATACATTCCTAACTAAGCACATATAAAAATATACATAAATAAAAATAAACTATTTAAAGGTATAACTAAATTCCATAAAATTATATTCCAGTGCTTTATTCGGATCGAGCTCATACGACCCTATAAAGGAAGTGTTCGAGCCTTTGAGGCACCCAAAATATAAGAACGATACGGGTGGGGATGCGGGTGGGGATGCGGGTGGGGATACGGGTGGCTCCACGATCGGTGTGCCAGATGAAACCGTTCATGTCGAATCATCTACAACCCATGACCATGCGCCTGGACATCACCCACCTGAGCATCACCCACCTGAGCATCACCCACCTGAGCATCACCCACCTGAGCATCACCCACCTGAGCATCATCCACCTGAGCATCATCCACCTGAGCATCACCCACCTGAGGAAAATCCAGGACGCCATCGGTTCAACCCTTACTTTTTCAGGCAATCGTCAACGGTCGATAGCAAGCTTTTGCGCAGTAATCTATTCACATCCAAATCCACATCCTCATTCTCATCCACATCTAGATCCACATCCAGATCCACATCCAGATCCACATCCACATCAACATCCACATCCAAATCCATATCCACATCAACATCCACCCCAAATGGAACAGTCGTGAAGCATAAAGGGTGGAAGTGGCGCGCACAACACCACCGAGATAAAAAGCATAAAATACAATAAAATAATTCTCCAGAATGACTGCGGTGTCCAATCAATGACCTTCTAATTGTCCTGCACTAAATGCTTAACACCTTGCACTGTACAAGACTTCAATGAAGCAAATGCTCCGAGTCACCGAAGTCAAACTCTAATGATCTAATCAAGTTTATAATATAATCAGTACACAGGTAAATCGCAAAAACGACGCAAAAAAGATGAGAAAAATATTTGGTCAAAAATACATTATTAGGCATGTGAATATTTCATAGGTTACTCACGTACGTAGTTTACTATGTCTCCAGAATGCTCACAGCTTGATATTGCATATTTCTATCGGTCGAAAACTATTCGGTATGATTTAGTGGTTTCGTGAGCTGTCGACCTCGCGAGTCTGTCTTTGCATAACTAAACTGAATAAATGTTCACCGTGCGCACTGAAATACCCGGCTCCGCCATTTTGAAAAAAATCTAATAACTAAATCGACTACACGAGATTCGGTGAAGTACGACCTGTAGCGGAGAACAGTACAAAAACATTTATGCCTAGGCTGAAACGGGAACACTTCGCGCTCGCTTGGTCAATAAATAAGCGGCCAAGTACGAGTCGGACTCGAGCACAAATGGTTCCGTACCATTTTCTATTGAAAATCACGTTTGTTGTATGCGGAGCTCCATTTAAATATTTATTTTATTGTTCTTAGTTGGTATTTGCTGTTATAGCGGCAACAGAAATATATCATGTGTAAACAAATCACTTGTTTAACTATCACGGTTCATGAGATACAGCCTGGTGACAGACAGGCGGACGGACAGACAGAAGACGGCGGACGGACAGACGGACAGCAATAGGGCCCTGTTTTAACCTTTTGGGTAAGGAGCCCTAAAAAAAAGGAATCATAATTTCCTAAAGTTCAAAAGTTGATTGGCATCCAGGTTCTTAGTTGTTTATCTTATTTATTCGGAAAACCATGTTTTTATCCCAAAATCTACACAATAATGTTAAATTCAATAAAACTACAATGTCCTTTTTTGATTGTGATTCAGTCCATCTTTTTGAACAACTTTTCCTAATAAATGTATTATCAAAATATATTTAGAAAAAAAAAATCATTTTTACAAGCTTTTATCTTTAACTTGCAATGTATCTTGTATGTAGGTATGTTTGAATGTTTGTTTAGGTCTAATATTGCAACTCAAATTTCAACCAGTTATCCTCAACCGATTTAGCTGAAAATTTGCATACGTATGTACGTCGAATGACAATTTAATATTAGCTAAGTCAATGAGCTGTTCTGATGATGGAGCCGGGGGATATTCGACGGAAGTAAGTCATAAAACATTATAACCTTATTGAGTAGGAGACGTTTGATTTGTCTTGACAAGCATTTTATGGTAGACGATGCCTAGAGTCTGATCATGGAGGCGGAAGGTGGTCGATGGAACTCAGTAATAAAACTACGCAACTTTATCGAGTTTCGCCTTATTTCATTTATCTTAATAAGTACTTTGGCCTCACAAAAAGAAGCAAGTACAATAAAAATATTTTTTTCAAAAACTTATCCATAGTTGTGTTGTGTGTTAGTGTATGTTTGTATAAGAACCAATTAAGTCAGTAGTCTTTTTGGTAAAGTAGACTTAATGTACCTGATCGCAAATTTCTCGAGTAACTCATGGAATTAGCGGTCTACATAGTAGTCATAAAGCGAAAAGTTTTGAAAATAGGTTGCGAAAATTTTGAAAATGTCCTGCGTGCCGAGAAATAAAATTTTATGACGAAAATATTAAAACTATGGATTTGTTATTCAAAATTCTTAGTAAAATACCGGTAACACCTCATAGTTCGCAATTTAGTGGCACCCAGCTGCAGATCCACTACCAACCAAGATATTATGAATTCTTTTCACCGGTAAGTTTTATTTTGTTATTTATTACAATTTTTTTTTCACACATTTTCAGACAATATTTTTGTTCTACACTTTTGCCCGTTTGTTACATAACTTCAAGGTCTTTGGATTAGATAAAATCAACAAAAAAAATCATATCACGATAGTTATATTTCGTTAGACCTTTCATACACCAGGGCTAGGGCCAACAATGCCAACATAATGAGAAACAAAGTTTACTATCAATATTTACCCACACAGGTAAAAAGAGCGCTAAGTTTGACCTGATTGGTTGGATGGAAGGAGAAGGATCATGCAATTTTGATATATACAAGTTTTTTTTTTAATATCCTGACTTTCAAGCTTTCTCCCCCAAAAACTTTTGACGGCTGATCCGATTTCGATCAAAGATAGCAAAGAATCATCTCGACAGACAATCCTTTCTATTAAAAAAACCGCATCGAAATCGGCCCATTCGTTTAGGCGCTACTATGCCACCGACAGACACAAAGACACACAGACACGCTAAACTTATAACACCCCTCTTTTTGCACCGGGGGTTCAAAAATAGGTACTTAATTTATTGTATATTTAATAATCTTATTTTTAGCTCCGTTTGACATAAATCGGTAAGTGAGCTAAGGATGGAAAAGTTAATTTCCACTACAGCCTTATCGTAAAACAGCATTACTATTATAGATAAGTATAATATAGGTACTTTGTCATAACTCATAACATGTTGAAATGTGCAAAAGCAATATCCAATAACTACCTACTTGCTGAAATTTATATAAAATACCCAAATATTTATTACTTTTGAATTTTTACCTACATAGTTAAAAGCGTAATGTTGCAAGGCAGGTAAAATGTTTAATTTATTGGCCTTATACTGCACTGTGGAAATTTTATTTACGTAAGTATCACTCAGTGAAAGATTTGATTATAATTACAATACAGCTGTTGTACTACAAGCCGGTCGATTTAGATAAGTTTGCTTGTCGGTGTGGATATTATGGTATCTCATTAAATTTCAGCTATTGTATGCAAAAAAAAGCATCAATGGGAAATATTAGGGAAATAAATGTTTGTAAAGCTTCGGGACATAATTTTAGTCATTATTAACATCATCCGAGCGTAGTCCTGGTTGCATGCTTAGCGGTAACGGTAACGCTTCAGGTCATGACATATCGCTAATACACCAAAAAACACTTCTGACACATCCCTCTAAAATCCTAAAAAATCTCCAGTATGTCTATCGGGATAATATTCCCATTAAGGCGAAATTGTAGTAGAAGTGGCGCCCTCATTTGAAATAAATTGTTTAAAAATAAATATCTATTTATTTTTAAACAATTTAAAAAAAATGTATTATCACCGTATGGTGATAATACACTTTTTCGCTACCAACAATCTGTAGAAAGACCTTTGAATTATTTTATGAATAATCTTTAAAAGTAATTGCGTTAGTTCATCTAAGTAGTTTGAAAACGAGTTTTCACAAATGTTAAGTATAGCTGAGGTGTACTTATATATAATCCGTTAATATTACAGTTTCCATGTGTACAGTCAAAGTGACAATAATGTGGATAACGACGATGAAGATTTGAACAGATATTTCAAAGACGATAACTTCAAACCGTACGTATGATGCTGTTCTCAATTTCTCTTTTGTTTTACGCATGAGGTTTCTTCGCCCTTCTTTCTTATACCAACTTCTTACGAACCGATAACATATATGTAATTATTATTAAAAACAAGGACATAATAAGTAAAAGGCAAAAGCAGAATAACCAATATAGACGTCTAAATAACCGACCAAACGCGTGCCGGAGCGCGCGCAGCGGAGGTTCTGTAGTTGCGAATGCATTAAAAAAACTCTGAGTTCACGTCACTAAAAAGTCTAAAAGTAAATTTCTATTAAATTTGTAAAAAAATCCTTTATCTAGTACATTTTATGACTTGGTCGCCTATAACTTTTTAAGTTGTAAACATCACTTAGCTCTGATAGTTTTCCTTCAAACTTCGTAAAATAGCAGCAGTAGTATACCTACTGCTGTGAAGTTTTTTACGTGTCCATATATAACTATTTAGCAGATAAGGGCGGGGTTACACTTGACTCCAAATATTTCTAAACAGATCAAGACAGAACAGAAAATTACCCACAATTTTCGTATATGGGAGGGACCTGGGAGCGAGCCCAGATTTTTTTTTTCCTAGATTTTATTATACCTCTGTTTCGGCATAAATAATATACTACCCATGCCAAATAAAAGCTTTCTAGTACCTACTAATAGAGTAAAACCGCGGACGGACACACAGACAGTCATGGCGAAACTAGGGTTCCTTGTGTACTACGGGACCCTAAAAAGAGTAGACCGTTCAAGTGTAAAACTATAGTATAATACTTTCCCACTCTATAAATACCTAAATGAAAATGTCTTATAACTTAATACCATAATATTAAATTTCAGTGCTTTATTCGGATCGAGCTCATACGACCCTATAAAGGAAGTGTTCGAGCCTTTAAGGCACCCAAAATATAAGAACGACACTGCTGGCTCCACGATCGGTGTGCAAGATGAAACCGCTCATGATGGGTCTACCCATGCACCTGAACATCACCCACCTGAACATCACCCACCTGAGCATCACCCACCTGAGCATCACCCACCTGAACATCACCCACCTGAGCATCACCCACCTGAGCATCACCCACCTGAGCATCACCCACCTGAGCATCATCCACCTGAAGAACACGCAACACGCCAACGGCAGAAGTACAGCCCTTATTTCTTTAGACAATCGACGTCGTCGGTTAACAGATTTGTACTCGTTAATTATTCTTCTCCAACTCCAATTCTTTAAGAAGCAGAATGCGGCATCGATGTGACCACATAATTATAAAATAAAAACAAAAATAAACTCACTGCATTTTTGTTTAACATTAATAAAGAAGATTATGACAAATTAACGTTATACGAAAAGAGCATTAAGACGAGTTATCATTACGTTTATAATGAATATTTATTCAACTAAATCAAAGATAATATTGTAATTGTTATTAGAGCAAATTATGGTTATCTACATATATAAAAGGAGAAGCTGACTGACTGACATATCAACGCAGGGCCTAAACTATAAGGTCAGATATATTATAGTAATCTATGTATAAGGGTCAGAAACTTAAAATTTTGCACAAGGGTTCCTTTTATAACGTAGGGGAGCACTAAGAAAGGATTTTTGGAAATTTATCCCTTAGGGTGGTAAAACGGGGGTGCAAAGTTAGTATGAAACTTTGCCGTTTTTGAAGTTATTCAAATGAAATTCAGCATGAAGGTTTCTTACAAAAAGGCATGAATATTTTCATTTAATTTTAATTCAATAATCAGACCGGTGCAAAATGCTATATCTGTCGATTTACCTGCTTTTACCTGGCAACCCAAGAGTTGTGACTGGAAAAGAATAGGCAACCTAACGTTTTCATATTCTATGGGCTTCATACTTTCGATTGGTATAGAATTTGTCTAATAAGCAAACCGGTGAAATATTGAAAAAAAAAAAAAAATTTGTAATCATTAATTAATCATATAATGGACTGAAATTTCTTAGGCAACCCATATGCAATATCTTTATTGACATATTAAATCAAACATAAAATAAGTTTCATCAAATAAGCATGACGGTGAAGGTCGTTCTATATCGGGATCCTATACTATCACTCGGAAATCTATAAAATGTTCGTTCTTTGTTGTTTTCCGTGGATAAACAATGATAATATGCGCAGTTTCTCGCCATTATGATTCAATAATCCTAAGTGATTCCCGTAACGTTAACGTGCGACTAGTAACAACCCTGTTTTATAGGCGACAAGTCCTGTCGCCTATAAAACAGGGTTGTTACTAGTCGCGCGTTACGTGGCCAGTCCGGCCAATAAGGCTCAAAAGCGGGGGAGGTGTTGCGGGGACGCCAGATTGCGGGGGACGGTGCGAGTTTCCGTTCTGTACGTAATACTATTATTAATTCTGTGCCCAAAGATTTCCAAAATGACCGATCAAGAGCGGCCTGCATCCAACGGTTCCCAGCGACCTTGGTCTGGTCGTCTGACCACGTTGTGCAACAGAAACGAGCTAATCCGCTGGGCTATGGCAGCTACTTTTGTTTTTCTACGAATTTCCTCATTTCTGATTCGATCACGTAGAGAAACACCGAGCTTAGCTCCCTCCATAGCGCGTTTAGCCTTCATAAGAGATCCTGAGATTATAATTTTCTAAACATTCAATATGTATAACTAAAATAAAAAATTCAACCGTTTTTGGGATAGAGTTTTCAGTAATAAGTATTCTATTTATCGTATCTATGTAATATAACCGTATCTATGTTATTTTCCCGCTATAATGCACCCGCTATAGTGGGTGCACGGGTAAACAGAAATTCCCCATGGTGGTTACATAGTCCTGAGAAAGAATCTGTAAAGTTTCGACATCTGTGAGGCCGCGCTTGCATAAGACTTTTTGAATTGCTAGAATAAGGGGAGACTTTGTATGGGTAGATTCAGTGCATAATACTGAACAACTTTCCCCAAAGAATATGTGCCGAAATTCATTTTTTTCCCATGGAAACTCGGCTCAATGACAAACTTAGCCTCCCATACAAGTTGACCGATCAGGTCAACTTGTATGGGTGGCTAAAAATATTTTTCATTATTCGAGGAATGTTCTTTGGGGAAAGTAGTTGTTTCAGTACAATAAGTTAGACGCTGTAAACCATATCCCTAGAATTTTCTTTACAGCATAAATCCATGCTGTATACAATATGTAAAAAAACCTGTATGATCCGTGAAGATTGTGAAGAACATTTTGGGTACCTTGTGTAGGTTCTATTTAGGCCCAACGCAGACGACAGACTAAACCGCGCCGCACTTTTTAGTCTGTGAAAATATAACCCACGGAATCACATGCAGTAACGCACACGACGCGCAAAAACTTCTATTTTCACAGACTAAAAAGTGCGTCACGGATAGTCTGTCGTCTGCGTTGGGCCTTACCGGTACAGAACCTGCACAAGACAAACATTACTTTCTCGGATCGGACAGTGTTTTTCACATATTGTAAGTGGTTAACTGCTTTGTTGGGATTCCAAAAATAGTAAACTAATGATTATGGTGAGTTTTGATTTATTCAGTCCAATAAGATTCCATACATATTCCTTCAACTTACACCTAGAGATACACTGATATATACACCCTCTCACCGACATACAAACACTTAACCTAATAACATTATTAGATAGTACGTACGTACATTACCCACCCGTAACAATCATAGGTTTATAGCTTTTCTTTTCGAATAGCCATAACTAGTGTCAGATTTTACAAGCTTCTTAAAGCTTTTCAACAATTAACATATGCCTTCTTGTGTCAGGATTTGCAAACGAGCAAGGAGCTCACGATAATGTCCTACTAATCAGCGCACCAATAATAGCAAAAAATTTCTTGCACCTGACAAAAAAACTAACGTAGAGTAGTCGGAAAAGGTTGACTACCTAGTTTCGATCGGTTTAGACGATCATCGGCGGCGACCTGACGGATTCGCTGTCCTTAACGCACTGAGTGTTTACCTACATATTTATTTACTACAAGTCGACTTGTAGGAAATGCATTTGCATTAAATTCACCTTTTCTACCATTCTGGTCAATAAAGATATTTTCCTTCACCTACGTAGTAATATTGTCATTAATATTACTACGTAGGTAGTACTACAAAACCGATTACAAAGGACGTATATTTTGCAGAAATTTTACACAATTTTTCATTAATGCACTGCTTTTGCATATTAACACAAGGTTTAATGTCTCCTATTAAGTTTAATGAAAAAAGAAATGCATTACATATGTAGATTAAAAAGATTACTGGCTGAAAATATAAACCGACTTGGTGAAAAAAGCGAATGGCGTGCATTTTGTACCAATACAAAGCTTGAATACTCGTATTTAGCAAGAAGTTTTAAAAATTGGAAATAGACAGCGATAACAATATGAATTCAACTCCAGAAAGTATAAATTGCAAATAAAATTGTTAATAACTATTTGCCGCAATAGTAGCAGGATAAATATTTTTTATTAACTGGAGTTAGTTAAAAGAAGAGCAGGTCTTCACTGTCTTAATTTAGTACCATCGCTTGCGCTCGGGCGCCAACATGGCACTCGTGCGTAAATATTTCACTACTATAATAAATCGTAAACGTCGATTGTCATAATGAGGAACACCTTTAGACCGTTTAAATATTATGCCACGGCGGCAGTCCAACTTCCAGAAAAGAAGAAGGTTATCAATTCGTCGCGATTTTCTTTTTATACTCGTATATGTTTACCGATTAATCTAAGACGCTTAGACTGATTTGGAAAATTATTTTTGTTTTAAAACATTTTGATGAAGTGGACAATTTGATACAGTGGACATTCTGATAATGGGACATTTTAAAGTGGTCATTCTGATACTGGTGACATTTTGATACAGGAGACATTTTGACACAGTGGACTTTATGCGACTAAACGGTTTTAAAGGGTATACTTCCGAGGTAGTCCCATAGAAATGTTATCAAAATCGGTTATGTAGTTTGGGGGTGAAGTCGTGTTTTAGTCTGAAAAAAAAACCGTGACAGATATTGCTGTCGCACAATTGAGAAATAAAAATACTAGAATTACTTAAAATAAATGCCATATAAGGCAAAATGTCCATTATTGCTTCATTGAATCTCGTCGGCATAGTGACCCGAAAAAATCATACAAGTGAAGAAAAAAACCATGATTTGTTCAGGTCATTATGACACGGTTTATATGATAACGCACGTTTCCCTCTACACATAGACAACGCTTACTACATTAAATATACAAAAATAGCTACAGCAGCATTCCATCGACGACAAATATTATAGTCTGTCAACTAAAAAGTTTTTTTACTTTTTAATCTATGCACTAAAAGGCGTTGTTACTTTTTGCTCTCCACCATCATCACTGTTCGGTAGCGTCTAGTCTTGTACTAGACGCTACCGAACCTGAAACGCTTTGATAAAGTGAGATAGTCTTATTGAAATTTAAAAGAAAAAGGAAAGAGTGCCGTGTTTTGTCTTTATCACCGACCAAGCTATAGGTTATAGGCACACTTTAAATTGCATATACTTGAAGTGTGCCTATAACCCGACCATGAAAGAAATATACTTAGTATCATTAATATGGCTTTCTCTTACAGTCGCTCGTTGGCAAATCTATAACTACTTGTATACTACTATATCTTTGGTAGAGTGTACGTCTACGCGGAACTTTTCAGTACTGTTCTGACTTTTAAAAAGTTTATACCTCTACCAAAACCTTATTTTTTATAACTCTCACGACTGTTTGAACCGAGGAGACTTGCTAAATCGGCAGTGATTTTTGTCGCCAACCATCACCCGACAGTCCGCCACTATCGCGCTACAATTCGCGACAATCGGCGACAGTCACGCGACGCAGGTCGCCGGCCAGGGCCACAGACATACTGTCGATCGCTTGTCAAAACCAGAACCCTAATATTTACACATAGGATAACAGTAACAATTATAACACGCAAGACACTTGTCGCGCGACATAAACGTTTCGACAGCTTGTCTACGATGCCATGCTGGGAGCAGTAAAACTTAATAGTTATTCACACGACTTACAAAATACATTACTATATACCTTTGAGCAACAGCATAAGGCTTAAATTGCTTTGAATATCACATGTTTATTTAATTATATCTATTTTTTCAAAGGTAACATCAGGTAGTATTTAAAACGGTCGGCTTGACAATATAACGTCTAAAAAAGAACACCACAAGCGCTAAATGAAAAAATGGGAGGCCAAAAATAACATATTTCGATACGTGTTCTTTTGGGAAATTTGTTCAGTAACATGGACTGAGTCCTCCCCACGCAAAATGGGACCGGCAAATTCGGGCCTCATTGCGGAAAATTGTCCTCGAGGGAAGTAAGAAGTAAGTATGGACTAAAGTCACCCTTAAAATTGTTTTAATATATTTTGTTATAACTTTAGACCTTATATAACGTCTAACAAAATATACTGAATCTATTTTAAGGGTGAATTCAGTCCATGATACTGAATAATTTTCCCCAAGGAACACATATCGAAATATAAAAAAATATTTTTTTGCTTCCGTACAAGTTAACCGATCAGCTCATATGTGTTTGTATGGATAGCCAAAATTTATTTTTCATATTTCGACATATGTTCCTTGGGAACCCTTGAAATAGTTTCAGTATATTTTGTTAGACCTTATATATATTTTACGATGCTAAACATTTTTATAGTGTAGATTAGACGACATTGCAAGCCTCGTTTTAAAATGGAATGACTATAAGATGTGATCTAGGCAAGAGTGAGCGATGGCTTCATTTGTTGTTTACGAACAAATTGCTCGCTACGTGCGCGACGCCGAACATTACGGACAGAAGCGTGATCAAAAATATTGCTCGGAAATACCTGGAACAAAAAATAAACATTTTTATAATTAAGTATCACAATGAGAATTTTGTTGAAAATGTGATTTGAAAATTGATCTGCGATAAAAAGTACCAATAAATAAATATATAAGGTCAATCAACAATTTTAAGGGTGAATTTAGTCTGATAGTAAACAACTTTTCCCAAGAAACATATGTCGAAGTATGGTAAAAGTTTTGACTGGGATTAGCTGATTGGTCAACTTGTATGGGAGGCCAAAAATTACTTTTTATATAACGTTACGTGTTCCTTGAAGAAAGTTGTTCAGAATCATGAACAGAATTCACCCTTAGAATAGTTTCAGTATATATTTTTTCAATTTTATACGACTTGCAATAATCAAACCACGGGCTAAACTAGATCACTATAGTATAATTAACTTAACATTTTGGAATTTCCATACTAAAGTGTGCAGCCACCCGGGCAATTTGTATGGGAATAGACTAGCAACCCATCACTATTTTGATTCCCCTTTTCCATATTTACACTCGCGCGCCCGCCATCACCCTAAGCGTGGCCTTTGGGTCCTTCGGCCCTGGCTCCTAAATGTAACTGTTTCTATTCATACCATGTAAATTTGGACCTCCTAAGCATCCTGATGATGCTCTCAGTTTGATGTCTCGTGTTGGCAAAGTCCCCGGAGTTGTCTATCACGAAGTGGGACTTGGCGACTTTATGTTCGAGCGGCATTTGCGTATTTATCCTTTTCTTAGCGACCACTTCGGAGAAGTCGCTTCGCTTGCACAGCCTCTCTAGCTGCTGGTGATCCTCACTGGAACAAGTATAACATCTTATACCTTTAAACGAGCAATTCTTGTATGTATATATATATATATATTTATAAATTTCTGTGATCTCGAAAACGGCTCTAACGATTTCGCTGAAAATTTGTATATGGTGGTTTTCGGGGGTAAACAATCGATCTAGATTAGTTTTATGTTTGGGAAAACGCGTGTTTTCGAGTTTTCATGCGTTTTTCTTTCCACTCAGAATATGGTCGCTAATTTCGTCGCGCCGCGACCGCCTTGATTTAGCTCAGTGGTTAAGGATAGCGACCGCTAGAAAGAGTGTTACGGGTTCGAATCCCACTCGGTGACTTACTTTTGTTTTTTTTTTATGTTTAAGTTTATATATATTTTTTATTTTGCATTGTTTTTAGACAAGTTTAAAAAAAATTAGTTAATGTTTGACATGTAACCGAGCAAAGCTCGGTCGCCCAGGTACTTTATATATATATTTATTTATAAATTTCTGTGATCTCGAAAACGGCTCTAACGATTTCGCTGAAAATTTTTATATGGGGGTTTTCGGGGGTAAACAATCGATCTAGATTAGTTTTATGTTTGGGAAAACGCGTGTTTTCGAGTTTTCATGCGTTTTTCTTTCCACGCAGAATATGGTCTCTAATTTCGTCGCGCCGCGACCGCCTTGATTTAGCTCAGTGGTTAAGGATAGCGACCGCTAGAAAGAGTGTTACGGGTTCGAATCCCACTCGGTGACTTACTTTTGTTTTTTTTTATGTTTAAGTTTATATATATTTTTTTATTTTGCATTGTTTTTAGACAAGTTTAAAAATTTTTTATTAATGTTTGAGATGCCGAGCAAAGCTCGGTCACCCAGGTACTATAATATATAAGAATAAGATGACAATCTATGTCCTTAATATCTGTCCTGACAGTTCAGACTACATTTGACTACATTCTGTGATGGTAAACATGATTGGACGAATCTGAATGTACTTAATATCTCGTAACACATGTTTGGCAAATTACTTATCTTTATCTTTATCTGACGACCTACGTGGCGTAGAGGTCACCCTGCTAGTCCACCAGTCCGGGTTAGATCCCCAGTCAGGGCCAGTTGGAAAATGGCCTTTTTCAAATTGTCCTGGGTCTTGGATATGTATTTGTTATAAATTATAGTATCGTTGAGCTAGTATCCTATTACACAACTTTCGAACATACTTTGCGGCTAGCTATCAGTGTAATTTGTTCCTATATATTTATTTTTTAATTAATTTTTTTTCAAAACTAAAATCCGACTTTACCCCTAAACTATTCAACCGATTTTGATAAAATTTCTATAGGACCACCTTGCAAATATATACTTTCCAACAAAAAAGAATTGTCCAAATAGGTCTTCGAATAATCGGTGAATACATATACATAAAAACTAACGTGTGATTTGTCCGTACATATAATATTTATTATTTACTTACTTACCCCGGGATCGAACCCAAAACCGGAGTAGCTGACTGGCGTGTATATCCACGCCACGTGGGTCATCAAAATACGAATATGTAACTAGTTCTGTGAACATCGACCACTAAGAAGTAATAAACTTACCACACAACAGTAATGATTTTGTGCATGAACGTCAACATTTTCCCCGTTTCAAAGAGCAGCGGCACCTCCATTACTATGTACTTATGGCCTGAGAAGAAGTACGAAATAGCCATCCTCATCATGGCGCTTTGGATCCTCGGGTGGGTGATGGCATTCAGTTTCCGCCGCTTCTCGATGTCATCGAAGACTATTTCACCCAGCCGTGCTCGGTTAACTCTGCCGTCAGGACATAGCACTTCGTCCCCAAAGTGCTGTTTGACCTCCTTCCATCCTTTGGTACCAGGTTCTAGAACTGAAGCAATAAATAACGCTATTAGCAACATAACACTCAAATTACTATTGCAGCAGATATTAATTTTATCCATATTTTACGTCTAGCTTATCTGCTGCGCCCGCGTTGTTACCCGCGCCTAAAGTAGCGCATGTGTTAATCCAAGGTATCAGTTTACTGCATACAGATTTTTTTATTAAAATTGGTCCAGCCCTTTGGCCGTGATGAAGTAACAAACATACACACACAAACTTTCGCCTTTATAATATAAGTAGGATATTGATGTGGAGGTCCACCCACAGTCTCTGCTTACCCCTGTGAGAAACAGACGTAATGATATGTATGTACGTATTGTCTTTAATATTTGGTTGACACGCGTTTAAAACTTTAGCTCAAAAAATCTATACATATCAAAACAAAAAATTGGTTGTTTGTAAAGTAGGTTTACGATCGAGATGTTTACGTGATAACGTCGTTTCACGGAATGACTGGCAGCGCTCGAGATGAGACGGGAGATCGGTCCGTCTCTCTCTCGTTATACCTGCGATCGCGCTCGTGAGGTTTTGGTGTGACACAAGTTTCTGAACATGTCACCCGACTAAAACGATTTTAAAGACGTTATCACGTCAAAATCTATAAATCTAAACAGTAAAAAAAGCGTGTCTGTACATTAAATATATTTCCAAAAAAAATATTGGGGGCGATGGATACATAGTAATAGAGAAAGAATTTAAAAAAAATGTCTGTCTGTTTGTACACGCTAATCTCCTGAAATGTCAATGAAAAAATCGCCTGATGCAGAACCATAAAAGTCCAGATAAACTATAAGAGATATAAAAATGCCGCCTTAGTAAAAGTTGTTCAGCCTGATGAGCATTTTCCAGAGACATTAAGTCCACGCGAACGAAGTCGCGGGCTTCGGCTAGTCTTAAATAAATAATCAAAATATACGGAGTACGCATTGATAGCGCTTTCGCATGTTAAGTAACACAATGAGTGGCTATACATACATACATACTATCACGTCTTTATCCCTAATGGGGCAGACAGAGCATTTTGGGTCTTGCGGCTCTATGCAGAGCCTAGGGCCGCAAGACTCAAAAGCCACTTTTAGCATCATGGTGGGCGAGAAGATGGAAAAGCAATCAATACAGTGACGGGTTGCTAGCCGCATCGCCTGTTAAAATGATTCGCATTTTTGCCCATTCCCTCGATCGGCTTTTACGATCTGCGCGGGCAGAGAAGCAGCTGGTACATTCTAAGTTTTTTCGTTTCTCCCAGACCAGCATGGGAGTATGTATAATGATATAATGAGTGGCTATAAGTGGTATAAACCAATTGTCGACCTCCTCTGAGTCTCGGAAGTCACGTTATTGCTCCCGACTGTAATCATATGTCATATGGGATGAGGCAATTGAAAAACTGACTTCACGTGTTTGGCTGAACGACTTCAAGGATATTCCCAGATTTTAATATCTGTTTCCGTTAAAAATGTATTTGCGCAGAAGCATTATACTCATATTTCTTTATATTACAACATCTAGTAGTAGGTACAGACATGAATCACTTGAACAATACTGACAGTATCACTACATTCGCTTTGAGATAGTGTACAATAAACCATGCAGAGATTACATAAGTTTATTTGCTAAGCAAATTAAAAAGACGACTGTCAAGAACGCCATCTAGTGATGAATAGCGGAACTGCAGATGCGACTTGTTATCCGTAGCGCCATCTATTTTTCGCTAGGGAAAGCCTTTGACTTTCAATTGTTAACCCCCAATAACTTTTAAACGGCGGAACCGATTTCATAAAAAATAACTCTAACACCGCAAGGAAACTTAAACTAAGTAAACCGCATCAAAAGTGGTCCATCCTTTCGAGCACTATGATGCCACAGACAGACAGACAGACCGACAGACGTTAGCGTCAAACTTATAGCTTTCCATCCATTCATCAAAGACCTTTCGTCTCAGTAATTAGACCTTAGACATTGTCTAC
The DNA here is from genome assembly GCA_963555685.1 of Acrobasis consociella. NCBI lineage: Eukaryota > Metazoa > Arthropoda > Insecta > Lepidoptera > Pyralidae > Acrobasis > Acrobasis consociella. Next base: position 6,024,190 of record OY743104.1, on the reverse strand, counting down.
CATATAGTGCTTGTCAAAATCAATTAAATGAGTCCTACTCTGTTAAGTTGTTTTATAAATGAGTTCTGTCGTATATCTCCCGGCTCCATCATCAGAACAGACTTCATAATATTGTATTGCCATCCAACTTACACAAGTATAAACAGCTCAATTGGTTGAGCATAACTGGTTGAAAATTGAGTTGCAAGATTTGACCTAAACATATACATACAAGATGCATTGCAAGTTAAATCAAAGCTTGAAACAGAAAGAGGAAGGCTTTACCATTATAACAATTATAATTTTTCTATTTTGAAAATCGTTCCACTTTGTCGGAGAAATCGGTGAACATACATAAACAAATATACAGTCGAACATAGAAAATCCTCCTTATTTGTGAAAATCGGTTAAAAAAATAAACAGCTCATACAAAACTTATGACTAACAATCATTTCGCTTTTGTTCACCGTCTTGCCTAATACTATTAGTATTCTAAGATCTTCCGTCACGTGTGTTATGTTTGATGAACAACTGAGGTCACTTTATGTAAATTAAGAAAATGAATTAATTTTGGAATGAAGAAAAATAATTCAATATAATTAAGTATTCGTGTTAAAACATACCAAAATTAAGGTATAATGTTCCTAGAATGGTATGTGGAAAGCGTAAGGTAAAGGCCGCCTAACTTGGATTTTTTTTTCCAGAAATGTGTATAATTTTTTAATGGATTTTTTATTTATTTATTAACTCTTAATTGAGCATAATGGTACACAAAGTAGACTTAATGCATTCTCTACCACACAGCCTTTAGGAAAATGTATTAATGAGGCTCTTAAAAATACTCTATATCATTATAAACATACATCATTTTTTGTCAATTATCTACAAGCATTGCTCATAATAATTATATAGCTTTTAATCGGACTGTTTTTTTTTTACATTTCATACTTAAATCTATGCAAGGCCCAGTCATAAATCATGACTAGGCCTTATTTACCCTATAAGTGAGCATGATATCTAGACACTACACATGCTGACTTTTCATTGGTTTTGGAAAAAAAAATGTCGTATAGTAAACAAAATCCTCTATCCATATACGTTATCCAAATTTCTGTATGTCATAAGATAAAAAGTTGATTTTCGATTGAGACCACGTAGTTGCGCAGGCCAAAACAGCTGCGTGCCGTCGATGACCTCCAGCCGGGCGGCGGGCGGTGTATGGCGGCGGTACTGCTAATTGATCTTACAATTTTACTTTCGAGTTTTAGTCAATATTTTTTGTTTCAAAATTTTTATTTTGACTAGCTAATTAGGTCTTACTAACAATGTTTATGAAGTGGGCTTCGGCTCCAAAACCAATGAAAAATAACCATATATACATATAATAGGACACTCTAGTTGGTATACCCACAGTACACCTATTTCAACACACACTAATATATTACCCCTGGCCGTGTTCGGCTATGGTGACTGTCTTCGTTTTATGTATAAAATGTTATTTAAATTCATTCAAGGCATCGCTCATGTACCCTGTTGTGGCCGAGATACCCTATTTTTGATGTAAATGTATGTACGTGCACAGTCCGGACAAGTCAGAGTATGACGGACAAAGTCGTAGTGTGTGTGTATGTGTTTTTTATTCTTTCACACATAAACGTGATAAAATTTGGTATGCAGGAAGTCAACACAATGGATTAACACATAGGCTACTTGAGGCACGGGTAAGGGCGCGGGTGACCGCGGGGCGCAGCTAGTAATTAATCTGTCGCATTATTTCGCTTATGCAAATTATTCCTTCAAACTCTAGCAGATGCACGAACTAAAAACACTTTGCAAAGGCAGCAGTCAAATTTTGAACTTGTATCAGTTATATTGGGACTTAAATGAGTTGAGACTGTACTTAATGGGATGGTATAGATTCATGCACATAGAGGGGTCACTAAAAAACCAAAGAGGTTCATTTCTCTTTGTAACATAACTCTTTAGGATGCGCCAAAACCCAGACACAATAGTAAGACAATGGAAGCCAGGTGGAATTCCACCCAGTGACATCGGAAAGGATAATAGACAACATTTTATACATACTTTTCCTCGCCACTTCGTCTGCGTCAATAACAGCTATACCATTTTCTCGAAATATTGCGAGAACTGTGCTCTTTCCAGTTGCAAGTCCACCAGTCAACCCCACAATAAACATAGTCTTAAGTATACGATCTAGACTATTCCTTGGAACAATAATTTCACATTCGTCGTTGCTTCAGCTCCTTTCAGTTTGTGGTTAGACAACACAGATATGTGTAACCCTTTCGGTACCTCCACGATAAGTGCAAGGGACTTCGAAAGTTCGAAGTTCGCCCGTGAGCTTAGTAGTTACTTAAAACTTATAATTCAGTTCTGGATGAAGATATCAGGTAAATAAAGTAAAATTTAACTGCATATCACTTTCTAGAGTCCAAATTGTAATGAAAATTTTACATAAAATCAACATGAAATTCTTCTTGAAGACACTATCTGGCTGGGTTGAAGGGATTAATTACCCGCTGTGACGTTTGTTGACAAGAGTGACACTTGACAGCTAGCAAGCTGTCAAAATCTTGGTATAAGAATTATTTTACAGCCCTAGATACGATACCAGAAGTGCCATTTTTAAAACACGGTGGTACCAAAACTAATGATTTTTCCATACAAAAACCGTTCGATTAGTGACTCCACGTATAAAAAATGGCACCTCAGTTCTTACGAAGACAGCTGGTACAAGCTTAATATTAATTAATATTGAATAACATTAACAATATCATCAATTACAAAAGCATTTTGTTTCGCATTTTCTAAACATTATAAACACTAACTTTTACTCGCAACTCGCAACTTCATCTGCGTAGTTTTTTTATTTATAATATAATATACAATCTGCGCGGGAGAAGATGCTTCTCTTCCCGCGCAGATTGTAAAAGCTGATACGTTTTATTTCAGTATTTTCTTTTCTCCCATATCAGATGGTGAGCTTAAGTACAAAATTGTGTAATATAATAAACTTTTGATTGATTTTATTGTCAAAATTTTTATTATACTACATCACATCACTAATCAAGTAGCAAAATTTTATCGAAAAAATCTGCATCTGACTCGACTACATCACTAATCGAGTAGCGAGAATTTACTAGAACCATGGACTAGAACGAACTTTCTAAAACTAGTTAAATATGGTATGATGAAATAAGCTTAATGTTAATGTAATAAGGTATAATTTACGTTAAATTATTTTAAATTAAAAATTATAGATTTTTAAAGAAAATGATATTTATCGTATTTGCCGATAGTAAAAAACACCTGCAATACTTTTATTTTTGTTCTTACTGCTATTTTAACACACCAAAACGCAACAACGCATCATACATATTTAGAAAAAAAAAACTTGACAGGTGTCAAGGGACACCCGGATGAAATGAAATTCCTTTTGATTAATTAGGAGAGAGAGAGAGACAGACAGATAAACACGCGCTCGCCGCACGGCTTACAACTATAGCAAAAAGTGTCGTTCCAACTTTAGGTCTTAATTTTTTCCGCCTAGCCTCCTTTCGCAACGCGCGCTAAGGAACTACGTTTCAAAAACCTTAAGAAGTGCCAAGGGACACCCGGATGGAACGAAGTTCGAGAGAGAGAGAGAGAGACAGACAGAGAAACATGCGCACGCCCCACAGCTTACAACTATAGCAAAAAGTGTCGTTACAACTTTTGGTCTTAATCATGGTACAATAAAACAAGGTATTCTCTTCCCGTGACAGCTGATGGCGTAGGTGGAACTTGGCTACGTCATCAGTTTGATGTGCTGCCACTGTGTGAAATTTAATTACCCGAGCGTAATGCATTTTTGAACTTTTTAAACCAATTTCGAATTAATAATCCATTATATCAATTTATAAAATATTGAATTCATGAATCACGCGAGAATCGCGAGATACTAAAAAGCTAAGTTACTTAATTTTTTTTTAATATTCGTGAACTAATTGAGAAAGTCCTTAAATTTACTGAAAAGAACAACCAGTGGCAACACTTTCGTGACGTAGTCAAGTTCCATCTCGGGAAGAGAATACCTTGTTTTATTCTATCATGGTATTCATGGTCTTAATCTTATCTGTCTAGCCTCTTTTCGCAACGCGCGGGAACTACGTTCCAAAAATTATCGTCGTCTGGCAAGAATCGATCTCTACCGGTTGGGGAATATAAGACTAGCTGTCTTATATTCCCCAACCGGCTCCATAGGTCTAGTCGAAGCAGAACAATTTCAACCTTATCGCACTGACTTAGAGTTTCAGTATACAGGATTTTTGACTTTGAGAATTTAATGTCAAGTATACGTTTGTTATACGGAGTCGATCGATATTTTGTAGTTTCACCGGATTATGACACGCGCGCCACGCCTTTACCTTCCACCTTTTTCGCTCTTTAGGATAGTGTAACTGGGTAATGAAATTACCTACATAGGTCAGTCAGCGTCCATAAAAGCCAAGGTACTTTTCCTTATGTTTCCTGTATTTTTAATGCACTTGAAAAGTTATTTTGGAAAGATCTTTCTTTGCAACACTGGTACAATGTACCAGTGGCGTAGCTAGGTAACCAAGGGCCCTGGGACAAATCAAAAAACGGGGCCTCACTACTATGTAAACTAGTTAGGTTTTGTTAAGTAAAAATATTAAATATACAAATACTTTCAAAATGCTAAGCTACTTACTTTATCATCAGCCCTTTGTCACTGCAGGGCAGGTAAAAAATAGTAGACTGTGCTACAAGTAGAGATGGGCGGTGGGTATATACCCAATCTACCCATTTGGGAATATACCCGGTAGATTGGGTAAATACCCGGTAAATACCCGTATCTACCCATTTGGTGACTAGATTGAATTTTATGAGTAATTAATTCGCAATTCGTATCCGAAAGTGTGTACAAGCGCTGTAATATGCTTAAAATGCAGGTAGACGTCAAATCTGACATTAAAGTATATGAAACCACCATACTAATCATACTTTGAAAGTAGCCTCTTTGATTTATTATCATTTTTTTGCTGGGAGGTGCGCAAAGACATACTTATAAGTGTTTCAATGAGCAATCTGACATCAAATGCGATGTCAATATATGAACACCCTCATACATATATAGAGAGTACGTATCTTTGCTTGCTCATACAAGAGCCAAAACTAAGGATGTCGGGGTTGGTCGCGGAACAAAAGATATTCGTATCGATGAGTTCTTCGATCCCCCATCAACTTTTTATAACATTTCACGCAAAATAGTATGCCGGGTATTTACCCGTATCTACCCGTTGTATGGGAACATACAAATTGACAGGACTAAGTTCATATTTTTAGCTGGCAAATGTTTGTAGACCTAATTACATAGTAAAATGATCAATCAGACATCAAATGCGATGCCAATATACGAGCACCCTCATACATATATAGAGAGTATGTATCTTTGATTGCTCATACAAGAGCCAAAACTACTGATTTCGGGCTTGGTCGCGGAACAAAAGATATTCGTATCAACGAGTTCTTTGATCATCCATCAACTTATTATAACATTTCCCGCAAAATAGTATGCCGGGTATTTACCCGTATCTACCCGTTGTATGGGAACATATAAATTGACAGGTCTAAGTTCATATGTTTTGCTGGCAAATGTTTCTAGACCTAATTATATAGAAAAATGATCAATCAGACATCAAATGCCATGCCAATATACGAGCACCCTCATACATATATAGAGAGTACGTATCTTTGATTGCTCATACAAGAGCCAAAACTAAGGATTTCGGGGTTGGTCGCGGAACAAAAGATATTCGTATCAACGAGTTCTTTTATTCCCCATCAACGTATTACAACATTTCCCGCAATATAGTATGTCGGGTATTTACCCGTATCTACCCGTTGTATGGAAACATACAAATTAACAGGTCTAAGATTACACTTTTTGCTGGCAAACGTAAGTAGACCTAATAAGAAGTTAAAATGAGCAATCAGAGATCAAATGCGATGTCAATATACGAGCACCCTCATACATGTATAGAGAGTAGGTATCTTTGACTGCTTATCCAAGAGCCAAAACTACTGATTTCGGGGTTGGTCTCGGAACAAAAGATATTCGTTTAGACGAGTTCTTCGCTTCCTCATCAACTTGTCATAACATTTCCCACAAAATAGTATGCCGGGTATTTACCTGTATCTACCCGTTGTATGGAAACATACAAATTAACAGGTCTAAGATTACACTTTTTGCTGGCAAACGTAAGTAGACCTAATAAGATTTTAAAATGAGCAATCAAAGATCAAATGCGATGTCAATATACGAGCACCCTCATACATGTATAGAGATTAGGTATCTTTGACTGCTTATTTAAGAGCCAAAACTACTGATTTCGGCACAGACATAGATTACATCTATATCTGTGGATTTCGGGGTTGGTCTCGGAACAAAAAATATTCGTTTAGACGAGTTCTTCGATTCCCCATCAACTTGTCATAACATTTCCCACAAAATAGTATGCCGGGTATTTACCCGTATCTACCCGTTGTATGGAAACATACAAATTAACAGGTCTAAGATTACACTTTTTGCTGGCAAACGTAAGTAGACCTAATAAGATGTTAAAATGAGCAATCAGAGATCAAATGCGATGTCAATATACGAGCACCCTCATACATGTATAGAGATTAGGTATCTTTGACTGCTAATTTAAGAGCCAAAACTACTGATTTCGGGGTTGGTCTTGGAACAAAAGATATTCGTTTAGACGAGTTCTTCGATCCCCCATCAACTTGTCATAACATTTCCCACAAAATAGTATGCCGGGTATTTACCCGTATCTACCCGTTGTATGGGAACATACAAATTGACAGGTCTAACTTTATATTTTTTGCTGGCAAATCTTTGTAGACCTAACTAGATGTTAAAATGTGCAATCAGACATCAAATGCGATGTCAATATACGAGCACCCTCATACATGTATAGAGATTAGGTATCTTGACTGCTAATTTAAAAGCCAAAACTACTGATTTCGGGATTGGTCTCGGAACAAAAGTTATTCGTTTAGACGAGTTCTTCGATCCCCCATCAACTTGTCATAACATTTCCCACGAAATAGTATGCCGGGTATTTACCCGTATCTACCCGTTGTATGGGAACATACAAATTGACAGGTCTAACTTTATATTTTTTGCTGGCAAACGTAAGTAGACCTAATAAGAAGTTAAAATGAGCAATCAGAGATCAAATGCGATGTCAATATACGAGCACCCTCATACATGTATAGAGAGTAGGTATCTTTGACTGCTTATCCAAGAGCCAAAACTACTGATTTCGCGGTTGGTCTCGGAACAAAAGATATTCGTATAGATGAGTGCTTCGATCCCCTATCAACTTGTTATAACATTTTCCACAAAATAGTATGCCGGGTATTTACCCGTATCTACCCGTTGTATGGAAACATACAAATTGACAGGTCTATGTTTACATTTTTTGCTGGCAAACGTAAGTAGACCTAATTATATGTTAAAATAAGTAATCAGATAACAAATAAGATGGCATCTGTATATTTTATATGGAAAGCATCAGTGATTTTAATCTTTGATATTTTTTCTTTTAGAGATATTCATTGTTTTATACATTATAGTACCTGGGTGACCAAGCTTTGCTCGGTCGGTTACATCTCAAACATTAACTATTTTTTTTAAACTTGTCTAAAAACAGTTCAAAATAAAAAATTATATATAAACTTGAACATAAAAAAAACAAAAATAAGTCACCGAGTGGGATTCGAACCCGTAACACTCTTTTTAGCGGTCAGCATCCTTAACCACTGAGCTAAGCCGATGGCGGCCGGCGCGCCGAAATTAGCGACCATATTCTGCGTGGAAAGAAAAACGCATGAAAACTCGAAAACACGCGTTGTCCCAAACATAAAACTAATCTAGATCGATAGTTTACCCCCGAAAACCCCCATATACAAATTTTCAGCGAAATCGTTAGAGCCGTTTTCGAGATCACAGAAATTTATAAATAAATATATATACATACAAGAATTGCTCGTTTAAAGGTATAAGATAACCTTTTTGTACATTTCTACACATAAATAGTGGACTCACACAATTTTTTAAATAAATATTCCAATCTACCCACCCAAACGGGTAGATACGGGTATATACCCGGTGCATATCGGGTAAATACCCAAGCGTGGGTAAATACCCGGGTAGATGCCCATCTCTATCCCATCAGCTACAAGGCGTAAAAGTAATACTTTTAAGTCGACGGCGCTACTTTGAATCCAGAGCGAAACGAAGGTTTTGTTGAATCTACGGTGGAATCCTGAGTAAAGCGAGGGATTTACCTATAACGCCCGAGATAAAAATATTTCAGTACGCGAGTAGCTAGCACACTCTACTTTTCATCGCCATCTATGAGAAAAACTAGAAAATAAATACAAAACAGAATATACAGAAAAATAGAACATCTATAATACTTACCTAATGAAAACTCCGAAAAATAACCGTTATTTAGTGTCGTTTTCATTCAATAAATACCAAGAAATATTTTTTCAGAACCAACTTCTAAAACAATTTTCACTCATAAGCTTATAACTTTGATTGTGTGGTCGTTCATATTTTTATATTTTTATAATAACTATAAACTTAATGTTCACTATCGGCCTAAACTTACGAAAAAGTAGTTAAAACACTAATAATTAATTTCAACACAATATAACCTAAAATTTCTGTAATTACTTTAAATCAAAGTCAAAAATTGCGCTTTATTAAATTATTCCTTTTTCCTTTTTCGAAGCAAAGAACATAAACATTTTTACCTACATTCATCCATGTTGACGATGCTTTGTATACCAAATTTAAAAAAATACGAAATCGATGCTGGTTATTTATTGTATTAAAACTAAATTAATTTTTTTTTGGGTGATTTTAAAAAGTTTTCACTCGTGTTCCGTTTTCTAATCATGTTTTATTTCCGAAAGATTTTCTTTTTCAGTTTTTAATCCCGCGAAAATCAGCAGTGACTTTAGCTCCAAATGTTTTGCTCATCTTTTAATATTTTTCATCTCATGTACTCGAAAAACGGAGTTGAAAACTCCGTTTTTCAATAGATTAGATGAGATGAAAAAGATTAAACAGTAACAACATAAACTACAACAAAATTTGAAAAATGAAAATGGGAAAATTGATGAAGATTTTTTGGTAAGGATTCGAGGGTTCCTGAGCTTGAGGGCCCCGGGGCACTGCCTCGCCTAGCCCCTAGGTAGCTACGCCACTGCAATGTACATAAAATTATCATCTAAACTCAGCGTTGTAAATTTTTTGTCTTATAATACGCGCACAGAGTACTTTTGAAATATTATGTACTGTACACGAGAACTGGAGATTTCAAAAACACTCTTATGATCTTGGAAACGAACGGTACAAACAAGTACTTTGCACAGCACACTGCAAATCGCAAGTGTGTGTCCAGTACTATTTTTGAACAAATGGAATTTGTTGGCAACATTGAAATGAAAAACGCAAAAACGCAAACGAAGCTGTCATTCATCGTTGGTTTATTTTCGTCGCCTGTCGAATTGTTCAATCAATCTATGTAGTCTTACAAAATTCTTTGTATGTATCCTTGAAACTATTATTTTTGTTATATTTTAGTGTGTTTACATATGTTTGAACATGTAAGTACATCCCCACAAACGAGCAAAATAGAACAACTACAATAATCCTTTGTGTTTATCAAGAGTCTTCGCAATAAAAACGTATTTTATTACGTTTCTGAGACAAAATCAAGCATGTACAGATAGTTGATGACCTATATGTAGTAATTGAGACGTAGAAATCGAGACTAGTGTTTAGAAAACGACACATAACATGGCCCATTACGCTAGACGAGATGTGACGTACAGTGCTCTTAACAACGAATTAACGCCACCCCTGGCGAGCCTGGCGGAGTCCCCGACAGCTGCCCCGACCATGATCACCTTGGACCACGAGCACGAGGACGCTACTAACGTTATCATTCACAAAGTACCCAAAAACAAAGGTATGTTTCTAGCACTTGTTATTTCTTTGTCTTCTGTAGTAAACAAAAAATACCACATGGTTAGAGTAGTAGATGATATAAGCGCCTAAGAAATCTCATGGTCGTGTTTGTTCGCTATTATCAAACACAATTATAGACAAACATTGAACAGCAGTGTGCAAAACATCTAGGTACCTTTTATGTGTTGTTTTTGGAACTCTGTCAAATCAGTCTTGCTTTGTCATGGCAAAGTAAAAGCTGTAATTTATCTCGTGTATACCTGCCCTTCAACAAATTGTGTTTATAGACAATCCTCAAAGCAGCCTCTATCTCCAATTTTTACTTATAAAGCATGTAAAATATAAATATTTAAAAAGTGGGGAAAGAATAAAAAAAATGTTATAATAGATGTGCATTTGAATAAAGGGACTATTGGTATTTATCTCAGTTATGATAAAATATGGGAATTTTTTAATGGGCATGTGTCCACCTGGCCATGTGGTAATTTTAACCCTATGAGTGTTGACAAAGCAAACAAGGTTTGCAAGTGGAGATCCATAGTCTCTGCCTGACTACACTGAAAACATGCATGACAATATGAAACAGCGAATTAATCTGACAAACATTTTCGTGCCTATTTTGCTAGCGTTGTATACTTTTGACCAAAACACAGCTCGACGCTTGTATTGCACATGATTTAAGTATCCACATCTCTGTTTTTTGTAGGCATTTATTTTTGATTCACTATCCTTTGCTGTGAGAGCACGACAATTGATATAAAGTCTCGCGACAACTGATATAAAGTCTTGCAGTGAAAGTTTGTCATTTACATAAAAATACCATATGGCCAGAGGTACAGAAATTACCACATGAATTTATGTTTATCCCTTGCCTTGAGCATTTAATTCAACCTTACACTTTAGAACCAAACAAGTTTCATATAATAAAGAAGGAAATAAAAGCTTTACCTAACCTTCCTAATTATTCAGCAACCTATAGATTTATTATAACTTACAAAATTAGTAAGTATATAGTTTCGTATCAAAGAAATTTTGTCCTATAGATTTACCAAGCTCTGTACAGAATGAGAACTTCTAGCGACCCCACTCCCCGTCTTCGAACCTCTACCCTGTTCTCGCCTTACAAATGCGACTGCAGGCGCCTGCAGCTAGTATCGGGGACTGGGAATGGGGACTTATATTGTGTGGGACTCTAGGAGTTTCCATTTTGTATGTAATACTTATATTAATTCTGGATTTACCACATACTGTTACTGTTGTTCTTTTTTTCAGGAGGATGGACACATATAGATGACCTAGACTCATTTTTTACAAGGATGTACAGATATTATATCCGTGGTGGATTTTATCCAATGATAATGTCAGATTTATTCTCATTGTTGCAATTTATATTTATTGTGTGGTTTTCTACGTTTTTAGTACATTGTATAAACTATCCACTGCTATTTAGGAACAAACTAAAGGATGATCCCACTTCGAAGTTAACTTTCCATGATGTAATATATCCAAGCTCAACATGTGTGCCTAGAATATCATGGCAGTGGTAAGTATTACTTTATGGCGTTAATTACTCAAACTGCTGCATTTAAGATATAAAAAATTCAATATGAATGGATCTATAGATGGAAAACAGTAGTGACAGACGCTACATTCATAAAATTACTAATAAAATAACAAAATGTTTAAACTACAATTTTATCAATCCATACTATCCATCCATACTTCCATTCTAATATTATAAACGTAAAAGTAATTGTCTGTCTGTTTGTCTGTCACCTCTTCTGTCACTCTTCAACTGCTTGGATTTTGATTTTTGAGACCCAGGGATGGATAAAGTATAGATTTTATCTTGAAATTGTAATAGGAAGAGGAGTCCGCGGGCACAGCTAGTGGTTTATATTTAATACAAAAATTGCGATATTTTTTGCCAAGCGATTTATTATTTTAGTGTTCTGATATGTACTACTATGTAGTTACATATTTTAAAGTCGAAATTTGTTTCTTTTCGGGGCATGAGGTCTATAAGTGGGTAAATATTAAGCTTAAATTATTTTAGCACTGTACACAAACGCACACCCGTTAATCTTGTTTAAAGTAATTTTGCTAAATTAACACAAAATAGAGTACCTACTTCTATTTGACATCCTCATAACGAGCCCTTTTATTTAATATATGACACAGTAAGGTATGCAACACTATTTTTTTTAAAGTTGTTCCCCGATTATTGCCTTTTTGTATATATCTATCTATGCAGCGTTATTATTGGTATTTGTTTAAACATCAAGGCCAGGTACCTTCCTAAGCGAAAAAACTATTTTGCAAAATATTTTTTTTTATATTTACGAGTAAAAAACAGTTTAAAACAAGTTTATTTGCTAGGAAAAAAAATAAAAATCCCCGACTGTCAGGAACGCCATCTAGTAAATAATAAATATATAGGGACCAATTACACTGATTGAGCTAGCCCCAAAGTACCTACCTAAGTTCGAGACTTGTGTTATGGGATACTAACTCAACGATACTATATTTTATAACAAATACATGTATAGATAAACATCCAAGACCCAGGACAATTTGAAAAAGGCCATTTTCCAACTTGCCCTGGCTGGGGATCGAACCCAGGACCTCCGGATTGGCGGTCTAGCGTGTTGACCATTACGCCACGGAGGTCATCAAGTGATGAATAGATAACCGTAGCACCATCTATTATTTGCTAGAGAAAGCTCCGACTGTCAAACGTTAATCCGCAATAACTTTTAACCGGCTGAACCGATTTTCATTTAACATAAGAACCACCTCAATGGAACTTGCTGTTACGTGAAAAAAAGCGCTACGCTACCACAGACAGCAACATTAGCGTAAAACTTTTTTTCGAGGGTTGAAAGTACAAGATACGAGTATACCCAAAGATATTGTCTAAGGAATGTATTCCACAATAGGTTGCTCTCTAGATCGAATTAACGTACATACACGTATTTATCCCTAATGGGGCAGACAGGAGTTTAACTTAACTGTTTTGTGGAGTTAAAGCATCCGTGATTTTAAGAGTGATTTAAAAAGTTACCAAAAACCATGTCAGAGGCCTTTAAGGCGGTTTAAAAACTCTGACACTAATGTTAGTCATTAACACACACGATAAGAAGAAGAAGAAGAGTGATTTAAGTGGAATAATTTTGTCATGATTTAGAAGTCGACCTAATTAACCTGACCTTAGGTATTTTAAGTACTCTTTTTTGTGGAGTTAATATACCTGACTGTTTTTGACGGATAAATGAAGTGGAACAATCCATTTTGCTCTTGTCAGATCAGTTAAATTTACATTTAAAGTTCTTTTTTATGTTTTGCTCGTGTATATTTTTCTATGAGAAGGAGATAGTGGATAACGTGGGGAACCTTTTCCCAACAATAGGATTTATTATGCTATTGGAGGATATGTTGTCCCCCCTGTTACTGATTTTTAGAGTATGACAAAATACTATTATCTGCATCTGATTATAAAAGCAGTTGCAGATGATATTAAATAAACAACTAATAAAGTGGTCGAAATGTAATTGCTATGTAGAAAAGAAAATATTAGAACTAGGTTAATATTGTCTGACTGTAATTATGGACTTGCTTGCGCGCATTTGCGATTGTATAATTGGTGTATTTTTATAATTATTATAAACCAAGTACCTAAAAAAAATTTTTGTCAGTTACATGATTTACGATCAATGGCTATGGCAGAGTCACATTTTATTTTCAACTGACTCAAAAAGGAGGAGGTTCTCAATTAGGTTGTATGATTTTTTTTCCATTTAGTTAAATGTTCATAATTTTTCCAGTATATTGGTTTGCTGCATATTAAGCTTTTCTATTACTTTCAATATCGATGTATTCGTTTTTTTTGTTAAAAATTTATTTTGAAGTAATTTACTTTTATGCTTCTGTGAAGTAGGTATCGAAAATATATGAATAAATCAGTACAGGAAAATGAGAATGATCATACAATTCGTAGTGTGCTGAATTTAGATCGTCCTACTTGTGATGTACATAGTCGATGTGTCGCGCAAAGCAAGCTGTATTCATGATTTTATTTGAATTTATTGCACAACTAGCTGAAGCCCGCGACTTCGTTCGCGTGGACTTTATGTCTCTGGAAAATGCTCATCAGGCTGGACAACTTTTACTATGGCGACATTTTTATATCTCTTATAGTTTAGCTGGACCATTATGGTTCTGCATCAGGCGTCTCATTTTCCAAAATCATTTATACCCTATATGTTGCCCAGGCTTAATAGCTATATAACAAAAAAAAATTCATTCGAATCCGTCCAGTATTTCCGGAGATTAGCGTGTACAAACAGACAATCAGACAAACAGACATACAGACAAACAGACAAACAGACAAACAGACAAACAGACACACATTTTTTTTAAATTCTTACTCTATTACTACGTCTCCATCGCCCTCAAAATTTTTTTTGGAAATATATTTAATGTACAGACACACTTTTTTTACTGTTTTATTATATGTATAGATATTACTTCGTTGTCGAAGTTTTTTATTTGTAAATTCTGTGGCTTGCCTGGGCTGTATTTGTATGAAGGATAATTCCATTATAAGAGGGTTATCTATCACGCACACCGCAACAGCTCACTTGTAATTTTGCATACATTTGTGTGGTATGGACTTTTATATGGCAATTGCGCGGTCGCGGCGGCACCGCAAATGTAGATAAAGTTTCAGCGCTGTGAGCTTTTATGTACCCTCAAAACATAAAATAACATCAAAGAATGGAAAAACCGCAGAATGTATCAGCTTTTTTATTTCCCATGCAGGTCGTAAAAGCTGATTGAACGATAGAATTTGAATCATGTTAATAGGCGATGTGGCTAGCAATACACTACTTTATATATTAATTAGTAATAAGCGTTTATGCCTCGTTCATATTTTTTTGCATAATTACGAATAATTTGTATTGTAACACTGTGCTTAGCCCTGTATAATAAGAAGCGAAAGATATCTGTCAGGATCATAGCAAGTGTAGGTCCAACTTTGCCTACCCCTGTGAGAAGCAGGCTAGTGTGCATGCGTATATACAGGGAGTAATTGAAATCATTGGCATTAATTTACTTGTTAACATACATCAAATAATATTTTGTACGGTAATATTAATTGCAGTAGCAACTAATTTAGTAATTAAAAAGCATTAAAAAGTAAGAAAAAGAAATAAATTATCAAAATGTTGCGCGTTGCGCATGCGTAGGATGCTGTGAACCCGGCGTTTGTAGGTACACACACCGGGTGGCCGGTCTACAAAAGTAGACTTTACGTAGCGTATACAAGGTTTAAAGTCGAGTGAAAGGGTGGGTCACGCGGTCACTTGAGGGCAGCGAACGTTAAGTACGACGAAGTAACGAACGACAAAATTGATACTATTAAAAATAATTTCTTTTTCGTGAGTTTTTGCCGATTAATTTTTTATTTTATTTATAAATTGCAGTAACCGTTTCTATCAAAGGTCTAACGCATGTTTAGAGGTTTTCTGAAATATGAAAATGTCGTTTTTATTGACGTTTTATTAGTTTTAAATAACTTTTTTCATGGGTAAAGTAGATATTTAAAAGGATGCCAACGAATTCAATTTCACCCTGTATATTAATTATAAAAATAAATTCACTCTTTGTCCTGCAATTGCGAAAATGGGATTCCCAGTTGCATCCAATCCAACTCAATCAGTGTAATTTGTCCCTATACACGGTGATTTTCATTGGTTTTGGAGCCGAAGGCCACTTCATAAGGATCGTTAGTAAAACCTAATTAGCTAGTCAAAATAAAAATGTAGAACCAAAAAATGATGACTAAAACTAGTAAGTAAAATCGTAAGATTAATTAGTAGTACCGCCGCCAGTCGCCGCCGGCCAGCCGCCCGGAATTCATGGGGTCACGCGAGTTCACGCGACAGTTTTGGACGGGCGTAACTACGCAGATTCGATCGAAAATAATTTTTGCAACTTTTTCATCTTATGTCATACACTTTGGAATACGTATATGGATAGAGGAATTTATTTACTATACGACATCTTTTTTTCAAAACCAATGAAAAGTCAGCGTGTATATTTGTTTATTTATTATCAGCTGTGCTGCTTCGCTGCTTGGCATGATAGAAAGCCTGCATTATTTTAACTTAATGTTTTTCTTACAGGTGGTGTCTTGTTGTGTTATGTGGCGTAATTTGGTTGATGAGATTAGCAATATCATTATACAATTTAATTCATGCGTATGATACAAAATTATTTTATAACAATGCACTCAAAATTAAAGAGGTAATTGTACTATTTTTTGAAGTTTCTAACCTTACTGTAGACTTTTGCATACAAACTTTAGCTTTTATTTTGAAATGTCATATTTCAGCATGCCGTTTCAAAGTAAAAGTAAGAGTACGTTTGTATGTAAAAGTCCAGGGTAAGGCATTTTTAGGGTTCCGTAGCCAAATGGCAAAGATGGAACCCTTATGGATTCGTCATGTCTGTTTGTCTGTCCGTCCGTATGTCAGTCACTTTTTTCCGAAACTATAAGAACTATACAGTTGAAACTTGTACGTATTCTGTTAACCGCATTAAGATTTTCACACAAAAATAGAAAAGAAAAAAACAATAAATTTTGAGGGTTTCACATACATAGAACTGGAATTCAATATTTCTTTTTTATCGAACCTATACCTGTATTGTATATCTGGATAGGTCTTCAAATTGATATTGAGGTTATCATCGTCATGAGTTCAGCTGTAGAGTCCATTGCTGGACTTAAGCTTACCCCAATTCTTACACTAAAATGTTGGATGTGATGTAACGGCCTGCCATTGCCTGCCACCATATAATAAGCAAGTTTCCTAGGTCAAAAATAAATTATTTGGCACTGATAAAAGAATTAAATGTCACAAAATAATGTCACTTGTCATTGATCATATCCATTATCAACGTGATATAAGATTTAATAATGCGGAAAAACTGATATTAAGAGCGCTATTTGACTCTCAGAAACTATGACGTCATTCGTTTTTATTTCATACAAATTCCATAGAAAATTTGACGTTTAGAAAAAAGTGTCTGATTTGATTTGTTGGAAACTTCTTTATTGGGTAGATAGCTGGGTCAAAATTAATTATTTGGTACAGTTAATAAAATAAAACGTTACAAATTGACACTTTTTATTAATCATATCTATTTTCAACACGATTTTAGATTTAATAATGCAACAAAGCTGATATTAAGATCACTATTTGACTCTTAAAAAGCATGACGTAACACTTTTGTGTTTCATACAAATCCCATAGTAAATGTTTGACTTGACGTTTAGAAAAAAGTGATTTGACTTGTCATTTAGCGGATTGGGCTCTAAATAACTGCAGAGTTGATTGAATTGCATCCAATTGATCGAATGAACATTTATTTTCAGAGTGATCTCGCTTGGGTCAATTGGTCAACTATACAAGATAAAGTGAGAGAAGCGCAGCCCGAGCATCACATGTGTGTCCACAAACAAGAAATCAACGAATTAGATATTTATCATAGAATACTCAGGTCTGGCATTTAGATCTTTATTAACTTTTAACCCCAGATGAAAACGAGGGGTGTTATTAGTTTGGCGTGTCTGTGTATCTGTGTGCCTAAACGAATGAGCCGATATTGTAGCAGATTTTTTTTGTATGGAAGCTAACTTGATCGATATGGTCCTTTCTTTGACGGAAATAGGTTCAGCTATTTAAAATAAATGTTAATTACCACAATTTATTAAACAACAGAACGGCACTATAAAAGTTCTGTTCCATTTTTATCAGATTTTTATACCATTATTTTAACTCAAAAGGATAAACTTGATGAAGTATTATAAATTATAAAAGTTTTATTTGATTACCCACAAAAAATATTTTTTGAAGTAGCATTTGTATTGTTTTGTATCTCTATTACAAACTCTACTCGTGCGACAGAGACACGGCATCACGTCACGTATTTTTATCTCTTTTGCACGTAAAATTTGTGACAAAGATAGACTGATCACTTCGCGTGAAGTGAACTAAATTATTAACGTACCCTTACATTAATTGTCGTGCCCCCAGCGTAAGGCACAGTAAAATCTAATACCTACAACCAAAAAGTGATGTGGATACTTAAGTTAGGTGCAATACGAAAAGTGGTTTTTTGTCGGAAATATCCGACGCTCGCGAAAAGGCACGACAATGTTTGTAGGATAAATCCGACATTCGCGGTGAAAGGCTTAATTAAGGTATTATTTTCTTGCAGGTTTGATAATTATATGGTGGCAATGGTGAACAAAAATTTACTTCCGCTACAGATTGGTGTGCCTTGCGTTGGTGACTTCCACTATTTGTCTAGAGGTTTAAAGTGGAACCTAGAGTTTTTATTATTCAGTAAGTATTCATAAAAGTAGACTTGTCCAGACCATACTAAATGAATACCGGTTATTCATTATATAATTTCAAGGTCTAGCTAACGCTTGAGGGATAGTTGGTAATATGGCATATCAGTACATTTACGGTAAAAAAAAAATTTATATGAGTGCGCTGCACTGCCCTGTATTTGCCTTAATAGTATTTCAAATAGGTATTCGCCATAATAGTATTTCAAATAGGATGTCGAAACATTTCGCGATTGGCAACAAGTATGTGTATTCGTTTTGCAGGTGATCATTTAGAAGGATGTAAGGGATTCTCACCTTCCCTCCAAATTTTTTTGTTATCTCCAGAAACAGTATGTAGCCTAAACAAATATTTTTCAAAAATGCGATTATTGTTGTAGTTAGATCTTATTTGTTGTGTTTTCGTTGTATACATAAACGTTTACAATAGAAGGGACATTACCACGGAATTATTATAAGTATTATATAAAGAACGGAATCTTCTAAGCTCCCCTACAATAAGCGTCCCTGTTCGCTGTCAATCTTCTCTTCCCTATCCTCGCTTTGCAGAGGCGCCTGCAGCCGCCCGCTCATGACCCTTCACCGAGAACGGGAGAGAAGTGCGGGGTCGGGGAACGGGGACGCATATTGCACAGGACCCGAGGAGTTTCCGTTCTGTATGTAATACTTATATTCTGTGACATTACACAAAAATATAGGTTCATAGTCTCTGTCTTCTGCTATAAGAAATAGGAGTGATCAAATAAATAATAAAAGATTGTGCTGCTCCTGACATTAGATTTGGATGAAACAGCCTATATTTTCCTCTAAGTTTTAAAACCGCGTAACTATCTGGTATTTTCGTTTTCGTTCGGAGATTAGCGTGCACATACCGACAGACAAAAACTTCTTTGACTTCAGTTGCTCTTTTTTTTATAGCCCACACTACGATTTGAATCAAAGATTACAATGGCGCGTTTTTATTTATATTTGTTATTCCATAGCGAAGAACCTAAAATAGTTGACCTACATTCATCCTTGTTACACGTGTTGACGACGATATGTGTTGCAAATTCATTGATTTGAAAAATATCTGTGCTTGTTTTTTATTGATTTTAAAACTGAATTCTTTTTTTGCTGGATTGCCAACGTTATTTTGAATTATAGATTGATTACATTTCTTTATAGTTTTCAAAAATTATTTCATCCCTTGTGCTTTTCTTTTCACTTTTCAATCCTGCGCGGTCAACAGTTGACTTGAGTCCGCCTACTTAGCGATGTAACATTGTTTTTTTAATAAATCAGATGAAAAATTCTTAACTTCGTCCTGGTCTAAAAGCTATTACTAGGTAAAAGGTATGTATACCTACTTTGGGCATTGTTCAAGAGCTTCAGACCGAATATCTGGCATCCTCGGCTTCTGTTAAAGTAAAGAACGACCGACGGTAAGCACGAAGAAATTCGTACATTGACCGGCCATTTCCTATCTCTATCGCACGCGCATAATTATTGCTGTACCGCTCGCACAGTGGTCAATGTCCCTGTGGAAGCGACAGCAATATAAATGGTGTGTCTGTAGGGCAACGTTGCTTTTTTGTTAGGGTTCCGTAGTAAACAAGGAACCCTTATAGTTTCGCCATGTCTGTCTGACCATCCGTTGTGACTGTAAGTACCAGAAAACTGTAATTTTCCACGGGTATGTATATTAATCATGCTGAGAGAGTCGTAAAATAAAAACTTAAAATTTTTTTTTGTTAAGAGTTTCTATTTAGGGACCTCTACTCCTAAATGGTTAGAAATGAACACGTGAAAAAAATCACACTCATAGTATATATAACAAAGTTTAAAGGAAAACTATCAGAGCTGGGTAGGGTTTACAAATTAAAAAGTTTATAGGCAACTAACTTATAAAATGTAAAAATATCCTACAAATTAATAGAAATATAGATTTTAGACGTTTTTAGTGGCGTGAACACGAAAGTCACAACTACGGAACCCTAACTGCGCGTGGTTCGACACGCACTTGGCCGGTTTTTTATTGCTCTTGGTGTATATATAAGGTGTTGTGAAACTGTTAAGGGTGAGTTCAGTCCATGAAACCGAACAACTTTCCCCAAGGGGTATCGACATATAAAAAGTAATTTTTGATCTCCCATACAAGTTGACCGATCAGCTGATCCGAGTTTTTATGGAAAGCCAAAAATATTTCGACATGCATTTCTTGGGGAAAGTTCTTCACTTTCACGGACTGAATTCACCCTTAAAATAGTTTCCCTACATTTCGTTAGACCTTATATACCGATTGTTGTTTACCGTGTGGTTTCCGGCAGAGTAGAATAGAACCATTCCAAGTCCTCCCGTGGATGTCGTAGAAGGCGATTAAGGAAATACAAGCTAAACAAAGCTTATAAACATCAATAGGACCTCTCCAACTCGTCTGGCCAGCGTGGAGAGTGTAGGCCTAATCCTCTGGCTGCTCTGGTCAAGTGTGGCTCTAGTAGCGCATAGAGATCGTGCTCCTTTAGTGGAGACTAAAAAGACCTGATGATGATATCCCGATTGTGATTGCAGCAAGTCCATGGAGTCCTTGGGAGAACTGCTGGCAGCTCCGGGAGTGCTACAAAGACCACTCGAAGCGTATGCTGCTGGCTCGTCAACTCGAGAAGCAGATCCTCATGATGGCGCTCATCAACTTCCTGCTCGCGCCCCTCATACAGGCCTGGCAGATCCTGTACTTCTTCTTCAATTATGCCGAGGTATATAGGAGGAAACCTTGAGAAAGTCGCATGTCGGGTCTTTTTATTGTCATGCGTGTTTGCTCCAGTGTGCGGGCCAGGCCCGCATGAACGCCCTTCAAGTCGTAATGGTAAATACGCTAGTCCGCCAATCCGGAGATTCTGGGTTCGATCCCCAGCCAGGGTAAATTGGAAAATGGCTTTTTTCAGTAATATTTTTTGTTTTATATAAAATACTAGTGGCCCGTCCCGGCTTCGCACGGGTTGGACATATAGTATCGCGAAGATTTTTGTAATGATTGATATTAGAACATACTTTTGTTCTATCATCAATAGTTTCAGCAGTGCATGCTACGAAAGACATTTTATGGCATTTTTTTACACCTTGGGTTACGTAACTAAAGTTTTAGTAAGGATCCCTAATAGAGATGTGCCGAGCAATGGCAATATTCCCAATCTTGCCATTGCCGGTAAATTTCCATTTTGCCGGGAACATTGGCAATATTGCCGATCCACTTAAATTGCTTTGTTATGTCAAAATTCTGATTATTTTGTAAATAATGTGTTGTATGAGAGCCCCCCTTAAATATTTATTTTATTTTAATTTAACTATGTATTTTTATAGTGCATATACAACTAAATATTCTGTGAATATTTCATGCCTCTAACTCTTGCTGTTATTAATATTGAGCTAAAAACGTTAAAAAAATCACGTTTTTTGTGTGGGAGCCCCCCATAAATATTTATTTTATTCTGTTTTTAGTATTTGTTGTTATAGCGGCAAAAGAAATACATCATTTGTAAAAATGTCAGCTGTCTAGCTATCACGCTTAATGACATACAGCCTGGTTACAGACAGGCGCATGGAAAGACAGACCGACGGACAGCAGAGTCTTAGTATTAGGATTCCGGCAAAACGGGACCGGCAAATTCGGGCCTAGTTGCGGAAAATTTGTCCTCGAGGGAAGTAAGGATCCCGGTTTTACCCTTTAGATATAGAACCCTAAAGAACTCGCCGTATCCGCATCCGCAAATGCGGAACATTTGCATTCCTTTATACATCTGCATCCGCAAAAGCTTCGCATAGATTGATGCGGATGCGAATGCGGATGCATATTAAGAGAATAAAAGCCGCTGGATTTCAATAAAAATCTACTTAATAAGTGGATAGTCAACTATTAGTTTGCCCGAATTGTGAACCCGCGAACCTCATATCTCAGTAATCCCTTGACAGATTCGGCTCATGTTTTGTAACTTAACAATTAATCGAGTTATAGTTGAACAAACATACATACATACTTACATACATAAATACAAACGCCGGATTGTTCAAGTAGACTCGGAGAACTTGGCTCGCTTCACTTGCTTGTTTAATTAAAACTGTAAACTCGCGAACCCCATATTTCAGCAACCCCTTGACTGATTTGCTGCTTATGTCCAAACGAAAAAAAACCTTATTTTGACACGCGCCTACCAAATTTCCTGAAGATCCGATAAAAGATGCTCAAGTTATCGTCAAATAAACATACATAAATACATACAAACGTTAGATTGTTCAAGTAGACCCTTTGCTAGCTTTGCTCGCAAGAAAAACACTTCCTTTTTGGTTGATTAATCTGCTCACAAGAAAGTCATGTGTTGTGATTACCTGCACTAGTACTACGGTAAAAACACCAAAAAAGCTGTTTTTTCAAGTTCCTCGAGATTCAAAAATGTGAAAAAAATGGTTTAACGCTGCGAAGAGAGCTGATCCTGTAGCGGCTAAAAGTTAAGTACTATACTGTTGTGAAGACCAAGATAGAACGAGCTAGTGAAGCGAGCGAAGCTGTTCTCCGAGTCTGTATAAATAATCTGGCGTTTGCACTAGTTATCGAACAAACATACATGAATAAAATACATGTATGTTTATTTTAAATTTAGTAGGTGTAATCGAAAATAAAAATTAGTAGGCACAAGTATTAAATAGAATATTTTAGGTCGAACATGAACTAAATCAGTCAAGGGGTTGCCAAGATATGGGATTTGCTAGTTCACAGTTTAGGTCAAACTACTAGAATAATATACCGATGTATATTATTTTAGTAGTTTGACCTAAACTGTGAAGGGCAAACTACTAGAATGATATACATTTTCAAACATATTAAAACTAGTATTTCGCCTTGAACTGTGAACTTTCTAACCCCATGTTCGTATTTCTATTAGCCAAGTCTACACGCCTAATATTTTTTTTAAATTTCCAGTAAAGAAACTTAAGTCACCGTTATTTATGTAGGTACTAATTGAAATATGTAAAAAAAACTTCGTATTCGCATCCGCATTCGCGGATGTGAACCTTTAATAATCCGCATCCGCGGATGTCGCAGAGTTGTTGCGGATACAACAACACTGGTCTGCACTTGGATGGGCCACCAAAAGTAGCATAAAATTTCTTGAGCCCCTCCGTGCTTCGGAAGGCACGTTAAGCCGTTAATCCCGACTGCCAACATTGTACGGCAGTCACAACACAACATAAAGCAAAGGTACATGTAGTCAAGTTCATACAAAATAAATGAACTTGTCTGTAAATATAAGTTTGCAAGTTTTTTATGTAACGGAACCCTCAGTGGGCGACCGACTCACACTTGGCCGGTTTATTTTTCAGATTACCTACTTAAAATAGTAATTATTTCTCGCCTAAGACAAGTAATATTGACAAATCTGTATGTATCGGCAATTTACAGGGAATTTTGCCGGCAATATTGCCAGTAAATTGCCGGGAACATTGGCAGTTTATATGTAGGATCTATATTTTTTTAAGATGTCTCATATAATACGCTTAGATACATTTATTTAATGAGTTTTTTAAATCAATATATCTAATATTCTCAATATTTAGGCAATGTTCCCCAAAATTGCCACTTCGGGCAATCTTGCCGGCAGCGTTGCCGGCAATATTCCCAATGTTGCCAATGTTGCCGGCAACGGCACATCTCTAATCCCTAATCTTTTCTAGCAATAAATATAGCCTATGTTTCTCAGTGTGAATGTAGCTTTCAAATGTAATAATAATTTTTGAAATCGGTACAGTAGTTTTTGAGTTTATTCATTACAAACACACACACACACGCACAGAAAATACAAATCTTTCCTCTTTTGTGAAATATTAACCAAAAACAAACAGTAAAATAGTCTATACCTCTGAATACCTATAATACAAGTTGGATTTTGTTTCTGCCCAATGTTTCCAGCTAATAAAGCGGTCGCCCGGCTCGCTGGGGCTGCGCACGTGGTCGGTGTACGCGCGCGTGACGCTGCGCCACTTCAACGAGCTGGAGCACGAGCTGCGCGACCGCCTCAATCGCGCGCACAAGCCCGCCACCAAGTACCTCGCCAGCTTCACGTCGCCCATAACTACGGTCATTGCTAAGTAAGTAACACCACTAGGCCTAAGCCATGCAGATGCGGTTAGGATCTCAATTTCGGCTTTTTTTCTGCACTTCACAAAATCTTTGGCACCCTTGGGGCCACCCAATTTCTTCTCCAAATGTAATATGCATATCTATGACCTCATTATCATTAACATGCATAAAGACATAAAGATAAAACGCAGAAGCGCATCCCGGGCTCCGAAGTAACATAGCTACTACACCGCGGACGCGTTTAGACATGGAAGCGCACCAGGGGGTACTTCCCATCCCACCGTTGTTTTTGCATTTCTGGTCACATTTTTAACTCCCGACCCGGATCGATTTCAGTGCGGTTTTTTTACGTGATATCCACTTCCCTTGCGGTGGGTGGGTCTTAGCTATGTTTGTTGAAAAGTTCAGTCGTTTAAAAGTTATTTGGTGTTTGTCGATCTTGATGCGGGTTTTTAGCTGAGTTTTAAAAAGGAGGACGTAATCTAACTTCGCGATCTTTTTTCATGTATGTCCAACGATTACTCGAAGACTACTGGACCGATTTGGTACATCCTTATTTGTTTAAAAGGGTTAACTTGTAAGGTGGTCCCAAAAAATTTATCAAAATCGGTTGGTGTAGTTTCGGGGTGAAGTCGGTTTTTAGTTTAGATAAAATTTCAATATTAATTTTTTTTTTAAATATTTTAATATTCGTGCTCCTGCAGTGGAGACTAAATAGACCTGATGATGATGATGTATACGTTAATATTCATTCTGATATGTACTTATATAATTTAATTGTATATTATATTGTATATTAATTGTATATTATATTGTATTGCTTTTTTGTGCCGCATAATTTTCACAGTTTATCCCTATGGTTGACTGTAAAGTATATTTGTACTTTGAAACAATAAAGTTTGATAAAATAAAAAAAGGGTGTGTACTTATTTAAACGCGTTAGAAGTTATACTTTTTTGGCATGAAAATAGATACAGTACAACCAGATCGCGGGCTAACTTCATACTGTTGCTTTTTTCTGTCGGTGTGCGCGCGCGTCATAAAAATTCACTCATAATTTTTCCCAATCGCGCCAAAAGAAGTATAATTTCAATAAAAATAGTGATGATGTGTGATTTGCAGGAACATCTTGTTCGTATCGGCGAGCGTGCTCGGCGTGTTGGTGATGCTGTCGGTGTACGACGAGGACGTGCTGACGGTGGAACACGCGCTCACTGTCATCACGGTGCTTGGCTGCGTGGTCGCCGGCGCTAGGTACAGTCATAGATAACATTATTACTGACGTAACAGGTACCCAGCGCCATAGAAACAAAAAATGACAATCGATTCGTCATTATCTAATAAAAAGTCAAGTTTGTTGTATAGGAGCCCGTCTTAAATATTAATTTTATTCTGTTTTTAGAATTTTTTGTTATAGCGGCAACAGAAATTGATACATTATCTGTGAAAAAATTACTGACTATCTATCAAGGTTCATGATATACATCCGTATGTCAGACGAGTCTTAGTAATAAAGTCCCGTTTTTACACTTCGGGTAAGAAATCCCAAAAATTAACAACCATTTGCTAAACCTGTATTAGTAAAAAGCTTGTTTTGTATTTCTGTGCACAGGGCATTAATAGGTGAAGAGGAGCGTTTAGCGGGCAGTACGGGGCCTGCCCGCGGGGAGGAGTTGTTCGTGCAAGTGCTGGGCCACGTACACTACCTGCCGGCGGCGTGGCGCGGCCGCGCGCACACAAAGAACGTGGCCGCGTTGTTCCAGCAACTCTTCCAGTTTAGAGCGGTGAGTGTCTTCGAGGTACCTTGTGACAATAAGATTTATTCAAAAGAAACAATATTAAGGATAACAAACTTTTTTTTTAATTCAATTTTTTACAATTTAGCTAATTATCACTGAAAAGAGTCGCAGAGAAGGGTCGTAGGTTAGCAGCCACGAGATTCGTTGATCCAGATAGATGGGAAGTACTCAGCTTTGATGTCGCTGAAGCGCGGCTTCCAGGAGTAGTCGAAAAGAGCACGAGGACCCTCGTGCCGCCCTTTATATATGGGCCGCGCGGGGTGCGGTGCGGAGTAGGAGGACAGGCCGTCGTCACAACCTTTAAATATGTGTACTGGGTTTTCAGTACAGTTAATAAAATGCAAGGTCGCAAAATAATGTCACTTTACATTGATCAAAACTATTTTCAACAAGTTTTTAGATTTATTAATGCAGAAAAACTGATATTAAGAGCGTTATTTGTCTCTAAAAAATAATGACGTCACTGTGCGCGTGTACATGGTGTACTAAGCGCGTGGGTTTACTAAGCGCGTAAATGCTAGCAAACGAACGACGTCTACTAGTACGTAAGTACATAGCTCGTTGATCTGAACAAATATATGGTTAACTAGCTGCGCCCCGCGGCGTTACCCGCGGAAAAAGTAGCCTATGTTTTAATCCAGGATTACAGTTGGCACACCAAATTTTATCACAATTGCTCTAGCCCTTTGCGCGTGAAGAAGTAACAAACATACACACACACTCACAAACTTTCGCCTTTATAACATTAGTGTGATATTGAACAAGATGGCGCAAGTAGATAGGGTTTGGGCCTTCTAATTCTTTTAAATACAGAATTTAAAAGAATTAGAATGCCCAAATCCTATCTACTGGCGCAGACAGAGGGAGGCTTATGCCCAGCAGTGTGCCTGATAGCTGACGATGATGATGATGATTGAACTTAATTTGCAGGCCTACATACTCTTCGAGCTGCTAAGCCCAATCTTGTGTCCGTACGTGCTGCTGCGACTGCGTGCGCGTGCGCTGGATATCGTGGACTTCTACCGGAACTTCACCGTCAGCGTCGTGGGCATCGGCGACGTGTGTTCGTTTGCGCAGGTATGTCGTGCGGGACACTGGTATGCCACTTCATTGAGGCGGAGTATCATTTATAGCTATTACTATTACATAGGAAACTATACATACGTGCACACGTAAATGTGTGTGTGTTCGTCCTATCAGCAGCCTCGAGGCGAGAACGGGGGAGAGGAGCGGGGACGGGGATCGGGGACGCACATTGCGCGGGACCTGAGGAGATTCCGTTCTGTATGTAATGATCATCATCATTCCAGCCGCATTACGTCCGCTGCTGGACATGACCTCTCCCAAGGATTTCCAAAATGATCGGAAAGCGGTCTGCTTCCAGCGCCTTCCGGCGACCTTGGTCAGGTCGTCAGACCACCTTGTGGATGGGTGTCCTACGCTTCGTAAAAAGGTTTTCGAATAGCACCACTTCATATAAGCGGAGTATCATTTATACCTACTACTACTACCAATGAAACGAATGAGGCGAGAAGGGGGGAGAGATGCGGGGACGGGGATCGGGGACGCATATTGAGCTACTCTTTGAGTTATTAGCGCTATTTATTCTGTGGCATCTCATAGAAGTGGAGTATCCACTAATACCTACCACTATAACATACGAAACTATACCCGTGCACACGGTAATGCGTGTGTGTTCGTCCGCTTAACACCCTCGAC
The DNA here is from genome assembly GCA_963555685.1 of Acrobasis consociella. Taxonomy (NCBI): domain Eukaryota; kingdom Metazoa; phylum Arthropoda; class Insecta; order Lepidoptera; family Pyralidae; genus Acrobasis; species Acrobasis consociella. Next base: position 5,996,081 of record OY743104.1, on the reverse strand, counting down.
AAGGCGGATGGGGAACGGGGACGCATATTACGCGGGACCTTAGGAGATTCCGTTCTGTACGTAATACCACAGAATAAGTACTCACGTACAGAAGTCTTCTCAGCAAAGGAATTTAAAGAAATAACTACTCAATGCCGTTAGCGATATGGTTTAATTTAGCTTGCGTCAGAACTTGACACCTCTTCGTTTAGATACCTAGAAGTGCAAACCAATTTCATTCTTATAGCTCTAGACATACGATTCACGTCACTGAATTTGCCACTTCGTAGTGGTCGCCGCGCTCATAGTAATAATGTAGGTATATTTTCGATACCTAAACGGGGAGTGAGTGTGACACAGGCCTGGTAATACTTATATTAATTCTATGGCGGTAGTGATGTCATAATATCTTAGGCAAAGGGAAAATATTATTAATGAATAACTTAACATAGTAGGTAGCAGTGCTCCTGTTAATTACAGAATCATATGGGGGCAGAAAAGAAGTTAGGTTCGTTATTTTTTCATGACCATCGGAACCTTCCTGCCTCCCTTCCATCAACAATACAACCTCCTAACATCACTAACTTTTAAAGTATCGTAACATGTGACACTCTCTAAAAACTGTAAAACTTTGTGTGTATGTCGTCATAACTTTTTCTACGTGTCTCCGCACATTAACTATTTAAAAAATACAATACGGATAAACTTACCGTCAAAAAAATAATTCGTCAAAATCGGCTCTGCGAGATAGTGTAGTTCTTTCAAGAGGGATAAAGAGTTTTGATACTTGCAAGAGGGATCATCCTGTTACAACATATCGTTGAAGATTGCCCGCTACACCGATTCTATGTAGGACTTCGCGAACTCCACACTTTAACTCCGTCAACTCCAAACTTTAACTCCGCCAGCTGTAGAGTGGCTAAAAAACCTACCACTGTTTAGGATTCGTGCAGTAACATGCCATACGACATAATGCAAGAGGGATAAACAGTATTGACACTTGCAAAAGGGATAAACAGTTTTGATACTTGAAAGAGCGATAAAAAGTTTTGATACTTGCAAATGGGATAAACAGTTTTAGGTCAAAGTCAATTTTTTTTTATTCAATTTAGGATAATTTTGTCTCTTATAGAAGGTTATTTTTTTAAATACTATTTTAGTGCAAAAGCTATAAACTACTAGCTTTTCGGAACGACCACTGCTGGAAAGATTACGCCAAAAGAAACCTAGTTTTAATACTTGTAAGAGCGATAAAAAGTCTTGATACTTGCAAGCGAGATAAAGAGTTTTGATACTTGCAGCTGGACATCCGCCGGCACGGGCATCCCGACTGGCAGGCGCCGGGCAAGCGCGGCAAGCCGACGGCCGCCAACACACAGTACAACCAGGGCGAGGGCGGCAAGACCGAGTTGTCTCTTGTTGCGTTCTCGTGCCGCCACCCCGGCTGGCAGCCCGCCGAGCCCGCCCAGCGCCACTTCCTGCGCTCCTTGCGACAGAGCATGCATCACGCTATACCTAACAACAACGCGCTGGTAAGAAAACGTGTCTACCTATCGCCTTATAAACATAATTTCTCTTCCTTGGCACTAGATGGCGCTGCAAGGTAATAATTAACTATTTCCATAAAGCGCCATAAAATAAAATTAAAAACCTTTAAATAAAATAAATAAATATGTGGGGACAATTACACAGATTGAGCTAGCCCCAATCTAAGTTCGAGACTTGTGTTATGGGATAGTAACTCAACGATACTATATTTTATAACAATACATAAATAGATAAGGCCCAGGACAATTTGAAAAAGGCCATTTTCCAACTTCCCCTTACGGAGGTCGTCCTTTTATTCTTATTATTTAAATAAAGTGGTACTCTAGATTAGCGCTAGGGGTGGACCGCTAGTTCTTAATATTTTAGACAAACCTATTTTCATTTTATTTTTTGACTGCATTCAAAATAGTTTAAATAAAATAAATAAACTTCAAAGTTTGTAATCCATCGTGTTCGTTTTATTTAGTGTAAATTTTCTTCAAACATGCTTCTTATCATAGAGTACATTATCGTTGTTGTTTTAGAACAAGACGATGCTGGGCTCGTACATCCAGCAGAGCATCTTCGGCGCGAACACGCCGCTGCCGGCCGTGCTCTCCTACTACCAGCAGAGACCCGCCTACAAGCTGCCGGTACGTTTTAATTTATTTATATAATACAGATAAGACCTTTGCCCAGCAGTGGGACAGTATAGGTTAAGTAAAAAAAAAATACAGATAAGACGAGTGGCTTCCGGCAGAGTAGAATAGGGCCACTCCAAGACCTCCCGTGGATGTCGTAGAAGGCGACTTAGAGAAAACAAGCTAAACAAAGATTATAAACATCAATGAAACCTCTCCAACCCGTCTGGCCAGCGTGGAGAGTGTAGGCCAAGACCTCTGGCAGCTCTGGCCAATTTTGGCTCGGGTAGTACAGAGAGGGTCGTACTCCTGCAGTGGAGATAAAAAGACCTGATGATGATGATTACCTGAGTTCCCCGACATCTTCTGCACTTCGCTCGCGGCATTAAAAAGGAAATGCCTAATTAGCTTGTCAACTAAGAAATATGAAAGTGTTAAAAGTGCCTTTAATCGAAAATATAGACAATTTTAAGAAAGTAATTTGATTATAAAAATTCTACGTTTTATCAGGATTTTTTTATATAATTTTAAACAAAACACCGGAAGTGACGACACACTGCAATCGAAGTTTAAATTTAGCGCTAATAAAACAATGACATCTGTCAACTGTCAATGTCTACTGTTTAAATTACCGTCTGTATGTTGGTTGTTGTCAAATTGTTGTGTTGGTAGATGACAGTGACAGTGACATATAATACAGGGGTGCCATTTTTGAAACGTGGAGTCACTAAACGAACGGTTTTTGTATGGAAAAAACCAGTAATTTAGGTGACATCGCGTTTCAAAAATGGCACTTCAGTACAGTACTGAAAGTGGAAATTGCCAACTTTACTCAAAAAATCTTCATCGTGACATCACTTCCTCAAATAAGCTTGACCTTGCTTGAAAATAAAGGTCAATGGGTTTTTTGCAAATATCTAAATAGGTAAGACCTTATTTTAAAATCTGATTTGAGAAATCTTCTCCTAGAGGCTATTCCTCGAAAAGGATTGCGAATCAGATCTTTTTGAAAATTACTTGACAAGCCAATTAGCTTGTCAACTAAGAAATATGAAAGTGTTAAAAGTGCCTTTAATCGAAAATATAGACAATTTTAAGAAAGTAATTTGATTATAAAAATTCTACGTTTTATCAGGATTTTTTTATATAATTTTAAACAAAACACCGGAAGTGACGACACACTGCAATCGAAGTTTAAATTTAGCGCTAATAAAACAATGACATCTGTCAACTGTCAATGTCTACTGTTTAAATTACCGTCTGTATGTTGGTTGTTGTCAAATTGTTGTGTTGGTAGATGGCAGTGACAGTGACATATAATACAGGGGTGCCATTTTTGAAACGTGGAGTCACTAAACGAACGGTTTTTGTATGGAAAAAACCAGTAATTTAGGTGACATCGCGTTTTTCAAAAATGGCACTTCAGTACAGTACTGAAAGTGGAAATTGCCAACTTTACTCAAAAAATCTTCATCGTGACATCACTTCCTCAAATAAGCTTGACCTTGCTTGAAAATAAAGGTCAATGGGTTTTTTGCAAATATCTAAATAGGTAAGACCTTATTTTAAAATCTGATTTGAGAAATCTTCTCCTAGAGGCTATTCCTCGAAAAGGATTGCGAATCAGATCTTTTTGAAAATTACTTGACAAGCCAATTATCATTACGGATAACTCATAAATTGGTAGCATAATGTTTATATCACTCTATTCCAAAACTTGTTTTGTGCTGGTCATGCCGCATAGGTGGCCAAACATTCTTCCTCGTCTTATCTCATCATCATCATCATCATCAGGTCTTTTTGTCTCTAGTACAGGAGAACGACTCTCTTTTTACTACTAGAGACAGACTTGGCCAGAGCAGCTAGAGGACTTTGGCCTACACTCGCCACGCTGGCCAGATGGGTGGGAGAGGTCTCAGTTATGTTTATTAGCATTGTTTAGCTTGTATTTCCTATGTCGTCTTCTACGACATGCTCCCTTATTTTGGTCTAATGTTGTAAGCTCATCCACGGGATGTTTTTAGTCGCCCTATTCTACTCTGCCGGAAGCCACAAGGCGACACTCTGTGTTGACATGTGTGTGACAATCTGTGACACTGTGATGAACATAGGCAACCATAAATTCGACATATTCGGTCAATGTTGTAGGTATGTAAAACAGTTGAGGAATTCTTTGGCGCAGTCAAAGAATTCCTCTAGCTTAAGAATCTAGCTAAAGAAGGTGCTTCAGAGTTAATCTCTGTTTAAGTACAAGTTGACAATTCTCAGGACATGGACGAGACTAGTGACGAGGAAGACGCCCCAGAGCCGGGGCCGGCGTCGCAATCAAGCAGTCGGGCGCAGGGGTCCGGGCTGGCCGGCGTGGGGTCCGCGCTGGGGGCCAGCGTGTTCGGCGCGGACCCCCGGGGGGCCGACGCCGAGGACGCGCGCGACATGTCCGTCAGCACGCTGCATCTCTACGACCTGCATTTGTCGCAGGTAAATATACTACGGAGTTTTTCCGGGAAGTCAATGGGTTCAGTTGGAGTTTGCTTTAAATTGTTTTGCAAATTGATTCTAGTGGACTTTAAAATATGAAATTGGTGTGGTTTGGTGTTAGAAATGCTCATTCTGATGAACAATATGTGAAATGTTTCATAGTGCGGCTGTAGTGATATTTATTTGCGGACTGCGGTGTGCGTATTTACGGCTCATGCTCTGAAGTGCCATTTTTGAAACGGAGTCACCTAAACAAATGGTTTTTCCATACTAAAAACCGTTTGTTTTGGTGACTACGCGTTTGAAAAATAGCACCTCCGGTCTCTTTCTATTTTGAGTAAAATGGGCATGACGAATGGAAAAATATTTCTGGTCCATCACTTAGATTATTAAAAAATATTGTACACGTATTTTTTGTTTTCTCTGAGAAACAAAAATGACAAATATGCATTTTAATCTAGCGTTCAAAGTGTCAAACAAGGTTCACGTACAAAAAAATTTTTACCCAGGAAAGTACCCAATTCTAACGCATAAAATACATACATTCCTACAAATTATCACGCCTGTTTCCCACAGGGGTACGCAGAGACTATGGACTTCCACTGACCACGATCCTGACGAACCTCTTTTGCTAAACGCATAAAATAATCTCGTAAAAAATATTCCAGGCCGTTCAAACGGTGTCAGCGTGTTGCACGAACAACTGCAGCGAGCGGCGCGAGGGGAGCCGGTGGGGGAGCGGCGAGGACACGCCGCTGCTCCACCGGCCATAACAGCGGAGCGGCGCCCCGCCCCGCGCGCCCCGCACCCCGCCCGTGTGGGTGTAGCGGACACTGCACACACGTAAGGTGCTCGTTTTTAGATGATCTCTTTTGTCGCTGCAGGTGCTGTTAGCGCTCTTACAGACCTGCGATATGTGATCGGTCATAGACTTCGGCTGATCGGTAACCGTCGCGCGACGATTATTGCGCGGCAGTTTTTGACAGTTTGTAATAGATTTACATGTGTTACATCAGGCGCGGATCCAGCACTCAGATAATTGGCCAAGTGCGTGTCGAGCCACGCGTTCCGTAGTTGCGAATGCCGACTTAAAGTTCATGTCACTAAAAACGTTTTAAAACGAATTTTCTATTGAATTTGTGTGAAGTTTCCTCAACCGTGTATATGTTATAAGTTGGTCGCCTATAACTTTTTGATTTGTAAACCCTACTTATCTCTGTTACCTTTAAACTTCGTAATATATACTACAGCTGTGATTTATTTCACGTGTCCATATAAAACCGTTTAGCAGATAGAGGGCCTCCTCCCTCCCTCCAAAAGGTTTGGGCACAGCCATCCAGAAATCGGTCAACTGCAAGTTGCAGTCCGAACTCACTCATGAACAATCACGGACTTGCCTGCGTGTTGAACGAATTTTAAATTGATTTTTCTTTTTTTACATCTTCAAAAGATAAAACATTACAAATGAAATTAAACATATACACCAAGATATTACGAAATTAGGCTTGTGGGCATGCTCAAAGTGCAGTGGATCCGCTCTTGTGTCGCTTGTGTCCATGAATGTTTATCCAAGCTTGTCAGGTAGAATTTTATTCGTAACACAAGGTTCAATTTGAAGCGATCTGTACTTGTATTCTGTGTCTGTCTTGTAAACCGTAAACTTTTACCATCAAGTAAATATGACGTTTTTTAAAGTCTTGTTTGAATGTACTAAAAAATCGCTTATATTGTTGCTTGTGTGTGGTGTATGAGTGTAGCTAGATCACTGTCACATCTGCAGCGACAAATTGCAAGTAGTGTATTAAGAATTTGTTTTTGCTTTTGATGGTTTTAATCTTCACTTAATAAATCAAATTGTAATGTTTGCGCGAAAAAGATTCCTTTTATTATTAAAAAGAAACATAATCTATCTAAAAATTAACACCTTGCAATATTTTATACAAAATTAGTTTGTGTACGTTGTTAAATCTAGCTGTGTTTAACATTTTTTAGTCATTTGATTTAACTTCTTTTTTTTGATGGAAAGGTTATTTTTTACATTTTATTTTATGTTAAAACTTCATAGGTACATAGATAAACACGCTAGGTTTAACACGTTACGCAGTATAAGTTTTAAAAGCGAATTTGTACATATATCTGATAAAGATACTGTTTTTGTTGGTTTGGTGGTGTCGATAAACTGTTGTGATTCTGTATTCGTTTTAAAAGTGACTTAGTTTTAGCAATAAATTATACATTTTTTACACTTTTAACTGAGACGCACTCTATATACTTGTAGTATGGTGAAATATCGATGTTTGTAACGGATTTTTTAACGCAATACAATATGCTCTTCAAAAATTGAGACAGTGATGGATTGAGCTTACTCGTGTTTGGGGAGCCCTCAACGCAAAAATATGCTCACTCTACAGGTATATCTTGGTTGATAGTGGTATTAGTGGTCAAACTATACCCGTATTTTACCGGTATAGTTTGGCCATATTTTTGTGTTGCAGATTCCCCATGTAAGCTCAATCCAATCAGAGTTTGTTTCTTACTCCGCTGGTAAAATTGATATTTCAGTCAAAAAGATATTGTTAAATTGTCTAAGAGCACAAAATATGGCTCTTGGCGCGTTGGGAACTATTCTTATGATAAATTTGTCTTATTTGGTCCAATAGACCATTTTTAATAATTGTACATTTAGCATCGAAGTTGTTTATGATAAAAACATATTAAGAGTTCAATAATTACTATAGGCTAAATCTTCGATTCAGAAATGCTAATGGAAAAGCAATTGTTAACCGTTTGACCAACTTAGCTTTACAAAATTTTAGTCATATCACTGTTATGACTAGACCACGTTATGTTAACGCATTGACATTACTTCCTTGTAGGAGTTGATATCTTTATTTTATATACTATTGAAATATCGATGGTATTAACTGACCGAGCAACCGAAGCGAGCGAGGTCTACGATTCAATTCAAGTTGGGACGAAAAACACATTGTTTGTTTGTATCCATTTATCTATATGTTCGGTGATAACTCTCGAACCGTGGAACTAATTTTAATTCAGCCGTTTTTGAGATATACGCATTTTGCTGAAAATAGATATTGCTTGACTGATGCTGTTCTGTTACGTAAAATTAAGTTCCTTTGCGGTGCGGCTTGGCTATTTTCGATGGAAATTGGTTAAGCTGTTCAAAATTTATGGTTGTGAACATTGATAAGTCGGTTTTTTTAAAATTTGCCTAGCAAATAAACTTGTACAATAATAATCGTGGGGTCTAAGTTCCCCGAGTTATATTATATGTTACTGACAATGAGTCACGGATAATCACTACCAACTGATAAAAAAAGTGATAAAAAAATAATGGGAGAAATATAAGCAAAGGGTAAAATATAAAAAAAAACATACAATCGTTCGTTAGTTATCATAATTTTTCACAAAAACTGAATACTTTTCTTACAATAGGGATCAAATGAAAATTGCGAAAAAGCTTTAATATTTTTCTGTTAGGAAAAACATTCCTTTCAACCGTAAAAAATATTAGATTTTTCTACAAGAATAATTAGCACCACATAAAATTGACTCGACACAGCGTGTCGTCACCATTTTCTTTGCATGAACCGTCCGACGTATTATAAAAATAATTTCATATGACAGCTCTTTGGGTTTTCGTTACAGCAGAAAAATTTTCCAATGCGATTCTAAATCACAAAATTTCAATAAGACGATAAATTAAATGTACAAAATTTGTCGTCTGTGCGACAAGCTATCGGGGTCTAGTTATAACGTATAGAGAAGCAATACGTCCCATTATAATTTGAACGCAAAGGATTATGCTAAGCAAAATAATCCAGGTTTAGTGCAAATGATATTTGTGTATGTCACGCTTCCTTCGCCTTTTTCTCGTAATGTATAAAATGGTTAAAAGTAACATAAACAAGTCAAACTCTTGTTTAAAAGAGCTAATTATTATTAGACTTCATTTAACACCATAAGCTTGTTTTTATATTCAAATAATTAAAATAGATAATTATTTGCACAAGGCCTGGTTTTTTCCAAATTTATTTCCTAGTTAAATTTATGGCACTTTGTGGCTTTCCGAAATAATATTCATATCAATACATAGCAAATAGAACTACGCGAACTTGAAATATCCATTCTGTTTTAAATAGGTCGTACGTAGTAAATAATGGAACCACTGTTTGATAGATGTCTTTGGCTGACGTCATTTCAGCATCGAACGCCCTGCAGTCGTTTAGATTTGTCGCTAGAAGCTCCCTTGAAGCAATAAAAGAAACCTTTGAAACAAGGACTCAAGAAATAAAAAACTAAAGCTCAAAAGCTCTCGTTGTCGTATAGAGGAACGTAAAATACTTTTTGAAAAAAGAAATCGTGCTGCGTTTGCTTATTTTTTATTCATTTTATAGTGCGTAATTTTTACAGCAATAACATTTAATTCCACGAGAATATTTATAGGAATACAAAACATTTACCTTCTCAAACTAAATTTGATCATCTTGCTTGTTTATGTCTTCTTCTCAATTAGATTGTTTGTGTTTTTCGTCATCGTCATGTATTTTTTAGGGAATGCCACTATCATAGACATTTTCACACTGAAGAGCATCTTACTGTTTAATCTGCGCAAGTTTTAGAACATCGTCTCCTGAAAAAATGCATGTGGATTTTCAATAAGAAAAATTTAGAAAATGCTATCTAAAATGCATGTGGGTATTATGGGTTTTCAATAAGGAAAAAAAAACCTTTTTTCAAAATGTAAAAATAAAAATGCTGCAGTGCATTAGGCAGACTTGTACTATTTTTTTAATGAATTAAAGCTTTAAAGAAAATAAATCTAACAGCGTTTACACAAACATCGCAGCGGGAGTGCCGCTGTCTGTCTGTATATACGCAGTGCGATCAAACTACATCGTCACTTTTAGCAGTCAAATATTAGCAATAAAAATAATATTACCCTACAAAATAGCTTCAATTTCCTCTTGGCACTATGTCGACTGTGGAGCGTACGGCGTCTGAATGTACGCTCAGCTTTGTTTCCATAGCCTTAAATCATCTCAACTAAAAGCAATAATTGCCGAAACTATTAGCTTAGGCTTTACTCGTAATATTTATAAATTCGTAAATTTCTTATCGACGACAATAGATATATGCGATATAGTACATACTATTTGGGTACATACATATTAATCAAATCAAATAGGTTTAAGAGCACACAAATCAATAGTTAAATCATCTTTAATATTTTTAGAAACATTCGTCGGAATGTCACGTATATTTTTTATATAGTATAGCATAATTGCGTGCCGCATAGCTCTTACAAGGATGTCCAAGCGTATTTTACTAAGCCACACCACCATTATATATATATGCTCCTTATAGTCACAACTCTGTAAAAGTTAGCCATTCAAATTACAATTTCAGAAGCCTTCAAAATAAAAAAGTTATATATTTACTATATTCAAATAGTTTTATTTACGTTATTGTCTAAACAGAAATGCATCATTTGCCCCGTAAATTTCAAATATGACACTATTATTTTAAAAATTTTGAATAGCCTTTGATTTATGGCAACTTTGGGGCCTTCAGGACATATATTTTATAGGTTGTCATTATTTATTGTTTTTATTTATAGAAAGTTTCTAATTTGCCAACGAATTCAATGAGAGTACTTTATTTTTATTATTTATGTACATCATATTATGTACTTCGACTAATCTTGATATATGTATATATATATAAATGTTTACTATTTTAGTGATGATATATTTACTTATATTAGTGTAGATATATATTAAAAATATAAATGATAAAAAAATATAAAAATGAAACTTGAAAAAAAAATGTCTGAATTGTAAACTCTGCTGCCTTGCAGAATATGCTGTATTATCGCTATTTTCAATGATCCGTATCGAGTCTATGGGAATCATCACACCAGGCAAAATGTTCGGCGAAAGCGAAATTTAGTTCTGTCCAAATTATGCAACTTGCCCTTATAACTAAAATTCGCATTATTTAAGATACTAGGGCGGTTAGATAAAGAATGCTCTGATTTAGATCCAAGCAATTGTGAAAAATATGCTGTCCGAAGCATTCTTTATCGTGTACATGTACTAAGTATACGTCACCTGGCCAGGACGTTGAAATTTAGTACATAGCAGGCGTTCATATCGCTAGTGGTCAATATATGTTTCGCTGAATATTTCGCGTGTCGAGGCAAGAACATTATATAATATATATGTCTATTTAAGTATGCTCCTGCGGGCTTGTGTTATTGTTATCTTTATAGATTGCTCCTAAAATTGAGATAAATTATACAAAATTTTAGATTTTGGTGTTGTATTCGTAAATAATTTAGTGTTTACTATACAATGTCCTTTTTTATTAAGTACAAATATTTTAAGGGGTGATTCAGACTACCACTTTGAACAATTTTTTCCAATAAATGTATATCGAAACGCGAAAAAATTTTTTCAGGTTTTCATAGAAATCGAAGTAGTCACGTGATATCATTAGTATGGGAAATGAAAATTATTTTTTCGTATTTCGATATACATTCATTGGGAAAAGTTGTTCAAAATGATGGTCTGAATCACCCTTTAAAATATTTGTACTTAATAAAAAAGGACATTGTATATAATTTACACGAAAGTATTATATATATAAACTTTTAAAAAATTGCAGAAAAAATTTAGCTAAGGGTCAGTTCAGACCGAGTTGCGGAGCGATGCGACGTGGCGCGCACTTTTGAAGAAAAGTAGAACTTGTCTACACAAAATCATACTAAGTTTAGTGAGAGCCGCAGGCTAAGCGCAGAGTAGCGCGTCGGTGTGCGTAACACTGAAATTTGACAGGAATCTTTTCAGAGTAATAAACAAGAGTTCAAGAGGTATATTTCTTCAAAAGTGAGTGCAACGTCGCATTGCGTCGCATCGGTCTAAACAGAGTGTTGTACGAAAATGCGACCCTAGTGTGACTCGGACATATACACGGCCATTTAAACGTTGTGTCCGGTTGTCGCACTGGCGTCTCGTTGTACTTAGGACAGCGGCTTTAATATATTGTATGAGCGATTAACATAACATTTAGGATTATTTAAAATATTTGCAATAATAAATATATAAACTGCCCTCGCTCTAAAAAACAATTCTCGAAATAAAGACTCAATATCATGGTTTTATATTTTCAGTAAGAAAACACGTTATGTCAAGGTTATATCAACTATGTTAACTAAATCTATAATGTCACGTTATTCGTTTAATATAAAAAAGTAGATAAGGTTATCATAAAAAAACGGAAAAATAATTTAATTATGCAATTATGCTTTGTTACAAAAATTGTCGTCATCAAATTATTATTAAGTACAGCAAACACCATGAATTGAATTTCGATTAAAAGAAATATAATAATTTATCAACTGAATTCCTGATAGAAATAGAGGGCACAATTTATATTTTTTGTGATATAATAATTCTTTTGCTATGATCATTTAAATTTTCGTAGTGTTAGTACCTATGACCTATATGAACATTGTTTAAAGTATATTGAACCAATCGAGGCTACATAGTTAATAGTGTAGATAACTTTGAGAGGTAAGCTTTAGTTTATTAAACTTTTTCTATGACAAAACAATTGTTACATCAAGAAAGGTTTTGGTAAAATGATTATAGCCTCATTACTTATTCACATTATTGCCCTCATATTTATAAAGAATCTGCCCTCGTAAATCAGTAGTATAGTGAGTATAAATGCTTCCAAATTAAGGAGCGCGGTTTTTTTAAATTTAAAATTAAGAAAAAACTGTGCACTGTCAGATGTTCAACCTTATTAACAAATTTTTGGAATTTTGGTCTACTGTAGAATAGAACTAATCACTGTAATAATTTAAAGGGGTATTTGTAGCTAAATAAGAAATTAATCATTAATTAACAAGCTTCCAATTCAATTTTACTAAAAATTAAAATAATCTATAAGACGCTAGTAACACCACTTAAGGCCATACCCAAATTTTCCGGGGTCCAGTGGCGCCGCCATTTAAAATAAATCATTTAAAAGGAAACGGAGATATCATTCAAAATTATGTCTTGGTCAAGCCCTAGATAACCCTTAAAACTATTTTATGAACTACTGTTTATAATTTAAAGTGCGAACGTGAAGCTTTTCTACGCACATTAGCTAAAAGTGGCCGTTTTTCGCAAATGTGCGTAGAAAAGCTTCACGTTCTCACTTTAAACTACAAAAAGTAGTTTAAAAAATACTTTGAATGGGTATCTAGAACTTGACCAAGACACAATTTTAAATGATATCTCCGTTTCCTTTTAAATGATTTATTTTAAATGGCGGCGCCACTGGACCCCGGAAAATTTGGGTATGGCCTTAACTATAGAACATATTATAATACATCGCACAAATATTAATCGTAAAGGAGAGGTAATAACAATCAGTAACGCGAAGCTGTGTAGACAACATTAGGATGAGAAGGATCAAACTGAAAGGAGTTCATAGTCTAAATAAGAATTAGAATCATTCATTGTGATATTCAGAACCAGATTCATTAATTATACATATTACAAATCTATAGCTTTACGGACAAATACCTATATATCTATTGATCTGCCCATTTGTGTGGGCAGTTTTCTGCACTTTAGCTTTTGGATAGCGGGTGTTTTTCACTGTTTAGTCATACAGAAAAGATCCATTTACACAGTGTAAGTTTCTTGTCGGTCGCATACAATTAATTTAAAGCAATTTGACTTGCAGGGTCTACAAAACGTTAACCATACAAATCATTTAATGCTTAAGAGTCCCCTTTCCCTAGACTAAACTACACTTTTCTACAAACGTAGTCTTAAGTTTTATTCCGAAACGACATGCCCGATTTCGGCAAAATTTTGTAATTTCAAAGATATTGTACATATCTAGACATATAACTGGTTTCACAAGGGCAATATAGTAAAATGTATTTCACCCTCCGTATCACAAGGGCAATATAGTAAAATGCTCTTTTTGGATAAACGACATCCCCATCCTTATATTTTCTTTCCAGTTCATAACTTTACGGTCAGAAACCAATAAAAACCATAAATAATTGCAATTTCTTTAAAATTTCATTTTTTTCCGAAATTTGACATGCGGTTTTAAAATAAAAAAAACGTAGACTACGTTTGTATGGAAAAGTCTAGTGTAAGCAGCAGGCAAAAATCTTGCACTGTTTATAAGACACTTGTTCATATTGTTAAGAACAATGACCTTCTTTCGGGTGGGCACTACCTTTCCTACTAAAGGCAGAGATCCACTGTCGCGCAAGCTGTGCACAGGCGCGCGGCGCATTTTAGCTGAGTAGTTCCATTTGCTTGTTGTGGATCAACATTTCCACTGCAGTACATGCTATACCCGAATATATATAAGGTCTAACAAAATATACTGAAACCTTGTTAAGGGTGAAATCAGTCAGAAACACGTATTGAAATATGAAAAGTAATTTTTAGCCTCTCATACAAGTTGACCGATCAGCTGATCCGAGTTTGTATGGAAAGCCAAAAATTACTTTTCATATTTCAATACGTGTTTCTTGGGGAAAGTTGTTCACTATAACGAACTGAATTCACCCTTAGGGCGTCCGCTACGTGGCACGGGCGCACGCGGCGGGTTTCAGTCTACCTCTGTCATAAACTTAAAGGGCGAAAGAGATAGCAAAATCCGTCGCGGGTTACCTGTCTTTATCATACGTAGCGTTTGTGAAAAAGACAGACTGAACCCGCAACGTGCGCCTACGTCTCTGAGTGGACGCCCTAAAAATAGTTTCAGTATATTTTGTTAGACCTTATATAATCGTACGCTTATATGTACTTACCACTCGCACAACGTGCATGGCTATAGAAGTGCCATATTCGAGCAAGCCACGCGTGTGTAAATGAAGTCAATTCATTCGTAGCGTGTTCGTGGGTTGCAGTGGACACAATCCCATACATATTCTTACAAAGCGAAGCTACGTCGCGGTGGGTTTCCGCCTTAACGTCATAAATACCATTACAGCGTGGAAATTAAAGATCAGAACCAAAATATTTTAATTAATAAGCACTGTCACCGTTTTGTACTAAACGAGAGATCTGCCAAACGGGTTTATGTAAACTATGCTGTGTTTCTTATACTCCTAAGTCTTTTTTTTCCACACTGTGGAATTGTGATAGTCAAATCTGTACATCTTTATATCTAGTCTATTTTTAGGAGCCTTTGAAGCCGCGCGGATTTGCAAACAAATATGTATTAAATTCATATGTATGAAAATGCGTGTATTTTATAGATATTTTTAGGTTTTAACATAAGTATTGTGGTTTGGCCCAGATTGAAATATTCGAGCAATAAATTGTAAAAGGCTTTTATGTTGTACTCTTTACTAAATTGTATCCTATTTTTTATAAAGTATGATGCTTTTGCGTCGACTTAAAGGCTTGTTTCATCGCTAGTTATATTGTTAAAATGGTAGTGGTCATATTTAAGGTCTAACAAAATGTACTACTGATATTTAAAGGCATATTTAAAGTGTGGCAATGGATACCTTTCCCAAATAAATATTATGTCGAAACGCGAAAAGGTTTCTGGTCTTCCATACAAATTGACCGAATTGAGTTTCTAAGGAAATATTTTTAGAACTTACAGCTCCCTAAACATATCTTTAACTCCAGAACGTAGAATAAATAGGTTTTACATTGACCATGATTTTTTTAAACATTTTCATATAATTGTTTTTGGGAAAGATTTTCGTGTCGTGAATAAATGTATACTTTGTTAGACGTTACATACCTAGCTAGCAGGTGTATGTATATGTTGTCTTGTGATGTGTTCATATATCAAAAGTGCCATGTATAGAGGCACTCTTGCTTTCATATAACTTTATATAGAAGATATTTTAGTAAGTTTGAAATAATATGATTGCTAATATTTTGGGAGTCGTGATACTTAATACTGGTTGAAAGATTTATTATATTTTTGCACACTAGGAGCTGGACCATCCAGATATAAACTACTTTAAATAAAATAAAAACAACTTCAAATATGAATACTTGTTTAAAGTTGTTTTTAATTTGTGCAACACATTTTTGCTGTAAAGCTTATAATCGCTAAGTAGAACAAAATTGTTACCTACCAACAATTCAAATGCCGTAGCAACCGTCAAGGGCCTGAGCTTGCCCAGGCAAACCCCTGTTTCATACAACCTGTTCAGATAAATATGAAATCATGGTTTGACTAGAAAAGGAGTAGCAAGACTCTGGACTTTGACGGTTATTTCTACAGCATACAAAGTTCTGAACGTTCTACGACATGACTAAATAGAAATACGGTCCATTAACTGTATATATGTACTCTGTAATAAATTGTACGTATATGAAACGCGAGGAATATTAATATTGTGTTTTTTTTATATCTTAGTTTCACCTTTAACCAAATTGTAAATATTAGTTCAATTTTATCAATAAGAATTTGGAAGTAAGTGTATTGTGATATCATTATACATATTTTTGTCTGCACATGTTATTCATAAGTTTAGAATATTTTCGTAATAGATGAAATCGGGCAGAATAAAAATTTGTTAATTGCTGTGGAACACAAGTGAGTGGGGTGGGATGGACCCCAGGTTTTGTCAATATCTGCTACATTTTCCGCATTGTAAATAAACTATTCGAAATATTTGTTGTTTCTGTAATTAGATATTCCTGTTTCTAATGCGACACAAGCTATCCGAAAGTAATAAAGGTAATGAGTGTGCGAATTAAGCGAAATTTAATATTGGTCACATAAAAATGGGTTTTTGATTTGATACTCTCATTTGTACAAGCATTTGAAGGTAATTAGAAGCTTTAAAAGGAGATAAAACCACAGAGATATATATATTTTTTAATTGTTTAATACCGATAGATGTTTTAAAGCGTCTAATGGCATTACCTACACAAGATTTTTAGTCTCTAATAAAAACTATCCGGTTTAACCACATTGCATGAAAATACTAGGTGCGGCTACCATCTCATCATAAGTTAAAGCGGATATGCATAAAACAAGATTAACTTGGCCCGTCCTTGTTTTGTGTAGAAGTGCAGTGAGATTTTATCCCCCCTTTAAAAAATCCTGCTAATATTATAAATGCGAAAGTGAGTTTGTATATTTGTTTGTTTGTTACCTCTTCACGCTTAAAATACTGAACCGATTTGAATGAAATTTGGTATGGATATAGTTTGAGACTCGGGGAAGGACATAGGGTACTCTTTATTCCGAAATTCCCGAGGGGAGCGAAGCCCGTGGGTACAGCTAGTTACAAATATTTGCTAAACCTATTTTAGTTGAAATATGTTCTGTCTCGTTCTTTCAATGTCAAATTTTGAAGAGAGGATAAGGGACCAGACATTTTTTAACCGTTTAGGTTCAAAATGTCCAATTCCCAAAATGTCCAGAGATTGCAAAACGTCCATTTCCCAGAATGTCCAATTCCCAAAATGTCCAATTCCCAAAATGTCCAAATCCCAAAACGACCAATTCCCAGAATGTCCAAATCCCAAAATGTCCAAATCCCAAAATGTCCAAATCCTACGTCCCAGAATATCCAAATAAACTTAAGAAAAAAATAAGAAGCATTATTTTATAAAAATAGCATCAAAATCGGTTGAGCCAAATGGCAAATTAATCGCGCCCAAACGTACATAAATAACATGCATACAAACGGGTCAAACAGAAAACCTTCTTTGATAAAATCGATTTAAAACATATTTTCATTCGTACATACACACATTATGAGATAAATAAAAGCTAGTAAAATACAATCTATATCCAATCAAATTAATGTAAATAACTAGCTGTTCCCGCAGTTTCAACAAGCATGATATTTATATTACGCAGGTGTAGGTACGTGAAAAGTATAGCCTATGTTTATCCCCGGTACTCAATGTATCATCACAACAAATCTTATGTAATAGATCCAGTAGTATAGGAGCCTATTGGATTTAAGCAAATAAATATACAAATAATCAAATCTTTACTCTTTATAATATTTATGTAGATTTCATTCATTCTGCAATAACTAAACGCATTTGTAAAAGATTATCATGTGGGTACTTATATAAAAAATAATATCTGTTATACTGACACGAACACGAACGGGAAGTAATAGATAGCTCCCATGATTGTTGTGCTTTAATAAATGGCTTTTATTCTAACTCGATATCCTATTGTGATTAACAATTATACCTATTATATTTATGTAAAATCGCAGTGAAAAGGGAAGAAAATGAATAGTGCCTTTCAGTTTGTTACCAATCAAAAAGGAACTGCAACTTTAATTTATGACGGCTACCGATTTAATAAAAATGTGAGTAATTCAAATGGGTCAACACTATGGAGGTGCATAAATAGACGGGTTTGTACTGCGTCGATTACACTAGATAAGAAAAAAGAACGGATTTTACGAATATCACCACATTCTTGTGAGGAAAATATTTCTGATACAGAAATTAAAATACGAATAGCATCATTGAAAAAAAAAGTTTGCAAAGACCTAAGACCGATCCAAAATATATATGAAAATTTTGTCAAAAAACTGAAAAAGGAATTTCCAAGAGATCGAGATTTGATACCATCTTATAAAACTATTAAAAGTAGCCTATACCGTGCTCGGAAGAAATATTTGAACACAGATATATTAAAACATACCAGAACAGGTACTATTAGAATACCTAAAGTACTGGCAAAAAAATTTTTAGTTTGTGAGGATGGTGGAGATATTGGTAACAAAATTTTTGTGTTTGCCAGTAAAGTGGCAAAAAAATTTTTGCAAAAGCCTGGAGATTATTTTGCGGATGGTACTTTCAAATCAGCGCCTAGACCGTTTTATCAGATGTTTGTTATACACTTGGATTTTGGTTCAAATGATAAATGTACCAATGTGATTCCTGTTATATACGCGCTTTTACCCGACAAATCTGAGCAAACATATGTTCGTCTGTTTTCACTTATCAAAGAAAACTTACATCTTAAAATTGTTAATTTTAAATGCGACTATGAAGCTGCCATTATAAACGCCGTTTCGTCAGTATTTCCAGACACTAAAGTGACCGGTTGTTATCATCACTTCAATGAGGCTGTTTGGAAAAAGTCCAATAAACTTGGGTTAGACCAAACGAGGGAAGGACGAAATACGACCAGGAGATGTGCGATGATTCCATTATTTCCAGCAAATTACATACCTGCAGCGTGGAGATTTATTTTGGATGAGGCTCCGAAATCCGAAGTAATGAGGCGTTTTCGTCAATATTTTGAAAATCAGTGGTACCCAAAAAAATCACCTGAGCTATTGAGTACGGCAAAGCAACGTCATAGAACGACAAATGCTTTAGAAGGGTGGCATCATCGTGTCAATTGCCGCATTCCAAAAAAGGCGAATCTGTATTTGTTTTTATATGAGCTGAGGAAAGAAAGCAAACATTGGGATGATCAGATGACAAATGCACTGTTTCAGAATACGAAAAACACTAGAAGGTTGAGGGATATTGAATTCGACAAACGATATTCTAAATTTGTAACGGAACTCGAAAACAATACAATCACTGTAAAACAATTTTTTTCGAAAATTATTTACTTACGTCTTTCCTTGTTTCAGTAAAAAAATATTTTTTTTTAACTTGTGATTGTTATTGTATTATTACAAGTTCAACTTATGACTTTGGTTTTTTTTTATGTTGTCGTTATATTTAGATAATAAGAAACGTATTTTATGTAAAATGAATGATTGTACTAAGTGGCAACAAATAAGTAATATAAACTTACTTCCTGTAAGATATATATCCGTAGTTATGTTGCAAAAGTTATACATGTATATGTCACCGTATGCTATTAAAAAAAAATTTTAATTATTTAATTTTTGAAAGAATCTAGAATTACCTAACACTGACTGATTATTTAACACAAGTGCTTACATAAGTATTGATATCATTGCTTATTATTTTGATTTAAATAAATACAACCAACATGCTGTACCTTGTTTATTTAATTTTATCTTCTACACATACAAAATATTACACAGTAGTGGGACCGAATTTGTACGTATTCAATATTTTTTGCATTTTTTTACTGTGCTTTACCTATTGATAAAGACAACAAATCACCTATTGCCAAGATTCAAGTCGGTCTGTCTGTTTTTCTGTCTGCCTGTCGGTCTGTTTGTAAGAGATTATGTATGAAAACTTTTTGTAAATAAACATTAATAATGCTTCTTATTTTTTTCTTAAGTTTATTTGGATATTCTGGGACGTAGGATTTGGACATTTTGGGATTTGGACATTTTGGGATTTGGACATTCTGGGAATTGGTCGTTTTGGGATTTGGACATTTTGGGAATTGGACATTTTGGGAATTGGACATTCTGGGAAATGGACGTTTTGCAATCTCTGGACATTTTGGGAATTGGACATTTTGAACCTAAACGTTTTTAACTACAATAGGTCTAGCAAACGGTTATTTATTTATATGAATAATTATAACTCACATCATCTCGAAATTACTAGAAACACTATTCTTAGGTCTATTCTTCTTCTTATCGAGTGTGTTAATAGCACTATCGCCAAAATTTTTGAGCTGCCTTAAAGCATCTGAATTTGCTTGATAACTGTCATCTAGTGACAACTTTAATTTTTACACGCAGTAAAAAACAACTAGATCTATCTCCATTTTAAACGAGAACTAATTTTAGGACTTGGTTTAAACCATTATTCACCCTAATTTTGGTGACAGTGACATAAGAGAAGGTGCCATTTTTCGGGAGGTCATCGTGTTTTGCGCGGACAATGGTTAAAAAGAACTAAACTTAGTCCACGTTTTTTAAACACACAAGTGAACTAGCTGTCATCATTGTATGGCATGCCTTTAGGCAACCTGAAAAATCTGACAACAGTGTTGGCCACTTACACACATGAAAAACAAACAAACACTAGTGTGCAGGTTCATCACGAAGTTTTTCCTTCACCGGAAGCAAGCCGTGATCGATGAAAATGAACACCACCGAGATCCTGAGTTCTTACTCTCATCCACATTCGACCTACACTGCACATCTTTCTTATATCGTCGAACCATCTGGTTTTTAGGGATCCGCAACCAAAGGGTAAAAACGGGAGCCGACTATGTCACACCTATGACCCAAATAAAGACGTGCAAAGTATTTTTTTTTTATCGTCATCATCAGGTCCCACCGTCTCCACGGCAGGAGCACGACCCTCTCTGTACCACCAGAGCCGTACTTGGCCAGAGCAGCCAGAGGACTTGGCCTACACTCTCCACGCTGGCCAGACGGGTTGGAGAGGTCTCATTGATGTTTATAAGCTTTGTTTAGCTTGTATTAACTGCCTCCGTGGTAGTTAGGGAGGCGAGGTAGCTAAATGGCGTAATTCAACGGCGCCGTCGACACCTATCAAAATCGAAAGATAAAATAATTACGAAAAGAAAAGCTCGTATGGTAAAAACCATTTTAGCGGTGGGTTTGGCTTGTACGGTTTTTCAAAAATGTTAAAAAAAACAGTTACTTGGGCATTCTCGAGCGCGTCAGATATTCATACTACGTATGCCCCAAGTGCCTCTGATAACAACGGTATACTAATCTGCCGGTTTGCGTGGTGGGGGTAGGCATATAAAGTAGTCAAAAATGCAAAAAAAAATATTTACTCGAGCGCGTCAGATTTTCGGAAGGGGTGTTAAGTAGGCCCCAAGGAAGCTCCCTTTAAAAAAACTGACGATTTCGGCGTGACGATAAGTTACGATGAATTTTTGAAAATGCAAAAAAAAAAGTTTTTTTGAAATACTCGAGCGCGTCAGATTTTCATAGGGGAGGTTTATCTCGGTATCCTGAAAGCATATTTTTTTAATCTGACACAAAAGTTGGTGGGTTCTCTTAATCTGACCGAAAAAGGTTTTTTGGTTTCTTTTTTTCCTTTCTTTCTCCTTGATAAAACGGGGAATTTAAGAATGACAATAAAGCGATAGATACAACCAACGTAAATGTTTATTTAAACTTTTTTTTTGTAAAATTTATCGTTCGCGACTTATATGCCGCAACGCGTTCTTAGGAAGACAAAATGGCTCCTCCACACTTCCGGTCATGCGGAAACCGGCAGATTTTGTATTTTTAGTAAGTTTTAGATTATATTCTTCAAAATAAAAATAAAAAATCGCGCTCGAGAATGCCGGATTAACGTTTTTTTTTTACAAGTTCGCGACCCTATAACTCGGCGGCGTCAAGGACTTATCGTCAGATTAGTTAAATTTAGTCTTTAAACACTAAAATCAACCCCCAATATCTTAATCTGACGCGCTCAAGTATTTCAGACTATCGTTTTTTTTTTACTAATCTGATCGTCTATCCTAGGCGCGCGTCACTACATATAGAGCTAAATACTTTACAAGGTTGTTCTATTAGGTCTAAGGTATCTCTCATATCTTAAACTGCCACGCTCGAGTATTGCCGAAAATTCCCCTATTCGCCTCCCTAACTATGGTGTAGTAGTTAGAGCGTTCGGCTCACACCCGGAGGTCGCGGGTTCGATTCCCGGCGGGGGCAACGACTTAGTGTTGTTGTCCTAGTTTGGTTAGAACATTGTAGGCTGATCACCTGATTGTCCGATAAGTAAGATGATCCGTGCTTCGGAGGGCACGTTAAGCTGTCGGTCCCGGTCACTGTCTTTGACACTGGTCATTACCTAAAACCATATCAGAGGCCTTTAAGGTGGTTTAAAAACTCTATTACTATCACTAACACACACGATAAGAAGAAGAAGCTTGTATTCCCTAAGTCGCCTTCTACGACATCCACGGGAGGACTTGGAGTGGCCCTATTCTACTCTGCCGAAAACCAGACGGCAATTTTTTTTTAAATGGTCATTTTCGGGGGACAAATTAGGAAATTAAAAAAATAAGTTGTGCAAGCCCTGCTGTGTCTATATATCAAATAGAAGGCCTCGATAAGAGGATCTCAAATAATATATTTTTGTAATTATTATAAAACAAATAGTTTTGTTTTGTTTTTCATGAAATAAGACAAAATTTACCATACCGACACCAACCCCGATCTCCGAAACTACTGATCCTAAAATTTAAAAAAATATAGTTCATTGCTTGCATATTACAGGAAAACTTGTAAGAATTCTATCGATTAAAAGTGGTTAACTCAATATAATGCGTTCACTAATGGAAAATACTTCACTAAAACATCACTAGATAGCGCTAGTAGTAGTTAACTTTGACATTGTACGGAACCCTCTCTACGCGAATTTAACTCGCACTTGGCAAGTTTTTTTCTAACATAGAATCTACCTACGCTGCGCTTACCATTAGGTATTAGTGAAACGATTCATTTTTTGGCCACCACTCTTGTCAACTTAGTAGGTGGCCCATTTGAGTTCTATCCCTAGATTTCCAGCATTTTGAAGTTTCGTTTTTTGCCGGATCACCGTGTTGGGAACTCTATCTTAAAGCTTGATGCCTGACTTGCTCCATGGCTCTGTGAGCAATTTATTCGGTACATAAACAACCTAGAGGTATTTCGGCACCATAATGTCAAGGTTTTAAATACTCATTCATTAAAAAGGTTGGTTGTGGTATGTTTGTGGTGTAATATGAGCATGAAGTTAGAGAATGTGAGGACATTTCCAATAACTCAGATACTTTTTCTGAACGTCAAAACATTTTCTGTGAAATTCGTATGAAATACAGGGTAATGACGTCATAATTTCTTGGAGTCAAATAGCGATTCTAGTATCAGTTTTTTGCAAGAAATAAATCTAATCTAATAAACCTAAAATCACGTTGAAAATGAATATGATCTCCAGTGGCCTAACTATACCATCTGGGGCCCGTGGCAAATTCTTTTGATGGGGCCCTATCAGTAAAAATCGTCACGTATTCAGTTTAATTTTAATAAACTTAGAGATTTTCAGCGTACTCAATTACACGTTGTGTATGTCCCACTAATGGCCATAGAATGGTCTGTAGTCCCCACTTCAATTGTATTATAGTCTTTAGTTGTCTCACTTTGGATTTAAAGCAGAACTTATAAAAATATACTTTTCAAATAAAATAAAATACTAAGGCACAATGTAAAAAAATATTATTGAGCTCGCGGCATCTTGGGTCGGGGCCCTCTTGGGTCGGGGCCCTCTTAGGTCGGGGCCCTCTTGGGTCGGTGGCCCGTGGCATTTTGCCAGCCCCGCCACCCTATTGTTACGCCACTAATGATCTCTCATAGACATAGATTTTTTTTACTGCTCTGATGATTGACAATATTTTATGACTTTTTTTTCTTAATAGTATTGAAATATATTATTTTTGACCCAGGTTAATATCCAGAATTTTCCAAAAGCGGCTCAACCGTGTCTGCCTGAAACCTGTTAAACTTAGTAAGTAGTCACTTATATTAATTATGTGTCCTTACTGTATCTACCTTGTTACGCTGGAGTACGTTTTACAAAGACAATGTTACGGTTCATCTGTAGCCGATTGTACTAATATTTTGGAGGATTGCCATTTAGGTACGTTGTGTGCATAGTGCATACGATGTAGGTGGCTTCCTTGTTGCAAAAACCTGTCGTTTGAACTTTGGAAAGTCGATAAGCTCAGTGTCGTCACCACCACATCATGGTGTCACTTAGCGATTCGGGTAATGCTCATAGGTACAATTTTTTTTTTCATTTATTTTGGTCTACAAACAATAATTTTACATTGTAATTTGATACAAAATATTGCAAACACAAAAGTACACAAAAGTACAATGAAACCATGACCTTCTAGACCTAACATAATTCATGAATATAATATTATAGATAGAAAGAAACATTCGTGTGACTCCCGGTTTAAAAAAAGGACACTTCCAGCGCAAAGTATGTACCTACGCTACATCTACATGTTAAAAAGACGATCTAATGGAGGCTGATCAAAGGACAGCTATTTTGTATTCTAGGTCTTCGGATTTGGCGATAGATATTCTGAGCCAATACAATTTCGACAACAATAACTGCCATTGACACGATAAGAAGATAAAAGATTCCGACGAATTGATAACCTCCTCCTTTTCGGAAGTCGGTTAAAAAGACAAATAAAAAGCTCGTGCAAGCTCGATGGGGGTTGCGTCTATATTTTACAATTTCCATGGTTACCTTCCGGCTCATATGGTCAAATCCTACGACGTTATTATTATATCAATATCGCATTGACAATTGACATCCAATTAGGGACCCATGCAGTGTTCGCTGGTATTGGTAGCTTTTCTTAAAAAATAAAAATTAATATACACTACATATAGTAAATTATAGTTATTGATGTATGAAAGTGCCTGTAAATGTCTAATTATTTAATAAACATTTGAGTTTGAGTTTGTATGCATCATATTCATTCTAAATCTTTGGTATGCACAGCACAGACATCCAACCGAGTGACTGTAAATGGTTTGCTTTCTTAAAAAACGACCAAAACTTGAGGATTCTTTATTGGTGAAACTGTCGAAAAATAGATTACAATAATAACAAGGTGTCAACAGTTTAACTTTCAAGCTGGCAGTCTAGATAGGTAAATCTTTTGTTGAGAATATTATAACAGCACAGACTTGCTGGCTTCATTCCCAAAATACGCAGTAGGTACGTTCGGGTCATATTGAAATGGGATGGTCGAATCACTGGACTATCGGTACAGAATTAATGTATTACCTACATAAAGACCTCCATGGCGTAGTGGTCACCATGTTAGTGCGCCACCCAGGCTTCGATCCCCAGCTCAATCAGTGTAATTTGTCCCTGTATAATTATATTTATTTATTTATAAGAACGGAATCTCCTAAGGCCCGCGCACTATGCATCCCTGTTCCCGTCCTCGCACCTCTCCCCCTTCTTGCCTTAAGAGGCGGCTGCTGGCGCCGCCCGCTTAAGGGTCCCCCGACCCTAGACCAAAATACAACTTTCCATACAAACGTAGTCTACGTTTTATTTCAAAACGACATGTCCGATTTGGGCAAAATTTTGTAACTTCAAAGATATTGCAATTATCTAGGTTTATATTTAGTTTCCTACAGTAAAAATATGAACTTGAAATAGAATATAGTGTTTTATATCATTTTTGACCATTAGTATGGGAAACTTCTAAATCGTTATATTTTCTTTTCAGTTCATAATTTTACTATAGGAAACCCAATAAAACCCTAGATAATTGCAATTTCTTTACAATTAAAAATTTTTACCGGAATCTGACATGTGGTTTCGAAATTTAACGTGTACTACGTTTGTATGGAGAAGTCTAGGGTCGCCGGACTCTTAACACCCTCCACAAGGCGAGAACGGGGGAGAGACGGAAACAGGGATGCATATTGCGCGGGACCCTAATACATAAATGAATTATGTGCTATCGGACCCACGCGCTTATAGTCATCATTATCATCAGGTCTTTTTGTCTCCACTGCAGGAGCACGACCCTCTCTGTACTACCAGAGCCTTACTTGGCCAGAGCAGCCACAGGACTTGACTTACACTCTTTTCGTTGGTCAAACGATTTGGAGAAGTCTCATTGATGATTATAAGCTTTGTTTAGCTTGTATAGTGCACGCTTATAGTATAGTGCATGCATTGCATTGTAGACCGTTGAGTTTTGTTCATGTATTTATTACAATTACTTAGTAGGGACTTGTCCTAAGACCTTTCGTCATAAATTAATGTCCAAGAATAGTTACTTTCCGTTTCGGCCTGAAATGACTCATTTGCAAACTCAAACAGTTGCAATAATGCATTGACACATTTCTAGTTACCTACTTCATATTCGTATTAAAGTAGGTGTTTACACATTTATTACAAAAAGCCATTTAAACAAGCGAAAGGGGCCTGTTTTGTAAAAGTTCAGGAAATTGATTCATTAATAATTATTGTCTTTTGTCAGAGAGTGTCATAAAGTATCATTCTTGTGTAAATATGACTATATGGTGGAAGGGACATACCCGTAATAAATCGAATGACGGATTATACTAGATCATTATCGCCATCAGGTATTTTTTGTCTCCACTACAGGAGTACGACCCCCTCTGAATTACCAGTGCCATATTTGGCCTAAGTAGCCGCAGCAGGATTTGGCTTATACTCTCCACGCTGGCCAGACGGGTTGGAGAGGCCTCATTGATGTTTGTAAGCTTTGTTTAACTTGTAATTCCTAAGTCGTCTTCTATGACATCCACGGAAGGACTTAAATTGGAGTGGCCCTATAAATATTCTACTCTGCCGGAAATCACTATAGTATAATAAAATTAAAATCACAGTCAAAATGAAAAAAAAATCTCCATTTCCTTACTATGGTGTGCGGCCGACCGGGAAATTTGTATGGGAATGTCGTTTTTTTATCATTATACTATAGTGATCTAGTATAGCCCGTGGATCGATTTATTACGGGTATGTCCCTTCCACGTTGTATATGATCGTAAGATGTTAATTTTCTACATATTGTATACTAGCTGAAGCCCGCGACTTCGTTCGCGTGCACTTTATGTCTCTGGAAAATGCTCATCAGGCTGAACAACTTTTACTAAGGCGACATTTTTATATCTCTTATAGTTTAGCGATACCATTATGGTTCTGCATCAGGCGTTTCATTTTCCAAAATCATTTATACCCTATATGTTGCCCAGGCTTAATAGCTATATAACAAAAAAAGTTTCATTCGAATCCGTCCAGTATTTCCGGAGATTAGCGTGTACAAACAGACAAACAGACAGACATTTTTTTTAAAATTCTTACTCTATTACTATGTCTCCATCGCCCCCAATATTTGTTGATTTTTAATGTTTTTAAATGTATATATTTACCGATTATTCGAAGACGCCTGGACCGATATGGAAAATTTTTTTTTTTCTCGTCAATTGATCCCATAGAAATTTTATTGAAATCCGGTCTTTAGTTTTTAACCAACTTAAAAAATAGGAGGAGTATATTAACTCTTTGCGATCTTTTTTAATGTATGTTCACCGATTATTTGGAGACGCCTGAACCAATAGGAAAAAATTTTTTTTTGTTTGAAAGGCTTGCGAGGTGGTTCCATAGACCAATTTTATTAAAATTGGTTGTATAGTTTGGGGGTGAAGTCAGTTTTTAGTTTTGAAAAATTGTAATAAATTATTTCTGACTTTCGGAAAAAGGATCCAAATTAGAGACTGGTTGCTTGCATCGACCCTATTGACATTTAGATAGAAAAACGTGTAGTTCTCGTTTTGGATATTCCTTATGATGTCTATGTGAACCTGCATAGTGAATGAATTAACCTGTCAAGAAACCTACGAACATCATTTTGCAGTCTTACAGAAAACCAGGCAAGTACATAAATTTTTAGTTACAATTCTTTTGCAAACATTTATTTAGATGACATTAATTAATAAGCTGCAAATCAACGCTATAACATTGATGCGATGACGACGTTAGTATTTTAAAATAGTTTGGCATTTCAAATTAATTAGGATGTGCCTCTATGACTTCAATGAGTCAGTGAGGACACTTACATAATTTATTTAGTAATATTGGCGTAATAATACTTATAATAAGTAGGCATAAAGTTACGCGCAAACGTTTGTTAACGAAGCTAGGAATGTAATGACGGCGCGTTGAGGTCTTTCGTAGCGTCTTGCCTAACCCTGTTTCGCCATTATTATTCTAACCCCGATTCGGCCTTCCAGAAGGTTTTCTTCCTAAATTCTTAAAAATGTATACAGGTTGCTTCTTGGTTACTTAGATTGTGGAGTATTTTGAGTTGCAGAATTATTTTTTTGTGATGAAAGTACTTAGAAAACAGGATGTGAGGCACGAAATGCGAGGGTGTGTTGGTGGTTTGTCGAGGTGCAAAGGCGGCGGGTGCCGGAGCGGCCGCAGGAGGCAGGCGCGCTGGTGGGCGCGCGGCTATAAGTAAGAGGTGCGCGCGCGCCTGCGAGGTTAGTCGCCGAACCGCCGCGCGTCGCCCGGTGTCAGCCACCCTGGTGCGTCCCCCCAGCACGCACTCGCCTTTCTCACACCATCTCCGGCGATCCTCGCTTGCGCAACCCAGTTCAAAACCGAAAGGTCGTCGCTATTGGCATTTAAACGCTCTCTGACATTAGCGTTGCATTTAAATGTGCGATGCAGCTTCCTCGTTGAGCTTCACTGTCGCAACTCGAGTTTGGGAAAGGCGCGTGTGCTGACGTGAGTCTCTGTTGCAGCCAACCGCCCGAGCGAACCGGGCAGGCGCGTCTCTCCGCTCCGCTCCGCACCGCATCGCGCCGCATCCAACATGATTGCCAGGATAGCACTGTGAGTATTTTTTATATTTACGATCTGAAAGATTAATTACATTTCTCACTTTTACCGAATAACTTTCTAATAACAACTGCGATAGTTATGTACGATTATCACAAGTTGAGAACCTGTCGGAGCACTCATTGTGGCTTTCGTCGAGTGTTTGCATAAGTGACCGAGCTGGTAATTTACGTCACATACGTCGGGAAGTCGGAGGCGACCTTTTAACATGATACGTCGAAAATTTGATCTGATTTGTCGTGTGGAAATCAAGTTTTCATTGCTCAACGGCAACAGGCCAACATCACGAATGAGGGCGCGTATTTCTCAATGAAGGCTGCGAAACATTGCTTTTAAAATATGCACGACTTCGGCGCGGCATATTGTCCCGCGGCGCCGCCCGCCTGTCGCCGCCTGCCGCCCTTACTATGCCGCCTATGACTCGAAAAAACTTTACTTACAAGTACTAATATCACTCAACTTTATGTCTCTTACCCTTGTCTACCAGATAAGGGAACGTGGTTTGTACAAAAGTAATACTTGACATACTAATTTAATTAAAGTTTAAAGTTGCCTTATCGTTAAAGTGAAAACGGCAATGTTTCGTAGCACACGAACTTTTCTCTATGAAGACAGTATTTGTGTACACCGCATCGTTATTCGCGGTGTCAAAGGTTATCAAGTAGCTTTTCACTTTAAGATTGCAATTTGATGTCACATCCTATTACTTTCTTTTACCTGATCGTTAGTACTTAGGTATTGAGTTTCTTATAGACAAAGGAACAGACGAATGAATACTTACCTGATATAAGTACCTCAATTTGACCTACATAAATATTACGTTTACGAAAATATTTAGGGAAGTATTTTAACATTTAAAAAAATCTAGGTACTTGTACTCATTTGAAGAGGATATGTCTTAGGTATTCGCTATTGGTAGTGAAATTGTATAATGTTTTTATTTTATTTTTGAAGTGAAAACTTCCTTAGGCGCGTTGGGCATAGGTACACGGAAAGTATTTTGTGATAGGTAAAAAAATCATTGAACTCACGACACCCTTACCGATACCAAGTTTTCACTCATGCCGACACTCCCGGAATTCCACTGTATTATTTTGAAATAGAAAATGTGTCTAAAAATAAAAATAATTCATAATTTTCATAATAATTCTTTATTCACTTAAAGATTTGTACAGCAATTTTATAACGTAGTTATAATACAAAAAGGTTGTTATAGGGTAGTACAAATTAATTTAAAACCCTGATTTCCAAACTAGGCAGGCGCCTGTATTTTGGAATTCAGTGTTCGACCGTATTTATAAGTGAGAACCTATTTTTTAAATGTATAAAAAATGTAGATGCTTAGGCTAAAACAATAACTAAAAATAATACAAAATAAAAGATTTAAATACATAACCAACGCATGCGGCGTGTGTATGTGTGTGTGTATGTATAGGAGTGTGTGTGACTGTAAGTGAGGTGATGAAAGTAGTATTAAGTGAGACAGGGGGTAGACAGACTGCTACCCAGCAATATCTAATTCTGATATTGAAGAATCTATGACAATTAAAATATTATTCACACTTAGTTATATACTACCTCAATTGTATTACCTTGATGCATAGTCTATACCTACCTATAATAATAATACCTTTGTATTTGTTTATCTATACATAATATAACTATAAGTGTTTGTATTATTAAAATAAATAAACTTTTAAAAACTTTTAAAGAAATGGGATGCAAAAAATATCACTATTAATTACGGCAATTGTTTTTAAATATTGAACAGGCTTAATCAATACTGTATAAAGGTAGGTAAACCTAACAATCAAAAGTTAGATGTTTTTGTAAATAAACAACACAGATTTTTTACGTTTTCTTTTTATTATCTTATTTACCATGCCATGCCAGTGGGAGTAACCTACAGTACAAAGTATTTCCTCAACTTAGCAGTAAAATATCAAGCATCAGTATACTCGTATTCAAATTATAAAACAAAACATCCATATCCATTGAATGTAGTATTTCAAGATGCCAAAGCTCTCTCTTATATGCTGTTACGCCACTCGCTAAGTGTATGTGCGGATGTGCCTACATAACTACATAACAATACAATGTCAAATGCATGACGGCCCCTTTCATTTCGGATGGTGTGAACCGGGTACTGCAGTTATCGAATGGATCTATACGTCGATCTTAAACAATGGAAATCTTCAGATAAAGCCTGCTAATTACTATTTTTTAACTGAAGATACATACATAAAGAGGAGGTGATTTTCAAGCTGACGTTTGTTTTTTTATCGTAATCTGATTTTATTGTTTATTTGACAGTTTAATTGCCTGAAAGATCGATTTGCCGTGTTTTTCGGGCAAGTTTATATACAAAAGTCTTACTCGCGATTCATAACTAGCTTGCATTTTACCGATGTACGAGTAAATATAGTCTATAGTAGTAGATTTGGTGAAACTCAGTATTTAGGGAATGACGAGGAAAAATCGATCTATCTGGATTTCATTTTAATAGAACCACGCTTTTCTGAGCAAATCTCGGTTATTCGGCTAGTAATTCTTAATAATAAAAAAATTACCTTTAACCTTTTTTATAGATCTAGGTAATCTAATGCCGCTGTATTTTAATAAGTATAGGTATTTTGAATTGACTGATTACGAAATACATACATAAAAACTTATGCAAATCTAATCGATTAAGTTTAGTAGTTTATGTATTTTTGTATCTGGTAACATGGCCAAGTTCAAATTTGATTTATCTAACGAACTTGTTTTTATATTTTCAATTATTTAAATATCAGTGTTTATGAGTCATTTTCTAAAGATCAATTTTGTTGTTTACCTACCTAATGTACTTATGAAATCTTGATTTTCGAGTGAACTCGTTGATGTCTTTAGGACAACTTTTGATATTTTAGTAAAACTCTCACTGTAATGAAATTAAAGTAAAACTCTTTCAATGTATACGGTCTCTAAAAGCTCATGAAAATTTCGCTATAGTAATATGAAAAATATTATAATATTTTTACCCATTTCTTTGCAACGAGTAATTATTAATATAATACCATAGTAAACGCTCCAAATTAAATTTTTTTCAATTACCCGAGATTCTATCGCCACCAAAAAATAAAGTAAGAATTCACAAAAATTGTAAGCGTACGTTTGTGATTTTCATAACTTTGTTCCTCAAACCTCAAAGCCGAGCATTGCCCTCGCTAAACCCTTTCAAGGTTCGACACATTCGCTTATAATCAAAGCTGATTCGACAAGCCCAAATGTAAATCATGTTTTATTTTTAAACATCAAAAATCCATTTGAGATTAAATTTGAGCAGGATTATACGCCTTTATATACTTATTACCATTTATAAATGCCCTAAACATTTTGGAAAATTTTTTTCTACATCAAAGGTGATTTAAACTAGCAATGAAATCCGGTAGCATTTTTCGAATATTAGCATTGCAAAAAGTGTTTTGCATAGATTTATTATATAAGTCGTGCAACTGTTTGGCCAACCGATTACTGGCAGCACACACTTTCGCTTTATTTAAATGCCTTAATTTTACGATTATCGAGTTCAAACGGTCACATGAGGCATTTGAATAAATACGCTAATGTGACGCAAATTATAACAGCGGCTTTACTAGAAAAGCAGTAGACATCAACACCAAGCTTTACGTATGGCCGCTTCAAGCAATATGGTTTGCACTATATCCACTAATATAGTACAAACCCAACACTATATGCAACTAATAGTCAAGAAGAAAATAGAGAAATACATTCGTATGAAAAAGTGCAGCTCTTAATTAATTGTAGTCTATGTAGAAGGCGACGATAGTATCGGACGACACTCATGTGATTTTTTGTAGTTAGGACCCAGGTTGTTACAGAAAGATAGGAATGTCATTCACTACATTTAAACTCATTTTAATCAGCGTCTTTTGTCATTTACTGTACTAGAGAAAAGACGCACTTTAGCCTGTAGTAAAGTAAGCCTGGTTGGTGAGAGAACTCGCTATTCGTCATCATCATCATCATCATCATTTCAGCCGCATAGCGTCCACTGCTGGACATAGGCCTCTCCCTTCGTCATATTGTATAAATATCTGGTACAAGCCATATCGAGGACTATACCATTACCCAAAATCAGTTCGGGCCGGACTCGCGCACGCACTATTTTTTACCTTTAGGTACGGAACCCTAAAAAGCTTTGATTTGTTTTTTACCAACTTAGTCGTTAATCTTAAAAAAACCTTAAAGCGTTTTAATATTTTTCCCACTTAACCAGGTCAACTAATTTGGTGTTCTCAATTAATACCTAATTACGAACAGAATAATTAAAAAACATAAAATCTTGACAATCAACATTCCTAAACTTGCAACAGGCATTGTCCATTGTAAGATTTATGTAACTCTAAATGATAGTTAATGACGTCTGAAATTAGTTAATGTTTTTAATTAACGTGCAGATATGAAAACAAGTATTGTTTATGCGAATTAAACTTGTTTATATTATGCTTTAGATCGTTGTGTGAGAGTCACAATAAAATGGGTGTTTTCTTAGGTGCTTCCTAAAAAGATAGAACGCCTCTTGAATAGTTTATAGTGCTATTGTTTCACTTTCGCCTTTAATAAATAACGTTACGAAATCGTTTCCGAATGCGAATACTAATCGTGCGTAGAACATTTCTCCATGATACAGATTTTCGATACGTAATGTGTGAAATGAAAGTCGTTTATGGGAGCAATGACTAATATATTTACGTCGCGTCTAACTCGTGTGTATGTTACTAATAGAGACATTTCTACATTTCTACATTTTATTGGTGCACTTGAATTGAACTGCAACTTCTGCCTTATCCTTGTCCGACTCTTTATGTGGGGTCGGCACAGCATGCGAGTTCCTTCCACTTTGTTCTATCTCCAGTCAACCGCCACCGTCACCCCCTTCCTACTCATATTCACCTTTGAATGGAACTGTAACATCCTACTAATATTATTAATGCGAAAGTGAGTTTGTATATTTGTTTGTTTGTTTGTTACCTCTTCACGCTTAAACTACTGAACCGATTTGGATGAAATTTTGTATGGATATTGTTTGAGACTCGGGGAAGGACATAGGGTACTCTTTACCCCGGAATTTTCATGGGGAGCGAAGCCCGCGGGCACAGCTAGTTGTAGATAAATGCTTCTTAATCTTAACCGGTTTCGGTTCCACAGCTGTGCTGCTTCGTACCCAGCACAGTGTACGCTTCCCGCTTTCCAAATACTTTTCCAAATACAACATGGAAGAGACATACCTGTAACAAATCAAGCCACGGGCTATACTAGATCACTATAGTATAATGAAATAAAAATAACAGTCAAGAATATAAAAAAAATTGACATTCCTATACAAACTATCAAGTATTTTTCAGGGTAAACATACCTAGATACGCTCAAGCACCAGGGTCCACGAGGATTTTCTGTTTACCCGTGCACCCCCTGTAACCTTAGGCATAAAGTGGGGAAAATGATATACAGGAGACCACATAACGAGATAGTGGGTAGCTACAGCAATCACAACAATGTTTAGCAAGCTCACCGCTTATTTGGAAAGATCCCATAGTAAGCGCCTTGACCCGCCTTTTTAATCAACTAATAATAAAATAAAAAATATTAATAAAAATATTTATTGGGAAACAAACATTTTAACAATAACTGTAGTTGTTTAAAAAATAAAAAAGCGGAACTTCCAAAAAATTACTTTTCATATTTCTTGTTTCTTGGGGAAAGTGATTCAGTATCATGGAAAGTATTCACCCTTAAAATAGTTTCAGTATATTTTGAAAGACCTTATTATAAAACAGCATATCATCATGATCATGAACTCTTTGGTGCAAAAGAAATTACTTTAAACACATTTCCCAAATATATCATATTATACGTATAACAGCTTCATATAACCTTATTAGCATACCTACTTGAACTTAGAATCTGTTGAGTCGTAGTTGCATTTCATAGTAGTATTTCGTAATACGCCTTGAAATAAATATGATAGTATCAAAATGTTTTGATCTTTCATCACAGACGGGCCCATTGATCGTCTCGTCAGAGTTGTGTTCATGAGTGTTCGAACCGTTTCGTCATCTGACCTCTAGAGTTAAATAACGCTAAGCAAATATCTGAGTCTAGAAAACTGCGCTGACACCGATTTCGATAGGTATAGTGTTTGTGTTTCTTTTCGTTACCAAATAAAACGACACGCCTGTCATTTCTTGTACAAATTATCTAAGGGTGTTCTTGTCACCTTTTTAAATACATACCTATACCTATTTTCACGCCTGTCCCACAAAGGTAGGCAGAGACTATGGACCTCCACTAACTACGATCCTAACAGATCTCTTTCACTTCATTTACACTCTTCACTCTCTTCATGCATGCCCGTCGGTTACGGGTACTTCTGACCTCTCCTTTTTTAAGAGCACATCTTCATTCTTCACATTCATAGCAAGAACGTCGAAGACTAGATCCCTGTATATATTTTTTAATGGGTTTCTATGTGAATAGTTTAGGCAATGCAATACCCTTAAGCTAGGTGTACATATTATCTAAATACTAGGTGTAAAGTGTAAATGTCCCACCAATCAGCCCGTCAACACGAACACCTTTTACTGTTCCTGTAGGACCAAACTAGAATCTAAAATTTCTTCCATACAAATTGTCCGGTTATGTAGACTAAAGATCCTAGCATTGGAAAAGTTGTGCTGTCACCAGAACGGAATATCTTAAGGTCCCGCGCAGTATGTGTTCCCCCGTTCCCCGTCCCCGCACCTCTCCGCTGTTCGCGGCTGCAGGCGCCTGCAGCTGCTCGCTTAGTACCCTCCACAAGGCGCGAACGGCAAAACGAGGTTATCGATAACGGGTAAGGGGAACCGGGATCCTAGAAGTATCCGCTCTGTATGTGGTATATCTCAAATTAAAGATGTTCTTTAATATGAGACTTATGTTAATTCTCTGTCTTTGTATCGACCGTCATCTCATAATATACATCAGAGTGCGAAAGCGTATAAGCGGAAAGCCAATAAATTATTTATGGCTATATATTCCAATTCATTTCAATTAATAGGCTTATTAAATAACATTTAAATAACTATCAGCCTAATATAATCTGTGAAACGTGTCTTTGCTAATGATATAATAAATGAATCGTTCTATCGTATATATTTATTTATTTATTTATTTATCGTTGATTACAAATATCGCCAAGTTACGAAATATCTGACACCTAGCCAAAGTTGGTCACTTACACAGACAAAAACAAACAAAAATTGTTTATAGATGAATTTGGTCGTAAGATAATCAACTTTGAAGAGAAATTGCTTAATATATGAACGCATATATATTTCTTTGAAATAACAAAATACGTATTTCTTAAAATAAAAAATATCGCATCAAAATTGGTCCATCTGTCCGAGCATTAAGAGTCCCCTTACCCTAGACTTCTCCATACAAACGTAGTCTACGTTTAATTTTGAAACCACATGTCAGATTCCGGTAAAAATTGGTAATTGTAAAGAAATTGCAATTATCTAGGGTTATAACTGGTTTCCTATACTAAAATTATGAACTGGAAAAAAAAAATATAACGATTTAGAAGTTTCCCATACTAATGGTCAAAAATTATATAAAATAAAACACTATATTCTATTTCAAGTTCATATTTTTAATGTCGGAAACCAGTTATAAACCTAGATAATTGCAATATCTCTAAAATTACAAAATTTTGCCCAAATCGGAAATGTCGTTTTGAAATAAAACGTAGACTACGTTTGTATGGAAAGTTGTAATTTGGTCTAGGGTACGGGGAACTCTTAAGATGACACAGACAGACAGACAGACGGAAGATACTCGTATAAACGTCAAACTTATAACAGCGCTCTTTTTAACCTTTTGAAAAAGAAAGGGATTCTATTTTAGTACTTATTAGTTGGGGAAAGTTTAATATAGTTAGGTACTTGTAATGTAAGTACAGTTTACACCTTATAACGTACACCTATAAACATCGGCAATAGTGACGAAATTGCAATGATTTTGAGTAGCTTCGTGTGCTGTTGGCCGTACGTCACCATCGACTTAGTTTCACAGTAATCTCGCATGTATAGAAATAGAAAGCATTTAATTGCGACGGTGGTTATGGAGAGACATCGCTGCATCTCAGAACCCTCAAGCATTACTCAAAGTCACACTGATATTTTCCAAGATATAGTTTTAAAACTAAAACTTGACTCCAGGTATTTTTTTTATAAAACTTCTTTTATCAAGAGAATGCAAGCACACCAGGGAACTGTCAGTTAATAAAGTATTATTTAAAAATAAGTGTCAGGGCCGGATTTGGAGTTCTGGAGGCCTTGGCGAGCGGAGGCTCATATTTATATTCCGAATAAAATATCATTTATTTTCCGTGAAATCTGTCTCTCCCCAGTCGTTAGAAACTTGTGAGGTCCTCCCCTAGTGCCATGTTTCAAAGCCAATTCAGTCAGATTCAAGCATTGTACCTATTAGCTATAAAAATACCTGTATAGATAGCATCTTCCGATCGGTAAGCGAAAAAAATGAAATTTATGTATTTGGTGCGTAGCTGGTCGTTTCCCGGCCATTATAAGGATGTCAGTGGCAGAGGATATCCAGCGGCCAGTTTTCCCGGAACTAGTGTTGTAATCGAGTTGTAATTCTCTTAAATTAGTTTAACAAGCCATTTACTGCCAATACCAGGCACAATAGTAAGACAATGGACGTGAACATTTATTAATGTCATCCGGGTCTTGACCGGTTAACAAGCCATTTTAAGTAGGTAGGTACTTGGAATGTGGTGAAACATTAAAGTGTCCTAATTGGCCCTGTGGCTTTCGGCTTACATTTTTAAAATAAAATCACTTATGTGACTACCTGAATTTTTTCGGGCTTGAAGCTTTTCTTCGCCAAAAGTGGTCGTTTATCGCAAATATGCATAGAAAAGCTTCACGTTCTCAGTTTGACTGTAAACAGTAGTTCATAAAATAGTTTGATAGGCTATCTAGGGTTCGGTCAAGACAAAATTTTAAATGATATCTTCGTTTCCTTTCATATGGGGGCAGGACTGGTGTACGTCGCAAGAGACGACTGAAGAATTAAAACACAAGATAGACTTTCAATTATTTAATGCATAATCGTTCAAAGTGTCATTGGTCTCCGTTTAGTTCTAAAACGCGTTTCTGTTAAAAGGCCACTTTTGGCGAAAACAGGTTTAAAAACTACGACAAAACTATTGTTCATAAAATAAATTAATGATCTACGTATGTATGTTCATCAATATATGCATTTATCATGAATATCAGTGTGAGCTGTCCCTATATATTTATTTACTTAATTCCTGACTCTAGAAAAATGAAATCACCATATTTATGATTTAACTATTTATTTCAAATTAGGGGGCCACTGCTGCTCTTTATAATGTACTACCTCTACAACAGCTTTTATACATATAACAAGAGGTAATAAAATTTTAGAAAAAAAATTGTACAAGTTTTTTCTGTGAGGCCAAAGTAGGTACTTGGAGTTCCGTCATTTTATCACTGAGTTCAATCCATCTCCCAGATCAGAAACCTAGACATGTGATGTGCCCGTGAAGACAAATCAAACGAGTCCTGTTATGTTGTTTTTTAACTGAGTACTGTCGAATATTTCCCGGCTCTATTATCAGAACAGCTCATATGTATATTCCATAATATTGTATTGTCATCTGACTTACCTCAGTTTGCAAAGTTTTTGCTCAATCGATGGGCTTTAAGGATAACTGGTTGAAAATTGAGTTCATTGCAAGATTTGACTTAAACAAACGGATATACAAGAAACATTGCAAGTTAAATAAAAAGTTGTAAAATACCAGCCCTGGGTCACAGAATTACGTCCCAGTCCCCCGTTCTTGCCTTGTCAGGGCAGCCAGGAGCCCGCAGCCGCACGCTCAACACTATAAGGCCCAACGCAGACGACAGACTAATCCGTGACGCTTTTTAGTCCGTAAAAATAGAACCCATGCAATCACAAGCACACGACGCTTACCGGACTTTTTGCGCGTCGTATGCGTTACTGCATATGATTGGGCATGGCATGGGTTCTATTTTCACAGACTAAAAAGTGCGTCATCGAATTGTCTGTCATCTGCGTTGGGCTTAAGGCGAGAACGGAGGAGACGTGCGGGGACGGGGGGAGGGGACCTTAGCAGATTCCGTTCTGTATGTAATACTATATTTATTCTGAGCCTGGGTGTCCATCGTGCGTCCACTCGCTCGTCTTCAACGACCTTCACTTTCGCTTTTAAGCTGCGCAAGCTCGCCGGCCAGCTGTGGCTTACGTCACCGCAAAATGCAGAGAAAAGCTCGATAAGCTTATTATTCCACGTCATAAAGATAAATAACGATATCAAAAAATAACTTAGTATCGAGTTTTTGAAACTGTTTTTGGAGAATCTTTTTATACGAAATCTTGTAAATGTCAGGATTTGGACCTTGGTTTTTCAAAATTTCATTCAACAAAAATATTAGAAACATGCCTATTACTACTCGTTACATGTTGTAGAGTTGGTTGTGACTGGTCCTTTTATGATCGCTATTCTGTTCTTTATTAGATGTGTGTATTTAATTCGAAAGGTAAAGTCAAAACAAATAACACGCGACCTAAATAGTTTGTACATATGTATTGCTCCTACAAGTGCATAATTTAATCTTCTTACACATGCCATGAGAAAAAGTCGTCAGCAATAGTAACCGCAAATGATGCTGGTTGATGCAGTATCATTTGTAAGTATC
Organism: Acrobasis consociella; assembly: GCA_963555685.1. Lineage (NCBI taxonomy): Eukaryota > Metazoa > Arthropoda > Insecta > Lepidoptera > Pyralidae > Acrobasis > Acrobasis consociella. The sequence goes on along the minus strand of OY743104.1, from coordinate 5,956,301 downwards.
TATTTCTTTTATTTCTGTTTGCTCATCTCATAGACGTGACGTGCTCTCGCATCATAATTTGTTCATCGGCCGGTTATGTAAAGTTCATTATCATCACAAAGCCTGACGAGCGAAAGTCGGCGGATGTAGCATGCTGCGCGCGCGCAGGGATCCTACAATGTTGCCAATGTTGTACTTGCTCCTGGCCGGATTTAGCCCGGCCGCCCGGCTCCGGATGCACATTTAAATTTTTTCTATTAGAAATCAGAATATTGCTAACGCCCATAGGTTTTGGTCTAAACACCTGACAGACATATAAGTCATACGAGTGATATTAGGTTTCTATTTGTCACTCATAAAAAGTAGATTTCGGAAATATTTTGTAGATTGAACAAGCCCCTAACTTGTGATAAGATATACTTCGAAGGGTCATTTGTCAATAATATAATAGATACATACCTATATGTACAGATAGATGAACTCCGAAAACCAAGGATAATTTGAAAAAGTCGTTTTACATCCTGCCTTGGCTGGAGATCACACTCAAAATCTCTAGAGTGACGGACAAACGTGTTTACCAACAAGCCATGAAGGTAAAAAGTCTATTTTAGTGTCTGAATCCGTAGTGTCTTGATGTAAATCGAGCTTTCCTTAAGCAGTGGGTGCATTCGGATGTTGTAATACATAAAAGAGAAAAGCTGATGTTGCGCATAGTTGTCCTCTTTCATGTAAGGTGTGTTATGTGAGCTTTTGCATGTTTGTTACTTTGCTATTATCGTAAACATATAAAGATTTTGTTAATTTTACACTGTACACAATAGGCTTTTTTACTTTGTTTGTTTGTGGTTAATATTTTATATATAACAGAATAAGAGTTTATTATGATTCATGACTAACTTACTTATCGATTTATGATTTAGTAACTGTACATTTTGTGGCAGGAACAATATTGCATAGATACGTTTTGTACCTTGCGGATTTTGGCATATAATATATTTTTGACCCTAGGTCATCCACGTCGTCATATCGAGTCAAATACATTTTGGTATTGGTATCAGATAGGATAGACAAAATCTAGATGTGTGTCTGTATAAATGCATGTTACTGATGAACATTGTTCTAATTGCGAATCAAGTTTTGGATTGGCAACCGGCGTCCAGCGGAGACCTGGACAGCTTTCTAGCCGGTGACTTCGTGTCAAGGTTGCATTCAGGTCACGACCTCCACTAATCCTTAAACATTTACGCAACGCATTGTTTCGCCCTACCCTTAACAAAATATCACGAAGTATCACAAAATACAATACAAATTGGTACCTACTGTTGTACCTTCTACAAAAGGAAACAAAATGTTCACGAACAAACACAGAAAAGTTATACAAAGGCGGACTTATCGCGTGGTGATCTTTTCCAACCCAAGATCGCGCAATAATCAGGCCGGAGGAGGTCAAGTTGACTTTTCATATTTTTTTAATGTAAATTAGACACAACTTTTAGCAGGTAATCGTTTGTGGTGATTTTTTTGTTGAATCGGGCTAAGGGAAGAACTACTCGTATAAATATACGATATGATTTACAATGCACTGTTACGTTACAGCCAACCTAGATTTATTGGACGAAATTCCCCTTAGATCGGAAATTTTCTTAGGAACAGGGTTTACCACCTCTATATTTTTGAAAATACCTTAGTAATAGTAAAGATTAATTATTACGTATAGAATGGAATCTCCTCTCTGGAGGGTGTTGAGAGCGGCTGCAACCGCATCTACAAAGCGAGAACGAGGGAGAGGTAAGGAGACGGGGAACGAGGACGCATATTGCGCAGGACCTTAGTACTTTCCGTTCTGTATGTAATACTTAAATTAATTCTGTAACTAGCTTCGTTTCTGAACGTAGATTTGTATTTCTTGGTGCTTAGTCTGCAGGTTCTAATAATAAACATTTGTATTGTAACATTTGTAACGACAATGGTACTTATTCTTGCAACATTACGGTCACTTGGGCTGTAGTTCACGGCTGTCCGGTGTCCAGTTTGCGTGTGCAAAGAAATGAGATCACAGCTATCTGTATCAGATCTTATCTTTTGTTTGTTTGTATATGCCTGAATGCCTCAAAGAGCCAAGTTGAAAAAAATATTGACATTCCTATACAATCAGTACTGGGCAATTTTTATGTGAACGTCGACAATTTGGTTCTGCATTATCGACTCGACATTTCATGTGTGTATCAAATTTAAAGCACTTACATTAATAACTTGAATATTTTGCACGTAAATAAAAAAAACTAAATCTATTTATGTCAAAATTAAAAAGTAAATCTTTAAATCTAACTAAATCCATTTTGTCTCCAAATTTAAAAATAATACTTACAATTAAAATAAATTGTGTACATAAGCAACGTGCCTGAAATGCTGGCAACTTGATTAAATTAAATTATAAAGACAATATTCGTAATTTGAAATGCGCAGGCGGTGCCGGGCTACCGGCCACATTCCTGGCATGTCGGCGTAGCATTGGCACGTTGCGGTATTGCGATGCTATCGGTCCGTCGGCCAGCGCCCCCGAGAAAAATGCTCACCAATTTTCCGCTACGAAAAATGGACTGAACTACGCAATGGTTGCGTCGAAATTTCCACAGGGCAACACAGGTCAGAAGTGGCGGACTCATTTGAAATATACTGTTTAATCGTAAATGTGATGTATGAAATTTTGCAAATTGTTAGGCATAAAATACACCTTTATATGATCTATGAACAAATTGGTCCTTCTACTTTAAAACATGTTTTCGCGAAAAGTGGCCCTTAGCAGACACACTTATTAAAGCTAGGCGGCCTACCAATGATAATTTCAAAGATTGTTTATTAAATAATTTAAAGGCCTACTTTTCTAATATCTAACAGTTGCAAAATGGCGATTTTTACTACATTTACGATTAAACAATTAAATTCAAATAAGGAGGGCCACTTCTGCCCTATCTACGCAAAATTCAAGTGTGCGATATTCACAAGGAATCTGTTGTATGTTTCTGCTCACACTCTGTGTACAAAAGTGATGTAGCAGATTACCTGGGAGTTTTCTGATTCTTCTCCATTGTGTTTTGTGATCCTTCGCTTTGACCCTTATAGCCAAAGGTATAATTAAAAACATGATGTTAAAATCCGGTTAGGTTAAATGGTATCGAAGTTGAATAGAAACAACATTTACAACTTCTTCTCCGCTGAATCCGCCACCTATTTCTGTATTGTACGAGCATTTTAGTTCACTTTCTATGTGTTTTGTGCCGTAAGGTATCATCGCGTTATCCTACAAAAACTGCGATGGATCACGAACGGACAATTATTATATTTTCTCCGTCAATGCGGCATGACTTCCCTTTCGCTCGAGTGTTGAACTCATCTCCACATGCCTATCAATGTGATTGGAGTCATAAAACCATTATGGCACTATAATATCACGATTGTAATGAAATTGCAATGTTATAAAATCATAGTAAGCTTCGCATCGAGTCGAAAGTTCTCAAACTAGATCGTTTATTCATAATTGGGACCTTTCCTAATAGAGTTTATAGACAGGCAGAGGGCAGAGGCAGTTTTTTTTCAAATGTCTTTCTATTTCAAATACTGATTACTCCCCCAAAACAAGTATTCTGGACATCCTGCCACATCTTTCTTTGTGAATGCAATCAGAAGATGATAATTTGCAAAGAAAAATTAATAGCCGACCCTAACACCTGTAGGCTTAGATTTTTTTAATGATAGTGACAGACCTCATGCAGCCTTATCTCATGTAGTGGACAAACAATGTAATAAGATTGTCAAGTTCAACAATGGAGATCTGATAAGTCCAGTTGGTAGAACCTCTACATAAATTACGTAAACTTTTCGCTTTCTTAAAATATGGTATGGTATCATAGATAATAATAGCACCTATCGATCTCTAATTAATTAAAAGCTGAGCATGATCTAAAAGCTACCTAGTAATCTGAAAATCTTATTAAAACACTTTATTACTTTACTTAAAACTTTATCCAACCGAAACAAATTGATGTCTAGTAAAATGCCACTATCTCTTCCGTCAATGTCAACTTGATTTGGGATGCTTGGATACTCATCATTATCATCAGGTCTTTTAGTCTCCACTGCAGGAGCCCGACCCTCTCTGTATTACCAGAGCAGCCAGAGGACTTGGCCTACACTCTCCACGTAGGCCAGACGGGTTGGAGAGGTCTCATTGATGTTTATTAGCTTTATTTCCTTTTCGGCTGGTATTTCCTAAGTCGCCTTCTACGACAACCACGGGAGGACTTGGAGTGGTCCTATTCTACTCTGCCGGAAACCACACGGTGGTTATTAATTGCAAAATGGTCCGCTCGATTGTCTTACTCATTAACCAAGGACCCGTTATACTGCTAAGCTGCTTCTCTACTTTGAATAGTTTATTGAATTCTTGAATCCCACGTGTTATGTTACGAGTGTTACGATTTACCCTCTAACTTCATGGTTACGACACTACGGCACACCCGATACTCTTCGACAGTGATTTATAAAAGTAAAAACAAGCCAAATTGTAGATAATACTGGCAGCTTAGAGAATTAATTAAACTTTTCCACAAGGCGTGGAGGTCGCGACCGGTAACATTAGTCAGATCCCAACCAAATTCTTGTATTATACAAATATACATGTGACATTTCAATCTCCGTCCTTTATTTGGCTTGTTTGACTGGTTGTTTTAAATATTGTTGCTTCCATGGATTCTTTGTGGTTAGAATTTAAAGATGCGCTTTTAGTATAAACGTCGTCAAATAGTGTCACTTTTCATTGAATATATCAATTTTCAACATGAATTTAGTTTTATTTAAATGCAGATAATTTGATGATATTAATTTATGGGCGCTATTTGACTTCAAAAAAGCATGTTGTCACGCTTTTGACTTTTATAGTAAATCTTAAAATGTTTGTTTTGATGTATAGAAAAAAGTGTCTGATTTGACTTGTCATCTCAAAGATTTGGAATATACAAGTAGTGCATCTAGCGGATTGTTTAAATCATTTTTATTGTTGTAAAAAATAATTTTACCACCACGGGGCAGCCTGCACTGCTGGGAAAAGGCCTCATGGTTGTAAAGTATATCGTATTTTGCAGTTTAGCATGTTGTGTAGGTATCCCATAGTCTTATGTATCAAGTTAGAAGACAAGTATAGTGCTAATAAGACATTTCGTCCCAATATGGCTTTTATGTGATAATGTAAGGCTAGTAGGGACCATGTGCTGAAGGCTAGGTTAGGTTAGGCCTTATTGTCAGTGAGTTATGGAGTATTAACCATTTCCTTTTTTGCCCATTCAAAGTCAACCCTTTTACTTCCTTGAAATAGCGAATGTTTTTACAATCGAATGGCATGTCTTGCGAAACTATACCTGAGTTCTTTTATCTTTCTCTCGCTCACTTATCTTAAAACGCGTATCCTGGTTTCTTCTTCGGAGTCCGGTGACTGCTGTCAGGCTTCGTCTTTTGCTCTTCGCACGGTCGTCCACATTCTTGATTATGAATGGATATTTTCCTAAAATAATGTCACTTGTCATGTTAATATCCATTTTCGCTGATTATTAATTTCTTGTTGCAAATAAGAGCGCTATTTACTCCAAGAAACTATGATGTCATCAGTCTGTATCTCATACAATTTTCAAAATGATTGTTTTGACGTTTAAAAAAGTAGCTAATTTGAGTTGTTGATGGTTGGAAATTAGTGAATTGAGACGTCAACGTTCTGTGACAAGTAAAGTTGTTTAGTATCAATCAATCTTTTTATAAGGCGTTCATGCCACCTGATGGTGGGTTGTGTACACCTATCAGCCAAAGCCACAATATCACTCGTAAGCGAAGAGTTGCATTGCTTCTAGGTAGTTGACATCATTTGCGCAAATATCATTATATCACAGTTTCATCAGCGTCCATCCCACTGTGAGAGACACATCATAATAAATTGACATTGGATTAAGGTTGCATCACATCAGAGCCGGCCTGGCTGGCGTCGGGCCCTCGGCCGCATAATCGCATATTTATGTGCGACAGTGCCGGATTAAGCAAGCTCGGGGCCCTGGCAAATGTTATTGGGGGTTATGAGCTCGTTGGCTCAGCGCAGTGGCAGTATGACTTTCATAATCTTAATATACAACGGCATTAGTAAAGACACTAAATATGAAGGTAAATGGACATAAAGGAAGGGGAAGACCAAAGCAATCATGCTTAACGTACTTCATCCATCTCGGATGGAGAGCATTAAGCATGACATGAGTATAGTTCGCGTGGAGGAAGGAATTAAGGAGAATAAAGGGGCATGCGAAGGGATAAGACATATTGCGCCAACCCCAAATAACATGGGAAAAGGTAAAGCAGATGATGATGATGATATCAACAGCATTGGTGGCAATAAGTAACATGAAATACGTCAAGCTTCCTTCCTGCTTCAGAAGGCATATTACCCGGTTGGCCAGGGTCATCATTACATTTGGCATTTGTCGAGTTAGTATCTGGGTTTAGGCAGCTTGAAGCTGACAACAGAGTCGCACATTTGTGAAAAAAAAAATCGATACACCCCTTTTAACGCGGGGCCCGTCGCAATCACCACTCCTGTTATGTGGTATAGTCCGGCACTATGCGTATAGCCGTTTTGTAAGCTCACTTTCGGCGTCGGCACGGGCTTCGGCCAGTTTCACTTTCCGGCTCGACCTTTCAGAGAATGCAGTGAGATAATCGATGAATAAAACATTGTTTTGTTAGGTGTTACCGATAAATTACAGCCTAACCTATTGCGTTGACTTGCGACATGTATTGTACCTAGTAAGCATGTATCTTTGAATTTAAAATGACCTGGTGAGGACGTTGTGTAGCATTTTTTTGTCATATTGCCGGCATTGACTTATATATTACTAAACTGTTGATTAGGTTGATCATTTGTTGGTCGATTGACATTGCTTACTGAGCAATGAATGCTAGATCTCCGATTGCCGTCGTCGCCTCAGAGGGCGCCACCTCTTTCAAACCGCGTATTGGACTCGCAGAGCTGCTTTCTGACCTTGCCTCTTTCTACGTCCATGATCCGCGTTACGAAACCGAACGAATACGAATAAACAGCCATTGTAAATAGTAATCGTTAATCATTGCCTGATTATTCTAATTGGAGCCGCCGCCGGTGGTCCGACCGGTATGCGCGAAACCACCACTTTGTCACGGTTATTTCGCTTCTAGGTGCTTGTAATATTTGAAGAAGAGCTATATTTATAATGATTAAATTAGCGATGAAACGGGTGCAGGCGTGTACCTACGCTTGAGCAGTTCCTGTTTGCGAAACATGTCGACGGGCCGCATTCTGGTAAAAGTTGTTTTTCTGCTCGGGGAAGCGTATGGTCACTCGCAGCTTCCACCGCAGGAACCTTGACATGCAGTTAGCGACAGAGCACACGCATTCTTGATAAACACATAAAAAACTCTCTCATCTAAGAGATATTATGATAAATGTACACTTTGACTTCTACCCGTTATGCCCATTTATTGTATCCTTTCGCTGATATTTGGTTGACTGGAAGCGATCGCAATGTGGGTTATGTCCACCTTTGTACCCACAAATTTTATGGTTTGTTAATGTTCCTATGTTTGTATGCTGTTTATGTACAATAAATATATATAAAACAACAACAACAAAGACTGTCTAATATCTCCTCTAGGCCGTTTCGGATAGCCGGCGCAAACAAACAGACATATGTGTCGATAAAGGAATAACTACGTTTTGAACATTTTCGATCTAAATACAAAGCTGAAGTCGTGTAGCCGGCATAATTTCTAAATTCTAATGCATTTCCTATTCTCCAAGGCTACGCGATTAAACTCGTCCAATTTTGTTTTTAAATCGATACAATAATTACTAGAACCTTCAATTATATTTCTAATACAGTTTTATCGATATCGTAATTAATTTTACTAAAATTAAGTGATCAAGATTCAATAGCACAAAAAAGAAAAGATTTTTGTACCATTATTAAGTATCTGTTTTTGTTAAAAATTACATTCAGTTTTTTTTGTTTATTAAATCATATTTTGGTCAATAGTAAGATAGTTTAGTTTAGACTTTTACAAGATGCTATAGTCACATCTGTTTTGTATTCACATCCATGGACATGGGCAATATTTCGTATCGTTTGCCGACGCATCGGTAATATGTACTTTTAATAATTCCGTGCCACAACACAAGGCGCTTCTCATGCTCCTCATGTGCCCACTGTTCGAAGCTCAATCCATTAGTTTTAGTGTAGTATACAAGCTGGAATGCGTCACAAGAAGGACATTTGTTCGCTAAGGTCAGAAGTTGTATTTTTGAAACGCGGAGTCACTAAACGAATGGTTTTTTCCAATCAAAAATTATTATTTAGATATTTCGCGTTTCAAAATGACGGCCCCTGTAGGGTTTCCAAAAGAGGCCATAAACAGTGTAAAGAACTAAAAGGTATATTTTCCTCAATATCTAAGTATTTATCAAACCTAGATAGAGCTGTTTCGGACCCCGCTTTCCGGCAGTTTCTTTTTCGACGATAAATTGCGTATGTAATGGTCATACAAAAATGTATAAATAAATAAAAGACGATTTGGCTGCTATTTCGATTGTTTCTATTTTAAGTTTACTTTTTAGTATCTTAATTTGTGTTCTCTGGCTGCAATGGTCCATTGACTATATAAATCTAACAAAGCCCATTTTATCTATGTTTTTTGCGACAAGAATTTTTTTCGCCCAATTAATTAAATTACTTGGAGGAAACTATTCATTGCTCGCAACATTGAAAAACATTGCCATTTTTAGCGTATACAGTAAACAGTATAAATATAAATACATTCGCAAAAAAAACGTTCTTTCTCACCTACTTAGTTTTTCTACTAATTATATCAATAAAACGCTTGAATCGCTCCTGTTTTTTGTGGTGGAAACATAATTAAATATAGTTCTAAGCGCCAACGTAATTGTTAAATGACAAAATGCAATATTCTAAGGTTTATTTTTAATACTCCCATGCTGGTCTGGGAGAAATTAAAAAACTTAGAATGTACCAGCTGCTTCTCTTCTCGCGCAGATCGTAAAAGCCGATCGAGGGAACGGGCAAAAATGCGAATCATGTTAACAGGCGATGCGGCTAGCAACCCATCACTGTATTGATTGATTTTCCATCTTCTCGCCCACCATGACGCTAAAAGTGGCTTTTGGGTCTTGCGGCCCTGGGTTCTGCATAGAGCCGCAAGACCCAAAATGCTCTGTCTGCCCCATTAGGGATAAAGACGTGATAGTATGTATGTATGTATGTTATTTTTAATTTTACATTGTTTTCTCTTTGAATTCGTGTAATTTTGGTGGAGTTATTTTGCGTACCTATTTTCTCCTACTATTTGTCCTGCTATTCATAAAATTGCCGGAAAACGCAAGGTGAGACGTCGTAAAATGTTATAGCTAAGGAATTTATTTTTCTCCAACAATCTGAATGGGCTGGTATTAAAAGGGTAGAACAACTGCTCAGGCTTGCCATGGACAAACAGACAGACAGACAGACAGACAAATCAAGATTTAAAGAGCTGACTGACAATCTTCAGGAGTAAGCGGCACCTAAACACGAAGAAGAATTCAATATATAACCTTAATAATTTGGTTGCCGTGTTCTTAAGTTCTTAACCAAAGATAATATAATTACTAAGCTACAATCCTGTCCTGACCTGTAGATAATTATGGCAAATAAACGAGCAAAGTATAGCAGTCACTATCACAACCGCATATGGCCTTCTCGAACACGAAAGCCTCGAAAGCAAGGGCCAACAATGTTTCCTGCATTACTATGTACAACATAATAAGTGGTTTTAGGAAGTTGCACATTCTTTTAAATTTACATTTTCATTTTTTACGCTCACTTATTAGACGGCGAAATAACTTACATATCTACTAAGCGTTAATATTTAGCGCTATTGCGACAATATGCCCGCGACACCTGTCGCCGACGGGAGCGTCCGTCGGCGACCGTCACCAACGACGGCGACGGTCGCGAGCATAATGTCGCTGGTCTAAAAGAGTCCTCATTCGTATTGTGGCTGACAAAGTCAATCGCTTACTGTCTAACTATCGCATTTTAAAATGACTCTCTCATCTCTGTCGCCCAGGTAGGTATATTAGTTTTATTTGAGTTAAATTGAGAGAAATTAATGTTTTTTGCTATACAAAGACAGACTCGCGCGGTCTACAGCTAATAGTCTTTGTAAATACTTTGTTACCTCAGAATAGAATGACGTGTACCTATCAAAGCAAAGGTATTTAGATCCATTAAGTATTCCTGTCACGAGAGGACATATTTTCTTATACGACGTCATCGACTGACTGACTGCAAGTACCTACATAGTCAATAAGTCCTACCTACATAGTCAAAGGAAAAAGACTAAGTCCCGAATACGCCTGCCTCCCAAAAAGAAAGTGTAATGTTTTTAGGATTCACGTAGGTATTTATGTACTATATTCCACCGTAACTTCACTATTATGTACTCTGGGTGAACACTACAGAATCCTTACACCATTCCGAGTGATATACCTAGTCTTTTTAGAATTAAATAAAGATTTATAGCAGGGCGGGCCGCTAGTCTGCTATGAAGTAACGAACGGTAACTGATAGAATAACAAGCGATATGGTTCCGTATTATTAGTCATGAGATATAGATATGGATAAGACATTCCTAAAAGCCACTGGACATTTCAATCACTTGGCACGTGTTAATTGGTACGTGAACGTAATAATTATGTTTCGGTCGGTTGTCGAACCCCGGTACCGTTTGCGTTGCGATGGCATCGATAACCAACGTGTCGAACGCATCCATACTTTTTGATGGCATGCTAAACCTTGGCCCTGACTGCATATTTAATACTAGTAGCTACATAGCCCCTGGTATTCCAAGTTATGTGCTGTAAACCTCGCGACCCCATGGCTCTACGATTTTTGAGAAATGCGACCTCTAGAGTGGAACATCCAGGATTTTAAATATCTGAGCTGAAACGGAGACGCTTACTGTCTTATTATAAAACGCAGACTAACTTTGTTACTAGGTTTAAACCAATATCCGACCAAATCAAGTTGATATCTAGTAATATGTCATTGTCTCATCTGAAAATGTTAACTTGATTTGGTCGGATATTGGTTTAAACCTAGTAACAAAGTTAGTCTGCGTTTTATAATATGACGGTTAATGTTCGCACGGTCAATGAGGTTGATGGATTATAGGGAATCTTAGCGCTCTTATAGACAAGCGACAGTATGACATGTGCCGACATGTGCCGCGGGCATACTCGTACTGTCTCTCGTCTGTGAGAGCCCTTAATCAGTATTTGGGGTTTTACCTGATTAGTTAAAAGTGAACTCGTATATGAAGGGGCAAAAATTGGATCAGCGGATGGGTTTAGTTGTACGAGAGAGTAAAAATACTTATTTTTTTATATTTCGATACATGTTCCTTGGGGAAAGTTGTTCAGTGTCATGGTCTGAGTTCTGCCTTAATTTTTTTAAATGTATTTTGTTATACCCTGTATATTATAGTAATCTACGATCTGGGAACGATTTTTTATATAAATTAATGTTTTTATTTTTAGTAATATTTTTAATTTTTAATTTATAGAATAGCATTTAGTTAATTAATTATAATGTAATCCAATAGTATACAATAAAATTTTGGCTCAAGTATATCTACGAATAATAATGACTATACGGCAATACTAACACCAGGATCGTAAACATATTTTACAATCTTGTACAAAAAAGTTCAGTTGACACTTGACAGTCAAAAAATACGCACTAATCACTCCAATAAGCCAGCTAATCCAGGGCCATTAGACCCAAAGGGCACTTCCAGTCCAAAAATCGTGATACGAATTCAAGCGGCAGTCAATTGTGCAACGTTTTAAATCATAATAATTTAAGAATATTGTTCTGGCTCAAGGTATTTGTTTTGAAAAGCCCACGTTACACAAGCGTTAGACCGTGTTTCTCACCAATACTCACAATAAGCCTAACGATGTGTTACGCTGATGTATAGTTGTCTTGTCACCTGCTCATTGCTCCTAACACGCTATTTTCTCTTGTGGATGGTGTTCATTAACTCTACGGACAGTCAAAGACAAAAGACGATCAGATGTTTCATAAAATTTCCGACAAAGTCTCTCAGTCAACCATAGGGATAAACAGATAAGTAAAACAATGAATTTACAGTAAAATAGCTTTATGTACCAATGAAAGCCATGTCGATACAATGGCAGTTACCCTACATGCCGTATATCGACTTTATATTTCTCTATCGACTATTGAAAATGGCTCCCCGCATGCGTCACGGAAATCTCTCGCACTCCGAATTTGAGCAACTAGTGAAAACAGTCGATGTTGCTCAAAAACCCGCATGCGTGCCCTGTGGCATGCGTTTATCCCGAATGCGTGACAGAACGACCAATGAAAATTAGCTTATATGTTTTCTTTTGATTCTGATATCAACTTTTGTTGTCGACTGCCCCTATGTACAACCGGTCAATGTCCAGCTGTTTAACTTAATTTTGTTCAGAGACTGTATGTAACTAAGTATGTGCGTTTTTATTTTTTAAATTTGAATAGGTGAAAGTAATAGTTTTGAGTTTTACGATTTAAATAGTTTAATGTGAGGTTGTTACGTGCGCGCATAAGCATTTTATATCTAGGACGTTAGATAATTTTATTTATACTAATCCAGCAAAGTGCTTTATTAAAGTATTTGTCGTTTTTAAGACCTTACTCACAGGAAGTACAATAATTTATTACAATGTAGAAGTACTTATCTAATTTTTATATTTTTAATACAAAATATTGATCATGCTTCCCAAAGAACATTTTCGTTAGTACCTAGATTGCTTTTTTTTACTAAATCTTGTATCGTTTATTTAAAACTAGCCGAAGCCCGTGACTTCGTTCGCGTGGACTTTGTTCGTGACTTTTGACGCGTGGAATTCTCACTCTATTACTATGTCTCCAGAGCCCTCATTTTTTTTCTGGAAATATATTCAATTTACGCATACACACTTTTTTACTGTTTTATTATATATAGATAAACGAAGTTTAATAAATACCTCTGTTTTCGTAATAAGCACTAATTTACTTACCTATATTGTAATAATGCTGTTATATTAAATAGCTTGCCTACCATAAAACATTTATTTCTCAAGCAAGACCAGCATTTCAGGGCGGAGTGTTGTTACATGACCGATCATGTTATCTCATTTACGACCCGAAACGAAAGTAAGTGCTAAATGCTGGACGAAACCCTTTCGATTTCGTTTGCGCTCGCTTCAGTCAGCGCGTCATCGTCTTGAGGCGATTAACACACTGCTCCGCGACCCGCTGCGTGATGCGGGCACATGACGCGCGGGGACGCGGTGTCAGTGTGTTGATGCTTTACATCTCGTCGACTAACGGTGTTCACACAAGCATTTCGAAAACTAGTGTGTTACAAGTCACATAGGTTTCTAGACGCGATCAGACCAGTCCAAGTAAAACTGGATGCTATCAAAAACGAAAATGTGAAAATGTACAGAATGAAACAGAATAAATATTTATGACATCCCATACAATTAACGTGATTATTTATAGATCCCTTACGAAACCCTTCGCGCGAGTCAAACACGCACTTGATTGCTTATCTAGACAGTTTAAATTTTCGCAAATTATGTATATCTGTTGCCGCTATAACAACAAATACTAAAAATAAAATAAAATAAATATAAAAGGGGGGCTTCGCTCGAGTCAAATACGCACTTGACCGGTTATTTGCATTAACGTGAAAAATAGACTTAAAGTCACAGAACGACATCCTAAAGATCAGTAATGTATAATAGGCGATTGATACCGCGCACAGTTGCCCGTCCCTTCACCGGTGACCTCGGGCACCACAGGCTACCGGACCTTGGCTCGGGACAGCTCTCCGACTCAGCTCGGTACACGTGTTTAATATAGCATATTTCCGTAAGCATTCTGAACTATCCCATAAGAAAATATACTATGCTAAAAAAGCCCTGCCCGATATTAAAATTAAGTACCTGGGCGACCGAGCTTTGCTCGGTTACATCTCAAACATTAACAAATTTTTTTTAAACTTGTCTAAAAACAATACAAAATACAAAATTATATATAAACTTGAACATAAAAAAACAAATGTAAGTCACCGAGTCTTTTTAGCGGTCCGCATCCTTAACCGCTGAGCCGAACGGATGGCGGCCGGCGCGACGAAATTAGCGACCATATTCTGCGTGGAAAGAAAAACGCATGAAAACTCGAAAACACGCGTTTTCCCAAACATAAGACTTATCTAGATCGATTGTTTACCCCCGTAAACCCCCATATATCAATTTTTAGCAAAATCGTTAGAGCCGTTTTCGAGATTACAGAAATTTATAAATATATAAATAAATAAATATACAAGAATTGCTCGTTTAAAGGTATAAGATAATTACGTACCGTTCCAAAATGTATGAAATTGCAGATTTTTTTTTGCCATTTTAGGGATGGGAGAAACCGATAAATGGAACCTTCACAAGCTAACCAACATTACCTTAACGGATCGTCGTCAAGCTATGTGAGATACCTTTAGGTAGCTTGAAAATCTGCTACTTACACACACGAAAAACCAAAAAGAAGGCCCAGCAGTTTGGTTTACGGATGGACTAATTTCGCTACTTTTTTTCACGTAAAAGCAAGTTTTCCTGCTGTGATTCTTAGCTATGTTTAATGAAAATCAGTTCAGCTGTTCAACAGTTATTGGGTGTAAGCGATTAAAAGTCGCAAGTTTTTTAACCTCTGGTCTGTTCACAGACCGACATCCGGTCGACATGCATTATTTTACTATTGTGCCTGGTGTTTTGCACTGACAACAAAATAATTTGCCTGGTAAATAAACTTGTATGATAAGGCGTATTGTATCTATCTACTTTGTTCAAGATATTTTGTTGTTCGTGGAATAGTGTTAGTCACAACTCACAACTACTCGGAGGCCTTGACGAAACTTTTCAAAATGAAGGTCCTTCTATGTGTCTCTTTGTCCGGTCTTTCCCAGACGCGTCATTTGAGAGTGGTCTTGAAATTTTTCGGCGAATTCTTTGTTTGATCGATATTTAATCCGATCGATAAATATCCTTCTGATACGGTGCAGTTGCAGTTGTTATATCTACCTACATACTTATTTAGACTTGGACAGTCCGACCATATTGAAAATGCATTTTATTAACTGACTTTTTTATTATTAAACTAGCTGGTGCCCGCGACTACGTCTGCGCAGGATTATCACACAATATCTTTATAAATTGTAGCCTGTGTGTTATTCTGATGTTTAAGCTATATTACTGTAAAGTTTCATTAAAATCCATTCAGTCGTTTTTACGTGAAAGAGTAACAAACATTCATCCTTTCAAACTTTCGCGTTTATAATATTAGATAAAGTAAAGATTTATTTAACTCAAATTAATTACAGACAAATAAACTAAATAATTGAACTGAAACCTAACATACAATATAACCTACATTTAAAGAAAGCCATAAACTTTAATAATAAAAACTCAAACTATATAAGGGCATTGTGCCCTTAGAGAAAGGCGGCACTCCCTCGTTATAGGGCCAGATTTGATCTTTTTCCGACTTGGTTTTCCATAGAGTCTAATACAAATCTTACTAATATTATAAATGCCTAAGTGAGTTTGTATATTTGTTTGTTTGTTAGTTACCTCTTCACGCTTCAACTATTGAACCGATTTGGATGAAATATAGTTTGAGGCTTGGGGAAGGACTATTTATCCCAAAATTCCCATGGGAAGCGAAGCCCGTGGGCAAGGCTAGTATATTATAATGAGATTAAACTAAATAACTACAAACAAAATATAACTAAGTGTTAATTAAAACTAAACTAGATATAAATGCATCAAAAAACATATAGTTTTTGAGTTTACGGTAAATAAAATAAAAATGCTTAGCGTCTGTGCCGAGACTGTGTTCTTGAAGGGTTTAATTTGGCGGTATAGTAGCCTTATCCTCTAAACCGTAACACAATTCAGTAAACATAACAACTTCACGGTAGAAGTAGGTGAGAGCGGCTCCCTGCAAACGTAGGTACTTTGTATAAATAAATAAACTCAGACTGAATGCAATCACAACAGATAGGTACCTACTTAAATCCTACGAAATGCGTAAATTACTTATCCGCAAAACTACCTTGCAACACTTACTCAAATTGTTAAGTAAACCTTTCAACCATTCAATATTTTAGTATTTTGTAACCCTCAATGCACTGTTGTTGCTGTTTAAAAACTTTCTACTTTATTTACTAACCAGCTGTGCCCACAGGCTTCGCTTCCCCTATTAATTTTGGGATAATAAGCAACTAACATATACCCTATAGGGTATATCAAGGTCCGCAAGACACGAAGCCCACTTCTGGCGTGATGGAGGGCATTTCATTTATTATTGACTATAAAATATGTGTTATAAATCTAGGTACATATATAGACGTAATTTATTTTATGAAACAATGTCATCCTAAAGTTTTGCTCCCGTCGCAACTAAGTATTAGGTATTAGACCATGTCATAGTGATGAATTATAACTAATACTATGCACAATTTGGTATGTTTGAATGATAATGCTGAAGTACAAATATGTTTAGTATAATGAGAGGCGTTATGTAACTGCGGCATCCGGATAGAGAAATTATCGGATCCGGTTTTCACTGTGTCAATTCGTATAAATGACACACTAAGTAAAAGACTATTTGTTTATCAATTAGATACCACTTTTAGTAAAGGCAGCATGAATTCACTTAAGGGGGGACATTTTAAATAAAGTATTTGAAGGGTAACTGAGATATCTTTTAAGATTTTGTCTTGACCAAGCCCTAGATTAACCCTTCAAATTATTCTGTTGAACTTTTTTTACAGTTTAAAATGAGAACATGAAGCTTTTCTTTACACAAAAGTGGCAGTTTTCGCAAATGTGCATAAAAAAGCTTCAAATTTTTTTGCAGTTTTATTATATGTATTGATAATTAGGATCCTTTTGGCTTGTACCTAAAAAAAGTGTCTATATAGTCATCGAGTGTGGGAAATATGCTTAGTCCTTGACCTACTGCGGCGTTAGTCCCACGAATGACAATCGCCAGTGAGGCGACCTCGCGACGTAGTTTTCCGAAAACCCGTTTTCTTCTGTTTTCTACACCGACATGACCTATTATTTCTGTTTTAATTCCTAATTTGTATGCAAGATTAGTTGTTTATTAGCTGTGGGTTTGTATCATCTTAGAACCTGTTGATACCTTATATTTTATATGCGATTAGGTATTTATAATAAATACTTAGGTGGGTTTCTTTGGCTTCTTGAATGAGTGTTTTTATTTTAAAAATAAAGGGAGTTATGGCCTATTTTTAGTAGTTTATCCATAGTGTCTATGTAAGTTTGTATGTGGCTTTCCTTTTAAAAATACTAAGCACAGAATAACTATTAGTACCAAGACGTCAGGTATCGTTCGTTAAAAGTTTAAAACTTTTTTCGTTTCGTTAGTTGTATTCAACAATTCGACAAGGACATTTCGACTTTTTCTAAATATTTAGTTATAGTTATCCCATTATTCTGCATCAGAAGTGGGATATACTTTATTTTCTGAGTTGACATTCGACGAACAAAGTGTCACGATCACGACCCATGCGAACTAGGATGTTCAAATGTCACAAGTCACACGGGCTCGCCACACAAGTCCTCCACTCACTTTTAAGTAAATAAGATCAGTCTTTTCAGAGAATGGTGTAAATAGTGCAGCTATCGATGGTATTTGCAGTGCTGGCTTAACGAAATGAACATACATTTGTAATCTCTTGCTATGCTTATTGCGATACCTACCCTGTAGGGTTCAGCAGTCGTCGGCCCAGCCGAAACGCTCTATGGTTTCGAGTGTGAGTTTCAACTACAAAAGTCTGTGTGCTTCCCGTAATCAACAGGCATTTGTAATATCGCAGACGTGATAACGTATGTTGTCAAAACATCTCGTGCGACCGAAAGTACTGTAGATGTGCCAATGAACTGCCAAGACCCTAAGTTCACAAAGAAAAAATAACTGCAAATAAGTACTTACAAGCGCGCAAAGTTTTCTTTCGTTTACAATAATAAAGTAGTTAGAAGTAAAAGTGTCAAGCCAACAGCCTTTATAATGTTATTCAATGTTATCACTGCCTTTTTTATCTCGATCGCTTTTTCATGGTCGTTCTGAGCCTGACATAACAATGCGAGTTACTCTGCTGGAAAGAGTCTGATAAAATAATAAAAAGACAGAAAGATCTTATTTACCAAAGCTCACTAATACTAGTTTCTTATGTTATGGAAGTAGAATCCTTCCTATTAATATTGTTAATGCGAAATGTACGGATGTTTGGTTGGATGTATGTTCCGCTTTCATTCACGAGAAAGAGTTCGTC
Source organism: Acrobasis consociella (assembly GCA_963555685.1). Taxonomy (NCBI): domain Eukaryota; kingdom Metazoa; phylum Arthropoda; class Insecta; order Lepidoptera; family Pyralidae; genus Acrobasis; species Acrobasis consociella. Next base: position 5,937,794 of record OY743104.1, on the reverse strand, counting down.
GTTTGACGTGTTATCTGTAGCATTTTTAATTTGAACGTAGTGGCCATTATAAAGCTAGAAGTAACTTCATTATAGTCGTAATTAGCCTCACGCGTTGCCCAACAGTGGTGTAATCCTAGATTACTTTATCTAGACTAATGTTTACATCGCCGAAATCGTTGCGTTTTTCATACATTTTAACGTTATTGTTCTACACGTAATCTTCGTAATCAAACTTATTACTTATTATTATAACGATGTACAAAATATGTTTGTGGTTATGTTTGCGGACGCCTGCAATATGCGCGTCGAGCATTAGTAGTGGCAACGACAACGGCTGTTATGTACTACTGTGGCTATGTATATAATGTACAAATGATGTACAATCTGCTGCTGCTGGCATCGACGAAGACATGTGTGATGACATCATCCTTCATCTGCAATATTTGATATTAATTTAATGCTAAATTATGTGGTTTCCGCAATCTTAGTAAATCTATGGAAAAAAAATTATACTGATTTTTGTCGGGCTATACATTCATTCACTATTTATTCCTCAATATCAAATATCAATATTGCTTACATACTAAAGGAATAAAAAGGAAAAACGTCAACGAAGATTGAATGCAAATAAAATGAACGGAGATTGAATTCAAAGATTCAAATTATCCCAAGAATAGTTATACTACTGGTGAAACCATAGGCCTAGAATTTTTGTCCTGGGTGTAAATAAATGTCTAAATTATCCAAAAATAATGGAACCTCATTTTTCGTTTAGCAAAGTAAACAGTATACAATCATTTATTGCTTAGTATTTCGGTGTTATTGTATCTTTTTCTCGGACACGATTAGGAAGTTCAAAAGCAACCAACAAACAAACAAAGACTCATAGACGCAAGTCAGCGAAAGCGATAAGTTGCAGCACGGCTGAACCAAGACAAATGTCTGGGCGTGTTCCTCAGCTCACGAGTCAGGAGGAAATACCGGTTGTCGAACTCAAGTGCAATCGTACTTCACACTAGTAGAGTAGCCGAGTGCTTGCTAGCCTGAATGAGGAATACAACGTGGATGGGACATACCCGTAATAAACCGAACCACGGGCTATGCTAGATCACTATAGTGTAATAAAATTAAAATAAAAGTGGATAAATAAAATTAAAATAAATTGGAATTTTCATACAAAAGTATGCAGCCGCCGCGTCCGAGCAATTTGTATGAGAATGTCGAAATATTGATTTGTTTTTGATTGTTCTTTTATTAATATTATACTATAGTGATCTAGTTTAACCCGTGGTTCAATTTATGACGGGTATGTTCCTTAAACATTGAATAAAGAACATATCTCACCCCTTCTAAGTCTGTGACTCTGTGTCTCTAAATACTAAGACAGCTACTTCTTTTTCATCTCATCATCATCGTCATTTCAGCCGCCTATCGTCCACTGCTAGACACAGGCCTCTCCCAAAGATTTAAAATAAAATAAAATATTTCTTTTCTTTAATTTCCTTTTAAACTACTAATTTAGTAATACAATATTATTTATTTAGGTGCTCACCCGCTAGTCTTACTGTGCACTCGCCACTGAACTTACCTGCTTGACCAATGTGATTTCTCATTAAATTGTGAAACACGTACGTCAATATGATGAATCGTGTGATGAGTTTTGAAGATCTCATCAACCGATGGCTCGCTTTATGAGTAAGATGACGTTTCGCATTTTGAGCTCATTTAGAATAATATTAGCATCAGGCAACATACATTACATTATCACGTTTTCTTCCTCAATGAGGTAGACAGAGCTCAGTGCCGAAAGACACAAAGTGCCTGGCATGGAGATTTAAAGGGCATGAAGATTTAAAAAGGGATTCAAAAAAGTGATGGGTTGTCGCAAAGTCTATCAACATGAATGGAAGCAGGAGCAATATTTTATTTTTCTTCTCCCAGATTAGTATGAAAGGACAAGTACGAGTAGAGGCATGTCCAGTAGTAAACTGTTACAGGCTGATAAAGATTATTCTTAAGTACCGATTTGTAGATAGCTCAAACAATATTTTTCAAAACTAAAACCCGACTAACCATAGATCAACACGAAACTTCTTCTTCTTATATTTAAGAGCTGGGCTCTTGTCGGTGGAGTGCTTTCCATGTCTCTCTTCCTTCCGCTAAGTTCTTAACCTAAAATACTTTTCTCCATTTTGACTCCATTTTACGAACACGAAACTACACAACCGATTTTGCAAATAAAATTTATATTGGACCACCTGACAAGTATGTCCTAAGGCTTCTTTATTTTTCGTTCATTTTCTTTTCTTATATTTTTATTTACAGGAGGTGCAAAAATGATGGTATGACTACGAGGACATCTATATCCTCGTAGTCATACTGGTATGACAAACTAGTATGACCACTAGGAAACAGCGCTTTAAAACGTCTTTGAGAGATCAGTGAACATACATACAAAAAAAAAACATAAAAGATTCCGTCAAAACGATAACCTTCCTCCTTTTGTAACTCGGTAAAAACATGCCATTTCTAATTAATCGCGTAATAAAACGTATTCGTGCGTGGTTATAAATTAATAATAATGTATACCTTCTTTATATGGCATGCGTGCGTAAGAAAGTTTTTAAAACAATTAATTGAACTTAAATAAAGTTTTTCATACGGCGATTACCGTTGCGAAATCTTTATCCGCAAGATTATTCGCAATTAATTTTATAACTTTGCATATTCAGAATTCATTTTATTGATTCATTGCATGCAATATGGCTTTGTATCACGCTTGTAGATTTTTTCATTAATCACCAATTGTTATCAATAAGTTTTGAAATATCAATTTTACTGCGACATGTTTTAGTTTCACTAAATAAGTAAATATTTCTCAGTTGCAAAATGGGAGAAACTCGCAAAATGCTGGAAGTGTTTCTTTTCAACAGACTTTCAAAAAGGAGGCTACTATGTCGCGATCCCTTTTTTTTAAATTTATGTTTACCAATCGGTGAACCTACGTAAAAAATTCTAATACGCCTGGACAGATTTGGAAAATTATTTTTTGTTTGAAAGGTGTCTACTATTCTCCGGCGACTTTGACGATACAGTCAAAGACGCGGGTCACACCTGGATGAGAGCAACACAGGACTAAGATTGGTGGCGTAGACGAAGAGAGGCCTATGCTCAGCAGTAGGAAGAAGGGCTGATATGATGATGATGATTGTACAGAAATAATATGTGAATCCCGTGTATGTCGTAGAAGGCGACTTAGGAAATACAAGCTTATAAGCAATCAGTAAGACCTCTCCAACCTGACTGGCCAGCGGGAAAGTGTAGTCCAAGTCCTCTGGCTGCTCTAGCCAAGTATGGCTCTGTTAGTACAGAGAGGGTCGTGCTCCTGCAGTGAATATAAAAAGACCTGATTATGATGATGATGATGACTTAATTATAATCATCATTTATCATCATTATAATTATCAGCTCAGAGCGCGAGAGCAGACGGGTTAGAGAGGTTTCATTGATATTTATAAGCTTTGTTTCGCTTGTATTTTCTAAGTCGCCTTCTACGATATCCACGGGAGGACTTGGAGTGTTCCTATTCTGCTCTGCCGGAAACCACACGGCACGATGATGAATCGCACGAGAAGTGGCATCAGTCCGGTGTTTTGATTGGCTGGCAACTGGCAAGTTCAGTCTGCGTCGTGGCACACTGGCCACTACGCTCACATAGCCTTGCACACGACCTTAGTCTAGTGAAATTAAACCGGTACGCGAGCTATCTCGCTTTTATAAAGCAGAATTTTGATTTCTACGATCGGGTAGGAGCTTTTTTTACCGATTTCCAAAAAGGACGATGTTATCCATGCGTCGCGATTTGTTGTTTGGGGTTGTGTTGGCAATGCAACATTTATATTTTGTGAAGTGGGCTACACAATTTTTTTGACTTTTTCGTTCGTAATTTCTATCTGTCACTTTTTTTTGCTATTCCGCTCTCTCGGGTGTCGTGTATCTATTGTGTACGTGTCGAAATAAATCCAAGTGCATTTATTTTCAAGAACTAGTTTTTATTTCAACTCTTTATCTATATGCAGTCCAGCTACAAAAGGGTGAAGTCCGATTTTAGTTTCTAGACATTATTTGATTACGATGCATTGGATATAGTTGGTCTTCAGGGACAGTTGGTTTTGAGATCTTTTCATTTTAAACAGATGAACCGGACAACAAACATAGCTAGGAACCATCTCGATCAAGTCAACTTTTAAACAAAAAAGTGCATCAACATTTTCAAAAAACATAGCTAAGATCTTAATTCAGATTTCAAACAAAAGGATCGCATCAACGTCTCACGCTTTTACGTAAAAATCCGCATTGAAATCGGTCCATCCGTTTTTAACACTATGAAGCCACAGACAGTCAGACATAATCGTAAAACTTGTTTTAAACAAAAGTTAACACAAACCACCCACGATGTTACGTGCTTCCATACATGACAAAAGCTTAGGGTTCCGTGCCTCAAAATCCCCCACTTATTTGTCTGTCACCCTGTCGTAACCATTTGCTGCGAAACTACTGAACCTATTAAGTTGTTTTTTTAAATAAAACATGGTTTACAGCCAAATATTTAGTAAAAGTACAAAGTACAAACTAAAGAGGAACATACTTATTCGTATTACCTGACGACGTGTTACCGCTATAACTGCATCTAGCAGCAATAGGTAGCTCACACGTGCTGCAATCCAGACATGAATTAGAATTATGACAAAATTACCGTGCGCGGAATATGAAGCTATCAGTTTTAATTTTCCGCATTCTAGCTCGAGGTTTGCGAGAAATTGTGCGGAAGCCGTCGCCTTCCGAGTAACCATTTGGTTTGAAGCCAATATGGCCGCCTCACTGGCCACACACCTTCGGAAACTCCGTTCGGAATGAGTCAGTTAAATTCGAGGCTCAATATCGGCAACCTATGATTAGTTTGGCGATATACAGAGATCTTTGTGGCTTTGGGGGCGGTCAGAGCCCATAGCTTCAGCCACTCAAACAATACTTTTAAAATGACGACCTCCGTGGCGTACTGTTGTGGTTACCATGCTAGTCCGCCACCCAGAGGTTCTGGGTTCAATCCCGGTCAGGGCTGATTGGAAAATGGCCTTTTTCAAATTGTCCAGAGTCTGGGATATTTATCTTATCTATATATGTATTTGTTATAAAATATAAGTATCGTTAAGTTAGCATCCAATAATACAACCCTCGAACTTACTTTGGGGCTAGCTCAATCTGTGTAATTTGTCCCTATACTTCTATATTTATTTAATTATTTATCAAGTGAAAATGGGCATGATGAAATGGTAATCAGGATAGTGACGGGTTGCTATCCACATACGCCTATGACAGGACTCCTCATACTTTTCAATTTTTTTTCTTTCCTTGATTTTCTTTCGCTCGTCTCGATTGTTTTGAGTTTCCATAACGAAGCCGCTTTGTTTTCATATTTCCTCATACTGGTACTGCTAGCATGCTCATCTTTTATCGTTTTTCTGAATCTATTCTACATAAACCGTTCAAGGAGTTTATATATAAAGCATTACATATGTATGCATGCTTCATCTTATACTCTTCATCACCTAAAATCAAGGGAAGCTCAATCTTTTTTAAGTTTATTTTGCTTGGCAAAATCAAAATTCCTTTCAAGCGTTATATCCCCAATCATTTTTAAACACTGAACCGATTTACATCTTATCTAATAACCATCAACCACCAACCGTCTTAATTGAAGCAAAAATAAAAAATCATATCATGATTACCTAGACACACTGTTTATTATCATTATAATATAGTAATCTAGTATATCCCGTGGTTCAATATATTGTGTTGTATGTTTGTAGTGCCTTACAACTATATAAATCACTATACCTATTTTTTATAGCACAGTCATTGATACTAGTCACAAGGACGAGAGAGAGAGCGAACACGCAGCCTTGTTGTTCTTGAATTACAACGGTAATATATATTTAATATAAAATGGCATTGATGAATACGTGCCATATATTTTATACGTGATACCGATTTATTAATTTCCTGTGTATTAAATGTCTTATAATTTTTATTATTGTAGTTAGTAACCACTTTTTTCGATTTCAATATATTAGTAGAAAGCCAGATAAAGAAGTAATACATTTTACATATAAACTTATACTTAGTTTATATATTATCTACTTAGATAAGAACCCATAATAATAAAATTGGTTTCCCGCCGGTATAAACCTGCGTGTTAACATTATTATTACATAAGTACTCGTATTTCTGTGTTACTTATCTCGTATTTTTCTAATGATTACTTACACCAAATATCTCGAAAAATATGACATGTGCATGCGTACCTACAGTTTATAGACTACTTTATTTCCTATAAGAAATTAGCAGTGGAAAAGAGCACGGAGCACTGTATCCAGCCACTTGCGAGATGTGACGGAGGCGAGAGTGTTTTCAGAGGGAAAGTGATCGCTAGCATTGCCTCATCGAACGCTCTGGTGGAGTCTGAACGTAACACACCCACGCTCCGATTTTCGTCGCCAATTTCTCACGACCACATCATACTCGTATCTGCAACTGTTGCAATAAACATTGTTTTGCAGTCATCTGGCAAGGTTTCACACGACTTCTTTGCGGCTAGCCGTGCAACTGTGTCGAATGTATTGATAGCTCCATGCAAATGCAATCGTTACGAAACATATCGCACAACCTGATGCGAGCATGTATTAAAATCGATACTGGCGCCTTCGGTGTCTTACATATGCTTATGTTAATCTCGATACCTACACTGCGCAAGTTAAGAATGCAGTGACGAAATTTTCACAATAGATGAGTCAGTGTTCCTTACCCGGGGCGAGCTCGAGATCGCGGAGATTGTAGGCGCAGCAGCCAGATGTCGTCTTGCTGACTCACGGAGCACTGACTCGCCACACCAACGAAATAACTTTCGTAACACAATATCTACACTACATACTGATCATATCTCCTTTTCTTTGTTTCAGATGTTTGTTCGTCTGCATCTTCTATCAGGCGCATGCCGAAGTAGATCTCATCACAGAGCCGCAGGCCGGACAAGAATACGTACTAGTTAGCTCAGGGCAGCAAACGCCGATTAGAAATTTCGAAACATCGCATAAGATCCCTGATAAGCATCCACAACACCGCTTTTTCAAAGCCGAAGATGGCAGTGAAAAGATCACAAAGAAATTACACAGCGGTAAAGTCAAACAACCTTCAGAAGGAATTGTGGCGATAGAAGAAGATAAAAAGACATTATTTAAAAAAGGTTTAAGAGGAAAGTCACCTGAGTCAGTGGAAATTGACCTTCCTGTATCGAAATTAGAAGACATTAAAATAAAAGAAAATGAAAAACACAGCGACACAAATCCAAATCTAGATGTTGATCTGGAAGCCATGTCTGAGTCAGGTAAGCTCAGCAGTGCACCGGGCACGACTACGCAAAGACCTGTTCTGACTACCACAAGAACAGATACTACTAAAGCTTTTGATTACATACCAATTAACTTCGACTCCATTGACGATATAAATACTGGACTATTATCGTCTAATGTTCAATTAGAAACAGCTGGTTCAGAACAACAAAATTCACGAATTCAAATCAAGAAGGGTCCCAACGGTCAAGATTACGAATATGAATACATTTACTACTACTACGATGAGGAAGACGGTGGAAAGAAAGAAAAGGATGGAAAAGAAAAGAGTTCTACCACAGCGGCGCCAGGAGGTCACAACTCACACGATGGGCCACAAAAGGTCGAAACTGATAACCAGATTGGCAAAGAAAGCAAGAACAAGAGTAAATACAGTACTATTGATAGGTCAGGAACGACTACTACTCCCGCTACCTCAGAACAGAACGAAGTACTTCCAGCCACAGGAAGAGGTCGTCAGCGCAGTCGCAATGTAGTGCCTGCTCCTGTCGAAGAACAGGTCGAAGAAGACAGGTAACTATAGACTTCATGAAATAGTGTATCATAGTTTAACGGAAAATTTATTCGTAGATACGTACACTATAAATGGTTTTCGCTTTAGGTTGCCCTCAAGCACTCGTTTCCCTCCTCGCGGACGCAACCTTGCTGCTACCACCACTACAGCCGCTCCTGAACCGTCAACTGAAGCAGTGAGACAGCGCGGTCGCCCGCAAATCGACAACATCGCCGACGAATCTATCGGACAGACTAGGAGCAGGACACGTGCCCACATCAGGTAAATACAAAAGAAAGTATTTTAGAGAAGGCATCATATTATTACTATTAGTCAAATTTGTATAAAATGAAATTTGTGCTTTCAGACGTCCCAGCTCTGAATTGGTTGACTTAGATAGTTTTAAAACTGGAGAATTACCTTCACAATCACAATCACAATACAAAGAGCAACCATCGAGATATTCATCGGAAAGCAGAACTACCACAGAAATCCCTGAAGCTCTTCCTACTGCCAAAGAACCAACTCATGCCAAAGATTCTCCGAGAGAAGGTCATAGTTTAACAGGAGGTATCAGGTTCCAAGAGATAACAGATGAATCGAAACTGCCCACGGACTACAAACAAACTACAACATACGAGCAAGATACAACTGAATATACGACGATGACGGCCATGGAAAAGGTGGCCTTAGATCTTTATGCTTACTTGGCGGGTGAGAACCTGAATAACGAAATTAATCCAACAAATGATGGACTGTTTGATGGATCGACAACGGTCGATGATGAGGCGTGGACAACGGAGGCGCTGAGCACGACAGAGGAGGCGACCACGCCTACCACGACGACTACGACGACTACTACAACTACAACGACGCCAGCGCCTACGACCACTACCACAACACCAGCCCCCGTTACTCGGCCATCGAGGTTCAAGGGAAGACCAGGGGCGCGCGCCAAGGTGTCCTCTACCTCAGCAGCTACGGAAGCACCGCAGGAGACTTCTACTAGAACACGAGGTAAAATTACAAAAATATTTAAAAAATCTTTTTAAACTGTACAAACAACTAATATGTACTCATAATACAATTAATCTCAAACTAAGTCTCACTGAGGTTTTGCGAAAGCGAATTTTTAATTTATTCATGTTGCTTTGCGATTGTTTTTATTGCGAAATTGTGTATAATCATTGCTTGCTGCGAAAGTTAATGTAATAGTTTTATTTTCTACAGAACTAAGTATCATTAGTATCAACATCCTTTTTTTTATCGCTCTAAGGTCTCCTACTTTCATTTAGTTTATACAATTATTACAAAGAATGCCTTTTTATTTCGAACTACCTAGGCGCGACCCAACTGAAGTTTCATAACAGTTCGATCAATGATTTAGGAACACCTATAGGAACTAGTTACACCCGCTTCCAGGCTAGAACTTTTTAAGTCTGGCCCGCTAGCTATGACGATAAAAAATTTTAATGCCCTACCCGACAACCTAAGGAATGAAGAAAAAAATTCTCAATTTATAAAGAAGTTGATATTAATTTTTTAAAAAAAAACGTATTACAGATTGGACGAGAATTCTAACGATTAAAAATTTAATTGAAATTGACATTATATACTATACCCAATAAACATTGACACTACTTTTATATTTATAAGTTGACTATAATTTACTAATAATAAATAACTAACAATCTGCTGACAACTACAAACAAAAATACTTTTTTCTGCGTGTATATTTGTAAATATGTAATTTTTTTCTTTAAAAAAATACTTATACTAAATACTTTTTAATTATATTTTATGTCATAAAACTCGCTTGCCGTTCCACTTATTGGTTGCGATACCCGACAGGGTTCATAGTGTACCTAATTTAAGACAGTGACTTTTAGTAGTTACAACTGATGTACATTATGAAATGCAATAAATAATTTGAATTGAATTGAATTGAAAAGGACAAAAATACAAACATCTTTTTATACTTATTTTATTGTTCGCCACTCCGGAGGTTCTAGGTTTGATTCCCATAAAGGGCTCGTTGAACCATAGTCTTTCCCAAATTATCTTTGGTCTTAAATGGCATTATTAAATAATAATATCAATAATTTATTATTAGTCCTGGGTGAACGAGCTTCACTCGATCGGCCAACAAAAAGAGATTTTCGAAAAATTTAACTTACATCTGGGTTTTCATCTCCGAAAACCAGAACATACTAAACATCAAAATCGTCAAAGTGAGTTAGTTACTAGAGGTTTAATTTTTAACTTTAGGTATTAAAAGTGTATGAATGATGGTTTTGCATCAATATTAACAATTTTATGCCGTCAATTGCCTTGATTGAGAAGGTCAAGATGAGCTGTTCAGATGGGATTTTTATGTATTCTCTGTAGACTTTCAAATTTTGTAATTGTGATTATTCAGTTCATTGTTCTCATACAATTTCGTCATAGATCGTGCCTGTACATTTCGCGTTGACAATAACACATCCTTTGTTCGTAGGTCGGTTCAGCAAGCCTGGCATAGGGCGCAGGACCACCGCCGCGACAGCCGAGGCTTCAACAGCCTCACCAGCCCCAGTGGAGAAAGCCGTCACACAGCCTAAGGTAGACTTTAAATTTTAATCATCATATTGTTTCTCAGATCCTCGCCATACCTGCCGACTGTCACTTGTCACAAATAAAAAAAACCCTGATGGAAAATGTTGTGCAGGTGTGGCGAGGCCCTTAGTTCTTGCAAACGTTTCGTTCTAAGCTAAGCGACTTGCGAAGTTGCGCGTTGCGAATTTTTTGTTGAGATATTTTACTAATCTGTGACAACCTACGTAAGTGTCCGATGTTGCAATAAACTCCAAAAAACGATGGAGAGAGGAGGTAAGTAAGAACATGTAGGATATGTTCTTACTTACCTCCTCTCTCCATCATTTCTTTATGTTCCAATTTCAAATCAAATTTTTAAATTCCGGACATATTCCTGCCTCATCATTCTGACTCAATCCTCTTCCACCTCTCATACTGATCATCTACTTGTAATTTGTTGTGTAATCAGTTCTCTTATAAAAACACATAAATGTCGATCTCTTACTCTACGACATCTTCTGTACACATTTCATGCGGGACCACACTGAGTTGTCACAAGTGTATAGCTTTATATGAATCGATATTGGGATATGCGAATGTCCCGCAATCGATTTTTCTTCCTCGTACTTGTACTTGAGATCTTTTTGGTGTAAAGTCAAGACCAACATCGTTCACTCTGCTTTTCGTGTTCTATTTTTAATGCAACACCAGACCTTGTTAGGTCAAACTTTTTCCCATCATGTTCCCGATTCAACTGTGCTCCTTCTAAGCCTGACGTGCGCTTTTCAGTTTCTTTCTTCTATTATTTCAAAGATACCAGTGTAAACTATTTTAACATTAGATAATCCTATTATATTCTTGTATGTATTTAATTTATACTTTGCTATTTAGTCTACACATTCTCACACCTAAATTATCCATTTGTTTACTGGCAGAAAACGCCATACGGCGCGAAGTCCGCCATATGTATTTTTTTTGTGCAGTAAATTTCAAACAAATTAATTGGTAAATAAATAAAAGAACAGAAAGACAGAGAGAGTAAATTGTCCAGCTCTTATCCAACTTCAACGATAAAAAATGGTCATCAGTGTGATATATCTTTGCATGTTCACATTGTTCCAGACTTTCGGCCGACGAGGACTGTTCGGTGGTCGCACTCGGCCGAGTTCGACGACCGCCGCGCCTGCGCCGGAAGAAGGCAGCGCAGCCGCTAGTGAAGCTCCTGCGCCGAGGTAATATTTTAGTACCTGGGCGACCGAGCTTTGCTCGGTTACATCTCAAACATTAACAATTTTTGTTTAAACTTGTCTAAAAACAATGCAAAATAAAAAATTATATATAAACCTAAACATAAAACAAACGGTATCCTTAACCGCTAAGCTAAAAACAAGGCGGTCGGCGCGACGAAATTAGCGACCATATTCTGCGTGGAAAGAAAAACGCATGAAAACTCGAAAACACGCGTTTTCCCAAACATAAAACTAATCTAGATCGATTGTTTACCCCCGAAAACCCCCATTCGAATTCGGTAAAGCCGTTTTCGAGATCACAGAAATTTATAAATAAATATACAAGAATTGCTTGTTTAAAGGTATAAGATTTATGAAAGAACAAATAACCGATGTATTATAAATGTGTAACTCATTAATAAGTTATATACCTAGTAATTTATGAGGAATTATTTTTTCCGTCAATTGCAAAAAGTTTTTAGTTTAATTTGGTAGCTTCTAAGGTAGCATACTCACTAATTATGACTGATTTAGGAGTACGGGATTTTTATGAATATGCGGGTAAATCTCGGTTCCGTGGGGTAAACTATAAAGTCATCTAATATTTTTTGCTAGGTTTTTGTCGTGTTCGTATCGTAGACGGTGACATTAAAAATACTGTAGGTCAGGAATTGAAAGAAAAATGGCGTTGTTTAGTTATGTACCTACTTATTAGTTAACTTTTACCTACATATCAGACTTGACTAGTTGCCTCAAGAAGTTTTATAATTTTGACCTTTTATTTCAATACTTAAGGCTAGTTAAGTAATGATTGACTGTTTGGTGTAAGTAACCATTTCCTTAGTTCTGTGGACATTCAGATAATTTTTATTATTTTTAAATTCTAGCCGTCTTATTTATAAAACGCAGGCTAAATTTTTACTAGGTTTAAACCATTATTCGACCAAATAAGTTGACATCTAGTAATATGGCAGTCTCATCTGAAAATGTCAAGCGTTTTATAATAAGACGGATAATGTCACGTTGGGCAATCTTCGCTGGCTTGTGAGATTTGTATTAATTAGACAAGTTTCTTGCGTTTTATATCTAACCAGCTGGATTCCGCTACTTCTGCGCAGGATCACACCATATCTTTATAAATTGTAGCCTATGTGTTATTCTGATGTATAAGCTTTATTACTGTAAAGTTGCATTAAAATCCATTGAGTAGTTTTTACGTGAAAAAGTAACAAACATCCATCCATACTTACAAACTTTCGCGTTTATAATATCAGAAGAACTTTATGCTTTATTACTGTAAAGTTGCATTAAAATCCATTGAGTAGTTTTTACGTGAAAAAGTAACAAACATCCATCCATACTTACAAACTTTCGACTTTATAATATAAGTAGGATTAGTAGGATTCTTGAGCATTGAATTTGCTTCACGTGTTCACTCAATTTTTGGTAACTGCAGGAGCCGTCCACGACCTGGTCTGAGAAGGCCCCTGACCTCTTCCACCACGGCCGCCCCTGCTGCGGATGATGACGCGTCCGGCTCGGGAGAACCTGCGGAGACCACTCCTGCACCATCCAGGACTATTGGGTAAATATGACCTAATATCACGTAACCATCTTTTATATGGCCTTTTTAAGGGTTCCGTAGTAAACAAGGAACCCTTACAGTTTCGACGTGTCTGTCTGTCAGTCCGCCCGTCCGCGGTTTTAGTCAGAGACTGTAGGTAATAGAAAACTGTAATTTGGAACAGGTATGTATATTAATCATGACAAAAAGTGGTAAAATAAAACATTGGATTTTTTTATGTTAATCCATAAAAGTAAAATGGAAGTCAATTTTTTTCTCCTCAATCCATCGTGTGAGTATCGTTGAATAAGTCTTTCAAAAATATTTTAAGTTTGGGAACATTATAATTCAATTTCCATGCAATTTTTTGCTAAGCGTCAAGAACCCCCCTCCCCCTCTCTATCTGCTAAACAAACAATAGCTGTAGTATATATAACGGAGTTTAAAAGGAAACTGTCAGACCTAAGTAGAGTTTACAAATTGAAAAGTTACACAACATTACAACTTACTTTGGGGCTAGCCCAATCAGTGTAATTTGTCCCCATATACATTTTTTTTTGTATATAGGTATATCCGTATATATTTCCTCCATAACGGGTGCTTTCTTCTTTTACTCGTGTCGAAAGCGCTCAAAAATTAATATAAAAATGTTCAATGCAAAAAAACTTACAAGTGTAATAGGAGCGCTATTTGACCCAAGAACTATGAATAACGCCACGGCGTGCTATAGCATACAAATCTCTTAGATAATTTTGGTTCTGACGTAAAAAAGTATCTTATTTGTGTTGGAAACTAGCGGATTATTGGTGCAAGGCAAAAAACAGAACGCAGTTGCCACTTTAAAGGATCATTAGATTTAAGTAAACTAACGTATTATCGCTTTAGTATAAAAGTTAATAAAGTATTAAAATTATACAAAAGATTAAATAGATACTTATTTTACCTTTACATAAGCTTTGAAATCTGATATAATAATAATTATAAAAGTTTTGAAAATACTGTTGTTAGTTGTCAATATCTAGACCATATCGAAGCTTTAATCGAAAGCTCAAGTTGCACTTAATTTGAAAATTGGGAGAAATTGTGAGCAATTATTCCACGCACATCGCGTTTTCTACTTTCTGTTTTCTAAACCCCAGTTTTCATTGCGCGTTGCTATCTATTTTCTGTAAAACTCGTTTTAGCATATCTGAGATCTTTATGTTATTATTTTAAAGTATAATAATTTTCCTATTTTACGAGTGTATACTTTAAATTATACTTATTAAGTACTGCTATCTACAAGACTAATTTCTAAGGAAATATAAGGTAGTTTTATGTAGGTAAAGCCGTGCAGTACGCAATTTATGGGCTAGTCTGACGGAACATGATGCATCTAGAAGGCAATTTTCTTTGAAAAGTTCGATTACTATAGTGTTGCTGATGGATAGCCCACTATCGATTGCCTATAGACAGGTTATCGATACAGTTTATGCATTATGAGAACACTATCGAAAGACCTATCGATAATCTAGCATTTTTCAATTGAAACTATTGATCGAAAACTGCCGATTTTTCTCTGCACTAGTTAACTATATAACATATTATCTTAATTACTTACGTGTAGGTATGAGTATACCTATGCTATATACATACATGCACTATAACGTCTTTTTCAGACTTACATAGCATTATGGATCTTGCAGTTCTAAGGAGACAGAATTTAGGGTCGCAGGACCCAAATGCTAATGAAATCAAAATAGTGTTTGATTCTAATTTTCGTTCATTCCCCTTATCAAGCTGTGCGATTTTTTTCTTTTTTTTTCTTTTCTCATAAACCAGCATGGAAGAATACTGATATAAATCACATTCCTCAAGTACCCGAATTATAAAAACATATATTCTAATAAATTAAAAAATATTGGTACAATAATCAGCAAAGATTAACGCGCATATACTAAAAGCCCTATTTCTCCAGATGTTTCTTGTAAAACTTGCATACTTATGAAAAGTATAAGAACATATCGTAAATTGAAGTCTCCCTCCACATACCCACATACCACAGAAAATAATATAACTTTTACTTTTACATACAGAACGGAAACCCCTAGGGCATTAATTGAGCGTCCCTTTTCCCAATCTCCGCACCTCTCCCCCGTTCTCGGCTTGTCGAGTGTGTTGAGTGGTAAACACACACATTGACGTGTGCACGGATGTATAGTTTCATTTGTAGTAGTATCAGTAATACTCCGCTTCTAAGAAGTGTCATACATGTGGTAGTACTGCAATTTTGATGCTATGCGGTCGCATTGACAAGTTGTGTAATATTGTTACTATATCGGCAGGCGTCCACGACCAAACCTGAGACCAGCATCTTTACGCCCCGGCGCGAGACTGAATCTCCGCGCCAACCCGCGCCTCAGGCCCGGCGCCGCCGCCGCCACCGAGGCCGCCTCCGAAGCCCCGGCGGAGACGTCGGCTCCCGAAGCTGCCTCAACCGACGCTGAGGCTGAGGTAGAATTTAAATCTCTTCTTTATCTCTAGAGACATAATTTTGACGACTTATATCGCCTAGTGGTCATCATGCCAGGCTTATACTGTCACTTGGAGGACCCGGGTTCGATTCCCGGTCAGGTCAAAATGAAAAATTATCTTTTGTATTTTTTATAAAATATAGTCGTTGAGTTTGTATCCCACAACACAACTCTCGAACTTACTTTAGGGCTAGCTCAATCTGTGTAATTTGTCCGTTTGTATATTTATATATTTATTTAGAACCTTATGGTTTCCGGCCTAAAATAGGACCACTTTATTTTTAAATGTGGAGTGAAGAAGTGACTGAAGGATTAAGCACAAACGTCTCGTGCAACGAGAGTTGACGTCAGTAAGGTGGCTGGTCATAAAACTAATCGTCGACTACTTTGACCATTGTCATATTTAACTTCTTTGGAGAAGAAAAAGCGAGTAAGAGAACCCAGGGCTTCGAAGTAGCATAGCTATGGATAATAAATAAAAGATTAAAATAAAAATACAGTAAGAAAAACAGTTTAACGAAACTTTGCAGTAGACAAAGAAATGCCTCAGCTTGTGTTACAACTGACCAGAATCAGAGGTAACGCTGTTTTTCAGGCAACCCTCCACAGCCTGTGATGGCGGGAGTTTATGAAATGGGGGCTAAGATTTACTCTTATTATATGTTATTACATTTTACTAAACTATGGACATCAAAAATTATGAAATAACTTCTTATTGACTAAAATATATGAAAAGATTAACATGGTAGCTTCCTATCTGGACCTTACTGGGTAATAAACCTAAAGATATAAAATAAAAAGAATCACGGTCAATAGGGATACTCATATATTCTTAATGTTGATCAGGGATCGTCTCCCACCCCCGCTCCCGAAGCACCCGCCCGCGGCGGAGTGAGGATCCGCAACCGTCTCCAAGTCGCGCCCTCGCCGAAACCACGGGTCACGCAGACCCCGCCTCCTCGCCGCCCTAACCCTCTCCTCAAGAGGAAGCTCGCTACCACTGAGGTATGTATCTGTACCTTGATGCAAGGTGCACTTTTAGTACGGTCCAACTTGCATGTCACACAAAATAAGTAGAAACTAGGACTCTTAGGTCTTGTGGCCACGCACCCATTGCACGTCCTAGGTTCCTCTGTATTTAAAGACATCAAACCATGAACTAAGGAGCAAATGTGATGAGTTGAAGACGTACTGACAAAAGGGCGATGAAAGAATAAAAGTTGCAGATGATACGAATTGCTTTTTCATCATCGCCTAGTGTGTAAATAATTGTTACTTTAAGTGGATACCTACTTTTTGATAGATAAACAACCTTGTATATTTAGCATCATGAATGAATATCATATATCATATATAATGTTGGTATCCGCAAAGCCCCTAGTCGCCTAGCGTTTAAGAGTGCCGTACGCGCATATTACCTACACAAACTGTCATAGAGTATTTTAAATATTTGTGTAGTATATGTAGGGTTTATGAATTTAACCTATTTATGTATATAGTATGTAGGTTTATTTTTTTATATATATTATATATGTGTGTATATATTTATAATATATTGTAAAGTTTCTCCTAATTTGTACTTTCGTCCAAAATTTGCTTTTGTCAGCACCACCTGTAGGTTGACTGGTAGAAGAGGCCCTGGGCCTTAAGTCCGCCTGTTACATTTTTGTAATAAAGTTTGATAAATAAAAAATAAATAAAAAAATATCTCTGATTAATCTTTGTTGATGAAAAAGAAAGAAGTAAAGAGTTAAGAAGACCAGCATTTGACTTGCAATATGTTCTGCTCGTTCATTCAAACGATCTATATTTTCAACTTCTTCAAAGCCTGACTTTGTTGGTAATACTTTAAGAATTTCAAATATTTTACAGGCGACAACAGAAGCAGCTAAGAAGTCCTCAACAGAGACGACAGAAGAGAGCACGAGTGCAGAAAAAAGCGAGACAGAGACGGAGGCGCAGCCCGCGGAGACCACGCCGGCGCCCCCGCTGCGGGGCCTGGACGCCCTCATAGCGCGGAGGCGCGCCGCGGGCGGCATCGGAGCCCGGCCCGTGCGACCCGCCCGGGGCGCCCCGAAATAGCTTAAGCCTATCTAGCCTACTCGTACTGGTTAAAAGTCAGTGACGTCTCACTGAACATGCTACAGGCGCAAAGGACATCATACTGTTTTATTGGAACTACGGAATTTAGAAAAGGTCTCAGCTTCCGCGGTCTGCGATACCGCTCCCTACATGGGCTTGAGGAGTTAGGCAAAATTCTTTGCCGAAAAATTCCTCTTGCTCATTTTCTTCTTCTGACAGAAGACAGACTTCTGTCACGAGATAGAATTAGATACGTTCTGTGGTTTTGGGTTATCGCTGATCCTACGCGAGTGTGGGATAACTATTCACTGAACCCAAAACCTGAGAAGGTCGCCCAACGATATTTCACCGTGTACAACATACGACCCAAAACAAATGATCTCCTTTAAAACTCGCCTGTTGCGATGTTCGGTTTAGATGCTCATTATTCTTTAGTCAATTTACTTTCCAAACTGTGTAGTACCTAGATATTGTATGGTTTTATACCTTTCCGAGATTTTCAGTAGTACCTACCATAACTGTCATTTTAACATTGTATTTTCTAGTTTATTTTTGATATTTTTACGTCCTCCTTTTGGACGTGTTGAGGTACATGTAAATATTAGTAAGTAATTAATCATACACTGTAATGAATCCGGGATTCGACGCCGACAGAATGCCCAGTCGAGTGATGGTCCCGACATGAAACCACATCATTTATTCGCCAAAGTTTCAAAACAGACTCTAATTAATTCCAGTCTTCATAACTTTCTTCAACTGTCTTTAATTATTAAGAAATCCGCTTTTCCTGTTACATGTTTTTTTAAAGTGTTTTAAATTCGGTACCTATTTATATTTAGCGTAAAATGATTTAAATGTCTTCAAAATTATACTCATTCTGTTTATTTATTCTGAAATTATCTTGTAGGGATAAGCGAAGTCGCTTTGTAATAGTTCCATCACCAACGATGTCTTGGTTTGCTGAAGCACTGATCGCTAGTGCCATCGTGATATGTTTTATATCTTTCTTAAGTGTGATAATAAAGTTAATATTAAGATATCCATCGTTTTTAATTCTTCATTTTTTTGTTATGCACATTTCATTATTATCATCCTAGCTCTTTTCCCGACCACTTCTGAACATAGCAGCGAAGCACAACCCTCTTTTTGCTTCGCCGCAATCGAGTAGTAAAGCTGAATGGCAGTTCTTTATCGATATAAAAGTTATCTGTTTGGAGATAAGCTTGTTTATTCCCTTGGGCTTTATTTCTGCTTCAAACTAATTTTTACCGGCTCTGTTTTAATTCTGGCAACCGGTTGTAACTGGTCTTATGAAGATTTTTAACTTATCATGAGGCTATGACATTGCTATCGTACCTTACTATTTTTAACTGATATGCATGGAGTTTTATATTTAAGAGTCCGGCGACCCTAGACTTCTCCATACAAACGTAGTACACGTTTAATTTTGAAACCACATGTCAGATTCCGGTAAAAATTGGTAATTGTAAAGAAATTGCAATTATCTAGGGTTATATTGGGTTTCCTATACTAAAATTATGAACTGGAAAGAAAATATAACGATTTAGAAGTTTCCCATACTAATGGTCAAAAATGATATAAAACACTATATTCTATTTCAAGTTCATATTTTTACTGTCGGAAACTAAATATAAACCTAGATAATTGCAATATCTTTGAAATTACAAAATTTTGTCCAAATCGGACATGTCGTTTTGAAATAAAACGTAGACTACGTTTGTATGGAAAGTTGTATTTTGGTCTAGGGTCGGGGGACCCTTAACTAGACCACGGCACAGTAGGGGTTTTTCGTAAAGTTGAATAAAAATAAAGTTCAAGACTTTTTCTCGATTTGACTGGTACGACCAAGTAAGGAACCCACCTGATGGTATATGACCAGGGTAGTGGGGGTGATCATAATAAATTATATCACTATCGTTGCCCAAAATTAAAAATATTAATCCCTTCTTAGAGGCGAAAGTCATTTGTTGTTTCTCGGAAAATAACTTCATAGAAAGTACAATTTTCGCAAACCGAACCACCAACTTAGAAATAAGGGTCAAGATGAGCTGAATTCCCTGTCGATGCAGTGAATGAAAACCTAGGTATTATATTAAACCTGGCAATATACTTATGGAGGAGTCTGGAGGACTTATTTTCAAGACTTTTTATGACGCTAATTGGGAATCCAGTTTTTCGGAGATATTTTCTTAGGTACCAAAATGTTAGATAATTATAACACAACAGAACGAACCCAAGAAATGCACCAATATTTTTTTCTAGAAGAGATACTGAATTTACGGCAGAGACTATGAATTTCCACTTGCTTCGCTCCTTACCAATTTCTTTTGAATTGTCAACACTCGTCAACAATTATGATGAAAACATATTCAAACGAAACTAAGCATCGTAAAAAACAATGAGTACCTAAACAGCGGGCTGATGAATATGCAGACGGGTCCCTCTGTATATCATTACATGCCGCTTGACCTTCTAACCGATAAAGTGATGCAAATAATGACGCCTCTCAGCTTTGAAACGTTCCTTGCATGTTTTTAAAGAATGATGAAAAAAAGTAAATACTGATTTGCCAGTTCCATGCGCTGACACAAAAAGTGGGGTGTTACAAATTGAATGCCAATTTTGGTCTGTTTGTCTGTCTGTCTGTCGCATCTTAGCTCTCGAACGGATGGACCGATTTTAGCGCGGTTTTTCTACATGAAAGCAAGTTTCGTTGCGGTAGTTCTTGGCCCTGTTTAATTAAATAAGTTCAGGCGTTCAAAAGTTGTTGAGGGTGAACGCTTGAAAGTCGGGGATTTTTATTTGCCTGGCAAATAAACTTGTACAGGTACTAAAACGGATGTAAATGGAAGAAAATAAACAGAATAGTGACAATTGCTATCCTATCAAATTATACTAACAGTATGGCAAGATAAGTATGAGTAGCTGCTGATGCACTATGTTTCTCACAACTCCCATTTCGGAATAATTTGTAAAATACATTATTACTTGCAAACAAAATGATGAAAAACGGCATCGCCGTTCGTCATGTACAAACAAACAACAATATTTCAATTGAAAGTGATGTAGATAGTAAACATTGTATGACGAAACAATTAGGTCAACGCACAGTCTCATTCGTCGTATGTGTGATAAGGGTCTTATTATTACCGGTTCAATTGAGCACCGGCCGCTAGGCGACATCAGCGGCGTCAGTCTCTCAGTCTCTCTCTTCAACTCGACTCGTGCGCACATCATCACACCACAATCCTCCACCCTAGCACGATAATAGTAAGTACTCAATCCATTTTACCATAGAGGTTTCCTTTGATAGTTTAATCACTTGTTTTATTTGCGCACAAAACATATTCTGGCAATGATTGTAGTTCAAGGTCGTGGTGTCTGCTAGCGACGCGTGTTTTTTTATAAGCCGGTTTGCAGGTAGGTGTAGACTTCTTGTGGTCTCGTGACTGGATTTCTGATTTTAATGATTATTTCAAGGAATATAGTACTCTCTTACGAGAGGATTAAATTGCTTCATACTTATTCCTTCCTGAGCAAGGATGCAGGAAGGCGCTAGATGTAGGTCGCTTCCGATCGGTCGTTTTGGAAATCCTTTGGGGCCTCCCAAAGGATTTCCATAACGATCGAGATATGACCAGCAGCGGACTCCTGTTGCTGAAAAAATTTAAATGAGACATGTTTTATTGTACTATATAAGTTGTTATACATAGTGTTGGACAATCTTTTAGGCGTAAGGCTGGGTTAGGATTCTTTACTCTTTCAATAATAACAAAAGGTATAGGTACAAAAGGTAAATTTATTATGAAAATATAACAAAAAGGTAATGATGATATCTTCATCCACAACCTTTATCTTGACACTGTTGGGAATAGGCCTCTGGAATGCCATTTACCACGGTCCTGAGCTACGTTCGATTGCTTTTTAGGGTTTTTAAATAAAATTAGGCGTATGTTTCATATCGGCTCGTGAATGCTGCTGTGTTATATCTCTGTCTATATCAACATGTTTGGCCAATCCTTTGCAGAAACCGGTTGCTAATTGTCTGGAAATCCAGAAACCTGAAATCGAGAATAAATTAAATTGAAAGTAGAAAGCACATGGCGGTAATAAACGATTTTTATCAGGGTACCGCACACAAAGGCTTAAAACGGAACCCTATTAAGAATCCGCTGTCTCGAGATAAGCTGAGACGAGATGAACCGATAGAGGCCGGAAACCACATCAGATAATCTACTTCTTCTTTTGGTGTCGAAAACTGAAAATGAAATCGTATTTTTTCCCTCAAAAAGGTTTCTACTTTTAGAACATTGTCAGATGCCTCTAATAGGTCAGGCTTAGGGCAGATGGTGGGGCACGATGGATAGGAGAGGTAAACCATAGTCTGATGAGCCGCGTTAGCTTAAAATCGGAAAGTAACTATTAAATATAGTACCTAATTATCTATTCCTTTAATTTTTATTTTTGTTGTCGGGTGGTTTCCGGCAGAGTAAAATAGGGCCACTCCAAGTCCTCTCGTGGATATCGGAAAGGCGACTTAGGAAATACAAGCTAAACAACGTTTATAAACATCAATGAGACCTATCTAAACCGCGTGTGTAGGCCAAGTACTCTGGCTGCTCTGGCAAATATGGCTCTGGTAGCTAGGAGAGGGTTGTGCTCCTACAGTGGAGATAAGAAGACCTGATGATGATGATTTTTGTCAACAGAATAAGCATGGGCCTGAACATCAAATTAGTGTTAGTGGCCGACGGAGTCGGTGCTAACTGCACGGAGATTCTGCAGTCGCACGGGATTGCCGTCACCAACAGACCCAAGATCTCCAAGGAGGAGCTACTACAAGAAATACCTGTAAGTACATTGCCTTTTTAACAGAATTCGAAAAAGAAGTTTAATTATTCGTCGGAATCTTGTTTCTTCCCGAAAAGATGGGCTCACATTAATGAACATGTGGCTTCTAGGAAACGGGAAACTATCAAGGGGAAGGCCTAAAATGAGATGGAATAACGCTCTGTCCTGTCTGCTTTTGAAAAGGATGAAAAAGATGTAGCTAGAGATCTAAATAGCTGGAAACAACAAGGGGAGGCCTTTTCCCAACTGTGGGACCTGAACGTCCGTATATTTCTAGATTACAAGACGCCCTGGTCCTGGACCAATTTGGAGAATTTTTTTTGTGTAAAGGCCATCTTGTCAGCTGGTCCTTTAGAAAGTTTATCTAAAATCGAACAGTTGTGTAGTTGGCTCGGGTTTTTTTTCGCGTGTATTGTGGTCATTGCGGATAGTTTTTTTTAAAACATGGCAGTTTTGTACCAAAACCATTTACGATTCGATGTCCCTAGAACCGAATCACAAGCTTAAAAAATCTGAAAAAACGTAATTCTAGTATACCTAAATGTATTGAACTAGTAATACGTATTGAAATAGTACTTTCACGATAGTTGATTAGCTTTGTTGATTGAAGATATAAGATTTAAATAAAATCGAAGCAAGAACTTTCAATGTTATCATATCAGTGTTGGTGAGTCGAGCTGATGTAACTCTGTTACTATGTCAATGTTAGAGAGATACACACGGACCAATTTATTAAGTGGACTGAATGTATATTTGTATGTAATGTGTGACGTATGATTATGCCTCTTTATGCTTGTATTTTGAGAGGTTTGTATCAAAAAATATTATTGTAAAATGTTTTATTTGTTTGCTTGTTACAAATTATTGTACACATAAATAAAAAATACAATTTAAAGAAGTGATTATTATAAAATATTTTTTAAAACTAGCTTGAGGAGCACTTACCGTCTTATTATAAAATTATTATGGTCGGATAATGGTTTTAACCTAGTAACAAAGATAGTCTGCGTTTGATAATAAGACGGTTAAAGTTTAAAGTGCTCCTCAAGAAAAATCAAACGAGCCTAAACTCAATGGGTTTTGTCATTTCATTGCAGAGTTTCTATGGTCACCTTCCGGCTCCTGTAAAATACACTAGATGCTTCTCCTTAACCAGAAAGACGGGTCGAAGAAGGAAATGGGACTTTAATTACATTTAAAAAAATCTGATGTAATATTTAATTTGTTCAGAAATATGACGCCCTGGTGGTGCGGTCAGCGTCGCAGGTCACCAAGGAGGTGCTGAACGCCGGCTCCAACCTGAAGGTGGTGGGCCGCGCCGGCGCAGGCGTCGACAACATTGACGTAGATGCCGCCCAACAAAAAGGCGTTGGTGTCATCAAGTAAGCCCCTAACTTCTATATTATCATCATCATCTCAGCCGCATAACGTCCACTGCTGGACATATGCCCCACCCAAAGATTTCCAAAATGACCGATCAAGAGCGGCCTGCATCCAGCGACCCTGGTCAGGTCATCGGACCACCTTGTAGGTGGGTGTCCTACGCTGCTTTTAAAAATGTAGTGCAACTATTTTAATATCTTGTGATACTCAACAACTTTCCCCGAAAGAACAAATATCGAAATATGAAAAGTCATTTTTGGTCTCCTATACAAGTTGACCGATCAGCTGATTCCAGTTTGTATGCAAAGCCAAAATATATTTTTCGTATTTCGACATTTGTTCCTTGGGAAAAGTTTTTCACTATCACGGACTGAATTCATCCTTAAAATAGTTTCAGTATATTTTGTTAGGTAGGCCTTATATATACATAAACATCTATTTAATTAACATTTATACATACATATAATAAAACAGTAAAAAAAGTGTGTCTGTACATTAAATATTAAAATATTGGGGGCGATGGAGACGTAGTAATAGAGTAAGAATTTAAAAAAAATGTTTGTCTGTATGTCTGTTTGTCTGTTCGTACACGCTAATCTCCGGAAACTTTTTTTGTTATATAGCTATTAAGCCTGGGCAACATATCGGGTATAAATGATTTTGGAAAATGGAACGCCTGATGCAGAACCATAATGGTCTAGCTAAACTATAAGAGATATAAAAATGTCGCCTTAGTAAAAGTTGTTCAGCCTGATGAGCATTTTCCAGAGACATAAAGTCCACGCGAACGAAGTCGCGGGCTTCGGCTAGTTCAGGAATAACGAGCTCTTTTCTTTGCTTTTTGGGCAACACCACTATATACTTACTTTTTTTTTAATGACTAACACTGAGCTATAAAGGACGGTAGCGGGTCGTAGAATGAATATAAGTATTATATACAGAACAGAATCTTCTAAGGTTATTGCGGTTACTCGAAGACACCTGGCTCTATTTGGAAACGTATGTATTTAGAGATATTTCTTCAAAATCTGTTGTAGTTGTTTTTTAGTTTTGAAAAATTATTTTGATATAACAAACAAAAATGGATAATTAATTGGATGTACGGTCGGAATAAATCATTTGTATCCAGACCTCTAATTATATCTTAATTTTTTCTTAAGGCTCCTACCCGCACTAACGACCTTGAAAACACAAAAAAAAATTCTCTTTCTGTAAGTGAGATTATTAGAAATCCTCGTACAACTTTTTAGCTAGTATCCTTAAGTTTCATTAGAACCTCGAAAGTCATTGAAATACTATCGGCTTTAAACCTTTACAAAAAGAGTCAAAAGTGGCCGTTTTTAGTATTTTTTGCAAAGGAAACTACAGCGTATTGTATTTCAATGACTTTCGAGGTTCTAATGAAACTTAAGGATACTAGCTAAAAAGTTGTACGAGGGTTTCTGATAATCTCACTTACAGAAAGAGAATTTTTTTTTTTTGTGTTTTCAAGGTCGCTAGCGCGGGTAGGACCCTTAAACTATAAATAATATTAACATGAAAATGTATATTCAGACAGATTTAAAGTAAGTTTTTCTGAATATACATTTTAATTTTAATAATATTTTTAGTTTTAATGAAAATTGAAAAAATAAATACGGCCTGATACATACGTAATATTCCGACTGTACATCTACATCAGTGCAGTACAATACTTTCTTATCTGACTTGTTTGTCGTATGATTGTTGACACAGTTTGTTCAATATGATAACAACATTATTCATAAACCTACGTCACAAAATACAGCAACAATAATAAAATAATAATTCATTTTATTTGTTTTTATTAATATGGTTCTGTGATAGAATTCTTGCGGTTAAGTCCCGGTCTTTCTATACTTAGGCTTTTCGGTTGCCGGTTTCATCTTTGTGTTGCTTCGAAGCACCGAGAGAGCTTTACGGCCCTTTTATCCTACGGTATTTAGGGTTCCGTACACGAAGGATAAAAATTGGCCAAGTGCGTGTCGGGCCACGTGCAGTGCACGGTTCCGTAGTTGCGAATGTCAACTTTGAGGTCTAAAAACATTTTCAATTGAATTTGTATGAAATTTTCTTTGTGCGAGTACATTTTATAACTTGATCGCTACTTAGCTCTGATAGTTTTTCTTTAAACTTTGTTATATAAACAACAGCTGTGAATTTTTTCACGTATATCCATGTATACTTGGTGATTTTTCTTAGGTTTTGGAGCCGAAGGCCACTTTGTAGGCATCGTTAGTAAGACCTAATTAGCTATCAAAATAAAAATTAAGAAACAAAAAATGTTGACTAAAACTCGAAAGCAAAATTGTGAGATCAATTAGTAGTACCGCCGCGTCCGTCGCCATACACCGCCCGCCGGCCGGCGGAGGTCATCGACATCCACGCAGCTGTTTTGGCCGGCATAACTACGTGGTCTCGATCGAAAATCATTTATGCAACTTTTCTATCTTATGACGTACAGAAATTTGGATTACATATATGGTTTTTTTTTCCAAAACCAATAAAAAGTCAGCGTGTATACATATAACGGTTTAGCAGATTAGAGGGGCAAACACTTGACTGTAAAAAATTTGCAAACTAAATATCATTGAAAGGGATCCCTAACTCGGAAAACAAGTTATGTTCACAAGCTCACAATATTTTTGAACGAACTATTCAACAATACATTATAAGATGGATTAGTCATGAAAAAAAAATACTCCAACTTTAGTTGTACAAAAGCAACAACAAAAAAATATTCAAGATATTATTTTACTTCTTTTTTGGCATAATTAATATACATATATACTCATATATCAAATTACAACTTCTCTGAGTAAAACCACGGTCAGACAGATACGGCAAAACTAGAAGGTTTCTTTATTTACCACAGATTTTTCTCATATAAACTAAAATAACGTAATCAATTCCAGTGCACCAGGCGCCAACGCCATGAGCGCTTGCGAGCTGACCTGCGGGCTCGCCATGGCGCTGGCCCGCCACGTGGCGCCAGCTGCCGCCAGCATGAAGGAGGGCCGCTGGGACCGCTCCAAGTTCACCGGCACCGAGCTGTGTGGCAAGACCCTGGCGATCGTCGGACTCGGCAGGGTCGGCAGGGAGGTCGGCGCTCGGATGCATGCTTTCGGCATGAAGGTATCTTAAGAGTTCCCCTTACCGTAGACCAAACTACACTTTTCCATACAACCAAGTTCACCGGCACCGAGCTGTGTGGCAAGACCCTGGCGATCGTCGGACTCGGCAGGGTCGGCAGGGAGGTCGGCGCTCGGATGCTTGCTTTCGGCATGAAGGTATGATAATGCTTCCAGCATGAAGGTGTCATAATGCCTTCACTCTTTAACATGACAGTGTCTGGGTTAAAGAGCTTCGCTCATACACCAAATGAAAGGTCCTTCAAAAATGAAACTTGGGTATATCGATTTTTCATTCCTAAAATACTAACTAAACTAATCGTAGGAACCGTTTCCGAGATCCGCATCATACAACGCGGAGGGGACATACCCATAATAAATCGAACCACGGGACCACGGGCCAAAATATAATATAGTAAAATAAAATAAAAACTCAAAAAAAAACCAGAAATTCGACATTTCCATACGAAAGTGTGCAGCCGCCCAGGCAATTTGTAATTAAATTTTCTTTTTGTTTTTTATTATCATACTATAATGATCTAGTATAGTCCGTGGTTTAATTTATTACGGGTATGTCCTCTCTGCGTTGTATACATACACGGTACACACATATACACTCAAACATTGCTCTAATAAAGTAATAGGTGATATAATAGAATTTATGTATGAGCTGCATTTACCATTTTAATACCTAATGTAGCACTATTACATCTGCTATTTAATTCTGGAGGTAATTTTACGGCTGTACGTCAAAAGATATCGCCATGGTGACGTTTGGAATAAATTTAGAACATTGTTATTTTACCAGGAAATGTTTTTTTTGATAACGGCCAAGCGAATGCTTTTACTAAAATCGTAAACGGACCAACAGACAAACGCAAAAGCGAAAAATATGTATCTAAGATATTCTGGTTTAGCTTTTGCGACTTTTTTATTTCAATTTTTTTTTTGTGGATGTGAAATTGGTCTAAGAAGGATTTAGTGCAACAGTTAATTTGACAAAAATAATTGACCCATATTTTCCGTTCATCTAATTAGCAAAAAAGAGAGACGTGCAATCATATCCCTTATTGCATTTGTTGTCCTGTTTCAGATCCTGGGCTACGACCCGTTCGTGTCTGAAGATGCGCACGCGCAGATGATGGAACTCGACCAGATCTGGCCCTTGGCTGACTACATTACCCTGCACACGCCCTTAATCGAATCTACGAGAAGTAAATACCCATTTATTACGAGTTTTCATGTAACTTGCAAAGTCAGCCAAAGAGATACCTGACCAGATCTTAATTTTTCTCAAACTGAAAATAATATTAACGTGAAAGATTTTAGTGAAGTATTTCTCAATTTCATATAATATTATTTCACTTTAACTTTATACTTTCTAATAACTAGGTACAAAATACATTTATTTGATATTTGATATATCTTTTCCTTATTGATAATTGTTGCAAAGCGATTGCTGCTATAGCTGTGATAAATTTGTTTTTATCAAAATATCTGTCAAACGTGTTTTGTATAGCTTATCAGCGTTGCTAACAGGACTTACCAATCCTCAGCTTGATTGCTATCTAGAAGGCGATATCAGTAGATGTACTGTCTATTTATACACTTTGCGAGGAAAATAAATATGTACTAGTTGTTCAAAGAAACATTATTTCAAAAAAATTAACAACGAAAGAGGTGCATATCGAACCATCCATTGGGAGGTTGAAAATGATGTCACATATCATTAGTACTTTAATATCTTAGCTCCGATATAATGCGATGCATCATTAAATAATCAGGAGTAGAGTAATGATTATCATTAAAACATATTTTTGTTTTTGTTGCCGCTTCTTCTGCACTAGTGCTAATGTTAGCTTACGCAGTTAAAAAATTCTAGGTCTATGGTTCCTAGCATGAAGTTAGAGGGTAAATTAGTTTAGGCAGTGAAGTGCCATTTTTGAAACGCGGAGTCACCTAAAGAAATGGTTGTTCCATACAAAAAACCGTTCGTTTAGTGACTCCGCGTTTGAAAAATCGCACCACTGTACGTGTACACTGTACCATGTAAATTATTTTCTTCTTTCCACAGACCTCATATGCACTGACGTCCTAAACAAATGCCGCAAGGGCGTCAAAATCATCAACGTCGGACGAGGAGGTCTCATCAACGAAAGAGACTTACTGGATGCACTCAACTCTGGACAGGTACTACATTGAATTTTAAACATTTGAAAGTTGTAAATACCTATATATAAAAAACTGACTTCAATACAATTGACAAGTTAAATTCGCAACAATCATTTATTCAGATGACATATTTTTTCAGTTATTTTGGTTTAAAGATAAAACTTTGACTTACTACTAAACTGGAAGTTAGTAATTACCACAGAGTAATAATATACTACGTACAATCATTACAAACAAGATAATTATGTAACAATTATGTTTAAATCGGTTTATAAATGATGGAGTTTTGAGGTTGATGCCACAGTGGAACAGACATAAATATATATATTCAACTTATGTACATACAATAATGTTTTTTTGTTCTTTAAAATCATTCCGCTTTCTTTTGGCTTTGACGTCAGTAGTCATCAAAAATACAGCTGAATTTACGTTAACCTTTTTCGAAATATCAAGGTAGTTTTTAAATCATTTGTGATTTAAAAAGCTAAAATGTGGAACTGTGATTGTGGTATTTGAGATAGAAGGAGAACTTTTAATGCCAGTTTTACCTACCTTTTGTAGGTGTAGATTAGGTTATTTTACGAAAATGTATATTATTGAATACGGCTCATAATTCACACCATCAGGTTAGTGGCGCGGCACTCGACGTGTTCGAGCAGGAGCCCCCCACGGACCCTCTGACCCTAGAGCTCATTAAACATCCAGCTGTGATCGCCACCCCCCATTTAGGTAAGTTGGGTTTACCAGTAGTCAACACTGGTGTCGACTACTGTATTTTATAATCTTCATCATTTCAGCCGTAAGAAGTTGAATTCAGCGGGGTTACTCCAATAGCGGTAAGCTAGACGGACGACGTTACTGCGTATCCGCGTTTCGTTGTCAAGCAACATTGTGCACTAACGATAAAGTCTTATTTGGTTGTACATAGACATAGGACATCACTATCGTATATAAATATATCGAGTAAACCCAGGTCGATAAATGTAAAAAAAATCTTAGTCTATGCAATACTAAGTATTTATAGCATAGATCTTACCTGTAAAAAGATTTTGGTTTTAAAACTTCTCAAAAAAACTTTTATTGTCCAAATCAAACTTTAAGCAGGTACTAATAGCTACTCTATGGTACTACCCACCACTAGTTTACTCTACAAACAATACTTCTCTGTCTAATTCTGTTTTGAGCATCGTGCTTCACTTCAGACCAAGATAATCAGGTTGGTGGTCTGAGGCTAAGCGTAAATTGAAGTGAAGCTGAGGTGTCCATTGATAGTCCTTGCCCGAACGGTGGTATTCCTCCAGAACTCTTAAGGGTCCTAATGATAAATAATGACTTTCGAGGTTCTAATGAAACTTAGGCATCAAACACACGAGCAGCATTTTGCTGTCGACCACCCAACTGCATGCTGTCGACGCAGCAAACTGCATGCTGTCGACGCAGCAAACTGCGCTGTCGTCGAAGAAAAATGCCGCTGTCGACGGCTGCAGTCCATCAATGTCGACAGCTTCATTATAGTACAGGCACCAGTATAAAAATGAACTGAGGAGGAAACATTTTATTAAAACATTTTTTTAAAACTATTGCTGCTTTTACTCCTTAGACGCTCACTTTTATGAAAATATGAGAAAAAGTTTTTTAATTATTTTCGAATGTCAATAGCTTCATTTGACGAGTTAACTGCCACTTTAAAAGACTCAGTAACTCGCAAAGAGACTATAATGCGCAAAAGTATTTCAGCTGAGGAAAGAATTGCCATGACAATACTATTATACTTTTAATATTTAATTAATCACAGACAATAAACGAGAGGTAATCATTTTTAAAGCCAATATTGGTGTTATCTATATCTATATCTATACATATAATAAAACAGTAAAAAAGGTGTGTCTGTACATTAAATATATTTCCAAAAAAAAAATTGGGGGCGATGGAGACATAGTAATAGAGTAAGAATTAAAAAAAAAATGTCTGTCTGTTTGTCTGTATGTCTGTTTGTCTGTTTGTCTGTTTGTACACGCTAATCTCCGGAAATACTGGACGGATTCGAATGCAACTTTTTTTGTTATATAGCTATTAAACCTGGGCAACATATAGGGTATAAATGATTTTGGAAAATGAAACGCCTGATTCAGAGCCATAATAGTCCAGCTAAACTGTAAGAGATATAAAAATGTCGCCTTAGTAAAAGTTGTTCAGCCTGATGAGCATTTTCCAGAGACATAAAGTGCACGCGAACGAAGTCGCGGGCTTCAGCTAGTATCAAATAACTTTACAGTATTTTTAACCAAATTAACAGAACAGAATTTGTTTCTTAATATTTTCTTTTTCAATAAAGGATCGTCAATAACAAAATCATCCATTTTTATATATGTGCGCTCTAGGTCTATTTGTACTCGACTCACGAAATATCGCGCGCGCAGCACACCGCAGCATGCCGCGGCTAGCTGTCGCCATTTGTCGACGCTCGCGCCGGCGCGAAGTTGAAGTTGCCGCCGCAACGCAAAACCTGTGTCGACAGCATGCAGTTTGCTGCGTCGACAGCTTGCAGTTGAGTGGTCGACAGCAAAATGCTGCTCGTGTGTTTGGTGCCTTAAGGATACTAGCTAAAAAGTTGTACGAGGGTTTCTGATAATCTCACTTACAGAAAGAGAAATTAATTTTTTTGTGTTTTCAAGGTCGCTAGCGCGGGTAGGAGCCTTAAATAAGACCCTTTTCTTTTGTGTTTCTTATTATGAAGAAGTCATTATATCCAGGTGTTGTTTTCTCCAGGTGCATCCACAAAAGAAGCTCAGGTGCGAGTGGGACAGGAGATTGCGGAGCAGCTGGTAAATCTGGTGAAGCCAGGCACGTATTCCACGCCTCTCGCAGAGGTGACCAAGGTCCTCAAGAAGTAAACCGTCAACCCCATTATGGGTATTTCGGCTCTTCGTTCCTAAAAACTCGTTTTATAATGTTACATTTTTGTGATTAAGACCAGAATGCACCGTTGAAGACTGAACAGTTCCATCGTATTACGTCATACACCAAATCGTGGGAATGACTTTTTTTCTCTAGCGAAAAATATTTTTCTTTGTTTAAGTTTAATGTATCGCTCGTTGATCGAACAGCTCCATGTACGTATATATTGGTACATGTAAAATGCAAGATATTTTTCTCTTTGTAAGTTTTCTCTGATTGATAATGTGTGTTATCAATTTATATGTTACGTATGCAATTTATTTTTGTATTAAGTTTTTGTTTTAAGTTACCACTGATTAAATTGAGTACCTAATTTTGTTTTTTTTCTTTTACGCTAAATTCATCTCTTCTGTTTTTTCCGAATCTGAACCAACAGTGTCTTCATAGACACAGAAGGAACAAGATGAATATAGGTTGTAAAATGTGACCAGAAATGAAATATTTTTGTATGACATTAAAAGCGTAGTATTTTTACCTACTATCGGTAATGATAACTTATAAATATTAACAGAATCGACAGTTGACACCATCAGTCTTATTATAAAACACGGATTATCTTATATTGACTATTAACTATTATTATCTTAGTACTTGGTTTACATTTATCCGCCCAAAACAAGATAACCCAATTGTCACCTTCTCATACGTCACTGTCAACTCCACATGGGTTAAGTTTAAACCTACAAACCAAGACATAAATAAGACTGGTCTATGGTATTAGTCTACGGACATGATTTTACCGTCTGGCTGAGCCAACCCTGTCACTGCGAAAGTCGGATTTATCCTACAAATATTGTCGTGCCTATTTCGCGAGCGTCGGATATTTCTGACAAAAACCACTGCTCGTATTGCACATAACTGAAGTATCCACATCCCTTTTTGGTTGTAGGTAATTATTTTAGATTGACTATGCCTCGCGCTGGGGTACAACAACTGATATAAGTCTCACGGTAGTCACGGTAGTGTTCATAGTAGAATTTTTTTACTGCGTAAAAAGAACACACTAGCCGAGTGCGACAGATAATATGATAATTGTCATCTTTATAAGAGCAAAAGAGATAGCATCAATTTGACAATGAGACAAGTTTTCATACAAAACATGTCAGCCTTGGTCACCCTGGCTCGAACATCGTTACACGAAAATTTGATTTTCCAAATTGTAAACTGTGTTAATTTATAAGTTATCTTATACTGCAAAGATGGTATCGTACTGCTTTACCCATAGTTTGTGTATTAGGTACAAATACAACCCATAAAAAGTTACACAGAAATATTTTGTTTCTGGTCACATTTTACAATGCTCTATATGCATCTTATACCTTCTAAATCTATGGTAGTGTTAATGCCGGCCCGCTTATGTTTGGCGCAACCCTAACCAGCTTGCCTCGGGCTTTCCCCCTTACAGGCTGTGGAGACGTAAAGAAAAAACAATATTATATAAATAAAACGTTGGATAGTCTAAAATTATTTATTAAAAACACTTATAAGTATAATTTACACATATGCAAGTACAAAAGTTCTCTAATTCATCAGCGGATGATTCTGAGTGAGACCAGATTGGATGGCAGTAAAGAGAAGGCTCCCTTGGGGAAAGGCAAGGTTGGGTTAGGTCCAGAAATAGGTACCCGTATGTCTCAATCTTCAAAGGTTTGAAAGGATTAGCTCTTGGCACTGCAATTCTCTTTTTTTTACACAGTAATCAGACATATTTATACTTTTTACTTATTGTAAACATCGAATTAATACTTAGTCACTTTTTGACTTGACACAAATATGCAATTTGGGCTTTTCTTTAAAATTATATATATGTATGACCAACAATGTTTGCGAAAACGCCTATACTTTTGTACAGCTGCGGTTCAAATGCGTATTTCTTTTTTAGAGTTTCTTTATTCCGCCATAGTTTCGAATCTTTACATTATCTCGAAAGATATGTTTACTGCCATATTCATAAAAAATACTGTTTAAATCAGTAATATAGTAAATTGTTTCTTCGTATGCTGCGTACACAATGGCCAAACGAAAGCCAACGAATGTGCTGCATCTCCTTTGTTTTTATGTGAAAGAATCGAGACGAAGGTATATTCAGTGGCGTTTGTTAACCCGGTGTGTACCCAACATGGTACATACGATTTTAGGAGAGCTGATTTTTATGTGAAATTCATTTAAAGTCTGCACTCCTCAAATTGGTATAGGTATTATTTATGTTTTTACAAACGAAAAACCTTCTTGACTGCTTTTAAACACACTTTATCGCAAAGCAAACTCAGTGAGTTTTTAGCAGTCGCAGTAATATCTAATTTCTTTCGCAGATAATATCTAAATTCTTTCAATCCTCTGGCAGAGACACTACCGGACTTGTGACTGGAGCAGTCTTAGAAGGCAGGAGGTAAAACTAGTTGCCTCGCCTGACGAACGTCCGAGCGGTCCGCGTGGGCGGCACTACCGCCTCGTTTTGCTCCTCGGGCTCCGACTCTGGGATCGATCTGGCTGCCGCTGAAATACATAAACGAAATCACACTTTTGTAATATTATAAATTTGGTTTGCAGGAATTAACACATAGGCTACTTTAGGCGCGTGTAACTCCGCGGGGCGCAGCTAGTAATCAATAAATCAATTTACAGTGCCGCTTTCGCCT
Source organism: Acrobasis consociella (assembly GCA_963555685.1). Lineage (NCBI taxonomy): Eukaryota > Metazoa > Arthropoda > Insecta > Lepidoptera > Pyralidae > Acrobasis > Acrobasis consociella. The sequence continues at coordinate 5,902,715 of OY743104.1, read as the reverse complement.
AAGCGGTTGGTAGGCGTCGCGGACCACGGTTTTGCTACAATCATAAACAACTAAGAATCAATTCCTGCTAGCGCAGAGACGAAGTGAAGCCTCCAGTTCTTCACAAGTTGCGCGAACGCTCGCGTATTTGCGTGATTAGCACGCTTCATGTGAATTGACCCTAACAATTTTCAATCAATCTGGAGCGGCCTGCATCCAGCGCCTGCCAGCGACCTTGGTCAGGTCGTCGGTATACCTTATAGGTTGGTGTCCTACGCTTTGCTGACCAGTACGTGGTCGCCATTCGAGAACCTTTTTGCCCATCGGTTCGTCGCTTTGTGTCCCGCCCACTAACACTATACAGAATTAATATAATGATTTACATACAGAACGAAATCCGCATTCCACAAGGTGAGAATGGGAGAGAGGTGCGGGGTCGGGGAACGTTGACGCATGTCGTGCGGGACCTTAGGAGATACCGTTCTACCGAGAATTATAATATAAGTACTACGGTATTACGGTAAATACTTATATTATAATTCTCGGTAACATGCTGGTCTAATGACGCGATTCTCGATTCTTGTCTATCTCGCCAACCAATCTCATGCTGGATACAAGACGCTTTATAAAATAAAATAATATCGGTTGTACACTAGATTTGGTACTGTTAATAAAATAAAACGACACAAAATAATGTCACTTGTCATTGATTGTATCCATTTTCAACATGATTTGATATTTATTATTGCGGAAAACTGATATTATTATAAGAGCGCTATTTGACTCCAAAATCTGTTTTGACGTTAAGAAAAAAGTATCTGATTTGAGTTGTTGGAAACTTCCTATGTAATATTTATGTAAATGACACCTATCATGTCGCATTGTACACAAAAATTATTTATTTGTTGTAGCACGCTGGTCTGGAAGAAAGGAAAATTTAGAATGTATTTACTAGCTGTTGCTCTTTCCGCGCAGATCGTAAAAGCCAGTCGAGGGAAATTTGAGCAACAAACATCCAAAAATTAAGCTAATAATATTATTTTACTCAGTAGTTTTTCCATATTAATATTACTATATAAATATATAAAGTTACTTACGCCTTCCGAACCTGTTTCTGCTGGGCTTAGAGGCGGCTGGCGCCTCTTCGTTGTTGCTGTCGCGCGCTGGTGCGCTGTTGAAGCGCTTCTTGCCTGCAAGATAAAGCAAATACGAATAGTACATATAAAATAAAATAAATATATAAAAATAATAAATAAGGACAAATCACACCGATTGAGCTAGTCCCAAAGTAAGTGCGAGACTTGTGTTATGGGATACTATATCAAGACACTATACTTTATGACAATACATATGTAGATAAACATCTAAGACCCATTTTTTTAATTTAGCATAATTTTGTATAAGTTTATTTTATAGTTTAGTTTAGTTTCGTTTGTTCTTATTTCTTTTTAGACCTAGGACAATTTGAAAAAGGCCATTTTCCAACTTGTCCTGGCCGGGGATCGAACCCGGACCTCTGGGTAGCGGACTAGCATGGTGACCACTACGCCACGGAGGTCGTTATATATGTGCAGTAACTTAATGCTTCTTGATCAAAGAGCAACAAGCGTTTTCAAATTCTTTTTAAGGTGCGAGTAATAATCCCGTTCTTAAATCTAAGATATTTGCGCTGGTGTGAGATGATGGAGTGCGGTGAGCATACATGCAAACTTTCACCTACACCAAAGTTTTGTAATTAATAACCCAAACTAGTACATTCAACATTTTCATTCCTATGACCTCCGTGGCGTAGTGGTCACCATGCTAGTCCGCCACCCAGTCTCCGGGTTTGATCCCCGGTCAGGACAATTTGGAAAATAGCCTTTTTCAAATAGTTTTGGGTCTTGGATGTTTATCTATATATGTATTTGTTATAAAATATAGTATCCTTGTGGGGCTAGCTCAATCTGTGTTATTTTTGTCCCTATACAATACATTCATATTTATTTATTATTATATTTTTTATATAAATTGATGTTTGTTTTTATATCTAGTTTAGTTTTTATCAATAGTTAGTTATATTTAGTTTTTAGTTATTTTGTGTGTAATTAAATAAAGTATGTACTTATAAGGTGCACTATGCACACCACAAAATTCAAAGAACATTAAGATTTCTGCATGTTTATCGATTTTTAATAGAAAGTTCTGTATCATCCATCACGTATCATGGATTGAACGCTACCTCCAAAAAATTGGCCGTTATAAAAAGTTATAAAAAATATAAAAAGTCAATCTGTTTCATCATCATCATCATCATTTCAGCCGCACAACGTCCGCTGCTGGACATAGGCCTCTCCCAAAGATATAAATCTGTATATAAATAACAAATTCTCTATAAAACTTGGCGCCCATTTTGTTGTGATGTTACTCACTGTAACTTGACTTGGAAGGAGTTTCCGTCACGATGTCCTGGGACGAAGCGGCGGCCGAGGTGGAGTGGCTGCTCGAGCCGTGCAACTTAGCTGGAATTGTTAAAATTATATCATCATTATCATAAAGTGATTTAATATATAGGATAATATACTCAATGGAGGCCACAAATAATTGACGACAGTTCATAATTCTATGTGTAGTCTGTTTGTGGTCTCTGATCCCAAGATTCTATCGTAGGGTTGAGAACTACATAACCTATTTCTTATTTATTATAATTTCTCACTTACCACCAGGAATGAGTAATGATTACTACACACATACATAAACCCTCACAAACACACTCTCTTACACTCACATGCACACCCCCACACACACGCACACACACCCACACGTACACACCCTCTCACGCATCCACACATCTTCACTTATCACACAACACAACATTCACTCATGTCAATAGAACTAAGAATATATTTAAAGCTATAAACTATATTTGTAAACTAGGCCTATGTTAATACTAAGTGTTTGGAAGAGCGGGTCCCCCTGCCACAGGCTTTTTAAAAGCTTACTAGGTGGGTCCCAGAAATTTGTATTACTTAAACTACTGGCTTGAAAATAAAGATTTTTATATTTTATATTTTTTATATTTTATATTTATTATCATCATCATCAGGTGTTTTTGTCTCCACTGCAGGAGCATGACCCTCTCTGTGCTACTAAGACCATACTTGGCTAGAGCAGCCAGAGGACTTGGTCTACACTCTCCACGCTGGCCAGACGGGTTTAAAGGTCTCATTGATAATTATAAGCTTTCTTTAGTTTGTATTTCCTAAGTCGCCTTCTGCGACATCCACGGGAAGACTTAGAGTGGCCCTATTCTACTCTGCCGGAAACCACACGGCAAAAAACCCGGATAGTTTTTAATAAACCCATATAAACTTTTAGCATATTTTATAAGAACATCTTTAAGAGCCTATCTCAACTAATTTTTTTTGTGCTTTTAAACGGCCACACCGATTTTCATCAAACATAGCTAAGTACCACTGCAAGGGAACTTGCTTTCACGTGAAAAAACCGCACTGAATTTGGCCCATCCGTTCGAGCGCTTCGTTGACACAGGCTGACATTGGAGTTAAACTTACATCGCTTTTTTGTCAAAGGTTAAAAAGATACTCGTCATCAAGTAGAAGGTACCTTCAGCTGCCTGAGCTCTCCTCCTCTTAAGGGTCTCCAGCAGGTCGGTGTTGCTCCTGAACGGCCTGACGCCGCCACCAACTAGTTTCTTGCCCTCCGTGGAGGATGGTGGCGCCTCTGTCGACGGCTCTTGGTGCTCACCTTCGGCTGGGTAGTCTTCGTCATATTCCGCCTCCTCCTTTAAAATAAAATAAGGTTTATCATAAAAACACACAGATTGAGCTAACGCCAAAATGAGTTTTACAACGTGGAAGGGACATACCTGTAATAACTTGAGCCACGGGCTATACTAGATCACTATAGTATGATGAAATGAAATAACGGTCATAAAACAACAAAAAAAACCTCGACCTTCCCACACAATAAATATGTACAGTAAAATGCATTTACGAAAAATCGGCAAAGAAAAATTCGAAGTGAAAAAATCTGCCTCCTGTAAAGGGTTCTTCAAAATATATATGCTTCCAAATTATAACATATTATACCAACCGTCAACCCTGTCTTAATTAAACAACCAAGACGCAACATTACACACTCATAAACCTGGGGAGATTCCACGAAGATTTTCCTCAATCGGGCATTAGCCTCAGAGCAACGACTCCATATTTTACCTGCCCGGATATTCATGGGTGCAGTGGATTAACCTGAGGGCCCCATGCACAGCGGTGGAGCTTAAAACATTTTGAGCAAAATTGTTAAACAATCAAAAGTACAACGTTCGTACACACATGTCTTTGTAAGAGTCAAATGCAGGGCTATTGTAGATAGACTCATTTTACTCAAGTAACGATGTTTGGGAATATAATTTTACAAAACTAAAAATCGACATGACCTCCAAACTACACAACCGATTTGTTAAAATTTCTGCTGGACCACCTAATAAGTATGGCCTTTCAAACGAAAAGAATTTTCCAAATCAGTCCAAATGGCTTTGAATAAACTATGAACATACATAATAAAACGGCCAAGTGCAAATTGAACTCCCGTGAAGAGAGTTCCGTATCAATGCTAAAGTCAATCACATTTAAATCTCCTTAGCCACCAGGTCTCAAAAGTTTAACAGGGATTTTTTTTATGAGCCCAAACATGCAATTTGTTTTATAAGACTTCCAAAAAACGGAGGCGGTTATCAAATCGCCGCGACCTTTTTTAATGTATGTTCACAGATTATTCGAAGGCGCCTGGACTGATTTGGAAAATTATTTTTTGTTTAAAAGGATATACTTATCAGTATTATTACTAAGAATGACTGCCTCCGTGGTGTAGTGGTTAGAGCGTTCGGCTCATACCCGGAGGTCGCGGGTTCGATTCCCAGTGGGGGCAACGACTTTGTGTTGTTGTCCTAGTTTGGTTAGGACATTGTTGGCTCATCACCTAATTGTCTGATAAGTAAGATGATCCGTGCTTCGGAGGGCACGTTAAGCCGTCGGTCCCGGTCACTGTCTTTGACATTGGTCGTTACCTAAAACCATGTCAGAGGCCTTTAAGGCGGTTTAAAAACTCTGACACTAGTGTTAGTCACCAACACACACGATAAGAAGAAGACTTATCAGGTGATCCCAAAGATATTTTATCATAATCGGTAGTTTAGTTTTTGGCTGAAGTCGGTTGTTAGTTTAGAAAAGTTTAAGGTAACAAATATCACTATTCAAATTCTTCCCTAAATGTCTTCAGCACTGGCAAACCAATCTTCCTATAGATATACCAGCGCATGGGTGTATTGTGTATTGTAACACTGCAGGTAGAAATTGTGAGGAAAGGAAGGTCTCCGAAAGGTCACCTACGAAGGTGACCCGATGAGCCGCCCGCCTTGAGCCAAATGCACGACTCATTTGCGAAACATATTTGAATGCGATTAACTTCTTATTTATCAGATGAGTTGACATTCATCTTTTGCTATTCAATTATTTGATGACTTGATCTTTGAACTAGTGTATCATGTGTCCGCATATTTTAATTGTTTTTGTTTAAATTGCAAATTAAAACTTGACACTAACGAACTTTTCGATATATTGTATGTAATTCTTACAGATGTGTTGCATTTTATTAATACATTACAATTTTTAATTTGCAAAGGTCATAAGTTTGATTAGATGATCAGATACGATTGTATTTCTGTGCAATAAATAAAATATCTTTTCTTCCTTTAAAAAAAAACATAATATTATGAAACAGTCGCTTTCCCGTATATATTTTTAAACTACGTAACAGATTTTAATTCCCTTATCATCAATATACATATTAACTGAAGTTTCTTTCTTCAAAATTTTATACTTATGTTTACTTTTTAACCTTTAGCCCTCCAGTTCACGTTATCTAGCACTCGATTTCAAGGAGAATAGAAGAGATGCCTGAAAAACAGCGTTACGTCAGTTCTTGGTCTTATCTGAGGTTACTGCGATACTTCCTTTACCTAGGTGCTTTTTAACCGACTTTAAAAAGGAGGTTCAATTCGACGCGTGCTTTTATTTATTTTTTATGTATGTTCACTGGTTATTCAAAGACGCCTGAACCAATTTGGATTTTTTTTGTGTGAAAATACTTGTCAGTTTGTCCTATAAAAATGTTTATCAAAATCGGTCGGTTTTTAGTTTTGAAAAATGATATATTTAAGATTAAAAAACAAGTATTTGCAAAAAAAAAGACTTTCTTATCGACATGTTATGTTACTTTATTACTCTAAACCGTTATCCTTACAGTTATCCCTTCCTATATAGGTCATAGTCCTTAATCCCATTCATGTCATTAACGTGAAAATGTATTATATGTATGAATTAATGACTAGTTTTATGTATGTATGAAAAGTTTCGTTTTTTCACCAAAGATTTAGATTAAATAAATTGTCGTGTTTTTTTTATTATCTTGTGTAAATATAACTATCAATAAAGATTTTTTTAATCTTTTAATTATTTGGGAAGGTTTACATTATAATAATACGCCAAAGCTAGGCCGGGCTCGTATTAAATATATTGCACCAACAGCTATTACTAATTTATTCGTTGTGTAACGTCCATGTGCCCAGCATTCCGCCTAGATTTTCCGAACCTCGTTTATCCTACTTTCGCTGTACCTAGATTTTAATTAACCAGTTGTAAGAAACTGGGAACTGCACCTAAGTTTCGAGCCACGTGTACAACCTATAAATAACAACTATTGGTACCTATAAACATATATATACTATCACGTCATTATTATTATTGGGACAGACAGAGCATTTTGGGTCTGGCGGCTCTAAGCAGATAGAGACCAGGGCCGCAAGCTCAAAGGCCACTTTTTGCGTGAGGCGGGCCCTATCTGCCCTGTCAAGGAAAAATAAGTTATAATCTACGTTTATTTTGAAACAATGCAGAGGCCCTGTGACCTGCTTTTGAAACGCAGTGTCGCTAAATGAACTAGCTATGCAAAAAGTGCATTCTTTGATGTTGAACGTTTAAAAAAAAAGTCTACCTAAATGCGTAAAATAGCGTGAGTTTAAGTATTCTCGAATATTTGTTTAATATATTTTTTAAACACGCTTCGCTTGCCTGTACCTGGTCGCCATTTGAGAACCTCTAGATTGGACATTTTGGAAATCTTTGGGAGAGGTCTATGTCCAGCAGTGGCCGTTGTGCGTCTGAAATGATGATGATGATGATTTTAAGCACTTGTAGGTACTTGATTCTTGATATACCTCTTACATAACAGATATACAGGTGTCCCAGCTAACGTTTGTGTACAACAAACAATATAACAGTAACAAGGCGTTTAGCGAATGTTATATTATATTACAATCGGAATGCGCCGTAACCAAGCCGCGGTTTCACAATGCCTTTGGACTGTTCTACCGTTCAGCGTTATGAAATATAGAAAATTGTTTGGCATATTCCGGATTATCATATCAGTACATAAGTATTAAAAATTGTAAATGTCTTTGGTGCAATACATTTTTTTGCATTTTGCATTGTTACAATGAGCTGGCTGTAAAAACGTCAAACATCATTTTGTACAAACTGGACGTAGCACAATATTTTTTTTGCGCTTATTCTTTCGATTAAGAGTTAGAACCTGAACTTTACGGGGTCCCGTGCAGCCCCCTTTTATAATACATTATTTGAAAGAAAACAGGAATATCATTTAAAATTTTGTCTTCACCAAATCCTATATAATATAACCCTTTCAACTATTTTATGAACTATTGTTTACAGTGAGAAATTAAAGCTTTTCTTCTCACATTAGCCAAAAGCGGCCGTTTTTTGCTAATGTTCGAAGAAAAGCTTCACGCTCTCACTTATTTCAAAAAATAGTTTGAATCTATCTCCGTTTGTGGTGCCTTTTTACGTACGCATTAGAAAACTTTTTTTTAGCCCTTTATGTCCCATTGTTGGGCAAAAGCCTCCCATTTTTGTTTCCAATTACTTCTATCTTCAGCTGTCTCATCCCATTCTTTGTCAAAGTCCCACTTTTTTCAACATCTGTCCTTTTTAAGGCTCCGTACCCAAAGGGTAACATGGCGAAACTATTAGGGTAAAAAATAAGAAAATATTTATACTTAGGTAGGTAACCTAAAATTTTTGGCATCTCGCGCATCATCTTGGATGTAAGTAAGATAAGCAGCAAAAAATGATTTTTTTAAACAAATTTTGTTGGTAGGCCCCATTTCGGAATCTAAGAAACTTAGATCCTCCTGAAATTAAAACTATTGGCAGATCGAGTTGACGACGTGTGGTGTCTGCCTTTTTAAGTAACTTCTAAAAAAGGGTGAAGTTACCAGTTCGTCGCGAGCTTTTTTTATGTATATTCCATGCTTTCTTTTATTTTTGTCTAATCTTTAATATCAGTTGTGTAGTTCGGTTTTTAGTTTTGAAACATTATGCGACTCGACGGGGGAACATAGATAGAAGACGAAAATAATACGGGGCTAAAAGACGACATACCTGTGGTGCTTCCGTAGTGGTGGTGGTGGTCTGTTTGCCCTTCGCCAACCCCCGCTTGAGCAGCCCCCGGGTAGGCAGAGCGCGCCCTTCGTCCTCCTGCGGCCGCCCGCTCGCCTGCCACGCGACACACGCCAGAAGTACGATCCTGGAAATGACAGAAAATTGGTGAATAACGAGGGGTATTTACGGTTTATAGCCTTAGCACCGTTTCAGATTAAAATGGCAGCGATTGGCAAAACACTTTCATTGTCAAACTGTTTTTACCCTTATTTCCATCTCGAAATGTTTAGAATAACTTGAATAGCTGGAATCCTCTTCTTCTCAAGATAATTATAAATAAATGTTAATATGGTTTGATAGTGGAAGAGCGCTGCTAGCCACTGGCATTCCAGAGCGGCGCTCGTCAACATAATCAGATCTAGCCACATTTTCGAACAGGGTCGTCGGATCTCCTTATCTGCGTGCGTAAGTTTTCCCCATTTAGAGGTTACTTATGTACATGGAATCCTCTCTGTGAGGTTTATATCCTTGGAGGGATTGGACCGTAAAATCAAGGTCAACCTTATCGCTTTCTAAACATCAAAAAAACAACCTACCTATATGTTTTTATGCCAGTTTCCCCAGTAGGGATGTGGACTGACAATTTTTTTTGCCTCATTATATAGAAGTAAGGAAGGTATACGATTTTTTTCTTTTCTCTGATTAGCGAATAATAACAAAGATACAGCGCATTGCGTCACGATTAGCTACGATTTTTAACCAAAGATGAAGGTACTAAATCACTCACATTACGAAAATTCGAAACGCTGTATCTTTGCGAATTCTTACTACTATGCTAAACAAAAAATATGAGTCCTTTATTTTTGATCTAGTCGATGGACTAAATAATTTTTTTATTCAGTCCACATCCCTATGAAGACGAATTTAACGATATCTCTCAAGCTTTAAATCTATTGTGATGCAGAGTCGATGCACACAATCACTCAAAAAACATAAACCTTCTGACGCAGTCAGATAAATATAGTTCAAAACAAAGCAGTTATGAGGGAAAAGAAAATTTAGCGACCACTAAGGTACTAATGAAACCCATTGGATCTGTTTCGATCCATTATCGCCTGCAGGCCAGAAGTGGCAACGGGATAATGGATAAATTATTTGATTATTGCAGAGTATTTATACTATAACATTTTACAATGTTATATTAAATCTACGCGTCCAGTTAATGTTCAAACTACTAACAAGACTATGGACTGTAGGAATTATTACTTTTATAAATAAAATATTTTTCACGACTTATTTTTCTTGACACTTGTGACAACATCCCTATTACACCATCATGAATTTTTCGTGCACGTACTTTTCTTATTATTGGTAAAATGCATACGGCCGCAAGACCCAAAATGCTCTGTCTGCCCCATTAGGGATAAAGACGTGATAGTATGTATGTATGTATGCATACGGCCGATGCTTTCGCCACTCCTTTTAGCAGTCAATAAAGATTACTCTGATCAGCATATGTAGCGATGTGTTACAGACTAGCCAGCTCAAATTCTCACGGCTCTTGAAGGACTAAGTGGTGGTTTAATATGTCAAAATAAATTATTTGCTTAATAATTTAATATACAACGTGGAAGGGACCCGTAATAAATCGAAAATAAAATAATAATCGAAATACAAATCTGTGGTTATAATGAGTGCATAACTATTTATGTCATCTGCACAGATTGTGGTACAAATATAGATACATTTATTTAGGTATTAGATTGCATAGTTAATTTCTAGAATTCTTCACTAAGCTCAGTAATCTATTATGTGCATAATTTTCTGAACCAGACCACAAAATGTCAGGGGTGTCTACTTGCAGTGCAGTTACTATGCGACAGTCACTGCCAGTTCTACAAAGTACCTACATACAGACATTTAAACCTTGTTAATAATTTTAATAAATACAAAGTTATTCTTAGTAAATCGGTGATATGTTCGTCATTTTTGCATTTTTGGCCAGTTGACTGGACTACTTTGGTTGCTCTACAGACAAGAACTAAGCTCTATATTTTGCCCTTCCTGTAACTTTGCGTTTTGGCACCAAATGTTGTATACCTCTGAGCTACAGATGTATTATTACCTAAACACGGTGACTTTTTAACCTAAATTTTTTTAAATTCAGTCCATGATATTGAACAACTTTCTTAAAAAAAGTTATTAAAAATTTCATACTCCCATACAAAATCTGTTTGGCCTAACGCTGATGTATACCATATGCAACGTGGAAGGGACACACCCCTAATAAATCGTACCACGGGCTATACTAAATCACTATAGTTGTAATAATAATAGTCAAACAACAAAAACAACCCATACAAATTGCCCGGACGGCTGCACACTTTTGTATAGAAATGGCCTTTTTCAAAGTTTTTGACTGTTATTTTGATTTTATTACACTATAGTGGTCTGGTAAAGCCCGTGGTTCGATTTATTACGGGTGTTTCTTTCACGTTGTATATAAATGATTGTTTACTGCGTAAAAAGATCACACTTTCCGAGTGCGACAGATGAAAATGAAAAATCTTTAAGTAATAGGAAATTATGAAGATATAGTAAACATTGGCTAACGATGCCACCACTGTGTCGCAGAAAATACAGATAATATGTATTTAATATTGACAATTTAACAATAATTATCATATCTAATTTTAATATCAGTGATACAAATTTTCAAACAAAATGTGACGAAGCAAAATATTTTTGTGCGACATTATAGTCGACAATGCCTTGTATATTGGCTCGAACATAGTACACAAAAATTGCATCGTTCAAATTGTAAACTTTGTTAAGTTATAAATTATCTTATCTTGGAAAGATGGTATCATACCACTTTACTGATAGTTCGTGTAGTAGGTACAAATATTTACAACCCTTTACAAAAAAGTTTCGTCACATTTCACAATACCCTATATCTATATTGTATCTTCTAAATCAATATTTTATTACTAATATATACAATTATAATTTAACTATAGGAACAAGCATTAAAAATGAAATTAAAATACTTAAATTAATATTATCCGAAGGGCTCTGGTCACCATTCACGTACCTTGCACCCTCGAACCTCGGGGTATAGTACGTGATGATGGCAAGAGGCCTGATGGAATGTCGCTAATCCCCTGGGAACGCGGCAGGGCGTTAGTGTGGGATGCCACATGCGTTGACACACTGGCACCCTCCCATCTCAGGGGATCAGTCTCGAGAGCCGGTTCGGCTGCTGAAAACGCTGAGATCGCCAAGCGGCGCAAATATAGTTCTTTAAATGATGACTATATTTTTGTGCCGTTTGGCGTGGAAACTTTCGGACCTTGGGGCCCCGGTGCTAGGGGTCTCCTTAAAGAGATCTCTCCAAGACTGATCTGCGCCGCTGGTGACAAGAGGGCTGGCTGTTTTTTCGCACAACGAATCAGTATTGCGATCCAACGCGGAAATGCGGCCAGCGTTCTTGGCACTATGCCACATGGGCAAGATTTTTTAGACTAAATTAGTAGTTAACTTTTTTCTGTATGTATATTTGTAAATATGTATTTTTTTTTATCCTTCTTATTTCCTTAAATAAATTACGATGTTTGTCAGGACTTAAATTAATTAAATCTTCTAAATCTATGGTGCGGATATAAATTACAATACTGCTCAACACGGTTCGAAGTAACTGGAAATGTAAGTTACAAAAATAATAAACTGGTTGAAGAGTCACGAGTTTTAAGTTCAAGGGGCATATAATAAGTTGCGCCGCAGGTCGGCCACTATGCGATATTATCGTAGTGCGTAAATGTAGGTCAAAATTCACGGATAAAATGGCAATGATATAGTACATATCAAGGTCAGATCTCACACGATATAATCAAAGATCTCAGCCTATAAGCCTGTGTCGCTCAATGATATTACAATCCGCAAGATGACGACGAGTCAAATCAGATAATTTATTCCAAACGGCAAAACAAACATTTTCTATGGAATTTGTATGCTTTTAATTAGAATTTGTATGAAATACAAAAGTGTGAATTTCTTGTAGTTCCTTGGAGTGAAATAATTGTTCTGTATTAATAAATCCAAAATCATGTTGAAAATTGATATGATCTGTAATGTAATGAAAAGTAGTTTGTGACGTTTTATTGTATCAACTGCACCGAATAATTTATTTTTCTACTCCTGTACTGTTATCTGTCTTTTAAATGGTTCTGAACACTATTATAAGAACATTGATAATATGATTGCACTCTATGCCTCATAATAGCACATGTGTCGTAGCCATAGACCTAAAACTTTTTTTTCTATAGATTTACCATACTGCCAACATAAGAAAAAATGTTTTTTTTTACATAGTCACAAAAGACGTCGACGTCAAACATTTTCATATTTTCTTTTTGTATTTTATTTAGTAAATATAGTCGTAGAAAAAGTATTGTATGCAACGTTGTATAACTACGTCAAAAAATGCTCGATGGCGTCTAATTACAATGCTCGCCAACCACTCGCATTTTTTGACCGTTTTTATACAACTGTTGCATAAAATACTATTTTGACCCAGTCGTCTACCCAACTACCTACTAGATATATAATCGGCCAGGTACGGGTTAGTGCTAGTAAAATTTAATAACTATCCAAGCTACTTATGTACAACATTAAAAGTTTTTTTATCTATATTTACAACTTTTTTCTAAGAATTATGTACTTTTTAAGATTTTTTTTCAAATATGTCACTAGGGATTTTATTTCAGGAGTTAGGCGGCCATAAGTTAATTACGAGTAACAAAGCTAACTTAGCCGGCATAGTTTTCCTTAAAATTTCACTTAGTACATAATACTATTAATCACGATTTTATCCTCCGGCCGCCATCGCAACCAAGTTTCACAACAACCTAGTTGCGTTGCGATGGAAAAATTTATATTCTTACGATACTGGTTGTCATAGACTTTTTTTAGATTTTTCAAACTAACAAAAACAAGAGAGACGCTATACACGGAAAGGAACTAGTTTAGTGTAGTTAACTTTTTTTACTATTTTATGGGTGAACTCCTTCCGTGATAGTAAAACAACTCCTCACAAGAAACATATGTCGAAATATAAAAAAAAAATTAGGCTTTCCATACAAACTCGGATCAGCTGATCGGTCAACTTGCAAGGGAGGCTAAAAATTGCTTTTCATGTTTCGATATACAAGAATTGCTCTACGACTTATTAAATATAACGCGCTACGAGGCGCAAAGGTTTGGGAAGTGTAGGTAGCAAAGGTGAACTTCTCTCTGGTTTAGATAGTTGACTAGCGAGCGCATGGTCAGTATGGAAGGCGGACAGTTCTTCCGCGTCCGCTTCCGACAGTGACAGTACCACAGAAATAATCACAGAATTAATAAAAGTATTATATACAGGAGTGCTATTTTTCATTGAAGGACTCAGCGAAACACAAAACGTGTAGTTTTCCAACTCACCGCTCGCGTAAAATACAAATTGGTCGTATTTTTGAAACCGTCGTGTCAGCGAAAAACAATATTGTTTTACACAGAAAGCATCGATATTTTGTCTATGCTTTTCTAAAAATTCGAACATGAATAAAAAAGCAACGTGAAATGGAACGGATTTCCCATGATTGGTTTCGATGACATATCTACGCTACAAATGTCAAAATTACGAGTGGTCAAGACCACTCGTTGCAAATCCTTCGCAAACTACCAATTCAAAAATGCGCCCGTTTGGAAATGCTCGTGCAAACCCTTCGTAATGTGAAAAGTGATTTCAAAAATACGTCTCCAGAAGGGAATCCCGCGCAACGCAATATACGTCACCGTTCCCCGACCTCGCACCTTTCCCCCGTTCTCGGGAGAGGTGTGGGGACGGGAAACGGGGACGCAAATTGCGTGGGACCTTAGGAGATTCCGTTCTGTATGTAATATTTATAATAAGTCTGTAACAGTACTATAGATCGTGTTTACTGTAAGTAAACTACGCGGCGAAAATAGGTAGTTTACGTACAAATTTGTTTGTGGGTAGTTTCTAGAAAATCTGTTGCTTTCTTTTTGCAAGTGCCTCCTGGGCACAGACGTAATGTTTTTTTTTCGTAAAATTATTGGTTTGGGCGATAACTTAGGGTGATAATTGTTTTTCACCTCTTTAATTTAGTCAAATTAGCCGACTTTGATCGCATCATGATGCTAAAAGCTAAGGCTTTACGTAGTTTTAAATACATAGGTACATACTATCACGTCTTTAGGCATTTCGGGTCTAGCTCTGACTAAATTAAAGCCTAGGGCCGCAAGAATTAGTTACAGGAATCAAAATAATGATGGGTGCTCCAACAATCGATATAAGAGAAGCAGCTGTTACATTTTTTAAGTTTTTTCCTTTCTCCCAGACCAGCATTAAAATCTCGTGGATTTGAGCGGCGCGGGCGCCCATCCACTACCAATCCAATAAGTCTAATCTTTCTCAAACTTTTGACCTTTCACAACTATACAATGTCCTTTTTAATTAAGTACAAATATTTTAAGAGGTTATTCACCATCATTCCTAACAACTAAATATATAGAATAAATGTATAGAAATACGAAAAAAAAAATCATTTTCCATAGTAATTTTTTTCGTATTTCGATATACATTCATTAGGAAAATTTGTTCAAAATGGTGGACCGAACCACCCCTTAAAATATTTGTACTTAATTAAAAAGGACATTGTATAGGACCATGGCAAAAAATGGTTCGACTGATGTAAAAATACTTTGTCAGCTGTCGTACCTACTCGTAAGTATCTAAATTATGCAGTACATTTACATTACGTTTCGATTTGGCCATAGCCGTAATATTTATTGGCATATATACATTATGTAATATTATCTGATGTGCAAATTTTTTATCACGATCGAGCAGGTACTATGGTAAAATGGTTTCGAAAGTTTGAGTAAGTACCTACTTAGAGCCTTGCTTCTATTAACGTATTCTGTGCTTATAGCCAGCGTGTAGTTATGAGTATTGGTGATTTTAACCTTTTTTTCGTGTCGTTGGATCAAACAATTAATTTTTGAAGTAAAAACTTCTTTAGCGGCGTTGTGCACTTTTTTTGGAATGGGTAAAATGTTAAACTCGCGTCAGGACACGTGACCTGATCGAAAATTCGTAAGACGGATGGAGAGTATCCCCCTCTCTTTCTACGGCGCGGCGAAAATGTATGCCTGCGCCTGCTGTTTCGTATGTCAAAAATGCACAAATTTAATATTCAAGTTTTCACTTTTACCGGCACTCCCAGAGTGCAACCCGTCGTTTTTTTTCCCTTCAGAAAGATGCCACTTAGTAAAGGTCACGTTTAGTGGGGCACGATGGGCAAGAAAAGAGGTGTGACATAGTCTGGAGGTGAAGTATATTTTAAGTTTTGAAAAATTATACTTATTGCTACTTGTCTAATAGTGACGTTGACGTTGCTTAACATGCGTGAGCGCCAATGTGGCATTTGCCAGTTGAGCTATCGAGCTCCTCAAACCAAAGTATTGTTTACCAAAGACGTGACCTGATGGACAATAGAACTGTGATTTCTATTATTATGTCGGTTAAAGACTTTCTACGCGTATGCTCTGAATAAATAATGTTTAAGGTGGAATATTGAAGGGTCGTGTGGTGCTGTTTTCGGCCTAGAATAGAACCACTGCATCTTATGTGTTGTTAGAGGTGAATAAAAAATCTAAGTACAAACAGCATGCAAACACTGCATTCCATTTTTTGGGATGATCGTCATTTCAGCAGCATAATAAACTTGACTCATTTACTGGATTGATGGCTTACAATGATTAACAAAGTGGCAAGAAACAGAAAGGTGCGATTAGACGCCGAAAACGTTAAAGCTCCTATTTGTGCCAATTGCCATATTTAGGTTTTGTCTTCCCCTGTCACCAGAAATTACTAAAACGGCATGTTTAACTTTGTTTAGGGAGGCATTAGTTCCAGTTCTGTTCTCATTTGCCAGCCAGGGAGCCACAACTGCATAATTCGCATTAACCTTAAATCACGGCAAGGTCAGTGGGGCAAACCAGAAGTGGTAAAATGTAAGGTGACCTAGAGCGCGAATGCGACAGGGTTCCGTTGCATGATGTTGCTCTGCCCCCTGTCCCCGTAGTGGCAGCATTGATAAACGCTTTTGAGCCTTTATTATTTTGGGGTTCCGTACCTCAAAAGGAAAAAGTCTGTGGAAAAACCATGCTGGCTGTCATCTATATATAATGTTAAGATTAATATTTTTGAAGGTATTTTAGAAAATAGACGAATATTTTCCATGTCCTCTTATGTAAGGCACAGCGACGCCTTATATTTAAAAAATACAAAAAAAAATATCTTAGATTTCACAGGGAAAACCATAAGCTAGGCAAAAGCAAATTTTTTCTATGCCTAAAAATTCCATAGTATTTAAACTTACCTAATTGTCTAGGAAAGTTTATTTTACAACATGTCAATATCAATTCACACATACGAATGGTACGGAAGCCCGGGTGAACGAGTTTGACTCGTATTTGTCCTTTCTTGATTTATCAAATTACACGAAATCGAAAGTTAACTGACGGAATGCGGAATTTTGATCACTGACGCTTACGCAGAGATATGAGTGATTGCGTCAATCTACCGACATCTTCCCACAATAATTTTTTTTCAGACAACAAAGCTCGGATTTGCTAGACGATCTTCGCTATAGATTACTCGGATCTTCCCACAGCACGATGTGTTAAGTAACAAACGCGAGAAATAAAAAAATTTAAGTGAGAGTCGGGTTTGCACTGAGAGTTCCGTATCGAGACACTAATTGAAAGGTTAAGCACCAGTGACGTGCACAAATGTTTTTGACAGGCACTGATCTAACCTAAATTACGAGAACGGAAGCGTAACAAGAAAAATACATTTTTCGCTACTATACAAAGTAGACAAAATCTATGTGTCTGTATGAAATGCAAGCTAACAGTAGCTTAAATACTATAGTATGTCGTACAAAAGGCATAACTTAGGTACGTTCGCACTTTGTCTATGTCTATTTCCTTATTTTTTAAAGGAAAATTGGTATGGTTGTAGAATGAAATTTACATTGATAATTTATAAGGATACTTTACTACTCACTACGTTATGAAGCTACTTGGGTAGGTTCATTTCACCCATTCCAATTGACCGGCGCTGACAATCTGTTTACATCAAATACATTTATAGATCCAAGACCCAGGTCAATACAAAAAAATATATTTTTTGATCTTCACCTGACGGGGAATCGAACCCGCGACCTCCGGTGTGACAGCGTGGCATGATGATCATCAGGCCACGGAGGTTTTCACTACTTACGTATATTCTAAATCTTTGACTTATATAGGTATTCTAAATCTCTAGTTTATATTCTAAATCTTTGTTGGAGTTTGGTTTAAATTCTAAATCTTTGGTTCATCTATGATGAACATGTTGAATTCGTGTATCTGGTGTATTTTATAAAAGTGTTATATTATCTTTCCTAAGTATCTATTAATGATGTTTAAAAGCATTACAATACTTGGATTATTATCCAAATTAAAACATATAGGTATATATAGTACTTTATGAAATAAGTATAGAAATAACTCGTGGCGAAATTTTTCCTCACATGTTTTAATTTGGACCTAGAGTATCTACTTCTCTGGTTACGGCTTTGGGTGGACACGGAACCCTAACAATTACAACCGATAAAAAGTCTCTCGATAGTGATGTTCACAATTTTGGCATTATGCAAGTGCTAAAGAAACTATGAAACTGAATGGTCGTGAGTCCCTCCATGTTATAGGCAAATGTCAATCGTGTGTTGTGTAACAGTGCTTTATTGCCAAATGTCTGTTCGCTGTAATGCCGCCGGTTGGGCAAGTGTGGGTATTTTCGCGCATCCTACAGTCACGGTTTTGTCTTTGCGGTTTGCATAGATATAGTGTAACGTATCATTGTAATCCTGAGATGTAAAACATCTCTTTATTGATTTTCAATCTTTCGATTTTAGTTTTTGGAAAATGTTTAATATTATATAAGGTGTAACGAAATATACTGAAACTATTTTAAGAGAGAATTCAGACCATGATACTGAACAATTTTACCTAAAGACACGTACCGAAATATGAAAAGTAATTTTTGGCCTCCCATACAAGTTAACCGATCAGCTGATCCGAGTTTGTATGAAAAGCCAAAAATAATTGTTCATATTGCGCTATATGTTTCTTGGGAAGAGTTGTTTTCTATCTCCGATTGAATTCACTCCGTTAGTTTCAGTATAGTTTGTTAGACCTTATATATGTGACTGTCGTATGATTTCTGACCTCGAAATCCTAGGATAAGACCACTTTATCTCTTCCTGTGCATGTCATAAGACCGGAATAATTCCATCACACTAATAATGGCATTTGGGTGATGTGGCCCTGGGCTAGAGCCGCAAGACCCAAAATACTCTGTCTGCCCCATCAGAGAAAAAGACGTGATAGTGTACAATCTCTGCGACATTCGCCTGCGTGCCGTAGAAGGAATGCTATAATTATAACACTCCGCGGAAAAATGTTAAGTGCAAATATTTGAAGGACAAGTTCAGTCAGTGCACCGAACGACTTTTAGCAATGCAATCCACATTTTCACTTCCCACAGTAACTTCCTTAGATATGGTTGAATTTGGGAATTGGAGTGGAAATTGCTAAAGGAAAATGCAAGAGACACGAGACATTTTTGAACCATGTATACAGTTTTAAGTGAGAACGTGGAGCTTCTCTACACACTTTTGGCTAATGTGCGACGAAAAGCTTCACGTTTTCACTTAAACAGGAAGGGCTAGGGCTTGATCAAGACAACATTTTAAATTTTAATTGAATGAAAAAAAGAATGTCATTTTTATTACAAATTCTTACTTCGTTGTATTAAAACCTTGGCTTACTTTTAGTGCCCTGCTGATCCAGTAGTATAGAAAATTCGATCACATTGATTGGGAGCTAGCAGTGTAGCTCGTCATCATCATCTGAGAGTATTCCCGGTTGTATCCTCAGCTCAGCGGTAACGCTTCAGAGCCTATGGAGGTTTGAGGAGCTGCCTGGTATTTTACACAGAGCGACTATCGTTTGACCTTCGCTTCCCAAAGGCCAGACCAGATCCAATCCTTGGATGTGTTTGAGCAAACGCTAGAAGTCGTTCGGGACTCACAGCTTTTCGTGTCTTTCGAAGCACAGATTCATCTTTCTTTTCAGATATTCAGATGAATTGAACCTGAAATATCCTATAACCAGACTAGAAACCACTTTTACAAAGCATGCTTCCCAGGGATTTGAAACCATGACCTCTGGTCACAAGGCGAACGCCTTGACTTGACCACTGGACCACACAGGCAGGCAGTGTGGCTACCAACACTCAAGTCGTATTAGTTATGAATTTGCAACAGCTGATTTCAAAATGCAGTTGTATCACACACGGGAAATGTCCTACAATTCTTGGGCCCATAAAGAACGATGTTGACATACGACGATATATAAAAGCATCAATTTTTGTATTACAGTCCAAGTGACCGGCCCACAATGTATCTTTACCTCATGGAGGTCGACAGCGCAGTGGTGGGCTAGATTTGTAATGCTTACCGCTCAATAGATGAGAATAAGCATTGCACCGATTGCAAATACGTATAAATCAGATTTTTCTTTAAAGGATCACGTTATTCTATTTTTACAATTCTTTTGTCATTCGAATAAAAACGAATAGAATGTAATAGATGCTTTTCTTTCATTGCAGATCATAGAAGCCGATTGAGGGAATGGGTGAAAATGTAGATCATGTTTATTAGGCGGTGCAATCCATCACGCCTTTGAGTCTTTTGTACAGGTCATGTATACACGGTGATTTTTTATTGGTTTTGGAGCCGAAGGCCACTTAATAAGAATCGTTAGTAAGACCTAATTAGCTACTCAAAATAAAAATTCAGAACCAAATTTTTTTGACTAAAACTCGAAAGTAAAATCGTGAGATCAATAAGTAGTGCCGCCGCCGGCCGGCCGCCGGGGTCACGCGAGTTCTCGCGACAGTTTTAGACGAGTGTACTACGTGGTCTCGATCGAAAATCATTTTTGTAACTTTTTTATCTTATGTTATACACAAATTTGGATTACGTATATGGATTAAGTAATTTATTTACCATAAGACATTTTCTTTTCCAAAACCAATGAAAAGTCAGCGTGAATAAGTTCGTAGCAAGTGGAGGTCCATAGTCTCTGCCTACCCCTGCGGGAAACAGGCGTGATATTATGTATGTGTATGTATGTATAAGTTATTGTGCGGCACATAACCTATACTAAATGACCTGGGTAGTCTACATTACTCTGCATGAACGAGTCTCCTGTAGGCAGCTGTTTTGACCCCTAGGTGATAAAGCATTATAATAATGCCCAAACGTTATTTGTTTGGGCATTATAATAATGCAATTTGGGCATTATAATAATGCCCAAATTATTTGAATAGTTTTTATCACAACTTTTCATTTATAGCATTTTGCAAACTGTGATGTCACTTATTCTATTCAATTTAATTCAATTCAAATATATCTTAGTATCATAGGATATTTATAAATATCTCTTAATAATCGTCATTGTTTTGTTGCACAATTGTTGACGTCAAATACTTACTGCTTAGTTTACTACCGCTTCATAAGCGTTAGTGCAGAGAAAGATATATGTCTTTGGTATATAAAATGTGCATTTTCAAATATCGCAAACGTTTGTAACATATATTTCGATTACTCAGTTCGATTTTGTTAATAAGCAGGTAGGTGTCCGTTCTACGTCAACGATTTGAGGCAACATACTTTAAGATTTACTTAAATATTTATTCATTAAGGCCACTGGCCTGGAAGTGACTGCATTTTGCATTTAGCAGCCTATCGGCATTGCAAAACCCAGAAGTACTAACACAGTCATGTAAGGCGTAAAATTTTGACCTTAGCTTTCTTTCTTCCGGTGGTTAAGTGCCACGAATGTCAGTTGCCAAAAAGGGCGAAAATAATTGACACCTTGGTGCCTTGAATATTTGACGTATCCTATTTCCCTATTTATTATATTTCACTAAGTTCTTCAAATAGTTTTAAGACGTTTTTAGTGACATTAACCAGCATTCGCAACTACGAAACTGATGGCCAAATATTAGATTTTTTTATTTAATATCTTATTGTATGGTTTTGCTCTGCATAATATGACGCTGACCCAAGACCAAACACTTTAAAATAAATGCAGGACACGTTTGACATTTGCACTTTGCAAAATCTTTATTTTGTATCCGCATAGTTTTTTTATGCAAAATACCTTGCAGTCATTCAAGTCATAAAAAGAGTGAATATAGAAGTACCTAAGCAATGGGACAAGCCTGTGTTAGTATAGGTATGTATAGGAAAATATTTTATTTGAAAAAAAAAACATGCTGTTGGCATATCTGTGAAAGTCTATCTTTCTTCAGATCTTAGACTATGTACCTACCCCACGTGTAACGAAAAGGGATTATCAACCCGAAAAACATACTAATCAATGTGAACAACTTTTTCTATGGGATCTGAAATCCCAAAAAAATTTGCTAGTCCCAGAGTCCTACCAAGTTTGTCAAACCGTAGGACTAATGGGATATTTCGTCCCAATAGAAATACGGATTGGCTGTGACGTAACAGTAGTTCTAATGGGAATATTCTTAATCCCAAAAGACTTCTGTAGATTTTTTTGGGGATTTTAGAGGGATCTGTAAGGAGTGGTATTGGGGCGAGCTAAAAAAATCTACAGCTCCATACAAAATTAAATACCTACCGTGCCAAAATGTATGAAGCTGCAGATTTTTTCGCAATTTAGGGTAGGTCTTATAGTAAAAGTTGTTCACATTGCTTATACGTTTACTTCCTTTCGGGTTGATCATTTTATTACACATTGTACAGCGTCTAACAAAATATACTAAAACTATTTTAAGGGCGAATTCAGTCCAATACAAACAACAAACAACACAAGGAACAAACACTTAGACGTTACATAGTCGTTAATAAGAATATACTCAGACCTGCCTTCATTCATGTTTTTATGTATTATTAGGTTTATATTAACGCAATATGCGCCAATATAAACTCCTCCAAAAATTGTTATGTGTTGTGTTCAGTAAAGCCATATCTACCTGCACTATTTCGAAAATATTACTCGAGCCACTTATATTTCTACGAAACAAAAACCATATCGAGTTGTAATATTGGACAACGCCATCTATTGCAGCCGGCTGTTCCTATCCGGCGTCTCCTCACCCCATACCCTGGGGCTCCCAACTCCCCGACCTCCACCTATTAAAACGTGGAATTTCGAAGTCCATCGCTTGCTGTTTATGCATATTTTGATTGACAGCCAATGAGCGAGCAATGAAAAGCTAATTCATATTGCGTGTATTTATCTTTGTGACAGCGTAGAATGATAAACACTAGCCCTCGGCCCTCAGAGGTCGACACTGCATTAAGGGTCACAGTGACAATCAAAACATTGTCCTTCGATCAAACTCGGTAATGATTGACAAGTATCCGTAGTATTAAAGCTTCCATGCTATTAACATCGTGAGCCGTCCCAAGAATTGCCATAAAATGAAACGAGAGTAGAAGACCAAGGCCCCAAATATATGTGACCACTTTTAGATTTTAATTTATTCCCATTGTTTAACAAAGTCTGTGACCACTTAATTTTTTTACTACATACTGGGTGATCTTGAACCTTCTGGCTGCATAAAAAATACATATTCGTCTTCTGTCGGTCTCATGCACAAAAAGTTAGTGAACTGTCGATATAGCGTTCACCGGGATTTCGTCTGTCGGCATTGAGTGGTAGACTCTATTCTGTCGTATGTGCTAATATGTGAATTTTTTTCGTTATTCAAAGCCTACATATAAATGTTACGTTGAAGAAAGTTATTTATTATGATTGATTGAACCTACCCTTATAATCGTTCAATATGATTTTATTATTATATTTAAGTATACTTATGTACTCAAGTATCCATTATTTTTTTCCAAAACTTCTACCCACTAATTTTCATATGTTAACTGTTAAACCAGGTAAAACGTAGTTATACGTGTGTGGAAATGCAAATTCTACTTTAAAATTACAAAATGTTGTCAAAATTTGTATGGAAAAGGTAGGTGTTTCGTTGACCGGACAATATAGCATTTATTTTTGATGTCGCAGCTCCAGTTACATAGGTAAAAGTTTTTCATTTAGAGCTAGATTCCACCTGTAGTATATTTATGTAGGTACTTATTGCGCGCTAAATGTAGTACTACATTTGCAATCTCTTTAATGTGTACTAAATCCAAGCAGCTTAACCGGTATGCGGCGTATTACGTCTCGCTCAAGGTTACACGTTGTCTATATTTCCACCCAATTACATATAAATAGTCTAAGGAGGACATAATGATCCCAATTAACACACGACTGTCATAAAATATTTATGAAACTGTTACGATATTCAAAAATTTTAATTAATTAGCTGTTTACACGACGCGTGGTTGTTAATTCTTGATGATATAATTTGCAAAACTGTTAGATAACTTTATTGCATTTCTTTGTACACTGTGTTACAATGTTTAAGAATTTTGAAGTATTTCAGTAAGGCTGAAAGTGGTGAAATTTGTAAATGTTACTCTAATTAGTAAAACCCAGGTAAAAACACGTTTGCATGAAAACAGTTAAGAGTAACATTTAAATTGTAGTCTAGGTGTAAATAGGCTTCCGCCAAGTTAATCTTTTACGTACTACCTTTGAGTAAACTGGATTTGGCTAATTATAAGATTAATATAAGTAGATTATACCTATCCATACTTATATATAAAGCTGAAGAGTTTGTTTGAACGCGCTAATCCCAGGAACCACTGGTCCGATTTGAAAAATTCTTTCGGTATTAGATAGGTCGTTTATCGAGGAAGGCTATAGGCTATATTGCATCACGCCCGCGACTTCACTCGCGTGGTTAACGCGGGCGAAGCCGCGCGCTGCCTCTAGTACTTTATACACAAGACTAATCTAGATCGACTTAATTTTTTTAGGTGAAACTGAGATATTAGTCCTTAAATGCTAAGTGCAGTTTGTGGCCCCTTATTAGTTGCACTAGCGCACGTGAAACGGCACTAAACTTAAGTAAGCTGTAACGATTTGACAACAACAGTTGTGGAAAATCAAAACAAAGTGACTAGGTATTATTAAAATAATTTTAAAAAAATACACACACTATGGAATACTTACTCAACGTACCTAACTATATACTTTAAAATACACAGGTCACTATATAAAGATACAAGACCCAGTATAATTTATAAGCCATTCTCTAATCCCTCTTGCCCTGGCTGTAGGTGGTGGGATTCGGAGTGGTTGTCTAAAAATAGCCTAAGTTAATAAAGATATATTTTAATAGTTTGTTTGTTTTAAAAAAAAATTGCAAATTTAAATATAAACAAGTTACAAAACATATGCATTAAAAACAAAAATGTATCTACAACGGCGGACTTATCCCATTGAATTGAATTGAATTGCCGAGTTTAAAAGATTCGAAGTGTAGTCTTGCAAAATCATTTCCTACCCAATTTACTCCTACAACGACGTCATGTCTCAAATATGCCTATTGTTATTGCAACTTTCATAAATCTTTATACATGGTGCAATATCTCGGAGCATTAAAGGGCGGGTCGCAGGCTAACGAAGAGCTTTAAGCTCGCTTAAAGTTTACATAACGCATCCACTCACATAGCTTAGTTAAAGTTAGATTCACATTAAAGAGTGTATGGAAGAATCACTTTTACAGCTAATAAAAGAATAGAAATGATAGAAATGCAAAAAGTTTATGTGCAAGACAAAGTAAAAAGAACCTCGACTTTCAAGCGTTTGCCACCAATAACTTGAAAGGTTAAACCGATTTTTATCAAACGTTGTTAAAAAAACCATTTCGATAGACTAGACTTCCGGTCAAAAAACCGTGTGCGTCAGAATGACGGGGGTAATGTTACGAATCAGAAAACCGCATTGAAATCAGGCCCATTAATTAAGGAGATTTTGATTAGATAGAAAAGTAGTTTCTCGGGTAGCTTTTAAGTAAACTCTATCATCATTATCATTTCAGCCGCTTAACGTCCAATGCTGGACATAGGTCTCTCCCGAGTATTTTCAAAATGACCGATCTAGAGCTGCTGGCATCTTAAACTAATCTGAGTTTAATAACGTAACATTTACGTGATAGTACAAAATTCCTAAATTTTAATTTTGACACTTTGAAAAACGTAACTTTTTTGACAAGTAGCGAACTTCTCCATTCTGCACTGTCCTTATTTTATGACATAACATTGCGTTGCTTAATCGTAGGTCGCGAGCCTAGCTTTCAACATGGGACCGACGTTCTGAGACCGGTTATTCTCGCTCAATTAATTTGAAAATTAATTGGTGTATTACACTGGGTCACAACGCTTCATAATGAGGTTTATAAGTCAACAAATTATGAAATGCCGAATCGAGAAAAATGTTGTCTCTAGTAGCACTAGAGTTGTTGGATGGGTTTACCTGTTTTTGCTAATGCGAGTCGTAAATTATTTTGTACATTGTTTCTATGATGCAATTCAAAATACACGTTCTTTTGTTAGTAATTTTAGGGTCAACTATTAGGATAGTAGGATCATTATTATTAGATTGGATCTAAGTACATAAGTATTTATTATAAAAATGTGCACTTGTGATTTGCCCTTTCTTACCTCGCACTTTATAAAATCAACTCGCCTTTCACGTTTGTCTGTTTGTCTGCTATTTTTAAACCACTCAATGCATTTAAATGCGGTTTTCATTATTTTATAGAACATTCCTTGTGAAAAAAAAGTCTTTGAACTTTGGCCTTTAGGCCCACCTTTTAGACCCAAGGTTTAGTATAGATATAGATATTTAGATTTATCCTGGATTGTACACGTCACTTTACTCTGTAGTATTAACATTCCTTCTGTGGTTTAACAGATTAATTATTTCTAAATATTGGATTTGTAATATTGCCGGCTGAACGTAATATCGAAACACGCTTGACCTAATCGTAGGCGTCGATATCTGTAACTAAATAGTAGGCCGCACCGCGGAACACCCTTGGTCGGTAATTCACTATGACATTAGAAAGGCTATATTTGTTAATTTGTAACTATTGGTAACTATACGTCACGTTACTATAGAACCATAATGTATTAGCTCGATATTAGAACAGAACCTTTTGAAAGGAGTCGACCTACGGCAATCTCAAGAAAATGCGTTTGAAAATAGTAAAAGGAAACAGTAATAAAATGGAACTAAGTACATTAGTTGGTCATGTAATATACGTTTAGTGCCTACGTTAACCAACGAATGCTAATAATATTAAATTATAATTACCTATATCAATAAAATTTACTGTATTTGAAATTATGTGTACTTAATTAATGTTAGTTATTAAGTACAATAAAGTTCGTAAATAATAAAAAAACCCTTACAAACTAAATCGCATTGCGTTAATTATTCTAAACATGACAAAAGACAATAAATAACTCTAACACTTTCAAAATTACTTCTTACGAACCTGACGGGTTAGACACGGTGTAGGAGAAATTCCTGAATACCTAATAAATCGCAAATGCAATCGCCCAGCGAAATAAGGCAAAGGAATACTTACAAGGGAAGGATCTTCATGTTGTTGTGTGTCGCAAGTGTTTCTGCCTTTCTCCTTCGAGCTGGAGTGCACAGGTGCTCACAGTCCGGTGGCCACAGTGGGTCTGACGGCGAACTCTGCGCGCACCTTCACGGTGACGGTACCCAGCTGCGCACGCGACGACCACCTCTAATTTATATTCGCCACCAGTGCTCACAGATCCTGTTGTGGGTGACGTAGCGGCCGTGATGAGACTCTAAATTTTTTGGAAATTTTAGCTAGTATAACCGTACGTGGCTCTTTGATGCTGTTCATAGAAAGTCATGATAAGCATGCTGTTGTTGTTTTATTTTTATATATTTTTTTCGTACAACATTGAAGGTCTGATACATTCACCGGTCCATATGTGTGTCTACCTGGCCAAGGTTTATACTTTTCTCTGTTTATACTGTCTCGTACGATATAGGAAGCTAGGCGAACGTCCTCAAAAAAGAAGTTGTTGGGTCGACAACTTTGGTCTTTTTAACGTTCCGTATTCAAAATGTAAGAACGGGACCCTGTTACTAAGACTTCGCTATCTGTTCATCTGTTTCTCTTTCTGTCACCAACTCACCAGGTTGTATCTCATGGACCATAATAACTACCTACACAGTTGTAATTTGAGGCTTCATGTAATTTAAGAGCTGCCTAAGATGCCTCCATTCCTATCTCTTCTCTAGGACCTTAATCTTAACTTTTCTTTGATTTGTTGAAAAAACATCATCATCGCAGTCTTCTCTTTCAAAGTTTAAGTCAAAATAATTTATATCTCTTTGGATATTTGCATCACTTAATAATTTCTACTTTCTCGTTTTCCTTCTACTATTATTCTGAACAATTGTCATGTGTATTCTTTTTCTTTCTTTTTATTTCTAATTAGATGTCCAAACATCCTCCCTCTTCTATTTTTGATAAGTATATTTCGTTATTTCGTCTCTCTCCTAAATACTCTTGAGATGAGGGTTATATTCTATATGGTAAATCAAGTAATGGTAGACATCTAGACATATTAGAGGACGATGCGGAAATTAAGAAAATAGGGTTCTTGTTTAAGCGCATAGGTAGATCGTGGTAGTAAACCTTTACCGACCACCACTAGGGGAAGAAAGTCTAATTTTCTATCGATCTAGTGTTAGTATTGGTTTGTCACTAACACTTACGAGAAGTATATAGTTAAAAGAGCGTGAACCGCGAGAGAAGCATCCATATTCGTTCATAGGTCAAGTCTGTCTACCTGTCCGGGTGTCCGGGTGTCCGGCTGTTCTTTTCTTGCATTCCTCAACCGATCCTCGTGAAATATTGTGAGTAGATTCATTAATAAAATAAAAACACACCTATCGAATTTTCGTCGATTCAGTTTTTGCAAACTTTTCAAAATGTTCCGATTGAGTTAAAAACGTTAAAAAAGTCATACATAGCCATTTCGATATTACCCTTTTTCGACGCAAACTTTTTTGTTCAAACAACTATTTCATCCATTAAATGAAGACGTCTGTCTACGCTGTCTTTTATAAAACACGGACTAACTAATACTTAGTTTAAACCATTATCCGCCCAAAACAAGATAACACCCCTTCTCTTCGTCGCTTTCAACTACATATGTGTTAATAATGATTTAAACCAAGTCATAAACCAAGTCCTCGTTTTATAATAAGACGGACGAGGTCTAAGGCACAGAGCCACTGTTGTAATAGGAATGATACGGGTGCCGCCGTCGTCGGCTGGCGCTTTCTTGAGGTCATAGGTGAGGATGAGCGTCGTCGGTATTTGTTACGTAATGTTTTAGAGCGGTGTATTGTTGGCGTAGCTAGAGATTGTCCACGGGGGGACAGCTATATTTTATCATCATCAGATCATATTTTATCTGAGGATCATACATTTTGCGGCGTAAGGAATCTAAGCACAACAACTAGTAGCTCCGTGAGCTGTAGACCTCGCGAACCTGTCTTTGCATTACATAGTTAAGTTGGACCATTGGGTTTGGAAAATGGAACACCTGATGCAGAACATCAGGTGCTCCATTTTCTAAAATGAATTATACCCATAAGTTGCCTAGGCTGAATAGCTACTCGTATATGACCAAGTTTCATTCGAATCCGTCCAGTATTTCCGGAAATTAGCGTTAGCAAGCAGACATACAAATTTTTTTATTCTTACTCTATTACTATGTAAGTCTTCATCGTCCCAATTTTTTAAAATTATTTTTAATGTGCAGCCACATTTTTTTACAGTTTATTATGTGTAAGTATATGTCGATTTTTAGAGACTGCTCGCACAATGTCCCTTGCCCACCCATTATTTCCTCCCTAACTACGCCCACGAGTGATATTCGCTTCTATAATGCGTTAGATCACACGGGGAACTTTGAGGACATCGTGTCATAATTCTAGATGAAATTAATTTTTTGACATCAGATTAGATTTTTAGCTAATTAACGCTACTCAAAAACGGTTTTTTTTTATATTTTTAGGCTTGTTAACCAGTTTTTGAGTAGCGTTAGTTAGCTAAAAATCAAATCTGATGTATGTAACAATGAAAAATGGAATTAAACATTTTTTTAGGGTTCCGTAGTAAACAATTTTGCCCTGTCTATACTCGGCGTTCTTCTCTGCACTTTATTTTACTTGGTTTCACTCTTACCTCTTGCTCTTAGCATTATCTCTATGGGCATCGACAGTTGGTGAGAATTGATCAGAATCAATCTGATGAAACTGAAGTAGGTAAAAGTAACTAGAATAGGTACCTATTATTCTCAATTTTCATTGACGGTATCACGCCTTCTCTTAAATCTGCTTTTTTAAATTTACAGAAATTACAATACGGTGCATTTTAATACAATTAACCTAAAACTTCGGTAAGTAATTACTTTAAATCAAAGATGAAAATTCCCAACCCAACTGGCCAGCGTGGAGAGTGTAGGGAAAAGTCCTCTAGCTGCTCTGGAAAAGTATGGCTCTAGTAGTACAGAGAGGGTCGTGCTCCTGCAGTAGAGACAAAAAGATCTGATGATTCTAAAGATGAAAATTGCGCTTTTTTAATTAAACTTACTTTTTATTTTCCGAAGCGAAGAACATAAAAATGTTTAGCTACATTCATCCATGTCGACGAAGATATTTAATCCGATATAAAAAAAATACGATGCCTGTGCCAGTTAAGTTTTAAAACT
Organism: Acrobasis consociella; assembly: GCA_963555685.1. Classification (NCBI taxonomy): domain Eukaryota; kingdom Metazoa; phylum Arthropoda; class Insecta; order Lepidoptera; family Pyralidae; genus Acrobasis; species Acrobasis consociella. The sequence continues at coordinate 5,872,324 of OY743104.1, read as the reverse complement.
ATTTTTTTTCTGCTGGACTGCCGACGTGATTTTTGATTCTACATAGATCAAACTCGTGTTCAGTTTTCAAATTTTAATCCCTTGAGATTTTGTTTTTCACTTTCAGTCCCAAGAGAATCAGCAGTAACTTTAGCTTCAAATGTTTGGGATGAAAACATCGTTTTTATAATAAATGAGATGAAATATGTATTAATTTTATTTTTTATTATTTTTATATTTTTCTATTTTTTTATTTTTCTTAATATTTTCCCATGTTATTTAGGCTATTATTTACCAATGAAATGATGTAAGTTTTAATATAGGAGTGAAGCGTGGCGTTTACATGAACGGTAAGTACAACCAGGAACGTGTCACGGAGATGTAAATGTTGCGCTGGATATGCGGAGTATCTCGGACTAACTCAGATAAAGCTCTTAATTGCATTAAGTCCGCCATTTGTAAAAAAGGAAGTATATTTGTACTTCGGAACAATAAAGTGTGAGATACACCTTCATGTCCGTGAGATAGCAGACAAACTGCAAGAGAGTCGCCTACACTGGTACGGTCACGTCTTGCTGAAGCTGAAAAATTAAATGGGGAATAAAAGTATAACCAGCCGCCTCCGCCAGCAGATCTGGTAGACCCAAGAAGTGCTGGCTCACGGATGATTCACAAAGGGGGGAAGAGACATATAATACGTATAAATGAAACCACGGGCCATACTAGAACACTATAGTGTAATAAAATTAAAATAACAGCCAAAAAACAACAAAAAAAATCGGCACTCCCATACAAAACGGATATGTCCCTTCCACGTTGTAGGTATGCTTATCGTCTTACAACCAAGGATGCTCAAGCGCGTGCGAAGTAGAGAAGAAAAAATCATAAAGCTGACCTCGGGCTTTTCAGCATTACAGCTGAGGATGCAACTGGGAATACGCTGAGATGAAAGAGAGAGAGAGAGATGTAAGTTTTATAAAAGTCGGAAAATTCATGCATTTCAACGTTAAAATATCTGAGCATTCACGTGAAACCTTGTATTTTTCTTCTGCCCCAAAGTAAGTTTGTACTTATTCAGTGTCCAGAGCTTAACTACGTAGACACAGATACACTATCACGTGTTTATGGCAAATGGAGTAGACAGTCTCGCCCATTTCATCGATCGGCGTTTACGATCTGTGAGGGAAGAAAAGCTACTGGTCCATCCAATGTTTTTTCTTTTCTCCGAGACCAAAGTCAAAGTGACATTTTTTTATTCAATCTTAGATAAATTTATCTCTTATCAAAGGTAATTTTTTTAAATATTTTTTTGGTGCAGTAGCTGAAAACTGCTAAGTAGCATTTCAGAACGACCACTGCTGGGATGATTACGCAGAAGGGAACCCAGTTTGTTCAGCAGCCTAAACTTGGAAGGATAAAATCCCAGAGCGCAGGAATTTCAATACTTCATATTAATAACCCAAGTGTAGGTACCTACCTAAATCCTAGATGGTACTTACCTACATAGTTTGATGCATTCGAATTCGAGAGGCAACGTGACCTTGGCCGAGCTGTTGGCCAACAAAGTATAGTACTTAGCATGATTGAGGAGACTTGCATAGGTATAATCATTTTATGCAACAATATACCACGCATGCCAAGTTCGAATTATATAATATACTTAAATAGATAGACAGTCCGTTTGTACGCTAATAATGTGCACAAATATTATGTAGTTATTGGCGGGATGGTGGCCCGTCCGATTCGTCTGGGAAAAAGGGTGATTTCGGCCAACCGTCAGTCGTCGAGTATTTTTTGAACCGATCTATGAACAACGGTTTATTCGGACAAGGGTATGTAGGATAATAATTTTTGTTGTGAGGTCGGTAGCCAAAGTTGCACCTGGATGAGAACAGAGTACAGGATCGAGATGAATTATGGCTTTTTTTATTGAATTAATATAAGCATTACATACAGAACGGAATCAGCTCTGGTCCCTCGCAACATTTCCCTGTTTCCGTCCCAGTTCTACACCCTCAACAAGGCGAGAACGGGGAAGAGTTACGAGGACGGGGGACGGGGCGCATATTACGCGGGAGATTCCGTTCTGTATGTAATAATCATATTAATTCTGTGCCTATGCTCAGCAGAGGGTGTAAGAAGGGCTGAGATGATGTTTACAATTAGTACTACTTATTGCTTACCTTCACTTTGTACAAGAGACAAATTAATTTATACTCAATTACGTAGTACCTGTATGTCACATATTAATCGTTTTTGTGATTATTTCGTAACAATTAAAACGGGTTCTGTCGACTTTTATTAATTCTGTGGCTAGAGTTAAGCTTGTCAGGTCTTGCTTGTCCGCAACTACAGAGAAAATAATCTTTTTAATTGTTTAGCTATTTACTAACTATTGACGACGTACTTCAGACCTCTCAAGTTAGTACGTATGTGTTATAGTTTATAGTACATACTCTGTGGTGTTATGGACCAAGTGACTAAGACATTAATAAATGTCCGGGCAGTTTGAAATATTCACAAAATGGGAGAAAAATCTATTAAAATAATCTAACCATCCGGGCATTATTGTTATATAAAAAAAATATATAAATCTGACTAAAGAGTTAAATATAACTTTTCTAAAAGAACCAATGCTGGGTGGGATGGAATCTTAATAAAATTTCAGTGGAATTTATATTTTCCCTTCCGTCGGTCTTCTGCATCCTTGTTTGTAGGACCCTGACATCCTTGCACTTAAATAAGGAACCTTGTCAATAGACAATACGGCTATAGCAACCCATGGCCACCCATTAACATCAACGAGGGGTAAAAACAGGACCCTATTACTAAGGCTCCACCACAATTTATATAAACTAGTGGTTCGCCGCGAACTTAGACCTCGCGATTATTTTTCGCAATTCAGTTTAATAAATAACCCCTAGATGGCGCTGTCCAAAGTTAGAACGCGCTTTGGTTTCGTATGCTACATAATCGCGGACATTTTTATTAATATTTCAAAAACTATTGAACCGATTTTGATGCCCAACGAACTTGAAAATTCTATTGATATTTCCTACATGCCTACCAAATTTTATCAAAATCAAACCATCGGTTCGGCTGTTATCGCGGTACAAACATACATACATACATACGTGTGCATACATACATACAATGTGTTTTCGCCCCCAACTCGATTTAGAGACCTCGCTCGCTTCGCTTGCTCGGTCAATAAACTAGTAGTTCGCCGCGAACTTAGACCTCGCGGTTATTTTTTGCAATTCAGTTTCCTAAATAACCCCTAGATGGCGGTATCCAAAGTTAGAACGCGCTATGGTATCGTTTGCTACATAATCGCGGACATTTTTATTAATATTTCAAAAACTACTGAACCGATTTTGATGCCCAACAAACTTGAAAATTCTATTGATGTTTCCTACATGCCTACCAAGTTTCATCAAAATCAAACCTTCGGTTCGGCTGCTATCGCGGTACAAACATACATACATACATACATACATACATACATACATACATACATACAATGTGTTTTCGCCCCCAACTCGATTTAGAGACCTCACTCGCTTCGCTCGCTCGGTCAATTAAATAGGTAACATAATTATTTACCTTCTGACTTTACTGCTATATTGTGACTCCGCTGTACGTCCGTCCATCCGTCCGTCTGCCTGTCTGTCATCACATCAAGCTGTATCTCATGAACCATGATAGCTAGACAAATTAAATTTTCACAGATGACATATTTCTGTTGCCGCTATAACAACAAATATACCAAAGACAGAATAAAGAAATATTTAAGTGGGGCCCATACAACAACCGTGATTTTTATAGATAATGATACGGAACCCTTCGTACGCGAGTCAGACATGCACTTGGCCCTTTTTATTCATCTACTTGCTTACAGGCCATTACGCTGAAAGTATGTTTTATAGCTCAGAGGCTATGCGTCTACCTCAAGGGATAAGACTTAGGGATAAGAAAATGATTGTGTACTGTTGTTTGTATTGAAGCAGGTGTTATTTCAATAGGTACCTACTTCTGTTATTGCAAAATACAATAGTCAAGCGATAAATGCACTACGCGTGGGTGGCGTTGCATTTGTTTGTGGTGTTGCAAATTTCACGGGTCAAAGACGAGCAATCGTATACTGTGGACATTAGTTTTCAACAGACTACGGACAAAAGATGATTCTCAATTTCAATAAATAAATTCTATTTGCAATCAAAATTAAATGATGTTACACGGGATGTTACTCATATACTCATAGAATTAATTTATGTATTACACAACGGAATTGCCTAAGATCCCGCGCAATATTTGACCCCGTCCCCCGTCCTCGCACCTTTCCCCCGTTCTCGCCTTGTCGAGGGTGTTGACCGGTCGGCTGCGGGCGCTTGGCCGCCTCGACAAGACGACAACGGGAGAGCGGTGCAGGGACGGGGATACTATACTTATGAATGAAGAGTACTTTAGTATACAAACACCCGCAATACATAACTGTTAAGTAGGTGTACATTTTTGCTCTTTACATAAAAAATTCTCAAGCTCCTCCGAGCTTTGGAAGGCACGTAAAAGCCGTTGGTCCCCGCCTATCACCAATGTATGTCAGACGTCAAGCTATGTCAGATGCCTTTAGGCAGTTTGAATAATCTGACACTAATGTTGGCCACTTACACACTCGAAAAAACAAAAATAAGGCGTAACGAAATATACTGAAACGATTCATAAATGGCAACCATAGATTTAGAATATGCAATGTATGGCAACACTATTACGAAAACGTCATCTTCCACTGTAATGAAGATAGCTACAATCTACACTACAGTGCGTTGCACGCATGACATGACATGACATAATGATGTCGGTACGGTCAGCATTTTATGAAATAGCTACTACATTTCCTACCTACAATAAAATAATATGTAATTTTTTTATTTTATGATAAATAAAGTCGACTGTGCCACAACTGTGCTCAGAAGTGAAACGTGATAAAATTATTTGTTTGGAATTATTTTATTTGCGTGTCTATGTCCACTATTCCACTAAAATCTAAATATTCTTTCTTATTTTTGTTTTCAGTAGATAAAGACAATAATTTTTAAAAAAACGACGGTTTGCACTCTGGGAGTGCCGGCAGAAGTGAAAACTTGAATATTAACGTTGTGCATTTTTGATATTTTGGAATGGTTAGGGAAAAATTTTGCACGAATTGCTTTAATTATCAGTATAAAATATTTCAAATCTTTTCTGAACCACAGTCTGTCACAAATGTCACAAGCATGACCAAATTCATTTTCAACAAAATCATTTTCAAATACACAGCAGTATGGCCACTACACAGACGGTCAAGCCATCAGCTGTCACCATCCATGGATGCGCGTAGCACGCTGTAACATAAACACACACGAACATTCGCGCAAGCGCCCTGCGCCGTCTTACGAATTTTCGATCAGGTCACGTGTCCTGACGCGAGTTTAAAATTTTTTACCCATTCCAAAAAAAGTGCACAACGCCGCTTAAGAAGTTTTCACTTCAAAAATATTGGAACAAATCACACAGATTAGCAGCTCCACAATCCACAACAAAGTCTTAGAAAATTTTTGCAAGCCTCATAAGCGAAGCGTTGAGGTGGGTACCCACCTACTGTCACTTCGCGCAAAACATCTGATTTTTCAAACTTAAAATGTATTTATGTATCATACATTGCACTTGTAAGATAATCTATACACACACATATTAAGAAAAAAACACTATTTTTAACACTCATGATATTTTTGATGTCATTTTGTTATTTAAACTAGTTAAAAAACAGTTTAAAAAAGTTCTGTCTTGGACGTCCGTGTGTCTGTATGTGCGGAGGCTTTTCTTGTTAACACGATAACGACCGAAATACTTTACTAATCGAGTCTTTTCTTTTACGCTTGAGTATGCTCAGGAATAGAACCCTTTCATTTTTCAGGGTCTGATTCGATGTGGTTTAATTGTTATTAAATAAACAAAAAAAATATCGACTGTTCTTCATAGTTTTAGTATATCTATATATATCTTTATTTTTCTATATGCGTACGAACTAAAAAAAAATTTTATAGACCCTTTGAGGCGTGCTCTTTTGGATTTTCCAAACTTTTTTAAAAGTATTTAGAAAGTATTTTGATCCGAGCGAACGTCGTCGTGTTTTAAATGAATTAGATTAGTACCTACCTACCCTACCTAAATTTAGTTTAATGACAAAAAAGATACTTAGGTAGTTAGGATACTTAGTGGGAATTTGTCTTAAATAAGCATTGAAAATTAAATGCATATATTCTTCCTAGTTAATTTAGTACATATATTGAGCTATTATTTGCGATTTTTCATGTTAAAGAATAAAACCTTATATGCCTGCAACTGCAATAACAATATTTTATTTTGTTTAATTTAGAGTATAATTTGGATTTTAATTTAGCTTTTAATTTAGTTGTTTGTTGGTTAATAACGCAAAAATTACTCAACAGATTGGAATAAAATAATATTCAACGATATCCCTTATTTTGTTATAATTATTTTGCTATCCGTAGTTAAATGTCAAGCTGTCAATGTCACTATTTTACATGTTAATCAATGACATCTGTCATTCTCTTTAACTTATCTGTCTGTCAAGAGAAGTTCGTGCGCATTGTATCGTGTTGAATTTCAATATTTTCAATTTTGCAGCCATCCATTTTTAACTCTACTACTCTAAAATCAAAACATACGAATTTCTAGTCTTTTAGCGTGCCTATTAGGTACATCAAAAATAAATCAAGCTCGTCTTCGAAATTTTAGATAAAACTTGATTGCTAAAAACGCGTTTTAGTGCAGTACCTAGGTTAGGTGACCTAAAATGTTAATATTAGCAATCGTAGCAGTATTTGCGTGTTTGTGTAATGCCGACAGCAGCGTAAGATATGCAGCTGTTATTTATAGACACGGGGACAGGACTCCGGTAAATCCTTACCCCACGGATCCGTACCGAAACGAATCCTTATGGCCGGTCAAATTCGGCGAACTTACTAATATTGGCAAGAAACAGCACTTTGCATTAGGACAGTGGCTCCGAAAGCGATACTCGGTAAGAATACTATCATCATTTGATAATTATCCAACATGGGACATGAATTGGGACAGAAATTTTGAAAATCCGGTTTTTAAGGTACAAAAAATTAAAAACCCACTTTTGAGGAATCACTCAATTATCGAGTTACGTAAACTCATTTTTACTAATTAGGAAATGTCTGGATTTCTAGCCGCATCACCTGTTAATAAGATTCGCCTTTTCCCTCGAAGTCCCTCGATCGGTTTCTACGATCTGCACAGGAATAGAAGCAGCTGGTACATTCTTTCTTTTCTTCCAGACTGTTGTGAAAGTAAAGAAGTTAATAAGCTTAGTCAAAAAAGTGTTAAGAACGTACTTACTCCTCATGTATATCTAATACAAGTACATGAGAATCTTACAATAGATATTAAAATGGCCATTAAAATGATATCTTATTGATAATGAAATAAAAAGACATGCCTCTTTATCTATGAGGCTATATTGTGTTGTCTTATATCTGTTGCCCATGGTTGTTACTATCGGCTGTCCAATAGTTGGAACTGCAAAGATGGCTTCATTCTTCTCTTTTCTCCGCCATCCTTTTAATGTCTAGGTATAGGACTCAACTCCTAACGTTTCTATAATTTGTTGGGAAAACTTCATCCTCAATCTTCCCCTTCATCGTCTCTCTTCTTTCTTTCTTTTTACTATTATTCTGAAGAGAAATGACTTCTCAGATGTCCCATCATCTTCCCTCATAAATAATAAATATCTGTATATGGATAAATCACACATTGAGCTAGGTCCAAAGTAAGTTCGAGATTTGTGTTATGGGATATTAATTTAACGATACTGTATTTTCTGATAGGTAATATTTTTTATTTTATGCATGATGATGACACTATATTTTATAACATAATTTGTTCTAAGAGCATAATTATTAATTTCATTTGGTTACAGCATTTGTTGTCCAGTGAATTTGAGTCCTCAGAAATATTTGTCAGATCAACAGACGTGGACCGAACCCTTATGTCTGCTCAAGCAAATCTGGCAGGTAACTAAAAGAGTCCCTAGGTTAATTTATGCAGTAGGCTTGAATTGAACTGTTTGCAATAGTAAGAGCGGAAAACTTTGACAGTATGGAAGAATAATTAAACAATTAATAAGGATGTTTCCAACAACTCAAATCAGACACTTATCTAAATGTGTTACGTATGTGTGCTGGCTTCTGTTGTAGAACGGAACTGGGGGTATCTGCAGCTACTCACATGTCAATGTATAACATGCCTTTCCCCCAGGATACATTACACATTACTGGTTGTTCCACTTTCGAGTTACTTTACACATACTAGTACATACTAAACACTAAATTGTTCACCTCCATTGGCTCGTCGCCGCCCGTCGCGAGCGGCGCCGGCCCTGCGCTAGAGGGCGCTGGCGTCGTCGCCATTACTATCACTCCAGCGTCTGTCGTTTCAACGGTCAATGCCAATTTCACCGCCTGATCAAACGTTAATGTCGTCTGTTGTAACAAATGTACTTATTCTGAATGCCACATACTAGCCGGTCACGTAACGTGCGGTCTAAATCAGTAAAGTTGCACTCTAAAGCCAATTTACGCAAACTATTCACGTACTCTTTAATATTTTCACTACCTAATTGACATCTCATGTGAAACTTATACGACTGCAATATGTCATTTTGCTTTGGATTAAAATGATCGTCTAACGCACTTTTAACACTTGTATTTTTAACAGGTTATGTCCTTAATTTTTCGCGGTGAAATTAATGACTCGATCAAATCGTATAAATCGCGACCACAAACAGCAAAGAAATTAGCTTTTTTTAACTCATCTGTCTCAATACCGTTCGCGAGTCACTGAATTTCAGCATTTTTTTTTACCACACTCAATAGCACTTCAAATAAACATTCAAACAGTATGTTTAATGTACCAACAGTTAATTTACGCTTTAATTCTCGTCGCCAGAATGTTACGTACGTGTGCTGGCTTCCGTTAGAACCGAACTGAGGGTATCTGCAACTACCCACATATCAATATATCTATAACAAAATGATAAAACAAACATTTTCTATTGGATTTGCAGGAAATAAAGACTTATGAGTTCATAGTTTCTTGGAGTCTCATAGCACTTTTAGTATCAGATTTTCTGCAATATTAAAACTAAAATCACATTGAAAATGGATATGATCAATGACAAGTGACATTATTTTGTGATGTTGTTGTCAGAATCAGAATCAGAAATCATTTAGTGTCTATTTACAGTACCAAATAATTTATTTTTGTCCCAGGAAACTCCCTAATTTAACGACTTGACAAAAAGTATATTGAATTAGGCAGTTTTTAGGGTTCCGTAGTAAACAAGGAACCCTTATAGTTTCGCCATGTCTGTCTGTCTGTCTGTCCGTCCAAGGTTCTACAGAGAAACTAAAAGTACTAGAAAGCTGTAATTTGGCATGGATATGTATATTAATTATGGTGAAAAAGTCGTAAAATAAAATATGGAAAAATTTTTTTTTTCAGGGTAGCTGCCATACAAGTAAAATATTTTTTTTCTCGACAAACACATTGAGTGGGGTATCGTTGAATAGGTCTTTCAAAAGTATTGTTAGCTTGTGAACACCATTTTTCGATTTAGGGATCCGTTTCTGAAATATTTGGGTTTAAAGTTCAAATTTTTGTTCGAGTCAAGTGTCCCCCCCCCTCTATCTGCTAAACGGTTATATATGGCCACGTGAAAAAAAATACAATTATAGTATATATAATATAGTTTGAAGGAAAACTATGTGAGCCAAGTAGGCTATAAAAATTAAAAAGTTATAGGCGATCAACTTATAAAATGTTCTTGAAAAAAGATATTTTCATACAAATTCAATAGATATTAGTTTTTAGTCGTTTTTAGTGGCAAGAACTCAAAGTTGGCATTTGCAACTACTACTAGTGGCAAGAACCCTACACTGCGCGTGGCCCGACACGCACTTGGCCAATTATTAAACATTACATCTGGTTGTACACCAATACTGTGGCTGATGATACTTCACAGTTACTGAGCCAACTAGTGGCTGCTATATGATTCTGTGTCATAACAGACATTATGCCATAGCTGTATATATTTTGTGTGATTTTAGGCACTTATAAAGAATTAATAGTTACTTTTACCATAGTATTATAGTATTTATAGTATTATATAATAGTAAGTAGTAGTAAGTATTGGCTCAGCACAAACGGGCCACTACAAAATGCGGCCGCGGGCCACTTTCCTGTAGTTTTCATACATTTTGCATATCGCCGCACACTGACGCTGGTGGCGGCCCCTAAATTAGTATAAAAGTGGTCAGTGGCCTGTTTGCGCCGAGCCTTATAATTAGTAGTAGAATTAATTCAGAACGGAATCTCCTAAGGTCCCGCGCAATATGCTTCCCCGGTCTTTTATGATGCTACAACTTGGTCGTTGTAGCATCATTTAATCCTTCATTCATCCAAAAGGAAGAAAATTACGTCTTAGAAGCATAAGAATCCCCTTACCCTAGACTTCTCCATACAAACGTAGTCTACGTTTAATTTTGAAACCACATGTTAGATTCCGGTAAAAATTGGTAATTGTAAAGAAATTGCAATTATAATTAACTGATTTCCTATTGTAAAATTATGAACTGGAAAGAAAATATAACGATTTAGAAGTTTCCCATACTAATGGTCAAAAATGATATAAAACACTATATTCTATTTCAAGTTCATGTTTTTACTGTCGGAAACCAGTTATAAACCTAGATAATTGCAATGTCTTTGAAATTACAAAATTTTGTCCAAATCGGACATGTCGTTTTCAAATAAAACGTAGACTACGTTTGTATGGAAAGTTGTATTTTGTTCTGGGGTCGGGGGACTCATAATATTTTAGTATAGAGCTTGACCAGAACTAAATGATAATTAAAATGGTAATTATATCGGGTAGCTAGATTACACATACAAAGTATACACCTAAGCGTTGATTTGAATTATTTTATTCAATTTATTTTTCTTTATCACACTCTCTAATGATGTATTTGCTTGTTTGGTTCATTAACAAAGTACATATACGTAATATGATAATGTATAGCTTTATCCTTATTTTATTACTTACGAAGTATAAATAATATAATGAGTAATGGACAGATTTATGAACTATTGAAAAAATGATTTATTTCTCTAACATACTAATGTTTTGTTTTACAAAATCTTAATGAAATAATTAATGAGTAAGTAAGCATGTTTACGACTGACGACTTCTGACGACCTGACAGAGGTCGCTTGAAGGCGCTGGATGCAGGCCGCTCTAAATCGACCATTTTTAAAATCTTTGGGAGAGGCCTATGTTCAGCTGTGGACTTTGTGCGGCTGAAATGACGATGATGGTGAACAAATCTTCAAATAAATTAAATACTCATTTTTAATTTTTGAAATTAGTACGTGTTTTATATCTTTATATAAGTAATGTTGGAAATACTTGGACAGCTGCCTTTATTGTATAAATTACTAGCTGTGCCCGTGGGCTTCGCTCCCCGTGGGAATTTCGGGATATAAAAACTATCCTATGTCCTTCCCTGGGTATCAAACTATATCCATATCAAATTTCATCTAAATAGGTTCAATGGATGAAGCGTGAAGTGGTAACAAACAAACAAACAAATATACAAACTCACTTTCGGATGTATAATATTGGTAGGATGTTGCTTAATTCTTGTAAACATTCCAGGAATGTACCCTCCAACGGGGAAGTCAATATGGGACCGGGACTTGATGTGGCAACCCATCCCAGTGCACACGGAGCCCGAGAAGGAGGACAAGTTGCTTGCCATGAAGAAGCACTGCTCCAGATACTCCACGGCCTATGAGCAACTAGTTCATTCCAAGGCCTATAAGGACAGGCTGAGTAAATACCAGAAGCTTATGAAGTAAGTCCACAAAGTACATTTTTGTACTTTCACATTCCGCTAGTTTCCAACAAGTCAAATTAGATACTTTGGTTTTATTAACGTTAAAACAAACATTGTTGTCTGAAATAACACGTCGTGACGTAGTTTCTTGGAGTAAAATAGCGCTCCTGTCGTCCGTTTTACGGCATTATTAAATTTAAAATTACGTCGAGAATATATATGATCAATCGCAATTGACATTGTTTTGTGATTTTATTTTTCATTCTCTTATCATCATCATATCAGCCATTGTCTGAGTATGATGTATAAGTATGTAAATATTGTTACTCACAATAGGAAGTCCACTGCTGGACATAGGCCTGCCCCAAGGATTTCCAAAGCGACTGGTCGTAAGCGGTATTTTCTCTTATTACCATGTTGATTTTTTTTGAACCACTTCAAAATAAGAGGAGTTTCTTAATTCAAAAGTATATAACGACGTCAGCAGCCATTCAAAATTCAAGACTAAACTATGGGACTAAGGTTTCTTATGCAATGGCTGCAATGGCGTGTACCGGTCGCATGCGACCGCTTGGTGCTTGAGAGTAAATATGATATTCGCCAATAACTATATAGTTCTCTTCTTTTCAGTTACTTGTCCGCCTACACTGGAACGAAAGTGAATGATTACAACGACATTAATGATATCTACAATGTTCTGTTCATTGAAAGCCTTTACAATTTCACACTGCCGAATTGGACGCGAGAAGTGTACCCTGACAAACTATTGGAGCCATCTGGGTTCAGGTAAATTACCTTTAAATATTAAATGTTTACGTTTATTTGTTTGTGTTCATAATAAATGCATGAATATCTCGACTGTTGTAAAACTTACATCATAGGTCAATAATAGTTCAAATAATGTTGGAAATATAATAAAATATATATATGCTTTGTTTTATGGCTAAAATTTAAAAATCTAGAATTTTCGAAGAAAATATTTCTTCAATTTTCATTATTTTTATTTTTAAATTAATAAAGTTTATTCATAGATTATAAAAGTATGTTTAATTTCCTTTTTTTATGCAATTTATTTTATGGTCTCATAGTAAAAGTTGTTCACATTGATTATGTAGTGTGTTTATTTCCTTTCGGGTTGAAACCCTCTCTTCGTTACACATTGAATTGGCGAGCTTCCATAGAATTGGATGTCTTATATTTTTATGTGCAGTAAGACTTTTGTGTTGTATAATAAATATTGAACATTCCAGTTTCACAACAGAGACCGCTACTCCCACCCTCGCCCGATTGAAGGTGGGCCCTCTTCTCCAACACATCGTCAACCAGATGGTAAACACCGTGGTCGCCGACAAGGCCAGGCGTGGCCAGAAAGAGGTCAATGTGGCCATATTCAGTGGGCACGATATAACTGTGTCCAATGTACTCAACTCTCTGGGCATGTTCGACGGTATACCGCCCCCGTACACTGCCACCGTCTTCCTGGAACTTCTTTATGGTAATGGCAATGGTAAGTGTTTTCATCGATATTTTGACCTCTGTAGCCTAGTTGTCATGGCCGGTCAGGTCAAGATAGTAGATAATCTTTTTCAGATTGTCTTGGGTCTTGCATGTTTATGTATACTAAGTATTTGTTATAACATATATATATCGTTGAGATAGAATTCCATAACACAAGTTTTGAACTAACTTTGGGGCTATCTATCTGTATAATTGGTCCGTATACGTATAATTATTTATTTATCTTCCTTATTCTTACTTACATTATTATGTCGTTATTCCCACCGGATTAGAGCCTAAGACCGTACCTCTGTATATCACATTTCAGAAGTTTTTCTCCTTTTAATACTTTTGCACTATCACACTGCATAATTTTTAAATGGCTTGTGTTCCATTTGAAAATTATTTTTAAGAAATCCACGCTAAACGACGATTGCACAACCCTGCTTTGATGCACAATCGGTTAGGTATCAGAATTCGGACGTATCAGTTGTATTACAGAACATTGACGCCGTGATTCGAGTGTTGTGTGTAAGGGCAGTAATACTGTATAAAAATAATTTTCCAATTTAAAAAAAACAACTTTAACACCAAACTACACCACCTATTGTGATAAAATTTATATGGGATCACCTGACAAGCATAATATGCTCACCGAGATTGAGCATGTTTAATTGGTTATGAAACTTAAACTTGTTTTAAATAAAAGGTTGTTTAAAAAAATTATATATTTAATATTCTTTACAGATAAATCTCGTTTAAGTCCCCTGATAAGAATCTCGTACAGGAACACCACCGAGATAGTGGAGCCCTACGTTCTGCCCATCCCAATGTGCGGGAAGCTTTGCCCACTGGAACGCTTCATCAAGTTGTATGAGAACCTCCTCACCGTCAACTGGGAGTACGAATGCGAAAAACAGGTATGTTTTTACATCTCGTCCCGTTGTCTGTTTTGTCTCATCATCAGGTCTTTTTGTGTGTGTGTGTAGTGTGACGTAAAGTCATCATCATAATCATCATCAGGTCGTTTTTAGTCTCCACTACAGGAGCACGACCCTCTCTGTATTACCAGAGTCATACTTGGTCAGAGCAGCCAGAGGACTTTAGCCTGCACCCTCCACGCTGGCTAGACGAGTTGGAGAGGTCTCATTGATGTTTATAAGCTTTGTTTAGCTTGTATTTCCTAAGTCGCCTTCTACGACATCCTCGGGAGTACTTGGAGTGGTCCTATTCTACTCTGCCGGAAACCACGGCTAACTGTCTGTTTTTCCTATCCGTAATCAAATCTATCCGACCCGTTTCCTATTGTCCGACTGAGCTGAAATTTTGCTCGCATACGTATATTGCGTGACAAATAACGTGATGGTGGTTATAGGAACTCTAATCTTTTATTTAGTTTTGCCTATCCCGTTTTCTGTCTGTCCGTAATCAAATCTTGCAAGTTAAATTTGGCCCACTTCCCGGTGTCTGACTGAGCTGAAATTTTGCACGCATACGTATATTGCCGATTGCGTAACAATGCAATAACTTGATGATATGGAGTTGATCTAATGACGGAGCATGAAGGTGGTTATAGGAACTCTGTAATCTTTTATTTAGTTTCACCGGTCCCGTTGTCTGTTTGTCTGTCCGTAATCAAATCTTGCAAGTCAAATTTGGGCCACTTCCCGGTGTCCGACTGAGCTATTTAGCACGCACACGTATATCGCGTGACAATAAAAAATTACGATTATATGGAGCTGATCTGATAATGGAGCTGGAAGGTGGTGATAGCATGTCTGTGATAAAACAACATAACCTCACCGAGTTAGGGCTCAGTTGAGTTGTCTTGTGGAGCACTTTAACCTTTTTAGGTCATTGTGTTCGCCGATTACTCGAAGACACCTGGACTAATTTGGAAAATCCTTTTTTCTTGCGAGGTGGTCAGATAGAAACATTATCAAAATCGGTTGTGTAGTTTGGGGGTAAAGACCGTTTTTAGTTATGAAAAATTGTTTTCTTTTAGATTAAGAAATATCACGCATACTTACTATGTATAATTTAGTGTAGATAATTTATTACGTTTATACATATTGCAATTCTTCTATTTTTTCGATCACGAAATTAATATAAGTTACACTTATGAACGGAATCTCCTAAGTTCCCTCGCAACGCAATAAGGTCACAGCACACTTATCAACTCGCAAACGGAACGTAAACGTATCAACTCGAGCGCTCAGTATTCTTTGTATGAAACTTCAGCTTACGAACCGCCTTGCTGGTCGGGCAACTAGCGGTTGCCGCGCTTGCGGCTCGTCGTCCGCGCGTTTACGCCTCTCCGTATGCGAGCTGACGTCTCTCCGTTTCCTCACACCCGCGTTTTATTTATTTGTAGATAAACAAAAATTGATGGCTATGATTGCCAACTCGCGTATTGTGAACCGAGACATAACCGTGCGCTACACTTTACGTTTAAAATGATCTAGTGCCAGCCAGACCAGAGCGGCCAGCGAGCGGTAAGCGTATCGCCCAGCCGTAGTCAAGTCGACGTACCGAAGCTGAGCCTGTTTGGTTACGTGCCTACGTCAGGTTGACGCCTGGTTGACCGTGCGGCGAAAAGCGATACGTTGTCGATCCCTTTCCGAGTTGATAAGTGTGCTGTGACCTATATGCGTCCCCGTTCCTTGACCTCGACCCCGCATCTCTCCCCCGTTCTCGCCTTGTCGAGGCGGCTGCAGGCGTCCGCAGCTCATCACCCTCACAAGGCGAGAACGGGGGAAAGGTGCGAGGACGGGGGTCGGAGACGCATCTTGCGTTGCGCGGGACCTTAGGAGATTCCGTTCTGTATGTAATACTTATATGAATTCCGTGTCTCTATGACAAACATTTTTCCGTACCAGATTACACTAAGCAAATAACATTGCAAGAACATTCGTCTTGGAAATACTTATAATGTGCTCTATAACATGTGCTTTACGTACTCTAAGTGTCAATGATATAAGGTAATTGTCAAAAAACTTGTCTTCTTTTTATAGTCGTTTATAATAACCGGCCAAGTGTGAGTCGGACTCGTGCACGAAGGGGTTCCGTATCATTATAAAAAAATCAAGTTGTATGGGAACCCCACTTAAATATTTCATTCTGTTTTTTGGTATTGTTATAGCGGCAACAGAAATACATCATCTGTGAAAATTTCAACTCTCAGATATCTCAGTTCATGACGGTCCGTGCTTCAGAAGGCACGTATAAGCCGCTGGTCCCGGCTGTCATCATTGTATAGCAGTCGTTAGGCTATGTCGGATGCCTTTAGGCAGCCTGAAAATCTGACACCAGTGTTGGCCACTTACAACAAACAAAAAAACTGTTCATGAGATACAGCATGTATATCTAGTTCGATCAATGAGTGCTCCAAAGGGGCATGTGGATGGAAAAGTCGAAAGCAGAAATTTTAAGTCAGGAACTTTGTTTGGACTAGTTAGGACACAAACATACTAAAAATCCTTACCCCTCCGAGGTGAGCTCGCGGGGGGAGGGCACAAAGATGGTCCCATTTTTTTTCCGCTTACATCTCGAAAACGGTGCGTCGTACGAAGTTTTTTTGTACAACGTAATGAAAGCTGATTAAATTCTCTACAACTGTGGCTTTCAAACTTTTTATCTATCTCCAATCGTTGTCTAGCTATGAGCTTCGAAAAATGGCTGATTTTCAAAAATGTGTTAAATTCTCTGTAGCAAATTGTAACAATACGAATTTACGAAAATCATTTTTTATTGCTCACCCACTATTAAAAACGCTCACACACAATTTAAAAAAAAATCTGTTAAAATCTTCACGCGGTAAAGGCGGAAACAGTTTACTTTTAAACTGGCTTAACCATAGAGTTAGGATTGTACCTAAAGGTACCTAGAGAGGACACTCCAAAGAAATCAAGCAAAAAAAACGAGACCAATTTCAAATGTCGTTTACACGTTGTCTATGGAATGAGTGCTAATCAGTCCCCAGTACGGCGGGAAAGTAAATTGAAACTCAATTTTTATAAAAAAATATTAATCGTTGACTGCAAAAATCTTGGGAATAATACTTAAAAATGTGTGCTTAGATTGAATTACTGGGTTGTGCCGGCCTGCAGATCAAATATAATGAAAAATTCTCGAGGTTTTTCATTTCACTGGTAAGTTGTTTTTAGCTGATTGAACCCACTTTCTTTAAAACTTTGCATATAAAAAGATGGCAAAAATGATTACAATAAACATTATATACTACAAGAATTCCTAAGCTTTTTGTATAAATTTTTATTAAATACGTGAATTTCCGCCAATTTTTGACCATTTTCGACATTAAACTTTACGTCAAACTCATATCTAGGGATTGCCGTTATCGATAAACACAGGTATCGATATGCTTACGGAAAAGGCAAAAGTACGGCCTGAAAGGCCTTGTGTTATTTTAATTATTTTAAAACAATTATTATTTTTAGTAACCGACTTCAAAAAAAAAGGTTTACGTAAGTAGATATCCTTATGGAAAATTTCTAAATTTTATTGTGATTGCTAAATGTGCGAGGTTATGTAATTTGTTCGTAAATCCGTACATGTTGTTGATTTGTTTCAAACGTTATTATTTACCCCGTAAGCCTTAAAGGCCTTATTCAAGAAAGACTACTGAGACATGTCACTAGAGTCATCGAACATTTTGACATTTTGTTACTGTATTATATGTGGTACCCACCTACATTGTTTTGTGATTGCGTCAAAAAAAGAGTATAATGTTTTCAGGCTTACTTATTATGTATTTTGTTACGAAACTGGAGTCCAAGATTTGGAGTAAAATGCTTACACTCTTCTTAGGGTATTTCACTACGGAACCAAAGATTGACACACAAATATGGTCTTCCAAACGT
The DNA here is from genome assembly GCA_963555685.1 of Acrobasis consociella. Classification (NCBI taxonomy): domain Eukaryota; kingdom Metazoa; phylum Arthropoda; class Insecta; order Lepidoptera; family Pyralidae; genus Acrobasis; species Acrobasis consociella. Next base: position 5,853,981 of record OY743104.1, on the reverse strand, counting down.
CCGATGTCCAAGTCGTCAAGCAGTCGTAATCAAAAATTCATCGCTGAAGTAGTATGAGGTATGAGTTACTCACCGATATCGCTGGATAGTTAGTTATAATACAGGGTGGCCAAATAAGAGGTATACACTTTAGTTTTGTAATTTTATTCTATGAAATATATCAAGTATTCCTTGTTAAATATAATATTTAGGGCTGGCAGTTAAACATGGAAAATAATGTCAGACATATCCACCTCTAGCAGCATCACAGATGTGAACCCTTTTCATCGCGTTTTTCATCACATTTTCACACATTTAAATTTTCCGTATCTACTCAAAGTAATGTTCATGCAACTACTGTCATATTTACCGCCTAAACAAAATGGCGGCAAAAAAAAGTTGTATACCTCCAAGTTGGCCACCCTGTAGTTTATCAACGGATACTCAGTTTGTCACGTGTTCGCTTTTATATACGCCTGCCTAGGTACCTAGATATTTCTAGAAAATACATGTACTTGACCTTCCGTGAGTTCCGTGATCCCGGCTTAAGAATGTTCGAGTGTATGACATTGCAATTGTGTGAAGTCGGGATCATTCTGGAACATTCCACAACCACCTGTATAGGTAATTTTAAATCATTCTTAAACATTCTACATCCTTCTAGATTATTTTATAAACCAGAATATTCGCTATTCTTCTTTATTCTTCTAGCAACTTCGCGACAATGTGATTTGCTTTATTCGGATCTAACTTCAAACTGAGATTTTGTCACCGTTATATATAAATTAAATTGTAGTAGTGTTTCTTAATCTATTAAATCATATCGATGTGAAAATGATAAAGAAGTCTTATTTAAAGATATATTCCAATTTTCCCTGGCTTTGGATCGAACCTAGGACCCCCAGTGTTATTTTTTGAGGGCGCCACTATCGGAAGTCTAGTCCCTTAACACTGCGATACACATAATAAAAGAGTTTATAAGTAGTAAGTATCTGCTTTGATTCCCTACAATAGACGTTTCATATCAAAGGAGTTTCTGTTGCTGGCTGTTTATAATTACATTTAAAAAAATGTTGTAGTATGTATTTTAAGGTTTCACTTCGATATTAAAACATCGATCCATTAAATCTATATCTATATCTATACATATAATAAAAAAGTAAAAAAAGTGTGTCTATACATTAAATATATTTCCAAAAAAAATATTGGGGGCGATGGAGACATAGTAATAGAGTAAGAATTAAAAAAAAATGTCTGTCTGTTTGTCCGTTTGTACACGCTTATCTCTGGAAATACTGGACGGATTTGAATGAAACTTTTTTTGTTATAAAGCTATTAAGCCTGGGCAACATATAGGGTATAAATGATTTTGGAAAATAGAACGCCTGATGCAGAACCATAATGGTCCAGCTAAACTATAAGAGATATAAAAATGTCGCCTTAGTAAAAGTTGTTCAGCCTGATGAGCATTTTCCAGAGACATAAAGTCCACGCGAACGAAGTCGCGGGCTTCGGCTAGTGTTATATAAAAATTGCTATGCCAATCATCACGACGCGTAGCAATTTTATCGATAAAAGTCGATTGTGACCTAAGTGACGTAGTCCCCTGCACTAGCCGGATTCCAACACATGCATATTTACGCACACTAATGCACGCAGTTTTTGGTCTCGCCTTTTTACCGCCTATTTCCAGTCTTCTTACTTAGATCATAAGTCTATGGGCTTAACCTCCCAATAATATCTATCAAGATGTTTCGGGCTTATGTTGTTACTTACCATCAGGTCCAGGCTTGGCTTAGAGACCTTGGTCCTGAACTATGGGGATGGAAACGGAATGAAAGGCATGCCCTGGGCCTGAGCTTGGCGTGCGCTTTTAGTCCGAACACGCCCAGAGTGCAGAACACATTTTAAAAAATCTAAACTTTTTCGAAGCTCATAGCTAGGTAAAAATTGGAGAATGATAAAAAGTGTGGATGCCAAAGTTGTAGAGAATTTTATCAGCTTTCATTATGTAATATAAGAAAATATCGTACGACGCACAATTTTCGAGATGTAAGCAAAAAAACAAAAAACGGGACATTCTTTGTGCCCTCCCCCCGCGGGCTCACCTCGGAGGGATAAGGATTTTTAGTATGTTTATGTCCTAACTAGTCCCAACAAAATGCCTGAGTCAAACTTTCTGCTTTTCCACCCACAATTATTCGTTGACTGTACTAATCAGACAGACGGACAGACAAACAGCAGAGTCTTAGTAATAGGGTCCCGTTTTCACCCTTTGAGTACAGAACCCTAGAAATAGGTACTTCTTTGTAACCGACTTTTTTGAAGAATATCCCCCAAACGGGGTAGAGAGAATACAAGTTGAGTTGCCTGGATGAAATTGAATTGTAAAGTCGCCTTTAGATTTTACGATTGTCCTTCTATTCTAGATCACTATAGTATGATGAAATTAAGATCCTTTGTTTATTTTCGGTCGTTTTGGAAATCCTTTGGGGAGGCCTATGTCCAGCAGCGGACTTCTTGTGACTGATATGATGATTTTGTGCAATAAAGTGTATTGTATTGCATCCGTTTCCAGTTCCCGGCTCTGCTCGCGCTGACTCTCTTCTTCGGCCTCGGTGTGTTCGTGATGATCTTCGCTGCGTACCAGCTGCATTTCTACAGGATTTACCGACAACATGGGTGAGTATTAGTGAATTTGCGCGCGAAGCGTCTTAGCTTCGAGATTAGGTAAAAATACTTTTGTCCTTCTGTCATAATAACGTAGTTTCCTGGGTCAAAAATATTTGGTACTGTTAATAATAGGTTGAGGAAAAAGTCTTTTCGCATTTTATATGAAAATTCAAAACATTTTTAATATAGTTTATTTACACCTAAAGTATGTAGGTACCATTTTGTTCGATAACTTTTTGCCATCTTATAGGTAGGGACATGATCCCATTGCTATAGAAATTTTGAGGCTTCTGATCAAAAACCTGCGTCAAGTAGTTTTGGCAGTCCTCTCGTGATGTTAACCTGACACTGCCTAAAGAATTCTGAAGAGTCCGAAACAGGTAAAAATCTGAAGGTGCCAGGTCAGGACTATACGGCGGATGCATTAACACCTCCCAGCCAAACTCTCTTAATTTTTGCTGAGTGGTTAAAGATGTGTGAGGTCTAGCGTTATCATGATGAAAAACCACACCCCTTCTGTTGATTAATTCCGGCCGCTTTCTCTCAACTTCTTGCTTTAATCTTATCAGTTGTTCGCAGTTGAGTTCTGAATCGATGGTCCTGCCTGGTGGTAACAACTCATAATGAATAATGCCCTTCCAATCCCACCACACACACAGCATCACCTTGTTGCGAGTTAACCCGGGTTTCGCCACAGTCTGTGAAGCCTGACCGGCCTTTGACCATGACCTTTTTCGCACGTTCTTGTCGTACGTGATCAACTTTTCATCACCAGTTATCAATTTCTTCAAAAATGGTTCGGTCTCATTACGTTGTAATAAAGAATCACAAATGAGTACACGGTTCATTAAGTTTCTTTCAGAGAGCTCGTGAGGTACCCAAATATCGAGCTTTTTTGTGTACCCATTTTTTTCAAATGCGCCAGAACTGTTTTGTGGTCAATTGCCAGTTCTTCAGCTACGTCGTAACTACTGATATGCCGATCTAGCTCCACTTTTTAAAAAATAGCATCCATTTTATCCGTAACAGGGCGACCAGAGCGACGTGCATCTTTGACATCAAAATTTCCGGATTGAAAACGCTTAAACCAAATTTGTGCTACTCTCACAGACACTGCACTAGGTCCATAAACATCGCTTTTTTTTCGCGGCTTGCGTTGCATTTTTACCTTTTTGGTAGTAAAAATTTAAAATGTATCTAATTTCTTCATTAGATTCACTCATCTTGACGGTAAGAAAAACAAATAAAAATTACGCATTTTCCTAATTTGAATTTGGAATTAACTTCTTCGCATTTTCCTAATTTGAATTTGGAATTATCTTTTTTAAAATTTAAACTTTTAAATGATACCAAAACCAGCCAGGTACAAATAGTATAGCCAAAGTGGTTTTATTACAAGTTCATACATACTATATGCGAAAAGACTTTTTCCCCAACTTAATAGAATACAACGTCACAAAATAATGTCACTTGTCATTGATGGTGTCCATTTTCAACGTAATTTTAGATTTATTATTGCAGAAAAATTTATTTGCGCTATTTGACTCCAGGAAACTTGACGTCATTAGTTTTTATTTCATATAAATCCACTGACCTCCATATATACAAGTACGCTGGACCTATGATTAGCCGGGCCATAGTGAGGCGATTTGATTTTCGCCATTTTGGCGCTGATCGTTGAAGCAAAGTAGAAGTGGGTGGGAACGGAACTAATATTAGAGAGGGACAATGAAAATCGATAAAAGTCATTTCCGAATTAGTTACGTCAGATTTAGTTCTCTTACCACGCATTGGGGGCGCTTCAAATAGGCACAATAAAGAGCTGTCATTTCTTAGGGTATCATAGGTCCAGCGTACTTGTATATATGGAGGTCAGTGTATAAATCCCATAGAAAATGTTTGTGTTGACGTTTTGAATTTGAGTTGTTAAAAACACAGGTTCAGTAAACAGGTTCGATAATTTTTAAGATTTTGTTGTCGGTTTAGTAGTTCGAAACTTTTCAAAATGGCTATAATATGGGGGAATTGGTAATGCAAAAAACCACATTTCAGCCTTTTCGTAAAAAAACAATCTCATTTATTAATCTTATTAAGACGCAACATTTTTGTCCGAACAACTTTTTTATCTAATTAACTTAACGGATTGGTGACTCGCGAAGTCTACCGCCGCCGCGATTTTCAAATGGCTCGATTCTTTAGACAGCTCGAAAAATCCGACCCCAATGTTGGTCACTTACACATTGTACGGTGCGACTAAGGCCCAACGCAGACGACAGACTAGACCGCGCCGCACTTTTAGTCTGTGAAAATAGAACCTATGGAATTACATGCAGTAACACACACGACGCACAAAAAGTGCGGCGCACAAAAAATCCGTGTAATTTTGGCAGACCGCGCCGCGCCGCGCCGCGCCACACCGCACAAAAAGTGTGCGAAAAAAATACAACGTATGCTTCAATTCGCGCTAACACAGACGTCGCGCACTTTAGTCTGTGACCTTCACTCGGCTAGTGGTGGACGTGACGTGCGCGGTATTACAGCATGGCGCTAGAGATAGGTGTACCGATGTTAATTCATGAAATACAAAACAGACCTGCAATTTATGATACTTCAAAATCCGAGTATCATGCCTAGTATAACCTTTCTTCTGGACCAATGCACTTTCTCATTATTGTTTCCGAATGTGTCAAAGTTGGTCTTAAAAAGAATAGCAACTCATTAAAAGTATTAATATAAATTTTATAAAATTTGAAAAAATTGTCCGGATATTGTTTTGGAATTGCATGTTTCATATGGAATTGTCCTTTTAGTAATCTCTCCGAAAGTATAGGATGTACCCAAAATTTTCTATTTCTTCTTCTTTTTCTGTACTTCTAGTATAAAATAATACATCACAATCTTTGCACTTCCATGGCGTGTAAAACTGTACGTGTCCCGTCCCTACAGTTCTGCCGACAGAATGATTCAAAATGTGCGTCGTGTGTGTTGAGTCCGTGAACAATCCGCGAAAGACTTTTTGCGCGCCACGCAGACTATTTGTGCGCCGCAGACTCGATCGGACAAAAAGTCTGTCGTCTGTGTTGGGCCTAAAAGCTACTACAACTAGACTTTTTTTTTCAGGTCCAACTCAGGATACTTTAATGTAAACACAGCAGGTGCTGACAAACCATCGGCCGTGTAAATAACTGAAGATCTTTTGGAAAAGAGTATTTTAAGGAAATGGAATGTTGCTGAAGTTTTGTAAAGACTTTCTTCTTAGGGTTCCGTGGTAATGAACCCTTATAGTTTTGCCATGTCTGTCTGTCCGTCTGCGGTTATACTCAGAGACTATAATTTGGCATGAGTATGTATATTAGTCACGAGTGGTAAAATTAGATCTGTAAAAAAAATAAGATTTAATTTATCACCTCTCATATATACATGTAGCTCCCATACAAGTTCGTTAAAGAAATTTAATAGAATTAGTTTTTCAGACTTTTAGTCTCGTGAAGTCTAAGTCGGCATTAGCAACTACGGAACCGGGTTTTATTTTGATCTCATTATTGGTTACCACGTAGCAAAACCAAAATTGTATTCGGAAACAAAAGGCTATGCCCTTTCGTTTAGGGCCAAAGGTTTAGGCCCTAAACGAACGGGCCGATTTTGATGCGTTTTTTTTTTTTGCTTGAAAGTTGTCTTGATTGAGATGGTTCTCAATCAACAAACGTAGTTAGTTTGATGGTAATCGGTTTGGCGGTTTAAAAGTTATGGGGTAGCCATACATAATTATGCCTGAGTGGAGTATGAAATGAAAGGGTAAATGGAAAATATATATATTAACCCTCAAATTCATAAAAATTTACAGGCATTTGTTAAACCTGTTTTAGTTAAAACACTTTTTGTCCCTTTCCCTCTTTTCAATATTTGACATAGTAAGAACGAGACAAAACACAATTTAACTAAAAGAGCTTTAGCAAACGTTTGTTCACTTTTATATGGGGGTAAGAAATCGGCCTTTAGGTGAAAATCGCTTCAGCCGATCAAGTTATTTGAGGCTTAGGCTTTTAGGCTGAGTCAGGGTGTTTTTAATTTGCCTAGCAAATAAACTATATTGTTATAAAATTGAAGTATGTCATACACAGGGTTGCCTTTCAAGCACCGGCAACATTTTGGAGCAAGTTTAGTCCATAAACTATTTTTTTCTTAATATATATTTAACATCCATTTAAAAAAAATCGTCATCCCGTACAATTTCCATTTGGCTGAACGCTGATTTGTATTGGAAGCCGATGTTTTTTTGTTTTCTGATAATGGTTTTAATGGAAAGTATTTCAGTATCACGGACCGAACTTGCTCTAAAAGTGTTGGTGGTATTTAAAAAGTAACCCTGCAAGTGTCCTGTCTACGTCCTGTACAACTATATTTTGAATATTGATATTGTGATACATTACCACGCCCTTATACGGACGGGGTTGACAGAGGCTAGTAGGCCCGCAAGATTAAGTATTAGAAGTATTCAATTGGACCTAATTAATGTTACCAAATCGATGAAAGTCTGTAACACAAATGTAACGTGTCATTGACTTTGTCAAGAATAGACCTCCTAATTAATGTTACCAAATCGTTGAAAGTCTGTAACACCAATGTAACGTGTCATTGACTTTGTCAAGAATAGACCTAAAGAGACGTGATAGATTTTAGTCATAAGTAATGGTGTATAATATGCTCATATTTCAATTCATATGCCAAGTTTGTTTTTAAACGAAGTATACAATTTATTAATTAATCACCCTATTTTGTTATATTGTCCATCTGGTGAAACAGGGTAGTTTTTTTTAATGTGTCCATTTTACACAAAGCCGTATAATTAACTTAGAAAATAGGTATATACTGTATACTTTTCAACTAGCAGCTAAATTTTTGTACCACATTCAGTCTGCACTTGTACTGAACTACAATCGGGGTACCTTCTACAGAGCTCACGCCTTTTCTTAAAGTTCATTGCGTTGGCTGCCGAACCACGCCAAACGGTCCGAAAGCCTCGTAACGCTTTTTCTTTACATTAAATTTACTATTGTTATAAAAAAACATTACATTAACTGTTTTAACTCCTACGGTAAACCGGGTTTTCATTCTAAAAATTTACCTCACCCTAACAAAATCTGTTCAGCTGAGTGATCGTTTGTAGGCGGGGAACAATTTTTATATAAGTGGTTCAATCACGGACTAGGCTTGCTCAAAAGATCTGGTTAGTAGTTCAAGTAAGGGCCAACCCACACCGGAATGGCAGCTGCTGGCAGCCTACTTTACTGTCAAACCATATAGTCACCTTTATTACATAAGATAGTTTGAAAACAAACACGGTAAACTCAGCGCCACGCGTAAACGTGGTTCCGCTGGCAGCCGCTAGGCTAGTGTTTTGTTCAAGCTACACTGTGCGTTTCTCTAATAGAAATAAAGGTGAATATGGTTTGACAATAAAAGACCGCTACCAGCCGCTACGGTTTCAGTGTGATTTAAGCCTAAGTCCGAAATTACTTAATTTAAGTATAGATTTAGCTATCGATATAGATTCGATTTATGAAAGAATGGAGGAAAGGCCTTTGCGCAGTAACGGCACACCATATGATAATGAACCTAATATACGTCATAGCTAAAGTGTATACAACATTTTTTTTGTATAGTTATTATTATACAACGGTGGTGCCATCTATAAGGCAATCAGTAATGTAAATGAATGTAATGTAGGTAAATAAATAGTCCAATTGTATGTTGTTCATAGAGATAGTATCAAGTCAAGTATACTTACTCCGTCTCATTATAAAACGTGGACTAACTAGTACGTAGTTTAAACCATTATCTGCCCAAATCTCGAGGACTTCCCGCAATATGTCACCTTCTCTTTGTCACTGTCAACTGAATCAGGGTGAATAATGGTTTAAACCAAATCGTAAAGTTAGTTCTCGTTTTATATTAAGACAGACTACGTTTACCTTATACATATTTTAACCTGTAATTTTATGTAGGAGAGTCAAAATATAAAAATGACGTCCAAGTAGCGCCGCCACTGTGTATCCCTATTTTAACAATATATTATATATTTTTTAAAAATCATACATTTGGATCTTGCCATTTTGCCACTAATATAACTGCCAGTGTTGGTATTTAAAAGGTCTTTGATGTCGTATATTTGAAGTATTATAAGTATCTACACTATAGATTATACTGTATTAGGAGAGTAGATGACTAATTATGAAGTTCGAATTACAGATTAATATATTATGTAAGTAGCAAGGTTCGAATATGAGTTAGAGCATAAACACTTTCTGTCTTATTATAAAACGCAGACTAACTTTGTTACTAGGTTTAAACACTATCCGACCAAATCAAGTTGACATTTTCAGATAAGACAATGGCATATATATGTCGCAGTTGGATTGTATAATCCGCTGTTATTCAAAAACTCTAGCTGTTTGGCATTACAGCTCGATTCTGTAATACAGCTGAAAATCATTTAGCTAGATCGTCTAATGTGTTACGTTTAACAAACTGGCTTACGTAAGATTGTAGAACGATTAGTTCGGAATTCTGCCACTAGTGGCTTGTGAAGTGTCAGTGTCATAACAACAAATATGGCCTCCCATAAAGTAAATTCTTCGTCGTGTTCCGGGACTAAGCTGTTTTCATCAAGAGACATCGGGGGCATTGTTTGTGATTTTGGACTGCAAAAGATTGAAAAGAATAAAGCAGACCTTTAGCTTGGTTAGCTTCCGGCAAGATGGAATATTCACGTGGATCAATTAGCCGTAAGAAATCGCTACGCCGCCGCTATTGAGTTGTCGGGTTTACAAAATTTTAATATCCAATTGCATCGAGCTGATTATCATTCTTTATTGGTGTTTTATAATGTTGGAGACTGAATTATATAGTAAGGAGTTGAATTGAGGTTTTGTTTCCATCCCACGAGTAATATAAAAATAATAAAGAATATTATTAACTATTGTCCCCTCATATTTTATATTATTTTGTTTGGTAACACAGTTTTATTCAATAATGGTAGACCTTAATGTCATCTCAACGCTAGCTGTTTTGTTAAACGTAATTACGTAACTCATTGACAATCGAACTGAACCATTTTCAGCTGTTTTACAAAACCGAGCTGTAATGCGAAACAGCTAGAGTTTTGGAATAACAACGGATTATACAATTTAACTGCGACATACAGATGTCAACTAGATATGGTCGGATAGTGATTTAAACCTAGTAACAAAGTTAGTCTGGGTTTTATAATAAGGCGGTTTCAGTCTTATTATAATGGTAACGCGGTTTTACTTTAGTACTTGTTTTAAACCATTATCCGCCCAAAACAAGAAGCCCACCCGTAAAATGTCACCTTATCTTTTGTAACTGGCAACTTCATGTGGGTAAGTAATGGCTTTAACACTCTCACTGCCAAGTTAAAAGACACAATAGAAAATCTATTGTTTGGGTACCGCCAGCGGACCCCATTGGCACGAGTGTTAAACCAAGTCCTAAAGTAAGTCTGCGTTTTATAATAAGATGGATAACCGCGTATTGTGGCGCCGCGCCGCAACGCAACGCAACCGCAACATATAATTTCAGTTCTTAATTGCGTTTTTTGCAGTTCAGGCTATTAATCGATATCGAATATTTTATAAACTGCACATTACCAATTATTTTTTTAAGCTAGAACGCGATCGTGTCTCTCACCGCAAATTTAGGCGTTGCGGCGCCGCAACGGATTGTATGTTTCGGCTCTTAATCGGCAAAGGGAAGCAGCAGCATCGGATTTTAACCATATAGTTACCAGGGTTCTGAAATAGTAGGTAGCATTGAAGGCTCAGAGTTTGAAGTAGTGATATTGTTATAAGTACTCCGAAAACAACCTTCCAATATTTCTTTCTTACTTAACCCTTTACCGGGCAATGGTAGAAAAGTTACCACATTGAATTTGAACCTTATGCCTTCAACATAAAGTTCCAAACCAATAAAAAATTATACGTCGTCTGGTTGGGGGTATACACATTTTATTTTGCATTTAATATTTCCTGTAATTTAGGAATGTGAATAGCGGATGAAATCTAACAAAAAAGACAGATCATGTTGTGTTTTAGTATAGTTTTATACTGATCCAACGAGGTTGATCTTTTTATTACTTTAGAAATTGCTATATTCAATAATTATTTTTTGCAACGACCGTCGAAGATCGATCGTCGTCTGTATCCTTTCTAACAATTCAGATAAATGTAAGTATTAGTAAAAATTGTTCTTTCATATATTTTAATTGAAGATTTTACTAATTTGATTGTATATTTTTCTATTGGTACACTACGCTGTACAGTCTACAACATTTGTTATGATAAAGTTAATAAAGAATTAGATACAATGTGATTTTGTTTGTTTCATTTGATCAAGCACCAACACCTGAAAAAAGCAATTTAAATATACGTAGGTACATTAATTGATGATGAAAATGATCAATAATGACCTGTGCAAAATAATGTCGGATGTAGAGCATATATACGTACCAATGACCTTAGTTACTCAAAAAATACATATCTGTTATTTACGGTCGATTTTGGATCATCTATAGCGATTTCATACGTTGCTTGGATTGTTCGAACCATAGAGTTAGTTGTACCTGGTGTGCTGTCATGAAGTTAGAGGTTAACTAATCATGTAAAAAAACTATGTCTTTGGACTCCTTATGCCATCAGTAATAATTTCTATGTCTATCCCCTTTTAGTGAGATTACCTTAGCACTATCTTCAGGATAACTATTAACTATGTATTTCATTTTGTTTAAGATTTATTGTATAGAGACTAGAAACGACAGGTTTTCTATAGGTACTAGGTAATAATTTTTGATCCTTACTAATTTTCTAGGCAAACTCTGTAGTAGTAAAAGTAAGTAAAGTTATTCTATTTTAACCGACTTCCAAAAAAAGGAGATTATATTTAAATTCGCCGCGATCTTTTTTTTATTGTATTTTTTGCATTCCGTGAAGCAGTGTGGGTGACATACCAGTTAAGCCCGTGATGCACATGTCTGTAAATGGCATGCCAAGTGCTGGTAAACCAGCATGCAGGTTACTGGCAGGTTGCATACCAGTATCTAGAATCAAGGTACTTCGTGCCAGTGACGTGGAAAAGCAACATTCCAGAAACACGCTTATTCACGATTTAGACGATTCTCATATTGACCCGCACTACGCAGCTTAGCGCGTGAATGCGTGTTCTAACGTTGCTTGTAAGTATCTCAGTTTGTATAGAAAACACGCACAGTCCAACACATTGACACCGCGTCCCCGCGCGTCGTTTTTGTATGGCGGCCCCGCACTACGCAGCGAGGCGCGGTGCAGTGTGTTAAAGAATTAGAATTAAAGAATAAAAAAAAGAAACAAAAACTACTAAAGTCTAGACAAAAAGTCTGCATGCTACTGGCAAACTCGTTACGATAGGTATGCGTAGCAAGCCCCTCTCCCAGCTTTCCCGCAAGGGGAAAAAATCAAACGAGCTGCGATCTTCTGGCAAGCTTGGTCCTGGCATGCGAGCCAAGGGCAAAAGCTAGGTAGATAGTAGAGAGAGACACATGCCAGTAGCTCGTTCTTACCCGTAACTGGCATGGGTATTCCTTGCTATAATCAAGCTACTTCGTGCTAGTGACGTGCCACAAAAGGCGTTGGTTATTTTAATACAGCGGAGAAGAAACATGACACAAATACGATACGCTTGTTTACGATAAAGGTATAGTGTGATTAATAATGTATAGGTTTTCTTCGCCGCAAGAAGTTAATTGATCAATATTTCTACAATTCAACAAGAACTACAAAAGTCAAAACAAAAAATCTGCGAGCTAATAACAAAACACGTTACGAGCAAGTACTACGTGCGGTGCGCATGGCTGGCATGCGAGTCCACCCTCCCAGTTCCACTTCCACGCGAGGAGAAAAAGCCAAACAAGCTGTGCGATCTCCTGCCATGCTTTTCACTAGCATGGGAGCTACCTACGGACAGAAGCTAGAAACACATGCCAGTACCTAGCTTGTTCTTACCAGTAACTGGCATGTTTTTGTACGAGTAAAGCCTGTGGGCATTTCTTCAAATTTCGTTCTCCGCGTAACCTTCGTGGCGAAATTTAAATTACCAATAATCTTTTGAAAAAAAAATACTACACTATAGATGGTTTAAAAGCAAATAATATACTGTTTGAAACTTTCAAATTGACTAATAAATGATAAAGATATAAAATTCCGAAAAAAATCTGCCCACGAAAGTTACTATTGATACCACGAAAGTTACGCCAGTAAAAAATACAACTCAGTTGTAGCGAAAACTTTAGTTTTCGCTACAATTAAATATATTTTTGCATTAAATAACAATCAATCAAGACAAGCATATGCATTGAACCAGCGTTCAATGTTTAAATGTTGCATTAGCATCATTTTTCTATTTTTTTATGAATTAAAACTGCATAAATTGATATTTAGTGTAAAATTAAACAAAGCAGATTTCAAAACAACATTTTTCAATCACAAATTCGAACATTATTTATTTTTTCTATTAATGGCTAAAGAATATGTGCGTAACAAAATAATTAAAAAATGGTTTGACATAAAAATTATTAACTTATAGGAGGACGTTTAAGGCTTTCTATGACTAATTTTTAGATGTAATTTTTATTATGTCGGTCAATTGCAATTAATATAATTCACAGACAGGTATTATTTCTTTTTTTGCTTTTGTACTAAATTTCTCTCGGCTTTGCTTTTACAATATTGTGTAATTCGGTATCTTTTTTATTTTTTTCTCTTCTTCTTATTTCGGCTAATCGCTTTTTCTCCAGATGTAATTTTTTACGGCGGCATTTTTAATTGAAATACGTTAAGCAATTAAATTCGTTAAGTTATGATAATTCTTTAAAAAAAATTACACACTTTTAAATATGCATACAAAGTCACAAACGTGGATATAAACCTGTATACAAACTTGTCCTAAACTAAAATACAGAACCAAATTCAAACTCTCATATAAAGTAACATACAAACGAATACTTAATAAAGCTAAATAAATCTAAAAACAAACTCCAATGGAAACTCACACATAAACTCACATTCTTACTATCATACTAATTCAGAAACTCACAGTCACATTCACAGACAAACTAACAAACCAAATATATAAAACCAAACACAAGAAACTAATTATAATTCTACTCGCGAGAATATTCTTCGGCCGGCTCATCGTTACTTACACATACTAACACTTACCAAGAAATACCAATACTTTCCAACACTGAAATACATATATTACAGTCAACGAATTATTGTGGATGGAAAAGTCGAAAGCAGAAATTTTGACTCGGCATCTTTGTTAGGACTAGTTAGGACATAAACATACTAAAAGTCCTTACCCCTCCGAGGTGAGCCCGCGAGGGGAGGGCACAAAGAAGGTCCCGTTTTTTGGTTTTTTGCTTACATCTCGAAAATGGTGCGTTGTACGAAATTTTGTTATACTACATTATGAAATCTGATAAAATTCACTACAACTATGGCTTTCATTTTTTTATCTATCTCCAATTTTTACCTAGATATGACGCACGAAATTTTTTCGAATTTTTTAAAATGTGATGCAAAATTTCTGCTTTCGACTTTTCCATCCACATGCCCCTTTTGAGCACTCATTGACCGAACTAATACCAACCCATAGCAACACTTACATATACCATAACATACCGACACAAGCAAACATTGTTTGAGAACATTTTTTTTATTAGATTACTTGTATATTAGACACCGCTATAAGGAATATCACAAAAAAGTTTGTCGTATTAAAAAAAAACGAAATAAACATGTTTTTAGTATTTTGTTGTTACGGACATAGAAGGTATGATATAATATATGTTAAGAAATTAATATCATTGGTAATTTAGTGAGAATTAATAAAGATACGTAACTTTCGTGGCATGCTTTATAACTTTCGTGGCGAAATCGCCACGAAGTCCGCACCACGAAAGTTACGAAAATTTAACATTTTTTAAAATTACAGAGGCAATTACGTATGAATTTGAAAACAAAAAACTCTAAAATAAACTCGAAGCCATATTACATTTAAGGAGTGAATCGTTAAATGCGGAATAATTACTATTATTCTTCGAAAAGTGACCACAAAGGTCACTTGGGTTAGAGAATTTCAAAAAACTTAAAGAAATACACATCTGTATTTATTTGCAGACAACCGGTGAGCAGCGCATGAGTTCCCCACCAATGACGGGTCGCTACTGTTTATCCGCGCAACTAAAATGTGTACCTATGATTCAACTCGTTCTGAAGTTATGAGCTGTTTTGTATCGTTTTTTGAAAACTAGCAAAATCGTGTGACAGAGACTAAATGCTTCATAACTTTTTTTTATTTAAGAAATACAATTACCATTTTTTGTACAACTATGCATTGTTTAATCATAAACAGTTAGAAATACAAAATTTACTGATTGGGTGATAAACAAAAAAGTTATACGAGAAGGCAAAAGCGCGCGCGTAAGTGTGACACGCGGAGAACAGCAAATTTGCTCCCGATTTTGGCATTCAAATATTATTTAAAAAATTACTGTACATTATGTATCTTATTTAATTATGATTTTGTATAGGGGTATAACCAAAGTAACTCCTGCAATCGGTTTTAAAACCATACATTGGTTAACTTAAGAATAAAGACCGTGTGACAGTAAAAAAAGGCACTCTGAAGAAACACCCCTGTATTACTCATGCTTGTAAATAGCATGCCAGGTGCTGGCAAGCCAGCACGCTCCGGTTACTGACATTCCGTGAAGTAGCGATCTTTATTTATTTTTAAAGTGAATTATACAACTAAATACATTCTACTTAATATCAAGCAAAAAACGGCAAAAAATAATGTTTGTTTTATGGAACCCTTATACTGGTACTTAAATTTATTTTATTTTTTTAGTATTTGTTGTGGCAACTTGAGGCGGCAACCAACAGAAAGAAATACATCATCTGTATCACAGTCACATCACAGTTCATAAGAAAAAGACTTGTGTGGTGTGGTGACAGATGGACAGACAGACATACAGACGGGGGACAGAGGAGTCAAGTAATAGGGACCCGTTTTTACTCCTTGGATACAGAACGAACGTTCCGTTCGATCAAAAGATCCGAGTAGTTTTCCGAGAAATATTGAAATTTCAAGCCTGGCAACACACACTCCCTGCTTAGATAATTATTATTTGTCAAACGCACTCAATGATTGGATTGTGGTGTTCATGGACTATTTTTCCGAAAAAATTGTTAAATTATCTCGTTACATAAAAGTGGTTGAGTAATTCGTTGAAAAGAAGAAAGAATTTTGTGAAAATGAGTGTGTGACAAGGATTGACTACGTCGAAAACATCGAATGATATTGATGTGTTCACGGTTACGGTTTGTTCCATAATTTATTTGGTCACGTCTCCTCCGCTTATCCTCATATAATAGTAATAATGTCTCGCTAATTAATGTGTATTCTGTCGTTCAATTATACTACGAGATATTGTTTATTCTGACACCAATTTATACTACACGATTTCATGCCAACACCTGTTGAGCACTTAGGTTTTTAGAAATTTCTGTTATGCTATCTACTTGTGTGCTTCAAGTGTGTAAACAATGTGATAGTAATAGTGTGATAATTATTAAGCAACTTGCATTGATTCAATATATGTTTCCTAGTCATCTTATCCCATTTCGATCCTCCATATTCAATATTATTCAATATAATACTTTCCCTTGACAAATGGTAACTTTTTGTAAAACAGAGTTTTAAATCAAATTATTTGTTATGATAAACACTATGAGAAAATGGCTTAGCCTTGTTCCTTGACTGTTTTTGTGAACTCTTCAAATTCACTCCGAGGTCTATTAATGATTGTGCAAATTATTCCTGGTTAGAGTTTTATATGTGATAAGTTCGGACATGGTTATTTATGTGTGGAAGTTTGGGATACTTACCTATTGTATACTATATACCTAATTATAGTACATACAAACACATTCACCATTATATTGTGTACACTATCATTCCTTCAACCTTAATGAGGCATATAGAGTGTTTATTTCTCTGTCTTTCGCCTCAACAAAGCAAATGGTTGTAACTTATGAGAAGGTGAGGTAAAAATTCAAATATACAATATGTATAATGTGTATTGAACTCACAGGAATTCAGTTACAGCCAAATCTGTGACCACTTCTGCAAATGGCTAGTTGTAAGAAGAACATTTATTTTGTAGATTTGTGGTACAAAAATGGTGTGATGAGACAACTTGCACACAAAAAACTGGCCAAGTGCGAGTTGAATTTGCATAGAGAGGGTTCCGTACAATGCCAAAGTCAATCATATTTGAAATCCTTATAATAAGACGCGAGTTAACTACTACTAGTGCTATCTGGTAGTGTTTTAGTGAACTATTTTCTGTAAGTGAACATAATATTTGGAGTTTACTTACACTTTGTTTTTAATTGATAGAATTCTTGCAGGTTTTCCTAACTACAAGGTAATCTACAAGTAATAAGCTATGTTTTGTATTTTTGTTCAAAATTTTAGGCTCAATAGTTTTGGAGCAATGGGTTGTGGGATATTGTCAATTTTCCTCCTTATCCAAAAATAAAATCAAAACTATTTATTTAACAATATTAACAAAAATATATTTAAAATCCTCATAACAAGCCCTTTTATTTAATATTCAATAAACAGTAAGATTTGCAAAACTTTTTTTAAATTTCATGGTTTGTCTGTGAAAATGACACTCATTTAAAAAAATATTTTTTTACTTTACACTTCTGCGTTCGCACTCTGCCTACCCCTGTGGGAAGCAGGTGTGATAATATGTATGTATAAAATTAATAAATTTACTAATTAATAAATTAATAAATTTACCAAACTTGTAACCATTCCCATGCTTGTCTGGGAGAAAAGAAAATATACCACCAGACGATCAATCTCAGTAGATCCAAGGTTTGACAGTGTGGATCTACTGAGAAGTATTTTTCTTGCTAGATCCGGTAACCAGATCCATCATGGATCTAGTGAGATATTATTTTCTCAGTAGATATGTTTTCTTTGAAACTGTATCTGATGAGAATTTTTATTCCCAATAGATACATTTTCAGGAGAATTTCTGAATCATGTCCATAGGCCATGCGGCTAGCAACTCATCACTTCTAAGACTTAGGCCTTAGGCCTACCCTTTTAGGGATGTTTTGTTTTACTTTATGCGTAAGTGGCCAACACTGGCATCAGATTTTTCAAGCTGCCTAAAGGCATCTGACATATCTTAACGACGAAAGCCGGTATCAACGGCTTTATGTGCCTTCTAAAGCACGAAGGAGCTCAAGAATTCTTTATGTCACTTGTGGTCACCAATCCAAGTGCGGACCACGTCTGGTGTCACTTAACTTACGAAAGCGCTAGTAATGCGTACTTCGTTCGGGCCACCGTGAGGTGTAAAGATGTGACATCTGCATCTGTAAATGTAATGCCACTAGAAATTCATTAAAGTATCAATTATCGCCATTTACAAATTTATATGGTGTGATGTCATCACATGACCTTTACCATTTTGTGGCACCAAAATAATATGTGAGTACATCATATAAGTATGACAAAATTTAAATTAAAACAAAAGTACATACCTCATACCTACCTTATGTTTTTTTAGATTTCAAACATAAAAATGCACATTTAGGTAAATTGACTATTTTCTAGGTACATATAATTTAAGTATATTTAAACTTTTTGTTAAGTATGTAACCTTTTATATTAAAGCTCCTTTTCAAGTTTTCAACTGACTTCCAAAAAGGAGGAAGTTATCAATTCGTCGCAATGTCTTTTTATGTATGTTCACCGATAATTCGAAGACGCCTAGGCCGAGTAAGGGAAGTCGGTTTTTAGTTTTAATGCCGCGTCTTCGTACCGCGTTTACACATTCGTGCGAATCGCGAGGCGAATAGCGAACTCACTGTTCACATGTGCGTGTTCGTTATTCGCCTCGTCATTCGCCACGCGATTCGCGCGATGTAAATGCGGTATGAAAAATTATGTCAAATACTAGCTGTGCCCGTGGGCTTCGCTCCCCGTTGGAGACTATCCTATTTCCTTCCCGAGGTATCAAACTATATCCATATCAAATTTAATCTAGATAGGTTCAGTGAAGTGGTAACAAACAAACAAAGAAATATACAATTTCACTTTCGCATTTATAATATCATAATACCAAATATAGTTCTGACACACACCTACATACACATATATATGTTTCTTTCTCAGTGGTAACCAGAAACTATAAAACTCCACTTGCAAATTCTAACAGACCTCTTTCGCTTCATTTACACTCATCACTTACTTTTTTAAATACTAACTACTCTGATTATTCTGGCCAAGGCTCTGGTAGCACAGACAGGGTCGTGCTCCTGAGGTGTTATTTTTCAAACGCGGAGTCACTAAACGAACGGTTTTTTGTATGGAAAAATATGAGGTGACTCCGCGTTTCAAAAATGGCACTTAGCAGTGGAGACAAAAAGACCTGAAGATGATGATGAACTACAATCATTTGTCGTTCTATGTACCTGTATTGAATACATTCGCGTGCCATCAATCGCGTGAGCAGACCGATATGAGAGTGCGTTCGCAAGCGGATCCGCTCCAGTGTGTCAGGGACTGGATACCCGTTCGAATAGTTAATGACTGGTTCTTGCTGCGCCATACATTTGCGTCTACGCTATTTTCTAACAAATCAAATCAGATACTTTTTTCTAAACGTCAAAACAAACAGTTTCTATGGGATTTTGTATGAAATACAGGCAAATGACGTCATATTTTTTTAGTCAAATAGCGCTTTTATTATCAGTTTTTCTGAAATAATAAATTTAAAATCACGTTAAAAATGGGTATGTTTAAAGACAAGTGACATTATTTTGCGAGGTTTTATTTTGTTATCAGTACAAAATAATTTATTTTTAGCTTAGGAAAATACCCCATTCCGCGAGTTATGGGATATACACCTGTCTAAATAATGAAGTTGTTCATTTAGGTAGGTCAAGTAGTTAGGATATTTTTGACGTTTACATTTATTTTCTGTGTCATTCGACTTGAACCTATGTATGTATATTACCGATATTACCTAATTCACTTCTGAGGTAAATAAATATTTGTCATCTGGTTTTTGCCCGAATTACATTGGTGGTAAAAAGGTATTGCACACTAGCTGTACCCGTGGGCTTCGCTCCCCGTGAGAATTTCAGGATAAAACTATCCTATCTCCTTCCCTGGGTATCAAACTATATCCATATCAAATTTCATCCAAATAGGTTCAGTGGTTGAAGCGTGAAGTGGTAACAAACAAACAAATATACAAGCTCACTTTCGCATTTATATTATCAGTAAGGAAGTAACGATAAGAATTTTATTTTGCTTTACTATCTATGTAGTAAAAATCAACGCGTAATATTAAGAAATAGAACTTGGTTAATTGTGAAACTACCGGTATTTTAAAAACCAAGTTTCCATCCCTGGCTGTACTAAGTACAACATTAATGGACAGCGTCTATCTTTGCGGATATGCATGACGTCATCATGTTGTCAATCAAACCAGCCGCAGTATAACAAATGTATGTACCTACATTGTCATGGCGCAGAATTAATAAGTTAACTATTAAAGTATAAAATGAAAGCTCCGTTTTTAAGCGTACCCCGCAAATTATAACGTCGCCGTGACTTAGGGGGGCTACTCCCATAGTGGATAGTGACGTCCTATTTGTACATCAAACCAAACAAGACTTTAACATCATACATCAATTCTTAATGTTGCTTGACTGAAACGCGGATAAACAGTAAGTCTGTGTTGCGTACCGCTTTTGGAGTAGGTAACCCCCAGGACTGTTATTTCAAAGTAATTAGGTTGCGAAAAGTTTCACTAATGTTACTTTGATCGGAAGCCTAGTGTACCAGGGACTACGTAATGTACGATCACCAAAATAGGAAACCGGTTTTAGAGTTCTCTATCAAAATGTAAAACAAAAATATTTTAGAATATTTTGTTCCTTCTGATGACTTTTTTTTAAGTCCTGTAAAATATCATGATCCATAATCAAAAGATAATCTACTTCCGTATAACCTGGACAGTTGATATTTGGCATCTAGGTATACTATGTCTATTACGCATAGGTATAACTACGCAGGAAAAAATAAATAAAAAAACAGTGAACTTCATAGATTTGTTTATTTTTTCAACTAATCGATTTTATGTTGCCCGCGAAATCGTCAAAATGTAAAATAAAACTGGTGGTTGCAGAACTCTAGTGAGCATGAGCAAGCTTTGCTCTCTGCCTACTGTTTTTTTCACTTATCCGTTTTTTAATAGCTGACGACTGAGTATGCTTTGGATGGCTATGGGCCACAGCCAGTAGAATCACCATAGCAACAGTTACACAACAAGTGTGATGTGACCTTGATTGTTTTTATAACTCCTCGTCGCCGAGCTACACGTGAATATTTGATGGAAACGATTTTATATGTAATTAGAGAATGTTTTAAATCAATTTCGTTTAACTAAAGACTAAGCAGGCAACCTTTTAGACGTGTGAGTCTCAAATCTCAAAGCCCATGCTTTCTTCGGCAGGTTAGACGAAGACTATTTTGCGGCGCCTTAATTACGGCGCCAGTGAATACCGTACAGCACACCTTTAGACCGTGACAATGACTATTTTCAGGCTCTTAAATCTCGCCGCCAGTGACTAGCAAAGTTGTTGTACACAGTGCCTTTTTCAGCTTTTTTCACAAGTATTAAGTGCTGAAGCGAGAGGCGTGGGGTCACAGGGCCTAAAAATTAGGCATTAAAAATAGTCTAAAATCTTAATTGACTGTTTACTCTAAAAGAGATAATAGCGTTTAAAAAAATAAACTATTTATCGTCTGTGACACTAAACAACTTTCTTATAAATAAAAATAAATAGAAAATCAGTAGAAAATGGATGGAAAAAAGTTGGCTTTAACTCTGATCAGCTAATTAAAAAAAAAGTACTTTTAGGTATTTGTGTCTGATTCATGTATTATAACGAAATTTATTTAATTATTCCTTTAAAATAGTCTAATCTACAGGTATCTAATGAAAAAAATGTAACATTTTATCATTTCATGCCATAGTAACAGTGTAAGAATAATTACACACTTCCTTATCGTTTTTAGATTAAGCGCTATGATAACACAATTTGTTCAAACAAGCTCGCTCACTTGTGCTCACGAAGACAAACTTTTAGTTTCAGACTATCTGAATCCGAAGATTGAACAAGATATAGTTTTTAAAACTAAAACCCGAATACGGGGAGATGCTTGCTGAAAAGTACGTTTATACGAAACAGCTCGTAATGTATCATTTCATTATCATCAATCATTCATTCATCATCAGGTCTTTTTGTCTCCACTGCACGACCCTCTGTACTACCAGAGCCATACTTGACCAGAGTAGCCAGAGAACTTTGGCCTGCACTCTCTACGCTGGCCAGACGGGTTGGAGAGATTTCATTGATGTTTACGAGTATAAGCTTTGTTTAGCTTGTATTTCCTAAGTCGCAGTTCTACGACATTCACGGAAAGACTTAGAGTGGTTCTATTCTATTCTGCCGGAAACCACATGGCGAAAAAAAAAACTCCCACTGTACTTGTATGGGAGGTACCTTAAAAAAAAATCATGATTTTATTTTACCACTTTTTGGCATAATTAATATACCCATATAAAATTACAGCTTAATAGTACTTGTAGTCTCTGAATAAAACAGCGGACAAACAGACAGACAGACATGGCGAAAATATAAGATAGATAGATAGATAGATAGATAAATGATTTATTTGCTCTCTGTAACACACAATATACATAATTATTATAAGGTAAGGTAATTACAAATTTTAATACTTACAGCTAAGCATGCATTTGTGTGGCACAGTGCACAAAAGGGCTACAGCTCAGCTAAACGCTACCCCCTAGGAGTAACAGCTGATTTTCAGCTGGCGCCCTTGAGAATGCGCGAACAAGATTCCAATTACAAACAATAAATTTACAATTCTAACGCATTATAAAAATTTAACATACAAAAAATATTAGTTAGAATAGTACTGGCCAGAAACACAATAATTAAACTGAAAATAGTTGATTAGAATTAACCTCAAATATATATTCAATTAAATTATATATTTCATATAAATTAGATTAGATTAAGACATAGAATTGGGATCAACATTACACACTCATTAATTTAGAAGAAAAAAAATAATATAACATTTGATATATTGCATTAAACACTAATATACAAACACAAACAGGCATAGCCACTGAAAAGCTAGGTATGAAGGGCATAAATTCTACTGATGCGGCAGGCAAAGCGTTTTGACATATCTTTTTTTTGCATATCCAAAAGGTGTAATTTATACAATTTTTTTAAAGTAAATTTTGATGTGACGTTTCTAATTGGTGGAGGAATGTTATTCCAACACTTTGCCGCCGCATATCTGAAACTACCCCTGAATGCCACTGTCTTGTGTCGTTGCAATGAAAGCACGGGACGCGTAGACCTCGCATGATGTTGTGACAATAAAAGTAATTTTTCATATAAATACTCTGGCTTTTGAAATTTTATTATGTCAAACAACAGGCTAGCGAAGTGTAGCTGCCTACGTGATTCCATTGACAGTAAAGAGGCCTTATTTAAAAATGGCGTAATGTGACTTCGAGGAGGGATGTTAAAGCAGAAACGAGTGACTGGTGCAAAAAGCAGAAAATAAGAGTTCCTTGTTTACTACGGAACCCTTTAAACGGCCACTACTGGCAAATGTGCGAAGAAAGGCTTCACGTTCTCACTTTAAATTGTAAACATACATAGGTACATATTTTCACGCCTGTTTCCCATGGGGGTAGGCAGAGACTATGGATTTCCACTTACTACGATCCTTGCAAACCTCTTTTGCTTCGTCAACACTCAACTCTTTTCATGCATGCTCTCCGGGTTTGGGTAAATTGTAAACAGTAGTTCATAAAATAGTTTGAAGCATTGTCATGGTCAAGACAAAATTGTTTATAAGTAAATATTAATGATATGAATGCTAATTAGCTCAACAAGCTCTATCAAGTCAATTAATCGGCTACCTTGCCGATAGCATGCCATTTGATGTAAACATACACAAAGTAGTTACCTATTGTACCTATTAATTGTGTATTTTCCTGGGTCAAAAATAAATTATTTGGTGCTGATAACAAAATAAAATGTCCCAAAATAATGTCACTTGTCTTTAAACATATCCATTTTAACGTGATTTTAAATTTATTATTGCAGAAAAACTGATAATAAGAGCGCTATTTGACTCCAAAAGTCTATGACGTCATCTGCCTGTATTTCATACAAAATCCCATAGAAACTGTTTGTTTTGACGTTTAGAAAAAAGTATCTGATTTGACTTATTGGAAAATAGCGTATTGTGTATTTTCCTGGGTCAAAGCTAAATTATTTGGTACTGTTAAGAAAATATAACGTAACAAAATAATGTCACTTTTCATTGATCATATCTATTTTCCAGAGATATGCTTTAGTCCCATATAGTGATGTGCCGCTACCAAATTACCGTTACCAGTATTTTACTATTTGGGAATATTCCCAGTAAGATTCCATTGTTACCGGTAATATTCCCAAATGCTGGTAATATTGGTCATTAAGTATAGTTTTGTCGATTTCTCTATGTAATACTGTTTAAAACGCGCACGTGCACTCTTCCAAGCTGCTTCTCTTCCCGCGCAGATCGTAAAAGCCGATCAAGGGAATTGGTGAAAATGCGAACTATATTAATAGGTGATGCGGGTAGCATAGGAACCCGTCATTGTTTTGATTCCTTGTTAGGGCTCGTAGTAAACAAGAAACCCTTGTTTAGCTATTTCTGTCAGTCTGTCTGTCCGCGGTTTTACTCAGAGACTGTTAGTACTAAAAAATTTAATTTGGCATGGGTATGTATATTAATCACGCCGCGCTGACAAAGTGGTAAAATAGCTTTTCTAGATTAGTTTGCCATACATTACATGTAAAGTGGCATTTTTTCGACTATCATTTTTTGAATAGTTTGTATGTAATAGTCCATTGCGGCAGTAGGATGTCTAGATGTTAATTCTGTGTAAGTATGTACAACGAAGTTAAAAAGAAAACTATCAGAGCTAAGTAGGGTTTACAATACCCTTTATTGCGCAAAATAAATTACAGCACATAATTATCTTAAAAACTAGGGAATGCGCAAAAGGCGGCCTTATTGCTAAGAAATTTCTTCCAGGCAACCTATATAGAAAAAAATAATGTAAAAAAAAGTCTAAGTAGGGTTTGCAAATTAAGAGTTGTAGACCAGCGACAGAACATTCGATTTTTAGAGAATTTTAGATGTTAAATAGCGAGGCATGAATCCAAAATTCGGTTGCGTTACGGTTGTCGGTTCGTGCTACACCCGACACGCACTTGGCACGTTATTTTTCTATCTTCTCGTCCACCACTTCACTAAAGGTGATTTTTAAATCTTACGGCCACGGGCTCAGTCTGCTTAAAGCTGCAGGACCCAAAATGCTTTGTCTGCCCCATTAGGAATGGAGACGTGATATTGTTTCATATCTTGCAGCTGCGCACAGCGCACACTTTGCGTTTTATGTGATTTTTATAAATGATCATTCTTCTGGCGAGTAGGCGACCAATACTATATAAATGAATTTTTATCAGCGTTTCTTCTGAGCAGTGGTTATTACAAAGCGCTTTATCGGTAGCTTTTCAGACAGAAGCTTTTCGAGATATTTACTAAGTGACTTTATAGTAACAATGATAAAATACCCAGAAAGTTACTTTATGGGAAGTTACTTAGTAATTTTCTCGAATAACTTAATAGTAACAATTAGAAAATTCCCGGTAAGTTACTGTATGGGAATATTACTCAGTAAGTTTCTGGAAACTTACTCGGTAAGTTACTAGGAATATTGGGAAAATACTATTAAACATTAAATTTTTGGTTGCATTTAAATTGGAACTAGTAGAAGTCTTATCGAAGCATTGATATTCACAAATGAAATTTAAGACAAAAAATTTTTTTTCCTATGTTACCCTAAATTACCGATTTTTAGAATGTTACTGGTAACGTTACTGGGAAAATACTCGTCTGGAGTAAGTTACCGGTAACGGCACATCACTAGTCCCATATCTCTGCTATATTCAAAGAGATTTTAGATTTTATTATTGCAGCAATACTGATGTGCTATTTGACTCCAAGGAACTGACGTAATTGGCCTGTATTTCGTACAAATCCCATAGGAAATATTTGTTTTGACGTTTAAAAAGTATCAGATTTGTGTTGTAATTTAGGTACATTGGCTTATAAATAATAAAATAAATATATAGGGACAAATTACACTGATTGAGCTAGCCCCAAAGTAAGTTCGCGACTTGTGTTATGGGATACTAACTCAACGATACTATATTTTATAACAAATATATATATAGATAAACACCAAGACCCAGGGCAAATTGAAAAAGGCCATTTTCCAACTTGCCCTGACCGGGAATCGAACCCGGAACCTCTGGGTGGCAGATTAGCATGGTGACCACTACGCCACGGAGGTCGTCAAATTCGCTTATTCACCAGTCACTCAACTAATTTGAAAAACAGTTATGTAATAATTGATTACCGATTTTTTTTTACAACTTCCATCCTAGTTCTATACAAGTAATTATTAAAAAATCGAAAACCCGACCGCCAGTTTATCCATCAAGCCGTTTCGGCTGCAGAGCGTCCTATACAAATTTACATACCTACATACACTCGAAAAACATGATCCTCCTTCTGACGCAGTCGGGTAAAAAGAATGCATTACAACAGTATCCTCCATGTATTGTCAATTGTCCATCTATATATGTATTTGTTATAAAATATAGGATCGTTGAGTTGGTATCCCATAACCCATAACACAAGTCTCAAACTTACTTTGGGGCTAGCTCAATCAGTGTAATGTAATGAATGACCCTATATTTTTATTTATTTATTTATTTATATATATACGCAGTCCTGTAGAATCGTTGCGAAGTTATTGTTTTCGGCTAACATTATGCTGTATATGTGATCTATATTTAACGACACCCAGCCTATTTTTAGTGGGTGATGTCATATGTTTTGGCAATGCTCAAATGTAGTCGGATTTTAAGAAATATGCTTGAAGACAAAGCCCAAAGCCATACCACAAATAATAAATATACATATAACTAGGGACAAATCACACAGATAGGTATAACAAAGTAAGCTTAGCTTGTGTTATCATGGAATGCTAACCCAACGACACTATATTTTATAGTATATAGATAAACATAGTGTTAGGCAAATCCTGTGGCTGCTCTGACGAAGTTCGTGTGTGCTCCTAAGGAAATAAAAAATTGTGATGAGTTGCTAGCCACGCTGCCTAGTATTAACATGATTCGGATATTTGCCCGCTTCCCTGATCAGCTTTTACGATCAGCGCGGGAAGAAATTTGTTTTTGTTGTGCAGATATCGAAGTTTTAAGGAGGAGATATCAATTCGCCGCGAACTTTTTTTGGGTTTTGTACAAAAAAATGAAATCCCTATATAGGATCACTCGTGCGTCTGTCTGTCCGTCCGTCTGTCACAGACAATTTGCACCAAATCAGGTGCAATATTTAGTAGGATGGTGTAATCCTAAGACTCAAACACAGATCTGCAAAGGAAATAAATATTTGTCTTTTAAATAATCGTCATTTTCGGGGAAAATAAAAATAAAAAGATTTAGTTGAAATTGACAACCTCCTCTTTTTTTATAGTCGGTTAAAATCCTAGCTCTTGGCGCAGTGGCGTAAAAATTATAAAACAGTACACGGTTCACATAGGTAGATTTCTAGGATTAAGGCGGCCAAAAGTCAATTTTCAAATAAGTTAATTGTATCAAAACAAATGGATTTTCGGAAAAATAGACATTCCGGAGAACAATAATCTACCCCTTCCCGCTCGGCAAAGGTGCGCGGGCGCATTTTTCAGATAGTCGGAACTCGATCATCGCTCTACTGTACAAATCCGTTCTCGGCGCTCTTAGTGAACACGAACAGTATATTGTGAATATTTAATTTTGTGAAGTGGATATGTCAGCGAAAGTGATGTATAGCAATAACTCAGGTATGCCACTTTATAATTTACAAATAATATAATCAAAAATATAATAATTTATATAGTTATAGCCTACTAAACTTGACCCATTTTTTGTGTTCCGATTTTTAAGGATTTTTACTTTCAAAGGTGAAATAGTTGTGCTTCCGCGTCTTTCCGAGCCATGTTACTAATTTTATTGGGTACATGAACTCTTTAGATAGATATTGACAAAAAATTAGCTTCTACTTTTTACTACTTTTCGAAATATTTAGATTTGCGTAAACTAAGGCAAAATTTATGAAAAAATCAGATTTTTATTTCTTTGGTTTAAATCAATTATTTTTTATTGTAGGTCCATTTAGCAGCTGAAAAACTAAAATAATGACACGTAGATATCTTTCTGCAAAGAGGAATTAACAAAATTTACCAACACTGGATGAAAAATTGGGATATTTAGAAAATTATTTGGTTATGTGTTATGGGGACATAGACGAAAATAAGAAGTATGTAAAGCGCAAATATTCTTATTTTAAATCATAAATAAAGAAAAGATGGACTAAGCCACACGGTATATTCGAAAAATTTATGAATAGCGATGACTCTTGCTTGCAAGGAACATTTGAAATTCCTATAACATCGCAAAATAAGCCAGGTAGGCCAACTAAAACGTTCAGTGAATCTAGTAAACGTACAAAGACGACGAAAACTGAAGGAATTCGCTCCTCTTTGAGTGAAGAAGTAATAGAAGGAGACAATTCAGTTATTGGTTTCTGCTGACTCAAATGTTAAAGAAACAGAAGAATGTATGAGAAATAATGCAGAAGATGTGGAATGACGAGATTATAATATTATGTTCAATATATAAATAAGTATTAATGTATATATATATGGTATATATACCTACTCTAAATATAATCTGTTTCAAATTGTATTTTTATATTATTATTTATTCTGCGCAAGAATTTGATAAGTTTAATTCTATAAAGTCATTGATTTACCTTGTAGAGTAAGTGTATATGATTGTTTTTTATGCTCGTTGTCAATGTAGGTACTAATAACCTCTCTGTTTATACATAATGATAGGTACAATAAAAGGTTTTTCACAAAATCATTTTTTTCTTATTTATTTCTTTTATCAGTTTACTATCTCAGACAATACTGAACCGATAATGATAAAAATATACAGAAGTAAATAGAAATCATTTCCTATAAGCTAAAATAAAAAATATCAAGATTTTTCAAAAATTGTTGAAGCTTACGCTTGTAACTTACCAAAAAGATATGTTTTCTATAGAAAAATACGACTAAAGTGTAATTATATCAAAAATATTTATTGTATTTACTTTTAAATACCAATTTGATGTTACCTGTACTACTCCTAAGTATAATACGGCATAAAATAATTTTGGCCGCCTAAATCCTAGAAATCTACCTATGTGCGGTTGTTCTTAAAATAATTCACTGAGCACCTACATACATCGCTTTACTCATATTGCAAACAAATTAAACATCTATAATAACAATGTACACAATTTATGACAGTAGAAACAACAGATAATAACAACTATGCAATGCATTACATCATATAACGTATAGATATGTGCCCACATATTATTATAACTTACTGATAGGACATAATTTATTCATGCTCACACGCACGGTAAACAATATCATACAAACTAATACACTGTAGTCCTTATGCAAATGATATCCACTAGATGCGAGTCAAATCAGACACTTTTTAGGGTTCCGTACTCCAAAACGGGACCTTATTATTAAAACTCCGCTGCCCATCTTTCAGTCTGTCTGTCCGTCCGTATATCCCCAGGCTTGTATCGCATGAACCTTGATAGCTAGAGAGTTGAAATTTTCACTGATGATTTATTTCTGATGAACAAACGTGAAGCGTGAAGTCATGCTTTGTTCTTAATCTAAAATCGGGCCTTGATCGGATTTTACGAGTTGTGCATTTTTGGTACAGTTGGCAAGTTTCTTACTTTATCTCAGACCTCTACAGAAGATAAGTTTTATGATATATAATATATATGTTTTTCAAAACTAAAAAGCGACTTCACCGAATTATTAACCTCCTTCTTTTTTAAGTAGGTTAAAAATTAAACCTACTCCTAAGTGATTGGGTGCGTAGCTGTAACTCTTGATGTGTGGTTGACTGTACATTACATTTGATGCATTTTATGAGCTTGTTGAAGTATGTGTGATCCTTTTATCTTTGATCGGATTAAATATGATTATGACTGCACGAGTGTTTGTTGTAATATTGTTAAGCCTATGTATATGTTAACGACAGTGTTGCCCGTTTAAAATAAAACGACGAAGAACCGAATATTTACTTGTATTTTTACATAGTAGTTACACTATTTATACCTAAAAACGGATGAAATTTGGTACAGATATAGTTTGAGACTCGGCGAAGAGCATTAGAATCTTTTCCTAATTTTTGTCCCGAAACTACCACGGGGAGCGGAGCCGGGCAACGCTAGTTTATAATACAAGTTTACCCCACGCCACCATCTAGTGACAAATGATGGAACTACATAATATATTGATATCGTAGCGCCATCTATAATTTGTCAAGTAAATTACATAACCCCGAATTTGAAGCGTTATCACCCAATAACTATTAAACAACTGAACCAATTTTCATCAAAAATACCGACAAAAAATAAAAATCACGACTAAGAAAGTTGCTTTCGCGTAAAAAATTCCGCATCAACATTGGTCCATCCGTTAAAGCGCTACGATAACACAGACAGAAAGACACTAGCGTCAAACAAAACACCCCTCTTTTTGTCGGGGGTTAAAAATAAAATCCCGGCTACATTTATTAAAGTCTCAAATGACTCGTATATCAGTGACGTGCACATATATGTATATTTGACAGGGTAGACATTAATCTCTCCTAAATTACAAGAATGTACCCGTTCTTCATCATCTAACAAAATACAGTTCTCGCTAGTATCCGATTTATATTAGAGTGGCACAGGGTAGACAAATTCGATGTGTCTTTATGAAATGCACGTTACGCTACTGTCACATAGGTACCTAGTTATTTAAAACCAAGCACTTATGCACATATATTTTTAACAGGGTAGACATTAATCTCTCCTAAATAACAAGAAGCACCCGTTCTTCATCATCAAACAAAATACAGTTCTCGCTAGTATCAGTCTCCGATTTATATTAGAGTGGCACAGGGAAGACAAATTCGATGTGTATGTATTAAATGCAAGTTACGCTACTGTCATAGGTACCTAGTTATTTAAAACCGAGCACTTATGCACATATATTTTTGACAGGGTAGACATCAATCTCTCCTAAATAACAAGAAGCACCCGTTCTTCATCATCAAACAAACTATAGTTCTCGCTAGTATCAGTCTCCGATTTATATTAGAGTGGCACAGGGTAGACAAATTCGATGTGTCTTTATAAAATGCACGTTACGCTACAGTCATATAGGTACCTAGTTATTTAAAACCAAGCACTTATGCACATATAGTTTTGACAGGGTAGACATTAATCTCTCCTAAATAACAAGAAGCACCCGTTCTTCATTATAAAACAAAATACAGTTTTCGCTAGTATGCGATTTATATTAGAGTGGCACAGGGTAGACAAATTCTATGTGTATGTATGAAATACACTCTAATATCATATAGGTACCTAGTTATTTAAAACCAAGCACATTACCAACTAGCTTAGCGATCTAACAAGACAGGGCAACTAACATTTGAATCACATATTAATTCGCAGCATATAATTTTAATAAATGTGTTGCAGTGACATATGCGGTCTCACAACTGCTTTGCAGTGCCTATTGCCCTAGATATCGAGGTATCCGTAGATTTTATCTAGTTTTGCAGTTAATTTACAATTTTAGGACAAAATTATAGTTGAAATGTACCAGTGACAAGATGAAGTACTGTTCTGTTACTTGACGTAATAGAGTTGATCTTATAAATTGTGTCGATGTCATGGTATGTGCACATGAGTAATCAACTATCTTACAAGTAGTTTATGGGTTATACTAGCCGTGCCCGCGGGCTTCACTCCCCGTGGAAATTTCGGGATAAAAAATATACTATGTCCTTTTCTCGGGTCTCAAACTATATCCATGTACGAAATCTCGTTTATGCGGTTCAGTGGTCGAAACGTGAAGAGGTAACAGACAGACTTACTTTGGCATTTATAATATTAGTATGGATGATTTACTGGATATAATGATTTAACTGTTCCTTTACCGCCAATACCAGACACACTCAAACTCAAAAAATATACATACATACATACATACTATCACGTCTTTATCCCTAATGGGGCAGACAAAGCATTTTGGGTTTTGCGGTTCTATGCAGAGCCCAGGGCCGCAAGACCCAAAAGCCACTTTTAGCGTCATGGTGGGCGAGAAGATGGAAAATCAATCGATACAGTGATGGGTTGCTAGCCGCATCGCCTGTTAATGATTTGCATTTTGCCCATTCCCTCGATCGGCTTTTACGATCTGCGTGGGAAGAGAAGCAGCTGGTACATTATTAGTTTTTTTATTTCTCCCAGGCCAGCATGAGAGTCTCCCAGACCAGCATGGAAGAAAAAATATTATTAAATATATGATAAATTTATCTCTTATGAAGGTCATTTTTCTAAATGTAATTTTAGTGCAAAAGCTAAAAACTACCAGTATTTCGGAACGGCCACGCCTAAAGAAATCCAATTCAGTGTTGGTCCCTACCCTGCCTGATGTTACTATTACAATACAGGTTTATATCTTAATTATTATACAATTAAAATTTGCAGTCAACTATTTCAAGAATTTTGATCAGATGATGATAAACAGTCATAATTACATGATAGTACGCATTTTTTAATAAATTATTTTTAACGCCAGTCTTATACTTAGATAACGGTAAAGCTACTATATTATCTATATATTTATATTTATTTATTTATCTGAAATTTTAGTATAAAGACTTCTAATTCTAAAACATCAACCTGGAACTCACAGACGAGTAGATTCTTAATGATTAGTGAAGTACTTCGCTGCATATTCGGGAAAGTACCTACTACGCATGTCATACGGCCAGTTTCTATAGCTATCTTTGTAGATGTACCTACTTACTCATACACTCGCGCCTATTCATGGTGATTGTGTCATCATTATTGACAGTTTTTCCTTGAGTTCAAGGAATTCTTATACCTTTAGAAAATGACAAATAAATGGTTATAGCTCCTTCTATTTCCCTTTTTAGGGTTCCGTAGTAAACAAGGAACCCTTATAGTTTCGCCATGTCTGTCTGTCTGTCTGTCTGTCTGTCTGACAGTCCACGGTCCTACTCAGAAACCATAAGTACTAGAAAGCTGTAATTTGGCATGGATATGTATATCAAACAAACACAAAAAAAAGAAACAATTTTTTTATGGTACCTGCCATACGTGTAAAGAGGAAGTCAATTTTTTTTTCTCTACAAACATTGGGTGGGGTATCGTTGAATTGGTCTGTCAAAAATATTGTGAGCTTGGGAACACCATTTTACGATTTAGGGATCCGTGTCTGAAATATTTAGGTTTAAAGTGAAATTTTTGACGTGATAACGTCTTTAAAATCGTTTTAGTCGGGTGACATGTTCAGAAACTTGTGTCACACCAAAACCTCACGAGCGCGATCGCAGGTATAACGAGAGAGAGACGGACCGATCTTCCGTCTCATCTCGAGCGCTGCCAGTCATTCCGTGAAACGACGTTATCACGTAAACATCTCGATCGTAAACCTACTTTACAAACAACCAATTTTTTTTTTTGTTAAAGTCACGTGCCCCCCCATCTATCTGCTAAACGGTTATATATGGACTCGTGAAAAAAATCACAGCTATAGTATACATAATGTAGTTCATAGGAAAACTATCAGAGCTAAGTAGGGTTAACAAATTAAAAAGTTATAGGCGATCAACTTATAAAATGTACTCGAAAAGGAAAATTTTATACAAATTCAATAGATACTTAGACTTTTTAGTGGTATGAACTCAAAGTTGGCATTTACAACTACGGAACCCTACACCGCGCGTGGCCCGACACGCACTCGGCAAATTATTTACCCTTACGTCTATCTGCCTATCTATAGTCTTGCCAAAATAAATATCATAGCCTACCTTCTAATTTGTTACCGGAAAGTGACACTTATTTAAAAAAAAATATTTATTTACTTTGCAATCTGTGCTTGGGTCATAGGATTACACTATCCTACCAAATTTCACCTGATTTGGTGCAGTAGATTCGGAGCAAATTAGCTGTGACAGATGCACGAATGATCCTACAAGGGTTTCGTTTTTTCATTTTTTATACGGATCCCTAAAATTAAATAAGTAAATAAAATATAATAAATATAAATAAAGATACAATTTGCCTGATCTAAATTGAAGCGGATCATAAACAAACATCAAAATAGGATTATAGCGTTTTTTTGTGCATAAGCTTAGCCATAAGTAGCGCCCATATATATTACACTTAATAGGCTGACAGTAAAGTAAAATATTTCCATAATTTATCTATTGAGTTCAAAAGTGCTAAATCCCTTCACGCCGTAGCTTCATGGCCGCGGGTCTCACGGCCGAATCGATATGTAATTTCGCGATTCCACAAATTGCATCCATTGCATTGATGCAAAAAGTGCCGTGTGTAAACGCCGTTTATATCTGGCCTTGTGCCGTTGTATTTGCATTCATTAATATCATCTGGACCAGCGGTGGGTCACTCTGCTGATTATGATTGATATGATCCTTGATCTTTTGGTGTTCAGGTTTCTTTGTCTTAATATTTTATCCTGCTATCCCTCAAACTTCTTTCTTCTGTCTCACTAGTGACCATACGTTTCTCCAAGTTGTCTGATAGTTTCTTGACTATACCACTTGAAGGCTTCTGGACTATGCAAATCTCAAATTGATATGAAATCGCGATTCAACAAATTGCGTCCATTGCATTGATGCAAAAAGTGCCGTTTGTAAGCGCCGTTTATATCTGGCCTTGTGCCGCTGTATTTGCATTCATTAATATCATTTGGACCAGCAGCGGTGGGATCACTCTGCTGATTATGATTGACATGATCCTTGATCTTTTGGTGTTTAAGTTTTTTCTTTTATTTGGTCTCAATATTTTATCCTGTTACATCCCCAGAAACTTCTTCCTTCTGTCTCACTAGTGACCATACGTTTTTCCAGGTTGTCTGATGATTTCTTGGCTATACCACTTGGAAGCCTCTGGAATATGCAAATCTCAAATTGATATGCAATCGCGATTCAACAAATTTCATCCATTGCGTTGATGCAAAAAGTGCTGTTTGTAAGCGCCGTTTATATTTGGCCTTGTGCCGTTGTATTTGCATTGATTAATATCATCTGGACTAGCGATGGGATCTGAACTCAGCTGATGCTGATTGATCTGCCCATTTTGCTTGTTTGTTCTTAAGGATATCACTCAGTCATATAACACTTGTTCACATATTCACCATGAATTTATTTAAGTAATTACCTTAACCCAACATCACGCTGAACGTGAGCTTTGGGTCTTATGGGCTCCATCTGCCCTGTTGGGTATAAAAACGTTAAAATATATGTAGTCATAAATTCTTAAACATATTGAGTAAAGATTCGAATAACAGAATTTATAAATAAATAGGGGAAAATATTTTTTTCAAACAATATCGAAGTAAGGCGAATATTGTGTATGACAAAGAATTGTGATTAGGTGTGTACTGTCAACTTCTTTGTGCTTGTGACCTATATATTTATACATATATTATCTATACATATAATGACATAGTAAAAAGAAAATGTGCCTGTAAATTTAATATATTTCCAAAAAAATATTTGGAGCGATGGAGGATTAGTAACAGAGTAAGAATTTTAAAAAAGTCTGTCTGTTAGTACACGCTAATCTTTGGAAATACTGGACGGATTCAAATGAAACTTTTTTGTTATAGCTGTTAAGAATGATAAACATATAGGGTATAATATTTTTTAAATGAAACACCTGATTCAGAACCTTAATTGAAACTTATTCTGATAGGCATGGTTGTAGGTGATTGACCCATGATTGACCCCACAGCTGTTTATTGTCATAGTGATGTGCGAATGTAAATTTATAAAATGTTCACACATATTTCAAAAAATTATTTAAAATCGACACGTAAACTTACAAGGCAAAATAATGCACCATGCGGTTTCTTACAGTTGCCCGTATTGATGCACTCGATATTGATATACCCTTTCCGTTACATGTTGTATAATAATTTAATACGTATTTTAATCTACTATATAAAAATAAGTCGGGTTTTCCTTCCTGACGCTATATCTCCAGAACGCACGAACCGATTTCCACGGTTTTGCATTCGTTGGAAAGGTCTCGGGCTCCGTGAGGTTTATGCAAAGAAAATTCAGGAGGCGGTACAAAGTTCGTCGGGTCAGCTAGTGTTTTATAAAATTTTTGGACCCATTGATGCGTAATGCAGTCTATGGAAATGTGAAAGGATTTACTTTCCGCTTGCTGCTAGATTGCATACACTGTGTTAACTTGTTTTGCAATAATAATTACGTTACGCGTGATTGCGTTTACGCATCTCTGGTTATACACTGTAAAATTTCTTTTGAGTTTTTCCTTTTTTTTTACTTTGATGTCTAATATAAAGTTGAATAGTAAAAGTAAAATAAGTATTTATTTCTCCAACATACAATATGTTTTGATATTATTTACAGGAATAAAAGGACCAGGGTTAAAAGACCCGCGATTCCTTAAAGAAATATAAGTTATCTTGAATAACATTTTTTGTAGTGTAGCTTTCATTCAAGTGAAGTGGAAGTATTTTTTTTTTTTTGGTTTAATCCATTTTTGTAAATATTGTTAGTCATGTGTCCCTCTCTCTATGTGGTGTGTGTGTCTATGGACACGTGAAAATTGACCGCAGTAGTATATTAAAGAAATGTTAAAGGAAAACTATCAGAGCTAAGTAGGGTTTACAAATTATTAAATTGGCGACCAACTTATAAAATGTACTCGGAAAAGGAAAATTTCATAGCGATGTAATAAAAAAATAGTTTTAAGACGTTTTTAGTGGCGTGAACACTAAGTCTGCATACGCAAATAAGCAACCGTACACTGCGCGTGGCCCGACACGCACTTGGCCGGTTTTATCGCATTCTGCTATGTCTTTTGAATAAATGTTATCTATATCACGGACATTGTCAAAATTTGCGCTCCAATAAAATCTTCCTAAATGATTTAAAGTGCCTAAATATGTGCGCGCTGTAATAATAGTTCGACAACAAGCTGGTCTAATTCGAGTACGCGTATCTTATTGTTGTAAATACGTATCGTTGAGTAATGACATCAATAAAATCATTCATAGCAGTGACCGCGTTGTTATATTGAAGAATCGTCATCCACTGAACTTGATTAGTCATGTGACGGTTAGATTTGTAATAGCTGCCTCTTACCGACTAATATTGTAAAGTGAGGAATTTTCACGGTCTACAACTTCAGTTAGCGTATCGAGCTATGCCTTTCCCTATGTGTTCTAAATTGATATTTCACGACTTTTCATTGTGTTTGTTCATATGACTAGAATCTGTCGAATCAATGCTGTTGTAATGATATCCACTTCTTGTTATATCCTATTTTCCGAATACTTATTTATTTTTGTACGCTTTACGCAATTTCATGGATTAGGAGTCCGAAATGAAGTGGAGCATAGGAGAACGTGACCATAAAGTTGAAATGAATTTCAGATTCGTAAAATGCTTGCTGGAAATAGTTTACGATCCAACAACATTGCCATGGCATGTGTTCGGTGACGAGAGCCAAGAAACTTGCTACGATATTACTTAATCTATGACGTGAACAAAATAATAACATGTGACTTTATGTGATAATAACTGTACTTATAGTAAATAGTGCCTTATTTTTGTTACTGTAAAAGTTCATTTAGTTTTGGCTAAAGCAATAAGAGCACATGCTGTTCAATGGATACCGAAACAAAAACAGAAACGAAAGGTAAAGTTCAGAAGAGCGGACGTAAAAATGAGGAGAAGAAAAAAAATACTGACATCACAAATGCTAACATTACAAATACCGACATCACATTAGAAGAGGTTTGTAGAAAGATGAATAAGTTAACGGATGAGGACGGAAGTGCCTCTGCAAGTTCCACGGATAGTGAGGATTTGGTTAATGCTATTAATTATAATACGATTACATCACTAGCTGCCCTCAAGGATATAATCCAGGGGGACAATGACGACACGCCTGAGACGGATAGTTTCTTCCAACATTATTTTATGAATCACTGTAACAATCTTTCAAGTCGGAACACAACTAACCCTCCGTTCCCATTTGCGGAGCGACGACGATTGTCTCAGTGTCGAGAGGAAGACGAAGATGACGAAAAGAAAGAAAGCGACCCTCCACCTTCCTTCGTGTCTTTGGAGGTTTGTGCGGAAGTCGTTTCAAACGACAGCTCGGAGGTTTTGAATAAGGATCGCAATTCAAATGATAAAGTGAACGAGCAGGCAGGACTTGAAGATGACGAGCCTAAAACAGTCACTGAATCTGAAAGCACGGAAGACCAGAAAGCGAAAAGAACAGTTATGGGTGCCCGACATAAGTTCCTCGTAACAACGACGGAGCCCCCACCTCCAGCAGCGGCGCCAGCAGACTCTGTGGAGAAAGTCTTGCGTTCTCAGCCTCACAATGCTCATACTGTACATTTTGGGACCAAAGGTGTGGAGGAACAGAGACCGAGTGTGCGATCAATTTTTCTAGGACAGAATCTCCACCGAGATAAAAATTATTTTGATAGTAGTTTAATAGAAATTAGGTCTAAAGTAGATGACGAAGTTGGCGGATCCTCGAATGCTGAAGACATTTGGGTCAAGCGAACGGATGAAAAGAATGTGAGTAATTACAAAAATATTTATCTTAATAATAAACTTGTCGAATGGAATTAAAATTGTAACTCAATAGCCTTTTACGCAAAATAAGTTGGTGATGTACGACAAAATGTACTTATCTTTAAATCTGCGGTGTAAAGTATTTAAATGAATAAAAAAAACTACACGTTTCTTTACTTCGACGTGAAGATTTGTGACATTATGTTAATACTAGTGTTAGTAAGTACCAACTTTATGATATATCTTCGTGAATTTTTCAGTCACAAACCAAAGCAGCCGTTCCAGCGGCAACGGACAAGACAGTTACAAAAGACACAAGTTCTGTATCCGTCCCCGAAGACGCCTTCCGGACGAGAGCCCGCTCCGGCACCTGGGGATCTCAGAACACTCGGAAAGAAATCGAAGTGGTGAAGAAGACCCCAACCACGCCTAAGAGTAAACAGAAAGAAGTGCGACGCAGCAGTGACAACGACAATCGCCGGCAGAAGCGAGGTAAGTGACATCCGAATTGACTTCGACATGACTTGTTCGTTATCATCCTTTTTTATACGCAAAGTTATAATTTTGTATAAACAAAGCAAAGTGCAATCATTTAGAGAGGCCTATTCTCAACAGTGAGAGGTTGAAGGCTGCGGATGAGGCGAAAATTATAAATAATAATAATAACTATACACGGACAAATTACACTGATTGAGCTAGCCCCAACGAGACTTGTGTTATAGGATATTAACTCAACAATACTTATAGAAACAGAAAGAGTTCTGCTACGATTTTCGTTCTAAGGCAGTTTTCTGCCATCCACTCAGATGGCCATTCATTTCGCAATTTTGGCCTTCCTTGTCGCCGCCGAAACAATATCGTACATAAATTAAAATAAAAAGTAATCTATAGTCGACACATGAATGGCCGGGCGACTTAGCCCGTCGAAGCAATACTGTATATATCAGGAAAAAGTTTGTGTTATTTGAATATAACTATAAAATTGTTCGGCTGACCGGAATTGTTCTATTGTCAAATGTTTGTTTCCCATTCTTCTATATTTTTTTGCAATTTGACTTTTCTTGGAGAAGAATAAGCAGAAGAACGAACCTCAGGCTATCTTAGTAGCAATACTATAATTATGTTTTCTATCTGCAACGCGTTTAGGCGAAGAGGACTCTAGTATACCGAATCTCGCATCGAATTTTTCGGGCAGTAAATATAGTTTTACTATCTTGGAAGATGTGTAGATATCTACAATGTTTGCCAGAGAGTGTGTCTACGTATTTGAGTGTTGCTCGTTGGATTTGGCGGCTTGCCAGCGCAGTAAGGGTCAGGCCAAACACCAGAACATCGGTTGGAAAGCTTAGTTTTACAACATTATCTGTTGCTTATTTAACAAATAGTTTTTTGTGTGCGTTCTCCGGAAAAGAACTCAGAAATATTTGCATGACTTAAATCAGATAAATTAGATCGTAGAAGCCGATCAAGGTTTAGGCGTTAACCAGGAAATACTGCTGCAGGCGACGTTTAAGCCACGTCTCACTATTTTCGAATCCCGTTTTCATTCTCTCTAGGTCTTTTGACCCCTGTTTTTAGGGTTCTATACCCAACGGGTAACAATTTAACGGGATCCTATTACTAAAATTCCGCTGTCCGTCTGTCTGTTACCAAGCTATATCTCATTAACCCTTATAGCTAGACAGTTGAAATTTTCACAGATGATGTATTTCTGTTACCGCTACAACTAAAAGTATTAAAAACAGAATAAAATATTTTTTTAAGTGGGGCTCATAGACAACAAATTTGTTTTTTTTATAGATATTGTTACGGAAACCGTCCAATTCGCACTCAGCCGGTTAATTATAATCTTAGAGATAAAGGCTATAAATATGTATCTGTGTAAAGTCAGGGTAACCTGTTGCTTTATTTTGAAGCGAAGGACGAAAAAACAAACAAACGCAGTGCAGTGCAGTTCGGCTTTATTTTACTAGCCAAATAAAAAACCAGGTTGGGCTAGCCCCACAGTGAAAGCTTGTTTAAAGAGATACTAATCAAATGATACTATATTTTACGACAAATAAATGTATAGCTAAACACCTATGTTGTGTCCTTTACTGGCGACAAACAGACCTCCTTATTCTTTCTCTCGTCTCTGTTTAAAACAAACGCAATTTGGCCTTTTACTTGTTTATTCCACCTTAAAAATTCCAAGTGACTATAGGGCTTGGCGAATTGTACTTAAGGGTCCCCCGACCCTAGACCAAAATACAACTTTCCATACAAACGTAGTCTACGTTTTATTTCAAAACGACATGTCCGATTTGGGCAAAATTTTGTAATTTTAAAGATATTGCAATTATCTAGGTTTATAACTAGTTTCCTACAGTAAAAATATGAACTTGAAATAGAATATAGTGTTATATATCATTTTTGACCATTAGTATGGGAAACTTCTAAATCGTTATATTTTCTTTCCAGTTCATAATTTTACTGTAGGAAACCAGTTATAACCCTAGATAATTGCAATTTCTTTACAATTACCAATTTTTACCGGAATCTGACATGTGGTTTCAAAATTAAACGTGTACTACGTTTGTATGGAGAAGTCTAGGGTCGCCGGACTCTTAACCCACTTCTTATACATTTTACGTTCTCGGTACGATGCGTACTATTTGATTTACTGTTTAGCGGCTTGGTCCTTAAATATGGTTCATTTTACGATGTTCTTGTTGTGTTGTCTTTTCTAGTTTAAAATTCAACATTCAGTTCAGATTTTGGTGTTCATAAATAAATTATCATTTTATTGATATATTTTTTCTGAAGTTGGCCTCTAAGACCGCCAACGTGACAGCTTGGGTTAGGGGAGTTGTGTAGATTGATATATTACTTATTCATTTTATTACAATAGTGATATTTCATAGTATACTTACCATTCGTCTAGAATTGTACGACGTAATAAATCGAACCACGGGCTTATACAAGATTACTGTATTATAATGATAATAAAATAACAGTCAAAAAACAAAAAGACATATAGACAATATAGACATTCCCAATGAATGAATCCTATTAAATGTTGTTTTTTTTAGTATTTCACTGTTATTTTAATTTCATTATACTATAGTGATCTAGTATAGCCCGTGGTTTGATATGGTATGTCCCTTCCACGTTGTATGTTAATAGCTGTTTTGTACATCGATGATATATTGATGAATGTATTGGAATTTGTGATAGGCAGTTGGGAACTGTTCTGATATTCTAGGATTTGGCGAGCGCCTTTGTTTTCGTCTAGTTCGATCAACACATTCAACACAAACGAGAACGGTACAGAAGAGTTCATATCTGTTTATTTTTATATACATTCGTACTTATATTCATTATGAAGACATATTAGTGTAAGTTAGGTGTGTAAAGTTGTGGGAGGGCGTCCGCTTAGTGATGCGGGCGCACGCCGCGGTTTTCAGTCTATCTTTGTCACAAACTTAAAGTGCGAAAGAGATAGCAGAATCCGCCGCGGGTTAGCTGTCTCTGTCGATCGTAGAGTTTGTGACTAGTGTTCCCATCTATGACATAGGCGCCTTTAAAAAACACGAAAAAAATTGAGCCCTTCAAAAATGCAGTCTTGACCAGTATGTCGAAAATCGAAATATCATACAATTTACATTTTCTCTTCCGGTACACCGTTTCGTTTTCAATTTGAGAAGACGTTTGATTCTTTTTTCTTTCGCTTCGGCTCGAGGGTTGGCCACGAAGGAACTGTGGCCTTGATGCCGATTTAAGCTTCCTACACGCATTCAAAAATGCAGAGTGTAAGGGTTGTTATATACGACAGCGACATTTCGCATTTACCGTCTGTATCCTTAGATATATTGCTTCAGAGCCTGGAATCAGTTTTACATATTCGTTTTGGTTAGGTACTTCCAAGGTACTTCACAGTTTTCAGTGTGTCTGCTTTCTATGCTGTCGTTATTTTACAACACAGACTATTAATCAATGTTATGAATGACGTGCTACCGCGGAATCTGTTATGATGCCGATGTATACAGTATGATATACAGTTCCTATCCACGAATGATGAGGCTCCTATTGTCGGACAAATGTTTTATTTAATATGCAGAAGACATTCTTTCAGTCTTGCAAATATCGTACCTGCAAACGCATTCTCATAGTAAACAATAATAGGCATAACGAATGGAAAAATATTTTTTATCCATCGGTTAGATTATTAAAAAATATTGTACACGTATTTTTTCTTTTCTCTGAGAAACCAAAAATGACAAAGAAACAGCGAATTGAAATTTCGCGTGACGTCACACTTGAGCACGATTTTTACTCAAGTGTGACGTCGCAAGCCCCCTCTCCGGAACTTTGACGCTCTGTATCTTTGTGATTTTTTACTTTTTTGGTAAACTGAAAAATACGGGTCCATTATTTTTGGATAATCTAAAAGACGGACTAATTACAATCATACTTTTCGGACCCTGTCATCATCCCTATTGCCTGCATGCTTCATACGCGTATACAGGGTCTTACGAAATATACTGAAACTATTTTAAGGGTGAATACAGTCCATTATGATACTGAACGGCTTTCCCCAAGGAACATGTTATATCGAAATATGAAAAATATTTTTTTGGTCTCCCATACAAGTCGATCGATCAGCTGTCCCAAGTTTGTATGAAAAGCATCATAATTATCGAGTGAGGCCAAATTCGATCAAACTTTTATTCCAAGAAAACCTCCTACTCTCGATAGTAATGTCAAAACTCCGTGCAAGTTTGTTATTACTATCTGAGAATAA
The DNA here is from genome assembly GCA_963555685.1 of Acrobasis consociella. Taxonomy (NCBI): domain Eukaryota; kingdom Metazoa; phylum Arthropoda; class Insecta; order Lepidoptera; family Pyralidae; genus Acrobasis; species Acrobasis consociella. The sequence continues at coordinate 5,810,388 of OY743104.1, read as the reverse complement.
GCGTTATTCTTAGATTAAGAGTTTGGGTAAATCCAGCATTAGTCGATTATTATCGAGTGCAGACAGACAGACAAATATTCGCGCTGGGGGAAAGAGCCAGTCAAGTTGCAAATAGATATATAATTATATAATGATCGCTGAATTCTAACCGGTCTTATATGAGTTATGGGACGTTCACGCTTTAAAAGTCAGTTTAGCTCTAGTGAAGTCTTGCCTTTAGTACTTTAGTGTGAGTTACGACGAGTAGGTAGATAATTATCACAAATAAACCGAACAATTTATTGTTGATTACTTCGTTTGCATTACGTTATGATGGAGGCGTATAGTAACAGTGCCATAACGAATCTACGTACGCGTATGTGGATACGGACTTTGACCAGTGTGGTTAACTGGTGGAGCTGCGATATAGCTAGGTTTTATCTTGAAATCAAAACAGGATTATATTGTAACATTGTAACGCAAGCATTTCAGAAAATTAGGCTCTTTTGAAAGTTAGGCGAGTGATGTAACTTATATCCGCTGATCGGATAATCGGACGCTTATATACCTAAACTTCTTTTCTTGAAAGAATAATATGGATATTCCTTCCAGAATTAATAAGTAATCCCTTGTTTATTTTACTATAACTTCTAAATGCCTGAACCGATTTAAAAGTGTGTGGTATTGTTAGAATCCTCAGGTCATCCTGAGTGACATAGAATACGCTAATTGTCCAAAACCACCGAAAAAAATTGAAAGTACGAGAGGTATGTAAAAGAAAATATATCGTTTCATAACGAGTTCTAACTATATTTTGTATGCAGGTAACATTTTAAGCAATCAGGAATTTCAAACTAAAAGGCATGTAGGCATAAAAATAAAGTTTAGGTATATTAGCGCCCGATATATCCCACAAAAATATTTGCATGTAAAGTACAATCTCGTCTTGGCGGGGGCACTCCCTTGCCCCCAGAGCACTCGCTCATATTGCAGTTCTATAGTTAAACATAGACAATTACAAATGATAAAGTTATGTTATAATATACGTCATAATTCTTGTCACAATGTTCAATAAATACAGGTTCTTGTCTTTAAACCTACGTAACACATTTTACACGTTTGAATACTATAATAAAATGTCAACTTAATTTTTGACGACCTCCGCGGCGTAGTGGTCACATGCTAGTCCGCCACCCAGAGGTTCCGGGTTCGATCCCCGGCCAGAACAATTTGGAAAATGGCCTTTTTCAAATTGGCTTTGGTCTTGGATGTTTATCTTTATACATATATATGTATTTGTTATAAAATAGAGTATCGTTGAGTTAGTATCCCATAACACAAGTCAAAACTTACTTTGGGGCTGGCTCAATCAGTGTTATTGGTCCCTATATATTTATTTATTTATTTAAAGTTAGCGAAATGTAATCAACATGTCCCGTTATTTTTCTTGTTCTTGTAAACTTAAGGAAATTACTAAAAAGAAAATGCACTAATTTCAGAACAACGGCTGGATGCTGCAATCACGCGCAGCACGCAGTCGGTCGGGGAGCGCAAGCGCCGCGGCTCGGCGGACGACGGCCAGCCGCACCCCATGTACCAGCAAACCATTCATGGTAAGAGTTTGGCAGCCGTCCGCTGCCACTTTGGTTTGGATTGAGCCTAAGAGCGTAGGCGCAGTAACAGCGCCGTTAAATTTGTCACCTTTAGATTTGTACGGACCCTTACCATGCCTACCCATCGCCATATAAACATAACCGTTTCCCTTCCTTGTCACTAGATGCGCTACGTGTAATAATTGAAACATTAAAATGTTTTATGACTATTATTTAAATAAAGTAGTACATACTCTAATAAATTAATTATGACCTTCATAAAATGTGATACATATTTTTATGGCATATTCAACACTTCCTTTGTCACTTTTTTGCTAGTCTCGTGTGCTGCCATCTCTGTGTGCCTACTCGCAACTTCAGTATTGCCTACTTACAGGCCCTCCATTAGTTTCTATGGCTTTGGGTTTCTGTAACGTTAGTAATTATATTATCTTTGGAAAAGTGGTTCCTATCAAAATGATTATTGGGCTACGACCACTCATTAATTTCATTGATTTGATACTTAATTCTCATCATATGTCGAGTTAACATCGTGATAAGATTCGAGTTTTGTGTCGCGCTAGTCGTTGCAATAGCTACTTAGTACACTTAGTGTTCGATTAGCCTTTATAATGTAAAGTATTTTTAGAGAATTCATTAAAACACTAATTTAATGAAAAAAATGTTAAATATTTGTGGACAAATCACACTGATTGAGCTTGCCCCAAACCATGCCTACCCATCGCCTTATAAAAAATATATTTCTCTTCCTTGCCGCTAGATGGCGCTCTAGGTAATAATTAAAATATTAAAATGTTTTATTACTATTACACTCAAGTTAAAATGAAAGTACCTGGGCGACCGAGCTTTGCTCGGTTACATCTCAAACATTAACTATTTTTTTTTAAACTTGTCTAAAAACAATGCAAAATAAAAAATTATGTATAAACTTAAACATAAAATAATAAAAAAAGTAAGTCACCGAGTGGGATTCGAACCCGTAACACTTTTTCTAGCGGTCGGTATCCTTAACCACTAAGCTAAAATCAAGGCGGTCGGCGCGACGAAATTAGCGACCATATTCTGCGTGGAAAGAAAAACGTATGAAAACTCGAAAACACGCGTTTTCCCAAACATAAAACTAATCTAGATCGATTATTTACCCCCGAAACCCCCCATATACAAATTTTCAGCGAAATCGTTAGAGCCGTTTTCGAGATCACAGAAATTTATAAATAAATATATATATATACATACATACAAGAATTGCTCGTTTAAAGGTATAAGATATGACATGAAATGCTACGAATATTTTTAAAGCATTTTAAAGCATTTCTTTGTCACTTTTCGGCGACAAAGAGTAAAAACGGGACGGTATTACTTAGACTTATCTGTCCGTTAGTCGGTCTGTTTGTCTGCTTGTCTATACGTCCATCCGTCTGTCACCGAGCTGTATCTCACGATCCGTGATAGCTAGACAGTTGAAATTTTTCGGTTGGGCAGCGTTCGGGAAGCTACGCAGTATCTTCTCGTCAAAAATACCTCATTGTCTCAAGACTAAAGTCTACAATCAGTGACCATGTGTTACCATAGTTTTCCCTTACTTATGGTTCTCATAATAAGGCTCAAGGTTGTGTAACGCGCTATGGAAATTGTATGGTTTATCTACGTGATCGAAACAGAAAGAAAATTCGTAAAAGAACTAAAGTCACAGACACAGCCCGGCGGATTAGCTCGTTGAAATGGCTGTGTGCGGGGGGCACACAGCGAGAAAAACCGATAGCTGATGGAGCAAAAAAGGTTCTCGAATGGCGACCACGTACTGCCAAGCGAAGCGTAGGACACCCACCCACAAAGTGACCTGACGACCTGACCAAGGTCGCTGGGAGAAGAAGGAAACCCTTGGGAGTGGCCTATGTCCAGCAGAAGACGTTATGCGGCTGAAATGATGACTTGCGAGGTAGTTAGGGGTGAAGTCTGTTTTTAGTTTTGAAAAATTATAGATCGACTATATACTAATATACTTCATTTACATATACATGTAAGGGCTATAACTTATCACAGGTACAACCGGGGTGAGTCGCCGGCCGGCGCTCTTCGACATATTCAAGACGCGACCGCGTGGTGATGCGAAGAAGCAGCCATCCATCATGAAACAAGTGAAGGCGGCTGTACAGGTATTTTTCTTTCTACTTATCGAGTCGTTCACTCTACGCACACTTAACCCCTTCTGGTCGATCTATTTGTTCAATTAGAACGTAGCATGATTTTGGGTAACATCGTCTTAGAGATGACCTATCCTTTTTTCATGTTCTTTTACATTTTTTTTCGTATTTGTAAGTGGCCAACTTGTGTGTCAGATTTTTCAAGCTGCCTAAAGCCATCTGACATAGCTTGGCGTCTGATGCCATACAGTGATGACAGCCAATACCAACGGCTTATACGTGCCTCCCGAAGCACGGAGGAGCTCGATACACCGTCCACCTCGATACATACTACGCCCAGTGTAGCTTTACTTGCGAAAGCGCTTGTGGTGCACACTCCGGCCGAGCCTCCTCCACTATTTTGTTTTTTTTTAATGGCTTTTCGTGTATGTAAATGGCCAACATTGGTGTCAGTTTTTTCAAGCTGCCTGACATAGCTTAACGACTGCCATACAATTATGACAACTTAATGATGGTATATACTATTAATATATGTATACAACAACTCAATCAACTATTAATACACAAGAACAATACAATGTTGTTAATATTTTTTTATGTACATTTCTTAATATTACAGTGTTGGTTATTTTATCGTAATTGATTTTTATTTAACACTAGATTTTACCCGCGACTACGTCTTCGTAAATTTAGTACTTGGTAATAAAGTCTACTTTTGTATGGCAAAATACGAGTCCCCATAGTAAGTTCTATACTTTTTTTCCTAAACCAATCTATAAGTCAGCATAGAATTTTTGTCACCATGAAACCGTGCTAACTCTTCGTGCCCATTTTTCAGAGCATGACTAAATCCAACACCCCTGGTCGAGATCCCGCCAAGCCGGAGCCAGTGAAGGCCGAGCCGCCAAAGACAGAAGCCGGCGGCTCCGGATCCGCCATCGCGAAAGCCAGGGACGGCTCTGCTCATCCGCATTCGGGAAGCGACACTAGAGTAAGTACACACACAATACGAAGGTTCCTTTCGTCTGCGTGTCGATGGATTTTTTCTATATTTGATTAGCCCAGTAGTAGGCCACTTCGACGGCTTATCGTTAGCCTCAAGTAAATCATCCACGATGCAGGTGATAGGGCACCCGGGACAGGAAAGTAGGTGCGCCATAGTTTGTGGAGAGGAACCACACTAGCAGGCTTTCCGCGAGCTATGAATCATTGCCACCTGGACAAAAGCTCTCCACAACGACCTACTTGAGTTCGCAGTCTATTGAGCGACTTTCAAGTAGACCAGGGCAAATCTTTGGTTGAAGGACTTGCTCAGTTGGTGGTATAACTTCTCAAGGGGCTATCTGAATTTTTCGGGGTCTAGTGCTGCCCTCATTTGAAAGGAAACGGAGGTATCATTTAAAATGTTGTCTTGATTAAGCCCTAGATAACCCTTCAAACTATTTTATACACACAATATATGAAGTAATCTATGGTTGAAGGACATGCTCAGTTGGTGGTACAACTTCTCAAGGGGCTATCTGAATTTTTCGGGGTCTAGTGCTGCCCTCATTTGAAAGGAAACGGAGATATCATTTACAATGTTGTTTTGATTAAGCCCTAGATAACCCTTCAAACTATTTTATACACACAATATATGAAGTAATCTATGGTTGAAGCACATGCTCAGTTGGTGGTACAACTTCTCAAGGGGCTACCTGAATTTTTCGGGGTCCATTAGAAATATATTATTTTAAAGGAAACGGACACATAATTTAAAATGTTGTCTTGGTCAAGCTCTAGATAACCCTTCAAATTATTTTATAAACACAATATACTAAGTTATCTATGGTTGAAGGACATGCTCAGTTTATGGTATAATTTCTTAAGGGGCTACCTAAATTTGTCAAGGTCCATTAGAAATATATTATTTTAAAGGAAACGGAGATATCATTTAAAATGTTGTCTTGATCAAGCTCTAGATAACCCTTCAAACTATTTTATAAACACAATATACTAAGTTATCTATGGTTGAAGGACATGCTCAGTTTATGGTATAATTTCTTAAGGGGCTACCTAAATTTGTCAAGGTCCATTAGAAATATATTATTTTAAAGGAAACGGAGATATCATTTAAAATGTTGTCTTGATCAAGCTCTAGATAACCCTTCAAACTATTTTATAAACACAATATACTAAGTTATCTATGGTTGAAGGACATGCTCAGTTTATGGTATAATTTCTTAAGGGGCTACCTAAATTTGTCAAGGTCCATTAGAAATATATTATTTTGAAGGAAACGGAGATATCATTTAAAATGTTGTCTTGATCAAGCTCTAGATAACCCTTCAAACTATTTTATAAACACAATATACTAAGTTATCTATGGTTAAAGGACATGCTCAGTTTATGGTATAATTTCTTAAGGGGCTTCCTAAATTTGTCAAGGTCCATTAGAAATATATTATTTTAAAGGAAACTGAGATATCATTTATAATGTTGTCTTGATCAAGCTCTAGATAACCCTTCAAACTATTTTATACACACTGTATACGAAGTAATTTATGGTTGAAGGACCTGCTCAGTTTGTGGTATAAGCTCTCAGGGGCTACCTGAATTTTTCGGGGCCAATTTTAAAATATATTATTTTAAAGGAAACTGAGATATCATTTAAAATGTTGTCTTGATCAAGCTCTAACCTAACCTAACCTAACCTAACCCTTCAAACTATTTTATACATACTGTATAGTTGTCTTGATCTCATAACTCATAATCCTTCAAAAACGGCGAATGCGAAACTCGGCCACTTTAGGCTAATATAAGCTTCACGTTATCACTTTAAACTATAGACAGTAAGTAGTTCATGTAATAGTTGGAAGGGCTTGATCAAGGCAAAATTTTAAATGATACCTTCGTTTACTTTCAATTAATATATTAAAAATGGTGGCAGGACTAAAAATGTGACCAGAAAAATATTTATGAAATAAGAAAACAATATTGATACGCGCTGGATGCAGGCCGCTCTTGATCGGTCATTTTGGAAATCTTTGGGAGAGGCCTATGTCCAGCAGTGGACGTTATGCGGCTGAAATGATGATGATGATAAGGATTGATACGCAATTTTTTCAAATGTATTTATCGCAGAGTTTAAGGCATTCGAGATGCTATACTAAAGTAAACCTACGTACCTACTTAAACTTTGTTCTATTAAAATACCACACTTTTTAATTCTATTAAATATTTTACGAACATTACAACAAAAGTAATTTAGTTTTCGTTTTTTTTTTTTTAATTCGAATCAAGTCATGGCAGGCATAATTTTTAGGTGCCTCCGTACTTCGCAGGAATCTATCTTATCCGGGATGATCGCACGATTACTTGGTACATTAATCGCACAAAAAAAAAAGAGTGTAGAGTCCAATCTATAGTCATATACGGCAAATACGTATGTGATCGTAAAAATGTGTTTTGGCTCATTAGGTACCTATATTCTCAATAGGTCAAGTAATAACGAAGATACAGCGCATTAAAATTTCGCGTGACGATGCGCTGTATCTTTGTGAATTTTTAATACTTTTCTAAACGAAAAAATGAGGGTCCATTTTTTTGTGTAATTTTTAGTCTACCGTACTTATTTGTGACTTTGTAACAGTACTACCACACGGTGACGGTGCCAGCGTCTCGGAGACCAAGTGCCATGGCCAAAGTGATGGAGATGTTCCGGGGGCGCGCGTCCATTCCCGGACAGAGTGTCCCTCTGGAGGACGCGGACAAGAGGCGAGCGGTAAGTGTTAATAGTAGTACATTACGATATAAGTGCGTTATGGTGGTTATAACACACGAGGCGGAATTTCGGCCCGAGCTGAAGGCGATGGCGTAATTTAGCTGAGTGTGTTTAAGAAAAGTACGCACGTCATACGAAGTATTCAACACACTTGTGAGGAAGAATACGTAATAAACTAATGTTTTTGATTTTAAATAAACTCAGCCATAAAACTGTGAATTAATCATAGAATTTTAAAATCAGCGCGGCGCGCCTAATGATCTTGGACGTATGGCCAGATCGAAATATGAAAAAAAATTGAAGCAAATAAATTTTACTATTTGCGATTATAACGCACGCGTGTTTTATGACCTGCTTCGTATATCTAAAACCGGTGAAATTACATCAACTTTACGCGTGTGACTTTACGGATAACATGTGAAGATTTTTTTTCGCTACGAGTGAGATTCGAACTCACAACCCTCAAGTTTATACCAGTGTCCTTACAATTGTGCTACCACGGCTTGGAACTACCCTGACGAATTTCCTTAGCATATATTACCTACTTACGTATTTTTTTAAGCATGTTTAATTCTTTATTACTATTCGCACTATTTAGCAGTGCGGTATTCAACTTAATTCGTATTAGATGAAACCTTTGCTGCTAACACGTGGGTCAGTGTTACGTCACAAGTGTCCTCTCCGGTACGGGAACACAGATCTGCGGTGTTCCGTCCGACTTCGTTCAGTGTTTTCGATGTTAAATTTTAACCCCTTCACCGCGTACATAGAATTTATCCGACAAATTGTCGTGCCCATTTCGCGGATGTCGGAATTTTCCGACAAAAAACCACTGCTCGTATTGCACATAACGTAAGTATCCACATCCCTTTTTGGTTGTGGGTATTTATTTTAGATTTACTATGCCTCGCGCTGGGTGCACGATAACTGATATAAAGTTTTGCGGATTATATTATAAAGTCTGCAAAAAGTTGTCGCAGATGGTGTGCAAAAATTTTCGCAGGTAAAGAGAGGTGTTTCGATTTAAATATTGATTTAAATAGCAACTACAATGCTCAAAGAAATCTTTAAATTAATGATACTATCCGAGCATTGTATTGATAATATATTTGGTAAGTGTAAACTTCCATTATTACTGCAACTACATTCATGTACCTAGTCCTTCATTCTTTCATCCTACACTTTCACATGTTTACAAATTTAAATAAAATAAAACGTAGTCGTTGTTCGATAGTTCTCCGTAGCTCTAAGATCTATCGCTATCTCGCTCTAGATAATGATAACGAGCGGGATAGCACCAGTCCGTCGCGCTATACACGGTGCAATTGAAATCATTAGCATTAATTTAACTTATTAACATACTCACATATAGGATATTTTGTACGATAACAACACTACAATTAATGCAGTTATTAAAAAGTATCAAAAAGCAAGAAAAATAACCAAAGTATCAAAACACTTCGAGTCGTGCGCGCTCATTGATAACCACGAGCCGCAAGGTCAGCGACCCCGCTACAATACAGCTGAACGGCGGGCGCGGCCGGCATACAAAAGTAGACTTTAAATTACGTGAATAAGGTTGAAATTCGAGTGGGTACGGGTCGTGTCACACGAACGCTTGAGGATAATAGGTTTGTTGAAGTAGGAACGAATGTTAGCGTACTACAACGCGACGTAATTGATAGTATTACAATTAATTTCTTTTTCATAAATTTAATGACGGTTCGTTTTTTTTTATAATTGCAGTAAAGGTATCTATCAAAGAGTCTAACGCATGTTTACAGATTTTCTGTAATATGAAAATGACGACTTTTGATTGAAGTTTTATTAGTCTGAAATTACTTTGTATCATGGGTATAGTAGATACCTAAAATATTGCCAACGAATTCAATTACACCCTGTATATACTTTATTTTGGTTTATCCATAGTGCCATGGTATGGAGGCTGGTTAAGTTGTCTGTGATATGATATGAAGAGGTTCTAAGGACGGGAATATAAGTTATTTTCCTCTTTTTCTTTAATTGGACAAGATACAGCAATTTTTGTTATTTGTCATTATACGTTCTTGTTGGATGTAATATAAAATTATACAGAGGTTGTATGGCATTTATAAAACGACGCAGAAGTCATGTGTTATGCGGATGCAGAAAAATTTGTCTTCGTCATAACTGATATTACAACTGCAACTGCAGTGGTGGACATTGCTGAGTGCGACAGATAATACGATAGCTTTCATCCTCACAAGAGCAAAAGAGATAGCGATCATTTCGACAATGAGTCAAGTTTTCATACAAAATACCGTTATCACCCTGGCACGAATATCCTCACACTAAATTGCATTTTTAAATTGTAAACTGTGTTAATTTTATGAGTTATCTTATCTAGGAAAGATCGTATCGTACTGCTTTACCGATATTTCGTGTAGTGGGTGCAAATACAATCTTTTTAAGGTCACACAAAAATATTTCGTTTCGAGTAAAATTTTACAGTACGCTATATCCATTTTGTACCCTCTGCTGCCATGTGCCTTGCCAAATAGTACTTATTATTAACACCAATTAACATTAATATTTAATTCATTAAAACGACATTGTGATGAATTCCTTCTTGTTTTGTTTTTGACACTGCTTTTATGAATGTTTATGACTATAAGAGTACTTATATTTTTATTTTGATTACATATTTTAAATATTATTTAGAAAAAATATTATTTTGTTTATTTAAAATGTATATATTGTGATGTTCTTGCCAGATCCCATGCTGTACTGTCAACTATTTGCCTATAGTGATTTTGTGAATTTTTACCACACATGGAAACAATAAATGAATTTATTTGAAGTCTAAATCTATGACGGTGTAGGCCAAGCTGGGGTGAACCAGTTCGATCCTCAATATCTGCGACTTGCTCCTCGGAGTTTGTAGTCAAGCACGTTCATTTTCAACTGCCACCATTTGAACGTTTACTCACGATGTTTTCCTTTACCTACTGGTGAAGTAAACCGTGACAAACCTACACTAGCACATAATTAATATAAGTATTGCATACAGAACGGAATATCCTAAGGTCCAGCGTAATGCGCGTCCTTGTTCCCCGTCCCCGCACCTCTCAGGACAGGGGGTTTGTCGCGGGCGTTGAGCGCGGGGACGGGGAACTGGGGCGAATATTGCGCAGGACCTTAGGAATATAATAATACCACACCACTACACATACCCTTACAATATAATACCACAGTTGTGTTTTACCCACGTGAGGACCTAGCAATATAGAAATTAATGCTATGTGAAATGTTTCAAGTAAGTGAACTACCGATTGGTTGACTAGATACAGCCCTGTACCAATGGACGGACAGACACTAAGACGGTAAATAAAAACAATCACAACGTGACGTGTTTATTTACAGTAAACACGGTTCTGATAGGCCAGTGCTAATGGCAACTTATGCGATGGCTGCACCGAATAACGAGACTGTGGAACTGACACTTTGCTCGTAACCTGATAATCCGCTGGTTGTTTTGCAAATTTCAAAATAAAAGGTAGGAGTTACACGATAATATATTTACGGATTACTCACGTGAGTAACCTGTTAATTCATGCTTATAATGTGGTCTCACGTTAGTTTTAATCAAAAAAAATACAAACGGATTTAAATATTTTTTTACTTAGGAATCTACCCAATCGACTGATGAGCTTAACGCCCAAAACACAGGAAAACAGGATGTGGTTGTCAGTGCAGGCAAAAATTTGTAGCCCATAGAAATATTTCACTTAATTTTAATTACTAGAGAAGAAACATTAATGTATACGAAAAATGCTAATTTAGGGTAGGCAAAAGAGATGCTAAGGCTTAGTGCTTGCTTAGCGGTCTCCTCAACGGCCTACGACGACATGACTGGAATGAATTTTAATCAGTTTTACTAAAATACAAAAAAATATGCTAAATTCAACAATTGACCCAAAATATCATAAAACTTTTCATAAGAAGAAAATAACTATAAATATATTTATTTTTGTTTTCGCGCTATTCGCCATATTTGCGTGTGATCTATCTGCGACTGTATTGCGCAGAGGATATTTATTACTAAACGTTAAGCCGACTTAATCCCCAAAATTAAGGTCATCGTTCTGTCTTCTCCGTATTTGTGATAGTGGTCATCCTTCACATGTCGGCGGTGTTTGTGCTGTTTTGAGAATGTCGATGTTTTATTAAGTGATTGTATGTTATTTTTCCTTGTGTTTGTTATTATTTTATACTTACATGGCCGTATTAAATAACATGAGAAGAATCGGTCTCCCACGCAACGTTAGCGCCGATGCCGTTGTTCGGAAAGGCAGGGGCCGGCAACTTACTTTCATGTGCTAGGTGTTTCTGGTTTCTAGGTGTCAAACCACTTTCTTATCAAGTTGCAAGGCTACCTAACTACAAAAAGACCAGTGTTTGGCCACGGCCTCTTAATTATTTCGCTTTCCTCGTCACTAGATGGCGCTATAGGTATTAATGAAAACAATAAAATCTTTTAAAACTATTGTTTAAATAAAGTAGTACATACTCTTATGAAAGAAATATGACTTATATGAAATGCAATAAATATTTTTAAAGCATTTACACTTTCTTTGTAATTTTATGTCAGTCGTGTCTGCTGCCATCTCTGTGAGAGCAGCTGGTACTTATTTTCCTACTAGTTTTGCCTACTTACGGACCTTTCAATAGTTTATATGGTGTGGGATATCTGTTACGTTAGTAATTATCTTATCTTTGGCCACAACGACTCCCCGTTCATTCGATTTCAAAATGTAGAGCTGTCATGGAGGATCTAAGAAATGCATAGAATAGTGAATCGGCGTTTAAAATAAAGACAAGAGCGAACCATGGCGTAATTGTAAAAACACTGAAGGGGTTCTATGGGGCAAATTAAATATTTCGAACTGGCATTTCTTACATTTGTGTAACTAGTTCTAACTAGTTAAAATGCATAGTATGTACAATGTACATACCCATGTCGGAAACAGGTGTTATGTCAAACCAGTAATAAATAAACTTACACACTGTGAAGTTGAATACATTTTAATCTAAAATATTAGCTCGAAATGTACCAACCTTCACAGTTGTGCCTTAACATAACATACACAATGTAAAGACAAGCGTACGCCAACAAAAAACAATACATCACAAATTTATTTACTTTAATGTGAATCACGGCCGACCTTCTTCTGTTATCACTGATTATCGTGCCCCGAATTCAGTTTCAGCCATGTGTCATGTTTTGTCGAGCGTCACGATAATGCGCCACTCCATTGTACACGTACGGTGAACATCTTACGGCGATATATTAGGGCTGTCACTTACATGATAGAAACTCAGGGCTAAAAAGTAACAAAAATTAGTCTTTTTTCCCACGGATTTGTGCCCTGTTAGTGATTCTGATTCCAAGATTTCGATATAACAAAGGGGTGCAAAATCAACCTGTTCAAGCTTGTCCGCTTTCATCGACATGGTCTTCAGAAGCCGTTCACATTTAATCAGAGGGAGCCCTACGCGAAACTAAATCACGTTTAACAGCCAGTGCCACGCTGATCTGAAATCGAGGCTAAACGAATACAGACATCGTTACCGCTCATTATGGTTTGCAGAATCGTCCTGAAGCGATTGTTTGCACGCTGCAAATGCAGTTTACGCTCCTCATTGTGCCGCCCATTGTTAAGTGGCGCCTGCGCATCTCCAACATCCCAGTTCCGCAACGGAACACAACACTTGCGGATATCGACAGGCGAACACGTTGCATAACAAGACGTCTCGTGACAGATAACTTATCGCTCAGTGCTTACAGAGATGCCTCCGCGATATAACATCGCCACTCTCAGCAAAATATGTGAACAGAGACTCGCGTGAAAATGTGTTGAGTGCGACGCCAGATATGGCGAACTATTTTCGGTGGAAGAAGGGCAAAAGGGACGATGATGTGTTTTATTCGGAGAAACCACGCAGCAGGTCTTTGGATCCTCGCTCGTTGGAGTTGAGTGGGATCCGCCTGGTGGCGCAGTATCACCAGCATCAGCAACAACATAATCAGGTATACATGTGAAGTCTTACCAAAACGCTCATCTCTTTTTCAATCACACCTATCGAAATTCCTACGCCTGTGATGGCAGAATATGTTTGCTCTTGTGATATTCTGTAACCACCTTTTGTTACCACCATATTCGGAGGAATAAATGACTATTCTGTTCTATTATATTCACTATATTATCAATATAATCCTAATCAAACATAATACACAATGTAATCTGACGTGAAAGCTGCCTGCGAAGGTCTTTTCCCCAAATAAATAATTCAATCTGTATTGTAATCTTTGATTAATTCTTCGTGTCCTTGAATGCAGATGCCAACCATCGAAAAATTTTCGTATGTTAACTGATTAATTATTTCTTTTGTCAAAGATGACGTCAATAGGTTAACAACAAGTAATACGTACTTAGCACGTGTAGTGTGAAAATGTGTCGTTTAAATATTTTGCCTCAAAATGGGTTCCATTTGAAAGCAAAGTTATTTTTTAGTACTATTTATCTAGGAAATTTTAGATTTTAATTAATTATATTATCTGTAGAATAATGAATATATTGTAGGTTTGTAATTATATTGCACGCTTCATAAGCGGAGTGTTGAGGTATGGTGCTCTACTCTCAACATGTCAGGGTCAAGTATTTTTCAGGACTTACACTGTCTCTATTTTATTCATATTGCACCAATACAATAATATAAGTACAGTAACATAAGAGAAAACACATTTGATACTTATAGAAAATATTCGTCGAGAATAACATATAAAAAAAATTAAGAAAGAAAGTTGTTTCTTGGGCGTGCGGACGTATGTTCCACGATTACGCTCTTAAAACTTGATGGTATTTGTACCATATTTTTTAATAGCCTTATCACGTCATGGGATTGTTTCCTGTTAAAAATCACTATCTAATTCAGTGTCGTTTAATTATAATTAATAAACACTGACATCCTGTAAAAACCATATTACATATTTAATAAGACAATTATTTTTTTGTCTATGTATAAAAGTCCTCTGAGTCTGTTTTTCGGTCAGCGCGCGTATGTCAGGGGTTTATTCTGATTCCCATGTCCCATGTCAATGCTCTTTTGGATTTTCCAAACTTATTGTCAGTTTTATGAAACTTAATTTATTTTTTTATTTAGTAAGTATGTAACTGCTATTTGTCTCCTATTCTTCAAGGGTAATAAGTGTTGGGTCTTACAAGCAGTTTCATAACTAAGATTTGTTTTACATTTATAATTAAGAAAACGTAAAATTTATTTTGTACCCTTTTTAAACGAGAAATATAATTATCATACCGGGGGTTCCAGATTTGTGAGGCGTATTCGAGAGTACTACGCACATAAGCACATTTTTTTCACATTCTTAAAATCCTGAGAAATACGCATCAAAAAACCGAGAGACCTACAGGCACTTGCAGTTATGGAGTTGACATGACTATCAAATATTAATTTAGAATCGTGAATCATCCCTAAATCTTTTACATCATGGACTCTTTTTAAAACATGTTTTTTTAATGTATAATCGAAATTAATAGTATTATGTTTACGAGTAAAAGTTCATAAAAAATCATGTAGGGATTTTCTTGTTAAATGTATGACTTTTAAGAAGTAAATATGAAGTAAAGAATATAAATTTCGATTGACTTACTGTCCTATGTCCCCTGGGTGGGGCAGAGGGCCGCTACAGTACTTCTCCATCTCGTTCTGTCTTTAGCAACGCGCAACTTAGCAAATTTCGATTGGTAGGTCTTTTTGAAAGACACTTTAAATTAAATTGTTACGATTTCAGGATTAAAATTAAATAAGGTCTAACAAAATATACTGAAACTATTTTAAGAGTAAATTTAGTCCATGATACTAAACAACTTTACCCAAGGACACGTATAGAAATGTGAAAAGTAATTGGCCTCCCATACAAGTTGACTTATCCAGCTGTTCCGAGTTAGTATGGGAAGCCAAAAAATATTTATCATATTTCGACATATGTTTCTTGGGTAAGTTATTCACTATCACGGACTGAATTCTACTTTAAAATAGTTTCAGTGTATTTTGTTATACCTTATATAATACATTATTCCTAGTTATTTTATTAAAGTAAATCCTTTGAAATCCAACCAACTACACTCATGTATGTAAATGCGCATTATTACTAGTACTTACAAGTATTGCGCTGTGAATTTGGCATATTAAATATTCTGATCGTGTATCCCTAGAATAGACACAAATCTGTATTGATGGGAATATATCTCCAGTTTGTATCGTTTGCCGCAAGTACAGATCGTCTGAACATTGTGAACATGATTTGCTATCTACTCATTCGTCAACTTTTAAAACAAGTGTAATAATAATTTGCTAAGACTTATTTTGCTGATTCATAATTGGTAAAGACGGTGTTTAAATTTGAATGTCACATAACATTAACAGAAGATCAAAGTTGCGCAAATTCCCCAAAGGACTGGGCACTCCGGGCAGGGCCGGATGAGGGCAACCGGGGCTATACAGCCCCGGGGCCTCTACAAGAATTGGTTAATTTTATTTGTTCATTTCATTTAGAAATGGAGCTTCTTTTTAAAAAAAATATTGGGTCAGGTCCACTCTTAGTTGCCCCGAGGCCTCCAGACCTCTAAATCCGGCCCTGTGACCGGGATAAAGACTCGTGATTTCGAAAGGCGATACAATCAAATTACGCGAAGGCTAAAAAAAGGATTGATAGATTTTAAATTTCGGCCCGACCATACATAATAATTTAGTAAATAGAGCAAGCTAGACAGCATTGTCCGCGAGTAAATTGTGCTATTAGGTTACACCAACGTAAACGTGCACTTGATGCGATCGCTTTCCGAGCGATCTTCCTGTCCAGACAGGAGAACCCGTTTTACGTTCAGGGTCGACGCAGTTCTACATATATTTTGCACTAGCTGCTTAGTCTCACTGGCAGTTCGTTAGTTTTTGTTTGGCGGGAAGCTCACATTATTTTTTGTCAAATTTAATTCCAATTTGATTAGCCGCTTGTCGCACAGTCGCAATTTTTATATATTTGTTCCGGAGACTGGGGACCACTCATAGATTTGTAATAAACAAAGATAAAAAACATCCACATATTCATTCGTTTAACTTCTTCTTTTTTCAAGTCGATTAAAAAAACGAGATACCAATCTATTCATTAACGATTAAGTAAAAAAAAGAAATTACAACTCTACGTCAGGCTTCATGATTAAACATTTTCTTTTTATAATTTGCATAGTCTGTAAAAACAATGTGAGGAGAACAGCATGCGTGGAAACTAGTGTCAAATATACGACCTTGTCCCTCTATTCCGTATGCAAAAGTCGACAAACATAAGTACTACGTTGTTGTGCTCGTAACAAGAGTCATTCTCGTTGAATCCCGGATTTAGATTGCTAACTCGACCTCCATGCACCTTATCACTTCGCTAGTATAGTCTGCTTATGAAATATTAAGCTAGATTTAAATAGTGAATTTGAGGAAAATTAATTATATTTATATACAAGCCGTTCCAGAAAAAGATGCCTAAATTTACCGTCCCTTTCTACTACCATAGATATATATATTTTTTACTAAGCTTTCTACATTAGTAGTGGCTCTCGCTTGGCTTGGAGAGCCACCCCGATCCGTTGAAGTTTATCGTAACTTAATAAGAGTAACAAAAAATCTATCTCTAAAAATTTCACGAGAATCGGTTGAGAAATGCGATCTGTAGGCGAGAACAACCGAACTGATGTGATGATGGTGATGACGAAATTTGTTGGGAACGTTAGAAGCATTATGGCAATATAGTTTTCAATGTATTTTTTTTTTAATTATTAGTCGTAGACATTCATTCTAGATTGTATTATAATTTCTTTGGTTTCAAATCACATGAAACTTATTCCTAAAAGTTTAATACACATATAATAATTTGAAATTTGTGAAATGTGAATTCAAATTTGTATAAGTATAATTTATTATTTAAGGTTGAAATCCACGAAATAAGCAAAAAAATTTTAATTTATACTTAAAATATTTTTTTCTTGTAAAAATCACTTTAATGATAATGCAATAGAATAGATATATAATAAATGGGTGACTAACCGTACCTTGTAAAGTCAATATTTTGGTTGACTATACATTGCACATTCAAACACATATCTACTACGTTTTCTAAGCTCATTGAGATAATTTCTGTTAGGTTACTACTGATACTAGACCGTGTGACTGTGTTATCGATGAAAACTAGAGATGTGCCGATGGAAATATTCTATAATATTATTTAAGGGATTATTCCTATTGTAAATGTACGGAAATATTGAATTTATGAATTAATGAAAACTATTTTTTTGCACCAATATAAAAAGCATCAAAATAGTCTTAAATTAAAATAGAAAATATTTTGAATTCAAAATATTTCCTTAAATATTCCTCAAAATTTACATTTCTAGCAATTTTGCCGGGAAAGTTTACGGGAATATTGCTCAAAGTTTACAAAATTTCCGAGAACCGCACTGATAATGAGAACGGCCGAACGAGCTAGTTTTTTTGTGGAGCTATTATCCAAAGCACGGCCCACCTACTGTCAATTCTTATACCTGGCCAAAGATAATATAATTACTGACGTAACAGATATGTGAAATTTTTCGCACACATGCATTCCCAATGAAGGTTAAATTGACGTCTAGGATGCATTGACATGCATGTTATATTTTACTAACTGCGCCCCGCGGTGTTAGCCGCGCCAGGGTGTCAGGCATACTTACCAAATTGTATCAAATTTGGTCCAGCCGTTTGCGCGTGTTACATTATTGCTTAGACATACTGGTATCCCAGTACTATACAAAGCTGGCATAACATTCGAAGGTATTGCGTTGATTCAATAATATTTGTACTCTAATTAGTAAGTATATTTCTGAATACGATTTTGACGGTCAACTTAAAATTGCGACGCGCTACTACAATTTATTCAGTTAAATTCTTTATCCACGCACATATCATAAGTGCTCTAAAATGCGTTCAGAAACCATAGGCAATGACCAGCATTACCAATCAGTAGGAATTAACGGAGACGTAATGATAACTTTACCTCCTGAAATCAAATATAATTCGCACGACATTTGATCTCATAAACCTCTTTCATAAACCCACATTCGTGTTGTAATGCCCTTCATTATGTACAGTCGCATAAACTTCTATTACAACAATAAATTCGTTTACAACGTGGAAGGGACATACCCGTAATAAATCGAACCAAGGGCTATGCTAGAACACTTTAGTATACTGAAATTAAAATAACAGACAAAAATTAAATAAAATCGATAATTTCCAAATCATTGCCACACTAAAGTGTCCAGCGGGCGGCTGGACACTTTAGTGTCACGTCGTATATGGGAATGTCCAATTTTTTTGGTTTTTTTTTTTACTGCTATTTTATTACCTTTACACCACAGTGATCTAGTAAAGCACGTGACTCAATTTAATACGAGTATGTCCGTTCCACGTTGTAAATATAGATAAACATCCAAATCCCAGGAAGATTTGATAAAGGCCATTCTCTAACTTGCCCTGACCGGAGATCGAACCCGGAACCTCTGGATGCCATGGTGACCACGAAGGTC
Organism: Acrobasis consociella; assembly: GCA_963555685.1. Classification (NCBI taxonomy): domain Eukaryota; kingdom Metazoa; phylum Arthropoda; class Insecta; order Lepidoptera; family Pyralidae; genus Acrobasis; species Acrobasis consociella. The sequence goes on along the minus strand of OY743104.1, from coordinate 5,791,217 downwards.
GTCAATGATTGTCTGGAGTCATTTGTTTTTTTTTAATGAATGCAAAAAGTGACACTAATAAAGATACACTATCACGTTTTTATCCCTGACGGCGTAGACAGAATTCGTGAGTGCCGAACCCAAAGGCCACTCTTAGCGTAAAGGTGGAAAAAGCCAAAAAGGTAAACAAAATAGTGATCGGTTTCTAGGCGATGCGGCCTTTTGGCAGGATTCAACTTCTCGTCCATTCCGTCGATCGGCTTTTACACACCGTGCTTGAAGAGAAGAGAACAATTCGAATGACGAAACAATGTTGTCTTTTATTTACTGTTATAATAATCAAACCATGAAACATCCCTAAAGTGGTTTCATTGAACGTTAAAAATTATTTGCCCACCTCAGTTTAATTTAAACAATATTAAGTGTTTAAATTAAATTACCCTCAAATAGCAATCAAGTGTCATCCGTGTGTATTGGTGTTAACATTATGGGCAATAAATTCTGTTGCAATAAAAATACCGAAGAGAGGGATGATACCGAAGAGAGGGATGATACCGAAGAGAGGGATGATACCGAAGAGAGGGATGATACCGAAGAGAGAGATGATACCGAAGAGAGTGCATCCCTCTCTTCGGTATCATCAGAACCTTACCGATTCGGAAAAGGGTTAGGAGTTGGAGGCTACCAAAAAAGGGTGAGTGAGAATCAACAGTTTATCAGTAGAAATATTATCATTAATTAAGCTAGAAGAAATAATTACACTTGAATAAATAAAAGAAATAAATATTTCTATATATAAAGTACATAGTTTTCGACTTGCCTCTTCTCACTGCTAAATGGAAAGAGTTACATCCTACATACCAACAAATATTCTGTACTTTTTCGTAAAAACCATTTCCGTTGCCGGACTTCGACAAAGCCAAAAGGAGGGGCAGTGATTTTAGTAGTTTATGCATATGTGAAAGGTAGTTTTACGTATATGGATATTTAAGGCCCAACGCAGACGACAGACTTATCCGCGCCGCACTTTTTAGTCTGTGAAAATAGAAAATGGAATCCCATGCAGTAACGATGCGCGCCGGACTTTTTGCGCGTCGTGTACTGCATATGATTCAATGGGTTCTATTTTCACAGTCGTCTGTCGTCTGCGTTGGGCCTAAGTATCTGTCACATGTCAGTCGATTCTACATTATTGCCCGGGTGACGACAGAGTAGGCTACAATTTGATTTGAATGTTAAAAATATGGATAGAACGAACATCGAGTATTTTTTTTGTTCGTTGGCATGTGGGTTAACAAATAAAACTTGTTAATATGGAAGTTTGCTGGGTCAAAAATAAATTCTTTTTTACTGGTAATAGAATAAAACTTCACTAAATAATGTCACATTTCATTAATCATTTATCCGATTTCAACGTGAGTTTAGATTTATTATTGCTGATATTAAGAGATCGCTATTTGACTTCAAGAAACTATAACGTCATAATGCTTTATTTTATTTTATTCAAATCCCATAATGTTTGTTTTGACGTTTAGAAAAAAGTAAAAGTATCTGTTTTGAGTTGTTGGAAACTCCCTTATTAGCACATTTCATATAAATATTCATTGTTGGCCATAAATGTTTGCTGAGCTTGGATTTATTGGGTGATTCATTCATTTCAGTAAGAATTTTCCCTTAGAGTTGGGTATATAAGTTTTTTAAGTGTACTTTTATAATTCTATGTTTATAAGTTTAGTATATTTTAATAGGGCGATTTGAATCCTTGATTGTGAACAACTTTCCCCAAGGAACATGTGTCTAAATATGTCAGAAATATTACTTTCATATTTCGCACTTTAACACTTTAACTTCCCGTTTAAAAACGAGAGTTGTAGATTTAGGGCACAAAGCCGCCAAGTTAAAGTGGGATTGGGCAGGCCACGTATGCCGGATGCACCCAGACAGGTGGACCAAACTAATCACAGAATGGATTCCTACAGATGGTCGTAGGAAACCGGGCAGGCCTAGAAAGCGTTGAAGTGATGACATCAGATGATTTGAGAAGAATTGGTCGCAGGTCGCACAAAATCGGGATAAGTGGAAGGATATGGGGGAGACCTTTGCCCAGCAGTGGGACAATAGAGGTCAATAAAAAAAATTCGCACTTATCAAAATATGAAAGTAATATTTTTGGGGAAAGTTGTTTAGTGTCATGGACTAAATTAACCCTTAAAATAGTTTCAATATATTTTGTTAGACCTTTTATTCTTGTGGGGCAAGCCTCGATAAAAATGGTAGCAGTATTATTTCGGCGTCCCTTATCACTCGATATCTTATTTTAGTAGGTAGCAAGTAAGATTATATGCCAAAGCCTCCAAATATCCTGACGTTGCTGACTCCTAACCCCATTTTGCATATCTGACTAAAATCAAATAGTCAAGGACGTTTTTATTAACATAATATTTGGCATTGTATATGTTACAAAGACTTAGAATTTCCTGTTTACTCGCATGCCTTGTTTACACGAGCTTAGTAATATGAACTTCTGTATTGCAGTGTACTTTGAAAATCCCTTGCTTGTTGTGTTTTTTTGTGTCGTAAGCCCATCGTAACTCTTTGATAGGGCCTTTATGATGTTATTTAGTTTTTAAGATTAGACTTGGGCGAGCAACCCCTTTAACTAATCTGTTTGTGTACTGTACTACCACAGGGTAAAAGCTTCGTTTATTATCCCAGACGTCTTCATTTTCTGTGACTATTTTGTCAAAACAGGAAACTATCAGCTCATCTCACCACCTTGTCCGAGGTCTCCATACTCCTGCGCATTCACGGAAACCGAAATATACACACACAAGTCGACCCATCTTTCGGAACGCATTATGTGGGCATGCCCCAGTTCTACTTTAACTTGGCTGTTACCCACATATTTTTTGTTTGTTTTATGTCTGCGATCAGACCTTGACTTTGATTACAAAGATTAGTTGTGTGAACCTTTGTGTCAATTCTTTGTTTACAGAAGGTGCTCCCCAGCGGAATCGATACTTTCTTAACACATGAAACTTACTCCTTGAATATCGTGTCTTTTTTTACCCCTTTTTGTAGCTAATATTGACCAGCCTCGATGCCAGTTCATTAGGGTGCTTAGCGAGTCGCTTCTCATATCGGTCAGACAAGTCTTATCTTCTCCTTCACGGTGGTATATTATTATTTCTATAAGGACTTCATTATTGTTGATGATAAGCCATGGTTTGTTGGCGATGTTCCTAAATAAGCCACTTTGCAATCTTTGCATGATGGTAATGTTATGTAAGAAAAGGCTATTTTACTTTGTATGTTTTTGGTTAGGTAATATTTTAATTAAACAAAAAATAAAAATAAAAATTTTAAACAGTAAAAAAATTAGTGGATGAAGTAGTACCTCATTAGAATTTCCAATTTAGAAGTGGGAGCGTGGCAGGACTATCTCCCTATCTCTTTTGTACGCACGAGACCTAATAGTAGTGACGTCAAGAACGCTGTACGTGCATCCTTTTGCTGTTAGTTTGCTATTCCATTAGATTTTTAAGTCTTATTTTGAGGCAGGTAAAAAAAAAGTTGGTTTCGGGTTATGTTTCTTATTTTAATAAATGAGAAAAATAATTTATGAAAATACCGTATTACATGCCCAAACATATTTGCAGATATTTCAATTTAAGTACTACTTTATGTAGGTCACTTTTTATCCTGAAAATAATTTGACCACGTGGGCCACGCTGGGCATCAGCTAGAATAATCATAACAGGAACTTAAGGCTCCTCCCTGCGCTAGCGACCTTGAAAACACAAAAAAATTAATTTCTCTTTCTGTAAGTGAGATTATTAGAAACCCTCGTACAACTTTTTAGCTAGTATCCTGAAGTTTCATTAGAACCTCGAAAGTCATTGAAATAAAATAGTGATGGGCTGCTAGCCACCTTTTCTAAAAACGATTCGCATTTTCGCCCATTCCCTTAATTGGCTTCTACGATCAGCTAAGCAAGTTTTTTTGATTTTTACCAGACCTACATGGAAGGAATAGCCTACTACTCTGGTGTAAACCGGTCTTTCACGTGTTTTCTTTCATCACAGTCACGTAGACACACGTCCTAGCATTGGTTTTATGTTCGTATAGAATTAATGACAATGGACTGATATAAACGTTTGTCCGTTTTCTCATGCGATTTGCGGAAACACACGTCGTCGCAGGTGCATCTGCAATGATTATATATTTTTTACCGAATTGCCGAGGGAGAGTGGGTGATGATTTAAGAACGTTTAATAATGCAAATTTACTATGTCTTAGGGTTAACAAAACAAATTCAAACTTAATATTCAGACAATTATTTTAATAAACTTTTCCAAAGGAACGTAATTATGGTTTGTGGAAAAGTGGATTATTAAAAGATATTGAATACTTATGTATTTTTCTATACTCTAATAAAAAATACTAAGATACAGCGCATTTTAAGTTCGCGTTACGTCTCGTGTATATTGGTACAACTTTTACTTAAAAGTGACACAACTCCACTGCGGAACTAAAAAATCTGTATTTTTGTGATATTTCACTAAATGGATGAAACGCTAATTCGTTATTTGACTCAATTTATTTTCTTATTCATAACAAAAAGCAACATAATACAAAATTAGAAACAAAAAAATATCTTAAGCCGCTTAAAAAATAAGAAAGTTATTAAATATACCTACTAGCTGCGCCTGTGGGCTTCTCTCCCCGTGGAAATTTTGGGCATAAAAATATCCTATGTCCTTCCCTGGGTATCAAACTATACCCATATCAAGTTTCATCTAAACAGGTTCAGTTGGAACAAACGACCAAACAAATATACAAACTCGATTTTGCATTTATAATATTAGTAGGAGGATAAGCCTGGTGACAGACAGACGGACAGACAGCGAAGTCTTAGTAATAGGGTCCCGTTTCTACCCTTTGGTTACGGAACCCTAAAAATCACTTTGTATAGCATAAGAAGGTCGTGCTTCTGCAGTAGAGAAAAAAAAGACCTGATGATGATGATGATGATATATAGCATAGAGGGATACTATGCTCCCATTCATATTTGAAATGCTAATTACTGCTTCTCTTCTCGTCTTCCGAAAGAGACTTTGTTCCTTTATAATAATGTCCAAAAAGAAATTTAGTCTAATAGCCTATTGACTAGGTTCTTGTCGGTGGAGTATTTTCCCTATTTTCTGCTAAATGCTTGACCTCCTTATACGTCACAACTTTTGCCTTTTCTTTTACTTCATCCATGAACGACCTTCTTGGTCTTCCTTTTCCTCTCTTGGCTTCCACTTTTCCTTCCATTATGTTTTTTATGAAGTTGTCATGCCGCATAAGGTGGCCAAACATTCTTCCTCGTCTTATCTCTATTGTACCTATGCATAATCGTTCTGTTCTCATGACAAGAACCTAGTTCTTAAATTTTTTGATGATGATGATGAGCCTATTGACATTATTTTCGGATAATATGACAGAATAAAATTAGAATAATATTTTTTACAGCTTTTATTTAGCTTCAAATATTGCGATAATATTGACCCACTTCCTGGTTTCCAATTGAGCTGAAATTTTACACGCATGCGTATAAGGCGTGACAATGCAATATTATGATGACATGATGCTTATCTGATGATGGAGCTGGAAGGTGGCCATGGCATCTCTGTGATAAAACAACATAACCCCACCGAGCTTGGGCTCGGTTCATTCGTCTTGAGGAGCACTTTAACCTTTTTATATCATTGTTATTGATAAAACCTTGTTTTTTTAAATAATTACTCGTTCCTGATCCAGTCATCATCTGTGGGTATACGGTCATATTTCGCTATATGACATTCACTATATTTGTTGCATTAATCTAAACTTATTAAACCGACAAAACCAACGAATGATCTTTTACCTACATTTTACAAATGTAGTACTTACCCGTTAGAATTATGTTTTCTTACAAAAGAAAATTATGTAAAAATGTTAAAATATGTTTACTTATGACGGTGTTATATCCAGTTGAATTAGCAAAAACGCATTTCTTTTTACCAAGTCATGTCATTTTGTAACTATGACCTACATTCACATTCGTATCAATTTACCTTTAGCAAGTGGAACAAGTGCTATTGAGATGTAATTTAATATGGGTTCAGTGCACTTATAAACTTGTATTCTTAGTAAATGCATTTTACTCACGGATTTACTCCCACAATAAAAAAAGATTAACTAAAAAAGAACTTGGCGTTGTATCCTACGTTTTCTTAGCATTCACCGCATGCCCAATTGAAATAGACGGATTTTGATTGCCATTATGTAATAACTAGAGGCAGCGCGCGGCTTTGCCCGCGTCAACCACGCGAGTGAAGTAGCGGGCGTGATGCAATATAGCCTATAGCCTTCCTCGATAAACGACCTGTCTAATACCGAAAGAATTTTTCAAATCGGACCAGTGGTTTCTGAGATTAGCGCGTTCAAACAAACAAACTCTTCAGCTTTATATATATTAGTATTAGTATGGAAATACCGCTTTTAGACTTGCTTTTGAGGAATCGATGGGCAAACGCCTAAAAACGCCATTCTTCAGGATCATAAAACTGAACCATAACCTCGAACAGACCACGAACGTCCGGGCAATATACATAACCTAATATAACATATATAATATAACATAACATAATAAAAAGCTGTCTTTGTATATGTATTTGTTTTGGTACAATAAAGTTATTACAAAAAAACAAACAAACCCTCCCTTTTGAATTGCAATACTCAACAAACTGGTCACTGCGCCTGCAGTAAGCAGATAATCTGGTGTTAGGAGCTAACAAATTCCATCGTTTAAGCCTTGAAGCAAGCAGTTCAAAATTAGCTTTAGAAAGCTGAAGGTCTCTCATCAGTTCATTTAATTCAGTCTGCGTAATCATGATAGGTTCACCTTTAGATTCATCTTCCATAAAATCATCATCTTCACTGGTGGTAGACTCCTGTCAAGATCGCACTGTTTCGAAGAAGATCTTTCAATTAAATTCATTGATTCTAAATCATTTTTTGAATTTGAACTACTGGGCAATGACGGATAACGAACTCCATTAGAGTGAAGCACAGGTTTTGTGACCGATGGAACATCTGGATCCTGGACATCTTTCTTGCTTTTGTTATTAAAACCTAAAGTTTTTGTTAGGCAAAAGTAGCAGTCAGTGATTTGTTGGTTGTCTCCATTGTATTGGTATGCCAAATGTTAAGTATTTATTTTTTCCTGCAGCCCATTTCATAAGCACACTTCTGCAATTATCACACACTACTCCAGTTACCCATTTTATATCAAGATTTGATACAGGAATTCGAAAGTATTGGAAGTAGGCTCGTTTTACAGCTTCTGTAATATTTATCTTCTTTATTGTTATGATAAATTTATTGCAAACGTAACAAAAACTATTCGGGCTTAATTTACACTGTCTTGAAGACATTTAAAAGGAAATCACTTTCAACAATTTTATTCTCATAATATTATAGTAACAAATTAGACACAAAGTATAAATCCGTATACATACGACAACTTTAGGGTATATTTAAAAAACTTATTGACGCATTTTTAGTAAGCTCCTCGTAAATTTTTTCTTGCTTCGTCATTAGTGGGTTCTGAATCTTTTGCCCACTTTACTACAATGAACTTCTGGCAATCCATGGGAACCTGTCTGACAATTAGTCTGTGTGACAACTGGTCTGTGTGACAAATGGTCTGTGTGATAAACTGATAACTGGTCTATGTGACAACTGGTCTGTGTGACAACTGGTCCGTGACAATTGGTCTATGTGCCAACTGGTCTGTGTGACAAATGGTCTGTGTGATAAACTGATAACTGGTCTATGTGACAACTGGTCTGTGTGACAACTGGTCCGTGACAATTGGTCTATGTGCCAACTGGTCTGTGTGACAAATGGTCTGTGTGATAAACTGATAACTGGTCTATGTGACAACTGGTCTGTGTGACAACTGGTCCGTGACAATTGGTCTATGTGCCAACTGGTCTGAGTGACAACTGGTCTGTGACAACTGGTCTGTGACAACTGGTCTGTGTGACAATTGGTCTGTGACAACTAGTCTATGCCAACTGGTCTGCAGTTGTAACGTGTGTTTAGTTTCAGCTACTTCTGGTAAGTTTGAGCTGAATACAATAGTTTTAGAGTTAAGGGGAATTTTGATTTATAAATACGTATGAATTGCTCATTTTTAATAATTTGCAGTCTTTTGCCTCTAAAATATTTTTTGATTGTACATATTAGCTTATATTATAGAGTCATTTTTAGAACAAATGAAAAAAACCTTCATCAATATCAGTTCATCCATTTGGGAGTTTGCGAAGGATTTAGTTAATTGTCACACGTCAAACACCTTTAAAAAACCACCACAAAAAACCCCTCTTTTTCGACGGTGGCTACCAAAACCAACCAACAGGTACAAGAGGCAGTGCGTACAGAGTATTTGTTTGTGTGTAGAAAATATTTTTTTTACTCTACGGTATATCCGTGTTTCAAGGAGAGGTTAGTCGATTTTTCTTGTAACGTTTTGTTTTTAAAGAGATTTATATATAAAGCGATTTTGTCTGTAGGATTTGTCATGTTATTTTTAACCGACTTCTAGGCAGCCCTGGACGATATCCCCCTCCGACGGTTCCTGGACTCGTCAACCGGATCGGAATCAGATTCAGAGTCGGAGTCGTCGGAGTCCACGGTAAGAATACGTACCACTGATACTTTTTCTTATCCTACTAATATTATAAATGCGAAAGTGAGTTTGTATATTTGTTACCTCTTCACGCTTAAACTACTGAACCGATTTGGATGAAATTTGGTATGGATATAGTTAAGGACTTGGGGAAGGACAAATTTTTTTTACTCTACGGTATATCCGTGTTTCAAGGAGAGGTTAGTCGATTTTTCTTGTAAAGTTTTGTTTTTAAAGAGATTTATATATAAAGCGATTTTGTCTGTAGGATTTGTCATGTTATTTTTAACCGATTTCTAGGCAGCCCTGGACGATATCCCTCTTAGACGGGTCCTGAACGAATCTGAATCGTTTACGGAATCAGATTCAGAGTCGGAGTCCACGGTAAGAATACGTACCACTGATACTTTTTCTTATCCTACTAATATTATAAATGCGAAAGTGAGTTTGTATATTTGTTACCTCTTCACGCTTAAACTACTGAACCGATTAGGATGAAATTTGGTATGGATATAGTTAAGGACTTGGAGAAGGACAAAGGGTACTCTTTATTCCGAAATTCAGTATTATACAGTAGGTATATTTTTTTATAATATCCATTGGATGGGCTTTTGGGTAGTACTTTTTTTTAAACCAAGTTTCATACAAAAATATAAGGGTTTGTACATTATGTTACTACCAAAAATTTATTATTTTAAAGTATTGCGTCATATTTTGATATGGAACCCTAAAAGAATTGAATGAAATGGGCATCAATTAGTTTTCTGAACCACACCAAACTTTATTGAAAGGTCGAAACGAGATTTTATTTTACTTCTTTTTCGCCATGGTTAATGTACATGTCCATGCCAAATTACAGCTTTCTAGTACTCATAGTATCTGAGTAGGACCGCGGACGGATAGACAAACAGACATGGCGAAACTATAAGGGTTCTTTGTGTACCACGGAACCATAAAAAGGGGAGTGGAATTTTGTATGGATAATTCTAGATAATAATATGTAAAATACTGATGATAAAGCTCTGTTGATAATGATGATGACGTAATTTACGCAAGTTGTGGGTAAAATATAGTATCCAATGGAAGGCTTCTCTTTGACCAAACAGAAAAAAATAAAATTCGGTTATGGTGTGGTTAAGTCATTAGACTCATTAGATTAGCATTTAAAACTAAGAATCTTTGAAACATAGCCAATTTTTTCAGATTTTCTAATAAAATCGAATGTGTGCATTAATGAAACACATTATCTACATCTACACTAATCTACACTAATATTATAAAGAGGAAAGATTTGTTTGTTTGTTTGATTGTATTGAATAGGCTCCGAAACTACTGGATCGATTTTAAAAATTCTTTCACTGTTGGATAGGTATGTTATCCCTGAGTGACATAGGCTATGTATGTACCACGGGCGAAGCCGGGATGGACTGCTAGTTATCTATATATCTATATCTATACATATAATAAACAGTAAAAAAGTGTGTCTGTACATTAAATATATTTCCAAAAAAAATATTGGGGTCGATGGAGACGTAGTAATAGAGTAAGAATTAAAAAAAAATGTCTGTCTGTTTGTCTGTTTGTCTGTTTGTCTGTTTGTCTGTATGTCTGTATGTCTGTATGTCTGTTTGTACACGCTAATCTCCGGAAATACTGGACGGATTCGAATGAAACTTTTTTTGTTATATAGCTATTAAGCCTGGGCAACATATAGGGTATAAATGCCATTTGCCAACAATATAATACTGTTTGATTTTATCTAACTATCGCTATTTATGTATTGTAGAAATTCCGTTTTGTTCTGAATCCCGTTTAATTTTTCCCATTGTTCTTTTTCCCATACTTGGTACCTGAAAAATACAACTATATTAAATAAAAATTTTCCATACAGGATAAAGGAAAAATGGCACCGGGTCGACCATCGTCGTCATCGCCTCCTGAATTAACAGCGCCCTCAACCCCGGCATATTAATTGCCCTGGGTTTTGGTTGTTTATCTATATATTTATTTATTATAAAATATAGTATCGTTGAGTTAGTATCCCATAACACAAGTCTCGAACTTACTTTGGGGCTAGCTCAATCAGTGTAATTTGTCCCTATTTATTTATTTATTTATTTATTAACTTGTTGTTAACCTACTGATAAATATTTTAATGAATATTTTTGATGTTTCCGCCACCAGTTACAGTTAGTCTGCATGAAATAATTATAAATTTGGTGAGCCCTATTATTTATTTATTTTTAAATTTGCCATTTGTTATTTTTTATATAATATTGAATTAAATTAAATATTTTTTTTAGTAATGCATTTTATTCTGAATCGGTCTCCAAAGAACTCGTATCCGTGGCCCTTAAAAATATTCGAACTGTATCGTAACGGTTAAAGAAATATATTTTGACATTGTTTTTGATCTGGACGAAGTGTTGTGTTTCTATTTGTACCCGACTACTCCAAAGTCAAACGAAAGGGTAATAATTTTAGCAACCTATATAATGTATGTATGTCAATCGATTTTTAGATCAAATTTAGAGCCAGAGCTAGACGTCGAGAGTCAGTGTCAAAGTATCCGGTTCATTTTCTATCTTTGTAAATACGACTATATTTCTGTTTTTCGATCTAAGCTCGAGTGGCTCCCTGTTCGTCAGCGTAGACAGCAGAGAGTGCTCTGCACTTTATTTTCTATTCTAAAGAATAATTTTTCTCCCAAATACTTGAAGAGTGAATTTCTGTATCAGTCTGCGTTCCACAGCCGAGAGCTTCTCTCTAGTAATAAACTTAGATTAGAAATTCTTTGGTTCAGCTCCAACTTTATGTCTTCGTCTTTCACTCTTTAAGGTATACGACTCTGGAACGCACTGCCTGAGGACCTTAAAACTATTTCGAACAGATGCCTGTTTAAGAAAAAAGTCACACGCGCTTACTCTCTAATTGAATGCAGCCGAAGTGTTTATACTGGTATCGGGTAGTTTCACGCAGTTTTCGATAGAATCGTTTTAAGACGCCAACACGAACGTGTTGTCATCTTAACAAAGTTATATTGTCTACTGGAATAAATGTAGTCGGTCCGATCCATGGTACATGACACCAATGCCAATCCAGCGCTGGAATCCAATGACACTGAATCCAGCTACTGGATCAGTGTAAATTAGCTATAACCGGTAAAAGTTAGAGCGTACAAGATCTATAAAAAAAATTAAATTTTCTGTTAAATCTAAAATATACCATATTTAAACTTATAAAACGAATATATCTTAAAATAACGCCTATAATATGTCTCAAAACAACACCTAATGTATAAAATTAATATTTTATCAACTAAAATTAATATTTCTTAACTTACCCTTTTTAAGATTCTTACTGACGATGATGACGTAAATGTCAAAAAAAGTCGAATATGGGGAAGCTTTTCATTTGTGCGCCAACTAGACTAGCCTAATATCATAGAATAATAAAAATAATGAAATACTGTATAAGTACCGAAAGAGAAAAATCTGCCCGTGTTCTTTTTAGGGTTCCGTAGTAAACAAGGAACCCTTATAGTTTCGCCATGTCTGTCTGTCTGTCTGTCCACGGTCCTACAGAGAAACTATAAGTACTAGAAAGCTGTAATTTGGCATGGATATGTATATTAATTATGGCGAAAAAGTCGTAAAATAAAATATGAAAAAAAATTTTTTTTCAGTGTAGCTCCCATACAAGTAAAGACGTAGTCAATATTTTTTTTCTCGACAAACACATTGAGTGGGGTATCGTTGAATAGATCTTTCAAAAATATTGTTAGCTTGTGAACACTATTTTTCGATTTTGGGATCCGTTTCTGAAATATTTGGGTTTAAAGTTCAAATTTTTGTTCGAGTCAAGTGTCCCCCCCGCCCTCTATCTGCTAAACAGTTATATATGGCCACGTGAAAAAACTATATAATGTAGTTTGAAGGAAAACTATCAGAGCCAAGTAGGGTATACAAATTAAAAAGTTATAGGCGATCAACTTATAAAATGTACTTGAAAAAAGACATTTTCATACAAATTCAATAGATAATAGTTTTTAGACGTTTTTAGTGGCAAGAATTCAAAGTTGGCATTCGCAACTACGGAACCCTACACTGCGCGTGGCCCGACACGCACTTGCCCAAGTTTTTAAAAGTAATAACTGAATTCACCCGCAAATTACACAAACGAATTTGATAAAATGTCTATGGGATCACTTGACAGGAATGCCTTTTAAAACTATAAAAGAATTGTTCAAATCGGTTCAGGCGTCTTGGAATCTTCTTATCGTGTGTGTTAGTGACTAACACTAGTGTCAGAGTTTTTAAACCGCCTTAAAGGCCTCTGACATGATTTTAGGTAACGACCAATGTCAAAGACAGTGACCGGGACCGACGGCTTAACGTGCCCTCCGAAGCACGGATCATCTTACTTATCGGACAATCAGGTAATCAGCCTACTTTGTCCTAACCAAATTGGGACAACAACACAAAGTTGTTGCCTCGGCCGGGAATCGAACCCGCGACGCGGGTATGAGCCGAACGCTCTAACCACTACACCACGGAGGCAGTATGAATTATCGGTGAACATAGGTACATAAAAAAATCAAAGAACGCGACGAATTGATATCCTCCTTCTTTTTTGGAAGAGGGCTATACATACAGGCCAAAGAGCGCGGTAATTTAAAAACAAGACTACTTATTTTTTCACATTTTTTTGTAATAATTTTTGTGAACAAAAGATTTAAAAAATTGTATATTTAACTAGTGCCTAAATTACCGCGGTACTGAAGAATGGAAAATGATGAAAAGATTGGTGCCAGCAACCGAACTTTGACTTTTCTTAGTAAAAAACCTTTTGTCTTGTCGGTTTTCAATGCAATACGCATTTTGTAAGAAAGTATGACTTCTTGTTGTCCTAATGCTAGATTTAAACTGTTAACTTTTTTGTCTTATTTTTTTTCTGATTTTTTTTAATTTATTTTCTTTTGTTTATGGTGCAATAAAGAGTACTTGTATTGTATTGTATTAAACGTCTGTTTTCAACGTAACGCGCATTTTTTGAAAAATGTATGACTTCATGTTCCTAGGAATGAAGGAGATTTAAACATTATTAAGTTTCTTTGTACAATTTGATTAGCCATGTGGTAAAGGCAGAGTAGAATACATATCGGTGCTACTCTATTCCTTTTTGCCCCCTTTTACTTTACATTTTTTTTGTATTATCTGTCTACCAAGTTGGGGATGAAGACGAGATAAACATTGCCTGTTTGTTGGTACCAGAGGAAAAGGAAAATAATGATTCACCGTGAGACTTTATGAGCGGGTACACATTGGGCGTTTTGAAACGCCTGCTTTGCTAAGGGCCAAGCTACACGACTGATTTTTTGTCCAACCAAACAGTATGGCGCCTTACTATCGCGCGTAGAACGCCGTGCTAAGAGCGGTGCGTGTACGCGACCAATGCGCGCAACGCAACGCCGAGCGCCCAGTATGTACTAGCTCTATATCAGTTGTCGTGCCCCTAGCCCGAGGCATAGTAGATTTAAAATAAATACCTACAACCAAAAAAAAAATAAATGTGCAATACAAGCAGTGGTTTTTTGTCGGAAATATCCGAGGCACTCGAAATGGGCACGACTATGTTTCTCGTATGTAGGTATGTACCTACCCGTATTTAAGCATTCATGTTAGGTACCAACTGTTGCACATAGTACGACGAACTGCTGGACGCAGGAGCAGAAAAATTCTCGCATGGTAACTACGTTTCGACAAGCGTTGGACAATGGACCTTCTTAATAAAGTGACGACCTGAGTTAGACTGAAAACACGAGGGCCGGTCGCTGCCGATCGGTCATTTTGGGTCATTTGGGTCATTGCGCCGCGTGGTGATGGCAGAAAGCAACTTCGTTTCCCACGGGCAAATATAATATATTTACTAACGTAACATCCAACGCTATATAAATTATTGGAAAGCCCTTAAGTAAGTAAAACTGGTAGGTTCGGTTAGGCACACAAAGATGGCAGCACATACGACTAGCAAAAAAGTGACAAAGAAAGTGTGTAAAAGTGAATATGCTTTAAAACATTTATTGTTTTTCATATTAGTCATATATGTATAACGAGGAATGGAATGGGTATGCCCCCGTAATATATTGAACCACGGGCTATACTAGATCACTATAGAATACAAATAATACAATAACAGTCAAAAAACACACAAAAAATCGACATTCCCATACAAATTGCCCGGGCGGCTGCACTGCACAGTTCAGTATGAATTTTTATTTTATCATAGTATAGTGCTCTAGTAAAACCCAAGGTTCGATTTATTACGGATTTACGGGTATGTCCCTTTCACCATGGATAATTAATTAGAGAACTACTTTATTTAAAACATTGTAATAAAGATTTTAATGTAGGTATTACATATTACGAAAGATACTCTATAAGAAGAAACAAAGCTAGGTTTCTTTCTTCTTATCGAGTAAGCTAATATGGTCCAAGTTCCCAGAGCGATAAGACACAACTTATTTTCTAAAGCATAGAACTATCGGTTCTAAAAAGTCTTTCGTATACTTTTTATACCTGCATGCTTGTGGAGTTCGCTCGGTGACACCTGGGCAGTTACCAGGTGAGAAACGTAACTAAAAATTAGAAGCACTTAACTTACATTTGTATGACTGGATTTTACATATATTTTGTTGAATATTATTCGGAAGTAATATCGAAAGTGTCAGACGCTTTCCATGGGCCAAAACCTTTGTCAGACGCTTTAAAGCTCTACAGAAAATAAATGAACTTAATTTATATATAAATGTCTGAATTTTTTAATATTTTCTGAAGATTACTATTACAAAGTTACATATTACAAAGTTACATTTAATCAGTCAGACATTGTAATGACCAAACTTCCCCTAAACGAAAAAATGATTCCTATACATACGTTTCAGATTGAATAAGACATCCATAATAACTCAGTTCCGTTCTTATACTTACAATCTGTTTCCGTCTACTGTATGTGTATATTCCATGTGCGCACACCGTATAGTATACGTCAGTACATGGTATAATAATATACTTAAAATCATAATTATATAACATGGTATAATTAGTTAGTACCTGGGCGTCCGAGCTTTGCTCGGTTACATCTCACACATTAACTACATTTTGTTAAACTTGTCTAAAAACAATACAAAATAATAATAATAATATTAGCTGCTCACATTCTGTTGCGCCCTGGCCGCATTTTCGTGGCTAATTAGGGTGCCCACAGGCAGTGTAGCCAACGAGCAGCAAGTCACCATCTACCAGGTTAAAATTATTGTGAGAGATTTTTAGGTAGATGTCCGTATCTCACTCCATAATCCAGTTATCCAGCCCACTAACATCCTATCCACATAGCCCAAACCAAGTCAATCCCTCCCTGGTAATAGTTCGGCAGCTATGGAGGACTGTCCGTTAGTGCATCTCAATGGTACATTAAGTGATAGACCTCCGTAGATGCAGCCATCTCACATTTTAGATAAAAAGGTACTAAAAGGCCTCTTCATGTTGGCTTTGGCCCCATGAACGCCTCAAAGGACCGGGTCCCTATGGACCCGTGGCTGAAAAGCGTACCAACATAATAATAATAAAAATTTTATTTCAGACTTTTTTTCCATATTATGTTAGTACCACTTAAACTTATTCTAGGGTTAGTAATAAAGGAAATTTTAAATTATTAAATCAATATTAGCCTCCGATGGAACTCCTGTGCTACAGATATTGGTAGCTAACAACAGGAGCGTGAAGCTGCATCCAGCGACTCAACAGAGGAGAGTCCCACCGGTCGGCCAACGCGTTCAGGATGGCGTTCGACGATCCACGCACGCGCACCCACAGCGAGGCGCATCGCTTTCTAATGATGGTATAGAAGCAGTCAGTATGCGCCTCCGCGAACATACCTGACGCGCTGCAACAACGCGGCATTCCGAACAACATCCTAAACGCGTTATTGTACTGTACGCGTAGTTCGCTATATGCCCGCTGCGTGAAATTTACCCACAGACCGCACGTGTAAAACGATTGACAGTAGGCTTTGAAAAGCGTCAGCTTGGCTTGTTTACTACATCGTGCAAATCTGTGAATCAACATATTACAGCGAACAGATAACGCCCTACGCTCTCTCTCAATATCTACCGTGTCTGACAAGTTCTCAGTGACCCAGTGACCCAGATATTTGAATTTCGCAACTCTTTTCAAGGGGGTGCCCCCTAGAGCAGGACAGATTACTTCTCGCTGACTCCTCGAGGCCCCCGCTTTAAAAACCATAAACTCGCTTTTACGCGGGTTATATCTGAGCCCATGAGCCACTGCATATTCTTCACACATGTGTAAAAGTTTTTTCAAGGCTCCAATCGACGGGCTTAACAGCACAATATCATCCGCGTAGCTTATGTTATTGACGCACGTTCCACCTACATGACATCCTATGTAGGTGCTGCTGAGCCCCTCGATCAGTTTGTTTATGTACAAGTTGAAAATTATATAAATAAAAAATTATATATAAACTTGAACATAAAAAAAACAAAAGTAAGTCACCGAGTGGGATTCGAACCCGTAACACTCTTTCTAGCGGTCCGCATCCTTAAAATCTGAGCTAAATGGTTAGCGACCGGCGTGACGAAATTAGCGACCATATTCTGCGTGGAAAGAATACGCATGTAAACTCGAAAACACGCGTTTTCCCAAACATAAAACTAATCTAGATCGATTGTTTACCCCCGAAAACCCCCTTATACCAATTTTCAGCGAAATCGTTAGAGCCGTTTTCGAGATCACAAAAATTTATAATCTATATCTATACATATAATCTATATCTATATCTATACATATAATAAAACAGTAAAAAAAGTGTGTCTGTACATTAAATATATTTCCAAAAAATATATTGGGGGCGATGGAGACGTAGTAATAGAGTAAGAATTTAAAAAAAAATGTCTGTCTGTTTGTCTGTTTGTACACGCTAATCTCCGGAAATACTGGACGGATTCGAATGAAACTTTTTTTGTTATATAGCTATTAAGCCTGGGCAACATATAGGGTATAAATGATTTTGGAAAATGGAACGCCTGATGCAGAACCATAATGGTCCAGCTAAACTATAAGAGATATAAAAATGCCGCCTTAGTAAAAGTTGTTCAGCCTGATGAGCATTTTCCAGAGACATAAAGTCCACGCGAACGAAGTCGCGGGCTTCGGCTAGTATATAAATAAATATACAAGAATTGCTCGTTTAAAGGTATAAGATAATTAATTTATTTTGTCCACGAATTTTGCGAATCCTGTCCAGTTCACCGCAGAAGTTTGGAAACCACAGTCATTTCTTTAGGCGATTCTCATATTGCCCCGCACTACGCAGCGTAGCGCGTGAATGCGTGTTCTAACGTTGCTTGTTGACCGAGCGAGCGAAGCGTCTCAGTTTCGAGATTGGCCAAAAATTCTTTTGTCCGTCTGTCTGTATGTCGGTCTGTCTGTCTGTCTGTTCTCGCCTACAGGTCGCATTTCTTAACCAATTCTCATGAAATTTTGTAAGCAGATTCAGCAACAACACAGAATTTTTTTGACGAGCCAGTTTTTCGAAATTTTTTAAAATGGCGGAAATATGGGTGTTTAAAATTTTAAAACTGTCATATATCCGCCATTTCTAAATATTTTCAAAAATTTCCTTAGACTTTTTTGTTGCCTTTATAAAAAATATTTTTTTTATTTGGACAACTTTTTTATACGTTATACTTAAAAGGGTTTAGGGTGACTCGCGAAGTCTAGCTGACTGAGCCGTGACGGATATACTATACAAATCTTCTTACAAATTATACTAAAACTATTTAAGGGTGAATTCAGTCCGGGTTACTGAACAACTTTCTTAAAAATACATACACCCTGGGGTTGACAAAGTAATTTCTCTGAATAACTATTATGTTTATTATTTTGAGTTTCATAAGAAGTTCTTAAAAAAAAGGGTTTTGCTTATTTTACGATTAGTTTTTTTTTTAGTTTTTGCTTATTTTGATTGATTGTTGGCTTGTTTATTAAATTTAGCAATATTGCTAAGTGAATTTTCGTTCAATCGCTATCGCTGCTTGTCTGTGCTTCTGTAGTAGTATTAGTAATTATGCTACGAACTAATAAGAGATCAACAGCAACCAAAGCACGCGAAGTAGTTTTACAAACAGAGTAAGAAACCAACGAGCAGCGGCATAAAGCCATGGCAATACAAATAAACATATAAACGGAAACCCATTAATAGTTTTCTGGTTTTTCCAACAACGAACTGACTTTGTCATTTGAAAAATGATGGGTCATTTTTAGTTAAACAACTGGTATAGAACTAAATTTCAGCATCACGGTAGACCTCATATCCATGTATGGTTGGAAGGTGCTCCTGACAATTCAGAGCTAGATCGAAAGTCGTTTAAAGAAAGGGCTGTGATTGCCAACCTTATTTTGGAAATTTGGTCACAACCATGAATCCGCATATTGGTAAACCTGCACCGATAGTTCATCTAAATCAGGTACATTATTCTGAAATAATAATCGCGAGGTCTAAGTTCGTGGCGAACTACTAGTAAGTATCTCCGTTTGTATAGAAAACACGCACAGTCCAACACATTGACACCGCGTCCCCACGCGTCGTTTTTGTATGGCGACCCCGCACTACGCAGCGGGGCGCGGTGCAATGTGTTAATCGCCTTACCGAACGAAATAGCTCATTGTCTTACTATTGTGTCTGGTATTGGCGGTAAAGGAACGGTTAAGTGCTTCTAATTTTTAGTAACGTTTCTCACCTGGTAGCTGCCCAGGTGTCACCGAGCGAACTCCACAAGCATGCAGGTATAAAAAATATACGAAAGACTACTTAGAACCGATAGTTCTATGCTTGAGAAAACAAGTTGTGTCTTATCGCTCTGGGATCTAAATCATTAGGGCAGCTCTAAAAACCTAACACCAGTATTAACTGGGGTTAGGTTTTTAGAGCTGCCTAAAGGAATTTGACTGATGTAGCTCAATGTCTTCTGTCATATAGTATATAGTGACAACAGTCATTCTTACACTAATAAAACTAGGTTTACTCACAATGTTTTCAGGTTTTCCTACATTGAAAACAATTGAAAGTACTTGGATGAAAATGACCGTACACGAGTACAAAACAAGTCACGCCCAGGGAGGATCGCAGATCCTGTTTAAACAGTTTCTCTACCACCGCCTCAAAACATAATACAGCTCTCGAGACATAAGCTCAGCTTTGCAATTGAGTGCACACAGTTAGTGTAGGTGAGACATCGGCCTGCGGTACGGCACGGCCAGTACCGGTTTATACTGGGTTTTGAAACTCGGCCTGAGTCGCAGCACGACCCTCGCGCGTAATTTCCCTGCCGTGCACTTTCCGCCTTCACCTTCGTCTTTGGTACCTTTAGCAGCTTGACGTTCCAGTGTTATTGTGTTTATAAGTGAAATAAAGGAACATTAATATAATAAATAATACAATAATAAGGTTTTACATGGCAAGCAAAGCATACTCGTATTCAATATAAAAACTTGAGAGGTGTCAAGTGACACCCGGATGGAACAGACAGAGAAACACGCGCACGCCGCACGGCTTACAACTATAGCAAAAAGTGTCGTTACAACTTTTGGTCTTAATTTTTTCCGTCTAGCCCCCTTTCGCAACGCGCGATAAGGAACTTCGTTCCAATAAAATGCATTAACATAATATCATGACTTTTTAAATAATCAAAATAAGCAGTTAATTTTTTTCTAATAAAACATAGATTTGTTTATGTAATTTTTTTGACTGACTCTTGGCATTCACTCGCTCGCACTGAAGCAAAGCTGAGCTTACGCCTCGAGGACAGTAGCTAGCTTTATTCTCTTTGTGGTTCCATTTTCCATTAGTGAATGTTAATTATTTAGAGAGGCACCTGCATAATTCGAGTATGCTTTGCTTGCCGTGTAAAGCTTCTTTCCGGGCCGTTTGTGCATAATAAGGTATGTTTTTATTGGCCCGGAAGATGGTTTCACCGTTTATCACGCCACAGAATTAATATTATTAAATAATAAATAATAATAAATAAAATAAATTTATTTCAGGTTACAAAGACCCATATTTTACAAATACACCATGTCAGTCGCTTATTATTACAATTAAGAATTCGTTAAACACAATAAATTACAATAAATGTCAAAATGTGAATTATCATTATATTAAATTAATCATTAAAATTTATTTAATTACTTAAAATAAATATTATTATTACTAGTAGTTCGCCGCGAACCTAGACCTCCCGACAAAAACTACGAAACCGATTTTGATGCCCAACGAACTTGATAATTCTATTGATATTTCCTACATGCCTACCAAATTTTATTAAAATCGGAACATCAACTTACATACATACAATGTGTTTTCGCCCCAACTCGATTTAAAGACCTCGCTCGCTTTGTTCGCTTGGTCAAATAGTATAGAATTAATATTATAATTATCGGAAATAGTTTTCGATCACATGTTTTCGACTTGATCATTGTCAATGGATATCTGGTAGTGCTTTCTCTTTTATCTTGTGGTACCACGGAAGACCAGCATGATGTAAAAATACATCATTGCAATATGCTGAGTGGTGCCTCCGTGGTGTAGTGGTAGAGCGTTCGGCTCATACCCGGAGGTCGCACGTTCGATTCCCGGCGGGGGCAACGACTTTGTGTTGTTGTCCTAGTTTGGTTGGGACATTGTAGGCTGATCACCTGATTGTCCGATAAGTAAGATGATCCGTGCTTCGGAGGGCACGTTAAGCCGTCGGTCCAGGTCACTATCTTTGACATAGGTCTCTGAAACTAGTGTTAGTCACTAACACACACGTAAGAAGAAGAAGTGGTACCATTTTGGTGTAAAAAAAGTTTTAATTATTATGGATAATGTAACTCCTGTTTTGCACCAAATAAAGTATTTTTATTTGTTTCTTTCTTTTCTTAATATAAGAATTACATACAGAACGGAAACTCCTAGAGTCCCGCGCAATATGCGTCCCTGTTCCCCGTCCCCGCTCTCGCCTTGTCGAGTGTGTTGAGCGGCAAACACACACATACCTGGGATTTCGGAAAGTGCGGAATTCCATACTGTAGCAGAGTCATAAAAAACGCAAAAAAGCCGTTGTTTGTTTACAAACAAGCGGAAATCTCAAGAACTATAAAGGAAATTACATTTTATATCATTTTTATTATTACTAGCTTTTGTTTAGTTTTACGTGACCCGCGTGTCTGTAAACTTTTAAGGTTTTGTCCTAATAGATAAAAGCTTGTTTTTTTAAATATAATTGTTTTATTATTCCCTTAATATGCTTTAGAATGAAGTTCATCAAAGTAGCTTACACGTAGAAATTGTTACGGTAAACCGTTACGAGACGTTCAGAATTGCTATTTTTGAAACGCGAACCCACTAAGCGCCTAACGTAATTAAATTAATTTTCTATTTTTCCCAAAGGTTGGCTAGGAGACAATGCATTAGTGTTTGTAAAAGTTTAAAAAGAGATTTTTTATCATACAAAAAACCGTACTTAGTGCCTCCGCGTTCAAAAATGACACTTCCATTTCGTGGTCGGGGCTTAAGGCCATACCTGAATTTTCCGGGGTCCAGTGGCGCCCACATTTGAAATAAATAATTTGAAAGGAGGGCGCCACTGGACCTCGGAAAATTCAGGTAGCCCCTTAACAAACTACGCCTTACCAACTGAACGTCTCGTAACATTTTTTTAAAGAAAAGGTACACACACCACAATATTTTCTGTTACATTTTTTTGGTGCTTCATACATTTTGCCATTGTTACTTTGTTTTGAGTTTTCTTTTCTTTGTCATTTCAGAGAGCTCAGCAGCAACATTACGGCGCAGGTAAGCACGCCATTTCGCTTTTTTATAACATGCAGATACTATAAAACACACACACTCACAGGGATTTTATTCTCATACTTTGGAACAAAAAGTTCCACGCACGCAGTACGGTTTCAGAGAAATCTAATTAAAATCCTACATAAATTTTTTTGGCAATTTCTCTTTAGTCAAAATTTGCCGGAATCTGACATGTCGGTTCAACAAACGATCTGGTCGATTTGTCTATCATCATCAGGTCTTTCTGTCTCCTCTGCAGGAGCACGACCCTCTCTACTACCAGAGCCATACCTGGCCAGGGCAACCAAAGTACTGGGCCTACACTCTCCTCGCTAGCCAGGGTTGGAGAGGTCTCACTGATCTTTATAAGTTTTGTTTAGCGTGTCGCCTTCTACGACATCCATGGGAGGACATGTTCTATTATGAGTATCCTATGAGTGGTCCTATGCTACTCCGCCGGAAACCACACGGCATCGTTTTGTCCAACTGTTGGAAAAAGGTCAACTTTTTTTTTTACGCGGATGTTAAAATCCGCTACATATATTTGTTGACACTGCATCTGTGTTGCTTCGCTTCCGAGTGTCTCCCTGACGTAATGTTTTTATTTTATTTTATTTATTTTATCAAAATTTATTGTTCCAAAGTACAAATATACTTTTAACAAGTGGCGGACTTAATGCTAAAAGCATTTTCTCCCAGTCAACCATACGGATAAACAGTGAAAATTATGCGGCACAAAAAAGCAATACAATATACGTATGTACATTCTAAAATATTACTAAATAATATAACATTATATTATATACCTACTACTACTGAAGCGTATTCAAACATTGCTCGACCTATGGCTCGTATGGGAACATAGCAAAGTTTTATCAAAGAGGTACTTTCGTTGTCATCGATTTAAAGTTATCTGTAAATTGTGGTCTTGCTCTTCTTGTATTTAAAAGCTTGCTCTAGTTAGTGGAGTTAAGTGGACATGCCTCCATTCTCTTCTCTCTACCATCCTTTGATCGTAATATCAGCTTATATTTGATAATCAATTTATAGGCAACTGCAAAAGCGAAGAATATTCGCCGACAACTTCTCAGGTTTTGTACCAATTTAGATTTATTTTTATTTAAAAGGGTATATCAGTATACATAATTGTACATCGTTTATGCACGGACACACACACCTATTATAATTTTTGTATTCTTTTTTACTAATTACGTAAACGAAGTATTAGCAGTTAAAAAGTGATTTGGTGAAGTGATGTTTGTTGGGGTTCCGTACCCAAAGGGTAAAAACGGGACCGTATTACTAATACTCCGCTGTCCATATGTCACTTCATAAGATACAGTCTACCTATCTCATGAACCGTGATAGCTAGACAGTCGAAATTTTCACTGATGATGTATTTCTGTTGCCACTGTAACAACAAATACAAAAACAGAATGAAATAAATATTTAAGAGTCCGGCGACCCTAGACTTCTCCATACAAACGTAGTACACGTTTAATTTTGAAACCACATGTCAGATTCCGGTAAAAATTGGTAATTGTAAAGAAATTGCAATTATCTAGGGTTATAACTGGTTTCCTACAGTAAAATTATGAACTGGAAAGAAAATATAACGATTTAGAAGTTTCCCATACTAATGGTCAAAAATGATATAAAACACTATATTCTATTTCAAGTTCATATTTTTACGTCGGAAACTAGTTATAAACCTAGATAATTGCAATAACTTTAAAATTACAAAATTTTGCCCAAATCGGACATGTCGTTTTGAAATTAAACGTGTACTAAAGTCTAATTTTTTATTCCATAGAATTCTGACATTTCGTAAGTGTTGCTACTAAAAAAGTTCTCCAACTAAAAAGGGAACGCGTATAATGGCGATAAAAAATTTAATTCTTGATTAATTTTAATTTTTTACCAAGATACTGATACACTTTAAACTTTCTGGTATATTTTAAATGTTATAACATTTTTTTATACCGAATTATCAAAGTTATATTTTTAAGTAATTTTAAGCCAGCAGGTTATTTTTCTTTCCCTGGCATCACTCCCTACTAACTCATGTATCATCAACCTTTTTAGCCAAAAGCTTAATATATATAAGAAAAAAACTTTTTTCGTAACTGATTTAGATTACATTTGATATGGAGATAGTTTAAGAACCTGGAAAGGACGTATAAACCATTCACCCACAAATTGACCGCGGTGGAAAGTTAATTGGATTTATTTGTATGTAATGTTTGTTAAATCAAAATAGTTTTTACAGTTGTTCGTATTTTATGTCGGTTATTCAACTGTTCCTGATGAAAATATTACTCGCTGTAAATCCCCTTTTGATTTGGAGCACCGCACTAAATTAAATGGTTACATTCACTAACAAATATGTAGACTCAGATGTTACACTCTTATTGAAATCTGGAATATAATAAAAAAATATGCCCGGCCAAAAAGGTTTATGATCTCTGATATGTCAAAAAATGACAGCTGTCAGAATTCTACGGAATTAAAAATCAGACTTTACGTTTGTATGGAAAGTTGTATTTTGGTCTAGGGTCGGGGGACCCTTAAGTGGGACTTCCATACATCAAACGTGATTTTTATAGGTAATGGTAAGGAGTGTAAGGACAGGAATCTAGCCGGTTATTTTTTGTTTAAAATTACCTATGGAACGTCCGTCCATAACTTTGTATTTCGACATACACATGTATGTTTCTAGGTTGGATTCAGTGGGCTAACCTTGAAAAAGTATCCTCTATAGGCACCATACTCGTATATGCACGTCAAACAATGCTTCATGTGCCCGCAACCACGACAATTAAGCCTATTGTCTTTTTAGAAGTGTCATATGTGCTATAGGAATTAGCGGGTCTAATAGCATATGTGACTGTGTAGGTGTGTATCAGTGGACAAGTGGTACTTGCTCTAGGTATGTCGGTAATCGCATCGACCCACGTATGAGTCGCTGGTACGGTTGAGAGATAGGATGTTGATTAAATTACTAGGTATACTCGTACCAACAATAAAAGTTAATATTTTTTCAAAACTGGAAACCGAATTCACCCCCGAACTACACAACTACACTACTTCCTTTACTTTTAAGTAGTTGTAATATTAATCTTACACCGTGACTGGAACTTCTTTCGTTTACTGATCGAAAATTTCGATATAACTAAAAAATGCTAAGCGTTCACTATAAATATTTTTGAATGGTGACTGATTATGAACCATAAGTTGATCTATCAAATAGTGAGATACACTGAATAATTTTTCAGATACATTAATTGATTTTGATAAAATTTCAATGGGACCACCTCGTAAGTGTACCCTTTCAAACAAAAGAAGAATTTTCCAAATCGGTCCAGACTATTTCGAATTGGTGAATATAAACTTTTAAAAATGTCTTTACGAAATTATAACCTCCTTGTTAGCAGTCAGTTAAAAAAACAAAATAATTATGCTGCTAGGTTTCGGCATCAAACGAACGGATCATACTCTTTGTATCCGTATATCACAAATAGACATTGTACTATAGCTATATTCTTATACCTTCGTAAAAATTCTGTAGTTAAAATAGAAATATATATAGACGTAGCTAGCAGTGGCGTTGGGTGATAATTTCGGCTAGTACAGCTATAAAACTATGAAACGAATTACATAAATACCTCCCTAATTAGGTTTAAAAGTTAATAAGCCGTTCCATGTCCGACTTTCATTAACTTAGTGTGAGTTATGTATCTGAACGTGTTTGTACATTTATCATTGTGAATGTATTTCAATAACCAGAGAGAATTTTCGTATTTTAAATATTTGGTTGTGTGCAATCCAGTCATGCTGCTAGTTTACGGCTTTTGAAAATAGTAAGTGCTCCGATATACGTAGGTTATAATTGTTGTTAGTAATAAATGCATATATGTTAGAAGCCCCTAAGGGAACTCGATGGGAATCGGCTTCTAAGGAAGCTCCGCCACTGGTAGCTAGTAGGATTACGTAAAAATATAAAATATGAACAAGACGGTTATTCCATTTTTAATACACACATTTTATCATCACATCAGTGGAGAGAAAGATGTAAACATTTTTTTTATTAGGCCAAAGTGCTGTTAATATCATTTGGTGCAATTATTTTTTTGGTTTGTACTGTAAAGGATTTCTCTTCTTCCATAGAGCTTATAAAACTAAATAAGTACATATATCGAACAAAGTAGAATATCTTCCGAGAAATTGAAAAAGGGATTGTTTTATGTCTTTAGTTTTGTATCCACACACACGGGTTAAGATGTAATTGTTATTTATTCGATTGGAAGGAAGTCGGAGTAGGTCTCGTTATAAATAAAAATAATTGGTCTCTGACTTTCCACCTCCGTACATTGAGCTTTGACTTCGAATACTCAAGTCACAGTACAGACAGTATTGTATCTTCATACAAACGGTCGGAACGCAAGTTATACCTACGCGCCTCGAAGGTCGGTATACACTTGTTCCGTGACTCGGTATACAAACAGTCGGGATTGCGCCGCAGTGGCGAACGGTGTTTTGTTGTAAGCAGCGTGCTATTTGTGAACACTTATTAAGAAGGTATATTATTCTTTTTCTTGTGGGATAATAATATGGCAAAACACAGACAATATTGTGCTGTTTTTGGTTGTTTGAACTCGTCAGTAAAGTAGTTTTTATATGAGTACCTACTAGGTAGTACGTCGTTTATTAATTTTTTAATAGGTTAGCATTTCAGTTTCTCTACTGATTAAATTACCTGGATTAAAAATAAATAAGTGATAGGGTTGAATTGAAGACAGACTTAACCCACGACCACGAGTGAGCTATTGTACCTACGCTCGCGATAAAAAAAACTAGTAGGTAAGTAGGTAGTGGTTTCCTAGGCTACATGTCTACTTACTAATGTGGGAACTTAGCTACTTACATATACCTATTATTGAAATATGCAATTTATGTTTATTAAATATGCTAATAATCAAAAAAATAACACGCTTCCTTTTTCATTCACCTTACAATCACAAAACTAGTCACTTAAGTAGGTAGATGAAATTAAAATACGGGGCAGCCCTAGCGCACGCGTGGCGTAGGTATGTTTTTCAAGGACAGCGCCGAGTTGTTCTACTGTATGATATCTTTACCGTGCTCAAGTATATCAAGGTGATATCATGATGTCTCCAATGATGATAGAGTATAAACATAAATGAAGCAAAAACGCGTTCGAATTAATTTACTGATATGAAATGTCAATTGATCATGTAGGTATGTACTACGAGGAAGTATGTAATGTAATATAAAAAGTATAAGCTCATTTCTTTAGCAGATTAAATATAAGTATTACATACAGAACGGAATCTCTTAAGTTCCCGTGCTCGTACCTCTCCTCCATTCTCGCGTTGTAAAGGCGGATGCAGGCGCCTGTAGCCGACTGTTCAACAGCCTTCACAAGGCGAGAAAAAAAGGGTGAAGTCTTCTTCTTCTTATCGTGTGTTTTAGTGACTAACACTAGTGTCAGAGTCTTTAAACCGCCTTAAAGGCCTCTGACATGGTTTTAGGTAACGACCAATGTTAAAGACAGTGACCGGGACCGACGGCTTAACGTGCCCTCCGAAGCACGGATCATCTAACTTATCAGACAATTAGGTGATCAGCCTACAATTTCCTAACCAAACTAGGACAACAACACAAAGTCATTGCCCCCGCCGGGAATCGAACCCGCGACCTCCGGGTATGAGCCGAACTCTCTAACCATTACACCACGGAGGCAGTCGTGTGTGGTTGTAATGTGAGGATGAAGTCTATAGAGCTGTCTGTCTGTCTGTGTCATCGTAGCGCTCGAACGGAAGGACCAATTTCAATGCGGTTTTTTACTTGAAAGTAAGTTCCCTTGAAGTGGTTTAAAAGTTATTAAGATATCGCTTGAAAGTCGGGATTTTGTAGTTTGCCTGCCAAATAATAGATGGCGCTACGCATACGTTACGTTGGCGATACGAATATTAACTAATTCTAGTAAGTATTTAGTTCCTTCGCTCATCACTAGATGGCGTTTACAGACGAAACTAGAGTCGGAGATTTTTTAATTTACATAAACTGTTGTAAAGTTTTAGCTAGATTGATGTCCTGATTAAGGTCTTACATTATATAAAGCATAATTTTTACAATGAAAGTTTTTATACAATTGATTTAAACAGAAACTAAGTTGTAATTTTAAAATCTTTTAAACCGTGAATAATCTTGACTGTGTATTATTCCAGCAACATATTCTTCATGGCCGATGCGATAAAACGTTTCTCGGAGTATAAAATATGTGACAATAGTCGTAGATGTCGCTTATACTCTTATCCATCTCATAAATTGGTATTTTCTTGAATAGACATAACCGTTTGAAATATAAGTAAGCCGTGTGGTTACGACAGAGTTAATTACACATGCACCGCATATTTTTCGATTTTGCACTATCCCAGTATTAGATAGTAAATGCAGATTTTTGGAAATAATCCGCGTCGAAAGCTATTTAATTCATTTTGCGTCATATAATATCTATAGCTGTCAGACCTAGAGTGGTTCCGAGGATGCACGAAGATATACGTAGGTCATTCGATAAGTTTTGAGACAAGAAAAAAACTATACAAGCAGTAATAACTAATAACAAAATTTATTTTGCATTTCGAAATACTCTCCTTCATTTTCTATGCAAATTCGCTTGCTGCGTTTCCACTGAAGCGGAGCACAGCGGAGAGGTGCTTAGCTTAGCGGTGCGTGAATTGACCAATCACAATGCTCGAAATCTCCGCTACGCTGTTTCCATTGAAGCGGAGCGGAGATTTC
Source organism: Acrobasis consociella (assembly GCA_963555685.1). Classification (NCBI taxonomy): domain Eukaryota; kingdom Metazoa; phylum Arthropoda; class Insecta; order Lepidoptera; family Pyralidae; genus Acrobasis; species Acrobasis consociella. The sequence continues at coordinate 5,761,780 of OY743104.1, read as the reverse complement.
GAGCATTGTGATTGATCAATTCACGCACCGCTAAGCTCCTCTCCGCTCTGCTCCGCTTCAGTGGAAACGCAGCTTAAACCAACTATTAAAACACTTTTGCCAGTCTTGATCCGATAGGACCGAACACTCTTCGGCACAGGAAAAAAAATTCCCTTAATTTTTTTCTTGATTCATCATCATTATGTCAGCCCATCTTTCGCCCACTATTGAGCATTGGCCTCTCTTCTTCTTCTCTTTTCCTTGATTATTGGAAAGAAAATGAAATCACAGGGAGCTAAATTAGGACTGTACGGTGGATGGGCCAAGGTTTCAACGAGAAACGCCTTTGTTCGGACTGTTCCGTTAGTTCGACGCCCAGTCTTTGGCACATAATAAATACTAGTATTCACGTATCTTTGGTCACCTCTCTCGCAGAGCTTGGAAAACTTTCGGCAATGCTACTGTCTTACACCATTTCTAGTTAACACATCTATAATTTTCCAACATTGATATCGATGCGCGCTGTGAGAAAAACTAACCACCAATTTTTTACCATCGTTACGAAGTCTTTGCAGTTTTGTCGGCAACTTTCCTTCGGAAAAGACCCATACTGACGACTGTCAGTTATTTTCCGGATCAGCACCACCATCATCTGGTCTTTTTGTCTCCACTGCAGGAGCACGACCCTCTCTATGCTACCAGAGCCATACTTGGCCAGAACAGCCAGAGGACTTGGCCTACACTCTCTTCGCTGGCCATACGGGTTGGAAAGGGAAAATTGATGTTTATAAGCTTTGTGTAGGCTTGTATTACCTAAGTCGCCTTCTACGACATCCACAGGAGGACCTATTATAGCATTGGTCCTATTCTTCTATGCCGGAAACCACACGGTAAAAAATTTTCCGGATCATATTGATAGATCCATGTTTCGTCGCCTGTGATTATTTCCGAAACAAATCTTTACGCTCCATTTTCAAATCGTAGACGCATTTCATGGCACCAATCAACACAGGCCTGTATTTAAGTTCAGTTATTTAGGGATCCGTTTCTATTTGGTTTTATAGTGCAAATCTATGATCGAGTCCTGTGCCCCTCCCCTTCCCTCGAAGGGTAAAGGAAAATATCAGATCTAAGTAGGGTTTCAAAATTCTTATAGGATACTTATAAGATAAGTTATAAAATCTTCGCGGAAAAGTAAATGTCATACGAATTCAAAAGAAAATTCTTATTTGTTTAGACTTTTAGTCTCGTGAACTCAAAGACGGCATTCATACCTACGGATCGGATCCTTACACTGCGCGTGGCCCGCCACGCACTTGGCCGGTTATGTTTTGAAGCCTGACCGTAACCGTGTTATTATAAAACGCAGACTAACTTTGTTACTAGGTTTAAACCATTATCCAACCAAATCAAGTTTACATCTATTAATATGCCACTGTCTCATCTGAAATATCAACTTAATTTGGTCGGATAGTGGTTTAAACCTAGTAGCAAAGTTCCACCACTTTGATCGGTGCGGTACAATGTACACAAATGCAAATAAAAGTAAACTCGAAGCTTCGAGCGTACTTTGAACTGCGCCGAGGAGCCCCAATGAGGGTCCCGAGAGCTATTGTGCATCCATAATGTTCTCAATAGGGGGAAATTGACTCTTGTTTGCTACAAATGCTGGGTTATTGTAATCTCACCAGTCACAATTCAAATCAAATGATGACTATTTTTATGATATTTTTCATCTATACAAATCTGTATGTTCTAATGTCAAATACTTAGCACTAAATACTTAGCACTAAGTCAAGGTTAACACAAGTTAATTTGCTAGGCAAATTAGAAAATTAAGGCCCGACTGTCAATAACGCTATTTAACATTAGAAGCGGAAGTACCGATACGACTTGTATTGATACCATTACGAAAAATAGATGGCGCTATACGTCGAATAAAAAAATATTTCTGGCTTTTCATACTATCTCTGATTAGCTAATCGGCCAACTTGTATGGGAGGCCAAAAATAACGTTTCATATTTCGATGCGTGTTCCTTTGAGAAAGTTGTTGGCAATATCTTGAACTGCATTCACCCTTAAAATAGTTTCGGTATATTTTATTTTATTAGACCTTATCTGTCTTATTATAAAACGCAAACTAACTTTGTTACTTGGTTTAAACCATTATCCGACGAAATCAAGTTGACATTTTCAAATGAGACAGTGGCTTATTACTAGATGTCAATTTGATTTAGTCGGATAATAATAATGGTTTAAACCTAGTAACAAAGATAGTCTGCGTTTTATAATAAGACGGTATAAATATAATATAAATTAAGTACTGTTCCTTAGAATATAGAATGCTAATGCGAAAATATGGAAAATTTGCGATGAAAATATTAAAAACAATAGTTTAATAATATTTGACAGTGTCAAATATTTATAAGTTCGCTCACCATTGTCAAATATTTTTACGTCGGAATGTTTTATGTTCACCGAGTACTCGAAGACGCAACTAAGAATGCATAAAAAATCAAGCGTCTAAATTTAACAAAGTACTTATACAGTAGGTAGACTCAGCGCCTTTTAAACTATTAATAAGTAAATACCTATTAACAACAATTTTGTTCCATTCTATGTTTGAATTTTCTTCTTCTGATGAAGAAACAGACAGGAAGGTAACAAATTTACTATACAAAATATTTTTTTTATTACAATGTGTGGTGTCACATATTTTACACATGGTGAGTTTGCAATAACTTCTTATAATATCTTTTTACTTAGTGACTATGCATTATAAGTAGTTAATGTAAGGCAGAGCCATGTCTGTTTCTCTGAAAATCAGCTTCTTGGTTTCGAAAAGCCACAAACACAAAAGCTCAGAGAAACCGTTTCAGTGGCATATTTTGTTAATTTAATGTGATGTTCTGTACTTTTTGTTGTTTTATATATGCTCCAAATAAAGATGTTTCTATTTTCTATTTTTCTAACTGCAAATGCTGTTGTAAAGCGATGCGTCCACGTCCGCAGGGGACGCATCGCTACGTTACCTCAGCTCAGACCTCAGTGAGGGTTACATAACTGCGTCAGACCGCCAGTGGCGCGCTCGCGTCGTCTCGTCTCTATTCCGCTAGTCATCCGTGCCGCGTTCGCAGCGCGTCGCCACGCGGTCCAAACTTCAGCCCGTCGTCGTCGCTCCGATTTCCTCACCGTGACTGCCCTCTCATTCCCACTCTTTTTGCTTATTTCACTAAGTTAGTACTCCCACGACAGCCGCGAGTGAGTGACGTGCCGCGCGTGGTGTGTGTACGCGTACCTACACGTAAATAATACGATGGACTGTGAATTACTACTTATAATCAACAATAGTGATATAATGCGTTAAAAGGATTGAAGTGGTTACAATTATAATGCGTACGGATCTCGGTGGCGGCAACGCGCCATTGTTTTGTTTTGGTGGACAGCACATGGCATGGTGCACGTATGGCGCGCAATGCGTCACCTTGTAAACAAAACAGTTAAACGATGATAGAGGTACCACCGGCCACGTGGCCGAGTTTTCATTGTCGACAGCAAACAGCAACACCGAAACAATTGCCGAAGAATTAACTTCAGATCGCTCGCATTGATAGTGCATGGTTATAATGACATTATGTCACAACTAACTTGTTTACGTCTGAAGTAAACTGGTTTTGATCGAGGTAATAATGGTCAAGTTAGCGTTAATACGTTAATGTATCAAGCCGAATAAATACCCATTTGTCTATGTATGAAACATATAAAACATTGCACTGCCACGACGTAATAAAACGTCCCTCTTCCTCATTTTGAACTGTAACGTAAAAATCACACATACCCGAAAATTTAATTTTGACGAAGATGGTCCCCGAAACTTATACGTAAATACTTTTACTTAAAACGCTCGGTTTTTCACTCAAGAGCGGTTTGGAGGATTTTACGGAAAAGCTCGAGTTTTCCCGCGAGTATCAAGTTTTAAAGAAACTTTAACAAGACTCTTAATTTTTGTGGTCTTTCATACGTGGTTTGAACGTAGATCAATCTGATAATTGATGTGACTGCACATTTTGGCTTTTGGCTGGACGCTTGGACTCGTAATTTAAGGCGTACATGTTGTCAATAAATTACTATATTTTCTCTTCTAAGAGATTTCATTAAAATATTATCAGGTTTGAACCCAGCTGCGAGGTTAAAAAGATTGACACAGAAACGAAAAGTTACCGAGTTTTCGGTGTGAAGTATTTTTTTAAATAATTTTCTAATGTTTACACAAAAATTAAACCGTTTATAATAAATAAAGATTAATAATATTTAAAATAATAAGAATGAAATACCAGTTCATGGTTTAAATTGGATCGTCTAGCAACTCCGACAGAACTGGTGGACTGTATTAGAGAGTTATATTGGTTATATAACTCCTCCCTCTTTTCTTTAAGTTTTTTTTATTTCTGCCATGCTGGTCTGGTAGAAATAAAAAAAACTTAGAATGTACCAGCTGCTTCCCTACCCACGCAGATCGTAAAAGCCGATCGAGGGAATGGGCAAACATGCAAATCATGTTAACAGGCGATGGGGCTAGCAACCCATCACTATATTGATTGCTTTTCCATCTTCTCGCCCACCATGACGCTAAAAGTGGGTCTTGCGGCCCTGGGCTCTGCATAGAACCGCAAGACCCAAAATGCTCTGTCTGCCCCATTAGGGATAAAGACGTGATAGTATGTATGTATGTATGTATTGGTTAAATGAATATTCTAGAAATAAAACGAAAAAATCACAATCGAATAATAAGCATAGACAGTCATCCAGGCAAACACTTGCCCACAGATAAAGCAAACACCTACAACTTGATTTAGTGCAATACAGTTTGAGAAGAGATCCCTAGTTAGTTAGTTCAATTATTGTTTGGTTCCCGTGTCCCACAGTTGCCGTGTACTAACAACCTCTGCCAACCAAGCTAACAATCGAGCTATACAGACATAGACAAACTTTGCTCCAACTTGATTTAATTAAATATACGAGTATGAGGTCTAGCAAAATATATTGAAACTATTTTAAGGGTGAATTCAGTTGTGATACTGAACAACTTTCCCCAAGGAATATGTATCGAAATACAGTATCGAACGAAAGTAATTTTTGGCGTCCCACAAGTTGACCGATCAGCTGACCCGAGTTTGAATGGAAAGCAAAAAATGATTTTTCATATTTCAACACATGCTTTTTGGAGAAAGTTGTTCACTATCGGGAGCTGAATTCACAGTTATAAAAGTTTTAGTTTATTTTATATTTTGAGAGGCGATCCTGACAGTTAATGTTTGCTTAGACAAACGGAAAGGTTTAACATTAGTTCTTAGTTATTTCATTAAAACTAATGTGAGATGGATAGGCCATTATATAACGTCTAATAATATATACTTAAACTATTGCTGAATTCAGTTCATGATATCTAACCACTTTCTCCAAGGATATATATAACAAAATAAGTTTGGAAAATCCAAAAGAGCACGCCTCAAAGGGTCCATAATTTTTTTTTTAATTCTTACGCATATAGAAAAATAAAGATATATATAGATATACTAAAACTCGTACGTAGTATATTATTACTCTGTGCTAAAACTATGAAGAACAGTCGATATTTTTATTTTTATTTTTATTTAATAACAATTAAACCACAACGAATCAGACCCTGAAAAATGAAAGGGTTCTATTCCTGAGCATACTCAAGCGTAAGAGAAAAAAAAGACTCGATTAGTAAAGTATTTCGGTCATTATCGTGTTAACAAGAAAAGCCTCCGCACATACAGTCACACGGACGTCCAAGACAGAACTTTTTTAAACTGTTTTTTGACTAGTTTAAATAACAAAAATGACATCAAAAATATCATGAGTGTTAAAAATAGTGTTTTTTTTCTTAATATGTGTGTGTATACAATGTCCTTTTTAATTAAGTACAAATATTTTAAGGGGTGGTTCAGTCCATCATTTTGAACAACTTTTCCCAATGAATGTATATCGAAATACGAAAAAAAAATTTTAGGTTTTCATACAAATCGAAGTAGTCACGTGATATCATTACTATCGAAAATGAAAATTTTTTTTTCGTATTTCGATATACATTTATTGGGAAAAGTTGTTCAAAATGATGGACTGAACCACCCCTTAAAATATTTGTACTTAATTAAAAAGGACATTGTATATTATCTTACAAGTGCAATGTATGATACATAAAGACATTTTAAGTTTGAAAAAATCAGATGTTTTGCGCGAAGTGACAGTAGTACCCACCTCAACGCTTCGCTTATGAGGCGTGCAATATAAAAAAAATGATTTCCATACAAATTTACTCAGATGAACTGGTCGGTCAAGTTGTATGGGAGGCCGAAATATTATATTTCTTAATTCAATGTATGTTCCTTGGGAAAAGTGGTTCAGTATCATGGACTGAATTGACCATTAAAATAGTTTTAGTATATTTTGTGAGACCCTGTATACCTTTTCAAGCTGCGCCAATACCAGACACAATAGTTAAACAATTGAAGTCGGGAGGAATTCGTCCAAGTGCCGGCTTAGAGGATACTAGTATATACGGTTTACTCACGAAATACAGTCGGGGACCAAAGGCCCCTCTTAGTCTGATTGTGGGCGTTAAGGTGACAAAATGGAATCAAATTGCTAGCCGCATCGCTCATTGTCATGAATTAGATTCTCGCCTATACAAGCCAAATAAAAAATAACTATGTATTTTTTAATTTCATTTTAATATCGTTAAAAAGTTGTCACACTAATATTATAAAAGCCAAAGTTTGTAAGTGTATGTTTGTATGTGTGGCGCAAACGGTTGGACCAATTTTAATAAAATTTGGTATGCAGGAAGCCTCCGCGGGGCGCATCTAATTAACAAAAAAATGATGAAATATTTATAAATATTGCAATAAAATTCTGCAAACAAACTTCTTTTGAGACAGTCTTCTAAAAGATGTGTTTGTAATATGTAGGTAGTAATAAATGATAATATGTATTTACCAAATCACTTATCACTGTTGTTTACTGAAATAAGGTAAGTGCCTATAAATAAATATCATAATTAACCTCAGAGTCTCGTAGCTGACTCATGTACATTCAACATGGCCAACTTAAATCCATTGCAATTTCGCCACTATTGCCTTTGTTAAAGGTGTGTAAAGGATAAATATACCCTGCTGTTGAATGTACACTTGCGTTTCTTGGATGTTTTGCTTGCATTATATGTCAGTAATGTTTTTCTTTTTAAATCCGATAGCGTTATCACAGTATTAAGAGGATTGTGAAGCAAACTGTTTTCATACAAATAGCTAGGTATATATAACAGTTCTCATCCCCTCGATTTTTATAAATGATGTAGATATTGTAAAACCAACCGTTTTGATCTTTTTAGATTAAAAATATAGTGTGTTGTTAATTTTTAAACATTAAAATTAAATTCTTATCACTGTATTTTCTTTCATGTTCATAGTTGGCCCGTAGAAAATCAGTTAAAATCCGATAATACAATTTCTTTGAAATTATAAAATTTTGTCTAAAATGACTAGGGTAATAAAGCACCTCGCGCGTAGGGATTGCAATCCGGTTTCATTTCCAATACGGCAGGATGAGACCGGATTTCCACCAACCCGGCCGGATCCGGCCGGACTGAACAAAACAATATAACTTTCCATAAGTGTTAAAAGAAAAATCAAATTTAATATGACTATTTTTTAAAGAGAGAAAATGATGATTCATAGTTATTACTTGGCAGTCTTTGTATCCTGCATTCACATCATGGTCAAGGCTCGTAACTATCAAGGTGAATATATTTTACTGAATGTCGAAATGAAATATACATCAAGAGAAACATTTTAAAACATTGAAAAATTCAAAGATTGAGTTATGTGATCTTTATCTTCTTTGTTCACTGGCAATTTTCATATTGATTTACTTTGGTGCATACATATTATGTACTCCGGAAAAGGAGGTTATACATTTTTTACTTATTTATTTTATTTTATGTTCACCGATTATTCAAAGACGCCTGGACTAATTTAAAAATGTATTTTTTTTATTTCACAGATATTTTTATTTTATTTTTATTTTCATTTATTCGGAAGATCAACAGCCTTAACAAAAATATTACAATAAATTTATATATCAACTAGCCGATAACAAATCTTCACATATTACTATCTAAGCAGAAACAACACAAGTACAGCTAACAATAGAGAATATGCATGAAAAAAAAAAAAATATGTTATCTAACCAGTTAATTCGTAAATATTCAAAAGTAAAGTACTAACAGTGAAACAGAATAAAAATTGACAGACAAACGAACGAGATATAACGATTTTACGAAAATGTCCATCTCACTCTCAAAAACGCCACTTTCTATAGCAAATGTATTGAAGACATGTAGTTATGACGTCACAGTCCAGATCGGACTTCTCTCTCCAATTGAAACTTCAAAGTATCACAGGTTCGTCGCTGATTAAGACACTTTATAAATTCTTTCATATTTGTTTACTGTGTATTAAACAAATAATTTGTTTTTATTAAACAAATAAAAAATAACAAAAAATGCGTGCATATTCTCTATTGAATATTTTAACTGAAAAAACATGCGGGTAGACTTGATAACCTCCTCCTTGTTAAAAGTCGGTTAAAAAGAGATTAGAGCAGAACATTATATTTTATTAACTAAGTACCTTTATCAGTTATGTGCAGTCAATTAACTATCATGTAACAGTGTCTACGATGTAGTGCATTATTGGTCACATATGAAGTACGAGTTCGCTATAGTACGTTTGATGGAAGGTACAGAGGTGTTAAAGAGGTCGAAGTCGTACTTACTGATGTATTCATTATATGTGCCACAGCCACGGGTAAGAAATGCATTCTGTCTATAATTCGATTTAGCCAAAGATAGGCTCAAGATAGGACGATTACGGAGTCTGAGTAGGTTTGTGCTAAAATTTAACTTTCCTAACAATTCAGGGCAAGATATTGATCCATTTGCAAGTTTGCTAATGTAACAAGCATCGCTAATTTCTCGACGTAACTGTAATGGTAGCAGATGATATCTTTTACACCGTTCTTCGTAGTCCCTAGATCTAATTTTTGCTTTATAATCTAAAAAGCGTACAAATTTCTTTTGGACATTTTCTATGCGCCTAATATATATTTGATACTGGGGGTTCCATACTTCTGACGAAAATTCTAAATGACTTCTTACGTACGCACAATATAATATTTTTATAGATTTGATAGTTTTGAAATCTGTAGATATTCTCATAATGAAACCTAATGTTTTTGACGCTTTACTGACTATATTATCTATATGTTTATCAAATATAAGTTTATGATCATGTATTACTCGTATTACTCCTAGGTCTTTTATATGGTAAACCCTTTCAAGATTTTCATTTAGTAATTTATATTGAAAGTTAACATTAGTTACCTTGCGTGAAAAAGTCATACAAAAGCACTTTGAAACGTTAAGATCAAGTCTATTTGTAATGCAATATTTTTCAAATCTATCAAGATCCTGCTGTAGTCCTAGTGAATCCGATGTCGTGTGAACTGACTTTAAAACTTTCATATCGTCAGCAAATAATATAATTTTAGAATTTAAAAACACAAGGGGCCTAAAATGGATCCTTGCGGTACACCCGATGGAATCATAGACCATCTAGATGTATATCCACCAAGAACTACAGCCTGAGAACGGTTATCAATATATGATGAAAACCAACGGTACAGATCGCCGTGGACACCTGCAGCATCAAGTTTATGCAGTAAAACGACGTGATCAATACGATCAAAGCACTTTTGATAGTCGGTATATATTACATCTACTTGAGCTCCACCGTCCATCGCTTCAGTAATGTACTCATTAGCAATAATAAGGTTAGAAGTTACGGACCGTTTCTGCAAAAATCCATGTTGGTTTTCATCAAGTAAATGTTCTACAGCAGCGTAAAGTTGATCAAATATATTCTTGTAATTTCGGATCGGATCAAAGATATTCTTGTAATTTCGGGTTGAAGTCGGTTTTTAGTTTTGAAAAATTATTTAATTATATACTTACTTTATTTTTTTACATTTTAACTTGTGATATACAAACTGCGCTAACTCCCTAATTATTTTAAAATTAATTTATTTACCTAAAGGTTGGTTCGAATAAATCGCTTTAGTGATAAGCCCGCCTTTGTAAAGACTGTATTTCAAATTTACTTTTTATTATTGTTACACTCAGCTGGTGCGATGAAGAAGTTTTATCTTATCTTATTTTTATCTTATCTTAAAGAGTGTAATATGCTAAAGCAGCAGGCGATAAATTGAGACTTGCCTATGGGAAGGCACGGTTTTGCTTGGCGGGGGAAAATGGGATTAAAAAATGCGTGAGTGTCGTGGAATACTCGGATGGAATTGGAACGAAGTTACTTTCGTAGTATATGTATATACGCTGTTCTTGTATCCTCGGGAATCTTAGGATGCCGCTGAGGAGGAGTAAAGGAAAACGCAGCCATATATCGCCTGTTTGAATCTCGATCTATGTTTTCACACTTTACATCAATGAAGTGTCAGTTTACAATTTGCGCCATCTACCGTTCAACCAGGTATCAAATACAATACAAAGCAAACTTAGAGCATATCTAGAAGATCCTATCGCATTTGTGTTATCTAACATACCTACGCAGTTACATTTTAGTTAATTAGTTTAGTATAGTTATTAGTTGAAATTGTGGTAATCGTTGTTGAATTGTACTAAGATGCTATTAGTGAAATATGTTACCGTAACCGAAGGGCATGTAGGTATGAAGAGATTGATGAGTTTAGAAGAAGCAAAAGAGGTTTGTCAGGACCGTAGCAAGTGGAGGTCCATAGTCTCTGCCTACCCCTGTGGGAAACAGGCTTGATATTATGTACATATGTATGTACCTAGTGACATAATATATGACATACGCAGTAACATTTGTGACGGAAAAAATCTTATATATTTTTTCTTTCCTGGCCCCCTTTTCGTACAGTCCGACAGGAACTTTGTTCCAATAATAGTAATAAATTAAATAACAAAATAATAATATATATTTGTGTTTAGTTTTAACCGGGAACATCGACCAGGCATACGCTCTCCAAACTAAGCTATCGACGAGATAGTCAAACTTGTAAAATTACCTTTCACTTCATTTCGCGACGAAAAAAGTGATGAGAATATGTTACTCTTTTTTTCGCCTAGCTCCCATCCATACAGTATTTATCGTTGATCTCATTTCCACTAATTGCCAGCCTACTTACTTACATAATGTAAATATGCTTCTCTTTGTGCAGAGTTATCTGTGGGTATGTTGGATAAAACAAACCAAATCTTCAAAAACTTTACCATGCTAAACATAATACAAGTTTAAATTTACTTTGGGCATAGCTTTCGAGTAAGGGGATAGCAAAATTGATGTGATGCTTTAATTTTATTACAAAAAAAATTAGAGGTTAAATAATTGTTTCTAAAATGGTTCAAGCTTTTTGTACGATGAAAAATAATTGTAAGTTGTTATACATATAGCGGACTTAAGTCAGACCTGAAAATCACACCAAATCACTTTGCCAAGAAGAGCTTGGCTCAAGGAAGTATCTTTATGGAAATAATCTTTACGATGTCAAAGACGATAAATATGCGATCTGAGGCTTTCTTTAATACCGCGCGTACGCAGTTACGTCTTGTTGGTTTATCATGACACGTAACAGTCGTATAACATCACTTACGACCCCGCGTTTTATAGTACACTATGAAGCTTGGCCCGCGTCGTCAAGTTTTTGACAATCTTTATATTTTTCCGTTGTTTAGCCGGTTTTTGCTGAGTTTCATACAAACATTCACCCCCTTAGAGAATGATTGAGTTGAATTGTGATAAATGAACCTTTTGTATTAAACTGTGAGCTCATATATGTAATTATTTACATTTTTAACTTTAAAATTGAGCAAGTTTAATACAAACTTTCAACCCTTATTTCAACATCTTAGGGGATTAATTTCTAAAAATCCCTTCTTAGTGCACACTTACGTTATTTAAGGAACGTTTGTGCAAAAATTCACGCTTACTTAGCGGTTTCAGCTGTGCGTTGATCGATCAATATAACATAATGAAATAAAAATAACAAAAAAAAAGACATTCCCAACAAATTGCTGCAACATTCGACATTCACAAGTGTGCACATTTTTGTATAGAAATGCCGGATTTTTTGTGTTTTGGCAGTTATTTTAATTTCATTATAATAAGTGATGTAGAATATATAGCCCGTGATTTATTACGGGTATGTCCCCTCCGTGTTGTATATCAGATCAGGTTGGTTACTTTAAAAGCGGTAGGCAAGACGGACGTTACTGCGATGTTCTACGACACATATCCGTTTTTCAATGTCGAGCAACTGCCTCAGTGGTGTAGTGGTTAGAGCGTTCGGCTCATACTCGGAGGTCGCTGGTTTGATTCCCGGCGAGGGCAACGACTTTGTGTTGTTGTCCTAGTTTGGTTTAGACATTCTAGGCTGATCACCTGATAAGTAAGATGATCCGTGCTTCGGAGGGCACGTTAAGCCGTCGGTCCCGGTCACTGTCTTTGACATTGGTCGTTACCAAAAACATGTCAGAGGCCTTTAAGGCGGTTTAAAAACTCTGACACTAGTGTTAGTCACTAACACACACGATAAGAAGAAGAATGTCGAGCAACATTGAGCAATCATGTATGATGATAAAGTCTAATTTTTTATACTTCTCGCGGACTGGGAGATGTCAAAGTTGTCCCACCAACTTACTGAACACTTGTACAAGACTGGTTTATTCCTTTTAGTTGTATTACCCACTTACAAATATTCAGTGATATAGAGCAAAAGTTATTCCACTGTATTTAATATTTGTATACTTGTATGTAAAAAAAATCGTTAGGTAAACAGTTTCGAACTCTTCAACAATATTTCACGAGTTTCTCCACCATATCTTCCCATACGTATCAAACTTGCTGGCTTGCGTAACATATTAACACTGCTACCCCCTGTGACTCTTATTATGGCATCTTTCTTCATCTTTCACCCAGAGGTCCCGGGTTCGATCCCCGGTCAGGGCAAGTTGGAAAATGGCCTTTTTCAAATTGTCCTGGGTCTTGGATGTTTATCTATATATGTATTTATTATAAAATATAGTATCGTTGAGTTAGTATCCCATAACACAAGTTTCGAACTTACTTTGGGGCTAGCTCAATCAGTGTAATTTGTCCCTATATATTTATTTATTTATTATTTCTTAAATAAATACGTGTAACAAAAGATGTAATGTAGAATATGTGGAATGAGCGTTAATATCAAATACCAAAGTATTTTTCCTCATGAAAAATACTACGCATAAACAATTTTGGCTTAGGTAATATTTTTCTTGTTTGGTATTACGCAGAAAAAATGGAAATAACATTGAGATAAGTATTTTTTATCATGCACGTATACTACATACTTATGTATGTGTGTATATTTTTTGGCACGCTCTGATGCATCAACGGCTTGTATTGAGACATGTTTCTAGTCCCGATTTGCAGTGAAAATGGGTATATTAAAAAATAACTGTGTGTAATGGAACGGTTGGAACGAAGTTACAAAAATTGAAACCCAAAAAATCACCTGAAAAAGTTCCAGCCCCTAAAAAAGTTCGTGATGGAAAAATCTTACACTTTTTTTTTGCAAGTCCCATCCGCCATGTCCTTAGATCCGTACCGTTCGGAAAGAAATGTCGTTCCAAACCGCGGCCGATTTTCTCTCGAACTGAAGATTAAACAAGATAAATACCTATAGTAATTTGTAAGACATTTCTTATTTACTTTTGGTAATAACAATTTACTTGGTCAAAGTAGTTTCTTTAGACATCCATATCGTTATCCAGTGAGACACTGACATGTGATAAGAGTTAATCAGAAATGTCATATGTAAATCGATAAGATTATCCCATTTATAAGGATTAAATTGACAAAGCTTAATGGCATTGACAAATTATGAAAGAAAAAAAGTAATATTTTTTAATTGAATTTCCGCCTTGTTTTCCTCCCTGTATAATTAATTTTAAATCGAAGTACTGGTAATTTAAGCGGTATTCGAATCTGTTTCTGTTTCATTTAAATCGTAATGAATGATCAATGAAAATCGTTCATGTATTTCTGTAGGAGGGATTAACGAACTATATTGAAACTATTTTAAGGGTGAATCCAGTCCGCGATATTGAACAATTTTCACATGTACCATTATCGAATTTTTGGCCTCTCATATGCTGACCGATAGCTGATTCCAGTTTGTATGGAAATAAAAAAAATATTGTTCATATCCCAATATAAGTATTATGGTATATACATATATTCTTTGGGGATAGTTGTTTATAGACCTTATTTATAGGTACTTATATGACGTCTAACAAAATAAACTGAAACTATTTTAAGAGTGAATTCAGTCCATGATACAACTTTTCCCAAAGAACATATTTCAATGTCGAAAATAATCTTTAAGGACTAAAAAATATACTGAAAAACTTTCCCCAAGGAACATATTTTTAAATCGGAAAATATCTTTAGCTTTCTATACAAACTCGGATTAGCTGATCGGTATAAACTAATATGAAAGGCCAAAGATTTCTTTTCATATTTCTATATATTATGTCCCTTAGGGAAAGTTGTTCAGTATTATGGATTGAAATCACCATTAAAATAGTTTAGAATAGGACCACCCCAAGTCTTCCCGTGGATGTCGTAGAAGGCGAATTAGGAAATACAAGCTAAACAAAGCTTATAACCAATAATAGGACCTCTCCAACACGTCTGGCCAGCGTAGAGAGTGTAGGCCTAATCCTCTAGCTGCTCTAGCCTAGTACGGCTCTAGTAGTACAGAGAGGGTCGTGCTCCTGCATTGGAGACTAAAAAGACCTGATGATTATGATGATGATAGTGAAATGGAAAGTCAAAGTCGAAAACATTTTTTTTTTTCAAACGACCTAAACACCTACCTTTCTTTTTCCGGCCTATTACATTATGTTAATACTCTTTGCAGCCTTATCTTTCATGAACAACTTGTGCTCAATGCGAATTAAGAGCCACAGTGCCTACAGTGTAGCTTTATTTATCTTTCGATTTCTTATAATTGTCTTCAATATTTTATTCAATAAGTATATGACGTTTCATACTTGTCATTTTATAAAATTTCTATCAGATATGCATTTATATTTAATGTCTTAGTTGACGTATGAGTTTTATATTCTACAATTCTTATGTGGTATAAGGTGGTATACTTACTCGCGTAGTCAAATATTTTACTAATTATTTAGGCTTATGCTAGCTAGATTATGTTACACTGGTACGAAATTTCTATTATACGGAATAAGTTACTATTTTTCAGTGTATCTTACTATTTGAAAGACCAACTTATGGTTCATAATCACCATTCAGAAATATTAATAGTGCTCGATTAGCATTTTTAGTGATTTCGAAATTTTCGGTCAGTAAACGAAAGAAGTTTCAGACAGACACGGTAGAAGGTTAATATATAACAACTACTTCTTCAAAACGTATGATTCAATGAATTAAAGTTGAACTTGGGTTTTACGCCCATGTGCATTAATTAGAATTATAGAGCGGAAGTAGCATCGCTTTATAATCAGTTAACAATAGAGTGTGGTGGATGACGTCGCCTTAATTTACCTTTACTTATTAATGTATGCAAGCGACACGATATTCGGTGCCAAATCAAGTGTCAGTGATTTCCTTTAAAAAAATGGCGTTGATGTCTTTAATTAGAACCATTTTTAATGGTATACGTCCGCTAACGATATACCTGGGCTGGCCCTCTATATTTATCTTGAAATTTCTCTTAAACTCGAACAGGAATATGTATATGTAGAAAGATTTAAAATCTTTCTGAATTTATATTTTCATGTTAATTTTATTTTGAGTTTTAGAGAAAACTCAAAATTTAGATAGAGGGCCGACCCAGGTATTTCGTAAGCCGACTGTACGATTTTATTTCTTCATTTACAATTTTTTTCTCAAATGCAGTATTTTGAAAATCTATTTTTGTGTATAAAACTGCAACTTCTTATTTCATTTGAATCCCTCTTAGTGATAAACGAGTCAGAGAAATTAGCAGACAAATAATTGAAATCTGGAAAATATGCCTTGGGACACTAGAAAAAAGTATTACGTAATAATTCTCGATTACATTACATCGATAAAATCTTACTGCAGATGACATGCGGACTAATTCAACAAATTATTTCGGTTTAAAGAGTATATTTTATTGCTATGTTTAGTAATTCATATTTTCGTTTCCAATCAGATTGCCCTTGTCTTTCCGTCTTATAGCAAATATTTGAACAAACTGGAATTGTTAAAATAGACTTGTTATTATTACGAGTTCCGCGTTACAAATAAATGTAAATGCCTTGATTTCATAAACGGGCTCTTTTGAAGCGTGAAATGTTTGATTCTTCCACTATTATTTATAGCTACGCTATTCGCTTGTTAATTTTAAATCTTGAGACGTAAAATACTTTTAATACGGATAATATTTTATTTTCTGACTGATTTTTACGTACAGTCAACAGTAGATAAATACGTGTGCATTTCGTACGCACTTATGCAGCGGTTAAAGTTGAGAGATCTAATGAGTTCGTAGTTTTTCGGTAGGCAATGTAAAATTGTATAATATGCTTGTCATACGTTTTTACGCTGATTTAGTCACAGAAGGTAGGTTAGGTGGTACGGTTGTTTCCTCTAGTATCAGTGGTTGGATGATTTAGTCTGACGATCGGACTTATGAGACCATTTAAGTTATGATTATACAGTGCAATGACCTTATCAAAGTCAAAGTCTTTGACTTTATTATGGTCACTGCATACCACCTAACCTACCTTCCGTGACTAATGCAGGGTATGAAATGTATGACCAACATACCATATACAATGATTTACATACCATATACAATGATTTAGGCATTGTACACGAAATGTACACATTGCCTAGACATTGTATACAATGTCTGATTTCAACACATTGCCGGTAACACACAACACAATTACGTTACTCTTTGCGCGTAATAATTATAAACGAGCGTTTTTCGTGGAAATCTTCGATCTACATATAAGTCAGAGCTTATCTTCTCGATAATACTAAATCAATCGAAAGATTAAAAATGTATGTAAAATTTTTTGATTACAATGTTTAAGCCTTTGTTTTTTTTATAAGCATTAAATTTACAAATGTTGTGAAGCCGTTTGTACATAATTGGAATGTGGACTGGGTTAAAGAGAAATTATTCAGTACAGTTAATAACACAAAATGTCTCAAAGTAGTGTTGTCACTTTACATTGATCAAATATAATCCAATAAGATTTTCGATTTATTAATGTAGAAAAACTGATTTAAGAGCGTTATTTGACTCAACTGACTTGAAAAATTACGTCACGCACGGTTGGTTATTTCATAGAATTCCCGTAGAAAAAGTTGACGTTTAGAAAAGTGTCTGATTTGACTTGTTGCCATCTAGCGAATTTCTTTTACAAGTAACATGAAACTAAAATAAAAATGAAAAAAAAAAAACGACTTTATGACCCTTAACGTTTGTTCGTAATGAAAAATTCGTTCGTTCGGAAAATGGATATTTTTAAACTACCCGCAGTAATAATAAAACTCGACGCCCTAATATGTAGTCCCAAACAAGATGCATCATCGTGATGCGTGTGTGAGTGCCACGCAAAATGTGCCAACGTTGATGTTACTCTCTTAAGATGTCGCATTCGATACAAATTTTAAAGCTATCAAAAAATTTATTACGTACTTATAAATGCAAATTGGAAAACTCGTTTTGGGTTCTAAACATATATTCTAGAACTTTTAGGCTTATGGTTTTCGTCTATTAAACTTGTACATTTTGAATTATAATTTTTAACAAAAAACTGTTGTTCTTTTGTGGGTATGATGCTTGCGTTCCGTTCTGCTGTAGTTTGATGATGATAACTGATATATAAAAGTATGTGATATTGGTTATGGCGGTGCATGCACGTATAGTGACTATATCTTTGTACAATGTACCCTATGTACAATAAATATTAAAACAAATCCTACTTCGGCAAAAAACTGGTGACATGCGACACCTTAAAACAAATGCGTATTAGCAGTACTAGTAGGAACTTATTATGTGGCTTTCTATAAAAACGCACTTTTTTGAGCGCCATTGCTGCATCTACCGTTTTTTTTTATCAAAACGTTCTACACATTTGTGGCCGCCCCAAGGTGACCTTACACGCGCATGCGTCTCGCAAGCCATAATTTTTTGTGGCCCAGGCCCCAAGGCCAAACGCGGGGTCCCGACCGCCACAAGCTCGCTCCCCTCCAAAAGGGTGGCCTTGAACAATGCGAGTTTGAATCTGAACACGTTTAGCCGGTCCCCGATGTAAACAATCGTTAGTATGGAGCAAATTGCCCTCGTTTTGGTTTTAAACCCCCGACAAAAAAAGTGTTTTTATAAGTTTGACGCTAATATCTTTCTATCTGTCGGTCTGTAGGTATTTTTATTTTCTAATGGAATTCGGGTCGGTCGTTTAAAAGTTATAGGGTTAAAGCTTGAAATTCAGGTTTAAAAAAAATTCGACGTTTCCACACTAAAGTGTCCAGCCGCCCGGGCAATTTGTATGGGTATATCGAGTTTTTGTTTATTATATTTAAAAAACAAAAAAAACGAGTGCTAGTGTAGCCTGTGGTTTGATTTATTACTTGTATGTCCCTTCCACGTTGTATATTCTTTCTTTTCATAAGAAATATGCATTACTAACAGTAATTGGTTTTATACACATACATAATCAATAAACATAGTAAATAAAATAATCAAAAAAGTTAGTCTGCGTTTTATAATATGAAGGCCTATTACTTCGCCACGAGTTTATTTGGACACTATTATTTAGTAACCCATCACTGTATTGATAGCTTTTCCATCTTCTCGCCCACCATGACGCTAAAAGTGGCTTTTGGGTCTTGCGGCCCTGGGCTCTGCATAGAGCCGCAAGACCCAAAACCCATTAGGGATAAAGACGTGATAGTATGTATGTATGTATTATTTAGCACCGGACCCCGGAAAATTCAGGTAGCCCCTTAAATTACATAGTGACCGCCGAATCATCGTCACAAATGTTGTAATGGTCTAATATGTAATAAGTTTAGATAACGTTCTTATATTTTTTTATCGAAAAATATTAAATTACTGATATACCTAATTCGTAGTTGTTTACAGTTGTTTAGGTGTTGCTTGCTAGTTCAATGGCCTCCGTTATCGGTGTTAATGTTACAAATATAATGGACGACAATAAGTCCTTACGGTCTGTCACTCGATCAAACGACCATACGGTTTCTTCTAGGCCACACCGAGATCCGAACAGTGTTATAGTTATTTGTGTTTTAGCCAGGACGAAAATGTAGCTTAAAATAGTGTAAAGTGACTCTTAAAAGCAGCACAAATTTATCAAAATGCACGGGCTTACGCATTTCTTACACAAACACCACTCACGGGAATCCACCCCACTGCCGCTAGAAAAAGAAGATAGCTCGGAGAGCTGGTACTCTTCGTTAAGTTCCAATGATTCACGAAGTACCATACAAAATGATGGACAACAAAGCAAAGCCATCCCTATCAACCAAAGAGGATCCTACGGCCAGCGTAGCCTTCGCGGACCTTCCGGAAGCCCCTTCGAATGTGCATCTAGTCCTCGCGATCGATATCCGAATTTCACGAGTTATTTCCGCGAAGTTATGGAAGGAAAAGGCTCGCCTTCTCAACAGAACTACCACACGCACCACCCCGATACCAGGAGAAGAAGCGAAGGGGAACGATATCAAATCGGGGTTAATACGTACCAAGCGCCCCGGCATGATTACCGGCATTTCGTGTCGCCGCTATACAATGACGCGATGGATGATATTCAGGAGAATGAATACAGCAAATGCGAGCGCTACGGCGAAATCACAAGCTCAAAATCGAGCCACTACAAAAACAGGTTTGATAACAAAAGTTTTGCTCAAAAATTGACTGAAAGTGCCATCGCTAGTACCAAAGAACAATCACACGAAAGGAGGGGATCGGGGTCGAGCTCAAGTAGTGGCCATAGACACAAGCATCATTCAATACAAGAATTGATTCGGACGTTTGGGAAGAAAGTAGGGAATTGGCGCCACGACTCGAGTGAAGGTAGACGAGGCTCGGTGGCGGTGCCCAGCGCTGGGACCGAGGATCCGAAGGTGGCCGACAGCGACGAGTTCCGATCTCGGTCCAAATCCTTGGACGGAGATCATTTGCACAAAATAATGCGGAGGCCGATCTTGGATGACTGCGGTGCCACCTATCAAATATTCGATGCTATTCTAAAAGAAGGTATGTGACTATGATGCTATCTTAATTATCTTTTATTCACCTACTCTCATTTAAATCTGTTCTTAATGACTATATTAATGACAATCTTCGACTTCATCTGTCAGCACGGAACGGACGGATTATTTTATAAGAAGTCGCACGTAATGTAGATAGAACCAAAGAATGTATTTCCCACGGAACACTAAATCAATAACAAAGCCAAAGTATAAAGGACTGTGATAAAGGTATTCTCAGTGCCGTATTAACCACACAGCATTTATTTTATATTGATAAAGATTGATACGGGCCCCGCGCAAAAAGAGGCTTCGTGTAACCCAGCCAGCCCACCTCCATGGTATAATAAAACAAGGTATTCTCTTCCCGTGACAGCTAATGACGTAGGTGGAACTTGACTACGTCATCAGTCGGATATGTTGTCACTGTGTGAAATTGAATTACCCGAAAGCATTTTTGAACTTTATATACCAATTTCGAATTAATAATCCATTATATCAATTTATATAATATTAAATTGATGAATCACGTGAGAATCGCGAGATATTAAATATCTAAGTTACTTAATCTTATACATTTAAACGAGCAATTCTTGTATATTTATTTATATATATATTTATTTATAAATTTCTGTGATCTCGAAAACCGCTCTAACGATTTTGCTGAAAATTGGTATATGGGGATTTTTGGGGGTAAACAATCGATCTAGATTAGTCTTATGTTTGGGAAAACGCGTGTTTTCGAGTTTTCATTCGTTTTTCTTTCCACGCTGAATATGGTCGCTAATTTCCTCGCGCCGGCAGCCATCCGCTTAGCTCAGTGGTTAAGGATGCTGACCGCTAGAAAGAGTGTTACGGGTTTGAATCCCACTCGGTGACTTACTTTTGTTTTTTTTTATGTTCAAGTTTATATATAATTTTTTATTTTGTACTGTTTTTAGACAAGTTTAAAAAAATGTAGTTAATGTTTGAGATGTAACCGACCGAGCAAAGCTCGGTCACCCAGGTACTATTTAATTTAATATTCATGAACTAATTGAGAAAGTCCTTAAATTTACTGAAAAGAACAATCAGTGGCAACACTTTCGTGACGTAGTCAAGTTCCATTTCGGGAAGAGAATACCTTGTTTTATTATACCATGCCCACCTCCATACCACACTTTTTGTTCTTGTTTTTTCGTATAAATGGACAACTTTATGTATACTCGTAGCTTGACAACTGTCATCCAATGATGACAACCTGACCAACGGTTTAACGTGACTTCATCGAGGAAGCTTAACATATTTTAAGTCACTTATCGTCACCAATTCCATAGAATAGAATATGTAGCTGTTAGTATTTCTCTCGCTGGGCCACCGAGTTCCCCTTAGCAGATATCAGGGTCCCCGAGGTAGAATTTGCTTTGAGTACGGTATTCCTTGTGGTTATTATTTGTTGCTTATTGCTCGGTAAATTGTTTGCAGTTTACTGCCATCGTGATATTACTCATTGTTTAGAATCCTCTCCGCTACGCTTCTTGACATACATACGAGAACGTAAAGATTGTAAAAATAAAGGGATATTTTACCTTGTTTCCGTTCCGACACACTGCTCTGACTTCCGCCTACAAACGAGACTATTCAAAGAACTCCAGTAAAGGAAACTATGATTATTTCATCGAAGTTAATAAACTGGATTTCATTCGCGGCAAAAACTGAGAATTCTGTGGTCACTGGTTTGTTAGAAAGAATCTAAGTAAGAAGGCGCTGATCTTAGATAAAACATAATTGTAATTAGTAAGTTCCCTGCGTCAAAAATAAATTGTTTGGTACTGATAATAGAATAAAATGTCATTTAAAATTACATTTTATTCTATTAACAGTTCCAAATAATAAGTCCAACTTATATAATTTCTAAAATAGACAACTGACATTATATTTTTACCGTTGACTTGCAGAAGTATATTATTAGCGTTTTTTTACATATTTATTCTCCCGTTATTACATACTTATTTTGTTAGTAAACAAACAGGCAAAATAAATGAAGCCCGATAAAGTCTGGTTTCTATGTTTCATTTAGTTCTTGGCAAGGCATACACCTCGAGTTTATTTTGGAATCGGAGCGCGACACATTTGTTGGTGGCTGTTGCAGACATATCAAACTAATTTTTAGGGTTATTCATACCATAACTAGCGACCCCACTGTCAAATTAGGTGGTCACAAGAAAAATAAAAGAAAATCTAAGAGGTCTTTTAGGCTATCGGCGTTTGAGCACGTAATGAGAAGATATGAAACTATAATTAGGAGGATGGATGGGTACAGCGTAAGAGGGTGTCTATTAGAATACAGATTTTTTGACATCGAATTTCATTTTCCAGAAAACTATTTCACGATTTTAAATACATTATTTTCTTAATAAAACGAATAGTTTATCATCGCAGTTTCATATTATAATGACAAAATTTAAAAAATATATATTACAAAAAATATGGTTTTCTTTTATAGAAAAACGGTATATCGAACTAACATTTCATATAAAGTATTAAGTTATCGGTAAAACTGTTCATAAAAACATGTTTCAATATGTAACGGTACACATAATAACTAACATATGTCCTAATGTGTTGGTCGCAGTTCTAACATAACCTAATCTATAGGTTTGCCCTGAGCTAGGAAAATGGATAGAAGTTTCTTAGCACTCGCTGCCGCGGCACGCTCGCTTCGCTCGCTCGGCTCGTGCGAGTGTTGGTCACATTTCTAACATAACCTAACCTATAGGTTTGCCCTAATCTAGGAAAATGGATAGAAGTTTTTAGTCGCAGTTCTAACATAACCTAACCTAGGTTTGCCCTGACCTAGGAAAATGGATAGAAGTTTCTTTGGTCGCCGTTCTAACATAATAACCTAACCTATATGTTTGCCTTGACCTAGAAAAATGGATAGAAGTTTCTTAGCACTCGTTTCTAATGTTTCAACTATTTTGCGAACTGAAACTTACGTGGAAACAAAATTATGGGTAACAAAACTTTGATGTTACGTTATTTCGATAAAATACATAAAATATGATAATAAATAACGATAGACTGAGTTTGTAAATAACGAATAATCGAGTAAATGAAATTTCGATGTCAATAGATTATGTTTGTATTATATTATGAGTACCTGGGTGACCGAGCTTTGCTCGGTCGGTTACATCTCAAACATTAACTAATTTTTTTTTACTTGTCTAAAACAGTACAATTTTTTTTTTTATATAAACTTGAACATAAAAAAAACAAAAGTACGTCACCGAGTGGGATTCGAACCCGTAACACTCTTTCTAGCGGTCAGCATCCTTAACCACTGAGCTAAGCCGATGGCGGCTAGCGCGCAGAAATTAGCGACCATATTCTGCGTGGAAAGAAAAACGAATGAAAACTCAAAAACACGCGTTTTCCCAAACATAAGACTAATCTAGATCGATTGTTTACCCCCAAAAACCCCCATATACCAATTTTCAGCGAAATCGTTAGAGCCGTTTTCGAGATCACAGAAATGTATAAATAAATATATATAAATACAAGAATTGCTCGTTTAAAGGTATAAGATTTGTTAAATATAGTATTAAAACATTTGCGAATAGTTTTATGGGGAATGAAAATCGTTGAAGTTAGTTGCGATAAAGTGATGTGTTTTCAGCGTAAGAAGACCTAATAATGTAAACAATTGTATTATATAATGATTTAAAAGAATATGATTTGATTGGTAATAAAGATAATATAGAAAAGACTTCTATCCCCGACTCCCTGCCTCCTCCTGTGACACATTCTCAAAGATAAATATAAGCAGCTAAAATTAACTTTTTATCACGTCATCAGTTTTGGTAGTATGACTAATTGACTAAATGTTAATTAAAAGCACCTAATTATATGTGACGAGGGTGTCAATATATTTATTTATTTATTTATTAAAACTTTATTGATCCACAATTAAAATTGATTACAATTGGCGGACTTAACGCTAAGAGCGTTCTCTTCCATACACCACAAAATACCAATGATGTCGAAGCATGCTGTGTACTATGTGATTTGTAAACATTCGTATCAATACTACTCTTTTGGAGCAAGTTTTTTATCTAGTGACTTAAAGTCTGTCTCGTTACTTTAGCATGATGCCTCCTATAAGTAATGAAAAGACTATTTTCATCATGCCTACATTTCTTAGTTTATTAATATAACACAACAAGGATGAAAACCATTGATTATAATACATATCCCCATACACCACAAATCCAAAATTCAAGCACGTAGCGATGATAGAAGCGTCAAATGTAGGCCACTGTCGTGCTACCTGACACACGCGACGTGCGAAATGGAAGTGTCATTATACCCCGCTGAAACTTTCAGTCGTCTGGATGTCGGATTGTAGAATGATTTTATGCCTAAGCTTTGTAATTCCTTCGCTTAAAATTAGAAAACTGTGTTATGCTACAAATGTTTTCAGCATGATATGACACTTCATTTTTTGACTTGAAAGCCGACTGTACGTACATCACCTTTATCCGACAGTAAAAACCCATTTTGTAGTTTTTTTTTACTATCTTTCAGACACCATGCGGCAAACGTGACCCGGCCGTCGTCATCTTTAGGTCTTTTAGCTTTTTTTGTTCTCCACTGCAGGAGCACGGCCCTCTGTACTACTAGAACCATACTTTTCTAAAGCAGCCAGAGGATTCGGCCTTCACTCTCCACGTTGGCCAATTGCACTTTCTTCTTTCCGTCCGCAACTGCCTAGGTAGCGATACGTGGCCAAGAGTTAAACTGCTGGAGATAGAATGGTTGGAAACAAAAAAGAGGCATTTTCCCAACTAAAATAAACTTAGCTAGAAAAACAAAAACGCTACAGAAATTATCTTCCAAAAGTGTCTACTAGGATGCCTTTCATATCGTAGTGATTCATGCCTAGAAATTACTACAAAATTGTTCTCAACGAAAGAACAGTTGGTGGTCCATAGTTAGGGACCAGTTGAGAAGGCCAAAATCGTTATCATCGATATTAGGGTTCTACGCGCTATATAAGAGTAGGTACCTCGCTCAATGCTACTTTAATTTAATGCGGGCAAATATCCGCTCGCGCTAGAAATTTAACTAAGTGCCTCAACCTAATCCGTATCACATTGGAGCGATCTAGTTTTAAGAGTTGATTAAATCCTGTAAGATGATAGCGATGATGTCTTCACTCTTTGATTCCAATGTAATGAAATACATACTTGAAAAGTGTTCATGTAATTATGTCCATTGTAACTGGCTATCTTCCTCGATGTTCCTTAGAATACGAGTATTACAATGCCAGCATGGTGAGTATCGGCGGTAGCCTTAGGCGGCACCCTATAACCAATATCGATATAATGCGGCTCACGTCTGCATCCAGATTCACTGCGCTTGAGTCAGTGGAAGAGCAGGTCTCAATGATCCTCCACACTTCTGTTCTGTCCTATGAAAAGCGTAAACGCGCTGTTGAGGGGAGTCTCAACTTAGCGCGTTCCCGGTTGCACCTTACCTTTTACCTTTCTCGCAAATCGTTCATAAAATAGTTTGAAGGGTATTCCATTGCTTGGTCAAGACAAAATGATATCTCCGTTTCCTTTATCGGGGCAGCACTGGATCCCGAAAAAATCAAGTGTTCCCCTTAGCTTTTATGCTTCACTGCCTGAAGTGCTCAGCCAAAATGCCGGAGAGTATGCCAGATAGGAAACAGCTGGAACTATTAAAACAATTTGGCAGTGATTTTACAACGGAAACTTTATGCTAACCTTCCGTTGCGAAAAGTTGTTTAATTTAGAGGAAATGAAGCGGAATTCTAAGCCTGAATTCGTAAGGCTTGAAGATCATCCGTGTCTTAGATTTATAACGATTTAACAGACGTGTATACTGTTATATCCAATACAAGAGGTGCTATATAGTTCACTCACATTGACGATAACCTTGCTTGATATCAGATGCTATTCGATCCTGTCTGGAATTCGTCTGTATTCATTAAAGTATTATCTTTGTTGTTTTAAATATTTATAACTGTAAGTAGGTACAGAAGATTTTAAGATTTTATTAATTGTTTACGCGGCTTTAGACTAAACAGAGTAGCCCAGATACAAAGCGCCGAGGCAGGCCTGTGTCACTCCCCGTTTAGGTATCAAAAATATACCTACATCATTACACATGAATCGTTTGTCCAGAGTAATAAGAATGAAATTGGCCTGTAATGGATTTTTAGGTATCTAAACGAAAAGGTGCTGAGTTTGGACGTGAGCTAAATTAAACCGTATTGCTAACCACGTTAAGTAGATAGTTCGTTGGATTCCTTTGATGAGTAAGACTTACGACGTACGCGAGTACTAGTAATTATTCTGTGGCCGAAGCTGGACGCCATATTTGCGGAATTTTGGGTAGAAATAGTTTTAATTATAAAGTGTTATGTAACTAAATTTGCACCAAATAAAGTATTTTTCTTTTTTTATTTAATTTAGATTCTTAAGCCAAAGCTATACCTAAGCGTCTTATTATAAAACGCAGACAATTTTTTTTACTATGTTTTTATACCATTATCCGACCAAATCAATTTTACGTTTTCAGATGAGACAATGGCATATTACAACTTGATTTGGTCGGATAATGGTTTAAACCTAGTAACAAAGTTAGTCGTCGTCGTAATTTATAATAAGACGGTCAAAGTCCAGATTTGATGCAAGGGAATTTGGATTTTCGGACTTGCCTTTTTAGTGATAGGTTTCTTTCTAGCTGCATTGCCTAAAGACATGAGTCTTCGACGTTTTTGCCTATTCTGTCGATAGGCTTTTATGATCTTCACGAGATGGGAACTTTAGACAATAAGTGTTTTAGACGAGTTGCTACATAGACTGTTTGCGTTTAATGCCGTTCGAGACTAACTCGTACATTCTACCTTGTTTTTCTTACCACAAATCAAAACTTATAAAAAAAAGAATTTTAAATTAAATCGCATGTGCTTCATAAAGCAGAAATGTACAAAACATGTTCGAAGGTGACCTACGAAGTGCGTGCATCGAATCGTACAATATGCTTATCAATTCGTATACCTACAATTTTATATTGAACTTATTGCTATTTAATATTTACCTAGTCGTTATATTATTACAAGATATTCTTTACTCAGAAAGGAATTTGAACAACAAGCTTAGTTCATGATACTGATAACGTTCGTCAAGAAAAACACATAAAAAAGCTACTAGTTATTAACCGAAAGTCTTAAACGCTGTAAATACGGTACTATCAGATGTCACTCAGTTCAAACACAATTTAACTTTCCTAAGTAAAAAACGGATGCGGATAAGGAAAATGCAAATTCCTTCTCCAAGCTAAAATTTTATCAAGTCTTTCTGATTTGATTGATTCCCCTGTCTCCGCCGAGTAAACGGACGAAAAGTAGAAAATGATTTTTTGTTGTTTATATTTAGCCTGTTGCTCCATTGCTGGCAAAGGGTCCTAATATACAAAAAAAGGGGCTTTTATTTTAAAAAAACTTGTCAATAATAGAGTAAACTGAACTCGATGATTTTGCGTTATTGTGTTCCGGACCGATTTTATATGGGTACAAAAACACGACGTAACGCAATGAGAAAATTAGGTATATAGTGACTTGCACTTCCGCTGTCTCGTTTTTGCGCACTACCATGTCCCCAGATACTCGCAGAGACTTGATACATTCAGGCTTTCTAAACTCATTACAAATTGCGGCTCGCTTATTATTTAAGAGGTACACAATAATATTTTTACAATTTAAAACTATTAATAACTTCAAAACTAAAAACCGGTTTCACCCCCAAACTAAACAATCGGTTTTGATAAAATTTCTATGGGAACATCTCACAGATATACCCTTCCAAAGCAATATATGGCCGCCGTGTCCGCTCGCCCGTTCTGGCCGCGGTTGAGGTCAACTGCGTGCCTCGTACCACGCAAACGGCGAGAGCGGAAGACAAGCGACTGCCGCCATACAGTTTGCGATAATTAAGCGACAGTCGTTAGTCGGAGACGAATTATAACTATTTATCAACTCTGCGAACAGACTTTTGTAAATGGAGGCAGGCTCACCGCTTATTTGCGTAGATGGCACCTACACAAACGCAGTTGTCAAAAAGATGAAAAACTAGATGTTGCTAGAGCCTGACCTCGAAATAGTTTTCGATCCAGTCATCCAAAAAGCCAATTTCTTGAGATATTGTGTGCCGGAGTGACTAGCGTAAAAGTAAGTATACGAGTAATCGGAAGCAATCCGATGGGATGTAATGGATTTATTATTTCCCCCTCAGTGGGATAACAAAGCCCTTGTTGCTTTTTAATTAATTTCCTTTGTCGTGCCTCGAATATTATAATAGTAACAAGTACAAGGTGCGGCGTTTACATTTAAGACACTAAGCTAGGCTTGTCGATTTCGTATGCATTTGCATTGGCTGTTTGTTGCAATTAAATTCTGACGGTTTTGTAATAATTGATCATTTGAAATGTGTGTATGTTGTATGAAGTGTATAAAAATCTACTTCTGAATTGAAGACAATGTTAGGCCTGTGTGTTGCCATTTTATATTAATTTAAACTACTTAATTATAATATTTAAGGATATTTAAAAGAAACTAGACTTTCCCTTATTGCTATAAAAAACCACTACTAATTTTAAGGACGTGCCATCGATCAATATGATCGAAGTTTTTTTTTTTAGTTTTATAAGTGCCATAGAAGGGGCCGCCAAGTGTGAGAAGAAATCTTACACCAATAGTAATGAATACAGCTGGGTTTTTAAGTCATATGCCTAAATATTAATTCTTGAATCTAAAATCCTAACTAAATAATCGAATTTCATGTTTTCAGTCTATATGATATTAAAATAACAAAGTTTCTAATAATATAGTACTAATTTTAGTATCGAAGGTCATACATAATATTGCGTTAGGTTTATCTTCCTCGATTTATAGCGTACTTAAACTAATGCTATTTCATTTTATGCCTGTATTGAATCACGATTGATTGAATCACAGGCAAGTAGATAACAAAATAACATTTATCAATAGACATCAGAGAGTTATTAAAATAGTTGCTAACTACAAACTAAACAGTAGCCTTCTAGTCGTTGCCATGAGTTGCGAACTTTAACTATTTGCCGTAATTATATCGGATACAAATAGTTCACGACTAGAAAAGTAGGGTACCATACCCGTACTAAGATTAATAGATAAATAAATATATACAGACAAATAACACAGATTGAACTACCCCAAAGTAAGTTCAAGACTTGCGTCATGGAATACTAATTCAGCGGTACTATATTTTCTAACAAATACATTTAAAAAGGTAGATAAACATCAAGACCCAGGCCAACCAGAAAAAGATCATTTTCCATCTTGACAAGCTAACTCAAAAAATATTAACTTTAAAATGTGTGACCTCTTTTCTAAGAGCAGTCACATTTTTTAGCTCAGTGCAGATTATCTAGGTCATCATGACAACAATTGTGACATTCGTTTAATGCCGCGCACTGAATCAACCGGATGAAAATACATCTAAAATAGTCTGTCATAACTCACAGAAAGATTTTTAACTATGTGCGAATCTAACAGATGAAATAAATAGACAGAGGCAAGGCCACATAATGTTGAATTGCTATAAAATCAAGCCGTAATCGCCGTTTATCCTATACATCAACTCCTACGACTGACCTACAGACATATAAACAACTCCCCACTTGAACTTGCCAGTGTTGTGAACATCTGCGTTTCAAACTTTTTATTGCACGAACTCGTTTTGTTGGGCCCTTCGGGCGACCTTGTCCGAAAAATAAAGCGAGTATAGAACTGAAACATCTTGAAACAACATTAAAAGAGAACTCTGCGCTTTTTTCTATAAATATTTAATGGCTTGAATTGAGCAAAAGTATTAAATGTAATATAATAACGTAGTTTAGTCGTAGTTAAAAAAAATATACTTTGGATTTTTTTTTATCGAGTGAAGTTTGTTAAATTATCTAACCGAATGGTAATTTGACTAGAATAGATCCTTAAAAAAGGCAAATCTATTTTTATTTTTTATTTTAAAATAC
Source organism: Acrobasis consociella (assembly GCA_963555685.1). Lineage (NCBI taxonomy): Eukaryota > Metazoa > Arthropoda > Insecta > Lepidoptera > Pyralidae > Acrobasis > Acrobasis consociella. The sequence goes on along the minus strand of OY743104.1, from coordinate 5,731,279 downwards.
TATTTTTTTTGTCTCAGATGGTTTTAAAACCGACTGTTGATTAGGATAGACTAAATAAATACTTTAGTACGAGCTATATGTGCAAAATAGCGAGGTAATTCAGTAGAAAGGAGCCCATGTATTAAACCATTGACACAGTTTTAACCGCTTAAGGTAGTGTGTCGTTACTTTATAAAGTATAATACTTTATAAAGGTTTTTTTAAACTAGACGGTCATTCATAAATGCGACCGGAAACTTAGAATAGTTGTGCGGTAGATACTCATTGGTTAGAACGGCGTAATGCTATCGTTTCGTATGTATATTTATTTTATGTCTTGAAACCGGTTAGAGGCTATATATGATTGAGGACCTTAAACTTCGGAAATAACAAATAAAATCAATTTTGTTTATGATACTGAAAAGGCTCTAGAAGATCTCAACAGGAGCTGGAGCAAATATAATTACAAGAGTATGGCCTACGGAAAATATACGAGTACTTAATAGAGTTTACTCTATGCCCGCACCGGTAATAAGTATCTCACACGCGGTGTAAATGCAATAAACTGACAATGTAATTAACGACGGCTAAACCACTTACCAGCTGGGACTCTTGATCCAGAATGCGGGCTCGTGGGAGGCAGGAGTGCTTAAGAGTCCCCCTTACCGTAGACATTTTCAAACAAACGTTATATCATAGCTTTTTTAACCTCTTGTATCTATTGCGGCATACAAGGGGTTAAGTTACATGTCAGATTTCGGTAAAATTTTGTAATTTCAAAGATTATGCATACATTTATGCATGTAACTAGTTTTGAAATTCAAAATGTGATCTTGAAAGAAAATAAGGGTGTAGAAGTTTCATAAACAGGTAAAAAAATATATATTATCATAAACTATATTCTCCTTCAAGTCCACATTTTGACTACATGTGTGCAATTCCTTGAAAATATTTTTTTTTAAACCGAAATCGGACTTGTTTTAAAATAAAATCTAGACGACGGTTGTATGGAAACGTCTGATTCTGTTTAGAGTAAGGGAACTCTTAAGTGACAGGGTTGTCAATAAATAATACATAAACCAACACATACATGATAATGATGTAAAAATAAACTTATTACATAATTATTATGATAACTGAAAACTTGAAAATACTCGTAAATTGATAGTTCGAAGTTACTCTCTTGAAAGGAAATCAAAATTTTATTTTAAAGAAACCTAAGCATGATGCCATTTTATTATCAGAACAAAAGGGAGCGAATTCCAAAGGTACTGCCATCCATCACAGAGGAGGGTTTTTGAATAGATTGAGGAATCATGCTACTAATATTATAAATGCGAAAGTGAGTTTGTATATTTGTTTGTTACCACTCACTTCACGCCTCAGCCACTGAACCTATTTAAATGAAAATTGATCTTCCTCGGGTATCAAACTATATCCATATCAAATTTCATTTAAATAGGTCAGTGGTTGAAGCGTGAAGTGGTAACAAACAAACAAATATACAAACTCACTTTCGCATTTATAATATTAGTAGGATTAGTAGGATGAAGCTTAAAGTTTTGTCAGTAGTGGGCAAACGTTTCTAATCTGTGGTAATTAGAGTGCCAAAGTGGATTGTTATTAGGTTTAATTGATGGGATCTTGGAATGACATAATTGCCGTAATTTAATTGGACGGACGGGGGATTACAGGTTGGACGATGCCGGATTTGCATCTGTGATGTTTCAATCTTGATTATTTAATTGAAACAATTTTGGAAAGTGTTGTTTAATATTGTACGTGTAGTGAAAAAGATTTTTAAAAAGTATTTAAAGCTAGACTTTCATAAAAACCGTGGGAATGCCGAATTATTATTTTTATTTTATTATACTATAGTGATTAGTGATATAGCCCGTGGTTCGATATACGATATTACGGGTATGCCCCTTTCAAGTAATGTATAATGCAAAGTAATGTGACTGCTTTAATTTAATTTGAAAATGATATTATAGAAGCCTAAATGGATATAGAAGCTTAAAGTTTTGTCAGTAGTGGGCAAACGTTTCTAATCTGTGGTAATTAGAGTGCCAAAGTGGATTGTTATTAGGTTTAATTGATGGGATCTTGGAATGTCATAATTGCCGTAATTTGATTGGACGGACGGGGGATTAGAGGTTGGACGATGCCGGATTTGCATCTGTGATGTTTCAATCTTGATTATTTAATTGAAACAAATTTGGAAAGTGTTGTTTAATGTACGTGTAGTGAGGATTTTTAAAACGTATTTAAAAGCTAGACTTTTATTAATAAAAATGTGGAAGTGGGTTTATGTTATATTAATATGTGTATATTATATTATATATTCTGGTTTATATAATGTAACTGTGAAGTACATTTTTGATGTACATTTCAAGTAATTGTATTACATGTATAAGTTCAAAGTATTTTTTTCGTTTAGAATAACTTTATTTCTAAAAGAATTACTTGCATAAAATACTAAGAAAACACAATATTTACGCATTTAGTACAATGAGCATGCTTTTACAAATAATAAAAAAAACTAAAAGATTCGACACAAATACCTTAGTATTAGATAAAATAAAAATATTAGGTGGGAAGAACTATAAATTAATTCGAATGACGTGTGCACTACGATCTCGCCCGGCAACACAAGGATTAAGAATGTTTATTCTAGATTTTCAATGAAGTACTTTTTAATATTTATTATATCTACAGTTACTTGCTTTTTGCGCCGCACAATTTTCTTTGTTTAATCCGTTAACTTGGAAGAAATGCTCTTAGCATTAAGTCCGCCACTTGTAAAGAGTATTATTTTTCACTTTGGTACAACAAAGTGCGTCAAAGAAATAAATAAGAATAGTTAAAGCTTTTCCGTCTTATTATAAAACGTAGACTAACTTTGTTACTAGGTTTAAACCATTATCCGACCAAATCAAGTAGTCATTTTCAGATGAGATATTACTAGATGTCAACTTAATTTGGTCGGATAATGGTTTAAACCTAGTAACAAAATTAGTCTGCGTTTTATAATTAGACGGTTTTTGTCTGCTAGTGCTAGCCCCGCGGCGTTACCCGCGGAAAAGTAGCCTGCTTCCTGCATAAATACCACACTTTTTATTTATTTAATTTATTGCACTTAAAATCTTAAGATTATAGTACAAAAGGTATAACTTAATGCTAAGCATTGTCTACCAGTTTACCTTTGGGACGTAATAGAAAAGATGATAGATGGGGTGCAAATTTAACTATACAAATATGTATATCTAAAGAAATAAATTAGGGTGTATTATAATATAATAGGGCATATATAATAACAAGAATGACCATAAAATATACATACATATATATAATAATAATAAATACAAATCATAAACTTACATAAATATAAATACATATAATAAACATACTTAAACTATTATTGCAGCATTGCTTTTTCGCGATAGTGTCTAATTACAAGCATCTTGAAGTGGTCACTTTATCAAAATTGAAGAAGTATCAAACATACACATCCACCCTCACACACACACTCCCACTCACAAGTATTCGCCTTATAATATTAATGTGACTGTAGACAAATCACATTAAGGGTCCCCCGACCCTAAACCAAAATACAACTTTCCATACAAACGTAGTCTACGTTTTATTTCAAAACGACATGTCCGATTTGGGCAAAATTTTGTAATTTCAAAGATATTGCAATTATCTAGGTTTATATTTAGTTTCCGACAGTAAAAATATGAACTTGAAATAGAATATAGTGTTTTATATCATTTTTGACCATTAGTATGGGAAACTTCTAAATCGTTATATTTTCTTTTCAGTTCATAATTTTACTATAGGAAACCCAATATAACCCTAGATAATTGCAATTTTTTTACAATTACCAATTTTTACCGGAATCTGACATGTGGTTTCAAAATTAAACGTGTACTACGTTTGTATGGAGAAGTCTAGGGTCGCCGGACTCTTAAAATGCTTATTCTTTTTCTTCCAGGCGCCCACCTGCGGCAAACAGCATCACAAGAGGCTGAGAAGCGGCGCTCGTCTCTGGGCCACGTGCCCACCATCCGGCACCGGGCATCCGATGCCTTCCTGGACCCGCATCACGCCGCTATACTATTTAGAGATTCCAGAGGGGTATGTATATCCCTTTTTAATATAGTCAAAAGTCAAAAACATTTCTTTTTTATTCAATGTAGGATATACTTATTGCTTTGAAGGTCATTTTTAGGGTTCCGTACCCGAAACCCTTTGGGTACGGACCCCTAAAAACGGGACCCTATTACTAAGACTTCGCTGTCTGTCCATCTGTCTGTCACCGGGCTGTATCTCAAGATCCGCGATAGCTAGACAGTTGAATTTTTCACAAATTATGTATTTCTGTTGCCGCTATAACAACAAATACCTATATAACAAACGCGATTTTTTATAGATAATGGTACGGAACCCTTATTGCGCGAATCCGTTTCGCACTTGGCCGGTTTTTAAATATTATTTTAAAACCGAAGGTGTTTCGACTTATTAGCCCATGTTTTCCCACTGCTGGACAAATGTCTCTCCCACTTCCATTCACTTGTCTCTCTTCGAAGGTCACCTTTAATTTTTGACTGACTTCAAAAAAAGAAGAGGTTATCTATTCGTCGGAGCTTTGAGTCTTACGTCAGAGATTACGACAGACTTGAAGAAATCTGCGTCTGCAAAAAAATATAGGTCTATGGTTGCTATAGTTGAGTCGCCTATTAACATAATTCACATTCTCGCCCATTATTGCCTTGATCGGCATTCACGATCTGCACACTACTTTTAAACTTAAAAACGATCTGTTCATTCCGTGTTTTTCTCTCCTAAATACCAGACCAGCATGGAAGATTAAAAATTAATAAATTAACATAAAATGACCTTGTTTATTCGAGAATTTTCGAGTAACGCGGAACACGCCCTATGCTCCTTAATTACCTTGACCTTGTCATAACGTGTTTATAATTGCTTATTAATATTTTATTGAATTAAATTATATGCCGCTACGTAGATCTACGCTAAAATGCATTGTTTGTCTATTGTCATAGAATGAATATGAGTGTTACATACAGAACAGAATTCACTAAAGTCCCGCGCAATATTCGTCCTTTGTCCCCCATCCCAGCACCTCTCCCGTTCTTGTGGAGGGTGTTGACGGCTGCGGGCGCCTGGCCGCCTCCTTCTTCTTATATTTAAGAGCTGGGCTCTTGTCGGTGGAGTGCTTTCCATGTCTCTCTTCCTTCCGATAAGTTCTTAACCTCTTTATACACGGTGATTTTTTATTGGTTTTGGAGCCGAAGGCCACTTAATAAGAATCGCTAGTAAGACCTAATTATCTAGTCGAAATAAAAATTCAGAACCAAAATTTTTTGACTAAAACTCGAAAGTAAAATCGTGAGATCAATAAGTAGTGCCGCTGCCGGCCGGCCTCCGGGGTCACGCGAGTTCACGGGACAGTTTTGGACGAGTGTACTACGTGGTCTCGATCGAAAATCATTTTGTAACTTTTTTATCGTATGACATACACAAATTTGGATTACGTATATGGATAGAGTAATTTATTTACTACTAGCCGAAGCCCGCGACTTCGTTCGCGTGGACTTTATGTCTCTGGAAAATGCTCATCAGGCTGAACAACTTTTACTAAGGCGGCATTTTTATATCTCTTAGCTGGACCATTATGGTTCTGCATCAGGTGTTCCATTTTCCAAAATCATTTATACCCTATATGTTGCCCAGGCTTAATAGCTATATAACAAAAAAAGTTTCATTCGAATCCGTCCAGTATTTCCGGAGATTAGCGTGTACAAACAGACAAACAGACAAACAGACATACAGACATACAGACAAACAGACAAACAGACAGACATTTTTTTTTAATTCTTACTCTGTTACTACGTATCTACCGCTCCCAATATTTTTTTTGGAAATATATTTAATGTACAGGCACAATTTTTTTATTGTTTTATTATATGTATAGATTTACTATACGACATTTTCTTTTCCAAAACCAATGATAAGTCAGCGTGTATGTTTTCACGTTTAATTTTTCTTTAATTTGGTCTATAAATTTTGTTCTGGGTTTTCCCACTCCACAAGATGAGAACGGGGGAGAGTTGCGGGGACCCGGAACGGGGACGCATTTTGCGCGGAACTTTTGGAGATTCCGTTCTGTATCTAATACTTCGAAGAGCTCCGTGGCGTAGTGGTCACCATGTTAGTTCGTCACCCAGAGGTCCCGGGTTCAATCCCAGGTCGGGCAAGTTAGAAAATGGCCTTTTCAAATTGTCCTGGGTCTATTTATGTATTTGTTATAAAATGTAGTATCGTTGAGTTAGTATCCCATATCACAAGTCTCGAACTTACTTTGGGGCCTAGCTCAATCTGGGTGATTTGTCCCTATATATATTTAAAAAAAATATATATTAATTATGTGGTATTGTGTCTGATATTCCGGCACACAAGGTGCAACTTGTACCTCTGAGTACGGTCATAATCATTTTAAGAAAGAAAAAAAAATTTGGTGCAATTTTTCAGGAGTTACATAACACTTAATAATTTTACCACTCACAATTAGGGCTCTGACAGACAAGCGTCGGTATGTTCGCGATCCTGGTGGACATACGCGGACATATTGTCTGTCATAGCCCTCAGTGGAAGCTAGCATACAGTGGTTTAGAATTACTGACATGCTCGCAAAGTGCATTTGCGTTGTCTGGTATTCAGCCGGTATGTGTTAACTGACATTAAGAGCTAATTGGCATTTGAGATTGTTGCTGTGTGCTTGCTTACATAAATTACAACAGTAATAAATCAGCACGATTATTACTTACATGATTTTAAGGCCGCTTCTGATTGGTCGTTTTGGAAATCCTTGGGGGAAGATTAAGTAGGGGTTCTGTGGCTTATATGATGATTTTTTTTAAGAAGAAAGTTAGGGTTACATAGTGTTGTCATTTGAAGTTTTTTGATAATGAATATTTATTAATGTTACATAAAATACTATAAGCTTAATTATTTAATGATTAAGGTAGTTATTCAACGTTTAAACTGCGTTTCCGCCAAAAATATCTGAACTTCAAAAAATAAAGTCTTCAGATTACCGAATTATCCATCTTTTGTCAGGGCTTAATAAATAAGTTTAATTCTTATTTTGAGCCGGTAATGCTCCCCAGCAGGGCATAGGAATCTCTCTAGCTTCCATTGTGATACTACCACAATATGTGTACAGAATATACTTACGTTTATGTAGGTACCTACGTATATTTTCACAATACAAATGTTACAGTGAAATCAAGGAATCATTTCAATTAGTCGTCTCGTAACAGAGATCTATATCCGATGTCTGATCATCGATATGGAACAAACTGCCTGAGTGAACACGGTTCTGTTCTATGAATATCACTTACTAGGCTCTGTGAGCTGCAGTGTCTCGCGAGAAATAGAAAAGTATGATTTTTTTAAAACTTACATCCCTCATTTTTTTGCCATTTTGAAAACCGAATCGACAAAAGAAATCTGTGTAATTATCGAGCATGCTTACAGAATTCCAAAATTGCCATGTTTAAGTAAACGCGTTAATCTAATAATTTAATGGTGGTTCGTTAATAAAATATTTAAAAGTGTTATCTAATACGTTTACGATTAAAAATCAAGTGTGGTCAGTGGACCTTCCACCTTATTTGTTTTAAAGATTATTTTACGGCCCTAGATACGAGTATTTTAGGACTGTATATGATAAATAATGATAGCATTTTACGTTTCTTTATTCCTAACAAGATTCAATGAAAGGTTATTGTATAGGTTCTTTGATTGCTTCTAGAGCGCTTCTGGCGAGAAATCTATACGAGACCAATGGTTTTCATAGCCGATTCAGTGACAGGCGGCGCCTAATGACGTTCACCACATCACTACTACAGTACAGCCGCTCTATGACTATCCACTTGAAGTATTTCACATTATTGAGCGTTTATAACACTAACTACACCAATTTCACTTATAAAGTCCAGTCCAACAATCTGCAAAATAATTTAAAGCAAACTTCAATTGAACCCCTTAGCTTCCCACCAAAAAAAAACCTTCTTACGCGAGTCCGATTCGCACTTGGCCGGTTATTTATTTTTAAGCGGACGTTTATCCTATTGTTGGACAAGTGGGCTATCCCATCTATTCCATTTGTTGTTACCTAAGACAACCGTTTCATATTCACTCGTGATGTATGAAATAATTTAAAAAAAATCTGCTGTATTGATAGACCTATGACGTAATAAATAAATTGAGCTTGTGCAAAGAGTAACTATTGATTACGTCATTTTCTAAGAAATTACTTTTAATTATGTAAGTAATAAATATATTACTTACATAACCCGCTGACTAATAAGTCAGCGGGTCTATATAGCGTATATTTGTGTATTTGCCATTATATAGGTAATATTAATTGTAAGCGATATTTCTTGCTAAAGTTTCTAGTTTAGCACTGACATTTTGTATATAGGTACTTTTAATACTCGTTTCATTTCATTTATTTATTTCCATATAACAAATTTACATTGTGTCGGAATTACTTAAACTAACATCCTATAATTCTATTTAACAAACTATTTGTACCTATATGTCAATTTAAATAAAATTACAATTTTAGAGCTTCACTTGAAATATTCGTCAATGGATTATCGTATCTGCGATTTTTAGAAAATACGGCAATACTTATTTCAACTTCACAAATTATTTAGAGCAAGCTTCTCATACTGATTATTAGTAAGTACATTTGAATACAAATATAGTACATCACTGAAGAAAACCGAATCAGTATGCCCGAAACTAGTACGCAGCTAACCAGTTTTAACAATATGTGATGTATTTTTTTCACCCGCAAAGCGGAGCGTTTGAGATAGTGCTCTAATCTTTACATGTTAGGGTCTATTTTTTGGTTATCAGCGCGCGTATTCCTCGCGCGTTTGTTCTGTGTAATATCAGATTGCCCGTAAGTTCCATGATAACTTTTTTTTTGTAGGAGCGTTGTCGTGCACTTTTGGATTTTCCAGATTTATTTTGAACTTATTTTTCTGTAACTTGCTCACTTGCTAAAACTATTCCGTACACGAGTACCTAGACATTTGCAAGGTCAGTACTTGATAAGTTCTTTACGATTAGATAAATAATAAATTGTTCATCAGAATGGTCTCAAAACGAGTGAAACGGGCCGATATCGATCGTGCGGGATCGGGACCCCAACTGGTCGGAAGGAAATTGCGCATGGCTAAACACCGGAAATGGATTTAAGGTGCCGTTGGCGCTACACATAGTTATATACAACGTGGATGGGACATACCCTTAATAAATCGAAACACAGGCTGATCACTTTACTATAATTATATTAAAATAACAGTAAACAGATGATGATAATGATATAAATGCCCTGGCGGCTGCACACTTTTGAATGGAAAAGCCCATTTTTTTTAGTTTTTGACTGTTATTTTAATTTCAATATACCAAAGTGGCCCATGCTGGTCTGGGAGAAATAAAAAAAACTTAGAATGTACCAGCTGCTTCTCTTCCCACGCAGATCGTAAAAGCCGATCGAGGGAATGGGCAAAAATGCAAATCATGTTAACAGGCGATGCGGCTAGCAACCCATCACTGTATTGATTGCTTTTCCATCTTCTCGCCCACCATGACGCTAAACGTGGCTTTTGGGTCTTGCGGCCCTGGGCTCTGCATAGAACCGCAAGACCCAAAATGCTCTGTCTGCCCCATTAGGGATAAAGACGTGATAGTATGTATGTATGTATGTAAAGTGGTCTAATACTTATAGCCCGTGGTTCGATTTATTACGCACATGTTCCTTCTACGTTGCATGTAACGTCTGACAAAATATACTGAAACTATTTTAGGGGTCAATTCAGTCCATGATACTGAACAACTTTCCCCAAGGAAAATATGTCAAAATAGGAAAAATATTTTTTGACTTTAGTCTGCTTTGATCAGCTGACCGTCGGTCAACTTGTACGGCAGGCCAAAAAAAATATACTATAGACAATATTTAGTGATGTACAAACCTCGAGGCGTCGAGTTCTACAGGGTGGCCAACTTGGAGGTATACAACTTTTTTTTGCCGCCATTTTGTTCTGGCGGTAAATATGACAGTTCTTGCATGAATATTTCTTTGTGTAGATATGGCAAATTTATTATACAGCGTTTTACGACGGAACAACGTGTTTAAATTATTAAAACGTTAAACGAAACATAAAAAAGAATGTTTCCCGGTCGATTAATTTCGAGAAACGGTGACATTGATTGGTCCCCAAAATCGCCTGATTTAACAGCTCCTGACTTTTTTCTGTGGGGCTATCTAAAGGGACGTGTCTATGCTAACAGGCCAATGAACCTTTAGCAATTAAATCAAAATATTCTTGACACAGTCACTGAGATAACGTAGGAAATGTGTGAAAATGTGATGAAAAACGCGATGAAAAGGGTTCACATCTATGATGCTGCTAGAGGTGGACATGTCTGACATTATTTTCCATGTTTAACTGCCGGCCCTAAATATTATAGTTAACAAGGAATACTTGATATATTTTATATTTCATAGAATAAAAATACAAAACCAAAGTGGATACCTGTTATTTGGCCACCCTGTACTTTTGAAGGCTCGAGGCAGATTGGCAGGACTCGGTGAGCTCGGTAGGCTCGTAGACCCCAGCCTGCTCTCTGAGCCACGCCTTGAGGCTTTAAAAGAGTCCGAGCCTTCGAAAAAGTTCGAGTCTTAAAATGAAATCTAGCTTTTAAGAATAACTCAAGTTCACAAAAAATACGTAAAGGTCGACGCTCAACTTGTTGCTCAGAGAGCTCGCAAGACTCGAGCCGTAAAAAAGCCTCCAGATCGATTTAGCTCTCAAAAAGGCTCGAGCTCTGAAAAAGACTCCCAATAGTCATCGAGCTTCATACAAACGAGGCGAGCCCTGTAAACGGCTCCGAGCTCTAGACAAAAGGACCCGGAGGCCTCGAGCCTTGTACATCACTTATAATATTGCCTTCATAATACACAAACTATGGATACTGTCGATTGTAAAACTACTTAAACTTGTAAACTTATTAAAACTGAAAGATTTGACTTCAAATAGACAGGCAAGTCTGATAAAGACGTGAACGGCGTAAACAGAGCAAGTAAGTTGCAAATATCATAGCCATTATGATGTTGGACCAATACATGGCAAACGGGAATTGGGAATAGTGACTATAAGTACAAAGACATTACTTATTTAATACTAGCCGAAGCCCGCGACTTCGTTCGCGTGGACTTTATGTCTCTGGAAAATGCTCATCAGGCTGAACAACTTTTACTAAGGCGGCATTTTTATATCTCTTATAGTTTAGCTGGACCATTATGGTTCTGTATCAGGCGTTCCATTTTTTCAAAATCATTTATTCCCTATATGTTGCCCAGGCTTAATAGCTATATAACAAAAAAAGTTTCATTCGAATCCGTCCAGTATTTCCGGAGATTAGCGTGTACAAACAGACAGACTTTTTTTTTTTAATTCTTACTCTGTTACTACGTCTCCATCGCCCCCAATATTTTTTTTGGAAATATATTTAATGTACAGACACACTTTTTTTACTGTTTTATTATATGTATAGATTAAAATTGTGTAAGTAGGTACCATAATTAATATTATATAAGACATTATTAAAATGAGTTTAACGGGTTACTCACGTATAACGTCAACTACAGTGTCGCGAGCCGGTGCGGTGTACGGGCCTTTAGTCACATTTACCCTGATGAAGACCTCCGGATAAAGGTCGAGACATGTCGGCCAGTAGCTGACTCTATAAGTGAGGTACTCGTAAACTCATTTTAATAATGTCTGTGTTTCCCTTTAATTTTAATCAAAAATTAATCATGATATGACAATAATTAATAAGTAATAAGTTAGTATATGTGGTGAATAATTTTTGGAATCCTGTAAATTAATTGAATCCTTACCAAAGTGATAATAATTTCGTAAATTAATTTAAAATCAGAATCCCAATGCCTGAATAGGCAACTAATTGTAAAGTGCATGACAATGAATGTGTATTTGGTTTACAAATGGCGAATAAATTAATTATGAAATGTGGTTAGCTGGAACTGCAGGGTTTGGCAGCTCACTTCACTGTCAAACCATATTCAGCTTTATTTCAATCTACGAAATGCGTAGAATTGCCATTTTTCACATGTAAAAGAAATATAGACAGATTTCCAATCAGGCGTATTGTGAGAGGTAGGCATGTTGATTGAAAGTCCAATCGTTTGATGTCGCAGTCGCCGTGGCGTTTTATTCAGTCCTTGTGAAAAAGCGTGATCGTGTGTAAAGGAAATAAAATAAAAATGGCGATGAAAGCACCAGTATATTTAATCTGTGCCATGAAAATGAACAAGATATACGTTTTTTTATTTGGTCTGAGACGTAAGTATACTTCTAAAAAACGAATACCCGAGTACAGGAAAATTCTTACCGAAAAGTATAAATTATTATTTAATAAAGGCGCGGCAGCCATTTATAAATTTTTGAAATTTGCTAATTCTGACCTTTCCTTTGATACCACTCCAATTCCGCGTGGATGTCGTAGAAAGCGGGCGACTTATTTATTACAAGCTAAATAAACCATCAATGAGACCTCTCCAGCCCGTCTGGCCTTGGAGAGTGTAGGCCAAATCCTCTGGCTGCTCTGGCTAAATATGGCTCTAGTAGCAGTAGTATAGAGAGGGTCGTGTTCCTTTGATTTGACACCCCACTCTTTGACGGTTTGATGTGGAGAGATTATAAACCATCGTAAATACGTTATATATTGTGAGAAGTGCGATAAAGTTCAAAAATTAATCGATAGTATGATATCTTTACCGTGTCGATAGTTAATCTCGCGCGATTGTTTATGAACTATTGGTGTTAGACGGATTAACAGTCATATAAAATAAATTACGGTTACGAGGACATACACGTATTGAGATAGTCACAAAGTAAGTTGAAAACTGATATGGGATTAGATAAGATTACATTTCTCTATTGCACAACATAGCCGTGTAGTATCCGGCACAGTAGAATAGGAGCACTGGACACCTAAGACACCCACGGGAAGACATGGGTCTTCCCGTAGATGTCTTAGAAGGCGACTTAGGAATTACAAGCTAATCAAAGTTTATAAATATCAATGAGACCTCTCCAACCCGTCTGGCCAGCGAGGAGAGTGTATAGGCCAAGCCTTCTGGCTACTCTGGCTAAATATGGCTCTAGTAGTACAGAGAGGGTCGTGCTCCTGGAGACTGAAATGACCTGTTGATGATGATGATTTGATGCCGCACTCAAATTTGTCGGTTTGTTGTGGAGAGATGATAAACCATCGTAATTAATACGTTAGTACCTGGGCGACCGAGCTTTGCTCGATTACATCTCAAATAATAACTACATTTTTTTAAACTACAAACTACAGTACAAAATAAAAAATTATATATAAACTTGAACATTAAAAAAAAAACAAAAGTAAGTCACCGAGTGAGATTCGAACCCGTAACACTCTTTCTAGCGGTCAGCATCCTTAACCACTGAGCTAAGTGGATGGCGGCCGGCGCGAGGAAATTAGCGACCATATTCTGCGTGGAAAGAAAAACGAATGAAAACTCGAAAACACGCGTTTTCCCAAACATAAGACTAATCTAGATCGTTTGTTTACCCCCAAAAACCCCCATATACCAATTTTCAGCAAAATCGTTAGAGCCGTTTTCGAGATCACAGAAATTTATAAATAAATATATATATAAATAAATATACAAGAATTGCTCGTTTAAAGGTATAAGATATTGTGAGTAGTACGATACAGTTTACAATGTAAGGATAGTTTATAATCTCGCGCGATTGTTTATAAACTATTGGTGTTAATAATTATAAGATACAGATACAGATACATTTTCACGTCTATATCCCTGACGGGGTAGACAGAGCCCGCGGCCGTTAGGCCCAAAGGCCACGCTTAGCGTGGAAACACGTAATAATTATAAGGTTACACACATAAAATAAAATACGGTTACGAGGATATCACACGTATTAAGATAGTCACAAAATAAGTTGAAAACTTATGATATGGGATAAGATAAGATAACTTTTCTTTATTGCACAACTATTAAAATAATATAACGTACAGAATCGTTAATACTTTCCCTTTTTTACTCTTATACAACATGGAAGGAACATACCCGTAATAAATCGAACCACGGGATGTACTAGACCATTTTATTATAATGATAATAAAAAAACAGTTAAAAACAACAAAAAAATATTCGACTTGCCCATACAAATTGCCCCGGCGGCTGCACATTTTTGTATGGAAATGCTGATTTTTTTTAGTTTTTGACTGTATGGTACGGGTTACGGGTATGTTCCTTCCACGTTGTACAAGAGTAAACATAGGTATAATTCTGTGCTTAAATACAAACAAGGGATAGTATCAACCGTACTACCTATATATTCAAGGCCCGAGATCAACAAAAGATATCAGATTTCGTCTAAACCTAGCTGAATGTTGAACTCGAGACCCTGTGGCTTGGTCAATAGCGTAAACGCTCTCACAACAGAATATAATAATGTGATAAGCACAAGTTAATTTGATGCATATAGTCTAACTAATATTTAGTTTGTCGCTATTTTCTTTTAAATTATGAACGGCCAAGTGCGTGTCGGAATCGCGTACGAAGAATTCCGTACCGTTGGTAGCTTCACTTAATAATTTATCTTATTCTGTTTTTGGTAATTGTTGTTATAGCGGCATCATTATTTGTGAAAATTACAACTGTCTAGCTATCACGGTTCATGAGATACAGCCTGGTGACAGACAGACAGACAGTGGAGTCTTAGTAATAGGGTCCCGATTTTACCCGTGGGTACGGAACCCTCAAAAGGCCTGCGAAGGCCTTCATGAATATACCATGATTCTCAAATTGATAAATCACTGCGAACTTTCTGGACTAGTTGACAAGAGAACAAATAACTTTTCACTTCGGGACCAACTCTGAGTGAGTTCGAGTAAACAGACAGTTAGCTGTTACATACAAATTTGAGTATTTATCTCGAACAAATAGGCAAACACGCACCACCTGTATAAATAACTACATCCACCATTTTGCTAAACGCGGGCCTTCGAAACTTGCGATCTTATTGTTCTTCCCGCTATAAATGAAGACTATATATATATATATATATATATATGTATAATAAGACAAAATGGAAGATATCGTAAAATGGAAATCATGTCAAAATGCCAGGTAACAAGGTCTGTTCAAAGCGGGAAAATATGGAAATTCTATTACGTATAAAAAGCCTCGGTTGCTCTGCTTCTGCAACGCAGTAAGGCGTAAGAACGCAGTGAAAATTATTTCTCAGCGTTTTAATATTCTGGAACGATTTTAAATGTAGATCAATGCGGTTATACTGAACAACTTTCCCTAAGAAACATTTACATGCATATATAAAGTATTGTTTTTTGCTGCTTATTTATTATTCATATCAATTATTATATCAATTATATATTAAATAAGTAATAAACTTTTAAAGTTTGAGATAAAGGGAAATTAAGGATGTTTAAAACCTACATTTTAAATTTGCGTTTCACGGGAGTTTAACCTAGCCGTGTGATTTAAGATTTTTACAGAGTCTGTATGTAGACTTGTACGCAGTTCTTCAAGTACTAGTCTTAATTTTTTTACTCCGTCATAATTCTCAGTTTATTACTCCGTCACAATATTTTCAAAATCTTTGTCGAATTAAAAAACAATAATAGTTGTAACTTTTGCGTTTTACTTGGGTTTAACATATATTGATTGTATTATCCACCTGGGTATCCCCCTCATTATCCCGACTTTATACTGGATTATACTCGTTATACATAAGCTCGGTCGTTACACTCTTTGAAAAGTAAATCTAATATATATAATCTATAATATATAAAATAAAATAATATATAAAATATCTAATATTTATAATCTAATATAATATAAAATTTATTATTATTAAAAAAAAAGATAGTCTGAATAAATTATATATTTATTATAATATTAAACCATTTGTTTCAGTTGCCGGTAGCAGACCCGTTCTTAGAGAAGGTCAACCTCTCCGATTTGGGTAAGTCATATCATAATATATTATTGCATTTAAATTCCGTGCTCGAACGTCGAGCGTTCAAGCTTGTCGTTCAGAATGAAAAATGCCTTCCTCAGATTCCCGTAAAACCGGGCAGTAGCACGTTTCAAAATATTTGTACATTTATCAACGTGAAAAGTTTTATAAACATGAGACGGCTCATATCTACCCTTCAGGTGGAGTACAAAGTGGCTATGTTATAAAGGATTCCTCTAAAACGACAATGATCATCTACTTTCCAGTTTTAGGTTAAGTCTTTAAATTATATCATGAACTGTTTTGGTAACTTCTCCGTATTGTCTAGCTTTCAAATCAGATTTCGACAAAATCTTAATTGTTAATGCAGGTAGTTCATATCATAAGTCATCAGAAGATAAGTATTCTAATTTCCATCCTTGATATGTTTAGAAAATATATATTTTTTACTCACTCATTTGAAAATCTGCGTCTCTAGCGTCCGTAACTCTATCAAAGGACGGCGCACTACTTATATCTTACCTAAACGGAACAAAGGCAAACTAATTTAAGATGGCGCTGCTTTGACGCGGTAGTTTCTTTATGAGCTTTTTCTTTTTTGCAATTCACTGAACTCACCCCGAATCTTATCTTTTTACATAAAAAATGTTTTTTGTATATTTCGTTTCAGTATCAAATAAGCTTGGTGGAAAGTCTAAACAAATATCAGTGTATCTCTCGTGTAAAATATTTTTTGTACGTAATGCTCTCTGAGTTCTGAAATGGTAAACATTCTCGGAAAAACGTTTTGGTCTAAAAACTTAACTACGGATGAGTAAGATTTTAAAGTTATATTATTCCTAGTTATGACTATATCCAAAAATAGAAATAAATAAATAATTTAAATTTAATATACATACATGTCAATCAATTTTGACGTTGAGAACGTTCAGTTTATTTAGAAGTTATTTTTATTACATAACTTGAATCACAACAAGCTCTCGAGTTGGTTTGACAGGTATATTCCTTCGCACTCGTGAAAACAATGTCCTTAAATGTACCTTCCGACTTCTGAGTACCCTAATAAAGAGAAACAAAATATCGAGGTCGTCTTTTAATGTCAATGTCAATAAATGAGAAGATTACATGGCGACAAGAAGACGTTTTATGATGATAAAGATCAATAATATCGTCATTGGCATTGTGTTAATGAAATACAGCGTCGTTAAAAAGAAAATCTTTTGCTTTAAGTGCTATAAGTCTTATATATGCTTGGTCCAATGGTTTACCGGGAGAGAATGCCATACGGCATTAGGTCCGCCACTTGTACTTTTTTTATTGTGCAATAAAGTTTAAATAAACAAAAACAGTTATATTGGAGAATAAAATATCGTTTTTCTTCCGTGCTGGTCTGGGAGAAAAGAAATTACTTAGAATGTGCCAGCTGGTTCTCTTCCCGTGCAGATCGTAGAAGCCGACCGAGGGAATAGGCGAAAATACGAATCAATTTATTAAGCGATGCGGTTAGAAACGTATCACTACTTAGATTCAATTTTGCACCTTCTCTCCCATCATTACGCTAAAAATGGCCTTTGAGTCTTGCGGCTTTGTCTATTTAGAGCAGCAAGACCCAAAATGCTCTCTGCCCCATAAGGGATAAAGACGTGATAGTATACACTTATGTAGGAATGTGTATCTTTTATTTTTGCTTGCTAGGGTTTCGCAACTAAAGCAGAAATTGTCTAATTAAGGCGCTAACTCGCAAAAATACGTTGGCACAAAAATCTAGCTCGTAAACATATTATACCACTTATTGGTTTGTGTCTATCTCTTATGTTTATTTTGCATATTTTCGTTACGACACGTACCGTATTTCGAATACTGTATTTTAAAAAAAATATATATATTTTCTTGACATCACTAGTTTATCGTGATTTCACATGTAAGTGGCATTTAAAATTCGTGAGCTATTAGTGACTTAACGTACCTTCGGAAGCAATACTTCGTGCTTCCGAAGGTACGTTAAGTCACTAATCCTTCCCGGCTATCATTATTGTGTGGCAGCCGTCAAGCTATGTCAGATGTCTTTAGGCAGCTTGAAGAATCCGTCACATTGTTAGCCACTTACACACAAGAAAAACAACACACCTAATCTACTTTCGCACAGCCTGTTGTACATATAACTCAGGTAATGAACGTTTACGTTTTGATCCTAAGTTTTTATCTCGCAGCAATAAAATGTCACTTTGGCTTTACGAGTACCGCGATAGCGATAAAATGTATTTATCGATGCGTTTAATTTTTATTACAACGCTATTAGTTGTGGTTTCCATGTCAGTGTACATCATGTAACAATTAATCGGTATTAACTGTGCCACGAGAATGATTACGTGGAAAAAATTCGATGGAAAAAATTGGACCAAAATGCGCGGCGTAAAAACTAGACAGTATTTGTTTTTGGAAGGTATGTTTGATTTGTGTGTGTAGTGCTTTATTTATTTTGTGTAGGAAAAAGAGAAACTTTCGTTTTTCTCGATTTTTCCTGAGGATGCCGTTAACTAGGACCACAATTAACTCGGACCGCGGTCCCAGTCGCCGGAATCAAAAATTTTAATATTTTTCTTCCAGCAGCGCCTGGGACCACGCTTTAACTAAAAAAAATATCTTATTGTTCAAGCTAAAACAGTACAGTCAGTGAAAAAATGTTTAAAGTAATCCTTATCCTTACTCCTTACTAATATTATAAATGCGAAAGTGAGTTTGTATTTTTGTTTGTTTATTTGTTACCACTTTACGCTTCTACCACTGAACCTATTAAGATGAAATTTGATATGGATATAGTTAGATACCCGGGAAAGGACATAAGATAGTTTTTATCCCAAAATTCTCACATGGAGCGAAGCCAACTGGCACAGCTAGTAATTATACTATTAAAAAACATGTTTTTGATTAAAAAAATATCACTTCACCAGTTCACTCTCACTTTTTATTTTTTATTAAACATCTTTTAGTTTGACTGTACCGTTTCTTTTTTTAATTATGAGTGGTCCCAGTCGTTGGAACAAAAACATTAAATTTTTTGTTTCAGGCGACTGGGACCGCGGCCCGAGTTGATTGCGGTCCCAGTTGACGTTATCCTCTTTTTCCTTAAATATTTATTTATTTATCGAAGACATCGCAAGGTGAATAGAGTTATTAGGCGATGCGGGTATAACAACCCATCTCAATTTTAACTCTTTTTTTTCATCACGCTAAAAGTGGCCTTTCGCTCTAACGGCCCTGAACTAACTCTGCTGGTCCCGGGATAAAGACGTGATCTGGCTGTGTTGTGTTTTTATGAGTTTGGATTGTGTATTACTAGATCCTTAATGACACTTAGGTACTTCTTGAACGCATGTATGCATCCCTGTATACGGACTGTAGGTACGATACCCTTCAAAAATATTCATACTAAGTGTAAAAGAAATTATGACTCCATTTTTGAAGCCTGACGGTACATGGACATGTGCGTGTGTGCCAAGAATAGCCCCTTCGGAACTAGAATCTAGCCAGGGGCAGACTAGCTTCTAGCTAGCTTATGACGACCTCTGGCCTAGTGGTCATAATGTCGCGCTGTCCCACCGCAGGCCCTGGGTTCGATCCCCGGCCAGGCAGGTCAAGATGGAAAATGATCTCTGAATGAACTGGCTGTTGGATTTTCATCTATGTATTTGTTATAAAATATATTATCGTTGAGGTATCCCATAAAACAATGTCTCGAACTTTGTTTGGGGCTAGCTCAATCTGTGTGATTTATCCGTGAATATTTATTTAGCATGTTAGCCACGGCGGTCGTCGACCTACTTACCCTCAACTTGTTCTACAATTTCTCATAACTTACTGCCTAGTACGTCATTAGACATGAAATCTATGTAAACATGTAAAAATTAATGATCGCATGTTTTTAAGTTTTTCTCCTTTGTGCCGCGGTTCAGTGTTCCGTTATGAAACTTACAGGTAAATGAACCTAATGCTGGCCTCGTATTTGTGCTACTCTGCATTTCTAGACGCAAAATATATACAGTCTAGATTGACCTCTCGTAAGTACTTACCGCTCGTACTCGACGCTCGATCAGAATGGGATATAAATATTTTTCTTTTATTTTCAAATTTAAACTAATAAATTAACTAATCGAACCTTTAGTCTTATTTTTTTTTCTGTGTAAGTTACTTCAGTAGGCGTAGTCTTGAGCATCAACATTTTTCCGCCATTAGCAAAATTCTGTATTTAATTATTTTGTTTGTCCAACAGATAGACAATCTCTTCCATTTATTGTCTATTTCCAGTCGCTGAAGTTTTCTTTTAAATTAAAAAAAGTCTTCATAAGTCTTTTCAGTTAATAAGATCTCTACTTCTGAATTGATTTCAAAAATCAGAGCAGATTGCTCTTTTTATAGGAGTTTTAAAAGAGGTTTTTTTTTTTAATAAACAGATGATAATCATTTGTGATCAAGTTCAAAAATATTTGCGTTTGTAACGTCTAATTTGTCAAATAGGATTGGCAGCATGCCTGCTACTTAATTAATAAAGTACCTGGGTGACCGAGCTTTGCTCGGTCGGTTACATCTCAAACATTAACTAAATTTTTTTAAACTTGTCTAAAAACAGTACAAAATAAAAAATTATATATAAACTTGAACATAAAAAAAACAAAAGTAAGTCACCGAGTGGGATTCGAACCCGTAACACTCTTTTTAGCGGTCAGCATCCTTAACCACTGAGCTAAGCGGATGGCGGCCGGCGGGAGAAAATTAGCGACCATATTCTGCTCGGAAAGAAAAACGAATGAAAACTCGAAAACACGCGTTTTTCCAAACATAAGACTAATCTAGATCGATTGTTTACCCCCAAAAACCCCCATATACCAATTTTCAGCAAAATCGTTAGAGCCGTTTTCGAGATCACAGAAATTTATAAATATATATATATATAAATAAATATACAAGAATTGCTCGTTTAAAGAGTTCCGTTCCGACCGTCTTACCGAACGGACGTCCTGATCCGTGCGTTGCCTACCGGCCGAGACCTTTTTCCCAATCGTAAAACCCGTAACGGATCTCTCCGATATCCGAGAAAAACGCGGTTCAAGTCATTTATTCTGTGCGTGCGCGCATATTTGAGAGTGTTGTGTATTGTGTAGTTCTACATACCTATTCAGAAGCAAATAGTGAATACAACAACGCAGATTTAGCTCTACCGACTCTACCGACGTGAACTCTGTGAGATCAATCCATTTTATTTTTTTTATCTTTTATTTAATTTTTTTTTTGTTTTTATTATTTTTGAACTCAGTGCGATCAATCCATTTTCATTATTTTATTTTATTTGTGCTGTGTTAACTATTACTGTTTTTCTAAGCTAGCCTTCTCTTTGTCCCCCTTTCGTGCTTAAATAAATAAAAAATAATTTATAATAATTTCAATATCGTAACTAAAGTAATTATATTACTGCGCTAGTTAGCAGCGACCTGAACAACACATGCAGCACTAAGGAAGGCCCTAAATATATTTCATCATTATCTGATAACTAAAATAATCGTGCTAATGCCACAACTTCACTTTTTTCAAAGCAACCCGCTGTACTTTCGTTTATCCTAAATACCCAGTAAACATTTTCTTTGAGAAAAACTTAATGCTTTTTCATAAATTAATCTACATAGAAAAGTTGATAACGTGGTAAAACGCGGTGGCACTGTATTTAACATTCTTTGATAAATTTATGTACGGGATTCCGAATAAACTGATGCTCGCCTATCTAGCCAAGCTAAAAAATTAACCAACCGTATCTCTAGATTAAAAAAGATACCTAATAAAAGAATTTGGAAAAATCGGCGATAGTTACAAAATAGTAAGATCTAGCTTACACGAAACAGCTTCAAATATTTGATTGAGCTCACGAAAAAGGAAAAAACAAAAAAAAAAAAAAACGTTATTTTGTAAGCCGACTTCATATTAATTTCGCTATATCTGTATCTTAATTAATCTGTATATTATATTTTACACGTAAAGACAACCTGAAATGCTAATCAACAACCAGCCTATTGTAGCCTGAAAAGTAATAAAACACATCCATAATACCGGTTTTAAATTAAACTGTCCCCTTGTAAAATAATTAACAGCAGTGCCTCCGTCGTATCATATCACTGTTAGTGTAAAACCATAAGATCTTAAATAAGAAATCAACATAAATTTATAGATGTATTAAAATATGTACCCCAAATAACTTGGAAGCCTAAACTGGTAGGAAAACTAAGCAGCCTACCCCATATGTTTATAATAGTATTGCATTAACGTTAATTATAGAATCAATAACGCAACATCTAAATCTAAAACATCAACACCTAGGAAATATATTAAACAACCATTCCGAAAATAAAACTTAAAAAGTTGCTTATAATCCCGATAAATATCTGAAATAATACTCTTTGGAAAACAATTGAACCAATACTAGAAAAATCGCCTACGGAAATTCCACAAACCAAAAATTGCATCCACAACCAAAGGCCCTTTCTCCAGAGCCAATAAATCAAACAACCGCGCTTTCACACGGCATGTTACTAGTCGGTACATGTTTTGTAAAACATCTGCCAGCCATACCATCCTAAGCCATTACCTACTCGAAATATAAACAAAGGACATTTTGTCGACAGTAACAATACACCAACCTTTTTAGTAGAATTTTGAATAGTACAAAGATCTCGGAACATACAATAAAATAATAGCCACGTAATATACTTCTAACAAAGTTATTAAACTTTTATACACAAATAAAACAATTACAGGCTTAGTGACTTACAGCACACTAAAATATTATGAACGGGAATTGCCCAAAATAAGATAACATTAACTACAAAAGTTTGTAAAAATCAGTTAAATAGAAACTTCCTGCAATAAATCCCCCAACAACCGATAACTTGAATAGCCTTAAATAAGACAATACATAAAGTAATAAAACAGCTGCACAGAATGAATACAAACCTAAACATTACAGTCCGAAAAATGGCGGGAGATGGTAATTGCTTGTTTAGAGCCTTAGCAGACCAGATTAACAACGTTTTTGGGCTAACCTTCGACCACCACATGATACGACGTGACTTAGCCTCTTATGTTAAAAACAACAAACATGTGGCTAACATTAACCTAGCGCTACAGAATAACGTCTTAGACTGCACTAGCCTGTCTAGTCCAAATAGTAGTATGACATTAGATGAACGTATCAACAGATATGCAGAAAAACAATTTGAGGATGGCTTCTGGGGAGGAGAGGACATCCTCATAGCAGCAGCGGAATATTATGTGATAAACGTTCACGTATATGGGCACAATTGGGATTCAATTGTATATCATCCATCAGATAATGCAGTGGCCAACATCCATTTATACTTCGAGAACAGTCACTACGACAGTATAATTAACTTCGAAACATCTCAATTACAACTATTACATAATACAGAAAACAACACGGGAGGCCATAAAATAATCAAAGAACTTGACGGGATCTCAGAGGCCCCGCAACTCTCGCAAGACACCACCAAAGTAAATAATTCACTTTCAACAGAGTCCGAAAGTACTCCACACAACTTCATTTGCACAAAAGGGCGACGTTCACCCATTAGAACACACATACTACCTAAACTTGCACCTAGGCCATGCGAAGCTCTATCAATAGCCACTTGGAATGTTTTGGGGTGCGCAACGCCACACGATAAGACAAATATAGATAAACTCCTTTCAGAACGCAACATAACCATTGCAGGACTACAAGAAACTCACATGGCTCCAGGAAACTATAAATCAAAGCAATACAACTGGATATTAGGAGGAGGTAAAAGTGCTGAGGAATATCGAGGCATTGCCATCTTAATTAACAAAACAATTGACTACGATTTAATACACACATACCGCGAAAGCCGGGACGTACTGGCAATAAACTTAAAGATAAAAATTGCCAATGTCAATGACCCTATAAATCTTTTCGTCATTAACACGCATATCCCGTCAGAATCGGCATCCCGTTTCTTACAAATAGGAAATCTTATTAGGAACACACCAAGCAATGCCTTTTTAATTATTATGGGCGATTTAAACGCTCATATAGGTAGGGAGGATGTACACGAATTAGGACTCAAAATCGAGACATTTAAAAAATTAATCGGAAAAAATCTGTACCATAGCACATCAAACACTAACGGAAACCTTTTGCTCAATCTAATACAGCAACACAAATTAAAAGTAAACAGTACATGGGGCAGAATCACTTGTAAGACCACATGGTCACGGGGAACAAAACAATCGCAAGTCGACCATATTATCACCGGTACAAAAAGGGACGTATTTTTCCATAATATAATTGGTGGCAAAGACCTAAAAGTTAAATCCGATCATAAACTGATATGGGCAAAAATACGAATGTCGTCTTTCGCAGAAAAAACGGGCTACCCGAAAAACAATCAAAATTGCCAACTCAAAAAAAGACAATATAATCATAAAAATTATGATTACGAGCTCCTACAAAATAAAAAGAATTTGATTATCTACCAGAACGCGATAAAAGAAAGAATCCAATTGGCTAAAAGAGAACATAACGTAAATAAGAATCTGACTGACAAGAACGATAATACACTTAAATGGGACACCCTAAATAACATCTTGAAAGATGCTGCACATAAAGCACTACAAAAACCTATTGCTAATTCAAAAGAAACCAGAGTGGCTTTAGCAAACTTCCAAAAGGCGGTATTCCAAAAATCAAAATATCCCCTAGACAAAAACTTAAAACAAAATTTAACTAAAGCTCGACAAATACTAAAAACCATCTTGGAAAAGGAAGAAGCTCATAAAACAAAAATTTTCTTTCAAGGTCTAAGCAAGACACATAAATCACTACGTATGAAAATAACTTATAAATTTCTTAGAAATCATAAAAGAAATTTTGCGCGAACTCAATCCAAACACTACATTCCAATGTCTAACTGGATTGCAGACGTTAAACAAAGTGAAGGGCGACACGTTACCACCGCGGACGAAACAGGTCTTGACTTAACAAAGATGGAGCCCCCTAACATCGAAAATATTGGGAATATTATACAGCGCATGAAAAATGACACTGTGCCAGGAACCGATCACGTCACGTTGTACCCGAACTATACAAGGCAGCTCCAATGGCATTCTTAGAGGAACTCACTAAGACTATGGCTATGATATGGCTCAAAAATGAAGTCCCTAAGGAGTGACGTCTCACTAAGCAAGTCCCTATTCCAAAACTACCGCACCCAAAAAATATAAATGATTTCAGGAAAATATCGATTTGTAATGTAGGATATCGAATCTACGCGAATTTCTTATTAGAAAAGCTAGACGCGGCTATCAGCACTTTAGGAAATTATCAAGCGGCATTCCTAAATAACCGATCAACTGAGGATCATATTTTTACACTTCGACGCGTTTTAGATATTAAATGGAGGGAAGGAGCAGTTATTTACGTCGTGGCCCTTGACCTGGAAAGAGCTTTCGATAATGTCAACTTAGAAGCACTTAAAGATGTACTGCTAACCAAAGTAGATATACCTCTCACTAATAGGATTATCAAAGCATGTATAAATGACGAAACTTTCATATCATGGTGCGGACAAAATTCGGAAACTATCAGCAAGGGCAAAGGCGTTAAACAAGGCTGCCCCCTATCTCCAAGACTATTCACAATAATTATCGACGAGGTGCTTAGAACGCTGGAGGAAGAAGAAGACGCGGTGAGACTCGACCAGGACTTAGAAATAACCCTGCCCATGATATTGTCTTTCGCAGATGACATAATTCTGATCGGGGAAGAAATAGAAGTAATAGATCAAATCATTACTAAAATGAAAGAACTTCTCCATTCAGTTGGTCTCACCATAAATGGGAGTAAAACAAAACTGATTATTCGAGACCCATTTGGTCCACCGGTTGAAGAACAGCCAAGCCGAATACTTGGAGGAGCCATAATTAAACCTATGGCAGAAATAAAGTACTTAGGCAATAGGCACATACATTTCAGCTACACACAACCGGAAATCAACTATCAAACAAAACCCGTTGTGTCAAAGCAATAAAAAATTCCAAATTTTTATTACCATTTATACAAAAGAATGAAATAGAGTGGAGCATTGCGGTGTTGATGTACAAAATGGTAATTATGCCGTGCATGACATATGCTTTGAATGTTTCTGCTTTAACAAAAGAAAATCGGTCTAGACTTAGAAAATACGAACGCCAAATACTTCGAGGATTTCTGGACGTCGCCAAGAACACACCAAAACAAAAG
Source organism: Acrobasis consociella (assembly GCA_963555685.1). Lineage (NCBI taxonomy): Eukaryota > Metazoa > Arthropoda > Insecta > Lepidoptera > Pyralidae > Acrobasis > Acrobasis consociella. The sequence continues at coordinate 5,704,810 of OY743104.1, read as the reverse complement.
ATAAAAGAAATCTTGAAGGGAAAAACTATATCCAAAATAATAAAGGTACGTAGAATATCATATTACGGTCATATACTGAGACGCCCGATCCCACACCTACTTCGTGAAATTTACAAACTCAGAGAAGCCAAGAAGAAAGTTGGACGACCTATCTACACTTGGGAGGACTCCCTCAACCACGATATCTGCCACTACACGTACAAAACAAAAGCAGAATGGATGGAAATTGCAGAAAATCGAACCCTCGTAAAAAAAGAAGCGGAAAAAATCTATGAAATGTCAGAAACGGACACAGAAACCGACATAGAATCTGAAGAAGACACACCAAACCAACTGACCGCCCGAGATGGCCTACAATCGACACTTCGAAGAAATAGATGTCGCAAAAGACCCAGACCTCCATCACCGACATCGTCAAGATAATGAAGACCGGTTGATGAAACCCTGAAGCCAGGTTCCAAAAGCCAGAATCCAGAATCCTGTATTAACAAGATGGCGTCAACAAGTCACATATTTTGCAAATAAGACCTGCAGAGCAACGTGTTGGACATAAAACAACAAAGCAGTCTATTTTCCTTCCAAGTATATATCACACACCAAGTATTATATCTATCCTCCCCATACTGATTTGATGCAAGTATTCGGTCGGTTCTACCAACTCCCTCTATCTCCTAATCCCTGACTGCGAATATCTCCTACACTCCTATATCCCTATCTACGAGTCCAACTGGTTTCTCGAACTATGAGAGTGGTATAATGAGGTTTGGCATCGCCAAGTTTGAGGAACTGAGGACGGTACACATACCGGGCTTGGTTTGCGAGCGTGATGATGCACTCACCAAGGTATACCTCATTCATAAGCTCTTGCAGCGTAACTGCTGGCTGGGCGGACTCAGAACAGAACAGAACAGAACAGAACAAGAATTGCTCGTTTAAAGGTATAAGATAAACAAAGATTACCAAGAACCGTAGGAGATACCTGTGAAAATGAGTACAAACAATTTGTCTGCACTGTGAATCGAATCCAAATTTCCAAATAATGACCAAGAATGGTAACCAATTCCTCCACAGATGTCGTCAATTTGATCGAAAAGAGGTTGTTAATTAGTTTATACACGCTGACTTTTCATTGGTTTTGGAAAAGAAAATGTCGTATAGTAAATAAATTACTCTATCCATATTCGTAAGCCAAATTTGTGTATGACATAAGATAAAAAAGTTACAAAAATGATTTTCGATCGAGACCACGTAGTACACTTGCCCAAAACTGTCGCGTGAACTCGCGTGACCCCGGCGGCCGGGCGGCGGCGGCATTACTTATTGATCTCACGATTTTACTTTCGAGTTTTAGTCAAAACATTTTGGTTCTGAATTTTTATTTTGACTAGCTAATTAGGTCTTATTAACGATTCTTATTAAGTTGCCTTCGGCTCCAAAACCAATAAAAAATCACCGTGTATGATTTTAGAGTTTCACGGTCACAATTACTGGTATTAGTATGACGGGACTTACCGCGATTAATATCGTTTTTTGCCAGATATTTCGACGGCCCTTCTGCCATCATGGTCGCTGGCCGACTGAGGAACTGCGATGGATGTTCGACTGTCAAGGGTAACCATATCGGTCTACCCTCTTTCTTCGTCGTTTGTTGCATAAGTCCTTACACACAACACTGACGGTGTCTGTTCGGGAATTGGTTTTAGTTATTCGCACACTCTAATGACAAAGCTCAATCACTGGACTCCACGTGCCCGACAACTTGAAGCCATCTTCTTGATTAAAATTGGGATGCTTCTTAATTTCAATCGCCTCTCTAAGCGTGGTATGTAAACATCTGACAAAAACGATATTAATCGCGGTAAGTCCCGTAATACTAATAACAGTAATTGTTCATTAGTTTGCAACAGAGCTCCACTTCTGTACTCACGCGCAGAAATGAAGCCCATCGAGACAAAGATACACAGTGCGCCGTGAATTCTTGTTGACGAGGAAAACAAAGCCCATTATTATTATTGTCGAGTTTGCGACGAAAAGGAAAAAAATAATTGTAGGCTGATGGCATATAAGTTAACATACATCACCAAAGGCAAAACCTGGTTTCGTTACCGATTTTGTGGCACTGTGTATATGCGATACAGTTATATGTATTATTAACCTTGCTGTCCCTGTTCGGCTGTGGTGACTGTCTTTGTTTTATGCATAAAATGTTAGGTATATAAATTCATTCAAGGCTATAATGATACGTTAGTCGTATGATAGTGACGTCCTGTTTCGATGTCAAAACAAATTAGACTTTATCATCATTTGTCAGTGCTCAATATTGCTTGACACATACACGCGGGTACGCAGTAACGTACGTCTTACATACCGCTTATAGAGTAACCCCCCTGATGTGGCTGACATAGTACCCTATTTTTGATGTGAATGTACGTGCACAGACAGGGCACGTCAGTGTACGGCCGACATAGTTGTAGTCTGCTTCTTCTTCTGATATCTAGTGTATTAGTGACTAACACTAGTGTCAGAGTTTTTAAACCACCTTAAAGGTTTCTGACATGCTTTTAGGTAACGACCAATGTCAAAGACAGTGACCGGGACCGACGACTTAACGTGTCCTCCGAAGCTTCCGGATCATCTTACTTATCAGACAATCAGGTGATCAGCCTATAATGTCCTAACCAAACTAGGACAACAACATAAAGTCGTTGCCCCCGCCGGGAATCGAACCCGCGACCTCCGGGTATGAGCCGAACGCTCTAACCACTACACCACGGAGGCAGTTACACATATAGTTATAGTTGTAGTGTATTGAGGAGGTTGGTTTGTGTTTAATTGCATCTCGCTTTGAGTCTTGTTCATGCCTCCTATGTTATAGCGCTGGTGTCTCATATTTTTGAAAATGTTCATTGTAACGAAACAGGCATTGTAGCTATGTCTTAAAGTAAGCAATCAAAAAGACAGAGCGAATCTGTTGCTGCAGACTAGACATGGGTAATCTCGACTCCGAGATGCGTTTCGGCTCACCTAATCTGAATCCTCATTCGGTACCGACTCATCTTATTGATTCCTACTCCCTTACCGACTCCGGCTCCATGATCTGCTAAGTCTCGCTATCGGATCTTGGATCGAAAGAATACACACGTCCGTTCCGTTTTGGTACCGGTTTCAATATATATTGAAACCGATACCGGGCTCTGTCTGTAGCCTTATTGGAGCAAACAATGTAACAAATATCTGTTTTGTTCTTATTTATAGAAAAAACATTCGCATCTTATTTTATCATAATATCATTTGCCGTTGGTTGGCGGCGCACGATGAATAATCGAAGCCTCCGTCCGATTCCTTCCGAGTCCGGAGTATTTCCGATCTCGACACCCGTGACGCGGTTGAGCCGAAACGAATGACTAGCGGATCGCGAGCGACGCGAGCCGAAGAGCGCCGATGAGCTGGCGGGAGGCGGGACTCGACGGGGATTAAATAACTCCTGAGAGTCGGTAACATTTGCTCGGAGCTGATTAGGTTATCGGCTCCTGTTGAGTATTCGGCTCATTTGAATCTTCTAGTCCGGAGTTACCCATGTCTACTGCAGACTCTTAAACTTCGGTATTGTGTTCATTATGTCAATATAGAATCCGTTTGAAGTTTAAATTCGGATTTTACGATAAAAGATTAGATAAAAGCCCCTATAATCTGTAGGCTTAGCTATCTCGACCTTCGTAATAATAACTCTTCGCTCGGTGTTTGTGAGCCTTTGACCTAAATTGGGCCGGGGTTGGGATGCCTAAAGTGTCGGCCGGTGGCCTTTTGTTTGTTTAAACATGTATAGTTAGCCCCTGACAATAAGAGAGGTGTTATATTATGATTTTGACGCTTATAATAACGTCTGTCTGTCTGTTTCATCGTCGCTCTCGAACGGATGAACCGATTTTTTTACGTACGTCGATCCGGATTTTTTAAGTGAAAGCAAGTTGCCTTGAGGTAGTCCCAAAGTCCGTCGGTGGTTCTTAGCTTTGTTTCATGAAAATAGGTTCAGCCATTTTTAAGTTATTTGAGGTTAACTCTTGAAAGTCGGGGTGTTTTAAGGGATTTTTAGGAGTTTTCTGTTTGACGAGTGTATTACGACTCTCACTTTTTTTTTTGTTAATATTAAAGGTTTTTTTCATGCTTTTCATATCGAAAAAATACCTAATGCAAAGTAGGAGTGCCGCGGTGCAATTGCTACATAGGTTTACCTGGACATGATAGTGAAGTCGAAATATAAAACTATGATACATACATACATACATACTATCACTTCTTTATCCCTAATGGGGCAGACAGAGCATTTTGGGTCTTGCGGTTCTTTGAAGAGCCCAGGGCCGCAAGACCCAAAAGCCACTTTTAGCGTCATTGTGGGCGAGAAGATGGAAAAGCAATCAATATAGTGATGGGTTGCTAGCCGCATCGCCTGTTAACATGATTTGCATTTTTGCCCATTCCCTCGATCGTCTTTTACGATCTGCGTGGGAAGAGAAGCAGCTGGAACATTCTGAGTTTTTTTTTATTTCTCCCAGACCAGCATGGGATAAAACTATGATACTCGTAAAAAAAAAGGCCAGAAAAAATATCATATTGTTAATCTTCATTCTTTTGCATTTTCTTAAGCTACTTTGCTTGATAATTTGTGCGTCTAAATATTATAGTAGCAAAGGATTTCAAAATAAAAAACTTGATGGGATTTTGGTTGTTAATCTACACAACGTGGTATAGTATAAATAAATTAAAATAAAAGTCAAAATTAAATAAAAAAATTGGCATTTCCGTACGAATGAGAGAACGAAGGAATGTAGTTTTTGTTTTTGGCCTGTTATTTTATTATCACTATACTATACGAGTAGTGATCTAGTGTAGCCCGTGGTTTGATTTATTACGGGTACGTTGTATATGTATATGTTATAAAATATTACATCGTTGAGTTAGTATCCCATAACACAAGTCTCGAACTTAAGGCCCATTTAGACGGTGCAAGTTTCTTGCCCGTTGCATGCCATTTTATTGCAGCAATAGACAACTTGCATGGTCTAAACGAAATGTCAGCCATACAAATCATTTATTGCTTCAATAAAATTGTATGCAACACGCAAGAAACTTGCACCGTCTAAATGGGCCTTTACTTTGGGACTAGCTCAATCTGTGCGTGATTTGTCAGAATACATTTATTTTTATTCTCACCGTGTTCTCAGTTAGCACGTTACATTCCCATGGATCTTTCTGTTATCTCTGCACTTCCGCGAGAAACGAACCTGAAACTTATATTAGTTACACTGCTCCACGTGTTCCATTGTCCTTGATTTCATTGAACTTACTTTGGGGCTAGTTCAATCAGTGTAATTTGTCACTATATATTTATTTATTTATTTATTCTCCGGCGGAGTAGGGTGTACCGTTTGAGGCAACCTAACTATTCATTTTAGCGCGTCCCCGGTTGGTTAGTCGTCCTCAGCTGTACTGCTTGGGACCCATTCATGCGCTTTCCCGCTTTATAGGGTCTGTCTGTCTTTCCGCGGTTCTAGTCAGACTATAAGTACTAGAAAACTGTAATTTGGCGTGGGTGGGTATGTATGCCGAAAAAGTGGTAAAATAAAATGTAGAATTTTTTTTTTTTAGTTTGGCTCCCATACTTGTAAAATGGGATGTCCTCCCCCTGGCCCCCTTTCTACAAAAGCTACTTAAGTAGAGTTTATAAATTAAAAGTTATAAGCGACCAACTCAAAAAATGAACTCAAAAAATTAAAAATTCCCACAAATTCAACAGAAAATTAGTTTTTTTTGGCGTTTTAGTCGGCGCGTAGCCCGTCTCGCACTTGGCCGATTATTCTTCTCTAAATATAAAATGCATTTCAATAGTCACCGAAGGATGCCAAAGACGTGAAGTAATAGACGAAACAGTTTAAATGATTTGGCTAGTTTTACAACCGTCCACCGCCCGTTAACTCTCCGTGGGAATGCAGTTACAGCACGTAATGTTTGTACTTGTAATTTAGTCGCCTTTTACGACGTCCACGGGAAGATATGGAGCAGTCTTTTTCTAGCCACATGGGTCTTATCAAATAAAAAAATAAATATACAACGTGAAACGGACACACTGAGAACAAAGAATGGTTGCTAGTAGCAAATCTTTTTGCTACACGTTACCAAAATCGAGTGACTGCTGAAGTTAAGGGGCTACCTGAATTTTCCGGATTCCAGTGGCGGTGATATCATTCAAAATTTTGTTTTGATCAAACCCTAGATAGCCCTTTTAACTATTTTATGAACTACTGTTTATGATTTCAAGTGAGAGCGTGAAGCTTTTCTACGCACATTTGCGAAAAACGGCCACTTTTAGCTAATGGGCGTTGAAAAGCTTCATACGCACATTTGCGAAAAACGGCCACTTTTAGCTAATGGGCGTTGAAAAGCTTCATCTAATCATTTTAAATTATAAACAATAGTTCATAAAATAGTTAAAAGGATTATCTAGGGTTTGGTCAAGATAAAATTTTAAATGATATCTCCGTTTCCTTTCAAATGATTTATTTTAAATGGGGGCGCCACTGGACCCCGGAAAATTAAGGTATGGCCTTAAGGGTAACTGCTAGTTAAAATGTGTTTTAATTAATAGTTACAGTTTGGGACATGCAACTACGTGGTTCTGCTAATTAGAACAAAAGTTTGGTATCTACTAACCACATCGCAAGTAGCAAAACTGGTTCATCTGTTTATTTTTCTCAATGTCCGTAGTAAACCGAACCACGAACTGTACTTACTAGATCACTATAGTATAAGAAAATAAAAACAGTAAAAAAAAATCGTCGTTACCATACGAAAGTGTGCAGCCGCTCAGGCAATTTGTATGAGAAAGTCGATTTTTTTTGTTGTTTTTTGAATGTTATTTTATTATCATTATATTTATCATTATCATTTCCTGTGTATGTATGTCCCTTCCACGTTGTATAGGGACAAATCACACAGATTGAGCTAGCCCCAAAGTAAGTTCGAGACCGGTGTTATGGGATACTTAACTTACTAACTTAACGATACTGTATTTTATACCAAATACATAGGTATGTAGATAAACATCCAACTATGTCAAACATCGTATAGTGTTGTTGGACTTTCCATGTTTACACTGGCCCCATTTAAGCGGCTTCAGAACAGAGATAGTGAGAGCATTGCTTTCCGCCGCGAAGTTTTTTCAAAAGCCCTACTCTCCTCTTTGTATCGCTTTGTAGTTTCATTTTATCAAAAATAGGTCAAGTCCGAGCTGTCGGACGATTGAGCCCACAGCAATAAAAAACGAAATCTTACATTTTCATGAGTGATTTGGTAATTATTTTCTGAAGTAAAAGAAAAGATATAAGATTTTCGCACTTTCTTTGACATTAGGCCAGTATTATTTTATTTACTTATTCCAAATTTGAAAGCCATAATTTCTCTCGTTCCCGCCAAGGTTCCCGTTTTATAATTTTGGTACGGAGCTCTAAATACCCTGCACAATGTTTGTATGTTTTTATGATAAAATTATTTGCATTGAAATTAAACCGAAAAAAATAAATTGATAGCTACTCGTACCTGTTAGGACTGGACTGGGATTTTTTTAGTCCACATTCCTAATGTGTAATGCGAAAAACAGCAACGCAAATGTGCGGTGAAATGCTTGCGTACAGACACACTTTTGAAGTGAAAACTTCTTTAGCGGCGTTGTGCACTTTTTTTGGAATGGGTAAAAAATTTTAAACTCGCGTCAGGACACGCTCGCGTCAGGACACGTGACCTGATCGAAAATTCGTAAGACGGATGGAGAGTAGACAGCTGGCGCGGCGTAGGAGAGGGAGTATCCCCCTCTCTTTCTACGGCGCGGCGAAAATGTATGCCTGCGCCTGCTGTTTCGTATATCAAAAATGCACAACGTTAATATTCAAGTTTTCACTTCTGCCGGCACTCCCAGAGTGCAACCCGTCTTTTTTTTTACTGTTTATGTTTAGAAGATAATTTGTAAGAGCGCTTTTAAACCAAACGCCGTCGCGGCAGCGGTTTTTGCCGCTGCCGCCTGCGCGCCGCGACGTCGTTATGTGTAATACGCCGCAAATAAGTTGGCGCGTGCGTTGGTGACATATTGTTTTATTTATTTAATAAACCGGCAGTAAAAAGATCAACGGACGGACCGCTCTTCCGCTTAATGAGTAGCAAGCACGCTTTTAGTCGGTTAAAATTAGAATAGGGGAGGTACGTCTAATTTTATCCGCGTAATAACATCATATTGTACGCATGTCCAGCAAAATTAACTGAAATCAACTTCGGTACGTGTAACATGCCATTTTGACAGTAGGAAAATTATTTTTGCATCTTGAGCTTTCACTTTTTTAGGGACTTTAATTTATTACTTTAGCTGTATTATGAAATTCGTGGTCAAGTGGCGTAATTAATTGTATTGAAAGGTAATTCATTGTAAAGTGTAATTTAACACTGCTTACCATTGGGAATGAGATTGAAAGTACATTTAGTAGTCTGTCTAGCTCAAAAACGCGTTTCTTTTAAGAAACAGCGTACGCTAAATGGAGGAAGAAAGAACTTTCTTTCAATGGTTATAAAATAAGGATATTTAGGGCGATTAAATTTGCAACGGTTAGTGCACTTGTAATTATCACAAATTTAACGACTACACAATTGGGCCCTTTTACGCCCTTTGTTTTGATTTGTAAATATTATTACTTTCAATATAAGTAGTGATTTTCCGTGGATGAAAGATAAAAATAATTTTTTATATTTTTCTGCTACAAGAGGAGTATCTTTATATTATTCGTATCAAGATTTTTACATCGATTGCCGTGGATTTTAAATTTTAAGAGGTGTGGTTTCCGGCAGAGTAGAATAGGGCCACTCCCAATTCCTTCCGTACATGTCGTAAAAGGCGACTTAGAAAATACAAGCCAAACAAAGCTTATAAACATCAATGAGATCTCTCCAACCCGTCTGGCCAGCGAGGAGAGTGTAGGCCAAATCCTCTGGCTGCTCTGGCTATGTATGGCTCTGGTAGTACAGAGAGGGTCGTGCTCCTGCAGTGGAGACAAGAAGACCTGATGATGATGTCGAGATAAAAAGACGTGATGATGATGTCGAGACTAGAAGTGCCATTTTTGAAACGCGGAGTCAGCGAAACGAATTATTTTTTACATATAAAAAACCGTTCGTGTAGTGTAGTGACTCTGCGTTTGCAAAATGGCACCTTAGGTTTATTCTAGCCGAATCTCCCCTACGTTGGTAGGCGTGGGTTGTCCGCGGCAGTCGGCCAACCGATGGCGCTGGCGTTGCGACGGACGGTGTCAAGTTCGGCGCGTCTCCCGCCGGATGAGCGGGCCACTCATTATATTTAGCAGTGAGCCGTAGGTGGCGCCGCGGGCCGCACCGACAGCGGGCGATGCGCCCCGTGCATGCTGCGCCTACACTACTTCTCGGACAACCCCGCTCTCGCCGCCGGCGAAGACGACGAGTCCGTCTACTCGATCGACCTCATCAAGGAGTTCGAAGCCGTCGGCCGCGCCTGGAAAGCGTTCCTCGCTGATTGGCTGCTCCAAGGTGTTTGTTTACGTCACCCACGCTTGCACCAACTGTTGTTGTTTTTTGCTGACGTTGACAGGGATGCAGTGATTGTTTACATGCCCCTCAGGTGTTAGCACACCTGGGTATAACTTGCTTGTGGAATTTTGAATGATTAATCTGAGTTAACTGGGATCTAGTGATATTATATTAGATGAACTAGGCAACTTACTAGTACAAAACCTTGGGATCATAGAAGATTATAAGAACTTACAGTAATCTAGTGAACCTACATATCCTTCGGGTCAATAAGGTAACTTACATATCAGTGGGATTAAAAATGGTAAAGTAAACTTACATGAACCTTGTGATATTATTTACGTATCCTTCAGGAAAGAAGTCATCCATATAATAAAACGTTTTATATCCAGTTCTTTCATTTGACATTATGATTCTTTGACGAATTCCCAAGAAAATGTTTTGTAAAAGATGAGCCTTTTATGGCAGCAGTGACATGAAAGCTCTCCAATGTAGCCTTTGTCATCAAACAAACGTTTTTCCGCTGGATGACTACGAACGCGTCCAATATTGACTGCCGGTCTTGTGAAGTGCCAACTGTAAACATTTGTTGGTCAGAGAGCATTCTGTTGAAATCTGTTAGTATTTACTTAGGCATACTACTTTATTTGAACGGGGCTGCTTCCTGAACGTTGAAAACAACAATATAATCATATTTATTTTAAATATTCTTTGAGTGAAACAACCTTGATTTTATTGTATGTAGAAGATCGCTGATTTAAAACACAAAAACAAAATATGTTTGTTGACTAAAGTAATGACAAGAGCGAGCCCGCTGTCTAAAGAATCTAAAATTTACTAATGATTTTGCAAAGATATGTCTCTGACGAATATGTCAGTGACCGTTGGTGTCAGATTTTTCAAGTTGCCTAAAAGCGGGAATAAATGAGGAGCTACTAGTAAAAGTAAGAGAGAGACGGAATATTCAAAATAGAAATAGAAAAGGGAAGATGATTGCACATCTAATAAGACATGACAATCTCTTTAGAATAATAGAAGAAGGAAGATAGAAGAAAGACCAAGAAGATTAAAGAAAAGTTAGGAGTTGGGCCTTACCAGCATATTAAAAGGATGGCGGAGAGAGGAATGGAGGCTTCAAAAGCAATCTCTTAACAAGACAGAAGCATCGAACATGGAATTACTACATCTGAAGGAAACAAGTGAGACCGACGGTTTTACGTGTTTTCCAATTGTGTATGGATGAGCTCAAGATTAAGTGCTACTAGGAGGTGCTCTCATCCATGCAACTTGTACTTGGCTACTTCAAACGCGGTAACGAATCAAATCGCACACACTTCCATAGCCTGCAGTTGATAGCCACACGCTCCTGAAGGAATACGCGGATGTGGAGTAAACATTTCGTTAGGCTCATTACTTCTATCACTCACCGTGTGGTTTTCGGCGGAGTAGAATAAGACCACTCCAAGCCTTTCCGTGGATATCGTAGAAGGCGACATACGAAATACCTACAAGCTAAACAGAGCTTATAAATATCAATGAGACCTCTCCAACCCATCTGGCCAACGCGGAGAGGGTAGGCCAAAATCTCTGGTTGCTCTGGCCAAGCGAGGCTCTAGTAGTACAGAGAGGGTCGTGCTCCTGCAGGGTGACTAAAAACGCCTGATGATGATCATGATGATTACTTCTATCAATTTTTACTACCTAATTTGCGAAAAGAAAAAGTATGGGTTTCTTTTTTTTGAATAATCGAATTGATGGACTAAATAAAATAAAAGTTCTGGAACCAGTCCACATCCATGTTTAATTATAAAAACTGAAGACACATAACGTCAATATCTAAAAACCGGTAGAAATCGCGCGGGGCGCTAGTGCAACATCAAACGGAGCTCTTGACGCTTCGAGGTTCGCAGTGACGTCATCGCCTGGCCTCCATGCGTGCGCACGCGCTGCTAAACTAGTAAATACATCATCAATGTACACACTGGCGTTTGTTTTGTGCTGTTGTATTGTTGCCATGCACGCGGTCACGATGTCTCTTTCAGAATATGTGCAGCGTGGTGGTATATTTTCTTTTTTGTCGTTTTTTAATAATATGAATCTTTTATAATATGATTGAATTTTACAAACACAATTAATCAGTTATTCAAAAGCATTAATTTTCACGCTAGTCTGTCACTCCGGAGGTTCTGGGTTCTATCTCCAGCCGCGTCAGGTTGAAAATGGCCTTTTTTGAAATGTTCTTGGGTCTTGGGAATTTGTTTATCCATATTGGGTCAAACGAAATATACTGAAACTATTTTAATGGTGAATCTAGTCCATGATAGGTACTTAAAAACTCCCTAAGAAACATCTGTATTTATTATAAAATGTAGTATCGTTGAGTTAGAGTCCCATATTACAAGTTTATAACTTCTTTAAATTTTATTGATTTCTTTCACTTTCTCGTCCAACATTACGCTGAAAGTAGCCTTTGAGTCTTGCGGCTTTGGTCTATGTCTGCTTTGACAAACGATTATTTAAGGTGCTTTTTAATAGGCATAAAGTCAAAACAGTTTAGTCCTATCGATTAGATTATTATTTACTTTTATACCGACTTTATCCCCAAACTATACAACCGATTTTGATAGAATTTCTATAGGACCACCTGACAAGTATACTCTTTCAAAAGAATTTTACAAATCGTCTTCCAATAATTAGGCGTGTCAAGGTGTCGTCGAATTATCGGTGAACATACATAAACATTAAAAAATAATAATAAATATATAGGGACAAATAACACTGATTGAGCTAGCCCCAAAGTAAGTTCGAGACTTGTGTTATGGGATACGAACTCAACCATACTATATTTTATAAAAAATACATATATAGAAAGATAAACATCCAAGACCCAGAATAATTTGAAAAAGGCCGTTTTCTAACTTGCGGGACCTCTGGGTGGTGACCACTACGCCACGGAGGTCGTAAAAAAGTTCGCGACGAATTGATAACCTCCTCCTTTTTTCGGAAGTTGGTTAAAAAATATCGCATATATCTTACCTTAATCACTAATCTAATATGTATTCTGTGCCTTAGTGCGATTTAATTTGCTTAGCGGTGACCCCGCTCTGGAACTTATATGTTCCGTATCTTAGTGAATTTTAGCTTTTTTGATAAACTGAAACATTCATGAGTTCATTATGTTTGGATAATATCATATGAAAGACGGGCTAGTACAAATAATACTTTTCTGACCCTGCCATTACCTCTATTAAGTAGATACAAATATTTAAAAGCATTTTGTATAACAACTTTTGTTTATGTCGCCTCACAATCTCTTTAAATTAATTAGCGTGGTTGACATTGAAGCAAACTCCGTTTGAACATGTAATACAAAGGTGTCTTAATTAAGGAACATTCTTCCTTGTATCTTCTGGCTCCAATACAAGGTTCCCAATTCGGTTGTATTTTTAGGGTTCCGTACCCAAAACGCCAACGGGTATTACTGAGACTTCGCTGTATATCTTTCTATCTGGCGTCAGTCGCAGGGCTTTGAACCGTATATTAGACACTTGAAATTTTCACCGATCACGTATAACCCCTACAACAACAGATACTACAAATAAGATAAAGTTGAAAATTGCAGGGCTTCGTCCTACAACAAACATGTTTTTTTAGCATTTTTAATTCTACTTTATAATGACAATAACTAGGTATTTGAAATTTGTAACAACAAATACCAAATATACCATTTTTAAAACATTGTACGGAGGTAAGGAACCCGACTTTCGAATCCGACTCGCACTTGACCGGCTTATTACTTGTTACTACAACACAAATATAATACTCGTAATTTCAGATGCTCCCATAGAAATTATTTAATAGTACACTTAGGTTCTTATAAAAATATTTTTAGGAGTAAAGGAGTGATGTCATGTGGTTTTATAAGCTTTTGTACTTTATACTATCGCGTCTTTTTCTTGAACGAGATAGGTCCTAGGGCTGATTGACCCAAAGGTCACTCTTAGCGTGATTGTGGAAGTGACGTGGAAAGAATCAAAATAGTGATGATAATCGATTCTCATCCGTTCGCTAGATCGGCTGTTTGCGCGAAAAGAGAAGAACATTCTATGTTTTTTCCTTTCCGCCAGTTGAGCATGAAAGTGACACGCTTTTATTTAAATTTTACATGTATTTCTGTTTGTGTGTGTGTACGATTAGTGCGCGTGAGTTGCCTGATAGGCGCAGTCAACCGGCAATCCACTGCCCGGTCAAGGTGTGATTTCGAATCATATTCTATGTCAGGTGCCTCTACGGTTATGCCATAGACCAGTGGTTCCCAAACTTATTTTGTCTACTGCCCACTTTGAGAATAAATATTTTTTTAGCGCCCCCATTTTTTCACCTATTTAAAAACCACTATAACTTCAAATTAAATTAATTAATTATTGTGACTTATATATGTATATTATGTAAATATTTATTCTCAAAGTGGAGGATGATATTTTTGTGGTTGTTGTTGAGAGTCGAGAGCTCTTGCAGTCGTTGTTTAAGAGGCCTCCTAGCTATATAAAGCTCCTAGCAAAAAAAAAACATTTTCTTTCTGGGTCTCTTACCGCCCCCCTTGAGACCTGCAGCGCCCACAAGGGGGCGTTATCGCCCACTTTAGGAAAGACTGCCATAGACCTATATATATACTAGCTGATGCCCGCGACTTCATTCGCGTAGACTCTATGACCCTAGCGTATCTGCATCAGTCCAGTACAATAAAATAATATTGCAACTATAAATTGAGATGTCACACTTATGTGTATCAAATTTTAACTTAATCAAAGACTGGCGTACAAAGTAAAAAAATAGTACGTATTATAAATATGAGATTCACTTATGAATATAAATAGTATATATGTATAGATGAGTAAAAGAGACATTTAAAAAAAGATTTTATTTTGGTACTGTTAAATTATTTTTACATATAGCTCATTAAGCTTTTCAAACGACTGTTTAAGAGTACTTAACTTGTATCATCCGCCGGTTTACAATTTTACAAAAAATCGACTTCGGACGGAAAACTACACAACCTGATAAAACAACACAAAAAGAATATTTCAAATTAGTCCAGGCGTCCTCGAGTAGGAACAAAAATAAAAAAAACGACGGGTTGCACTCTGGGAGTGCCGGCAGAAGTGAAAACTTGAATATTAACGTTGTGCATTTTTGATATTTTGGAATGGTTAGGGAATAATTTTGCACGAATTGCTTTAATTATCAGTATAAAATATTTCAAATCTTTTCTGAACCACAGTCTGTCACAAATGTCACAAGCATGACCAAATTCATTTTCAACAAAATCATTTTCAAATACACAGCAGTATGGCCACTACACAGACGGTCGAGCCATCAGCTGTCACCATCCATGGATGCGCGTAGCACGCTGTAACATAAACACACACGAACATTCGCGCAAGCGCCCTGCGCCGTCTTACGAATTTTCGATCAGGTCATGTGTCCTGACGCGAGTTTAATATTTTTTACCCATTCCAAAAAAAGTGCACAACGCCGCTAAAGAAGTTTTCACTTCAAAAACATAATACCTAAGTACTTTTGAATTCATAATCTTCTTTATTGGTGTCGGTTAAAAAATGCATTATTGCTTGACCGACCCTAATGGAGCTATCCCTCCGGACAAGGCTGTTCGTAAACCGAGACCCTGTCTCACGTTCGCTGCAAGGGTCGCTTCACATTGACTCGCCACTCGTCTGTGATTTATCTGTAACAGTTAGAAATGCCCCTTTGGGTCAATATGTTCAACTTTCCTGTCTCATCCGTTTCCTACCTCGTCCACTTTTCCATCTTTTCCACTTCCTAACTCGTCCACTTTTCCATCTTTTCCACTTCCTAACTCGTCCACATTTGCAGTCCACTTCCTACGTGGTTCACTTCCTATGCAGTAAACTTCACTAATTATATATCCTTCTGAATACAAAACAAATATGTATGCAAAAAATGTTTATAACTCCCGACCGTTTGTGCCGATACGTTCGTGGCGAACCTTTCAGTTTTCTGGGTTTCGTTAAGTACTTCACTGGTTTGGTATTATCATTTCTAAGAAATATGTATAAAAATACGGTATAAATTGAGAAAGGACACGCTCCGTCAGCGATTTTCGTAATTTCGTATGATAATAATGATGAATTTGCAAAATGTTGAATTCCTGTAATATTAAATCCCAAAATGTTGAATTTGTAAAAAGTTGAAGTTCTTCAGACCACAATGTTGGATTTGCAAAATGTTGAATTCCAAAATGTTGAAAAGACGCGCGCACTTCGCGCCGCTTCGAGTTGCGTGTATGTGGAACGACCCTAATTTGTCAACTTGGTTCATATATCAATGCAGTAAAGTTCATATATTAACAGCTGCGTGGATATGAGTCCCGGTGGTTGTAAATTATCGATAAATTCGCAAATTGAGACGGATGTAAGCATTTGAACGAGTACATAAAAATTGAACGATGTCGTAAGGTTTCACTATATCGAATTTAATGATTTTCTCATATAGCAGCTATGTATAATACTCTAGTAGATTGAGTATTTTAATGAACAATAACCGTGCAACAATTATTATATTTACTCAATCACATAGATTGTTTGTAACTAACCCAACTTGAAAAGCAGTATTATAAACTTATGTTATTTTATGGGTATCAAAATTAACTTAATTTAAATAGACTATAGCCGCTTCGGGTGACAAGAGGGCTGCCTGCTTTTCTCATATCATCATTGCTATCCAGGGAGGGAATGCAGCCAGCGTTCTTTTTACCATGCCGCATGAACAAGATAACCTATTTAGTTTTTCTCTGTTCCAATTTTCATTCCTTTTTTCTCATAAACTTTATATTTTCTAATTTAAATAGTATTTTAAATTAAAGATTTCAAACAGTTTTTAGATGACGGATTTATTTATCTAAAGTTCCAGAAAAATGTGTAAAAGATCATATTTCCTGAATTTCATCTAGGCCTGTCCAGGGATCGAACCCGAGGCCTTGTGGTTTTAGGAGGCCAGAGCGTTACGCACTTCAACTTACGAACCAGCTTAGGTCGATATTTATTTGTTATTTGCTATTTTCTAACAAGTCAAATCAGATACATTTTCTAAACGTCAAAACAAAAATTTCTATGGAATTTGTATGAAGTACAGACAGATGAACTAATAGTTTTTTTTAGACTCAAATAGCGCGCTTTATCAATTTTTCTCTAAAATCACTTTGAAAATGGATATGATCATGACCATAGCCATAGAATTTTTTTAAATTGTTAAATCTATGATCATGACAAATAACATTATTTTGTGACGTTATTTTTTTACAGTACCACATAATTTATTTTTGACCCAGGAAAGTTCCCAATTGTTTAATTTCTCGTTTTATGTATAAATTTATGAATTTGATGCAGATTGATATTATGATCATATTTTTTTCTGAAGTTACTTTACTTATCTCCTTCCTACAATTTGACTTTAATCTGAGGAAGGCATTTTATTTCATTTAATTTTACATCAAAGATTAACAAGTAACCTATCATAAAAAAATTATGATTTACAAACTGTATAAAATGTGCACGGTCTAGTTAAGATTACAATTATAGTCCTTGAACGAAAAATAAAATAGTTCCGGTCTCAACTAAAAAGCAAGAAAAAATACGAGCGTTGTACTCGCGCTTATTACATCGCGGTTCAGCCATTTTGTTTTTTTTGCTCAATGAGTCAACAGCGACGTGTCATTCCGATTTTGTGTTATTTTGATTTGCAAGTTGGTAAACGTCAAACATGCCTGTTTCAGAAGAGGACGAGTCGCAGATCTTCGTGAAATTCTTCAAGTTCCACAAGTGCTACGATTTGATCCCCACCTCGGCCAAACTCGTAGTGTTCGACACGCAGCTTCTGGTCAAGAAAGCCTTCTTCGCGCTCGTCTACAATGGTCAGTGACTAGATGCGAACATTTTTATTTTTAAGAATTGAACCTTTTTGCTATGCGATTTTTTTATTTTATTTTTTACTGTATTACAGCGTTATCAGAATGATGGCCAGTGACAAAGCGCCGATTTGAATAGAAACAATAATTTGTCTAGAGTAATAGCTCATTGTTGCGATAATGTGTGCTCGTTGTGTGGCTAACTCCGTGCCCTCTATTCGCACGTAATGCCGTCTGCACTCGTAATCGATTTGAGATTGAGTTTCAATGTTCATCAACTCTTGCCTAGTTCGAAGAACAAAAGTTTTAAGTAAGATTTCTTGAAATGTATATTGAAACAAAAAATTGTGTTTGTTCTTCACAGCTTGAACTTGTTTTTGCAAATATTCTTCTAACTTACTTGAGATACTGTAAAAAAATATTGAAATTGTGGAAGTTTATTACAAAAGAATGATAATTACTACGAAGTTTAAAAATACCATATAGGTATTAGTAAAATCATATTTTTTTATAACTATTACTAATTTATCTTGCTAATATAATAACGTATAATAAAGCCCGAGCGAATATGCTTTGCAAATTGTACCAAATGCTCTGCGTTGTATAAAAGTATCCAAAATATTGTATGCGCAACTGCTCCGCGAATATGATCCTTAAAATATTATAACATAACACTCATTATCGTTTGTTAATACAGCTGTGATCGGACCAATGGAACACCTCATAAGAAACAATACGGATCTCGCAAGGATACCAAAATAACGAAGGTGTATATCGTTCCAACTTAAAATACAATAAATAAATATATACGGACAAATCACAAAAGGGGAGGTAGTGTGCTAGGTGGCTTAGATAAATAATAAGAACTTTGTCCAAAGGATGATAGATGTGGAACAAATTTTGAAAAAGATTTGCATATTTATCAGTCATTGAAATTGATCTTAATAAAGAATAACCGTTCAAGTGCGTGTCGGTCCACGCGCAGTGTAGGGTTCTGTAGTTGCGAATACCGACTTTGAATTCAGACAAATTACAACTTCTTTGTACTTATAGTCTCAAAATAATACCGTGGATGGGCTAAAACTATAACGATTCCTTGTTTATGGAACCACAAAAGGTGTGAAAGGTCTCGACTATTTCTGATCCTTGAAAAGAGTAAAAATGAGTGAATCATGTTTTATTATATTATATTTTTTAAACTGCGTATTTTATCATTAATGGGTTAAATTAATAAGCATTGGCTGAAGCTGTCTGCAAATTCAATTTAATTTGGATATATTCAATATATAGATATAATTATATTTATCGGTGCACGCTTTACGGAAGTATAGTATAGTTTCGGCTTAAATCTTAAACCCCATATTTATTGACGCGCATACGATCTGAGATGGTCGGAAGGCTTTGTTTCTACAATGTTCTTTCGTGTTAACAGATCCTAAAGATAACGCTTATGGCGTGAAAATAAAAGCTTGTTTTTGGCAGGCACAAGCTGAATCACTTCTGTAATGAGGATTTAAAACACGCCGCGTGTAGCTAGTGTGCTGTATCAATAGCTTATGAAAAAGACTAAGTTATGTAATTTACAAATAAACCTAGTGACGCGCAAAAATGCCTGAAAAGGTCTATTTACTGAACAAACGTTTGATTCTTTGATTATACTTTGAGGACTTCTTTAAAAAAAAACCCTGTATCGTGCTGTGTTGCAAATGTATTACGTTTACGTATTGTAAATTTTATTTTTGCATCGCGCTGAAGTAAAGACTCTTTTCACCTCCACTGTACAGATATGTATATAAATATATTGTTTTTTTATACAGTCTCCACTGCGAGTGTGGTCCGTATTGTTTCTTAAAAGGTACGTGGATCGATTACATACATTTCACACTCGTTTCGTCAAAACTGTTGCAAATATGTGTTTACGTGAACTCACTGCGTTTCAGATCTCATCTATTTGGAGACTTAGTGGAGACTGTAAAACCGACCCTGTAATTTTTTTATTTTTTTTATTAATTACTAGCAGTCCATCCCGGCTTCGCCCGTGGTACATACATAGCCTATGTCACTCAGGGATAACATACCTATCCAACAGTGAAAGAATTTTTAAAATCGATCCAGTAGTTTCGGAGCCTATTCAATACAATCAAACAAACAAACAAACAAATCTTTTCTCTTTATAATATTAGTGTAGATCAAAAATATTGCCTATGGAAAAGGCTTTTTATAATGGGCATTTCTTTTATAACCAACCGTGGGAATTTTGGGATAAGAACTATCATATGTCCTTCCCTGGGTATCAAACTATATCCATATCAAACATCTAAATAGGTTTAGTGGCTGAAGCGTGAAGTGGTAACGAACAAATATACAAACTCACTTTCGCATTTATAATATTAGTATGATAGTAGTATAGCATTTTGTCCATAATAAAAAATAATCCCTCAATAAAAAATAAGCTCACACTGTTTTTTCGTACTTCGCCATAACAAAAATATTAAGCGTCGGGGAGATTAAACTTGCCAAAACTAAAATTGAGTCGGTAGAAAATTGGAATAACAACGAAAAATATGGGAAAGTCGGCCACCGAAATATACTTTGATCTGAGTTATTGTTTTCCTCTTTCATTTAACTGAAGCTATAGGACGCTAGTAAATGTTTTGTTTATAAGCATTTTGTGTTTTTAATGAAACAATAAATATTTTATGTGATGAATGAACAACTAAAAAATAATAAAATTAAGTTATTTTTTTATGTTGTATACCCAAAGGTTTTCCGGACCCTACTACACTATTATCGTCTATCAGCCTGTATCGTATGAACCTAAATAACAAATTCAAACAAACAGACACCGACGTCAAACTTACAACACCTCTCTTTTTTGTCGGGATTTAAAAAAGTTTTAAAGTGGCCAGGTGGCCGCTTGGTATTCCCCTACTTACGTTCTGCGTACGTCTGGAATGTCACGATACGTGTTCTTTTCAGTAAATTAACCTTTATCGCCAATACCAGACACAATAGTAAGACAATGAACGTGGAAATTTATTAATGTCGTGCGGGTCTTTACCGGTTAAAGGACCTTATCAATAAGTTTATGAATATAAAATAATATACTAACTAGCTTAGCTTTTTAGTACCTCGATTGATCTATTTAATTCTAATAAATTTATTTATTAGTTCACTGGTTTGTTAAGTTGAAAAATGCGTTTTGCTCGGGTAAATTAGTCAGACTGGGAAACTAACAGTCGCGTGTACCACTCACAAGAATACAAACATTAAACGTGCTGTCGTGAATATTACAGTCGCGCATATATTACACAATTAGAAAACAAAAAATAAATGTCCTATTGTCTAATCATAAATATTACAGTTGCACGCATGACACACAAGAAAAAAAACGACGGTTTGCACTCTGGGAGTGCCGGCAGAAGTGAAACTTGAATATTAACGTTGTGCATTTTTGATATACGAAACAGCAGGCGCAGGCATACATTTTCGCCGCGTCGTAGAAAGAGAGGGGATACTCCCTCTCCTACGCCGCGCCAGCTGTCTACTCTCCATCCGTCTTACGAATTTTCGATCAGGTCACGTGTCCTGACGCGAGTTTAACATTTTTTACCCATTCCAAAAAAAGTGCACAACGCCGCTAAAGAAGTTTTCACTTCAAAAATTATTAAATATAAATGCGTAAATATAAAAATTCAATAGTAAATATTACACGAAAAAGCGACTTCACCCCTAAACTATAAAATCGAACTAGATAAAATTTCTATGGGACTACCTCACAAGTATGCCTATCAAAGAAAAACAGAATTTTCTAAATCGTTCCACGCGTCTTTGCATTATCGGTATACATACATAAAAAAAGATGGCGACGAATAAATGTCAAATCGTGAATGTTGTTTGTCTCCAGGCGTGCGCGCCGCTCCGCTATGGGACTCGCAGCAGCAGAAATTCGTGGGCATGCTCACTATTACGGACTTCATCAAGATACTCCAGATGTACTACACCAGCCCAGATGTGGCCATGGAAGAGCTGGAGGAACACAGACTTGAGACCTGGCGGCGTGAGTGTCCTCACACTAGTTTTAATTTTAAGCTTAATTCAAAAAAATAAAGACGAACTGTCCGATTGTCGTTAGTATATCCATATTGTCCATTTTAAAAGTGAAACATTCCGTGAATTATTCATTTTAATTACCCACTAGATGACAAGTCAAACCAGACCCGGTCATCTTAGCATCCAATTCAAAAAAGTGAAGACGAATTGTCTAAAAAGATTTAATGTGCATCCTTAAAAATGAAACATCCTGTGAATAGCTAAAATTCTGTAAAACTTTCTGTTAGTATTAACTGTGGGTCCCGAACGCCATCTAGCGTTTGCTCAAACCTAACCAAGGATTGGTTATGGTCTACCCTTTGTGTTGCGGAGGTGACACGGCAGTCGCTCTGTGTAAAAACCAGTAAGCCCGTCAAATCACCTAGGTCAGTGTGTTGTGTATCTAGGAAGTGTTACCGCTACGCTCGACTGATAAATTTACTGTTCAGTGGTATTAAATGAATGTTTAAATGTATTCCAGAGGTACTGAAGGGGTCAGTTATGCCGCTCGTGTCAATCGGGCCCGACTCGTCGCTGTACGACGCCATCCGCGTTCTGATCACCAACCGCATCCACCGGCTGCCGGTCATTGACCCCGACACCGGCAACGTGCTCTACATACTCACGCACAAGAGGATCCTGAGGTTCCTCTTCCTCTATGTAAGTGTCAGGGCTGGTGACGTCATCGCCGATTTGATCACCGACCGCATGCATCGGCTAACACTAATATTCGTAAAAATTAACAGGAGATTGCTAATTCTAAGTTAAAACATATTGTCCCTTTCCTTCTTATCAATATGCATAGCAAGAACGAAACAAAACACATTTTTAACAAAAAGAGCTTAGCAAACGTTTGTGGGTATATCTATAGTATCTTTTTTAACCCCCGTCTAAAAAGAGGGGTACGCCAATGTCTGTCTGCATGTCGTCTGTGGCATCTAGCTTTCGAATCTCGTCTTTTTTGCATAAAAGCAAATTTGGTTACGGTGGTTCTTAGCTTGTTTGATGACAAGTTTATTGCCCAGGCAAGTTAAAAAAAAACATGACTTTTAATTGTAAAAGCCATCTCGTAATGAGTGGAGGAACCAAATAAGTAGAATTAATTTCTGTAGCACCATCTATTATTTGTGAAAAAAATTAGAAAAACCCCGATTTTTAAGTGTTAACCCCCAATAACTTTAAAACGGCCGAACCAGTTTTTATCAAACATAGCTAAGAAGCAAGGGAACTTGCTTTTAAGTAAATAAACCGCATCTAGATTGGTCCATCCATTCAAGCGCTATGACGCCACAGACAAATGACAGATATTAGCATCAAACTTATATCTTTTTGTCGAAGGCAAAAAATCTGGTCAGCCTTTCAAAATTTATTGGGGTTGAATGCTTGAAAGTATTGAATTTTATACGATGTACTAAATTAAAAAAAAAATCTTTCTTTCTAACGGTGCTAATGTAACTTGCAGATAAATGAGTTGCCAAAGCCGGCGTACCTGCAGTGCAAACTGCGCGAGGTTCGCATCGGCACTCTGAATGACATCGAGACGGCCACCGAGGAGACCTCCATCATAGAGGCGCTGCGCAAGTTTGTCAACCGGCGGGTGTCAGCCCTGCCTCTGGTAGACGCCCAAGGGCGCCTCAAGGACATCTACGCCAAGTTTGACGTCATTGTGAGTACTGCTTGTTTAATTTCATACAAACGTAGTCGAAGTCTTTATTTTGAAATTACATGCCAGATTTCGATAAAATTTTTCAATTTCAAAGAAATTCCATACATCTAGGCATATACTAGTTTTCAAATTCAAAATATGAACTTGAAAGAAAATATATGGTTGTAGAAGTTTCTTATACTGATAGTCAAAAATAATTTATAAACTATACCTATTCTCATTCAAGCCCATATTTTGACTGTAAATGCTATTTATATGCCTACATATGTGCGATTTCTTTCAAATTACAAAATTTTACCGAAATCTGACACGTCGTTTTAAAATAAAACCACCGAACATTCTAAAAATGTAATTATTTTTTGTACAGAACTTGGCGGCCGAAAAGACATACAACAACCTCGACGTGTCGCTGAAGACTGCCAACGAGCACCGCAACGACTGGTTCGAGGGCGTCCAGAAGTGCACCCTGGACGAGACGCTGTTCGACGTCATGGAGAGGATCGTCAGGGCCGAGGTGAGTCATGAGGCTCAGAACGAGCAGCTCCGTCGGTGGTAGTGGCAGTATTTGACTGCCACCAACACTGCAACCACGGGTTGGTGCGTCCAGAAGTGCACCCTGGATGGGACGCTGTTCGACGTCATGGAGAGGATCGTCAGGGCCGAGATGAGTACAGAGGTTCAGCTCCGACGGTGGTGGTGGCACTATTTGACTGCCACCAACACTGCGACCACGGGTTTATGCGTCCAGAAGTGCACCCTGAACGAGACGCTGTTCGACGTCATGGAGAGAATCGTCAGGGCCGAGGTGAATCATGGGGCTCAGAACGAATAGCTCAGTAGATGGTGGTGGCAATATTTGACTGCCACCAACACTGTGGCCTTGGGTTGGAGTGTACAGAAGTGCACTCTGGTCGAGACGCTGTTCGACGTCATGGAGAGGATCGTCAGGGCCGAGGTGAGTACAGAGGTTCAGCTCCGACGGTGTTAGTGGCAGTGTTTGACTGCCACCAACACTGCGACTACAAGTGCACCCTGGACTAGACACTGCTTAATGTCAGGGCCGAGGTGAGTCCTGGGGCTCAGAACGAGCAGCTCCCACGGTGTTGGTGGCAGTATTTGACTGCCACTAACACTGCGCCACGGGTTGGTGCGTACAGAAGTGCACCCTAGACGTGACGCTGTTCGACGTCATGGAGAGGATTGTCAGGTTCGAGGTGAGTCATGGGGCTCAGAACGAGATCTCCATCTATGTTCGTGGCAGTATTTGACTGCCACCAACACTGTGACCATGGGTTGGTGCGTCCAGAAGTGCACCCTGGATGAGACGCTGTTCGACGTCATGGAGAAGATCGCCAGGGCCGATCAGCAGGTGAGTCATGGGGCTCAGAACGAGCCGCTACGACGGTGGTGGTGGTAGAATTTGACTGCCACCAACACTGTGACCATGGGTTGGTGCGTCCAGAAGTGCACCCTGGACGAGACGCTGTTCGACGTCATAGAGAGGATTGTCAGGGCCGAGGTGAGTCATGGGGCTCAGAACGAGCAGCTCCGATGGTGATAGTGGCAGTATTTAACTGCCAACAACACTGCGGCCACGGGTTTGTGCGTTAGCAGTGCACCCTCGACGAGACGCTGTTCGACGTCTGTGGCCATCGGTACTGTCAGATTTTTTGATTACTTCCACACGATGACAGCCGATCCACTGGCTGCTAGAGCCAAGTACGGCTCTGGTTGTTCAGAGAGGGTCGTGCTCCTGCAATGGGAACTAAAAAGACCTGATGGTGATAATGATGACAGTCGGTACAAACGTGCCTTCCGAAGTATGAAGAAGCTCAAGATATACCACTTGTGGTCAACCCATCCAAGTGCGGACTTTTCATGCGAGGAACTTGTGCCACCTAGTTCCTCGGGAACTGGAATCAAAAATAGTCGAACAGAGGAAATCGGTGTTATTGTCGTGTGGTCTCCGGCTTAGAATATGATCACTCCATCTCGTCCTGTAGATGTCGTAAGAGGCGACTAAAGGACTAAGCACAAAAATCTCGTGCTACAACTGCATTTCCAAGGAGGGTAAACGTCGGTTTTCAAACTTGTCGCACAAATGCATTCCCAAAGAGGGTTGACGTCAGGCAGGTATTCGGTCGTAATACTATAGCCAATAATCATTTGAATTGTTTCCGCGGTTCTTTCTTCATTCCATGGTATCGCACTTTATACAAGTGACGTATCATTTATGCCTACTACTACTACTGCAAATGAAACTATGCATCTGTGCACACGTCAACGTCAATGTGTGAGTTCGCCCCTCAACACACGCGACAAGGCCAGACCGGGAGAGAGATACGGGGACGGGGATCGGGGACTCATATTGCAAGGGAACTTAGGAGTTTCCGTTCTGTATGTAATACTTTATATTTATTTTGTGGCAGTACTACAGATTGTGTGTACTGTACGTATGCTACGAGACGAAAATAGGTAGAACATTATTTTAAAAAGATGATAAAAATAATATTATAAATAACTCAAAAGTGTCCAAATTCTGCGCAGGACCGTGAAATCGCACCCTTGGCTCCGAAGCAGCACAGCTGAGAATGCAAAACTGTTGTAACTCTTGTAGATTTACATCAAATGAATGAAGTATTATTCTTTCTTTGTTTTAATCAGACGCCTGTTGCGGAGAGGAATTCGGAATTAGTCTTTAACAAACTCTGCATAAAAATGTAATGTTTTGAAAACTCAATTACAGGTCCATCGTCTCGTGGTGGTCGACGAGGAAGACAAAGTCATAGGCATAATATCCCTGTCGGATCTCCTCATGTACCTCGTGTTAAGGCCCACTGGCGAGTGCGGGGGCGCCAGTCTTCGCAACGAGCACGCCTCCATCGAAGAGAAGGACGAAACTGTGCTGGCGGAGCCGGACGAGGCCGAGGAGGCCGAAGAACCAGAGGCCGAAGGACCGGAGGCCGAGAAACCGGAGGCCGAAAGACCAGAGGCCGAGACCCCTGCCAGCGACGAAGATCCGCAGCTAACACACACGCCGTAATTCCTTGCATCAAGTAGGCGTTGATATTAATTCACTGGATGGAAATAGTGAAGGGTCTGTCGAAACGTACAGGGTTTCACCCGTATAAGTCTGTATGAGATAGGGAAATATGGTGTAAGGACACGGATTATTAATCCTTTTTATGGAATGAAAAATTGCAGCATTTTTGTATTACTGAAAATAAAAACAAATCCCATACTCAATGTATTTGGGAAACCAGAATAAGCAATGTGAAAATAAATGGTCGTAAGAAATTTTAGCAATATGTATAGAAATATAAATAATAGTAGTAAATAATAATGGTATTTTGATCTCATGCGCATAAAATGCTACGATAAACATCACCATTGAGTTGGAAGAGATGATTTTTCTTTCAAGCTCTGTAATTTAAAAGTTATTTTTTTTCATATTTAGTACTACAAATTGTTCTAATTTTAAAACGGTAATATATAAATGTTTCAGTTGCAAAAATCGGTATTGACAGAACCTTTCGCCATGTTTCTTTATCTCTTTCAGTGAAAAAATCAGGGAGACTTCTGTATATCGATGAATAAAACCCGCTGTCGGGATCACATAATCCGGGTTTCTTTGGATTTCGGGTTTAGAACAAAAGTAATGTAAATGTAAACGCAAGAGAGCAAGGAACCTTGTGTGCGGATGTGGGGGGGGGGGGGGGAAGCCTTTCTTCATCCCCAAAGAACAAAGTTTACATCCGGAGCAAATAATGTTATAACCTACCCGGAGTCCGTTCCATGCAGATACTGAATCAATGTCAGAGATGTAAATGATTCACCGGCTGGAAAGATTGACGTTTAGTCGATGTTTACTAGGCTTTACTTATTAGTAACTAGATATGTAACGATTATCTTAGCCACACTAAAATTATATTTACCGATTCGATTCAGGCATTTGATTTATACAAGGAAAACGACGCATAACCAGAAAATTCACGAAAATGTTAAAATAAACTGACACGTCGGATACAGACTGCTCTCAGTCACATAGCATGTCTGTTCGTTCGTTTTATACCGTAGCGATTTTGCCTTTTTGAGAGCAAGGATTGTATTCTCATTGTTTACTTTTTATTTATTTATTGCACGCCTCATTAGCGGAGCGTTTGAGGTAGTGCAGCATTTTTCTGGACTGTCTTTATTTTATTTATTTATTTTTTATCTTTTTCGAATTGTCCTTATGTGTCTATACGAGTAAGTATTTATCATTAAAAAAAATACAATTCCTTAACACAAGTATAGACTTACTTACGGGCTGTCCTTGTATATTTATTAATTATAGATGAATTCATCATGTGTTGCAATAAAAAAAATGAATGGCTATTTTTGTGACTGATATGATGATGATTCTTATTAGATGACTGTTACGAGTACATATTTTATCATTGGTAATTTGTTCAATTAAAATAAAGATAACCAATAAGTGTAAGACTTTATGGTTGTTTATTACAGTCACAGCTGACTGATACAACTGATATCCACAAAATAAAATAAAAATTAAGTCAGGCATTTTCACTACGGTACAAAGACGGAAGTATAGCGCGTTTCTTTCTGAACGTAGTTCTCGAAATGCGAGTCGACACGTGTGCGACGAAGAAAGACGATCCGCGACAAATTCAAACACATTTGCAAAGGAAAGTATGTTTGAACCGGTCAAGACCCGCATGGCATTAATAAATGCTACGTTCATGGTTTTACTATTGTGTCTGGTATTGGCGGTAAAGGAACGGTTAAGGGCTCACACCGACGCCGCTCCAATTCACAGGAAATATGTACCTGGAGCCCAAAAGTCAGAAATAAATCATCAATCTTTAAAGTGAATGTCAATCTTTCCATTGGTCTGTGAATGCAAGCGTGAGGTGTCAAGTGTTCTGCGTCGTTGATCTAAATACGATTTGGAAGTTTCGTACACTCTATTCAAATTATATTACCACTGGCAGGTAACTCAAAACCGACTTTATGTCCATATCTAAATTGAGAGTCGATTCCGCATCCCTTGATTCATATAAAATACAAAAGTTTGCTCAACCTATTTAAGTTAAAATATGTTTTGTCTCTTTTCTTTCAATGTGAATTGTTTAAAAGAGGGAAAGGAACAAAATGTGTTTTAACTGAAACAGGTTTAGCAAACGGTCGTTAATATTTATGAATATGAAAGACTGTCAGCGGTAAAATAAGTCTGACTTTTTAGCACTTTGTATAGCAATAACGACCGTAGTTATGATTCGTAAACGACATAGAATACTTAGGCTGGATTAAATCCTATCATCTTAAATTCAGTGTCCGATTTCAAATGCATGCATTGCCAGTTTTATAATGAGGATTATGAAACGTTTTACGAGTATGAAACAGAAGAACCTTTTTACTCTTTTTGTTTTAACGAGATATACATATAAAAAATAATAACCAAATACGGGAATTATGTACGGCTAACAAAGTATATATTTTTGAAATCAAGATCTTCCACTCGATACCCTAAAAATACTCACTTTTTACAAATTGTAGTTAATGTCACCTGGACAATAATGACGATTCGATTTGTGATAATTGGACAAGCGATACGAATACTACGGTGGAACAGACATACATATCCATTTACATACATAGACTGTTAAACTGACTAAATCATTACCGTTGCTCTTGGCTTTGACGTAGTCGTAAAAAATACTGTCTTCCGATAATATTATTAAATGTAAAATATATATTTGCGCCTTAAAGTGTCCAGTTTCCACGTGGTCATTTTCAACTACAGCCACTTGCCTCTGGGTAACGAAAAATCGCGAGAACCTATACACTCAGTTCACTAGTGAGCAGCTCAAAAAATCGATTCTTGTTTTAGCTAATTCTAATAATAATAACACACTGAATAAGAAAGAGAGGTGGGTCTTTTGGAGTCAATGCCCTGGCAATGTGTTTTTGAAATGAGACTGGATTTAGGTCGTTAGAGACCAGCCTCAATACCACGGTTAGAAGTAAATGGCGTAGCAGAGTTACGGCTTATAAGACGGTTGTGATGGAAGGTCAAAATAGGCATGATGACCGGAAAAATACTTATGGCCCATCGTTCAGATTATTAAAAAATATTGCACACGTATTTTGTGAAACAAAAAATCAAGAAGATACAGCGCATTTAAATTTCGCATGACGTTGAAGAAATGTTATTTCGATTTTTACACAGCGGTTATATCGCAAGCCTACTCTGGAACTTAGATGCTCCGTATCTTTGTGAATTTTTACTTTTTTGATAAACCAATAACTATATAATAAATATGCGTTATTTTTGGATAATCTAAAAGATGGGCTAATAATAAAAACGCTTTTCTGACCCTGTCATCACCCCTATTGCTAATGATTTGATAAAGTTTATCAATTCCACTTTTGATATATTTATATGCATATCTATTCCATTTTGTTTGTATAGTGACTAGCTTTTTGTTGTATAATATTTCCTTCCGATGCTACCTCTGTAGGTGATGGACAGCGTTGTATGTGTCCTGTACAGACAGCCGAAATTAAGGCCCGTTTACATAGCGCAAGTTACTTGCCTGATGAATAATGATTTGTATGGTTAACGTTTTCATTAGACCATGCAATCCATACTTATATATAAAGCTGAAGAGTTTATTTGTTTGTTTGTTTGTTTGTTTGTTTGAACGCGCTAATCTCAGGAACCACTGGTCCGATTTAAAAAATTCTTTCGGTATTAGATAGGTCGTTTATCGAGGAAGGCTATAGGCTTTATTGCAACACGCCCGCGACTTCACACGTGTGGTTAACGCGGGCGAAGCCGCGCGCTGCCTCTAGTAGGGAATATGCATGAAAAAAATATGTGTTAGCTAACGGGTTTATCCATAAATATGTAAAAATAAAGTACTAACAGTAAGCAAAATAAAATTGGTTGAAAATTGAACGAAATATAACGATTTACGAAAAAATGTCTATCTCACTCGCAAAAACGCTATTTTCTATGGCAAATGTATAGATGATATAGACTTTGACGTCATCAGTCCATATCGGACTTCTCTTTCTAATTGAAACTTTAAAGTATCACATTTCCGTCGCTGATTAAGATATTTTATACATTCTTTCCTATTTGTTTACTGTGGTTATTAAGGATTTCATTAAGCAAATACAAAAAATACGTGCATATTCTCTATAAATCTTTTACTTCAATTTAATTGTAAGCAGCAGACAAGAGACTTGCATTTTGTAAATGGGCATTTACTTTTGAAGTTAGGTTCTATATAGAATACTTACTTTCTTAAAGCCAGGTACATCGCAATGGCTGTGTAAGCGTTCTAGATTGTATACATACATTGTTTCATTAAGTATTTGACTTTGGTTAGCGGTCAAACGAATCACAAGTGAACAAATAATCATATTGAAACGATATGTTTCTACATTGTGGTTTTTATATTTTATATAATATATGAATATGAAACTTGCCTAGCGGTTTAATTCAAAAAGCAAATATCTGCTGAAAGAAAGTTGTTAAGTTGTTGATGTGATTAGGATCGACTTCTAACATAGTCGTTACAAGAAAATCCAAATAATGCTACCAAATAGTAAAAAAAAGGATAATTCATGAATCCAAGGTATATATAATAAAAACGTATGAAAAAGGTTATAAAATGAAAAGTTAACGGAGTGACATGTTTCATTTTAAAATAATAGTCTTTAGTTTCATATTGTAGCTTTTACGAAAAGTACTGCATTCATGGATTATTAAAAATTATCTAAGCTTATTCTAACCAAAAATGAATATGTGTAAGGATGAGTTAAGGGTACTTTCATGTGAAATAGAAACTTGTACTTACCCCCAAAAGAAGACTTTCTCAGCATCACCTGTTGGTTGACTGGTAGAAAGTCCGCCATTTACATGTATTGTAATAAAGTTGAATAAATAAATAAATATAATAAACTTCGGACTTTGTGTAAACACTACCGCGCTGCCGGCACCTACACATCTTCTCAAAGGAGGAGCCCTCGGAATCTTAAACTAGGTACATAAGTAGATCGTTTTCTCGTTTAACACTAGATTATATTACGAAAACGAATACTTCTACGGTGTTATAATTAAAAGGTATACGTGAACATTGCCTATAATTTTCTTATTGATTTGAAGCAATTCTTTGTTACTTAAAAATATTCTGTCGATCAGAATATAACTTTGTTCGAGAGTAGTAGATCAAATTCGTCAATTTAAAAACGAAGTAATGTATCATATCATTGTATTAGAAAGAGAACTCATTTTTTTACATTAAAAAAAGTTGTTGTTCTATTCGTTGCTCGGAAAATGTTTGTACTTTCGATAAGGTCTATTCTACCTTTACAAATGTTCATGATAGCTTCAGATTTAAGAATTAAGGAACGGGCACACGAGGCAGGTCGCAACGGGCTGGTGACAGCCGCATTACAATATAAGGGCCGCGCTCACTGGATTGGCATGGCATGGCATCGTGGCGCCCTCGGGCGGTTATGTATCTTATATCACTTGACATAAAGCTTGTTTTGAAATGACGCGTCGCTTCCGATGCCATGCCATGCCAATCCAATGTAGCGCGGCCCTAATGCATGCTTCGTACATTGAAACACTATATTTTTTTTTATTATGTGCGATAATATTGCCTGACATAAAACGGAAAATATGCAATATATTCCGTTTTATAATATATCCTATTAAGAGAGCTGCAGTGAATCGCGCCAGGTCCTATCACCATCATCGATAGGAATACGTTTTGAAATACATAATTGACGTCAGCCCGTTGCTATTCGCTAAAATATGCCGATTTCTTTATTTTTAAACCGAAAATTTGTGAGACCTTGCGCCAGGCTGCCGTACAATGTAGTTCAACATTGTAATGTCCATAACTCGTAAACGAGTTTATACATACACAATTTGTCCCGTCATCAGATTCGGAACCTTTAAGTGTGTGATATAAGTACTGTATTTGTAAAATAGCAACCATTTTTTCTTGGGAACCAAGGCACGGTCTATTATACTAATTTAACCACAACAACTCATGCAAAAGTGCTATACACATAAAATATGTCTTATTTTCATAGGTAAATATGTAGACAATAATTCGACAGCAAACATATTTCAGTTTGAATGGAATAAAAATAAAAATTCTAATCGAAAGTAAAAAATAATAATTTTATTTAGCTTTTTGCTAAAAGCTAAAAAACTAGGCTATTTAACTGCTTATTCTTTTTAAAAGATAGAAGTAAACATTTTCTAAAATAAAATCTAAACATTGTTGCACTAAGTGATATAATTTTAAAGTTATTACTATTTGAATAAGAACAGTAAAAATTTTTTTCGTCAAAGTAAATATTAAAAGAAAATCTACTTGTAAATAAAAAATATCTTATATCATACTACTAAAGGCTCCGACACCTATAACGGAAACGTTTTATACAGGACACTGGCGCCATCTTACCTGGTCTCACATGTTCTCGTCCAGGGTGTACATATAAGTTGTAAATAATTGTTACCTGCCTGATGGAAACTATATATACGGGTGAAGTTAAAACATCAACGAATTTTCAATATCCCTTGTGATATATATTTTACTTTAAAATCTAATGGCTGCCGTATTCAGAAATTAGCTGTATATATATGATGTAAATGATTATAATGCCTGTATATGTACTACGTATATGCAGACATATTTGTACTACAATAAATGATATGTCAATATCGCTCACTATACAATTATATTGACATATTTGATACTAAGATATGAGAATAACGTAGCTTTCCTTATAGAAGAAAAAAAAATAGTTATTTCCTGAATAATTTTCTATAAGTAGTTTTTTTAATCTTCCATAAATATATATTCGATTCAAATCTGAATACTTTTTAATTTTGTCTTTTGCGCTAAGCTTAAACACAGGACTAAACGAAGTTTATCCGTGTTATGATAAAACGCAGACAAACTTTATAACTAGGTTTAAACCATTACTTATCCGATCAAGTTGAATAGTAATATGCCATTGTCTCATGAATGCCAATGTTAACTTGATAATCGGATAGTGGTTTAAACCTAGTAGCAAAGTTAGACAGTGTTTTATAATAAGACGGTATATGTTTATGTCTCTCGTACAATATGCACAGCGCATTTTGTTCACGAAAGCCATATTTTTTACAATATATTTATTTATAGGTTAATAACTACGTTTGTTGACCTAAAAGACGGCAAAAAAAATTGTTCTAATTTTTCCTGCATTATGGAAGGTCTACTTACTTATTTGTTAACTTTTTTTTGCGGTCGTGATCGTACTTTAAGTTGGTATATTTGTTTCAACCTGTATATTTAGTCCATCTCGCCCCAAGCTCACGTATCCCGAAAGTATTATAAATTGTGTTATTAATTTATAAATAGAGTAACTAATAACTATCAGGTAGTTGTAAATGTTGTTAATGGTACCCAATAACTTAAGCGCCGAGTCATACTGGAATTGCGGCGGCCGCAGCGCACTTTCGCTGTCAAATCCTATTTATCTTTGATAGATGAGAAAGTTCCCTATTTCTAACTTGTATTTTTGTCCTGTGTTTCTGTACAATAAATATTTTACAAACAAACAAACAATAAGTCTTGGCCGCTCGTGCGCAACTTTGTTTGTAATATGATATGCATTTTTTGTCATTTATTTCAATATTTATAATATAATTAAAAACTCCACAAAACATGAACATAAACAAATCATGTTAGATTTTCATTTTGTTTTTGCATTTCGTAGAAATAACGGTGTATATAGGTTGATATCTGTGAGATTGATAGTAAATAAAAGAGCCCTGCCACTCGCTCCCATTCCAGTATGAATAAAGCCAAGGTATCCACATATACTGTATATTAAAGACTTCCTTAGATCGGTGATGATCAAGTATAAATGTGAAAAAGAAACCGCTGTCTTTGTATTCAAATAATAGACGCACATTAATGACACAGTGAAAAAAATGAATAAAACTGGTTTCCGTTATTTGATGTTTTTCATTTCGTCTAATCATTCCTTATAATTAGAATTACAATCTACCCGGTACCTATTGGCGTTTCCTTGCAATTTGCGCATGAAGTGAAACTGGGAACCTATCTCAACTATCATATTAGTAGGTACATAGGTGTAATGTTCTAGCAACCTTCTTAGAACTTTTTCAGATTAAGGTTTTAGATTTTTGTCGCGCGACTGCAGTGTTTCTGTAGAAGCACGGCTATATCCCAGTGACGTACAAAACCAGGTACTTTTTACAAGGTGGGCTTCTACTTGTTACTTAACAAGAACGGCTCCA
Organism: Acrobasis consociella; assembly: GCA_963555685.1. Lineage (NCBI taxonomy): Eukaryota > Metazoa > Arthropoda > Insecta > Lepidoptera > Pyralidae > Acrobasis > Acrobasis consociella. Next base: position 5,670,163 of record OY743104.1, on the reverse strand, counting down.
TGTCTATATTTATTGTTAGTAACCAACATTAGGTACGTTGAGATGGCCCAGGGTAGACAAATAGGGGTGACGACAGGGTCCAAAGATGATGATTGTAATTAGTCAGTCTTTTAGATTATTTAAAAAAAATGGACCCGCATTTTTCTGTTCACCAAAACAGCATAAATTCACTAAGATACGGAGCGCCAAAGTTCCGGAGTGGGGGGCTTGCGACGTCACCGCTAAGTAAAAATCGTACCCAGCCGTGACGTCATGCGAAATTTATATGCGTATCTTTGTCATTTTTGGTTTCTCAGAGAAAATAATATTTTTTAATAATCTAATCGATAGAACAATTTTCCTATCTCAAAGCCACATCTATGGGAAAGGTGCTTTGCGATTAGGTGGCGTGGTCTTGGGGAAAATCAAAAAGTTAATGAAACAACAAGTTAATTTGTTAAACATTCTATTATATTTGGTTAAACTTACACTTTATGTCGTTATATATCACAAAAATGTGTTCCGAATCGCAGAGGCTTAGCGACTATTCAAAAATCCTTTGGTCCAAAAGACACCCTTCAGGCCTAGGTAATCCTTGCTCACCATAGCATTACAAAATTATTGCTTACTTTAATTTACACTACCTTTACCTTAGACTTAATATTGTGAAGTCACTTCGTATACCGTGATCCCCCACTTTTGGGGACGGTAGACATTTGCTGGACTCCACCTCGCATTATAAAAATGTCGTAGCTTCAATTTTCATTTAATAACTAGATAACCGTCTATAGTTAGTTAAAAATATCAGTTATTTTCCGTCAAGCATACGGCTTGGTATGCCGAAGCCTAATTTGTATAACTAAACGATTTTTGTATAATCTATTTATATTGTATTGAAACTAAATCATTTGTATAAAAATAAATTTGAATGTATGTTAGATTTTTTTATTTATATTGGTTGTAATATAATATGGGTACTTAAAATGTTTAGTTTAAAATTATACTAATATTAGATAAAATTAAATAAATAAATATAGTCCTGAGTTCGAGACTTGTGTCACGGGATACTAACTCAACGATACTATATATTTTATAAGAAATACATATATAGATAAACGTCCAAAATCCAGGTCAATCCGAAAAAGGTAATTTGTCATCTTGACCTGACCGGGGATCAAATTCGAGACCTCTAGGCCACAGAGGTCGTCGATTAAAAATATATAATAATAAAAAAGTGTACTCACTTATCCGCTCTATCACAATAGTCTTAGGCGGTGTATGTAGATAAATTAATTAAAATAAACATCTGTCTAAATATTGATAACTTTTCAGTGTAAATTACATCCCATGTCTCAACTACCTACCAAAAGATGTAGAAAATCCTTCATTTACCTTTCGTATAAAATCTAAATTATAAACACTCAATCCAAACAGGGGTCCCGCAAACGTACACAGACAAAAGGTGCTCGTGAACGACTGTAAAGACGGTTTCCCACCTCCTAACATTGACGAGTGTCGTTTGTTTGGGTCCTAAGATGTTACTTTACTGCGAACATGCTCTGACCTTATCTAACGTTTCAGATTCGATTTAAAGCAATAAGTCTGTCTCCTTGACGTTCGCTTTCAGATTACTTCGCAAGACGAGCATTGATGTTACAAGTTGTATTAAAATATTACAAACGTCTTTTCCCCTAACGGGATTGACAGAGCATTTGGGGACTTGTGGCTCGAAGCAGGGCCACAAGAAAAAGGAATCTAGCTAAGAAGTGAGTTAATCATTCATAGATCGGTTTTATCAGACTACCGATAGTACAGTGTACACTGTAATACTCGGTTCTCCTCCCTCCCGTACTTGTGTAATGCTCGAATCTATAACGAATGCTCGCGGAGAATTAAAGAACACCTTGAAAGTATTGTGAATATTAATTACCTACCCAGAGCTGTTTTTCAAATGCACCTTTTAAAAATCCTTCACATAAAATACAAACTTAGCTGCAGGACCATTCTAACCATAATCATACAACATCACATATTCGCCGCCTCTACGATTCGGAACGTGGAGTAGCTTTAAATACAGACAGTCCTAAAAGACGGGTAGTACAGAGTCTATACGGGGTACAGCAAGAACATTGAACAACTAACCTAAAACTTAAGGACGCATTTCCATATTTTGGCTAAAATGCATAGGTAGCTTGTATGTGTATCACCTTGCTTTATCAATTTTTCACAGAATTTTACTAGGTACTTAACCTATGGTCTACCAAAATATATTGAAACTGTTTTATGGGTAAATTCAGTCCATGATCCTGAACAACTTTCCCCAAGGAAGATGTATAAAAATATCAAAATATGAACAATAATTTTTGGCCTCCGGCAAAAGAAAAGTTATTTTTCATATTTCGATTGAAGTCATCTGTAAATAGTTTCAGTACTTATATATTTTGTTAGACGGTAAGTAAAGACAGCGATGTATAGGCCAGCGATCTACCAATAATAAATACTATGGAATCATGATTAAGTGTAATAAATAGGTAAACCCATCAAATGTACATTCCAGTAGACAGTATTACAGTACAGTAGACAGACATCTATATATAATATATAAAATTAATGTTGTTAAACTTAAATCTCGAGAACGGCTGAACCGATTTGGCAGTTTTTCAAAGTCGTTTCTTAAGTTTCACGGAAGATTCTCATGGGAATGAGAACGGGATCGGGAGCGGAAACGGGAGTGGGAGCGGAAACGGGAGCGGGAGCGGAAACGGGAACGGGCGGAACTAAGTTCGCCGGGGCAACTAGTTTTATTAAAATTTCGTGAGGTTGATTTGTGCGGTTATAATGCAATAGTCTTCCATAGTATTTCGTTAATAAAGGCGCTATACTTTCTTACCTAATCTTTTCTGCATATTTATGCAAAATATGGAAATACGTTCCAACAGGTCCGTTTTGACAGCATCTGACATTTTGTACGACGTTATTTAGGGCGTCACACTTCTGACCGAAAGAGGTGAAGATACATAGGTAAACTAGACCAAACCAAAATGACTCAAGCATGTAGATAATCCGAGTCATTGTAGAGCGCTTTTTCTTAACTTTTAATAATTTTACGATAAACAAATAAATTGTACAATTTATAATTTGAAGGCCGTGTGACGTCCGTTTTTATCGTTATGTGTATCAGCTTCTAATAAATTCTAGGGGCGAATATCGAAAAGTACGAAATGTACTACTTTTAGAGCTTCTATAGTAGTCTATAACGTTAGGTTTTTTAGGTACTATTTTTGTTTAAAACAAATCGAATATTTTATCAATCTGGAGAAACAGTTTCTAAATTTCGGTCTATAGTTATTTTATTGTTGAAATTAACCATGTTAGGCGCTACGTTTGCGTACAAAGCGAGGATAGCATTAACGTTCCAAAACCTCTTGTGAATAATGAAATTTTCAAGCTGCCAAAAGGCATCTGACGTAATTTGAAGACTGCCGTTGAATGATGACAGCTGGGACCAATGGACGTGCCTTCCGAAGCACAATGGCTTATACGTGCCTTCCGAAGCACGGGCGAGCTCGAGAACTTTGTATGCCACTTATAAAACACTGTGACGAAACATTGCATTTCTGTACTTTTCGACAATTTCTCCTAGATTATTCACAAAGACGAAAGACTATTGAAAGTTTCATGTCGTAAAATAGTAATCATTGTAGGTACATTTACTGCCAAAAGGGACATATTATGCATGTGCATGTGACAAATACTTACCTAAACTTGAATGCGATGTATCGCCTTACATAAATCTTCACAAAGTATATATTGATTATTTTCTATAGCTTAAACATTTTAAACGTAAAACACATTTTCTTATGTCTATAATATACGTTTATTTTTATTTTCTGTTCTACATGGTAAAATAATAGATATGAGAAAAATAAGTATCTACTAAAAATAAAAATAAAATATTAAAAGGTACATAATAGTATGGCCGGTTTATATTATAGTAGATACATAATTAACATTGTAAAAAATATATTGATTTTGATATTGATTGATATTGGACATAGGTACTACATTTCAAAATATTGGATATTTCAAGTATATTTGATAGTTTTTTAAAGTAAATATTTTAACAAGGTAATATAATTAAAATTCGGTGACATTACACGCCTATCATAATGTATGGTATACAGAATACTTTTTCCTTATTAAGTATGTAAGATATGATTGAAATTCTGATATTTTCGGACTTTTACTTTACATTTCATTATAAACCTATAATAATCGTAACATTAAAAGGAAACGAAACTGATTAAACTATCTTAAAGTATTCCATGATAGGTATTTGTACGAAAATTTCTTACAATAGGTATAAAAACTGCGAAATAATTAAGGTAATAAAGCGCCATTTTTCCGTAATATTAGATATCTATTTTTGTGAAAAATTAAATATGTACTGATTTTGTTTAATACTTCATTAATATTGTACTAGACTTCAAGTAGGTAGAAGTAGTAAAAGTCACAGGATACTTTTAAAATTAAAATAACAAATTTTTGTTAGTTAGGAAGGTATTTTGTCTGTGTTACAGTAACGTACGGGAGTAACAAATCACGTAAAAAATATTAAATACAGAACATACATACTAACTACTTTGTTTTATTTTGACAATTTAGATACATATATAATCAATTAACCTACACACAAGTTTTTTAAACATTATATTATACTTAATAATATTGTCTACTACTTAGACATTTCATATATATTTATATGAAAAAAAAATTAATATCAGCAATATTTTATATAATTGCTATACATCGATTACGGATTACCGCCATATTTATTAAAACTCGGCACTCATTTAATCAGATAGCTGATTTTTCTGTCAAATTCATTTAAATGTGCGCTTCTTAAATTGATAGACTGACAAGACGGTTTTTTAAAATAAATATAGCGGTATATTAGTACATATATTATTGTATTATTTAACACTCAACATTTAAACATGCAGGTAGAAACCAACTTATAAACTTAATAAAAATGCAATCCTCAATTTGAATAAATGCAAGGTGTTTTTCAATAAACAATAATTAATTTTCCTCGTTGTTTCATACCGATATTAAATTTTAAAAAACTTAGTTATAGATACTTCGTGACCATTTTAATTGGTTTAATATAAATATTTTAACAAGTGATTTATATCTATAATTAAAAAGAACTTTATAAAGATTTGAGGCATAGACTGAAAACGTATAAGTACTTAATTAGGTACGTTTGAGAAATATTCACTACGTTTGGGACTAGACAGTTCATTTAGGCTTGTAGTGAATTATAAGGTTTACGATATAAGTACATACATGCCATCTTACAAGATACAAATGCAGATGAAAGTGTGTACCCACGTTTACAGAAAATAATGAAACCTCAAACCTCGCTTTTAACAATTAAATTACAAATTCTTTCTCCCTTTTTAGGGTTCCGTAGTAATTTAGTCTACAATCATCTTTCTGAAAGTACTTACCATGCCAACAATTATTTCTTAGTTATTTAAACAACAACAACATTTTACGAATAAGGCCTATCAATTGTTACAAATATTTTATCATTATCACCCCTTTGTTATTTTTGATTGACATTGAATGTACCAAGTTGGTAATTCATAATAACTTTGTTCAATTTAGAGATGATTGTACTCGAAAATCGAGTTCAGAAGGCCGTTTTTTTAAATTGTTACGATCCGATCTTTTAATGATAAATAAGTAGTTTTAATAACATATCTACATGAGCATATGAAGCATTTACATTACAATGATTAATATGTGTATTTACAGTCTTATGTTTAGCTTTCACTTTTCAACAATTAATGAATGCTCGTAGTTGTATCAAATATTTAAATCAAAAAGTATAATTTAACATTCTTATACGATATAAGTATTTCCGCCTTTCGAACACCAGGTGTCATCATCTGCCTTAACTGTTCCCATTTTATATGGGGTCGGCGCGTATGTTTTATCCCTCCATGTTCCTATATTACCCGTCATTCCATTCGATCACCAGGTGTAAGAATTTCTTTCTAAAATAGCGATCGTGCCAGCTGAACGCGATACATAACGATCACCGTATCAAAAATTGGCTAAAAAATAACGTGGTTAAGAGATAAGTTGCCAAACAGACAAACTAGAAATATGCATTCAACTTACATATGTGTATAATAAAATTAAACTATCTCACTGATGAAGAGACATCTCTAAGATAATAAAGGTTCTTAAAAAACCAAGCTCTTTCAAATAAATTTTACAATTTAGCAAGTAGCAGATATAATAAATAGTTCAGTATTACATAAAATATCACATTTGTGAGAATATCTTTTAGAAGTATAAAACCTATGTAAAAGTATCATCTACAATCGATATTAGAAAATGATTTTTCCTTGAAACTACGTATGATTGTACAAAATCAATAAGTTAATAATATCATTAAGCGTGGATACACGATGGGACAAGGCCGCGCGCTTCTCAGAAATCACTTCTATTAAATAGATACTTTCTTACTAAACAACTCTCTGTAAACCCTAAATATTTTATATAAACACCACATGTATATTGTTTCTACGTAGAGCAATAACGCTATACACACATATAATAGTGTTCCGACGATGAAATAGAACCAATTTTGGCGGCCAAATGATTCCATATTTTGCTAATCACCAAAAAACTTAACCAAAAATATCGTTCTACATTAATATGTACTTTGCAGAAACGAAATCAAAGGAAGACTTTTTCTTGGTGATACTTTTGTTTCAGTTTATAGTTAAGACGAAAACTCGAGTAATAATTTGTTAAACACGATGTAATACGACCACCTGTTGACAATGAAGTAAACAACACAGGTTTTCGTTGCACTAGCTTCGTGTTCATTTGTTTATATTCTTGTCGCGCACTCAAATAATATAGTAATTGGACACTCGAGAGCGAGGCGGCTTGGAGGGAAGTTTTAATTGCGTCAGCCCTCCGTTTACGACAAGCACTGCGAATGTAATCTCTGTCTAGTAAAGTAACGAGGTGCATCCAGACAAGGTTATATCGACGCAGGCGCGTTGCAGCTTATGTACAGAAGGATTGCAAGGACTTTGGGGATGTTTAGATAGTGCTCAGTGTAATATCTGTACTGGGTCTGTTTGTGTTTTCAACGTCGGATAATATACAAAAAAAATATCTTTAATATTTATTGCACGCCTCATAAGCGTTGTAGTGTATTACTCTCAACATGTCAGGGTTAATCAAATTTAAGTATCTATACGCTAGATATGTATCTACATGATTTCTTTAGATACATATTGAATACGTTATAAATCGGTACAGGCGTCTTCGAATAACCGGTGATCATACATAAAAAAGATCGCGACGAATTGATAACCTCCTCACAAAATAATTAGAATGGACTTAATTAAATTAAAAATGGGACGGTAAGGTCAGCGCCCCACCTCGCGCTGACCTATGAGAAGCTGCCTTGGGAAACTACAGCCCAGTTTAACCCTCTAGCCCGCACAGGTAACCTGGCCCAACAGGGCTTACCGTCCAGGAGTAGACTGTCATTGATTAGAGGTGGATTGATAATTCAATTTTAATATATCAATCGGGAGGATAAGTATTTTGTATGATTTTAATTTGTACTTATAATAAGTGTACTTTTACAATAAAGTGATATGTCCGAAATCGAATCTACGATGCAGTGTTCCCCTAATTTTTACTCTCCTCAAATTTTTTAGGCATTCTAGGCATATAGATACTTAATTTAAAGATCATCCACAAGTTTATAAACTTGCGCGGAAAAATTGGTAAAAATTGTAACACATTTAAAAAATGATTGGCAACGCCATCATTTTAGGTATATATATCATTACCAGCTGATCTTTATTTAGGTGATAACTATCAATAGTATCAATCATACAGATAATTCTCCCATGACCCCCTTTTTTTCCTAGCAGTGTTGAACGGCTAGGAAAAAAAGATACATCGTAATATAATAATAAAGCTATAAAAACAACATTTATTTGTTAATAAAATATGTTGGAAAGATGGATTAGTAACATTAATAATTGATTAGGTACTCATTTTCAGCACCTATTACGTTAAAAAATAATAAAAATGTGCTAAGTAGGAATCTATTGGATATGTAATGTTTAAGAAATCATTTTACCTTCTAAGTAACAGTTTGACATCCTGCAAATCCTTCCATACGCAACTAGGATAGTGCTTGTTGTGTATAGGTACTAAAACACTGATGAGTGGCTGCGGACAATTAGTATGTGACCTTAATTTCTCTAGCCTCAAGCGCCTGCATTTCGCTAATATCTAAGTTTGATAAAAAAATCAACAAAATTTACTGCTTAATCAAAACAAAATGGGTACTTACAGTGCATTGAGAGCACATAAAACGTCTTAATACTAAATAAAAGAATATAAATGTTTTCTATAACTTAACAAAAATATATCTACCTCTCTAATAACTATAGCAAAACTAAAATTACCTATGTAAGTAACATTAAATGTTTGACAAAATAAGGTTAATTTATTTTAAAGGTAATTTCAGTCCACAATCGAAAAAAATATCTGAAAATGTGATCAGTCCATGGAGATTGTGTTGAATGTCTACTCCATAAAAAAGTTTTAACTTTTTTACACCTTTTAAGGTAAGTACATACTTTATATTATTATGTACGCTAAGTACATTTAAAGACCTTGAATAAATTTATGGAAAGTTTGGTAGATTTAAAAAGTACCTGATATGTTCAGAGAGATTAAAATTATTATAAAAATAAAAATAGTTTGTGCTGGATGGTTGGTAAATATGTAAAAAGCACCAACCTTTATAAATCTCATACCTAAGTACTTTTAAATTAATATACATAGTTCGGCCTAAAAGTCTCGTTGAAGACTTCATTATTTTCAAATATTTCACCCTATCTATCATATACATACAGACTTATTATTATTGATCGACGAACTAAATCCTTACCTACATCCTCGAAGCTATTTAAAAATATTATGGCTGCATTTATGTTTATAGTAAACAATGGACTAAAAATATATCAATCAAATATAAACTATCTCAAGAATAAACTCATAAAGGGTCAACACTTAATACTAAATTCAATAAATGAACAAATAAAATATAACAAAAATGGGAGAAAAAATAAATAGTAAATTTAATCTCGCGGTAACAAAAAATAACGGTCAGTATTACCTACATTGAACATTTAATACGAACAAATTATTTTTATATTAGGTATAACGATAGACATCTACTATTTCATGAAACTACTGAACATTCATATACATAAACTTTATTTTTGGTGGCTTGTTTGTGAACGGATCATTGTTGGTTCAAAGATGGTCTATGAACAGGTAGGTCATGCTGGTTCAAGTGCTTGTAAATAGATCGTTTTGGTTCAGAGGTGGTTGAATTCTGTAATTGTTTTTGGCCATTTTTTATATTATTTTGAAACTACACAGATAACATCGATTATTATATTATTTTATTAATATTATGTGTCAAGTTGCACCATATTGTTTATCATGATTTGTATATGATTGAATTAGGGTAAATATCGAATAAGTATGATCAATACAAAAATAGATGAACAACTACTCACTGACCACAACTCAATATTTACCCTATTGGTGTCAAGGTTGTAAATGTAGTTATTAATGCCTTCAGTACAGTGATGTATAGCATGAGCATAGAAAGGTGTAAAAAAAAATTAAACGGAACCTGCAACAATCAAAAATTTCACAATTTTGCACTTTAAAATAACAAGGAAATAACCAAACACAAAATGAGATCATACCTATTATAAATAGCTTATAAACATAAAAAACAAGTAAATGTCAAATTATAACTTTGGTTTACAAAAGTAACCTCAGAGAATGTCCAAAGTGCCTTGCCTAGTAAACTTCAAATATTTACATAGGTAGAGTAACAACTTATTGTCTAGATATAATTTAATAAAATAATAATGTCTAACAAAATAAACTGACACTGTATTAAAGGCAGTTCCAGTCCATAATACTGAGCAACTTTCCCTTTCCTACAGATATCCAAATATTCAAACTTGATCCCCCATCTTCGTAATTATAGTCCAATATCTTCTACAAAGAAAGTTCTTCAATACCATGAACGTATTCGACAAGAAAACTTTCTTTCATGTGCAGTTCAACATGATTTAGAACGTTGAACTGAAATAGTTTCAGAATTTTTCATGAGTCAGTTTTTCAGGAAACTAGTTTCAGTCTAAGGATGGTCTACTCAGTCGTCTAATTAAGTATACAGAGTCAGGTGGGGTCGTGAGGATTGTAGTATCTATTATTGAATAAGCGATACTAAACTATTTCACATTTTCTGTCTTGTCCGCTTTGTCCCACCGGTGACCCCACCAGCAGCTAGCGCCACCACCAGACTTAGTATCTGGCTTCTGGCAAGAGGGCCATCGAAATGATGTATTCGGGATAGATCCGAAAATCCCTAGCTGAAAACTTTTTCCAACAACACGAACTGACAAGGTTAAATATAGTTAACCTAAAGAGTATCAAATAGTTCTTTAAAATAGTTGTTGCCGTAGGCCTGTGATTGACGAACTAATATAGTTTTATTATAAAACGCGGGTTAACGTTAGTACTTGGTACTTTAAATTATTACCGTCGTATTATAAAAACAGGACTTTGTTACTAGGTTTAAACCATTATCCACCCAAATCAAGTTGACATTGACAGATGAGTTAGTTTTACTGTACCAAATGTCAACTTGATAGGACGTATAATGGTTTAAGCCTAGAAACAAAGTTAGTCCCAGTTTTGTAATATACATATAAGATGGTTATTGACTCATCAAAACCAAATGACATCGTCATAAAATATAAAATATTTATTTTTCATCGATGCCATTTTGTTTTGGGTGGTAAATGGTTTAGACCAGGTACTATACTTATAGGTTGTATAGTGAGTACATTTGATAAACGGGGAAGAAGGGCGAGAGCTCAGTACATATTGTAATTTGAAAGGGATGCAAAAAAGAATAAAAATAAAAATTTAGAGATTAAAAACATTTAAGAGTGCGTAGAAAAAAATGCAATAATTATGATAAAGTTTAGATTTTTTCTGAGTTGTCATCACCGCATTATATAATAAAACTGCTATTAATTACACATGTCATAATTCAGTGACCGTTTTCATTTATGTAATGTACTTACATTACATGTTTTAATATAATTTAACAATATAGAAAGTCACCTATATAAAACACGCAAGAAAATTTCAAAGGCCCATATGAGCTCACGATCAGCTGATCGTTGTTTATGGGAGTTTGAAATTTTATTCCGGTTTTCTTGTAAGCTTAGTAAAACTTAAATATAAATTCATTAAAAAATAACAAACATTTGCTAAACCTTTTAGTTTAAAATATGATTTGTCTCGTTTTTTCAATGTCAAATACAGAAAGCGATAGGCATAAAACATTTAAACTAAAATAGGTTTAACAAGCGGAATACGAGGACAAGGGTTGGTGATTTAGCTTACCTTGCAAAAGATCCATGACCATCATACCAGCTCACATACTAAATCACTTTCTTATACGTAAGTAACATATGTATATTATGTAGGATAAGTTAAATCACTTAGCTTACAAAACATGCCTACGAGATACGATAGTCCTGGAGCAAGGTACAAATTAGCGCACTGAAAAAAAAGACCTGAAATCCAGAAGCTGAATTAAGTCATGTGGTTCGGACAGTTGTCATGTCGGTCAATCGTTTACTCATCGTCGAAGGTGGAATCCGGGTACGCCCACGGCGGTCGGCTGGACGTGTGAGATGTGGTGCAGTTAGTCCTGGCGTTGTAGCTGTGAACAAAGGTGTGATGAATCTCTTTTTTTAAATGCCTTCCTAAAAAGGAGGTTAAGAATTCCTTGCCATCTTTTTTCAATGTTCCGTACCAATAGAATATTAACAGAACTGTATTACTAAGACTCCGCTGTCTGTCTGTGCGTCCGTCCGTCTGTCCGACTGTCTGTCACCAGGCTGTATCTCATGAATCGTGATAACTAGACAGTTGAAATTTTCACAGGGAACATGGAATTATCTTTCTTTTCGGATAATCAGGTGATTCAAGCCTGCAATATCCTAACCAGACTGGAAACCATTTTTCCCAGCAGAAAGTATATTTCCCAGTGAGATTCGAACCGTCGACCTCCGGGTCACAAGGCGAAAGCCTTAACCACTAAACACTAAAAAAGTAAAATAGATACCGCGACTCGACTTGCTTGTAGCTGGATCCCTGAGCAGGCTCCAGCTCAGTCACGTGCCATGCCAGCAGGGGGTCGGAGTACCTAGAGAATTGGAGAGGAGTTAATCACGGTTATTATTTTTGGACGGGCGTAACTACGTGGACTCGATCGAAAGTCACATGCTCAAATGTAGATTACGTATATGGATACACAGACCAATTTTTTTTTATCAAACCAATGAAAAGCCAGCGTGTATTATACAACGTGGAATGGACCCGTAATAAATCGAACCACGGGCTGTACCATATCACTAAAATAACAGTCAAAAATCAAAACATATTTCGACATTTCCATACAAATTGTTAATTTTTTACTTTAAATTTAATTTCATTATACTTTACTGATCTAGTATAATAGTCTGCTTCTATTTATTAGTCGTTCCACGTTGTATATAAAAAAAATGTGATGACAGGACACTCACTCAAAGTTGCCATAGCTTCCGTTGTTGCCGTCGCCCTCGAAGATGTTGCGGTCGCCAGTGGGTCTAGACTGGTGGGGGGAGGGGGGCGGGATGGTGGTCCGGTCTAGGGGGTTCGGCTGGGGCGGGGTAGGCGCGGGGGGCATGGGCGGGTCGGTCTCCAGGGTCGAGTTCTTGATGCCGTACTTGAAGTACATCACCAGGCCTGGAGCGGAAAGACAAATATTAGATGAGAAAAATAAATCATGATGATGACATAAGGGTAAATCATATCTCAAACTCTGTAATTTGTTCAACGTTAAAAAAGAATAATTGTCCAAGTGCGTGTCGGGTTCCGTAGTTGCGAAAGCCAACTTTGTGTTCATTTTTGTTCATTATCAACTTAAATTTACTTTTTCATCATTTTATTTTACCACTTTTTGCCATTCATGTACGTACTCATTTCAAATTACACCTTTCTAGTCATTATATCTCTGACTAAAACCGTGGACGAACAGACTGACAGACAGATATGGCGAACTAAAAGGGTTCCTTTAGTTCGCCGGACGTCCTGCTATGAGATGGGTTGACGATAATTAAGGCCCATTTTAGACGGTTCAAGTTTCTTGCGTGTTGCATACAATTTTATTGAAGCAATAAATGATTTGTATGGCTGACATTTCGTTTAGACCATGCAAGTTGTCTATTGCTGCAATAAAATGGCATGCAACGGTCAAGAAACTTGCACCGTCTAAATGGGCCTTTATAGTCGTTGACGATATTAAATCGCGGGTTGCACCTGAAAGAGGGCAGCACAGGACCGAGTCTGGTGAAGTCAACGAAGAGAGGCCTATACTCCGCAGTGGGCGAAAGAAGAAATGACATGACGACAAAACTACGTCACAAGTTACGGCCGGTGAAATATCGGATGTGGAGGCTTGCATGTATTGATTCATAGAACATCGAGTTCTTACCAAGAATCATCCAGATGGTAAAGCGTACGAGGGTCAGGATCGACAGATTCAGAATCAAGTAGATGTTGACCAAGATAGCGGTAGCGGGCACGAAGGGCAGGCCGGGGGTCGTGTACATCAGAGCAACACTGAAACAAAATTGTACACAGAATTGAATGTACAGTTCATTGACAAAATTATAATAAAGTACGCCAAAGCGCACGAGTTTAGGTTGTGTTGAGGCGATCCATTTTCTCGACAACACAGATATTGTGCGTTAAAAGTGCTAAACATACACAATGTATTTAGCTTATTTTGTTTCTTCGTCACTATCTTGTTTCTATGTTCGTTTGTGTGACTTTATTTTTTATTTCTAACCGACTTCCACAAAAAATTATGAGGTTATCAACGTTATTTTTTTATCACGATATTTTTTTACATTATGTACTGATTCTTTGAAGACGCCTGGACCGATTTGGAAAAATATTTTTGGAAAGGGCATACTTGTCAAATGGTCTTATATAAAATTTATCAAAATCGGTAAGGTAGTTTGGGGATAAAGTCGGATTTAAGTTTTGAAAAATTATTAATGTAACAGACAAACTACACGCTGACTTTTCATTGGTTTTGGAAAAGAAAATGTCGTATGGTAAATAAATTACTCTATCCATATACGTAATCCAAATTTGTGTATGACATAAGATAAAAAAGTTACAAAAATGATTCGTAGTTATACGCCGGCCGCCAGCTACGTAATGTCGATGACCCCGGCCGGCCGGCGGGCGATGTATGGCGGCGGTTCTACTAATTGATCTCACAATTTTGCTTTCGGGTTTTAGACAACATTTTTTGTTTCTAAATTTTTATTTTGACTAGCTAATTAGGTCTTACTAACGATGCCAATAAAGTGGCCTTCGGCTTCAAAACCAATGAAAAATCACCGTGTATAGCATTTCTGCCACCCGTGCAAGTGGTTTCATTAGATGCGACGGAAGTGTGGAACAGGAAGCCAGGGAAGTGCTCTCTTTGATTCGACCAATGAAGTTGGTTGCTTATTTTATTACCAAGGTGAGACGTCAGATGTTGCGAATGTACATGAATGAACTCTTCATAGTCAGCGAGTTTTTTAATAAGCCTGGCAAATAAATTTCTTTATAAAATAAACACCTTCCTCAACTTACCGGTTCTGAGGCTTCCTGGAGATGATGAGCAGGATCGCGATGATGCTGAGCAGCAGGAGTCCCATGAAACAGCCCGTAAAGGTGGAGCCCGGGCTGCCGTAGGCCGCGATCAGGTCGAAGATGATAATCAGCACGTACATCACGCCAACGGACTTGATCACAAACATTCCTATAACATAAATGCACTTATGAATTCCAATATACATATGCATGTTAAGTTTGGTTTTATATTTGGGATACAGAAGACTGCAGTCTGCAGATGATGATGATTGTGATATGCATGTCAAACTAAATAATTAAATAAGACTTGAACTTGTGACCTTGTTATGACTAAATACTCTATCTGACTAATTGAACTCTCTAACTAATTGAACTAAGCTATCACGTGCTCCAATTCAAAATCAGTTCGGCCTAAGCCTAATTAGTTAAGCCTAAAGTAGTTAAACTGATGTAAATGGTCCTGGTCTGAACTAATATGTCTTGGAAATCTTAGGATAAACCGGTTTGGCCCAGAAAAAACTAGTTTGTACTGAAATTGGATTTGAAGAAGACGTGTCATGGTTGAAGAAGACAACTAACATATTTTTTGAGCTCAGGATGCAACCATAAACAGGGCAAGATAAGAAGTTGATAAGTTTTATTTGTTAATCGCCTGAGAAATTTGTATATACTTACTTACATTACAGAAAAAAGAATAGCCTCTAAATAAAACCTATACATCCGAAAAGTGTTACGAAATTCTAAAATTTGTATTATTTTATAACTGTTCATGAATCAGTAAAAAGCATATTAGGAAAAAAAGAAGACATTGAGGGTCTGAGAAAAGAACGCACAGCTAAAATATCAAACCTTGAAATAAGAAATTTGTGGTTTTCTTCAAAGCTATTTTATAAAACCACATCTATGTATAGACAAAAACTTTTTGCACTTTTTTTGTTGTTGTTAGCTTCTAGCTGAGGCAAACAAAGTGGGTGTGACAACACGATTAATTAGATAATAAAAAGAGTTCTAGGTTGATGATCGTTAAGTTTTTTTTAATATTTTTAAACTAATTACTTACCAGGAGCAATCTATTAGTGTACACAAGAGCACTACAGGAAAGCATTCTTGGTCCACTACAATAAAAACCTATACTTTATCAAATGGCGAACAAAAATGTTATACTACGTATACAATTTGCAAACAGCCTTAGTTCTACATTCATCTACATATACCAATTTTCATCAAAATCGTTGGAGCCATTTCCGAGATCCTAATTATACTTAAATAAGAATTGCTCATTTTTTATTTTTTATTTATTTATCACAGAATCAACAGCACTTAACAATATTATTATTTTATCTTATAAACTATAACTTACTGCCAATTACAGATTCTCATCATGTAAATTAAAATGTTCAAAAATGATGTTAAGAGTTGAAATAGATACTTATATTATAGGTATAAACTACAACAATTTAAAAAAACGTATTCTTTACTAACAACAACAAAAAAAAGCACGGGACCAGTTTTTATTAACAAGGTATTAAGATATTAAGAATTAACATTTAAGGTACAATTTTTAAAAACTAAGACCAAAAATACTAAAGTAATTACTACTAAAGTATACTAAAGTAAATACTAAAGCTCATTTGGAGAAAACAAAAAAAAAAAACGACATTTCCATACAATTTGCCCGGGCAGCTGCACTCATTAGAACGGAAATGCTTTCCTTATTCGTTACACTTTATCTTTTTCGTTACACTATAGTGATCTAGTATAAGCCCAAGGTTTATTACGGGTATGTATGTCCCGCCCACGAAGTTTAAAATAGGATACGTACCAGATTGTTCGGTAGCCGGTCCGCAGTCGACCCAGGGGAAGAGTCCAGGGCACAGGTAAGACATGGCCTGCAGTTGCCGGTACAGGGCGTCGAAGAAGCGGCGCCAGCGGGAGTTGTTGCCTGAGGATCCGCCGGGAAGAGCGCCTATAGAATAAAGTTACATTGCAATGGCGTTGGGTGAGAATTTGGGCTAGTAGCTATGAAACGAATTAAAAACCTATCTGATTAGGTTATAAAGGTTAATGACGTAAGCCGATCAATGTATGGCTTATAATTTGCATGTTATTATTTTTATTAATTTAGTGTGAGTCTCTGAGCGTGTTTACACAAAAATTATCACTGTGTGTATATTTGAATATCCTACGAACGTTTTCGTATTTTTAATATGTGGTTGTGTGCAATTCAGTCTTATTATGAGGATGCACTATCTTGGACTAAATGGACATTCTAATGCGCGATGCGCCGATATATCTAGGTTTTGTTGTTAGTAATAAATGCTTATATATTAGAAACCCATTAGGGAACACGATGGGAATCGACTTCTAAGGAGGCCCCGCCACTGTTACATTGTCACCCGTGTATTACGACACTGGAGATAAACCAAAGATTACATCGCACGATGGACTTTCCACCATCCCGTTCGTTGTTAGCGAGGTAGTAATACATGACGGCGCTCGATAAATGCTTTTACCGGCGCTACGTGTAAGAGGGCACGTCTTTATCCTTTACGAAGTAGACAGTCTAGAGTTATAAAAGCAAAAAGGATTCCAAAAAGTTTACAATTGTATTCCGCCACCAAAAAACCCTGCCGAAATTTCTGTCAATTCGCATGCAGTTGAAAATCGACGGCCATCTTGGATTTAATGAAAAAAGAAACAACTTTTGGTTAGAGTGGCTCGGCCTGCGTTCTCGTCAGCCTTTCTTAGTCCGGAGTTATACATATCGAAATAAAACATTAAACACAACAAATAAAACCAGTCAAGTGCAGGTCGGTCGGGTCTATTGAAAGTTCCATACAATAGGGGCAAAGCAAAAGTTTGTTCAATAGGGAAACATTACAATCTTTAACTTTTTTTCTAGTTCTCCGACTTCAAGTTAATTTTGTGTATAATAATTGTTATTTATAACTTTTGGAGTGAAATATTTTTTTAATGTTTTGTATTGTTTTTCTTGTAGCTTGTGGAGTAAAAATAACATTTTGTATTTCTTATGGAAATCCTTTGTACATATCATTGGAAAATTCTTAATTTTTTCGTACAAGCTTTTATTGTTAGGCCTAATCTTATACCTTTAAACAAGCAATTCTTGTATATATATATATATTTATTTATAAATTTATGTGATCTCGAAAACGGCTCTAACGATTTCGCTGAAAATTTGTATATGGGGGTTTTCGGGGGTAAACAATCGATCTAGATTAGTCTTATGTTTGGGAAAACGCGTATTTTCGAGTTTTCATGCGTTTTTCTTTCCAGCCAGAATATGGTCGCTAATTTCGTCGCGGCGTCGCGCGTTCGTTTGGCTCTGTGGTTTGGTTAAGGATGCAGACCGCTAGAAAGAGTGTTACGGGTTCGAATCCCACTCGATGACTTACTTTAGTTTTTTTTATGTTCAAGTTTATATATAATTTTTTATTTTGTATTGTTTTTAGACAAGTTTAAAAAAATGTAGTTAATGTTTGAGATGTAACCGAGCGAGCAAAGCTCGGTCGCCCAGGTACTTACCTATTAAGAAAAATGTAATAAGCCCAAAATTGATAGGGTTGCGTCATTATGTTACCGAGTTTCTATGGCCACCTACCGGCTCTATTAGCAGCTTCTTGTCACAATAGTCATCTGATTTACATAAGCATTTAGTTTAGTTAAGTTTTTTTGTTGTTATTTCTTTTTACTCAATAAAATTTATTTGTTAAAAAAAAAGGAAACAAAATTATCTCAATCGTTAACCGGGAAGTGGCTTCGCTAAGTCAGGGTTTTTTTTATTTGCCTGGAATAAATATACTTGTATAATATTACTGTGAAAGTCGGCCGTTATTAACATTTTTCCGAGATATCGTCATTATTATTTCCAGGAAAAAGTAAAGTGGACAAATGAAAGAGCTTATAAAGCGAGAGTGCACATTTTCAAGCAGCAATTGAAGCGATTTATCGCAAAGCAATAAGTTACGATAGAATTCTATGTTTAAAAGTACTTCGGAATTTTGTAAATAATATATTTTTTTAAGATTTTTTTTGTATTATAATGATAATTAAAAGAACATTTTGAATTAAGTCATTAAATGTACCTATCATAACATAACACGCTAACATCTTAATTTTTTTTTTCGGATTCAATTATATTAATTCTGTGAGTAAAAGGTGAGTTTTTTTTTCATAAATTCAAAATGGCCATCGATTCTCAACTGCATGTACTTTGACTGTACTTTCGGTATTAATGTATGTTTCGGTATACAGGGTTTTTTTTTGTGTTGCAAAATCAAAATTTAAACGTTTTAGGAATCCTTTTACTTTTACGGCCGAAAATATGGAACTACTTAAAAAATGAAAATAGTTACTTCTGTTTCCATATTTTTTTTTTAATATGTTCTTTTATTTAGTTATGAGTTACATATCACCTTTGTTTTATTTACATATACTTAAGTTTTTATTAGGTATCACTTTAAATTTTAGAATGTTTTATTTTCTTGTTTCTCTAAAAATATTTTACTTTGAAGTAAATAAAGAAAGAGTAAGGTTTTAACTAAAATTCTTTGAACCGATGTCATTGATTGATCACTGACACGCAACATTCCTTTCCAGTAGGGTTCTACAGACCCGTAACAGTACACTACCCTGGTCGGCAAGGGTCAGCAACGAGTGCCATGACAGTCGGTGACCATTGGCAACTGTCGGCGATTGTAGAAGACCGTCGCGCGACAGTTGAAGGGTCGCCAGCTGTCACTGACACACAGTCGCCCGTCTGTCTGAGCCAGTAGTTAATCAGATTACTGTGTCAATCGAATATCGTATAACTTGAACATGCTGTAATGTAACTCTAGATTTACCGGTAATTAATGATGTACGTTAGTCGAGAGTCTAATTAAATTAGAGATAGCTAACACATAGCGATTATCTAGGTACCACCACTAAATCGCATCGTAGCCATCAGTTTGCATTAGCCAGCTGATTCGACGTCTAGGCGGATTATTAAACGCCGTAATCCAATAAGGCAGTTTCCTGGGTCAAATAAATATTTGATGATATTTGGTACTGTCAATAGAATAAAACGTCACAAAATTTTGTCACTTGTCACTTGATTTCAGATTTATAATTGCGGAAAAACTGATATTAAGAGTGGTATTTGACTCTAAGAAATTATGACGTCATTATCTTTATTTCATACAAATGCCATAGAAAAAGTTTTTTTGACCTTTAGAAAAAAGTGTCTGATTTGATTTGTTGGAAACATTCTTATTGGCCGCCTAGGCCGACAGTTAATTGATCTCGGAGTCAAAGTGAAAGTCTTGCCTTGTCTCTCAGCCCTTTGAAGTTGACTTTACCTCTAAGTATAAAACTGCTTGTTTAAAATTGGTAATACTTACCGTAAAACTTGTTTTCGGTGTGATTCATCAAGAAGGCATCGTCGCGTCCAAACTCCTCGCTCTCGTCACCAGGTAGAGTTTCATCAGAATCAGGGGAGCTGCGAACATATGAGAACTAACACTCAGAGTGGGGTTTGTTGGGAAGGGAAGGGGCGGCCGGCCTTTCGCGTTGCAAAGCCTTTTTGTTTTAATATTAAGTATAATTCGCGCTTGCGCATAGCTTTGATTGTTACCTGCGGGTGACTCGGCGTACCATGACGTGCTGGCTGGTGGAGGGCAGCACGTGGGTCTGAGCGTGCTGCAACAAAAGAAAAATATTATTGTATGATTTGTATAGATGTATGGATGTATGTATGGATGTATGTATGGACGTTTCGATGTTTGGAGGTCTAGATGTTGGGATGAATGGATGTTTGTTCCGTTTCCACGCCAAACGTTTTCTGAAAGGTAAGTACCTACGAAATCCATGAAAATGTGCTGTGTTTTCCAGCCCAGAGAGACTTCATCTCTTCCCGTGGATGTTGTAACAGGTGCCAAATGGACTAAGAACAACTAGTGATAGTGACCACACCACAGATTAAAGAAGGTCCCACACATTAATTTGTTCTGTGTACGTAAACCTTTTCAGAAGAAATATATTTTATTCTACGTGTTTTTTTTTACATTCAGAATAACGCATAAGTGTATATTTTTGTATGTTATTGTAGTGTAGTGTATTTAATATGGTTGAGGACTAAAACATATTTTGGCTCATCAGGTATATCTAAAAAAATATTGTGTACGTATTTTGCCTTTTCTCTTCTCATAATTATCTAATAAATGGTAATCATAAACTCCGAAACTTCGACGCGCTGTTCTGAATTTTTACTGCTTTGATATCTCGAAAAATAATTATTTTTGGAAATCTGACTGACGGACTAAATAAAATAATTATTGGACCCAGTCACGTACTTATTATCAGTAAGTAATAAGATTCATAATTAAGTAGTCTTGATTATTTTGACCAATCTAGAGCGGCTTGCATCTACCATTAAGAGGTAATTGGCCTTATAATCTTAATCCTAGAGGCCTATGTCCAGCAGTGAACGTTATGTGGCTGAAATGATGATGATGATGATTATTTTGACCACTAATTAGAATCGGCCTCAAATAAGCACCGAAAAGGTTCAAAACAACAACCAATTACAAGGAACCATACTGATCTCATTAAAATCAACATTACGATATCCCTTAAACGAATTGCGATGTCGAGTTTCAATTAGGGGAGTTAATTACTTTTGTGGCACAAAGTAATGCCACAGGCAGTGCAGCAAACATGGTTACATACACAACATGTGTGTATCTGTGTCTCTATGTATATGTGATATATGCAAATAAACTAGTATAATTATTTATTTATTTAATACTACTGTGAAAGTCTGTCGTTCCAATCAACATGTAAGATACCAACATTTTTCCAAGATATTGTCATATTATTTCTAGGAAAAAGTGAAGCGGACAAATTAAGGAGCTTATAAAGTGAGAGTGCTCATGCCCAAGCACCAATTTAAGAGATATTAAATCGCAAAGCAATAAGTTTCGAAAGAATTTTATGTTCAAACATTAAGCTATCCCTTAAACGAATTTCGATGTCGAGTTTCAATTAGGGGAGTTAATTACTTTTGTGGCACAAAGTGATGCCACAGGCAGTGCATCAAACATGGTAACCTATACAACATGTGTGTGTTTATATGTATCTGTGTATGTGTGAAATAAGCAAATAAACTTGTAGTTATTATATTACTGTGAAAGTCTGTCGTTCCAATCAACATGTAAATACCAACAATTTTTTCGGCGATATCGTCATATTTCTAGGAAAAAGTAAAGCGGGCAAATTAAGGAGCTTATAAAGTGAGAGTGCTCATGCCCAAGCACCAATTTAAGAGATATTAAATCGCAAAGCAATAAGTTTCGGCAGTGCAGCAAACATGGTTACCTATACAAAATGTGTGTGTTTATATGTATCAGTGTATGTGTGAAATAAGCATATAAACTTGTAGTTATTATATTACTGTAAAAGTCTGTCGTTCCAATCAACATGTAAGATACCAACATTTTTCCAAGATATTGTCATATTATTTCTAGGGAAAAGTCAAGCGGACAAATTAAGGAGCTTATAAAGTGAGAGTGCTTATGCCCAAGCACCAATTTAAGAGATATTAAATCGCAAAGCAATAAGTTTCGAAAGAATTTTATGTTCAAACATTAAGCTATCCCTTAAACGAATTTCGATGTCGAATTTCAATTAGGGGAGTTAATTACTTTTGTTTTTATTTTTAGTAATATTTTTAATTTATAGAATAGCATTTAGTTAATTAATTATAATGTAATTCTAAAATAAAAGACCAAAAATTACTTTTGTGGCACAAAGTGATGCCACAGGCAGTGCAGCAAACATGGTTACCTACACAAGATTTGTGTGCCTGTGTGTCTCTGTGTATGTGTGAAATAAATAAGTTAGAAAACTGCTTGACAATTACTTTTTCGTGCCTTTTGGTGTCGAAACATTGGGTCCATGGGGTGATAAACCAAAAAATAATACCTAATTGTAAAACTAATAACTACGCGCCTCATCGAGACACCTAGAGACCCAAAAGCTAGCAGTTTTTTCACCCAACGGATAAGCTTCGCTATCCAATGGGGGAATGTTGCCATCATTTTGGGCAAGTTGCCTCATTACCTGAAATAGTTCACAGTTTATTGTGGAATGCATGTAACATCATAATGATGTTAAAAAGTGTATCTGAGTGTGGCATCGTAGTGCCCAAACGAATGGACCGAATCTGATGTGGTTTTTTGTTTGATAGCTGACTTGATCGTGATGGTCCTTAGGTATATTTAATAGAGACAATTTTAGCGGTTTAAGAGTTATGAGGGTAAAAGTTTTTAAACTTACAAAATAAATACAATTTTTTGACTATTTAGTAATTGTTATTACGTAATTTATGTACGTTAACTCGTTCGCAAGCATTACATGTTATTTTTCTTTTTTTCTTTTAATTGACCTGTACTGTAACACTATTGTTTTTTTTTTAAATAGCCTATACTTTCCCACTGCTGGGCAAAGGCCTCCCCTCTAGTACGCCACTGTTCTCTGTCATTTATTTTCGACTTCCAGGTCTTGTCAAAAAGCACCAGATCATCGCACCACCTTGTCCTTGGGCGACCTCTTTTTCGACGCCAGCCTACCGGCACCCATTCTGTAGCGATCTTGGCCCACCTATCTGGGTGCATCCTACACACATGCCCTGCCCAGTCCCATTTGAGTTTGGCTATATATTATAATTATTTATTAATTAAAGAAGACATAACATTACGGCGAGTAGGCGACCAATACTGTGAAGATGAGTTTCTTTCAGCGTTTCTTCTTAGCAGAGGTCATAACAAAGTGGTATGGTGGATTTCTTTAAAAATAAATTAAATTTCATTATACACTACACGTAATGTAAATTATACTCATTGACGTGTAATGTAAACCTATTGAGTAGTAAACAAGTGTCATAGAGTTTACGCTCCTCTGGTCGATTTTAACTTCATACACGAATAAATCTGAATGTAATCAATTCACGTGACTTTATTGTAAAGTTTTGTGTTCAACCGACCAAAATACGTTGTACACGACCGGCGATGTCAAACAGTCCGGCTCTAACACCAGCTTTGACGCTCTCAAATTGCCAATATAATGTTGATTTGCAGCCTGCGATTTGCATGCTGCGGTTAGCTCAAAGCTCGGGACAGGGACGCATATTTACATAGCTTGGTTCGCAATTTTGTTACAAAAACAGACAATACATTTTACGACATATCAATGAAGTATTCTCAGTCCACATATCTTCTAATTTCAATATCAGACTAATTTTAAGTTGACGTCTTTAAGGAAAATGAGCGGCATTAAACTTAGCTGTAAGTGCTGTAAGTAGATGATCTGACGTTAACAACTACTTAATATGAAATAGAAATAAAAGTTCAAAATTATCAAGTGATACAAATATCCATAGATTTATAAATTATTTTACTTTGACTTTGATTTGACTTTCATTTTATAACGATGACGATTGAGGATCGATTGAAAGGATAAAAATAATAAAAAAATAGAATTCGTTTAGGCAAAATAGCTAAAAAACGAATCAAGATACCAATAAATATTGATAAATAGCAGATGATGCCCAGTACGAGTATACAAGACTAATACCTATATACCATTTGGAGCCCAAGCTGGGAAAAATGGACTAACTTTTGTTTGTGTTAACTCGCCGACAAATGGTTCGTTACAATTTTTGTAGAACACGGTGATGAAACTGCATAGGTTTTGTAAATTTGAAAAGCAAATCGAAGCTATACAGAAATTCGGTATACTCAAAGTGAAAAACATTTCATCTTGTTAACAGACAAGACTATGTTGATGAATTTCCAAAATCAAAATCTTCTTCTTCTTCTTCTAATCGTGTGTGTTAGTGACTAACACTAGTGTCAGAGTTTTTAAACCGCCTTAAAGGCCTCTGACATGGTTTTAGGTAACGACCAATGTCAAGGACAGTGACCGGGACCGACGGCTTAACGTGCCCTCCGAAGCACGGATCATCTTACTTATCAGACAATCAGGTGATCAGCCTGCAATGTCCTAACCAAACTAGGACAACAACACAAAGTCGTTGCCCCCGCTGGGAATCGAACCCGCGACCTCCGGGTATGAGCCGAACGCTCTAACCACTACACCACGGAGGCAGTTCAGAATCAAAATCTAATCCATTCTTCCATGCTGGTCTGGGAGAAAAGAAAAAACGTAGAATGTACCAGCTGCTTCTTTTCCCGCGCAGATCGTAAGAGCAGATCGAGGGAATAGGCGAGGTTTGAATCATGTTAATAGGCGATGCGGCTAGCAACCCATGATTATTTTGATTCCTTTTCCATCTTAACGCCCACTACGTCAGGGATAAAGACGTGAAAATGTATCTGTATCAGTAAAATCTAATCCGTTTTAGGCTTGCTTTGGGCCTCAAATTGTGTAAAGTTTTGTTAATACGCGCTGGAGTCGCTCGGGCAGGCAAAAGCCACACCGATGATCAAATTGATGTCTCACTCCTTTGTGGTCTATCTGTACCGTGAAGCTAAAGGGCTCTCTGTACCTACAGAGCATGGACTTCCTTTGACAGACGATGATTGTAGTGATTGTAAATAAAGTTGACATACGCTTTCGGTATCTAGTCGACGGGACATTGGGAGAGGATGCTGTATCAAGCTTAAGTAATATAAAATAGTTTGAGAACCAAATTTTTTGAACAAAAGACTGACCGGCGAAATCATCATTTCAGCTACATAACGTCCACAACTGGACATAGGCCTCTCCAAAGGAATGTGCAGTACATAAGCGATTCCTGCCAAAGAAATGACTTTTGACGACTTTGCTGTCTGTGAATACAGAACCATAGGACTCATAGGTCAATAGTTATGACTTAAGGGACATTCAAGTTGTTAAGAATTGTTCTGTTAGTTAGAAAATCTAGCAATCAGAAAATGTCACTGTGATGTTACTAAGAACCTTTTGTAATAAGGGCTCATAGTTTCAAAAACTCAACATAAACTTAAAAAATAAAATAAAAATATTACTCAAGTTTATTATACAAAGAAAATATAACGTTACGACGTGCTCTTTAAATGCATATTCCATTTCATATTCCATTAAATGCAAAAAGAATGTTTGTTTTGACGTTTAGAATAATTGGGCAAGTGCGTGTCGGGCCACGCGCAGTGTAGGATTCCGTAGTTGCGAATGCCAACTTTGAGTTCTTGCCACTAAAAACGTCTAAAAACTAATATCTATTGAATTTGTATGAAAATGTCTTTTTTCAAGTACATTTTATAAGTTGATCGCCTATAACTTTTTAATTTGTATACCCTACTTGGCTCTGATAGTTTTCCTTCAAACTACATTATATAGTTTTTTCACGTGGCCATATATAACTGTTTATAGCAGAAAGATTAGGGGGGACACTTGACTCGAACAAAAATTTGAACTTTAAACCCAAATATTTCAGAAACGGATCCCAAAATCGAAAAATGGTGTTCACAAGCTAACAATATTTTTGAAAGATCTATTCAACGATACCCCACTCAATGTGTTTGTCGAGAAAAAAAATATTGACTACGTCTTTACTTGTATGGGAGCTACACTGAAAAAAAAAATTTTTTTCATATTTTATTTTACGACTTTTTCGCCATAATTAATATACATATCCATGCCAAATTACAGCTTTCTAGTACTTATAGTTTCTCTGTAGGACCGTGGACAGACAGACAGACAGACATGGCGAAACTATAAGGGTTCCTTGTTTACTACGGAACCCTAAAAAGCGGATGAAATTGACACAGCTACACACAGTCAAACACACACACACAGTCAAACACACACACACACACATCAAACAGTATATTTGAGCACTGAGAGCTGAAAATACAAATATCAAACTAGTTAATGCATAGAAAAACCTTGTCAATGGCGTGTGTTTAAATATTGAAGAGTTTCAACGCGGGTGACTGCGCCCTGGATAGGACTTTTCCGAGCGGTTGGAGGTAGACGGGATGCCGTGGCTTATTTATGATGCCCGGTTCTACTTTTATTGAAAGAAAAACAACACTAGCTGTTACTCGTAAGTATGAAACTAATTGCGTTATTGTAACTCTGATAAAAAGTTCAGCCACAAGATATAAATAAATATACAACGGGGAAGGGATCTATCTGTAATAAATCGAACCACCGGCTATACTAGATCACTATAGTGTATTGGAATTATAGCAGTAAAAGAACAAAAAAAAGTTGTCATTTCCATATACTAAAGAGTGCAGCGCCCGGGCAATTTGCATGGAAATGTCGATTTTTTTTAGCTTATTGACTGTTTATTTAACTTTATTATACTATAGTGATCTATCCCGTGGTTTGATTTATTCCGGGTATGTCTGTTCCATGTTGTATGTATAGGGACAAATCTTATTTGGTCTGAGGGACAAATCGCACTATTAAAGTTAGCCCCAATGTAAGCTGGAATGTAAGCTTGGATGTTTATCTATATATGTATCTGTTATAAAATATAGAATCGTTGAGTTAGTATCCTATAACACACTCGAACTTACTTTGGGGCTAGCTCAATCTGTGTAATTTGTCCCTATTTATTTATTTATATATTTATTTAAGCTTAAACTTGTGTCATGGAATACTAACTCAACGATACCATATTTTGTGTACTTAAACACACAAGACCCAGGACAATTTGAAAAAGGCGTAACATAACAAATAAATACTTAAAATAAAGGGTAACAAAACAGTGATGTAAATGATTCGAAAACTGGCACGACAGGATTCTACGAGACTCCGTTGAGAAATGCGACCTGTACGCGAGAACAGACTGACAAAGCATTTTTAGCCAATATCAAAACTGAGACCGTTTGCTCGCTCGGTCAATAAGTTATTGACCGAGCGAGCAAACGGTCTCAGTTATTGCGCATTAGCTAGTTATAAGTTATTGACAATAACTTATAACTAGCTAATGCGCGCGACTTCGTTCGAGTGGACTTTATGACTCCGATCAAGCTGTTCAAGTTGAATGAAATTGCACACGGTGTGCAAATCAAATTTAAATCGGTTCAGTAGTTTAAGAGTCCATCGCGGATAAACAACTTAACACGTAATTTTTATATATAAAGATTTTTAAAATCTAAAAAATGACTTCTACATTAAACTAAACAAGCGAAATTTCTATATGTACTCCTCGCAAGTATGTCCTTTTAAACAAAGCACGAATTTCCCAATTTCATAATCGGGGAACATACCTAAAAATATATTTACATTCGAATTGATAACCTTCTCCTTTTTGTAAGTAGGTTAAAAAGCAAATGATGCAGCAAAGGTCTTGTCAACACCGTCCGGAGCGTTTGAAGGTCCGTTGGGAGGCGGACGGTTTGTTTATGTACGATTCCACCTTTATTGAATATTTACACACAAAATACAGAGGTAACGGAAGGATACGCCGTGTGGTTTCCGACAGAAATAGGAAGACAGTTGAATAGGACCACTCCAAGTCCTCCCGCGAATATCGAAGAAGGCAACTTAGACAATACAAGCTGAAAAAAGCTTTTATACATCAATGAGACCTCTCCAACCCGACTGGCCAGCGAAGAGAGTGTAGGCCAAGTCCGCTGCCTGCTCTGGCCAAATATGGCACTGGTAGTACAGAGAGGGTCATGCTCCTGCAGTGAAGACAAAAATACCTGATGATGATGAAATTAATTTGCATACCGTCCGTACATTATTTTGTGAGGACAATTTATTTTTCGCCCCAGGTTTTAATAACCGATTACGCTTTCAAAAATAATGTTTTACTTCCTTTTACTTCTATACTGTAACTGCCTCCGTGGTGTAATGGTTAGAGCGTTTGGCTCATACCCGGAGCTCTCGGGTTCAATTCCCAGCGGGGGCAACGACTTTGTGTTGTTGTCCTAGTTTGGTTGGGACATTGCAGGCTGATCACCTGATTGTCTGATAAGTAAGATGATCCGTGCTTCGGAGGGCACGTTAAGCCGTCGGTCCCGGTCACTGTCTTTGACATTGGTCGTTACCTTAAACCATATCAGAGGCCTTTAAGGCGGTTTAAAAACTCTGACACTAGTGTTAGTCACTAACACACACGATAAGAAGAAGAAGACTTCTATACTTTTGTTAATTTCGTTCATCAGGTATTCAAGTCGCGTTACGAATATGCTGCAGATGTATTGAATGTAGCATTTCATTTTGGTGTAGTCATATTGAAACCGTATTTTTTGTCTATTCGATATTACACTATGAATGGGAAACTGCGACGTTCGGATATGTGTGTCAGTCACACGTAAACTAATCAATAGTATATGAATGGCGAACTTTTTTCGTGTGTATAAAAGGCATCTGAAATAGCAGGACGACTGCAATCAAAGGGTAACAGGACCCTATTACTAAGACTTTGCTGTCCGTCTGTCCATCTGTCTGTCCGTGTGTCTGTCCACTGTCTGTCGGTCACCACACTGTATCTCATAAACCGCGATAGCTAGACAGTTGAAATTTTCAGCGATGATGTATTTCTATATACACAAATACAAATACTAAAAAAATAAGATTGTCGAATGGGAAATATATATTAATATAAATATTTCCCATACGACAAACTATTTTTTTAGGGAATACGAAGCTTTGTCCAGTAATTAGGCATCTAAAGTATGATGTCTCTTTTTTATAATTATGTATGTTTGATACAGGTAATTATTGTTTATGTATAGATAAGTTGTTGTTGTAAATTCTTTATTGTACATATAAAGTCGCAATAGAATATGAAACAATAGTATAAAGACGGATAAGACCTAACTTCCCATTACTTTTTCTGTGTAAAGAGGTTGCCTGTAAGTAATTGTCATAATCATTTGCGCATTTTTAGTTTTTAAGCATAATATGTCCTGTTAATAATTTCTTGTGCAATCAACGGTATTGTATTGTATTGAGTTGCGTAACGTGGCGTTGTATTGTATTGTATTGTATCTACGAGCAAAGGTAATAGTACTCACTTACATAAGCCTTACTCAGCAAAGGAATTGGAAGAAATACCGACTTAATGTCGTTAGCGATATGGTTTTATTTAGCTAGCGTCAGAACTTGGCACCTTTTCGTTTAGATACCTAGAAGTGCATTTCAAGACTATTTCATTCTTATTACTCTAGACATACGATTCATGTCGCTGAATTTACCACTCAGGTCGCCGCGCGCATAGTAATAATGTAGGTATATTTTCGATACCAAACAGGCTTGCTACGAGTACCGCTAGGTTGTGTACGTTTAGGTATATCTTCAATCAAATAGGTACCTACAGTAAAAGTTAATACATTCCTCAGAAGTCAACTGATTGATTGAAAGGCTATTAGTATCCATCCATCTTAAATAAAACAAAAGGAAATACGACTTTTTGTAACAAACATTTTAGCTTCTGCGAAATATAGAAACTTGGAAAATGAAGATTGAAATTGATGGCATTTACCCTTGCGGGTACAACCTGAAGGACGAATTTTGTCAAGACAAGTTTTTAGAGTCATAGTACATACGTAATATGTAATAAGACTCTAACAATATTTATTCATTAAATTCTTCAACCCAACCAGGAGCCACAGCTCTGACAGCAGAATAATCTAAAAAGATAAAATATTGACGACCTCCGTGGCGTAGTGGTCACCATGCTAGTCCGTCACCCAGAGGTCTCGGGTTCGATCCCCGGTCTGGGCAAGTTGGGAAATGGCTTTTACAAATTATCCTGGGTCTTGGATGTTTAACTATATTTGTATTTGTTATAAAATATAGTATCGTTGAGTTAGTATCCCATAACACAAGTCTTGAACTTACTTTGGGGCTGGCTCAATCAGTGTAATTTGTCCCTATATATTTATTTATTTATTTAAACATTTCAATTCCCCATATTTCTATACCGGTGTCGGTTGAAACATTAGGCCCATGGGGCCCTGAAGCCCTAACATTTGTAAGACTTGTCTGCATGTCTGGTCAAGGTAACAGAAGACTCCAGAGTTGGCAGCTTTCTTTCCCAAAGAATTAGATGCCTTGCTATTCAGCGAGGCCACGCAGGCTGTCAGTGTTTTGGGTACTTAGCCTCGATCAGATGCATTTGAGGAGATATTTTATGATTCTATTTTATTTACTTTTAGCTTTTATATTTAGATTTAATTATTTTAATTTTATTTTTATTGTTTTTTCCTATAGTTTAATTATTCTTATACATGGACTAACTTTAAAGGTATGTTAGTCAAACATTGGTTGAAAAAAAATATATGTCGGGCAATAGTAGTGCCGATCAAATGTTATGTCGGACATAGGTCTGCCTGGCAACGGTTTGGATGAAATAAAGACTACATGTACGAAATAATGACGCCTTATTTTTTGGAGTCAAATAGCGCTCTTAATATCAATTTTACTCAATGACAAGTGACATTATTTTATTCTATGAACAGTACCAAATAATTTATTTTTGACTTAGGAAACCTCCTTATTTGTGTCAAATTTGTGTAAATCACACAATAATATCATAAAGGCGAAAGTTAGTATGTGTGTATATATATGTGTGTATGTTTGTTACTTCTTAACGCGCGAACGGCTGGACCAATTTTGATAAAATTTTGTTATGTAGGAAGTTGACACCCTGGGGCGCAGCTAGTATCAAATAAATGTGAATTCACAAATACTCACAGTGAACGACGTTTCCCGGTTGGCAGAAGCAGTTCCCTCGGGGTCGACGGGGGTCCTCAGGCTCTGGGGCAGCAGTTCGATGAGGTTGGTGGAGTGCGGCTGGTAGCGGAGGACCAGGACGCAGGTCGAGACCAGGGTGTAGGCGAGCAATGTACCTGGAACAAAGCGACTTTTGAAAACGGGCCATTTTTATTTCTTTAAACAAGAAATAATAAGAAATATATTTTATACCATTCCCCCTCTAAAAAGTTTATTTTAATCACTGAAAACAGTGAATAAAATGCTTTTAATCACTATTTTGGTGTCTGAATTCAAAACAATTCTTTTTTCAAAACATTTTATTTTAGTATTTTTTTAAAGTTCCAATTTTTATGAAGATTTTAATTAATTTAGCTTTCCTTTTCCTTCATAAAATTTTTATTTTTGCTTAAATATTTCTTTTTCTCGTAGTCATATCAATATATGGTATAGTATGCAACTATTGAATAAAACGGATTTCGATATCGAGGGCCGTGAATCACTTGCATGGCTCAGGATTTTAACAAATGAATCAGTCGTTAGAATCCTTCACTTGTTCGTGATTCATCTATGGCCCTCGATTAAAATTCGTCTTTTATTCACTAATTGCATAATATACTATTTTAAGTCTATAGAGAGTATACCTATATATAAGACCTAAAAAGGTTTTAGTGCTCCTCAAGACGAATCAATCAAGCCCTAACTCGGTGGGTTACGTTGTTTCCCATCATTAGGTCAACTCCACGTCATCATAAACGCAATACACGCTGACTTTTCATTGGTTTTGGAAAAGAAAATGTCGTATGGTAAATAAATTACTCTATCCATATACGTAATCCAAATTTGGGTATGACATAAGATAAAAAAAGTTACAAAAATGATTTTCGATCGAGACCACGTAGTTATACGCCAGCCGCCAGCTGCGTAATGTCGATGACCCCGGCCGGCCGGCGGGCGATGCTGTATGGCGGCGGTTCTACTAATTGATCTCACAATTTTGCTTTCGGGTTTTAGACAACATTTTTTGTTTCTGAATTTTTATTTTGACTAGCTAATTAGGTCTTACTAACGATGCCTATGAAGTGGCCTTCGGCTTCAAAACCAATGAAAAATCACCGTGTATACGTATGCGTGCAAAATTTCAGCTCAATCGGACACCGAGAAATGGGTCAAAGTAAACTTGCAAGATTTGATTAGAGACAGACAGACAGACGGGACAAGTGTAATCATAGATTTTAGCAGTAAAAAAAAATCTAGGTGAAACAAAATAAAATTATTTTCGTTTATGTTTTTTTATCCATCTTCCTCTATCTTCTTTTGTTTAATTTAAAGTAGTTGAGAATATTGTTAATTGCATGTTACGTTTATTTTTATTTTATTTAACTTATTTTCTTGACCCGGTTATAATTCGTTTTAATAATAAAAATAACAAAAAGGAGGTATCAACCCAAAAGGGAGTATATAAACGTACTAATAAACGTGAACCACTTTTACAATCATCCCTAAAATTACAAAAAAATGTGCAGCTCCATACATTTTGGCACGTAATTAATTTTGTATGAAGCTGGAGATGATTTTGCAATTTCAGGGATGGTTCTATAGTAAAAATTGATTACATTGATAGGAACGTTTATTCCCTTTTCGTTACACGCTGTATAACGTAGAACTCAGTAGAACACTAGTTTAGGCAAGAAATAGATCTCAGCAAAATAACTCGATTTGTTGGTAACTCCTGAATCTTGCTCCAATTCCCTGCAGCCCTAGAAACCAGGTCACACTCAAAAATGTATCAGGTCAGGTCAGCCTAGATCCATTTCCGAATTAAATTAATCGATACCTAACTGGATAGACTTATTGGGATTTAGGCATTAATTAATTTGTATATTAGTGAACACTTCACTGAATTATTATTTACGCATGACTTAATTTCACTTTCGCATTTCTGCGTGTTGGCTATAAAGCGCATTACACACCGAAGTCGATCAGTCGACTTTTGTCGACGCAACCCGGCGGCCTGATATGAAAATAATCGTGTCGGCAACATGCGTGTTGCCTACCGACATGTCGGCGGCAAGGCCCGAATTCCCCTGTCTGCCCCTTTAGAGAATTTATACATGTCTGCCTTAAAACCCTAGAGTATAGCGCATCAGCAGCGAAAACCGCTGCCACGGCGGCGTAGTGTGTAAACGCTGGACGTACCTATACAACGTGTGGAATAAAGACACAGTCATTCAGGGTTTCATAAAACATTATTAAGTGCTTTTACAGACAAGCGAAAGTTTGCCCTCGACAACTGTCGCCGACCTGCGCTACACTAGCCGATTATCGGCGAATGTCGCCGACGGTCGCGCGGTACTTTTCGACAGTTTGTAATAGAGTTCGCGACAGTCGGCGACTGTTGCGTGACTTTGTGCGAGATAGGTCGGCGACGGTCGCGAACCTGTGTCGCTGGCATACTGTCGCTAGTCTAAATGAGCCCTAAGCTCTAATAAAACCGCGAGCCTGAGAAGCTCCTTAATCAGTGGAACCTTGTTTCATTAAATAAAACTTAGATGAGAACATCTTGACTTCCAAAAGATTAACTTAAACCCGAAAACAATTTTTCTGCGTTATTGCTTCTTAGAAATATTAACAACTAAAGAAAATTCGACGTTTTTAAAACATAGCTATCATCTCGTTTTCTCCAACGGGGCAGACTGAGCCCAGAATCCTAAAACCTAACCGAAGATGAAACAGGTATTAACCCTTTAACCGCGAGCGTCGCATATATGTGACAAACATTGTCGGGCCCATTCCGCGAAGGTCACATATTTGTGACAAACAAAAATTGCTCGTATGGCACATAACTTACGTATCCATATCCGTTTTTGGTTGTAGATAGGTATGTTAGATTTACCATGTCTCGCGCTGGGGGCACGACAACTGATATAAAGTCTCGCGGTGAAAAGGTTAAAAATAGATGGGTTGCCAGTCGCATCGCCTATTAATGTAATTTAGATTTTCGCCCATTTCCTCGATCGGCTTTTAAGATCTGCGCGGGAAGAGAAGCTGATTGATTGTACGTATTTTTTATTTTCTTCCAGACCAGTATTGGAAGCTAAACTAGTCTCAAACATACTTATCTAAAATTTTCTGTTTACACTGGAACTATTTATCACTAGCTGTGCCCGCGGGCTTTGCTCTCCGTGTAAATTTAGGGATAAAAACTCATATGTCCTTCCGCGGAGCTTAAACGATATCCATAGTACCAAATTTCACTTAAATCGGTCCAGCCGTTCACGCGATGACGTGACCAAGTGAAATAGGAATTCATTTGTATATATATAGATAGATTGCATGTAACGTCGAAGCCTATTACAGAATTTTTTAGTCAAAAATGTACAAAATACGAGTATAATAATGTTCAAAAATTGATTGTTCTTTAGTCGATCTAATTAAATGCTGAAAAAAGTTAAAATGAATTTATTTAGTAAAATTTCTGATTTTAATTTAATTATTATTTAAATAGGATATATTTTAATCATTTTAAAAAATAAAATAAACAAAGAAATTAACTAAAACTAAACTAATAAATTATTTATAAATAAAAAAGCCCCAAATCGATGCCCCGTGGTAACGTGCCCAGAAGGCTGGCAGCATTGCTACGTTGTATGGCAATGCTTATCTTTTAAGCCAGATAAAGGCCAGCCCTCTGGTAACGCGTGATTTCAGTCAATTTTCAGGTGACAATATTAAATATTTTATGCACAGATGGTCCCCAAGGCCCCAATGTTTCAACCCCAAACGGCTCAAATTATTTAATTTTTGTTTGTTTTGTTATTTTCGATTATTATTTAAACACTAGACCCGCAACTTTGACTACTTATCAGGTTGAACAACTTTTGGTAAGGCGTCATTTTTATATTTCTTATATTTAGCTGGACCATTATGGTTCTGCATCAGGTGTTCCATTTACCAAATTCATCCATTATACTCTATATGTTGAACCGGCTTAACAGCTATATAACAAAAAAAGTTTCATTCGAATCCGTCCAGTATTTCGGAGATTAGATGCTAAACAGACAAACTTTTTTTTTAATTCTTACTATTTTACTATGTTTCCATCGCCCCAAATATGTTTTTGGAAATATATTTTATGTACAGACACATTTTTTACTGTTTTATTATATATGGTTAAAGATGTTACTATGATTGAAATGAATATCAATGCCATCAAATCATAAAGTTAATTTTTTATTCATTTGAAAATACTTAACTGAGTAATTTCAAACTGACCTTTCCAAACAATTTAAATTGTAAATCTAAATGATTACTGCGTAATTATTTTAAGTACAGCAACAATCGAAGAAAACAATCTATTCCTGGGTGAAATGTTTTACTTATTCAGCACATAATGAATCATTTTCTATTCAATGCACTGCATGCACTCGATTACAGAAAACACGTAATTGCAACTTGTAAGAAACTATCGAACACTTATGTATACATATTAATGAATATATCCCTGGTGCCCTACCACCTGCATCCTGGATGATTTACTTGAGGCTAACGATAAGCCATCGAAGTGGCCTACTACTGGGCTGATCAAATATAAAAAATGCATCAACACGCAAAGAAGAAGAAGAACATATCTTAGTTTTTTTTTTTGTTAAAATGCATACGAATTTGTTTTTTAAGGGTGGACAATATAATCCTCTTTTTAAACTACTACAAAAAAAGGTTACCTATTCGTCGGAATCTTAATGTATGTTCACCGATTAATCCAAGACGCTTGGATCGGTTTGGAAACTTTTTTGTTTGTTTGAAAGGGCATTCTTTGTCAGGTGGTTCTTTATAAATTTTATTAGAATCGGTTTTGTAGTTTGGGGGTGAAGTCAGTACCAAAAAATATTGCACGAGGAAAAATAATGTTCGCTAGTGGCAAAACAATACGCTATTTTCCAACAAGTCAAATCCGACACTTGTTTCTAAACGTCAAAACAAACAGTTTCTATGGGATTTTGTATGAAATACAGGCAGATGACGTCATAGATTTTTGAAATCAAATAGCGCTCTTATTATGAGTTTTTTTGCAATAATAAAATTAAAATCATGTGAAAATGTATATGTTCAAAGACAAGTGACATTATTTTGCGACGTTTTATTTTGTTATCAGGATAAAATAATTTATTTTTGGCTTAGGAAAATACCCAATTTTGTTACACGATACCAAAATCGAGTGACTGCGGAACTTAGGGTTTAGCAATTAAAATTTGTTTTATATAATAGTTGTAGTTTGGGACATGCAATGCTTATTTTTGGGCCATGCAACGACAGACAAACTGACGTAAGCGTACAGCCGAAAAGCAATTTTGGCCGATCTCGAAACTGAGATTCTTCGCTTGCGTCCAAATTTACTCGCAAAAGAAAAATGTCATACAAATTCAGTAGTAAATAAGTTTTTAGTCGTTTTTAGGGCGTGAACTCAAAGTAGGCTTTCGCAACTCTACGAAACCCTACATTGCACGTGGCCCGACACGCACTTGGCTGGTTATTCCATCTTAACGATCACCATCGCGCTAAACATGGCTCTTAGGGATATCTTTATCCCAAAATAAATGTACATGTATCTGTTAATTTATACAAAATATATGTTTTGTATAAAGTTAGAATTGTTTCGACATTAAATATTGAAGCTATTAAATGAAATTACCTACCACGTTAAAGGTAGGTTAGAATTT
This sequence comes from Acrobasis consociella, assembly GCA_963555685.1. Classification (NCBI taxonomy): domain Eukaryota; kingdom Metazoa; phylum Arthropoda; class Insecta; order Lepidoptera; family Pyralidae; genus Acrobasis; species Acrobasis consociella. The sequence goes on along the minus strand of OY743104.1, from coordinate 5,632,880 downwards.
CTTCGAATGACCAATTTGAGTAAAGTTTTCTTTTTTAATTACTTGTTTAGCAACAGTCATGGGAAACAATTGTATTTTTTGGTTCAAACACCTGTACGTGTTGCTTATTTTGTAATATTATTATTTAGTACTTATAAATAAACACATGTCGTTATGTATGTAGACCTCGCGACACACCCTAATGCGTTGTAAGTTTTTCGGATAAAATAGTTGTACAGACAAAAAGTTGGGTAAAAAATAACAAACAAGGCTTTAGGGTTTAGATTTATTTTTCGAAAAGACTGGAATATGATTTTTTAAGTTCTCAATACCGTTTCATATATTTAATTCCGCCACAAAATTTGCGGCTTCTGCTGACAAAATTTCATAAGAATCGGTTAAGAAATGCGACCTGCTGGCGAGAACAACCGACAAACTGACGGACAGCAGCATTTTCGGCCAATCTTGAAACTGTCAATAAAAATAAATCAACGGCGTGAGCCGCTCGTGTTTATTAAAAAAAACATATCCTTTAAATATTTTTTTTAGGCTCCCATGCTGGTCTGGGAGAAATAAAAAAAAACTTAGAATGTACCAGCTGCTTCTCTTCCCACGCAGATCGTAAAAGCCGATCGAGGGAATGGGCAAAAAATGCAAATCATGTTAACAGGCGATGCGGCTAGCAACCCATCACTGTATTGATTGCTTTTCCATCTTCTCGCCCACCATGACGCTAAAAGTGGCTTTTGGGTCTTGCGGCCCTGGGCTCTGCATAGAACCGCAAGACCCAAAATGCTCTGTCTGCCCCATTAGGGATAAAGACGTGATAGTATGTATGTATGTATTTAGGCTCCATAGATGGGCAAAATCTTTAGCTGTTTCACTAAGGTACATTCTTCGACAAAAGCGGACATCTCTGGACCTTTTTACGTCTGTAGGAACCCATGATCATGTATAGGCCCATCTTTATTTGAATGTATAAAAATTTAACAAATTGATTTATAGCGATAAGCCCATTGTAATCATTTAATGTAAAATTTATTTCTTTGTTATTTTTTGTTATTCTTTTGGTGTACAATAAAGAGTTATCTATCTATCTATCTATCTATTCAATTATTTTGCGCCGTAACAATTTATCTGTTTATCCCGATGGTTTACTGGAAGAAAACGCTCTTAGAGAGCATTAAGTCCGCCAATTGTAAACAAACCCTTGCATATAAACCCTTGAGACATCTGAGATAGGCAACATGCTTGGGGCATTGCCATAAAAGAAATTGTGCGCGGACAGAGCCTTGGGAAAAGCCTACTTACAACTAAGTATATCTTTACTGCGTTGTATTTGTTTCATTTTTACCCATCTACGGCGAAGCAGGAGGATTACGTGTTTCGCTACTATGTTTGTACCTTTGTTCTTTTCCCTGAACTGGGTGTTTTTCGGCGTAATCTTCCCAGCAGAGATCGTTTTGAAACGCTAGTAGATTTTAACATCTTGTTTAAAAAAAATACCTTCTATAAAAGATAAATGTATCCTACATAGAATATTTTTTTTTTACTTTGACTTGACAGTCGTATCTTCAATGATAACCATGATACTTTTTTCTAACATTAAAATCGACTGCGTCGTTGCACACGTCCCTGTGGATCTCGCGGTGGTGGCTGAAATCCAGTTTTTAATAGATAGAAGAAGGATACGTTATAATACACGTGATAGAAAAAGAATTAGCTGAACCAGTTTTGCTACTTGCGATTTAGTTAGTAGATACCAAATGTTCTAATTAGCAGAACCATGTAGTTGCAAGTCCCAAACTACCATTATTATAAATAAAAAACATTTTAACTACTCGTAGCCCTGAGTTCAGCCACTCGATTTTGGTAACGTGTAGCAATTTTTTTTTGCTTCTATAGCACCCATTCTTTTTTCTCAGAACCCATTCTATCTTACAAACTGTGTGTTCTTTGTTAGGTAATATTTTTTATTCTGTACCTATATAATGTGAGTGTAATATGTGTGTCTATCTGTCCATCTATACTTTGACAAATTTCTTCTCTATTTCTTATGGTTCCCGGCATCTTTGTGTACCTATCATGTTTTTGGAGATCAATAAGCAAGAAAGCCCGAAAATACCTAGTCTATCCGATAACTGAAAACAATCCAAACAGTTTCGTGGAAATGTTTTCGAATAGATTAAAAACAAGGTATCGGATTCAATGGCAGATAATAAAGTTAATTAAGAAACCGTCAACAAACGACAATTAAAGGCTCGAAATACGATAAACAAACAATTCCAAACAAACAGAGGCTTCATTTATCAGGTAAAGGTGATATTTGAATAAATTAAATAACTTTTTGTCAGTAAACAAGAACTGGTTGAGATTTTTTAGTACATCATATGCAATCTCCTTTTTTATTATGTACAATCGTTTTAAAAGGTGATTCAGTCCATCAATTTAAATAACTTTTCGCAACAAATGTTTATCGAAATACGAAAAAAAATTTTAGATTCTTAAATCTATACCAATCGAAGACACGTGATATCTTTACTGGAAAATGAACTTATTCGTATTTCGATATTCGTTTATAGGGAAAAGTTGTTCAAAATGATGGACTGAATCACCCCTTTAAATTATACTTAATAAAAAAAGGACATTGTATACATATGCTGAATCGACTTATTTCGTTCTCTTAGTTTTATGAAATTTTTATTAAGTATCTTTATTTTCCTTCTTATAGGTGAACAGAGAATTTTTTTTGTAAACTTTAGAAGTTAGTTTTCCGTACGACCTATAGTTGTGAACTGGGGCCTGAAGAGGTTTCATAAGAAAATGAGAAAACGTGTGACTCAGGTCACCAGGGCCCCCTGCGGATACATTCTATCGAAGAAACGCAGTGATATATTATGTTATGTTTAATTTATTTATTTTATTTATTTAAACTTTATTGCACAGTAAAAAAACGTACAAGTAGCGGACCTAATGCCATATGGCATTCTCTCCCGGTCAACCATTGGACCAAGCGGAAAATATGTGTGGCTGGCGTGATAAAGAACGTGGAAAAGTATACTAAATATATTTATCTACATAAGTATGTATACTCAAAAATACATATACATTACAAGAATCAACTATTAAACATATGTATAATATATATCTATACATAACATACAATATATATGAAATAGAATATATATAATAGCATAAATACTAATAAAACATATCAGGATGACTGGGACTAGGACTGCAGTAGGAACAATTTATAAATAATAATTTTTAATTTATTTAATGCCTAACTTATGTAAAGATTAAAAGTAAAAATTATAAGTTTTCAGAACTTAAAACCGACTTCGCCCCTACCTACTTGCGACGACTCCCAACTCGCAAGTATACCTTTTCAAGAATTTTCTAAACCGGTCCAGGCCTCCTCAAATGATCAGTGAACATAACTCCTTTTTTAGAAATCGGTTATAAAGAAACCATTTAGAATTATTTACCCTCGCTCTGGATGGTATCTGGTTCAAAGAATTGCCATCACAATACAAAGAGGGAACGCAGCTAGTGTGATGGGCACCTTTGAACCAGGTACTATCCGAGGCGGAATTTTTGATTCTATTTAGTTTTTACATAATTTAGTTTTAATTTATATATAATCATTATAGTTTAGTTTAACGTTCATTTATAGTTTAGTTTAGTATATATTAATTTGTAAAATCGACTGTATATATATTTTTTAATTTTTAACATAAATAAAATGCTTATTTAGAATTAGGGAAAAGATTTTTTTTATAATATATAAGAATTCTACCACAGTAGTAGAAATTTGGACATAATGCTTATGCATACTTAATCAGTTACACTAGGAAAAACATAAATATTTTTATTTACTCACTTTGATTCCTTCCGACTTGTTTTTACAATTTGTGCGATCTACATTTTTCTTTCATTCAAGACCAGTTTGAAAGAAATATGCGATAAAAAGTATGCGGTAAGTAAGATAAAGTAACACTAGAAGCTCGTAACGTTTACGAGCGTACTTGGAAACGGTTTAAAACGCAATAAGCAATAAAGCACTTGCGTGACAATTTTGTGCAATATCCTTTTACATTTGAACGGGAGAATGTTCAAGAAATTACCTATGTATGATAAAGATAACTTGGTCAGTTAACAGATTTTAAACTCAACAATTTTTCAAAACTAAAAACCGACTTCAGCCCCGAACTATCAACCGATTTGAAAAAAAAATCATGAGACCACCTGCGTATACCCTTTCAAACAAAAAAGAATTGGTCTTCGAATACTCGGAGAAGATAAACAAAAAAGATAGCGATAAATTGATTACCTCCTCTTTTTTTAGAAGTCGGTTAAAAAAAGAGAAAGTTATCCATTCGAATGTACCAATAGTTCCCCAGTTAGGCCTAACGCAGACGACGGACTAATCCGTGCCGCACTTTAGTCTGTGAAAATAGAACCTATGAAATCACATGCAGTAACGCACACGACGCGCAAAAAGTCCGGCGCGCATCGTGTGCGTGACTGCGTATGATTTCAAAGGTTGGATAGTCTGTCATCTGCGTTGGCCCAAAACTTGCCGCCCCCAAAATGTGCCGCCCTAGGCTTTAGCCTACTCAGCCTATTAAAGTAGATAAAAGAAAGAAGAAAAATATTTAATGTTAGCACATAGGTAGCATTTTAAATTGTAATACTTGAACATAACCTTTTATCGAAGATATAAAATATCTTTTGTTGCCAGACAAAGGTAATATGATTAAATTTATTAATGTATTAGGTAAGATAATGGGGATGGTAGGGAATCTTTTCAGCTTTTATACTTGATGTATGAGAAGCTCTTATGTATCAAGTTTCCATTGATACGAAGCTGACGCGTTGGTGAGGGGACACATTTTCATAAAATGTATATGGGACCACTTCGTAATACGTATTTAAACTAAAAAAGAATTTTCCAAATCAGTCCAGGCGTCTTCGAATAATCGGTGTAAACTCCTCCTTTTTGAGACAATATGTTATGCTGGGACCACGATCGGTGCAATCTGATTAAACTGGAGAAAAAAAATAAAAAAAAAGGTACGTAAAAGGTAGGTAAACGGGGTGACGACAGGGTTAGAGAAGTAGTGAAGTATTATTCTAAGTAGTCCAACTTTTAGATTTCCCAAAAATAATGGATACATTATTATATTTAGTAAATGGTTACTCACGTATACCGCACCGGCTCGCGACACATATGTACGACAAAAATTGTATCTCGCGTCAGTTTAAATCAAAAAATAATGGATTCATATTTTTCAGTTTATCAAAAACGTAGAAATTCACAAAAATACGGAGCATCTAAGTTCCAGAGTGGGGGCTTGCGACATCACTGCTATGTAAAAATCGGACTTAGCCGTGACGTCACGCGAAATTTAAATGAGCTGTTAGTATCTTCCAAAATTTTTGTTTCTCAGAGAAAAGAAAAAATACGTGTACTTACATTTTTAATAATCTCACCGATGGGGCAAATACATTTTTCCAGTTGTCATGCCTGTTCACGTGTACAAACAGGTATTTAATAAACGCAGAATAACTTTAGAACCATTATTCACTCAAATGAAGTCAGTTGACAGTGACGAAGGGAAGTTGACATACTGCGGGAGGGCTTCTTGTTTGGAATTAATGTACTCTAAAATTGTATTTATACGCTTTGTAATGAATCTTTTCGAGGTAAGTTAAAGTTTCAATTATTGAGAGTAGAGTGTTTTGTGTCGTGACCAAAACTAGGCAAGCTTATCTGGGCCAATCTGAATCCAATATTGCTGCACCGGCAAGCTATATTTGGGCCTGCAAGCACTGCGATTGCATTTTTTTACTAGGCAATACAAATTGGCATGTACGAGTAATTACATTGTACCTATATATATACCATGCCTACCCATCGTCTTATAAACATAATTATTTATCTTTCTTGTCACAAGATGGCGCTATAGATAATAATAAAAACATTAAAATCTTTTATTATAAATATATAAAGTAGTATTTAATTAATTCAATATGACTCATATGAAATGCAATAAATATTTTAAAGCATATTCAACACTTACTTTGTAACTTGCCAGTCGTGTGTACTGCCATCTCTGTGTGGCTACCCCGCAACTTCAGTTTTGCCTACTTACTCTAACAGTTTATATGGCTTTGGGTATCTGTTACGTTACTAATTATATTATCTTTGAGTTTAAACAGTCGTCACCCTGTTTGGAGTTGTAGGTACTTGATCTAAGAACTATTTTGTAGACTTGAGTGATTTGTGGTGCCGCAATGAAGAGCAAATGTTCTCAATCAAATGCCGCTGACTAGGGCTCTTCGTTTGTTAATGAAGTGAACGAAATGTTTAGATTTAGATTTGATGATTTAGTTTTTTTTTGATGTTCGCTGACGAAATTCACAAATAGTGTAGAGAAAGTATTTATTAGTCTAATTTTATATTGTCACATTGTAAAAGTGTGTAGTAATAAAAAAATAAGGCTTTCAGAGGACCGACCCTGAAATTCAGAAAAGCTAAAAAAAATACTGCACGCGAGCACTGCACCGCGAGATGGCGTTCCAGGGTGTCCCTCGCAAATTGGTGCGAATATGCAAGTAGTGATGGATCTATATATATGAAATAAGGCTCAGCGCATTTTTATTGTAAAAATGTTACATTTATTTCAAACAACAATGAAAATATAAAAATGAGAACTAATTATTGTGGATACTGTATGGGTCTGAAATAAAAACATTACAATCAAAATAAACTAAATTTAAAATCTTAATGACGTTCATGTGGCATGGTGCCAAGAACACTGGCTGCATTCCCGCACTGAACGAGCCTGCTCTCTTGTCACCAGCGGCATTGACCAGCTGAGAGGTTATTTTTTTAATAAGTTTTTAGTACTTTGTCTTTGGACCCCACGGACCGAGAGTTTCGACGCCCAGCGGAACAAAAATATACTCATTCGAAATAGTACATTACAGCAGAAGGCAGGAAGCGAGGCCTTGACAATAATTACGAGTCCGGCAATCCCATCCCCGCTGAGGCATGTATAACTATAGTGCTTTTCTCAAGAAATGTGAGGGAATAAATAAAGAAATAACCAACTATGCAAATATTCAACAAAAACAATTAATATTTACTGTAAAAAGTATGTAAATATTTGTATTTTCTCGTGCTCTTTATTTTAAAAATTTTTATTTGTCAGTTAATGCTAAGGAAACATAGCTCATACGACCCAGTCATATTTTACACAAAGATTTTTCTCTCGCATCCTATCATACTTCATACTAATATTATAAATGCGAAAGTGGGTTTGTATATTTGTTTGTTTGTTACCTCTTCACGCTTAAACTACTATACCGATTTGGATGAAATTTGGTACGAATATAGTTTGAGACACGGGGAAGGACATAAGGTACTCTTAATCCCGAAATTCCCACGGGGAGCGAAGCCCGCGGGTACAGCTAGTCTAAATAAGTCTAATTTTTGATGCCAAAAAAAAGCCAGCAATTTTGAATCGGACTTGTGCACGTTTCGTAGGTACTATTATCTATAAATAAAAAAAGACGTTGTGCACTCGGGGACTGCCGCGGTAAAGCTATTGCAAACAAGGAAGGACGGCAACGTCGCAAACGGACGACGGAGACGAAGCGGCAACCTACATGGTAGGCGGAGTGGGGAGAGCGTGAGGTTTTTTCGTTACGGAATTTCTGGATTCGGTCCCCGCGCTCAAGGCCCGCGATAGAAGCTATGCAATAGCTTAAAAATCCCGTTTATTTAAATACTTATTTCTCTGTACAAAAATACAAAGTTAAAGGAAAATTCGCTGGTTACATAGCGTAGTATCTACGGTAACCTATTTATGAACGACGAATTAAGGTTTTAATTCACCGTACAACGAGTTGACAGGGCGACTTTAATTGGATTCTGACACGGTACTTGGATTACCGGAGTCAATATGAATGAAGTGAGTGATTGGATCAAACGATACTGGATTATAACATGAACGTAAAAGCATTACAGCATAATACGAATGGTAATAAAGCACTATACAAATGGTAAATACGAAATTTCAATACGTTGCTATGGCGAAGCGAGTATTTTATTTAAAGCATGATTTTTGTGGTATTTTTGGTATGTTTCTGTATTCTCGTAAATTAAAAAATTGTATTTAATATTATAGTTTATACAATGTCCTTTTTAATTAAGTACAAATATTTTAAGAGGTGCTTCAGTCCATCATTTCGAACAACTATTCCCGATAAATATATTGAGAAATACGAAAAAAATTATTTAATTTTCGATAGTAATGATATCACGTGACTACTTCGATTTGTGTAAAAACCAAAATTTTTGAAGTGAAAACTTCTTTAGCGGCGTTGTGCACTTTTTTTGGAATGGGTAAAAATGTTAAACTCGCGTCAGGACACGTGGCCTGATCGAAAATTCGTAAGACGGCGCAGGGCGCTTGCGCGAATGTTCGTGTGTGTTTATGTTACAGCGTGCTACGCGCATCCATGGATGGTGACAGCTGATGGCTCGACCGTCTGTGCAGTGGCCATACTGCTGTGTATTTGAAAATGATTTTGTTGAAAATGAATTTGGTCATGCTTGTGACATTTGTGACAGACTGTGGTCCAGAAAAGATTTGAAATATTTTATACTGATAATTAAAGCAATTCGTGCAAAATTATTCCCTAACCATTCCAAAATATCAAAAATGCACAACGTTAATATTCAAGTTTTCACTTCTGCCGGCACTCCCAGAGTGCAACCCGTCGTTTTTTTTTCCTATTTCAATATACATTCATTGGGAATAGTTATTCAAAATGATGGACTGAACCACCCCTTAAAATATTTGTACTTAATTAAAAAGGACATTGTATATGTAGTACTACTTCTTCTCGTGTTGAAAGCTCAAAATAAATAGATTTTTTCCCTCCAGAAGGATGCCACTTTCACAGCGTAGCATGTAGTACTGACAAAGGGATACTGATAACGATGCGAAATGAATAAAAGTACAGTCAGCCTAAGAGATACCGGACCAGGCTCTGTACCTATATCTTGAATTTTCTCTTAAAGCGAAATGGTAGCAGAACTCAGCGGAGGTGACTCCTTTTTTTGATTTCCAACAATCTCCGGAGAGATTACTAATTGCGTTAGTCGTATAGTTTCGAAAAGTCGGCAAAAGTGGCCACTTTTGGCGAAAACTCGTTTTAAAATTAGACGGACTATCAATAATACTGTCAGCGGTCGTTCATGAAATGATTTGAAGGTCTTTCTGGAATTGTTGGAGGTTCAATTGTTGATTGTCACCGTGTTTACTTTTAAACAGTTTGTTGCGAATAAAGACGCCACTTCTGCTGGTTTCTGCTACCATTTCGCCTTAAACTGAATATAATTTTAACAAGAAAAATGATATCGATATAGACTTCATTAAAATCTAACTGAATATACATTTTCATGTCAATGTTTAAAAACTCTGACACTAGTGTTAGTCACTAACACACACGATAAGAAGAAGAAGATGTCAATGTTGTTTACAGTTTGAGAGAAATTTCTAAATGTGAGTAGAATCCTGGTCAGGTATCTCTTTGGCTGACTGTGCCTAACCTAGGCACTTCTTAAGTAAATTATGACAACGCTATTAAGGCCACGCACAGGCGATAAAAACTCAAAAGTGTCTCTTAAGAACAAGTAGTTTCATTTTTTGTTAAAAGGGGCAGGGAGGGAGTAGATCAAATGTGATATTGTGTGACAAGCGATGGGATGGTCATAAGGTTCGTAACGTCACCATACAAAATCTATATCTAAGCAATAAAACACAAAATTTTAACCAAAAAGTTGTAGCTTGTTTTTTTTTTTTAATTAAAAAAAAACAGTATATTTGACCTCACACTAAAGGGTGGGGGGCTCAAAATTGTCACCAACTGTAACAAGGTGGAGGGGAATTTATGAATGGAGCCTAAGAACGTTTACTTTTTATTTTAGTCTTGTAGTAAATAATCAAAAGTTTTGAATATTATTTTCTTTTAAATAATAAGATAGCTCATAAAGTTCTATTCTATGTGTATTGCTCAAAGTTTTACAAGCGACAGAAAAACCAAGTGTTTTCCTGTTATATTTTTAAATAACCTTTAAAGTTGCAAAGCCAACGCGACGCTCGTATTATTTCCCTAAAAAGAACGCGTTTCCCTATTACGATAGGTGGAAACGTAATAAACTTTTTCAAACATTTTACCTGTAGCAGCTTGTTAATTAAAGTTGTAATTATTAAAGCTAGGAATGCATAAAAGTTTCAGCAGAGCTTGTGAGAGCAAAGCTCAAAACAACTGATGCAAATAAAGATAAAATGTTGGATTTAATATTGTCATGTTTGCCTGCTTTGTCGTATATTTCTTTTATTTTTAATTACATTCGTACTTTTAGTTAGGTTTATTTATTTATCTAATTGTATCTCTCATTTTTAATTACATTCGTATTTTAGTTAGGTTTATTTATTTATCAAATTTTACTGTCCTGAAGTAAAAATATATACTTTTTACGAATGGCGGACTGATTTGTAATTATTTTTTGTTTTTTGTTTCTGAGATGGTCCCATAGAAATTTTATCAAAATCGGTTTTGTGGTTTGGGATTGAAGTCGGATTTTAGTTTAGCCTTTTTGCTACTTACTTAATAGTGCTATTTGTTGCTTGCATAAAATATTGTCCAAAAAACAAACTTAGTCGAATAGCCTATCACAATTGCAAATAACCAGCTCCAATATCAGTTTATTATTTCAACAAATGAAACAAAAAATAACAATCCCGATTGATAACTTTGTACGTCACTGGAGTGCCCGCGACACAAAGTTATTTCAACTTAAGCTCTTTCCTTACAAAAATGCGCAATACCATTCTGTAAACAACAGTAAGTATCTCTTCCTTGGAAAAGCCACTTATTTCCAGTCACTTGGCTTTGAAATACCTACACAGCATTTTGCAATATTTATCATATAACCTTCATTCATTTTATTTATCTTTATTCTTGATCTTATTTCTTTTTTCTCAATAAAATCGTTTCAATCTAAAAAAACCTTTATTCATAAATTCTACGAATGTTTGAGCCGATTATTTGAATGTACATAAATGTTTTTTAATACATATTTTTTTCGATTACTCGAAAAATTTGGAAAATTCTTTTTTGGTTTTAAAGGGCATTCTTATAGGTGGTAATTTTATCAAGATCGGTTGTATAGCTTGGAGTGAAATTTAATATGCGTGTACGTATGTAACCTATACCTATAGACTTAATTTAATTTGCTTTCGTCAAGCGAAAACGACTAAACGAATAGGAATGAAATTTGGCATGTTTTATAAATTAAAAGCTTATTTTATAAATAAACACTTTAGACACTTTTTATCCCGGAAAAACGAGTGGATACAATAGTATTTAATTACGCGGACATCGACTAGTATTTCACATTATTTTCACAATGCTTTTGACATTTACATTAAAAATACCTAAAATCAAAGTATTTTCATAATGTCTACAAAAAAATTGCACATATCAGCACATTTTGTAATCAAACGAACTTATCTTAAGTGATGTTCTATCATAATTTTATGACTTATTCACTCGATGACATAAATTAACTTGGTAGTATATTTACTTGTATGCACATACAGAGAAAGGTATGAAAAAATTGCGAAAAAAAATTGTAATACTGTCTAATTTTTACTTCCACGATCTCGCTAAGAGACCTTTGCAAAAGCCATTAGGGATAATACTTATGAGATATACTTATAAAGTTTTTTTGTGGATTCGCCTGAAAAATATAAAGGCCACTTACCAATGCTCATCATCTCGACTAAAACTTCTAGCTGGATGAGCAGAGCGACGGTGGCGGCAGCGAGCCCCCCGCAGATGGTAGCCAGAGCAGGAGTTCCAGTCTTTTCCGAGACGTTAGCCAGTTGCCTGTTGACAGGGAAGGTTGCATTAACGATCGTTTGGGACCCGACTGACAGGGATTGAAACAGCTACACTATACTTTTAACCACCTCAAAAGGAGGCTGGCACATTTCTCCTGGGTCAAAAATAAACTATTTGGCACTGTTAAGGAAATAAAGTGTCAATTAATATTGTCACTTGTCATGATCATATCCATTTTCAACGTGGTTTTAGATTTATAATTGCTGAAAAATTTATATTATGATCGCTATTTGACTTCAAGAAACTATGACGTCATCTGCCTATATTTCATCAAAATCCCTTAGAAAATGTTTGTTTTGACGTTTAGAAAAAAGTATCTGATTTGACTTTTTGGCAAATAGATAGTACACTGCCGTATGGTAAAATAACAGATTTGCATTGTTATAAATTTATATAAAGCCCGGCTTACATATTGACAAGTGCAAGTGACAAGTAGCAAGTGACATGTGGCAAGTGACAAGTGAATAGACGTAGCCCTCCCCCACTTTTTCCGTACTCGCCCACCGCCTCTGCTATAGCCGGTCCATCACGCACGACATATAGACGTGTAATGAGCTTACTGCGTATCCACTTGTGATACTTGTCACTTGTCAATATGTAAATCGAAAAGACACGTAAAAATGCGAATAAAATGAAAAAGAAACGGCCTGGTGCGAATCGAATTCGCTTACTAAGGGTTCCGTACCATTGTCTATAAAAATCGCGTTTGTTGTATGGGAGCCCCCGTTTAATATTTATTTTATTTTGGATTTAGTATTTGGTGTTATAGCGGCAAAAGAAATACATAATTTGTGATAATTTCAACTGTCTAGTTATCGCGGTTCTTGAGATAGAGCCTGGTGACAGACACACGGACAGACAGCGAAGTTTTAGTAATAGGGTCCCGTTTTTACCCTTTGGGTACGGAACCCTAAAAAAGGGAAACTTGAATAAATCTTACTTGAAGATTAGTCCATCCAGGGCCATGGCATAGACGACCCGGGGCATCGGGAACATGGAGCCGAACATGGAGACGGTCAATCCAGCCAAAGCACCGATGGCGACGATGTACTTGCAGGTGGGAGCGTGTACATACGCAAACATTTGCACGAGAGCGGAGTCAGTGTCAACTTCGTCATAGGGCACTGTGGAAGAAAAAATCAATTTAAAACCTGTTTATTAAAAAATACAATGTCCGTACAAATATTTTAAGGGGTGGTTCAGTCCATCATTTTGAACAAATTTTCCTGATGAATGTATATCGAAATACGAAAAAAAAAATTTAATTTTCCATAGTAATGATATCACGTGACTACTTCGATTTGTATGAAAATCGAAAAAATATTTTTCGTATTTTAATATACATTTATTGGGAATAGTTGTTAGGAATGATGGACTGAATCACCTCTTAAAATATTTGTATACTTAATTAAAAGGGACATTGTATATCGACTGCTCTTAAATTAAAAAAAAAGTGGCACTCCAGGTCGAAATTTTCACTTTAAAATTGGAGCAAGTTTAATTCTGATGTGAAAATAATTCAGTGAACCTTTTTTAAAATGCCAAGCCACCAAATATGTGGTTTTTTCCTACACAAAAATCCGTCCGATTTATAAGTGACCTTTTGTCTTAGAAATGGGACTACTGAACTGCTTTATATAAAAGACAATTGAAAATTAGTAAAAATACAACAATTCATCAGTTACTTCTTTTATCTTTAAATACTCGTCCAATTTTTAATAAGTCTTATTTAGGCACTAAAGTTCATTTCGATTTTTTGAAAAAGTGAATGTTTTTCTTCATTTCTCATATACATTATTATCGTCATAGCTGGCGGGCCAGATTTAATTAAAGTTCTAGCTTGGAAGCGGGTGTCGTTAGTTTTTTTTGGAGTAACGTCTTGGGGATATATAAATATGTAGGTACAAATTTGCAAGCTTCTTAAATGTAAATACTGGCAAAGTTAGTTTCAGTCATAAAATTTAAAAAAATATAGTTTTTTCTGTAAGTACTTTTTAACTGACTTTTAAAAAAGGAGTTATCAATTCACCGCGATCTTTTTTAATATTTGTTCACCGATTATTGGAAGACGTTAAACCGTTTGGTAAATTGTTTTTTTGTTTTATACTTGTCAGGTGGTCCCATAAATATTATACCATGAGTGTATTTTGGGGGTGAAGACAGTTTTTAGTTTTAAATAGGTAGTATTTACAATCTTATTGTAAATGAATTATTAAAGGATGTACTTGTTGGGTTGTCCCTTATTTTATTAATCAAAATCCTGTGTCTAGTTTTAGGGAAAGTCAGTTTTTAGTTTAAAAAAATATTTACAAACTTATTGTACAGTATTAATAACATAATGACCCATATTTGAATGAATATACAATAACCATCAGACATCTCATTATTCAATACAATATGGTTCAGTACGGAAAACCATTTTAATGAAATACCTATTTCGTTTCCGGCTGGTATTTCCCGGGCATTACTGAGTGCTCTCTGAGCCGTTCCAAGCGCCATACTCAGTATTACTCAGTCATTAAAAATAATTGAGTGTCGAGAATTAGTCGGTGGTAATGGGTTTACTTAGCACTTTAATATCTTTGATTTAAGAAACCCCTTAACAGATTTGGCTCGTGTTCGATTTTAAAATCTATTGACCATATTTACACTGAACCGGGTTTCTTTAGGCGTAATCTTTTCAGCAGTGGTCGTTCCGAAACGCTAGTTTTTAGCTTTTGCACTACAAAATATTTTAAAAAATTACTTTCAATAAGAGATAAATTTATCCTACATTGAATTAAAAAAAAATTACTTTGACTTTGACGCCCGCAAATTTTCATAATAATCAAGTTATCGCCAAACAAACATACATAAATGCTCACTTAAATAATGATGGGCGTGAAGGTGGAAATCAGGAATCTAAATAGTGATGGGTTACTGGGTTACAGCCATATAGCTTAGGTATTGAAATGATTAGGATTTTCTCCCATTCCCATTAGGATTGGCTTTTACGATCTGCCTTAGAAAAGAAGTAGTCATTGAAAGGGCATTATGTGGGCACTCTACTGTATAGGAGGATTTCCTGAAATTATTTTCTACTATTGTTTTTATTTCCTTCGCTTTATTCCATAAACGTTTTTTACCAATCGAACAATTTCCTAAACAATTTTCTTACATTATCATATAGTACCTAGGCGACCGAGCTTAGCTCGGTTACATCTCAAACATTAACTACATTTTTTAAACTTGTTTATAAACAATAAAAATTAAAAAATTATACCTAAACTTAAACATAAAAAAAACAAAAGTCACCGAGTGGGATTCGAACCCGTAACACTCTTTCTAGCGGTCCGCATCCTTAACCGCTGAGCCAAATGGATAGCGGCCGGTGCGACGAAATTAGCGACCATATTCTGCATAAAAAGAAAAACGCATAAAAACTCGAAAACACGCGTTTTCCCAAACATAGACTAATCTAGATCGATTGTTTACCCCGAAAATCCCCATATACCCATTTTCAGCGAAATCGTTAGAGCTGTTTTCGAGATCACAGAAATTTATAAATATATAAATAAATAAATAAATATACAAGAATTGCTCGTTTAAGGTATAAGATTATAATGCGAAGGGATGTACCTAGTAAATATTTTTTAATAGTGATTACATACTTTCGACTGCGGTGGCAAACGCTGATCTGGATAAAAAGCTGAAACGCAAAAAGTGCCAGCTGCATCTCCTCCCGGGAAGATCGTAGAAGCTTATCAAGGGAAAGTACGAAGATTTCTTGTAAGGTAGCACAAGCCATTTTCGCTATCACAATTTTGAATCTATATTTTTTTATCTTGACGACCACCTTAATTTGACCCTGGGCTCTGTCTAGCCCGTTCGAGATGAAGGGGAGATGTGTAATCTGTTCTTATAAATTTGAATAATTCAGATAATTTATTACGACTATGCAAATTTAAACAGGAATTAACGAAGAATATTTCCATATGAATTATTCCAACCGTGAACAATGAAAAGTCAACAACATTTTCGTGAAAATCAGTATTTTAGATTATCGGTAAGCCGTACAAATAAATCGTACATTGGATGGAATTGAAATTGAATCACTTTATACTTATTGAACAAGCGAGTGAAGTTCTCGAAGTCTACTTGAACAATCCGCGTTTGTATCTAGTAGTAAGTTTGTTCGACGATAATTCGAGTAGTTTTGATTACTGCGTAAAACTTAAAAATTCTACTGGCTACTTCTTTACGCAATTAGCATTTCAAACATAAGAGTGGGAGCGGGGTAGGGACATCGCACTGTCTCTTTCGTATACGCAAGACCTGATAGCAATGACGTCAAGTGCCCTGTACGTGCATCATTTTTCTGTTACTTGACAGCTCTGCCTCTGCTGGGCAAAGGCCTCCCTTCTAGTATAGTATAGTAGAATAATAAAAATAAGAAAGAACAATAATCGTCTATGCATTATAAAAGCAAAAAAGAATGAAACAGTAAAAAAAATTGTAATAAAAGAAACTCGAATAGATGATTATGCAGGTACAATTGTTCTGAACTGTTTCGCGTTATAATTGTGAAAAGAAAATGAGCCGCGGAAAAAACAGGGATAAAAATACATTCAGATGCAAATAAGTGATTACGCTGTTATCATAAAAGACTGCATACATAAATGTGTTGCTTTGTGCAATAAACTTTGCCGTGTGGTTTTCGGCAGAATAGAATAGGGCCACTCCAAGTCCTCCCGTGGATGTCGTAGAAGGTTATTTAGGGAATATAAGCTAAACAAAGCTTATAAACATTAATGAGACCTCTCCAACCCGTCGGGCCAGCGAGAAGAGTGTAGGCCAAGTCTTCTGGCTGCTCTGGCCAAGAATGACTTTGATAGTACAGAGAGGGTCGTGCTCCTGCAGTGGAGACAAAAAGACCTGATGATAATGATTGTGCAATAAACACCCACCAGCAACATGCATATCATACAGACACATAGAATTTGTCTACCTGAGCCACCCTAATACTAGCGAGAAATCTATATCTATACATATAATAAAATAGTAAAAAAAGTGTGTCTGTACATTAAATATATTTCCAAAAAAAATATTGGGGGCGATGGAGACGTAGTAATAGAGTAAGAATTTAAACAAATGTCTGTCTGTTTGTCTGTATGTCTGTTTGTCTGTTTGTCTGTATGTCTGTTTGTCTGTTTGTACACGCTAATCTCCGGAAATACTGGACGGATTCGAATGAAACTTTTTTTGTTATATAGCTGTTAAGCCTGGGCAACATATAGGGTATAAATGATTTTGGAAAATGGAAC
Source organism: Acrobasis consociella (assembly GCA_963555685.1). NCBI lineage: Eukaryota > Metazoa > Arthropoda > Insecta > Lepidoptera > Pyralidae > Acrobasis > Acrobasis consociella. The sequence goes on along the minus strand of OY743104.1, from coordinate 5,615,610 downwards.
GCCTGATGCAGAACCCTAATGGTCCAGCTAAACTATAAGAGATATAAAAATGCCGCCTTAGTAAAAGTTGTTCAGCCTGATGAGCATTTTCCAGAGACATAAAGTCCACGCGAACGAAGTCGCGGGCTTCGGCTAGTGTATAATAATTTTTCTATATGTAGCCGTTCTCCTAATTTAAATAAGATTTATGCCTATCCTGTAAAAAGTATCTGTGCACGTCACTGATGCCCACACAAGGGCTGACAAGGAAGTTTAACGAACAAGAAATACAATTCAAAAGTTCACGTAACCCCCGATAACTGTAGCTATGTAATCTCGATTACGTCAGCCTCCAACATCAAAAACCGCATCATCTAAAGTAATATTATAAAGAGGAAAGATTGATTGTTTGTTTGTTCGCACCAATAGGCTCCTAAACTTCTTCTTCTTCTTCTTCTTATCGTGTGTGTTAGTGACTAACACTAGTGTCAGAGTTTTCAAACCGCCTTAAAGGCCTCTGACATGGTTTTAGGTAACGACCAATGTCAAAGACAGTGACCGGGACCGACGGCTTAACGTGCCCTCCGAAGCAAAAACTACAGGACCGATTTTAAAAATTATTTACCGTTGGAAAGTTACACTATCCTCGAATGACATAGGCTATAACTAATAGTTTAAAGAGGAAAGATTTGATTGTTGGTTAGTTTGCATCGAATAGGTTCCGTAACTATGGACCAATTTGAAAAATTTTTACACCGTTAGAAAATGTAGCTTGACAATAGTAAAAAGATTTTTAAAATCGCACATCCCCCGTTGTTTTGTACCCGAGTGAGACAGGCTTATATTATATTTTCAAAAAAATTAAGGATCCCTACTAAAACTTCAATAATATTACCAAACGTATAAAAAAATGACTTAAAAATACGTCGGGTGTTAAAAAATCATATACTGATACTGAACGATTCTGACCGGACGAACAAAGAAAAAATTCTCACTACACAACAGATTTAGATAAAATTTCTATGGAACTACCTCACAGGTATACCCTTTCAACAAAAAAAAGAGAATTTTCGAAATTGGTCAAGGCGTTTTCGAATAATCGGTAAACATACATTAAAAAGAAGATGGCGCCGAATTGTTAACCTCTTTCTGTTTTGGAAGTAGGTTAAAAGGGAATTATTTCAAGATTATAACGAGTGTACTTGTTATAGTTACTGAGGAAATATGGGAACCAGTGATCTCCGGCATAAAAGTATTCGACGTCTTATTTTCCATTTGAAAAAACCCGAAAATTAATATCCGGTATCAGGCCGGAAGTACGCTAATATTAGACATCTGGTCGGTACGCAAAAAGAAGGTCGGATAGGCTGGATACTGGATAGTAGCCGAATATACGGTGCAAATTTAAATTTTGTATCTTTTTTCTAGAAATCCATAATTTGCGAAAACATAAGCAGTTATTACTTAGGTAACTTTTTTCATAAGACTTGGTGCTTCGTGTAAAATAAAGTGAGTTAAAAACAACATTAAAGTCGATTCTTTCCTACACAGGAGCGATGTCGTTCTCTATTTACAAAAACGTTATCTATTCCATAAACTTCTCTTAATTAAATTTATTTTATACTATTCAACGATACAAGATAGCTATCTATATTATTTAATACTGTCTAATCATTTATTACAATTATTTAATTATATTATATAAACGCATTAATTCTTAGCTTAGCTAATATGAGCTTTTAAATTTTTTTATAATGTAATTAATTGCAAAATAAATGCAGTTTCCTCTCGAGCGGTTAGCGAGAAACGCTTTGGATTACGGATTAAAACGAGACTAGGCAGCCATGACACCGGGGCTTAATCAGATCTGACTATAATAGTCCTCAGGAATAATTTCCAGCGAAGCACGGAAAATGTGAGATATTACCTATTTAATTGCCCTTTTCATATTAAAAATTTAATATTAATCATAAGCCTCGTGGCTTGTATTATTGAGAATATTTATCATCAGGTATTTTTGTCTCCATTGCAGGAACACAACCCTCTCTGTTCTGCCAGAGCCTTACTTTTCCAAAACAGGCAGAGGACTTGGTCTACACTCTCCTCGCTGGCCAGACGGGTTATAGAGGTTTCATTAATGTTTAATAATCCTTGTTTAGCTTGTATCGCCTTCTACGACATCCACGGGAGGACTTGGGGTGGTCCTACTCTGCCGGAAATCACACGGCAAATGTAGTGTGAAGAATATAAAAAAAGTAAAAATGAACTGAAAAGTAATGCTTGTAAAAGAGATAAAAATAATAAAAGTGAAAAGAAAAAGAAACAAACCAACATAGTAAAGTTCCTACCGCAAACGCTTTTGCAATATTTTATGTAGGTGAGTACACAAAAAATGCAGAACAAATGTAGTTTTCCTCTCGTCAATCTTGGAAGTGGTTTGTTGGAAATGCTATGAGACTGCAGCCATGCAGCCATGCTGAAGTTGGCCTAATAAGAACTGACTTTTCCCAGCGAAGCAGACAGAAAATATGAGATATTATCCTATACTCCACTTTTTATTACAAACAAGTTTAATCATAAGACTGGTTGCTTAGAATTACGTTACCGTGGTTTCGTGTACAATATAGTCATGGAATACGTATTAAACGGGTAAAAACATTAATGCGAAAGATTTGTAAAAGATCTCACGAGTTATTTCGTACTAACAAAGTTATTTGTTGAAATCTTTAACAGAACGTTATGTAATAATTGTTCACCCATATTACAAGTTAAAATTTTCTAGTTCAATCTGGGCCTGTCCTAATATGTTTCTTAGTATACTTACTATACTATTCTAACTTAATATTCTAAGGGGTGATTCAGTCCATCATTTTGAACTTCTTCTCGAAATTAATGTATAGGATTATAGATTTATGAAAAACATAGGTTCACATACAAATCGAAGTGATCACGTGAGCTATGTTTTTACTATGGGATGTGAAATAACTTTTTTCGTATTTTGAAATACATGCATAGGAAAAGTTGTTCAAAATAAATGACTAAATAACACCTTAAAATATTTTTACTTAATTAAAATGTATTTTATGTATGTAAGCACGTCCGGCAATGAGATGGGTTGAAGATATTAGTCATGACGCAGGCCATGTGAGTGGTGCAATTTTTCAAATGCGGAGTCACCTAAATGAATGGTTTTTACGTACAAAAAACCGTTCATTTGGTGACTCCGCGTTTCAATAACTGCACTTCTGGATAATAGCAAAACAGGACTGAGATTAGTGGCGTCGAGAGGTTAAAAGGCGATAGAATATGATGATTATGCTGATATTGAGGCAAAATGTACAAATAGTTTGCTTCACAAGAAAATGCTTTAAATATCACAGTCTGTCTTTTTAATTTACTGTTCTCTCTCGGTCTATAAGACACGTAGTAGTGTGGAACTAAGGATGCCACCTTTTTACAAGCTTTTTCTTGTATGTATTTATGAATGTTCGTTTAGGTCGAATCTTGCAAATCAATTTTCAACCAGTTATCGTCAATTGACCTGAAATTTTGTATACTTGTGTAAGTTGGATGACAATACATTAAGAAGTCAATGAGTTGTTCTGATGATGGGGCGGGAGATATTCGACGGAACTCAGTTATAAAACAACATAACCACATTGAGTAGGACGCGTTTAATTTGTCTTGTCGAGCACATCATAGTAGATGACGCCTAGGGTCTGATCGCAGAGCTGGAAGGTTGTCGATGGAACTCAGTAATAAAACGACGCAACTTCGTTGAGTTTAGGCTTATTTCATTTGTCTTAGTTAGTACTTTGGCCTAACAATAAAAGATTGTATAAAAAAATATTTTTTACAAACAACATAATGAACTAACAAAGTATATTCATTGCTATAGCTATAATAATAAAAGAACATTGTAAGTATGAAAATAAAATTTACTTTTTACCTTTAAAAACAAACTTTTCATTATTTTTGGCAATATTTAACACTGCAGCTGCTGAAGTCAAATTTTTTTTTGTTCTTTGGCTGAAGTGCTGATTGACAATGGTCAATGACAGACAGATAATGATTAGATCATGAAGTTAGAGCTTAATAGGTTAGGTTGCGTTTCAAATGCTATCCGTACAGAACGGATGGATAGCATTATTATTTCTGTTGTACACATATATTACAATCAACTCAGACGACCTCCGTGGCGTAGTGGTCACCATGCTAGTCCGCCACCCAGAGGACCCAGGTTCGATTCCCGGTCAGGGCAAGTTGGAAAAATGGCCTTTTTCAAATTGTCCTGGGTCTTGGATGTTTATCTATATATGTATTTGTTATAAAATATAGTATCGTTGAGTTAGTATACCATAACACAAGTCTCGAACTTACTTTGGGGCTAGCTCAATCAGTGTAATTTGTTCCTATTTATTTATTTATTATTTATTAACTTTTTAATGATCTAAAAATTTGTCTAAGAGAAATAATGTCAAAGTCAAAATAATTTATTTATCTTTGGATATTTGTATCACTTGATAACACTTTTTTTTTCTTTCGATTTCTTATAAGGTAAATGTTGACGGCAGATCATTTACTTATAGCTAAGTTTACTGCCGTTAAATGAACCATTCTATGGAGTACAGCTACCGAGAAATAACGATATGCTTTATTACAAAGTACGTGTGGGAACCCTATCAGGAATATAGAATATAATGGATCCAAGTTGAAAGCACTACCAGCCGTAATAAGAAGTGTCAATTTTATGTGACAACGCGAGCGCGAGTAACCACACGCGAGAATCCTTTGTAAAGCAGAATATTAGTTTTCGTTTTCTTACTATTTATTTTCACTATTATTTCGTATTGTTCTATTTATAAAATGTACCTAGTTTTACGTTAGTGCTTGGTCTAAACCATTTTTTTTATTCACATTGCATTCATACATAGGTACATACATGTTTTCACGCATGTTTCCCATAGGGGTATTTATTCATGCATGTGTCTATAAATACCTACACGTAATGGGGAAAACACACCCTAGAGTGGTCGCGCGGATGACATATGTCATCCACGCTGATTAAACTGGCGGGATTTTTTGTTTTTTATATGGGGACACTTAGCTAGCGCTGAGTTTAGTAATGCCTATGGTATGCTTTGTGACGTCAGTAACGGCCGTGCCCTTCAGTGGCTTGGATATGTCAGGAGAAGTTCGAAATTGTGGGTGGAGGACACATGTCATCCGCGCGACTGCTTACGTAAGTATTTTATACTGTATGTTTACAACGTTATGATTGTTTTATTGTATATTTATAGCAACCTTGGTATAAAATGTGATTCAGTATAATGAAATAATCTATTGCTCATACTTTTACGGTATATAATTATTATTATTTACTTTTTTAGACCCAACAATGGCAAATCAAGAACGGGAAATTGAATTATGGCTGTTGGAGGAAGATAAAGATATTTTAGTTGGTTTTCTGTGATCAGATGATCACGTCGGACACAGAAGATGATGGTGATCATGATTTAGATGGATATGCAAGCCCTGCACATGATGTTTCTGATAATGAAGAGGTCGCTGTGTTTTGTGCGGAAGAAAACGCAATAAAACCATACGTATATCTTGCCCTTGCCAACTTGCCCAGATCATTGCAAGTATATGTGCAATAGTTGTTACGAAAATTACAGCTAAAACACTTTTTCTTAATTTCTTATATTAGTATAGTGAAAAGTTGATTTCAATTCCAAAAATTTATAAGGACTTGGTTTTCTGTTCCAAATTAGTAAAAAAAAAATTTTTTTTGGTACTTTTTTTATTTTATAATGAAGGTAATTAAATTTTTGTTACATTCAATAAATAAATACAAAATAAATACTGATATTATTATTATAAATCGTTGTAAGAAAATGGATGACGCCTGTCATCCGCGCGACCTCTAATGGTATGATCATACGCGTGATAGCGGCGGCTACTGAGTCACAGCCCTATGTATATCATAATGTAAACAAATAGTGTAGAGAAAATAAGATTAAACAGTATTGTTTTGACCGCTCCAAAGCACTGACGTTTTATTTAACTCCACCCCTTCTATTATCAGAAGTGGGATCGTAGTTCGCGTAAATTATTCGCGTAAATTTAAGAACCTACATCTACATGAAAATGAGTAATAAAATAGTTAAAAATAAAAATAAAAGTGGACAATTAAACAAAAAAAACAATGAATTGATATTAAGTGAAAACGAGAGTGAGTTGAATAGTGAAATAATAACTTACACGAGCACCAGTAAGGCGATAGCGTTGCCAACTTTTAACCCGAGTGTTGGATCGATTGAAGCTAAGGAATGGAGTGCAGAAGTAGATGCCCTGGTCTTGAAGCACAAATGGGACGACGTGGAAACAATTGCTCGATGTGTACCATTTTTAGCCGGACCAGCACGTGACTTGTACAAAGAATGGACACCAGTAAAGAGAACCTGGCCTGCTCTGAAAGAAGATCTTCAAATAACATTTCCAAAGTGTCGAGATCTTTGTCGTGATTTCAAAAAGGCGGCAAATATGACAAGTGAACAGTACTCTACTGTTTCTATTTATGTGGCAAAGAAACATAGGATATTAAAGCAATTACGATTACAATTTCGTGAAACTGAAATATTGGAATTAATAACTGGAGGTATTACAGATCCGCATGCAAAATCAATTGCTAGTAGCGCAGAAACTGTAAGTGGGCTATTTGAAAAATTATCCCGATATATACCAATCTCACCAAATAACATTAAACGTTCTGCATTTGCTGATAATATAGATACTGACAGAGAATTGTTACCAACTACATCCAAGAAATACAGACCGAATACCGAATATAAGCGTTGTCACCGCTGTTATCGAATGGGTCATTTGCAACGTGATTGTCGTACTAGTGTACACAAATTACCCCAAAATAAACCAGCTGTTACAGAAATTGATACACAAGTAAACAGGAAGAAACAAAACAAATGTACATTTTGTTTCAAGACTGGACATCTGGCCGAGGATTGTTGGACAAAGCAGAGAGTTGACAAAGGACAAAAACGGTCTGCTGGCAAAGATGTAAACAGCAATGGCAAGGTATGTACAACACCTGTTATAATTAATGGTATACTTGTTCATGTGTTAATTGACAGCGGAGCGTCGTGTTCATTAATAAGGGATACTGTGGCACGATCTGTAAAGGCCCATTGTCAACCATTTATGATTCACATTTCTGGACTTTCTGATACAATTCTGATTTCAAATGCGAAAATAGATGTCATCTTGCAGTTGGAAAATATTAGTTTAGAGGCAACTTTTCATATAGTTCAAGACAAAGAAATATGCTATGAGGCTATTCTTGGTAGAGACGCTATAACCACAAATGATATCATGTTCATAACAACATTGAGCGGCACAATAGTTAAAAGGCGGGATATAGTTCAAAGTACTGAAAGTGTTTATAACATTGAGGACTTCATATCCAATTCGTTAAATAAAGTCCCAAGTTACATACAAGTCGAGCTTCGGAAATTGTTAAATAAACATTCGAGTCTTATCGCTTTAAACAATAACATACGAGAAATAAAGACTGCCGTCATGACTATACGGACGACAACAAACGAACCCATTGTTTACCACCCATATCGAATGTCTTTCTCTGAGCAAGAAAAAGTAAGAGCGATTGTGACCGAACTTTTGAATAATAACATCATTCAAGAATCCACTTCACCGTATGCGTCACCAGTTATACTTGTGAGAAAAAAAGATGCAAGTGACAGATTGTGTGTAGATTATCGCGCTTTGAATAAGATAACTATAAAAGACAGATATCCGTTGCCATTAATTGATGATCAGTTGGATAGATTGGGAAAAGCTCGTTATTTTAGCACACTTGATATGGCATCTGGTTTCCACGGAATTCCAATTGAAAAAGAGACAAAATCCGTGGAAAAAACTGCTTTCGTCACGTCTGAAGGTCACTATGAATGGCTGAGAGTACCCTTTGGATTGTGCAATGGACCGAGTACTTTTCAAAGAGCTGTAAATAATGCTTTAGGACCTTTGAAAAACTCTATAGCCCTTGTTTATATTGATGACGTCATCATCCCATCAATAAATCCAGAAGAAGGTTTGGAAAGACTTCGTGTAGTGATAAAAGCATTAGATGATGCAGGATTTACACTAAACCTGAAGAAGTGTAAATTTTTACAAACTGAAATTGAATATTTAGGAAGAATAGTTTCTGAAGCAGGTATCCGACCGGGAGAAACTAAAATTCAGGCTCTGAAAAGTGCTCCAATTCCTCAAAATCTTAAACAAGTCAGACAGTTAATGGGGCTGGCAGGTTATTTTCGTAAATACGTACCGGGATTTGCTACAAAAACAGCATGTATAACAAACTTATTGCGAAAGGACACAACCTTTAATTGGACACAGGAATGTGAAGGAGCCCGACAATATTTAATTGAAAAGCTGTCTTCACGTCCTCTGTTAGTTGTTTATGATCCAGAGCGAGAAACTGAATTACATACTGACGCTAGTAGCTTGGGATATGGTGCAATATTACTTCAAAGGCATAACAAAGATCTTCGTGTTGTGTCTTATTATAGCAAACGAGCTTCATTGGAAGAGTCTAAGTATCATAGCTATGAGTTAGAGACGTTGGCAATAGTGAATGCTCTAAAACACTTTCGTGTGTATTTATTGGGAATAGAGTTCAAATTGATTACAGACTGTAACGCTGTGAAGTTAACTTCAACTAAACGCCATTTGTTACCACGTGTTGCCAGATGGTGGTTATATATTCAAGATTTCAATTTTAAAATTGAATATAGAAAAGGAAGTTGTATAAAACACGTAGATTTTTTTAGCAGAAATCCATCACAAAACCATACCGAAGAAGTATTAGTGAATGATCAAGTTACATGGTTGGAAGCAACTCAAAAGCAAGACCGAGAAGTAATTGAGATAAAAAGAAGAATTGAAGAAAATCCCGATAGTTTAAAGGAGTACATAATGCAAAATGGTATACTAATGAGAATATTTCAGGAAAACCAAGAAAGAACACTGAAATATTATGTGCCTTCAGCAGCACGATTTAATTTGACAAAAACGTTTCATGATGAACAATGCCATATAGGAGTAGATAAGACTCTTGAATCAATGCGAACAAAATACTGGTTTCCTGGAATGACACAATTCGTAAAAAAATACGTCGGTCACTGTATCATTTGTTTATCAGCTAAGCGACCCAGTGGGCCTAAACAAGGATTTTTGCATCCTATTGAAAAACTACCAATACCTTTTCATACTGTACATGCAGATTGTACGGGGCCATTTGGAACAGTCGGAGATCGCTATAGGTACCTGTTATTGTTGGTGGATGCCTACACTAAATTTATAATATTAGTACCTTTGGAAAATCTAACCGGAACAGAGCTAGTGAGAGCCCTAGAACCACAACTTAGTTTGTTTGGTACTACTAAACGAATTATAACAGATAAAGGAACAAACTTTTCTAGCCGACAAACAAAAGAACTCTTAAAACGAATGGACATTGAAATCCATTTCATTGCCACCGGAGCAAGTAGAGCTAATGGGCAAGCAGAGCGATATGTGGCTACCGTATTAAATTTACTTGCTTGCGAAGTGAGTCGCGGAGCAGGATGGACGAGCACTGTTAGCAAAATACAACTCACTTTGAATACTACAGTTCAGAAGAGTATTGGTTGTACTCCTATAGAACTACTCACTGGAGTACGTACGGAAGTACCGGCTATACGACAATTAAATAGTGGACTTCCAGAAATCGAATCAAATATAGATACTCAAGAACTGAGAAAAACTGCAGAAGAACGGTTGAGGAATTATGCTTTAAAAACTAAACAAAGATTTGACAGAACGAGACGTAATAATTTACAATTGAGAGAAGGTGATGTTGTTTATGTACAACGTCAGCGAACACGTCTGGGAAAATTAGACCCGAGATATAATGGACCATATACAATTGAAAAATGTTTACCTAACGATAGGTATAAAGTTAAAAATACGACAAAAAAAACTTTCCAAATTGTGCCTAAAGACAGAATCAGACTTTGGAATCGAGAAATTGCAGAAAATGCCACTGCGATTGTTCATTCCAAATGATTATAAATACAACAAAAGTGAAACATGGCGTAAGCGGCTTTTAAAAAAAAGTGCGCATGGATCGCTATAAATAATAAGTCAGCCGAGCTACTTACTCGATAAGTAAGCGAGGATTGGACAAAGAGTAAAAACAAAAAAAAAAGAGGCCGTGATAGGCTATCAAAAATAATAAAATGTTTTGGGCATAAGCAACTTATGTAAAATAAGTGTGCCGGGATTACCAAATAAATAAAATGTTGTGGGCATATGCAACTTAATTAATAATAAGTGTGCCAGGATTGCCAAACTTACAAAATACAAAATGTCTTCGGCGTAGCAACTTATCTGTAAGTGTGCTGGGACCGCCAAAATAATGTTAACTGGCGTAAGCTATTTACTATAGTGTAAAGTTAGTAGTTCCTACTTTGCGCTACTGTAAATGAGCTGGGATCGCCGAATAAAGATAAAATACACAAACAAAATATTCTTTTCACAAAAACATAAGTATCGCTTCACAGTTGAAAAAAAGAAAACAATACCAAACACAGCTGGTGAACAATATAAAAAAGAACACTTAGAAGGGCTTTGACTTTTCGAGTGGGCAAAAGTAAAAAAAAAGTGGTTCGATTCCCAAATCGAAATACTGATAACTATTTTTTGTTTTCTACAAAATCTTTCTGTTTACAGATACAATAAGATAGAACGTGACAAAATCAATGTCTATCTACTTATGTTATACCTATGTAGTTTTAAAAATTAGTTTTTATTAGTGTTAAGGTAGATATGAAATGCTTGTTTGATGTGATCTGATCTTAGTATAAAATAGATATTTGAACTTTATAGAATAAGATAACAAAAGTGGAAGTACTTCCTAATAAAAAAAAGCGCTATAAAAAAATGTTTTATTATAATGTGTGTGTTTATTTTTAAAAAATTGTAAATACTATAATATAGTGATAGTTTTAAGATTTTAAAAGAAGAGATCAATTTGATTACCCACAATTGTTAATTATGTTTCACTATTATCGATATTATTTTTGTGACTTTTTTATTGTGTTTAGTAGATAGCCTTGTGCCTGAGTAATATAGACATTGGATTAGATTTAGATATTAGAGTTGTAGTAGTGTCTGAGTTATAATTATGTTATAATTATGTAACGCTTCGAGAGCGAAGCATTTCGCAGGAAGGCCGTGATAGCGGCGGCTACTGAGTCACAGCCCTATGTATATCATAATGTAAACAAATAGTGTAGAGAAAATAAGATTAAACAGTATTGTTTTGACCGCTCCAAAGCACTGACGTTTTATTTAACTCCACCCCTTCTATTACGCGCGACCACTGTAGGGTTAAGGGTCCCCCGACCCTAGACCAAAATACAACTTTCCATACAAACGTAGTCTACGTTTTATTTCAAAACGACATGTCCGATTTGGGCAAAATTTTGTAATTTCAAAGATATTGCAATTATCTAGGGTTATAACTAGTTTCCGACAGTAAAAATATGAACTTGAAATAGAATATAGTGTTTTATATCATTTTTGACCATTAGTATGGGAAACTTCTAAATCGTTATATTTTCTTTCCAGTTCATAATTTTAGTATAGGAAACCAGTTATAACCCTAGATAATTGCAATTTCTTTACAATTACCAATTTTTACCGGAATCTGACATGTGGTTTCAAAATTAAACGTGTACTACGTTTGTATGGAGAAGTCTAGGGTCGGGGGACTCTTAATAATGTTCTTATGCCTTAAAAATCGCTCGATGATTATGCCAGGTGTGTTATACGGTACCCCTTTTTTCCCAGATAGGGTCATGCTTCTGCAGTGGAGACAATTGTTTTAATTTGCGTGAAAGTGGAAAAAGGATTTAAAATAGTGATGGCTTGCTAACCGCATCGCATATTAAAATTATTTGCTTTTGCCTAGTCCCTCGGCTTTTACGATTTGCGCGGAAAGAGAATCAGCTGGTACATTTGAAGTTTTTTCTTTTGTCCCCGACCAGCATGGAAGATCGATTGAAATGTGCAAATTATTTTATCATTAAAAACACAAATAAACATTGTCCATCAATGCATAATCCCCGAAACAGTGTTCAGAAGTTGTACGTCAACAATTAACGTTTTGGTGCAACCTGTTGAGGAATCCTTCAGGCCGGTGGTCAGAAGGCTGGATGTAGTACAAACAATGGAGTCTCCAGATACGACACTTGAGTTGTTGACAAACTGCAGGCTTATGCTCTCGTGCTTGTCTGTTTTATCTTATGTCAGTTTAACACAATTATTTTTATCATTCATATCCAATAAGTAACATAATCGGAAACCGTTTTTTTTTATTTGCCCAAAAAAAAGTTATGAGATTTTAAAATGTGATGTAAGGGAAAACTGTCAAGGTAACAGAATAAATGCACGTACAGCGTTCTCGACGTCACTGCTAAAGGTCTCGCGCGTATGAAAGAGATAATGAGCTGTCACCACCACGGCCCCACTCTTAAATTTCAAATACTAGTTGCTGCTTCAATAATTAACCAATTTTCCTTCTGTTTTCAAAAAGATTTCTTATTTGCGGTATTTTATTGTTTTATATAAAATATTAATGAAAAACATAAGCCTTTCATGTGAACTAGTTCAACTTAGTTTGGGGCTAGGTTTGTATATTTTTTTTATTTTATAAAATGATGTAAGAGCGTGGTTTGATCTGTCTGTAGTGTAAGTACTTTGTGACATCGGATAGTTCATATTTTGCGGCCATGGCGTTAAGCATGCCGCACGCTCTGTTCCGATATGATTTTAGTTTCCAACTAAGCGTTACCTGGCAGCGGGAATTTTGTAAACAATAGTGCATTTTGAACCCACTTCAAAAAGTAGGAGTGTAAATTCAATGTTCTTCTTCTTATAGTGTGTGTTAGTGACTAACACCAGTGTCAGAGTTTTTAAACCGCCTAAAAGTTCTCTGACATGGTTTTAGGTAACGAACAATGTCAAAGACAATGACCGGCACCGACGGCTTAACGTGCCTTCCGAAGCTCGGATCATCTTACTTATCAGACAATCAGGTGATCAGCCTACCATGTCCTAACTAAACTAGGACAACAACACAAAGTCGTTCGCCCCCGCCGAGAATCGAACCCGCGACCTCCGGGTGAGAAATGAACTGAAAAGTGTAAATTCAATGTAAAATATATACATATATTTTACATTGAATTTACACTTTTTTTTGTTTAAATGCCTCCGTGGTGTAGTTGTTAGAGCGTACATCACATGTTTTCGACTTGATCATTGTCAATGGATATCTGGTAGTGCTTTCTCTCTTATCTTGTGGTACCACTGATATGAAGACCAGCGGCATGATGTAAAGATACAACATTGCCATAGGCTAAGTGGTGTCCTTTTGGTGTAAAAATAGTTTTAATTATTATGGATAATGTAACTCCTGTTTTGCACCAAACAAAGTATTTTCTTTCTTTCTTAAATTAACCTCTATAATTATTTATTAATACATAAAACATTAACTACATATATACTCATTCTTAAAAAATGTATTTTAATGTATTCATGTTCCCCGATTACTCGAAGACGCCTGGACCAATTCGGAAAATTTCTGTTTCGTTTGAAAGGGCATTCCCGTAAATTTTAAAATATGTATACACGCTGACTTTTTATTGGTTTTCGAAAAAGAAATGTCGTATAGTAAATAAATTCCTCTATCCATATATGTAATCCAAATTTCTGTATGTCATAAGATAAAAAAGTTGCGTAAATGATTTTAGATCGAGACCACGTAGTTATACGCCGGCCGCCAGCTGCGTGATGTCGATGACCCCGGCCGGTCGGCGGGCGGTGTATGGCGGCGGTACTACTAATTGATCTCACAATTTTACTTTCGAGTTTTAGACAACATTTTTTGTTTCTGAATTTTTATTTTGACTAGCTAATTAGGTCTTACTAACGATGCCTATGAAGTGGCCTTCGGCTTCAAAACCAATGAAAAATCACCGTGTATATATACACGACAAAAAAGAGAGGTGTAATACGAGTAAGTTTGACGTGTTAGTATGTCTGTATGTGTCTGTCTGTGGCATCGCAGTGCCTAAACGAACGGCTAATTGATGCGGATTTTTTGTTTGAAAGCTGCGACGTGGTTTCACCGATTCAGCCGTTCAAAAGTTATTAAGGGTTAACGCCTGAAAGCCGGGTTTTTATTTTATTTGCGTGGCGAATAGTTGTACTACAGTATTTTGGAGTATAATTCCACAGTGTCGGATCCACGAGTGGTAAAAAAAAATGAATGCTCGCGAGTTTAGCAATCGAGCAATATCCGCTCGAGCGTTGTAAACGAACTTGTAAAATGTATCCCTATTTACCTATATCCTACTGTATTTGTATCCGGCACGGTAAATGTATTTAGGTATTGGTACATACTTAAGTTTTTAACTTTAACCTCCTGCTTTTATTTTCTGCTTAATGCCAAGATAATTAGTTTTGATCCTGAAAGAATAATGTATAGGTAGTAGTTGGCGCCCGGATGTACATAGGTACCTATGTACATCCGGGCGCCAATTCTTTTACGCCAATGTCTAGTCCAAGACTATAACATCCAAATTCACTTCTATATTACGGTGTACTTTTGGAATGAAGTTCCTTTGAATGAAGGCTTTATGTAATAGCGTTATAAATTGAATCACGGGCAGAGTACGATACCTGTAAATGCATTCAGTAATTTTAGTAATATTTCGACGATTTTCGTAGCAATATTTCAAAACAGCATTCAAATCAAATCAGTCAGTTCTCAGTATAAATTGCAATTTGCACAAACATGTCCATTTCACAGACATATGAACACCTAAATGAATCAGTGTAATGCTCAAAATATTAATCAAGCTCTCTGTATTATGAAATGAACGTGAAATTGTAATTAAATAACATCCTCACAACAGGCTTTTAATGATGTATCGGACGTTTGCGGAAAGGTATCTATTAGTGTTAATAGAGAGCTAAACACTGGTATTAGATATTTCAAGCTGCCTATAATAGTTACAACAGTAATTATAAATTTATAACAAACTAGTAAACTCCTTGTATTAACACCTGAAGACTTTGATACATGTTGTTTGGTCGATATTGAAGAAAGGAGAAGGATGAAGTCGGGTGTTTTCTATTTAATTACTTAAAAAGGGATGTTAACTTGGTAAAAAAAGATTATTTTATTTTGTACGTCAACTAGATTATACAAAAGTAAAGGACACATATTGTTTCGTTTAGCAAATTAGTGAAAATTCACAATGATACAGCGCTTTGAAGTTTCGGAAGGTCCCGTCGCCGATCAGCCATCGTAATGCGTAGCAAATCGCAGCTGATCGTGACGTCACGCGAAATTTAAATGCGTTATATCTTCGTCGTTTTTTATTAGTTAATCAGACAAAACAAAAAATGCGTATACCTACTATCCTTTTTATAATCTACTAGCTGTGCCCGTGGGCTTCGCTCCCCGTGGGAATTTCGGGATAAAAACTATCCTATGTCGTTCCCTGGGTATCAAACTATATCCATATCAAATTTCATCTAAATAGGTTCAGTAGTTGAAGCGTGAAGTGGTAACAAACAAACAAACATACAAACAACAAATATACATACTCATTTTCGCATTTATAATATTAGTAGGATAGTAGGAAGTAGAATAGGATAGGATAGTAGGACACGACGAGCCAAAAAAAAATTTCAGTACACATCTCTTTGACGTAGTTTTAACAGATGGTGAGTGAGTGATTCTAGGTTTTCAGTTGTACATTATATTGTATTGGCTACAATTATGTTGCTTGATACTTCGGGCGCTTCAATATATTTATTTTACCTATCAATTTTCAATCTGCCGGATATGTGTACAATGTACAGTGACACAATACAATTTTTCAATACTAGAAACCCAATTTCAACATCAAACTACACAACTAATTTTAATAAAAATGCTCACAAGATATAACTATTTTTCACATGCAATGCTGCCAGCATTTTAGGCACTCTACCGCAGGGTAATGACCTACAAGACATTTTTTATTTGTAAGCATTTTATTTTAATTATAATAATTAATGATATTTTCCTGGTAATGTAATGATTTGAAATCGAATAATTAAATGTTTGCTGCATAATATAACTATAGACAAAGACCTATGGACCAAAAGATATTTTTCCAGTCAACAAGCCTTTTCCAAATTGGTCCAATTCATTGATCCATCTTTGAATAATCGGGTAACATGCATAAAAAGGATAAATATATTAGAATTGATCCTTCCACTGTTTTGCAGACGTTTAAGCGAAAAACATTAACATAAAAATCAATAAATGTCTTAACAGGTGGCATTAAAAACCAATTGTTAAAATAAAACTAGGTTGAAAAAAAGGTCGGAAGACAATCAGAGCTCTTGATTCTAGGTTTCTAGAGCACCTCACTTCCATTAATAGGTGCAGCTTGGATGCACGACTGAAAAACCTAAATAGAGTTAGTTATTTTTAAGAATTCAAAAAGGGGTACGTAATAAAGGTACCTCATTTCCAGTCTTTATAGCTTTTGGCCCTTTTCATGCCATCTTTATTTTGTTATTTAGGCTGTTGTTCCTAGGTAAATTTTTCGTGCTAATTTCATTATTGACCCGACTGTGGCGAGGCCAAAAGGAGGATTATGTGTTTCGCCGCTGTTTGTATGATCATTCGTTCCGTAGTATCACAGAGTAATAATATACTACGTAGTATAGTATTACTCTGAGTCCGTTCCCTCGTATGTTTAAAGATATTCGAGATGATGATATCTTGATAATTGAGGTATCTTCGGAAGCGACTAGGCTGTCCGCTGGTTAAAGGCATATGTGACGTCACAGTAGTATTACGATGACGCCCACTATAAGCCAATAAAATAATGAACTAATAACAAGTCTATTTTCCAGGCAAATTTAAAACCCCGACTTTTAATAGTTTTACATGTAAACGCCATCTTGTGATGGGCGGAGGAACTAAATAGTAGAATAAAATCCGTAGCTCTGTCTATTATTTGACAGTCAAACTACAAAACCCTACTTTCAAGCGATAACTTTTTTAAGAACTTTTAAAAGACTAAACCGATTTTCATCAAACGTAACTAAGAACCACCGCAAGAAATTGATCCTTCCGTTCGAGTGATATTAGCCTCAAACACTCCTCTTTGTTGTCGAAAGGTAAAAAATAAAATTAATCAAATCTAACCGAAATGAAACATTTCAAATATATATATGTATATGTTAGCTATTTCTCCTTTTCTTGCATTCACTGGATAAATTTATTTTTAGCAAGAATCTTTCCGGAGTCGGGTTTTAGTTTTTAAAACTACACTCGCACTTGGCCGCTTTATTTATAATACAGACCAATTAAAATATTCTGTTTTAACGTAGTTATCTTCTCTAGTTATTTAATTTGTTTTCTTCCATAATAGCAATTCTTTTGTTAGTTTTTTTAACAAAACATTTCAGTGTACGTGGTGTATATCAAAGTAGCTTTTTAATATGAAAGAGTAACTCGTTTTAACTAACGCCACTCGAAAACAATGCAAATGTTTATTTGTTTGTACTGTACTTAGGTCCGCGCTTATTTTTGTTTCTAAATAAAATGAATATTAACACATTTTCAAAAATATATTCATTGTTAGCCGCAAATTCCTCCTGTAGTCAAGTATTCGTTTTTAATCGTTTATCATCATATATTATCATCATCATCAGGTCTTTTGTCTTCACTGCAGGAGCACGACCCTCTCTGTACTACCAGAGTCATACTTGAACAGAGCAGTCAGAGGAGTTTGGCCTGCACTCTCCTCGCTGGCTCTAGACGGGTTGGACAGGTTTCATTGATGTTTATAAGCTTTGTTTAGCTTGTATTTCCTAATTTCCTAAGTCGCCCTCTACGACATCCACGGGAGGACTTGGAGTAGCCCTATTCTACTCTGTCGGAAACCACACGACAAATACTACTTATTAAAGTTAACAAATAAAGTATTGGGTCGTATTGGTCCCTTCTCCTCTCCAACTATCTCTATCCCGAGCAATTTGCTTCCATCCACAAGAAACCCTCGATGTCATCCCGCCATCCCTTCCTTGGTCTACCAATACATCTTCTCCCATCTGGTACCCACAAGGTGACCCTGTGGGCCCATCTATCTGCTTACATGCGGCACACATCCCGCCCAATCCCATTTGAGTCTGGCAGTCTTGACGGTAACATCTATAAACTTAGCTTTTTTTATATTTTTAAATTTTTATGGGACCCGTAACGCCATCATTTACGCCCACTAACTTAGTTACATTTTACAACTTAGTTACCTTTACATTATAATTACGCTTCGAATAGATGGATTGCTTTTTGAAGTCTTCTAGACATACACATAGCACTGTGTTATATATCTGCCTATTACCGAACTTCTGAAGGCATTTGATCATCCATGTGATCATAATTAGGCACAAGAACGTGGATACACCTAGCTGCCTTTAGGTCAACATATTGGTCCGACACCTCTAATTGGGTTATAATAAAGTTTATCCCGAATATTTTTTTTTTAATTTAGTTGCGTTACCATAAAAAATAATTAATTCAAAAATGCGTATAACCTGACTTTATCTGAAAATTTTGTTAAATACTTATTTCGTATTTCATCAATTTATTTATAAAAAGAATAAACACTTTTGGCGAGAATTCTTGTAGGTAAGCTAATTTTAACTACCAACCAAACTTTATACTGAACATAAAGTTTGGTTGGTAGTTAAAATTAGCTTACCTATAAGAATTCTCGCCAAAAGTGGCCATCTTTAACGGAAAAGTTTCTTGAAGTCAAACATAAAACTTTGTATAGTTCGTGAAATAAATCAAAGAGTTTCTTACCTCTTTGATTTATCCCGATATTCCAGGCCAGTTTAAAATAATATTCGTAATATTAGATCTTTTCTACGTCATATATTTGTCAAATTAAAAAATAGCTTCAACATTGCCGTATGGTATCCGGCAGAGTCGAGTAGGGCCTCCCGTGGATGTCGTAGAAGGCGAATTAGAAATACAAGCTTAACAAAGCTTATTATTATAAACATCAATAAGACATCTCCAACCCGTCTGGCCAGCGTAGAGAGTGTAGATCAATTCCTCTGACCAAGTATAGCCCGCGTAGTACAGAGAGGGTCATGCTCCTGCAGTGGAGACAAATTGACCTGATGATGATGGTGATGATGATGATGATGATGATGAATAGCTTTAACATAGACATAAAGTTGGTTTTGAGTTATCTGCCAGTAGTAATATAATTTGAAAAGGCTGTACAAGACTTTTAGTTCGTATTTTGTGCATTAGCTCGTAGAATTATTAGGTATTTTTGTTTCTAATAAATGTTTTCAAGGAAATACAGGTTTTATCATAGAGTTATATAATATTGAACATTCAAACTAGGTCTCTACCCAATCACACTTACATCCCTCACTGGCCAGACAACATGCATTTTAAATAAGACCTACTGGGAAAATTGACTACCTATATGTATAAAGATATAAAAATATATAGAAAGAAAGAAAAATAAAGTACTCATACATACACGGCGATTTTTCATTGGTTTTGAAGCCGAAGGCCACTTCATAGGCATCGTTAGTAAGACCTAATTAGCTAGTCAAAATAAAAATTCTGTAACCAAAAATATTGTCTAAAACTCGAAAGTAAAATTGTGAGATCAATTATAGTACCCCCGCCATACATCGCCCGCCGGCCGGCCGGGGTCATCGATATTACGCAGCTGTTTGGCACGCGTATAACTATGTGGTCTCGATCGGAAATCATTTACGCAACTTTTTCATCTTATGACATACAGAAATTTGGATTACGTATATGGATAGAGGAATTTATTTACTATACGACATTTTTTTTCCAAAACCAATGAAAAGTCAGCGTGTATATTGGGTAATTTGTCAATAAAAAATCTCATATATCACACTATTTAAGACTTTGGCGCTGATAACGGGTTTGTAGGTATATCTATGTATACTTACATATACACGTGAAAAACACTACCACCCGTCATGAGTCGATTATAGTTATCATCGGCAAAGAGAATTTAAATTACTAACGTAACAGAAACACAACGCCATAGAAACTATTGGGGGAAGGTAAGTAGGCAAAACTGGAGTTTCGGGGTAGCCTTACAGAGATGGCAGCACACCCGACTAGCCAAAAGTGACAAAGGAACTGTTGAATATACTTTAAAAGTATTTATCGCATTTAATATAAGTCATATTTAATTAATTAAAGTACTACTTTATTTAAATAATATTAATAAATGATTTTAATGTTTTAAGTATTACCTTATAGCGCCATCTAGCGACAATTAAGAGAAATATTATGTTTATAAGGCGATGGGTAGGCAGGCATGTCATCGGGGATCGGGGGAAATGTTGACAAGGGTATGTATGTAACTGTGTGGAGGTAAACTGGGTTAATCTGATTTTCGCCGGAACTGTCATGAAAAAGTTAGATCGATCATTAAATTCGGTAACATCGAAAATTAAAAATTTACTCGTTAATGTTAGCTTATACTTTTTATAATTCGGTGAAATTTAAAATTGACTCGTTAATATTGATGCTTATACTTTTTATTTACAGGTAGGTATAAAATCCACATTGTCACGTAATCAATTATGTAGGTACTTAATTACGTTTCTCACAAATGTGGTGAAATTAAACATCTTAATTTTTTTACGATAATTAATTTTTGGCCGCTGATAGAAAGCGATGGGGGTTATAAGACGACCTCTGTGGTGTAGTGGCCACCATGCTAGTCCACCACCGAGAGGTTCCGGGTTCGATCCCCGGTCAGGGCAAGTTGGAGAATGGCCTTTTTCAAATTGACCTGGGTCTTGGATGTTTATCTATATATATGTATTTGTTAGTATCTCCATAAGTCTCGAACTTACTCGATATTAAGTCGTTTCGGTAGTTCAGCTACTTATCATTAGATGGCGTTCTTGACATTTGGGGTTTTTTTAATTTGCTTAGCAAATAAACTTGTATTATCACCACTGCCTACCATAACCTACTAACCTAAGCGAAGCGTTTGAAGTAGTGCGTTACTCTCAACATGTCAGAGTCAAGCATTTTTCTGAACTTAATCTGTCTTTATTTTAAAATCCTAATTAAAAAATATTCACAACACAACTAATAAATTGCAAATTTAATTTTCGGAATATTCCTACAAGATTTGAAAAATGTTTTGCCTGAAATCCGTTTCGTTCGAAGGGAAAATTGGCGGAAAACGAAACACATTCACTTTTTTATTTTTATTTTTCGAATCGGAATATGCCAAAGCAAATAATGAAAATTCTGCGACATACGTTGCATATTTCGTCGGTACTTTTACACTCAGATAAATATGGAATTTGAGCGAAAAAACGTGTCAGAGCTGAAAAAATGCAAGTCCAGATGCAGTTTCCGCACATTCTGCCCCCTATCCAGGCTGAGTGGTAAATCACCTTGCATATTCAAAGGGGGCATTCAGCAACCGATTCTCGTTCCAAATATATAAAGAAAATAGGTGCTTAACATTTGACCAAATTATCCTATACAAAAAAGAAGTGTGGACACACGCGCTACGCGCGATGATAGCGGTTGTCAAGACGCGATAAAGGCGAATGTGTAGCGAGCGCTCGGTTTCCAAACATTCCGAGACTTTGCGGACTAATTTGATTAAGGCTTGGCTCTACGTTTTTATTTTTCAAAATCTGTCAAAATTGATTCAAAAGTTGTCCGTTCTTTTCCGCTAGGTTTGTAGTAATGTCTAAACGCAGTGCAGATAGAGTTAAAAATATATAGAGGTTACAGTATGAAAGGCATGACGTAATGAAATAAATCTAATATGTTTACATTTTTGTATAACATGTTATTTTTTTGTAAAGAATTGAAAACGGTCATGTCACGTAATCTAATAGTTACGTTATATTTTTGAAACTGAGACTTATCAAGCCTACTAGATCAATGAACCAGAGGTATTGGCTTTCAATAAGAAATCTGAGCAATGAATAACATTCTGGAGGGAAGTCTAGAATGTTCGAAATTCATAATGAAAGATCAATAATTATTAGTTTGAGCCAACGACACGTGGAGAAAAGAATCGCAATGGGAAAATTTATTTATTTATTATATCTTAAATGACCATAATGGTACAAAAGGTGGACTTAATGCTAAAGCATTGTCTACCGGTCAGCCTTTAGATAAAACAGAAATAATTTATTTAAATTTTTATACACGGTAATTTCTCATTATTTTTTGGACCAAGGGACACTTTATAAGGATCGTTAGTAAAATTTAATTAGCTAGTCAAAGTAAAAATTCAAAAACAAAGTAAAATGTAAACGTGAGATCCATTAGTACTACCGCCAGGCACCGCCTCCGTCCGGCCAGCCGGAGTTCATCGAGGTCATGCGGTAGTTTTGGTCGGACATAACTACGTGGTCTCGATTTGTTTATCTTATGTCATACACCAATTTGGATTACGTATATGGATCGAGGAATTTATTCACAATACGATTTTTTTCGAAAACCAATGAAAAGTCAGCATGTTGTACAAAATAAGTAAGGGTTAAATACGTAACTATATAAGAGCTGTATTATTCAATTCTTTATATTAAAATAAGTAATATTTTTAAATTGAAAAATAGTTGTGTATATTACCATATATGTGCGTTATAGTGGTTATAACACAGGAGGCGGAATTTTCATGCCCGAGCCGTAAGCGAGGGCGTGATAGAGCCGAGAGTGTTTAACCAATATACGCATGTATATCGCACGTTTTTCAACACACGTATATCTAAACTGATTTTTATTTTAACCGGTAAAGACCCGCACCATATTTATAAATGTCCACGTTCATTGTCTTACTATTGTTTTTGGTATTAACGGTAAAGGAACGGTTAAATAAACTCAACCATAAAACTGTGAAGCACACGGCTGCTTTCCTACAGTAATACTTATTAAAATCAGCGCGGCTGGCCAACCATTACTAGCTGGTGCCACAAGGCAGAAGGCGTGTTCGGAATTTGAGAAAAAAAAAATTGCCGTTGCATAATATAACTTCACTATTTGCGTTTATAACGCAAGCGTGTTTTATGAGCTACTTTATATATGTCTAAAGCCGATGAAATTCAATGAGATCCACTTTACGAGCAAGTATGTTGAAAAAACAATTAATATACAACATGGAAGAGAAAAACCAGTAATAAATCGAACCACAGGCTATACTAGATCACTATATTTTAATTAATGATATTAAAATAACATTAAAAAAACAAAAATAAATTCGACATACCCATACAAATCGGCCGGGCGGCTGCACTCTTTTGTATGGAAGTGCCTAATATTTTTTTTAAGTCTTTGACTGTCATTATACTATAATCAAGTGGTCTAGTATAGCCCGTGGTTCGATTTATTACGGGTATGCCCCTTCCACGTTGTATATTGGCACTACTGTGGGCACTACATTTATTCTAAACTGACGTCGAATTTGCGGAGCGTCTATGTACTGTAAATGCTAGGAGAACAATATTATATATTCAGATTTGTCGCTTAATACACGTTTATTTGGCTGTTATGCTACAGTAAACAATGGGCAAAATTTAAAACAAGTGCCAAGAAAGGGTAATTCAGTCCTTTATTTTTACCCACTCTTTGAAAGTTAAACTAGATCTTTTATCATTTTAGGGTTCCGTACCCAAATAGTAAAATCAATACCCTATTACTTAAATTTCACTGTTTATCTGCGTCACCAGGCTTTTTCTCGAGAACTGTGATAGACAGACAGACAGAAGATGTGTCTATTAAAAATATTTCTACAAGTGTTGTATAGTATAACACTATCTTTAATTTGACTATCGATAATTGATCTCGAAAAACCTTCACAATATCGATACAACTATCCATATCGATAAGAAAGTCTAAAAACTAATTTTAATTCGTGTACCCTAATTAGGATTGATTTTTCTTTTAACTTTTAATAAAACCAAATATATCAGAAACGGATCCCTAAATCGAAAAATGTTGTTCACAAGCTCAAAATATTTTGAAAGACCTATTTAACGATACCCTACACGATGGGTTAGACGAGAAAAAAAATCCTTTATGGGAGCTACAATATTTTCCCTATTTTACTTTACTATTTTTTTTGGCATGATTAATATGCCCCATGCCAAATTGCACTTGGTGGTAGTGGCTCGGTCTACGGCCTCGTAGGTAACCTCTGCCATCGGCCTCAGGCTTCACTTGGTTGCTTGTTTGGAGGGTTAAGCAGAAAGCCCCCCCCCCCCTCTCTGCTCCCCCACCAAGCAAGTGAGCTTCCATCCTTACGCCTATCACTACAGTGCAGATCAAACAACCATATCAATCAGTCAGCCAGTCAGTCAGTGTTAAAGTATGTACGTGTATATTTCTCGAAATCTAAAAGTAAATAAATCCGAAGAGTATTATTTATAGATAAGTTTATTTGGCTATTATAAAATCATTTATTGCCAAAACACAAAACTGGTAATTAAATAAAAGTAAAATATTATTAATCGATATTGTATGTACATTACTTGTATGAAAAAAAATCTATGCCGACCATATCTGTCAGGTAATCAATCTACGCCACGCTATGCTTTGACACTTCCTTTGACATTATGACAAGTGACACAGTGTAAGAAAGTTACAAGTACATTTGCTTACAGACTGTTCGACCCATATATATTCGTGATATTATTCTACACTGTGACAACAATTTTACGCAATCAAATGTCATTTTTTTTGTGAAGAGCGACGCGTCCTTGCTTCGTGAGGCCCATCGGCCATCTGACAATTTGATGTATAACTGTCAAAAATCTGTGCAACAAGAACAGTTTATTTAAATACACTCACGAAAAAGCGAGACGGCAAGTACAATATTTTTCAGGAAGGCAAAAGGGC